>OY728131.1:1983319859-1988119859 GCA_963277665.1 Viscum album | reverse complement strand
CAAGACTACAAATAAGATTTTGTCAAGGCCTTGTGCCAAGACACTAGTTTGTCTCATGAGACCTACCGATGCATCGAGGAGCTATAGCGGGCTCCACCCGTCACATATTAAGTCCAATGCATTCCCATATGAAAAGGTTTAAACATAACATAAACATTCGTATTAAAAATAGCATACAAAATGTCAATACTTTCACCATAAACTATGAATGGTATAAAAATAGCACATCCACAGTCAAACATATCACAAAACCTTCAATACAATATAGAAGTTTTGTATCATAATAAATCAACTTCAAATAATCTTAAAATCCATCAAAGGATGTTGACATAGATGAAATCAAAATTCTTTTTAAAGAAATATCTCCTTTTATTTTGAAATCATTTAAGATCCATATAAAATAAAACATTTTCTTTGAAAATGTTCTTATAAGCTTGTAAGGAAAGATTTGAATATTTTATAACGGCAGAAAATAACCGCACCCTCCGTATAAGTTTAAAAAAAACATTCTTATCTTAATTCTGTCGAAAAGGTTAAAAAGCACCTTGTTTGGAAAACGACGGAAAGATTCCCTTATAAACCTCTTATAAAAAGTCAAACAAGGGTATAAATGACTTTAACCCATATTCTTTTAAATATTAAAAATGTTTTGAAATACATTTTGAAGAAACATGGATGTGGATGATAACGAGATCCCAGTAGATTATTACGTATAAACAACCTCGGATAATGAAGAGATTGTGAAATAACCCTTACCTTGTAATTTTCCTTGGTTGGGGTAGGTTAACCTCCTGTATAATGGTGAAATAATTTTTATTAAATTATAAAATAATCATATATATTATTATGATATCATATATGATCTTTTAATATTGATTTGATAATAATATCTTAGTATTATCGTTGTTTCGGGTGTGAACTTACTTGTTTTCTTTTGTATGTTTTGTTACGTAAGACATGTTTGTAAAGGATAGGTTGTATATTATTCATATCCAGAATGATATCAAGTCTTTAAACATCATTTTTAAATCATCAAATGATAATTATACTTGAATGGATATGATGGAGAATGAATCTCATCGCATTCGTGGAGACGGTAGTCCGTACGTACGCACGAGCGACAATATCATTCTTTTGATATTAAAATAATATATAAATGGATGTTATATCATATATACAGAATAATTAACATGTTATATTTATTATTTACATGAGTTTCACATAATTATTATACCCATCCAAATAATAATATATTGAATAACAATTACACCACGACGTGGAGACGGTAAGCCGTACGTACGCACGTATGGTGACATGTTATTCAAAGGGTGGATAGAATACTGAATATGGTTGTACCATATTTATAATAACATCACAGTATATGTGAGATACTGGAGTTATTATTTTAGAATGGTAAGAACAAAGAAAGAAGAAGTGGAAGAAGAAAGGAACTTGAAAAGGGTGGTGAAATCATTACCTCTTCTTCGGGCTCTTCCTTTTGATTTGATCAAAAGGGCTCCTTAGGTTGGCTTTCTGATCAAACTAAGGACTCTAGGTTGTAGTGAGGGAAGTTGGGAGAGTATTTGGGTAGAGTTTGGCCGAACCAAAAGGCTTTGAAGGTGTGAAGAAATGAGAAGGAGTGGTCTCCTTTTATAAGGGAGAGGAGGGGCTCTTTAGGAAAGAGTGAAAGTATTACTTTATAATATAATTATATTCGGTTTATAATGGTCCAAAAATCATTGAGGTCGAAGATAAGATGACGAATATTCTAAATAACATCAACCAATAAGAATTGGACAGGTTTTAGATAATATTTTAATCATTATAATCTTATTTATTTAAATGATTTATTAATGAGGTAAACATTGCATCATTATTGTGTCATTAATAATTTAAATTATTTGATGTCTAAAAATTATAAATAAAATATCATTATGTAGGAAATATTTTTATCTTTCTAATGAATATTTATAATCGAAAATCCAACATGTATAACCCTATGTAAAAATTGTTCTTCTAAAAGATGTAAGCTTATGCCATTTTTATTTTTATTTTAACTTTATTAATATAATGTGTCCCTACCACATACAAGTGGCTCTAAGGGGTCCCCAAATCAACCCAAGGATGCACAAGGTCGGTTATGTGTCCAACAATAAGGTTAGGACACGTTTTAGGGTAATGTTGTATTATTATAATATTATTTTTTAACCCTTATTTACCGGATTTACCCTTTAACCATGGTAAATAAAATATTTACCGCAGTAATTATTCAAAATGTGTAAAAATAAAAGTTACCTATTTACATAATTTGGACATCCTGATTCCAAATATGTAATCCATTTTTCCAAATTCAAAACACAGAAGTGGCAGAAATTAATTTAAAATTAATTCCTGTTGTTAAAATAAAAAGCGTGTTTTTAAGAGATAATAACTATCAAAAGATTGACACTTGTTTATGTCTGGTTTAATTGTGAAATTATGTCCAATGACAAACATTAAATTAAATGGTAAAAATATATTCTAAATATACTTTAAAACCACTCAAATTCATAATTTATCAATATTAATTATTTTGATTAAAAAATTTGATTTTAATTAAAATTTAGTAATTTTCACTATTCATCAAAATATAAAAGTTATCCGAAAAGTACCAAAATTTCACCCTAGGCTAATTTCAATATTCCGAATACAAAAATGAAGTCCATTTTGAAATATAAAATATATATGATTTCAAAAAGTAGTTATTACTATTCACAACGGCTAGTTTAATTAGTTGTGGTGTGTGTTAGAACTCAAGGTTGCGTACAACACACGCTATCGCATTATTCGAAGGGAAACGTACCGTGGAAGCTTGGGGTGTTACATTCTCCCCTCCTTCAAATAATTGCGTCCTCGCAATTTCTAGGGTATTACTGCATAAAAAGACTCGGGTGGTTCTTCATCATAAGTTCCTCGGGTTCCCACGTTGCCTCTTCCATCTTATGATTTCTCCACAAAACTTTTACCAGACGCGTCGTCTGGTTTCTCAGTACTTGTTCTCTTGTATCAAGAATCCTGACAGGCTCTTCACAATAAGACAGATCGGGTTCCAGTTCTAATTCCTCATAGGTGAGTACATGCGTTGGGTCAGGCATGTATTTTCTCAACAAAGATACGTGGAACACATCGTGAACTTTGGAGAGACTTGGCGGCATTGCCAATCGGTAAGCTACAACCCCAATTCGTTCTAGAATTTTGAAGGGTCCGATGTACCTGGGACTCAATTTACCTTTCTTACCAAAACGTATGACTCCCTTCCATGGAGATACCTTCAGGAAAACATGATCACCGACTTGAAATTCCAAATCCTTCCTTCGATTATCGGCATAGCTCTTCTGCCTACTTTGGGCTGCTTTGATGTGATTTTGGATTACCTTCACCTTTTCCACCGTTTCCTCCACCAGTTCTGGGCCTACAAGTTTTCTTTCACCAACCTCATCCCAACATGTTGGTGTACAACATCTCTTTCCGTATAACGCTTCATATGGTGCCATCTGAATACTCGAATGGAAGCTATTGTTATAGGAAAATTCTACCAGTGGTAAATATTGATCCCACATACCCTGAAAGTCAAGTGAGCAAGATCTCAACATGTCTTCTAGGGTTTGAATAGTCCGTTCTGATTGTCCATCTGTCTGAGGGTGGTAAGCAGTGCTCAAATGAAGTTCAGTATCCAGGGATTTCTGAAGACTTTTCCAAATTCTTGAAGTAAAACGGGGATCACGATCAGAAACAATTGATAAGGGTACTCCATGAAGTCTCACAACTTCATTAATATATAGTCTTGCTAGACGTTCCAGGGGTAGATCTTCTATTATAGCAAGAAAATATGATGACTTGGTAAGACGATCAACAATAACTCATATTGCATCGTTCCTTCTAGGAGTCTTTGGTAGCCCCATGACAATGTCCATCGTAATATTGTCCCATTTCCACTCCGGTATGGGAAGAGGTTGCATGACTCCTCCAGGCTGTTGCCTTCCAGCTTTCACTTGTTGACAAACCATAAATCTTGACACAAAATCAGAAATCTCCCTCTTCATGTTGTCCCACCAAAAATGTTCCTTCAAATCTCTATACATTTTGGTGCTCCCATGGTGTATAGAGAAATTGGAACTATGAGCATCATCCAGCAATTCCCTTTTCAGATCGGGTAAATCGGGAACACAAAGTCTCTTCCCGAATTTCAAAATTCCATCTTCATACACAAAGTCTCTCAATCTCCCATCATTCACATCTTTAATCTTCTTATGAAATTCTTCATCATCGGTCTGAGAACTCTTAATCCTTTCTAGTAAAGATGGTTTGGCAACCATTTGAAAAATCATTGATGTTTCACCTTCCCTGGTTATTCCCATGTCCATCTTCACTAGATCCATGAAAATTGGATCCCTTTCAATTCTCATAATGTTCAAAACTCCATGGTCTTTTATGCTCAAAGAATCTTCCACCTTGTTTGCTTTCCCCGTGTGGTAGTGTATCGTGCAATCATAATCCTTGAGTAATTCAAGCCATCTCCTTTGCCTCATGTTGAGTTCTTTTTGTGAGAAAATATACTTCAAACTCTTGTGATCAGTATAAATCTCACATTTTTCACCATAGAGGTAGTGTCTCCATATCTTCAAAGCAAAGATCACAGCTGCTAACTCAAGATCATGAGTAGGATAGTTTTTTTCATGAATTTTCAACTGTCGTGATGCAAAGGAAATAACTCTATCATTCTGCATAAGGACACAACCAAGTCCTTTCTTTGATGTATCACTATAAATAACGAACCCATCATTCCCCGATGGTAGAGTAAATATAGGAGCATTGACTAATCTTCTCTTCAGTTCTTCGAAACATTCTTCACACTCTTTTTTCCAAACAAATTTAACCCCTTTTCGTGTGAGCTTCGTTAATGGGTTAGCCAATCGGGCAAAATTCTGGACGAAACGTCGATAATAACCTGCCAAACCAATAAAACTACGTACCTCAGTTATACTCGTAGGTGCTGGCCATTCTTGGATTTCCTTGGTCTTAGAAGGATCAACAGAGATTCCATCTTTAGAGACAATATGGCCAAGAAAAGAAATATCCTGAAGCCAGAATTCACACTTGCTAAACTTCCCATATAATTCATGCCTCCTCAGAGTCTTCAAGATAATGCGCAAGTGATTTTCATGATCTTCGTAGGTTTTGGAGTATACCAAGATATCATCAATAAATACCACCACAAATTCATCGAGATACTCCTTGAAAACTCTATTCATCAGATCCATGAATACAGAGGGTGCATTAGTCAATCCAAACGGCATTACGGTAAACTCGTAATGCCCGTACCTGGTTCAAAATGCTGTCTTTGGAATGTCTTCCTTCTTTACACACAACTGATGGTATCCAGATCGAAGGTCAATCTTTGAAAAGTATTGAGCTCCATGCAGTTGGTCAAATAAATCATCAATGCGAGGTAGGGGATACTTGTTCTTTATCGTTATAGAATTGATCTCCCTGTAGTCAATACATAACCTCATAGATCCATCTTTCTTTTTAACAAAAAGAGCAGGGGCTCCCCATGGAGAAACACTAGGGCGAATAAATCCCTTATTACTCAATTCCTCTAGTTGTTTCTTTAGTTCTACTAATTCTACAGTGTCCATTCTATAAGGGGTCTTCGATATAGGCCTTGATCCAGGAATCAAATCAATGGAAACTCAACTTCTCGTTCTGGAGGATGTCCAGGTAAATCTTCCGGAAATACATCTACAAATTTTTTCACAACAGGTACATCCTCTATTTGAACATTCCTTTCCTCACCGACAGTTATTTCATTCTCTTCCTCCCCAATAATTGAATTAAGTTGAGCTACTGGGGGTGGATCTAAATAAGAATTAGGTGGTGACGATTCTTCTCTAAAAATAAGGTGTTCCTTATCATTATCATCAAGAATCGTAACCTCTTTCTTCTTACAATAAATCTTCGCATCATAGTCCGAAAGCCAGTCCATACCGAGGATTATATCAAACTCAATCATAGGTATGACGATGAGATCAGCAGATAAAGAAAATTTATGTGCTCTAATGGGGATTGATTCACAAAACTTTGTTGCAATGATACTTCCCTTAGGAGTTTTAACTGACAACTCCCTTATTAAATCAAATTTGAAATATCTAATTTTCTTAGCAAACTGGGAAGATATGAAACAATGCGATGATCCAGAATCAAATAATGCATTTTCTAAACTTGAGGAAACCATTAAATTACCCGCCACCACGTCTTTCGGAGCTTCTACCTCAGCAGTAGTGATAGCATAAGCCTGGCTTTGATCCCTTGGCCTTTTCTGAGGTAAGTTCTCCTGACGCTTAGGACATTCATTTGCATAATGCCCCATCTCCCTGCAATTGTAGCACTGAACGTTGGTAGCTTCCTTCTTCCCCTTGCAATCACGAGCTTGGTGGCCTTTTTCACCACACTTGTAACAGACTCCCATTCCCTTCAAGAAAGTACCAGGGTGTTTCTTCCCGCATTTACCACAGGATGGATATTCAACCTTTCCTTTCTTCCCCTTATTTCCATTCCCATATTGATCAGCAGGCCTCTTCTTCTCTTGCTTTGCTTTAAAGTCATAAGACTTAGAGAATTCCTTTTTGGTCTTGATAGCACATGAGACAATGTCTTCGTACGACGAAAAGGATTGTGAGAATAATGATCGACGGAGAAATGGTTTTAACCCATCAAAGAAACAATCAATCTTACTTCTTTGGTTACGTATATAATCACTAGCGTACCTTGCTAACCTTGTAAAGTTAGCCTCATACTTTGTGACATTCTCATCCTCCTTTTGTCTCAGACTTAGAAATTTCCTTTCCATATCTGCTCGATGGTCGCGAGGGAAGTATTTTTCTAAAAACAGATCTTTGAACTCCCTCCATTCCATATTTGATACTTCATCATCTTCCTTCATGTTTTGAATCAATGACCACCATTGATCAGCATCTCCAGTGAGGCGGTAAACTGCCATGATAACTTTTTCCCTTTCACTGCTCCCCAAAGCCTGAAATATTTTCTCTAGGGAATTTATCCACTGCTCAGCTACTAAGGGATTTGTATTCCCATTGAACATTGGTGGTTGTTGCCTCATGAATCGATATAACATTGATCCTCCATGCTGCGGATCAGGGTTCTCTATACGGGTAAGGTTATTATTCATAACCTGAGTAAGTTATCCCAGTATGGTGATTAGCTGATCGGCACCAGTTGCATCACCAGCCCCACTATAATTATCTTGAGCAGGAGGGAAATCCCTACATGGAGTGTGTGCATTGATACGGTTTCCATTTCTTCCACTAGGCACCATTTCTAAACAATGGCATAAACTAGATCAGTTTATGAATCAAAATACATAATCCCATACTTATAAAACACTTAACATAAATTGAACTATTTATGGATATAATCCATAATCATAAGAATGTTTTCTTTGAGGAATTATATACTCATAAACCCTTCATAATGATTTGTAAAGAAAATGAGAGTAATCCTAAGCATATCCCCCGGGAGTGTCGTAACCAAGAGTGGAGCAAGGCCCGTTGTCGTGCACCAGTTCCCGTTCGAGTCTAGCTCAAAGCGGTGTTTTCGGGTTTTACCCCTAGGTACATCTGTGTCAGAGCCGCCTCTACCTGCTCGTATCCAGACAGGGATGTATTGCTCGGAAAACTCACAAAATCTCTACAATACCAAAATTCTAGGAAGTTCTTCTATACTAATCCTCAAAGTTCATCTTAGGTCTACGTGCTCTAATCAGAGTTTATTTAAATATAGCTTCCAAGGTTTGTACTAAACTTCCTCTGATACCAACTGTAACGCCCCGACCCTAGTTACCCAGAGTCGGTGCATTATTACATAACATTGGCATGATCACAAGAAAGATCAAATATCTAAAGACCGATTGGTTTAGTAGCCTTGGAAACACTAGATATATTCATAAGTTTTACATTACATCATAAAATGAAAAACTACTACAACAACATAATGTCTCCATAATCCACACCCATATCCCCACATAATATCCCTGCAGGTCATTCATAATTTACTTCTTCACTTCCTGGGAAAAATAAAACATAGAAAAGGGGTGAGCTCAAATGCCCAGTAAGGATAACAATATATCGGAAACTTTCATAAATAAGAATAAACATTTAAGGCAATGTATAACTAAAACAAAAGCCTTTAAAACATGAACTTTCAACATGGTACGACATAAATAAAATGAAATAATGCCATTTACTTATTCACATGGATATTCTACTAATTGAATAATCACATGAAAAAATCAATAACCACTTTCATAATGTTGGAATGCATAATGCCAGACTATCATAACCACATAGTCAAGTCCTCGTGCCAAGACTACAATACACTTAACATAAATTGAACTATTTATGGATATAATCCATAATCATAAGAATTTTTTCTTTGAGGAATTATATACTCATAAACACTTCATAATGATTTGTAAATAAAATGAGAGTTATCCTAAGAATATCCCCCGGGAGTGTCGTAACCAAGAGTGCAGCAAGGCCCGTTGTCGTGCACCAGTTCCAGTTCGAGTCTAGCTCAAAGAGGTGTTTTCGGGTTTTACCCCTAGGTACATCTGTTCCAGAGCCGCCTCTAGCTGCTCGTATCTAGACAGGGATGTATTGCTCGGAAAACTCACAAAATCTCTACAATACCAAAATTCTAGGAAGTTCTTCTATACTAATCCTCAAAGTTCATCTTAGGTTTACGTGCTCTAATCAGAGTTTATCTAAATCTAGCTTCCAAGGTTTGTACTAAACTTTCTCTGATACCAACTGTAACGCCCCGACCCCAGCTACCCAAAGTCGGTACATTACTTACATAACATTGGCATGATCACAAGAAAGATCAAATCTCGAAAGACCGATTGGTTTAGTAGCCTTGGAAACACTAGATATATTCATAAGTTTCACATTACATCATAAAATGAAAAACTACTACAATACCATAATTTCTCCATAATCCACACTCATATCCCCACATAATATCCCTACAGGTAATTCATAATTTACTTCTTCACTTCCTGGGAAAAATAAAACATAGAAAAGGGGTGAGCTCAAATGCCCAGTAAGGATAACAATATAGCATAAACTTTAATAAATAAGAATAAACATTTAAGGCAATGTATAACTAAAACAAAAGCCTTTCAAACATGAACTTTCAACATGGTACGACATAAATAAAATGAAATAATTCCATTTACTTATTCACATGGATATTCTACTAATCGAATAATCACATGAAAAAATCAATAACCACTTTCATAATGTTGGAATGCATAATGCCAGACTATCATAACCACATAGTCAAGGCCTCGTTCCAAGACTACAAATAAGATTTTGTCAAGGCCTTGTTCCAAGACACTAGTTTGTCTCATGAGACCTACCGATGCATCAAGGAGCTATAGCGGGCTCCACCCATCACATATTAAGTCCAATGCATTCCCATATGAAAAGGTTTAAACATAACATAAACATTCGTATTAAAAATAGAATATGAAATTTCAATACTTTCACCATAAACTATGAATGGTATAAAAATAGCACATCCACAGTCAAACATATCACAAAACCTTCAATACAATATAGAAGTTTTGTATCATAATAAACCAACTTCAAATAATCTTAAAATCCATCAAAGGATGTTGACATAGATGAAATCAAAATTCTTTTTAAAGAAATATCTCCTTTTATTTTGAAATCATTTAAGATCCATATAAAATAAAACATTTTATTTGAAAATATTATTATAATCTTGTAATGAAATCTTTGAATATTTTATAACGGCGGAAAATAACCTCACCCGCCGTATAAGTTAAAAAAAACATTCTTATCTTAATTCTGTCGAAAAGGTTAAAAAGCACCTTGTTTGGAAAACGACGGAAAGATTCCCTTATAAACCTCTTATAAAAAGTCAAACAAGGGTATAAATGACTTTAACCCATATTCTTTTAAATATTAAAAATGTTTTGAAATACATTTTGAAGAAACATGGATGTGGATGATAACGAGATCCCAGTAGATTATTACGTATAAACAACCTCGGATAATGAAGAGATTGTGAAATAACCCTTACCTTGTACTTTTCCTTGGTTGGGGTAGGTTAACCTCATGTATAATGGTGAAATAATTGTTATTAAATTATAAAATAATCATATACATTATTATGATATCATATATGATCTTTTAATATTGATTTGATAATAATATCTTAGTATTATCGTTGTTTCAGGTGTGAACTTACTTGTTTTCTTTTGTATGTTTTGTTACGTAAGACATGTTTGTAAAGGATAGGTTGTATATTATTCATATCCAGAATGATATCAAGTATTTAAACATCATTTTTAAATCATCAAATGATAATTATACTTGAATGGATATGATGGAGAATGAATCTCATCACATTCGTGGAGACGGTAGTCCGTACGTACGCACGAGCGACAATATCATTCTTTTGATATTAAAATAATATATAAATGGATGTTATATCATATATACAGAATAATTAACATGTTATATTTATTATTTACATGAGTTTCACATCATTATTATACCCATCCAAATAATAATATATTGAATAACAATTACACCACGACGTGGAGACGGTAAGCCGTACGTACGCACGTATGGTGACATGTTATTCAAAGGGTGGATAGAATACTGAATATGGTTGTACCATATTTATAATAACATCACAGTATATGTGAGATACTGGAGTTATTATTTTAGAATGGTAAGAACAAAGAAAGAAGAAGTGGAAGAAGAAAGGAACTTGAAAAGGGTGGTGAAATCATTACCTCTTCTTCGGGCTCTTCCTTTTGATTTGATCAAAAGGGCTCCTTAGGTTGGCTTTCTGATCAAACTAAGGCCTATAGGTTGTAGTGAGGGAAGTTGGGAGAGTATTTGGGCAGAGTTTGGCTGAACCAAAAGGCTTTGAAGGTGTGAAGAAATGAGAAGGAGTGGTCTCCTTTTATAAGGGAGAGGAGGGGATCTTTAGGAAAGAGTGAAAGTATTACTTTATAATATAATTATATTCGGTTTATAATGGTCCAAAAATTATTGAGGTCGAAGATAAGATGACTCATATTCTAAATAACATCAACCAATAATAATTGGACAGGTTTTAGATAATATTTTAATCATTATAATCTTATTTATTTAAATGATTTATTAATGAGGTAAACATTGCATCATTATTGTGTCATTAATAATTTAAATTATTTGATGTTTAAAAATTATAAATAAAATATCATTATGTAGGAAATCTTTTTAGCTTTCTAATGAATATTTATAATCGAAAATAGAACATGTATAACCCTATTTAAAAATTGTTCTTCTAAAAGATGTAATCTTATGCCATTTTTATTTTTATTTTAACTTTATTAATATAATGTGTCCCTACCACATATAAGTGGCTCTAAGGGGTCCCCAAATCGACCCAAGGATTCCCATGGTCGGGTATGTGTCCACCAATAAGGTTAGGACACGTTTTAGGGTAATTTTGTATTATTATAATATTATTTTTTAACCCTTATTTACCGGATTTACCCTTTAACCATGGTAAATAAAATATTTACCGCAGTAATTATTCAAAATGTGTAAAAATAAAAGTTACCTATTTACATAATTTGTACATCTTGATTCCAAATATGTAATCCATTTTTCCAAATTCAAAACACAGAAGTGGCAGAAATTAATTTAAAATTAATTCCCGTTGTTAAAATAAAAAGCGTGTTTTTAAGAGATAATAACTATCAAAAGATTGACACTTGTTTATGTCTGGTTTAATTGTGAAATTATGTCCAATGACAAACATTAAATTAAATGGTAAAAATATATTCTAAATATACTTTAAAACCACTCAAATTCATAATTTATCAATATTAATTATTTTGATTAAAAAAGTTGATTTTAATTAAAATTTAGTAATTTTCACTATTCATCAAAATATAAAAGTTATCCGAAAAGTACCAAAATTTCACCCTAGGATAATTTCAATATTCCGAATCCAAAAATGAAGTCCATTTTGAAATATAAAATATATATGATTTCAAAAAGTAGGTATTACTATTCACAACGGCTAGTTTAATTTGTTGTGGTGTGTGTTAGAACTCGAGGTTGCGTACAACACACGCTATCACATTATTCGATGGGAAACGTACCGTGGAAGCTTTGGGTGTTACACAGGCGACACGGACACGGGCAGAGACCGTGTACGGGCACATGGCCAGCGTACACGGAGCAAGCCCAGGTGCTCAAACACGACGTGTGATTTCTTCTACACACCATGTAGTTGTTTTTCTATCCGACAAGCTGAAGGACACGAGTCATTTACACGGGCAGTACCCGGTGTCAAGGAACACAACATATACTTTAATACACGCTGTGTAGTTTGGTTTTGCACGGCTTGAACGAAGGACACAGGCCGTTTACACGGTCAGTACCTGGGGTCAGGGAACACGGTGTGTAACCATACTACACGCCGTGTAACCTTTTCTTCATGTCTGGGGCCACTTGTCTTCTGTGACTTAGACTAGGCTTCTTAGGGTCCGTACCCTTGGCATTTCTCCAGAAGGTTTCCGGTATCATTTCCTAATATACATGAGTATGATCCCTTCAGCAGGACTCCCTGAATAGAGTTGTTGGAATCCCCTCTATGAGACTTAGAGCCGGATCCTCTATTCATTATTGATACCCTAGGTAGAGTTCTTGGTATCAACGTGACCTACCTTACCTAGGCACCGATCCTCTACCTAGAGGATTTGCTCAGACTAAGTTGTCGGAATCACCCCATGACTTGGCTATGATCCTCATCTGAGCATCCTGTTCCCAAGGTACTTGTGGAGTGTGTTCTCCCGGAATGAGTACTTCGTGTATCTCTCTCCAGACCTAAGAGTGTGTTCTCCCGATGGTATGATTAGTGGAATATTTGAGCTGGATCCTAGTGGCGGTATCGCAAAGGTCGTTTGTGTATGAGTATATCTGGATATTCTTGTTATATGTTTCATAGACATATACTGTGTAGAGCGGACTGTACCTTTCTTTATGGTATTTTCCTTGTTTGTATTTCATTTGTGGTTTCGGGGTGTCCTACTGGGTATTGTTATACTCACCCCTACACGAGCTTTGCCCACACGTGTCGTGTCTTGTGCAGACAAGCGAGCCTTTGACATGATTCTAGGTGGACCAGGACCGAATGGTTCTCAATGAGATCAGACATGCCCAGATGTGTTCCTTCGGTGACAGGTTGCAGTCCCAGTACCTTTCTCTACAGGTTGGACTTTGTTGCAGACATTCTTTTGGTGGGATTATACTTTTGGCCTAGGGTTTTACTTTACTGTACTTTACTTCCCTGTCGTACCCTGTGGTTGGGTTTTAGTGTATGCATGAATCTTTTACATCTTTAGTAGTTTCTACTTTTCAGCTTTGTGGGATTAGAGATGTGTGTGCGTGTGTACAGGTTTATAGGAAATGCCTCCCATGTTAGTAGCATGCCTACACAGTGCTAGTCACTAGCCCCTGACCTATTGGAGGCGGGCTTGGGGAGTTGCGGCTCGGGCCCCACCGGGATGAGTCGTGACATGAAACCACTATCATTTCTTAATCCTATTACCTGATAGTGTGATACATAGTTGAAAAAGATTTTTCATTTTCATGAATCAATAAATCAATTATTATATGCATTCAATGATATAATTGAATTGACTAAATCACACATACCAGTAGTAAATGAATAATATAGAACTGATTCCTCAAATATTCAATCAAATAATAACATTATAGGTATGTCAAAAACAATCTTGAAGAATGGTAGACTAGTCATCTCAAAGGAAAAAAATTCTCAAAAAAAAGGAAAACGTATAATTGAATACTTTAATATGGAGACATTTTTTCAAGAATAAACTTAAAATTTTAGTTCTCTATAAGAAACATGTGATGAGGTGAATATGTAGAATTCACATGATATTAAAAACAATGAATGTTTTGAATATAATGAAATATATTCAAACTTTTACACTATAGGGGAATTATAAAATATAAACGTAATGGAAAATATGGATGAAATATTAACATATTCAATAGAACATTATATCAAGAACTAATATATTACACTAATGTTTGTTATGGAATTTTAAAAACAACATAATTGAGATAAATGAAAATATTCACTAGAAATTGGATTAAGATTTCTTAATATGTGAACTTTATTTGGGCTAACTATACTTACACCATAATTTGAAAAGAATATTAGTTGTAAATAGTTTTTTACTAAAGTGAAATGAGAAAAAATGGGATTATTAGATACAACTCTCATCATAGAACAAAAATATTTTTATAAAGAAATAAAATTTATTAGAAGGAGAAAATTTATCATGTTTGTATACAATTACATTTAGGTATTTAATAAGTCTTATCATAGATAAAATATTCCAAGGATTAAAATTGTATGAATCATTAAAATCAAAGTGTAGGTATCTATATTGAATTTAGTTGAAACAAAATCAAATAAATTAAAACAATATATACACATGTGATATAATATCTTACACGAAACCATATTAGGGATTGAAAAGTGTTTATCTTTCTTAGTTCTTTATAAATAACTCAAAAAATATACCTTTCTTAGTACTTTTATTTATGATGTTGATAAAAAGTTCCCCAATTATAACCTTACACAACCTCCTCCTTCATTTATCACTTCTCTACACACCCCACTAGTCGATAATTACTACTGAATCAAATACTATTAGGCTATTTTTTACCTAAAAATTGTTTTTAATCCCTACTTTTGAACTAATTATTTTGTTAATTTAGTATTATTATTTTGTTATGTTTTTCCTCCAATTTTTGTATGTGTTTTTTTTAAATATTAGATCATATATATATATATATTTATAAATATATACATATACAAGAATATATGTGTGTGTGTGTGTTTGTGTGTGTATTTAGTTATATATATAGTCATATTTATTTATAAATATTCATATATATACTCACACATACCTTCCAAATTATACATATGTATATACATATATATATATATATATATATATATTATATTTACTTTATATATGTATATTACAAATTTGGTTTATAATTTATATTTGGTTTATAATATATATGTTTTTATGTTCTACACATATATAAATGTTGATATATTTATATTTATATTTATAATTTTTATATATAAAATTATCAAATTAATGTTTTTTCTTATATTATATATGTCTGTGTGTGATTATTTTTCTTATAGTATATATATATATATATTGTACAATAATTTTGTAGATAACATATACACACACATTCATATATATTTTTTAGTGTATGTATAAATATGTTTTATAAAGTATATACATATCTATATAAGTTATATGTGTTGTATTTGTGTGTTTGTGTGTTGAAAGTGTTTATGTAAATATATCATTTAATTCATATGGTTTTTATATGTTATATATGTATATACAATTATAATATGTGTTTATAATATATATATATATATATTCATCATATATTTATGTTTATATATATGTTTGTCTATATATATATATTAAAGTGAGTTTTTTATCTTGTGAAATTAAGAAAAATGATGTGGTACCACCCACCATGACATTTTATTTCTTTTCAAGTCCCATCATCTTTCCTATCATTAAAATATTTATATTTAAATGGTTTCCCCCTCTAAAATTATATTCTAACATTCATCATTAAATATATTGGTATGAACGTAACAATATTTCCCCTTCATTTTATTAGAATTATCTCATATTCCATTGAAAAAAATTCTTAACTCCCACTATTTATTTTCTTTAATATTTTTCATACAGGGAGGATTCTTATCATTATCATATATTTAATCCAAAAAACTATATATTTTCATTATAAATTACATTTATTACTACATATTTTAGTACCTTAATTGCTATATAAAAACCATACTGTAGAACTATGACTATCGGGCATAGTTTCCCAATCTCACCATGATATTATATGTCAAATATTATGGTTCTAATTTCCGTATGAAAAAATCAAATACATTTATATATGAATGGAATATCTATTATAGACCAATTAAAAAATTAATAAAATGGATTCATTAATACCATGGCTCGAGGACATGAAATTTCTTTTTTTCTAGAATCTTCACTAATACCATAGATTAACTCATGGGATACAAAATTTATTTATAATTATAAATCCTATATGTTAGTTATTTTAAATTTTTTTATTATTTATTTACCAAAATAATATGAATACGAGTTTAAAATTTATGAATTCTAATCATATTACCATATAGTATAATAAAGGTGTTAATGAGTTTATCAAATTTGAAATAGATAATGAAAATGAACCTTCTTGAACCATGGTTCTATATCTCTATTGTTATTTTTCAAAATGAATTAGTACAGTTGAATTGTAAGAACATTTGAGTTGTTGTAGAATTGATTGAAAATATAAATTTTTGACTAAACATATAGACGAATCAAATTAATCTAGAAAGATTGATGATATTGAAATTTATGAATAATCAAATATTAATAAAAGTTTATATGATGATATATATTCAATTGTGAAAATAAAAAAATGGTTGAAGATGATTTTAGATACTGTCCAAATTTTTTTGAGAAATTGAAGAATATTACAATGGTCCCATTGTTTGATGGTTATACAAAATATAAAATAATACCAATAGTATTAAAATAGTATAACCTAAAAGCAAGCAACGGACAAAGTGACAGAATTTTTATAGGTATTTTTTCATTGTTGATGGATATGATTCTTGGTAAAAATGAGATTCAATACCAAATTTAATATGATAAATGAATGTTGTTTTTTCATCAGTATGAGATATAAAAAATACATTCTCTCTCTAATGAATGCATATTATTGTAGAAAGAGTATGAATATCTACATAAATGTCTCAAGTTTGATATATAATATATATTAAAAAATATTGTTAATTTCTTATCATTACTATATTTTGATGAATTTATAGAAGTTTATAGACTGAAAGTAATTTTACATGGTAATATTTCAGGATATTTTACTGGAAAAAATCTCCTTAATTGAAGAAAATTGACGACAAGTATCCTGAATTAGTAAATGATCCATGAAGCATTTTTCTTGTGTTATCTATGAATGGAATTCATCCTCATAGTGTATAAAGTAGAACCCATAGCACATGATGAGTTATATTGGTAAATTATAACTTACCACCATGGTTTTGCATAAATTTAATATATATTATGTTATCATTTCTTATTTTTAGACTAAAAGAACATGTTAATTATGTTGAAATTTGTTTGGATCTACTTAGTGAATATTTGATGTTGTTATGGGATAAAGGTGTTACATTATATAATTATATCAAGAAAGAGTAATTTTTATTGATATCCAAGTTATTTGGTACAATAAATTATTTCTCTAGTTATGGTAAATTTTTATGGTATAACATTAAAGGGATGTTATGGTGTCCTCTATGTGGAGAAGGTACATTCCCCTTAGGTTGAAACATAGTATGAATACTATGTACCTTAGACATCAAATTTTTTTACATAAATAACATCGATATTGATCACAAATGAATTTTTTTTAAGGAAACTCAAAATAAACTTTGTCACCTTCTTTATTAAAAGGTAAAGAACTGATTATGATGGTAAATTATTTTTTCAATGTACTAGGTAAAATATTCTCTAAAAATTGAATTGATGGGTTATAAAAATAAATCAATTTTATTTTAACTACCTTATTAGAAGATATTGTATGTCTGACATTTCTATATGTCAGGCATATAGAAAAAAACATTTGTGATAATGTAATAACACAATACCAAATACACAAGGGAATAGAAAATATATACTATAAATTTTAGTTTTAATTGAGATGGTGTAATGTTCCAAAAGGGGTATTTATTATATATAAATAATGTTTTATTGATAAATTTCTTGGAGTTAATAGGATTAAAATCAAATGACTTTCATGTTTTGATTCAATATTTGATACTAGCAACAATACAATGCATATTTATAAAAACAATTATACAATAATTAATATATTTTTTATTTTCAAATCAATATCCATTAAATTTATTAATCTAGTTAGGTTTCTAATAATTTTAAAAGGAATTTAGTTCACATTATGTAAATTAAATATGTTCTTTTAATATGAATCATGCATAACATGCATTTATTTTACATCATTTACATAATTTAAATATTACCTATCATTAATAAACACACAATTCCTAGAACCCAAATATTTAGTTTGTTTGGAAATTATATATATATATATGTTTTATTATATATTATTACCTCCACATCTCCCAAAAAATCTTTACACATACTTCCTATTAGACATATTCATGTATGTATTTTCTAGGTTATTTGAAAATATAAGGAGTGATCTTAAACGATCTGTAAGGAAAAACATATCAATTATTTATAGAGGACTAGATTGTAAGAATGTGAGAAAATAGGAATAGAGAAGAAATACCTGATTAAAAACAACATAGGATTATAAGATTTTTTCAAAAGAAATAATATAATAACATAGATCATGGAATAGGGACATGTAACCTCAAAAATATCATTATGAAATCATGCATATATCAAGGAATAAGAATGGGGAAACACGATACAATAATCATGATGTGTAGATAATAACAATGAAAAATGGTATAAATGAAAGTATCAATATATCATAACATTTTAAAAATAGATGACTACAATCACATCCTCTCACAAGGTTGTGAATATAGATAAACACAATCATGTACAAGCACAAAGATTTGAACATAGCTAATTATAGTAATTTTTATGAACAAAGTTTTGAACATAGCTAACCATAATCATGTCAATTCATAAAGTTTTGAATATAACTAATCGTAATCACATTTATACACATAGTTGTGAATAAATATAACTATAATAGTGTCTATTCATAAAATTGTTAACATGGATAACTAAAATCAAGTCCACACATAATATAATTATCTCAGGAGATATAAAACATTACCCAATTCACTGGTGGGATATATTAGAACCACCTATCACATAATTATATACTATATATTTTTTTTCCATAAAAAATCAATTGTACATTTTATCACGAAAACCCCAAAGATATAAAATGGTTTACATAACATTTTCAAATGGTATCACATAAAATGACATTAAGAATTATATTATTTGATACCAAAAATTTAATCTCACAAAAATAAATATATCATAAGAGAATTTAGAGGGTAATTCAATAAGAAAAACTTCTTATGGGATACATATTTTGGTGGTAGAGAGGAAAATGGATGCAAAATCACAAAAAATACTCTCAAATATTTTTTAACATTGCCATAAAAGATATTTTAATTAACTTTTAAAATCCTTTTACCCAAAAGGGTTGTTAAAAATACTTTTAAAACCATGAAATAAGTCCAAAATATTTATCTATGAAATGAAATAAAGGTAAATAATGATAAATGTAGAGTGAAATATACAAAACATATGAAAGTAAAAATAAATACCTTTTATAAAATTTTAAAGAATTTCCAAATTTATGAAAGATTTGAAAATTTTATTTTTTAAAATTGATAAATACAAATATAAATAGTAAAGAAAATAAGAAATATTTTGAATTCAAAATAAAAAAAGAAAACATTTTTTGTAAGAATTGATGTGAACATGAAGGAGAAAGAGTTAAAATAGTAGATGATATTTTTTAACAAATTCATATTAAAAAAACTATCAAAGAATAATATTTTAATATGAAAATTTAATTTAAAAAGCGTGAAAGATAAAATACCATATGATATAGAGAAATGTAAGAATATAAAAAATTAAAAGAACATAGTAAAGGATGAAATAATATGACCAATTGAAATAAAAATTGAGTCAATAAAAAACCAAACCGTGGATTCCCTCTTGGTTGTATGAACTCTATTATCAATTAATTATCCATCTATATAAAATATATTTATATTAACATTACTTGATAAAATTAATTTATAATTTATTATTACCCATTTATTAATAATTCATTTCTAAAATTAATTTTTGGGTGTTAATTTTATTTTTTCTATGTTATCTTTGGTAATATGGTTTGGGTCCTTGATACATGATCATTGGTTCATAAAAACTATAATTTTATTGAGTATTTAGTATATTTTTATATGGTTTTAGATTTTAATGGTCATTTCCTGGAACTTATAGTGATGTTCATAAATAATGCTTAAAATTTTCTTTTTCAGTGATTATTGAATTAAAAGTAGAATTAAATTTATTAGTGAATATAATTTGATATATTATCACTATAGATTAATATAAAAACATATTAAATTAATATTTATTTGAAAATATCACTATTATTTATGTTTTAATATCCATTCATGATGTAAACATTGTAAAATCATCCATGTACATAGTAAAACTACCCCAAATAAGAACACATTATAACAAATGAATGAATAAAAAACATATTACTATATAGTAATAATATCATATTTATATAATATTAATGAATTGAAAAATATATTATTATAGTGATAAATCATATTTAAATAGGTATATGAATAAGATAATTGAGAATGAATAAGGAGAGAATGGAAATTACATTGAAGAATTCAATCTTCTCTTAGAGAGCCTCTTGGAAATGTGGTATTTTAGACTCCTTCATGTGACCAGAGGTTCCAAATTGTGGGATAGTATTGTCAGAGAGTGAATTTGGGCCAATATTCAAGAATAAACTGAAGGAAATTCATGGGTTGAGGTACATTAAGTAGGGTTAATTTAATAGGTGATCTTGAGTGGCATTTTTATAAATACTAATTCCTTAACATGCAAGGAATATACTTTAACATGACAAGAGGATCCAAAATAGAAATATAATAGATATAGGATAAGGGGATTTTGATCATACATTCATATGATAAGTAGATATATAGGTCACAAATAATGGAGATAAGATAATGGAAGGTTGAGCATACCATCATCCACACATTTAGAGAAAATGTTTTGTGATATTTTCGGACTTTATGCCCTAATTTAACCCTTTTATCCAATTTTACCTTTATCATGGTAACTAAATAATTATTTTTATGCCTAAAAATATAATTAAAATTATTATATAATTTTTACACTTTGATTCCAAATATAAAATCCATTTTATTGGATTAAATTTCTTAAGGTGATAAAATTTAATCTTATTAAAAAACACATATTGCATTAAAAAGAGATTTTTAGAAAAATGTATTTTTAAGAATATAAATGCATTTAATATTATTAATTAAAAATTTATAACCATTATATGGATGTCAAATTATTTATTTCTATAAATGATAAATATCATTATGATTAATTATTTAAAATTGATCATTTTAATTTATTAAAATAAAAATAGAAAACAAATAGAAAAAAATTTACTTGAAAAACATGTCTTCTACCATTAAATGATTTTATATTTATTAAAATTTAATTAATAATCAATTAATTAATCATCATTTATTTATATTATATATAAAAACTATATTTCTTTAAATTTATTACTTCAAATATGAAAATTTTAACTTTTAAATAAAAAAATATAATATATAAGAAAATTAATGTTTTTAAATGATTTTTTTGTTTAGTTGTGAATAATTAAATTATTATTCCTTATATTTACTTAATTATTTATTCAAAGTTGTTAATTTATTTTACTAATCATTTATTAAATTTAATCATTACATTTTATTGATATCATTCTTTAATAGTAATTAATTTAGTAAAAATATATTATTCATAAAAAATATTTCTTTAGCACCAATGGTATTATCCAAAGTGAATTAATATACTTTAATTATATTCCAAAATAATTTATCTTATTTTCATTAAAATACTGTTAAATATTTTTAGAAATTAATTGAACTTTATTTATATCAACTACATACCAATAATTCTGAATCAGTAATATATTTACACCTTTTATACCTAATGGGTAAATACCCTTTAATAATAGTCATATAGTGGCTATATTACCCACATTACATCCTATAAATTCATTCAATTATAAATTCAAAGAGAACACTTATAATTAATATAGTTTTAATATTTAATTTTAATATTATATCTTGATTAAATAAATAATTTTTCATTTTAGTATAATGTTATGTGTAGGAAAATATTTCATAACTTTAAAAGGGAAATTTAGCAATATAAGTTTTGAGTCTATTACATTCTACCCCTTGAAGAAATTTCACCCTTGAAATTTCATTACATGGATACGAAAAAAATGAGGGTATTTTTTATTATATCTTTAGGGTCCCACATATCCACCCCAAATTTATGATTTCACTGTAGGAATTTTACAAGATGGGTTATCTTGTTTTGTAACACTTTATCACTAAAATTTAAGATGTCCACTAGTTGTTCCTTATAATAGATATCACCTTACAATTTCACATATTGTAAGTTTAGTAAATTTGATTGATCAAGTATGTAATTTCTAAAAATAGATACGTGAAACACATAAAGAACCTATGATAGGTTTTATAAAAGTATTAATTGATATAATAATATGATTATAATATCAATAATCTCATAGGAATTGATGTATCTAGGTCTTAGCTCTCCCTTATTCTTGAATATCATAACACTCTTCTAAGGAGACATTGGAGGGAATGTATTTTCACCAACTTAAAACTCTATATATCATCAATTATTATCAATATATCACTTTTCTTGATTTTTTTGATTCTTTGATATATTGTTGAATGGTTTGAACTTGTTAGGACCTGACCCATCGAAGCCCACCTAACTAGTGACAAGTTGGGTGTGACACACCAAGTCCACCTTAAGTAGGCAAGGGGGAACTTACTAGTGCTGAGAAGGCATATCACACACATTGGAGGTCTTATCCTAAGTTATACACACACACGCCCATAATCCATTAAAATGATGAAATTAAATTATAACTGATACCAAATTCATTCATATATCTATATTACTCAATCATAGTATGAAAAAAGTACTAGGAAAACAGAGATATCCAATCTGGTCCCAATCCTCCACCAATCAATCACTCTAACAATCAAACCTCAATATATACCACGTTCATGAATTGAGAGCCCATGGTATTGAACTATTGTGTTAAATAAAATCCACACAATAATCAGATTCCAAGTATTAGTCAAACCACAATCCAAAAAAATTTCTAGTGAATAACATGATAAGAAACATGGAAGAAATGAAAAAAATAACAAAAGAAGAATGAACCTCAGTCATTTTTCATGTTGTCCTCAATTCATTGTTTTTATAATGAAAAATTAAGAGTAAAAAAAGTAACATAAATTCCCCTAAATACCAGGAATATAAACTTGATCTTGGATGCATGAACAACCCACAAATCAACCTATACATGGATGTGATTCAAGGTCATCATGGGATAATTATATGGGGAATAAACCAAAGGAAATAAAATATCCTCCCTCATGTTGGGATTGATCACTGATGATGAATGAATTTTTATAGTCTTCTTTGGTGAGATCCTCAAACTCTGATTGGATCAATGATTTCCAATTCACAATCCATCAAAATCTCTCCAAGAACACTCTTCCATGACTCATATATTAATATCTAGGGTTATGTTGTTAACCCTTGGGATTTGGAATAAAATATATTTTATAATGAGAGGTTAGGTCATTGTATAGAATTAACAATTAAATTATTTTTATTTATTATTTTCTCCTATGACGAAACAATAACAAAAAACCCTGACGTTGACAATGGTTATGTCATTCCTAGGGTAAAAACCACATTCCAAATTCAATGTTGGATTTGGATTTCCCATTTGAGTCCTCGTTTTTAATTTATTCCATTTTTTTAAAAATTATGTTCACATGATATAATATAATAAATATTTTTTTTATCTATACTGAGGATGTGTCTCATGAAGCCTCAGAATCTCATGTCATCTCAGTGCTTGGATCAGAAAAAAATCCTTAATATATTTTGAAGTCTTACAAAGAAAAAAATAAAGATGTTAAATTCTCCCCACCTTACGGATTATCATCCTGAAAAGTGAAAGATCTACTTAAAAATATGTGGTTATTGAGCACACATCTTGGTCTCTCACTCCTAGGTTCTCTCATGAAGATTCTACTACTATCAATAGACACAGACCAAGGGAATCACTTGCCCATAGAGGATATTCTTATGCTAATCCTCGATCTCCATGAGATACTATAAAAGGTAGATACATCCTAAATTTTCCTATATCCTTAGTTGATGACATATTATTGGTCATTCATATACCTCCTCAGATGTGACATGTGGAAGATGTAGTGTTCCTAGTCTAACTGAGGTTGTGGTGTCAAGTGGTACACCAACATATCGACCCTACACAGTATCTATAAAGGTCCAATGAATATCAAATATAATTTGTCACCCATTCCAAATATTTATAATCCATGTTGAGGTGAGACCTTCAAGAGTACATGGTATCCCTTCTAAAACTTCAAATACCTCCTTAATTGGACCTTATAGGACTTATAATGGATCGGTATAGTCTTAATACACTCCGATATGATCTACAACTTCTCTTTAATAGATCACACCATCTATAAAACCATGAGTGATGACTCATCTGGATAATTACAATATATTGGTGACCTATAGGTTCTCCCATAAAAGCCTCAAATAGTTTCACACTGATAGTGGGATATTTTTTTTATTGTATGCAAACTCCACCATGGGCAGGTGATCCTCCCAACTATGGTCAAAGTCTAACATGAAAGCCAGTAGTATATTCTCCAGAAGCTGAATGTTTTACTCATTCTAGTCATCACTCTAGTTGTGAAATGTTGTACTCAAACACAAATAAGTCCCAAATTCATCACGAAATCCTCTCCATAATTGTGACATGAAGTTAGGATCACGATACAAAATCATTGTTGAGGGAACTTTATGGAGTCAGACTATCTCCTTAACAAAACAAAATCCCAAGATCTCAACTAAACTCTTCTCTCAAATAGCTAGGAAGTGGACTAACATGGTGAATCATTCTATGATCACCTAAATGTAATCATGTACCATATATTTATTTGTTATAATTATTAATAAATTCATATATATAACATCCTGTGTCTAATTTGGAACCTCAAGGGGTTGAGCTAAAACCAATAGAACCTGGTGCCCAACCTTCACCTACTGAAAAGCGAGGCATCAAGAGAAAAAATATTCTACACACTTCTCCATTCCCAATCACTAGAACTAATGCTAAAGGTCCTGATACATCTTCTACACACTAGGATGTGCCACCAAGGGGGATTTATGAAACTCCATAAATATCTCCTCCTGAAACATCACTATTACCATCATTTGTCCTATGAAAAGGATTATGTTCTCCCTACCTTAAGAAAATAATTTAGGATCTTGTACATTGGATATCTGATCAAGTATGGTCTCATAGTCAATATCTACAAGTTGAACCTCCTAAAAACACTATAGAAGTGGTGGGGTAATAACCATCAACAGGATGTAAGCTACACCATCTTCATCCACTAAATAAAACTTTAAAAAGGATAAATGATTTTATGCCTTAGTCTAAAACTATGAACAAGATCTCATACTAAGATAATCAGACACTATGTTCCCCTTCTTGAAACTATATACTATCTAAAAGTCACAATCCTAGAAAAACTCTAGTTGTGCCATTATCTAAAGTTAATATCCTTCTAAGATAAGATATACTTGAGACTCTTTTGGTCAGAATAGATGATAAACCACTTACCCATAAGGTAGTGTTACAACATCTTCAAGGTGAAGACTTCCATTTCCAAATCTAGATTGTGGGTCATGTAGTTTTTCTCAAATGGTCTCAGCTATCAGGACCTATAAGTAATCACTGTATACCTCTACATAAAAACAAAACAAACTCTAGTTCTAGAGGCTTCATGGAACACTACATAATTAGCACCCTCATCTGATAGTCATAAGATGAGAGTTCACATCGACCTCTGTTGTAACTCTTAAAAATTCTCCAAGAATATTTATTTCCAAATGAAAAGATGACCATTAACAGCTAAAGAGGTCAGGGGAGACGATACGCTGGGTAAATTGGTCACAAATCTCTTATAGTAGTCTTCCGGCCCAAGGAATCTCTACACATCCATCATGCTCTTAGGAATCCCCCAAGCTAGATGCTCCTCAACTTTCATCTAGTAAACTGTTACACCCTATATTGAGATGAAATGTACTAGAAAGTTGACCTCTTGAATCTATAACTAACACATCAAAAGACTCACATAAATCTAGTGCTTTAGGTGTATGTCTAAGACCATCCTCAAGTGTATTGGTTGCTCCTCCCCAGATACTGAGTACTCTAGGATATCATCAATAAAGACCACTACAAAATGGTCAATGAAAGGATAAAATAACCATTTCATGAGTCCCATGAAAATATATAGGGTGTTTATCATGCCAAAAATAATCATTAAGTACTTATAATGACTATAGAGACATCAAAATGTCTTCTTTTTTATATCCATTTATCATACTCAAAGCTGATGATAACTTGATCTAAGGTCTATCTTTGATAACCGTTTCACCCATATAAACTAATCAAAGTGGTCTTCGATCCTCAATTCCAGAACCTTATTCTTCGCGGTCACATAGATCAAGTGATAGTAGTATACACAAAACCTCAAACTCCCATCCCCATTCTTGGTAATCAACACTTGGGATTCCCAAGGTGATACAATGAATCTGACAAATCCCTTCCTCTGTATATCCTCTAACTTCACATTTATCTCATGAAGATCTACAAGATCCATCTAATATGTTGGAATATATATCAAGGAAGTACTTGGGTGCATGCATATGTAGAAGTATATATCTTAGTGGAGAGGTAAGCCTATCACATCCTCAATAAAGATGTACTCATAATCTTCCACCACTATAGGAAGATGAAATTTCATAGAATCCACTAATATCTGGGACATACTAGCCAACTAGTGAGTAATTGGTTGAATCCTCTTAAAAATGAGAACATCCTGCTATGTTTTGGATTCCATTTCATTCAATGAAGAAAACATCATCCCATCACCATGGACACACTACATCTTCATCCTGAAACAATCTTTCTGGGTGTAAACTATGTATATCCATCCCATACCTAATATGACCTTGTAATTCCAAATCAATAATAAAAAGTGATACCATAAGAATAAATCTACTCTAAGATTCAAGTCACACTTTTGGTAGAAGTATGTGATCACTAAGTCATCTCTTGTAGGAGTCTCCAAGTAAAAGAGTCAAGATAAGGGTTAAATCAGAATCTCTAAGTATCAAACTAGAGAAGTGGAAATAAAATAGTATTTTGTTCCTATTTCTATTAGTATAGAAGCTATATAATAGAATACACATATCATACCTCTAATAATCCTAGGATCCTTTGGTTTATAGTCCCCCATTGCCGGTAGTAGTCCTCATCCCTTACCACTAGATCCATGATCCTAGCGTGAGCCACATGGAGGTGGTGGTGGTAATAGGTCAACCCACCTACCACCTCCTACTACTTTACCTACTCCACTACCACATATTCCTCCCTACATACCTCCTTTTTCAAGCTACAATATCTGCTTAGGTGGCCCATTGACCATTCATCTATTATTTGTACGATGGTTCAGACAATCCTAACTGATATGTATCCAACCATCATAAGAGAAACACCTCCTCCCTCTCAACTAACTATAACCATATTGATATTCTAAAACTACCAATCCTTTTTCCTAGGACCATCTCTAGAATCATATCACATGCTTAGATCCTTGTGATTTCTGTCAACTACCAACTGTCGAGGTCTCAACACTTGGGTTTCCATAACCACCACGTGATGTTGGCGTCTACTCTGTGAGGATGATATCCACTAATAAATCCTTCTCTATCACTCCATCATAGGTGGGAATAAATAGAGATATCACTCCATCCTTGAAATATCATAGTAAACTCCACTCGATGGTCTGAGTTCTAAAGAATGGATCTCAAACCATATTTAAAGAGTATAATTAATAGTCAATGAACCTCTCTGAATACTCTTTCATGGTCATGTTGCATTACAATAAAAGTAGATTATCCTGAATGCACATTGATCTCAACCTGAATGTATATAAATCCTCCCTAAAGAGAAATTAAAAATATGACCTAGAGATAAATATCTCATCCTACATCTGAGTAACTAGACTCTACCATTGCTCGTTGGAGCCCTACTGACGACTCACTACTAATAACACCGTATGGTATAAAGGTGTCATCGAAAAGTATAAAACTCAAGTGATAACCTTTATCTAGTCCTCAACTTTCTATAGGTATGTCTCATCCCTAAAACATGGGTGGTCATTACTTCAAAAAATATTAGACTGTGATCATCATGCACACATACTTAGCTGGAACTATTGGCACAAACTGATTCTCAATGGGTAGTGGAAAAACTAAAAAACCACTTGAAGGTAAAATATCCTATACCGGACACCATACTGAAGACTCATCACTCATTAGATCATCCCCATGATCATGCTATAGAATTCTGGCTGGTTGTCTTCATGGAGGCATCCCTAAATAAAATCAATACATACCATAGTTAAAGAGTTTGTTTAGGGAGTAATCTCAAGAAGGATATGGAAACTAAATCCATTTATATATGATTTATATGTTGATGTTTTACCATGTAACCAATTACTACATGAACTAATTTAACAAGAAGGTTATTAGAGTTCTGATGAATGGATATGTTAGCTACCACACCAACACTAGATTCCTAGGAATGGAATCCGAACTCAAAGCACTTTAACACTATTTCCATAAATCCTAAACCGAAACTAAAAGGTAGGAAAAACTTAGAACTTTGGATAGAAGTTACAACAAACATACTTTAATACCACTATATCTTGACCCAACCCACCGGGGCTCACTTGGCTGGTGAAAAGATGAGTGTAACATCCCAATCCTACCTATAATAGGCCAGGGGATGGTGACCAACACCGAGAAGTCATATCACACACATTGGATTCCTTAGACTAAGGTACCTATACAAACTCACACATATCCAATACCATAAATTCTTAAATTAAAGTACAATTTATTATAAATGCATGCATACATATATATCTCGCAATCAGAGTATGAAAAAAATACTAGAAAGAATAAGGGACAAATACAAGCCAATAAAGAACTACAAAGAGTCCAACCTACTAAGAAGAAGGTTAATGATATCAAATGAAATAATGATCTATCAAGATCACTATTTTCTACCATCTCTCTTTTCTCCTAGGACTTTTTCAAAAGGAATTTAATCTTCATAATCCAAAAAATGTGCGGGTAGATCCCATACAGGGGTGAGTATAACAATAACCAGTATAATATCCTGAAAAAACCAAACATAAATAATCAAGAATAGTAAAATCATCAACTCAAATCCATGTCAATCAGGATATGAGACATAATAATAGTAAACACAGATATACTCATAATAGATTTCAAGTCTCAGGAGGTCTTAAAAATACTTCTAGCCATATGATTCTTCTTATGGCTTTAAGGTAATGCTCGTCTGAGATAACTCACTCCATTATCCATGTTTTGACTAATGGAACTCATCCAAGAGGTTTTTATTGTTATGTCTCACTAAAGAAAGTACACTCTGGAACTTTGAAGTTCTCAATACATAGATAAAGGATCACACCCATGATCATTGGGGGATGACATCAACCCTACTAGACCGACCTACTATATAGGGGATCAACTATCTATGCATATTGATCATGCCAATACCATGAACCCTAACCAGGATGAAGAAGAAATAATATAGGATCTAACCCTATTTAGATAGAGGGATAGGAAAAACTCTATCCGAGATAAAACCTAGAGAGGGGATCAAAATTTTATGCTTAGGATGTAATTCCATATTGTACCCTCATGAAAATGGACCAAGGAATCACATTCAAATGAACTTGATCTATTATGATGAAACTAAGGTATATAATACCTTAGAGGAAGTACAGAACATGTATAGAGGGTACACAACATGTACCTATAAACCAATACCTACTCATTTCTATGATCATGTTCCTTTTCCCATGTCCATGTATACTGGTCATTCCCATGTACTTGTTTGTGTCTATATACCTGGTTGTATCCGAGAACATGGTCATACCCATGTACTCTAATCATTTCAATGTTACTGGTCATGTATGTGCCTATGTACCCTTCAAAATACACTTTGATCCACCAACACCAGGTTATATTATGTGTAACATGTTTTACATAGAGTGTGATATTATTTAATGCATGGAAAACATATTTCCACAGAAAGAGGACTACATGGAATGTGTTATTCAGACTACACGCCATATAGTTGAGAATTTACTATTAATTATATACTATTCTACACATATTTTTTCATGCCTCCATCCTTGATCCAGCATAGATTCCCACCATTGGTCATGGATATCAATCCGACCGATCCCTGCCTTCGCTACCTGCTAGATTCCATCCATCCAAACCAAGCATGAATCAGATCTCTTTGCATCATACCATCATCGCATGCCAAAATGATAAAATGTGGATCTCCAATATGGTTCTGATCCTCCACCGACCACTCACTATCACCATCAAACCTCAATCTCTCCCTCGATCATGAATCAAGAACCTAAATTATCGATATGTTGCACTAAATAATGGTCATACAATGATTTCATACCAGGTATTAGTAAAAAAACTAGCCAAAGGAATTGATGATGATAGACATGTGAAGAAATGGGGAAAAAATTCACAAATCAAAAAATAGTAATGAACCTCATCCATTGTTCATTATGAACTTGATTTTATTCCATTAGAATGATGAACAAAGTGTAACAAAAAGTAATATCAATTCCACCAAATACTAGTAAGATAAATGCAATCCCTCAAGCATGAACAACCCATGAATCAATCTGTCGGTGGATACGATTAATGTTAATCATAGGATAATTCAATGGTGAATAAACCAATGGAAATAAAATTCCATACCTTGGGTTTGGATCAATCACTAATAAATAAGGAATTTTTTTAGTCATTGTTGTTGAGATCCTCAAACTCTGACTGGCACACTAGTTTCCATGTCATGATCCATCATCATCTCTCCAAGAACAATCCTATAAGGAACCTCTCTCAATCTCTAGGGTTATGAAGTTAACCCTAGTAATTTTTTCATGAAATTGAACTTATAATGATAGGTTAGGTCACTGATTCAAAAATAACAATTAAATTAATTAAATTAATTAAATTTATTATTTATGCCTGTGATGAAAATTTAGAAAAACACTTGATGTCAACAAATGTTATATTTCACCTAGGTTAAACCCCACATTCTATAATCAATGGTGGCCTTGTATTTTCCATCCTAGTCCCCATATTGAATTTATTTCATTATTTCTACAAAAATTTACCCACATAATATAATTTATCTAATATTTTTATTATATCAACACTAAGAATCACCAAGCCTCAGAATATCACTCCGTCTCAGCACATGACTTTGAAAATAATCCTTAATTTATTTCAAAGTCTTAAGTAGAAAATATAGGGATGTTATAGAACTTTCTCCACCATTTATTGAACAAGATTGGGTACCAAGAACTTCTTCTCTCCAATTTCATCCAAGCATGTATTTTTTTACATCTCCTCTCATATATAGAGCCTCATATGGTTCCATTTTAATGATAAAGTGGAAAATGTTGTTCTATGAAAACTCAAACAAAGTAATATTTTTATCCTAAATTCATTTTAAATATGTTGATAAATATACTAAAATATCTTCCATTGATTGAATGGTCTATTTATATTGACCATTGGTTTGAGGATAATAAGGATTTTTTAAAGTTTAACACTATATCTAAAACTTGTGGGAGACTTCTATTGAAGGTTGACATAAACCTTAGATCTCGAACAGAAACAATTTAATGTGGTATTACATGATACCATGTCACTTCTTTTATGAATAATTTGGAAAGTTTATTGAGTTATAAATCCTCTTGAATATCAATTAATTATGATGACTTAATAAGTCAATCAATCAAAACTCAAATGGAATTATAGCCTTTAGAGGTCTTTGGAAGACCCCCAAAAAAATCCATGGCGATGTTATACCATTTCCATAATATTATAGGTATTGGTTTCATTATCTCCTTGAATTTATAAAGTTAACCTATTACTTATAGGAATTCCAATAATCAAGATATATAATCAAAAATATCTCTTTTTATATTGTCATACCAGAAGTGTTGCTTTAGATATCTATACATCTTTCTGCTCCTTGGGGGAATAGAGAATAAAGATATATGTGAATCATCCAATATATCCTTTTCATCTCTATCATGGATGGGACACATATCAAGGTAACAAATATGTTAACTATGTTTCTATCAAGTTTGAACTCTATAATATTTCCTAAATCTTTTGTAGCTCTCTAACTTATTTTTATGCCGCTTTAATCCTTGCATGGATGGTTTCTTCAGAAATAGTTTGATAAAGGTAGGACTTAAATCCTTTCTTTATGGTTTAAATATTCATCCTTTTAAAATCCATATATATTGGGTCACTTTAAATCCTATTCATGGATAGGGTAGCATGATAATTTCTTCTTAGATAATAATCCTCCTTGTTCACCTTCCAAATTTGGTAATTTAATCTGCAATCACGGTCTTTAATTAGCTCTAAAATTCTATTTTGGAATATTTCTATCTCATATGAAAATATATACTTTATGATATTGTGATGGGTATATATATTACACTTTTTATCATGGTGATAATTCATATATATCTTTAAGGGGAAAAAATTATTTCCAACTCTAGATCGGGCATCGAGTTATCTTTCTCATAGGTCTTCAATTGATGTGTGGAATATGATATCACCTCATCATTTTTTATAGGTAAAAATTATAGTAACTTATTTAAAGTATCACTATATATCACAAAACCTTATCTATAGTATGGTAGTGTAAGTAAAACTATAGTGACTAGCGTCTTCATAATATCCTTAAAGCTATCTCCACATTAGTCTATCAGGAGGAACTTCACTCCATTATACATTAACATGGTTAGTGTATTTGAAAATCATGAGAAATTTCACATAGAATTACAATGGTTTCTATATAATATGATAAAGTTATAGATATCTGTTATAGAGGTCGGTCAAAGCCATTCTTCAATCACCTCTTCCTTTTAAGGATCAACGAATATACCCTCACTTGTGATTACATTATCCAATAAGGGACTCTATGTGGCCAAAATTTACACTTGTTAAACCAATTATACAATTTCAATCTTCATAAGGTCTTTAGAACAGTCTTAAAATTATCTATATATACTTCATTTCCTTTAGAATATATGATAATATCATTGATAAATACTACCAAATTTTTTTCAAGGTAGTCTCTAAATACTCTATTCATCATATCTATGAAGATATAAGGATCACTTATTAGTATAAATGGAATAATTATGAATTCATAGTGTCTATATCTTGTTTGGAAGGATTTATTGGGTATATCTTCTCTATTTACCCATATTTGATGGTATCTAGATCAAATATCTACCTTTAAGAAGTATTAATTCCCTCTTATTTGATCAAATAAATCATAAATAAGGGGAAAAGGTTACTTGTTATTGATCATGATTTTCTTATGTTCATGATAATCAATCAAAATAAACATCCATCCATCCTTCTACTTGATATAGGGGACTAAATCACCCCATGGTGATGAACATGAGAATATAAAAATCATATCTAGATTCTCTTGAATTTACTTCTTTAATTCATAAATTTCAATAGTTTTCATTAAACAAGTACTCTACGATATCAATATATAACCTAGTATAATTTCAATTAGAAACATTAACTCATGTTTTGAGGGAAGATAAAACAATTATTTGGAAAATACATCAATATATCCTCAAAAAATTGGCATGTATTTAATGTTGGTTCCTCTTAAATCGTTTTATCCTCCTTAATTCTTGGGTATTAAGACCCATATTAATAAATTTATTTCCAAAAACAGTGCATCATCATACTTTCTTCTTATTTGATCATGGTATTATTTTTTATATGAAATGAGAATTACCTGTCTAAAAAATTGATATGATCTTTATGTTAGTATATCTAATCCATGCCTAATATTAAATCAAATTATACCATGTGAAAAAGTATAAGATCTGAAAGACATATCTTCTTAGAAACATCGATTAGAGAATATTTATATACATTAGATATAACCATCTCACCACTAGGTATTTTCACTAATAATTTAAAACCCAATGTTTGAGGATATAAATCAATAATATTATATAACATTCATGATAGGAAGGAATACATAGTACTATAATCAAATAATATATTTTTTATTAATGACCATACATATCAACACTATAATTTCATGGTTCTATTTCAAATAATTTTCTAAAAACAAAATGGTTATCACGAGTAATAATCAATAATATCTTATAAAAAATTGAGTGAATAATTATATGAATATGAAATATTATTCATAAGATATATTACTCAATGAAACCTTTATTTTATCTTATGATACACCCAGTTCAACCTATGTTACCTTACATTAGGTTCTCTTATATGTATTTAACTAATCTCCAAAAATAAATAAACCCCATTTTGATACCAACTGAGATGGCCTAAGTTTAACATGAATATATTTCACATAATTCCCAAAATTTTAGCATTACATATCATAAATAAACAAAAAATCCTATAACCCAAAGGTTTAGTGTCTTTGGTGATTGGCTACATAAATTTAGTATTACACATTATTGTTTCAATATCCCCTACAAAATTCATTATACATGACTTCTTCTTAGGCATATTTCTAAACATAGTTTACTAGGAAAATTGGAAACATAAAAAGATATCTCAAATTCTCTACAAGGGAAATAAATATCAATGATTCATATGGTATTAGATTGTAAGAAAACAATAAAACATGAACATGGTAGAAAGTATAAATTAAAAACAACAGGGTATTATAATAGTTTATCATAAGGAATGATATAATGACATATATCATGGAATAGGGACATATAAAATCAAAAGGATCCACATTAAAGACATATAAAAAGGCATAAGAATACAAAATAATGAAGAAATAATCATGATCCAAGGAGTATAACATTGGAATGTGGTGCAAACACAATCATAAGAATTCTATAACATTGTGCACATAGCTAAACAAAATCATGTCTATGCATAAGGTTGTGAACATATCTAACTTCAATCATGTATATGAATAAATATTTAAACATAGATATCAAAAATCATGTCCATTAACAACATTTTGAACATATATGAATACAATCTTATCCATTAATAGAGTTTTTAACATAGATAACACCGATCATGTATCTACACATATTTATGAACACAACTAATTTTAATCATGTCTACACACAACATCATTATATCATGAGATATAAATATTCTCCTATTTAATTGGAGTTATATATTGAACCAACATGTCACATAAGGATAAACCATACATATATTTTCTACACAAAATAAAATTTACATCTTATCATGAAAAACCCATGGAGAGAAAATGGGTTACAAAACATTTTCAAATGGTATCAAATCAAATGAAATAAAGATTTTGATTGGTTGATACCAAAAAAGTTTTACTTATAAAATAAATATACCATAATAGTATTTAAAGGGTAATTCATGAAACATGACTCTACTATAGATATATCATTTAGTTGTAGTGTAAAATTGAAGTGAAATTGTAAAAATAATTTTCTCAAAGATTTGTAATTTTGTTATAGAAACTAAGATTTTAAGTTACTTTGGAAATCATTTTTATTACTCTTCTCACCTTATTTTGTTTTAATTATCACAAACACTCATGTAAGTGTCTAATGACTTTATTTAAGTGTTTGGTATTGAATTTTTTAATGATTCCAAATGATGGGATCTTGGGCTCTTGGTAATTAGAGGATCATGATAATGTCTTGTTAGAATCTTGAATGAGCACTAAATAATCCTTGTTTAAGTCTAGATGGACCTATTAAAGTCATGGAGTGAAGTTCTTGGCCCTATAATAAACATTTAAGGTAGATTTAAAGGATATAGTGGTGTTTGAAGTGAAGCATGAATCAATAGTTAACCGGTACAATGCAACCAACCAACCAGTAGTGTGGACAGTAGCCACTCATCCTATAAGATTCCATTGGATAGCTAGTAGATAAGAATCAACTAGTCGGTGGAAATAGGTAGAACCCAGTAAACCCTAGGTGTCTCACTAGCTAGACAGTGGGATCATTTAGCTTGTTGGTGTCAGTGATTTGGAACCTTCCAAGGAGCATTATATAATGATTAAAAAGGCTCAACTTGTCTATTTAAAGACCAATCTCAATACAAGATCTCTCCAGAACTCTATAATGCTATAAATAGTTCCCTTGGGAGATTGGAAGCATATATTCTCATCTAATTGAAAATTCCATCATGTTGTGATCTTAAAATTTCTCTTATTTCTCTGAAATTGCTCTCAATTATTTAGTGATCCCCATTTTTAATCAAGAGTTTGATCATATTATAGAATTATTCTCAATCCCATACATTTATTTTTCCCTCATAGTTTTTATTCTTATTCCTTTTATATAACTGAGACCATACATAAATGTGATTTTATATAAAAATCCTCTCTTCTTCCTATATTTATTTTATTGTGTGCTCACTACCTTTTAAAGTGAGATATTTCAATTTATTTCCAAAATATAAAAAAGTAAAGTGATTAATTCTATTTGACTTTTCTAGATATAATCATTAAAAATATAGGGTATATTCTATTCTAGTTCCTTACTATAACCTATTAAAAATAAATAGAGTTTTGGTATCTTGGTTATCGTTAAATCCAAGGGACTAATACAATAAAACCTTAAGCAATTGGGGTGAGAGACATAGGGGTTCATCAAAAAAATGTTAACTGAAATACTTTATCAAATCAAGTTGTTTATTTTATGATTTATTGATTTATCTTTTTATTAACTTTTCACTTATACTTTAATACATCATTATTCTTAATCATTCAATTTAAAAATCATTCATTCTTATATTCTTCTAATTTTAAAAACATATATAGTAATTATTTTGTGCTTTCTATTTTATTTTACATATATCAATTGTATTTATTAAAGTCTTAAAAAGGTTTTAACCATAATTAAATCTTTTCAAAAGAGTTTTTTGGCCTTTAAGAACCTAATTATTTCTTTTTTTAAAGGTAATTCACCCTCCCCCACCCCAAACCTCTTTCCATTTTATCCTACTCAGGAATATATTTGGTATATAATCTAGGTTGAATTAAATTATTTAGTTTTTTTCTAATTAGTTTTCAACATTTTAAATGATTAATTATTTTTCAAAACCACTAAATGTTTTTTCAAGAAACATTACTTTTCATAATGGTTTTTTCACACAACCATGGTTCTCCTAAAGGAAAATCTATGGTTCATTTTCCCTTTTTTGATGGTTAAAATTATGTTTATTAGAATAAATTCATGTTTACCTTTATTAAATCAATTGGTTATCCTGTATAGAATATATTTATGCATCATTATACCCATACTACTAAAAATAAGGACAATGGACACCTGGTGATATTTATATATTTTAATTACATAGTATAACAATGAATTATTTTCATTTTGGTTTAGAAAAAATTAATCTAATTGAATTTATATAGTAAAAATAGATCATTAAATATAGAAAATCTGATAAGTAACTCATGATGGAACTAAAAAAGTAAAATATACTAGATTATATATACTTATATAAGGATTTGAAAGTTTTTCTATGCATCCCAAGGAGTCTATTACTGAAATTTTTATATGATTCACTAATATTTATAATGGTTTAAAGTCTCTTGGTGATAATATTTCTATAGATATAGTGATAAATAAAATCCTTTAGTTATTTTTAATAAACTGATAACCCAAATTCGCAATAATCCAAGAAGCTAAATACATAAAGAACATGGGTTTGAGGAGATAATTTTATCTCTCATGAAATATGTCATAATTATGAATAAATTTTTTAAAAGAATGAAAAGGATTTCAAATAAACCAAAAAAGATAATTTAATTTAAGGAAATAAATTATGAAACTTCTAGAAGTGAAACCAAGATTTATAATCTTAATAATAATATAAACTTGTATATGAAAAATGAAACTAATATATTCAATGCTTCAAAAAGGAGGATCAAGAAATTGATGTTACTAGCTTCAGTTGTAAAATTAAGGGTCACATCAAGATGGATTGTTACTTGAAAAATAATAAGAATAAATAAATGTGGAAAAGTAATAAAGAACTTAAATATTCAACTTAGAGTGCTAGTGAGGATTCATTTTCATCATCTGAATCAAGAAACAAAATTGATAAGTGCTTCATGTTTAATGTCGAGGTATGTGAAAAAGTAAATTCTACATATTATGTTTTTATCCCTTCTAATTATTTAACCACTTATTTAAGATATGAAGTTATTATTTATGTTAGAGATCAACTTAAATTTTTTTTCAAACTCATTTTAAAATTTAAAGATCTTAAAAAGAAATACAATGTTGTGGTTTTAAACAAAGATTAAATTTTAAAATAAAATTATGATTTATTTTTATAACTATAATAATACTCAAATGTTAAGAAATTGGAATCTCAAATTAAATATCTTACAAATAATCTTTCCTAGTTCACCCATGGTGATCAATATCAAAATATGATTTTGGGAACTCAATGTGTTTATAAAAGTAATTATAGAATTGGGTTTTCAAAATAATCTATTTTTTCTAAAAAATTCTTAAAAAATACATTTGAAAAGGAAAATTCCCAAAATAAATTTTTTAATTATTATAATAAATTTCGGTATATTTTTTATGAATTCATTTTGTAAAATTATAGATATGGAAAACCTAGGAGCATTTATCTTTGATCTCGCAATTGAAATGAAAAAACTTTTTCTAAACATGTTTGGATTCTAAATTATTTATTATCTAAATTAAGTATAACAAAGATATTAGTACCAAAAGAATCATTATATTAATAATTTTTAGGATAAGGGTCTCAAGGAAAAACCTGATAAGATACTTGGTATATGGATAGCAATGCTCAAGGCATATGTCTGGTGATTCTTTTAAATTCAATCATTTTGAAAACATCAATATAGGATATGTTACCTTTGGAGATGATTCAAAAGGTAAGATCACTAGTATTGGTATTTCCAATATATATAACTCTATTTTAATTAATTATGTTTTATTTTTTAATATATTGAAGCATAATTTACTAATTATCAATTAATCATGTGATAGTAGTTTTAGAATTATTTTTTAAAATAATTTTTGTAAGGTTTTTAATTCTAAGGAAACTTTTTTATTTACCACATCTCATTTTCAGAATATTTATATTATATATTTAAAATATCATACAAGTCAAAATGTTAGGTGTTTAACTGCACAGGATAATGAATCTTGGATTTGGAATAGGCACCTAGGTCACTATAACATTCACTCTCTTGTCAAACTCAACTGTACCGACTAGTAAAATATTTACCAAAGTTTTTTTCAAAGATAACATAGTTTTTGAACCATAATAAATTATAAAGAAACAAAAATCATCCTGAAAATATAAAAATAAAGTATCCTCCTCTAATGCCTTATAATTAGTTGACCTTGAGCTTTTTAGACCAAATTAACCTGTTAGTGTCATAGTTAAATATTAAAACATTTAAATTATTGATAATTATATTATATTTACATGGGTATTTTTCCTAGATTATACAAAAAGGAATGTAACGTATTTTTCAAATTTACCAAGAAATTTGAAAATGAAAAATTAAATAAACTTTTATAACATACAATTGACCATGGTGGAGAATTTTATAACAAAGTCTTTAATGATTTTTTTGCTTCTTCAGGTTATCAAAAATAATTCTCTACTACTAAAACACCTCATAAAAATGAGGATACCAAAAGATTAAATATAAACCTAAAAAATTTATATGTCTCTATTAAATGAGTTTAAACTCCCTAAATTTTCTTGTGATAAGGTGGTTAATCCCACTTTATATATCCCTAATTGTGTTCTCATAAGAATAGTATTTAAAAAAACACTTTATAAACTTTTGTAAAGGATAAATTATTAAAGTTATCTACTTTAATTATTTTAGTTTTAAATTATTTATCCATAACAATAAGAATAATCTAGGAAAGTTTGACCCCAAATCCAATTAAGGTATCTTTATTAGAAACTCAAATTTAAATAAATAATACCAAGTTTTCAATAATAGGACCCAAACCTTGGAAGCATTTATAACTTAATCATTTTTAGCAGTTTCATAGGATTTTCCATGTTAACATGGAGAAAAGTATTGAAATTTTGAATATTGTTATTCCAATATCAATGTTTGTTAGAAAGTTAACTATGTATTGTATAACCACCCAAATTATTCCTCTAGATGGGTTATGATCATGTTATCTCTTTTATCAATGTGGAGAAAATTATTTTTGTTCTATGTATTGTTACTCCAATATGGATGATTATTATAAAATTTATTATGTATTATTTGACTATCCACCTTCTTTCTCTGGATGGGATGTGATCATGTTATACCTTTTATTGACATAGGAAAAAGTGTTGACATTATTGATTATTATTTACTAGTAACACAAATTAATTATGCATTAAAAATATATATCCATTATTATAAAAATAGTCATGTCTTAATTCAGTAATATGTTCCTTATAGAATAATAAGAAATTTCTTATTGAATCTTATGGTTAATATATTTGACATAATCAGGTGATGAGTGGAACCCATATTATATAGCCCTTCTACGCATTGATAGGTCTCATGAGACAAAACAAGTTAACTTTTGGTATATTCCTCTTCCAATACTAGTATAATGTCATGGAATAAGGACTTGATAATAGGTCTTTGAATTTTAAAAATTTTCATTCTATCAAAATGAGATATGTATTATTTATAGCCATGTTTTCATTTATTATCATAGATATATCATGCTCCCAGTTTAATGTTTATTTTTGAATAATGTTGTTTTTATATCATTCTATTAATATTTATTCCATGCTTATGTAATTATTTCTTTAGTTATGTTTATCTTATTGAGTGTTTGACCTCACCCCTTTCTTATGTTTTCAATCCCTGGTTTATGAAGAAAATTATAATGCATGACATTTTTATGAGGATAGAACGTATGGAAGAATTTATGGGAATTTTTTAATACTTATCATGAATTAATTATTTCCTTATATATAATTAGAAAATGACCATTAGTTAAGTAATACATAGGATTTTTTTTATGATACATCCTAATTCTCTAAAGCTCTAGACATGAAAAGATCTTTGAAATGCGTGGAATGTAACAATCATTTTTTATTTTGTTATTATATATGGTTATATCCAAAGTAAGTATATAAAGTTTCTATCTATGAGCCTTGGATCCAAGAGAGTATGCCTAGGGCATCAAAATTCTCATCAAAGTAATGTTTTGGATAAATTTAGACATTAGGACGTTTGTTGAGGATAATTTAAGGGTTGATTAGTTAATTCTGATCATAATTTTAAAATTATAGACAACCCTTTGGGATTTCTATATGATTTAATGTTAAGAAAATAATGAAAATTTTATTTGGGGGTTAGGGTCATAATACCTTATCAAAAACCATAGATATTATTTTAAGTATAGGATGACATCCTCAAGTTTCAATAAAGTCTTGAGTATGTGGTTTTCCTATTAATTACAACATTGTCAGTATACTATAAGTAAATATAGGATCTGTAATAGATTTACTTAGGTGTAATAATCCTGAAATGTTAGATTAAGTATTAAATGTAACACCCCTAAATTTTATGAAATATTTTTTAAAAATCAATATAATTTCTTTGAAGGATTTTGTTACACACAACACCGAGTTTAAACAAATCATGATATACTATTAAAATATTATCATATATCCATTGGATTTATGAGTATGAATAGTATTGAGTAAATTATGAAAAAATATTTTAAACATTTATAACATAAATTCATTAGTTATCAATTTATTATTAATCAAAATAAAAACCATTTGAAAGTAAAATATATATTTTTCTGAAAAACTATTTTTAGGCACAAAATGTATTTTTTTTATAAATTAAATTAATAAATATTGGTTAATGATTTAAATTAAATATATATTATATATTAAATCATATATTTTAAAATTCATTTAATATTTTTTCTAGTCATGGTATAAGAATAAACCAATTTTAATGCTTAAAAATAGGTTTTCATTTCATGTTGTACACTTCTTTAAAAAATAATTTTTGTCACTTAGAGAAATAAAATTTGATAAAATTTATTTCATATTTAGAATCAAGTGTTTCAAATTTGTTAAATAGGGATGTTTTTTTGTAAATATGAATAGTTACCATGGAAAAATTTATCACCTCATTAAAGGGTAAATCGGGTTAATCTAGGTTAGAAATAAGTGATAGGGTTATAATTTTTCATCCAAATTATTTTTGGATGAATTTAATTCTACCATTATCACCTCAGTCTCTAAATTTACTTTTTTAATGGACACATGTCCCTTAAAAGGATCTATATAATATTTAAAGCAAAGTAAGTTATAAAATCTCACTCTTTTAGTTTGTAAATATCTCTTATTTGTCCACAAGGGGGTAAAAGAAATTTCTAAATAAATATAAGTTTATATTTTGATATTAATGAAATTATTTTCATTATAGGAATTTATTTCTAATTTTTATTAATTATATAATTACCTTAAATTATTATGCAACATCAATGCAATATTTCTCCTTTTAATAAAACAGTATAATAACTGATTTTGAAAATATTAAAAGTAATACAATCTGAGTGATTCAAGGTGATCCATGAATCTTGTAGATTAATATGACATATTATTGTTATGTATAAGAACTATATTAAAATTAAAACTTCATATTTATGTACTTTAATTCAAATTAAATGAATAGTGTTTGAATTGGTAATAATGATATTTTAAGAAAATAATATTTTACTAAATTACATAAAAATAATAAAAATATTAAAATAGGACATGTGGGTTGATATATTGTCTAACATTTAATCCCTTTCTAATTTATACTCCATTTGTGTAACGTCCTAATCCCAGATGCCAATCTATAGTGCCCCGAGCCCAGTTGGCCACATGACCTCAAGCGCATCTCCCCAAATGCCAGAGGCTACCGACTAACAATGAGGGAATAAGTGCCTCATTGAATATACTATTCCATCATCACTAGAATTATCATAATAGAATTATAAAATACAAGTGGGGAAATTAGTAATAACAATAATACAATAGGAAAACAACAGGAATGGATAACAATACAAAAATTGAATATCATATATAATGATGATGATACATGTCACATGTTTCTAATAAATCATCCAAAAAATATATACAAGGTAGTTCACCAATACATGTAACAAAATTAAAAAATGACCAAAAAGTGTCTCAGTTAGCATAATGAGTCTCAGCTCGGTCCCATGATCCTATACTCTAAAGTAGCAATCAAGTACCTGTATTAGGGCACTTTCCCCTATCAACACCTGCAATCATATAGTCTGTTTGGGCTCCAAAAAGTGGCCCAAATAGGGTTTGAGATATAATCCCAATAGGTAACCACCCAAGGTTAGGTACCAATCATTCAATGAATATATATAAAAACAATGTGCATGCAGATAATAAAATGTAAATAAGTACTCAAAAGTAATAACCTGTAAATCCATGTTCTCATTTCATATCCATTTCCTTTAATCAATTTCATTTGAGAATTAAATATTTGATTTAACAGTCATTCCTTTTTTCATTTATTTTAGCTCATACAACAACTCAAATTCATTTAGTTTATAAGTCTCAAGACTCGACGCAATCCTAGTGTCCCTTATAGCACAGGTATTCCAGGATTCCTAATAGGCCATCCTTAAAGGTGTAAGTGAATGTTGAATCCAAGCTATGATTTGGGTTTCTAGAAATGTCATATTTAAATCATTCTATACATTAATTAATCTATAATCCGATCCCATCCTAGGAATTCCTAAGTTAGAATCCAAGTCTCACTCTAGGTGTAATATTAACCAACACCCAACATGATTATCCATATAGAACCTCTCAAGAACCCAAGTATCACTCTAGGTGAGGTAGAACTTCTGAGAAACATGAGTATATCCTTTACAGTCCACCAAGGGATCCAAAGTTTCACCCATGTAATATATGATCAAATTACCTTGAGTCCATCCATTTAAATCCATTTTGATTCCAAGTTTCACTTGCATATAACAGTAAAATCCTCTATAAGTTCATCCGTGGAAACCAAGTATCAATCAGGCATAAATATCAATCCTCAATGAGTCTTTACATGGAATTATTCATTAGAATCCATGTATCACCCATGTCTATAAGCATTCAATCAACTAAAATCATTTAATTAATTCATTTAAACATGTCAAGGTTAAAAACAAGAATAATTAATTTATAACTCACCTAAATAGGCGATTCAAGTCATTGTCCAAGCTTATAAGTATTGGATTACAATTACTCACATGGTATATTTCACTTAAACAAGATTCTCATGATTAATAAGATATTATATGGTATATAAATCATTTAAATCATATGATAAAATCAAATAAAAGAAAAATTCATGATTTAAAAATAATTTTCATAGCATGGGACAACTTCCATGGTCATCCTTCTATTCCCATTAGACAATTCAATTTTTAATTCACTATTTAAAGTTTCAATTCAAATAAAAAATAAGTATATTAATAAATTCATCAATTTTATTTACAATTCATTTCATTCATTACATACTAAGAAAACAAAAAAGTGGGAACTCCATATGGTATCCAATTTTTAAGAACAACATATGGTGGTCTTTATCAATTAAACAATACACACAAAGGGGTGGTTCTATTTCAAGGTATTCCACTTATAAAAAACCACTAGAAATCCTCTTTAATTTAATAGGATATAACTATGAATTTAAGGATTTAATTTCAATCAAGGTGACACCCGAAAATTGACTGTGTGGCATTACAGAATATATAAAAATCTTGACTTTAAGAAAAAAGCATGAGACCACCTACCTTAGGTCTATGGTTGATAGGTAGTCTAGTATCCGATCCTAATTCAACTCATAAAGGGAGAAAATTGAAGAATGGATTAAGAAAAAAATAATAGTGAATATTATTTTTCACCAATATAGTGAAACTGATACCAAACCAAAAGAGGAATGGCACAAAAGGAATGGAGAACTCACCATGATGGATAGATTCCTATGATGTATCATGATTCTGAGCTCAAATGAAGTAGTTCTCTTAATTCATGGAATTTTCACTAAAGGAGCTCTCCAAGGGGATACTTGTTGTGTGGGAGGATAATGAAACCTAATTTAGGTTTTAAAAGGATTTTTAATTTAATTTAAAATAATAAAATTTCCAAAAAATTGAGGGGTTTCATTGTTTAGGCCCACAATTTGCCTAACTATGTGCCAACCATGCATGGTTGTCTGTAGGAAGTGCCATGGCACATGGTTTACCTGCACGATTTGACTATCTGTGTGAAAACCATGAACTTATCAAATATAAAAAATTTTAGAGGTTAATGCATTATCGTGCATCCCAAATCTCATGGTTTATATTAACTATATAGCCTCACCCTACTCTATGACCATACCTTACAATGTTGTTCAAACTATGCAACATGTCCTGCATGGTTTTCACTAATAGTGTACTAGGTCATTCTCACCCCAAAGATGGGTTCCAGGCTTCAAAACAGCCTCATACACCCTCGATACCTCTATGACCTCAATGGGAATTCCCATTAGGCCGTAAATAAGCATTTAAACAGAGAATTGACATAAAAAAAGGAATTTTTACCTCAAAAGAAGAACTGAGTTCTTAAAAACATACCCCCCTAAAGAAATTCCTCCCTGAATTTCCCTTCCAAGGGTGGTGAAGCATGAGATGAGAATAAATATATCTAATGTGATCGTACATTGACCTCTCACTCCCAGGTCTCATCCTGCACTCGATCGTGCTACCATAGCTCCCGTACTAGAGAAATAGACTATCCTTGTAGAACCTTCGTGCTATGATCCAAAATGCAAATAGGATTCTCATAAAAGGGAATATCTTCCTAAAGATCAACCTCTTCGAGATGAAAATCATGAGAAAATTCTGAATAATATTTTCATAGATGAGATACATGGAAGACATTGTGCATAGCTCGGTATCTCTGAGGTAACTGCAACCGATAGGTTTCCAGCCCGACTCTTTACAGATTGTCAAACAACCAAACATACCTTGGTGAAAGCTTACCATGTCTCATAATTATCTTGTGTCCCAACCTTAGTGAAACAAGAAAGAAAACCCATACCTTGAACTTGAACTCTAGAGGTCATCTAGGCTGATCAACATATGATTTTTTTACTAGAATTCACTATAACCATACACTTCTGAATCAACTGCACCTATTATGCGGTCTTTTGAACAAGAAAAAGTCCTATCATAGCTACCTATCCTGTCTATAACCAACATAGGGGTGATTGGCATGGCCTATTGTATAATGCCTCATATAGATCCATCTAAGTGGTAGCTTGAAATCTTTTGTTGTAAGAAAATTCATCTAGGGGTATATGACTCTACCAAGAGCCCTAAAAAATTAGGACACATACATGCAACATGTCCTCAAGAACCTGAATCATGCACTCTGACTTTCCATCCTTCTGGAAGTGGTATGTTGTTCTCATAATCACCTATTCACCAAATTCCCTCTATATACCTTTCCCAAACCGCGAAGTAAACCGAGTTTACCTATCTGAAATGATAGTATATAGGACCCTGTGAATTCGTACTATCTCATGGATATAAAACATCCCAACCTCATCAAATGAAAAGGTCTCTTTAATAGGTACTAAATGTGAAAACTTTGTGAGATTATTATCAAAAAATTATACAACATCATTACCTCAAGGAGACCTTGTTAAACCTATCAAAAAATCCATTGTGTTGTCATTCCATTTCCAATTGAGAATGAGATGCTACTATAAAAGTCCTGCTAGTCACTGTTGTTCCACCTTTACTTGTTTACAGGTGTAACACCTCCTTATAAAACTGACTACATCTCTTTTTATACCTAGCCACCATTACTAGTGATGTAAATATTGATACATCTTGGTGACACCTGAGTGCACTGCCCAATCTGAAAAATGAAAACCCTTCATTATCTTCTCATGCATATCTTTTAAAAACCATACATGAACATACAATCCTAGGATATCATATTCACCTATTGTCCAACCAAGAAGAGGGTCCTCACCTACCACACTATCTCATAAGACTAGGATATCTGAAGATGATAACTACCTCATCCTCACTCTATCCAGTAGTGTATAGGTCACATATAAGGATGAAAGATACATTTGTCCTAGACTGTCATGCATCTCTAAGTGAATCTCAAAGAACAAGGCCATGAGCTGCCACTCACTACTGGCTTGCTAAACTGCATGCATCTGAGTTCTCTAGATCAGTTCATTAGCCACTAAATTGCATTTACCAAGCATGTAGTAAAGCTCAAAATCAAAATACTATAGGTATTCGACCCATATATTCTTCCTTATATTCATATTACACTTTTTAAATATGTACGTGAGGCTTTTTTGTTCCTTGTACTCTACAAAACACTCTCCCAGTATGTAATTCCTCCAATAGTGCAATGCATGGACAACCACAACCAACTCTAGATCATGTGTCGAGTAATTCTTCTCATATGGCATCAACTACAGAGACTCATACAGAATGACTCTATCACTATGGATAAAACAAACTCCATGACTGATACCTGATGCATCACAATACATATTGTAACTGTTAACTAGCTCTGGAAGAATCAGTATTGGCACTGAAGTCAAACTCCCTTTAATCTCTTAAAAGGTAGTCTCATAGGAATCTGACCAAAAATACTTTACACACTTCTTAGTCAATCCCTTAAATGGTGCTGATAAGTGTGAGAAGTCTTGTACGAAATTACTATAGTAACCAGCCATCCCTAAGAAACACCATTTCTCAAAAAAATTCTTAGGATGATCCCAGAAAACTATATCTCTCACCTTCTCTAAGTCTACTGATACTCCTATATCTGAGATTATATGACCCAGAAAGTGAATCTTGTCCATCCAGAAGTGGCACTTTGTGTCTTAGAGTATATCTGATGATGTCTTAGTGTATATAATACAATCTCAAGTTTTTTGGAAAGGTCTTTCCAATTGTGAGAATAAACCAATATATAAACCATAAAACCCATAAAAATTCACCTAGATAAGTATGGAACAATCAGTTCATCAGTTCCATGAATAACTCTATCACGTTCGTGAGACTGAACGACATAACCAAATATTTCTATAGACCACACATGCTACAAAAGTCTATGTGAGGTATGTCTAATGGTCTAACACACAGATGATGATAACTGAATCTCAAATCAATATTTAAGAAGACCCAAGACCCTTAGAGATAGTTGAAAAGGTCATTTATCCATAGCATAGGATACCAGTTATTAACCATTATTTGGTTCAATTTCTGATAATCCGCACATAGCCTGAGAGTACCATATGAATTTTATGAAAAAAGGGTTGGATAATCCCACAGATAAGTACTAGATTAGATAAAAACATTTTCATCTAAATCATCTAGTTTCCTATTGATCTCTTGAAACTCCATCATAGTCATCCTATAAGGAGGAATGGATACTAGTGTTTTTCCTAGAACTAGATCAATTGAGAAATATACCTCTCTCACTGGAGGTAATCCTAAAATTAATCCTAGAAAACATAACTAAAATGATCAACCACTGGAGGGAAATCTGCCTGACATGTTCCCTGATCATCCAAATATAAAATTTCAATTTGGGTATTTGTGCCGCCCAGCCCATGATGGATGGGTCCATCTCAGCTTTCATGGACATCCCATTCACCCCTGTGAATGAACTCTCCACATTATGGTGATGTGAAGATCACCCTACGGTGATAGAAATAAAAACAAGCATGAAATGGATCCAACCAGTCTATCCCAAGAATTATTTCAAAACCTACCATATCAAGGGAAAAATGATCCTATACAAAGTGATACCCACCAATATCAAGGGGCACTCCTTACATTAATGAACATCCTATGTTCTAATCCCTAAGAGAATTTATAGCATCATAATTTCTTCCTAAGTATAAACATAGATCCCAAGGCTCTCTACATTGGGCACAAATATAAAGCTATGAGAAGCCCCTATATCAAAAAAGTGCAGAAGCTAAAGTGCAGGCTAATAGAATAGTACCTATTACAGTAAAAGGTCTGAGATCCTACTCATGGGTTTGCTGCACTGAGTATGTCTAGCTTATACTCCAGCCCTGCGACACTGCCTGGATACCTTGAGTAGATCCACTATGTTGTCACTATAAAAATGGGGTCTGACTACCATGGCCATGAAAAAACCTCGACCTAATCAACCAACTATACTCTAACTCCCTGCTTGATGAAAAGATGCTGACCCTACTCTTGAATGTGAAGATGATGAAGACATTATCTAATAGGCTTCTAAAAGAAAGTTTCTATATAATCATTATAGATTTCCTAAATTTCCACATGATCGACACTGAACTGTGTACCTCATACAATATGGCCTCGAATGTCTTGGCCTACCACACTGGCATCACCTCACCTAGCTACCTGAATATGCTCTATGACTACTAATATCACAATGTGGAAGCTCTATATGATTTTCCCTACTATCTATTGATATAGTATCAAATAAAGATGTCTAACCACCATATCATGCGCCTCCATCCTCTCTCATATTATGCTCTGTGAAAAGAACCTAATTCACTATTACAAAAATGGTATTCAACTGAAATAAATTCACCTGCGATCAGATTTCATACTTGAGACCATCCTTGGATCTCTTAACATTCAATAAATCCTCACCTCCCAAAATAGGTGTGAATTTTTCTAGCTTAGTAAAATGGGCCGAATAATCCATAACCAACTTCACGTCCTGCTCTAGGTGCAAGAACTCCTAGACTTTATCAGTCCTCAACATCTTGGGAAATAATTATCCATAGAAGTCCATTTAAAAATACTTAAAAATAAATATCCCAATGAAATTATATCTGATTAATAACATCTCACCATCTCTTGATAGAATCACACAACATATACATATAAAGTTTGAACCTCATATCAAGAGGCACCTCTTGATGATCTAAGATAGAAAACACGACCTATAGCTATGAATCTACATCCTATGGTCCACCATCCCTATAAAACATGAGTGGATGATTCTACTAGAACACATGTGTCAACTCTTCCATAGATATGGAATTTTATGGTTCTCCAAAAAAGTTTTCATGAAGTGAAAAAACCCCTCACGGAATAGTTGATCAACAACTATTTTGGTACAACTCCTGGTGTCGTAGTTGGCATGACTGGAGGATCTAAAGGTATCCCATTATCCACCACATCCAAAGTATGATCATCACCACCCTTATGGAATGAAACATGATGATTTCATGTTTTTATTCCTCTATAATTCCAAAAACATTCCCCATTTCGAGATCATTTTCAAAGACACAGATCAAAAGCGTATGTATTGAAGTAGAATAGGTAAAATCATTCCTCTATAAGAACACATCCCTTTTCCTGCTCCATAATTAAAGTCTAGGTGTCATACAAATAATATATAAATAAGATACACTACTAACACCCCACTACTAAGGTCATTTATGGTTAATTTATTTTCAGTTTCAATTTCACTTAAAATCATTTTAATTTAACTTTTGAATCATTCTCTTTTCACAATTGTATCATAATTCAATTAAAAAAGTTGAATGAATGGTTTTTCAAATTCTGATCCATGAGGGCCTAAACTCATTGGGAACCAAATCTTGTCATACAACTAATTAGTAACATAACATATCTTAACATACCTATCAAAAAAACATATCAATCACAACACCTATAACAACAATAGGAAATATGTAATGCACCCTAAATGGCATGAAAAAATGCATTGTATGTGATTTCTACCAAGTTCCTATATGATGAATGAGATGGAATACACTCATATCATCAGGTTTCAACATAATAGAACCCAAAATCATATCAATAATAACATCATAAATCACGAGCATCACCCAATGATAGAATCAAATCAACTATAATTACCAAAATCTTGAAAATATCAATTTAATTTGAGGTAATTTAGATTTTCCCTATATGTAGGGTAGCTTCTCTAGAAAAAAACTCATTATCAAACCCCTATTCCTTCTTATCCCTTTATATTGTTTCTAAATAATAACGTAGACCAGAAAAGAAGGATTTGATACCACTTTGTGACATCCCGAACCCGAATGAAACTCTACACTGCCCCGAGCCCAGTTGGCCACACGAACACAAGCACATCTCCCCAAATTCTAGAGGATTCCAACTACCAGAGATAGCCTAGGTGTTTCAGTGGGGAGACTATGCCCTCATCACTAGAGTGTATCACAACTGAATCAACATATACAAGTAGCAGAATCAATAATAACAATCAGACAATAGGACAAGTGTAGGAATGGATAACAATACCAAAATAGAATCTCTTATATAATGATAATGATACATGTCACATTTTTCAAATAAATCATCCAAAACATGTCTACAAAGAAGATAACCAATACATGTAAAAAAGTACAAAAAAACAAAAAATTGTCTCAGTTAGAATCACAGGCCTCAACTCGGTCCCATAATCCTCTTATACAAAGTATCAATCAAGTACCTGTATTAGGGAACTTTACCCTATCAGCAAATGTAATCATATAGTCTGTTTGGGTTGCAAAAGGATTCCAAAATAGGGTGTGAGATATAATCACAGTAGGCAACCACCCAATGTCAGTTTCTAATCATTCAGTGAATATATATAACAATGGTGTGCATGCAGATAATAAAAAGTAAAGAATTACTCAAAAGTAAAAACCTATAAATCTGGGTTCCCCTTTCATATCTATTTCTTTTAATCAATTTCATTTGAGAATCAATTCTTTGATTTAATAGTTAGGACTGTTTCATTTAATTAAGATCATTCAATAACTCAAATTCATTTAGTTTATAATTTTCAATACCCGGTGCAAGCCCAGTGTCCTCCATAGCACATGTATTCTAGGATGCCTAATAGGCCATCCAAAAAGGTGTAAGTCAATTCTGAATCCAAGATGTGATTTGAGTTAACAGACTTGTTATATATAATTTATTCTATATATTAATAAATTTAGAACATGAGTAAATCCTTGGAATTCCAAAGTTGAAATCCAAGTCTCACTCTAGGTGTAATATTAACGAACACCCTACAAGCCCATCCATGAAAAACCTATTAGGAACCCAGGTATTTCTCTAGGTGAGGTATAACATCTCATCCACCCGATTCCATCTTTTCCATTCCACTGAGGAAGTCCAATTTTCACCCATGGAATATATAATAAAATTCCATTGAGTTCCACCTTGGAAATCCATTTGGATTCCAAGTTTCACTCAGCATATAAAATTTAAAGTCCATATGATTCTGTCCTTGGAAACCAAGTATCACTTGAGCATAAAATTCAAGCCTCAATGAGTTCATCCATGACATTCTTCATTTGAATCCATGTATCACCCATGGCTATAAGTATTCAATCAATTCAAATCATTTAATCAATTAATTTAAACATGTTGAGGTTAAAACCAAGAAAATTGAATTTATAACTTGCCTTAAGAGGTGATTAATGTCATTGGTAAATCATAGAAGGCTTGGAATGTATTTACTCACATGGTATATTTCACTTAAACAAGAATATTAAGCATAAAAAGATATTATATGGCATAGAAATCATTTAACTCACATGGGAAGAAAAACTAAAATACCAATTCATTCTTAAATAAGAATTTACATGGCATGAACCAAGGGACATGGCCATCCATCCCTTCCCATTAGACATTTCAATATGAAATTCAAAATTTATAATTTCAATTCAAATAGAGATTAAATTTATAAATCAATTCATCAATTTTATTTACAATTAGTTTCATTATTTACATCCCAAGGTAAGGGAACAAGGGTCACACCATAAATTACCCAATTATTAAGAGCAACCCATAGTGTTCTATCTTGATTAATCAATCCATCCAAAGGGGTGCTTCCGTTTCAAGGTATTCAACCTATAAAAACCCACTAACAAGACTATTTAATTTAATAGGTTATACCTATGAATTTAAGGATTTAATTTCAATAAAGGCGACACTTGGAAATTGGCCGCATGACAAGACAACATATATAAACATCTAAACATTAATAAAAAGTAATGAGACTGCCAATCTTAGGTTTTCGGTTGATAGCTCATCCAGTATTAGCTCCTGATTCAGGTCATATCGATAGAAAATCAAAGAATGGATGAACAAACTAATAATAAGGAATATTAACTTGCACCAAAATAGTACATTAGATACCAAAACAAAAGGGAAATGTCACAAAAGGAATGAAGAAATCACCAAGATGGATCTGATGCCTCTAAAAGATCCTGATTTGGAGCTCAGATGAAGGAGTTCTTCTGATTCTTGGAATAGTCACTGAAGGAGCTCTGAAGAGGTTGCTTACTTTGTAGAAGGGGATTTATGTTTTAAAAGTATTTTTAATTTAATTTAAAATTATAAAAATTCCCAAAATTGAGGGGTTTCATGGTATAGGTGCACAATTCTCTATAAGAAGGATCATAACACATGGTTTACCCGCATGGTTTGACTAATCATGGGAAAACTGTGTAATTCTCCACGATCAAAATTGTAGAGGTTTATTCACGACCATGAAACCCAAATCACATGGTTTATCTTAACTTTGTAGCCTCACCCTTATCTATGCCCATGCCTCACATGGTTTTTCAAACGATGTGGCCTGCCCTGTACAGTTTCACTAACAGTGCTCCATGCCATTTTCACCCCAAAGATGGGTTCCAAGTTCCGAACCAGACCTAGACACATCTGAGACCTCTATAACCTCAAAAATCATTCAAATTAGACCATAATTAAGCATTTAAACCGAGAATTTATGGATAATGAATTCATACCGCAAATAAAAATTGGGTTATTACAATTTGGAATCATTTTTCTTGATAATGACTTTAATATATTTTAATCTTGTAAGAAATTTCAAGGGTGCCCCTCCCATCAATTATAAAAGGAAACCCCTAATTTCTCTTATTCACACCACATTGAGCCTTCTATCTCAACCAAACACTTCCAAATTATCTTATATACTCCACTATAAACATTCAAGAGGTTCTTTTTTCCCAAAATACCACCCTATATCCCTTAAGAAGAGACCTGAAGGAGTTGTTTCAAAAAAGCAGTAATCTCCTAAATCGGTCACTTTATTTTTAATAATATTTTTACCTCATATAAATTTGTTATATTATTCATAAAATAATAAAATCAGTATCCTAAATAAAATAAAATTTTATTATGATTATAAAACCACCTTCATTAACCCTATTTAAATTGAATGTGAATTGGAATTATATCTTGTGTGTACATACAGCTTACCGTCTCCACATAGTGATATAATTCATTTCGCAACACCACCTTTTATGGATTGGTGTTATGATGGTTTTAATTTTTGTATATGATAATTATGACATAATTATACTTTTTTAATTATATTATTATATCTACCCTCTTACCATCCAAACCGTTGGAAAATGATAATGTCGATCATGCGTACGTGTGGACTAACACCTCTGTGAAGCGATGTGATTCATTTTTCATTTATATTTTATTTGGAGGGTAATAATAATATTATTAATGAATATATAATATATATAGATTATATTATAATATTTTTTGAAGGTTATTTATTATTTACCTTTCTTTCATTCCATCCATCAAAAAATGGAAACAACGTTTGTGCGTGCATACGACCTACCATCTCCATGAACGGTGTAATTAATTTTTCCATCTCAATATTTTATAAATTAATCTAAACATTTATATAATGAATATATATTATAGTTATATTATTATTATTATGGATATTATGTATCCATGATCAAAATATAAGTACCAAAACTACCGAACCAAAATATATATGAAAAACAAAGAAGATATCACATGGAACAATGATTTTAAAAAAGAAGTTTTAACAAATGGGTGATAAATGGTTATAAGTAATTAATATATGGTATGATTTATATTATTATGGTTATATAATATATATAAAATAAATATATATTTATAATACAGTATGTTCTAATTTATATGAAGGAATTCAAACCTAAGGTAGGGGATTTTCATCTCACTATTATTTATGTGGGATAAATGCCTTATACACCACTTGTTTCTTTTGTGTGGTGTATATACTCCACATGAATGTATTTTATGAATATTCTCATGAAAATTATAGGATATACATATCCATATAAGTTTATTTATTTCACCGGGATTACAATTCAAATATTACCAAAGTGGTAACGGTTTTATGTTACAATATCATTGTTTATATAGATTATTTATGATTAAGTATTTGAATTTTAAATCCTATGATCTCTATATAAAGAAAAAAATTAATTTTAAACTTATTTATTTATTATAATACAAGTTTACTTTTCATTTTACTCACCTTAAATACCCAAAATATTGAAAATATGTTTTTAAGGAAAATAGACTGTATTTATCTCTTCAGTCGAAAAACCTTGTTATTACATTTTAACGTTTTCTAAAAATATTTTAAATAAGGTTTTTAATATTATATTATGAAATTTTAACCATGTTATAATTTTAAAAAAATGTTTCAAATGGATTTTTTTTCATTTTTCAAACAAGGTACTTTTTTCACAAAAGTGTAAAAGGAATGTTTTATTTTAAATTATACTAAAAGAACTGAATTTACCAAAATCTTGAACACTAAATGATTTGAAGATTCCTCTATCATTTTACAGGGTGATTTTAAAATAATTTTTTTTGTAATATTTTATAAATTTTTGAATTTTAAAGGAGTGATTTCTAAATGGAAAGGTTATTTCCCTCAAGAATGTTTTAATGATATTTTAATGGTATTTCAATTAATAAAATACAAGAAACCTTGATTTCAATTATTATTTACTAGGTATATGATCCAATGATACAATCATTATTCTTTATTTATATGTTTATGTTAATGATGAAAATATTTTTATGAAAATATTTTCTTTTCCATAGGTATTGTTGTGATGAACTGTTTATGAAACCCATTTCTTTTCTATGATCTTATGGAACAAAAATGTATGAGTTTTATTATGTGACATGATGAAAGTTTTATGATATTGTGGAACAAATATGTATGATTTTTATTATGTGATATCTGGGTCCTATATATCTCTCCAATGCATTGGGTAAATATTGATATCTCATGAGATAAATAGGACTAGAATGGGGAGTTAAAGTATTTCATTAAGGTATTTTCTCCACTATTATAGTTTTGGTATTGAACCTTGTCTACTACAATGGTTTGGGTAGTGAAACCAATCCAATATGATAATATTGGAAATGTTCCTTGACTACTAATTAAATTCATATATTTATGTGTATTCCAAAATTATATGTATGATGGTAATGTTATTCTTCCATGGATTATGTTATTTGATTAAATTATGATTCATGTTCGTATGATTTTAAATTTTTTTAATCATTTTTATGACATTTTGTTTATGTCATGCTCAGGTTATCATTGATATCTCCCTTCTTTACCCTTATTGATCATCTGAGTTCACCCTTTCTTATGTTTCCTTTCCCCATGTTATGGATAAAGGTACTAAGTATGATATGTCTAAAAAGGGTGTTATTTATGAATAACATAGTGAGAGATGATGTAGATATTTAATAAACCAATTGTTTATGTGTCCAAGTTTCAAGGCAGTAGAACTATATGATTATAGCATGGATTTTTAAGTTATTTAATGACTATTCTCTTATTAACATGTGATATCTATGAATGAGAATTCTGGGTTTCTATAGTTGGTATCACTGAAAGTTTGAGTTTATCTTTGGAAACTAGAATGAGAAAATTTTAGTAATAACCCTTGGGATAATTATATGTATAGGAAAGTATCCTAAAGTTTTGGTGATGATCATGAATGACCTAGGTTAAACCTAAGGTGTCATAGAAGAAGGAGTCCCTATTTAGACATACTATAAATGGGTTTTCATGATTATGATGGTTTTCACAATGATCATTATTGCTCACACTATGTTTTTTGGTTTTAGTCAGTGGATAGAATCTAAAGGAATTATGTTAATGTTGAATATAATGGAAAATGAAATGATTTTCCTCATGAGAAGCCAAATTTTATTGGAGTTGGAATGAAAATATTTTTGTTATACTCACACACATTTATTAAGCTATGAATCACATTGGGATTCCAATGATAAATAGAGGGAAACCATTCTGTTGGGTCCTTTGTGACGTAATGTCATCCTTCTTTTGGTGGGTCTTTTGATCCACTGGTCAATGTGAAATGGATCAGTACTATTGAAATGATATTTTCAATTCTCTAGTGTTTATAATTTGTAAAATTTATTATGGTTATTTATTTTTTGGATGGAGAAGTGGATTAATTGTGTACACTTTTCAAGAACATGAGAAAATATGAAGAAATTGACTCCATTGAGTGGGATGAGTTTAAGAGATTATTTTTCATAAATACTTTCCTCATATTCTTTTTATAAAAATAGATAAATAATTTCTTGATCTTAAATAGAAGGATGATGAATCTATTAGTACCTATAAGGGAAATTTTAAAAGTCTTGTAAGGTATGATTCTTCTATTATTATACAACTTGAAAGTAAGGTTGACCAATTATTTAGTGGATTAAAACCAAGTTTCTAAAGGACATTATCTATAAGGGACTTTAGTAGCTATGAAGAAATAGTTTTATGTTCCATAAAGGTGAATATGAATATTGGAGTTACCCATCGATATCATGGTTTTGATAAGAAAATAAATATCTACCTCAAAAGAAATTCTAAAAAACATGGATATAAGAAGATAATATTTCCTTTATTCTCAAAGTGTGGAAGAAAGCATGGAGAAAATTTTCTTAAGGAAACTTGGAAGTGTTTCAGGTGTGAAAATAAAGTCCATAAAGCAATCAAATGATGAATTTATGGGATGAAGTTATAAAATGATGGGAATAGATAAAAATCACCGTTGAATGAACCACCCACACTCTAGTGTTTTAAATGCAATGAGTATGGGAATTATTTTAACCAGTGCCCAAATATGAAATTTAATGATGTTGACCAACCTCAACAACCTCATAATCCCAGAGAAAAAGGGAAATATCATGTGATCTCTATTTTTTATGAGGGGTATGATAACAATGTGGTGAAAGGTATGCTTACTATCCACTCTAAAACTATTAATGTCTTATTTGATTATGGATCTACCAACTCTTTTATATCCAAATTATTTTCTATGGGTATCACTATACCACCTCAGTGATTATATGTTGAGTTAGCAATAAAAAAACCTAATGGTACGATGATCTCATCTCAAGTCTATTATTCTTCACTAGTCAAATTTTGTGTGAATTTTCTTCCTAAAAGTCTTGTTATTATCCCTTTAGTTGAGTTTTATGTTATCCTAGGCATGTATTATATTTATTTACATAAATACTACATTAATTTTCAAGTAAGGGAAGTCATTTTTGATATTCAGAACCAAACTATGATTTTCTATTAGTGTTATGGTAAATATGAACTTCTATGGAAATCACATCCATTGTATGGGTCTTTATTCCTATTCAAAATGGGTGTTTATCTTAGATGGCTGGGTAGAAAATTAACATAAAATACATGCCTATTGTGTAAGAGTTTGTTGATTTCTTTTCCGAATAATTTCTAGCCTTCCACTAAATAGTGAAGTTTTGTTCTTGGTAGAACTCATACCTGGTTCTACACCTATTTCAAATACTCCTTATAGAATGACCCTAATTGCGTCGTAAGAACTGAAGAATCAAATCAAATAGAATCTTGAAAAGGTAATGATTCATCCAAGTGAATCACCATAGGGTGAACTAGTTCTTTTTATTAAGAAGAAATATTTATCAATGTGACTTTGCATTGATTATCGAGAACTTAAAAAAATCACTATCAAGAAAAAGTTTCATCAACCCCGTATTAATGACTTGTTTGATCAACTATACAAAGTTCAATATTTTTCTAAGATTGACCTTCATTTTTTGTATCATCAATAGAGGGTCATAAAGAAGAATATAACCAAGATATAATTTCATATATATTATAGAAATTATGAATTTATAGTGATGCCATATTGTCTAACTAATTCCCAGGTTATCTTCATGGATTTAATGAATATAGTCTTTATAGATTATCTTTATCAGTTTATCATAGTGTTTATAGATGATATTATTAAATATTCAATGATAAAATAAGATCATTAAGATCACTTGAGAATTATACTGAATACCATGAGGAAGGATAATATTTTTGAAAAATTTATCAAGGGTAAATTTTGGGTTCAGAAAGTTTCTTTCTTTGGTCATATAATCGCAAGTGATAGTATATCAGTAGCTCATTCAAAGATATAAGTGATTGAGCATTGGACCATACCAACCACCGTGACTGGAATCCATATTTTTCTTAATTTTTCTAGATATTATTGTCACATTATAGAGAATTTCTCAGGACTATCTAGTCTACTCACTAAGTTAACTCAAAAAGGAGTTATATTCCTTTATATAGATGAATGCAAACAAAATTTCAAGGAAATAAAGAGAAGGTTAGTCATTTCACCTTTTCTTATTTTACCCTATAGTGGATACAAGTTTTTAATCTATAGGGATTCATAAAAAAATATTGGGTTGTGTTCTCAGGTATAATGATATGGTGATAGCTTGTACCTCACATCAATTGAATTTTCACAAGAAAAATTACCCAACTCATGATTTAGAGTTTGTTTTGATAATTTTTTCTTTACAGTGAGGGTGGCATTATATTTATGGAGAAAGTTGTGATATTTATACTGATCATAAATTTTTAAATTATATTTTTGCATAGAAAGAGTTGAATATGTGCCAAGAAAGATAGTTGGAGCTGATTAAATATTATTATTGGTCAATACATTACCTCCGAGTGAAAGTGAATAAGATAGTAGATACTCTGAGGTAAATGGATCATGATATCTTATATATGATGAGGATAAAGAATATCAATTATTTATACATTTTCAAATTATGTATCTTGAAATCTTTATGTAAGTGGCGAAATATCATCTTTCTCAAATGAGTGTTCAACCATTTATCCAAGTGAAGATTAAAGAGACACATAAGGAAGGTATGTAACTTCAGAAGAAAGAGATAAATGTTATTGAGTTTAATCTTTACTGTGATGGGATGATAAGGTTTAGTAACCATGTATATTTTATATTTATACTATATTTTAAGGAGTTGTTGGATGAATCTCATAGTTGAACATTCTCTATTCATCCTAGAAGTAAAAATATGTATAGAGATTTGAAAGTATATTTATATTTCGACAACATGAAGAGAGATATTTTTTATTATGTATATCAATTCTTGGTATGTTAGGAAATTAATGATGAGAGACAAAATTATAAGGGGATATTACAACCATTACCCATACCAGAATAGAAATGGGAAAACACCCCCATGGATGTTTTTCGTTGGACTCCCCAAAATATCAAAAGGGAATAATTCTATATGGGTTGTAGTTTACCATCTTATGAATTAATCACACTTCATTACCATTAGATAACATTTCTCTCTATATCAACTTGATATAATTTATATTAATTAATTATTAAGGTTACATGGTGTACCACATTGTATTGTATCTAATCTAGATCCAAGGATTGCCTTGAAGTTTTGGATAATTCTCCAGTAGGCTCTAGATATAGAGTTGAGTTTTAGTATAGTGTATAATTCTTAGGTAGATATTTAGTCTAAGAAAAAAAATTAAAATCCTAAAAGACATGCTAAGATATTTTTCTATGGATTTAAAAATTGTTTGGGATCAACACCTTCCTCTAGTTGATTATTATTATAACAATAGCTTTCAATCGGGAATTTAAATGTCTCCTTATGAATATCTCTATAGAAATAAGTGTATAAATACAACATTCTAGGATGATATTGGAGAAAAAAAGATATTATAACCTAATATAGCTTATAAAATTACAAAGAAAGTCAAATTCATTCAGTAGCACAAAGTCAACAGAAAAGTTATACTAGAAATCATCAGTGTGGACTAGAATTTGAAGTTGGTGATAACGGTTTTCTAAATATTTCTCCATGGAATAAGGATATGAGATTAATAATTATGGGAAAGCTAATACCTATGTATATTTGACCTTTTTAGATTCTTGATTGAGTAGTTATGGTAACTTATCACTTTTTACATCCACTAAACCTCTCTTAAGTTCATGATGTGTTCTATGTATCTCTTCTAAGGAAGTATATATATGATTTAAGATCCAACATTTGTATGAGTTAGAAATTTATAAAGGAATTTGAAATTTTATTTATAGTATGTTTAGACTCTTGAATTAAGATTAAAAATAGTGTTTCGGAGAGTTTTAATGCCTCAAAATTGTGTTTTCAGATGATGAATGATGTTTAGATGGTTTCTCAGGCGTTCAGATGAACTTTGGAGTCTTCAGGTTATGTTTTGGGAGTTTAAGAGTTGTCTAGAAAAGGTGCACAATTTTGTGTGCATGGTTTAGGAGAAACCATGATACTAAGAGTTATTTCAGTTCATTTTGAACTGATCATGGTGGTTATAAATGGTTACTTCAAGTTTATCTCATGGTTAATGAAGAACCATGTCGGGTTTAAGGGGATTTCATGCGAGTAGGATGAGGTCCTCAGACATGTTGCATGGCTGTAATGACCTGCTAATTCCCATTGGCATTAGAGCACAATAAGTCATTACATGGCCTTAAGAGACATCCCCAAGATGCCAAAGGCTAGAAATAAATGCCTAAGTGTTTCAATGAAAGTGGGGAAATATTTACCCTTTAATAATAAAACTATTAACCAATCAAACCATAACCGAACAACTCACTATATGATGTATGAATAAAATCAAGACATCTCAACTACTTTATTCATATCAAAACCACTCCAAAGTATACAACAAAGAAAGACTCAAAAAATATCAAAGTAAATAGTGGAAACCAACTAAAGACTCCAATAATACCATAATACTCCAAGATACACTCTACCCATGCTCCAAGATCACCAAACCTCCTGAGCATCATGAAGTGGTGCTAAAAACGTGTGAAATGTTACCATTACCCTAGTACCGAATGATAACATCTGCAAAAGAACCAAATTTCAAAATAAGGGGTGAGTATAGAACTAAGTTGGATATATACAATGAATTCCCTACTCACACTACTAGTATATAAGAGTTAGCAACATTATTATAAAAATTTCATAAAAAATAATTTTCCAAAATAGTTTACAACTAAATATAAACAAGTTTCAAAAATATTTGCAACAAAAGTGTACCAGTGAAATTAAAACTAATTTTCTAGAAAGAAAAAATTTCATAAAAATACTAATAAATATTCAAAACCATTTCTAAATATCCTTTTTGGCATAACCAAACCATTCCACACACCCATACAAGCAACCATGCATGTTACGCTATGATAGTTCCATAGTCATGAGCGGTTTATCGTCGATCTACCAAGTCATCACAAGGTAATTATATACCATGTTACATTAACCCTTTAAAACTGAGAACAAGGTAATATTTCAACCAAGCCCCCTATATGCAACATTAACACACACACCACATATTCCCAAATATCATGCCAAAACAACCCTTTCAATAAAATCACATTTTTATTGAAAACCATTTTTCATTAAAACCATTACTATGAAGAATCATTTCAATAAAACATATTTTTTATTGAAACTAAATTACCAATAAAACCATTTATAATTTCCAAAAAATACACCATTTAAAATCACCATTTTAAATTCAAGAAACTAAAACAATTTCACAACAGTTTATCCAGATTTCAAAAATTGATCAAAAATGATAAATCATCACTAAAGAGATTTATTCCATGTATAAAACAAAGATTTAACAATAAATATTATCCAATTTACTCAATTAGAAACTAATAAAATAAATTCTATAAATATTATATGAGAGTGAGGCCACTTACCTTAAAGGTTTTGATGAAACTCGACAACGAACAAAGAATGCCCAAGAAGCCGGGTCAATTCTCCAAGAAAAGCCTTAGATCTCTTCTACTAGAAAGATCAAGACTCAATATAGAATTATTTTTCATAAAAAATTTATATATACCCATTATTGGTGTATATATTAGAAAGAAATGGGATCGTAGAAGTAGATCTAAACTGATATAAGAAAACGTAACAAAATGGGAAAGAACAGTGACATACCTCAAGAATCAAATCAAGATTCCAAGAAATGGGTTAGATATCCCCCACTGTCAAGAAAAATACTAGATCTATATTTATTTGATGTTAATAATCTTATATCTACCCACAAAATGTGTAGATCTAAGAAATCAAAAATATAGAAGAAGGAGATCTAAGAAAATGAGACAAAAATGATGAAGATCGGGAACTTACCGTGAGAATCTGGATTAAAATCCCTATGAGAGGGCTCTAGGTTGGATCCAAATCATGTTGGAAAGATTTTAAAACCTTATAGTGAGATAAATATCTAATTAGGGTCGTTTTTATGCCAAAACTAAATAATTAGAGAAAAAACGAGCAGGTTCCTAGAAAATAGGATCAAGTTTTGACCTCTGCACATGGTTTGACCACACAGTTTGGGTCAACCATGCACAGACCACAAAACCTTCCTTTTGTCCCCAAAACTCCATTAATGTCCCCAAAACTCTCCCATAATTCACCCTAACCTTTCTATCTAAGCACCATATTTTATGGAAACACCTATTTTTTTATGGAAACACCCCTTTTTATGGAAACACCCCTTTTTATGGAAACACTCATATTTTATGGAAACACCCTCTTTTATGGAAACACCATCTTTTATAGAAACACCCTATTTTAAGGAAAAAATCCTATTTTATGGAAACACCCTTTTTTCATCAAACCGATTCAAATTGACACCATTTCAATAAAACACCCTTTTTATAAAAAAAATATATGAGGAAATAGTTACGTACCTGAAACCGGGGGTACTACAATGGCCTATGCATGGTTTTAGAAAAATGGTGCACCATGTTTAAAAAGGGGCATATAGAGACATAGGATTTTCATAAATAAACATTAAATATTTTTTTGATGAATATTCAATACATTATATAAACACATACCTGAGTACCGTAATGGTTTAGTTTATTTGGAGACTATGTACACAATATTCTAATTTGGTAAAATATATTTAATATCTCCCATAAATATATTCCCCTTTAGTACTCTTTACAAACATAACCTACTTAAAACCATTATTTATAATCCATGTAAAGGAAACATAAGAATTTGTGGGATCATATACTCATTAAGGGTAAACAAAGAAGACACGTAAGCATAACATGAACATAAAGGTATGAGAATATGAGAATAGAATTTAAAAACCATACTATATATATCAAATATCATAATCTTGATTCATAGCATAAATATTGGAAATTTATATGACATTAATCATAAGAAAATCAAATAAAATGATCCATGATAACATAACACTGGTATAAGAAATAGATTTGTGGCATACACATCACCTTATAACATTGTGAACATGTATAAATAGAAACAAGTTCACTCATTAAGTTAAGGAAATAAAATCTGGCCCTTTCATAAACTTATGGTCATTCATCTAGGTCTATGCATAAAATTATGGGATTGACAACCAAGCCCATGGATAACATTGTGAATGTGTAATAAGGTTCAAAAATAACATTTTGAATGTGTCATCAAGTTTATTCATAACATTGTAAACATATAATTAGGTTCATGAATAATATATTTACTCATGATTTTTCCATACTTACCCAATTAATTGGAGGGAGATATAGGTCCCACTCATCTCATAATTAAAACCATCAATATTTGTGACATAATGTCATAAAAAATTCATCATATCATCGCATTATAACTCATGTACATAAAATAGGTTTCATAAAAATTTCATCAACATAAAAATTAAATATCTAGAGAAAGAAAAAGTATGGTATCACTCAATATTTTCCCCATTAAATCTTAAGTAACTTCAAAGGATTTCATCTTATATGGAAAATGATTTTTCAATATCGCTTGGAACATTTCTTAGGGAAAATAGACTTTTCAATTTGAAAAACCATTTTTAAAACATAAAATAGTTTGAAAATCCTTTTCTTTAAAAATAACCCTAAAAAAATATAAATATATCTTGAAAGAAAATAATGGTCCTGATGGTGAGAAATTATATTTTTTCCATAAATGTTAAAATAAATATTCAATTAACATTTTTCATAAAATCAAAACCAAAATTTTTTAGAAAAAGGAATGAAGATTTATTTTAAAATTTGTTGTAAAAAGTAAAACATGGTTAAAAATGTATTTAATAAATCATTTTAATAATGTTAAAAACATTTTTAGAAAAAAAAGGTATGGAAGAAAGAGGGTTTTCAACCAAAAAGAGAAATAAAGATGATTTTTTATAAAAAAATTCTTTTGACCCCTTGAGTACATAGATGAAAATGAAGGGGAAACATGTATCCTAATGAAATAAACATATTATAATATATTTCATGAGTTTATTTATAGATGGATCATAATATTTAAAAATCATAAGCTTAAACATAAACAATCTTGATAAATGATGTGATTGTATCATAAAACTCTTAGCACTTAGTTAATATTGAAAAGTAATCCACTTGAATGAATAATATTAAATGTATATTAAAATATTATGAGAATAAATAATTTCATGATATTACATGTAAAAGGGGATTTATATACTCCTCATAAAATAAGATAGGTTCATAATATAACATATGTCTCAATGAAGGAAAATTGAGACAAAAAATCTCTTACCGCTTCTGTAACATTTGAACTATAAACCCTATAAAATAGAAATCTTCAAAAGGATATGTAAATCCAAATAATTTTAACTATAATATTCATCAAATAAATTCAAGTTAACTATATAGACCATATAAAATAAATAGGTGGTGAATATGGAATTTGTCTCACGTAAGTAAAAAAGGTAAGATGAAAATCTATTACCGCTTTAGTAATTTTCTGGATCGTAAGCCCCAATAAATCATAAAATCAAATGAAATTATAAATATTATGAAAATAAAGATATTAATGATATAACATTAAAAATGGTTAGTATATACATCATAAGAAATAAATGAGTGGTGAATTTGAATATGTCTCCCAAAAAATAAAAGAGACACTAGAAATATCTTACGTTAAGTCTTGACTTCCTTCGTACACATTAGAACCTCTTGTATAATAAATATAAGTTTATTAAAAATATATTATATAACCATAATTATATATATTATACCATATATTTTTTAATTATGACCATATATTACTCATTTATTACCAATTATTTGTTAAAATCATGTTTCGTGTAATAACTGCTTTGTTTTTCAAATATGTTTTGATTTGTTATTTTTAGTCCTCTTACTATGATCATGGTTTCATAATATATAGAATATAAATCATGTAAAAATTATAATATTTTTACATCAATTAAACTTTTAATATGAATGATGAAATATGGTTTTGAGAAATGAAGTATGTTGCGATCATGAAGATGGTAGACCGTACGTATGCATGAGTAACGTTTCCATTTTTCAATGATAATTATAGAAAGAAGGTAAGTAATATTTTATATTAATAGAATTATCATAATATATTAAATAAAATATTATTTATTTAAATATTCTTATAAATATCATCCATGCGGTGTAAAGATGAAAAGAGATAGTCATATCGCTTCATGAAGGTGGTAATCCACACACACATGAACGACGTTATCATATTTCAATGAGTGAAAAGGTAAGAAATAAAGTGATATATTATATTTTAAAAATAATAAATAGTCCATTAATATCATAATTGTTTCATATATATAACACATATTCATTAACTTTATCTTTATTATCTTCCATTTAAAGTGTTATTGAAAAAAAAATCACATCGCTTCACAAGGAGGTGGTCCGCCATACACTTGAGAGACGTTATGGTATCCCATACAGAATGAAAATAAAAATGGTATATGTGATATAATGACTCAATAGGTATAATTATATTATAAATATCATGTATATACTTTATATACATCATCATACCCAACCATGATAGGTGGTAATGGAGATACTAATGACATCTATTCGCAAAGCGGTAGTCTATCGTACACACGAATGATGCTTTTGTAACCCATTTAATAGATGTGGGAATGTTTGAAGGTAATTAACTTAAAATAACAACATATAATTTAATTTAATATACTTAGGTTATTATATAATAATTTTTTAATAATAATTTAAGGAGGTGTATGAATAAAGAAAATAAAAACGCTCGTTGAAGAACGTTATCTCTTCTTCAGGCATCCTACTTCGGTTTGCACCAAAATCTTTCTTAGGTTTCATTTATATAAATTATAAGGATTAAAAGAATATATGATGTAATTTTGGATGTTATTTGGGTGAATATTAAAAAAATGGTTTTTAAGGTGTGGAGAATATAGGAGAGCGAGAGGCCTTTTATAAGTTCAGTGAGTGGCACACCTGTAATTTTTGAAAAGAAAAAGGTGTACCCATGTTTTTCAAATTAAAAATGGTTAAAAATAGAGTATTATAAAAACTTAGATATTATAGGATTTAAATAGTTCAATCCAATAGATTTATAAAAATTTTTATTTTATCTTAACCCTTATATTTTTAGTTTAACCCCCAATAAACCCATTTTTATCTTAATTGTGGTAAATAATTTTTATTATTTTTACTATTAAATATGGTCAAAAATTAAGTTGAACTTATCATATAATATAAATTATTATAATTATAAATATGGAATCTATTTTTCCAAATTCGATACACATAAGTTAATTTTTTTTAATTTAAAATGTATCTCGTAAATGCGATGAGAGGGCGGGTTTTCAAAGAGAAAATGTTTAAAAGTTTACAAGGTTTTTATATCCAAATTAAATATGAAAATTATTCAAGTTAAATAAAATGGATTAATATATACATAATTTTTTTAATTTTATTTTAAAAACAATTAAAAAAATAATTTATCTTGTAAATAATTTAAACGAAAAAGGCAGTTTTCAATTAAAATTCTATATTTTCACTATTCATCAAAAAATTAATCTTTTCATAAAATTCTCAAATAATCACCCAAATATAATTTTGAAACAATGATTTAAAAAAATTAACTATATTTTTTAAAATAAACTTCCTAAAAATTTTAAAAATTAGTTTTAGAATAAGTGTGCAAAAAGGTGACAAAACCAATTTTTAGAAAAATATAGTTTTCAAGAATAAAATTAAATTTATTCTTATCCTTTATCTAGAAAAAACATAAGATAAATGTTAAATAGTTGATTTAGTATATACTATATACATTTCACTAAAATCATTCCCAAAAGTGTTTTTTAATTTATTTAGGAAAAATGTGTTTTTTTTCAAAAAATAGTTTTTTATGAATAAAGATTTTCATTTATTTTATAATAGATTGTTTTTTTTAGTTTAAATTAATTTTATACCAAATAATTCATTTTATATACATGTGTAAACCACATATTTTCATAATTTAGTTAATCCTATTCATACCTTCCTTTCCAACAGTAAGTATATAACTATCTTTTTAAATGACAATATTTAATAGCGTGACATGTTTTGTTTAAACACAATGTTGCATGAAACACAAGATAAACTCAATGTTGCATGTATCACAAGTTAAACTCAGTTTTTTGTATAATTAAATATTAATATAAAGTTGTTTACAATTTAAAATACCAAAAATATTAAATTTATTTGAAAAAAATTCACAAAATCTCAGGGTGTTACATTCCACACCCATTAAAATGAATTTAGTCCTTGAAATTAATCTCGGTCATTAAAGGTTTAACATTTGAAAATTAATTCATAGAAACCCACATATTAAAAATGGTTAATAAAAAATCATCTTGAAAAAGATAAAGGGATGTGAAAAATTCATCTATAATAACACATATTAGGTTTTCAAATAGGAGAACATGGATGGGAAGTGAAAACATGGACATGAAAGAGAAAAATAACACCCAAATACTGTTGGAGCGTGATAGTGAACAAGGACAGGAAAAAGTTAACGACCACAAATCCCCCAACCAAATAGGCATGAAAAATATCATTAGTATCATTAAAAATTATGATAACTAGACAAAAGTTTATTTTGAGACCCCTTTCTTAATGTTGGGGAATTCCTTTTCTATCTAGACTAACAATATATGAAAATATAATTACTTTATATATTTTTATTTCATAGAAACAATTTCAGCCTTTGGTTTGCCTTGATTAATTTTCACTTCATTTCTTACTCTAAGATATGAATTTTATCATGTCTGAAGCATTAAATAATATCCATAAAATAATGGTATGTCATTATTTCTATCTCTAGTTAAAATAAAGTTAACATTGGTTATCCAATATTGATAAATCATCATATGGAGAAGTAATATGTAAATATCTAAAATCTCATCCAAAGATCAACTTAAACCATTCCATAAATGGTTTACCTTATAACCATTCAAAAATTCAAAATTTATAAATAAGTTTTCTAAATTCTTTAACATTAATCCCCCAAATATCATAAATTATCACTTTATTGTCAGATACCAAATATTTGAGTACCGGAGTTATATATTTTCTTATATCCTAGTAATTACTATAAAAACTTGATGAAAACATACATAATCCTCATTAAATTAATAAAACAACATATTATTTAATATATTCTGTAAATTTGATACTATTATAGACTCTATAAATGAAATAAAAAACTAGTTTTTAAATAAATCATTAATCAGTTCTAGGGTAATTAGTACTATCCAATTTATTTTCTATTTATATTATCTCTTTATCCAAACTAAACACCTTTTTTTTAAACATTAGGAACATATTAATTTTTATCTTTACTTAATCATGTGTTTACTATAAAGAATAATCTTTCTATTAAATAAATTTTTTAGGTTATCAAAATTATTCAATATATTATTGAAAATGATTAAGGAAAAACTTCTACAAACAATCCTTAAATATATTATGATTCATAAAACATAATTCTATAATTACAATACATAAACTCTTCAATTATTGCACCTCATCCTTAATCCATTAACTAGGATTCATCATCTTATTCCTCAATACCACTTTCCTTTCATATGTCAATCATAATCTCTTCATCATTATCAGTATAACCTTTACTCATACCACATTGCCAATTCTATTCACAAGTACTCCCCTTGGACATTTATTTGTATAATGCCCATACTCTCTACATTTAAAGAATTAATCTATTGATAATACATTAGGGATACCAATATTTCCATATATTTTGTTAACAAAAATTTTTATTTTCCCTTTGAAATTACATTCTTTTATTCCTTTTTTCTGCACCCAAAAAATCTTCTCATTCCTCTGAGACATTTTATTCAATGCTTATTCACACATTCTCAATATATAATAAACTGAATCATTTTTACTCCATGGTATCCACTACCCAAACTCTTAATGAAATATATCCTTATATTCTTTGGTGATTTTGAGAGTTGGTAATGGTGAACATTATTAATCACGTTCTCTAATAACTGATTAAGAATAATCACAATATTTTTTTACTCCAGTCATCATCCCATTTGTATTTTCATCAAAAAAAATGTTTGTTACATTAAATGTTAACCCAATTATTTCTAGATCCCTCCATTCAATAAAACCAAAAATCATAGTATAAGAAGCAATAATTATACCAGGGAACCAAATAATCATGATAAATCACTTACATGGTGTCAAAATATTGACCCCTTTATTTAAATCTATGAAACCATAGGATTATCCTAGGTTATACATAATCATAACCTATTTAAATCCTTCATGATGGTTCATAAAGAGTTTGTAAATTTTCAAATCATATCCTCTATGAGTGTCAAACTAGGTCTACTGAAAGGCCAATTTTCATGTACCAGGTGATGATCAAGTCCAGATCAATGCACTCTTTTTGGAGTTATTACCCCTAGATACCTCTATTCCATATCCACATCCACTTGTTGTATCCATACATGGATGTAATTATATAGAAACCACTTTCTCTATTATTTACCAAAATTCTATGACATTTTCTTATACTTTTCACATGCTTAGACTCATCCTTAGATACATCCCTAGACATATCTTGAGAAATATCTCTAGGAACATCAACAAAGTTTTCCCATCATAGTTTCCAAAGGATAACTAAAAATTTCCTCTAGTACCAAATATAGAGACCTATGATTTTTATACATATATACTACATATTTTTAGATGAATATTTTATACATTTCACAAACACATTCCCAAGGACCATAATAGTTTAGTGCATGACATATATTTAACATCTCCTATAAATATCTTCCAATTTAGTGCTCTTTACAAAAATCGCCTACTTAAAACCATTATATATAACATGGGGAAAGAAAACATAATAAAGGGTGAGATTATATGCTTAGTAAGGGTGAACAAGGGAGATATGTAATCATAACATGAACATAATGGTCTGAAAACATGTGAATAACATTTGAAAACCATATCCTGCATATCAAAGATCATAATCTTGAGCCATGACATAAATTTCGCCAGTTTATAAGACACGAATCATAAAGAAATCAAATAACATGATCCATGAGAGCATAATATTTTCATAAGACGTATATTAGAGGCATACACACCATCTTATAACATTGTGAACATGTATAAATAAAAACAGGTTCACTAATTAAGTTAATTACTTGAAATAATTCCCTCACATAAACTTATGGACATGTATCAAGTTCCACACATAACCTTATGGACTTGAAATCCAAATCCATTCATAAGATTGTGACCATGTAGTTAGGTTCACACCTAATAATTTGAACATGTAATCAGGTTTATGCATCGCATTGTGAACATGTAATCAGGTTCACAGATAACATATTTACTCAAGACTTATCCATATTTACCCAATTAATTGGAGGGAGATATATGTACCACCCAAATAATATTAAAAACCATACTTATTTGTTCTATAATATCATAAAACATTAATTATATCACCACATTATAACCCATGTAAATAAAATGGGTTTCATAAACACTTCATCAATATAAAAATTGCCCATTCATATAAAGAATAAGGATGGTATCATTCAATATTATACCCTAAAAATTATATTTAACATCAAAGGATTTCATCTTAGATTGAATATGAATTTTAAAGATCACATGGAACATTTCTTGATGAAAATAACCTTTCAACTTTGAAAAAACACTTTTTAAAACATAAAACATTTTGTAAATAATTTTCTTTCAAAATATCCTTGAAAAATTATAATGGAGTCTTAAAATAAAATAACGGTCTTAATGTCGGTAAATTTTATTCATTCCATACATGTTAAAACAAATATTGCTTTCAATTTTTTGGTAAAATATAAATGGGAATTTTTTGGAAAATGAATGGAAGATTACTTTTAAAAAAATTTGTAAAAATTTAAATATGAGTATAAATGTATTTGAAAAATCATTTGAATAGTGTTATAAACATTTTTAAAAAAATTTAATTTTTTTAGAAAACATGGGTTTGAAAGAAAAAGGCTTTTCGATTGAAAAGAGAAATAAAGACAATTTTTCTTAAAAGCATTCTTCTGACCCCTTGAGTGCATAAAGAGAGGAAAATGAAAGTAAAACATATTTTCTCATGAAATAACCCTAGGATAATAAATTTCATGAGTTTCTTGATATATGGATCATAATATTTTATCAGCATAAACATAAACATAAATGATCCTTATAAACATGGAGATCATGTTATAAAACTATTAATACTTTGGAAATATTGAATCATAATACCCATAAAAGAATAACATTAAATAAATATTAAAATATCATAAGAATAAATAAATTCATGATATTAAATTTCAAAGGGAATCTATATACACCTCATAAAATATCATAAGTTCATAATATAACATATATCTCACGGAAGGAAAATTGATACAAAAATCCTATACCACTTCGGCAACATTTGAACTACAAACCCCATGAAAGAGATATATTAAAATGGATATGTAAATACGAATAATATTAACTAAGAAAATCATAAAATACATTCATGGTCAGTATATACACCACATAAAATAAATAGGTGGTGAATATAGCATGTGTCTCACATAAGTAAAAGGTGAGACGAAAATCCCTTACCATTTTAATAATATTTTTGATCGTAATCTCCAATAAAAATGACATAAAATTAAAATTTAAATATAATTAAAATAAATATATTAATGATATAACATGTCAAATTTTCACTATATAAACCACATAAAATAAATGAGTGGTGAATTTTTATAAGTATTAAATAAATAAAATACATACTAGAAATCCCTTACATTAAGTCTTGACTTTATCATATCCCCTATGGAATGGAAAGTAAATATATATATATATATGATATAATGAATCAAGAGGTATAATTATGTTATAAATATCACATATATAATTTATATCCATAATCATACCAAACAGTGGGAGTTGTTAATGAAAAAAAAATGACATCGATATACGAAGTGGTAGTCCACCGTACACACAAATGATAATTTCATAACCCATTGGATGGAAGTGGGGATGGTTTTAGGTAATTAAATTAAAATAAAAAAATCTTAGTATATAGAATATATTGAGGTTATTATATAACCATGTTTTAATTATAATTTAATTAGGTGTTGGAAGAAATAAAATAAAAACACTCATGGAAGAACGTTATCTATTCTTCAGGTATCCTACTTATGTTTGTACCAAAATCCTATATATATTAGATTTATTCCAAATATATGGATTATAATATGAGATTAGGGAAGTTTTGAAGTGATTTAGGAAGGTATTGGATGAAGAAAGGGTTTGAAGGTGTGAATAATAGGGAGAGTGGGTGACCTTTTATAAGTGAGGTGAGTGGAACACTTACAGCGATACTATGATAGTTATTGTAGAAGTTACTATGAGATACTATAGTAACTAGAACTATTCATCTAATTTGGGCATTTAGAGTAATGGTTTAGGACTATGAGTCTTAGGGCCTTCAATCCATAGGGCCTTCGGGCCACTAAAGGCCTTAGGGCTATAGGGCCTTTAGGCTACCAAAGGCCTTCAGGCCATTGGGCCTTTAGGCCACCATAGGTATTTGGTCCATAGACCCTCCATGACATAGGGACCAATAAGAATCCCAATAAGACCACAAAAAATTAGGTCCGAAAGAGTATTTATAGAAGTAAAATCCACCATAGTAGAACTAACCAGATTAGAAGAATGAGAGTGTATGAAAATTTCCATTAGTACCAAGCATTGTACATCTGTACAGGGAGAAATGATATTCAATCATCCCTGAAAAGAGGGGATATAGAACCTAAAAAGATATTGATTTTGGGGAGGAGAAGTTTCAAGTGAATTTAGGTCTTGGGCCTTCAAGGTCAGGTATTGGGCCTTGTGCCTCTGAGCCTTCAAGTTATATACGGGCCTTGTGCTTATAGGAATACAGTCCATGTAAGGGTTTTACCTTATCACACCTTGACCTTAGATACTACTTTATTATATTCTTTTTATGTTCTTTTACCTTTTTTTAGGTTTCTTGAATTTTGGAAGTTTCAGGTAAATTTTTTGGCATGCTCACTGTTAGGGGAAACCATGCAGAAACCGTACAATTTGGTTATATAATCAGATAGAAGATACCACATGGTTTTCTATTGGTAGGAAAAACCATGTAGTCTAGTTGTGCGGCCAGTTTTTTCTTGGGAAGTGGCTACCACACGGTTGGTGTACTCTTTGGTAAACCATACGACCAAACCATGTGAGTTTCCCAATCATTAATTTTTTTGAAGTTACTCTTTTTACCCTCTCAATTTTTATCCCCAAATCCCTTCCGCTCTTCTCCCTTTAATTCATTCAGCCTTAGAGGAGCCTTGGGAGAATCTTTCCTTCCTCCCTCCTTAGATTCTAGGTGATCCTCCTTAAATTTTTGGATGGATCTCTCCTTGGTTAAGCTTCTTCCTCCTCTTTACTTTATTTTTTCCTTGGATTCTCCTATATCTTGGTGGGGTTTCCCTCTTGGATGAACCCTAATGGATAGGGTTGATGTTTGGTTCTATTTTCTTGATATTTATGGTGTTTGTATTGTTATTTGAGGTGTTTTATTCCTTCTCCAAGAGTTTCTCTGCATCCAAACTTCATTGAGGTAGGTGTATCCGTTATTCTCTTTTAAGATTCATTATATTGATACTTTTTGTTTTTTAATTTGTATAAAAATGTGTTTCTCATGCTTTTGATTTGTTTTTTTGGATTTTTATGGTGATTTTATGTTGGAAAAAATTAAGGGAAGTTGTTTTAAAGAGGTTTCTTTAATTTTTACATATAGTTATGCATATAAGATTTTTTTTTTCAAAAATGTGAAGTTATATTTTAAAATGAAATTGTTTGTTTTGAGAAGTTTTTAGCCTTGGTTATGCTATGGAATCATTTTTGAGTTGAAAATTTGATGTTGTTTATGGATCTTGGTGACCTTTGTGTGTAATTATTACATGTGGAGTTCCTTTAGAGGCAGTATTTGGGTGATTTTATGAAACATGTGACTTTTTCTATTATATATGGTCACATCCATGTGTTCTTGGTGTGAACATATAGATGGGAATAGAAATGAAAATGGATTTGGATAAGTTTATTCAACCTAAAAACCAGGATTTTAAAAATACCCATCCCTTTTTCTTCTATATTTATTTCAACCCTTATTGATTTACTAATGGTCCCTTGATTTACAAATACACAGGAAAGTTATTTAAAAACTGTGTTTGAAGTTATGTCTTGTATAGAACATTGAGAAACAGTTATTTCCTAAATGTTATGAAAGCATATTTTTCATCTCTAAACATATTGTTTATTTTCATCATGGATATGAATGTAATTTATCTTGAAAGGTAAAGGCCTATTTGGGATTGTTTTAAAAAAAAAGGTATTTTATAACATTTTGGAAATGTTTTGGAAATTCATTATAAGTGTATTGAAATAGACTCAATGTAAGGATCAGTTGGAACTTATAATATTTTGGAAATAAATTTTGGTTTTATAAATGTGAATGTCTGATTGGAATACTTGATTGTTTTGAGAAATGATTTGAAAGATTATGTGATATGATGGCCAGATTGGAACTTTTTTATGACTTGGGATATAATTAGAACCCCTATAAATGGATTTCCATATATGGGTTATCGTATAGGTGTTATCAATGTTTGTGGTATTCAAGTGTGGTGACAGTAGGTTATGTGAGTCACACGTGTAAGATCCTTGTACTTACATAGTGTAATATTACCATGGGTTTATTGTGTGTGTTTTATAGGATTGAGTGATGGTTTATTATCAACCCTGATTAGACATTTTGGTACCCATTGGATTTCTTAAAGTCTAGGTGGGTTGGGCCACTGGTGAGGCTAGTTTAAATCATCCAGTTGGTTATTGACTATGGAGTTGCACCATACGACAGAAGGTGGGTCCGAATCGAGTATGTCCAAGGATTTATCTAGGCATGTTTTGAAAATTCCCATGATTTATTATCTATATTTTCTTGTTTATATTCTGTTGCATTTGGTCACTTTTTTTACTGCTTATTTATTTTTAGCACATCCTGGTATTGTTTTTCTTGGGAATTTGTCTTGGGTTCTGGTTTTTAAAATGGTAATCTGTTTTGAAAATAAATATATGGTGTGGATTTTTTTTTGAAAAAGGTAAAAATGTGTTTATTTATCAAAATGAGAAAAACCTATTTTTATACTTGTTTTTCAAAAAAATGTTAACAAATTATTTCAGGAAAGGAAATCTAGGGATTATTTTGTGGTGATCAAGAGGTAACATAGAGATCATGGTAGCGCATTTTGGTTTTAGTTTTGTATTAAATTTCATTTGTATTGTAGTTATTATTGTATTTGGATATGTTTTATATTTATTGATGATCAGCTATGAGATCTTGTTTCTTATTTAGTTCATTTATTGATCTTGTTTTTTTTGGGATTAAATCATTCCCCTTGGGATTATATTTTAATGATCGACACTAGTTTCTAGACTATGGGGATTGGGAATTCCATTTGGGCCATGCTGCGGTCCAGGTCAGGTGTCGAGTCAGATAAAAACCCATCTTGGTTCGTAAAAAAATGGTATCAGAGTAGGCCCTCATTCTTTGGGATGTCAAGTAGATTGGAGACTAATATTTTCTGGACTCAGGATCTAGGTTATGGGCTTGTTCCTAATCACCACCAATCAGGACGAGACCTTAGTTTCCATGGATAGTTTAGGATTTGATTATTTTGTCTTGTTTTTGATTGAGGAATGATAATGGAGGTGAGCCGATGTTATGTCACGATCTCACACGAAGTAGTGACCAATTTAGAATTTGAGTAAATAGTTCAAGGTCACATTAGTATTGGTTCTTACATGGGGAATGACCCACCATCATGTCACCAAGTTAGGCATAGACATTAATTCATCATTTTGGTGTTTCAATATGAGTTGTTTGTTGTGGATGGACTTTATTATTGATTTTTTTTTATGATTTGGTTTTGGTTTTTTTGAGTGGATTTTGAAATTAAAACAGTTTTTAAAAATATAAATGAATTATTTCCAATGGATTTGGATTGCAAATTTAGTGAATTATTAGGTTTTGATAATGAAATGGTAAGTGTAACCCTCCGTATTCCTTATGCACATTTTCATATGTGTGGGTATGTGTGGAATGTTCATGTTGGAATGTGTGGATGAAAATGTATGGACACATATGTGATGTTTCATGGGTTTACATGGGTGTGTATTTGAAATTAATGGTTTGTTATAGTTTCTAAAAAATGGTTTCAGAATGAAAATTGGTTTTAAAAATTGGTTTTTGTCTTAGAATGTGGATTTTTTGTTTGAAAGTGTCCTTGGAAGAAGGTAGTTTTGAAATATAAATGAAAATGGTGGTTTTTGAAAATAGGATTTCACTTTTGTGTGTATCTATTTATCTTTTGATCCTATTGTTTTGGCTTGGTATTCCCTTTTTGGTTAATCTCGTATTGGTATTGAATTTGGTTTTTGTGTTTCTTATGTTTATCATAATATTCCACTCAGAAAGGTCCCCAAAATTTTAAATGATTCATACCTAGTTCCTAGTTATTTTCAAGTATTTCCTATCTATCATGGTGATCAAGGTTCATTTGAGGTAGTGGAGTTGCTTGAGGAAGTAGAGTGTGTATTTAGATTGTTGGTAACTCCCAAAGCAGTGAGATTTCAAGGTGTTTTTGGTTTGTTTAAGGGTCTAGCTTTGGATGAATGTGAGTCGTTTACTCCACCATCGATGCAAGTTGGGATGGCATGGTAAGTTCTTAAGTTTTTATTCATCTGATGGTTTATACCTAAGTAGGTGAATATGAAGAAAAAGGAAGAGCTCATGAATGTTTGCAAGGCCAGCGAATGGTAAAGGATTATATTGAACACTTCAAGGAGTTAGTTTACTTTTCTCAAGAGGTGGAATCATAGGATCTGTTAAAGGCTTATATTTTCATTGGGGGTCTTCATATAGAGATTAAGGATTGAATACTCTTATTTAAGGATCTTTATTTTGTGAAGATGATAGATAAATCATCTCATGCTGAGTTGGTTTCTAGGGAATAGACAGTTGGTAATATGGTGTATCTTATTGCTCATGAAGGTTACCTATATGGAGAGGGGTGCATGCCAAAGGAACCTACCCCTAGAAATCCTCCTTAATTGGTTATAGCTTTAGGTTCATCATACTATTCACTTTTGTTCCACTAGTGTGGCTGGTTTTGGCATTCAAAGTTGTCTTATTTCAATCCTCCAAATACCTATCATCATTGTGGTCTCCTAAGTCATCTAGAGACGTTTTTCAGGAATCATCACCCATATAAGATGTTATAGTGGATGATTTCAATGCCTGACTATAAGGTAAGAGATGCTTCATACGCCAAGGCTCTAGCCACTAGCCTCAGAGTGAAGCTTGTGAAAAGTTAGAAGCCAATGGGGATGTGAAAAACTTTACCCAAGTTCTGTCTCCCATGTCAGGTTGGAGAGGTTTGGAGTTTCTTTGGTTTAATTTCTATTGTTGTAAATTCATATTTTCATTGTAAAAGTGTTATGGACTTTTCCTATTATAATGTGTGTGGTTGTGTTTATCTGAACGTGTCTATTTAAATTCTTTGTTCTTCTTTGAGTGTGCTTATCCCTTATATGGGTTGGTCTTAGTTTTGTTAGTTCTTGTTTGGAGATGTTTGAGTTTTATGGAATTTATAGATGGTGTCTTTGGTTTTCTATTTGGTTTGGTTTTCATCTATGGGTTTCCCTTCTGCTAGGAATTATTTTCTTATGTAGGCAATTCTTAGTTCTTGTGGGGAGTTCCCTTGTTCCCGGTTTTGGTGGGAATGACGCTCAGTAAGTATAGAGGAGTTTTTGTTAGTTTCTGTTTAGGTGTTTTTTTATTGAAAAGTGAAAATTTTAATTGTGTTAGTTGAGATCTCATGGTGGGGAGAATCCACTCATGTTATCCCATCATTATTGTGTTGTAGTTTTTTTGAATCTGTCGAGTGTGACTTGTGGAGTGAAAGATCATTCTAAGGTTTATGTTTCCTTTGGTATTTGATCAGGCATGGATTTGAGTCTTGGTTATGCTTCGAATGGGTGACTAAATAAGGGTAGAAAGTGTCTATAATGGGGATAATTTATACAACTCAACCTTTGATACTCCTTTATTTTATTCTTTTCTTGGTCTTGGATATTTTTGTTGATGTTAGGTTTGGTACCCAGTTTAAAATTTTGAATTTTAGATGTTTTGGTTGAATTTTATGGCTTGCGCACGGTTTGCGAATGGTTGGGGGGAAACCCTGAAGTAACCATGTAGTTTGGTTCTATAACTGTATAGAAGCTATAACACAGTTTTTTTATGTTAGTTCAAACCATGTGGGATGTTCATGCAGTGGGTTATTTCTTGGACAGTGGCTACCACATAGTTGGTGCACGGTTTGGTAAACCATGCATCCAAACCATGTGAGTTTCCTAGTCATTAAAATGTTTGAAATTACTCTTTTCCCCTCTTTTTTTTAACACCAAATACCCTCCTCACTTATCCCTATTGTTCATGTATCCCTATGGGAAACTTGAGAGGCTCTTCCTTTACTCCCTCCTTGGATTCTAGGTCCTCCTCCTTCAATTTTTGGATGAATCTCTCATTGGTTAAGCTTATTCCTCCTTTTTCCTTTCTTTTATCCTTTTTTTCTCATCTCTCTTGGTGGGGATTACCTCTTAGTCTAACCCTAACTCTAGGGTTTATGTTTTGTTCAATTTTCTTGATTTTTAGGGTTTTTAGATTGTTATTTGGGGTGTTTTCTTCCTTCTCCAAGAGTTTCGTCACATCTTCACTCTATTGAGGTAGGTTTATCTATTATTATCCTTTATGATTAATTATATTGATTCTCTTTGGTTTTTAATTTGTATAAAAATGTGTTTCACATGATTTTGTTTTTTTTGGATTTGTATGGGGATTTTGTATTAGAAAAAATTAGAGGAAGTTGTTTTAAAGAGGTTTCTTTAAGTGTTCTATATAGTTATGCACACAATATTTTTTTTTCAAAATGTCAAGTGTTATTATAAAATAAAATGTTGTGTTTTGAGAATTGTTTACCCTTTTTTATGATATGGTATCATTTTTAAGTTACAAATTTGATGTTGTTTGTGGATCTTGGTGACCTTTGTGATCAATTTGTACATGTGAAGTTCCTTTAAAGGTAGTATTTGGGTGATTTTATGAAACATGTGACTTGTTCCATTGAATATGGGCACATCCATGTGTACTCTATGTGCACAGATGGATGGGAATACAAATGATAATGGAATTGGACTAGTTTACTCGACCTAAAAAACCTGAATTTCATAAATAATCATCCCTCCTTCTCTCCTTCTTTCTACCCTTAACGATTTACTAATGGTCCCTTGATTTCAAAATTCACGTGAAATTGATTTCAAAACTATGTTTGAAGTTATGTACCCTAAGAAAACTTGAGAAATTTTTGGCTCCTAAATGGTACAAAATCTTGTATGGCATCTCTAAACATATTGTGTGTTTTCATCATGGATGTAAATGTAATTGAACTTGAAAGGTAAATGCTCGTTTGAAATTTTATGTTTTAAAATGCTATTTTATAACATTATAAATATGATTTTGAAATTATTTATAAGTTTATTGAAATAAACTTGGTAGACGGACCGATTGGGACTTATAATATTTTGGAAATAAATTGTGGTTTTTCAAACATGAATTCCTAATTGGAATCCTTCATTTTTTTGAGAAATTATTTAAAATATTATGTGATATGATGTTATGATATGAATTGGGATATAATGGGCACCCCTATAGAGAGATTTTCCTATATGGGTTATCGTATAGGTGGTATAAGTGTTTGGGGTAGGAAAGTGCAGTGATGGTGGGTAAGATGAGTCACGTGTGTGAGGTCCTCCTACTTACACAGTGTACTATTAACCTGGGTTTCTTGGGTATCTTTTATAGGGTCGAGTGACTGTTTCTTATAATCCCTGATTAGATGGGTTAATACCACTTGGATGGCTTAGAGGTCAGGTGGGTTTTGCCACTGGTGATGTTTGTTTAGAGAAACCATTTGGTTATTGACTATTTAGCTGCACCATACACCAGCAGGTGGGTCTGACTCGAGTACATCTAGGGATCACTCTAGGGATGTTTAAAAAATTCACATGGTTTATTATTTGTATTTTATTATTTATATTATTTTTCATTTATTTTCTTATTTTTAATGCTTAATTATTTTCATCACAGTAGGTTATTGTTTTTCTTAGGACTTTGGATTAGGTTCTGTTTTTTTAAATGGTAATCTGTTTTGAAAATAAAAACATGGTGTGCAATGTTTTGAAAAAGGGAAAAAATGTGTTTATTTATTAAAATGAGGAAAACCTATTTTTATACATGCATTTAAAACTAGTGTTAATGAAATTTTTTAGGAAAGGAAATATACAGATTCTTTGGTGTTGACCAAGAGGTCACTTGGAGACCGTTGTCATGCGGTTTTGTTTTAGTTTTGTATTCATTTTATTTTATTCTTTAGTTATTATTTTATTTTGATAAGTTTTATATTTATTGGTGATTAGTTGTTGGATCATATTTATTATTTGTTTTTATATTGATCTTGTTTTTTTGTGGTTGAAATAATTCGACTTTAGATTATATTTGATGTTTGGCACTATTTGTCATCCTGTGGGGATCAGGAATGCCTTTCAGGCCATGTCGTGGACCGGGTTGGGTTTCGGGTTGGATGGAACCCCGACCTGGTTCATGACACCCCTGAACCCTTAAAAAGTTGTATTATCCAAAAACAATATATGGACTTCTGAATTTTGGAGGAAAATTATGACTACTTATTACCCATGTATTACTAATTCCTTGTTAAAATCACATTTTGGGTAATAACTGTTTTTCGTATATGTTTTGATTTGTTATTTTTTTTCCTCTTACTTTGATCCTGTTTCTATCATCTCAAATTAATATTCATAAAAAAATTATGATATTTATACATCAATTATACTCTTATTACTAATCATGTAATATTATTTTGAGAAATGAACTATGTTATGATAATAGAGATGGTAGGTCATACGTACGCATGAGTAACATTTCCATTTTCCAATGATCATTATAAAATAAAGGAAAGTAATATTTTATCTTTCCAAAATGATAATAACATAATAAATAACATATTATTTCTTTAAATATATTTATAAATATCATCAATGTTGTGTGGTGATTAAAATAGAGAGTCAAATCGCTTCATGAAGGTGGTAGTCCACACGTACATAAATGACGTTGTCATATTTTAGTGTGTGAAAAGGTAAGAAATAAAATAATTTATTATCTTTTAATAATGATAAATATTTCATTAATATCATAATTATTTAATTAATATTATATATATTCATTATCTTTATCCTTATTATCTTCCATGTAAAGCGTTAGTGAAAAAAATCACATTGCTTCATGAGGCAGTAACCCATCTTACACACAAATGACGTTATCGTATCCCCTAAAAAACAAAATGTAATTTTTTTATATATGATATAATTAATCAATAGGTATAATTATGTTATAAATATCACATATATATAATTTATATCCTTCATAATTCCCAACAGTGAGAGGTGGTAATGAAAAAATGAATGAAATCAGTTCGTGAGGTGGTAGTCTTCTATACGCATGAGTGATAATTTCATAACCCATTTTATAGAAGGGGGAATATTATAGGTAATTAAATTTACATAAAAAATATAATTATATTTCATATTTTTTTTATTATATCATCATGGTTTAATAATAATTTAATGATATGGAGGATGAAATAAAATAAAAATGCTCGTTGAAGAATGTTACCTCTTCTTCGGATATCAAATTTTTGATTGCATAAAAATAATTCCTAGTTTATATTAATTCATAATATAAGGCTTATAGTATGATATTAGGGAATTTGGGATGTGATTTTTTCTGGGAGTTTCAAATCAAAAAGGGTTTTAAGGTGTGAAAAATAATGTAGAGTGGGTGACATTTTATAAGTGCGGTGAGCGGCACATTTGTAATTTTAGAAAATAAAAGTGAATCCACATTTTTCACATTAAAAAAGGGCCAAAAGGAGATTATTACCAATAAATAGAAATTATATGGTATAAATATGTTCAAAAATATATTTTAGACAACTTTTAGGTCATTTTAACCATTATCTTTTTAGTTTAACCCCCGATAAACCCATTTTTACCTTAATCTTTGTAAATAATTTTTATTGTTTTTACTGTTAATTATGGAGAAAAAATTACATTAAAATTATTAGATAATATAAATTATTTTTATTCAAAATATGGAATCCATTTTATTATATTCAATTCACAAAAGTGGTAAATTTTAATTTAAAATTAATCCTATAGATGTAATGTGAAAGTGGGTTTTCAAAGAGAAAATATTTAAAAGTTTACATGGTTTTTATATCCAAATTCAATATGAAAATGATTAAAATGAAATAAATTGGATTAATAGATATATAATTTAACCAATTATAATTTAATTTAAATTTTAAATAAAATTTAACTTTATTAATAGTTTAAATGAAAATGCAGTTTTCAATTAAAATTCAATATTTTTCACTATTCATCAAAAAATTGATCTTTTAAAAAAATTCTCAAAAAATCACCCTACGCTAATATTGAAATGATTATTTCAAAAATAAAAATTATTTTTTCAATTTAATTTTCTAAAATTTACAAATATTATTTTTAAAGTGTGAAAAAATGTGACAAAATTGTTTTTAGGAAAATACAAATTTTAAGCGTAAAATTGGTTTTATTCTTATATCTTGTCTATAAAACACATAAAATAAATTTTAAAGAGTTTATAAAATATATAATATATTAATTTAATTAAAATAATTCACCAAAAGTGGTTTGGTTAATTTATTGAGGTAAAACATATTTATTTACAAAAAAAAGTTTTCTAGAAAAAGATTTCCTTTATTTTAAATAGTTTTTACTTTAATTTTAAATTATTCTGTCACAAAATAATTTATTTTATATACATGTGTAAATCATATTTTTTTATAATTTAGTTAATAATACCCATACCCTCTATTCAAATATCTAGGAGATAAATATCATTTTAAATAATAATATTTTAATCGTATGAAATGTTTGGTTTGAACTTAATGTTGTGTGTAACACAAGGAAAACTCAATGTTATGTGTAACACGTTTTAAACCTAGTTTTTAGGTAATGAAATCTTAACATGGTGTTGTGTTTAATGAATAATATCAAAAATATTAAATTTATTTGAAAAAAAATCACAAAAATATCAGGGTGTTATAGGGTCCAGTGGGTTTTCATGCTTGGTGCATAGTTTGGATAACCATGTGGAAAAAACATGCATGTGTGTTGTATTAGATAATGATAACTTCAAATATGTCACATTGTTTGGAAATACATGAATATAAACCATGAGGTTTCCTATAACTTCATTAAAATATTGGTTTTTTCCAAAATAAATCCTTAGATATTTAGGTTTATCCACCCCCTTTCCCCCCCCCATTCAGTATACTCAGACTATGGGGTTCCCAACCCTCTTCCTCCTACTACAACCCCTCTATTTGGGGTGTGTTCATGGTGTTTCATCAATGTTTAAGGTAATTTTTTATTCTCAGTTAGCTTCCTTTCTTTTTATTCATACTCCTATCCGATTGTAGAGTTCTCTAGTCTAGGTTTTGTTTATGATTCTACCAAATCATGGCGGAATCATCCATATATTATTGGGATTTTGGTCAGCTTGCATAGAGGAGATCCTAAGATGACTTCTACACGTCATTACATGACGTTTCATTAACGCATGAGACCATAGTTAATTTTCTTAGATTTTTCCGAATGAATGAATGAATTTAATTATTTTAATAGAATCGCCTCTTAGATAATTTCCTAGAAATGATTTTATGATTTATTTATGGACCTCCAGTGGTAGTTTCATGGAGTTTTTATGAGAGTTAAACACTCAATGAGTTTTTTATCTTTATTCTAGGTTGGTTTTTGGATAATAAACTGATAATATTAGTTATAATTAACTAATCGATGTTTCCTTGTGTGAGGTTAGAGATTGGGTGGTTGAGATAAGCTTGTTTTGATGTCGATGAGTCAGATGAGACTTGGATAGGCCATTGAATCGTTTTTATTATTTTGAAATAATATTTGAAATCTTTGTTGATGAGGTAGGTGGTCTAAGAAATTTACCAATAATTTTGATAATTATTTTACAAGTGCATTTGGTATGTGACTTAAAGACCTTGTGTGGTGTGGTTGACCCCTTGGTTTATTTTTATCAATTTTACCATTCATTTGTTTCCTTGGACCTTCCATAGATCCTATTGGATCTATGGTGTTGTCATACCAAAACTACCTCCACCCATGGTGTGTTCCCTCCTTTAAAAAATGGAATGTTATAGGTGTTGAATTTTTAAAAAACCTATGAGACCTTTTTAAATGATTAAATGTTGTGATTTATATTTTGATTTGGTTGTTCTTTAAAATGTGGGAAAACTGTGTTTTAAAATGTATAGTGTTTTCAAATGGGGTATTTTCATCAAGTTGAATTTAAATAGGTTTTAAATAGGTTTAAAATATTTATTGAAATGTGTGTTTGGTACCCTCATGGGTGAAAATTTCATAATTTATCTTCTAATAATTTTAATAGAAATTAAGTTCTTGGGCCTTGTTGGGTTTTTAAAGAGAATGAACCATGTTTTAAATGGTTGTTTACAAAAATTATCCAGGATTTTGGCATTGGTATTTTTATGACAAGTGAAATGGGTTCGGATTTTTTGAGGCATGTTTTGGTTTCAAAGACTCATTGGGGTCTTGGTAGATGATGAATTGATTAAGGATTTGAATATTGATAAATAAATAGTGGTGAACCATTGATGTTAATATATCAAAATGTTTAAGTACATTGTACCTTTAATAATAGAATTTATTGTTAATGTAATGGTTTATTATGTTGGACATTGCGTTCCTCATCCATGGTTTAGGTTTTGAACTAATTCTATAGGAACCAATGATATTATATATGGTTGGTTGGACTAATGATACTCTCCCATGGGTGGTCCATACTGAGGCTCCAGCTACCCTAACGCATCATAGTTTTTTTTTGGATGGATTGATTCTCCTCACTCCAAGGGTATGGACATAAAATTCAATATTGATGGTGTAAATTCCATATTGATGCTCTAGGAACCAATAATATTCTATATGGTTTAGGCTACTGGACATGGCATTCATTATCCATGTTTTAGGTTCTGGACAGATGCTTTGGGTACCAGTAGTATTCAATATGGTTTGGGATGTTTTATTAATGCTCCTTATCTAGGTTTGAGATTCTAGACCAATTCTATGAGCCTTGATAGTATGGGCAATGAGATAAGAACCATTGACTGATGTATTATTCATTCATGAGTTAGATGATAAATAAAACCCCCTCCTTTTGTTCACAGTATGTATCTACCCATATATACTATTATTTATTTCACTGTTACATACATACATTGTTTCTCTGACTGGTATTTTTTTAGACATCATTGGTGTTGACCTACTTAGTTGTACTCACACCCTACTCAGGTTTCCACTTCACTTTTTTCCCAAGAAACTCTCACATGTTTATTACAAGTTTAGGTTTGTGTTGTCGCATGTGTGGGATTTTTCATGATTGGGTAGTATTGTTCATCAGGTTACTGGGGACTAGGTATGTGACATGCATAAGAGTTGTCAATAGTGCCTCACAACTATAAAATTCACCTACAACCATGGTTTGGAACCATGGTCATAGGCCCAAAAACCATGGCAATAGCATATGGCCACAGTTTTGTAAAACCGTGGCCGCTATCACCAAGAAAGTAGGGACCTAATTCCATGGTTAAATTATGTATATAGGAGACTAGTGACATGGTTTTAACTGTGGGAATATTCCCCTAAGTTCCACAGTTTAAAACTGGCACTAGGACCCCACTGCCACAGTTAAAACTGTGGCACTAGGTCCCTACTACCGCAGTTAAAACTCTAGTGATATTATTTATATGGTATAAAAAAATAAATTCAGTTCCCCCCAGTTCCCCCCACCACTTCCAATTTTCCCTCCCCCCTTTCCCTCCCCCTTTCACCCCCACCCCCTCCTAGTTCCCCCCTTGCCCTCCCAATTGCACCCCCTCCCCCCAACCAGTCCCCCCATTTCACCCCCACCCCTACTGGTTCCCCCCTCCCCCCTACCCCTGCCACTCCCCCTACCCCTACCAGTCCCCCCTTCCCCTGCCCCACCCCCTTGCCCTCCCCCTTCCCAGTCCCCCTTTCCCCTGCGAGTCCCCCCATTTATATGGTATATAAAAAAATTAGTTCCCCTAGTTCCCCACCCCCACTACTAGTTTCCCCTCCCCCTTTCCCCCTCACACCCCTCCCCATTCTATCCCCCTACCCATTCCAGTCCCCCTACCCATGCTCCACCCCCTGCCCTCCCCCTTTCACCCCACCCCTTGAACCCCCTACCTCTGCCAGTACCCCTACCCCTACCAGTCCCCCCTTCCCCTACCCCACCCATTTCCCTCCCCCTTGAACCCACACCCCTTGCACCCCCTACCCCTACCATTCTCCCTAGTTCCCCACCCAAACTACCAGTTTCTCCCCTTACCCCCCTTGCACCCCACCCCCTACCCTTGCCCCTACCCCTCCAAGCCCCCCTTCCCATTCCAGTCCCACCCTTTCCCTCCACCTTACACCCCACCCCATCTTACTTGTTCCCCCTCCCCCTTCCAATACCTCTTTCCCTCCCTCTTGCACCCCTACCCCTTCCCCTGTCCCTACCATTCACCCCCTCCTTCCCCTTCCAGTCCCCCATCCCCTGCGATCCCCCCCTCATATTGGTAATGAGATAATAAATCAACCCACTGATCCAACATGTTATAAAAAACAAACTAGTATTGTTAATAGGAAAGATTTCATGAATATTTTTTTTGAAAACCCCAAGGCTCTAAATGTTTTCTTGATCAAGATCATCATGTATAAGAATTAAGTCAATATACCAATTTTTAACATGGGAAGCCAGGATAAAATAAGGAATATCATAGTGCACCAATAACTACAAATAAAGATTTTTTCTTTCATTTTAACTAGAATAGAATAAAAAAAATGAATACAATATTTACCTTTGATGCTTGGATATTAGCAAGGTGAACATTATTCCCTGATTGGCAGGCTGCTAGCCCATATCTACCATCACCTTAGAAAAGGTCTCATGTGCAGCTCTAAAAAACATTCAGATTCAGGTGAAGTTCCATCAAATAGATCACCAGATCAGATAAAAACTCACATATAAAGGGACGCTAGATTGGTTATCAGAGTCTATAACTTCATAAAGGAATTGGAAGTCATCTGTTCTAGAATCTCTATAGCACATTTTAATAGAAGATCATTCTTGATCATGTATTTACTAATCTATAAATCCAGATTGAAGCTCATCATTCAACCTGTTGCACCAACATATTCAGTATTGGGAGATCCATAACTATAAGGCTAGCTGTAATGAATTATCAAATAATGTTTACCTATTTTATTTTAATATAAAATAGATGAAATTAAATAGTGTGTGGTTATAAAAAATAAAATAATGCGTGGTTTTGAAATAAAATCATGACACCAAAAAGAAAAATTTAAGGAAAAAATAGATTAACAAAATAAAATAAAACATGAAATAGAAATAGGATTCATGCAGTGTTGGAAAGAACTTAGGTATGATACCATTGACGTGTCAGGTAGTTGGTGGTGATGCAGTCGAGTAGATGACTCTTATAGTTGGGAGTTCTTGTGGTTGAAATAAGTATTTTTATGTCTATTTTTCAAGGTGACTAGGGATAGATAGATGTGTTCAGCCTTATCTAGATATTTTGGGAGTGTTTTGTAGAAGACACTCAGGTTTCAGTTGAGGTTGGTCAGTTTCATAACTAGAGACAAATCGGGAGTGAGCTGTCATATGGTGGGGAGGTTATAATGGATCAGGTACTCAAGTGAGGTAATTAAAGCCTAATCTTAAACTAACCATGTGCATTTGAACCATTTTGAGGTTTTAGAGGTGTATTTTAACCTTTTTGAAGTTTTATAGGTGTTTTCATAGACCAATATTCGAGTTTTAAGAATTTTGATAGGGCTCAAGGATAAAATTTTACAGGAATTAAATGGTAACACCACATCCAAGGTAACCATGACATGATGTGTAGTTTCATAATAATAGATTTCTAAGGCTGGTAAAGGACCATTCTATAGACAAGGTCCTTGTATCATTTTGATTGTTTTCATAAGAATAAATTTTTCTAAATTAAGGTTACATTGTTGATATGAAGGTGGATTACACCATAACCCATAGTGTTGCTCTATAATGCCCTAGCCACATAGGGTGGTTGCTCTATGAATGGAAGGATAATGTCTTAACATGGTCCTAGGTAGTGGAGTTAGGATATTGGGTTAGTACTAGGGGATATGTGTCAAATCATGACTCAAAGGGCCCCATCACAAGGTGGGTTTTGTAGAGGCATTGTGTCGTGAACCCTATGAGTCGCACCATAATGTACTTCCTATACAGTCTTTTAAATCTCAATTAATATGTTTAATTAATTAATAAAATGAGGGTTTGAAAAAAAAAATCTCTGTATAGTAGGGTAGATATTCCAACATTCTATCTCTTTCCTTCTCCCTATCCTAAGTGGAATTTTGAAGTTGGATCGGGTGGATGCTACACTTTCCAATCCATTGAGTAAGAAGAACTAACTAAAAACATACTATGGAATAAGGATCCAAAATCAGAGTGTTAGTGGTGTTAATAATAATAAAAGGAACATTAATAATTAAATTATCCTTAAATGGGATGAACAAGCTACTGATAATTGAGAAAAAATCCTAGTGCTCATTTTTGTGGAGGTATAAAACCTTTATGTCACTATTAGAACCGCCCCTTCGAAAAATCACCCAAAATAGTTGGAAAAGGAAGTTATTTGTCATTAGAAAATCTTACACATGTGACCAACATATAATAAGTTGAAATACCATATATTTTTCATGATAAACATGAAAAAAACCTCGACACACAAAACAAATCTGGAATGAAATAATAAAATATAGGACATACAAATATGATTCACTATTTAGTTACCCATTTTTTGAACTCTTATTATTGCTCACAATGATGTCCATCATATATAAACCATAATTCAGAGTATCCAATCTTACTTTTATCTTCTCATAGAATTCAAGTAGCAAGTGAAATAAATCTTCAATAACTTCAAGGGGAAAAACAGCGTAAATACCTAAAAATCATCATTAAAAAATGAAAAATGGGATTTGAGGGTGAGCATACTTTGCTCTGGTGTACCAGCAAGGCTGGTATACCCATGGTGAAAAGATAAGTGTTCTAATACATAACCAGATAATTGGTCAACCTTTTCCTCCTTTATAAAATTCCTCTTGAAAGTGCAGAAGAGAATCTCCAATTGCACGAATTCAAGCCATAGACCATTGATGGAATTGACCGCTGAATGTGTGCCATTGAAAATAGTATCAGATCCTTATTCACAAATTCACTCCAATTTATAATCTTCTACTTCTGATCAAGGTAAGTTCCATCCTGCAATCACAAATAATATAATAAGTTAAGACACATAAAACCCTATAAATCACCTGTCAAATTCAATTTCGAACCTCAAAACTTCCAAAGACAATTATTTATATCTTCTATATTTTTCTTTCATAATTAAAGCTCAATTGTATTTCCATATTTATCATCGACCCAAAAAATTACTTATTATTCTTTTGGATATCACTAAAGAATTGTTTTCCTTATTTATATGTGCTTGTACCCAACCCATGGTACACAGAGAATAAATAAAAAAACAATAAAAAAACAAGGTCTGACTGTGTTATTATAGAAATGAATATCGATTATATAAAATTTATGTGAATTGAATCCAAAGCCCTCTCCCTTTCACCCCTACCCCTGCCCTTTCCCATGCCAGTCCCCCTACCCTTTCCAGTCCTCCTTGCCCCTGCCAGTCCCCCCTTGTCCATGTCCCTGCTAGTCCCCCTACCCCTACCGGTCCCCCTTGCCCTTGTCCCTACCAGTCCCCCCTTCCCCCGCCCCTGCCAGTCCCCCTACCCCTACCAATCCCCCTAACAGTCCCCCTACCCCTGCAAGTCCCCCTATCCCTTCCAGTTTCCCCTCCCACTTGCTAGTCCTCCCCAAGCTAGTCTGCCCCACCCTAACAGTTTCCCCTCCCCCTACCCCTACTAGTCTCCCTCCCCCTACCACTCCCTTGCACCCCCTCCCACCCTGCCCCCTCCACCCCCTTCCAGTACTCCCCCAACTATTTCCCCCCACTCTACCAGTTTCCCCTCCCCATTTCCCTACTAGTCCCCCTCCCCCTACCAGCCCCCCTTCACCCCCACCCACCCTGCCCCCGCCACCCCTGCTAGTCCCCTCTCCCCTGCCAGTCCCCCCTCCCACCTTCTCCTCCCCCTTTCACCCTCACCCCTGCTAGTTCCCCTGCCAGTCCCCCCCCCCCCCTTCTTGCACCTCCACCCACCCTGCCCCTTGCACCCCCTGCCCCTACCAGTCCCCCCCACCTACCCCTACCAGTTTCCCCTCCCCCCTGCACAAACCTGAAGTATACAAATACACCATACACATACACCTGCAACGAATTCCAAAAACCATTGTAGCATCTCATTTCCACATAAATAAAAAACAACTAATACATATAAAATTGAAATTTTATAAACAATGAAAACATAATGATATATACAAAAACTATCAATAATGTCGCTCCAAAATGTCATCTAAATCCTTCTCATCATCAACATAGATTTCAAAAACATCAACATGTTTACCAACAACAACATCATCATCATCACCATCAGTAACATCTTTAGCCTCTCCACTATCAGTATCATCTTCAGCCTCTCCACCAATATCTTCAACTACACAATCATTTCCATCCTCATACATCGAGTGAAAACTTGATAAAAATCCACCCACTATTGCTGCACCCTCCAGTGGAAGTAAAGAGAATATAGATGATATCAACTTGAACAATTGTTCATTTTATTTTTTCCACATATTTTGAGACTCTTGTATAACTTCTTGCTTTTCTGTCTCAATGGAAGCATGTAATTGTTCTTCGATAACCATTCATGAAATATTTCTAGAAGATTCAGTACCTAATGACCAATATCTAGATGGCACAATTTTCTTTCTGGGTTTACAATGAACTCTTCCACTTTTCTCATTTCCAAGAACCTGATATAAATAATTGTTTGGTCGATATGTGTCTGGTTCCTTTTCCATTAGAGCTTGAATAGAATCATATAAAAGGGCATTACCATTTTAGTAGATAATAAAAAAGGAGTTGGTATAACTTATATTAGTATATTAGGATTCTATTTGAGTTTATAGATATATTAGTAGTGGTTATTGACCTATTTTAGAGTCTAAATATTCCTCAAACCTCCATATAGAAACATGATTATATGACCAGTATAAAAAATGAGAAGGTTCGTTAAACACTATTCTAGATTGAATGGATTTCATATGTCCTTTTTAAACCTTATCAATAATTGATCTTATTAAATTAACTTTAGGAATACTAAAGAGAGTGGAAGATAATGTATTGTCCTATATAATACAATAAGAACAAGTGATATAATTGACTCAATCATTTTAATTCCCTATGAGGAAAATACAACTCCTATAATTTTTAGTGAATGAAACTGTATACTAAAATCTAAAAATTGAAAAACATTCTTATAATTTTTTCCTACGTTGCCTGATTCACAACAATTCCATCTTTATTTTTCCTACTAGAACAAAAAAATAATGATTAGGGAACACGTCCTTTGATATTTAATGCCCATTTCTACATGAAAATTTAACATAACTCAATGAAAAAATAAATGTATATTCAATGTTAAATCATATATTACCTGTGACAGTTCATGATCTAGAATTGAAGTTCTCCCCAGATTATGATTATATATCATGATGCCCTTATTTATTATGTTTCTTTTAGATGAATCCTATTAATAAACAAAAATAAACTAGCCTTTCAACAAGTCAAAATGGATAAAAAATCATCATTTTAACTTAACAATTCAACAAGTTCATGACATAACTGAAATAACCAAGTCTGAAAAATAAAACTGAACACAATCACATTTAATAAAATCATCCACTATAGAAAAATAAGATTAATGAAAAAAATAAATTTATTAAAAACATTAATATTTTAAATTACCTTGAAAGAGGAAAAAATCCAATATTAAATTAATTCTATGTATTGTGAAATTGGGAATTCATTGAAGATTAGTTCATTTTCAAGAGAATTACCTCTTCTTTTTTTCCATACAACATGCAGTTCATGCTTGTAGGGACACCACATCTCCTCCAGTTCCATTAATATAGCTCTATTAGCGTGGAGACTATCCAGGAAGTTATTGTGAAGAAAAATATTCAAAAAAAATTTATCAATAATACTTTATAAAGAAATTGCAAAGTAATTTAAAAAAATATATTACCTAAATTTCCACCCAAGCCTTGTCTTTTATTTATTATCCAACTTTTATCCACTCTATTGCTTGAACCAGAACAATATTCATATTTCTTTTGAGTGTCCACATGAATCTCCAAAATCATTTACCATTTTATTTAATAATTTTCATTTCCTTGTTATACTGAACCATAATTTTCATGTGTTTATTCCACACTTTTTTCATCTTTTTACGACCATATATTTTAGTAGAAGACATTCCTAAAAAAAGAAACGAATGTTTTATACACATATATAACTGAAATTTATTTATTTTTTAATTTTATTACTTTTTAAACATTTACCGGTATCAATATTTGTTGTTGCTCGATCATGCACACTATGATGGGGGAAGAAACTGGAGAAGTGTCCTCCATAGTAGACTGTAGATGCTGGGGTTGGGTAGGAGGGTATGGGTATATATGGGGAATAACCAATGGATATGTACCCTCTATATTAGACATTGGATGCTAGGTTGGGTAGGAGGGTACATGTATATAGGGGGCATAACCAATGGAGGTGTACCCTGTAGAGATGAAGGTAGATAAGGGTACAAAGGTTGAGGGATAGAAAGAGATGAACTATCCTACATGGTTGTAGGAGGAAATGGATAAAAATGATGACCACCCATGTATGGATAAGGCATATATGTGGGGGGAATGATGGGAGGAAACTATCCCAGTGACTGTAAAGCCATGGACTGTGAGGTGGTACATGTAGGGGGGCTGCATGTAGAGTTGGCCCTATACTCTAGAGTGCCTAAACCATCTTCATTGAATGCAAGTTGAATCCTTGATGATTCATGTTCATATTAATTGTGATTTGTGTAAACATTGGAACTGAAATATATCAACAATGAATATTGAACGACTACCAACAATTTGGTAATGTAATTTTTTTTACCTTTGACTTCAACCAAGTGGGAAATTTTTGTGTGTGTAATTGCTCCCACCTCTTAATAGATAAAGAGCGATGTGCTCTTTTTATAATTTCACTATGTTCTCTACAAATATAAAAATTTAATGATATTAGGAACTATGATAAAAATACACAATAAAAATACATATATTTATAATTTTACTTACTTTATGTAATCATCATCCACGCTATAGTTAAATAATATTGTGTGATGAGCCATTTCCCACTCATCCCTATTCAAAGTACACAACTTGTATGATCCAGATATTCCCCCCATTTGGGCTAGTGAAAGAAATATTGGCTCAATGGGATCATACTCCTCATCTTCAGTTCTCATGGGCCGATTAGATCTAGTGGTGACATTAGTCAAGTACATTGAACAAAAATACATGCATTCCTACGCTAAATAACCTTTCCCAATAGATTCTTCAAGATGATTCTTATTTCTCACATAAGGTTTAAATGTAAACATCATTATTTCTATTTTATAAATCCAATGACTAGAAACGGGACCAACAAAAAGAACTTCTGTTGGAAGATGCATGGTTAGATGTAACATACATGTAAAAAACGATGGGGGAAATATTTTCTCCAAGTCTCAAAGAATGGTCGGTGCATCTTTATGTATTTTTTTCACAACACTTTTGTTAAATCATTTAGAAAAAAGATTTCAATAAAACTGACATAATCTAATCACAATGACCCTATCATTATGTGACAGTAAAAGTCCAATGGCAACAGAAATCAATTCATGCAGCAGGACATGGTAGTCATGGGTTTTGAGGGATTTTAGTTTCACATCTCATGTATTCACTCATTTCGAAATGTTACTCGAATAACCATATGGAAGCTTTAAACTTTCCAAGACTTGAAGAAATTATTTTTTCTTTTCATTTTTCTTTGAAAAACAAGAAAAAGGTACTTTCCACAGATTCTGACCAATTAACTTAGGATGAAGTCTTGATTTTATACCCCAATCCATTAAATCACGACATGATATCAAATAATTTTTTTCTTTACCTTTACATTTTAATGTGTTTCAAGTAACATTTCACACAAAATTTTCTCAATATCAATTATATCCAAGCAGTGATGCATCAAATTTGATGACCAATATGGAAAATCATAGAATATACTTTTCTTTCTCCAATTATTGTTGGAATTCAAAGGAACATTCTTCATCTTTTTGAAATTTAACTAACCCTTTCCAAGAAAAAAATTCAAACTGTCAAGTTATTTAAGGATTTCACCCCCCAAAATTCGTTGAGGTATTTCATCTATCTATATGTAATTATCAAATTGTCTTTGATTTTTCTTATATGGATGATCCATTTGTAGAAATCATCGATGCCCTATGAAACTGAAAGTTCATCAAAACTTTAATATCCTAAAACGTGTATTTTTTATACATATAGGGAAATATAATATCCCCTTGTAACTCCAACTAGACATCATTCCATATGTAGAGAAATCATTTATTGTCCATAACAATGTTGTATGACACATAATGTAATCCTTTCTAAATGCATCATATGTCTGCACCCTAATGGTCCAAATCTACTTCGACTCATCTATTAATGGTTGAAAATATATGTCGATATAATTTCTAGGATAATTTGGTCTAGAAATCAATATACTCATGATAGTAAATATATTTTTCATACACATCCATGATAGAAAATTATAAACATGAATGAAAAAAAGCCAAGTACTATGTGCAGTATGCATTTACTTAAATGGGTTGAAACCATCACATGACAATACCAATATAACATTTCATGGGTCAGCTACAAAATCAGAATGTAACATATCAAAATTTTTTCATGATAACCCATCATCAGGATGAACTATATCATCATTATCCTTATTTATTTCATCTTCATGCCATCTCATATTCTTAGCCATTTTTTCTGACATAAAAAGTTTCTGAATTCTGGGAATCAATGGAAAGTGCCACATCACTTTATTTGGTACATGGGATTAAGTTCCATCTTTATTAGTCTTCAATCTTGATGTACCAAATTGTTTTCACTCATTTAACTTGACATTATCCTTCCATAATAGAAAAAAATATTTAGTTCATGCGTGGGTTTTAGTACTTTAAAATTAAAAATTTTCAACCAACTTTCATTCCATATAATCATTTTAGGGAATACTTGCTTCATCAGGTAGAAAGTCTTTAAAAAGAGTAAGTAGATAGTCAATAAAAGTATTAATAAATCCATACATTGTTTTCCCATGATAAATTCACATTAAAAAACTCTAATTTGGTCATTTTTTCACATGACTGGTATAATGGGGGTATTCACGTCTTCTAAAAAATTTCTAACATGCTCAATGTCATAATTCAGATCATTAGATAAAAATTGTGTTCCCATATTCATTTCCTCCTCCACTACTCTACATGAAGTGTTGACTTGAGAAGAAAATTGAAACTGATCGGAAATCAAATTTTCCATTCTGATCCTTTCAACTGAATCAATTTCATTCTCCATTTGAACTTTTTATCCATTATGATACCAAATATGATATCCTTTTTAAAAATATTTTTTGGTGATGTGTTAAATTAATTTCTCACATGTTAACCACAATCTTCCAATGAAATCAAAACATGGACATCAAATCAATCCACCGTCTAAACCATTGTTGAATGAAAAATCCAAAAAATATTCTAACTCCTTCTGAAACTCATCAGTGATCCGATCAACATTATACATCTAGCTTCTATCTATTCTAATATGAATAAAAATAGTTAGTAAAATAATTGATTGTAAATAACAACATTGAAATGAATTCATTCTTAGGAAAAGTATTATATAGAATCATTCATAGGCTTCTATTCCTTACATGCTACTTGAGAAACATAAGTAAATGTTTAGGCTGAATGCATCAACTATAACATTATCATTTACTAAAGTATATGAGATCTCTAAATCAAAATAATATAAGAACTACACCAATATCCACTGATTAATATTTATGTCGTGCTAAGAGAATACATAATGAAATCTCTTACTATCAATTATTACACCATGAAAGGTCAACCTTGGGGTTACTAGCAAGTTTCTAGATTTCTAGATATTGGTAAATATTCTAAATGAATAAATCACAATCATCAGTGATTTAAATTATCTAAAAATAAGATACTAAAATACTTGAGATACTAAAATACATGAGATATAAGTGGAGGTAACCTTTTACATCCTAATAAAAATATAATAATATGTACAAAGGGTATCATTCTTAGATACTTATATAGTGTAAAAGGATTAAAATGTTTGATTAGTGTGAAATGCATAATATTAGAATGACATAATTAGAGTGTACCATGGGGTTTATATATTAAGGATGGTTTTTCTAAAAATATTGGGTTGTAATATGTGTATAAGAGAGGGGATGGTGTGTTGGGAGGAGGAGGGGATGGATAGATGGAGTGGGAGGGGGATAGTGGGGTGGAGGGGGAGGGGCTGGGTAGGGGGAGGGGGTGGGGTTGGGTTTGTGGGAGGGTTTCCATCACGAAAGAGGTAGGGAAAGGGGTTCGATCGAGACAGAGGCATGGAAAGGGTAAGGTGGAAGGGGTTTGATCACGAGAGGCATGTTTCGATCAAGATAGAAGAGAAAAGTTGATTTGGAGTGTTTGGAGATGATTTGAGGTGAATTGAATAAGTTCTATGTTTTATTAAAGATATCTATAAATTATATTTGGAAGATAAAAGTTGGATAAGTCCTGAAAATTTTAGGAAAACACATGGTAATATCATAAAAAATATAGAGTTTTTGTAAGTCTTGTTTTTATTTCATAAACTATGGCGGTAGATGTGTGGAAGTAGGAGAATCAGAGAAAAATCATTCAGATGTAGTCTGTTCTTTCAAGAAATGCATGGAGCTAGGACAGACAGGTAGAAACTAACAAAATATTTACCTAAGAAATGAATAGAGATATTGACCCCTACACACTTCCCCCAGCCCCATTCACCCCTTTCCCTCAGCCCCCTTCACCCCTTGCCCCCCCTTCACCCCCTAGCCCCCCAGCCACCTTCACCCCACTACCCCCACCCTTCACCACAACCCCCCCCACTTTCACCACCACTTACCCCCACCTTTCACCCCAACGCCCCCCCAATTTCACCACCACTACTCCCCCAACCTTCACCCACACTCCCTTGAACCATCCCCCCTTTCACCCCCACTACCCATGCACACTCCCCCCCCCAACTGCCCCCACTACCCACCCCACGACCTTCACACCCCCCCCCCATCACCCCCACTACCCCCACTACCCCCACCTGCACACTGCCCCCTCCCCCACTACCCCCACCTGCACACTGCCCCTCCCCCACTACCCCTCCACCTGCACACTACACCCCCACCCTTCACCCTAACTACTTTGACCCCCCTTCACCCCCACTTCCCTCACCCCAAATCCTTTAGAACCCCCCCTCCCCACCACCACCACCACTTTCACTTCCCCCACCCTTCTTACCCCAACTCCCTTGAACCCCCCCCCCCCCTCCTCACCCTCACTACCCCACCCTTCCACAAAAAAGGTTATTTCATTAGTGAATATTTATATGCAATATTAAATGCATTCAAAATATTGAGGAGAGAAAATATGAATAATTTCAAGATTGAAGAAGGAAGAGGCCATGATCGTGTCACTATATTATACATGTATTCATCCATACATAATGATTTTAAGGTAGGCATCATGGATTTATAAAGGATGAATATCACATTATTTCAGCATGTCCACATGATATTATTACATATAGTTATCATATGGTTATGAAGATATAGAATGGGAAATTCTAGATCAAGTAATTTAGAGATATTTGAATCCAAAATATTCTTGTTTTTTTAGTGAATGCTAAAAAAGAAGAAATTAGTGATGCTATATTTGATATATATTCATGCAGTTTGAAATAGAGACAATGTGAAAGTTTAAAACTATTATTCAAGATAGAATAATTTATATGAACTATGTAAAATAGTGATAAGACCCAAAAAATGGTTATAAAGATATAGTGTGGTAAATTCTAGATCCATTAATTCGGGGATATTTGAATCCATATTATTCATGTTGTTTAGTGAATGATAAAAAAGAAGAAACTGGTGATGCTATATTTGATATATATTCAATCAGTTCTAAATGTAGAAAAGTGTAAGCTTGACAGTATTATTCAAGAGAGAATACTTTCAATACACAATTTAAAATAGTGATAAGACCCAATGTAGTTTCAATTTTGAAGAACCACTATGTGTCAAAGTTAAAAAGAAGAGGAATATCTAGTGCTCTTTGTGTTGAAAAAAAATAAGAGAAAAAGGTGGGAAGAGGTAGAAGAAGAAGCAACCAAGTAGTTCAAGAAGTTTATAAGAATAAAAGATTTTTTCCCCTAGTTTTCACATAAAATAAGGGGAGAGATGAAGAGTTATGTGTATTTCGGTTTATACAAGATGGAATATAAAGAAGAAGTTATAGAATATCAATTTGATACTATGAAGAAGAAGATTTTTTATATTGTGATATGTATAAAAATAAAATAAGTGACTTGCTATTGTGAAATGGAATAATAAGAAGAAATGAGTAGTACCTGAACAATAAAGAAGTATTCAAAGTTGTTTTTACAATATCTTTTTGTTACCCCTATATTTATTATAAAGTTATGATATGTAACTGAGTGTCAGAAACACCAAATAAGTGTGTACTATACAGACTCTATACTGTAAGGAGACTATAGTTTAAATCTCAGAGGTATTTACTAATGGGTTTTTTCACCTTAGGTGTTACCATATCACACTAAGTATTACAGTTATCATACTAATAGGTGAACATTATAAATTAATATTCCACATGTGTGTGTTTTTATTAAAATATAATAAATAATGGAGGATTAAATAGAAAATAAAATAACCACTCACCTAATAGTGATAAAGGTAAAAAGAAATCAGATAAAAATTTAAAAGTGCAAAAAAGGTAATTAAAAGTCACTAAAATTAATTCAACTCCCACTCAATGTGGTTCATATCCCAACTAGTTCCCTTTAGTTGGTATTAGAGGAAAATTCACCTTTGATTGGATTCTCTAGATTTTAAGTTGATATATTTTAAATATTGTAAGGTTTTATTCCTAATCTATAATAAAGTTTAATTTTAGTAAAGATTTATCTATCTTAGATTTGAATTCTATTTCTACCAAGTCTAAGCTAAATAGGATAAAACAACTGAAAAAAGGATGAATAAGTTATCCCTCTAGAAAAAAGAATAATAAAGATTAGTTTCTATATTATAGTATACTAAAAAAGTTAAACTTGTCTTAGAAGGTGAAGAAAGAGTGGTTGAGTTAAATACCAAGGTGTTTGACAGTCCTAAAACTTCTATTGATTCAAGAGATCCATGTGAAAATGAAGTGAGTGAAGATTATTTCTCAAATTATCCCAAATAATATCCAATAATAATTGGTAGTGATTATACATTTTCTAATTAACAAGATATATATTTTGTAACATTAAAATATATAATGTATTGTTTTCTAAAATAAATCATTGCTTTTATTTGTGAAATTTTTGATATTATGTAGGAATATATCACTCAGTTTGAATGTGAGGAAAATAATTTAGAGAAATATTTAAGAGAAAGAGCTGTAAATTGCATAAATATCTATAAAAAATTTAATTCTAAAGAAGATATGAATTAGGATCTTAAAGAAAGATACTCAAAATTTGAAGAAGAGTTTCTCAAAACCATCCATGAAAAGTATGATCTCACTGAAGAATTTGAGAATAAATTCGATGAATCTGAAGAAGATCATTCAACCAAGAATTCTCAAATTGATATCAAGGCCAAAAGAATCAAGTATTATGAAACTTTTTTAAATGAGAAGATAAAAAACTCATGATGAATAAGTTGGAAGAATGAGAAAATACTATGAAAGTAAAGTGTAATTAATTAGACACCTAAATAATTCTCTCAATATGAAGTTTGTATAATTGAAAAAAACCCACCAAATTTAGAAATGACACATATTGAGTTTTCATAGTTTAAAATGAAATAATCTACTAACACAAATTATTCTAATGAGGACACTGGTGTTGAAAGGATTCCATTATATTGGAATAAGATCATTGTGTCATCTAATTGTAAATTTCAAGTAGACCTAAATAAAAAGGTGTCAACCATACCTTAATGTAATGATTTTTATAAATCTATTTTCATAGAAAGTGAAGGTTTGAAAATAAAATCTATAAAAGTATGGATGAATAAAAATGAAGATAATATTTACACCATGACTATAGTGGATAGAGTAATGAGTGTGGAAGCTTGTTCTATAAGAATAACCCAACTAGTGATAAAATAATCCCAAAATTAACATGCTCTAAAATTTGGAAATTATAAAAAATATGTTGTAAAGAATATAAGATATAGTTTTTTTGGAAAATGATGGCAGTGTAATAGGTTTGGGAATTATTCATTGGATTTTCAGTACAATTCATAAATACTTGAAGAACAAAGGAAGAAAATTTCAAGGGGGGTCAGGCTAGAGAAAACGAAACATCCCTAGTTTAAAAAGAATCTGTCTACATCAAACCGATTTGGAAAGTTTGAATAAATCTATGATGTTTTCAATGGTTATGGTCACATAAGTGATTCATATTTATATCAAACTTCTAAATTGTGTAAATTTCATAAATACAAAGTCTATTACACAAAACACTTAGAAACCGATTAATAATTCCAAAATAGTAAATAGAAACAAAATAATTCCATAATAGTAAATAGATAACAGAATAGTAAACAGGTTAAACCACGAATATCATAATACCAGATTAATTATGAGAATGATATTGAAATATAAACCATGAAATGTCAGTGAATAGAAATTGGTAGGATACTATTCAACAAACAGGAGCCTCAAAACTGTTGACTGTAAACAAAAACTCCTCTAGTGAACTCATCCTACAATTGAAAACTCTCGAATCAGAATGAATACTGCAAAATACTCATGAAAATAGTAGGGAGACACAAAATAGGTTAACAATACTACAAATAGAAGGAATAATACAAACAAGATCCAGAAAACAGAATGAAGTAAGATGGTTCATCCAATGCACTAAATGGAAAAGTAATGCCCGAAGAAGGGTATGGATGAGGGGAGTAACGCTTCGGCTAATGCACTGAATGGAGGAGTAATGCCCAAATAAGGGTATGGAGGAAAGGAGGAACATGATAGGGGAGATACAGGTGAGGTAAGGAGGAAATGAATAGAGAGGTTATAAATGGAGAAGCCTCACCATGAATTAAGGAACTGCGGTGAGGTATGGAGGAACCGAATCCGACAAGGACGAACGAGAGAGAATTCATCGGTCGGGAGATTATCGTACGAAAGCCATGAGGAAGAGGATAATCATTTAGAGGTCGAGTTAGCAAGTGATAGAGGAAATCTATGAGGGAGGATGAATTTCCATGGCTAAAGCCACTATTTTTTAGTAACTGTGGTGGTATCATAGGATGTAGCCATGGTTTTTTAAACCCTGGCTATATAAGTGTGGCTAAATATTTAATTTCTAGTAGTGCTTGATGTATTTATTTTAAATTTATTTTGTATATATAATCATATCATTTGGAAATCAATGTTTTATGGATGGCATGGATGTTTAGGCCTTTACAATATTTCATTTTATTACAACATTATTTTGTTTCAATATGTTTATTAATTTCCACATACTCTAATGTGTATGATGATTTTTTATTTACTTACGGTTTTTCACTTTGATATGAGGAAATAGTCTCTTCATAGTTACACCTTAGACCCCCAATGGTAGTCGAAAACATATGGAATATAAGAGCTGTGCTTGAGGTTTATGGTGAAACAGTCTGGGGTACAAGTTTAGTGGCATCTGGGAAAGGACTTTACAAAGTGGTGTCAGACGAGATACTTACATATTGCATTACTATTTGGGATTTGGTATACTATTGATATATGAATATTTCATATCTTTTTATGGATATTATCTTGTGCATCACAAACACCTATTATTATAGGAAGTCTAAGTTACCAGGGTTGGGATTAATGTTCTTTGTTTGTGATGTTAATGTTGTATTTGATTTTCACCTTGGGAGATTCACATGTTGTTTAGATGTTTTTATTTATGATGGATTTATGGATCTTGGACCATTGGCAAGAGTCTTGTGATTTTTTTGACTCGTGGGATGTAGAGGCATGAGGAATCTCATGAATCATGTTAGGCATGTAGGATCCATATATTATAGGCCTAATAGTGTGTGATTTTATGGGTTTACTTCTAATGGAAGAATCTATGGATCTATAGGGAGATGCTCAATGATGAGAACATCGTTGTGGTCATTATACACAGTTGGTGCAGTGACCTTAGTTAGTGAGTGAGGTATATGTTTATGACTCTTGGACCCTTGTGGTTGGGTTTTATTCAGTATAAATTGTGTGACATGGTCCTCTAGCGAGAGGTCTAATGTGAAGATGATCAGAGAGGATAGGGGACCTAGTTGAGGGTGGTTGAATTCTTCTATGAATTATTTTGTATATGAGACCCTAGATATGGGTGTTTTAACTTGTTTATTTCAAGTATCATTGGGACGAGAGTGTATTTAACACCTTTTGAGATGTTTATTTCTATGATTGGGTGTATACCAAGACAGTTATACCTAGTGTTTTGTCATGGGACTTGACTGGTTGGGCTAGGTGGGTTATCTTAGTGGCCATCTATGAAATAACATTTTATTAGGGAGTTAGTGTTGTGTGACTTTTATGGAGACCCATGAGAGGGGTTGGATGAGTTGTAATTTACTTTGGGTTTGTAAAGCACATGTGTATGTTTTGGGATTTTAGCAATGAAGCATGAAGTTTGGACACTAGTTTAGGGTTTAGGAACTTCTGATGCCTTTTATTATAAAGGAAGCACTTGTGTGTTAGGGATTCAATCTTGTAGTCGGTTTCAAAAGGGGTAGGCTCATTCAAGTTCCTAACCTAGGTAATAGTTATGGAAGAGGGATGTTCTTGATGGTTATGAGATGGACTGTAGCATAGGAGGATCTTGAGTGTACTTGGTTTTAGGTGTTTAGGTTTTCTTCAGGTGATGACCACAGAGGTGAGGTAGAACTGGTATTTTTATAGTGTTCAACACATAGATATGTATGGTTTTTTAAGATGGAAAGCACATGGATTGTTGGTTATTTGGTAGTGTATATAGTTTTTGAGTTCATAAACGATTGGGTGATTGGTCCAATTATCTTTGTATGTGTCTTCAGGGATGTCGCAAGAGAGTAAATGGTCTATGTGAAACTAATGGAATGATACTCAGGTTTTGAGTGTTAGTGTGAATGGTTTCAACCCAGTAAGTTTACTCGGGTTTTGGAAATCATCATGGGTGCTCATAGTTGGCTGAGATGGTCATATCGAGAAGGCATGGCTAGTGTATCGGGATTGTGAACCAAGTTTTTTTTTGATATGGGACTCGATAGTCATAAATAAATTTTTTGGTTAGGTCATACAAGAGCGTGTGACTATAAAGTTTTAATGAGATATTTGAAGCATGATAATGTAGTGAGGTTCTGTGTCATTTGGCTTGTGTATCAGATGTTAAGGTAGCATATACCAAGGTTCTTGAGTCAAGAAAACAATTGTGAGTAGGTTGAGAACCAATGTGAGTGTGATGAGACACTTGGGGAAATGTAGGATTTAAGAATCTGTATGAGTTTTACATGTCCCTGTAGATAGAGGTGGCATCAAAAATAGATGAGTTGTGATGGTATTATTTGATGATGTCTTAGTGTAATCTTAGTTTAGAGACACTCGTGAACAGTATATTGACATCATCCTAAGTGTGATGAGAGGAAAATGTCTATAATCCTAGCTATCTAAAGTTTTTTTTGGTTTTATTAATGGAATCCTTGGATTTGGAACTTTTGGAATGGTCTAATTGAAGTCGTATGGTGTGGTTCACCATCATCCATTATGATTAAGTCCTTGTAGTTGATCAGATGTTGGATAATTTCATAGTTGTCATTCTTGGAAGTCAGGGATGAGTTATGGTTGACATTATCACTCTGGTGAGAGTTGGATGAACACACCCAATTCTTGGGTTAGTAGTGGTTGGATCGGGGTCCATGGTGGTTGGAGTTTATTGAGCAAGTTGATAACAAAAAAAATTCTTATGGTGGAGAGTGAAGTGTCGGTTTCAATGGTGGGGAACTCATGCTTATAGGTTCATCAATTTATATAACTAGTCATGGATCATTCTCAATTTCATTATGATTCCAATTAAAAACCAATTAGGCGCATGCTTAAATTCCATTAGGAATTTAATAAGAAATCAATGTGGTGGATGATCAATCCAAACATTGGCTTTGGGATCAAGGTGGGCCTGGAATGTAGTTTGAGGGATTATGTCAGAGATGTGTTAGTGGTATGGTAGTTTATGATGATGGTTTTGGGTTACTAGAGGGATTTAAAATGGGATCACACTGGGAGTTAGGTATGGACTCCTTTTGGTTTGTTCTAGTGGCCATCAAATGGCTCTAGTTGTGAAGGCATTATAACCAGGTGAGATGGCGACATGCTGGTAGTTGAAGTCAAGACTTTTCAAGAAAAGTCAACTGAGGATAGTCTATCTTTGGGTGGGGCATTGAACAAATATGTTTATTTCTATACCATATCTATATTTTCACTTTGGAATTTACATATGTGTTTTATATGGTAAACTAACCCTTTGAGGAGTCAGTTTGTTCTCAGTTTGCAAATGGTCAGGGGGTATATGTTCACTCAAGTTGGTTATTTATGATGAGGATAGAAGTTAATGGTAATTGGAGTTCTTGTTGGTGTTTTTTCATGGTAAGTTGGGAACCATGTCATGAATGTTGTAGGAGTGTGATTTCAAGGTTCTTTTGGAATTTCCCTAATGGAATATGTGAAAATAATTAAGAGTTGGTAGTTCTAATTTGAAGCTTATGGCAAGGAGTACCATATCTATAGTGAGTGATAGGGTGATGATGTAAGTGATGTTTTAGTTGGATGGTATTGGTTAAGATCCCTCTTTGTTTTTTTCTTTTAAAAATGGAGGTGGGATTAGGTTTTGGTTGGTTGAGTGCCTTGAGTTTGAGGTTATGCCTTAGTTGTGTTTTAGGAATTTTGATACTGAAAGAGACTATTGGATATAATTGGTGATTTATGTAGGTTGGGTAGTACTGATGGATGACCACCAATGATTCTCTAGGATGAAAATTATTTTGGTGGGGAAGTTATAAGATCTCACATCTAGCCGAGTTGTAAATTCCAGAAGGAATTTGAAATTTAATTTACTAGATTTTCAACCTTTGAATCGAGATTTGGAATGGAATTATATGAGTTATAAAGCCTAGAAGTTGTGTTTTCAAATGCGAAATGATGATCAAAAGGTGGTTTAAGTGTTTGGATGAGCTTTTTGAGGATTCTGGTTAAGTTTTGTGAGTTTTGGAGATTTATGGTTCAGGTGAATGGTTTAGTGTTCATAGTTTAGGAGGAACTATGAGACACCATGATGATCAGGGTAATTTTAGTTTATTTTGAACTAAGAATGGTTGTTCTACATGGTTACTGCATGGTGATGTAAAAACCATCCAGGGTTTAAAGGGAAACTATCTAAGTATGATGAGGTCCTGATACATGGTGGATGAAATGCACATGGTTTGTCTTAAACTCTGAGCCATGTTGCACAAGGGGTCCAGTGGGGTGTTCACAGTTGGCACACAATTTGGAAAAATATGTAGTTGTGTTGGCTTGGATAGTTCCAATTTCATGGTTGGTTCACATAATCAAATGGTCAAACCATGAAGTTACCCAAAACATTATTAGAAATGGTATTTTACCAAATTAATCACTCTAGTTTTTAGGTTGCTCCACCCCTATCTCTCCCAGTCGGTATGCACAAATCAAGGGATTCCCAACCCTCTTACTTCTTAAAAAATCCCCCCAGTTTAGGTTATTTTCATGGAATTTCTTTGGAATTTTAGGTGATTTATTCTTCTAAAGTGGATTATTTTCTTCTTATTCTTACTCCCCTTTAATTTTGGAGTTCTCTAGTATAGGTTTTGTTTATTATTCCACTAGAGCATGGTGGAATCAAATTTCTCTCATGGGGATTTTTTCCAACTTTCATAGATGATATCCTGAGAAAACTTCCACATGTAATTTTTTTCATTTTGTTAAGGTATGAGACCATGGTAAATTTTTTTACGGTTTTACTAATGAATTAATTTAATTAATTTTTTTAATGAAATATCCTCTTAGAGACTTTCCTGAAAATGGTTTCAGGATTATGTTGTGGACCTCCTATAGCAGTTTCATGGAATTTTGATGAGTGGTAGACACCAAGTGAGTTTTTTATCTTTATTAAAAGTTGGGTTTTGGAAAATTAATTGATTATATTAGTTATATTTAACTAATTAATTTTTCTTGGTGTGAGGTAAGAGATCAGATGGTTGAGACATTCTGGTTTGGATGTCAAGGAGTCAAATGAGACTTGGGCAGTCCTTGGTAAGGCCATCTTGGTTTGGAAATAATATTGGAAATCTTCATTGATGAAATAGTTAGTCTAAGAGCCTTATCCATAGTATTTATAATTTTTTACAAGTGTATGTGGTATGTACTTTATATCCCTTGTGTGGTGTGGTTTCCCCCTTGGTTTTAGTTAATTCCCTTGGGCTTTCATTTGCTTCCTTAGACCTTATGTAGATCCTATTGAATCCATAATGCTATGAGACTAGACCTATATCCACCAATGGTGTGTGACTACTTTGAAAAATTGAATGTTCTAGGTGTTTATTTGTGTAAAGAACCCCTGATACTTTTGAAACGATTAAATGGAGTGCCTTAGATTTTTATTTGGGTATTTTTTTCAAATGTGGGAAAACTATGTTTTGAAAAGGATTTTATTTTTGAAATGGGGTGTTGAGATGATTTTAAAGGGTTTTAAATAGATTTCAAATGTTTATTAAAATGGGTGTGTTGTTCCATATTTTTGTTGAAAAATGTGACAACTGGGTCCCAGTGACAGCACAGTCACCCCGCCTTAACATGGTCGTCGGGTCCTAGCCTACCAGGTACCACCAGTTGCCCCCGCAGACACATGGGGCCCACCACAGGGTCCACCCACATGCCAGAACGGGTCATCTGACTAATGATTGTCTCCACAGGCCAACACATGTCCTTTCCAGTGTTCTTTGTCCTCACTCACACACACCCTGGGAAACTTCTCAGAAGGTCACCCATCCTGATCACTACTCCAGGCCAAGCACGCTTAACTGTGGAGTTCTAATCAGACAGGCTCCCGAAAAGGAAGGTGCACCTTGTTGACATGAGTCATATCATTTAGTCATTTAACCCTTTATCATTTTGGGATGTTACAATCCCCCCCCCTTAGAGCACAACGTCCTCGTTGTGGGCCCTACATCTCAACCCAGGCAGTGCACCACACTTAAGGCTGGGTACCACCTATGATACCAAATGTGACAACTATGTCCCTGTGACAACACAACCACCCCACCTTAACATGGCTGTCGGGTCCTGGCCTACCAGGTACCACCAGTTGCCCCCACATACATGTGGGGCCCACCCCAGGGTCCACCCACATGCCCGAACGGGTCATCTGACTAATGATTTTCCCCACAGAAAAACACCTTTCCTTTCCAGTGTTCTTTGTCCTCACTCACACACACCCTGGGAAACTTCCCAGAAGGTCACCCATCCTGATCCTACCCCAGGTCAAGCACGCTTAACTGTGAAGTTCTAATCAGAGAGGCTCCAAAAAAAAGGTGCACCTTGTTGATATGAGTCATATCATTTATTCATTTAACCCTTTATCATTTGGGGATGTTACAAAAAGTCCCTAATGGATCTTGTGGTGATTTTTATAGAAATAAAGTTCTTTGTACTTATTGGTTGTTTGTCAAAGAGAAAGACCCATGTTTTAAAAGGTGGTTTCAAAATGTTTAACGGGGATGTTGACTTTAGTATTTTTACAAATAATGAAAGGGGTTGGGATTTTTTGAGGTATGTTTTGTTTTTGAAGGCTTATTGGGTTGTTGGTAAAATAATGAATTGATTTTGGATTTTAATATTGATAAATTAATGGTGGAGCACCATTGATGTTAATATATTAAAAAGGTTAAGTACATTGAACCATGAATAATGGGATTGATTAATATTGTAATGGTTTAGGATGTTGGGCATGGAATTCATCATCCATTATTAAGGTGGTGGAATATATATATAGGAAACAATAATATTATATATGGATGTTTGGGAGGTTAGAATGATGTTCCTTTCCCTTGGGAGAGCTAGACTGATACTCCAAGGACCTTTACGCATCATAGTTTTGGAGGATAAACTGATGCTCCAGAATCCAAGGGTATGGACATGGTATTATACATTGATGTTTTATTTTCCAAACTAATTCTCTAGGCATTACTAGTATTCTATATTTCTTAGAAATCTATACATAGAATTCGTCATACATAGTGTAGGTTCCAAACTAATTCTCTTAGCACCAGTAGTATTCTATATGGTTTGGGATGTTGGACTAATTCTCCACATCCACGGTTTGAAATTCCAAAATTACGCTCTAAGAATGGATAACATGGGTGCATGATATAGGCACCATGGGTTGGGGTATTGTGCCTTCATGATTTATATGATAAATAACCCCCTCTTTTTTTCATGGTATCTACCTCCCCCTATGTACTTTTATTTATTTAACTATTATCAGAATACACTGTTTCCTTGAATAGTATTTTATTTAAACACCATTTGTAACACCCCAAGAATTTAAAAATAAATTTATTATAGAATACATGGATCACTAAGTCTTTAAAAACACCACTTTTTTATAACCTTTCCAAGTAAACATATGTTTTTCACTTCTGTGATGTGAATTTCGAAAATATGACATACACAGTTGTGATCAGTAAGTTATTTAGAGTCTAATAGAACTAACTTAATTTTTAGTGAATAGTAACCTACCCTTATGAATAGTAACATACCCTTATTAATTGTAACATAACCTTATGAATAGTAATATGACTCTTATGAATGATATCCATACCCATGAATGTATAAATAAATTTAGGCACCTTAAAAATGAAGATGAATATTTTAAGTGTTTATATTTTTTGATTAAATAATGATTTTAATTAAAAATTAAATTTATCATATTTATAAAATTATTTTTGAAAAATGGAGTTCATTTTTGGATTATATGTGTCGAAAAATGGTTAGGGTGAATTTTTGGGATTTTTCTGAAATACTTGAATTTTTATGAATAGTGAAATACGGTAAAATACCGTATATACAAATTGTCAATTAAATACACTATTTATGAAATCATAAGTGATGTAAGCCTAATTGTTTCAATATCACATGCATTTATTACTATTATTGGTCATTTACTCATCATTATTTTTTGTCTTGAGGGAAATTAATAAACTAATGATTAAAAAACTTTGAAAACTCTCCTCTCCTCCAATATAACCCCCCTCACTTCCTCTTATCTACACTCCTCTAAGCCTTGAATATCGTCAAAGTTTTTTCAAAATACCATTTCCTAGTCACTCCTCACATCTAGGAAGCTCTTGTTCTTTCCAAAAGACCAAAATACCTTCCCTTAAGGAGGTTCTCAAGGAGGTTATTTCAAGAGGTAAAACACCCTTCTTTTTCATTTAGTTTCATTTCAATTTAGCTTCTTTTATTATCATATCCTCACCTCCTACGTACAAATAAACATGATAGATCCAGTATCATATATATAATATTATTATATAATTTTAATTTAATAACCATCATTAATACCTTTACTCTCTCACTCTTTTATTTTATAAATGAAATCCACATCCATGAGGTTCCAATTTATAAACACCGTGGACGACGAAGTTTCGTTCTTCAATTTCTCTTTCATTAATGGTCATGAAAAAAATTTATGGTTGAAACAGACTATAATATATGTAATATAACATAATTAATATTTAGGAACCTGTATACGTACATATTATTAAATCATATGACCAAACTAGTTCCTAATAATCAGAATACCGCTAAAATAATCTAAGTGAATGTCATAAATATTTCATCTAATGATTCATCCACTTTCCATGTAACCAAATGATATAAATGACAATTAACACTTATATATATTCATAAATAATATGTAATTTCAATTATTGATATTTACATCCATTCTACATGAACTCTATTACTTAAGAACTAGTGAACCAATTATGAAAATAAAGAAAACGAATGCTCTGGAATGAAAAAATTCAATATAATAACTTATAAATAAGGGAATAAATGAACTAAAAAGAATTATGATAAAATAAATACATGTCTAATAGGTTATGAAATAAATTATTAATAATCATAATTTCATATTCTAGGAACTGAAGTTCAAGAGTGAAACACATTTGAACTTAAGGTAAGGGATATCTTAACTCAATTTCCATTCGTTGAGTTAAACATCAATGTCACTGGTTTTGTATTCTACCAGAATCTATGTGAATAAAAAATTATTGTTTTATTATGTATATCTACTTTTATTGTGTGGGTTTATTTTTGTCACACATTATTTTATCATTTATTTTTCCTCAATCTAATGATACGTTCTTGGTAAGGGGTTTCTTCATCTCACTTCCATTTTGGTGAGATATTCTATATTCACTACTATTACTTGTGTATGGTATATGTATACTACCCATTGATGTTTCATACCATGAATATCTTCATTTTAATGATATTCAATTTATTGTTGGATGACTATTAATTTTTGGGCATACGTTTAAATTGATTACAAAGTTGTAATTATTTTCTACCCAAACCTCCATTTTTATTCAGGTTTCTCTTATTCTATATCCACCTAAATTAAATTCTTATTTATTCTCATTTACTCCTCATAAATTCTGTGTTAATTTCTTATATATCTTTACCAATAATAATACATATTTATTTTGTGGATAGTTACATGTTTTCAAATAATTTTTCAAAAATTCTTCGGAAATGCAAGCTTGATTCAAGGAACTTCTAAAATTCTTACCTATTTTGATGTTCACTCTATAATCTGTTTTAATCCATAATTATCTTCTTAAATCACACATTTTAAAATGAAAATTCTATTTTGGTTCATTTCGGGTTTTGTGAAGGAAAAAATGTCTTTGCTCTTTAAAATATCTTTAATGAATTATTTAAACCACACTAAAATGTTTTAATTCTAAAGCTTCTTTAAAATCACTCTTTACATTATTTCACTTCACTAGGACATAATTTATGCCTAAAATTTAATATCAATGTCCTTAAATTTTCTTTTTAGGTATATAAATGTATAAAACCAGATTTATGGCAAAAACAAATGATTTACCAAAAGAACTCTTCTTTCCAAAGTAAAATAGATTTTTCTCATCACACTTTAACTTTTTGAGATATATGAATTGTTCACCACTTATTTCCTTATTTTGGTGTATGTAATTCCATTTGTTATATCATATTGAGAGTCTCCTTATTCTCATTATATTCCAATGGATTGTAATTTTAAAGTTTCAAGGTTGTATGTGACACTTTGGAATGTTTAAGGATTATTTCTTCAAGAATTTTTCAATGGTCTCATATAAAAGTATCTTTATTTATGTCAAAATCCTTTGATGAATCCATATCCTCAAATATATATAGATATTGAGAAGGAATATTGTAATTTTATTAAATCTATGTATAAAGAATGATTTGGATATCCAGTGGTGGTTGGGGCCCACTATATCCCCTCGATGCATCGACATGTCTCATGAGACAAATCAGTTAGCAAAAAACCCTTCGAGTTTGTTTCCAAAAATCAGAAAGGTTTATAACCATATACTTAAACCATATTTATGGTATTGTGATATCATGTTCTAGATACATGACGACCAATTAATAAGCATTATCTTTATTCATTTTCAGTTATTACTATCCATGAGGTTTTCACTATGACAAAACATATGGATGTAGTTTAATTCTCAGTTTATTAAAGGCGAGTGTCTTTCATTTATTCACCATGTAATATTGAATATTCCTAATTTTTTTATGATTCAGTTATTATTGATTCATGTTTCCATTATTTTTAACCCTTATTGGTCATTTGAGTTTACCCCTTTCATTTGTTTACCTTCAATAGGTTATGAAGAGGAAACCATTTATTGAGTTCTCATGGATGCAGTCTATTAGTTTTTGTTATGTGTTGTATTTTGTTACCTCTCCTAATGTAATATGAGTTACATTTATGTATCTAGTTTCTTCAATAATAATAAATTACTTAGTCCTTAGGGATTTTATTCGTTGTAATCATGCCAATGTAATTATTAATGCACTGGCTCCGGTCTAGAGGGGTCAGGGCATTATAGTTGGTATCAGAGGAAGTTTAGTAGAAACCTTAGGAACTTGATTTAGAAAACAAAGGTTAGGGAAAAAAATACATAAGATGGTATTTGAGGATAAACAAAAAATAGAATCCTATAATTTTAGTAAGGAATATATTACATGGATATTTCTAGAAAATAAATCCCTGTCATGATACAAACAAGTAGAGGTGGCTTTGGAACAGATATACCTAGGAGTGAAAACAACGACAATGAATTTTGGGTTTGACCCGGGGTATCCTGGTACACGACAATGGGCCTTGCTAAACTCTTGGTTTGACACTCCTAGGGGATATGTTTAGTATAATTCACATTTTATTTACCCACCATTATAAAGTATTTATGCTCCCAAAGTGACTAATGAATATGGTTCTAGGATTTACGATGCTTAAATTTATGCTATGTGATATACCATGTTTAGAGTTATAGAGAGTTAATAATTTTATGAGCTAATATATAATATGTAAATTGATTTGAAATGGGTCCTAGTATAAGGAATAAAAACATCAAAAATGCACATGATGTGAAGCATAAGAAGGATCATATATCAAATGGTCTTAAGCCATCTTTTCAAAGGAATATTGTCTCCCAAGTATCACCGTTATATGAGGAAATAATATCATGTGTTAACAAGGTATGTAAAGACTTCTCTGAGGATTTTAAGGGAAGAAAAATAATGAGAGGATGGCAGAGAAATGTGGGTATAAAGGGAATAAGGGAAAGAAGAGTTTTCCCGCATGTAATAATTGTGGAAAGAATCATCATGGTAAATGCTTGAAGGGAATGGGAGTTTGCTATAAGTGTGAAGAAAAAGGACACCGAGTTAATTATTGAAAGGGTAAAAAAATGTTTTCTAATGTACAATGCTTTAACTGCAAGGAGATGGGACACTATGTGAATCAATGTCTCAATCATAAAATGAATATACCCCAAATGATGATTTTAGATAATGATCAAGTAATGATGCTACCCCAGATAAAGTAGAATGATTAATATGGCTAGTCAAGAATCATGTCATTTTAATAATGTACTGTTAATATGAATTATGAGATATATAAGGATTTTACTACAATACTCTTTTATTAAGTATTCATGGTTGTATGATGAACGGTACAAAAGTAAAGTGATTCAGAAGAAAGTTACACTTTTTGAAAAAAATACGATTGAGGGAAAGACAACCCTTAGTATATATATCTGATGTTGATATAATGATGATGAAATGATTGATTTTGATAAATACTTACTACCTTGGAACTTATTTTTGACTTGTCAAGAAGTGTTCTATGCTATCATTGATAGAGTTTACAATACTTTTGGATTTAAGGAATATATCCAATAACATGTATCCTAAATAAAGAATATAGAAGAATTCATGTTTACAATATTTTTTTACAATAATTCAAGTTATTACCATATTTCAAGAGGATACGTGATGAAGTTATTAACATGTTTGGAATGTGAAATTTAGAGTTGCTTCATGTTGATTAAGGGTTAATGATAAGTTCATCTTGGAAATTTAGTGGACTTCATTATAATGTGTTGAATCATTATATTTGGGAATTTTTAACCATTTATGAAATGGTTTAAGTTTATCATTGTATGATATTTTATAGGTTAATGTGTTGCTTCACCAAATGGTGTAACCCATGCTAACTTATGAGGTATAAATAGTTCAAGTTCAATAAAAGGATGAATTTGTAAGTAAAATATATATTTATACTCTTATATAGTGGAATAATTCCTCAACTCAAGGAAAATAGTATTAAATAAATTCTTTTTACTATTATCATAATCATTGATAAAACCAATGAATTTAATTCATAGTTTTTAGTAATCAACATTCATCTAAACATGTCCACTATCATGTTCCATCAGAACTTCATAGTTAGATGTTTCTTCTATGTCCAGTTTTTTTTACTTCCCACTAATGTCACCTCATTCAAAATATTACTTTTTGGGGTGAACACCTCATATCTCTTAACCATTTTTAAGAGGATATTTTATTAACCCTATTTCTAATGTGGGTTTTCAAAAGGTAATTTTCAAGTATCAACCATTAACTTTTAAAGTTCAATTTCAAATTTTGAGGGCAAAATTTCTGTAAGGAGGGGATAATGTAACACCCCAAAAATTTACAAATAGATTTATTATAGAATTCATGGATCACTGAGTCTCTACCAACACCACTTTATTATAAACTAACTAAGTAAACATAAGTTTGTCACTTCTACGATGTGAATTTCAAAAATCTAACATACACGGTTGTAATCAGAAAGTTATTTAGATTCTAATAGATTAACTTAATTTTTTGGTGAATAGTAACCTACCCTTATGAATATTATCCTACACTTATGAATAGTAACTTACCCTTATGAATAGTAATATTACTCTTATGAATGGTATCCATACCCCTGAATTTATAAATAAATTTAGGCACCTTAAAAATGAAGATGACTATTTTAATAGTTTATATTTTTCGATTAAATAATGATTTTAATTAAAAATTAAATTTATCTTATTTAGAAAACTATTTTTGAAAAATTTATTGAATTTTTGGATTCTACGCATCGAAAAATGGTAAGGGTAAATTTTTGGGATTTTTCTGAAATACTTGAATTCTTGATGAATAGTGAAATAAGGTAAAATACCATATATACAAATTATCAGTTAAATACACTATTTATGACATAATAATTGATTTAATCCCACTTGGTTTGAACTCACATTCATGTATTACTATTATTGGTCATGGGGTTATCACTATTTCTGGTCTTGAGGGAAATTAAAAAACAAATGATTAAAAATTATGAAAACTCTTCTCACCTCCACTATAATCCCCCTCACTCCCTCTTCTATTCACTTATATAAGCCATGATGATCCTTAAATTCCGGCCCAAATAACCTTACCTAGTCACTAACCACATCCAGGAAGCTCTTGGTCTTTCTAAAAGACCAAAATCCCTTCCCTTAAGGAGGTTCTCAAGGAAGTTATTTCAAGAGGTAAAACACCCTTCTTTTTCATTTAGTTTCATTTCAATTTATCTTATTTGGTTATCCTATCCTCACCTATTCTATCCAAATTACCATGATAGATCCATTATCATATATATACTTGAATTATATAATGTTAATGGAAGAACCATAATCAATACCCTTACTCTCTCTCTCTCTCTTTTATTTTATAAATGAAATCAACGTCCATGAGGTTTCATTTTATAACCTTCGTGGATGACGAAGTTTTGTTCTTCAATTTCTCCTTCATTACTGGCCATGAAACCATTTTTATGGTTGAAAAATAATATAATATATTTAATATAACCTAATTAATATTTAGTAACCAGTATACATACATATTATTAAATCATATGACCAAACTAGTTCCTAATAATCAAAATACCATTAAAATAATCTAGGTGAATGTCATAAATATTTCATCTAATGATTCATCCTCTTTCCATGTAACCAAATGATAAAAATGACCATTAAAACTTATGTATGTTCATAAATTATATTTAATTTCAATTATGGATATTTACATCCATATTACATGAACTCCATTATGTATGAAAAAGTGAACCGATTATGAAAATAAAGAAAACAAACACTCTCGAATGACAAAATTCCGTATAATAATCTATCAATAAATAAATAAATGAGCTAAATTAATTATGATAAAATAAATAAATTTCTAATAGTTTATGAAATAAATAAGTTTAATTTCATATTCTAGGACCTTAAGTTCATGAGCGGAACACATTCAGACTTAAGGTAAGGGATATCTTAACTCAATTTCCATTTGTTGAGTTAAACATCAGTGTCATTGGTTTTTTATTTTACCAAAATAATTTTGAATGACATATGATTGTTTAATTCTATATATCCACTTTTATTGGGTGGTTTTATGTTTTTCACACATTATTATTTTATTGATTTTTCCTCAATCTAATGATATATTCTTGGTAAGGGGTTTCTTCATCTCACTTCCATTTTGGTGAGATATTCCGTATTCACTACTATTACTTGTGTATGGTGTATGTATACTTCCCATTGATATTTCATACCATTATTATATTTATTTTTATAATATTAAATGTATAATTTTATGTCTATTAATTTTGGGGCATATAGTTTAATTTATTAAAAAGTTGTAAGTATTTTCTACCCAAACCTCCATTTTTATTCGGGTTGCTCTTATTCTCTATTAACCTCAATGAAATTCTTATTTATTCTTACATACTACTAATAAAATCTGTGTTAGTGTCCTATATATGTGTACCAATTATAATACTTATTTATTTTGTGGGGAGTTATATGTTTTAAAATAATCTTTCAAAAATTCTTCTGAAATGTAAGCATGATTCAAGGAACTTCTATAATTCTTACCTATTTTGATGTTCACTCTATAATTTATTTTAAGACCTATTTATATTTTTAAATCACAAATTTTTACATGAAAATTATATTTTGGTTCATTTCTAGTTTTATGAAATAAAACATGTCTTTGCACTTTAAAATCTCTTTAATGAATTCCTTAAACCACACTAAAATGTTTTAATTCTAAAGCTTCATTAAAATCACTTTTTACATGATTTCAATTCACTAGGACATCATTTATGCCTCAAATGTAATATCAATTTCCTTAACTTTAATTTTTTGGGATACACATGTTTAAAACAAGATTTATGTAAAAAACTAATGATTTACCAAAAGAACTCTTCTTTCCAAAGTAAAATGGATTTTTCTCATCACACTTTAACTTTTTGAGATATATGCCTTGTTCACAACTTATTTCTTTCTTGTGGTGTATGTAATTCCATTTGGTATATCATATATAGAGTCACATTATTCTCATGATATTATAAGGTATTATTATTTGAATGTTTCAAGTTTTTATGGAACACTTTGGAATGTTTAAGGATTATTTCCTCAAAAAAAATTCAATGGTCTCATTTAAAAGTATCTTTATTTATGTCAACATCCTTTGATGAATCCATATCCTCAAATAAATATGGATACTGAGAATGAATATTTTAATTGTGTTAAATCTATATATAAATAATTCTTTGTACGTGCAGCGGCGGGTGGGGCCCGCTATAGCCCCTTGATGCATCGACATGGTTCATGAGACATATCAGTTGGCGACAAACCCTTCAATTTTGTTTCAAAAAATCAGACGGTTTTCTACCCGCATAATTAAACCATCTCTATAGTATTGTGGTATCATGTTCCAATTACATGACTTCTAATTAATAATCATTATCTTTATTCATTTTCAGTTACTACTATCCAAGAGGTTTTCACTATAACAAAACCTATGGATGTAGTTTCATTCTCAGTTTATTAAAGGTGCGTGTTTTTCATTTTTTCACCATGACATATTGATTATGCCTAATATTTTATGATTCAGTTATTATTGATTCATGCTTCTGCTATTTGTAACCCTTACTGAGCATTTGAGATCACCCCTTTTATTTGTTTATCTTCAACAGGTTATAAAGAGGAGACCATTTATTGAGTTATCATGGATGAAGTCTATTAGTTTTTGTTATGTGTTGTATTTTTTTACCTTTCCCGATGTAATATGAGTTACATGTATGTATCTAGTTTCTTCAAGACTACTAAACTACTCGGTCCTTTGGGATTTGATTCCTTGTTATCATGCCATTATAATTATTAATGCACCATCTCCAGTCTAGAGGGGTTGGGGTGTTATACCATTGGTGGTGGCCTAATGACTTATATTCACATGCTATTATAGATTCCAATACACATGGGTAACCAAGAAGATCTTATATGTTTATTTTAGGAATAGGTTTTGGATGTGGACCATGCTGTTTTTTGCATGATTCATTTAGAATTTCTCAACAAGTTACTGGGGACTAGGACTGTGACATGTCTCGGAGTCAACAATAGATCCTGATGTATTTATTTTTAGTTAATTTTTTATATGTAATTGGACCAGTGGGCGATCAATGTCATATGTATGGCATGGTTTTTTAAGACTTTAGAGTATTTCATTTTATTATAATATGCTTATATTTCAATTTATTTATTCCTTTCCTTGTACTCTGATATGTATGATTTTTGTAATTTACTTCTAGTTGTGATCTCTAATATGAGGTTATAGTCTCCTCATAGTTCCACCTAAGACCCCAGCTTCTAATCAATATCCTATGGTATACGAGAAGGAGAGATTGAGATCTTTTGGAAAGCTAGTCTAAGGCACTGGTTTAGAGGCGTCTGGACCAAGACGTTACATGTGATCTATCACATGTACTAAACTCAGAGTCCATACCAATGGAAATTGATCTTTATTATGAGGAAAAATAAATATAAATCTTGGATTGTAAAAATAAAGAACTATATAACAAAACTACACACAAGATGAAATTTATATGTAGAAATAAAAAATTCAAAGAAACTACATGGGAACCCAATAATGTAATGAAACAAATATATCATAATTATTTTGTATCATAGTGATGGATTTAAAGGGATAAATTCATTTTATGTTGGGTATAATGTAACCCCATGATATTTTATGAAATATTTTTTTCAAATAAATTTAATTTTGTTGATAGCTTTTGTTACACGCAACACCAAGTTTAAACGAACCGCAATATACTATTAAAATATTATCACCTAGCTATTGGATTCGAAGATATAAATAGAACTAACTAAATTATTAATAATATATTATTTAAACATATATAACATAAATTCATTAGTTATAAATGGATTATAAAAGGAAATAAAAATCATTTGAAAGTAAAAGAGATATTTTCTTGAAAAACTATTTTTATACGCACAATGTTTTTTAACTTTACAAATTAATTTAATCATAATTTTTTAACTATTTAAATGAAATTAATATATTATATATCAAATAGATATTTTTTAATATTCATTTATTAGTTTTATAGGCATGATATAAGAATAAACAAAGTTTTATGCTTAGAAATTTATTTTTTAAGCAGTTTTCATCGTGTGTCAAACACTCATTTTAAAATTAATTTCTTCCACTTATATAAATTGATTTTTAAAAAATTTATTCCATATTTTTAATTAATAGGTTCAAATTTGATTGGTAGTTACTATTTATTTTTTATCAATATTAATAGTAATTATGGTAAAATTTATCACCTCTGTAAAAGGTAAATCAGGTTTATCTTGGATAAAAAATATGCGATAAGGCCATAATTTTTCATTATAATTATTTTTATATGAATTAAATTATAAAATTATCACCTTATTCTTTATATTTTGTTATTTAATGGATGCTTATCCATGAAAATAACCTATATAATATTTAAAGCAAATAAAGTTACAAAATATCCCTCTCTATGTTTTAAATTTCTATTATGTGACCACATAAAGAAAGAAGCAATTTATGAATAGATATAAGTGTATATTTTGTATAAATTAAATTATATTCATGATAAGAATTTATTTATAATATTTATTAATTATATAATTACCTTAAATTCTTATGCAACACCAATGCAGTATATCTCCAACTAATAATAAATATATAATTAATGAATTTAAAAAAATTTAAAAGTAATATAATTTTGTTATTTATATTGTTCCATGAAATTTTTTAAATGAATATGACATATTAGTGTTATTTTAAATAATTTTATTTAAAATAAAACTTTTTATTTATGCATTTTAAGTCAAATTAAATGAATCATGTTAAAATTTTAAACAATGATATTTTATGAAAATAATATTTTATTAAATTATATAAAAATATAAAAATATTAAAATAGGACAAGGGTGATAAGATATGTTCTAAAATTTAATACCTTCCCCATTTATATGAAATTTTGAATCATTTGGTTTGATAATGTCTTTAATATATTTTAATCTTTTATGAAATTTCAAGGGTGCCCCTCTACTCAATTATAAAAGGGCACCACACCTTACTATTCTTCACACCACTTTAAGCCTTATATCTCAACCAAAATCTTCTAAATTATCTTCTAATCTCCCATAGTCACATTATAGAGGTTTTTTTATTTGCAAAAGACTAAACCTATATCCATTAATAGAATATCTAAAGGAGTTATTTCCAAGAAGACGTAATCTCCTTAATCAATCACTTTCTTTTTATTTTTTTACCAACTACAAATATATTATATTATTAATAAAATAATAAATTAAGTATAATAAATATACTATATTGTTTTTATGATTATAAAACCACATTTTTTCATCCTATTTACATTAACAGAGAAGTAAAATTATTGCTTATGCATACGTATGTCTTACCGTCTCCACATAGAGATGCAATTAATTTATCAAAACAATATTTTATGGATGGGTATTATGATGGGTTTAATGTTTATATATTTTAATTATGAAATAATTATACTTATGGAATTATAATATCATATTTACCTTCTTACCTTGTAAATCGATGGAAAATGGTAACGTCGATCATGGGTACGTGTGGACTACCCCCTCCATGAAACAATGTTATTCGTTTTTCATTTATATTTTATTTGGATGATAACAAGGATAAATTTAGTTAATATATATGATATATATTATAAAATAATGATTTTATAAGGTTGATTTACTATTTACCTTTATTTAATTCCATCCGTCAAAAAATTGAAACAACGTTCATGTGTACGTACGACTTACCATCTCCTTGAATGGTGTAATTCATTTTTCTATATATATCTTTTATGAATGACTCTAAACATGTATATATTGAATATATATTATATTTATATCATTATTAAAATTGTTTATATGATTTAATTAATATCAAAATACAAGTACCACAACCACCATACCAAAACATATATAAAAAATAAAGCAATTATCACCCGTAATAGTGATTTTAATAAAGAAGTGTTAGAAAATAGGTGAAAATTTATAATTAAATATTATATGGTATGATTTATATGATTATGTTTCTATAATATATTTATAATAAATCTATATTTATTATAAAATATTTTCTAATGTGTATGAAGGAATTCATACATAATGTAAGGTATTTTCATCTCACTTTTATTTATGCAGGACACATGCCTTATACACCACTTGGTTCTTTTATGTGGTGTATATACTACTAGAAATTTTTTTTATGATTATTATCATGAAAATTATGGGATATAAATATCCATCTAATTTTATTTATTTGATGGTAATTATGATTCAAAAGTAACCAATGTGGTAGGGGTTTTATGTTACAATCTCATTATTTATAGGGACAGTTTATGATTAAGTATTTGATAATTAAATACAGTGATATATATCTCAAGAAACTCATAAAATTTATTATCATGTTATTATTTCATAAGATTAAATTTTTTAATTTAATATTCATCACATTAAGTACTCAAAATACTAAAAATATTTATTCAATGAAAATCGAGTTTATTTCTGTCTTTGGTTGAATTTTTTTTCTTACATATCCATGTTTTATAAAAATGTTCTATATAAGGTTTTTAATATTAAACTATGAATTTTTAAATTAATTTTTACCCATGTTTTCCTTTTTAATAAATATTTCAAACAGAATATTTGTTTTGTTCTCCGAACGAGGTACTTTTTTACAAAAGTATAAAATAATTTTTTTAACTTATACAGAATAAACAAAATTTTCCTTTATCATGAATGATAAATGGTTTGAAGTTTCCTTTAAAATTTTACATGGTTATTTTCTAAGAAAATATTTCCCACAATATTTTCTAAATTTATTAATTTTAAATAAGTTTATTAAAAAATTAATGGATATTTTCCTCAAGAATATTTTAATGCTATTTTAATGGTATTTCTATTCATCAAAGATAATAACCCTTGATTTCACTTATTCTTTACTAGGGATATTATGCAAGGATACCATCCTTAATATTTCTATGTATGGTTTATGTTATGATGATATGAATTTTATGAAATGTGTTCCTTTTCCATGGTTTATACAATGATTAAGCGATAAAATGTTTATGAAACCTATTTCTTCTTTATGGGTTAGGTTATAATGAACTATTTATAAAACCCATTGATTTTCATGGGTTATGATATGATTAATATTTTATAATCTTGTGGTACACATTTGTATGAGTTTAATTGTGTGATGGTTGGGACCTATATCTACCTCCAATTCATTTGGTAAATATTTATATCTCATGAGATAAACAAGACTATAATAGTGAGTGAAATCAGTTAAGGGACTTTGTCTACTATGATAGTCCTCAGATTGAACCTTTACTACTATGATGGTTTGGGGTGTAAAAATAATCCACTATGATATTATTTGTAATGATAATTTACTACTAAGGAAATTATTTTCTATACTTATGTATATGACACAATTCCATGTCTTGTGCCAATGTTATGATTCCATGGATTTTTTATTTGATTCCTTTATGATTTATGTCTTATAGAATTCCAATATTTATGCGATGACTCAATATTATGATTTATGATATGTAGATTATGATTTTTAAATGTTATTATCAAGTTCTCATACCCTTATGTTCATGTTTTTCCAAAGTGATAATTGATATCTCCTTTTTTACACTTAGTGAGGATTTAGACTCTCCCATTATTATGTTTCCTTTACTCATGTTATGAAAAAATTTAATAGGTATGATATGTAAAATAAGGTTACTATGTATGAAGAACTTAGTGGGAGATAATGTAGATATTTTATGAACCAATTATTGTTGTGTCCATGTTTCCAAAAATACTATTCCTATTCAATTCTGGAATGGTTCATTATGTTATGTAATGAATATTCAATTATTAAGATTTGATATATATATATATATATATATATATATGAAAAGTATGAGTTTCTATATTAACTTGATCATCACCTCGTGCATGAAAAATAGGTCTAACTATAAACATGTTTTTGATAGTCTTAGGTAATGTTATTTGGTCAATCATATCCACTTTTTGAACAATTATGTCGGATTTTAATGTGTTTATATTAGATAAAATAATAAAAAAGTCACCATAGATAACTTAGATTAAAATGTTGAGATAAATAAGTTTAGGTACATATTAATTGATAAGTTCTTTCCTGGATAAGATATAAGTGGAATTTTGAGAGCCAATATTTCAATTATTTTTGGGTCTAAGATGTTTTAAGAAAGACCATGGTAGTTTTTAATCTCTATTTGGAGGATTAGGTTGAGAAGTGTTGGAGAAAACAACTCTAAGTAACCTAGGTTAAAACAATAATTATATAGGTTAAAATAATATTGATGTATGTTGAACTAAATGAATTATAGGCTAAAGTGATTATAATGGTAAAAAAATTTAATGTTGAATCCATTTAATGTTATTGATTATGATAATTTCCCTATATTATTAATATTTCATCACTCATGTCAACCATTTTAGTTGTAGTAATGGATGGAACTATAAAGAACCATGGATGTTAGGGATAATGTGGATATTACCTCAGTAAAAACCCCATCATAATGGGATATATAGTGATAAAACTTAGGATTATAAAATACCAGCTATCATGAAATTTGATAAATAATGTGAATTTTTTTAAATTCATAGAAACTCCATAAAAGATAAATATGGAGTATTATAAAGACCCTAATCTTGACATACATGGACATTACATTACTTTTTCGGAATACTTAGTACATAACAAAAACAGACACACAAGGACCGTAATAGTTTAGTGTCTTTGGAAACTCCAAATATAATCTTCTAATCATGGTGAAAGATCTTCAACATCTCCCATAAATATCTTCCCTTTTTTTACATAAAAACTTTCTTTATATCCTGGGGAAAAGAAAACATAAAAGGGGTGAGCTCAAATTCCCAGTAAGGGTAAACATAGAGAACATAAAACAATCCATAAACATTTGAATGCAAAAACTTGAACATAAAATCTAAAAATCAAAATCTTGAGAAAAGACATGAATCTTGGAAGTATGTAAGGCATATATCATAAGGGAACATCAATCATGATAAAATGGCATGGGAATAAAACATGTAATTGTGGAAACTATTAAGCACATGTTATGATTTCCATAGTATCCAAGGCATTACTGCCAAGACCATATTAGTGGACAAATTCCCTTTCTGAATCGAGTTCACTCCTCATTTCAGTCCTGTAACACTAAACCGGGTTAACTTACCATTCCAGACATGTATATCTCATGAGATATAAATATTTACCCAATGCATTGGAGGGAGATATAGGTCCCACCCATCTCATAATGAAATAATTCTTACTTGTGGCACAAAATAAACATACATCCTTCATAATAACCCAACGAATAAAATGGGTTTCATAAACATCATCCCATCATCACATAATCCATATAAAAGAAATGGATATCATTTCATAATAAGAAAAGTTAAACCATGTAAATAATAGAGAAATTATACTTTAACCATACAGATATGAAATAATGTCATCTTAGATGGAAAATGGTTTTGATAAAACACTTGAAATAAATTCTTGAGGAAAATATTCTTTCTTCTTCAAAATAAATTTCTTTTCACAAAACGTCATGCAATTTTAAAAGAAAGATATTTTTTTGAAACTAGTCATGAAATATTTTTTAGGAAGCTTCATGAAAATAAGGCTTTATAAAACTGTAAAAATCCATTCGTGCCGTATAAGTTAAAAAACATTCTTCTCGTACTTTTGTCGGAAAAGTCAAAAAGTACCTCGTAAAATAAATATTCCTTCCATACAATGTGGTAAAAGTAGAAAAGGGTAAAAATGACTTTAAACATACATGGAATAAAAGTAAACATTTTATGAAAACATTTTGATAACATATGGACATGGATAATAATCATAACCCCAGTAAATACTTACTAATAAACAATCTCAGATAAGAATGATATTAGAATAATTATCCATTACCTTATGTCCGATATGCTTCGTATGTATCCGAACCTCCTGTATAATGATTTAAATAATGTCATTGACTTATTACAGAATCATATCCATTGTTATGATATCATATATGGTTCACTTATGACTTTATATTACCCGTTCTTTTGTAAATTCCATGTTAAAGAGCGTTTTGGGTAAAATCGTTTCATTTATCGTATGTGTTTCGACTTTTCGTTCTTGATATTATTACTTATATCCTGATTTACATAATTCCAAAATGTAAAAAATTATTTATATATAATATATATTCATCATATACATATATATTATAGATCGATAAAAGGAATGAAATACACCATTCATGGAGACGGTAGGCCGTACGTACGCATGAACGCTGTTTTCGTTTCCTTATTGAATTGAATGAAATTAAGTAGATGACATAAATATATATAACATAAATAAAATATCATTATTATTTCATATATTTCATGATTATCTATTAAATATACTTTATAATCATTCATGAATGGTTAACATGGAGAATGAATCTCATCGCGTCGTGGAGACGGTAGTCCGTACGTACGCACGGGCGATGATATCATTCCCATGATCGTGGAATTGCATTGAAGTGTATGTATAATATTTCAGAATCAATATCACTGTGAAATAATCATATATATTTATTTATTTACACCATTATACCCATCCAAGTAAGGTGGTGGTTGAAAACAGATTACACCACAGCGTGGAGACGGTATTCCGTACGTACGCACGCGCGGTGATTTCATTTTCCATAGGATGGATAGATGGTGAAATAGGATTATTTCATAATTATAATGAAATATCAGTATATTAGTGATACTGATGTTATTACTTCATAATGAAACAACTAAAGAAGAAAAAGTGGAAGAAGAAATAAAGTTGAAAGAATCGGTAACGGATATTACCTCTTCTTTCGACATGCCTTTTGAAACCTCCTCTTAGGGCACTAAGATTGGTCTCTGAAGAAGACCAGAACCTCTAGGATGTTTCTAGGGAAGTGGAGAAGAGAAATTGGAAGGGTTTGGCCGAGCTTTAAGGCTCAAAGTGGTGTGAGGAAGAGAGGGAGGAGGTGCCCTTTTATAAGGGAGGAGAGGGGAACCTTTGGAAAAACTAAAAATATTATTTTATTATAAAGTCATATTTTGTTTTTAATAGCTCCAAATTGATTTATTTTAAAGATAAGGTGGGGATGGGTCTAAATCCTTTCATCCAATAGAATTTATACAAGTTTAGGTTTCTATTTTAACCTTATCATTTAGATTTTACTTTAAGTTAAATAATTTTTCTTTTACCGTGTCTTCTTGTTTTCTTACACTATAAGGTTAATAAACTTACTATAACAAGAAAAACGAATCCCAAGTTGTTTATTATTAATATTTATAACCTTATCTAAGTCATTTTTCTGAACCTTATAATTTTAGTAATAAAATAACAATTAATAATATAATATTGTTTTTAAAAACAATTTTATGTAAATTTTGACACTATTTGGTAATTGATTTTTGTAAAAATAATAACAGAATTATTAGTTCGAAAAAAGTTAATTAAATCAATACTAAAATGTAATATTAAACTAGAAAATTATTTTAATTCATAAAAAGTCTTAAATTACATTTATTTGGGTATTTATAACATCAATTAAGTCAATATTCCATTAATAAGATAATTACTGCATCATTTTGTGTCATAAATAAATTAAATTATTTAATGTCTAAAAATTATTAATAAAATACCATTATGTAGGAAATAATTTTATCTTTCTAATTAATTTTTATAGTATAATTTATCTTATGTATAACCCTATATTAAAAATTATTTACTTATTAAACATTGATTTTAACTATTTTAACCCTTCTTTAAATAAATTAATAATAAATGTCCTAATCTTATCCAAGTGGGCCTAAATGGTCATATTTTATTACTAAGGTTGTTTTTGGTCGAATTAAACTTATCCAATAGAATTAGGACATGTGTTAGGGTAATAATAATATCATTTTTCCCTTAATTACCCTATTTACTCTTAACTGTGGTAAAAAAAAGTAAAAAGTTACTATTCAACAAAAATTATTTTCATCTCATTGAACCAAATTTTACTTACTGACATCAACCGTGTCTCTAGGATTTTTTAAATTCATTCACAAAAGTGGTAAAATTAAGTTTTATGTAAATTTGCAAATTCTCCTAGGAGGTGGGTAAAAGACGGTCAAAAGTTCAATAAAAATTTTATATATCTAAAATTATTATAAAATGACTCCAATGAATTGCATTGAAATTTTATGGTTATTATATACCAATTTTAAACTAAAATAAATTTAAATAAAATAAATAATTATTTAAATAAAAAGTTGGTTTTTAAATAGTAACCTAGTGTTTTCACTATTCATCAAAAATTGGAAGTTTTCAGAAAAATACCAAAATTTCACCCTAGGCTAATTTCGATATTCCGAATCCAAAAATGAAGTCCATTTTCAAAAATAAAATTTATAAAATTTCAAAAATTGGGTATTACTATTCATAACGGCTAGTTTTAATAATATTTTAATAGCATATCGTTGTTTAGCGAAACTCTGTATTGCGTACAACACACGCTATCGTGGAAGGTCGCGATTGCGTGTAATGCAAGCCAAATCAGGGTTGCGTGTAGTGCAAGACTCCTTTTTTTTGCGTATAACAAAATATAACCATATTTCATTTATACATTAAATATATATATATATATATATATATATATACATACACACTCAATGTTGCGTAGAATAACAACTATCAAACAAACATGAAATTGTGTGTAACACGATCCAATAATAAGGTTACGTATACTGTAAGATAATACGGTGTTGCGTATAGCGCAAGATGATCTGGTTGTATCGTACAATAGAAGATATGGAAGAAATTAAAAAGAATATATCTTATAAAATCTCGGGTTATTACAAGTATCATGAATGATTTTGTGATGAAGTTGATGAAGAAAAGAAAAATCATTTCCTATATGTTAAAACTATGAGAAGATGCCTGGGGAAATTTACTTAAAGGAATATATAAATTCTATAAGTGTGGACATTATGGTCATCAGACTCATAAGTGTAAGGAAAATAGAGAAGCTACAAAAATAGATTACTTTGATTATAGGAGAGTTGGGTATTATGCAGCTCAATGTCCTAATCCAATATATGGTGATAAAAATAGTCACTATAAACCACATGAAAAAGTAAAATCCTATAAAACTAATAATAATGTTTTGGGTAGTGATTTTTCACTCTATATTTTCTAGTGTCCTATTTCATATATGTTTTGACCAACAACTGAATATTGTGTTATAAATAAAAAACCATAGTGTCATGATTATCTGATAAATAATTTTTAAGGTTTGTGGGAAGATATTTCATAGGGATCTAGATCATATTACCTTAGTATAATTATATGTGAAATTAAGAATGGGTTATATATATTTATAAAGGGATTAAAATAATTTTTCACATAGATAAATATCATTCCATATCCTAAATAAACCAATGATCATCTAGCAGTGTATTGTTAATTATGAGTTCCCTTGAGAAATTACTCTACTCTTATGAGTCAAATTTTTAGGATGTAATTTATTGAATGGGGAGATAATGTAACACCCATAAATTTTAAAATATTACTACGTTTAATGAAGAAAATGTGTTTGATATCTTTTTACACATGTAACATCAAACTTAAATGAAACTATGATATATTTAGTTAAAAATATAAATATTAAGTATGTCAATTAACCTAACTATTTGATTTTAAAGAATGAATATGAGTAACCACTTTATCAAATATTTGTAGAAAGAAAATAATCCATACTTTTAATATGAACTAAATTCATTAGTATAGATAAAATATCTAAGAAATTCATTTTATGATTAGAAATATATTTTTCTAAAAATGAAGTTTTATATCAAGAAACTAAGTATTTTATGGTTATATAATAATAAAATTTTTTGATAATATGACAAATATATTACTAATAAATTTATTATTAATTAATAGTAAATAATAATAAATAATGAATAAAATTTTAAAATGTTATTTTTCAAAATGAATAGTTTTACACAATATTTTGATATTTTATTAAAATATTAAAATATATATTTTATAATTTTTTTACAGAATGAAAATATTTTTTTTCTTAAGAATAATAATTTTTTATTAAGATGAATTTATGTTATTTCTAAAATAATTTATTTTTAGGTGAATAGTTAAAAATACAATTTTTACAAATAACATGACTTTTATGGCGTTATTAGAGTATAAGTATGAATTTTAAAATTTTGAAATATATTTATAAGATAAAATTTTTATTATATATATTCCTTTATAATTGTAACATTTTTTAAATTTACAAACTTAGATTTGGTATTTTAGAGCATAAGTAATATTTTCTCAAAAAAATGTTTTTAATACATTATAAATATTTATTTTAAAATTAAATTTTATCACTTTTATAAATTTAATAAAATGAAATGGATTTAAAATTTAGAATCAGTGGTACCAAATTATCTAATAATTATCATTTTATTTTTAGGCATAAATATTAAGCTGCCTTATGTAAAAACTAGTTACCACATTAAAGTCTAAAATGGTAAAGTAATAATTTAAGGGGTAAAATGATTGAAACATAATTAAACCATGTCTATAATTGAGTGTATGGGGTGTTTATAAACCTTATATCTTCCCCAATCAATTATTTATAAATTTGGGATCCACATGACATGTTTAATATGTTCTCCATTTATATAAAGATGAAAGATTTACAAAAATGGTATTTTTACCACTTATAAAAGGGTCTAATCACCATTAATTCAAGGAAATACTAAAAAATTATTTTCCTTATAAAACCATATCATTTTCCTTACCATATAATACTATTTAACTCTCTTAATATTTTGGTCACATGAGATTATCCTATTCCATCCATTTCTAAGAGATCATCCATGGAAATCTCAAAGTGATCAATGTGAGTAATTATTTTTACTTAAAATATTCCATTTACATTATTTTTTTCCAATTATAATTTTCAAATAACAATGTAATGAAATAAATATAGGTTGTATAATTAATTTTATTATTTTATGGTAACAATAATAAATCACTATTTCCCTTTTCTATTAAGGAAAAAACATTATCATTTGTGCATTGTACCGACTACCACCTCTATGACACTATGTGTTTTTTTCTTCACTACCTTAAAATTAATGTATAAAAAGGGGAATATAATACATAATTATGATATTTATATAGTTTTTATTATTATAAAATAATAAAAATATATTACTCTTTTCTCTCATTTTATGGAAAATGAAATCATAAACCATGCATCATGTAGACTACCTCCTCTATGGAACGATTGAGTTTTGTTTTTATTTTCATTAAATAAATAAATGGATGGTCATGAGGATATGAATAAAGGATAAATATTATTCTTATGATTTTATTTTGGTTCTTTATTGGAAAAATTTAGAACCTATTATTGATATGATCAAAAAATAATTATAGCCAATTCAATTATTTAAAACAAGTGAACTAAGAGGAAATTGATCTCTTATTTATAAGTAATGACTTTATAAAAATTATCTTATCTTTATAAATCTTTAAAATTTTGGTATATCATAGAAATAATAACCAAAAAATATCATTATGATTCTATTATAATCATCTTTCAACTAAACCACCTTATAATCATCCATTAATCATGGTACATTCATGTTTGGGTTACTTAACCACCTACTTGAACAATATTATGAATTTATATAATGAATGGAAATAGGAAATTATTTACTATTATAATATAATATAAATATTTAAATTATTTTTTTTCTCTGTAAAGGCTGTATCAATATTTAACACATTAGTAAAAGAAACAAATTTAATTCCTTAAGAATCACCGAAACTTGATCATCACTGATTTCATCTTTATAGTTTGTAAGAAAAACTAACATGGAATTAATTATAAACTTTTTAAATATAATTTATCATATATTAAATTAACTTTAAATATCTTAATTAATGAACTTTGTAATGATAATTAATACCGATATTGTTTTTACAAAACTAGTTCAAAGAAATAATGAGTCCTTTCACCTGATGATGAAAATAGGTAAAAAAAACTAATATTTATAGGTATATAATGATTATAAATGAGGAGTATAAGTTTTTATTTATGTATAAGGTTATTAGGTATGTATTTAAAAAAATTAATTTAATTATTCATGATTTTTGGTTCAAGTTCATAAGGTGTCTCGATTGAGGTAAAGGTTTTCATCTCAAATTTTTCTCATTGAAACATATTGGTATTATGCACTTAATTTCATTTATGTGGTGTATATATTACCAATTTTATATATCATATCATGAATTATATTTTATGTCACACCCTGACCCATGTTATATTTTTATTTTAATTATTTTTCTACATTTAAATATTTTTTTCTCGGGTCCGGGGTGAGTCTCGGACGATGCTTCAGAGTTTTCGATAAAAAGCGCACATTTTGGGTTTGACGTTATTGGATGCACGGACAGAGGGAGATGCTGCACGGCTTTTTCCATGCAACTATGTGGCCTGTTGCCTTTAAATAATTAAAATGAATAAATAAATGTTAATTTATAATGTCATTTAAAATATCTATGGTTATTAAGAATTTTAACATTTTTATTTTAGATGAAAACTAAAATTTATTAATTTTATTATCATTAAAAGGAAATAAATACTTCCATTATTTTTAATTTTACGATCATGATATTATTATTATTATTACTCTTATTACTATTATTATTATTTTTCCTTTTATTATTATTTTTATTATTATTATTATTAATTTTAATTAGTTTTTAGATGATTTTTACCCATTTTTTAGGGTTTCAGACACACACTCTCTCCCCCTATCTTTTCTATGTGGCCGCCTCCTCACCCCCTTGTAGCACCGCTCCAACCTAGCACACCCCATCTCTCCCCTTTGCAGCAGCCCACTTCGCCTCCTCTCCCCCAACGCTACTTCTGCTCCCATTTGCAGTAGCCTGCTCCACCTCCTCTCCCTTGTGCCCCCCTTTGCAGCATCTTGCCGTCAGCCCTCCTCACCCCCTACATGCGGCCCTCCTTCAGTGCACCCGTCTGACGTGCCCCGTCCTTCTCAATGACAGACCCCGATGCCCTCTCCTAGCCCCCACACATAGCATCCCGCCACTACACCCTCCTCTCTATTCACCACTGCACCGAGCCAGCCCGCCCAAGTTCCCTCCTCTCCTCCTACCCTATGCACAACAGTCGCCTCCTTCTCCCCATCGCCTCCTCCTTCGCACCAGCCCCCTGTGGCTCCCCCTTCCCCGCAACATCTCCCTAGGTCCCCTCCCTTACAGCACGTAGTCGGTGCTGCTTTCCCACTCCGGCCCTCTCTCCTCCCCCCTTCGGAGCTTCATCACCTTAGCCCTTCCCCTATACTGATCTAGCAGCTCCTCCTCTCACCTTAAAGCGCGACCCAGCTGCCCTCAGGCCCGGCGACCCCGTTGCCTCCCTCCTTCACTAGTGCAGCTCCCCCTTTCTCAAGCCAGAGGTGTAACCACTAGCACCCCTTTTTTCCTCCTCCTACTTCCCACGATCTAGCTTCATCCCGGCCACCCCTCCTACTCACCAGCGCAGACCCCCCTCAGCCTCCCTCCCATTCAGTGCACCCGGTGCCTTCGCTTGAAGACAGTCGCCGCAGACCCTCACCCTCCTGCTCTCCCACCGCCTGCCAGCTGCCCCGCACCCTACCCGGCACCATGAATCCCATCTGGCTCACCCACACCCTACCCACCGGCCACCTCACACTGCCGTTGTCCAGCGGCCCTCGCCACAGCCCCCAGTCTGACTGCATCTAGTCATGCGGACGCCCTCTGCTTCCGACACCTTTTCCTTGACCGACCATCCTTCTCCTTTTTCCATAGTGCACCCCCTACCGGCGGGTACCTTACAAGTGCACCCTCTACTTGTGAGCGCAGCAACACGCCTTACCGGAATTGCCTTGTTTTTATGCCCACACCTACCGGTGTTTCCCCGACCAAGCCGCCTCTACCGGTGTGTTTTCTTCCCTTTGGTATACCCTTTTATTTTGTGATCCTTTTATATTTTTATTGGATATATATATATATTTATGTGTATATATTACCTTTGTTGATTAGGTGTTTTATGAATTAAATATTATTTTGGGTCGGTTTGACTTTTTAGGACATGCTCAGGGCGTTTCCGAGTGAGCGCCATCGCCGCACTTTGTTTCCGAGCTTGCGTCATTGTCACGCCTTGGTCTTGAGGTAATTTCCCATTGCAATGCCTTTTAAAATTTAAGTTGCATCTATTTATTGATTTTTTCTCCCAATATATATATATGTTATTTATTATTGTTTAACTTTTGGTTAATTTATCTATTATGAAAATTGGTTGTTAAATTCTAGTCTTGAGAAAAATAAGGTCGTTTTGTTACAATTATGCACACTGTTTGTTTAATTAAATGTATCATTAGTTTTTCACCTAATTGAGTCTTATTTAAAAATTGTTTCAGTAAATGTTGCATGTGTCACTAGTAAACTACCCGGTTGGATCTTATGGTTTACTTGGGATAAAAAATGATTAGTTTTTTTTATAGAAATATTAGCAACATGCAAAGTAGTATTTTGAGGCTCCTTAAGTGGTTTCAAACTGAATTTGGTTTTGTGAGGAAATGAGATTTTTTAAATGGATGTGAAAGTGTGCATTTGACTTATAAAGTGATTTGATATGTGATAATGGATTGTGGTATGTTGGTGTTTTAATAAAAATGGATTTGGTTTTTAGATGCTGTTTGAGGGATTTAAATGGACTATTTTATGAATTGTTATAGAATGTAAATGGTGTGTTTACACTATTTCGGAAAATATTGTTCATTTCTATTAAAAATGATGTTTTGTGGATAGAACTTAAGGCCAGTTTGTCACCTTGGTGAGATTTGTGAAAAATATAAATTATGAAAACCCTTGTTGGATGCTTCTCATGCCTCGATAGCATGCAATGGGTGGGAGGTCCTTTTTGGGGATTCTCAAAATCTAATTTTAGGGTTCTTTGGTTGGAACCCATTATAATTGTTTTATTTTTGAGGCATGAGAAGAATCATAGGGGAGACTCAGGTTGAGACATGTTATGCATTATTATTATATATATATACTATGATTGGATGCTTGGCTGGCATCAGTTGGCTCAACCCCTTTCTAAATACTTGAGATATGGGAATCTGGAATATTGAGAGAATATTCTGAGAACGAGTGCCACACTGGTAGGTTATGGTACTGACCAGTGGCCCATAGTAGGTGGATATATTGGGTTAATTACTATGGGATTTTCCATCGGCCTTCCTAAGAAAGGATGGTCGAGGGTATTGGGATTTTTGATTTCATCATGTGTGACATGACAATGGGGATGAAGTCTTGTGTATTGGTGTCTTCTGATTTATTATTTATCTCTTAGGTTCACCCATGTCTATTGAATTTTAGTTACTTGTAGTGATGATTCAGTACTTGTATATATTTCTACATTTCCCTTGTTGTGTACTTAGTTTTGTGCATTTTTTTATATTTTTTTCTTTTTAAAGTGAAAAATTGGTTTTAACTTGGTTTCTAGAAATGGTTTTCAAATGAAAGTGTTTAATCCTCTTCGTACAAATTAGAAAATATAAAAATCACTTTACCTTTCTAAAAATCCATTTACAAAAATGAAATGAACCCAAATTTGGAAATGGTTAAGGGCAATGGTTCGTATATTTATTTTAAGTAAATTATTTAAAAAAACATGATTTTATAAATTATAGTTCAAACTTGATATGATGTTTCTTAATTTTAAAGGTAGTGCATTGGGAATAGATATCGGGCTATCCTACTAAGTTTTAACACTCACGCCTATAGTTATTTTCTTTTTTTAGTGTCTGTGTAGGCTACAGCTTGAGTGTGCTCACCTTGGGAGATGCTTGATCATTGAGTCGAAGAGTTACCCGCGGGGTCACACCGAGTTAGTTCGGACGTCGAGTTTGGTTATTTTTGTTTTCTTTCATTCTTACTTATTCACTTTACCTGTTTTATTTATTCTGCACTGCTCTTTTTTATTTCTATTTCTTTATTTATTGGTATTTGGAGAAATTGTTTCCACACCCTCTGTTGATGCCCTGACACTTGTCACCAGCACTGGAGGATCGGGAATACCTCTTGGGCCTTGCCTCGGATCGGCTCGGGTGACTGGTTCAGGGTCGACCTGGGTTGTTTTATAAGAAAATGGTATCATAGGGAGGTTAGAACTTAGAGGACCTCTCTTTTTAGAGTGATTTTTGTTATTTGGGATGTCAAGGTAGATGGAGTAGGATTGTCGAGACTCGATGGGTAGGTGTGGGAAGAGCATCATGAACTCTTGCTCGTTCTAATCCTCGGGTTTCTATGGGAAGTCCAGTTTAATTAGTATTCTTTGGGTTTTTATGGAAATGTTTTGTTATTGGGATACGACAAAGGGAGTCTGTCCAGTAGTCCTCCTAAGCCGCACGGCTTGGCAAGCCATGTAGAGCTAGGGACATGGTCCAAAAAGACTCTCTATGTTGGTGACATGTGTGGCATATGGTCGCCAACCATATGGTCAAGTCACCTACCGATGCTAGTTTTCTGTTTGAGTTGTTTTGGGCCTCTTCTGGTTTCTGGATGTTTTTTTTGTATAAGAAAAATTGGTTTTGAAAAATGGTTGTTTGAAATGACATATTTAATTTGAGGATTGTTTTAAAGGAAATGGGATGAATGATTTCTTTTTCAAAAATAAAGTTGCTTTGGTTTGGCCTTGTTGTTCCGATGAGTGCTGACATGAATAATGGTATATTGGAATATGAATGGATTTATGGTATGGTGGATGGATTCTCAGGGTGGCACGAATACATGCATGTGAGTGAGACTCTAAATAATACCAATGTTGAGGGTTTAACCCACCAATATCATTTTATATTAAATATGTTTCCAAAGAGAAATTTTTTGATGTTATGATAACTAGTTTTTGTGTGTTTCGGGATTTTCACCTATGCAGTGTTTGATTCTGGGGTTTTTATTCACTCATCGAGTTGGTCTTAAATGTATTCTTGACTTTTCTTGTCCAGCGGTTACCCCCTTGAAGCTTCGATGGGTGATCGTAGTGCGGTTGATCAACCCAAAAATTTTATGCTTGAGTTTTGGAAACTAGATCCACCTATCTTTTATGGTCAAGTAGAAACTTCTATAGTAGAGGAGTGGATGTGGAAGATTAAAAGGAACTTTAACCTCATTGAGTTTCCTAAATTGTTGAAGGTCAAGTTTTCAACCTTCATGATTGAAGGTTCACCATGGATATGGTGGAAGTTGGTGTCTCAGAACAATCCCCATCAAGAGCTTACTTGGGAGTTGTTCATGGCTTTGTTCATTCGTCAGTATTTCCATGAAGAAGAAAGGGTGAGCAAGAGGATGGAGATGTGTTGTTTGCAGCAGGGCTACAGATCCATGTTGGAATATTTCTAGTGCTTTGTGGAGCTAGTTCCTTATGATTCAGGGTATACCACAGATGACTCCATTAAGGGTCGACACTTTGAGGTGGGTCTCCACCCTGATCTACATTTGAAGGTGTCGACATCCAACTTAACTTCTTATGTTTTTTTTGTGGCAATACAAGCTTTTCATATCAAAGTCGTGATGGCAGGAGTGCTTGGAGTAGTCCTCCATCCTTCAATCCTTATGAGCAATGGTGAAGATTCTGGAAAGAAGATGAGTAAGTGATCAAAAGTCGATAGAGAAAGTCATAGAATAAAGAGGCCTCATGATATTTCATCAACCTCTTTGGAGTGATAGATCCTAGTGTGTTATCAGTGTGGCAAGATAGGTCACAAGAAGCCATCATTCTCAAGTGCTCCAAATACCTGCCAATCATGTGGACACCTGGGTCACCTGCGCCGATTCTGTCGGGGTGTTGCTAGAAAGTGTCATGGATGAAGTTCTCATAAGTGATGTGTTGTTGGATTTTTGTTTAAAGTTTTATGTATAGGTTTCCTTCTAGTGTAAGGGATCTCTTGTCGTGCAGTTGTGCTAATGGTGTTTTGGGTTTTGACATGTATGGGAATGTCATGGGTCTTTTTATGAACTCCAATTTTCAATGACAGCGTGGTTTTATTTCAAAATTTTGTTCTTTCATCTGTCAGATCAAAAGATATATGTTTCTCATTGGGATTATCAGAACCTGACTGCGAGGCAGAAGATGCTTTATCCGTCAGAGCTCTAGCCAAACGGCATCAGAGTGAAGCCATCGCATAGTCAGGAACCCCGGGTAATTTTAAAGAGTCTGGTTAAGGTTGTGCCTCTATCATGTGGTGAGACAATTTTAGTGTTTCTATATATAAATTCTCCACTTATAGAAAAGAGTGTGATGGACTTATCCCTCACGCAATATTAGTAATTGTTTCTTTTTGGGTGTTTGTTGCCGATTAGTGGCCTTGCATGGACCACCGATGTGAATCTGTTATGGCTTTAGTTTGTGTCCATCCCGAAGTGGTGATATGTGAGTAGTTGTATGTCATAGTTTCACTGATATAATCCTTGGTCCCTCCCTCCCCAACCATGGGGTGAGGGTTTTTCGTTCTTAAGAAGTTTTCAGTTCAGCTCTTATTCCGTTCGGACGGGACTCAGTGGTTTAAGTCTTCTTGTTGTGTTCTTTATAGCTTGAGTAAGGCCTGGTTCAGATACTAGTTGAATTATTATGGTGGGGAGTCCGTTCCGGCCTCCCCTATGCTGGTAATTTGTTTTAGGAGATAGGGCTAAGTCCCGTTGGTGGTCGATGGAATGACCATGTGTTTAGAGGTTGGATCTTGTTGTGTGTAATCCTTAAGTGTTGATCAATTGGATGGATGGTATCCTGGATTTCTAGGGATGAAAAGTGTTATGGTGGTGAGAATTTTCAAACCCTGACCCATGTTATCTTTTTATTTTAATTATTTTTTTGCCTTTAAATATTTTTTTCTCGGGTCCGGGGTGAGTCCCGAACTACTCTTCGGAGTTTTCGATAAAAGGGTGCGTTTTGGGTTCGACGTCATTGGACGCACGGGCAGAGCACGACTCTGCACGGCTTCTCCCATGAAACTACGTGGCCTTTTTTCCTTTAAATGATTAAAATAAATAAATAAATGTAAATTTATAATGTAATTAAAAATATCTATGGTTATTAAGAATTTTAACATTTTTATTTTAGATGAAAACTAAAATTTGTTAATTTTATTATCATTAAAATGAAATAAATACTTTTATTATTTTTAATTTTACAATCAGGATATTATTATTCACATTACTCTTATTACTATTATTATTTTTGTTCCTTTTATTATTATTATTATTATTATTATTATTTTTAATTAGTTTTTTAGATGGTTTTTACCATTTTTTAGGGTTTCAGACACTCTCTCCCCCCTATATTTTCTATGGGGTTGCCTCCTCTCCCCCCTGTAGCGCCGCTCCAACCTAGTAGGCCCCACCTCTCCCCTTTGCAGCAGCCCGCTCCACCTCCTTTCCCTCAGCTCTACTCCTACTCCCCTTTGCAGCAGCCCGCTCCGCCTCCTCTCCCATGTGCTCCCCTTTGCAGCATCCCGCCTTCGGCCCTCCTCACCCCCTGCATGTGGCCCTCCTTCATCGCACCATTCCAGTGCACCCCATCCTGCTCAGCGACACACCCTGACACCCTCCCCTAGCCCCCTCACACAGCAGCCTGCCCCAGTTCCCTCCTCTCCTCCTACCGTACGCACAATAGTTGCCTCCTCCTCCCCGTCACCTCCTACTCCTTCGCACCAGCCCCCAGTTGCTCCCCCTTACCTGTAGCATCACCCTCGGTCCCCTCACTTATAGAGCATATCCGACACCACTTCCCCACTCTGGCGCCTGAATCCCATCTGGCTCACCCACACCCTACCCAATGGCCACCTTGCACTGTCGCTGTCCAGCGGCCCTCGCCACAACCCCCAGTCGGACTACATCTAGTCACGCGGATGCCCTTCGCTTATGACACCTTTTCCCTGACTGTCCATCCTTCTCCTTTTCCATAGCGCGCCCCCGGCCAGCGGGTACCTTACCAGTGCACCCTCTACTTGTGAGCGCAGCAACAAACCTTGCCGGAATTCCCTTGTTTTGATGCCCTCACGTACCGGCGTTTCCCCGACCAACCCTCCTCTGTCGGCGCATTTTCTTCCCTTTGGTATACCCTTTTATTTTATGCTCCTTTGATATTTTTCTTTGATATATATATATATATATCTGTGTGTGTGTGTGTGTGTGTATATATTACCATGGTTGATTGGGGGTTTTATTAATTAAATATTGTTTTGGGTCAGTTTGACTTTTAAGACCCTCGAGGGGCGTTTCCGAGTGAGCTCAATTGCGGTACTTTGTTTCCAAGCTTGTGTCGCCATTGCGCCTTGGTCTTGAGGTAGGTTCCCATTACAATTCCTTTTAAAATTTAAGTTTCATATGTTTTCTGATTTTTGTGACCAATATATATATGATATTTATTATTTTTCAATGCGTGGTTAATTTATCTATGATTCAAATTGGTAGTTAAATTCTGGTTTTGTAAAAAATAAGGTCATTTTTTACAATTATCCACACTGTTTGTTTAATTAAATGTATCATTAGTTTTTCACCTGATTGAGTCTTATTTAGAAACTATTTTAGTAAATTTTTCATGTGTCGCTAGTAAACTGATCAATTTTCTCTTATGGTTTACTTGGGATAGAAAATGATTCAGTTTTTTTTATAAAAAAACTGGCAACATGAAAAGTAATATTTTGAGGCTCCTTAAATGGTTTCAAATTGATTTTGGTTTTGTGAGGAAATGATATTTATTAAATGGTTTTGAAAGTTTTTATTTGACTTATAAATTTATTTGACACGTGATAATGAATTGTGGTCCATTGGTGTTTTAATAAAAATGGATTTGGTTTTTAGATGTTGTCTGATGGATTTAAATGGACTATTTTATGAATGGTTATGGAATGTAAATGGTGTGTTTACACTCTTTCAGAAAATATTATTCATTTCTCTTAAAAATTATGTTTTGTTGATAGAACTTAAGGCCCGTGTGCCACCTTGGTGAGAATTGTAAAAAATATAAATTATGAAAACCCTTGTTGGGGGCTTCTCGTTCCTCGACTGCATGCAATGGGTGGGAGGTCCTTGTTGGGGATTCTCGAAATCTAATGTTAGGGTTATTTTTTTGGAACCCATTATAATTGTTTATTTTTTTGTAATGAGAATTATTCTAGGGGATAATCAGGGTGAGACCTTTTGTTCGTTATTATATATATATATATATATATTGTGATTGGATGCTTGGCTGGCATCAGTTGGCTCACCCCCTTTATAAATACTTGATACATGGGAATCTGGCATATTGAGAGAATATTCTGAGAATGAGTGCCGCACTGGTAGGTTATGGTACTAACCAATGGCCCATAGTAGGTGGATATATTGGGTTAATTACTATGGGATTTACCCTCGTCATGCTTGAGAAAGGATGGTTGAGCATATTGGGTGTTTTGACTTTATCGTGTGTGACATGTCAACGGGGATGAGGTCTCATGTATTGGTGTGTTTTGTTTTATTATTGATTTACTAGGTTCACCCATGTTTATTGAATTTCAGTTACTTGTAGTGCTAATTCGGTACTTGTATGTATTTCTACATTTTCCTTGTTGTGTACTTACTTTTGTGCATTTTTGTATATTTTTTTCTCTGGAAAGTGATAAATTGGTTTTGACTTGGTTTCTAGAAATGGTTTTCAAATGAAAGTGTTTAATCCTCTTTGTATAAATTTGAAAATATAAACATTACTTTCCCTTTCTAAAAATCCATTGACACTAATTAAATGAACCCAAATTTGGAAATGGTTAAGAGTAATGGTTCGTACTTTGCTTTTAAGTAAAATATTTAGAAAAACACACTTTTATAAATTGTAGTTCAAACATGAAATTATGTTTCTTAATTTAAAAGGTAGTGCATTGGGAATATATATCGGGCTAGCCTACTAATTTTTAACACTCACAACTATAGTTATATTTCGTTTTTAGTGTCTGTGCAGGCTATAGCTTGAGTATGCTCACCTTGGGCGATGCTTGATCATTGATTCAGAGAGTGACCCGTGGGGTCACACTAAGTTAGTTCGGACGTCGAGTTTAGTTAGTTTTATTTTCTTTTTTTCGTGTTTAGTCACTTTACCTGGTTTATTTACTCTACATTGTTATGTATTATTTCTGTTGCTTTATTTCTTTGTATTGGGAAAAATCATTCCCACACCCTCTATTGATGCCCTGGCGCTTGTCGCCAACCTGGGAAGATCGGGAACGCCTCTCGGGCCTTGCCTCGGACCGGCTCGGGTGACTGGTTCAAGGTCGACTTGGGTTGGTTCGTGACATTTTAATCAGGGAATTTTAATTTCAATTACAATATCATTATTTCATGGTGTTTTGAATAAATTATTACTCAATTCGTAAGGGTTTTCTTATTCACAATTCTTATTATTTGAGGCATGTAACATGTTATGAACAATGTTTACTTGTATATTTTTCTATTGATTTAAAATCCCATAAATTTTATATAAATTATTTCCTTGTAATTCATGGGATAAACTAATCCTTAACAAGTTATTTTCTTCAAATTTCTTTTGACCCAAGTGTTATCCTAGTTATAATATTTTTTAGTAACTCAATATTTATTCATTGAGTTATTATCGCTCACTTTAACTTATTTCATATAAGTTGGGTAAATTATTCCCTTTGATATTGTTATGTGTTATCCTCTCATTTTTAAAATTTTTACCACATAAACCCCTTTTCAAATTTTTCATTATTCATGCAGTATGTTTCCTATAAGGGATATTAAAAAATCAAATATCTTTTATATGAGTTATAATATTTCATCTTGAACTTGGCTTTTCCAAGATTGGGTTCTCCCACCTTGATATTTTATTATATGTTATTTTATAATATTCTTTGGTAAAATGAAGTTATTATTAAAATCAATGTTTTTTTAATCTTCTTACAATGTGATTTTTGAACTTAGGTGTTTTTTAAAAAACAAAAAGGTTTTACCCTTTCAATTTCATATGTTTTTTATTCCTCTATTATTTTCTCTAAGATAATGTTTATGAATTTTTAATGCTACATTATTGTAAAAAAAATTAAGTAAAGGATTTAAAAATTCTTCTCATTACCTTTTCAAAAGATACCTTCAAAATTAACATGTAAATATTTATTTTAAATCAATGTTGAAAATGTTTTATAAAATATCTTTTAAGATTTAATTTTAATATCCATTTAAAATTTTAAAAGTATTTACCCTAATAGGGTTTATTTTTCATTATTTATTCTCTAAAATAAATTTTATATCATTTGGTTGATTTAACTTTTGGAATCAAATAATTTAATTCATGATATCATCTTTTTTGATACCATTGAAACCATTATTTTTGCGATGGTACTTTTCATTTATGCCAACGCCCTTCTATGTTTCCTTCTCTCAATAGGGTTATAGTAATTTGAAATAGTCCACATTACTTATATGAATGGATTATGATAAAATTATTCTAGTATTGACTTATCCATGTACAAATATCTTTATATGACGTGAACATCACAGTTTAAACAATTTAGATTGGATGATGTTCACCTAGAAAGAATTTTATTCTATTTACATGGGTAAAATTATTTGAAATCTATATGCTGTTATTTAAATATGGATGATTATTAGAAATTTTAATTTGTATTATTTAAACATCCACCTTATTCCTCTAAAGGGGTTGTGATCATGTTTTACCTTTTATTGAAATGGTAAAAAGTATTGGTATTCCATATATTGTTATATATTACAAATGATTATTAGAAAATTGAAAATGTATTATCTAACCATCCACCTTTTCATCTAGAAAAGATATAGTCATGTCATTCCTTTTTTTGACATGGGGAAATTTTTTGACATTCTTGATGATTATTTACTACTAAAAGAGGTTGATTACATATTAAAATTATATATCTTTCATTATATAGATATCCATGTTTTTATTGATTAAGTGGTTCCTTAAGGAATGGTAAGAAAAGACTTTTTGAATCATAAGGTGAATTTATTACACTTAATTAGGTGATGGGTTGGGGATAAAATTATATAGCCTTGCAATGCATTGATGGATCTCATGAGACAAAACTGGTTGGTTTTTGGTGTATACCTTTTCCCACACCAGGATAGTGTCTCAATAGTATTGGAATACAACATACATACTTGAATCTAACATTACATTCGAAAACATAAAATAAAACATATTATTTTAATTGATAAAACCATCATTACATTTAGAATATCTCTTCATATCATCCATAATACACTTTTAGCATCCTATTTAAATGAAAAAAAGTAAATGCGTGAGCTTAAATTATTATTAATAGTATGCGTATAGAGGAATATCTCATGAATAAATAAGGCATAATCAATGTAAACACCCATACTAAAAAACTAGCATACAAAATGTTAATACATTCCCCAATTAATAAAAAAACATAAACTATCCAGATTAATATGGTAAATGTTATAAAAATATTAAATCCCTATTAAACAATAACATTTACCAATTAATGTTTACATAGATGAATATACTTAAACAATCCCTAGAATTATTTTTAGGAAAATTTAATTTTCACTTTAAAATCACTTATTTAAAGTCTAAAATACTTAAAAAATATTAAGGAGAACAATTTATTTGAGAATATATTTATAAAAATGTAAATGAATATTCAAATCAATCAATTATCGTGATGAAGATAATTTCTATTAATGTTTTATAAGTTAAAAACATTCCTTTCACACATTTGTAAAAAGGTCAAAAAGTACCTAGTTTGGAAAATGACAAGAAGATTCCTTTTTTTGAAATTTTTTAAAAAACAAAACAAGGGTAAAAATTTATTTAATAAATAATTTTATAATGTTAAAAACAAAATTTTTATATTTTAATTAAAATATGGACACATATGAGAAATATTTCCAATATAGTAGAAAAACGATATCAATTTTTCTTAATATCATTATTTTGGTATCTTTAGTGCTTAAAGAGTTGAAATAGAAATGAAAAATTATAGTTTATAGGAATAAATATAGTAGAATAAAATATATTCTATTTAATATACAAATATAAAATGATTTCCCCAATAGAGACATAAACATAAAAAATACCAAATAATTGTGAGATTGTGAAATAAACCCTTAAAACATTGGTGTATTTTGAATCATAATCCCCATTAAAGAAATAAATTTAGTTGGATATGTATATTCTATAATTTTCATGAGAATAATAATAAAATAAATTCATGGGTAGTATATACACTACAGAAATGAAACATGTGGTGAATTTGGAATATGTCCCACAGAAATAAAAGTTAGATGAAAATCCATTACCTCAAGTATGATTTCTTTCATATGTGTTTGAACCTCCTATATAATATATATATATTTATTATAAATAAATACCACAACTTTATTCACATTTATCATACCCTATACTATTTACATATAATATTTTATCACATGTTTATTAACAATTCTTTGTTAAAATCATTATTTCATAAAATAACTGATTCGTTTTTAATGTATTCTTTGGTTTGGTAGTTTTAGTCCTTATAATTTGATAAAGGTTCCATAATATCTTGAATTTTAACCATGATATAAATATCATATATTTTCATTATATAATTATTTATAATAGTTCACAAAGTAAGAGATAGAAAAATGAGTTACACCATTCATGGAGATGGTAGGTCGTACATACGTATAAATGTTGTTTTCATTTTTTTTGACAGGTGGAATGATAGAATGGTAAATAATAATTCACTCTTAATGAATCATTATTATATCAAATAATTCATAATTTTTTTCAAATCAATATTTATTACCATCCTTGTCAAAATAAAATGAAAATGAATCACTTAGCTACGTGCATGGAGTAGTCCACATGTACTTACAAGAAATGTTATAGTTTTCCAATGAATTGGAAGGGAAGAAGGTAGATTTTATATTATAATTAAATTATTATAATTATATCATAAATATTACATATATATATACTAAATTCATCATTATATTCATCCATGAAAGGTAATGATAGAAAATGAATTATATTGATTCGCGAGGTTGTAGTCCACCATACAAACGTTTTATAGTTTCATTTAACATTTGATTAAATAGGATATGGATATAGGTTATGAACTCAAAATAATAACATCTCACTATATGGTAGTCATTGGTGTTATTTATGTTGAAATTATTTATACATGAATGAATGTGTCAAGAGAAGAAGTAAAAAAGAAAGAGTTTAGTGAAAAAAATCACCTTTACATAGAAAAACCTCATTTAGATATTTTATTATGAGGGGTGAATAAGTGAGGAGAAGAAGTTCCGTTTTATAATTGAAGAATAGTGGCATTTTTTGAAATAATAAAAACTATTCAATAATGGGAAGTCTCTCTTAAACTAAGTGCCTCTAAAATTGATAAATAATAGAGTCGAGGGAAGATAAGGTCAAGCCACACCTCCACCAAAAAATAAAAATCTTTTAAACTTGTTATTACCTTAACCTCTGTGGTTACTCACTTTTACTATTTTAGTTTTCACTATGTTAACAAGTTTTTTTATTTACCTAGGTAATTTTTCCTCTAAGACTAAAAATAAATAAGCCTTATTATATAATTTTTACCCACTAATTCTAAATAAAAAATCCAATTTATCAAATAAAATTCCAATGTGTGTGGAAAAGTAATTTTAATACAGGTGCATGTATCGTGTAAAACATTGTTTTAACATTAATCGTGGTGATTAATTTTTAAAGTATTTACTATTTATTATGAACAAAAATTAAGATAAAATTATTACATAATATTAATCTTTATTAATCCAAATATTTAATCCATCTTATCCATTTAAATTCACATAACTTATAGAGTTTAATTTAAAATTAAATATGCTAGCGCGATAAAAATGCAGTTTTCCCTTGAAATGTTTTCTTAAGTACAATAAGTTTTTATATAAAATATCCATATAAAATTGATTTCAATGTTTTAAATTACATTTATAATAATATAATTTAACTAATTTTACTTCTAAATTAATTTTAAAATAAAATAGAACTTCTCAAATTCATTAAATGAAAATCCAGTTTTCAATAAAAATTTATATCTTTCACTATTCATCATAAAAATAATCTTTTGAGAAAATTTAAAAAAAATTCACTATAAGATAATTTTGACATGTTTATTTTAAACAAAGTTCATTTTTTCAAATAATTTTTCTTAAATTGGTAAAAAATAATTTTAAAATAAGTTCAGAAAATGCGATGAAAACTTTTTTAAAAAAAATATAACATTTAAGCATAAAATGGATTTATTCATATCCCAAGCATAGAAAAAATATAAAATTAATGATAAGAAGTTTTATTAAATATATATTATATAAATTTAATTAAAATATTTCAACAATATTTCCTAATTTAATTTATTAAGATAAAAACACATTGTGTGCATAAAAATAATTTTTCAGGAAAAACATCACATTACTTTCAAATAATTTTTATTACTTTTTTTATAAATCAATTTATAACAAATGTATTTAATTTATAATTGTTTAAACCATATGATTTTCAAAAATTATTTATTTTTATTCATACTTTCCAATTTAATGTCTAATTTATAACTATGTACTATATTATGGTTCATTTAGACTCGAGGTTTCATGTGTCATAAGATATCGAAGAGATTAAATGTATTTAAAAAGAAATATATTGTAAAGTATTGAGGTATCGTATTAATACCTCCTTCAAAATCATTCTTCCTAGAAATTTCTAATATTTCACTTCACGAATAGATTTGGGTTGTTCTTCATCATAATTTCTTCAAGATCCCACTACACAACTTTTATCTTATGATTTCTCTAAAATTCCTTTACCAGCTGATTCATCTGATTACTCAAATTTTTTTATCAAGTGTCCAAAATTTGAATGTGAATTTTACATTAAGATAGATCAAGTTCCAATTATATTTTTTCAGAGGTGAGAAAATGAATTGGATTAGGCATATACAACCTTAACAATGGTATATGGAACACATCATGTACTTTAAATATACTTGGTGACATTTACAATTTATGAGACACATATTTAATTTATTATATGATTTCAAAAGTTTTTATGTAACTAAGAATCATTTTCCCTTTCTTACCAAACCTTATACCACCCTTATATGGAGATACTTTAAAAAAACATTATATCCCACTTGAAATTCCAAATCATTCCTTTAGTTATCAGCATAGAACTTTTTCCTACTTTGAGATACTTTTATATGGGTTTGAATAGTCTTTACCTTTTTCATTTTATACTCCACAAGTTTGAGACCAATATACTTACTTTCACCAAATCCATCCCAGCAAGATGTATTTTGAAATCTCTTTTCTTATAATGTTTCATACAGTGTCATTTGAATGCTTGAATGAAAGCTATTGTTATAAGAAAACTCTAACAAAGGTAAACATTGATCCAACATACCTTGAAAGTCAATAGATTATGATCTCAACATGTATTTTAATTTTTTAATAGTCCTTTTAGATTTTACATCAGTTTTTTGGTGATAATTGATGCTCAAATGAAGCTATGTATCAAGAGCCTTCTAAATAATTTTCCATAATTTTGATGTAAATCCTAGATCCCGATCAGACACAATTGAAATAGGTAGTCCATGAGGTCTTGAAACTTAAATAATATAGAGTCAATGAAGATGATCAAGAGATCAACATTCTCTTATAGAAAGGTAATGTGTATATTTTTTAAGTTGATCAACAATAACTCATATCGCGTCATGGTTTCTTGGAATACTTGGTAATCCAGTGATAAAGTTCATTGTAATTTTATCCCATTTATATGTAGGAATATGAATCTTTTTTATAACTCATCTATGATATTGTCTCTCAGCCTTAACCAATTGAAAAAAACTCCTTGACACATAATTAGCAGTTTCCTGTTTCATATTATCCCACTAAAACTGTTCCTTCAAACCTTCATACATGTTGGTGTTACTAGGGTGTATAGATAAATTTGAGTTATGAGCATCATCCAATAATTTTCTCTTCAACTCAAGTATAGATGGAACATATAATCTCTTTCCAAATTTTAAAATTCCATTTTCAAAAAAGTCTTCCAATTTTCCATCATTCTTGGCTTTAATTTTCTTTTGAGAGTTCTCATCATCAAGTTGAGAAATATTTATTCTTTCCAAAAAATACGGTTTTAAAATCATTTGAAAAATTAGTGATGTCCCCACTTTCTTAATAATTCTCATATCCATCTTTACTAGATCCATAAATAAAGGATCCCTATTGATACTCATTTTGGTCTGATCTTTAGGATATTTTCTGATTAGTGCATCTTTGACCTTATTTTACATCCATATGTGGTAGTTTATTGAGAAATCATAATCCTTGAGTATCTTAATCCATTTTATTTGCCGCATGCTGAACTATTTCCATGAAAATATGTATTTTATACTCTTATAATCCATGTATCTCTCACATATTTCACCATATATATAATATCTTCATATCTTCATTGAAAATATTATGGTTGTTAACTTAATATCAGGGTTTAGATAGTTTTTTTCATGAATCTTTAACTACCTTTATGCATAGTAAATATATTTTACATACTACAAAAATATAAAACCAAGTCCCTTATTTGATTCATCATTATATATCACAAATCCACAATTTCCCATTATTTGAGTCAAAATAGAACCACTCATCAATATATTCTTTAATTCTTCACAACATTATTCACATTCCTTTGTCCATGTGACCTTAATCCCATTACAATTAATCTTGGTAAATAGGTTATACAATCAGGAAACATTTTTGGGAAAATCAAAAATAGTAACCTGTTAGAACAATGAAATTACATACCTCGGTTATGTTCCTTGGTGTAGGACATTCTTGGACTGACTTTTCCTTTATAGGATCAACTGAGATCCCATCCTTAGAGATAACATTTCCAAGAAAAGAAACTTTCTAAAGCTAGAATTCACACTTTATAAATTTCCCATATAATTATTTTCTTCTTAGAATCTTAATAATGATTTTAAATGATTATCATGGTCCTTATATCTATTTAAGTACACCATGATATCATTAATAAATACCATAAGAAAAACATCAATATATTTTTTGAATACACTATTCAATAGATATATAAAAATAGTGGGTGAATTAGTCCATCCAAATAGAATTAATACAAACTCATAATATTCATACCTCATACTAAATGTTATCATTGGAATATCTTCCTTCTTTTCATGAATTTTTTGATACCCAGAATATAGGTAAATATTTGAAAAATATTGATCTTCATGAAGTTTATTGAATAAGTCATCAATACGAGGCAGAGGATACTTTTTATTTAATGTAATAACATTGATTTCCATATAATCAATGTACAACATCATAGATCCATTTTTCTTCATAATAAAATGAATAGGGAATCCCCAAGGTGAAACACAAGGGAATATAAATACCTTATCACACAACTCCTTGAGTTTTCTCTATAATTACACTAATTATATAAAGTATATTCTATAGGGAGTTTTAAATATAGATCTTTCATCAGGGATTAAATCAATGGAAAACTCGACTTCAAACCCTGTTGGATGTATATGTAATTACATGGGAAATACATCAATGTATTTCTACACTATAGGTATTTTTTCAATGTTGAGTTTCTCCCCAACCATTTTAGATCAATATCCCTCTTGAATTGGAAGAAAATCTCATATTATGGATGTGATTTCCATCTGAATTTTATACTCATCGTTACATTGGTAGATTATAATTAGTTGGTTTCAAATATAAAACATGAAATATATTCCTTGGAAACTGTTATGGGATTTATGTAAAGAAATCCAATCCATTTCTAATCTAACATTAAATTCATCATTAATAATATTTTCATAAGGAAAAATATTATAAACTTAAACATGATATAGGCCCTTACTTAGTCAAGTAGTTAGCCTTTATAAGTGGGAATTGATTTAAATAATTCCTAGGTTTCCCACATTCAATACAAAAAACTATAAATGGATCCCTATGATGAATTTTAATTTCATTCATTATACTCTTCATTTTTACTCAACATTTTTTATTCCCTTATTTTCTACACATAATAAATTGTATCATTCATCTAAGAAATATCCCTAGGTTAATATTTACACATCTTAAATATAAAAAAAATTATCCATATTTCTTTCACAGTCTCCACCACTTGATCTCTCAATGAAATCTATTATTCTCTTCATTGGTGAATTTGGAGTTATTTACAATACATGTTTTTGATCATATATAATGATAAATTATTAAAAATAATCACAATATCTTTTACTTTAGTCATAATACCCTTTGGTTTCTCATAGTCACCACATTGTCCATTACATTGAACATTAACAAGATTCCTCATAATTCCAGCCATTGGCTAAAACCAAAATCCATGATGTGAGAAATAGTAACCATAGTGTGAAACCACATAATCATGAAAAAAATTTGATGTCGAAATCATAAAACATTCTTTTAATCCCATTACACCTTAGGTTTAACATAGGTCATCCTTGGTCATAATTTATTCAAATCCTTCATAATGTTTTGTATATAAAATGTTAATTATCCTATGAATATAACCCAGGAGTGTCAAACCATGTGTGTAGTACAGATCATTTTCATATACCAGGTGACTATTGAGTATATTCCTAATAAACCCTTTTCAAAGTTATTACCCCTAAGTAAAATTATTCCATATCCACATCCACTTATATTATCCAAACATGGATTTATTTTTAGGAAACCCATATAATTTTACCTTAACAAAACTTTATGAAGTTTTACTATAATCAGAATTATCCTCAAATTTAGTCATAGGTAAATATTCCATGGTCTATGTTTTCCAAAATATAATTCTCAAGGTTTCTACTAAAATTACTCTGATACCATCTATAAGGACCCTCACACTATTAGCCTAGAGTCTATGGTTACTTTATTACATTTTCACTAGATATAAGTAATCACATTTTGAAGGATTGAATGGTTTAGTAGTCTTTGAAAACAAGATACATATTTTAATCTTACATTATAATTGAAAACATAATATAAAAAAATAGCATTTTCTTTGAGAACACCATTATTCCATTTATAGTATCCCTTTATATTAGTCATAATACACAACCTAGAATCTTGTGGAAAGGTAACATAATAAATGAGTGAGATTAAATTCTTAGTAATGGTATGCATAGAGAAAAATATATCATGAATAAATAAGGAATAATCAATATGGCACGGTAAATATCTAAAAACATGTGAAATTTAGTCAATAACATGAGAATTAAGAATAATATGGATAAAATAAATGATGATAAAATAATTTCATATAAATAATCACTTAAGATTAAATCTTATACATGGATATCATCACAAATCAAATAATCACATGGTTATCAATAACTAATCTCATAATTAGGTAATGTATAATGTCGAACATCATAAACATGCCAAAAAGGCCTCGTTCTAAGACATATTACATAAATGGGTAGGGTCATGACTAAGTAACCAAGATATTTTGACTCATGAGACCTACTGATGCATCTAGGGTCTATAAAAGTCCCCTCTCATGACTTATTAGGTCTAATGCATTCCTCATATGAAAGTGGAGAAACATAATCAATATAACCACTCATATTTAAATACTAGGATGTGGAATGTTAATAATTACCACATTAAATAAACATAATCATAAACCACCGAGATTAATATATAAAATGGTATAAAAATATTACATCTCCTTTAAATCTTATCATTCACCAATTAATGTTTACATATATGAATATAATTTAAAAATATCATTAGAAATTTTCTTTTGAAAAATACCATTTTTCCTCTGAAATCACTTATTTAATGTTTGAAATACTTCCCAAATATCAATGAGAACAATTTATTTGAAAATATACTAATAAAACTGTAAATTAATATTCAAATCAACGAGTGTTCATGATGGTAGAATTTGTTTTTCATGTCGTAAAAGTTTAAAACAATTCATTCATACTTTTATAAAAAGGCCAATAAATACATCGCATATAAAATCACAAGAATACTCTTTTTTAACAATTTTGTAAAAAAAATATGGGTAAAATTTTATTTAATAAATAATTATATAATTCTAAAAACATACTTTTAGACATTTTAAGGAAAATATGGACATGTAATAGAAATATTCCCAACCAGGTAGAAAACAATGTCAGTTTTTATTAAAAATGTTATTTTGGTATCTTGAGTACATAAAGAGAGAAAATTTAAATGAAAACTTATAGTTTATTGGAATAACTATATTAGAATAAAATATAATCAATTTAGGATAGAAATGTAAAATAATTTCCCTAGTGGATACATAATCATAAACAATATTGATTAAGGATAAGATTGTGGAACAAATTGTTACCACTTTGGTAACTTTTAAATCATAAGCCCTAGGAAATAAATAACTTTATGTGGATATGTATATCCAATAATTTTCATGAGAATATATATAAAATAAATTTGTGGGTATTATATACACCATAAAAAAATAAACAAGTGGTGAATATGGCATGTGTCCCACAGAAATAAAAGTGAGATACAAAATGCTTACCTCGAGTTCTACATCCTTCATATGTGTTTGAAAGTCATGTATAATAAATATATATTTACTATAAATATATAAAAAACCATAATTATATATATAATACCATATATTATTTACTTATAATATTTTATCACCTATTTATTAAAAGTTCTTTGTTAAAATCATTGTTTCAGGTAATAACTACTTCGTTTTTCATATATGTTTTACTTTGGTAGTTTTGGTCCTTGTACTTTGATAATGGTTCTGTAATATAAATAATTTTAACCATGATATAGATATCATATATATTAATTATAAAATTATTTATAATATTCCATAAATTTTAGAAATTTAAAAATGAGATACATCGTTCATTAAGATGGTAGGTCTTATGTACGCATGAATGTTGTCTTTATTTTATTTTATTTATAGATGGAAACAAATATATTTAAATAATAATTAAAAATTTAATAATAATAATTATATCATATAAATTATATTTTTTATAAAATAAATCTTTATCACCATACATGTCAAAATAAAATTAAAAGCAAATCGCATCGCTTTGTGGATGCGGTAGTCCACACGTACGCATGAGCAATGTTGTCATTTTACAATAGATTAAAAATAATAATGTAGAAGTGATATTATAATACCATAGTTATTTTTTTCATAAATAATATATATATATACATATATTAAATCCATCATTATATCCATCCATGAGAGGTGGTGATGGAAAATGAATTACATCGGTTCGTGAGGCGGTAGTCTACCATATGCACAATCAATGATTTTATTTTCCATTTGATGGAATACGATGTGAATAATGGTTATTCCATAAATATTATAACATATTATTAAATTTTAGATACTATTATTATTAAATTTTAATTATTAATATGTGAATGAAGCTGGTATGAGATGAAGTAAAAAAAGAAAGAGTTAGTGAGGACAATTACCTTCGCTTAGAAAACCCACATTTGGATCTCTTATTAAGGAACTTATGGGTTGTTGATTTTGGGAGAACACTAGATATCAAACATGGATAAAGATGTTGGGGAGTAAAATTTTCAAATTTTATTTGAGGAAAATTTTTTAATATGTGTGAAGAAGTGAGGGGAGGAGGTTCCCTTTTATAATTGAGGAGGAGTGGCATTTTTGAAAATACCTAAAACTATTCAACAACGGGATGTCAATAACAACCCAAGTACCTCCAAAATTAATAAATAATAGAGTGTAGGTAATATAAGTTCCATAAAAACCTCCACCAATTTTTTAAAACATTTTATTCCCTTAACCACTAAGGTTACTTACTTTTATCATTTTAGTTTTCAGCATGATAACTTGTTTTTTATATTTACCTAAGTAATTTATCGTTTAAGCCTAATAATAAATAAAACATATTGGATAATTCAAACCCAATTATTCTGAATATGAAATCAAATTTATCAAATAAAAGTCTTATATGTTTGTAAAATTAATTTTAACACATGAACATGTGACGTGAAAAACCCTATTTTAACCTTAACCGTGGTAATTATTTTTTATGTATTTACAATTCATTATGGAAAAAAATTAAGTTGACCTTATTAATAAATATTTATTATTATAATTCCAAATTTTTAATCCATTTTACCATATTAAATTCACATAATTTACATAATTTAATTTAAAATCAAACCTACAAGCATGATGAAAATGTTGTTTTCCAAATAAAAAATTTATTAAGTGCATATTTGTTTTATATAAAATATCAAAATAAAATTGTTTAAAATGATATAAATTGAATTTATAATTATATAATTAAACTAATTTTACTTTTAAAACAATTTTTTTTTAAAAATTAACTTTTTAAATGCTTTAAATAAAAAATCATTATTCAATAAAAATATGTATTCCTCATTATTCATCAAAAAATTAATCTTTTTAGAAAATTATAAAAAATAAACTCTAAGATAATTTTTACATGTTGATTTCAAATATTAATTTCATTTTTAAAAATAAATTTTCTAAAATTGGTAAAATTTAATATTTAAATAAGTTCACAAAATTCGACAAAACTATTTTTTAGAAAAATACAATTTTTAAGCATAAAACTAGATTTATTCTTATCAATGCATAGAAAAATATTAAATGAATGATAAAAATTCTAAATGAATATATAATATATAAAATTAATTAAAATAATTCACCAATAGATATTAATTTAATTTATTAAGATAAAAACACATTCTGGACTAAAAAATACGTTTGTAGACAAAACATTTATTTTACTTTTAAATGATTTTTTTTATTTTTTTATCCTAATCAATTAATAACCAATTAATTTATTTTATAACTATGTAAACCATATAATTTTAATAATTTATTTATTTTATTCCTAACTATCAATTTAATGTATTTATTATAATGATATATTATGTTATGGTTCATTTAGACTCATGGTTGTGTGTTCCATAAGCTATTGAAGAGATTAGATTTTTTTAAAATGAAATATATTGTAAATTATTAGGGTGTTGTAAAAATATCTTGATAGGAAGTTTTTTATTTCCTACATTATGAATTTCATTAGTATGAGATCAATATTATTAACATTCATGTTTTAAATTATTATCATGGATATAACGCGCTCTTAATTTCAAGTTGATTATGGATTCATATTGTTTAACTATTTTTGGAATAATATTTATGCCAATATTATTCCATTATTTCCTTAGTTATATATTTACCTTACTATATGGATTATCTTAACCCTTTATTATATTTCCATTCCTCATTTTTTGAATAAAATTAGTACACATGATTTGTTTAAAAGGATAGAACATATGGAAGAATTTATAGGAAACATTGAAGACTTTTCATGAATTAAGTAGTTTCTTATATATAATGGAAATAAGTCCATTAGTTGTGAAATACATGGGATTTATTAGTTTATGATGTGTTCTGATTCTCTAAAGTTTTAAACTTGAAAATATCCTTGATATATAAAAAATAGAAGTAACATTTTTGATTTTGTGATTATGGATGGTTATATAAAATCTTTTACAACTGGTATATAAGAAAGTATATAAATTATGTGACTATGAGAACTAGATCTTGGATTTGGAGTTTGGGGAATCTTAGTTGGTATCAAATTAATGGTTCAGATAACTTAGTAGATTATGATGTTTTTAGGATAATTTAAGGGTTCTTTAGAGAAGTTTGATCATAATTTCAAGGATATAGTTAACCCTTTAGGATAAGTATATAATTTAATGTTGAGGTAATAATTCACATTTTATTTGGAGATTAGAGTTTGAGAACATTAGTGAAAACCCTATAGATGAGTGTAGGTATAAGATAGCATCCTGAGGTTTTTTTAAAGTCTGAAGTATATGGTTTTACTAGAAATTTCATCCATGTATAGATACTATAAGGGGATTTAGGATTTAGTACAGATATACCTAGGTATAATAACCCTAAAAAGAGAGTATTGGGAATTAACTCTATTTCCACCTTGTTCACAACAAAGAGGCCTAGTTATATACAAGGTTTGACACTCTTATGGGATATGATTTGTTCAGTCACGTTATATTTATGAAACATTATGTGGTATTTTAATATGTATAGATTATATATACTAATAATAAAGTGAAAATGTACTACATAGATTGAAACATATATATTCACAAGTCAAGGTACATATTAATTGATATATTCTTTCCTCGATAAGAGATAGGTTGGATTTTGAGCGTATGTATTCCAATGATTATTGGGTTTAGAATATTTTAAGAAATTTCATGGTATTTTGTGATCTCTATTTTTAGGATTATGTTAATAAGTATGAGAGAACCCAACTCAAAGTAACTTAGGTTAAACCAATAATGATATAGGTTAAACTAATATTGATGTAGGTTGAACTAAAGGAATAATAGGATGACATTATGAAAAGGGTAAAATGATTTAAGTTTTAATTCCTTTTATGTTTTTTATTATGACAGTTCCCTTGTATTGTTAATGTTTCATGACTCAGTTCAACCATTTTGGTTTTAGTAATCAATGGAACTAGATGGAACCATGAGTGAAAGGGATAATGTAGAGATTACCTTAAAGAAAAAACCATTGGATTGGGATATAGAATGATAAACCTCGTGATTATACGAAACCAGTTATCATAAAATATTATTAACAATGTGAACACATTGAAAGTCCCAAACACACTAAAGAATATAAAGATGGATTCTCTTGAAAGATCAAGTGAATAAGATAATGGAGTAAAGAAGATTAAATTTCCCACATGTCAAAGCTATGGGAATTATCTTGGGGGAAATTTCCTCAAAGGGATAGGTAAATGCTATAAGTGTGGAGATGAAGGTCATTAGAGTCGTAGGTGTAATGGAAAGAGAGAATCTACAAAAATATGTTAATTTAATTTCTAGAGAGTTAGTAATTATGTGACGCAATGTCATAATCCAAGGGACAATGAGGGAATAAAAATAATAAAACATGAAAATAAGGAAAATCATATTCAAATAATACTAATGTATTAGATAGTGATTTTTCACTCTAGATTTTTTGGTGTCCCATTTCATGTAAGTTTTCACCAATAACTAGATATTGAGTTGTAAATAAAAACACATAATAGATTTATTATTATATAAATAATTTTCAAGGTCTATGGTAAGATATTCCTTAAGGATATAGTTCCTATTCCCTTAGTATAATTCTATGTGAAATTATGAATGTGTTAGAACTATTTATAAATTTCTTATAATTATTTTTCATATAGATTAATATCATTACACATCCAAAATAAACATATGATAATATAGTTGTGTATGGTTAATTAAGAGTTCCCTCTATAAATTACTCTGATCTTATGAGTCATATTACATGGATGTAATTCATTTATGGGGGAGAATATAATACCCCTAAATTTTAAAATATGGTTACTCTTAATAATGTTAATGTGTTGGAAAGCTTTCTCCCCATGCTACATCAAAATTAAATGAAACCATGATATATTTAGTTATAAATATAAATATTAAGTATGAACGTTCAAAACTATCCATTAAATTAGTGGGAATTAATAGGGATAACAAATTTATTACAAATTTATAAAAATAAAATAATAGACACTTTTAATATGAATGAAATTAAATTAGTATAGTTAAAAAAACTAAGAAAATCAATTTATGATTAAAAATACTTTTTTATAAAATTGATGTCTAATTTCAAGAAACTATGTAATTTATTTTTAGATAATAATAAAATATATTGATAATATTAATAATATATTTCCAATAAATTTATTAATAGTTTATAGAAAATAATAATAAATAATATATAAAATTTTAAAAAGTTGTTTTCTAATATGAATAGTTTTCTACTATATTTTAAGATATTATTAAAAATATTGAATTAAAAAATTTTATTAATTTATTTTATAAAAATAAACACCCTTTTTTCTTAAGAATAATAATATATTATTAATATTAATTTATTGGTTTTTTCTAAAATAATTTATCTCTTGGTGAATAGAGAAAATACCATTTTTACAAATAATATGGATTTTATAACATCATTAGATTATAAGTATGAAATTTAAATTCATGAAACCCTTTTTTAAGAACAAATAATTAATATATACATGTATACATAATTTTAAAAATATTGGTTTTAATTTACAAAACCATATTTGATATTATAGAACAAAAGTAATATTTTATCAAAAACAATTTTTTATACATTATACATTTTTATTTTAAAATGAATTGTTATCACTTTTAAAAATTATATAAAATGAAATGGATATAAAATTTAAAATTATTGGTTCCAAATTATCTAATATGTACCACTTTATTTTTAGGCATAAAAATTACGTTTCTTTATATAAAAATGTGTTGCCACGGTAAAAGCTAAAATGGTAAAAGTAATTATTCAAGGGATAAAAGGCCTAAAGCATGATACTTTTTTTATAATTTAGTGGATTAGTTATATATCAACCTTATATCTTCCCCCAATTAATTATTTCTCAATTTTATATCCACTTTTCATTTTTAACATGTACTCCCATTATATGAAGATGAAATATTTACAAAAATTTCATTCTCACCACTTATAAAAGCAGTATCTCACCACCCCTTCAAGCCTCCTCTAAAAATTATGTTTCCTATTGAAAATGTGACTTTTAATTACCCTATAATAATATTTCACCCTATTAATATTTTCTTCACAAGTGATTATCCCATGCCATCCATTTCCAAGGGATCTTCTAAGGAAATCTCAAAGTGCTCAACGTGAGTAATTATTTTTACATAAATTCTTCCATTTATATTTTTTTATGATTATAATTTTAAAATACATATTTAATTAAATAATTATTTATTTTATACATAATTTTATTATTATGTGTTAAAAACCATTAATTCCCATTTCACTTTTCTATTAAGAAAAATAAAACTTTCATTTGTATGTTGTGCAGATTACCACCCCCACAAAGCAACATGTTTTATTTTCCGTCACCAGATTAAAATACTCGTATAAATTAGAATATAATTAATAAATATTATATTTATTTCATGGTTTTTATGATTAAATAATAATCCATATTACTCCTTTATCTCACTCTATGTAAAACAAAATATCCAACCATGCGTATGTGTGGACCACCACAACCATTGAATGTTTTATAATCATTTTTCTTTTCATAAATTCATTACATGGAAGGTAATGAGGATATTATTAAAGGATTAATATTATTTTAATGAAATCATTAAGTTTTTTCTATGGAAAATTTTATAACATATAAATTATATGATCAATAAATAATTATTGTTAATTCATCCATTTAAAATGAGCGAACTAAGAGGAAAATGATCACTTCTTTCTATATAATGAATTTATATAAATTATATTCTATTTATAATTATTTTAAATTATAATATATAATTTTAATTTGAATTTAATAAGATCATTATGAATCTATTATAATGATATTACAAATAAACCCCCTCATAATCATCTAATATTCATGGTAGGTTAATGTTTGGGTCAGTTTAAACACCTAATTGAACAATAATATGAATTTATATCATGAATGAATATGAGAAATTATATAATTGTATAAAATTATATAATTATATAATTAATTTTTTTATCTTTTTATGGTAAGGTTATTTCAATAATTAACACATTAATAAAGGAAACACGTTTTGTTCCTTAAAAATCACTAAAACATGTTCATCATCAATTTCATCTTCATGGGTTGTAACAAAAAACTACCATGGAATGAATTATAACAATTATAAAAATAATTTATGAAATATTAAAGTACCTTAAATTATCTTATAAATGTGAAAATTTTAATAATAATGAATACCAACACTATTTTTAAGAAATTAGTTCAAAATGATAAATATTACTTACACCTGATTCAGAAAATAGGTAAACATTAACTATTATTTATAGATATATTATTATTATAAATGAGGAGTATAAATTTTTATATTTATGAATAATTATATTTTTTATTTATTAATTTAAATTAATTAAATTGTTCATTATTTTTTGTGCATTTGCGGAATGAATTAGGATCAAGGTATGAGATTGCATATAAAATTCCTCTATTTGAGGAATTTAGGTATTATGCACCTAATTTCATTTATGTGGTGTATATAATACCTATTTTAGATAAAATATCATGAATTATATTTTAATAATTTCATTTTAATTTCAATTATAATACCACTCTTTCAAGGGTTTTGATTAAAGTGTTACTCAATTTGTAAGGGTTTTCTTAGTCTCAATTCTGATTATTTGAGACATGTTACATGTTATACACAATGTTTCCTTGAATGATGTTCCATTTATTTACAATAACATGAATTTTTATATAAATTATTTCCTTATAATTCATGGGATAAAATAATCAAAATCAATTTCTTTTCTTAAAATTTCTTTTGACTCAAGTGTTACCCGAGTCGTAAGAGTTTTTGGTAATCCAATTTTCATTCTTTGAGTTATTATCGTTCATATAAAATTATTTCATATAAGTTGGTTAAATTATTACCATTGATATTATTATGTTTTATCTTATAATATTTTACAATTTTACCATATAAACACCTTTTAAAATGTTTCATGATTCATGGTGTATGTTTCCCATAAGGGATATTGATAAATGAAATATCCTTTATTTGAGTTATAGTGCTTCATCTTGAACTTTTTTTTCTATACTTAGGTTTTAACCCCTTAATATTTTATTATATTTTATTTTATAATCATCTTTGGGAAAATTAATTTTTAATAAAAATATTTTTTTTACTCTTCTTATAATTTGAGTTTTGAACAACATTTTTTTTAAATAAAAAAAATTGGTTTCCCTTTAATTTTATTATAATTTTTCTTCCTCTCCTATTTTACCAAAAATAAAATTTATGGATTTTTAAGGAACAATTATTGGAGATAATTTATAAAATTAAAGGTTTTTAAAAAAATTGTTATTTTTTCAAATGTTTCCTTTTAAAGAGACACATAAATTTGTATTTAACATCAATGTTAAATAAAATTTATAAAATATATTTTAATATTTCATTTCCATTTCCAATTTTTTTTAAATGAATTTTCCATAATGGGGTTTATGTTTCATGATATATCCAATAATATATATATATATATGTTATCATTTTGGAGGATTGAATTCATGATATCAAGTAATTCAATTCTTATTATCTTCTTTTGTGATACCATTCAAAGAATTATTTTACAAGGGTTTTTTTCATTTATGTAAACAACCTTCTATATTTCCTTGTTTTACTATAGTTATATTAATTTGAAACCATCCAAATCCCTTATATAGAAAGATTATGATAATTATTATTCTAGTATTTAAATAGTTGTATACTCATCACTCTATATGATGTGAACAACACATTTAACAGAATTTAGATTAGATTATGTTAACATAGAATGAATTTTATTCTATTGAAATGGGAAAAAGTACTGGAATTTATAATATTTTTAAATTTTGGACTGAAATATTTTTTTTATTACTAAATCAAAGACCTCTTTCAGTCTGGGTGGAGGGAGACCCATTGCATATCCCTTATTTCCAAGGTTAAGTGGCCCATGAACACGGACCTACAGCCTAGTGAAACATCATGCATGCATCATCCTGCCTATATCAAGTTTATGTCATTATCTTCCTGTGTCATTGCCAGTTGTATAAATCACCAAGGGTATTGATAGGATTTGAAACATGGTTTTTTGGATAAAGTATTATGGGTTATGAACATTTATTAATGGGTTATGAACATGTTATCCTTTTTATTAACATGAGGAAAAGTATTGTTGTTCCATATATTGTTATTCCAAAACAAATTATTTTTAGAAAATTTACTATGTATTATTTTACCATCAATATTATTTATATGGATGGGATATGATCATATTATCACGTTTATTGGAACATGGAAAAGTGTTTACATTCTTGATGATTACTGACTATTTAGGCAGGTTGATTGTGTATTGATATTATTTATCTTTCATTATATGGATATCTTTTTTTTATTTAGAAAGTTTTTCGTTAGTAAATGGTATAAAACTATCATTTACTCTTAGGTTGAATTCATTATAATTAATTAGGTGATTTTTGGGCCTATAATTATATAGTCCCTCGATGCATCAATGAGCCTCATGAGACAAAATAGGTTGGTTTTTATTGTATTCCTCTTCCCAAACAAGATAGTGTCTTGGAATAAGTCCCTGACATTAGGTTTTTGATTTTTACCATTATTCATTCCATTAGTATGAGATCAATATTATTGATATCCATGTTTTCATTTATTATCATGGATATAGAATGCTTCTAGTTTAAATTTGATCATGGATTCATGTTGTTTACCTATTCTTATCATAATATTTATCCCCTTATGATGTCATGAATTCTGTAGGTATATTTTTTCATTAATAAGTATTAGAGATCACCCCTTTCTTATGTTTCCATTACATAGGTTAGGAATAATATTAGTATACATAAAATGTTTTGAAGGATAACATATGTGGGATAATTTAATGGAGATGTTACAGAATTATCATGAATTAAGTAGTTTATTATATATAATATAAAAAAATTTCTATTAGTTGAGAAATAAATGGGATTAATTTTTTTATAATGTATCTTAATTATTTAAAACTCTAAACTTGAAAATATACTTGATATGTAATAGATTCAGTAATATTTTTTGATTTTCTGATTATGGATGGTTATATCTAGGATTTTATAGTCGGTAATAAAAAATGAATGTAAAGTATGTATCTATGATAATTGGATTTGGGAGTGTGAGTCTGGAGAAGCACACAATTTCAAATAAAAAACATTTGGACTCTTGTGTAATGAACCTATAATCATCCAATTATTCGATCCAAATGGGTTTTTCAAAATAAACTTAATGGGTAAGGAAATACCACCTGTAATAAGAAAAGTCTTGTTGTTAAAGGATATAATCAATAATAAGGAATTAATTATGGTAAAAAATTACACTTTTTGCATGGATAGAATATATTAGAATCTTGTTGTCATTTACAACACATTTTTATTTAATTTTTTTTCAAATGGATGTCAAAAAGAATTTTTTAATGGTTTTATATCTGAAAATGTTTTTGTGGATAAAACACCTAGTTTTGAAAATCCTAAATTTCAAAATCATTTTTTAAGTGCACTAAATCTATTTATGATTTAAAACAATCACCTCAATCTTGGTATGAAATTTTAGCAAAATTACTTTTATCAAATGATTTTAAAATGGTAAAATATGATTCCACACTTTTCAAAAAAATTATTTATTAATTATTCAAATATATGTTCATAATGTGTTTTTGGATCAACTAAAGAATCTATTTGTAATTAATTATATGATTTAATGGATAGATATTTTGAAATGAGTGTTATGGGATAACTCAAATTCTTTTTTGATTTTCAAATTTCTCAAAATTTTGATTGAAATTTTATAAAGAAAAGTAAAGATATTACTAAACTTTTAATAAAGTTTGGAATGGATCATGCTAATTAAATTAGTATACCCATGAGTACCACTTATAAGATAACATTGGAATAATCTAGTAAACTAGTTGACAATAAGATTTTTAAAAGTATGATTGGAATTATGATTTACCTTACTATGGCCCAGTCGTATGTCACATTTAGTGTATATATTTGTGACCATTATAAATCAAATCTAAAGGAAAAATACAATATTTTTGAGTTTTTGCATCCATGGAATTGGGATACCATTATTGGTAGTCACTATAGATCCTATTAGAGACCGCCAGGGTTGGATGCTAATCTAGAACAAAAAACATGGGACTTTTCCCGCTTCATCATTCTACTTCCACTACCTCACCAGTGAAACATGATTCTTTGTACACTATTGTCCCCGCTACCGCCCCACCTCATCCGTTCACCCTCTCCACCACCTACTTCACCCCCCCCCCCCCTCATAGATTCACCACCCCATCACCCCCCAGTGACATAAGACCCCCATCTCAACCACCATCATCTTACCGCACCTGCCTTCAACCGCCAAAGATCTTCCTTGGATGAAATTAAAAGGTATGTAGTTCCTCATTACCCACTCTTGAGTCCCTAGTGTACTTATTACACTCCACCCATGTCCCTAGTAGCGGGAATAAGCTCAATCTGAGATAATATTTAGAGACTGCTAGTTGTGGTCAGTATTTCTATTTACCGTCGAAGCAATTACGAATGAAAAAGTAGTCTTTGGGAGGTCTCTAAGTCTCTTTATTGGTCCACTTTTGGCAGTCACTAATGACCATTATTTTTGTAGTGGAATATCATTTAAAATCTCTCAAAATAATTTTTAGATATTTTTAAGGAACTAAGAAACTTGGATTATTTTATCAAAAGGAAACTTCTTTTGATATTTTTTTTCAATGAAAATTCTAGAGGACTCCAACTAGATAATAAAAAAATATTGGTATTTTTTACCCACTAGTATAATCTCTTATCTTATGGAGTAGTTAGAAGAAAAAAAATATTTCTCTTTCTACAGTCAAAGTAGAATACATATCCACTATTATTTTTTTCTCTCAAATTATTTGGATGAAACATACTCTCTTAGACTTTTTTATTACATATGATCACATCCTAATAAAGTGTAAAAAAACTAGTATAATCAGTATCTCTAAAAACCTTATCCAACATTATTACTTGTACTAAGAACATTGATCTGAGACACCATATTCTTTGAGATCACTTTTAAAAAGGCAGTATTATTATTGAATTTATTTACAAAAACCTTCAACTTGTTGATATCTTTACTAAACCCCTTACTCTTGATCACTTTGACTTTATAAAATGTGATTTTTTTATGATTAGCTTGTGATAAATATATCTTAACCTTAGAAAACATTATAATTTTTACATTTATTTATATAAATTAAAAAAAATTAAAAATAAAATTTCTTATTTCTATTTTACATACTAAAAAAATTAACTTTTTATAATTTTGGAAAAGTAAAGTGAGAATGATACTCCAAGAAAACAATTTTGGTTTTCATACTGACAAGTAGATGTGGTTTTAGCATAAAAGAACTTACAGGTTATTACCTAAAATAGGATTGGATGGTTTTTTAATCTAACCTTCATCCCTGGAATGAGTAGTGACCCTTTACTTCACAGATGGTTTAACACTCTAAGGGAATTTTCTATATTTTGTTAACATAATATTTTCTAAACCTTAATAATGGAATGGTATTTCAATATTAAAATGTTTCTTTCATTTTTAAATTTTCTTGTGTTTTATTATTTTATAAATTATTTCCTTTTTAATATATAATTTATTTTTATTTTAGTTAAATATATCCTCATATTTGTAATAAATTATTTTAGGTGGATTTAATCTAGATAATACTGAAATGATACTATAAGAAACACCCTTTTTTCTAAAAAATTAAAAAAATTATTTTACTCTTGAGTTTTTTTGAAAACTTTTTCAAATTTTTATTATTATATTGAGAAATATTTTCAAATAAAATAAATTTTTTTCTTATATATTTATATTTTTTTGGAAATATTTTTTAAATTTGTTTTTTTTTCATATTTTCAAAACTTTTTTATCTCTCTCAAAAGATCATCAATGATTAAAAACAAAGATTTTAGTTTTATTTTTGGTAATTACTCAAACCTCATCTATGAGTTCTTTTTTATATTCATAAAGGGGTGAAATTATGTATTTATTGAAATCTATAGTAAATGATTTTTGTTATTGGGGAGAAATGATATAGTTTTTATAAAATAGAGAAAATCATTTTATAAAACTTATGTTGCTATACTTGGTATATTCTTATTTTATTATCTTATTACTTAAGTTTTTGTGATAATAAAAAGGGTTGATATTTTTGTGAATATCACATTATTTAGTTTTCATAATCATAAACACTCCTTTTATGTGTTTAATGATTTTATTTAATTGGTTGGTAGTAAATTTTTTAATTATTATAAAAGATGGGAGCTCGAGATATTAGTTATCAGAGGATCATGACGATATCATGTTAGAATCTTGAAAGATCAATGTATTATTATTTTTGAAGTATTTATAGACCTATCAAACTCAAAGAGTGAAGTTCCTAGACCTATCAAAGATGTTGAAAGAATTTTTAAATTCTATAGTGTAGCTTTAAGTGAAGAACATGTCACCAGATAACTAGTGCACTACCACCAGTCAATTGGTGGTGTGGAAAGTATCCAATCATCCTATATGAGTCCACCATCTAGTAGGTGGAGCAGAACTGGATGGTTGGTGTAAGTAGGTAGGAACCAAATATCCCTAGGTGTCTCATTGTCTATCTAGTTGGACCATCCAGATAGTTGGTGGTGGTGATCCAAAAACTTTAAATGAGCATTCGATAATGATAATAAAGTCTCAAATTAGCTACTTAAAGCCCCATATTGATCCTACAACTCTCTAACACTTTATATCTATAAATAGACCCCTTTGGGTGTTTGTAAACTTACCTTATAATCCAATTGACAATTCCAACATGCTAAGATATTAAAATTTCTCTCGTTTCTCCCAAAGTGATCTTGATTCATAAGTGACACCTATTTCTAATCAAGAGTGTGATCATATTGTGAAATTATTCTCTCTCCTAATTTTTTCTCATTCTCTCTTAGCAATTATTCTTATCCTTTTGATAGAATCAATACAATGTATAATTTTGATTTATTCTAGAAATCCTATGAGTGGACCTTAATGGAACAGGAGACAAGCAGACCACAGTGGCCTGAGAGATAAACATACCTCATTGGCCCAGCAGACGAGCAGACCATAGTGGCTCGGAAGATAAGTGGACCTCAGTGGCCAAGAAGACGAGCAGACTTCAATGGCCTGATAGATGAGAAGACCTCAATGGCCAGGAAGACCTCAGTGATTAATTGGGGATTAGTCCCATAATAGTATAAGATATTTATTATTACGGCTAAAGTAGTGTACTTCGTGTGGTTCTCAGTGTATTTTCTTTGGGTGGGGCCTAAAGAAGAAAGACCTCTTTGTGAAGGTCTCTAATGATTTATTGGATTAAGGAGCGATTCCTCCCAGGACGATCATGCCTTGAGTAGAATCTTGTGACAAAATATTGGACGTGAAATCAGGACTTCTTGTCTTAGTGAGACTAGACATCTTAGGAAAACTTCATGACGTATCAAGACCAGATGTTATCTCAGATAATTTCGATAGAATTTCTCTATGTGGTTACTATTAGATAGATTGAGGAGTGGGATCTCCTGGAATCAGGCATGCTATTCCTGAAACCATATGGTTGGCATTGGATCAGACATTGCGTCTTGGAATCATTTATGAGTTTACCTAAATGTTCTTGTTATATGTGTTGATGACATATACCTATGTTGCGCGGACTATACCTTCTTAGTGGTGTTTCCTTTGTGGTCATTTTCTTTTTGGTTTTCAGGGTCCCCTACTGAGTATTGTTTTACTCTCCCCTACACAAGCTTTGCCTACATGTTTCATGTCTTGTGAAGTTGACCAACGCTTTGGTAGAGTCCAAGATGGAGAAGGAAAAGGATCGGACAATGCCTTGTGAGATTAGACAAGCTGAGGGGTTTCTGGTAGCTTCCTATTGAAGCTTTAGTCCCTGTGTTTATAGTTCAGACTTTTTGGTTGTCCTTATTTTGGTGGGATTGTATTCTGGCTCGGTTTTACTTTATTACTTTACTTTCTATTGTACATTGTAGTTGGGTTGTAGTGGTATGCATACCTTTTCTTTACTTAGTGTTTTCACTCTCCATCCCTGTGGGTTGGAGTTGGGTTCATGTGTATAGGTTATTAGGTAAATGCCTCCCATTTGTGGGATATGCCTACTCGGAACTAGTTACCGACCTCTGACCTATCATAAGAGGTCTTGGGGTTGTCACAACATGGGACCCAAGGGCCGGTTTGTGATAGAATGGAATTAGAGGATGGATGTGGCGGGATTACTGCATCTTAGGATGTAGGATACTGGCTCGCATCATAGTGGGTTGGGATAGAGGCAGCGGGCCACGCCCAGTTAGGGCGGGCCAGGCTGGAAGCGGGCTAGAACCGTAGCACAATAGGCTAGAACCACATCCTAGTGGGTTGGACCTATGACCCAGTGGGCCGAAACTGCAACCCAGCCAGTCTGGGTCAGAACAAACCTAGAACCCACCTTCCCCTTTTCATTAAAACGGGCATAACTTCCAATCCATACATCTGATTGATGAGCTATTTGTGGCGTTGGGATCCAAGTGATGAGATGATCTTTTTTGGAACACACCAAGTGATTTTATAGGTAGGTTAAGATATAACTGATGGTTTGAGGAGTATATTCTTAAAGAACCAAGCGTGTTATGTGTGGAAATCATGTGGATAGCTATGAAAGAAAGAATGGGCGAGAAGACCTCCCTAGGATATGGGAGACGAGCGGACCTTAGTGGCCTAGAAGACGAGAAAACCTCATTTTTCTAGCAGACGAGCAGACCTCAGTGGCCCAGAAGACAAGCAGACCTCAGTGGACTGATATATGAGCGGACATCAATGGCCTATTATTAATTGGTGACTAATCGGGGATGAGTCTCTTAGTAGTATATGATGTTCATCATTGAGACAAAAGTAGTTTAATTCAGTTAGTTCTCAGTGTTTTTTCTTTGGTTGGGTCCCAAAGAAGTAGTACCTCTTTGCAATGGTCTCTGATGACTTGGTGGCTCAAGGGGCGAGTCCTCCTGGGATGGGAATTCCTTGAGAAGAATCATGTGACAAAGGGTTAGTTGTGATATCGATATTTCTTATCTTAGTGAGACCAGACGTCTCATGGAAACTTCGTGATGTATCAATACCAGATGTTCTCTCAAATACTTTTAGTAGAATTTATCTATGTGGTTACTATCAGATAGCTTATGGAGTGGGATCTCCTAGAATCGAGTGTGCTACACACGAAACCATATGGATGGTAGTGGATGAGATTTTGCGTCTTGGAATCCATTATGAGTATATTTGGATTTTATTTTTATATATGTTGATGGGATATACCTATGTTGAGATTATTTTACCTTATTGGTGGTGTTTCCTTTGAGTTATTTTGCATTGTGGTTTTCAGGGTCCCCTACTGATTATTTTTTTACTCACCCCAACACAGGCTTTTCCCACACATGTCATGTCTTGTACAGTTGACTGATGCTTTGGTGGAGTCCTAGGTAGAGCAATACCAGGACCAGGACTGGACATTGCCTTATAATATCAGACGAGCTGAGGGGTTTCCAGAATCTTCCTACAACAGCTTCAGTCTCTATGTTTACAAGTAAGACTTTATGGTTTTCCTTCTTTTAGTGGGCCTGTATTCTGCCTCAGTTGTACTCTACTTCTTTCCTTTTTTTCGTACTCTGTAGTTAAGTTGTAGTGATATGCATTCTTTTTTTTACTTAGTGTTTCCACTCTTCATCCCTGTGGCTTAAAGTTGGGTGTATGTGTACAGGTTCTTATTAAAATGCCTCCCATTTGTGGGATATTCCTACTAAGCGCTAGTCACCAGCCTCTATACTATCTGAGGTGGGCCTGGGGTTGTTATGGCATAAGCCCCAAGGGATGGGTAGTGACAAACTTCCTATCTTTCTTCTATTCTAGTTCTCACTAACTTTTAAAGTGGGGGACATAGGTTTATTTAAAAACCACTAAAATTCAATGGTTTACTTCTCTTTTAGGTTTCAATCTATAATAGATAAAAATATAGGTTCAATTTTATTATAGTTTCGTATTGTAGTATATTAAAAAGTAAGGGGGTTTTGGTATCATACCTACCGTTAAATCCAAAAGACTTATACAATAAACCATCAAGAAATTGGGGTAATAGATGTAGGGGTTCATCAAAGAACTTTAGAATAAGTCATTTATCAATTTTTTTCTTAATTTTATTATTTTTTTCTTTATATTTTTATTAATGTTTCACTTATACTTTCATACATCAATAATATTAATAATTTAATTTACAATTGATTCATTATTATATTATTACTCTTTTATTAACATATATAGTAATTTATTTGTGCATTATACATTATATTAAATGAATTAAATATTTTTCTTAAAGTCTTTAAAAGGTTTTAACCATTATCAAAAAAATTAAAAGTGTTTTTTTAGTCTCTAAGACTCTAATTCTTGTATTGTTTTTAAAAGGAAATTCACCCTCTCTTTTCATTTTATCCTATATGGACATATAATTTTCCATAAAATAGGTTTAAATAATAATTTTAAAACCATGAAATAATTCTAAAAAACATAATCTTGAAAATAAATTATGATAAATAATAATAAATTTTGAGAGGAAGATTCAAAATATATAAATTTGAAAAGAAATACCTTTTTAAACTTTTTAGAAAGTTTTCTTGGAAACTGTGTTAGTCCAATATAGATGCCACAAATGTGGTATAGGTGTAAAATCCCATTTAATGTTAATATCAAATCAATTTCTTGATTTATTATTATTCATAAATTATATTTTATATAGTTAATATAAGAATATAAAGTAATTTTTTAAAATAAAAACGAAATAGTTTTATTCTAATTAAATTCATCATCATGTATTATAAGGTTTTATTTAAAAGTGTAATTTTTAAATTTTAGAAAGATAATTTTAAAAAAATTAACTTTATTTTTCAAATCATTATATCAAAATTAACTTAGGGTGAAATTTTGGTATTTTTATGAAAATATTGATTTTTCAGTGAGTAATGAAAAATACCCATTTTTGTAAAACATTTATTTATTTTAATTAAAAGTTTAATTTGATCCTAAAGTTAAAAAAGTATCATTTAATTATAAATAATATAATTAATTAAATAAGATTTATTATTTTACATGATTTTTTTATAAGTTCATTTTTTGGCTTAAAATGCATTTTTTTAGAAATTGTTTTTCATTGCGTTTTACATTTTAATCTTAAATTAATTTCTTCCACTTATAGAATTAAAATATTGAAAATTTAATTACATATTTGGAATTAAGAGGTCCAAATTTTTTAATTAGTCTACTTTTACTTTTATTCATTATGAATAGTAACTATTGTATATTTTTCACCTCGGTAAGGGTAAATCAGTTAATTAGGGGTTAAAAATAATATGATCAGGAGTAAAAATAACTCTTACACTTACCTTTAAAATATTGGATTATTGGATTTATTACATCCTCATAAAATATTCATATTTATGTATATTTTTTTCATTTTAATATGGAAATGACATATATTACTTTAAGTAAATATAATGTCCCAAAAGTCACTCCCTTTATTTTAATATATATATATATATATAATATTGTTGTGATAGGAATAAAAATAAATTATTTTTAGTTATAAATGTTTATTTTAAAGATAAATTATTTTTATCATGTTAATTGATATTTAATTTTTAGTGACAAAATAATTATCTTAAATTCTTACGCAACACCAACACAATGCTTGTCCAAGCAGTAGAAAAATAAAATAAATAATTTTAAAACCACTAAAAGTAATATTATTTGGGTGGTTTTTAGTGTAAAACTGATTTTATAGATCAATATAACATATTATAAATGTTTTACATGTTTATATTTTAATTACACTACAATATGGATTCCTTTAAACTCAAATTAATTGAATAGTTCAAAAACTGACATTAATGATATTTTTTAATAAGTAGTACTTTATTAAAGGATTTAAAATTCATAAAAATAATATATTTGTCCAATTTAATGAGATATAATTTAAAATATCGACCATTTTCCATTTATATGTCAATTTTTTATTTTATAGTAACTTTCTAGACTCATTTAGTGTAACAAGTTTGATATTTTCATAATTTTCAAAAGGGTTAACATGGGTTAAAATAAAAAGATAAGAATAATAATTAATCTGAATGTGTAAAAATTTTATTGGATGTTATTATTTTGACCCATACATATCTTATTCTAGAATTCTATCAAATTGAACCAATTTTTTTGATAATAAAATAATTTATATTAATTTTAAACTTTATGTAAATCCAAGAGTACCCCTCCCCTCACTTATTAAATGGAACCACCTATCCTCTCATACTCATTCCTTTTGAGCAGTATATTAGTGCCAAGACCTACCCAGGTATCTTAAAAACTTAACTAACCACATCCTAGAATCTTTTTTTATTATAATACCAACCTTAGAGAGATTATGGTGTAAAGAAAAGTTGGTTGTCCGAAGAAGAGGTATAGCTTTTTACCTAATATTTTTGTTTTATTTCTTCTTCTACCTCCTTATAATATCCTTCAACCATGATGATATAATAAAATAATATTATCTAATATAATTATATATTATTGTGTCAATGTAATAATGTACATCCATCTCCTTCTTCCATCAAATAGGATATGAACCCATTATTTGTGTATGCGGCGGACTACCACCTCACAAACAGATAGAATTCATTTTTCTTCAACACCTATAACATTTCTTCATAATGATAGATTTAATTAATATACATGATATTAATGAAATATTTATGATTATCTAAAGATAATATATCCTCTACTCTATTACTTTTCTATCCATTGAAAAATGAAAACATCGTCTCTATGTGTCTGTGGACTACCACCTCCACAAATTGATGTGATTTGTTTTTCATCACCACATCAAATGGATGACAAATATAAGTTTATTTAATAAAATAATATGAAATTTATGATATAATAATCATTATGGAAATATAAAATAATACTTAACTTCTTTATATCATTATTTTTAAAATATGGAAATGTCACTCATGCATACATACGATCTACCATCTCCATGATTGTAACATAGTTCATTTTTCATAACCATATTTCATATTTGGTTTTAAAAGTAAAATTAAGGTGTAGAAATGGAAATTATTTCATTATTTTTATTAGAGATATGACTTAGTAATTACCTCATTGACCATAGTCAACATACCAAATTAATTTTGGACATAATAGTTAAATATTGTCTAAACATCTCATACGAACTTAAATGAATAAGTAATTGAAAATAACATGTAAATAAATAAAATAAAAGGAATAATAAACTTGAAAATTGTTCTAAATAAAAATTAATAATTAATATAAGTTTATTATTCTATAAGATAAAGAACTTATGTGATGATTCAGACTCAAGTTAAGGGATGCTTTAACTTAAAACATCACTTTAAATTTTTTAAAGATTTATTTTCTAAATATTTTTATTCCATGACCATATTCATAAAATTATTTTATAGATATATTTATATGGATATAAATGAATTATAAAGGACATATTATGACTCTTTTTAATTTATTACACATTTTTTTAAAAGTAATCTTTTTACATATTTATATAGAATATTTTTACTTTCTTTATAAAGAGAGAAACAAATGTTCTATTTTAATGTACATAGATTCATTGGATTTACCCACCACAAAAATTTTTATTTGATTTTATTTTTCTTTATTTATAATCTTATATGTTTTCTTCTAATAAAAACAATTATTCCCTTTATTTTAGGAATTTTATTTTTAAAAATGGATTTTTTTTAAAAGAAAAGTATATTTTGATATTTGAAAATATTTTGTATATGGGATGAAAATAGTTTTTAGGTGTTTTAATATGAAATGTAAAAATGAAATAAAAATTTATGGTATAGTACTTGATCATTATATTTGATGATGGTTGAGCCTAATAAAACATTTACGATGGGTGATCCCGATATAGCTTATACAATGAGTGAGCCTGATACAACTTATACTATGAGTGAGCCTGATATAGCTCTCAAATGAATTATGTAATGTTCATTATCTTCAAAGGAAATAAGGTGGGGGTTATCTAAGTGATTTTCTCTTATGTATTTCACCAGGATCTAGTTATTTTTAACATGAGTGAACACAGGTTATGAATATAGTGCTCTAATTTTCCTAAAAGTTTTTTTATCTTATTTTTATGGGTTTTAAAGTTGTTCTCGATAAAAAATGTGTTTTTCATGTGAATATATTTTATTTCATGTGTTCAATAGATATTTTGATAAATTAAAAAAATATGGGTTTTCAGGTTTTTCACTAGACTAACAGATTTCATTATTTTATATATTATACAAAGTTTTTTATGGTCATCCTATGTTTTCAAAAAAAAATAAATGGGTTTAAGGATGTGTAAGAATAAATAATAAGTAAATTTAAAAGTCATAATTATTTTTCATGAAAATAAAACATGTTTCATTTTAAAATATTTATATTATGTGAAAAATGGATATTGAGTGGACGTTTCCGTATTGTAATGCATGGGTTTGTTATGTAAGAGTTATAACCTAATTTGCTAAAATTATAAACCAAAATATATTTTTGAGTATAATAAATTGAATTATAGTATAAAGACACTAGATTATGTTATATTTAAATTCAGGTCCTTATAAGAGGGGTTTAATAGTAATTTTAAAATTTTAAAACCAATAATAAATCAGAGTTTATTATTATATAAATCAACTGTGTTGTGTAGTGTTTGAAATATAATATAGTGGAAATATAATATGTAAATTGTATTTTTATAGTAATTTGGATAAAAAATATCCTAATTTACTATATAATCTTCTCTACTCAATAAGAATATTAGAACCCACTGTGAAACCTCACTTTTAAAGGTGTGATAAAAATTTTATATACCTCATATTTTACAATACACAAATTCACAACCAACCTAAATTTTTATAGGAGTCACAACAAAATCTACCCTGACATTGTTTTGGGAGTCACAACCCAAGGAGCTTATTTTTTTAGGATTAATTGATAAAACCAGACTTACTTTTGATTCGTAAAATCATAAACTGATGCTTATAATTAAAACTAGATGAAATAAAATATAACAGCATGAAAACCATAAAACAATAATGATCATCATATAGTAGAAGATGTGTAATTTGAAGTGTCTTATGAAAATTTTATCAATTCGTCACCAATGAAATGAACATTGATGTTCCTTCATGATCTCACTAATGATATAACAGTCACAGAGGATCTCAAAACTTTACTATCATGTAGCATACAATTTGTCAATTGAATTACACTACATGACTCGGTCTTTTTATAGATTAATAACTAATGGTCATCAAGCTCCCTCTTTTGTTTATCATTTTTCAATATTTTTCTAAACTCATCATCACCATATAACAGTTAGAAATATTAAAAATATGGAAACATATCGTCACTTATTTTGACATCGCAAATATTCAAAGAATAATTTTGGTGTGTGATAATTCCTATATTGAACTCATTAAAAAACCTTCAAATATTTTCATACGAATAAATGATAGTTTTTCAAATAAATAAAAAAATAAAAACATTATCATAATCTTATAGTAATTAAATGATCGAAATATATAAAAACAAATTATAAAATAATTGATATGAAAGTTATTATTTCCATAAATGTTTTCATAATGTTTTTCTATCAAACATATTAAAAAATACTTCCATTAGTTTCATTAGTAGATTTGTATTATATAAATGATAACATTAATAAAATAAATTATGACATACTTACAATAAATATAAACTATAAAATCCATCATTAAATAAAGTGTGTTAAAATTTAAATGTTAAATTCATCTTAATTAAAAAAATTAATCTTCAATAAAAAACATTGTGTATATGATTTATATTAATTTATTATGTAAATAATTAATCAAATATATATAGATAAAACTTTTAGTTAAAAATTGTATAAAAAAAGAATGAAGGGAGCATGTTGTAAAATTCCTGAAAATTGATAAAGTGCTAGAGTAGTTGTGAGATTCACGGTCAATACTCTTACCATAAGGTCCATGAAATGTGGTCGATGGACTTAATTTGTGGAAAAAATAATAAAGCTTGATCCATTTATCTTAATGTATGGTTGATCCATATAATCGTATGATCAATGTACTTTTCTATTTAATACTCATTGTCGATCCTTATGGTCGATGCTTTTTTCATGTGGTTGGTCACCATAATGTGTAGTCGGTCAATTGAACTTTCAGTCGACACTCCTTGTGGTAAATAAAAATAATATATGGTCAACCCATATAAGTGAATTCAATTTGAGATCACGAGGTTATTCAGGTTCGACTCAAGTTCAGAAATATGACGCTCATGTGAGAGATAATGAACAGTGGTTGAACCAGAGTGCCTCTATGGGTGTTTTATGAATGATACATGCATAGATGAAGATGTAGAGGTGATATTGAATTCATTACCTTTAAATAGATGATTTGGGAATTATACACTAAATATGACCTACTGCTGTTAAACCCATTAAGTCACTCATGCTATCGTGATTATGTCGGTGATACATTGAAGATGTTGAAGTCATGCATGGTCGATCCAGAGAGAATGAACCACTATCATGAGAGTCAACTAGGGTCACACTACTACTTCCATAAAACCATCAAGCTAATTATAATAGAGGATAAAAGGTCGCATGGAGATATAGTCATGTGTTTGTGTGTTCATAGATAGAATCTCTTAGATGTAGGGTGAGACTACTTCCTTGGATAAGACAAATCAGGTGTGCGAGTTGAGGAGAGTTGTCATGCTAACATACTGAAGATAAAGAACAACAGTAGATGAAGATGAGGTGTGTTATCTCATATGATAATATGTACGAGCTTGGATAGTGGATGTACAGTTTCATAGATCATGGTATAAGTATAGGATCAAGATAGTGGATGTGTTGAATGAGCTAGGATTCATGTGGTCAAAACAAGATTCGCACTATAGATAGGAATATGCATGGTGGAAATGTGGTTTCACATGAAATTTCCTAAATTGATTATCACATAAGATATAAACACATGGTAGGTATAAAATAAAATGTATGATCGCTCAATGATTTTGACATAAAAGAGTTTCAATGCATTTATTCTTATATCTATATTTCTAAAAATATTATATAAATATAAACATGTGATATATATGTATATAACAATATATATTCTAAATATATATTAATAAAATAGACAAAATTAAAATAATATGACTTATAAAATTTTAATACTAAAAATAACCACGGTAAATAAAATAAAAATAAATCACATGATAAAGAACATCATATTAATTAAAACATGCTAACCAAAATTAAAACACTCAAACATCAACACAAGTATAAATGTTAAAAAAATTAAAATACAATAAATGTGAGGTATGTTAAATTTAACAAAATAAAAAAAATATAAAATTAATTTTCCAAGTTCAAACTCTAACACTATCCCACTTTTATAAATTAAAAAAACATTTATTTAAATTTAAAACATTATCCCCCATTTGATATTTATCAAAAATCAAAAAAAATATTAAATCTTCAAAAAAAATTCCTTCATTTTAAATAAAATAAAGTTACAAATACCGATTATTGTATAGATTAAGAAATCTTATAAACAAATAATTCCCATATATTTTTAAATTCATAGATTCATATATAAAATTAATATAATTATGACATCTACATCAAAATTTATACTATTTTAAACACAAGAAATTTACATACTACTTTTATCATAATATAAAAAAATATATGTGAAAATCATTTAATAAAAAAAATTCCAATATGAATTATAATGAAAAGTAGAACTTTTTTAGGAAAATTTAACAATTATTAACTGTACTCATGAAAGCAGATATCTGAATCTGTAAAAAAATTATATCTAGTTTTAACAATATGTAATCCAAATATCATGATTCTAACATATGAACTTCAAACATCATTTTTTCAAATATTATAGATTCTATTGGTTTTTGGTGAATATGAAAAGTAGTTTATTTTTAGTAGGATCAAACTATAAAATAATATCTCCTTTTTTGCATGATCCCTTAGAAAATAAAATCTAACGTCTATATTTTTTATTCAAGAGTTTTGTATAGGGGTTTTAGAAATATAAATAGTAATAAATTTATCAAAAAAAATTGTAATTTTATTAAAAATAATATTAAAATCACATAAATTTTGTTTAATATAGATACTATGAGAAGAAAAAATAGAAGAAACAGTATACTCATCCTCATCTATATCTAATACAACTAATAATTTTTTAGAAATCAATGAAATTAAATTCATACCTATAAAATAGTGTATACCTATTGTGATATTTGAATTAAATCTACAAAAGTTAGAGTTGGAATAAGATAAAAATCAAAACAATTATGGTTTGAATAAAATAAAACAATACAAAAAGTTCAATTTAAATATATAATAACTTTTTTATCATATTTAAAATGACATTCTTTAGTATTCAACTAAAATATTTTACATAAACAAACTAAAAAAATTATATCTAGTCTAGATGTAGTCAAATAAAGTAAGTTTCTTATCATACCTATATATATTTTAACATCAACACACTTTCCAGATTCATCCGAATCCAATTTGAAATTAGTACTCTTTGGTTTTTTAATATAAATTAATGAATCAATCCAAACCTTTTAACAGTTTCTTTCGAATAATTAGATTGATTTCAAAAAATAACATCTTATCTTTGGTTAATTTTTAATCAAAGAAAAAATTTAAATTCTCCCATTAACCTCATATAGAACTCACTAGTCATTAATTTAGAAAATCCATCACAAAGTAAATTGTTTATAGAACCAAATATGATATCATCAACATATATCTATATAATCAAAATACCATTTGAAACATTCTTTAAAAAATAAATTATGGTCAAATTTTCCTTTAGAAAATTCATTTTGAAATAAAAATTGATTTTATATCTCGTACAAAACTTTAGGATCATTCTTAAGACCATATAACTCATTATTATGTTTTAAAAATGATTTTAAAATTTTTATTTTCAAATCTATGGGTGTGTTTAACAAATACCACCCAAAAAATATTCCATTTAAAAATGAACATTTTATATCCATTTGAAATAATTTTAAAATTTTAAAACATAAAAATTCCAATAAAATTATATTAGATTCTATCCTAGAAAAGATAGATAAATAATCTTAAAATTAAATTCCCAATTCCTAATAATAACCTTGAGTGACTAATATTTCTTTATTTTTAACAATTTTTTCAACTTTTTCAAGTTTATTACGAAAAATCCACATAGTTAAAATTATTTAATTATCTATTGAAATTCAACCATATTCCAGACTTTATTTCATTCAAATTTATTGAATTATTCATGAATATCACTAATCCAATTTAAAACATTCAAATCATCATCAATATTAATAGGCACAAAATCAGCAAGAAATACAGAATTATCATGGTAATTAAAATAGATTTTACGGTATGTATTTCAGATTCAAAATGTCTAATAACTTTTTCAATAGGAGGATATTTATTCATTTTTCACTCTTTAGGATCAGTTTGAGAAGAGATTTTCTCCCCCTAAACTAATGAATTATCATTTTCTTGAACATTATCTTCACCAAAATTGATTTCCCTGAATTTATCATCATCTTTATTTGACATCAAATTCAATTTTATATTGTAATTTTCAATAAATTTAACATGCATAGATGCTTAAAATTTAAAATTCATCTTAATGAAAATTTTATATGCCTTAATAGAATTTGAATAACCTAAAAATTTTCCATCATCTCTTTTAGAATCAATCTTATATAAATTATCTTTTGTATTTAAAATAAAAAAATTATAATCAAACACCCTAAAATATGAAAATTTAGGTTTGAAACCTTTAAATAATTCATAAGGATATTTATTAAAAAATGGACTAATATAAACCATATTTTAAACATGATAATTTGTATTAATATATTTAACCTAAAAATATTTATACACATTAAACATAATAATCATTGATCTATTCATTTCTTCAATTTACCTATTCTTTCTTTCAACAACACCATTTTGTTGCAGTGTCCTATGGGTAGTAAAATAGTGTTTATATCCATTGTCTTCAAAGAATTAATCAAATTCTAAATAAAAAATTCACCACCTCTATCACTTTTAATAGATAAAATTAAAATATTTTTTAAATTTTGTATAATTTTGAAGAAATATCACAATATGGTTAGAGTTTTACTTTTAAAATCTAAAAAAATCCAAATGAATCAATTATAACAATAAATTATTACGAATACATACTTATTTTCTCATAAAATAGTAGGTTTTAGAAGACTAAATAAGTCAATATTTAGCAATTCAATACATCTAGTATTACTAAAATTATTCATAGATTTAAGACTTTCTTTATATTGCGTACCCTTTAAACACAAATCATAGACAAAATATTTGTATTTAACTTTAAAAAATGTAGAATCTTTTCATGATTTGAAATATTATTAAACACTCTAAAGTTCATATGACCAAGTCTCATATTCCATAATAAATCATTTATTTCTACATAATTTAAAAACTTAACTTATTATTTGGTAAGATCTAAAAAAACAATATTGTAAACATTATCTTTTTATTTGCAGAAAATAAAACAAAATTATTATTGAAAATTTTACATTTATTATTATCAAATATTACATTTAATCCATCATCACTGATATCTGGTATAATAATTAAATTGTGTTTTAAACCATATAAAACAATACTTTTGATATAATAACAGTTTTATAAAATCCAACTTATCTAATACCTTTAATATATTCTTTAGAGTATTCTCCAAATGTAACTAGGTCTCCAACACAATAATAAAAAGATAGGGAATTTAAAATTTCACCTTTCAAAGTGTCCAGAACACACACTACCTAGACACCATGAATCATTGAGTCTTATAAAGAATATTTCCTCATAATGTATAGCCATAAAAGCAAGGTTCCCTATCTCATATTCACTTCATGTCTCACTTCTTTAATTTGAACTACCTAAAAAATCTCATCCTACAAACAATGATTATTTTTCCTTTCTCTTTTCTTATTTTTCTTTCTCTATATTTTTTAGTATGAGAAAATATTAACTAATGTTTCCTTTATTCCTATACTAAAAATTGGTTAATTATGAAACATCGTTATTATTACTAGTATTATCTTTATTCTAATCTTTATTATTTCTCTTGAACTTCCTCTTGTATCTTTTTTTCCCATGAATTTGTAAATCATATTTATAAATTGAACCTTCTATTTATCACTTTCCTCGAACATATATTTTGAAGTATTAAATAATTCATTAACATTATATTTAAACACAATATTTTTTTATTTGTTGACTCCTCATCAATAATATTTTTCAATTCAAGTTCATACTATAGTAATGAACGTTTTTGTTCATCTAAGGTATACTATTTAAAATTATAACATTTATTGATATCCACTTCATTCCATATTTTGGAAATTCCCTTGGTACCCTTTTAACTAGATCTGTATTTTCTAGTGCTTCACTAAGTTCACTCATTCTATTTGTAATACTTATAAACTATTGAAACATTCGGTTTACTAACTCATCTTCTCCCATCTTGAAATCCTAGAATTATAAATATAGGATTCCAAGATTGGTTATTTTAATATTTTATTTCCCATACTGAATGACTTGTGTAATTATTCAAATGTTGTGGGTTGTCTTACAGGATGAAACATGGCTATACATGCTTCTATTACTGCCTAGTAAAAATATTCATTATTTTATAATTTAAAACTTAATTATAAAAATATTTACCTACAAGCGTCTTTGGATAAGGTTTGGGTAGTTTACATTGATTTCCCATGATTATATAATGATACATGATTAACTGCTTTAGATATAATTTTATTTGGTCTTGGAAATAATTTTCATCAATTCCACTAAAAATGGGGTCTTTAAGGTATCCAAACATCATTTTAATTAATATCTTCCATATTTTAGAATCAGTTTTATTCCTTATAATATTGGGTCTAGGATATGATTTGTGCATAAAATATATAAAAATTTGAACCTATATAAAGTGGAACATCTTATGATATCAATTTTTGGTTCTGATAGATGGAAATAATGGACTAGAGGGGGTTAATGGTCCTTTTAAAATTTTAAAACAAATGATCAATCAATGATTATTATTCTATAAATCAATTGTGTAGTGATGTATTCAAAATATAATGTAGTTTAAATAAAATATGAAAAAAATATTTTCATATTAGTTTAGATCACCAAGATCATACTATAATATTAAATCTTCTTTACTCAGTGAAAAGATCGATATTTGGTAAGAAACCTCACATTTAAAGGTATGATAACCAATTTATGGTACTTTACTTTTACAATACCCATAGGCACAACCAACCTAACTTTTTACAGGATTCAAAAACTAATCTAACATGACTTTTTTTCAAGAGTCACAACCCATAGACTTTCCTTTTGGTTATGAGTAACATCTGATACCATACTTTCTTTTAATTGGGAAATTCATAAACCAATACTTAATATTACAAAAAAATGAAATAAAATATTACACAGTGAAAACTAAAAAATAATAAAGATCTATAGATATTAGAAGATGTGTAATTAAAAGTATCTTATTGAACATTGATCACTTCAGCACCCATGAAATTAACATTGAAATTCCTTCATGATTCCACTAATGAAATAGTATTCACAAAAAATCTCAATACTTTAGTATCATGTAACAGAAGGGTAGATAAGGGAGTCACTCTACATTCCACGGTCTATATTTATAGACTTATCACTAATGGCCATCTAGATACCTCCTGTTTTTCTCATTACATTTGAGTTTTCTAAACTCATCACTGCCATTCAATAGTTATAAATATTAAAAATATGAAAACATTTTGTTACTTGTTTAGTCTTTACATGTATTCAATGAATAATTTTGTTGTGCTCTAATTTCTGTATTGAACTTGTTAAAAAAAATTAAAATATGTTCATTATAATAAATCATAGTTTTTAAATAAATAAAACAATACAAACCATTATGAAAATCTTGTATTAATTTAGTGATAGAAATATATAAAAAAAGAGTATAAAATAAATGATATAAAATTATTTATTCTATAAATATTTTCATGATTTTTTTCTATAAAAAAATTCAAAAATTATTTTATTAGTTTCATTAGTAAACATTTGTATTATATAAATGATAAAATTATTAAAATAAATTGTGACATACTTGCAGTAAATATAAAATATAAAATCCATTGTTAAATAGAGTATGCTTAGAATTCCACTTTGAATGCATGTTAATGAAAAAAATATTCATTCAAAAGTATTATATATATGATTAATATGAATTTATTATGTAAATAAATCATCAAAAATACTTAGATAAAACATGAAGGTAAAAAATTAATAAAAAAATGAATAAATAGAGCATGTTTAAAAATTAAAGAAACTTGACAAATTATTGAAGTGGATGTTTGGTTTATAGTCAGTCCACATATCATGAGGTCCAGGACATTCATTTTATAGACTTAACTTTTGTTCATAAATTATAATATACTGTGGATATATTTAAATTTATGTTCAATCAATATAATCATATAGTTGATGCACTTTATCATTAAATACTCATGTTTAATCCATACAACCAATGATTTATTTATGCAATTGATCACCATAATGTGCAGTCGATCTATTGAAATTTCAGTCAACACTCCTTGTGATCGATACAAATTGTAAAGACCCGTAAATTTCAAGGGAAATTTTTTCTTAATTTTCTTTGGAATTCTACAAGTACGCAGTTTCTGATGGCGCCTGATTCCGAGGCTCGGTGTGCCCGGAATAATTTTCTGAAGTTTAGCTCGGGTACGTTCAGTGAACGAACGAGTGGGTTTTTTCTAACTTTTGATTCGGTGCTCGGAATTAAAATCCGAGGGCACTGATGAAACCGCAGTGCTGGTAATTTCTTAAGAAGACCTTTTCTGGAGTTACGTTTGCTCAAGAGGAGTTGTTAAAAATTAGGGAATTAAATGTTTGGTAAAATAAATTGTGTGCAAATTTATTTTATCCATGGTAGTTTAGTTCTTGTATGGGAAGTTGTTGGTGGGTCCCACAACCACCCAACGTCCCATGTGAGGTTATGAGGGCGGCGGGGCCCACATGAGCCCCCATCTTCTCATATTCCCTAACTACTCTAATCTCCCTCTTAAGTGTATAACCCTTAAAAATTCCCATTAAATTGTGACCTTCCCTCTCCCCACATTTATTCAATGTCATCTCTTTAATTTAATAATGTGAGTTAAGTATTTTGAAATTTGTATTTTTGAAAGGCAAGACTAAAGATAATAAAATATGTGGGATCTTATTTTATTAGGTTGGCTTGTGGTGTAAGGGGATTGGGAGAAGAAAACTCTAAGTTGGAAGTACATCATCTTCTTCGATAAAGAACAAAGTCACTGCATGGAGAGATCGACGTGCCATATCTTCTCCTCTCCGCAGCCGGTGAGTGATGCCTTTCCCGAAGAACGACGACGCGCCCTCTTTCGATCTTCTTCCCGTGTCAAAGGAAGGGAGACACCGCTCCTCCTCGGACATTCTCCGTCAACATATACGGAGCTTCACCTCGCGACACCGTTTTCCACAACGATCATTGTTCGACAACTTCTTCGAGGTAGGGGATTGTTTTACATTCGTGATTAATTTAGTGTTCATCGTTAAATAATTAGCCTCTTGTTATCTAATTAACGGGAGGAGGTTGGACCACACAAACATGGATGACCCTCCTCCCCATTGTTGTTGTTGTACTTCGTTATGGATTGGAACGGAGGCGACGCAGTGCCGTCACACCGTGCGGGAACGAGAGAACCGCGGCCGGTGCGGGCCGCAACGATGGAGCGCGGCGCTGTCGCGCCGCGGAAGAGAAGCCGAAGGAGGCCGCAGCTGAGATCGGGCCACAGAGAAGGGTCGCGGCGCCGTCGTGCCCTTCTGGACGGCCAAGAGACGTGGCGCATAGCCGCGGCAGTTCTGGGAGGCGGCCGGCTAAGCCGGCCGCCGGCACACCATAGAGGCGGGACCCCCACGGGTCCCGCATGAACCGAACGGCCGAACATAAATGTCAGCCGCTACCCTGGAAAACCAGGGGTTGAAACCCCCGGTCAACTAATAGGGCGGACCCCGTGGGGTCTGCCGTTCGGTTCGAAGGGGGTGGCGCCCTCCCCCCTTCCCCGTTCGCTCAGTGCGCGGGCGCCCGCACAGGGCCGGACTAGTCGCACTGGGCCGGACTGCCCGCGCCGGGCTGGGCCGTGCCCAACCGGGCCAGACCTGGACCCGGGTCGGGTTGACCCAGGGGGTATCGGGTCGGGTCAGGCCAGGCCTGAACCCCCTACTTTCCAGACAGATCCGTTCAAATGCCCATAACTTGGGCTATGGACCTCCGATCGATGCACCGTCAGTTGCGTAGCGATATTTGGATTGAGATGGTCATTTCAGTATATTACACTTAAGGTTTCATAGAACTTTAGGTATATCTAAGTTGGTTTGAACACGAAACCAACTGGGCCCTCGGAGCAGAAACTCTTATAACATGAGCTCCGGACGTCCGATTGATGTGCCATCAACTTTGATGGACTCCTCTTAGTGAGACGATTATTTTGGCTTACTCCACTCGAGGTTTGGATGCAGCTAGAGTATGGTCAGGTTGTTTTTTACTTAAAAACCAACCGGTCCCCTGGGACAAAAAAGCCAATAACTCTCAGACCGGGCATCTGATTGACACGTCGTCTGTCACATTGAGTTCCTATTGACGAGACGAAACTTTGGGATACATCAACTCCGGACTTTGTGTTAATTGAGGTATCGAACCCCTTGGCTCGTGGAGCAGACCCTCCTGGAATCAAGCATGTTGTGTGCGGGAACCCTAGAGCTGGCTGGGACTGTGACGACGATGACGACCATACTGGAATCCTTTGTGGGTTCGACGGTGATGACTAATGTTCTTGTATCCTATGTGGGTCTGGCAGTACTTGACTAATGTTCTTGTATCCATTGTGGGTCCGGTAGTATTTGACTCTGTACTTGTATCCTATGTGGGTCTGGCAGAGTAGCTGGTCTTGTATCATTTGTGGGTCTGACAGCTTAGCTGGCCTTGTATCCTATGGGGGTCCGACAACTTAGATGAATCAGTGGCTACATCTGATCATCTCTATCGCATTATGAAGAAGTATACCTATGTGAGCTAAGTCTTGACTTTCAATCATTATCATCGATATGATTTTTGTTCTTTCCTGTGTGGATTGGGTTGTGCTTTCCTGTGTGGATTGGGTTGTGAATTCCTATGTGGAATGGGTTATGTTTTCCTGTGTGGACTGGGTTGTACTTGGGCTCGTGTACTGGAGCCGATCTGGAATTTATGACTTAGGTATATGTATGGGCATATACCAAAGTAGAGTTGGTTGATACTTCGTGATTGTATTTTTCCTTCATGGATTATCCTTCGTGGATTCTGAGAGACCTTCGGGGGTCTCGAGGTCCCTATTGTGTAGATTAAACTCACCCCTACATGGGCTATGCCCGCACTACGTTGTGTTGGATGCAGATTACGGACAACGCTGATCGAGGTGGGAGCTCATGGAACTAGACGGTACTAGTAGGTGGATCACTGGACGGGACGTACTCAGAGCAGACGGCTGGAGCCGTGGAGCAGAGGTGACTATCTATACCCACCCTTCAGGTGGGATTACCAGAGGACGGCTCGAAGTTGATGCTTTACTTTTCTGCTGCTGTACTTTCTTTTTAGTTGTACTTTATTTCAGTTGGTTTTGTATTCTGGCCCATTTACTTTTCCATCACGTACTTTTGTAGCTCAGTTTACTTAGTGTTTACTTCAGTTTGCATACTCTTTGGTGATTGTTTACTTTATAAAGGCAATTCCTTCCCTTTTATCGGGATTTACGACTTTGGTGCTAGTCGCCAGCCCCTGGCCTATGGAAGGCGGGCTTGGGGTAGTCACGGCACGGGCCTCGAGGATGGGTCGTGAAAAATTGGTATCAGAGGAGTTCAGTTATACCGCAGAACTTAGGACTCTGATATTTCTTCTATGTGATGAAATAGTGTTAAGGGTATTGAGTGTAGTTATCAGTCCAGGGAGTCCAGTGTTGGTGCGGCGGCCGACGTATCCATACACCAGGACCCTGAATTCTGATTTCCGAATCAATGCACAAAAACATTGATTGCATGTGTGTTTCAAAATTTTTCTTTGTGATTACTTTGTGTCATCTCAACAGGTATACTTTATTGAACATGGCGCACCTGTTTCTTTTCAGGACAACCCCACGGCGGCAGCCAGCTAGGGTTCCGAGCATTGTGCGAGACGACAGCCCACCGAGCGACGAGACCTCGGTGCAGGGCCCTATTACAGCAGAGGCACCAGCGATACCTCTACCTGCCGAGCCACCGATGCCACCAGCCCCAGCAGTTGAGAGTGCACGTCACCTTAGTGAACTGCACAAGTTTCATGGTCAGAGACTGCCCAGGTTCCATAGGGAGATAGACCCTCAGGCAGCCGAGGATTGGCTGGAGGCTGTTGTTCGAGTTTTCAGGTTAGTGGGGACACCAGCTGACCTTGTGGTGATCCTTGCAGCGAGTCTCCTACACACGGAATTAGGTAGATGGTGGAGCCTGATGCTCCAGGTGCATGATGAGGCATCTCTCCTTTGGTCAGACTTCGAGAGCCTCTTTCACTCGGAGTTCATTCCAGCCACCCTCCGTGTAGTGCGCATTCAAGAGTTACTTCAGCTGCAGAAAGGCAGCATGACGGTAGCCCAGTACTCAGCGAGATTTACCAATCTCTAATGTTATTCCACGAACATGGTACGAGACCCATTATTTCGGGCCTGGACCTTGGATCAGGGACTGAGGCATAAGATCGGGGCATCGATGATCTCCCTCAGCATTCTGACATAGGCAAGAGTACTGGAGTGAGCCCTTCTTGTGGAGATCATTCTTGCTGAGCCTACACCAGCAGCGAGACCTACTTCAGGGCGGCATGTAGCGGAGTCTTCTGCAGTTGGCAGTTGATAGATGTCACAGGGGTCCAAGCGGACTAGACCATCAGGCAGACGACCTCAGGATACTGGCTCATAGGTGCGGGGCACAGCGCATAGTGCCAGCCTTCCGAGGAGCAGATAGTGTTATGCATACATCGGGTAGGGCCACATGGCTCGAGACTGTCCAACCCGCCGTGCAGAGTAGAAGCCTACAGTTGAGGGACCACCCAAGTAGAGGCAGAGGTTCAACCGTGGAGGTCCGTAGGGAGCAGGAGGATGAGGAAGAGGAGCTGGTCAAGCAGCGGGTGGTGGACAACGTTTTGAGACTCTACCACCACCACCACCAGGAGGTCCGCCCCGACCACAGGGAGCTGGCGGACAGAGATAGGCTTAGCTTCAGGCAGCGGAGGCCTACGACAACAGTGCACCAGAGATTATTCGAGGTACTATCTGTGTCTATTCCACCCTTGCTTTAGTTCTTATAGACACAGGAGTGAGTCATTCTTTTATTGTCACTGCCCTTGTTCGAAGCTCGGAGATTCCGACTGAGTCGTTGGTTTGATCATTACGGCTAGAGACTCCTACAGGAGCAGACTCGACAATTACGCACTAGTGCCAATAGTGTGAGCTTACTCTAGGAGGCTAGAGCTCCGGATGGGATATTCTTATAGCGGCGTAGAGGCCTTACAATGTTATCTTGGGCATGGATTGGTTATCTATGGTCTATGCTCAGATCGACTGTATTAGGCGCAAGGTGCGATGTCTTCGCACCGATGGGAGCAGGTTCACCTTCATCGGCAAGAAGGGAGACTTTGCAGCACAGGATGGACTCACGCAGAGGAGAGGACAGTAGATCACTCATCAGTTGGCTAGCCTCATCCTAGGATCATTTGACATGCGGAGTCCGATTTTTCCTGTCATGGTGGATCAGTATGCGGACATTTTTCCTGACAACGTTCCAGGACTACCTCCTCATAGATAGGTAGACTTCTATATTGACCTATACCCCGGGACATCCCCGATATCTACTCCAGAATATTAGATGGATCCTGCAGAGCTTTCAGAGCTATGGGTACAGCGGGAGGACTTGCAGGGCAAGAGATTCATCTGACCCAGTGTTTCACCCTAGGCTTCCCTGATTTTGTTCGCCAAGAAGGCGGATGAGAGCTTGAGACTGTGTGTCGATTACCATCGCCTGAACCAGGTGACCGTGAAGAACAAGTATCCACTTCCGAGGATCGATGACCTCTTCGATCATCTTAATGGAGAATGATGGTTCTCGAAGATAGACATCAGGTCAGGTTATCATCAGCTCAGAGTTCAATAAGAGGATGTGAAGAAGATGGCCTTCAGGTGTCGATATGGCCACTATGAGTTCCTGGTTATGACTTTTGGCATAACCAATGCTCCAGCAGTGTTCATGAGTCTCATGAAAAGGATCTTCCAGCCTTACCTCGATCGATTTTCCGTAGTCTTCATCGACGACATATTGATTTACTCGACTATTGTGGAGGAGCACACCTACCACTTGTGGGTTGTACTGGACACACTTCGAGAGCACCAGCTTTATGGTAATCTCTCGAAGTGCCAGTTCTGGATATGTGAGGTCCACTTATTTGTACATGTCATCTCTGAGGCAGGATTTGCAGTGGATCTTGCGAATATCGAGGTAGTGCTAGCTTGGGAGCCACCCAAGAGCGTGACGGAGGTGCGGAGTTTCCTAGGTTTGGCTGGGTACTACCGGAGATTTGTGCCAGACTTCTCCAGAGTTTTGGCACCACTTTTAGATTTGAAGAAGAAGGGGAAATACTTTGTGTGGTCAGATAGATGTCAGCAGAGCTTCTAGGAGCTGAGACAGAGATTGACCAGCGCACCTATCTTGAGGCTACCAGAGGAGGGAGTAGGGTATGTAGTTTACTGCGATGTATCAGGGACCGGACTCGGGTGTGTCCTGATGTAGGAGCGAGCAATGATGGCCTATGGATCATGACACTTGAGGCAGCATGAGAAGAACTACGATACCCATGACCTGGAGTTAGCAGCAGTGGTCTTCGCCTTGAAGATGTGGCGGCACTATCTGATGGGCGAGCGCTTTTCAGTCTCCTCTGACCACCAGAGTCTCCGATACATCTTCTCATAGAAGGACCTGAACCTGAGACAATGGAGATGGCTAAAGTTCCTCCAGGACTATGACTTTGAAATATTCTATACTCCTGGAAAGGGGAACGTAGTAGCTGATGCTATTAGCAGGAGGACGAGCATTCAACTACATGGAGAGGTGACATAGTAGCTAGCTGCTTTGCAGATATCCTTCGTGGATCGAAATGGGGCAGACTTTCTTCCGTCGCTCACAGTCACACCTCCACTTCTTCAGCGGATCAGAGAGGCACAGTGTGGGGAGGTTTACTGTGAGATGCGGCATGCACAGATATCCTCAGGACAAGCACCTGATGGATTCTCTGTAGGAGGAGAGCACATCGTCCTTTTTAGAGGACGTACCATGGTACCAGCTGCTTTGCAGGAGGAGGTGCTGAGAGAGTTTCACACTTCCCCATTAGTAGTACATCCAAGAGTGACGAAGATGTACCAGGATCTCAGACGACAGCACTGGTGGCCGGGTATGAAGAAGGTTGTGGCAGAGTTCGTTTCTCGATGCCTCACCTGCCAGCAGGTGAAGGCGGAGCACCAGGTACCAGCAGGCTTGGTACAACCCTTGGAGGTCCCCGAGTGGAATTGGGATGGGATATGTATGGATTTCATGACTAGACTTCCACGTACTTCCAGAGGACACGACTCCATTTGGGTGATCGTCGACCGACTCACCAAGTCGGCCCACTTCGTACCCATCCGAGAGCAGGGCTCAGTAGAGAGCTTGGGACACCTCTACATTCTGGAGATCATATGGCTTCATGGTTTGCCATAATCTATCGTCTCTGATCGAGATGCTTGCTTTACTTCCCAGCTTTGGAAGGGGTTGTAGGAGGCATTCGAGACATAGCTATTTCTGAGCCCCGCCTTTCACCCTCAGATGGATGGTCAGCCGGAGAGGACCATTCAGACACTCAAGGACATGCTCCGTGCATGTGTCCTTGACTTTGGTCGCAGCTCATAGGATCACCTACCCTTGGTGGAGTTTGCGTACAATAATAGCTACCACTCCACCATCGGGATGGCACCATACGAGGCATTGTACGACCGACCTTGCAGATCACCTCTGTGCTGGACAGACCCTAGGGAGTCAGCACTTGTGGGACCAGAGATGGTCCAGGTCACGACAGAGAAGGTTCAGGTCATCCAGGAGTGGATGAGGACAGCTCAGAGCTGACATAAGTCTTATGCTGATAGGAGGAAGAGACCACTAGAGTTTGAGGATAGAGACCACGTTTTCTTATAGGTATCACCTCGATGTGGGTTATGGATATTTGGCCAGGGCGGCAAGTTATCTCCGCGCTTCATCGGACCATTTCAGGTTCTCAGCAGGATAGGAAAGGTGGCCTATCGCTTGGCTCTACCACCTCAGTTGCACCGGGTGCATGATGTCTTCCATGTATCTTAGATGAGGACATACGTGCACGACCCGACGCATATCATCGACCATGGGGAGATGGACATCGATGATGGGGAGACATTTGCGGAGGTCCCGGTGGAGATCGAGGATCAATAGGAACGGGTCTTATGTGGATGGTTGATTTCTCTAGTGTGTATCAGATGGCAGTACGGGAACCTCCAGGAGAGCACATGGGAGCGGGAGGCTCAGATGCGTGCACAGTACCCCCATTTGTTTCCCTAGTTTTTGATGTAGCTTTATGGGGATGTAAATCCCTGAGGTGCGAGTAATGTAAAGACCCTTAAATTTCAAGGGAAATTTTTTGTTAATTTTCTTTGTAATTCTATGAGTACGCAGTTTCTAACGACACCTGATTCTGAGGCCCGGTGTGCCCGGAATAATTTTCCAAAGTTTAGCTTGGGTACGTTCAGTGAATGAACGAGCGAGTTTTTTCTAACATTTTATCCGGTGCTCAGAATTAAAATCTGAGGGAACCGATGAAACCGTAGTGCCCGTAATTGCTTAAGAAGACCTTTACTACAGTTGTTTTTGCTCGGGAGGAGTTGTTAAAAATTAGGGAATTAAATGTTATGTGAAATAAATTGTGTCACTATAAGAAAATCACCTATTAGCGGCGGTTTAAACCGCCGCTATATGATTTGGCGGTGGTTTACAGAAACCGCCGCTAAACTGGGCGTCGACAATCTATTAGCGGCGGTTTTATGCATTTCGTGGCGGTCAAAGAAAAGCTTCATAGTACCTCATTTCGCGGCGGTTTTTGGTAAATTTAGCGGCGGTTTTACGGGCTATTTAATTAGCGGCGGCTATAATCGCCGTGAAATTCAGGCGTGTCATGCTCCTGCTTAGCGGCGATTAAATCCGCCTCTAATTCCGGTGTGATTTAGCGGAGGTTTTAACCGCCACTAAGTGTATTGCCGATTACATTTAGCGGCGGTTTAAACCGCCGCTAAATGTATAAGAGGTAAAACATTAGCGATGGTTAAAACTGCCGTGAAATGCTGACCCGAAAAAAAAATAGCATTTCTGCTTATACTGCACCACTTCTCTGAAAAAAAAACCAAACAAGAAACCATTTATCATGCCAAACACTCTCAACGGGAAGGAATTCATCATATGTTTCCACTAATAGAAGTATTCCCCCAAGCTTAAAAATATTTCATAGGCCAATTTCTACCTCACCATGGGCTAGATAAATAGTTTTGGTTCCTAGAAACCATCAACTAATCAACTCACTATGGAATTATGGTTTATGGTACATGATAAACTAAAAAATATATGTCTCCTCGTAATGATGAATAGCATGCACAAATATCAAAGAAGAGAAGGTTTGGTATTATTCCCAACATGGTTAACATCACTACCAACACAAGTAATAAAAACATTCATGGTTTTAATCACACCCAACACAACTATCAAAGAAGAGAAGGTTTGGTGTTACATCCAACATATATACATGAAGATAACAATGGTTAACATTACACCCAACCCATATAATAAATAATAAAAATAGTTGGAATTACATTCAACCCATGTAACTAACAAGAACACTAGTTTTAATTGCACCCATCCCATATAAGAAGTCATATGAATATTTGTAATTATTCCCAATCTATGTAAAAACGAAGATAAATTGTCAGAATCATGTATAACCTACAGAACCACAAAAATTTGGTTGGAATCACACCCAACCCATATACCAATAAGAATGATAGTTGGCATCTTATACAACTTATTATAAAGTGTTCAACACGGTTAAAAAATAGCCAACCTATATAGTATGCCAAAGAAATGGTTAGCATTATGACAAACCTAATTAACAATATAGAAACATCATTGGAATGAAACCCAACTAAAGCACCAAGTAATAACAAGAATTTAATTACACCCAACCAAAAATATACATCATTTTACTCAAGTCACTCTTACTTGGATAAGATCTCCACTATCAATTATGTTAAATATAATTCACCATCATTAAGGAATTTCTTTAAATAACTTTTAAGATATTATCATTTCACATTAATACATACCCCTCTTGGTTATCATTCCAAGTTCTACCACCAATTTCAATTGAATTCATGGATGTACATTGTAATGGCCCAGACCTCTCCGGTCCATTACTTTGTGAAATGTTGGTGTTGGAGGTGTTCCGGGAGGTCAAGGGGACTTATCCCCAACACTTTGCCAAAATTCTAGTTCTGTGAACAGTGTTTCCAGTTTTATGAACAGTAACAGATCGGTGAGACAGATCAGTTTCACAGATCGGTGAGACAGATCAGTTTCACAGATCGGTGAGACAGATCAGTTTCACAGATCGGTGAGACGGATCAGTTTCACAGATCGGTGAGACGGATCAGTTTCACAGATCGGTGAGACAGATCAGTTTCACAGATCGGTGAGACAGATCAGTTTCACAAATCGGTGAGACAGATCAGTTTCACAGATCGGTGAGACAGATCAGTTTCACAGATCGGTGAGACAGATCAGTTTCACAGATCGGTGAGACAGATCAGTTTCACAGATCAGTTTCACAGATCGGTGTGACAGATCAGTTTCACAGATCGGTGAGACAGATCAGTTTCACAGATCGGTGAGACAGATCAGTTTCACGGATCAGTTTCACAGATCGGTGTGACAGATCAGTTTCACAGATCGGTGTGATAGATCAGTTTCACAGATCAGTTTCACAGATCGGTGTGACAGATCAGTTTCACAGATCAGTTTCACAGATCGGTGTGACAGATCAGTTTCACAGATCAGTTTCAGAGATCGGTGTGACAGATCAGTTTCATGTACAATAACGGTGGGTGAACAGTGTTTCCAGACTCCTACAGTTTTGCCCCTTTTTGACGTTTCCTTTGACGTAAAATACATTTAAAGCCTTATTTTAAGGGCTCTTAAGGCCGATTCAAATTCCATAAATCCTATATTAATTATTCCTAAGGCTTGTAATGTTTTACTTGGTCAAACCGCGTGGGTTAATGCGATCCGTTTTTAATGGAGAATTAACCGGATCTTAAACCGTCGCCCCATTAAATCTTAAAAAGGGACGAGATATCATTCTTCCTTGTTCTTTCCCTTTGTTCTCGACTAAGAGGCGCTAGAACCTTTCAATCCTTTCCGTAGGAGTTTCACAATCAATCTTTACTCCTAGGATTGGTTCTGCTCTGTTTTTGATGCAACCGAGCCGTGTCGATCAATCTTCGATATAAGCATCCTCTGGTGGATGCAGTTGTCACGAGGGGAGGATCGTGACCTGTTGTGTGGATAAAGAACCCGGGGAACTGTTTGAGGTAGGGGATTCATGGCTTCTCTAATTATATATGTGCAATCGTAGAATTAGCATGATTTATTCCTTTGGATCACAATGAAATTGACCTAATTAAATACTTGAACCGGATTAAAAGAATTGGTTGATCGCATACTGTTGCTTTATACCATGATAAAGGTTTGCCTCATGTTTTCCTAGATATAGTGATATCTATGCTTTCTTTGATTTATTGTTCGTTCATGATAGAAATTGATAATGAACGTAAAGCCGGAATTAATTGTTAATTAATTGGCTAAAGATAAAGAGGCATGTAAATTAATCCCGTTATTGTCGTTGTTGTAGTTGTTCTAATTTGAGGATAATCAAATTAGGGAAGTAAGCTTGGTTATTTAATTGTGATAGCTTACTGATTAGGTATCCATGATTGGAGCCTACGAATAACAAATCTGTTAATTCAATATGGATTAGAGAACAGATTATGTGGGAATTTCAAAAAGGGTTCTGAGTTACCCTCTTGTTTGTTAACGGGCCGAGAGCCCACTTTGCGATGTTTGTTTTCCTGCTGCTTGTGCTGTGATGTGAGCCTGGATGGCTGTTGTGATATGTGGAGGCATGGAGACTTGTGGTTGTGGCAGCGGATGACGCCTAGTGTGGCGAGATGCATCGGTTTATGCATATGGGTGTCGGGGAGGACACCAAGGGTGATGGTATGAGATGAATGTGATGGTTTGATGTTGGTGGTTTGGTCTGGTTGTTTATCTGCATTACTTTTCCCCACTGCTCAAGGCAGCTGGTCTTGCTTACCCTCTTTCCGAAGGAGGCGAAGACACGCGGGGTATGCCACGTGCTTTCCGTGTTTAGCCTCTCGATGGAGGATGGGTCTATGCTCTTTCTATAGGCGGCAAAGACTCGACGGGTAGTATATCTACTCACCGTGTTGAGCCTCCTTTGTGTTTAGAAGCATAGGATGTTTTTCTAGAATGCCTGGGAATGTGGAAAAGTATTTCTATAATGAATGTTTGATTTAATGGTGAAAATCCACGGGGATGGAGATGCTGGAATTTAAAGGTGATGTGAATCTTAAAAAGGAGCAGTTGTTTCTGAAAGTGATGCCATTTCAGTTTAATGTGGAATTATTCATTCTTAATTAATGTTTAAAGAATTAATTAATGTACAGTGGAACTGATAAATGAGAATGGAGTAATCTAATAAAGCTCTTCAATTGGTTGTGTGCTTATAGGATACCTAGTCTTAGAAGTAGCAGCCTGGAGTCTGAGAGACGTTAGCTGCAGTTGTATCTAAGACTAGGTAATGCCCATAGTGTGGATGTGAGTTACTTATATATTCTGTACTTTTTGTGTTTCTATACGCTACTCCACCCTGTCGGTAAGGGCAACTGACACCCCGGGGATTCTGAGCCCTGGGGGGTGTTTTCCCCAACATTCTGATGGGAGGTTGAATGGCTGACTACCCCCTTTGGCCCCGCTCTCTTCTCTTGGTAGATCTTAGTGCTGGTAGGCACAGTGGTTAGTTTTACCCATATATGTGTGTAGAGGGCTGTAATGGCTTGTGGTTATTTCACACACATATATTCTGGATATAGTATCCTATGGACTACTATAGGTGTAACGTGTATAGGCTGTGATGGCTTGAGGATCCTTACTCGGTGTATGGGCTGTAATGGCTTGAGGTATAATACCCGACGTATGATACACGTTATACGAGCTGTGGTGGCTCCCAAAAACTACCTGGTTACTTTTGATTGTGAGGATTGTGTGGAGCTTAGCCCAGGTGTTTGCGGGCAAACCTTTGTGGTGCACGAGGTGCAGATTGTGGAGCTTGACCCATGTTGATACGGGCAAGCCTTTGGAGAGAGATGCACAGGACGTATGTCGTTGGGGCAAAGCGGAAAACCAGTGGGGAAGTGGTAGCGGGGTACCCTTGTTATTCTTTACTACATGCTATATTCTTGTATGCGATACTTGGTGAGAGTAGCCATGGTGAGGTTGGGAACATAGTATACCTGTTTAGGTGACGAGTTAGTTTCACTTGTTGTTCACTGGGCTTTAGCATGCTTCTTTACTTTTGCACGAGAGTCTTGGGGAGGATCCTACTGAGTATACTGTTATACTCACCCTATGTATATATAAACTGTTTTTCAGGTCGCTTGGAGCATGTTGGAGATCAAGCTGGTTACTACTAGCTTGCGGTTGGAGGAGGAGCTATTCGGGCTTGTGGTCGCTGCCGTTTTTCTTTCTTTTGGGTACTTTTAGTTTTCCCTTTCATTTGTAGTACTTTTGCATGACATTTCATATATGTACTTGGTTTCTTTTTTATATTTCAGTTATGAGTTGGAGTTGGTTGGAGTCTATTCTATCTCTCTCTTCTGCATGTGTTCTCTTAGAGGGTAATGCCTCCCTTTTGTGTGTGTATTATACCCTCGGTGCTAGTCGCCAACCCGGAGCCTACTGGAGGCGGGACTCGGGGGTCATTATCTCCCTTTTCACATTGCCGGCCCAGGAGGGGTACACTTTGTGGGGAGGGGGTCGTGACAGAGTGGTATCAGAGGTATGGTTGAGGGATAGGATGTAGTTTGGAGTTAGGCACAGGTGAGGATGCATGGGATGGTAGGGCAACGGTGTCATTCATGTTTAGCAAGTGGGGTAAATACTGGAGACCGGCAGAGACATAGGCGTTCAGGGCCCCCTATGATCTGTTGCACGGACCATTAAGTTTACGATGGCTACTAAACAAAGTGATACTGGTTGCAGGGTAGAGACCTAGGAAAGGGTCATGCATCATTATTCTTTGCGCCTGTGTTTGAATGGGTAGACCTTGGGATAGGTAACCTAAAATTAATAAAACAAAATAATTAATTAATTAATGTTGAGTCTTCCATATTCCAGGCTTAGGAGCTCTAACAGTTGTTATTTTACAGGTATGGCTCCAGGTCGACGTCCTCGTCAGGTTTGCGCAGAAGGTGCCCAGCAGGCTGTTCCGGCAGATCGTCGCCGGGTAGAGGTTGACGACGATGACACTTGGAGGAAGACACTCCGAGAGTTTCAGCGCCAGAGTCTACAGAAGTACGAGGGCTCCGTTTCAGATGCAGTCACAGAAGACTGGTTGGAGGAGGTCGAGATAGGCTTCAGTTCGATTCGTGCTCGGAAGGAACACTGGGTGTCCTTGGTTGTGACGATGTTGCATGGAGCAGCGAGACAGTGGTGGTTCTTGTTCCTCGGGGATCGTGAGGAGTCAGCGATCTCATGGGAGGAGTTTCGAGACAGGTTTAGAGTCGAGTTTCTTTCATCGACTGCGAAGGCATCCAGTCGCCAGGAGCTTCTTACCCTTCGACAGGGGAGCTCCAGTGTTCGGGAGTTTGGAATCCATTTCAGGAACCTTCTACGATATGCTTCAGACCTGTTACCGGATGATGAGGCCAGGGCGAGGCATTTCGAGGAGGCTTTGCGTCCAGAGATCCAGCGCCAGGTCACCCCATTTATGCTGAAGACATATCTTGAGGTGATGGCGAGGGCAGAGGTTGTTGAGAGGACTTTGGATAGGACCGGATCATCACGAGAGGGGAATCGTCATGATTCCTCACGAAGCAGAGCTGTGGTCCGGGGTTCTCGGTTTTCACGGCAGAAGATCTTCCGTTCACCTGGGGGTAGGTCCCAGCCCTTTCCATCTCGTTTCTCTGGAGGTAGCAACTCTCAGACCTATGCCAAGGGATCAGGCGCTTGTTTTTCTTGTGGTGGACGTGGTCATCAGCAGCGGGAGTGCCCGACTTTTCAGAGCAGTCATCGTGCACCAGGCGCTCCACTCCAGGTTCCTCCGTTGAGGCAGTTCCAGCCGAGGCAGCAGCAGCAGGTTGCACCAGCTTTAGATCACCAGAGGGTAGATGGAGCAGGCAGAGGACAGCCCCATGACGCTCCCCGTCCTCAGAGAGCAGAGCGCGGCCGTGGTGGTGGTCGTCATCAGGGTCAGAGAGGCCGTGGAGGTGGTCGTGGTCAGCTTCATGCTCTAGCGTTGCCAGCTCCAGGCGAGCCAGACGTCGTCCGAGGTACCCTTTTCTTGTTTTCTACCTTGGTGTATGCCTTGTTTGATTCAGGAGCGACACACTCCTTTATATCCCCTACCCTTGTCCACGCTTTGGGACTTGAGGTAGAGAGGCTTCCAGTGCCCTTGGCGTTTACTACTCCAGTTGGAGGTCGAGCTAGCTTGTTTGAAGTATGTAGAGACTGTGAGCTAGTGTTGGGGCAGCACCGCTCTTGGGGAGATTTCTTATGTTTACGAATACAACCATATGATGTCATCCTCGGCATGGATTGGTTGTATTCGGTGCAGGCTATTGTGGATTTCTACAGGAAGAAGGTCGTTTTCTTTGATGAAGACGGAGAGGAAGTAGTGTTTGTTGGTGAGAGAGATCCTCGGATGAGTCATAGACGAGTTTCATCCTTATCATCCATGATGGCTGGGATGATGCTGAGTTCTTCAGAGGTTCAACAGTTGGCGTTTCCTAGGGTCGTAGAGGAGTACCCTGATGTCTTTCCAGAAGAGGTTGTATCCTTACCCCCTCGACGAGAGATCGAGTTTGGGATCGAGCTACAGCCAGGAGCGTCTCCTATCTCTATGTCTCCGTACAGGATGGCCCCTTCTGAGTTACGAGAGCTACGTATTCAGCTCGATGGTCTGTTGCAGTGTGGTTTTGTTCGGCCAAGTGTGTCACCGTGGGGTGCACCAGTTTTGTTTGTGAAAAAGGCTGATGGCAGTTTGCGGTTGTGCGTCGATTATCGTCGCTTAAACAAAGTGACAATAAAGAACCGCTATCCTCTCCCGCGGATTGATGACCTATTCGATCAACTGAAGGGTGCAAGTTAGTTTTCAAAGATCGACTTGCGGTTAGGATATCATCAGATGCGTGTAAAGGATGAGGATATCCCGAAGACTGCTTTCCGCTGTCGTCATGGGCATTATGAGTTTGTTGTAATGCCATTCGGCGTGACGAATGCTCCAGCTGTTTTCATGGGGTTGATGAATGCTGTGTTCCGTGAATTCTTGGACAAGTTTGTTGTGGTTTTTATTGACGACATCCTTGTGTACTCCACATCTGAAGAAGAGCATGCAGAACATCTACGAGCTGTTTTGGGAGTTCTTCGCCAACATCGGTTGTTTGGGAAGTTGTCCAAGTGTGAGTTCTGGGCTCGAGAAGTTCATTTCTTGGGAAATGTTGTGTCCCAACAGGGAGTAGTTGTGGATCCTTCGAAGATAGAAGCAGTGGTGTCTTGGCCAGCTCCCAAGACCGTGTCAGAGGTGCGAAGTTTCCTTGGTCTCGCAGGCTATTATAGGAGGTTTGTGGCTAATTTCTCCCGAGTTGCGACTCCTCTGACAGCTTTGACCAGGAAGGATCAAGCGTTCATATGGACTGATCAGTGTCAGACAGCTTTCGAGTATCTAAAGGAGAAGTTGGTAAGTGCTCCAGTCCTTTGTCTTCCAACGGAGGGAGTCCAGTTTGATGTTTTCTGTGATGCTTCACATCTGGGGCTAGGCTGTGTTCTCATGCAGCAGAGGTCAGTTGTTTCTTATGGGTCTCGGCAGTTGTGTCCCCATGAACGCAACTATGCCACCCATGATCTTGAGTTGGCAGCCGTGGTGTTTGCGCTGAAGTTGTGGAGACATTACCTCATTGGCGAGCGCTTTGTGGTTTTCACTGATCATAAGAGTTTGAGGTATGTTTTCTCTCAGCGGGATTTGAACTTGCGGCAGCGTCGGTGGATGGAGTTCTTGCAGGAATACGACTTCGAAATATCGTATACACCTGGGAAGGGAAATTTTGTTGCTGATGCACTGAGCCGAAAGTCACGTAATGATGTTGTGCGTGAATCTGGTGATTCCTGGAGAGGGATGGAAGAGCTAGCAGCTTTGCATCTTGATATGGGAGAAGTTGGAGGAAGAGGTTGTCTTTTCCAGATGACGGTGCAGTCATCCCTGATGCAAAAGGTGGAAGAGTCTCAGTTGGGTGATCTAGAGGTGGAAGTTTTGAGAGACAGAGTTGTTTGTGGGGAGGCCCCTGATGGTTGGTCGGAGGATGAACAACACCGAGTGTTGTATCATGACAGGCTTTTTGTTCCCTTGGCGATGCGCGAGACGGTTCTCCGAGAGTTCCATAGCTCTCCCTTAGATGTACATCCTGGTGTGACGAAGATGTATCGATCCTTGAGGAGTCAGTTTTGGTGGCCTGGGCTGAAGCGTTCAGTTGCTGAATGTGTGTCTCGATGTTTAGTCTGCCAGAAGGTGAAGGCCGAACACCGTGTTCCTGGTGGTCTTCTCCAGCACTTAGAGATTCCTCAGTGGAAGTGGGAGGACATCTCAATGGACTTTGTTACAGGTTTACCTCGAGCTCCAGGAGGACATGATGCTATATGGGTGGTAGTGGATCGTTTAACTAAATCGGCCCACTTCATAGCAATCAAGGAGTCGAGGTCAGTGGAGGTTTTTTCGAGGTAGTATCTGGAGGAGGTGGTGAGGATTCACGGAGTTCCTAAGATGATCATTTCTGATCGAGACCCTCGTTTTACCTCGAGGGTTTGGAGAGGTCTCCAGCATGCTTTTGGCTCTCAACTATGCCTTAGCACTGCTTTTCATCCTCAAACGGATGGTCAGACAGAGCGAACCATCCAAACTCTTGAAGACATGTTGCGCTCTTGTGTTCTTGATTTTGGAGGTTCATGGGTGAAGCACTTACCTTTGGTAGAGTTCGCTTACAATAATAGTTTTCACTCTACCATCGGCATGGCGCCGTTTGAAGCCTTGTATGGCCGGCCATGCCGTTCTCCGTTGTGCTGGACTGGGGTCGGAGAGTCAGCAATTCTCGGACCAGAACTAGTGCAGAATACGACGGAGATGGTTCAAGTGATTCGTGAGAGGATGAAGACAGCACAAGATCGTCAGAAATCTTATGCTGATCAAAGAAGGAGACCCTTAGAGTTTAATGTTGGGGATCATGTGTTTCTGAAGGTGACTCCCCGTCGTGGGCAGCGAAGGTTTGGTCGCGGAAGTAAGCTTTCTCCCCGTTTTGTTGGGCCTTTCGAGGTGTTAGCTCGTGTTGGAGCTGTGGCATATCGAGTAGCACTTCCCCCTCGGATGAGTCGGATACATGATGTTTTTCATGTATCGCAGCTCCGTCATTATCTTCATGATGAATCTCATGTTATCGATTGGGGAGAGATTGATATTGATGATGATGCAACCTTCGAGGAGCGACCTGTGGAGATCCAAGACCACAAGGAGAAGGTGTTGCGTGGGCGTTCTATTCCTTTAGTTCGTGTCTTGTGGCGACACGGTGGCATGGAGGAGAGTACCTGGGAGCGTGAGTCACAGATACGTGCTCAGTACCCAGAGTTGTTTAATGTTTAACTCCTTTCATGTAATGATGTTTTCTCTGTGGTTGGACCTTTCATGTTTTATTTATGTACCTTTGATGTGATGTTGTGAATGAATTTTTTTGGGTATGGATTGTTTGTTCCCGGATGTAATAGTTTTGTTCCAGCTTTCGAACAACTCATGGTGATTGTTCGGACCCCTCTTTTCTTCTGGGTTGGTTTTTAATTCTCAAGGACGAGAATGTTTTGAGAGGTATCTAATGTAATGGCCCGGACCTCTCCGGTCCATTACTTTGTGAAATGTTGGTGTTGGAGGTGTTCCGGGAGGTCAAGGGGACTTATCCCCAACACTTTGCCAAAATTCTAGTTCTGTGAACAGTGTTTCCAGTTTTATGAACAGTAACAGATCGGTGAGACAGATCAGTTTCACAGATCGGTGAGACAGATCAGTTTCACAGATCGGTGAGACAGATCAGTTTCACAGATCGGTGAGACAGATCAGTTTCACAGATCGGTGAGACAGATCGGTGAGACAGATCAGTTTCACATATCGGTGAGACAGATCAGTTTCACAGATCGGTGAGACAGATCAGTTTCACAGATCGGTGAGACAGATCAGTTTCACAGATCGGTGAGACAGATCAGTTTCACAGATCAGTTTCACAGATCGGTGTGACAGATCAGTTTCACAGATCGGTGTGACATATCAGTTTCACAGATCAGTTTCACAGATCGGTGAGACAGATCAGTTTCACAGATCGGTGAGACAGATCAGTTTCACGGATCAGTTTCACAGATCGGTGTGACAGATCAGTTTCACAGATCGGTGTGACAGATCAGTTTCACAGATCAGTTTCACAGATCGGTGTGACAGATCAGTTTCACAGATCAGTTTCACAGATCGGTGTGACAGATCAGTTTCACAGATCAGTTTCACAGATCGGTGTGACAGATCAGTTTCATAGATCAGTTTCACAGATCGGTGTGACAGATCAGTTTCATGTACAGTAACGGTGGGTGAACAGTGTTTCCAGACTCCTACAGTTTTGCCCCTTTTTGACGTTTCCTTTGACGTAAAATACATTTAAAGCCTTATTTTAAGGGCTCTTAAGGCCGATTCAAATTCCATAAATCCTATATTAATTATTCCTAAGGCTTGGAATGTTTTACTTGGTCAAACCGCGTGGGTTAATGCGATCCGTTTTTAATGGATAATTAACCGGATCTTAAACCGTCGCCCCATTAAATCTTAAAAAGGGACGAGATATCATTCTTCCTTGTTCTTTCCCTTTGTTCTCGACTAAGAGGCGCTAGAACCTTTCAATCCTTTCCGTAGGAGTTTCACAATCAATCTTTACTCCTAGGATTGGTTCTGCTCTGTTTTTGATGCAACCGAGCCGTGTCGATCAATCTTCGATATAAGCATCCTCTGGTGGATGCAGTTGTCACGAGGGGAGGATCGTGACCTGTTGTGTGGATAAAGAAACCGAGGAACTGTTTGAGGTAGGGGATTCATGGCTTCTCTAATTATATATGTGCAATCGTAGAATTAGCATGATTTATTCCTTTGGATCACAATGAAATTGACCTAATTAAATACTTGAACCGGATTAAAAGAATTGGTTGATCGCATACTGTTGCTTTATACCGTGATAACAGTTTGCCTCATGTTTTCCTAGATATAGTGATATCTATGCTTTCTTTGATTTATTGTTCGTTCATGATAGAAATTGATAATGAACGTAAAGCCGGAATTAATTGTTAATTAATTGGCTAAAGATAAAGAGGCATGTAAATTAATCCCGTTATTGTCGTTGTTGTAGTTGTTCTAATTTGAGGATAATCAAATTAGGGAAGTAAGCTTGGTTATTTAATTGTGATAGCTTACTGATTAGGTATCCATGATTGGAGCCTACGAATAACAAATCTGTTAATTCAATATGGATTAGAGAACAGATTATGTGGGAATTTCAAAAAGGGTTCTGAGTTACCCTCTTGTTTGTTAACGGGCCGAGATCCCACTTTGCGATGTTTGTTTTCCCGCTGCTTGTGTTGTGATGTGAGCCTGGATGGCTGTTGTGATATGTGGAGGCATGGAGACTTGTGGTTGTGGCAGCGGATGACGCCTAGTGTGGCGAGATGCATCGGTTTATGCATATGGGTGTCGGGGAGGACACCAAGGGTGATGGTATGAGATGAATGTGATGGTTTGATGTTGGTGGTTTGGTCTGGTTGTTTATCTGCATTACTTTTCCCCACTGCTCAAGGCAGCTGATCTTGCTTACCCTCTTTCCGAAGGAGGCGAAGACACGCGGGGCATGCCACGTGCTTTCCGTGTTTAGCCTCTCGATGGAGGATGGGTCTATGCTCTTTCTATAGGCGGCAAAGACTCGATGGGTAGTATATCTACTCACCGTGTTGAGCCTCCTTTGTGTTTAGAAGCATAGGATGTTTTTCTAGAATTCCTGGGAATGTGGAAAAGTATTTCTGTAATGAATGTTTGATTTAATGGTGAAAATCCACGGGGATGGAGATGCTGGAATTTAAAGGTGATGTGAATCTTAAAAAGGAGCAGTTGTTTCTTGAAAGTGATGCCATTTCAGTTTAATGTGGAATTATTCATTCTTAATTAATGTTTAAAGAATTAATTAATGTACAGTGGAACTGATAAATGAGAATGGAGTAATCTAATAAAGCTCTTCAATTGGTTGTGTGCTTATAGGATACCTAGTCTTAGAAGTAGCAGCCTGGAGTCTGAGAGACGTTAGCTGCAGTTGTATCTAAGACTAGGTAATGCCCATAGTGTGGATGTGAGTTACTTATATATTCTGTACTTTTTGTGTTTCTATACGCTACTCCACCCTGTCGGTAAGGGAAACTGACACCCCGGGGATTCTGAGCCCTGGGGGGGTGTTTTCCCCAACATTCTGATGGGAGGTTGAATGGATGACTACCCCCTTTGGCCCCGCTCTCTTCTCTTGGTAGATCTTAGTGCTGGTAGGCACAGTGGTTAGTTTTACCCATATATGTGTGTAGAGGGCTGTAATGGCTTGTGGTTATTTCACACACATATATTCTGGATATAGTATCCTATGGACTACTATAGGTGTAACGTGTATAGGCTGTGATGGCTTGAGGATCCTTACTCGGTGTATGGGCTGTAATGGCTTGAGGTATAATACCCGACGTATGATACACATTATACGAGCTGTGGTGGCTCCCAGAAACTACCTGGTTACTTTTGGTTGTGAGGATTGTGTGGATCTTAGCCCATGTGTTTGCGGGCAAGCCTTTGTGGTGCACGAGGTGAAGATTGTGGAGCTTGACCCATGTTGATACGGGCAAGCCTTTGGAGAGAGATGCACAAGACGTATGTTGTTGGGGCAAAGCGGCAAACCAGTGGGGAAGTGGTAGCGGGGTACCCTTGTTATTCTTTACTACATGCTATATTCTTGTATGCGTTACTTGGTGAGAGTAGCCATGGTGAGGTTGGGAACATAGTATACCTGTTTAGGTGACGAGTTAGTTTCACTTGTTGTTCACTGGGCTTTAGCATGCTTCTTTACTTTTGCACGAGAGTCTTGGGGAGGATCCTACTGAGTATACTGTTATACTCACCCTATGTATATATAAACTGTTTTTCAGGTCACTTGGAGCAGGTTGGAGATCAAGCTGGTTACTACTAGCTTGCGGTTGGAGGAGGAGCTGTTCGGGCTTGTGGTCGCTGTCGTTTTTCTTTCTTTTGGGTACTTTTAGTTTTCCCTTTCAGTTGTAGTACTTTTGCATGACATTTCATATATGTACTTGGTTTCTTTTTTATATTTCAGTTATGAGTTGGAGTTGGTTGGAGTCTATTCTATCTCTCTCTTCTGCATGTGTTCTCTTAGAGGGTAATGCCTCCCTTTTGTGTGTGTATTATACCCTCGGTGCTAGTCGCCAACCCGGGGCCTACTGGAGGCGGGACTCGGGGGTCATTATCTCCCTTTTCACATTGTCGGCCCAGGAGGGGTACACTTTGTGGGGAGGGGGTCGTGACATACATGATTAATAATTATAAACCAGAGGAACTTACACAGCCCTAACAAACCTTTCCTGAATCTCATCTATGAGGAAATCTAATTTTGTTCCATCCTGGTCCATTGTTACCTTCCCTTCTACACTTGTGCATAAAACAACACATACAACATATATATAATAAGGATAAAATTTATGCACCACCTATGCAATATTCATAAGCACCCTTTCATTTAATGTTGATGAAAAAGTTGATCCAATTCAATAAGAATACCTAAAGCATACAAAATACCTAAAATTATGGATTTAGAATGAAACACAAGATAACATCAAATGAAACAAGAGATTGGGGGTCACATGGATTTATAATTATAGTTTAGAGATGATCAAAATTGAAAATATTTGATTCCATAAAGGATTAAAGTGTATGGATCAAAATGTTACAAAGAAGAGAGGGGAGGGATCACTACTAGTCATTTTTCCTATAAGGAGGAGGAATTAAGATTAAATGGGTTGATGTTCAGTCAGAATAAGAACCTTTAAAACATCATTGTTATAAAATACTTTGTATCGATGATTGACATTATGGTTCCAGGAAATAAGGTCTCTCTATTCTACCACATAAGAAGACATTTGAGAAATAGAGGACATATTTAAAGATAATAGAGAATATATTAGAAGATATATAACCATTAATAGAGAATCAGTTGTTCTAGTCAAACAAAATAAGTGCATAACATGGAAAACATTACGTGGACCACATGATCCATTCTAGGTCACGAAAATCACATAACCCATAAAACATCATTTGATCACATGATTTTTCTTAATACATATAATCATGTTACCATGTGAAGGTCACATGAATCACATAAAGATTAGTAGATCATGAAAAAATCCTCAAGAGACAACCTAATCACATAAGATAGACTAATGGCCAAGCGTGTGCATCAAAGTTCAAATAAATTACCTTTGATTAGTTCATGGATTGATTAAGTGATATATTTAGACAAGGTGATCACACAAAGAGGTCAAGTGACATGATCACATGATTAGGTCTCTTGTATGGTTCTTGTGATGAGGTCATGCAAAGTTTTCTTGCAAAACAATCGCACGAGAGAGGAGGTTTTGAGAGCTATGGAGCTTCATATCACTGGTCAAATGACCAGCCTCTCACCCCCTATTTATAGGGAACCTAAAGGAATATGAATGGACTTATAGAATACCAAAAGATGTTTTTAATTCCAACTAGAGAAAGTATAAGAGACTCATGAAGTCATTTCCTACCTCATAACCGAGTCCTTGTTCCTTCAAACATCACTTTTGTGGGGGGGGGGATTTTTTGATGCTAGCCAAATGAGCATTGTATATTTTAGGAACAAAGAAATAACCAAAGAATAGGTATTAATATATACCCAAAGGAAAGAAAATTCTATCATGTATACATATAGATTAATCACCTAGGTCACAAGGACCATGTGAACTTCAATGAGGATCATGATCACATGACCCTAGGAACATCATGCAAAGGGGTTATGCAATTCATGTGATCTATTCTTGATCATGTGAAGCCCCATCAAATAGCCCAATTAATCATGTAAAACCCTTCTGATTATTCTTTTTTATCATATGAAATTTCATCTATCAATATCCCAATATGTTCATAAAATAAAAGTTAGAAAAGAGGGAAGCTTCATGGGAAGGGAGTTGCATTGGTTTTCATGTGATGTGGTTACGTGCCTCATAAAAACAATTAATGATCATGAAAATAACCTTAGAAAACCATATTGATCTAGTGATATCCATTCAACTTGGCTGTTTGGACATGAAACACCCTAATGAGTCTAATTCCCAATGCTGAATTTACAACAGAAACATCAAAGAGCCTATTACCATATATTGGATGTTGTATTGACATTACTATTTGTTGATAAAGAATATAACTGAACAATACTCTGAACCCTAATTGAAATATATGATTGGAATAAATACATATTCTACTACATTTAATAGATAATATTGGAATTTTCTTCCCATCATTTTCACACAAAAAAACTCATATCTTCTTTCATTCCATAAGAGTTCAAAATATTCCAATATCACTTCTCATAAGTTACAAGTTCATATAAAATAAAAAGTTTAAAAATTCAGTATAAATAATTATTGATTCATAACATTTCACTTTAAATATTATGACATTCAATAAATAGTAAGTGTACATCAGATAAAACATTTTTGAAAACACTTGCTTCCAGAATACACAATGGTTTTTTTCATAAACCATTACCAATGTGATACAACTTCTTTATTTTAAAACATGGGGGATTATAAGATATATTAATATGATTGTTTAATAAATTTATTGTTACATGATCATAATCATAAAAATATTTCAGGTTCCATATATTTCTTTACAATTTTGTTATATAATCACTCCACATTGAAAAATATAATTTTTATAGTTTGATGTAGATTTTGGGGAAAAAATTCTTAAATAATTTTCAATGTTGAAGGGGATATAAAATTTACTATATTTGAGAATAATTTTTTAGTCTCTAGGATCGTAACACACTTCTAGAGTTTTCCCTCATTGGATTATGTTTAATAATCATTACCTTCACTTATCAATATTATAGATCAATAAAAATAATATGGAATATTTTTTTACCATATTTAGTTTCATAATTTGAACAATGTTGTTGATACTTGTTTATAATCCAATGAATATTCTTATCACTAGATCCAACACATTGATAACACATTATGATAATTCCCCCACTTAATTTCAATGTTTTTTCATCTATTAACCATTTATTTAGTCGTGATTACCTATTCTTCAAAGATGGACAAGGATTATTTAATTCATTAAAAAGATGAGTTTAATTTTTTTGGTCTTTATCAACATTAATATAAATTATTATCTTTTCATTACATATAATCAAGTACCTTTTATTTATATAATAAGCATATGGTTCAAGTGATCTTTTATTTTGAGTGATGATACTTTTTTTAAAATAATTAAATGGTTTTGTCTCATTTATCCTCATAAACCAAAGAAAAATATTCATATATCTATTATCCATATATATATAACTATTCAATATTAACCTATTGTGTCATAAATCATTTAATCCATGTTCAAACCTCCAATGAAACAATCACCTACCAATCATTCTCAATATTATCACCATGTGTGAAGTATATGAAAATTTTCTATATTTCAAACCTAGTTAAATGGATATATACCTGGAAAAGACAGGTCGCCAGAGATAGAGGTCGCGGGGTCGCCAGAGACGGAGCTCACTGGGTCGCCAGAGTTCGCGGGTCGCCGGGCGTTTGGGGGTCGCCGGACGGTTGGGGGTTGAGGGTTGTGGGTCGCCGGGGGGGGGGGGGGGGGGGTTAGGGGAAAAAGGGAGGGCACGGGGGTTTGGGGGACGATCAGGGTGGGGGTAGGGAAGGGTCGACATCGTTAAAATAAATTACAGGTTTCGCAGCGGTTTATTAAAAACCGCCGCGAAACCTTTTGGAAAAAACGTTTAGCGGCGGTTTTGTGAACCGCCGCCACTGAAACTGGTTTTTATTGTAGTGTGTGCAAATTTATTTTATCCATGGTAGTTTAATTCTCCCATGGGAAGTTATTGGTGGGGCCCACAACCACCCAACTTCCCATGTGAGGTTATGAGGGCGGCGGTGCCCACACGAGCCCCCATCTTCTCATATTCCCTAACTCCTCTAATATCCCTCTTAAGTGTGTAACCCTTAAAACTTCCCATTAAATTGTGACCTTCCCTCTCCCCACATTTATTCAATGCCAACTCGCTAATTTAATTAAGTGAGTTATGTATTTTGAAATTTGTGGATTATCCTTTGTGGATTCTGAGAGACCTTTGGGGGTCTCGGGGTCCCTACTGAGTAGCGTATACTCACCCCTGCACGGGCTATGCCCTCACTACGTTGTGTTGGATGCAAACGACAGACAACGTTGATCGAGGTGGGAGCTCATGGAACTGGACGGTACCAGGAGGTGGATCACTGGACGGGACGTACTCAGAGCGGAAGGATGGAGCCGTGGAGCTTAGGTGACTATCTGTACCCACCCTTCATGTGGGATTACCAGAGGACGGCTCAGAGTTGCTGCTTTACTTTTCTGTTGCTGTACTTTCTTTTCAGTTGTACTTTACTTTAGTTGGGTTTGTATTCTGGCCCATTTACTTTTCCAGCACTTACTTTTGTAGCTCAGTTTACTTAGTGTTTACTACAGTTTGTGTACTCTGTGGTGATTGTTTACTTTATAAAGGCAATGCCTTCCCATTTAGCGGAATTTACGCCTTTGGTGCTAGTCGCCAGCCCCTGGCCTATGGAAGGTGGGATTGGGGTAGTCACGGCACGTGCCCCGAGGACGGGTCATGACACAAATGAAATTTTGTCGATCCATATAATTGAATCCAATTTAAAATCACAGGTTCATGTGGGTTTTACTCAAGATTATAAGTATGATGATTGTGTGAGAAGATAATGAATTTTGGTTGAACCAGAGTGCATCCATGGGTGTTGTCTGACAGATTTCTACCTGAATGAAGTATCCTAGCTAATCTTGAAAATGATACCATACGATAGATGAGTTGGGAATGTTCCGTTAAGTAGGAACTTCTATCATTAAACCCATGGAGTCGCTCATACTACCATGAGCATACTGGTGATGCATGGAGGATGTTGAAGTCATACATGGTCAATCCAAAGAGAACGAACTGATGTCATGTGATGAAAATATGGTCATGCTACTGCTATCATTAAACCTCCAAGTTCATGGTTAGAGAGGATAAAAGTTTGCATAGACATACAACCATGTGTATATATATATGCACCTACAGAAATTCTTATATGCAGGATCAGACTACATCCATAGAGAAGATGAACCAGAAGAGTGTGTGAGTCAAGGAGTATTGTTGTGTCAACATATTGAAGATGAAGAACATCGGTTGATAGAGATGAGGTTTCATTTCTATCCTAAGAATATTTTTGAGCATGTTTAGTGGATGCACAGTTTTATGGTGCATGATCGAAGAAGAGGATCAATCTATAGGATGCACTGAATGGGTTGGGCTTCATGTGGTTAAAAAACCTTCAAAAAGTAGATAGGAATATCCATGGATGAAATGTGGTTTCACATGAGGTCTCTTAAACTTATTTCTAGAAAGTATATAGACACACAGTAGATAGAAAATACACCATGTGGTTTCTCAAAGAGTTTTTTTAATATGTTTTTTTTCATATTATTTTAAAAATAGTTGGGTTAAAAATATTTTTAAAAATATGCCACAAAGGTGACATCAGCAATGCCGCCTTTCAACTAAAACCAAAAAAATAAAAAAAAAATATTTTTATTTATCTTTTTTTGTTGTTATATATATATATATATATAAACAAAAAAAACAAAAAAAATCAGCAGGATTTATCTGATTTTTAAAATCTAGAAGTACTGCCATTACAACAGTCTGGATTCTGATAGAAGCTCTCACCGAGGGCTCCCTTTTATAAGAGATCTTACTCTGAAAATAATTCCGCATTTCTGATGTGGGATTCTGGTTCTCCCTTTCCTGTGCAGAACGTTCTTCATTTCCGATGTGGGATTCTGTTTCAAGTATGTGGCTTTGAAAGACCATAAAATATAAAATATAAGACCAATATATATAAAACTTAATATATGGATTAAAAATATAAGAAATAGGTGAAAACAAAGAGAATTTAATAAAAAAATATTGATGGAAAATAATTTATAAGGTTTCAAAGACACCTACTTGAAACTTAAAAATGTTTCAAGTACGTAACCTTAAAAGCATATAAAATATAAACTATAAGACCAGCATGAATGAAACTTAAAACATGGATTAAACATATAATAAATAGTTTAAAATAAAAATAATTTCATAAAAAATGTTGATGGAAAATAAATTATAAGTTTTTAAAGACACCTAATTGAAACTTAAAAATGTTTCAAGTACGTGAATTTGAAAGTTTGTAAAATTCAAACTATAAGACCAACATAAATAAAACTTAAAACATGGACTAAACATATAACAAATAGTTGAAAATGAAAATAATTTCATAAAAAATGTTGATGAAAAATAATTTATAAGCTTTCAAAGACACCTACTTGAAACTTAAAAATGTTTCAAGTATGTTCCTTTGAAAGCCTATAAAATATAAACTATAAGACCAATATAAATAAAACTTAAAACATGGATTAAACATATAATAAATTATTTAATTAGTTAATTAATATTACTAATAATTAATTATTTAATTATTAATTATTTAATTAGTAATTATTAAAAATTAATTATATAATAATTAACTAATTAATTATTATATAATAATTTTTAATAATTACTATTTAATAATTATAATGAAAATTATAATTTATAATTATATTACTAATAAACTAATTAAGTATTATATAATTAATATTTATATTACTAATTAACTAATTAATATTATATAATAATTTTTAATAAATACTAATTAATAATTATAATGAAAAATTATAATTTATAATTATATTACTAATTAAATAATTATAAAAAGGGCCTCGACTCTATCTTTCTCAAAAAAGTTACTAATTAACTATTATATAATAAATAATTATATTACTGATTAACTAATTAAATATTACATAATTAAAAATTATATTACTCAGTTACTAATTAATTATTAAATAATTAATAATTATATTACTAATTAACTAATTAATTACTATATAATTAATTATTAATAATTACTAACTAACTAACTAATTATTATACAATTAATAATTACATAATTAATAATTAATAATTATAATGAATAACTATAATGAATAATTATAAATAATAATTATATTACTAATTAAATAATTAATTATTATATAATAATTTTTAATAATTACTAATTTATAATTATAATGAATAATTATATTACTAATTAACTAATTAACTATTAACTAATTAATAATTATTTTTCCAATTAACTTATTAATTATTATATAATAATTCTTAATAAATACTAATTAATATTTATGATGAATAATTATAATTTATAATTATATTACAAATTAACAGATTATCAAAAGGGACTATGCTCTATCTTTCTCAAAAAAAAATAACTAATTTACTATTATATAATTAATAATTATATTACTACTTAACTAATTAATTATTATAAAATTAATGATTAATAATTACTAATTACCTAATTACTAATTATATCATTAATAATTATATTACTAATTAATTATTATACAATTAATAATTTTATTACTAAGTAACTAATTAATTATTAAATAATTAATAATTATATCAATAATTGACTAATTAATCGTTATATAGTTAATTATTAATAATTACTAATTAACTAACTAATTATTATACAATTAATAATTATATAATTAATAATTATTTTAATAATTAACTAATTAACTAGTTAATAATTAATAATTTTGACGAATAATTATAAAGAATAATTATATTAATAATTAACTAATTAATTATTATATATTAAATTTTAATAATTACTAATTAATACTTATAATGAATAATTATAATTTATAATTATATTACTAATTAAATAATTAACTATTATATAACTTATAATTATATTAATAATAAACTAATTAACTATTATATACTTTATAATTATATTACTAATTACCTAATTAATAATTATATAATTAATTATTAATAACTACTAATTAACTAATTAATTATTAATAATACTAATTAACTGATTAAATAATGTATTATATTTTTAATCCATGTTTTAAGTTTCATTTATATCGGTCTTATAGTTTATATTTTATAGGCTTTCAGAGACACATACTTGAAACATTTTTAAGTTTCAAGTAGGTGTCTTTGAAAGCTTATAAATTTTTTTCATCAATATTTATTATGAAATTATTTTTATTTTCTACTATTTATTATATTTTTAATCCATGTTTTATGTTTCATTTATGTTGGTCTTATAGTTTATATTTTATATACTTTCAAAGTTATGCACCTAAAATATTTTTATGTTTCAAGTAGGTGTCTTTGAAAACTTATAAATTTTTTTCCATCAACAATTTTTTAAAAGTTATTTTTATTTTCAACTATTTTTTATATGTTTAATCCATATTTTAAGTTTCATTTATGTTTCTCTTGTAGTTTATATTTTATAGGCTTTCAAAATCATGTACTTGAAAAAATTTTAAGTTTCAAGTAGGTGTCTTTGAAACCTTATAAATTATTTTCCATCAACAATTTTTATGAATTTTTTTCAATTATTTATTATATATTTAATCAATGTTTTAAGTTTCATTAATATTTGCATTATAGTTTATATTTTATTGTCTTTTAAAGCCACGTACTTGAAACAGAATCTCACATCTGAAATGTAGAATGTTCTGCGCAGGAAATGGAGAACCAGAATCCCACATCGGAAATGCAGAATAATTTTCTAGGGTAAGCCCTCTTATAAAAGTGATCCCTGGGTGAGAGCTTCTATCAGAATCTAGACTGTTGTAATGGTAGTACTGTTAAACTTTAAATAGGAGATAAATTCTACTGAAAATTTTATTTTTATTTTTATTTTTGTTTTGTTATAAATATATATAAATTAAAAAATTACAAAAAATGATTTTTTTGGGTATTAGTGTAAAGGGGGCATCATGGATGTCGCCTTTGGGGGTTATTTTTAAAAATATTTTTAACCTCTCTATTTTTAAAAAAATATATTTTTTTAAAAAAAACTTATTAAGAAAAACTCTTGCTCAAAGTGTTTCGCAAAAGCAGTTTGCCACATTGTTTCCTATATCTATATTTCTAAAAACAAAAATTATATAAATAACAATCTTTTATATATATATATTAAAAATATATATTAACACAAATAAATAGGTTATAAAATTATATAACTAAAAATAACCATAGTAAAAAAAATTAAAATAAAACACATGTTGAACAACATCATATTAATTAAAACATGGTAACAAAAATTAAAACACTGAAACATTAACACAAGTGTAAATGTTAGAAAATTTAAAACGCAATAAATTTGAGGTATGTAGAACTTAACAAAAGACAAGTAATTAAATATGAAATTAATTTTCCTTATTCAATAACTAATAAATTCACATCGATGAAAGAGTTGAAAATTTTTATTTCAAAAAAATAAAATAACACATTTGTGGTAATAATGAATTGGGACATGAAGGAGAATGAGATAATAGAGAGGATGTGGTTTATTCTTAACAATTTCATATTTTTATAAACAATAAAATCCATCACAAAAGAATATTTTGACATAAAAATATAATTTAAAAAGATATAAAGAGAATATATCATATTAAATATAGAAATGATAGAATATAACAAACTTATAATAAAATATTCAAGGAAGGAATATTATGATGTAATTAATTGAAAATTAATTCAACAAAAACCCTTACTGAAAATTCCCTCTTGGTCAGAAGTGATCTAACATTATTTATAATAAATTTATGTTTATTATTAATATATATAATAACTATATTTACATTTTTTTACATGATACCATTTTTTAATAATATCTTAATATCCATTTATTAATCATTATTTGTTAAAATTAAAATTTATTTGTTATTTGTCTCATTTTTTATGCTACCTCTGATATGATAGTTCTGGTCTTTACTCTATGATCATAGGTTCATTACCACAATGATATTAATGAATATGTAATATATTTATTTTATATATTTATAGAGTCAAACTATCATTTCATGGATCTTTTGGTGATGGTTCACATTGACCAATTAAAAATAGTCTTTTAGAGATTATTAAATTAACAAAAAAATGAATTTATTGGTGAATATATTTTAGAATATTTCCAATTTGTAATTATAAAAAAATATTAAATCATTAATTCATAAATCATATTAGCAATATTTAAGTTTTATTATTCCTTGATTAATGTAAATTATATATCATCTTTCATGTAAGTGGTAAAGTCAACCAGAACAAGAACATGTTATAATGACTCAACGAGAAAGAAGATATTATTTTATAGTAACAATATTACATTATAGAAGATTAATGATTTAAAAAACATATTATTGATGTTTTAAATAATATTTAAGATTATTTAGATGAAGAAGAAAAATAATAACAATTAAGGATAGTATGACACATATATTGAATACTTGAATCTTCTCTTAGAGAGCCTCTTGGAAATGATGGATTTAGAACAAATTATTATTACGTGGACTTATAAAACATGGGATTTGATTTTTAGGGATATATTTTAAGTATTTATTCAATATGAAACCCAAGAAATGTGTGGTTTGAGGTGGGTTGAGGAGGGGTCCTTTTAGAAATGAGCTTGAGTAGAATTTTTACAAATACTAATTCTTTAATGTGTAAGAAATGTCTTTTAACCTGGAATGTGGATCCATGTAGAAAAATAATATAGATAAGATATGGGGTGTTCAATAATTTCCTCAAAACATGTTTATATATAATGTTTTATAATATTCTGGTACTTTACTCTATAAATTTACTCTTTTACCTCATTTTACCTTTACCATGATAACTCTTTTTTTCTTCTTAACTCATTTTTATGCCTTAAAATAAAATTAGATTTATTATATAATTTAGTCTTTCTAATTCCAAATATGAAATCCAATTTCTTTTATTCAATTTTTTAAGGTGATAAAAATTTATTTTATTCTAAAAACACATAACACAAAAAAACAATTTTTAGATAAATGTATTTTTAAGCATAAAAAACATTTAACATTATTAATTAAAAATTAATAATCATTGGATTGATTTAGAATGTATATATAATAAATAAATCATTAAAATCATTCTTTAATGGTGATCATTTTAATTTATTAAATTAAAAAGAGAAAATATAAAAAAAACAATTCCTTGAAAAATATGTTTGTTTAACATTAAATTATTTATCTTTATTGCTATCTTAATGATAATAAATGAAATAATGTTTATTAATTTATATATATATATATATAAACACAAAATTTTATTAAATTTTAAACTTAAAATGTGAGAAATTTAACTTTTAAATAAAACGATATAATATATAATAATGATAATTTTTTTTTAAATAAAATACTTTTTTTCAGGAAAAATAAAATTATAATTCCATTTATTTCTCTAGTTATTTCTTGTATTCTATTAATTTATATTACTAATAATTATTTTAATTTTATCAATAAATTTTTTTGATAACATTCTTTAAAAGTAATAAATTTAACAAATATGTATAATTTATAAAAAATAGTTCCTTTAAAATCAATTTGATTTTATCAAGTGAATTAGTATCATTTAATTATATTAAAATACCATTTATTTTATTTCCATTAAATTTCATTTAAATATTAATAATAACTAAATAAACTTTTTTATTTCAATTATATATTTATAATTCCAAACTTGTAATATGTTTACTAATATTATACCCAATGACTATATTTCCTTTAATAACTGATATAAAATGACTATATTACCCACATTACATCCTTTAATTCCATTCCCTTACAACTATACAAATCCTACTTCTCCTTCCTATAGTTTTCATTTTTTATTTTAATATTCTACCGTAATTAAATAGTGAATTGTTCATTTTAGTTTGATGATGCATGTAAGACAAGCTATCATATATTTAAAAGTTAAATTTAGAACTATAAGTTTAGGGCGTTATATATTCTCACCATCATTCTTTGATATCTTGGTTCAATAGAGGGTTCATTTGGTGTAAGATATTTTACTATGCAGACCTGTACATTTTAGATGGGTGTACCCCATTGAACACTAAAAAAGATATTGAAAGGGTTTATAAAAAATTAAAGTCTTCTAAAAGTTTATATTGTGGATTATTATATTTTATAATAATCCATGGAATTATATACCAAATACCTATCTGACATGGATAGCCTTGGTCATTAAAAATATCACTACTAAATGTACATTAAAGGTGAAGTGATTTTAAGAGTAGATATTGTGATAATATCAATCATAGATTTTCAACAAGCTCACCTATATGTTTTGTATAATATTTTTTTGGTTGTTCCATGGGTTTGTGGTCAACAAAAATTTTATGCCAAAAAAATACACGGAATCCATTACATAGTCCTTACTGAAGCAAGACAAGTTGAGTTTGAGTAGAAAAGATTTTTTATGCCTGAAGAAGAAGAAAATGATATTTTTATGTTTCTTGTGAATACTCACACACCATAGGATATATATTTATAAAAAAACATTTCTTGTTCTGGTGACTTGGTGTTGAAACCCTCTTTTTAAAAGTAGTAAATAGATTTCTCACATTGTTAGTGAAGAGTTTTGAGACCATAAAAATAATTTTTTAGGATCTTATAGGAACTTTTTGGCCAAAAAATCACTTACTATAGGGAATATGGAAATTAGGGGTAGAGTTCAGTTCACAAGAGTTTATTTTACTATTCATGGATCTAAAATAAAATTACAAATAAAAGTTTATTATCGTCTAACATTAGGAATTTTTCAAGAATAAATAAGAGCTTGGGGTCATGGTTACATACCCAAGTCTTGTTCACCCAGGTCTCTTTCACCCTGCCCATTCACATAGATCATTTACCTAGCTTGTGTCTAGGAACCCAAGTCACTATTCCTAGGTCCTAGTACCTAGGTCATCGTACTCAAGCCCTCATGTCTAGGTTGATTTACCCAGATAACTATTTGGGCAAAGGCACTAGCATGAATGCACCCTGAACCCGAGTTGTCCTTATTGAACTGACATGCATGTGTAGCTCCCATACACTTGGCTCCCTATGTTTTTTTAAATATAACCCTTTTAGTCATCATTTGATAACATTTGGAAAATTAAGAGACACCCCATATCTCTATTTTCCCAAGTCTTATACTCCCTTTAGGTAGCCAAAAAGCATAAAACTAATAAGAATTTACCAAAATTAAGGGTAATTTCATTTCTTAATGGTTAAATGCATTAAAAACACTTTATAGGAAACCAGTTCTATATAGTTACTTAATAATAGGATATAGAAATCATATTATCTGACATACTAGAGTTCCATTCTCTTAAATGTATCTTAGGAAACCCCAGGCCAATAAAGAAAATCCTCATCCAAATTTCATAAATAGGGAAACCACTTAACCCTGGTATCACTAGCGATATCTCTTCACCTGAGTATCACTTGGGAAAACTACCCTTCACCAAACTCTACTACTTGGGTGAGCTTCCACCCATGGCCCCTACTAGGGAAACCCTTCTCCCAACTATACTACTTGAGTAATTCTTCACCTAGGTCCCCCAACTAGGGAGACCCTTCACCCTACTCTGTTACTGTAGTGAATTCAATCACCCAAGTCTCACACTTAAGCACCCCTAATAGGGAATATTTTTTTCCTAGTTTCACACCTTGTCACCCTTCATAAGGTGAATTTATTTTCCTACACCTCACAACTAAGTGCATATACTAGGTCAAACCCCTTTAACTCAGGTCGCATCTATGGTTTCCCTTACTAAGGAAAACTCATTCACCTAAGTCTCACACCTAGTATCTTCTAATAGATTGAATCCATTTTTCCTTGGCCTCAAACATGGTTGATCCTTCTAGGGTGAACCTCTTTTTCCTAAGTTTCAAACTTGAGTGCCCCTACTAGGTCAAACCCCTTTCACCTAGTTCTCACACATAGGTTCCCACTCTTCCTATATAGGCCTCCTATTGAGTGTAATCCCCAACCATATCTTCTCTTATCAAGGAAAAAATATATAGGTTAAACTAGAATGGTTCCCATTTCACCCTTATTTCCAAACTAGGATCCAATTCTTCTAAACCCTAGGCCATATACCCTAAGATAACAATATATTACTTGAGTAGAGACACTCCTCTTTGTTCCCAAAATTCATTTTGTCATGATATTCCTCTTATTTTATAAAAATTTCTTGAGATGAGATACTCCAATTAGAACCCAAAATACCTTTACCTAACATGTTTTTTAGAGTGAACCATACCATGGGCCACCTACTAGGTTTAATCCCAAACTCAACCTATTCCTTTACCTAAGTCACCAACCAGGTCCGGCGCCTAATATAATATCATAAAAAATCCTTACTCAATCTCCTACTTTCTCAACTTTAGTGACACAATCATTATATATAGGCCTTCTCCTTACTGTAATCCCCAGCCATGTCTTCTTGTCCTATTCTATTTCTAATATATAGGATTAACTACCATGGTACTCTTATCAATTATAATCCCTAACCAAATATTCTTATATCTAGTATTGGGAAAAAATACCTCAAGGTAACATTGTAGCATTTTTGGGTTGGTTGTGTTTGTTGACAATGTAGGTTTCCATGGTGAATTACTGAGTTATAGAAATTTTATAGACAATCCATGTTTAAAAAGAACCATTCCAAATGAATATAAGATCTAGAGGTGGTACAAAAAGAGCAGATACAAGGTGGTGTCGTTTTCCAGTGTTTGCTAAATTTTTGGGGTCCAAAATTTGGAGTTTGGTGAGCATCCCAAAATATGGATTTCCTTGGAGATCTCATCAAAATATGGAAAATTAATAAGTTTCGGGAAGATGTGATTCTTGATATGGATTTTGTGAAGGCATGAAGAAATTTGATTGTGTTCTTCACAATTACAACGAGCTTCGCAAGCAGCAGAGTTGAAGAGCATTGTGGCGGCGAAGGGAATTGCAATTATAGCTTCGTGGCAAAGGCTCGAAGGAATTGAAGGAATGATCCATGATTACGATGAGCTCTGTGATCTGAAAATTTCTATGTTGCTTTGTGATATAGAGATAATTTCAGTGGAAATATCAGAGCTTTGCAATTTGAGATGACATAGCACTGACTTCACACAGAACATTTGAGGGTCGGAGGAATCGCCTATAAATAGACCTCGACCCCCTTGAGAGAAGAAGAGAGTTTTCCAATAAAAAATTGTTGCTCTCGAATCATGAATGAGGTTCATGGACGCAGTGTGCATCGCGAAATATGGGAACTTCATGGCGACTAATCTAGCTCTGCAAAAGTGGTGTGTTCAATGTTGGCTCAGTGAGCTTTGTGAAGGAAGTCTCTTTGCGACCGCTTGAGCTCTATGGCGGCCTAAGATTTTCATAGGATTTCTCTTTTTGAATTTTTGAGCTCTATGAAGTAGTGTTCTCCATGATACAGTGAGCTCTGTGAAGGTGTGTGCTTTTTGAAGAGGCAGGGACTTCGCGAAGGCTTATTTGAGCTTCACGGAATTGGGAGCTTTGTGAAGTAGGGTGCTTTGTGAAGGTATTTCAAAATATTGTTGCCTATTTATCAGTGGAAAATGGGTATTCATTAGTAGATGAAATTTTTAATTCAACATAGCATCTATATATAGTGAAGGATGCATTAATTAGTGATAATTAAGGGACCTACAAGTCTATAAACTTTGAGAGGATCCTTTCCAAGTGCAGTGAGAAAAGGAAGAGGAAGATGGTTATCCTTTCTACCGGCAGTGATCCAGAGAGAGAGAGAAATAGGGAGTGACCTTTTGTAAAGTAGTGATATGACCCTAAACATTATAAAGGCAGTGATCCTAGGCATAGAAGTGATCTTTCCCAAACATTATTGGTAGTGAGAATTAGTGGATTTGGTATAGCGACACATCGTCGTTTTATGGTCCTTGGACGTATCCTAGTGGGGGTGAACCAAGTAAAAATCTCTTTGTATTCCTATTTTCTTCTCTGTGTTGCATACAAAGAATCATCATCAGATAAAAAAAAAATAAGTAATCATAATAACCACACAAGTGAAAACAAAGTGACCCTTGTAATAAAGAGGTCATGATCTAGTGGGGAAAGAAGGATTTAGAAAAATAATATCCATACCCTAATTCACCCCCCCCCCCACTCAGGGTATATAGGACCCTATTGGTCCTACCATCTAGTTACCAATTGATATTATAAACTGGAATGGGTAGAAAATTCTTATTCACCACTCAATCCTCCATCATTTTCTCTTTCATGATGTAAATATCCTTAATACATGATGTTAAAATGCATAGATCAGTCCTGTCACATGACCTTAAACTATAAACTCAAAAATGTTAGATTTTTTTACTATAAATAAAAATACATAGGATGCCTCTCTATGTTTAAATCCTAAATTCCTCAAATATACATATAACGAACCTACCCGGGTCAACTAGACAAGATACCTGAACTAGCTCGTCACATAATATAGGTAAAACAAGAAAACAGAAACCAATCCTAAATAATAAAAAACAAGACATATAACCAGAGTACAAAGTAGAAAAAAATTAGATACCACAAAATACATACAATACAAGAAAAAATAGGCTAAATCATAATGTAATTTTAGTCCCCATGTTGCCAACAGTCACCTCCAGACCAACCCAAACTGAAAGCAATAACAACAATATAAGCCATCATGCTACGGGATGATCTTCCCTTTACATGAATCCTACAATGCCAAATCTTCAAATAACCAAAGTCATAAGTTGTTTATAACCCAAATCCCATTTGGATACCACCATTATTTCTATACAAGGTCTAATATTAAGGATGCGATAATTTTAGATTTTAAAAAAAACTTGTTTTACAAATTATTTTCCAAAATAAAATCTAGTTGTAAATCATATTCGCTTTTTCAAATTTGGTTTTCATAAAATACTATAATATTCTTGAACTAGAAATATGATAGGTATAAGTGATAAAAATAGAAAATAATATTTATGCATCAAAGAGGTACACATGTCCATGAAATAACTTATCATGCAAAGATATGTGATGCAACCACATATAAAAATCTCTAAGAAACAATCCATGATAAAAACAATCATGCAATAAATAAACATAAATGATAAATGAAAAAGAACCTCATATTGGGGTCTGGCGTCTGGGGCAATGCATACTATACACTCACAAGCCTAAACAGGTATATGTTGGATCCAACAGACCTCAAGTCCTTCTAGTCGATATCACAAAAAATTACTTCTCAGTGGTGCAACGCCCACAAAGGCTACCTGTGTCCCTTTCCCGATGCACCCAAGGTTCCCAATGTAAATTTTTCCAAATAAATTTCAAAACCATTCTCATAATTTAATAAAAAAATTAAAAATCTTATCTAAACTGCTTCAGAGTTTGAAAACCCAATTTCAAATCAAGAAAATCCATTTCCAAAGAAAAAACACTTTTTGAAAAAAAAACCCATTCCAATAAATCATTTGAAAAAAATTATCAACTATAATCAATGAACAACCCAATGTAATTTATCAATAATGATATAAAATTCTTGTGTTGGTAATTTTATTCTCAAAACATTAGCAACCACATTCCCTTTCCTATAATCAATATAAAAATCAAAAGTATAAAGATACTCTACCCAAAATATTTATCAAAAATTCAGATCCCTTTGAGTAAAAATATATTTCAGGATATTATGATTAGAATATACCATAAACCACTCCCCCAAAGAGATATTGACGTCACATTTTGAGTGCATGCATAACCACTGTGAACTCAAGATCATGGGTAGGGTAGTTCTTCTCATGAGGTTGTAACTAGTAGGATCCATAAGCCATAACCTATTTCCCTTACATCAAGAAACATCAAAACCCATACCAAATTAATCACAAAAAACATCATTACCTGATCCTGGTTCTAGAAGAATAAAAATTTCTACTGATGTCAAACTCACCTTTAGCTCCTCAAAAATATTTTACACTCACCATTCCATTCAAACATTACAACCTTATAGATTAAATCTTTCATCGAAGAATAAATCTTGGAGAAGTCTTAAACAAACTGTTTATAATAACTATCCAAAACCAAGAATCTCTAGATCTCAAACACATTTCTAGGATTCTCCTAGGAAATAACTGCATGTAACTTTTCAGTATCTATTGAGAAACCCCTATCATATATCACATTCCCTAGAAACTTCACTTCCTATATCAAAAACTCATACTTTGAAATATTACCATACAGATGATGTTCTTTCAAGGTTTGAAGAATGACATCCAAATAGTCCATGTAATACTACTCAAACTTTGAGTACACTAAAATATCATCCACAAATACAACAACAAAAGGGTCTAAGAATTTATGAAGGATCTAGTTCATTAGATCCATAAATACCATAGGAGGATTAGTAAGACCGAATTACATAACAAGAAATTCAAAATGCACATATCAACTCTTAAATTCTATATTAGGTATATCCTCTTCTCAGAATCTCAACTGGTAATACCCTGACTAAAGTTAATTATTATAATACCAATAAGCCCCTATGAATTGGTAAAATAATCATCAATCCTTAGAAAATGATATTTGTTCATAATGATTACCCTATTCACCTTTCAATAATTAATACAAAGTATGAGGCTCATGCTTGCCTTATTATAAAAGAGGACAGGTGAAGCCCGTAGTAACATTCTAGGATGAATAAATCCTCTAGAATCTAGTTTATCAAGTTGGAACTTATGTTCCACCAACACAGCAGGTTCTATAAGGTAAGATGAAAAATAAATTGGAATCATACCAGGGAGCAGTTCTATAGTAAAATAGACCTCTCTCTATGAAGGAAAACCAAAAAGATCATCTGAAAAGACCTCATGGTACTCACACAAAACTATGAGAAGTTGACCTCCCAAATAAGGGTCAATGACATTAATAAAAATCTTTGACAAATATCATCATATTTTCCTAGAATAAGGAACAAAAAGATTTGTCATTCCAGATCTAGATTCTCACTCACCCGGGAAAACATGAGTGACCCCATCAGTAGATAAGAACTAAACTTGATCGTGACAATATTAATTATGGTCCTTCACCCTGATCATACAATACATTCCAATAATAAAGTCTAATATATCAAGATCAAGAACTAATAAGTCCCCCACCACATTGTAATAGGCTATCATTACCCCACACGTGAGACATCTAACAACTTGTTGGGACATATTTCCCAAAGATGTGGAAAGATGAAAAAATAATGGCATAATTTATGAATATAAACCCAACACATCAACTAACATTGATGTTATAAAATAATAAGTAGCACAAATATCAAACAAGTTTTTCACTATAAAAATGAAATATACACCATACATCTAATAATAGCTAGACCGACTTTAGATTCCCCTAGAGCATACTTTGTTGCACAAATACTTCCAGTATTAGCTAAATGAACATCTCTATTGGCCTACTAATTAGACCCACCACCCTTGAAGAATCATTATAAACCTATGAAACCCTAGTGAGAGTGTATCCTACCCTACTTCCCTAAGATATCTTTTCACAAAAACATTATAGATGAAGAGATCATTCACAAAGATGATAAGTCTTTGGAGCCTCTATGAAATTATGCCCGGTATGAACATGCCTCCTAAAATTATAGAAGATTACCTATTGTTTCCCTATCAAATCCCCTAAAACTGGTTCAAAAGAAGACTGACCACTCTTAAACTTCCTTTTATTTCCATAAGATACACAATGGATAACCATTGAACCAATTGAATCTCCATCTAAGCTTGTCATACTAGATATGTCTATCTCAATAAAATATACCTTGTTAATTACTTCCCACAAAGGTCAGAAGGCTCGAGAGTATCAAAATTGATTGAATATCAGGCCTCAATACTAACTCAAACCTCTGAGACTTTACGTACTCATTGGTGACAAGATCCATTTCCAGATGCACCAACTCAGCAAACTCGGAATAATACTCCAGGATGGTATGTCCCCCCTACTATAAGGTTAGAAACTCCTTTTTTATTCACCACATGTAATTTATCAGGGTAAAAATGTTCGTTAATAATTTTCTTAAAGGAATACATGGTAAGATCCCCATGTAACTTAGCTTACACAATAGAGTCCCACCATCTCCTTCCTGGTCCCTTGAGAATATACATGAAAAAACCCACCTTAGAGTCTTCAAGAAGTTAAATATCCTTTCTATATACTCAATTGACTCCTTAGATTCCTAGGGTCCTTTTTCACCACAAAAGATGGTTGGATATTTCTTTGTAAATTATAATCCATGATCCACTATGCATCCTAGGTTCCCGACACCCACTTGACCCGGAGTCTAAACAGCATGAATAAAAAATTCTTCCAAAGTAGGTTCCACTATAGTATTTTCCTATAGAACCTATATCGAAGCTTCCTCTCATGGATTTGAAATATATATTCTCATAGAAATTTTCTAAGAAATGAAAACAACCAATCAATTACAAGAAAATTCAAAAATCATATAACTAACATTCAGTATTAACATCAAAGCTTTAAAACATTAAAAATTTAAAGAAACCTTGAAAAAACATTACTTAAAAATGAATAGGTCAATTTAAATAAACTTCCTATATATTTCATTCAAATGACCTCAAACTCCAAGTCTCAAAACTGGTAAAAAGTCCCTGACCACCCATGGTAACTCAGTTTGAGTCATAGAAGTGAGCTGATTAGGCCCCTTTTCCACACCAACTATCTAAATTCTGACGATCCTAATTCCATTCTACCCAAGAAATGGATCCAAAATTAGGTAGTGCTAACACACTTCAGTCTAAGCATCCCTTTGATACCAAATTCTAATTAACCAACTTGGGTCAACTAGAAAAGTTATCCAAGAAGGCCCATCACATAATATAGGTAAAATAAAAAAACAAAAACCAGTACTTAATAAAGAAAAACAATAGATACAACTAGAGTATGAAGTATTAACATACTAGATACCAATAAATAAATAAAATCCAAGACAAAAAAAGCTAAAATAGAATGTAATTCATGTCCCCATGTGACCAACAGTCACCTCCAGACCATCTCAAATTGAAATAAGTATCAATAAGAGAATCTATAATGCTATAATATTATCTTCCCCTTACCTGAATCAAGAGATAAAATATCCACAAATGACCAAAGTTGCAAGTAGGTTGTGAGTTAAATACTTGTAGGATACCACCATAGTTTCAATATAAATTCTAATATCAATAATGCAACAATTCTATATTTTAAAACAAAGTTGTTTTATAAATAATTTTCAAAAATTAAATCTAGTTTCAAATCCTTTTTCCTTTTTATCCTTTGGTTTTTATAAAATACTTTAATATTATAAAACCAGATATATAAAAATTATATGTGATAAAAATAGAAAATCATAACCATGCATCAAGAGGTACAAAAATCCATGAAACATCCTATCTTGTGAAGTTATATGATACAACCTCATATAGAAATTTGTGAGCAACAATCCATGATAAAAACAATCATGCGGTAAATAACCATAAATTATAAATGACAAATCTCCTCATATTGGGCTCTAGCCTATGGGAATATGCGTACTAGACACTCACAAGCCTTAATAGCCATATTTTGGATCTATAATATATCTATTCCCACCTATTGATATCAAAAAAAAGTTACCTTATAGTAGTTAAACACCCACTAAGGCTACCAATGTATCTTTCCTGACTTACCCAAGGTTCCCAATATTCATTTTTACAAATACATTTTAAAACCATGCTCATAATTTTATAAAACATTTTCAAACACAATGTGAACCATTTTGGAGTTTGAAACCCAAATTCCTAATCAAGAAAATCAATTTCCAAATCAAAACCACTTTTGAAAACTTTTCCTTTCTAATAAATCATTTGAAACCACTTATCACTTCAAATCAATGAAAACCCAAAGGAATTTATCAAGAAAAAATATTTAATTCAATGAATTAACCCATTATATAGAAACACATACCTAAACATGGTAAAAACCTATCTTCTTTTAACAATAGCATCTGAAAACCAAGAAAAAAACCTTCAAAATACAATTCAAGAAAAGAAACTGAAAAGGATCAATAGAAAACACTATTTAATCATTAATTTGTACACAACCATATCGAAAAAATAGTTGTAACTAAAACCAAATAATAACCATAAGTATTGCATACCTGGAGAGAAACAATCCAACCCCAATGGTGATCAATCATTGAACAAATTGATCCAAAAGGAAATGAGTCTCTCAATATTACATAGGGTAAGCTTTATGTCAAGAAGGCTTGTCTGTAGGTACAATAAAAAAAATCCATACGCCCACCTAAAAACCACAACTCGTGTCATTTACACATCGTTTAATACCATTAAACGTCATGTAATCCATTAAGTCTATAATTAATGAAAAAACATTTCTTTTTTATTAAAACCTGATATTTTCCATTGAACAATGTGAACTGTATACATGTAATATAAAACATTCACATTGTGTATACATTTAATAGCTTCTTCCTTGAAACCATTACATGCCATGTACTCCAATTACATGGCGTTTAAGTTCCCAATGAGAAGAAAAAACTACAATTCTAATCAGAAAATTCAAAAAAATCATTGACTTCATTATTAAAGGTATCCCCCCTAGTTCTTTTTCAGCATTAATCACCCAAAAAATGGAAACCAAAAACAAAGGTTAAAACTTACCTAAAAATGTAATGGGGAATTATAATACCTTTTCTCTTATGTGATGATCATAATATGGAACATTACTACCTTAAGTCAGGATACTTCTCTTGGAAAAATCATAATGATATTTAGTTGATATTATCCTATTGGTTTCAAAAATACCTTGAGTCAATATAATAAACCGGTTTCACTATATTTTGGCCTCCTACTAGGAGTAAGAACCAACTGTGTTAGCTGCCTCTTATGTGATGAGCATAACAAACCCATGTGATGAGAATGGGATTACCCAAAACTTTATTAGGTGGTTTTCTTGAGGTGATCATGATCAACCTCCCTGAGGAAATGATCCTAGAACCACCTATGTGATGATAATAATACCTCCTTATATTGATGAGCATAAGGTGAGTCATCCTCCTTTGGTGATGAGTTGAGGATGAACTATTACTCCCATGTGATGAGAATGACATTCCCTCACGTCTGGGCATAAGGAAGATAAAACAAGCCTCCTCTGGTTTTATCCCTAGACATACCTTTTCTTATTTAGTTATTAATAAACATGATGATCCAAAAAAGTTCTGATTATGCATAAATTCTACACAAACCATCAATAGGAACCTTTCTCCTAGTTTTCCATTCAAGATAATGTTAAAAAGCATTGAAGTAAACCTCATTAAATGACCTTAAAATAAATGATATGTTATATTAAGTGTAAATAAAATATTTGGGTTCTAATTATATTCATAGAGATACACATTAATCCCTCTTTATAGTATTGATCTGAACAACACAACACCAACCACCTCCCTAGATAGTGATAAATTCCAAAGTTCCCAATTTTATCTATAAACCCTAGAATCACTGATTAATAAGAGAAATATAGAGGACCTGTGATATATGAAAATTTTCACATCAACACATGGTTTATATCATAGTTTTGTTAGAGGGGTAACTAGTCATTTTCTTGGATATAGGAATAATTTAGGAACATATCATAAATCTACGTGAGAGTCTCGAAGTTGGAAATAATTCAACCCAAAATGGAGATATGAGCCTAACATTCAATTATCTTAACCAATGAACAATATAAATTTTCACCAGTAAGAAACCCCAACAGCCACATTCCTTAAGAAAAAACCTCTAAAATTACATTGACTCAAAGTTTCATGGGCACAGATTCCATCATAGTTTTCATTGGAAGCATAATAGTGAACTTGATTTGAATCCTTTAACTATGAATGTGATAGATCGAACATGCACTCTTAATTTTATTATTGTGTTTATAAGTTTAAAGTTTGTTTTTTCCATTAGTGACTTAAAAATACCTACAATTCAAATAGAATCAAAAAATGAACCCTCGAATTCCAAGGTCATTAGACAAGATGGTAAGATACCTCAAGCCACTGCACCTGACCAGCTAATGTGTCAAATATATGCATTGACTACCATTAAAACCATGTCCATGTGGCCCCAACATACATTTTAACCAACCCATATCCTCAAAATTAATTTATTGAATACCTTATTATGAGATTAATATATTCACATCTTCATCCCAACATTCGAGGAAACATGTGAAAATATTCTTGATATGAAGCCTCATGGAATTCCCTACCAAAAACAATCCATAGATAATTTGGTATCCCATGTTTTTGTATCCATCCAAATTGAGATTCAATCCCTAGATATAAATAAAACATGCCTCCCTTACCTTATGAAGGTGAATAATGGTGTCTACCACATCTGGGAAACCACCAAGGAGATAACTTGGAGGGATCATATTCACTATGGTCATCATCATCGATTCCTGGTCCCAAAAGCTTTAGATAATTATATATTACCCCTATTCATCCAGACTATGGTACGCAAAATAATATTTCTTCAGGGGAAGATAATTTTTGTATCTAAAGGGTTTTACTATATCCTTGTAGTTTCTAGATCCCTTATAACCCATCAACATATCCCAATAATTTCATGGGGACAATTTAATATTTCTACTATCCAAAAGCTTCTAACTTATTCACAATTAACCTTAGTTTATATGATATTCCATGGGAAACCCATGACCATAGGTATAGAGAGAATTTTACCCTTAGGAAATATCTACAATAATTCATTGTATTGTAACATGCCAAGATTATGGATATACCTACTATAAAGAAATGTATTCCTCCTTCCAAATGTTTTCTATTAGTGAATGTTATCTATATTGACCCAAATTATACTGAAAACTTTGATACTATCGAAGAAGAAAAACGGTGTCCATGTCCACTACCCACCCACCACCTGAAGATGGAGAAATAGTCTTGATAAAAGAGAATATTTCCCAATTCAAGTCTAGAATAGAGGATCTTAAGTAGATCAATGCTCTTAGGAGAAATATACCTACTAAGTATAGTCTTTGGGTTGATATCTCCAGAACTCCTTCAGTGAAACCTATCTAAAAGGGGGGATATTTTTCATGAAAAAAAGAAAAATAAATTCACCCCATCAATTTATGATCATATTAACCTACTCACTTGATTGTAGTGTTGATTGATTATCATGAGTTTCCACCACTAGGGATAAAACAACTGCTGGTTTAGGAAAGGTGCCTAAGGATATCCCAAGTAGTCGTATACCAACAAATATTGGATTATCTCACCACTCAAATGGATTCTCTTTAAGGTATAATGGAACCATTATAATCAAAATATTAAGTTGTATCACATTTTGGAAGATTTTATTCCTCATCCATACAACTTAGGAAATTAAAACATCCCAAAATTTGATATAATAAGAGATCTAGTATAGTATTAAACTCTCTTTTATTCCCAATATGGGACACTAGTTTGAACCCTCAAATAATTAGATTGATGTTCCCAGATCAATGTGAGATTCTTTAGAGGGGAAGGAAGTGAATCAATTGTCCCTTTTTCTTTTTACAACGTTTTTATTTTTAATTAGAACTTTGTGGATGGTTAAAGTCTCTATCTACTCTTCTTGTTTCTCTAAGACTTACCTAGAATAATGTTGTAAATACAATGGAATGTAATATAAGGATTTACATGGTTTGGTAAAAATAACTACTCCTTATAATGTTTTTTATTCTCACTAATATTGATTATCCACTATAATCTTGTAAAAAATTATCATGGTTGATACAAAGTCACACTATATCTCTCTATAATATACATAGGACATTCTATATATTGTTTCCCACATAGTAGAATCCACACTGGTTTACCCCAGAACCCATACTAGATAATTCTAATCCTGAATTACACAAGATACTTCCTTCTCCAAACTCTAACTAAGAGACTTCCTCCTTTTTTTATGTAATCGATCCACTATAGTTTGATCTTACACTGTGATAATTTTGCATCAAAATTTCATGTGTACTTATCAGGAACCTTTACATTATGATATTCTTGCTCAAATATCTTTGATCACATATATCTAATTGGTTTACTCAATGCAACAAATGCTTGGGCTATGTTTCCTTTAATATGATGAAATTCGAACATCAATCACATGTGTTCAAATAGTGCTCCAAATTTCCTTCAGCATTTTATACAATAATAATAATCGAACAAATAAATTCATTTTCTTATTTAATTCTCAATTTAATTACACTTCATGCATGAATTACATGGAATAATAAATATTAGCACATTCAATTATGATATTTATTATTATGTTCTACTTAATTATGTTTTGGGTATCTTTTTACATTCATGTGTATTGATGATCACATGCATGTGCTTCCTTTTATTTGTATTTTATGCTCAATAGATTATAAATTCATGTATTTCAAGTATTTATGCACTATAAAACTTTGTTTCTCATGGAATTATTCTTTATGTATGCTTGGGTTTCATGGGTTTCATGGATTGTATTAACCTTATTCCTTACTTCACATGAAGGGATCTAAAAAATATCTTCTACCTCCTTCAAATGATTATAAAGGGTTCATGTGATATTTTTAATACCTTCATGTGATCCAAGTTTGGATCATGGGTTATATTATCTCATTAACATGAAGATATCACATGATGTCCCACTACCTTTAGGTATGTTCTTTGCATGACCCAAGCACTGTCTATGAGTTCCTTCGCATGACAAGAGTATTATGTGCTTTATTGTCTCAATATCTTCATGAGACTTGGATGTATTGTAGGTTTCTTATTCATGATAAAATCACTTCCCATCATACCCTTATCAAAACTTCTTTGTGATATAATAAGACTCATATGATACTCCTTCGCATGATGAAATTATATGGGATTATTCTTCTTCGTGTGAATGAATCATGTGTGTAATCTGTTTTCACGAGAGATCCCTATATTTCAAAAAATGAAATCCAGAATCTTACTTGGTTTATATATGAGAGTTTACACTTCCTATATCCCACTTTTAAGTAATTTCAAATACTTATTAAACTTCTCTATGATCTCAGGATCTTGTGAATTTCATGTCTTTGTACTTATCTATGCATCACAATAATGATCACTTTGATCACGTGATATCTTTTCATGATCACTTTGTCGATTATATGGTGACTCGGTGGAAATCCGCTTTAAAAATATCATAATAATTCATGTTAATATATATATATATATATATAAAGATAGATTCCTATCATAATCTAAGATACATTGACATTCATGTGATGGATTTGGTGATTGTTTGTAGGCCATCATGCGACGCCGCTTATCCTCAATTGATTTTATCCCCACTATCGTGTGATCTATAGATCATCATGTAATGATAATCATTTTTTCATGTGACATAATCATGAGGAATAATTTAATCTTGTGATGGAATCTCCTTCATGTGACATCATCAATTATCCTTAGCTAAATCCTTCTTCAAATCATGGAATTCTTGTAAAATATCTATTTCATGCATGTGCTTAGTATGAACAAGTTTGTCTCAATGTCTTAAAATGGATGGTTTATCAATCATGAATAGATAGTAGCATCGTTGAGAGGTTGAAGAAGATGATGCTGGTTTAAACCATTGGAGTGAGGGATATTGGAAGGCCTAGATTGATTCCATCTACAACCTCTATTATGTCCATTTATTTTAGAATTTATGAATAGTTTCTACACATCGGTCATCCCACATAGAAAAATCCATTTGTATTCACCAAATTTTATTATCCAAAGTATTCCACATAGATATTGAGCTAGAAAAATGGGATCAAAACCCATAAAACCCTTCACAGACCACCATGGGATTCGTCTATGTGGGATTCTATCCTAATCTATGTATTCCTTCAGGTGTTCTCTTTACAGGCCTTATGCACAGGACATCCTATAATGTGGGAGAGATAGGCTTGCCCACTCTATTCTACCACCCATAATCTACCATCCAAGGCTCATTGCACATGGAGAATGAGTAAACCCTCATTGCACATGAAGCACGAGTAAACCCTCATTGAAATTGAATTATCATGATTCAAAACCCATTTCACATGATATATCATGATACTATACTTTACCCAATGCATCAGAGTGCTATCAGGGCACACCCTTTCTTAAACATTTCATTTCATGCATAAGTGTGCCACATGGATCATAAAGCATGGATTCATTAGACATCATCATTTATTCCACGTTTAAGGAATGTGGAATTAATACATGAAACTCTATAATAAATAAGTAAATGTGCATAAATTTGAATACCCTTGATAGATAAATGGGAATGGTATTCACTACCTAATGACTTTGTCTTGGAAAACGTGGTGCAATTTTGGCAGCATAACAGCGTGACATAAGAATTCATAAAAAAAAATTTGATGAGAGAGAAAGGGGTGTCTCATCATATGTACATGAAAATGGATAGTAAAGGGGGTCATATAGATACATTTCCCAACAATTTTAATAGAATTTAGATTCATGATACAAAATAATTGCTTGAATGTAAACGATGAGAGAGAAATTCATTTCAGAATTTCGGTATAGTAACGGGTGTACATGGGAGGAATTTAATGAGAGATAAAGGGGTATATAATCATTAAAACATAAATAGTTCAGTATGGGGGAGGTGATAAAACATACCCCAACATCTATAATTTAAAATAAAAGGTCATAACAAGATTAAGAAACTTGGATAAAAATAGAAAGATAGGAATCCCTTACATGGAAGTGTGATCCCAAAGGCTTGGGATAGGCTTGAGAAAGGATTCATGGGAGCTTGGTGCACCTTGGGAGGATTATAGAGAGAAGAGGTTGTAATAACTCCAAATTATTTTATTGAAGAGTAAGTGGGAGCTTGGGTGGGTTTATATAGGAAAGGAGAGGGAATTCTTAATTATTTAAGGTTGAGACACCACACATTAAACTAATCAAAATCACAAACCAAACCATGATTTTTTCCCGTGGTTGTTTCCAAAGGGGATTGAAAAACAATATTTTATATGTCTAATGTCCTAACTTCTTAAAATAATAGGGTTTCTTATGTGGAGGTGAGTCACACTCTCAAGGAAAACAATTTAAAAAGACAAAATTTTTTATAAGCCTTGAAGGGTCCACTAAATCTTTGTAAATTAAATCAAACAAACCAAAAATAACATTATTTTAATGTTAAAACATATATTGGCCGAAAATAATGTTTATATTATTTTATTAAATCACTATTGGGTCATTATGATGCCATAAAACACACTATATATTTAAACGGTATTTAATTTTTACCTAACAAATTGATTATCTCAGAAAATTGTGAAAAATTGACCATTCGATAATTTTGATGTCCGAATTACAAAAATAATATTCATCTTATCTAAATAATTTTCTAAATATGTTAATTTTTACTTTTAAAATAAAAACTGACATTTATCAAAAATTCATGGGGTTTGACAAAAACAGCTTTCAAAACTTAATAAAAATTACAATTGCATTCATAAAATTATACGATCATTTATATTTAATAAAAATTAATTTAGTAATAATAATATTTTATTAAAATACTATTTAATTCATAAAATTTATTTATTCATCAAAATATATTTCTTAGTTTAATATTAACTAAAAATAATATTTTCCCTTTAAAAACTATTTACAAAGTAACAATAATAAAATGAATGTATATTAATTATTATATACAAAAATAATACACATATTCATAGTGCTAAGGTCTTGTTACATAACCCCTTATAGCACCCGCATAAGACCGAAGGGTAAGGTGTGTGATGGTGACAGACTCTTGGGGTGGCTTGGATAACATCGTTCAAGTAGTAATCTCTATCAACTTCCACTTATCCTATAGTTGGTTCCGTTAAGGCTTAAATTGTGGAAGCTTGTCTTGGTTTTGGTCAAGAGCGAAGCCCAATGACACCACCTCCTTTCTGAGCTCTGACAAATGGGCTTCGTATAGAGAAAGTCTACTGGATGAGGCCATTGCTTCCTTTGTCTTAGTAAATTAGATTTATTAAAGACCTATATTTATACTAATCATGTGATCACTATTCAATGGATATATTAGTAATGGTCAAAATTATTAACAGTATTTTAAAATTCAAAACATAAAACCAAATAAGTTCATACATTTTATATAACCATAAGAAGACATTAAAATAAACCAAGAGAAATTTTCATTAATGAATTTTTGGGTCGTTACAATCTCCACCCATTAAGAAATTTCACCCTCAAAATTTATTTTTCCCACACTAAAACAGATGTGGGTAACTATGATTCATCACTTATTATTATTCCCACATCACTTCTTCAAACTTTTGGTTTTTTTACAACACCTTGATGAGGGGCATTCTCTTATTTCGTAGAACTTTTTCTCTACGATCTAATATCTTAACTAGTTTCTCCTTGTAATAAAGATCATCCTCTAACTATACTACCTCTGAATAGAGTACATGTGAAGGGTCTGGTATGTAATTATTTAAGAGGGATACATGAAAGACATCATGTACTTTTTCCATAGTAGGTGGAAGTGCTAGTCGATAGGCCATAGCCCTGAGACGATCAAGAATCTTGAAGGGGCCTATGTACCTAGGACTTAAATTCCCTTTATTTCCAAACCTCATGACCATATTCCATGGAGATATGCATATAAATACCATGTCTCCAACTTTGAACTCAAGGTCTCGTTGACAGTTATCTGCATAACTCTTCTGTCGATTTTGGGATACCTTGATATGTTGCTGAATGGTTTTTACCTTCTCCGCCATTTTTTTGACCATTTCAGGTCCTAGCAGCTTACGCTCACCGACTTCATCCCAACATGCTGGTGTTCTGCATCTCTTCCCATATTGGGCTTCATAAGGTTCCATTTGGATGTTCAAGTAGAAACTGTTATTATAAGATAACTCAACCAAAGTAAGATGTTGATCTCATCCTCCTTTGAAGTCCATTGAGCACACTCTCAACATGTCTTCAAGTGTTTGGATAGTCTTCTTGGATTGGCCATCAGTTTGAGGATGATAAGATGTACTAAAGTTTAGATCAGTATCCATAGCATGTTAAAGACTCTTCCAAAACATAGAGGTGAATCTTGGATCTCGATCGGTTACAATCAATAGTGGTACACCATGCATCTATACCACATCTATGATGTATATTTGTGCTAGTTGATCCAATGAGAAATCCTCCTAAATTGCAATGAAGTGTGTAGACTTTGTAAGACGATCCACAACAACCGAGATTGTGTTGTTTCCTTTGTATGTCTTCGGAAGTCCGGTGACAAAGTCCATGGTGATTTTATCCCATTTCCATGCTAGTATGGGCAATAATTGCATCATCCCCTTAGACTTATACCTATCTCCCTTCACTTGCTGACACACCAGGAACTTTGATGTATATTCAGTAATCTCATTCTTCATATTATCCCACCAATAATACTCTTAGAGATCCCGATACATCTTTGTGTTTCCTGGGTGAATAGAGAAATTTGAACTATGTGCATCATCCAAAAGTTCCTTCTTCAGCTTCAGAATTGATGGAACACATAGTATTTTCCCAAATCTCAGAATTACTTCTTCATTAACATTAAACTATGAGGATTTCCATTTTCTGATAGCTTATACTTTTTTTTGAATTCCCACATCATCCTTTTGAGCATCCTTTAACCTTTTCAAAAGAGGCGGTTGAGAAATAATTTGTGAAAGTATTGATGATGTTCCCTTCTTTATGATTATGATGTCCATCATCATCAAATATAAGAAGATTAGATCCTTCTCAATTCTCATAAATGATATAATCTTTTGGTCCTTTATACTTAGAGCATATGCCACCTTGTTCGCTTTCCCGAGGTGGTAATGGATTGAACAGTCATAATCTTTGATCAGCTCTAACCGTCTTTGTTGGCACATATTCAAATCTTTCTGTGTGAATATACACTTGAGGCTTTTGGGATTCGTGTATATTTTACACTTCTCCTAAAAGAGGTAATGGTGCCAAATTTTTAAAGCGAGTATCACCGTATCCAACTCCAGATCATGTGTTGGATAATTATTCTCATGAAATTTCAATTGTCTTGAAGCATAGGTAATGACTTTTTTATTCTTCATCAACACACAACCCATGCCCTTCTTTGAAGCATTGCTGAATACCACAAAAAGTTCCCCACTTGTGGATAATATGAGCACGGGTGTAGTGATAATCCTCATTTTCATCTCCTTGAAGCTTTCTTTGCATTCATCACTCCAAGAAAACTTTACTCCCTTCCGAGTTATCTTGGTAAGAGGGTTGGACAATCGTGAGAAATTTCTCAAAAATCGTCGATAATATCCAGCCAAGCCCAAAAAACTACTGATATCTGTTACCGATGTTGGCCTCATCCATCCCTCTATTGCAGCTGTCTTGTAGGGATGCATAGATATCCCATTTCTTGTGATGATATGGCCAAAGAATGAGACCTCCTTTAACCATAACTCACACTTGATGTACTTTACATGGAGATTATCCATTTCAAAGGTCTCTAGTAAAGTTCTTAGATGCTCCTCATGATCCTCCTGAGTTTTGGAGTATATTAGAATATAATCTATAAAGTCCACCACAAATTTGTTGAGGTAATCTCTAAAGACTATATTCATCAAGTCCATGAGGATTTATGGAGCATTAGTGAGTCCGAAAGGAATTACTATGAATTCATAGTGCCCGTATCTTGTACGAAAAGTAGTCTTGAGGATATCTTCCTTCTTCACCCTTTCTTGATAATATCTCGACCACAAATCTACCTTGGAGAAGTATTGTGCTCCATGAAGCTGATCAAAGAAGTCATAAATTCGTGGGAGAGGATACTTGTTCTTTATTGTGATTTTGTTATGCTCATGATAATCGATGCAAAGGCGCATTGACCCATATTTCTTCTTGACGAAGAGGACTGGTGCACCCCATGGTGAATCACTTGGGCGTATAAACCCTTTATCCAGATTCTCCTGTAGTTATTTCTTAAGATCGTTAAGATCCACAACATCCATTCAATACGTAGTCTTGGATATTGGAAATGCCCTAAGTATAAGATCAATTGAGAATTCAAAATCTCTTCTAGGAGTAAGATCAGACAATTCCTCAGGAAACACTTCAGTGAATTCCCTCACAATAGGCATGTAATAAAGGATGGTTTCCTCTTTTGACTCAATAATCTAAGCCAGATACGCATGCTCATAGGGCAGTAATATCCACTCTTGAGATAATTAAGCTAAAAAAGATTCATCTTCCTCCTTGCACTTGTACAGAATCGAGGGTTGATTCTCCACATGAAGAGTGATTTCCCTCTCACAAAATTTATGTTTTCTCTATATAGGGAAATCCAATCCATGCCAATAATTGCATCAAATTAAACTAGAAGGAGTATGATGAGGTTCTCCAGGAAGTTAAATCCACCAATTATGACAGGGGAGGAGTTATATTCAGGGGATGCAATGATTTCCCCATTTTTCATACTCACCAACATCATTACTTCCATGATTTGTGGTGGTGTTGGGATTGTTCTACTAAAATTTTGGGATATAAAAGAATTCATAGAACCTGAATCAAAAAGTAAATTCGCTATTCCTAAATGAATAACTAGCGTACCTATCACCACTTCATTGTCAGGGTTCACTTCGGAGGTAGTTATGGAAAAATATCGCCCTTGCTGCCTTGGAGGTTGTTGGTTGCCTCCGAAAACCCTTGGCTTTGGGAACTAATTTGAAAGATGCCCTGGTTCTTTATAGTTGAAGCAATGAACAACACGTTGAGGTTCAAACGGAGCATTCCTCTCATCTGTCACAGCCGCGAGTTTTTCTTGTTGGCGGTTAATGGCTAGTTTTCCTTCTCTTCCACTGCTAATGCATTTCCTTTCCCCCTTCAAACAATTTCTGGGGTGCTTCTTTACACACCTTTGGCAAGTGGGGTGATGGATCTTTTTAGCACCATCAGATTTATCCATCGGACCGATAGAATTGAAGTCCACCTTATGCTTCTTATCCCCATGATACCCCTAAGATTCACTGATCTCCATTTAAACCTTGAGGGCACATCGGACAATTTCCTCATAGCTGTCGAAGTCATGGATCGCCAAGGCTTTCCGCATGCTAGGTTTCAACCCACCAAAGAAGCGGTCAACCTTGCATTCAGAGGTAACGAAAAATACAGAGGCATATCATGCATCCCTTGTGAAGTTTTCCTCATACTTTTCAATGGGTTCGTCATCTTTTTTATTGAGGGAAAGAAAGTCCCTTTCCATCTTAATCCAGAGGGTGTGCATAAAATATTTATCAAAAAACATCTTCTGGAAATCCTTCCATTCCAATGCCTCGATCACCTCCTCATGCTTCATATTTTTTTATCAATGTCCACCACTGATTAGATTCACCCTCTATACAATAAGCATCCAGAAGAACCTTCTATTGTTCAGAACATTGAAGGATGGAGAATATCTTTTCAATGGAGTTGATTCACTTTTTGGTGATTAAGGGATCAAATGATCCATTAAAAGTAGGAGGCCTTTTTCTCATGAAGCTATCAATAGTGACTTATTCTTTATTAGGGGGGGTTGAAAGTTCCTCTTGACTCGTTTTTCTATTCAAATATTGATTTAATTGAGATAGAATCGTGATAAAGTTTTCGATTCCCGCTCACATCAGATTGGGAATCTCATTAGAACAGTCATCACATTGATCTTCACATCAGTTGTTAGCCCGAGTCCTACTATTACCAGCCACTGGCTGGAATAAAAATAAAGTTAGGGGTAACACATAAAGTGTAATCCAAAGACAAAATAGATGACTAATAAATATATTTTATTTCCTTAACTTATGAATCTATAAGCTTAAATCTATGTTATCCATGATCTAATTTCTAACATGTATTCTTAGGGGCATTTTTTTTAAAATCCCTTAATAATGGTTCATACTAATATTGTTAATTTAACAAATCATGTCCCATTAGAGTTTCATAACCAAGAGTACAACAAGGATCATTGTCATGTACCATGATACCCCAAGTCAAGCTCGAAATTCCTTGTCAAAGTTTTCACTCCAACGTACATATGTGCCAGAGCCGCCTCTACCTGCTTGTATCCAGATAGGGATGTATTTTATTGATAAACCAGTTACTCAATACCCACCAAAATTTAGGTATGTTTTTATTATACTTAGTCTTGTCTATAAGGAATTAATAGGGTTTTATAACCCTAATCCCAAAAATAACTAAACCTATCCTTTGGTACCAAATATGACAACCATGTTCATTATTACATACTTAAAAATGATTTATTACATTAAACCTTCACTTGATATAACATAGAATATCGAGAGGTATAGTGTATTTTGGGATTAGAAACATTACAAAACAACTTAAATCATAGAAAAAAACATCTTATTGAAAACATCCTTTACATGACCACTACATTCCCTCATACTTAGAAATGCACAGGATAACCTGAGGACATGCATAAGAAAAGGGTGAGCTATAAAGCCCAGTAATGGAATAAATATGAAAAAATATGAGGAATATAATACATTTTATAAAATATTCATTTCAATATAGCACAATATAAAACATGAACATAAATTCATAATAGAGCATGATAATCATAACATGGAGATGTGGAAACAACACTTAACATGGAATAAGCATGACCCAAGGCTCATTGCACATGGAGCATGAGTAAACCCTCATTACACATGAAGCATGAGTAAACCCTCGTTGCACTTGAATTAGCATGAGTCAACACTCATTGCACATGATGTATCATGATAATATAATTTACCCAATGCATTTGATATCTATCAGGGCGCACCCTTTCTTAAACATTTCATTTCATGAATAAGTGTGCCACATGGATCATAAAACAAGGATTCATTAAACATCATCATTTATTCCACGATAAAGGAATGTGGAATTCATAAATGAAACTCTATAATCAATAATTAAATGTTCATAAATGGGAATACCATTTATAGGGAAATGGGAATGGTATTCACTACACAATGACTTTTCCTTGGAAAAACGTAGTGCAATTTCGACAGCATAACGGCGTGACATAAGAATTCATAAAAAAATGGTTGATGAGAGAGAAAGGGGTGTCTCATCATATGTACATAAAAATTGATATTAAGGGGGTCATATAGATACTTATACAAACAATTTTAATGGAATTTAGATTCATGATACAAAATAATTGCTTGAATGTAAATGAGAAGAGAGAAATTCTTTTCGGAATTTTGACATAGTAACGAGTGTACATGGGAGGCATTTAATGAGATAAAAAGTGGTGTCTCATAATTAATGCATAAATAGTGAATTATGGGAGAGGTGAAAAATCATACCCCAAAATTTATAATTGAAAATAAAGGGAATAACAATATTAAGAAACATGGATAAAAAGAGAAAGGTAGGGATCCCTTACTTGGAAGTGTGATCCCAAAGGCTTGGGAGAGGCTTGAGAGAGGCTTATTGGGAGATTGAGGCACCTTTAGAGGATTCTATAGAGAGTAGGGAAGAGGTTTGACGAACTATAAAGGCTTTTAGCAAAGAGAAACTGGGAGCTTGGGTGGGTTTATATAGGAAAGGAGAGGGAATTCTTTATTATTTAGGTTTGGGACACCAAATATTAAACTAATCAAAACCACAAACCATACCATGGTTTTTTCCCAAAGTTTTTTCCAAATGGGATTGGAAAATAATATCTTATAAGTAAAATGGTCTAACTTATTAAAATAATAGGGTTTCTTATGTTGATGTGAGTCACACTCCTGAGGAAAATAATTTAAAAAGACAAAATATTTTATTAGTCTTGAAGGGTCCACTAAATCTTTGTAAAATAAATCAAACAAACCCAAAATCACATTATTTTAATGCTAAAATATATATTGGCCGAACATAATGTTTATTGTATTTTACTACATCACTATTGGGTCACTATGATGTCATAAAACACATTATATATTTAAACGGCATTTAATTTTTACCCAAAAATTCGACTGTCCCAGAAAATTATGAAAAATTCACTGTTGGATAATTTTGAAATCCTGATTCCAAAAATAATATTCATTTTATCTAAATAATTTACTAAATATTTTAATTTTCACTTTTAAAATAAAAACATACATTTATTGAAAATTCATGGGTTTTGACAAAAACAGCTTTCAACCCTTCATAAAAATTACAATTGCAATCATAAAATTATACGATCATTTATATTTAATAAAAATTAATTTAATAATAATAATATTTTATTAAAATATTATTTAACTCAAAAAAATCTATTCATTCATCAAAATATATTTCTTAGTTGAATATTAACTAAAAATACTATTTTCACTTTAAAAACTATTTAAAAAGTAACAATAATAAAATGAATGTATATTCATTATTATATACAAAAATAATGCACATATTCATAGTGATAAGGTCTTGTTACATAACCCCTTATAACACCTTCATAAGACCGAAGCGTAAGGTGTCTGATGGTGACAGACTTTTGGGGTGGCTCAGATAACATCGCTCGAGTGGTAATCTCTATCAACTTCCACTTCTTTCGTAGGAGGTTATGTTCAAGATTAACGTGTTGAAGCTTGTATTGGGATTGGTCAAGAGTGAATCCCAATGATGCCACCTCCTTTCCAAGCTCCGAAAAATGGGCTTCATATGGAGCAAGTATACTGGATGAGGTCATCGGTTCCTTTGTTTGAGTAAATTGGATTTGTTAAAGCCCTGTATTTATACTAATCATGTGATCACTGTTCAATGGTTATATTAGCAATATTCACAATTCTTAATGATATTTCAAAATCCAAAACATAAAACAAAATATGTGAATACGTTTTACATAACCATAAGAAGACATTAAAATAGTCCAAGAGAAATGTTCATTAATGAATTTTTGGTTCGTTACACCATGTTATGTTCATACTTTTTAACACAGATGAATATTTCCCACACATGAGTCAATCCCACATTAGAAACTCCATTCTAATTCTCCATGTTTTATTATAAAAATATATAGCATATCTCTAAAGCTATTGATAGGGTATTATCACCCATAATACCCTTCACAGACCACCACGGGCTTCAGCTCAGCAGGCTTTTAGCCCAATCCATTTTCGCCTTCGGGCACTCACTTTGTGGGGCTTATATGTGGGCCCGCCTACACTATGGGGGTTCTAAGCCTAAAAAATATCTTATTACACCCAATAGATGGCATGGGTTGGTTCCCTTGGTCATGGTATGCCTAGTCCCACATGTTCCCTTGTTTGAGATGGCCTAGGCGGGCTGATGGGTTGGACCTTTTTTTTAATAAGGCCACCACTATAATACATAGAAATATAAAATATGAATTAAATCCATTATCAATTTAAAATTCTAGGAACACCTTATCTTCTTAAAAACAACATCTTAAAAAGTATAGGATTATATTTTCATGGCGCCTTTAATTAAATCATTTTCATGAAATTACCTTTATTTTTCATGGAAGTATTTTTCTTCATCATATAGTAAACAACATGTTATCAAAAACAAATGTCTTATAACCAATAATCACTTCTCCAATAATCAGAGTTATCTAAGTAGAATTGTAAAATAATGACATCCAATGACATTAAATGAATCCATAACCATTCTTCAAGCATCACTAATTCATCCACTAACACATATTGACTTATGAAAAACAAATTAAATATAGGCTCAACAACGAGGTTACAAATTAATCTATACATTTAATAAAAACACTATCTTTAACATCTAAAATTGAAAGAAGTAAGATTTTGAGAGTCCTAGAATTCATTACAATATGAAAGGGTATGGCACATTCTGTGGAAGCATAGATTCCCCAAGGACAATTTTTGGAGATTTGTGTAGAGAATATATAGGATGAGTTGTCAAATATTCACATCCCCATAAAGTATATTGATGGTTACTAAGATTTTGTAGCTATAAAACAATATTTATAGGATGTAATTTAATGAACCAAAGAAAGATAACATCTATAATTTCTTCAATAGATATGGAATTTATCTTCAGTAGAAAAATATTTCATCAACCTCAAGCTGACGTGGTTAATCTTACATGACCTAGAATGAAGGATAAATAAAATTTATTCCTTCCATAATAATAATTTTCTAAAGTACTTCATCTCTTCCTTGGAGAATAACCTAATCACATTATAAAAAATCAAGAAGTCTTTTAAATATGTTTATAATGGTTACATGAATTATTTCCCTTATTATTTTATATTAGGTCAATGAATCTAGAATTAATTAATTAATTAATATTTGAAACAAAAGATGGTGGATGACGGTCAAATTACATTAGAAAATCACAATTCACTTGTGAAATTTGTGACATCTATTCATCCAAAAGAAGAATAATAAGATCATTGAAATTATATATATGAAAAGTCATGATATTTTTATGAATGGATGATTTAGAAATCAGTAGATCATGTGTATTCCACCACCAAGGATTGACTGAATAAACAAATCATGACCTAAATTCCTTTCTGACAATAGTATCTTCTATTTATTATAATTCAAATTTTTGATGTAATTAGTATAGGAATGAAAAAATAGGAGGGGTACCAATTTATTCTTATTTATTCCATGATCATACAAGCTTCATTCCCCAAATATTTGTAGAATGGGCCTCATCCCACCAAATGATATAGAAGGAAATGACCCTTAAAATAGCCTTATGAGATTTACCCCACAAAATGATATTATCTTTATATGAGGAACACTAGTTCACTGTGATTTCTATAAATATAGAATAATAAAGTTATGAAGGATCCTTGTTGCATCCTAATGAGTACACTCTTAGCATAGACGATCACACACTTATATCATCAATTGAGTCTTAATAAGATTTGAAATCATCTATTCCTAGCATTGATAAATAGGACTTTAGTGATACCCACCCCACCTCTAAATATAGATTCATAAACCCTATTGACATCTCATAATTCCATGTTGATAGAGTGTGATCTTAATTTCAATAGTAGGTCTAATCACTAGGGTCCACACTGAGACTCCCATTATCGGCCACCTATAATGCCATTGAGAAAGGAAAAGGTTTCATAATTCCTTTTGTCTATCTTTCCATAGAATCTAGAAATTTCATCTTTACTTAAGATCATATTACTATTTTGTAAAGGTAAAATAAAAAATTCTAAAAATGATCATAGATTTGATTTATTTATATTTTCTATATGGTGAAATGTTTGCATCCTTCGATAGAGTCTCTCCTTGTATTAAAGTACCCCAACTCATCAGGTTGGGGGTTTATATTTTTCACCCCTTATCATGTGGATTTCAGGTGCTTTTTGACCTCAATAATTTCCACATTGTCCCTATTATAGTCAAAGTTCCCTAATCTAGGGGTGTCACTAAAAAATGCCTCAATAAACAATAACTTCAAAGTCTTCACCTACATTGATCAATGTTATGGAACCACCACCCATATCCTAAATTCAACCATGTTCTCATGACAATAGAAGAATATATGGCACATATGAGAGGTACATTTTTCCCATATCTCAATAATATATAATAGAAGGTATATTACACCCAATAGAAACTTCGATCTGAGTATTTTATATGTTCCATAGAGAATTATTTAATCAAGGTCCCAATAATTAAGTGACCTAAGGAGGAAAATTTTGGAGACTGTCTAAATTATTACCCCTACTATTGGTTTCTTTGGAATAAAATTGAAATTTGATTTGTCTTTAAGGGTTGGATTTATAAGAAGATGGGTGAGAGGATAATAGAGTTAGATAAAATCTTCACTTCATCCATGTGAACACACTAAGTAGAATACACAAAATGTATGAAAGAATCAGGGTCACCCTTCTCTCAAAAATATACAAAACAAATTTTAATATTTGATCTTAAGTATGTGGCCATATATTTATCCTATTTATTAGATAATAACCTCACTAACCTCCCAATTAACAAGAGACCCAAATATGAATACATGAATGTTCATACCAATTATTATCCATACCCTTAAATTTTGGGACATGTGATTGGGGATGTTTTGTATTTAAATATTGGATAAAAAAACAGATAGATAAAGGCATGATAGATTTTGAGAATCTTAATTTTCATTAAACATACACACATATCACTCTCACTTAAAATAAAGGGAACCATTCCTGATAAACCACATCAATGGAATAAATTCCTTATTGTATGACATTAAATTACCTAGTACAAATTTCTTTATTACGTGATATTACACTATATGGACATATCCTTATCACCTAACATTAAACTACATGAATAAAGTCCTAGTAGTATAAAAATAAGCTTCATAGTGTACCATCCTAGTAGAAATATTTTAATCTACATGACATTTATTTTATCTTGAAAGACCTTAAACTACTTAGTGTGTCATACCCTTTATGGCTCAATTTCCTTACATGAGAACCAAATTTGTGTAGGAGCCTCACTAGTGCATGGATCATTATCTATGATTCCATGGAGAAATAAAAAACTCACACATCATATATATATAAGTTAGATCTATTTAGAATATTTTAGAATATAATTCATTATTCAATCACCTATGATAAAAATTCACTAATCTTCAAGAGCCTACCCTATATTAGATTTATCGCTCTATGAAGATGCATGGTTTCATTTGATTATCCTGATATCATGATACACTTACCCTGTGACCATAAAATTTCCACCATCCTAATGTTTAAGTACACTTTATTTATATAGAGTATTTACCAATGGCCTGTTACAATAGGAATTCATAAGGACTACATATGGATTGATTACCATGTCATGGTATACATAATATTGCATGAAATCCTTATTTATAGTACAAATATAAATTATTTTTATTTTATTCCTAATGGATAAGCTCTTATATATACAAAATGGGTTCATAAAATTCCATTCTATATGCCTTTAAAATTTTTTGTGAGGTCCTCATCCTATAACCTTAAATTTTATAATGATTCCATCCTAGTAGAAAAATGTTAAATTGTGTAATATATGGTTCATATTGTAAGAACATAAACTACTTATAGATATTATTTTACCCCTATTTCACATATAAACCAAATCTACATAAAATGTTTATGGTGTATGGAATTACTAGCACATGTTTAGATTCCTTCAACAACTATATACTAGGAAAAAATTATATCACCTCATCCTAGTACTGATTCCTCATTAATTTTATCTTTCCTTCCATTTCTTACTAGGATTCCTATCCATTTCATTATTGATGCACCACATAGGATCCGGATCTATGCATGGAATGAAATTGCACCTATTAAAATAGTGTTTTACCACCATTGGTGTTACACCTTTGTGCATCTCTATACTTAGGTAGGGTGAATCAGTCTATTAGAGTGACACCCAATTGGTCCCCTTATATCTATGGGAAACATTACAGTGTTCAATTCAACATTATAACCCTATCATTCCCTTTGTTGTTAGGCACTCTCTCATGATACAAGTAATTTTCCAATCACTCCTTTTTTTCACACCGATCATGACTCGTGAGATCAGAGGAGTTGTGGTTGATCATCTCTCTAGTGTGGTTAAGATATGTCATAATAAAAAATTGAAATTATAGAGTATTTATTGCAAGAATTTAAACTTCACATCCTAACATAAATTTATCATGACTTTAAACTATTGTAAAATGTTCCTTATTGCATAAAGTTAAACTAAACAATATCTGAGTCCTTGTCGCATGATATTAAACTAAAAAATATATGGTCCATCTTGAAAGAACATAAACTACATAGAGTAGTAAACTCCATGAGATCTATATTTCTTATATATGTGTGATACTTATATAAGAATACCTATAATATGGATTTTTATCCCTAAACCTATGCTAAGATAAAATTCCCCATTTCTAAGAATATATTTCTAGTTTTTTGGCATTCACATTCATAATAGGACTTCTTAAAATATTCTCTTTGTTTTAGACTATGTATAAAAATACCCCATTAGACTATGTTCCATTATAGTTTTTGTGTTTCCCATCATCCATTTAGGGAATCTTGAAAACACAACACTAAAATTATTCCATATATTTTTCTTTCACATGATTGAAATCTATGAAAATCCTTTCACATATCATTCTAAATCATATGGAATTAAACTTAATAACAGTTAAGTCCTAGATATATAACTCTAAACTATAGATTATAAGGTCCCAGTTTCATGACCTTAAACTACATGAAACTTAAGTCTTAGATACATGAATTTGAACTTCACCGAATAAGGTCTTAGTTGTAATAGCCTAAACTACATGATTTTATGTCCTTAACACATGACCATAAAATTGTGTGATGCATGGTCTATCCCATATAACCTTAATATACTCATAGATTTCAATTATATATGATCTAAATTAGTGAACAATATACCCCTATTACATATTGAGTCCTAAAAACATTCCCTATGAGTTCTAGTTTACCCTCCTCTTCAATCAGGGTATATTCCTCCTACCCAAATTGTATGTCTAGAACATGATGGTATAAATCCCAAGTATTCCAAACCAATTCATAATTCTACTATTTCATCCACCTACTTTATGGTATTTTATTTTTAAGAAATCACTAACCTAACAGCTTGAGTATAGATGCTTTTCTTGGCATACCAATAACCTTGAGTGAATCATATTGGTTATACCATTAATAGAAATATTGGTAGAGGGTATTGATTGATCTGAATAGACCCCTCATTGAATGGTGAACAAAATAGTTTCCTTTGATCCTATTAAGTAACCCCTTGAGGATGTTTTGGTACTAGAGGAAAGGCCTCCCTTAACCCCAAGATCTATTTTATAATGGTGTGGAATTGGTTTCCACCATTACTAATGGTCAACCTAATCCAACAAATCATTATTTCATTATCTCTAATTCAGAAATTTGAAGATATGATTTACTTCATCTATATATTTTCTATTCAAACAGATTAAAAATATTTATGTGGTCTATGACCTTATTTATTAGACATGATATCAAAGAGGTTTTTAGTCATAAAATCATAAACCATGTGAACTTTTTTTAATCCTTACAAACTTAAACTACATGAATCATAAATTTATAGCTGCATGGATATAAATTTCATTGTATTTGGTCCATCCAGCATGACCCAAAAATACTTGGAAGGGTATGCTCCATAAAACCCAGATCAAAGTTCCCATCCCATATATATGATCTCAATATTCATAAGCATATTATTTTCCTCCCTTATGGATTAAATATTCATAGTTACAGTAGATAATTGTAATGTTGTGTTTACTTAGCTTATGAATAAAATTTTCCACTTATAAGAACTATGAGTGGCTTGATTCCTGATATTTCAGGATATGTAGTTACACATAAATTTCTTATCATGGGAATAGATAAAAATTACCACCACTCTCAATCCCTATATATGATATCCAGATCCATGTTAGAGTTTTTTATGCATTAATTTCCTACATCTATTAGTTTACACTGATAATAAAATACACTAGTATCATACTCATCCTCATTGAAAGATGTTAAACTACATAACTAATATCCTTATCATGTGGCCTAAAATTTAATAATTTTTTTCCCTCACCACATGAAATTAAAAAATAAGAAATAGAAGGTCACTGTACATAAAAGTTCAAACTTTTTTGATTGGTCTATGAGACCAATTCTCCTAACATGAGAGCTAGATCCATTTAAGAATTTTTCATGAATTTATCAATACATGAAAATATGAAATGACTCTAAATAAATAAAAAACTATATTTGGTTTGATTCATGATGTTTTAGGATATCGAGTGATGTCTGGATCACTTTTCTTGGGCCAATCCTGTAATAACCTGAGATTTTGGATCTTTTAAATTAATATATTTTAGATAGCTTGTGCCACATATAGCACTAAACTAACACAACTCCAAACTAAAAAGAACCATGGTATATTAAAATTACATGAATAATATAAACAATAGAAAATAAAAAATATAATAAACAATTAAATTAATTATATATTATTAGTTTTCATTGGGAATATGTTAAAACAGATTCCTTTTGACGAACCATTTTAAAAAAAAAATATTTTACATTAATTGATCACATTTAAAAAATTATTATAATATTTAATATTTTTACTTATAAATTAATATGTCAACATTAAATTATTTGGAAATTTATATAAAATATGATTAAAGACACTTGAAGTTTAAAAAGTTCATTTTTCTATAAAAGTAATTTTTATTTATATTTTTTATTTTAATTTAAAAGATAAATTTATTACTTTTATAATTTTAATTGGTTAAAATAAACTTAATTTATTTATTAATAATTTCAATATTTATTTTTGGGGTTTTTATGAAAAAATTTATTTTTAGGTGAATAGAGAAAAATACAGTTTTTACTAAAACTGTAACTTTTATAACTTTATAATTATATAATAAAGACCAAAAAGTATATTAAAATTCTTAATTAGATTCCTAAATATATTATTTTTAAATATTAAACTAAACTTATAAAACCTATGTTTGAGAATTTAGAAATTATGTAATATTTTATTCAAATTTAAAAATTGGTTTTGATCTTTTATTAATTATCCATTTCAATGGTGAAATTAAGTTTTAGATTAATTTAAAAGTAAAATAAATATTGGTTTTATAATTAACCAAACTATTCCATATATATTACTAAAAATTAATAATTTTAAACTACACATTAATTTTAATCTTAAAAACACACTATTTCTAAAAACTCTTTTTATATGCCATGTGCATTAATTTTGAAATTAACTTTTCTAAAACCTATAAATTTTATTTCATTAAGTTATTTTCATATTTTAAATTAATATTTTAAAATTAATCAATAAGTATAATTTTAATTTAGGTAATCAAAATTAATTACTGAGATTAAAAACATTAGTTACTGCGGTAAAAGTAAAAAAAAAGTAAAAAGGAGTTTTACAAAGGCTAAAAGGACTAAAACATTTTGAAAAATACCTCCAAGTGTTTGGATTATAGTTGAATCCTAAAAACCATATCCCAATTATTATTTTAAACATTTTTAGCATTTTACCATTTAATAGTGACATGCTATTATTGAAATGTAATGAGTACATCCAAAATCACCCTTCTCTTCATTTATGAAAGGGGATCACTTTCACCATGTCATGATAAAACTATCTCCCATAATTTTATCCTGAAAAACTTAAATTTTTCTCCTAGAATAATATATCATCATAATAATCCTCTAGTCTAAATTATTTTCCTTAAGGCCTCCATTTCCAAGGATATTTCCAAGAGAAATCCCATGTTCTCAATATATGTATTTCTTACTCCTTAGTATTTTATTCTTAATCTTAATATTCCCAAAAATTTATATCCATAATAATATAATTATATAAATATTATTAATATACGATAATGTTATTATATTTGTGAATCAATCATTATTCAATTTTTTCCATCCACTAATAAAAAACAAAAAACAACATTGATCATGTGTATGTGCAAACAACTACCACTACGAAGAAAAGTGGTTTATTTTTCATCACCACTGATAATGGTTGGTAACAAGGATAGATTTTATGAATTAATATGTTTAATATTTCAAAATTATAATTATTAAATTATAATTTATCATTTACCTTCATTTCATCCCATTTATCGAGAAATGAAATCGTTAATCGTGCATACATACCGACTATAACCTCTGCAAATGATGAGTTTCACTTGTCATCACCACCCCATATGGATGGTTCTAGGAATTAATTTAATAAATTTAAACCACATTTATGGAATTTATAAAAATCAATAAAAGTTATTTTAAAATTATATAATAATATGTATTTACTCATTAAATCATTATAACATGCTCTCGTTTGGGTTAGTTTTACCACCTACTTGAATGATGTTATAATGTTTATATCATGAATGAATAAGAAATGTTATATAATGGTAATATAATTTAATAGTAATTTTTTTAATCTGTTATAAATATTTTATAAAATTTTGATCAATATTTAATATATTTATTAATATTCCACCTTTCAATCATTAAACACGTCGAAACTAGTTTGTCGCAATTTCCTTTTACATGAACCATAACCATGTCTTTCACCTAATTAGATATGAATTAATAAATCATTAAAATTATTATTATTATTTCATGAATATTATAAAAATGATGAAATTTTAAATAACATGTGATAATAGAATCTATCACCATTAAACTTGTATGAAATAAAAAATCAGAAAACCCTAACACCTGATGATAAAAATAAACTATAACGGAGTAACATATTTGTGATAAATGGTTATAAATGATGTGTATAAAAGATATTATATTTGAATAAGGATATAAAACTAGTTATTAATATATTTATGTTCATTTTACAATAGGTTATAACACATTCTAATAAGCTAAGATTGAGGTAAGGGGTTCTTTTTCTCAAATTTATTTTATTGAAGCATATATAATATTGTGCACCATGATATCTTTAATATGGTATGATTAATAACTAATGGATTAATTTTAACATATTAATTTAATGTGTGGGTTTTTAATATCCATATCATTTCCTATATTTAAATGTTTTTTTATTCAAAGGATACCAAGCTTGTGAGGGTTTCTGTATCTTAATTTTGCTTCATTGAGATATGATGCATATTCACCTCTTATTTCATTTTTATGGTGTATATATTGGACATGGATTTATTTTATCAGAATTCAAAATTAAATATAAGGGATATAAAATTCCATATCATGTTCTACTTTTCATATAATTTTATTTTTAAAGACAATAATGTAGGGGATTTTCTTAACTCAATTCATATTAATTGAGTTATAATTGTTCTTATTAAAATTATTTAACATAATTTGATTATATTAAACTATTATATTGTATTATGTGGTATTTTATATTTTTTTCAAGTATTAACATTTCTAACACATAAAAACCCTTTCTAAATGTTTCTTTCTTCATGAATTATGATATCTATAAAGGATTTTGTTACATAAAAATCATTTCTTTTTGTTAAAATATTATTCATTGAGTATAATTATTATAAGTTTGATAAAATATTTTATTTTATATTTAATAATATATTACCTATTTTTTAACTAATTAAAATGATGATTTCAACTCAAACATTATTTATTGGTTATTTTCTTTCACATAAAATTGTAATGTTTTTATGAAAAAACATCATCTCTTTTAAAGAAATTTTCTCTTTCATTTACATGTTCATCATTCCCATAAAATTTTTTCATTATTATTTTGAAATCAAAATATGTTTCTACTCATGTGACCTTCCTATTTTATTTTAAAAAAATTCAAATGAATATTTTAAGACCACTTTTTATGATAATGTTTCAACAAAGGTATTTCAAAATATTAAAAAGGTTTTCCATCCTTTTATAATATTTTTTTATACTCAACTCCACATTACTTATTAATAATATTTATATATTTTCAAGGATCCATTATTTAAAATTATTTTTAATGAAAAAAATTCCAAGTTTTCAATTTAACATTTTAGAAATGAATTCTTAATTTGATTAGTAACTTATTCTTTTATGACAATGCTAAAAAAATTTAAAACTCTTATATGGTTTCACTATAATTTTCTTATTTATATATAAAGGAAATAATTACTTGGAAACTATTTTTCATGAATCACTCTCTAAATGTTAAAAGAAAATAATCTTTTTTGATGATTTAATTTTTTGTATCAATCATTTACATTTTTAGGTCAATTTTTGTGATGCCATTAGAAAATAATACGAAACACGTTTTTAATTCTATGGGTTCTTTATGATGTGATGAATGATTATTTTCATGTGGAATTAATATTTATGGATGATTGGTTATTGGGATCCAATATCTCCCTCCAATAAGTTTATAATTTATATATCATGAGTTCAAAAATGGAACACGAGTAATAGCTCATGCCCAAGAGAATTCACGGGTAGTACCACATGACTAAGAGGGTACACAAGTTATAGCCTAAGTCCAAGAGGGAACATGGGTCGTAATCACAAGCCCACTATGTTTTTAGAATCAGGTAGAAATTATTGATACACTATGTTAATATGGAAGTGATGACTAATCCACTATGTTTATGGAATCATGTAGTGATTCATTATCTATAATGTTTATTAGATTCAAGTAGACATGCTTACTCCACCATGTTATGGAAAAGGGGTAGTAATTCTTACTCCACTATTTTATGATTAACATTCATATGTTAGTGTTTTATTTTAATATTATTCTTCATTTTCATGACATACTATATTTTTATGCCTATTATTAAGCTCAATGGATCATGTTTATTATATCATATTTTCATACTTATATGTTATGGTATATGTTTTATATTTTGAGATTACATGTTATACTATAATGAATTATGAAAAAAAAATTATTATTCCATATGATTTTTAATATGGTATTTCTCCTACTCATGTTTTCTCAAATACTTCTCCTCTAACCCTTGATAGCAGGTTGATTTTTCTCCTTACCATGTGTTTCAACTCACTCATTTCTTATATTTCCATTTCCCAAGTTAATAAGACAATTATATATTATGAAAATTATAGAAATGGGCATGGTGTGGTCAGATTATAGAGAAATTTTCACATGTATCATGAAATAAGTCACCTATATAACTAGTCCTATAAGACACTAAACCTTATATTCTTAAGATTGTGTGACTTTTTTCTATATGTAATGTTTAAGTTATGAAAATGATTTGTAAGAAAGATATGTATAGATTGGGTTTATTTAGTTGGTATCAGAGTAGGTTTTGGTTATTTTTAAGGATTAGTTTATTTTTGTAGGGATTATGATAACATAACTTTAGTGAAAACCCTAGATATAAGTATAAAGGATAATTCCATGTGTAGGATAACATCCTTAAATTTTGGTGAAGTTTTTAGTATTTTATTTTCCTAGAAATTAAATCATGACTGGATACAATTAGTAGATATAGGATCTAGAACAAATTTACCTTGGGGTAATAAACCTAAAATGGGTGGATTGGGTATTAAATCAATTTTCACCTGGTATAGGACAAAGAGACCAAACTGCACACCTAGTTTTACACTCTTAGGGGATGTGATATAGTTAATTAACATTTTCTTAAATTAACCATTATAAATGATTTGAGAATGATTTTAACTAATTAGGTTAGTATACCTAATAGGAAAATGGCCATGGATAACTGGGGATGGAATAAATATATTCATAGGTTAAACTGAAAGTATAATTTTTTAAAATTGAAGGTGTTATAGGGGAATACAAATTTGAATTTATTTTTTTATATTAATATTTTAGATATTTTCATAACCATTTTGGTTTTAATATTTGGATCAAACATGATAACAAAAATGAAGTTGACAAAAGTAATTAACTATAAACCACTATGTCTTATAACTGAATAACTAAGGATACTTAAATGGTTGAGAATATTATTATATGACTTTAAAATGAAATAGGTGGTTTTTTATTCTCACCTATGGTAGTGATCTTGATATCTTAATAGAAATTAAATCTTGATAGCCTTGGCTATTTTCATTAGTGAGAGATATATATCGATGATATTCTAGTATATTCGAAAATTTATGAGGATTAAGTGAATCATATAAGGATTTTTCTTCATTATTTTTTCTTTAATGGTTTGGATATATATATTAAATAGTATGAATAACTTTGAAAATTGATTGTATGATAAGTTTATATTTTAGGGGATAACTATTTTAGAACACATGATTGAGGTATGTATAACTATTAGGTTTAATATATGCCTGATGTTGAGATAGTAAATGGTTGATTTATTTTGAATAAGTAATTTATATATTATTGGTGATGTTGGGACTGATAATTGATTCATGAAATTTTTAGTGAATTTAATTTTGGAGATTATGTTATATATTGTCTAGTCTATGATTTTATGACCTAGTGGTTAATAATGTTTGATTGGTAAAGGTAGTTTTAATTTCTAGGAGAAAATATGGTTTCAATATGGTTCAATGTATTATAGATTCCAAAAGTTTTAGGAAATTTATAATTTGAAGAAGGTATTCTTAGGGTATATACATACTTTGGTATATGATTGTATGAAAGATTAATGATGTTTGAGAAAAAATATGTAACTTAATATAGCCTATGAAAGTAAGGTAGATGACATATTAAAATTTATATCCTAGAATATATATATATTAATAATACCCTATCTTAATTTCATCAGTGAGTAATGATTAAAATTGTGAGGATGTTATTTATTTAAGGGGATAAAATTTAACGACCTGATATTTTTAAGCCTTCAAATTAATACTATCTTTGATAGCTTTTGTTTCAAAGAACTCTGAAATAATGAAACACACAACTAAATTAAAATGTGAAAAATTATAATTACATAAATAAAATAAACATTAGAAAATAAAAATGTAAAAAACAAATTTAAATAACTATATCTTATTATTTTGGTTTTATTAATATTTTAGAAAGGGTTCCTTTTGAAGAATCATTTTAAAAATGGTATTGTATTTTACCTTAATTAATTATAGTCAAAATTTTATTATTATATATAATATTTAAATTTATAAACTTATATGGTAACATTCAATTATTTAGAAGTTTATATAAAATAATATTAAATACACTTAAGGTATAAAAGGGTCATTTTTTCTATAAATTTTTTTATTATTTATATTTTTTATTTTAATATAAAAGATAATTTTATTAATTTTATAATTTGAATTGGTTGAAATAAAATTAATTTATGTATTTATAATTTCAATATTATATGAAGATTAATTTTTAGGATCTTTCTAAAATATTTAATTTTTAGGTGAATAGTGAAAAATACAGTTTTTTACGAAAATGTTAACTTTTATGACTTTATAGTTATATAATAAAGAACTATAAGTATATAAAACCTATTAAAAAATAATTTATGTAATAAAATTATAAATTATAAATATTATTATAAAATTTAAATCCTATATTTGATATTTTATAAATTAAGTAAAATTTCATTCTAATTTGAAAACTATTTTTGGTATTTTCTTTTAATTAAACATTATAATGGTAAAATTATATTTTGGATTAATTTCAATGAAAAAAAATATTTTTTTATAATAAAACAATTTATTTTATTTAAATTAGTAACATTGATAGTTTTAACCCACACATAAATTTTAAACATAAAAATAATTTTTTTAAATCGTTTTTATGTGTCCTATGCATTAATTATGTCATTAAATTTTCTAATCCTTATAATTTTATTTGATAAAATTATTTTCAAAACTTATATCATAATTTTAAAATTAAAAAATAATTCCAATATTAATTTTTATTATTATAATTAATTATCATGGTTAAAAACATTAGTTTCCACAGTAAAAGTAAAAAACGGGGAAAACAATTGTTTTACTAAATATAAAAGACCTAAAACATTTAAAAACGTTAATAAAAGTGTTTGTATGAAAGTTTTGTAATAAAACCTACCCCCATTAATTATTTTAAACTTTTGGAGCCATTTACCCCTGAATAGTGACATACCATTATTGAAATGTATGGGAAATTCTAAAATTACTCTTCTCTTCAATGATGAAATGGAATCACTTAAACCACTTCATGATACACCTATACCTTAAACTATCATCCTGAAAATATAATATTTTTCTCCAAATATAATCCTATCTCATTTTTATAAGACTATTATCTCAATTATTTGGCCCAAGGCCTCCATTTCCAAGGATGTTTACAAGAGAAATCTCAATTTCTCAACACAGGTATTGCTTACTCATTAGTATTTTATTCTTAATGTTCCACTCCCAAAATTTTTATATAAATCCTAATATAATTAAATAATTATTATTTATTTTCTATAATTTTATTATTTTAATGGAACAACCATTATTTAATACTTTCCATACACTAATAAAAAACAAGATAACAACAGCCATATGTGTCTGTGGACTACCGCCCCCACGAAGCGATGTGATTAGTTTTTGATTACCTCCTTTAATGGTTGGTAAAAGGGTTAGATTTTATGAATTGAAATATTTAATATTTAAAAATTATAATTCTAAAATGATAATTTATTATATACCTTCATTCCATTCGATTTATTGAGAAATGGAATTATTAATTGTGCGTATTTACGGACCACCGCCTCCATGAACAATAGAATTTACTTTTCATCACCACCCCACATGTATGGTTATAATAATAAATTTGATGAATCTAAATTATAGTTATGATATTTTTAAGCCTATATAAATGTTATATTAACATTATATAAAAAAATCCTTACTCATTAAATCATTATAACACACTCTCGTCTAGGTTGGTTTTACCACCAATATGAACGATGTTATAATGTTTAAATCATAAATGATTAATGAATTTTTTATAATGGTAATATAATGTAATAATAATGTAATTAATATGTATTAAACATTTTTTAAATGTGTTATTAATATTTAATGTATTTATTAATATTCCACCTTTCGATTGTTAAACGTTCCAAAACATGTTCATCTCAATTTACTTTACATAAAGTATGCCCTTAAATTTCACCTAATGAAATGGGACTTATATAATCATTTAAAAATAATTATTATTATAACTTTAATAACCTAGTAGTGATTAAATTTTAACCAATAAGTTATAATCGACTATGACACCATGAAACTTGTATGAAACAAACAATCAAACAATCCTAACATTTGATGATGAAAATAAACTATAATCGGGTAACAAAGTTATGATTGATGGTTATAAATGATGTGTATGAAAGGTTATATATTTGAATAATTCTATAAAATAACTGATTATTATAGTTATCTTAATTTTATATGATTTTAAATCATGTTTTAATAAGTTGTATTTAAGGTAAGGGGTTCTTTATCTCAGATTTAATTTCTTGATACATATATCATATTATGCACCAGGATGTCTTTTATATGGTGTGATTACTTTCTAATGAATTTAGTTTACTGTATTAAAGTAATTTGTGGGGTTTTTAGAGACATATATTATTCCTTATTTAAATATATTTTGATTCAAAGGATACTAAGTTTTTAAGGGTTTTTCATCTTAATTTTGCTTCATTGATATATGATGTATATTCACCACTCATTTCCTTTTTGTAGTATATATATTGGCCATGGAAATATTTTATCATAATTTTTCATTAATATAAAGGATATAAAAATACACCTAATTTTCTACCTTTCATGGGATTTCAATTTGAAATATAACAACGATGTAAGGGATTTTGCTAACTCAATTCTCATTCATTGAGTTATGATTATTCTTCTTGAACATGTTTCATATAAGTTCGGTAAATTCTACTCTTGGATTGTATTATGTGGTATTTTCTCTATATTTTATAGGTATTTAAATTTATAACTCATAAAAATACTTTCTAAATGTATCTTTATTCATGAATTATGATATCTATAAAGGATTTGTTTAATAAAAATTTTCTTTATTTGAGTTAAAATATTAGTCATTGAGAACCATTCTTGTAATTTTGATAAATTATTACATTTAATTTTTTTATAATATATTACCTCTTTTATATCAAGGTAAAATTATTTTTTCAACACAAATATTATTTCTCAATGATTCTATTTCTCATAAAATTCCTAAATTTTTAAGAAAACAAATCTCACTGATTTTAAAGAATGTTTTTCCTCAATATCTGTGTTCATTATTCCCAAAAATATTTTTCATTCTTATTTGGAAATACAAATATGTGTTTACTCATGTTACCTTTATATTTTTCATTACCACTTTTTAAATGTAAGTTTTACTACATCTTTTTTTGATGTGGGTTTTCAACAAAGGTATTTCAAAATATTTAAAAGGTTTACCATCATTTCATAATCAAATGTTTTTTCTTCCACTCCGCATTCCTTTTTGTTAACCATTTTATATTTTCAATGATACATTATTGATTATTTCTTCTAAATAAAATTATTTGCAATGTTTTCAATTCACTTTTTTTAAAATGGATTTTGAATGTCATGCATAAATCATTCTTTTAGATAGTGTTTAAAAGAATTATAAAAAACATTTATGAATCTAATACTATTTTCCTATTTATCTCTAAAGGATATATTCCCTTTGAAATTATTGTTCATAAACCACCTCCTAAATGTTATTATAAAATATTTTTTAAGTGTGATTTAATTTTTTGTATCAACCATTTATTACTTTAGGTCAATTTTTTGTGATACCATCTGGAAAGTTTATAAAACCCATTTTTCTTTCCATGGTTCATTATGATGTGATGAATGATTATTTTAATGTGGCACAAATATGTATGGATGATTAAAGGGTGGGGTCCCATATCATCTTACAATTAATTGGTTAAATTTTCTCATCCTATGAGATCAAAAAGGGTACACAGATAATAGATCAATCCCAAGAGGGTACACAGGCAGTAACCCAAGCCCAAGAGGGTACACTAGTTATAGCCCAATCCCAGAAGGGTGTAGTGTTTTTCATCCTAATCCCACTATGTTATGAGAATCAGGTCACCATATATGATCGAATATTATAATTATGAAGTTATTCATGATTTAATATGTTAATATTAATCAATTAGTGATGTTAGTTATGATATTTTTATGGGAATTAGGTAGTGATGTTTGATCTGTCATGTTATGGGAAATGGGTAGAGGATCTTTCTCTACTATTTTATGTTTTTTATGCCTATATTATTTATATATATTATTATTATTATTAATTTCAAATAAATTACATATCTTTATGCCTAAGATTATTCCCTATGGCTAATTTTTATTGTCTCATGTTTCCATACTCTTATGTTGTTTCATCCCACCTTTTTATTACACAACTTTTCATTACATTGTACAAACAGAGGATATTTTGAATTTTAGATTCTTGGAAATAAGTTAAATAATACATGAAAACATAAAAAAGTATTCCAATCCACTTGAAATTATTATTCATTAGTTCATCCTAAGTATATTTACTAAATCTCATAACCTAGGGACATACATCAAAGTAAAGGGAGAGCATAAGGCCTGGTAAGGGAAAGCAATGGAAACAGTTTATAAGTGATCTTGAGGAATATAATTATGGCATGAGAAAGGTAACATGAGGAATATAGCTATAAAAAATTAATAATAACATGAAAATGTGGCTACAAATTTTAAATGATACATTCATAATAATATAACCAAGGTTTTTCAACGAGGTTTTATAAAAATTACCAAGGTTATTCACCAAGATATTGTTAAACATGTCATCACAAGAGATTAATTTTTTTACCAAATGCATTGTATATCAATCATTTTTTACCATAAATGTGTCTTAATTAATGTGTTCGACATTGATAATAATAAAATTTTAATAAATAACCCATGGAGAATATAAGAAATGGGTTTCATATTAAAACATAGCTTTCTAAAAGTGCTTAAAGACAGGATCATTATGTAATTTTATACCCATGAAAAGGAAATTTAGGTTTAATGTATGTTAATCCTAGAATAAAATTAACATATAGTTGAATACCTATATAAAATAAAGAGTTTTGGGTATTCAAAAAAGGAAAATAAAAAATAATTTCTTGAGGAGAAGAGATAAATTTTGAGAATTAAATTTGGAAGCATAACAGGTATAAAACCTAGTTTAATAAATGTGTAAAAATTGGGTAAAAGGGCCTCACATTGATAAAAAATAACTTTTCAGTAATTTTATGAATAAAAGGGTAATAAAATAGAGTAATAATAATGATTATAAGAAATATACAAAAAGAGGTTCTTGAATTGAAGAGAAAAGAAGAACAATTCCCTTACCTTGAAAAGCAACTCCTAGATCTTAAGGAATGGAACCTTTGGGGATTAAAAAAACATTATGAGGACTCCTTGGGAGGTGAAACTATCACAAGAGTCGATCATCATTTTTTATTTTTTATTTTATCATGGAAAAGTAAAGTGTTCATAAAATAATGTTTTTAATGTTAAAGTTTCCATTTAAGACTTTGGAAAGTAAATTATAGGTTTGGAAGTTGATTAAGAGATATTTAAATACTTTATATTAATAAAATAACATATTTTAGGACTTTTATTATGGTTAAATAGTTATTTAATTATTATTAAATAATTATAAATTCATTAAACATACCGAAATCCTCAAACTGTATTTTTACTATTCATGGAAAAATAAAGTATTTTAGAAAATTCTCATAAATTAACCCTAACCTAATATAAACATGATGATTTAAAAAATGATTTTTATTTTATCATAATAATTATTTAAATATTTTAATTTTAACTTTTAAATATAAAAATCCTTATTTATTAAAAATAATAGCAGGTTGAAAATGGATAGTAAAATTTCGAACACTTAAAAAAATTTAAGGACATAATAAAATTATTTTATCATTTATATTCAAATAATAGTGTTTTTATCATACTGTTAAATTAAAATAAGTATTATTCATAATAAAATAGTCTATTATAAAGATTTATAACTTTTTTGAAAAGTAAATTTGGGTCTGAAAAGTCAATTTATCAAATTTGTCTTATATTTTATTAATTAAAACTATTATTAAAATTTAATTTATGGAATAAAAATTTTATTTATGCAAAGAAATTATACATTATGTAATTATGGTTGGGAAATGTAACCTCTCATAACACATTAGTACAACCTAAGGGTAAGGTGTCTGATGGTGATAGATTCATGGGGCAGCTCAACTAACATCACTCGAGTGGTAATTTCCACTAAGTTTAACTTATCCCGAAGTATATTTCATTAAAGATTCACTTGTTGAAGCTTATCTTTGACTTTGTCAAGTGAGAACCCTAGTGACACTTCCTCCCTCCCATGTTCTGATAAATGGGCTTTAAATGGTGTGACTCTAATGGTTGAAGACAACACTTCTACTTTCTACATCAATTATACTTTTTAATTTATCCTTATATACACTAACATTAATATTAAAATGATCACCCAGAGTATAGTTAAAAATTTTCATATTAACTAATGGTCATAATTATCCAATGGTTATATAATTATCAAAAACATATGGTCACTTTCCCTTTATATTCACTTCATTATTAAATAGATGTGGTTTTATTGTTTATAATATAATATAACACACATTTTCATGAAACAATTATCATTCAAAAATTCTACGTCATTACATTCTTCCACCCTTAATAAATTTCACCCCCAAAATTTCAACTCATTATCTTAGTTGAGAAAAGGTGTGGATACTTTTTTCTCATTGTCTCCTCTAGTTCCCATGTCACTTCTTCATATTTATGTTTCCTCCACAACACTTTGACGAGGTGGGTACCCTTGTTGTGTAGAACCCTATCTCTTTGGTCCTCGATATCTACTAGATACTCATAAGAGAAGTCATGTTTCAGTTGTACCACCTCCAGATTTAGTACATATGGAGGGTATGGTATGTACTTCTTCAATAGAGATATGTGGAATACATCATAAACTTGAGCTGGAATTGGTGGAATTGCAATCTTATATGTTACTAATTCTATAAGATCAAGGATTTTATAGGGGATAATATAACTAGGGATAATCTTCCATTTCTTCCCAAACAGTATGACTCTCTTCCATGGTGATATTTGATGGAAGACATTTTCACCAACATCAAACTCCAAGTCCCTTCGATGGTTGTCTGCATAGATCTTTTTCTAACTCTGAGTAGAATTTATGTGTTTTTAGATGGAATTAACCTTTCCTGCCATCTCTTTCACAAGATCAGGCCCAAGAATCATTCTCTCACCAACTTCATCACAATAAGTAGGAGTTCTACATCGCTTACCATATAGATATTCATAGGGTTCCATTTGAATACTCTAATGGGAGGTATTATTGTATGAGAAAACAACTAATGGGATGTGTTCATCCCATACACCTTTAAATCCCATTGATAATGTTCTCAACATGTCCTCAAGTTTCAAAATAGTACTTTCAGATTGGTCATCAATTTAGGGGTGATAGGTTGTACTACAATTCAATTCAGTATTCAAATCATATTTAATACTTCTCCAAAATATATGTAAACCTCAAATCATGATCAGAAATGATATAAAGGGGTCCCCCATGTATCCTCACCACTTCCTTTACATATATATTGGAAAGTTTTTCAAGAGATAAATCATCCCAAATAGTGATTAAATGGGCAGTCTTGGTGATTTGGTCCACTATAACCCACGTCACATTATTTACTTTGGATATTCTCAGGAGACTAGTGACATAGTTCATAGTGATATTGTCCCACTTCAATGTTAGTATGAGTAGTGGTTGCAATACCCCTTTAGGAATTTGTCTCTCTGCCTTCACTTTTTGGAACACTAAAACCTTGCAGTGTAGTAGGAAATCTCCCTTTTCATGTTATCCCACCAATAATGATCACAATGGTCCCTATACACTTTAGTACTTTCAATATGTATAGATAATGTAGATCTATAAGTATCATCCATCAATTATTCCTTTATCTCTAGAATAAATGGAAGACATAGTATTGTAAAAAATGTCATTACACTCTCTTGATCAATATTGAACTCAAGAAACTTTCCATTATTCACATCCTCTATATTATTTTTTTAACAATGGATCTTCACTTTGAGATTTCCTAATCTTATCGAGTAATGATGGTTCATAAATCATTTGAGATGGGTTTGATGATGTCCCTTCCCTTATGATTTCCATGTCCCATTTTGTTAGATCTTTGATCAAAGGATTTCCTTGAATCCTCATCATTTTTAGTACAACATGATCTTTCCTACTTAGTGAACCAATGACTTTGTTTCCTCTTATTGGGTGATAATGAATTAAAAATTCATAGTCTTTAAGAAGTTCCAACCGTATCTTCTATGTCATTTTCAATTCCTTTTGTATGAAAATATAATTCAAACCATGGTGTTCTATGTATATATCACATTTCTCCCCATAAATATATTTACTCCATATATTCATAGAAAAAACAATTACAATCAGTTCCAGGTCATGCATTGGATAATTCTGCTCAGGAGTCTTTAACTATCTGGATACATAAGAAATAACCTATTCATTTTTCATGAGGATTAACCCTAGACCTTTTATTGATGCATATATAAAAATAATGAATCCTTCTCTGATACAGGGTTCTATTAACACAAGTTCAGTAACTAATCTCTTCTTCATCTCTTAGAAACTTTATTCACACTTCTTTGTCTAGATTAACATAGAACCGTTTTAATTTAACTTGGTTAGTGGAATATAATGTTTTGAAAAAAATTCACAAGCCTCCTTTTATATCATTCTAAATTAAGGAAACAATGAATCTTAGTTACTGTTGTAGGATGAGGCCACTCCTCCACAAACTTTTTCTTGGCAGGGTCAACTGAGAATCTTTCATTGGTTACAATATTCCCCAAGAAGGAAACTATTTGTAACCAAAATTCAAATTTTTTGAACTTTCCAAATACCCTCTCATTTCTCAGAGTTTTCAATATAAACCTTAGATGATCATTATGTGCTCTATGAATTTTGGAATATATCATAATATCATCAATAAAAAATACCAAAAAGTTATTTAGGTAGTCCTTAAAGACTATATTCATCAAATCCATAAATATAGTAGGATCACTAGGCAAGAATAAGATAATAATAAAAACTCATAATTATAAAATATTGATAGGAAGTTTTTCTTTGAAATATATTCTTTCTTTACCCCCAATTGATGATAACCAGATTAAAGATCAATCTTGGAGAAGAATTTATCCCCATGAAGTTGTTCAAATAAATCATTAGTCCTTTTTATAGGGTAAATTTTCTTAACTATGATCCCATTACGTTCTATATAATCAATGTATAGCTACATTTATCCACCATTATTCTTTAAAAAGATAAAAATTTATCCCTAGGGAGACACACTTGTCCAGACAAATCCCTTCTCCAAAAGATCTCAAAGTTTTTCCATTAATTATTCTAGCTCCACATTTTCTATTCTGTACGGGGTATTTGATATCATCTTGGATCTATGTATGAGTTCAATGGATAAATATACCTCTATTTTTTGGGGAGTTCTAGGTAACTATTCATGAAATACATTGATATATTCCTGAATGATGGGAACATTTTCTCTAAATACTTCATAATAGTTCATACAAATATTGTGATTAACCAAACATATCCCCCGAGAGTATCAAACCAGGAGTTCACCAAGGCCTGTTTCCATGCACCAATTCTCATTCGAGTCTTTCTCAAAGTGTTGTTTTTATGTATTAACCTTAGATACATATATTCTATATCCACATCAACTTTTTCATATCCATAAAGGGATCTCTTTTCTCTGAAACCACTTACTTAATACTTCACCAAATTACCATGATGTTTTCCTATATTTTAAAATTTCTATAGGGTTATTCTTAACATTTTAAAATCATAATTTCAAAAAAATAACTAAACTTTCCTTTGATACCAACTATATAATCTCACCTTTTATTACATAACTTTTCATTACATTTGTACAAACAGATAATCCTTTAAAATTTAGTTTCTTAGAAATAAGGTACATAATAGATGAAAAATTAAAACATTATTTTAATACACTTTAAAGTATTCTTCATTTTTTCATAATAATTACATTTAATAAATCTCATAACTTGGGTACATACATAAAATAAAAAGGTGAGCTTAAGGCCCAATAAGGGAAAGCAAGGGAAACAGTTTACTAGTGATATGGAGAAATATCAATAATAATGTGAGGAATATAATTATGGAATGATAAAGGGAATATGAGGTACATAATAATAAAAATAACATTAATAATAACATAAAAATGTGGCTACAACATTTAAATAAGACATTCATAAGCATATCATCAAGGTTTGTTATCGAGGTGTTATAAAAATTACCAAGGTTATTCACTAAGTTATCAGAAAACATGTCATCTCTAGAGATTAAATTATTTACCCAATGAATTGGAAAACAATAAAAGCATGCACTTAATATGTATTAATTAATTTTAGCCACATATGTTATAATAAAACATTTTATAAATAACCCATGTATAATAAAAAAAGTGTTTTCATATAAAAAACCACATTTTAAAAGTGCTTAAAGACATGATCATTATTTCATTTTTAGCCCAAAAAAAGGAAAATTGGGTTTCAAGTATGTTAATAACATAATAAAATAAATAATTTTTACATATAGTTGAATACCCTTATAAAATAAATAGTTTTTTTTATTCACAAAAATAAAATAAAAGACAATCTATTGAGAAGAAGAGAGAAATTTTGAGATGTAAATTTGGTAGCATAATGGGTATAAAACGTGGTTTTAGAAATCGGTAAAAAGAGGGTAAAAGGGTATAAAATTGATAAAAAAATAAATTTTCCATTATTGTGTGAATAAAATGGTAAAAAAATAGAGTATTAATAATGATTAGAATACATATGCAAAAATAGGTTCTTGAATTGAAGAGAAAATAAGAACAATTCTCTTACCTTGAAAAGTAACTCCAAGATCTTGAGGAATGGAACATTGGGGAATTAAGACACCATGGGATGACTATTTGGGAGGTAAAACTATCATATATTCATGAAGTACTGATTTTTAGTGAATGTAAATTGATAAATGAGTGGTTATTTATAGAAAAAGTGGAGGATTTGTTTATTAATTTTCAAATATAGGCCTTGGAAATCTAGGTTATAGAAAATGAAAAACCAAGGTATTTCCCATTGTTTTAGAAATTTGGGATATATTTTATGTTATTTTAATCAAAAATAGTCTATCATAATTTTATATTACTTATTTTTCAAAGGAAAAGTAAATTTTCCACAAAAATAATGTTTTTAATATTAAAGTTTCCATTTAAGACTTTGGAAAGTAAATTATACGATTGGAAATTGATTAAAATATATTAAAATACTTTATATTAATAAAATAACATATTTTAGGTCATTTATTGTGGTTAATTAGTTATTACATCATTATGAAATAATTATGGAGTTATTAAACATACCGAAAACTTCAAACTATATTTTAACTATTCATAGAAAAATAAAATATTTTAGAAAATTCTCATAAATTTACCCTAACCTAATATCTACATGATTATTTAAAAAATAATGTTTATTTTATCATAATAATTCTCTAAATAGGATTATCTTAACTTTTAAATATAAAAATCCTTATTTATTAAAAATAATAGCGGGTTGAAAAGGTATAATAAAATTGCTGACACCAAAAAAATTAAGAACATTATAAAATTATTTTATCATTTATATTAAAATAAAAGTGTTTTTATCATATTATTTAATTAAATTAAGTATTATTCATAATACCTTAGTTTATTATAAAGATTTATACCTTTTTTTAATTGTACACTTTGAGTCTAAAAAGTCAATTTATTAAATTCGTCTTATATTTTGTTAAGTAAAACTACTATTAAAATAGAATTGATAGAATAAAAATTTTATCTATACACAGTAATTAAACTTTAAGTAACTAATGCCTATAAAATTAACCTCTTATAATAGCCACATACAACCTAATGGTAAGGTGTGCGATGATAAAAAATTCATGGGGCGCCTCAGCTAACATCGCCCAACTAGTAATTTCTAATAGCTTGAACTTATCCCAAAGGATATTTCATTAATTCTTCACTTGTTGAAGCTTGAATTGGACTTAGTCAAGGTAGAACTCTGATGACACTACCTCCCTCCCATGTTTTGACAAATCGAATTCATACAACATAACTCTACTTTTTGAGTTTATCGCTTCTCCTTTCTTCATTAATTATCCATTTTAATTTCTAATTATAAACAATAATCATAATGTTAAAATTGTTACTAATATTATAGTTCCCAATAGTTATACTGAACAATGTTCATAAATGAACAACTTTCATATAATAGTTGAATCCAGATGGTCAGATTTCCCTTTATATTCACTTCATTATTAAAGAGATATGGCTTTGTCGTGTATAATATAATATAACACACATTTTCAGGAAATAGTTATCATTCAAAAATCCTAGGTAATTACATGTGAAATGGTATATGTTTTCTATTTTGAGATTACATATTCTGTTATCATGACTTATGGACATATATTATTATTACATGTTCATTTTAATAATATATTTCTCCCCTGCTCATGTTTTATAATGTGATTGTGATTTAACCCATGATGACATGATGAGTTTTTAATACTTTACTAAGTGTTTGATATCGCCCCTTACTTATTTTTATATTCCCTAGGTTATGAATATTATTATAACTTAGAATAATTCTAGAAGGGGTTCTGGTGAGATTTGATTACGGATAAATATTCCCAAGTATCAAAAAATAAGTTTCCTATGTAACTAGTCCTCAAATGCACTAAATAATCCATTATAATAATTATATGACTTTTTATGAGATGTAATTTTTAAGTTACATAAATTATGTTTAATAAATATATGTATATCTTGTATTTATTTACAACTTCAAATCTCAAACAAAACCCCCACTTTTTCCTAGTGTTTGGACCCCTTCATTCACGTGATATTTCTACTCATGGGTTCAAAACTAAGATTAAGTTATCTCATTATTTCACATTATATAGATTTTTCAAAATACCTTTACATAATGACCCTCATCATATGTCCTTAAACTATATGGAATTTGATTATCTATCATAGACATTAACAACACGACATGTGGTTCTCTGTGCATTTCCTTAAACTTCTTGGAGTGGTCTGCCCTATATGATCTAAATTCACTCCATGATATCTTGATATATGTAAAGGTAAATGTAAAATGGTACATATAATTGAATCTATTATAAGGTTTAATTATCTATTCCTAATGTTTAATGGATCTTATATCCCTACATAAGTAATAAATCATCTTCTAGTTTCAATCTCATACTAGAATAAAAAATACCCCTTCCCTATATATGAGTTAGATCTATATGGGGAATATTCTTTTAAGAAATATGTGTGGATTTATTTCTATTACCCTGATATATATAGTGATGTCTGGATATCCTCTCTTAGACCTAGTTAAAAATTTATCTTTCCCTTTTTCTACATGAACCATCTCACCTTTTGGTCAAAAAATGTGTGACCTAAAACCCCAATGATACTTCTTCAAAGTTGTATGAACATAAAATGCATCCCTTAAAAATCCAAATTTCATTAATTTAAACTAAAAATGAAGTATATAAAAAGTCATTTTAGGTATTAAACCTTAAAATGGTGGCCTAAGAAAAATCCAAGGCTCTTCTCGCTAATACATTCCCTATCATGGTTTAGGAAAAATTTAGAGTATTAAATCCAAAAGTCACAGATCTTGTGAAGTACACTATATGGCCCAAGATAATGTCTAGTTATTCTCACTAGACCCCACTATACAAGAAAAAAATAGAGAATATCTTGTGTTCCTCTATAACATGTTGTTGAATTGTTCCATTAGTTCATTTTCATTCACAACATGATTACATATTCATGTTGAGTAAACCACCCATTTAAATTATTGTGTACTTTAGAATTTTATGTTATATCCCTTAACCATGAGAATTTTTTCAACACATAATTCCATAACCATTAGGGTTCTCGAACCCTTCTTGAATATCATGTTATTCGGGAACCTACTTCATATATTTTATATATAAATCATCACTAACCAAATTCCTTATGTTGAGATAATCATATTAGAATCCCACAACCTTGAGTCAATTATTACTCTTAGTTCTCCCTTTCATAGAAATATTGGTAAAGTTGATTGATTAATATAAATAGACTTATAATTGAATGATTAATAGAACAAATACCTCTGATCCTATGAATTAACCCCTTAAAATTTTTTTGGTCTCAAAGGAAAGGTCCCCCTTAACCCCATAATCTATTTCCTGATGGTGAAGTGTTGGTTTACACCATTACTAATGGCCAACCTACCCCCATCAGCCTCTGTTTCCCATTAATTCGTATATTATTATGTTTTTATTTATACATTCTATAACCCACCAACTATTCATGTGGATTCAATTACCCTCGATTTACACATTCATGCATCATACCCTCTTTCAAATCGTGATTGTTCAATCTGATCCTTTTTTCCCTTAATATTTTGGTATACTTCACCTATAAAGACCCAAATGCCGGTTTACACCATTACTAATGGCCAACCTACCCCCATCATACCTTAGTTGAGATTATCCAGTTGGAAAATTCAAATTAGGAACAAGGTCTTCATCGTGTGACCCCAAACCAAACCACACAATAGTTTATCTTCTATGACCTTAAATTGTGTTCACCCATCCAAAAAACTATTTATACTAGTATGGTCCCATTAATTCATATCTATTTTACCTTTCCCTTATTATATATACTCTCTCACTTTTTTTTCAAAGATATCCAACCTTAAATACCAGCTACATTATCAGGACATGTATGACTTTAAATTTCCAATGGAAAGAGGAATTATACTCATTAGGTTGAAAAACAACAAAGGGAAACCTGATTGAATGTTGAATCTTTACTACCTAGATATACACCTCATATAGATTAGGAAAAATATTGAGTGTTAAAAAATGAAAAGTCAAAAAACTAGTAAGGTTGAAAACTCACAAAGGGATACCTAATCAAAAAAAATATTTCATTTCCACTAAAATTCTAACAATGTATTATAAAAATACAAAATAAATTAAAAAATGATATAAAGATCATGGGGACCACTATTTAGTTCTAGAAAAAAATGACATATGGTCTCTAGGTCCATCGACCTAGGAAAAAGTAAGAGTGTCTTCATATGCTAAGCGTATATATGTTTTTTCACATGACTTAAAACCAAATGGAATATGATCCATACTTCATGACCCTTATACTAATTTGAGTGGTTTTTTTTACATGGAATAATAAATGAAGTATGGATTTGTATCCATGGTCCTATGATAGTATGAAAATATCTCCCTTTTCTAGTATTATCTCCCCATATATGCCTAATTTTCTCTAATAGTTCTACACCAAGTCAGGACTATATATTTTTTCCTAAACATGAGCCAAATATGTTTCAGGAGAGTTTTAAAAATCATATGTATCTTGATTCTTGCACTTAAAGAATACATAGTGATTCCCAAATCTCATATCTTAGGCCAAACTACAAAATCCACTTTTATCATATTCCTCTTACCATCCTAGTATTTGGGCCTACCAATTAAAATATGATTTTCTTTTATTACCTTGAGTTAATTTGTTACAACCCCCTTTCCACAAGGTGTACCCCTCCTAGGCTGGAAATGTGAGAATGGAGATAGTGACCCCCGAGTTCCACCTCTAGTAGGCCCTAGGTTGGCAACTAGCACCAAGGATATAGTAACCACACAAATGGGAGGCATTACCCTCTAAGATAACACATGCGAAAGAAAGAGATAAGTTAGACACAAACCAACTCTAAATCATACTGCAATATAAAAGAAATCCTAATCACACATATGTAATGTCATGAAAAACTACTACAACTGGAAAGAAAAACTGCAAGTACTAAAGAAAAGTAAAAACAGTAGCGAACATGAAGCTCAAACAGCTCCTACAACCCCAAGATAGTAGTAACCATCCTAATCTCCAACCTACTCCAAGTGACCTAAAAAACAGTTTATATATACGTATGTTGAGTATAAAAATATACTCAATAGGATCCTCCCTGGAGACACTCATGAAAAAGAAAAGAAAGCATGCTAAAGCACAGTGAACAGCAAGTGAAACTAACTCATCACCTAAATAGGTAGACTAATTTCTCAGCCTCACCATGGATACTCTCACCAAGTATCACATACAACATTATATAATATAATAATGAACATCAAAAGTACCCCACTACTACTTCCCCACTAGTTTCCCACTTTCCCCCAACGTCGCACGTCCAAAGCATCTATCTCTAAAAAGGCTTTCCTGTATACACCTGGGCGAAGCACCACAACATAAACCTCATGCAACACAACTACCACATCCACATAACCAAAGTAACCAAGTAGTTTCTAGGAGCCACTATAGCTTGTATAACGCGTATCATATGTCGGTCATTAAATATCAAGCCATTATAACCCATACACTGAGTAAGGATCCTCAATCCATCACAAACTATACATGTTACACCTATATAATTCCATAGGAAACTATATCCAAAATATATGTGTGTGAATAACCACAATCCATTACAACCCTCTACACACATATATGGGGAAAACTAAATTTTGTTCCTACCAGCACTAGTAACTACTAAGAGAAGATATTGGGGATAAAGGGGGTAGTCACCTATCCATCCTCCCACCAGAGTGTTGGGGAAAACACCCCCCCCCCCACCACCCTAGGGCTTAGAATCCCCAATTTTTCAGTTTCCCTAACTTAAAAGGTGGAGTAGCATATAGAAACACAAAAGGTACAGAATATTCTATAGATCACTACCACACTATGAGAATAACCTAGTCTTAGACTCAACTCTAGTTGATGTCTCTCAGACTCCCGGTGTCCACTGCTAAGACTAGGTATCCTATAAGCACACAATAATTTTAAGAGATTTATTATATTACTTCATTCCCTTTTTATCAGTTTCACTTTAGTTTAATTAGTTACTTAAACATTAATTAACCATTATCAATTCTACATTCCATTTCATTAGAATTCCAACCAATATCTAGAGTTCCTTTAAATTGTAACTTCATCGATGCATTATAACAAGTTGCAACCCCATGGGTTAACATAATTTATTCAATCATTTATTAACATCATTATTACTTTCCCATATTCCTATGCATTCTATAAAAACATTGTATGCTACCAAACACAAGGGGGCTCAACGCAGTGAGTAGATGAACTACCCGTCAAGTTTCTTTCACCTATAGTAAGAGCGTAGACCCATCCTTCCTCTAAAATCTAACCATGGAAATCACGTGGCATAACCCGCACAACTTTGCCTCTTTTTGGAAGGAGGGTAGAAAAACCAGCTTCCTTGAGCAGAGGGTACATTAAAGAAGATAAAAAACCAATAAGATTCAGCAAGCATCCAACATTTATATCCAAACTGTTTCATCACCTCTGGTGTCCTCTCCGACATCCACATGCATAAACAGATGCATATTTCTACTCTAGGCATCAACTGCTTCCACAACCAATGGGCCTCTCTACACCCACATCTCACAACATCCATCTAGGCTAATAACACATCACAAGCAGCAGGAAATAACAAAGCAACTGGGCTCTTATCCCTAAATAAGTAATTATTCCTTCACACGCAATGAGCTCTCACAGCTCCATACATAAGGCTCTTGGCCTTTACAAGGAAGAGGGTAACTCATAACCCTACGAGGCATTATATTTTATCAAAAAACCAGTTCTTTAATCCATATTGAATTAAACAGTTCATTTTTAGTAGGTTCAACTATGGGTAACCTAAATAGAAAGATATCATAGCTATCACAAATAATTAAACATGCTTACTGCATCAATTTGATTAACATCAAATTACAACAACAATTGGATTCATTTTCATGACTCTTTATCTTTATCCAGATAATTATTAATCAATCCCAACTTTTCTTTCTTTACCAATTTCCTTCAAGAATGACGTGATAAACAAGGAAAGCATAGATGTCACACTATCTAGTAAAATAAGAGGAAATAACATACGATCAATACTAATTTATTTATCAGGTTCAAATATTTATTATGTCAATTACATTGTGATCTAGTGGGCTAAAACATGATAACTCTACAGTTTCATGTAAAATAATTTAGAGACCATGAATCCTCTACCTCAAAATGTTTCTAATGCTCTTTAAAGGAGAACAGTCCAATAAAATAGATCACAATCACCTATCCTGGAGGACTACATCCACCTTAGGATGTAGAGACACCACCACACCAGCCAACACCCAAGAAAACTTGATTAGGTTTATGTAGATAGCATTACATAATATTTCAAATAGAAATAGAAGGATAGGAACATATAAGAACGATGGTATATCATACCTTATATCGAAGATCAATCGTTACTGCTTGGTTACACCAAAACAGGGGTGTGAATGTAGCAGTAAGAAACTCCAGGGAAGACACGATCCAAGGCTACAACACTATGCACGACTCCTACAGAAAAAAAAGTCAAGTTTTGAGCATTTCGCACTAGGGAACAAGGAGGAAGAACAAGGGAGGAATATATCTTGTCCCTTTAGAATATTTAATTGAGTAATGGTTTAAGATATACTGGATTTTCCATTAAAAGAGGATTGCCTTCAACCACATAGTTTGACCAAGTAAAGGAATCCTGAAACTTAGGAAAATTAATATATGAGTTATGGTCTTTGAATTGGCCTTAAATCCCTTAAAACAAGGCTTTTAATGCATTTTTCATCAAAGAAAATGTTAAATGGGTGAAACTAGGAAATATGGAAAAAAAATTGGAAATATGATAGGTGAAATGAAATAGTTATAGAAACACTGCTCGTGACACTATTAGCTCTATCACCATTCTAGAAACACTATAGACCTACTGTTAGATGTCTCACCATTCTAGAAACATTTTAGACCTACTGTTATGGAAACACTGTATACCTACCATTATATGTCTCACCGTTTTGGAAATATTGTAGAACTACTATTCTAGAAACATTGTAAACCCACCATTAGATGTCTCACCGTTCTTGAAACATTGTAGACTTACCATTCTGAAAACAATGTAGACCTACCATTCTAGAAACAATGTAGACCTACCATTCTAGAAATATTGTTTATAGAACTGGAAATTTGGAAAAGTGTTGGGGATGAGTCACCTTGATGTCCTAGAACACCTCAAACACCAAATTTCAGGAAGGGAACAGACTAGATAGTTTCGTTCCATTTTATTAGATACCTATCATAACATTCTCATCCTCAAGAATCCAAAACCAACCCAAATAGGAAACATAAAATGGTTCCGAACAACCACTCTTTGAGATACCTATCAAGGCTCTCACAAACAAAGGATCCCAACTACTTCAAAAAGTAACATTCAAAACCACATGAAAATCACAACCAGCTTATAAACAATCTCATAGGGGATATACCTCTCAAAAGAGGGCAAGACACATTCAGAAACAAAATAAATCCATCTCATAATAAGAAAAATTCTAAAACTACAAAACAGACATCATTACAATAAAAGATATAAACACCAAACAGCCCGGGGTACTGAGTTTATATATGGTAGTCAAGTTCCTAGGTACTCTCCTCCATGACACCATGCCACCATGTTGCCATAAGACACAAACCAAGGGAATAAAATGCTTATGAAACATCTTATCCTTGCGGTCCTGGATCTCGATAGGTCGCTCATCGAAGGTCCCATCATCATCAACGTAAATATCTACCCAATCGATGAGGTGAGATTCATCATGAAGATAACAATTGAGGTGAAACATATGAAAAACATCTTGTATCCAGATCATCTATGGGGGAAGTCCTACTTAAAACACTACGGCTCCAACATGATCCAACACCTTGAAAGGCCCAACAAATCAGGGAGAAAGCTTACTCCCATGACCAAACCTTCACTAACCACGATGGGGAGTCACCTTTAGAAACACATGATACCCAAAATAAAACTCTAAATGTATCCTCCTTTGATCGGCACTTGATTTCTGAAGATCCTATGCTACCTTCATCCTCTTATGAATCACCTGAACCATGTTTGTCATATTTTTCACTAGTTTCAGTCTAATAATTTCTAACTCTCCAATCCCAATCAAGAACAATGGAGAACATAAAATCCATCCATATAAGGATTCAAATGGTGCTATACCGATGGTGTAGTGAAAAATATTATTGTAAGCGAACTCCACCTAAAGAAAGTTCCTCATTCACAAAACTCCAAAATCAAGGACACAGGAGTTCAAAATGTCTTCAAGATTCTGGATTGTCTCCTCCAGATACTTCCTTCATAAAACCTCTACTGAGAACGATTACTTTATTGTAATAAACTGGGATGATTTTGTCAAATGATCCACTACCACCCATATAGTGTCATGGTCTTCCTAATCTTGGGTTAAACTAGTAACAAAGTCCATCGATAATATCCTCCCACTTCCATTGAGGGACATCTAATGGATGGAGAAAACCACCAGGGACATGGTGCTCAGCCTTCACCTTCTGGAAGACCAAACGTCAAGACACAAACTCTACAACTGCGCACTTCATCCCATGCCACCAAAAATAAATCCTTAAGGACCAGTACATCTTTTTCACACTAGGATGCACCAATAAGAGAAAACTATGAAACTTCCTAAGAACCATCTCTTGCGTCACTAAAGGAATGAAAATAATTACCTAATACAACACCCGGTGTTGTTCATCCTTAGACCAACCATCAGGGGCCTAGCCAAAAACAACTTGGTCTCTCCAAAACTCCACATCTAGATCCCTAAAATAGGACTCTTCCACTTATTAAAAAAAAGATAAATGCACTGTCATCTGAAAAAGATAACCTCTTCCCCCAACTTCTCTCATATTGAGATGTAATGCTGAGAGTTCTTCCATCACTCTCTAGGAATCACCAGATTCATACACTACATCAATATGTGACTTCCTTATTAGTGAATCAGCTACAAAATTCCTCTTTCTAGGTGTATATGATATTTTGAAGTCGTATTACTGTAAGAAATTCATCCATTGATGCTACCACAAGTTTAATTCACACTGAGAGGAAACATACCTTAGGATCTCATGATTAGTGAAAACCAAAAAAGCGCTCTCCAATGAGGTAATATCTTCACAACTTCATAGAAAACATCACGGCCGCCAAATCGAGATCATAGGTGGAATAGTTACATTCATGGGGGTGAAACTTCTGAAACCCATAAGAAACAACCAACCTCTTCTATATAAGAACTCAACCTAACCCAAGATGTGAATCATCCCAGAAAACATCAAACTGAACTCCCTCTACTGGAAAACAAAGAACTTGAGCACTTACCAATTTATCCTTTAGATAATCAAAAGATTCCGGACATTGATCAATTCACATGAATTCCTGATCCTTCCTAGTCAATGTTATCAGAGGATTCACAGCCCAATATAAATCGACTACGAAACTCTTGTAGTATCTTGCAAGACCAAAGAAACTTTTCACCTCTGCCAATTTATTGGGGGTTTCCCAAGACACAACTGATTATATCTTCAATGTATCCACATGTACTCCCTAATGGGACACTACATGCCCCAAGAAACAAACTTATCTATCCCAAAACTCACACTTTCACAACATTCCAAATAGCTTTTGTTGACGAAGAACTCCCAAAATGGTGTACAGATGCTCTGCATGATTCTCATCAGAAGCAGATAACATAAGGATGTCATCAATGAAAACCACCATAAACTTATCCAGGAACTCACGGAACACATCATTCATCAATCCCATGAACACAGTTAGAGCATTCTTCACATCGAACATCATTACAACAAACTCGTAATGCCCATGACGACAATGGAAAGCAGTCTTTGGGATATCTTCATTCTTCACATGCATCTGATGATATTGTGACCACAATTCAATCTTTTATAACCAAATTTCACCCTTTATTTGATATAATAAATCATCAATCCACAGAAGAGGATAGTTATTCTTCATTATCACTTTTTTTAAGCGACTATAATCGATACACATCCACAAAATGTTGTCAGCCTTCTTCACGAACAAAACCAGTGCACCCCACAATGACACGCTCAGCCATAAAAAACCACATTGTAATAAACTATCGAGTTTTGCATGAAAATTTTGTAACTCATAAAGGGAAATCATATACAGAGACATAGGGATAGGAGATGCTACTAGTTGTAGCTCAATCCCAAACTAATCTCTCGTCGAGGGGGTAATTCTACAACCTCTTATGGAAAGACATCAGGGTACTATTCTATGACACTAGGTAACACCAACTATTGAAAATCTAAAGAAATTAGAGTAAGCTCAACCATCAAGGATGATAAGGATGGAATATGCCTCTGACCCATCTGAGGGTCTCACTCGCCAATAAACATTGTCGGATCTTCATCAGCATCGAAGAACACCACCTTCCTCCTAAAGAAATCCACGATAGCATCCACCGAATAAAACCAATCCATTTTGAGGATGAAATAATATGGTTGTATCCGTAAACATATGAAATATCCCTAAGAGTTGTGTTTCCACAACACTTGCTCACATTCTCTATATACTTAAAACAAGTTAGCTCGACCTCCAAATGGTGTAGTCAACGCCAAGGGAACTAGAATCCTCTCTACCTTAAGTCCCAAATCATGTGCTAGGGTAGGTGATATAAAAGAGTATGTCTCTATTGAATCAAACAAGGAATACACCCAAGTAGAAAAAAATAAAAGGGTACCTTGAACGTCATCTCTCTCACCCAGAACTAGCAACGCTAAAGCATGAAGCTGGCCACGAACACCTCCATAGACTCTTTGACCCTGATGATGACCACCACCATGGCCACACTCTGATCTATAAGAATGGGGAGCATCATGGGTCTATCCTCCTCCTTCCCCATCTTCTCTTTGCTGATCCAAAGTTGGTGCAACCTGCTGTTGCTTCATCTAGAAATGCCTCAATGGAGGAACCTAGAGTGGAACATCTATTGCATGATGACTGCTCTGAAAGGTTAGCCACTCTAGCTACTGATAGCATCATCCTCCATAAGAAATACAAGTGTATGATCCCTTGGAATAGGCCTGAGACCCATCACCCCTAGATAAACGATATGCTTAGGGTTGGGACCTACCCCTAGAAAAACAGAAACTCTTCTACCCTAAAAAGTAGGAACCATGGACCACAAATCTACTTCGTCAGAAATCCTAATGACTCCCATATCATGAATATATAGTTTTGGCTAACATCATATTGATGACCTATTCCCTTTCCAGCACATCAAGATATGTCTTCAGTATAAATAGGGTGACCTAGCGTTGGATCTCTGGACACAAAGACTCCTAAAAATTCCTCTCCCTAGCCTCCTCATCTAGAAATAGGTTCGAAGAATATCGTAAAAGGTTCCTAAAATGGATTCCAAACTCTCACACACTGAATATCACCTATCGAATGGTAAGCAGCTCCTAGCGACTGGATGCCTTTGCTGTTGAAGAAAGAAACTCGACTCTGAACTTGTCTCAGAACTTCTCCCATGATATCGTCGACTCCTTATGATCCCTGAGGAATAAGAACCACAACTGCCTCACTTCTCCACACAACATCTTCAAAACCAAAGACACTTGGTTATCCTTCCAAGCACGGATCAGGCTGAAGGCTCCCATAAGCTCCTCCAACTAGTCTTAGATGACTGAATCTGAAACAAAGGCCTCTTACTTTTATAGAATTTGGTTCTAAAACTCTCAGAGTGTACTCCTCCAAGTGTATTCATCATCAACCTCTACCCTGAAGTGTTCTTCTAGTACAGCCTGTTGGATATCTTCTGTGAAAACTTAATGAGGACGTAGACCTGGAGCCATACCTACAAAATAAAAAATAATTAGAGCCCTTAAACGTGGAATATGAAAGATTCAAAATTAATTAATTTTTTTTCTTTTATTCATTTTAGGTTAACCTATATCAAGGTCTACCCATTCAAAAACAAGCACAAAGAAGAATGATTCATGATCCTTTACTGGGTCTCTACCATATAACCAATATCTCCTCATTTAGTAGTCACTGAAAACTTAAAGGTTTGTGCATCAGATCATAGGGGGCCTTAAATTCCTATGTCTCAGCCAGTCTCCAGTGTTTACATCACTTGCTAAACTTAACAAAAATTGTTTCCCAACCAACCCATGCAACCTTATCTATTCCTAACACCAAACTCCATCCTATACCTCAATCAGATCCTTTGATACCACTTTGTTATGACCCCCTCCTCACAAGTTGTACCCCTCCTAGGTCGGTAATGTGAGAAGGGAGATAGTGACCCCCTAAGTCCCACCACCAGTAGGCCCTAGGTTGGTGACAAGAATCAAGGTTATAGTAACCACACAAATGGGAGGCATTACCCTCTAAGAGAAAAACAAGAGAAAGAGAGAGATAAGAAAAACACCAACCAAAACTAACTCAAACTACAATATAAAAGAAATACCAATTACACATATGTAATGTCATGAAAAACTGCTACAAATGGAAGGAAAAACTGCAAGTAACAAAGGAAAGTAAAAATATCAGTGACCACGAAGCTCGAAAAGATCCTATAACCCCAAGCTAGTAGTAACTAGCCTGATCTCCAGCCTTCTCCAAGTGACCTAAAAATTAGTTTATATATGCGTAGGGTGAGTATAATAGTATACTCAGTAGGATCCTCCATGGGGCCTCTGATACAAAAGTAAATAAAACATGCTAAATCAAATTGAACAATAAGGGGAACTAACATGTCACTTAAACAGGTATACTATGTTCCAAGCCTCACCATGACTACTCTCACCAAGTATCGCATACAAGAGTATATAATTAATAAGTAATATCAAGGGTAACCCTCTACTACTTCCCCACTTGTTTGATGCTTTTCCCCAACATTTCACATCCTAAGAATCTCTCTCCAAAAATTCTTGCCTCATAGACACCTGGACGAATCACCAAAACATGCACCTCTGGGAACACAACCACAACATTCACGTAATCAAAGTAGTAGTTTTCAGGATCCAACAAAGCTCATATAACGTGTACCATAAGTTGAGCATTAAACCTCAATCCATTATAACCCATACACCGAGTAAGGATCCTCAATCCATCACAGCCTATACATGTTACACCTACAGAAGTCCATAGGAAAATATATCCAAAATATATGTGTGTGAATAACCACAAGCCATTACAGACCTCTACACACATATATGGGGACAAAATATTGGGCCTACCAGCACTAGTAACTACCAAGAGAAGATAGTGGGGCCAAAGGGGGTAATCATTTATCCATCCTCCCACTAGAATGTTGGGGAAAACAGCCCCCCCCCAGGGCTCAGAATCCTTGGGGTGTCCATTTTCCTAACTAACAGGGTTGATTAGTGTATAGAAACACTAAAATTACAGAATATATTATATATCACAACCACACTATGGGCATAACCTAGTCATATGATCAACTACAGCTAACATCTCTCAGACTCCCGGATTCCACTGCTAAGACTGGGTATCCTATAAGAACACAACCATTTAAAGAGATTTATTATATTACTTCATTGCCTTTTTATTAGTTTTACTTTACATTAATTAGTTCCTTAAACATTAATTAACCATTATCAATTCCACATTACATTTTATTAGAATTCCAACCAAGATTAAAGATTCTTTTAAATTTTAACCTCATCATTGCATTACACCAAGTTCAAACCCCATGGGTTAACATCATTTATTCAATCATTTATTAACAGCATTATTACTTTCCCACATTCTCAGGAATTCCAGAATAACATTATAATCTACTGAACACAAGGGGGCTCAACACGGTGAGTAGATGAACTACTTGTCAAGTCTTTTACACCTATAGAAGGATTGTAGACCCATCCTCCCTCTAGAAGCTAAAAATGGAAAGCATGTGGCATAACTCGTGCATCTTTGCCTATATTTTAAAGGAGGGTAGAATAACCAAATACCTTTAGTAGTGGGGAAAGTAAAGAAGATAAAAAACAAAATAAGATTCATCAAGCATCCAACATTTATATCCAACCCATTTCATCACCTCGGGTTTCCTCCCTAACACCCACATGCATAAACTGATGCGTCTCACCACTCTAGGTGTCAACTGTTGCCACAACCAATGGGTCTCCTTGCCCCCACATCTCACCACATCTATCCAGACTCCTAACATATCACAAGAAGTAGGAAATAACAAAGAAACTGGGCTCTTGGCTTTAATTAAGGAATTCTTTCTTCACACGCAACGAGCTCTCATAGCTCCAAACATAAGGCTCTTGGCCTTTACAAGAAATAGGGTAACTCAGAACCCTACAAGGAATTATCTTTTATCAAAAAACCAGTTATTTAATCCTTCTATAATTAACCAGTTCATTATTAGTAGGTTCCAACTATGGGAAACCTTAATAGAAAGCTATCATAGCTATCACAAATAATTAAACATTCTTACTGCATCAATTTTATTAACATCAAATTACAACAACAACTGGATTCATTTACATGCCTCTTTATCTTTAGCCAAATAATTATAAATTAATTATGTCTTTATGTTATTTACCAATTTCTATTAATAATGACATGATAAACAAGGAAATCATAGATATCACACTATCTAGAAAAACAAGAGGCAATAACATACAATCGACACCAATTTATTTATCTGGTTTAAATATTTATTATGTTAATTCCATTGTGATATAGTGGGATGAAACATGATAACTCTACAGTTTCATGTAAAAGAATAGAGAGACCATGAATCCCTTACCTCAAAAGGTTTCTGATTCTCTTTGCATGAGAACAGTCCAACAAAACAGATCATGATCACCTCTCCTGGAGGAATGCATCCACCCGAGGATGCAGAGACACCACCACACTAGCCAAAACCTAATAAAACTCCATTAATAACATATATGTAGCATTCCATAACAGGTCTAGGAAAAATATAAGTAGAGGAACCCATAATAATGATGGTAGACCATACCTTATATCGATGATTGATAGATAATGCTTGGTTTCACCAAAATAGGGGGTACACATACAACATGAAGAAACTCCCGAGAAGACAGGATCCAAGGCTACAACACTATGCACGAATCCTACAGAAAGGAAGGAAAGTTTTGAGCGTCTCACACTAGGGAACAGGGAGGAAGAATAAGGGAGGATGATATCTCATCCCTTTAAAATATTTAATAGAGCAATAGTTTAAGATACACTGGATTTTCCTTTAAAATATGATCATATTAAACTATGCGGTTTGACCAATTAAAGGCATCGCAAACCTTAGGAAAAATAATATAGGAATTATGGGATTTGAATCAGCCTTAAATCCCTTAAAACAAGGCTATTAATTCATTTTTCGTCAAAGAAAGTGTTAAATGAAAGAAACTGGGAAATCTGGAAAAAAAATATAAAAATTTGATAAAGGAAATGAAACAGTTCTAGAAACATTGTTCATGAAACCATTAGTTGTATCACTATTATAGAAACACTATAGTCCTTCCATTCTGGAAACACAATATATCTACCATTCTGGAAACACTGTAGACCTACCGTTAGATGTCTCATCGTTCTTGAAACATTATTGACCTACAATTCTGGAAACACTGTAGACCTACTATTAGATGTCTCACCATTCTATAAACACTGTAGATATACCGTTAGTTGTCTCACCTTTCTGAAAACACTATAGACCTACCATTTTGGAAAAACTATAGATATACCGTTCTGGAAACATAGTTCACTGAATTGGAAATTTGGAAAAGTGTTGGGGATGAGTCACCATGACCTCCCAAAATAACTCAAACACCAGATTTCAGCAAGGGAATGGACCAGATAGGTCCATGCCATTACATGATTATTCCTCTTAGAAAAAAAATCCTTGATTTGATACCATCCTCTTGGAAATCATTCCTCCACTATTGATTCAACTCTATAAGCCCTCTATAATTTTAGAAAAGTAAAAAATTACTTAACATTTACCTTATAATCACATTATTTTCATTATAAATGAATCTAATTATAAGGGGGTTATTTTAGCATTGAAAAAAAATATACCATGCACTTTTCTATAGAATCCATGGCATTTTCCTCTCTCATACAACAAAAAATGAGTTAAATAGAAAATAATCCTTATTCCTGAAGAAGAAACGAAATGGACTTCTATGTACAATATAAATGTTCACCCACCAAGGGGTAGAGATTCATCAAAAAAATACCAATCAACTTACATAGTGGTGAGATCCTACATCTAGGAGTAGGTTATAGATTTCAAAAATTGCTAAGGAAAAGGGAGTTGAGGCTATAAAACCCATTTTTAATGGTCTTATGGGAACTTTTTGGACATATAAAACAACTGTTATGTTTGAACCCAATAGTTAAAGAATGGTTCACATTACAATATTTTATTTGACTATTTGTGAATCCAAAAATAACTTAAAGGTAAGAAATTATTTTCATTTGAAGTTGTAAATTTGTTAATAAGAAATTAAATCTTATGATTAGGGATGCATGCCCAAGTCTCATGCGCTTAGATCTCCTCCAGAAATCTCATTCACCCAACTCATATTAATCTACCCAGGTAATCATGCTCAGTCCCTCGCTCCCATATCATTATTCTTAAACCCTCACACCTGGGTTGCTTCACCCATATAACCTCATGTGTGAAGGAATAAGTGAACCCACTTCCCATACCCATCTGAACTATGTTAACCACTGTGAATTCTAAGCTCACATGAACCCATGTCCCTATTAGTTTGTATAAATATACCCCTTGGGATCCTCATTTTATAACTTTTAGAATATTAAGAGACACCCAAGATCTATGTTCTTACTAATCTTGATCCTTAGATTCTAACTCCCTTTAGGTAACCTAAAATCTTAAAACTAAGTGAAATTAACTAAAAAATGAGGGCAATTACATTTCTAAAGGGATAAATATATTAAACATCCTTCATAAGAAACTAATTCTCCCTAATTTCTTAATTATTGCAACCTGATACACCCTAGGAGGGGAGGGATGAATCTGGGTGTAAAATTTTTCTTTTTATTCTTAAGTATTTTCTCCCTGTATTGGTAGTAATGTTAAACCTATTTCATTAAAACACATATTGAAAACAAATATGTATGTAGGAATTAAAACAAAAAACACAAAAAATTACTTGGTTCACTACAAAAGGTTAGTCCAAGGATCATATGTCAATGATGGATTATATCCATGGTCACTCCATGCAAAGATAGAATTTAGGGACAACACATTTACTCCCTTGGATCACTTTTATCGACTCCCCCTATACACTACATCAGATTAATTCTTCCTTGGTATAACGACTTGAAGGTTGCTTCAAAATAAAAATATATATTGATTGAAAATTGTATCATTAATATCTATATATGATACTTCAAATAATTCCTGGATTTTATCTTAGAAGTATCAAATAATTCCAAGGATTCTCCCAAGTATAGCTCACCCAAGTCCACTACCACCTCAGGTATGAATTATCCCAGGTCCCCTGCTTCACCCAGTTATACTTCCCCCAAGAACTTGGATTTTCATAATTCTAATTTTCCCAAGTACTTAGATTCTCATAAGTATGGTTTCTCATGGTATTCTCCTAAGCTTACTAATGAAACTTTTTCTATACTACTCTTTCACTCATCTAGTTAACCCAACTCCATCACTATACCGCATTCATGAAACTCCATTCATGTAATTACTTCTTTCTACAGATTTTCACATCTGGTATTATATTACTATTTTTCTCAGGTGCTTCAATCAATTATTGTTCATGTATGTGGTACTTATGCAGTGGGAGATCATATAATTCTTTAATTAATCTATGTTAACACCAAATGAGAATATTAGATAAGTATTTATAAGAGAAATCCTATACTATTTTTTATCCCTCCATTGTTCACCCAAACTTTCACATAGAACTAGCACATGTCAAACTCTCATATAGGCATACAACCTTGCATACATATAGACATTACATGTAGTACTAGAGAACAACACTTTTATGCGGTTTCTAGGTTAAACTAAGGTGAAAAGTACTAATTTGTTCTGGAATAAAACTTTAATCATCCTTCCAAAAACCCCTAAATTTCCTCTTAAAATTTGTACACAAAATTTATGCAACCAGTGGAGAATGTTTCCATTTACAAACACCTTCAAGGCTTCCATTTTCCTTCAAATGTAATCCCTTTATCTTGGAAACTCTTTGACTAACCTATAATGGATTGAAAACTAACCCAACACACCATTAAACTCTAGCATAGATCACTTTGGTTCCAAATCCCCCCCCTTGGTTTTATTGGTATTATAAAGTGAAATTTAACTCCATACACATTATATAATTTCTCCATATAACAGTTGAACAAAAAAAACATCACTTTAAGTCTACATTATCAATGATCAAGGTAGAAATCAAGATATCATGAAGGAGATCCATGCTTCATGACATTATAAATTCCATAACTCCCATTATTTTCATGATCATACAACTATAATCTTGTGCTAAAACTGTATTTCCCCATAGATCGTATCTCCCCCTAACTTGAACATCTCCCTAGAATTTCACACCATAAAACTCCCCCTGAATTTCACACATTATTCCTTCATTGATAATAAACCCAAAGAGAAAGATAATATATCAATGATTAAAATATATATATATAATGGGTATAGGGGAAAAACCCAGTCTTCCTTAACCTATGGGTGGTGGTTGAACACCATGTTTCAACTGATGTTTCTCAAACATTAGTTTAGCAAATGACTTACGTGTGATGTATACATCCTGGTCATTAGTTCCAACATATTCCACAATAACCATTATTTAAACAACCATTTTCTTAATAAACAGATATTTGATATCAATATACTTAGTATGATATTTGTTTACTATATTTTTCATGATATCGATCACACTATTATTATCATAGAATATCACCATTAGTAATTTCACTTCTTCCCCAATATCTTACAACTGTTACTTCATTTATAGAATATGAGTGAAAGAATTAGTCACTAAAATATATTATGAATATACTATGCTCAGTGATGTGATCTCTTGTTTCTTACTCACTCAATCCAAACATTTTTTCCTGGTGAAGAATTCACCTCCACTTGTGGACTTACATTACACCACATCAACAGCACAATCCACATTATAAAAAGTTTATAACTCATAATAATTTCTTGAATCATATAATAAAAAAAAAATTAGAGTGCCTTGGATATACCTAATGATTCATTTAACTACTAAAAGATACTATTCCTTTGTATTAGATTGGAATCCATCAGATAAAATTTTTACAAATAAAATATCTAGCTTTATTGTAGTCAAATATAAAAATTTTATAATAATACTCCTGTACAAGATGGGATCTATAAATTTCCCATCCTCATGCTTCCCAATATTTTTTCTAACCATATTAGTAGTTAATATTAGTTTTAAATCATTCATATTAAACTTCTTAAACATCTCCCTAGAATACTTTTCCTAATATATGAAAGTGTATTTCTTCTTTTGTCTCACATGTATCCCCAAAAAATATATTAGTTTACTAATCATGGGAATTTAAAATTATAATTTCATGTGGTTCACAAACTCTTCCATGGATTTCTTCTTTCTTCCACCAAAAATGATATCATCCACGTACATAAGAACCATAAATTGGTCTTAAATGGGTGTCTTCACATAGATATTATAGTCGACACTAACCCTTTTGAAATATGAATTTATTGAATATGAATCCAACTGATCATATAATGCTCACAGTTCCTATTTTAGACCATATAGAGCCTTTTTCAATCTGAAAACCCTTGTTTTATCATTTCTAATCTAAAATCCCACTAGTAGTTCAACGTAAAAATATTATTCAATAACTCCATTTAAGAATTATAATTTGACATCCATATAATAAATTTTATATCCTCAATGAATTTCCATCACCAAAATGACCCCGATTGAATCCATTTAGGATACTGGTACTAAATTTTCTTCAACATCAATTCCATTAATATATGTATAGCCTTTAAAAACTAAGTGCACCATATTTATGATCACATTTACATGCTAATTGATTTTTTATTGAATATACACTTTATTCTGATCACATTATGGTTTTATGGTCTTTCAAAAATATCTGATTTCTAGTTTTTTATCAATATGATCAAGTTCCTCATTCATTGATTTAATGCATAATTCATTTTTTTTACTAATCTTTCAACTAATTTTGTTCAACAATTAATAGTAGAGAAAAATGATATACATTTCTCATTATCCTCATCTAGTTTGGTGAAGATATATCTCTAATTATTTTAGATGTATATACCCATATTCTATTATTTCTCCTCTGAGGTGTGGATTTATCTTCTTCCACATAAACTTCCTCTTCTGACTCTACCTCACAGTATTCATCATTCAAACAACTATGTACTGCTTCCACACTACAGGAAAAATACCATTTCTCGGTAGGTTTTTTTAGAAATAGTGGCGGTTTAAACCATCTCAATATAGTTCTGTGGTGGTTTTTTGAAACCACCACTAAAGTGTGTGTCGGCATACAATAGGAAGTTTGTTTCCTAGATTTAGCGGTGATTTATGGTAACCGCTATAGTGGGTGCATTTCACAGCTGTTTTAATAGTTTTAGCGGCAGTTTCCCCTGGAGAAACTGGTTTTTTGTTCGCGGTGGTTATAACCGCCACTAAAACCATTAAAATTTCCGCGATAAAATAAATAAATATGAAAACTGTTTATCGGCGGTTAAAATAGCTGCTAAAAAATATCAGTTTCACTAGGGAAAACCGCCAATAAAACCATTAAAATCGACGTGATATAATAAAGGAATATAAAAACTGTTTAGCAGTGATTTTAACTGCTGCTAAATTATTGTCTGTAGCGGCGGTTTTAACCACCGTGAATAGAAAGATACCATAATTGTAATGGCAATTAAAACCACCACTAAATATATTATATTTATTCTACGGTAGTTAAAACCGCCGCTAAAGATAAATTTACAAAAAAATGAAACTGATACAGTAGGTTCATTACCAATGCCCTAAAAAACCATTCCAATACATATAATATATAACACATCATAACCATAACACATTGCAACCACTGATCTCATGTGAATCATAATTGAATCAAATGAATAATAAGACTCCATAAAAAACCACCCAAAAAGAGGATAATTACCACCATAATCAACTCTTGAAAATAATAGAAAGATAATAAATGAGTAATGGGGAAATAGAGGGATACCATGAATCAAATAACTTCAATCTAAATGATCCAATATGATTCAAGTGGTTTGGAACACCAAGGGAGGTTACTAGGGAAGGGGAGGATGAGTAAGGGTTAATTAGGAATTGAGGGAAAGTCTAAAATTCAAAACAAGGAGGTAATAAAACTCTTATTTATAAGTGAATCACACTAGACTCTACTAAAACATGGTTAATATCCAAAACTCATGTGGTGGGTTTGGTAAAAGTGTGATCTAGAACCCTCATTGTTGTTTTATCTTTTTTCCCATTTTAAAATGGAAGTTGGAATCCCACAAATCTTAGAACATGGAGTGGTCTAATCCATAGTGGTTCTTCTATATTCTTCCATGTATAAAATCCATAACCTAGTTCCCATTTCCCAACCATTTTACCCTCACCATGCCCAAGGCTACAATGTGGTGAGCTTGGGTTTCCTATTTTGGACAGGTGGTCCTCCAATATTCCTTGCCCACCCAAGAGAATTTCAAGATTATCATGGTCCATCTTGTAATACTTGAAACTTCTTAGAGCATTCTGCCTAGTAAGACCTATCTTCTTCTACATATTATCCAAATATACATAAGGATCCTTAGCATGTGGTTCTTTATCCATAAACTAATGTTATGAAAAAATGACTCTTACCCTAGTAAAGAGACTAATATTCCTAGGGGTATTATACAAAAACTATATTTGGATTGATTCGTGATGTTTCAATATATGTAATGGTGTTGGAATCTCTAATAATAGGCCTTGGTGAAAATTATAATCACACTGGTTATACCCTAAAGGTGAGACCCTTCTTCATTCACATCAATTTGTTTATTTCTTTCTCACATAATGGTTCTCATACATATCATCCTTCAACTCCTATATAGGAGACACATTTTTATAGAAGACCTTTTCCAAGAACTATGAATGGATTGATTCCTATTACTATAGGATATGTTTTTGATCGTTCATACTTGGGTAAAAAACCTAATAAATTTAGGAAAAATGAATCATAAAACATGATTCATGACAAAAAATAATCGACATATATGGTACATACCACACTAGATAAATCAAGGCATAAAAGGAAACATCATAAATCAATAAAACACATAAAAGGAAACATGAGAAATCAAGAAAATGTTAGGTCATGAAAATTTTTGGTGGCAACTATGTGCCACACATGATACATATAAAAACCAATTGTTACCATATTTTTCCAACGTATCAACAAAACAAATAATAATAGTCCAATGATGAACAAAGTTTGTCACCCTCTCCACCTCCATGTCTACTTCCAACTACCACCTAAAAGAACATTATATTGAAAATTAAATATTGTTTTATATTTATATTTAAACTTAAAACCAATAAAAGTTTTAAAAGTAAACGATTTTGAATTTTTTTGATTTACCTGCTCACCACTAATCGATGCAATATGACCGGGGGTATATCTGGTCATTTTCTCATATAAATCAATCAATGCTTTCTGCAAAGCGGATATCTGAGCCCCCTGGTCGTGAACTGTGTTTCGTAGAGAAACAATCTCTCTCTGAGTCTCTTGGGGTATGGACTAACTACAACCAGAAGTAGATGCAGCTGCAATCCCCGGTGGCTTACCAAAGATCTCAAATGGTATGGGTCCCAAACCCATCCCGCGCACTCTACCTGGATGCTTCTTCCCAAGGACTTTAGCAACTAGGACATCCTGGGAGACTGAGTATGACTGCGCAGGATTGGAATCCCACGGTTCTTTAATTTTTACCTATAAATAAAATAACAGTCATATTATAAGAAATATATATTAACATAATAACAACTGATAATTGGTTATTATAACGAAAAATGAGTTCATGCCCCAACTTCTTTGGTAGGCTCATTAACAAAATTTCCATGAGGTTTTTGGTAAACATTCAACCACACTTCTGTTCGGATGCTTCGTTCCCTAAACTCAGTGACTGCATTAAAAAAACATAAATCAACAAATTAATATATTAAATAAATAATATTTTATTATAAATATTTAAACTAATTAAATGATTACCAGAGAAGATCAGCTTCTAGAAAAACTCTTTGACCCCGCAGTGTGAGGGATGACCTGCTTAGCCCGGCTTGATGCATTTTTTCTTGAAATATCCTGAAATAAATAAAATGCAATTTAATAGTAATGTATTCAATGTAATATCCTCTTCATATATACATATAAATGTAAAATGATATTATTATAGTAATATATATTTAAATACAATCTGCTTCTCATCACGATGTCTGTCAACAAAAACTTTCCACTCCTCTTTGGGTACCCCATCGGGTTGCTTGTCATACATCTATTAGGTAGTCAATGAAGTATCGTTGACATCGCCCCTCAATCTCCATTTAAATTCTTTCCATTTTTTTCCAAGATTTTTCAATTTCCACTTTCGTGCTATCACATCAGCAACCATAAAGTGGAAAAACATCTGTACACAGAAATTCATTTTAAAAATATTAATAACATGAAATTCAATTACACCATAATGTATTAAAATTACTTTTATTTGGGAATAAAAAACTTAATTTTTCCAACTTGTAGGCATATGTCTCCCATCATCATATAAAATATGAAGGGAAACAGGCTCCATGGCTAGCTTACCTAAAATATAGCCAAGTAATCCTATAGTGTCATTCATAGGGACCCCATATGAATCAAACGGGACAACTATATTTTCTCCAGTCAGATTCCATACATCTGAACTTTTTATATTTTTCTCTATAGTTTCATTGTTTCCATATTTAATAAACAAACAGTTATTATAAAAAAATTGCAATAAATTTATACATATTAAAATTTGTACCTATAACAGTCACCCTCCAATATCCCCGCGAAGAACCAGAAGTGGCGCGCCGCTCCCACACTGTTGAGGCTCCTGAAGTAGGAGGAAAAGACTGAGATGCTGAAGGGATGATCACATAGGGTGTGAGAGATGGTGTAGGGGGGTAGGCAGATGGTGTCTTAAATTTCATAGGGAGGGAGATAGATGGATCTTCATCTATCTTAGTGGTCGATGAAATAGTATATCACTTCCTCCGTGACATTCCTGTCATTTAATAAAATAAAATTAACTTTAGAAAATATATTATAAAAAAATTATGCAAAAAAATTAAAAAATATAACAGATGCATAGTACTAACAAACAAAATATACATAACAATGATAATGATTGATTTCACAAATGAAATAAGTGTCTACTAAATGAATGCATAATTGTACATACAGTAATTTTATCCTTCAATCATGTTAGTTTCCTACTCCATTACTTAATCTACTTCATTTATCCTTTCTAGAATAATATTTTCAGTATCTCAGTGGACAAATAATTCTGATTCTTATTGTTTATGAGATTCAATGCCAGAGGTCAAATCTTCCACTTCATCCCCAATATCATACAAATCTCTTTGTTTTACCTGATCAACTACACTCTACCCTTTATCAACAACATCATTCACATAATATACCATTTTTTATTTTGATGATAAGATATATAGATCATGTAGTTCATGATCACCAATATCCATCAAGCAAGAAAATTGCACAGAAGTAAATTGCAAGGAATCTCTTTTAACACCTCTAATAATATCGACCCAATTGTATTTGAATAAACAACTGAAAAATTCACATGGTAGTTTAATTCAATAATATCGGTCAGCTTTCTATAGTATCCCACTTCAAAAAATGTAAATATACCAATATTCTGTGTTTTCAATCCCTCTTCTTGATCGAATTTATGAAATATAAATCTATTCACATTGTAAGCATCAAGCTTTATAACTTGTTTTAGAGGACCTCGAGAAATAAACTTCAAATATTCTGACAACTCTACTTTAGTATCAGTATTCATGATCTGAAAAAAGAAATATACTTTATTATAATTACAAAATATATGTGTCAGCCTAATATTCAAATTTATTGCAATATTTATAAACTTACACGTCGTGCAAACCATTATACAAACTCTTTATTAACAGCTTTCGTTATATCTTTCTCATTTCATGTTCGGCCTCTCATTCATCTCTTTGTTTGTATCCTCAACTCTTCAATAAATGGATTTGAAATCTCACTACTCAGCAGTACATATCTATGTGCCTGTAATAATTCTATTTCTGTTAGTGTAACATTTTAGGTCCTCCCAACTGATCGGCCAATAGCAGGAAATATTTTTGATTTTACATGTATTTTAGATTGATTTGATGTGTCTTAAACACGTACAACTCAATTAAATCTTGTCTCAATATCATCCATGTTTCTAAAAAAAGGTAAGAAACTCTTCTTCCAAATAGAATTCAGCAATAGAGCCTTCTAGTTTAGCTTTATTTCTCACGTATGATTTCCAATGCCCAAGTTATCTGTGAAATAAAAAAATAAAAATAATTATTCATTTAATTAAGTGCCAAAATTTGTTTACTTAACTGAAAAACATATAAATAAAGTACCTCTCAATTGGATACATCCATCTATAATGAATGGGACCTCCTAATTTAGCTTCATCAAACAAATGAACAGTTAAATGCATCATGATAGTAAAAAATGACAGAGGAAAGATCATCTCCATTGCACAAAGTGTCAATAAAACTTCTCCTAAAGGTTTTCAAGCTCAAATGGATATAGATATTTCTCACATGGTTTCCTGAAAAATGTGCAGAATTGGAGTACAGCATCAATAACTTTTTTAGGTAATAATGTACACAATACCAATGGTAGTAACTACTGTAACAAAATATGTGAATCGTGACTTTTCAATCCATGTAACTTATGATTCCTTAAGTCAAAACACCTCGAGATGTTACTTGAATACCCATTAGATACTTTCACATGCTTTAAAATTTGAAGGAATGTATCTTTATCCTGATTTTTAATTGAAAAAATTGTCAGAGCATACTTTTCATTCTCATCTAGCCAAAGATCACGTTTTATGTTCATTACTTATAAGTATTTATGAGCATTGAGATGATCCTTTGACTTTATATGATCATTAAGCAATGTGAATATAAAATTTTCATAGACATTATTCTCAATATGCATCACATCAAGATTATGCTGCAACAAATTAAATTCCCAATACCGAAGTTTTAAGAATATACTTTTTTTATTCAATTGTTGCATTCCGATTTCACTTGACGATGCACTTCGAACCCATTTCCCACTATCATTCAAATGAAAAACCTTCCCAAATTATGTTTTAACTTTTTCAAGTTGTGTCAATATTTCATAACTAGGTAAAAACTTTGGAGGTGGTCTACGATCAATGAAATAATTGAATTTTTATATATTCAGCCGAAATCTATAAGATGCATCGAGAAATATTTGATGGCACAAGAAGCACCATTTTCTACTGTGAGGTAGCCTTTTGGGATCAAAATAAAATTTAAAAATAGGAAAATCCAAACCCATGTAAGTTTTTATACCAGATAAATTCCCAAGCCCAGTGAAGTCACTAATGGTCCACATTAAAGCAACATGCATTTTGAACATTGTTTTAGAAGAAGCATCAAACGTCTCAACACTGTTGCTCCATAACTCCTGTAATTATTCAATTCAAGGCTAAAATTATACATCAATATCATTTCCAGGTATTTTTTTCTAGGAATAATCATCGAAATGATAAAAGAAGTTTGTTTCATACACATCCACGGAGGCAGATTGTAAGGGATCAAAACAACTGGCCAAATGCTATAACTGGTACTCAAAGTCCCAAATGGGTTGAATCCATCAGTAGCCAATCCCAATCAAACATTACTAGGATGAGCTGATAAATCTGAATAAAATGAATCAAATTTCTTCCATGATTTTGAATCTCATGGATGTCACATTAACCCATCATTGTTATTATCTACAGAATTCCACTTCATGTGTTCGACGGTTTTCGATGACATGAATAATATTTTCAATATATAATTTAAAGGAAAGTAACACAAAACCTTTGTAGGTGTGTTACTTTTCTTATTCTTCATGGTAGTATATTGATTCAGACTTCCAACATCACCCATTGACATCCATATAGAAGAAGAAAATTTTTCCAATCCTGTCTACTTGAATCCTCTCTCTAATAAATCATACAATCATTGGGACACGCATGTATTTTTGTATAATTCAAACCAAGCATGTTAACAAATTTTTTCATATTATAAAAATACTTGGGGATGTTTGCTTCCTGAAATGAATCATGAAACAATTCCAATATCATGGATGTTGCCTTATTTTTAATTCCACATAGACATTTGATATGGTATAACTTCAGAAAAAAAAAGAATGTTTTGAATATTTCAAACATCCACTATAAAACTCTTGATTTCCATCATCAACTAAATAATGAAACATATTTTCCTCAGTGAAGTTTTATCTTACATTAGTCTCCACGTAATCAAGAGGAGGATTCATTGATATGTTACAATCTTTATCTGGTTTTCCTGAAGTCTCAAAAACATCACTTGTCATGTTGCTATTTGTAGCACCTGCATCTGGTTGTTCTGATATGTTTTTATGTTGATGGTGGTGTCTTGTAGTTCCAAATGCATCATTTATAAGGTTTTTCATTTCATTTCACACTATCAACAATGTTGGGATCTCATTCTGTGGATTCACATTAGTGCTCAAACTTTCTCTAACGTTCAATTATCCGTGCCAAATCCAACACAAATATTGAATAGGGAATTTCTTCAATATTAAATGTTCATAAATTTCATCTCTCTTCAACTATATTCTAAATTTACATTTAGGATGTGGACATCTTATTCTCCCTTCAACGAATCAATTGGAAATTGAAAAATCTACAAACTCATCCAAACCCTTAAAATACTAAGGTGTGTTCCTCAGTAATGTGATCCAGTTTTTATCCATGTATATCACAATGTTCCTACACAATATTAAAAAAATTAAAACACATTACTATTAATAAATAGGGAAAGAGATTCATATATACTAGTTGAAAAATATATAAATATGTTAAATATTTGGAAAAAGTCTAATATTAGATAAAAAAATCCTCAAAGACACTTTTTCTCAATAGCCCATGGTGGTTATCAGGTAGAAATAATAAGATAGAGGAATATAACATCTAATAAAATTAAAAGATCTAAACAACACATCATATGAAATGATTGGAAAGCTCTATAAAATCTGTGATATACAATGGATATAAATTTGTATGATGAACCTCATCCTGTATAGTGGAAATCTCTTTAATATTATTGAATAGAGTTTTGTCTGATAATTGCCTCTTCTGAGTCTATGCACTGGAACTAGGAAGTGATATCACTAAATTACTAAAAAACTCTATTAACACACTTCACACAAAATAAAACCAAATAGAAAATAAATATTTATGTGGTTCGGATAATTCCATACATCTACAGGAGAATACTAAAAACATTTTCATTATAAAAGATACAAGAAAATAAAAAACTCATCACACACATCCAATCTATTATAAAGTATCAAAAAATTAATCTAGAAACATAAAGTATTCAGCATAATCTTACATACAAAATAATTTGGATGAAGCAATTTGATAAACTATTCTAGATGGGAAAATAACCACAAATAGGACTATCGATATTTAAATACTTTATATCAACAATTTAAATTAAAAAAACCATAATTAATTACTATAAATGGTTGATATGGAGTAAGAGGTAAGGATCTTAAACCAAGGGATATATGACATAAAGGTACAAGTAGAAAAAACCACCTCCATGATTCAATATCTTATGTAAGAAAAAAAGTACATGTGGTGTAGTGATAGTGAATAAGATACCTAAATAGTACTAGGATAGAGCATTACATGACCTCATTTTCACCTCTCAATCACCAAAGGCATGAGAATAGAATCAGGGTTCTAATAAGACTAGTGGGATTTTGTTTACCCAATTTTATTAATAAACTAAAATACAAGAAAACTATCATGATCTAAATAGAGTTAATTTCATATGATAAATATTTACAAATCATATAAAGGTCAATAGTATAAAATGTTCCTTGAAACCTAAGGCTAAATTAAAAAATCAATCTCCTGTCTCTATTTAAAATAATAAATGGAACACGAGACATACAAAAATCAACCATTATTAGAAAAAACAATTCATCCAAACATGTACTTGTACCTATAGGTACCCGAAAAATAGACCATGAAATTTCATGTCCCCCCTAAGTGTATATGTTGGGTGTGATAATATGATACCCAGTAATAAACCACCTAGTTTCTAACTTATATGAAATATACTTACATATATTCATAATATCAATATAAAAATTTATATATTTTTATATAAAAATGACTTTACAAATGGTTATCAATAAAAACATGGAAGAATCAGATAATAAAAAACTTCATAAAATAGAATCAACTATAAAAAATAAATCCTTATAATGGGAGGGTCTATACCTAACATAATTTATTTTATCCTAGACTTGGATATGAGACATCATGTCAAGGAATCCATGAGGCCATTCCCATCAAACTAAGATCATAGCAATACTTCTCATGGTTGAGTCATGGGAAAATCCTTGTATTTTTGAAAGAGAAAGGTGTATATAAGAATCAAGGAACTATCATCACATGAATTTTTGGATAGGTGAGAGGGGTATACAAAATTTAAGTCATTTTGATCTCATCCCATTCATTAATCTCCATATAATACATACAAACACACAAGTTATACAATAGAAAAATACCCCTTCTAACATACTCATTATTTATCAAAATAATATCCATGGTAAATGTATCATTATTATTTATACTAATCAACATTATTGGTAGAAAAAAGTAAAAACAAGCTCAACATATCATAGTAATAGGCATGCTTAAGAAATAATTCCATTATAATGAATCTAATTCTTAAAAAAAGGTAAATATTCTTGAATATGATATATCAACTATAATATCAATAAAACATAATTCCATGTCACACATGATCACAACATAAAACATGAATAAATAATTAATATTATATTATAGAATCCAAACAGGTATAAAAATAACAAGTGTGCACTAGTAAAATACTACCTAAGATCAAATATGGTATTTTTCATAACCAATTTGATAAACTACCTCTGAAATGGGTGAGGCAGAGAGGTGGGGAGGTTGTGAGGTTGTGAGGTGGAGAGGAGGTGAGGTGGAGAGGCTGCAAGGTAGTGAGGCAGTGAGGCGGTGAGGTGGCGAGGCGGTGAGGCGGTGAGGCGGCGAGGCGGTGAGGGTTTCGGGGGTCTCCAGGGTGGGAGTCTCATGGGGTTCAGGGAGAGAAGGGGGTTGTGGGGCTAGGGGGGCAGTGTCGGGGCTGAAAAAAAAAGTTTTAGCGGAAATTTTTAAAAAATCACTGCTAAAACATTAATAAAAATTTTAGCAGTGGTTTATTAAACTGCCGCTAAAAACCCGCCGCAAATAGCTATTAATATTTTAGTTATATAATTATACTGAATTTATTTTCTTCCTCTTCTTCTTCACAATAAAATCTTAGTATTTTTGTCTCTAGAGTTTTTAACATCTTTATACTCAATAAATTTCATTTCAATGTTGTCCATAATTTTCCTCATCATTTTCTTTATAAAATTTATTGGCTTTACTCTTTTTTTAGTAGCCCAAAAAACTCCTTCATCAGTAGTATCACCATAATTTCTCTGATTTGATTTTTTTTTAATATAGAACTTACTTCCATAGACATGAAAATGTTTCAATGAGTTCTTCCTTTTGTACCAAATTTCATACGAGATCTTATCTTCCTCGAGACTGAGAAATTCATGATTCTGAGTGTACATTACAACTTTTACTACCACTTTATAATAGTGGTGATAAATTCCACATTTAATAAGTATGGTTTTTTCACTCTCTAGTTTCTTCATTCAAGAAATACATTTTTTATATAGTTCTCATAGATGAAGTGTCATGTTATATGTTGTGTTTCTAAAGATATTTTTCAAACTTGATGTATTTATACTCTATTCAATTATCATACCATAATGTCTTAATTGTATTTCTAGTCTCATTTTCTAATCTTCTTAGATACCTATTCATGCATCCAATAACTTATCTCTTACTTTTCATAATCATGGAATTGGACAATATAATATATTCATAAATTAAAAGAATGAAATATCTTTCTCCATATATTTATGATATATTAATCATAACACAAATGTCAGTTTAAACCAGATCAAGAATATTAGATTCCCTCTTGTTCTTTATTTGAAATGGATTTCTCACCATTTTTCCTCACATGAAGTCATGACATGTATTTTGATGGTCTCTCTTTATATATGGTATATCCACTATGACATTTATCTTGGATAAGGTTTCTATGAAATTTTGTTGTATGTGACTTAATAATTGATGGCCATGTTGTTTTATTCAACCATTGTATAGGGATATTAATTTTCATTAATATATACCTGATATATATTACCATTAGTTCTCTTTCCTCTCATAAGAGAGTTTTAATATTTAAATTTTATTAAAAACCATTTTTAATTAAATGTAAACTGAAGTCCAAAGCCAAAAAAATAACTCACATTAAGATGGTTGTGTCATAACTTTTCCATAAGAATTAATTTAGTCCTCTTTATCTTACATCTTTACAAATGGGTATTTTCAATACCCTTGATCTTCAAAGCTATATCATTTTCAAAATGAAAAGTTCCATAAACTCTACCTTTATAATTTTTCAAAATATTCACATTTATTTTCATGTGATATGAACACTCGCTATCAAGAGTCTAGGTACTTGTTTTATTTATTACTTTGATATAAATTTATACTATATTTTTCTTCTCAATATTATTCTTTTCCTTCCATGGAATTCCTAGTTGAGTTGAGTTATATGACAGCCTCTCCTATTTCTATTCACCATAAGTAGTGTAGCCATGCTTATCTTATTCTTCTAAAAATAAGAATCGATTACTCAATGTGATCTTATCTTATTGCCTAGAATTCCCTTGTCTCTCACTCCTGTGATGGTAATCACCACTTCTTATCTTCCTGCAATCTAAGACCATATACAAAAAGTTAGAATAATTAAAAACAATATACATATAATTTATTTCTTATATATGATGAAGGATATGGTATCATTCTAAATTGATTAATCTTGGGAACTTCTCCATTCAAATAGATTATTTCCTCTTCATAGAAGGACATGGTATGGCCAAGGAAGGTATATAATTGAAACTTAATGAGAGAAAATATCATCTCTTCATTCCTCTACATGTCCCTAGCCTTTGTAAAACTTTTTGACTATCATTGGTAACACTTGAGGAATGAGGATTATTTTATTAACTCTAATTTCCTTTCATATGATCTTCTTAGTCTAATAAATCAGTGTTTTAGATTTTATAATAGTAGTTCCAATATTATGTTTCCCTCTATTTTGATATGTTGTTTTTTATACTTTCGATGTTTCATCGTATCCAATTCCACATTTACCCAGAATCCTAGTTCTTTTTTCATCTTGAACATTACTAAAACCATCCAATCCATTATTGACTCTTTCTATTATTTATCTATATTTAAACCTCCTAAAGTGTTTTTATTTTTTGGACCACATGATTTCATTTGTGATTCTAGATTTTTTCTCAAAGAAATATCTATTTCTTCTAAATATTTTACCTTCTTCATTCTATCATTTACACAATAATTAAGGTTATATATCACCATAGTATATTCTTCAATCGTCAACTTGAAATTCACAACTTCATATAAATTTATTTTACTGGATAAATGATTATTTATATCTTCTTATAGTTAGTAAATCCATACTATGAGTCAATCCACATATTCAAATGATTATTTGAGGATACCATTCATATTATTATTTTTCTTTATTTAAAGATATAGTTCTTCTAGAGCTCCCTTAATTTATAACTTGAGATAAACTATACCCACTGGTTTATTTTTTTCATCATTTATAGGTTCTTCCTTTTTAAATGTTTACATCAAGGCATCTATTATGTCTCATTTAAATTTAGTATCAATATCCACTAGATAGTTTTCATTATCATTTTATTATTTTCTCATAAGTGTATTTCTCTAAAATTTATTTCCTGATGAAATATTAGTTTTAAAGTCTCCTATAGTAGGGAAGATTCTTCATGGCCTCTATATAGCTTCTGATTCACTTTCTTCGCCATCCAATATCCTTGGGAACCTTGCTAAAATATTCCCAACTTTACCAAACTGAAAGAAGGCCAATGGTAGCTTGCCTTCGAATATTCCTTTTACTATCTTTAATTTTCTATACATAAAATATATAAGTTTATCATTAAATTCATCTTCACCATTTCCACATTTGGATATATCAAGATTCTTCATGGATTTGAACACCATCTCCATACTTACATTACAAAAATTCCCTTCTAGATTAACTTATTTTTTGTAGGCCATTAAAATACTTAATTGATCATCTAGACAGAACTTGAATAAAACCATATCTTATATATATATGAGACTATAGGATCGTATATAGGTGGAAACCATCACAAAATTTCATTAACAATATTAGTATCCTTAATTTATTCCCCGATACCTCATATAGATCCAGCAACTTCAGTGGTTTTTTTTAAGAATCTATCAAAATTATCATATGGAATAATTTTCAAATCATCAAATATGTTTTACAGGAACTATATCTTGGAATATTTCACCTTACTATCACCTTCATATATATTTTACAATTACTGCTGCATGGTCTTACCACTGTTGAAGCTCATCACTTTCATATAATTTTTTTATAGAGATACAGAAAAATCATTTTGAGCTTTAGAATCTGCATCAATCCACTTCCTTTCTTCTTAAATCATGTATTTTCTTATCACATCACTGACTTATATTCTATGTAGAGTAGCATAAAGAACTTCCATATTGAGAGATAATAGATAGGATATAATATTATACTTTAAAATTTTGTGGTTTCTTCCATAAAATAGAATAATTCATTTAAAATTAATTTAATTCTCTATCAAAAATAATTTTTGATGACATATTTAATACCTAATAAATATGCTATAAAACCACTTGACATAACTTGAGACACTCTGATAGGGGAAGGATGAATCAGGTTTTCAAATTTTTCTTTTTATTCTTTAGGATCTTGTCCCCACATTGGTGGGAACACATTAAACCTATTTCATTAAAAAACTTATTCACAACAAACATGTATAAGGGAATTGAAACATACAGCACAATAATTTTTTTCCTGGTTCACCCTAAAGGGATAGTCTAAGGAGGAAATACTAATGATGTGTAGGTAATATTAGAATCCACTATGATTCACTACTTTTTATGGATTAAAAACTTTCTTCCACAACCACTTCATGTCAGGATCACTTACTTTATAAAGAATTTAGGGATAGTGCACTACCGCCCTCAAATCAATTCTATCAACTCCCATTTACTCATTGTGTTAGATGGATTATTCATCAGTTAAGTACTTAATGGTCACTTCCAAATCTAAATATATAGTGATTAATAATTATAGCATTAATATTGTAACGTCCCAGTTTCGGGTGCCACTCAACGTGTGCCCCGAACCCAGTTCTCCACGTGACCTCAAGCGCATTTCCCCAAACGCCAGAGGATGCCGACTAGCAGCGAGGGCCCAGGTCTGATAGTGGGGAAACTATGGCCTCATTTTTCAAAGTGTAGCACATCGAAATAATGTAAAAAGCATACAACAACAGCGGAAGCAATAAACCATACATATTTAAGATAAAAAACTACAGTAAAAACAACCAACAGTCATATATAATATTGATGCAGCATGCCTCAAGTTCTAAGAAAACATCCAGAACATGTTACACAACAATACAGTATAGTACAATACAGAGTACAACAAAGCAAAACAAAACAGCCGGTATCATCATGAGCCTAATCCCGGTCCCATGATCCCCTACTCCTTAGTAGAAATCAAGTACCTATAAAGAGGCCTTTTCCCTTATCCATACCTACAGAAAGGTAATCTGTTTGGGCTGAAAAGCATTACCCAAACAGGGTGTGAGAAATAAATCCCAGTAGGCACCCACTAAAGGCCCGTTCTCAACTGTGTATATACATGCAACAATAGTGTGCAAAAGTAAATGCAATAAGCTAAGCAGTACTCAAAAGTAACTAAATTTACCAGTTATATTTTCATTTAACATTCATTTCATTTTTCATTATTAAGAAACCACCACAGTGAATTTCTATCTAATCAGTTAGTGTCCTTAGATGTGTAATCCCTTACCCTCAGGTAAAGAGAATCCAACATAGGAATCTGCCCATAGTCATATCAAATATTTCCCACATACGTAAGAGGTGTTTCCCACAGGCACAGAATCAACTACCCACAGGCACGGAAGAAGTTTCCCACAGGCTAAGTAGTACACTGCTCACAGGCTAATCACAACACTGCCCTCAGGCTAAACAAGTAATCGGGTCATACCCAACATGTAAACAAGCAATAAACATGAAATACAAAAGAAATTACTCTCAAGGAAATTCTATAATCATTTATTATAAAGGCATACCCTCAGGTATCCTGGCCAAACGACTAAACAGAGGAACGCACCCATGGGGTGGTCCTGGATCCAAGCAGTGATCCCAAACAGCAGTTTATTATCACATTTAAATTACCTAATCAATTATAAGTATTTAATTCAACAAGCCTCAGCCATAAGACACCCCATTCATGGGTGCGTATCTCAATAATACACACAAACGCACAACATTTGGAAAAATAAACACCAATCCACCTACCTTAAACACCCACAAATGGTATACGTGAACGTCGTTTCTAGAAACGCCCAAGGATGATGTAGATCTGGGTTAGAATAAAACCCGTTCAAATGTAAATAACTTCCATTAGAGGAAGAATTGGAAAGAATGGTTTAAGAAGAGTGGAGGGCTTACCCATGTGGTTCCAACGAGATTGTCCGAGGTGGAAACGGATTCCCGATACTCGATCTGGAGATCCTCAAAGATTTGGCCATCCCCTCCCGAGCTCCCATTTGGTTCTAAGCCTTCCCTATGAACAGGTTTGGCTACTTCCCATTTTAAGAAAAAAAAACAGAGTACACAGCGTGTACTTTCTAGTACACGGCGTGTACTTCCTTCATTTAAATGTTCCCTTGGCAGTTTCCCACTAGCGTGGCACTGTTCACCTGCCGACATGACTACACAGTGTGTCTCCTTGAGTACACAGCGTGTCTGTCGCACAGCTGGCCATCGCCTTACTATTCACCTACTGACTGACTACACGGCGTGTAAGGGACCACTACACGGCGTGTAGTCGGTCTTTACACCCTTAGTCTTCAGCATGGCTACACGCCCTGTGTACTCATCCCACACGGCCAAAAGTACACGGCGTGTGGAAAAGTACATGGCGTGTAGTCCCAAAATTTAGGATTTTCCCCATTTTCCTTATTCTCTCAAAAACACTTAAGGAAAGGAGAAAAGAAGAAACCCTTACCTCAAAAATAAGAACCGGGTTCTTACAAACTTCCCCCCTTAAAGCAATTTGTCCCCGAATTTTCCTTCCATGGGTGGTGAAGATATAGCCGTAAACAACTCTGGCCACTGAGCATGTATGTCGGTCTCCCGCTCCCAGGTTTCATCCTACACTCGTCTATGCTGCCATAGCACCCATACGAGATGAATTGAATGACCTTGGAGAACCTTCATGCTCCTATCAACAATATGAATCGGATGCTCCTCAAAGGACGCATCCACCTCAAGCTCAACCTCCTCGGGCTGAAAGACATGAGAAGGGTCTGAATGATAGCGACGCAATTGAGATATATGGAAGACGTCATGCATGGCTTGGTATGTCTGTGGTAATTGAAACCGATAGGCAACCAGCCCGACTCTCTCCAGAATATCAAATGGACCCACATACCTCGGTGAAAGTTTACCCTATCTCCTGATCCGCCTGTGACCCAGCCTCAGTGAAACATGCAGGAAAACCTAATCCCCGACCATGAACTCCCAAGGTCTTCTGCGGCGATCGGCATAATATTTCTGACGATATTGTGCAGTAGCCATCTGCTTCTGAATCAACTGGACCTGCTCATAAGTCTCTTGCATGAGATGTGGTCCTAGTAAAGCTGCCTCACCTACCTCTAACCAGCACAAGGGTGATCGGCATAGCCTGCCATATAAAGCCTTGTAAGGTGTCATCTCAATAGTTTCCTGAAAACTATTATTATAGGCAAACTCGACTAGGGGTATATGCTTCTCCCAAGAGCCCCCAAAGTCTAGGATGGATGCACGTAGCATGTCCTCAAGCACCTGTATCGTACGCTCTGACTGGCCATCAGTCTGAGGGTGGTAAGCTATGCTCAGAAGAACCAGTGTACCTAGTGCCCTCTGAAAACTCTTCCCGAAACGAGACATAAAACAGGTGTCCCTATCTGAAATGATATAACGAGGGACCCCATGAAGACGTACGACCTCTCGGATATACAACTTTCTGAGCTCGTCAACTCTAAAGGTCTCCCTGATCGAAAAAAAGTGAGCTACCTTTGTGAGTCTATCCACATCAACCCACACGGCATCATTACATCGAGGTGACCTCAGCAACCCCGTCACGAAGTCTATCATGACATCATCCCATTTACACTCTAGAATAGTTAACTATTGTAACAGTCCAACTAGCCTCTGATGCCCCGCCTTCACCTGCTGATAGGTGGAACACCTCATAACAAAACCAGCTTCTTCTCTCTTCATACCCGGCCACCAGTACTGACGTCTCAAGTCACGGTACATCTTGGTAACTCCGGGATGAACTTTCCAGGCTGAATCATGAAACTCCCACATTAGCTCCTAGCGTATATCCCCTGGAACCCACACTTTTCCATTGAAACACAATACTTCATCATCGCATATCGTCCAACCAGGAGAATGGTCCTCACTGGTCACCGACTCCCATAGAACTAGGCCTTCTGAATCAGATATCTGTCTCATCCCCACTCTATCCAAGAGGGTATAGGTCACATATAAAATGAAATATAGGTCTTCCCCTGACTTTCATGCACCTCCAAATGCATCTCAGAGAACAAATCCATAAGCTTCCATTCACTACTGGCCTCCTGTACTGCTTGTATCTGAGTCTTCCTGCTCAGTGCATCAGCTACTGCATTACCTTTACCAGGTGTATAGGAAAGCTCAAAATCGAAGGTCTGAAGGTATTCAACCCACCTTCACTACCTCAGGTTCAAGTCACGCTAGGTAAAGATGTACTTGAGACTTTTTTGGTCGGTGAAAACCACAAAATTATCTCCCAAGATATAATGTCTCCAAAAGCGCAACACATGAACAACTGCAGCCAACTCAAGATCATGCATCGGGTAATTCCTCTCATGTGTCCTCAACTGCCGAGAACCGTACGCAACAACTCAGTTTCCCTACATCAACACAGTTCCTATCCCAATACCTGATGCATCGCAGTAAACTGTAGAGATCTTCCCCTGCTCTGGGAGTATCAGGATCGGTGCTGATGTTAACTTTCCCTTCAGCTCCTCGAAGGTTGTCTCGCAAGATTCTGACCAAATGAACTTCACACCCTTCTTAGTCAAACCCATAAACGGTGCTTCTAAGCAGGAGAAGTCCTGTATGAAGCGTCTCTAGTAACCAGCCATCCCCAAGAAACTCCGTATCTCAAATACGTTCTTAGGCTGGTCCCAGGAAACTACTTCTCTCACCTTCTCTAGGTCTACAACAACTCCTTCCTCTGAGATGATATGATCCAGGAAGTGTATCTGGTCCATCCAAAAGTGGCACTTTGAGATCTTGGCATATAGCTGATGCTCTCTCAGTGTACTCAATACGATCTCAAGATGGGTGGAATGGTCATGTCGAGTGTGAGAGTACACCAAGATGTCATCCACGAATACTCCACAAAAGAATCCAGATAAGGATGGAACACACGATTCATTAGATCCATGAAAATTGCTAGTGCGTTCGTGAGTCTGAATGGCATAACTATATACTCGTATAGACTATACATGCTCTTGAAAGGTGTGAGAGGTATATCAGATGGTCTAACGCGCAGCTGATGATATCCTGATCTCAAGTCAATCTTTGAGAACACTCATGCTCCACGAAGTTGATCAAAAATATCATCAATCCTTGGAAAGGGATATCGGTTCTTAACCATCAACTGGTTCAGCTTCCGATAATCCACACAAAGTCTAAGGGTACCGTCCTCCTTCTTCGCAAAGAGGACCGGTGAACCCCATGGAGAAGTACTGGGTTGGATGAAACCATTTTCCTGTAACTCCTCTAACTGTCTCTTAAGCTCCTGAAACTCTGGTGTAGCCATCCTATAAGGAGGAATGGACACCGGTGTTTCTATTGGCACAAGCTCAGTAGATAAATCCACCTCACGCTCTAGAGGAAGACCCAAAAAGTCGTCTAGGAAGACATCCCTGAAACGATACACCACTGGAGGGAAATCCTTATGACAAGTCCCCTGGTTGTCGAGATATAAGCTCGCAATCTGGGCTGTGATACCACCTCGCCCACGATGCTCTGGTCTAGCTCGACTTGCCTAAACATCCCACTCTCCCTTGTATAGAAACTCTCCGTCCTCTGGTGACGTGAAACTCACCCTGCGATGGTAGAAATCTACAAAGGCTCGAAAGGGAACCAACCATTCCATCCCAAGAATGACGTCATAAGCTGTCATCTCTAAGACATAGAGGTTCCAACGAAAGTGACACCCACCAACCTCAAGGGGGAACTCCTTGCACTGATGCACACTAGCCGTTCTAGTTCCCAATGGAGTTTTTAACATCATAACAGGAGAAGAAGTAGAAACACAGAGCCCAAGGCTCTCCACAACAGGTACAGATATAAAGCTATGTGTAACACCCTTATCGAAAAGTACTGAAGATAAAATAGAAGCTACTAGAATAGCACCTCTAACAGTAGAAGGTCTGGGATCCTGCTCCAGCTTGGTCTGTTGCACTGCATATGCCTGCCCAGTGTCGTGGCCCTACGACACAACCTGGCTACCCTGAGTTGTCCCGCCCTGTTGCCTCTGAGATCCTGGTGTCTGGCTACCACGGCCACAACCACCATCTCTGCCTGCACGCCCTGACGTATTCTAGTTCCCTGACTGGTAAGAAGCTATTGGGCATGCCCCCACACGTGGAATCTACACAGAACCCCTCTCACTAGCCACTGGTGGAAACGCCCTGCAAAAGCAGTGCAGATGACCCATCCTACCGCAAGATTGGAACTCCACTGGGTCTCGTGGACACTGAGGTATCTTGTGCCCTTCTTTACCACACTAGTAGCACATGACCCGGCCACCTGAAACATTATTCTAGCAGTTAATGCCACCCTGATAGAAGTTCATCTATCTCTTCATCTTACTAGTAGAAATAGTACCAAAAACTGGTGTTGAACCGCCCTGGCCCACACCACTAGATTACCACATGTTCCTCTCTATAATCAGATCCTGGTTCACAATAGCATGTACTGAAGGCAACCTAAAAACATTCACTAGTGCTCGGATGTCATAATGAAGACCATACTCAAATCATTTGGCTATCAGCGTCTCATCGCCCACCAGAACGGTAGAAAAACACTGAAGCTCAGTGAAGCGATCAGAATAATCCATCACTGACATAGCGCCCTGCTGAAGATTCATGAACTCTCAAGCTCTATCTTCCCTCAACGTCTCTGGGAAGAAGAATTCATAGAAGACTGCATGAAAATCCTCCCACACCATGTCTCTGTGATGCTCTGTCTGGGTGGTAACATCCTACCACCTCTTGGCGGAAACACGCAGCATATAAGTCGCGAGCTTGACCCTCTGACCTGGAGGTGTCTCAAGATGCTCAAAAATAGTCTGCATCGACCCCAGCCGAGACTCCGCAGCCTGTGGTCTTCCATCTTCTGAAAACGTAGGTGGATGCTGCTGCTGGAAGATACATGTCAGCTCAGCCATAGATGTGGCAGCAGGCGGTGCTCCCTGAAAGGTCTGCATGAACCGCATAAAGCCTTCACGGAACTGCGCATCCGTGACTGTGTCTGGTATAACAGTTGGCGCCACATCTGGCTCTGCTGGAGGATCAACTGGTAGCCCATGGCCCACCATCTCTGGAGTATACTCATTGACTCTCTCATGGTGAACAACGCATGGTCATCTCGGCGGCATGACACTACAAGGTCAAACGCACACCTTAGATCAAGATTATCATAGTCAGAAAACAAAGAAACCCAAAAGGGGAATAGGAGGAAGGAGGCATTTCAAAATTTACAAAACAAGACTACACGGCGTGTATACTGACTACACGGCATGTACCTGACTTCTCTTCCCCTACCCTGGTCCTTCTACACGGCCAAGCCACACGGCTCCTGTTAAATAAAACTACACGGCGTGTATATAATCTACACGGTGTGTATGGTGTAATTTTCCAACTGCCCGTGTCATTTGTGACATGGCCGACTACTCGGCTTACTACTACACGGCGTGTTACACCCACACACGGCGTGCACACCACCCCATTTCCCAGCCACATGGCTAACTCCACACGGTCTGTCCTCGGACAAGACTACACGGCGTGTCCCAAAGGTACACGGTGTGTACTAGACCAGCTTTTTCAACCCGTGTTGTTAGTTACACGGCCGGATATAGGGCTCACACTACACGGTGTGTTCCATATACACACGGCGTGTACACGAAGGGGTTACACCGACCCATGTTGTTAGTTTTACGGCTGGGTTCCCAGGTCATCCTAAACGGTGTGTTCCACAGTGGACACGGTGTGTATATATTAAGGTCTCCCCCATTTGTGTTGTTAGTTACACGGGCGGACTCCAGGTCAACACTACACGACGTGTACATATGATAAACGGCATGTTCGCCCCAAACATTTCCCTTCCCCGTGTCCCCGCCCACACGTTCTACAACACGGGAAGAGAATACATGGAGTGTACTTAGACTACACGGCGTGTACTCAAAAAGTTTTCTTTTCTTCCCAAACAGAAGAACATACACGGTGCGTATACTGGGTTTCCAGACAGTATGCCTCAGAAACTTCTCTAGAACACATAAAATACTGAAAAACAACACCTAAGTGCAAATTCTGATCCGTGAGGGCCCATACTCCCCGCGAATCAAATTTTGTCATCTTATATGTGTTATAACATAATAAAAAGTCAATGATCCACCAAATTCCGGTTAATGGGGGCCCATACTCCCCAAAAACCAAAGTTCGGCGTTCATTCTATAAACCGGCTCATACAAAATACCCTATCACATAGCAGGTATTTATCAAGCAGCTATCACAATAGCATACTTTTCTAGAACAACAACTATCACAACAACATGAAATTTCTAATGCACCTACATGGCATGGAAACTATGCATGGCATGTGATTTCTATCATGTGCCAAAATGATGCATGAGATGGCATACCCTCATATCATCAGGTTGTAACTAAATAGAACCCATGGATAAAATATAAATAGCACAATACAAGTGTGTCACCCTTCGGTGAAATCAAATCAACCGTAATATTGCAAAATCAGAAAAATTGCAACATGATGTAAATTGGATTTTCCCTGTACATGGGTTATCTACGCCCGGGCACAGCTTATTACCAACTACTGTTCTCATCCTATCCTTGAATAAGGCTCTGAATATGAAGTCAAAGAAAAAAAACTCCTTTGATACCACTTTGTAACATCCCGGTTCCGGGTGCCACTCAACGGGTGCCCCGAACCTGGTTCGCCACATGACCTCAAGCGCATTTCCCCAAATGCCAGAGGTGCCAACTAGCAGCGAGGGCCTAGTTCTGATAGTGGGGAAACTATGCCCTCATTTTTCAAAGTGTATCGCAGTGGAATAAAGTAAAAAGCATACAACAACAGCGGAAGCAATAAACCATACAAATTTAAGATAAACAACTGGAGTGAAAACAACCAACAGTCATATATAATGTTGATGAAGCATGCCTCAAGTTCTAAGAAAATAGCCAGAACATGTTACACAACAATAAAGTACAATATAATACAGAGTACAACAAATCAAAACAAAATAGCCGATAGAATCGCGAGCCTAAGCCCGGTCCCATGATCCCCTACTCCTCAGCAGCAATCAAGTACCTGTAAAGAGGCCTTTTCCCTTATCCATACCTGCAAAAACGTAATCTGTTTGGGCCGAAAAGCATGACCCAAATAGGGTGTGAGAAATAAATCCCAGTAGGCACCCACAAAAGGCCCATCCTCAACTGTGTGTAAACATGGAACAACAGTGTGCAAAAGTAAATGCAATAAGGTAAGAAGTACTCAAAAGTAACTAAATTTAATAGTTATATTGCTATTTAACATTCATTTCATTATTCATTATTAAGAAACAATCATAGTGAATTTCTATGTAATCAGTCAGTGTCCTCAGACGCGTAATCCCTTACCCTCAGGTAAAGAGAATCCAATACAGGAATCTACCCACAGGCATATCGAATATTGCCCATAGGTGTAAGAGGTGTCGCCCACAGGCACGGAATCAACTGCCCAGAGGCACGGAAGAGGTTTCCCACAGGCTAAGTAGTACACTGCCCACAGGCTAATCACATCACTGCCCCCAGGCTAAACAAGTAACCAGGCCATTCCCAACATGTAAACAAGAAATAAACATGCAATAAAAAAGAAATTCCTCTCAAGGAAATTCTATAATAATTTATTATAAAGGAATACCCTCGAGTATCCGGGCCAAACGGATAAGCAGAGGAACGCACCCCCAGGGTGGTCCTGGATCCAAGCAGCGATCCCAAACAACTGTTTATTATCACATTTAAATTACCTAATCAATTATAGGAATTTAATTCAACAAGCCTCATCCATACGACACCTCATTCATGGGTGCATATCTCAATAATACACACAAACGCACAACAGTTGTAAAAATAAACACCAATCCACCTACCTTAAACACCCACGAACGGTATACGCGAACCTCGTTTCCAGAAATGCCCAAGGATGACATAGATCTAGGCTAGAAGAAAATCCGTTCAAACGTAAATAACTTCCATTAGAGGAATAATTGGAAAGAACGGTTTAAGAAGAGTGGAGGTATTACCCGTGCGGTTTCAACGAGATCGTCCGAGGCGGAAACAGATTCCTAATGCTTGATCTAGAGATCCTCGAATATTCGGTCATCCCCTCCTAAGCTCTCGTCCGGTTCTAAGCCTTCCCTGTGAACAGGGTTGGATACTGCCCATTTTAAGCAAAAAAACAAAGTATATGGCGTGTACTTCCGAGTACACGGCGTGTACTTCCTTCATTTAACTGTTCCCCTGACGGTTTTCTGCCAGCATGGCACTGTTCACCTGCCGACATGACTACACAGTGTGTCTCCTTGAGTACACGGCGTGTTCTGTCGCACAGCTAGCCATCGCCTTACTATTCGTCTGTCGACTGACTACACGGCATGTAAGGGACCACTACACAGTATGTAGTCGGTCTTTACACCCTTATTCATCAGCATGGCTACACGCCCTGTGTACTCATCCCACACGGTCAAAATTACATGACGTGTGGAAAAGTACATGGTGTGTAGTCCCAAAATTTAGGATTTTCCCCATTTTCCTTATTCTCTCAAAAACACTTAAGGAAATGAGAAAAGAAGAAACTCGTACCTCAGAAATAAGAACCGAGTTCATAAAAATATAAAGGTATTATGCTCTAAATAATTTCATAATTTTAAGTTAGATAGATGGCCTTAAGTCCCATGATTCACTTAAGTATAGATTTCCCAGGTCCAATCCTTCATCCAGGTCCCCTACACCACCCATGTTTACTTCACCCAATCACTTAGCTTCACCCAAGTGTACTTCTCCCATGTGTACTTCTCCTATGTACTTTTTTTATCCCAATAATACTTCTCCCAATAATCTCACCCATGCCTACTCAAGAAACTATGTTCTCCATATTACTTCACTCATCTAATTCATCCAACTCTTTCACTATACCCCATTCATGAAAATAAATTTGAGAAATTCCTTCACTATACATGTTCACACTTTTTACATCATGTAACTCCTTCATCCAAGTGATTTGATCAAGTCCAGTTTGTGCAGGTGTGGTTTATGTGATGGGAGATCATGTAGTTCTTATATTAATTTTCATTAATACAAAATGAGGGTATTTGTTAAGAATTTATATGTAAAATAACCTACTAGCGTATATCCCTCCATAGTTTGACCAAACTTACACATGAAACAAGTACATGATAAACTCTCATATAGGTGCACAACCATAAATTCTTGTATACCTTTCATGTAGTACTTGTCTGTGACACTTTCACTTGTTACCTAATTTCATCTAGGGTGAAAAATACCTCCTCTTTTTTTGAACAATTTTTTTATTCTCCTTCCACAAACCATCAAATTTCCTCAAAAAAATTGGGCCTATAAAATTGGAAAACATTCGAAAAAGTTTTCATTTACAAACACCTTTTGGGATTCTATTCTTATTTTAAAAAACTCCCATGGATTTTAAACTACTTAACTAACCTAAAAATTATTTACAAAAAATATAACACACCATCAAACTTTGTCAAGGATCACGATGGTTCCAACATCAACACTAGGATAAAGGACCCATACCAGGGGATATACTAGATCACCATTTCCTTAAAATAATTTGTGGAAACCTCTGACCACTTGGTTGAAACCACAAAAAATTTCCATTATAAAAATAACAAATTCTCATTAGTATCACTAGGGATTCTACTTCACCTTAGTATCACTAGGGAAAACTACCCTTCACCCAGATCTACTATTAGGGTGAGCCTTCGCCCAGGGCCTCTTACTAGGATGAACCTTCATCCAACTTTACTAATTGATAAATCCTTTTCCCATGGTACCAAAAAAGGGTAAACCATCACTCTTCTCTACTACTATGAAGAACTCATTCGACCAAGTATCACACTTGGGTTCCCCTAATAGGGTGAAATCACTCAACTAGGTCTCACACCTAGGTTCCCCTATTAGGGTGAATCCCTTTCTCCTAGGTCTCACACCTGGGTGCCCCCTACTAGGGAGAACCCCTTTTAGTTAGGTTTTATACCTAGGTTTACCTACTAGTGTAATCCCCTTTCTCCCAAGCCTCACACCCGGGAACTCACTCATCATATATGGGACTTTTACTATTTTCAATCCCCAGTCATATATCCTCTTTTATAGTTTCCAATAAGAATATTGAACAAAAAGGGCAACTATTTTTTCAAGGATTTCTACCTGGTCACTAATTCTTCAATACCACTTTCCCAGGAACATAAACCCACAATATACGCTTCAATTTGAGATACTTATCATGGTCACAAAAATTTCTCAAGTTAAGATACTATTCTTGGTATCCAAAAATTCTTTTAATTGAGATAATCCTCCCATCACCCAAAATAACTTTACATAGATCACTTTCTAGAGTTATCCATTCCATGGGTCTCTTACTAGGTATAAACCCTAACTCAACCACTGCCTCCACCTAAGTCATTGATGAGGTCAGTAATGGAAGGTTCATGCAAAATCCCCACTTAGACTTCTATTTTTTATCCTTTTACAACACAAACATCTCATATTGAATGTCACATGGGGTTGGAATGGTGTTTTGTGGTGTTTTTGGAATAACCTTCACATTATACACATACTCCCACATCTATTTTGGGTGATTTCTAATGGGGTTTATTTGTAGAACCAGAAACACCCAACAATTCAATATCAATGATTACTCAAGGAACTTATTTCCAAAGGAAAGTTCTCATTGGGAAACTTGGACAACAATACTTAAGAACTCACATTGGTTGATAGGATGGGAGTTCGGGCTCATCACACCCTATTGGGGGGAATTATTGCCTACTATGAGACTCTCTTATATATTTAAGATATATTCAAAATCCTTTATTAATTAACAAGTATAACATGAGTCTCCCTTGAATTAACAATAAATTATTATCATTTTTATAATTTTGAATAATATGTATGTATCAAATGTTCTTCATCAATGGAGATATCTGTATGTAACTAAGGTTCTCCATTAATGGAACCCTCTTATGTACTGATTAGATATTCTTTTTTTATTATTACAATGTTTTTTATCCAAAAAGTGTGGCGCTCTTACGTGTATCATCATCTAGGTAGATGGGATTTGATTTGATATTGGGATCGGACCCAAGAGATGGGATTCCTATGTATCCTTGTGAAAAGAATCAAAACCCACATAGTTTGGTTCCACTTAATGGGACACATCATACCTTCTACGGTCATGTGATAAGGACTAAACTGTGCAGTTTAACATCATGCGGCAAGGACATCTAGGCGAAAGGTGCCTAGTCAAATTTTGGTGTGAGACTTATATTGTGGCGTCCTAGGGAAATCCTGCTGGGAACATGGCCCAGAGAGAAGGGTAGATTTTAGGTGTTGGGTTTATACCATATTAAGTCTTAATATGTATCCCATTTAGATGAGAATCAAATCCCACATAGTTCGGTTGTGAGGACCAACTCTTATGGATACCCTTCTGAGGTTTGTCTCATAGGGGAATATGGACCTTTAAGAGAATTGAGGAATGGTTTTAGGGGTAACACTACATAGAAGAAATACCTGGTGAAATTGGTTGTGGTTGGGGATTATACCAAATATGAGGCCTAAATAGTGGTTGTATGGTTACATGATTGGGTATTATATTGAATATGAGTCCCATGTTTGGTTGGGGATTACAATCGAAATAATGACTATAGGATTGATATTTTGAGAATGTCATGACCACTTCTAACCTATACGCCCACATGAGTCATGATCGGTGTGAGAAAAAAATAGGAATTGGTAGATCCAAGAAACCACACAATATGATTTTTACACTAGTGGATGGATGATGGAGCATAAAGGGAAAGATAAATGGGTTTTAATGTGCTCATCTCCTCTTTTATTTTGTAAACCATGACATTTAAATTTTATGATCTATTTGGATACAAACTACAAAGGATAAGAGGAGAAATAGTTCTTACTCCCAGAAGAAAGACTAGGGGATTTCTCTAGGAGACATTCCTTAAGTTTGGATGCAAGGACTTAAGGTATTACATCTATGGAATCCCCTTGAATAAAGGCAAGAGGAAGATTTGAGAAAATATTCTCCATAAAAACATGTATCTGACTATACAGAGGTTATTATCATAGCTATCCTATAAGCCCACATGAGACATCATTGAGTGTGAGAAACAAGAGGAAGTGTAATATTAGGAAAACCACATGATTCTTCCCCCACTGGTAGAAGTGATTAGGGTGAAAGGAGGAGAAGAAAGGGCTATTATATGTTCATGTTCCCTCCCGTCATTGTATCTTGGATAGTCACTTCTAGATACCCATCCAGATACACCCCAGGGGAATAAAGAAGGAGGAATGGATTATTTAGGAGTGGTAATAAAAGAAATAATAAGGACTTAATCAAGTAGGGATGCCCTAACTGGTTCTTGGGGAAGAGAGGAGTATAATGCATTGATCCTCAAAGGTAAAATAAAGTGTGATCCTCACCCTACCCACCTGGAACTGGAGTTCTGTAGTCTTAGAGATGACATGGAAAGGATATGGTCCTAGACCTTGTATCCAAGACTGGGAGATCCCTTTCACTTCCCTGGGGTTTGGTCCTCATGATCGAAGTAATGCATATCCACATGCACCTCGATGACCCTACCCATCAGGTAAAACTAGTGAGGGACACCTCTGACCAAAGGAATTCATATCCAAATTGGAGACACACTGGTGTGACTCTTTCCATGGTTTTTATAAGTATAGAGGATTCAGTGGAGGTTTCAATTTGGTCCCCCTTATACAAGGGATCCAAATGAAAAGGAGCTCTTCCATTAATGGATTTGAAGGGGGCTTAAAAAGAGTCTCACATAGGTCTTGTCTTGGTGACCAGAGGTGCTTTGTATAGGCTATGGGAGGAGATGGAATTGATTCACATAGGGGGTATACTTGCACGAGCTGAAGATGCCTTGGGTGATGGTTCACCTGGTTGACAACACTTGGGAGATGCATTACTCTAAGAACCAAGGGTATCCTAAGGTTCCCTTGTAAGCATCTCACATAGGTCATATGTTAGGGAATGGACCTCCATGCTAGTGGTCATTGAATAAGGGAGAAAGTGGTCCCCGTGAAGGTGTCTTATGTTTCATACCTAATAGGAACTTTTATCTCACTATCCACCTTAATTATATCTTCTCTAGGGTTGTGGAGAGATACCTAAGATATTTTAGAGGACCTGGGAGAATGGGTTGCATGACCAGAGCTTAGGGACTTCTTCTGATTTTCCAGTTTCTTCAAATTAGGATCGCTTGGGTCCTATTTATAGGAAAACAGGAGGCCCTGGCCAAAATAATTTCACCACACTGTTAGTTGGTGCAGGTACCCAGTACAGGTATCCCACAAAGGGGTTTACAGTTTTTTAGTACCACGTAGGGGGGTTACGCGAGTCTTTTGGTGCATAGGGGTGTGCGTGCAGGGGTGGCTACGCCTTTTAGTCTGCGCTGACAGGGCATGTGCTAACCTCTTGGAGTGCAGGGTTGGTGCAAACAGGAACACTTGGGAGAACATTTTTCTCTATACCATGGGGTATACTCCCCCACACCCCTTCTCGGGATCATAGTTGAGCTTCATTCTCGTCCCTTCGGATCGGTCCTGTCAAAACTGTCACCAACCCCCATGAAAATAGAGAGTCTCACTATGAAATTTTTGGGCATGGTTAAGGAAATTTTGGGTTGAAACACATAAACCACCATATCTCATTCCAAATATACATCCTACTCATAGAGGTAGGTTCTCACCACTATTCCATTGGACTGGGTAATGTTTTTTAGGAATCTCCATCACTTGTTGTGTGATAATTATTACGGCAAAGTGCATGGAACACATTTCACGATGTCAACAAACCTCTCCATTAAATTAGAATGTATTAATAGGATTAAATACATTATTATATATATATAATGGTTCTACTCAATATAAATTTATTTATTAATTCTTAGGAAATAAGCACTCAATTTTCAGTAAAGCCGTGTTCAAAAATATGTTTCTCTAAAAAAGGGTTTTGTTGCTTTTTATGAGTGAATATTATAATTAATTTATATAAATTTTAGAATATATATTTCATAAAAATGATACCACTTTTGAAATCACCATATCAAGATTATTTTAAGGGGAAATATTGGGATTTTTCTGAAAATATTTATTTTTCAGTGAATACTGAAAAACACCCATTTTTGTAAGACTGACATTTATTTTCATTGAAAAGTATAATTATGATTTGAGTTTTATCTTAAAGTAACATAAATATTATATAATTATATATAATATAATTAATTAAATTTTAATTATCATTATACTTTATTTTGGTATATGTTCGTTTTTAGGCACAAAAACACATTTTTCTAAAAATTGTTTTTCATTATGTTTTACGCATTTATACTAAAAGTAATTTATATAATTTATATGGATTGAATTTTAAAAAACGGAATTGATTTTTTAATTTATCAATTTAATTTTATCATATGATTATTTTGTGATATTTTTATAAATAAGTTAATTTTTTGAGAATAGTAAAAAAAATTACAGTTTTTTATGAAATACGATATCTTGTATGATATCACCAAAAAATAAATATGAAATAAAAAATTTATTAAAATCATTAAAATTTTAATATATTATAGTATACAAAAAATATCATAAAAATAATTAAAAACATTTAAATTAGAATATATTTCATGATAAATAGGGAAATCAATTTGTATGTCAACGCGGTGCTTGCACAACACTGAAAAAGTAAAATTTTGTGTTTTAAAGATAATATTTGAGAATAAGGAATTATTTAAAAGACTTTATTAATAAATATAAATTATTATTTATGACTTTGATTTATGGATTCTAATTTTAGAGTTATATAACATGTGACTTATCTAAATTCTTGGGCAATTCTTACGCAAGGATAGAAAAGTCAAAATAGAAAATTAAATAAGTTTTCATGATATATAGGTGATTAAATATACATATTTAATGAATATTAAGTTTTATCTTGAACTTAATATTTTTTTATGGTGATTTAATTTTAATTTTTAGTGATGAAATAATTACCTTAAAAGCTTACGCAACACTGACTCAATATTTATGAAAACAATAGAAAGATCAAGTGAATGATATTAAAAAATAAAAAACTAATATTTACTAGGTGAGATATAGTATCCCAATAATATTATAGATCAAAAAAACATATTTGTGATGTTTTAAATTTTTATATTCAAAATTGGTTACTATATTCTTGCCTTTAAAGTTAAACTAAATGAATAGTGTCAAAAATGACATTAATGATATTTTTTTATTAAATAATATTTTATTTAATTGTATAAAAAACATAAAAATATTGAAATATGACACTTATAATAAGAAATGGTCTAAAATTTCTTTCTTTTTCCATTTATAGGCTAATTTTTACCTTATAAGTAAAATTATAAGCCTTTAATATTGAAAATTTCATTAACACGGGTAAGGATAAAATTGGTTAACCATGGAGTTAAAACAAATTATAAGATTAAACATGATATCTAAACCAATATAAATTTGATTTTGTGATTATATTAATACCATGTAATTCTTATCTTTGAATCTATTTCATTTTGGAATCATTTTACATGAGATAAATGCGTATTATATTATAATATTTCATGTATTTGTAAAAATGACATGAATGATATTTTATAATATATAATATTTTACTGAATGATTTAAAATTTATAAAAAAACTATATTCATCCAATTGAATTATATATGGTTTAAAATATCAACCATATTCCATTTATGGGTCACGTATCCATTTATAGTAACTTTATTGAGCCATTTGGTTCGACCACGACCTACCCAAATATCTTAATAGCATACCTTAAAAAATTTAGAGGTCTTTTCTTGGGAATAATACCAACCTTATAGTGATTAAGTTTTAAAGAAAATGAGTTTGTTCAAAGAAGAGGTATAGCTTTTAACCAAATGTTTAAGTTTTATTTAGTATTTTACCTCCTTAAAATATTGTTAAAACATGATAAAATAATAACAAAAACATATTAAATATATTTATATGTTGTTATATTAATTTAATAATCTATATATATCTCATCTTCCATCAAATGTGAAATGAAACTGTCATTCATATATATGGTAGACTACCACCTCACAAACCAATGTAATTCATTTTCAATCACCGCCTCTCATGAATGGTTATAATGATGGATTTAATGTATATATATTATATTCATAAACTATTTATCATTATTTAAATATAATATATCATATATTTTCTTACCTTTATATCCATTGAAAAATGGTAACATCATATATGAGGACGTATGGATTATCACCTACACAAAGTGATGTGATTATTTTTTCATAACCACATCACATGGATGTTATATATAAGTGTATTCAAAAAAATTATATTAAAATTATTATATATTCATAATTATGGAAATATAAAATAATTCTTACCTTTTTTACATCATGTCCATTGAAAAATTAAAACGTTAGTCGTGTATGCATAAGGCCAACCGTTACTATGACTCTAACGCAGTTCCTTTTTTATAACCATATTTTACGATTGGTTTTAAAAATTATATTTAATATATAAATATGATTATTATTTCGTGATTATTATTCTATATGTGATAAATTTTTAACAAACTAGCCATAGCTAACATACTGAAGTTATTTTGAAATTATGAATTGAACATCCTCAAAATACCTGACGTGGACTTAACCGATTAAGTAATTAAATATGAAATTGAAATAAATGAATATAAATATTTTAATGATAAATTATTAAACCTATTATTTTTTTGTTAAATTAAATAATTTATAAAATTTTATTATATATGAATTAAAGGACATGCATGGAAAGTCTGGACTTGAGGTAAGATATTTATTAACTTAATTATATTTCATTGGGTAATATCACTTCTTCATTGATTATATTATTTCAAGATTATGTGTAAAATGGAATTTTTTGATTTATCTTTCATTTAAACTTTATTTTTTTTACAATTTTTATACATAATAACTTCATTGATTAATTTACAATTCAATGATATGATCTTTATAAGGTTTATTCATCTCAAATTATCTTTCTTTAGGACATATGTTTGTGTTATTAAGATATCTTATTTTATGAGGTGTATATACTTCCCCTTTGAAATTTTTACCATTAATATTATCATGTTCATGATATTTATAGTTTCATTCAAATTTATTATTTCTATAATTTTTAAATTTTAGTACCATTTTCCTCACTTTGGTAATCAAAATAGTTCAGAAAAAAATAATAAAAATTGACCTTATTTCTCCTATTTCGAGAGGAAAACCTTTTTCATACATTTTTATGTTATATAAAATGTTTTTAAAAATGTTTTTTATTATTACTCAAATATTATTTAAATTAATTTATCCCATGTTTTACTTTTTATAAAAAAAATGCGATTCTTCTTTTCATTTTCTAAACAATGTACATTTTACCGAAGGTGTAAAAAAATATCAATTTTAACAATTACAATATAAACAGAATTTCCCACAATTATTACCACTAAATTATTTGAATATTCCTTTAAAATTTTTTATATTTATTTTAAAATAATTTTTTTCCCTAATATTTTGTAAATTTTTAGTTTTTAATGGTTATTTTCAAAGTGGAAAGGGTATTTTTCTCAAGAATGCTTTTAATGATATTTTTATTGTATTTTTATTCATCAATAACAACATCCTTTGATTTTACATATGATAAACTAGATATATATTGTAATGAAACCATATTTATTATTTCTCTGTAAAGATTATGATATTTTCAAAGAACTCGTTTCTTTTCCATAGGTAAATCAATCTATGAAAAGAATAATGGTTGTTTTCATTGGTATTATTATGAAATACAAGCTATAAGTACTTTATTCATGTTATAGTTCTTGTAAATTATTTATGATGAAGTGTGTTTCCATTATAAACAAGAATAGGTGGTTTTTTTATAAACTAAGGATGGGTGGTTCTGTTATAAACCAATGATGGGTGGTTGCATTATAAACCAAGGATGGGTGGATCTGTTATATCCCTCCAATGCATTGGGTAATGATTATGTTCTCTGGAATATTATGTTGTAAGTTGACCAAATTAGTTATTCCACTTATAAGGGTTCATATAAGGGTTCTATATATATAATGTTCTAAGATACCAACACATTTTATCTATGATTTCTATGAGATTTAAATGGTTCCTTTGATCAAGATTAACTTCACATGGATCATTATTATTGATTCTTATGAATCTTTCATTTGTTAAAGCTTGATACCATTTTAAATGTTTAATGATATAGGTTTTTATTGATATGGATTCTCTTATTTTATGATCATTTAATTTTATTATGTTATCATACCCTTGTACTCATCTTATTCTCACTGATGCCATTTAATTATTAATTCTTATGTTTTCCCTTACTGAGCATTTGATATAACCCTTGTTGTTTTTCCTTTTCCATAGGTTATCAATATATATGTTAAATAATTATATCTATAAAGTATTCACAAGCGAGAAGTTTTATGGGAGATATTAAAGACTTTATGTGGTATAAGAAAAGTTGGGTATATTGAAAAAAATGCTCACTTGAGGGCATGGATAGTGTAATGTAATATTTTTTCATAATTCTGAAAAAAATATAAACCTAAAAGGTCCTTGGTTATGTAAGTGATCCAATATTTCATTTTCATTTTTTATGTTTTATATGGTTGAAATTGGACCACATTTATCGGTATCAAAAAAAGAAGTGTAAATATTACGTTTTTAGCTGCAAATAGATACAGGGATGCTATACTTATTATTAGAGGGAATTTTTAGATAATTTTTAAGATTAATATTTTATGTGTGAGTTTAACGTAAGAGTTATGGATATTATCATGGGTTCATAATTTTAAGGTTCACCATAATTTCAAATGCATAGATAACCCTTTTGAGGTTTTATGTGATGGTATTTTAAGGTGATTAAGAGTATTTTGGGAGACATTTATAATAATACAACTATTGGGTTTGGTATTTGTTTTAGTGAGAATTTTATTTTAGGATTAATTATTTTAATAAACTTTAGGGTTTATATGATCTTTGATATTGAGGTAATTAGGATTTATTACTCTAGAGACACTTTTTCCCTTGTGAGACTTTTGAAATATTTCTATATATATTTTTAGAGTTAGGCACTAATATGACATGAAATTTTGAGGCCTGGTGTTCCCAAAATAAATTTTATAAAAACATTAAATATATTTTATATTACGTGCAGAGAGTTTTTTAAAGAAAATGGGATAACTCTAAAATGAAATCTTGGATCAGAAATATGATACAATGGTTGAGTCTGAAACACAAGGTTTACCCTAGGCATGACCTCAAATGGATCAACTTGTGGCATTTAGAAGAAATGGTCATTGTAAGTACATTCATTTGGTTAATTAAATAATTAATTTATTTATTTTATTGATTAACTAAACTTAAAAACTTCTATAAATACAATATTATGATGATTCTCTTGGTTTATCTACATAAACCTTGGGAGAATTGAGATGTTTTCCTTCCACCTCTCATTTGTGAATTGGAATCAGATGATGAAGAGACTATGGATCTAGATAGATCGAGATGTTGCGAATGAAATGACTCATATTATTTGTTGGTGAATTTGTTCTTCATCAAAGAATGATCCAAAATCAGGTAGTACTCTTCAATTTATGGATACTTCCCCTATTTACTAAAATGGTTGAGCATGGTCATATTTTTTCTTTGATCTGTGTTAATTAAAAACCTTTTCATGTGCCAGTGTACCAGTTTTAATTAGTTATTAAATTGTTTCGCACCCTGGATATCCCTGATTGTGTTCCTTGTCCAATAATGTTTGTATAATGATCGTTCAACTTTGTTTTGGTGATTTTCTCTCAATAATTCTTCATGTTCTTCTCCATTGGGATATGATTCCATGGATCGACATTACTGGGTAGGAATGAGTCGAATTGGACCCCCATATTCATGGTGAAATCATGTGCAATTAATGGATCAGAGAAAAAAGGAAGGATTGGGATGATTTGTGGGTTGCATCTGATTGATTTATTTATCATAATCCAACTTGAGGATGGCATGTCATGGGAGTCGTATGAGGGTATAAGGCTTTTATAGGGCTGACATAAACCCTCTTTCTGACCACTGGATGGTCAGAAATGATGAACAGAGGCAAGATCCATAGATTCCAGGAGGCTTGAAGGTGATATCTGAAGTTTCAAACTCGGATCTAGAATGAATGAGAGTAGATCTATCTTTATAGTAAAATCTAAACAATATGATGTTTACATGGATGAACTCATGCCATGTAGTACCCTTGCGGTTATGACGTAAGGTTTTTGGGATAGTTAAGGATCACACGCTATGTGACCCTCCCTGGGTAGAAAAAAAGTGTGACAGATCACACAGATAGGTCCGTGTATGAAAGGACAAGCCATGTACCAAAGTACATGAACATGGGAATATTTACATAGAAAAAGCTAGGGGCATGGGTAGGACCTTGAGTTACTGAGGCACGTTGTGTAGTCCACTTACACGCCATGTATTTTTACATTATTAGTGACCCATGTATCAGCTGACACATGGACAGGCAGTGGAGTGAGACCCCACGTAGTGTGGGTCCCCTTAAAATTTGTGTACCCCTTATTCCCTTTTGATGAAACTTTAACCTATCGTATATCCTTCATTTAGACTTGGATTGTTTTCAGCAAGTAACCTATCCATAGTGTTTTTTGTATAGAATGAAATGGTGGACTATTTGGTGGAATTTTAGATATAATGTGAGATGTTTTGAGCATGACTCTTCATAGGGTGATGCTCGATGATGGAAATGATCAGGTAGGATCACCAAAAACTAAAGTGGAAGCCTACTATTGGGATAGGTAATGGTTCTTCAACCTATCTATCGATTGGAACCCTTATCTGGGACATGGAATGGGTCCTCTATCTACTCTCAGAGTGGAACCCTCCTATTGGGATGGGCATGGGTCCTCTACCTACCCATCAAGTAGCACCCTCCTATGGTATTAGTGTATGGGTCCTTGATTATTACTATGTCACTCTCTAGATGGGATTTTCATGGGTCTTTGACTATTGTGTAAGGCGTAGGTCCTATTCCTACTATCTGAGTGGCACCCTAATGCGGTATTAGGGAATGGGTCCTCAACTATTATAGTAGAACCCTCCAGTTGGTTTGGGCGTGGGTCATTTACTTATAATGAGAGTGGAACCCTCTATTGGGTAGGAAATAGGTCCTCCATCTGCTATTCGAGTGGAACCCTCTAATAGTATCAAGGCATGGTTCCTAGATTATTAGAGTGATACCCTCCATCTCAACTGGGAATGTGCCATATACTATTTACTTGAGTGGAACCCTCCTACTAGCACAAGGCATGGGTCTTCTATCAATCCACTAAGTAGCACCCTCCTTTTTTATCAGGGCATGGTTCCTCTACCTAGATATTGTGCCCCATGACTATGTGGCATAGTTTTGAGGTGTGGATTGACTTGGATGTCTCTTAGGATAGACGTATGGTTTTTTGGGAAACATTGTTGTACTCTTGGAACTGATTGCACTCTTTACATGGTCTAGGCTATGAGATAGAGATCCTCTTTCTCTCTCATTTAGGTTTTCTTTGGTTTGAGAATATATATATATATATATATATCTGTAATCCATGTCTTTGGATTCTATTTACTCTCTTTATTTGGGTTGAGTTGTCTCTCTATTCTTTATTGTGTCTCTTACTTCTCCTCCTTTAGATTTTAAGAAATCCTACTAGGTATGTATATACTCACCCATGTATGGCCTTTTCCTATATGTATCATGTTTTATGAATATGAAGGATAGGTCGGAAGTGATTACAAAAGATCATAGGGATACCTGATGTATTTGGATAGCATATGGTGGTTGGAGCTTGGATATCAGGAGTTGGTTTCTCTCATTACTTTACTTTTCTAGTTTTTTCATGTTGGTACATCTTTCAATTTGGGCGTGTATTTTTACCCTTTACTTTCAGTTTGTATTTTCATACTCCTATACTCCCTAGAGTTTTTCACATGCATTGTTTTTCTCTAGATATTGCAGGTTTTTTTATATTCATCTGTACTTTTTCAATGATATGGTTGGGTGTGTGTGTACAAGTACATCAGGAAAAGTCCTCCCATATTATTTATTCCTTTCGGCGCTTGTCACCAGCCCCTGGCCTATGGACGTAGTATTGGGGTAGTTACAGCTCAAGTCTCATTGGGTCGAGTCAGGATATATTAGTATCAAAGGTGGTTTGATCCTTGGGATAGTGTTTGGAGTAATCCCTATATAATTAATTGGTTCATATTTAGGGAAATAGTGTCAAAGTGTTTTGAGTGTGTCTTTCAGGCTAGGGAATCCAATGTTGGTACAACGACCAACGTATCCATTCACTAGGACCTTGACTACCTTCTTTTCAACTTGTCATACTGAGACACTATTTGCGGGGATAAAATGGTTCATGCATCATATAAGATTGAGTATTTTTATTTTACTTCTTGATTCATATCCCCACTGTATATATATGCTCATATGACCATGGTACATATTGATTAATTTTTTTGGATACCTCCACGATGACAGCCTACTAGGTTACTAGTTCTGGAATGTGATAATAATCTAAGGAGTGATGAGGCCTCTGTTCAAGGTTCATACCATGAGATCCTTCCTACAAGTGGATAGGTAGAAACACCCCCACCTTTTGATAATCATATCATACCAACAGAGTAGGCTGAGGATTCACACAGTCTTATCACAATCTATGAGTTTCTACACCATAGGCTGTTAAGGTTCAATAGTGAACCAGATCCCCAGGTAGAAGAGGATTGGCTAGAGTAGGGAGTTCATAATTTTAGGCTTAACTAGACACCAATAGATTAGGTGGTTGCGCTGATATCTAGATTTTTTTATTGAGCAGTTGGGATCTAGTGGGATCTTGTTACACAGATGCATGATGAATCAACACTCTCATGTCCCGACTTATATAATCACATTCGTGAGGAGTACTACCCCTCATGTTTGCATCCAGTTTGGATTTAGGAGCTTCTGGAGCTACAGTAAGGAGGGATGATGGTTTCAGAATATTCCTTATGGTTTAAAAACTCTACACAATAGTTTGTTGATATGATCCGGGTTTTCTACTTCTAATAATAAAATTTTGAGCAGGGAATCTGTAAAGATATATATTCCAATGTAGTTCCCTTGTGCATTCCCACCTATGTCGGGGTGTTGGATCGGGAACTGGTAAAGAATATCTTCCTAGCATAGGGAGACCATGTGGCCAGAGATAGCAATGATCATCATAGGGATGAGTCGTTTGCAGCAACTAGCAAGCAGTAGTCAATAGGATCTTGGTGTAGGAGATCTTCCCAGGATCAGGCTTGGATATGTGGTTAGGGAAAACACAGAGGACCAGGGCATCCTAAAGAGGGGTGGTTCCATAATAATGAGGGTCGAGGTCACATGGTTCATGGATTCCCAACCAAACTTGATGAGGATTGTAGGTAGATAATGAAAAAACCACCACAATAGAGGTAGCTTCATGATTAGGGATCTTCCATGAGAGGGTAAGTTGGCCCTCATAGAGGCAGATCTAGAAGAGAAGTAGGTGGATCTCTAGGAGGATGATCTATGGGTGGTGGATGAATCTATGATATCCTTTCACAACCACTACCAAGTATCCCATATCAGGCTCAAGGTGCTGGCGGTTGGGGCCACATATAGTTGTAGGCTATGGAGGCTTATGAACCAGCAATGTGTGAGATAATTAGTGGTATGATTTTTTTTTATTATACTCTTTCCACAGTATTAGTAGAATGTGAGTCATTCCATTATCTCTTCAATCCTAGTGTGAGAGGTAGAGATCCTAGTTGAGTCTTTATCCCATCAGCTTTATCTTGAGATTCCTATTGGGAACACTCCATATATATATTTTATCTTCCTATAGTGTGAGATATCTCTTGTTGGAGATAGGTTCACATGGGATATTTTGGTGATCATGATTGAACCCTATGACGTCATCTTGGGAATGGATTGTTTGTTCATGGTACGAGACAAAATTGATGGTAATTTTAAACGAGTTAGGTGTATTCACACTGATGGGATGGGATTCTCCATTATGGTTAAGAGATATCTCATGGAAGGGTGAGTGTGTTTTGTGAGCATGAGATTTCATACCATCACCCATCAGTTTTAAAGTGTATCCCTTGATGCATTAGGGTATTTAGGAATATGGATTCCTTCAGTTGTAGAGTATTTTATGAACTTCTTCTCTGAGGACATCCCATTACTACCTCCAAGGTGGGAGATAGAGTTTTGCGTCAGCTTTAATCTAAGGACTACTCTAATATATTTTACAAAAAATCATATGGCCCTTACCAAGCTTTGAGAGCTTTGGTAACAGTTGGAATAACTTTGAGAGAAGGTTTTCATTAGACATGGTCTGTCACTATGGGAAACTCTTATGTTGTTCGTGAAAAAGGAATATGGGAGCTTGCATATTTGTGTGGATTATTATTTCCTGAATCAAGAAACAATAAAGAACAAGTGCCCCTTATCGAGGATTGATGACCTTTTTTATTAGTTATGAGGTGTGAGTTGGTTCTAAAATATCAATCTCTGGCCCGGTTACCACCAGTTGGGAGTTCATGAGGCTAATATTCTGAAGTTATCATTTTTTTTATTTCTATGGATGTTGTGAGTTTCTTTTGATGACCTTTGGTGTGATGAATTCTCCCACCCTAATTATAGATACGATGAACCGAATCATCTAATCATACTTTGACCAGTTTTTGGTTGTTTTCACTGATGACATACTCATGTAATTTGTGTCATATGAGGAGCATGTAGAGCACTTGAGGATAGTTCTAGATTTACTTTGAGAGGACCAAATTTATGCTAAGATCTCAGAGTTCCATTTTTAGATTCATGAGGTTCACTTCCTGGGGTATGTAATTTTTTAGATTGGTTTAGCTGTGGACCTGGTGAATATCAATGTAGTGCATGCTTGGGACCCCCTAAGAGAGTGAAAAATATGTCGAGTTTTCATGTCTTGGAGAGGTACTACTAGAGGTTTTTTGTAGAATTATCTTGGATTATATCCCCTTGCACAACCCTGATATGGAAAGGTAACTTGTTTCCCTAGACTGATCAGTTCCAGAGATCCTTTGAGGATTTGAGGCAAAGGCTGATGAGTTATCCGGTTTTGAGACTACCAGTAGAGGGAATGAAGTTTTTATTGTATTGAAATGCTTCAAAATCCAAGATCGTTTGTGTGTTGATATAATGGAATAAAGTTGTCGCATATGGTTTGAGGCAGTTGAGACCCCATGATAAGAACTATACATACACTACTGGAATTTGTTTTATTTGCAACAGACTATCTGCGACGGGATCCCGTTGCAAATAAGATTTAGCGACGGGGTCCCATCACAAATAGCATGTTGCAGAAAACGACGTCACAAATACCATTTTCTGCAATGGGCCCGTCACAAATAGTATTTGTGATGGGCCCTTGGTATCGTCACAAATAGTATTTAAAAATATATATTTAAACTATTTGCGATGGGATCCCATCGCAACAGGTCTCATCGCAAATAATAAGCAACATAAAAAAAATATTTAAGAAAATTATAATTAATGAAAAAATAATATTAATATTATTAAAATAAAAAAATATTAAAATTCTCAATATTTTAAAAAATATATTTATAATATTCATAAAATATTATTATTATTATTATTAGTAAAATAAACAAACATTAAAAAATATAATAACAAAAAAAAATATTTAATAAAATTGTGATTAATGAAAAAATAATAATATTATTATTAAAATATTAAAAAAATATTAAAATTATCAATATTCACAAAAAAATATAAAAAAACTCGAAAAATATTATTATTATTATTACTAAAATAAACAAAAAATTAAAATATATAATAGTAATAATAAATAATAAAATATTAAACAAAAATATGCAATATTTGCACCAATATAAAAGACAGAAACTGAAAATAGTTCATATTACAATAATTCTTGAATTCAAATGTTTTTAACATAAAAAAATAACTAGGGGTCATCTTCTGGAGGAGGTGCAGGATCTGTAGGAGATGGTGGAAGAAACTCCATCCCTAAACTACGAGTCAGACGACGCATGTACTCTATCTGCTCGTGATGTTGTTGCTACCATCGATGCATCTCCTCCTCATGTTGTTGCTGCTGCTGCTGATGCATCTCTTCATGCTGCTTCTACAAACTCTCTATAAGCTCAATCTGAGTTCGCAACTGCTCTTGATACTGTGAGGAAGAAGATTATGCCTCTCCACGAGCTCCTCTCGAGCTGGATGCCGACATCACAGTAGTACCATAATAAGTACCAAGAGTCACATGAGAGTTGATACCAACTACTCAGCTCTTCTCAAAGCCATATTGAGTCACCTATATCCATGCCGCCTTATCAAAATAGTGGGAACTGGTCTAATTAGTCACCTCATCCTGACTCCCAGCCTGTGTCTGAGAGGTTGCAGCCTCGTAAGAATCCTTCAATTCCAATTTGAAATTAAAGTTGTGAAAATATTATATGTAGTTAATTTTCAAACTGAAAAAATAATATTAACCACAATCCGACGTTGGCGATCACCTCTAATATTTTCAGTGGCTGGATCAATATACATCCTCCAATAAACATCGTACTCTGTAATATCGGGATGCTCGACTGCCTATAAAAATATAAAATAAACTGTTTATATTTTAATTTATATAAAATATTTAAAAACTATACTTTCCAGATGCTCTCTATGCGTACTGAATGTACGACTACCAGCTTGATGTGTCACCTCATGTCTCCCTCGGTTCTGCTGACCCACTAAAGACCTCCTTTGAAATCCACCACCCAACCAGTGTAACCATAATCAATCCCAAATGTGAGATGAAATGTACTCTGGTCGGTGGGCTCTACACGAATCATCAAAATATGTCACTCCTACTTTCTTAATGGTTTTCCTTCTCAAATTTTGAAAAAACTAACAGAAATGATCACGCATAGATGCCTCCCATGTCGCGTGGATAGCGTCATGCATGCTATAATTGATGGGATGCCATAAACCCTAAAAATAATTTATAATATCAAGTTATTAATAAAATAAATTTCAAAATAAATATTATTTATTTACATACTAGACAATGATTGAACATGCCAAGCTGCACATCAATGGGAATCTATTCTCATGTGATCCATGGCTGAGAAAAATAAGTGCGCAAGATAGTGCTCCCCTATCCAGTAGCTATATGCACAAAACTGATAAAAAAGATTAATTAATCAAAAAATTAGTATATATATAAATAAATTAATGAAAGATAAATAAAATATACAGGTTACCATACCTCCTTGTGCGTGGATCGAAGCCAAGATGTGGACATCACTTGGGGATAGAGTTAGGAATCATCATTCGTGTAAGACAGTACCCCCTCCGCATACCCCCTGAACTGCCAGTAGGCTGAGGGTCAAATGATCCAAAATCCCCCTTATCCAAAGGTAGCTCAGCCTCCTGTAACTCACGAAATAGATCAGGGTCCATCTAAAACACAAAATGATTTTTTTAGTAGATATTTGAAAATAACTATTATATATAGATATATATTAGTTATGATTATAACCAGAATTTAACTGTGTCAATGTTCACCTTCATCATCATCTTCATATCTGACGATTTCAATGTCTTCATATTCCTCCTCGGCATCATCAATATCTATATGAGTTTTAGTTTCATCATCTCTTGTCATTTCAAATTTATTTGTAACATCATTAACATCTTCATCACCATCGACCCTTAATTATGGGCTGTCATCGTCGATATTCACGTCTCTTTGTGAAAAAGATGGATTTTGAGTAGTCTCTTGAAAATTTTCAATTCCTTCCACTTCAGCAGAACCACATTCAGTTTGAGTAAACTGATTTTCTCGAGATTTCATTTTTATTATGATCCACCAATCACTCAGGTCTCTTGAAGTAGCATAGTACTTTGCATAATAAATTTGATGTGCATATTGAGCCAGTAAAAATGGTTCATTTACTGCAAGAAGACTTTTATATTTAATATCAACAATTCCATAAGTCATATGAACATTCAAGCCTCTCTCAGTATCCAACCACCAAAATTTAAATATCGTTATGTAATTCTGTCCTAGATAACACAGCTCAATAATTTTATCCAGAATGTTGTAAAAGTCAACTTCAGTTTCTCTATGATGTGATCCTCTCAAACAAACTACACCATTAATTTTTTTGATTCCCCATATGTGCGTGTATGAAATTGAAAACCATTCACCACATATGCATTATAAGATTTAACTATTTTGGATGGTGGGTTACTCAATAAACACAATCGTTTATCAATTTTATCATCATGTTGAGACACCTGAAATTTTTTAAAACAACTATCAATATAATAAATAGTAAACTGAATTGATATTAAACCATCAATGATTTATGTTACCAGTTTTTGAAACCATTGAGAAAAAAAATTGTCTGCATTCTTCAAGAGCAGCTACTATAATTTATGGAAGTTGTTTCTTGATATGATTATAATATTACCTAAAAATAAAATAATTTTACATACTATAATATAAATTATAGAATAATTGATAGAATAACTCATAGTAAAAATGATTTCATTTCTTCGCAGTTGAGTAGAACATATGTATGAGATCTGTGATGTTCATTGTCTGAAAGCCATCATTCTTGAACTCCACCAAAGCCAAGATTTGGCTGATTAAAAACTAATAATTGATTTTCCATTTTTTTCATTAACATTTCCCTCATTCTATCCCATGTGGTTGTGTTTTGAGGTATATTCAGATTTAAAATAGTGAGAGTAGAAAAAATAAATTTCCTCTTTCAAATAAGCTTCAGCAATTGAGCCTTCAACTGATGCTTTGTTGAGTACTTTTTTCTTCAATTTCTGCATGCATCTCTTGAATGGGTACATCCATCGAAACTGTACTATACCTACACAGTTAGCTTCATGTGTAAAATATAATATCAGATGTTCCATTGAGTTAAAGAAAGTTGGTGGAAAGATTTTTTCCAATTTACATATAATTATAGCAACATCTTCTTCTAGTTTTCTTAGCACATTGTAGTCTATTGTCACTGCAAAAATGTCTCAAAAAAATATGATATTTCTTTTATCGAATCCCAAATCATAGAATTCAACAAACCCTTGAATCCAATAAACATAATTATTTCCATTATAACATGATATACATGAATTTTTAATCTTATAATATGACCATTCTTAACACATCTTTCCAAATTGGAAACATAGCCATCAGGAAGTCTCAAATCTGCAATCCACTAAAAAAATAATAAGAGACACTCTTTGGACAGTGTATAAGCTGTTTTTGGCTTCATTAACCTCTATGATCTAACATTTCAAAATAGTTCAAGTTCTGATCGCATGTAAATTTGGGAAAGATCTAATCATGCTTTTACAGTATATTTGGTCTTACCTGGTGTATCCAAAACTGTACAAAATAAATTATCAAAATAGTTCTTATCAATATTCATGACATCCAACATGTGGAGGACCAACAAATCAGACCAATATGGAAGATCCCAAAAAATTCTCTGTTTTATCCAATTATGTTCTTTTCCAAAGCCATGAATTTCTTTTTTGGTTTACTGCTAGCCCAAATATGATGGGAGGTAATAAAAATACAACTGATTTTAAATCTGTACCTGAGATCATTTTTGGAGGTTTATCCATTTCAATTGTGCCTTTTGAAACATATTCTGGTTTTGATGATGCAAATAATAATAAAGCTTCAACACCCTCAATATATATAGGATTTAAACCAGAACTATTTGGATTTCTGCGCTGATTTATCCAAGCGCGATCATCTAATAATGACTGATGTCAATTTCCTTGTTTCATATTTTTCTACAAAATATAAAATCATAATTGTTTTTGAATAATTTGAAATTATAAAAACATTATCTGAAAAAAGAAGATAAATAATTACAACTACTTAATAATTACCATTAATTTTGGGTGACACAGTTTCCAGTGGATTGATGACTACTCTTTTGTCTAACAGCTCATTTACTTGTAAATTTCTCTCACTAAAATCACAATAAAGAATCTTCTCATAGGTACGTATATACATTATCGTGCATATGAGACTGTATAAGCATACCTCTGAGCATATTTTTCATTGTGATTTCTGTGTGAGAAAGATGCAAGTAAATGAGCTGTCGGACAAAAGAGCCCCCTTTTCATCGATGGATCATCTTCTTGTAACTATCACCACCTGAAAACATTATGAAAAATGTGGTCCTACGAATGTATATTCAATCTCATGCATACGATATTGGATATGCATATGTAGAAGCATACTTTTCATAATGTTTTGAGTCGGTGAAAGGTGAAAGAAGAAGAGTCATCGAGTAAAAGGAGTGTCGTCAATCTACTGGAAATTGTGCAAAGTTATTACAAGTTATTATAATTTATTACAATTGATATTATTATTAATTATTCCTAATTATTATTAATTATTACAAATTATTCCTAATTAATCATATTTATTCCTATTTATTCCTATTTATTCCTATTTATTCCTATTTATTCTTATTTATTCCTAATTATTCTTATTTATTTTTATTTATTCTTATTAATTCTTTTTTATTCCTATTTATTCCAATTTATTCCTATTTATTCTTATTTATTCCTATTTATTTCTATTTATTCCTATTTCATACTATTTATTCCTATTTATTCCCATCTATTCCTATTTATTCCTATTTATTCGTATTTATTCCTATTTATTCCTATTTATTCCTATTTATTCCTGTTTATTCCTATTTATTCCTATTTATTTCTATTTATTCCTATTTATTCCTATTTATTCCTATTTATTCTTATTTATTCCTATTTATTCCTATTTATTCCTATTTATTCCTATTTATTCCTCTTTATTCCTATTTATTCCTATTTATTCCTATTTATTCCTATTTATTCATATCTATTCTTATTTATTCATAATTATTATTAATTATTCCTATTTATTTCTATTTATTCCTATTTATATCTATTTATTCCTATCTATTCTTATTTATTCCTATTTATTTCTGTTTATTCCCATTTATTCCTATTTATTCCTATTTATTCCTCTTTATTCCAATTTATTCCTATTTATTCCTAATTATTTCTAAGTATTACTATTTATTACTAATTATTCCTAATTATTTCTAATTATTCTTAATTATTCTTAATTATTCCTTTTTATTCCTAATTATTCATAATTATTCCTATTTATTCCTATTTATTCCTAATTATTCCTAATTATTCCAAATTATTTCTATTTATTCCTAATTATTCCTATTTATTCCTATTAATTCATATTTATTCATATTTATTTCTATTTATTCCTATTTATTCCTATTTATTCCTATTTATTTCTATTTATTCTTATTTATACCTATTTATTCCTAATTATTCGTATTTATTCCTATTTATTTTTATTTATTACTAATTATTACTAATTATTACTATTTATTACTAATTATTACTAATTATTACTAATTATTACTATTTATTCCTATTTATTCTCATTTATTTCTATTTATTCCTATTTATTCCTATTTATTCCTATTTATTCCTATTTATTCCTATTTATTCCTATTTATTCCTAATTATTCCTATTTATTCTTATTTATTCCTATTTATTCCTATTTATTACTATTTATTCCTATTTATTCCTATTTATTCCTATTTATTCCTATTTATTCCTATTTATTCCTATTTATTCCTATTTATTCCTATTTATTTCTATTTATTCCTATTTATTCCTATTTATTCCTATTTATTCCTATTTATTCCTGTTTATTCCTAATTATTCCTAATTATTCTTAATTATTCCTAATTATTCCTAATAATTGCCAATGATTGATAATCATTGCTAATTATTACTAATTATTACTAATTATTGCTAATTATTACTAATTATTCCTAATTATTCTTAATTATTACTAATTATTCCGAATTATTACTAATTATTCATATTTATTCGTAATTATTTCTTATTATTCATAATTATTGATAATTATTCATAATTATTGCTAATTATTTGTAATTATTGCTAATTATTTGTAATTATTGCTAATTATTTGTAATTATTTCTATTTATTACTAATTATTGTTATTTATTACTATTTATTGCTAATTGTTTCTATTTATTCATGTTTATTGCTATTTATTTCTATTTATTCCTATTTATTTTTATTTATTCCTATTTATTCCTATTTATTGCTATTTATTACTATTTATTCCTAATTATTACTATTTATTACTAATTATTACTTTTTATTACTAATTATTACTAATTGTTAATAATTATTACTAATTATTAATAATTATTACTAATCATTAATAATTATTACTAATCATTACTAATTATTCTTATTAATTACTAATTATTCCTATTTATTACTAATTATTCTTATTTATTGCTATTTATTCCTATTTATTCTTATTTATTGCTATTTATTTCTAATTATTGCCAATTATTCTTATTTATTGTTAATTATTCCTATTTATTGCTAATTACTCATATTTATTGCTAATTATTCCTATTTATTGCTAATTATTCATATTTATTCCTAATTATTTTTATTTATTCCTAATTTTTACTATTTATTCCTAATTATTACTAATTATTCATATTTATTACTAATTATTCCTATTTATTACTAATTATCCCTATTTACTAGGAATTATTAATATTTATTAGGAATTATTGCTAATTATTACTAATTATTGCTAATTATTACTAATTATTGTTAATTATTGTGATTTATTTCTAATTATTGCAATTTATTACTAATTATTGCGATTTATTACTAATTATTACTAATTATTACTAATTATTACTAATTATTCCTAATTATTCCTAATTATTCCTATTTATTCCTATTTATTCCGAATTATTTCTATTTATTACTAATTATTCCTATTTATTTCTAATTATTTCTAATTATTCCTAATTATTCATATTTATTATTATTTATTCCTATTTATTACTAATTATTCATATTTATTACAAATTATTCCTATTTATTACTAATTATTCCTATGTATTACTAATTATTCCTATTTATTGCTAATTATTCATATTTATTGCTAATTATTCCTATTTATTTCTAATTATTCCTATTTATTGCTATTTATTCCTATTTATTGCAAATTATTCCTATTTGTTGCTATTTATTCCTATTTATTGCTATTTATTCCAATTTATTCCTATTTATTGCTAATTATTCCAATTTATTGCTAATTATTCCTAATTATTGCTAATTATTACTAATTATTAATAATTATAATTAATTATTACTAGTTATTACTAATTATTCCTATTTATTGCTAATTATTTCTATTTATTCCTAATTATTACTAATTATTCCTAATTATAACTAATTGTTCCTGTTTATTCGTAATTATTGCTAATTATTCGTAAGTATTGCTAATTATTCGTAATTATTGCTAATTATTCATAATTATTGCTAATTATTCATAACTATTGCTAATTATTCGTAACTATTACTAATTATTCGTAACTATTGCTAATTATTCGTAATTATTACTAATTATTCATAACTATTGCTAATTATTCGTAAGTATTGCTAATTATTCGTAATTATTGCTAATTATTCGTAATTGTTGCTAATTATTCATAATTGTTGCTAATTATTTGTAATTATTGCTAATTATTTCTATTTATTCCTATTTATTGCTAATTATTCCTAATTATTCCTAATTATTCCTATTTATTCCTAATTATTACTATTTATTACTATTTATTACTATTTATTATTAATTATTCCTATTTATTACTAATTATTCCTATTTATTACTAATTATTACTTTTTATTAGGAATTATTCCTATTTATTACTAATTGTTAAAAATTTGTACTAATAATTTTAATTTATTATTACAAATAAATACTGATAACAAAACAATTTAAATCGAATTTAATTACAACTAATCAAAAATAATTAAAATTAACATAAAAATGAAATAAATACTAAATTAAATAAAATATAAATACCTTTAAACTTGATCTCCTATTGATGTATACGGTTTCACAACTTTTTCGTGAAAAAAAAACTAACTCACAAATTTTCACTCTGAAAATAGAGTTCAGAGAGAGAGAGAGAGAGTGAAAATTGAGAGGAGGGTATGAAAAAACGGATGAGGTATATATAGGTTGGATAAGTTGCGATGGGACTATTTGCGACAGGTAGCCCGTCGCAAATAGTATTTGTTGTGACGGGACCCGTCGCAAAAACCTTCATCCGCATTAATTACAGTCGGCGGTTAAAAGAATATTTGCGATGAGACTCGTCGCAAAAGGTACCTGGCAACACACTTTTTGTGACGGGAGACCATCGTGTCGCAAAAAACCTATTTACTGCCATCGGGTATTTGCAACGAGGGAATCCCTCCGTCGCCAAAAACTATTTTTCCCGTAGTGATATCATGACCTAGAGATGGTAGTGGAAGTCTTTGCTATGAGGAAGTGGAGGCACTATCTTCTGGGTGAGCGCTTTGTGGTTTACTCAGACCATCAGAGTCTCAGGTATGTCTTCAAGCAAAGAGATTTGAACCTGAGACGGCGGCACTATTTGGAGTTCATGTAAGACTATTATTTTAAGATAGTATATACTATGGGGAAGGAAAATGTCATATCAAATTCCCTTAGTAGTAAGTTGTAGGCCCGTTTAGTGCAAGAGGCATCTGAGAAGTTGTCTTCCTTACAGATGACCATGGTTGATAAATATTTTGAAGCTTTTCTTCAGTCTATGGTGTTGACTCCTCTTCTCCTCCAATGTGTGAGAGATTCCCAATTAGGATACATTGACTATGAGGTCTTTCATGACCAGATACCCTCATAAGTTTCACCCGATGGATTTTCTAAATGAGGGAATCACATCATCCTTTTCTAGGGATGAACAGTGGTCTCCATCACGATGAGGGAGGAGGTGATGAGAGAGTTTTACACATATTATTTTCTTGTAAATCCTGGTTTGGGAAATATGTATATATACCTTTAGCATCATTTTTAGTGGGCTAATATGAGATGGGGTGTGTCCGAGTTCATTTCATAGTGCCTCATGTGTCAATAAGTTAAGGATGAGCACCGGTTTTTGGTAGATTTATTGTAGTCCCTTGAGATCATAGAGTATAAATGGTATGGAATATTCATGGAATTTGTGATAGGACTTCCATAGAGAGCAAGATTCTATGATTCCCTCTAGGTGATAATTGATCGACTTACAAATTCGGCACAATTACTTGCTATCAGTGAGCAGATTTCGGTGGAGAGTTTAGGGTAGTTATAGGTACAAAATATTGTTCGCCTTCATGGGGTTCCCTCAACTATTATCTCTGACCATGATGTGCAGTTCATTTCACTGTTTTGGAGAGGCCTACATGCAGCATTTAGGACCTAGGTGAGGATGAGTACAACTTTCTACCCCCAGATAGATGGGAAGACTGAGTGCACTATCCAAGTGTTGGGGGATATGATGAGCGCTTGTGCGTTAGACTTTAGCCTGAGCTAGGAGTATAACTTTCCACTGGTAGAGTTTGTGTAAAATAATAGAAACTACTCTAATATCAGCATGTAAAGTTTTTAGACCCTATAAAAGAGAACATTTGGGTAACCCTTGTGCTGGACAAAGACTGGAGAGGCATCTCTTGTGGGTCGAGATATGGTGCAAGAGATGACATAGAAGTTCCAGGTCATACGTGATCAGATGAGGATATCTCAAGGGAGAAATAAATATTACTCATATTGATATCATAAGCCTTTGGAGTTTGAGAAGGGAGATCATGTTTCCCTGACCATATTCCCACGATGAGGATTGTGGAGATTTAGTTGGGGAGGCAAGCTATCTATAATATTTATCAGGGCTTTCACAATCTTAAATAGGGTTGTAGAGGTTTCTTACTGCCTCACCCTACCCCCACAATTGGAGTGGGTTTATGATGTCTTCCATGTGTCACAGAAAAATAGATATGTGCATGAACCCATGAACATTATTGATTGGGGTGATCTAGACGTCAAGGATGGAACCACTTTTGCAGAACATTCGATAGAGGTCAAGGATCGGTAGGAGAGGACCTTGATTTTACATATCATCCCCTTGGTTTGTGTGATGCGGTAGCATGGGAGCATATGGAAGATATCCTAGGAGTTGGAAATCTAAATACATTTTTAATATCCCAATATTTTTTTCTAGTTTTTTCTTTTTGAGGAAAAAAATCTTGAAGGAGGGAATGATGTAGAGGCCTTTTTTTCTTGTAAAACTTTGAAATATTCTAAGATATACATTCAAAGCTAGGAACTGAGATGACATGTGATTCTGAGATCTGGTGTGCTCAGAATTAATTTTATAAAAATATTAAATATATTTTATATTGAACGTGAATAGTTTTTTAAATAAAATGGGATAACTCTTAAACAAAATATCGAATCATAAATCTGATACCATAGTTGAGTCCTGAATGGAAAGTTTAACATAGGTGCAACGTAAAATGGATTAGTGTGGGGAATTCATATAAAATTACCATTGGCGGTATGTTTAGTTAGTTAATAAAATTAGTAATTTATTTAATTTAATAATTGATCTAACTAAAAAACGTATATAAATACACTGTTATGAAGATTCTATATGTTTAGACACATAGACCCAAGGATAATTGAGAGGTTTTCCTTCCACCTATCATGGGAGAGTCAAAATTAGATGACAATGGGACTCCAGATCTAGGAAGATCGAGACGTTTTGAACACAATGACTTTTCTTCTTTGTTGGAGATCACATTCTTCATCAATGAAAAATCCAAAAATAGGTAGGACTCATTAATTTGTGGATTATACCCCTATTGATTAAAAAAGTTGAGCATGATCATCTTTATTCTTTTATTTGCATCAATTACAAGCCTTTTCATGTTTATGTATACCAAATTTAATTTATTATTCAATTTTTATCACCCTAGATATCTTTGATTATGTTCGTTGTCCAACAATGATTGTATAGTGATCATTCACCTTTTTTTTGTTCTTTTCACCCAATAATTCTTCATGTTCGTCTCCACTGAGTTATGGGTCCATGACTCGATGTTTTTAGGAAGGACCTAGTCTAATAGAAACCCAGGATTCATGGAATAATCATGTACAACGATCGGATCGGTGAACAAAGGATGGATTGGGATGATTTGCGGGTTATGAATGATCAATTTGTTGATCAGAATCTAACTCAGGGATGGAATAGCATGGTAGTCGTATGAGGGCTCTGGGATTCGAGCGATCCAACATAACATTGATTTCTGGCCACCGGATGGCCAGAAATGATGAATGGATTCAATATCCACCGATTTTGGAAGGATTACAGGTGTGATCCAAAGCTTCTTACTATGATCTAGAATAAGAGGACATGGATCTAACTTTCTTAAAAAATACCAACTATACGACATGTATGTGGATGAACACACACTATGTAGTACCCCTATGGCTGTAGTGATTGGGTTTTGGGAAATTTAAGGATCACATGTCATGTGATTGGGTCACACACTGTGTGACCCTCCCCGGGTGGAAAATCCATGTGATATAGCACACAGGCTAGTCCTCATGCAGAAGGAAACGACATGTACCAAAGAACTCGGACATGGGAAGATTTACATGGACACGACCAGGGGCACCAGTAGGACCTCAGTTGGATGAGTCACACCGTGTATTCCACCCACAATCCATTTATTTCTAAATGATTAGTGAGTTTTGTACTGATAGTGGAATATCCAAGAAATAGAGTGGGACCACACACTGTGTACCCCTTCTTCCCTTTTGAGGAAACATTGACATTTTTTATCTCCTTCATTTAGACTCGAATTTTGGCCCACAAATAGCCTATCATGGGTGTTTCTCCATATACAATGCTATGGTGGAATCCATGGTGGCCTTTGATATAATACATGGGTACTCCCATGTATCAACAGACACTAGATTAAAACCCTACTATAGGGATAATACATGGGTCCTCTACCTATCTATAGAGTTTCACCCTTTTGCGGGACAAGGCATGGGTCCTCTGTCTACTATCAAAGTAGAACCCTCTAGTTGGATAGGGAATGAGTCCCCTACCTACCCACTGAGTGGAAACCTCCTGTGGTATTAGGGTATGGGACATCAACTATTAGAGTGTAACCCTCTAGCTGGGATAGGAATGGGTCCTCTACCAACTACGAGAGTGGAACCCTCCTACTGGGCAGCGCACAGGTCCTCTATCTACTATCTGAGTGGCACCCTCCTACAGTATCAGGGCATGAGTCCTCAACTATTATAGTGGAACCCTCTAGTTTGGCTGGTCATGGGTCCTCTACCAACTATGAGAGTAGAACCCTTATACTGGGCATGGCATGGGTCATTTTGCTGCTATCCAAGTGGCACCCTCCTTCGGTATTAGGGCATGGGTCATTGAAAATTAGAGTGGCACCCTCTAGCTGGGCTGGGCATGGTTCATATACTATTTACTTGAGTGTCACCCTCTTTTCATTATAGTTCATGGGTCCTCTAACTATTTACTGAGTGGCACTCTCTTTTTGTATTAGGGCTTGGGTCCTCTACCTAGAGATTTTTTCCCTCAACTGTGCAAAAAAGTTATAAGGTTTGGCTTGACTTGGATGTCTCTTTGGATAGATGCATGATATGTTGGGATTCTTTGATGGACTCTTGGAATAGATTACACTCTTTACCTAGACTATCCTATGAGATGGATATCTCCTTTCTCTCTCATGGGAGTTTTCTTTGGTTTGAGCATATATATATATATGTGTGTGTGTGTGTGTGTGTCTTTTTTATCCATGTTGTTAGATTCTATTTACTCTCTTACTTGGGGTTGAGCTATCTTTTTATTCCTATCATGTCACTTATTTCCCTACCTTCATATTTTGTGGCATCCTACTAGGTATGTATATACTCATCCCTATATGGGCTTTACCCTCACATTTCATGTCTTATAAAGATGGTATATAGGTCGGCAGTGTTTACAGAGGATCTTACGGATACCCAGTGCATTTGGATTGCTTATGGTGGTCAAACCCTAGAGATCATGAGATAGGGTCTATCATCATTGTACTTTTCTAGTTTTTTAGGTTGGGACATCTTTCTGGTTGGGAATGTATTTTTTTTCCTTTACTTTCAGTTTTCACTTCCGTACTCTTGTACACCCTAGAGGTTCTCACATTCATGGTTTTTATCGACATATTACATCTTTTTTTATATTCCTTTACACTTATACATTGAAATGGTTGGGTGTGTGCATACAGGTACATTAGGAAATGACCCCCCATATTAGTTATTCCTTTCATCTCTTGTTTCCACCCCTAACCTATAGAAGCGAGCTTGGGGTAGTTATGGCTCAAGCCTTGTTAGGTCAGGTCATGACAATTACAATTTGGGAACATATATTTTATCATATAGATAACCATGGGATTGAAAAGTGATTGAATTATTAAGTTATTAATGTTATTTTAGAAGATGTTAACTATTTTGGGAACCTTATATGGTTAAGGTAAATGGAAATATTTTTGTATAAGATATAATTTTATTTTTTGAATAAATATTGAATTATCAATTCTAAGAATATATGATTTTAATATATCTTTATAGTGATTAAATTTATTTATGGAAATGATTAGAATATCTTGAATATTATATGATTAGTGCATATGAATTTTTTTTTGTGACTTTTAGAGTGGTTGATGTTATTTAAAGATAAATGTTAAATTTATCTTAGAATAATATGTGATCAAATCATTATAATATTTTTGTTTCAATCTTAGTAATAAATATTTTAAATAATTTTATGGATAGTTATTTATGGAATTATTTAGTGTGAACTTTGGGTGCTACTGTTGAATTATTAAGATTAATTTATTATTTCTTCATATGAAGGTTTATAAATTTTGGATATTATCTGACCTTATGATAACCATTTAAATTTTGGTTAATATCTAAATACATGAGAAATATATTGTTGTACGTTTTTGTATTTTTTTATCTGCTAGAAGTTAATTTTAGTTCTTCGTTCTTGAAAAAATCATCTTGAATACTCATCATTTAGAGAAAAATATGATATTGTGAAGGGAATTTATTAAAAGATGAAATTATACTTTATAAGTTAGTATATTTACTTATGTTATTAGTAAAGATATTAATGTAATTTTTTAACTCTAGAAATAATATCTTGAAATAAAAACGGTATCCTATTACCTTCATTTCAGATGAATTTTTGGACTTTTCTACACCTCAATGACTTGCAATTTTATGTTTATTAACTTTTTAATGATCATTTAATATATTGTGATCAATATTCTTTGTCACTCTCCATAATTATTTGGAAATTAATTTTTCCTCTATGTCTATATTTTTACTTCCCACTGATTTTATCCTATTTGGAAACAGAGTATGTTTTATTCAATATGAACTTTATATTTCCTTTTCCCTCTCTTAAAGAGGATGTTTTATTAATCATTTTTATGATGTGGGATTTCAAAAAAGGTATCTTAAAATTTAAAACTCTTGATCATTGGGTTTAAGTTCAAATTACATGGATAGAACTTATTAAATGGGTTTGAATGTAATATTTTATATTTTAAAATAATTCTATGTTTGATAGAATATACAACAGGAAGCATCGAACATAAACAAACTGTGAAATATTATTATTTAAACAGTATAGTTATAAGATATCCGTTAAATCAGTGGGTATGAATATGATTAAAAATATTATGATATGTGTGTGTGTCTATGTGTGTGCGTGTGTGTGTATATATATATATTAATTTTCTACTCAATACAAATTTATTTATTAATTTTTTGGAAATAAGCACTCAATTTTCAGTAAAATCATTTTATTCTTCAAAAATATGTTTTTTTTTCAAAAATGTTTTTATTGCATTTTTTAGTTTATATTATAAATAATTCTTGAAACTATCAAAAAATTTATTTGTTAAAAATTATATCATTTTTTAAATCATCATATCAAAATTATCTTAGGGTGAAATCTTAGTATGTTTCTAAAAAGATTGATTTTTTAGTGAATTATGAAAAATAATGATTTTTATAAAACTAACATTTATTTTCTTTGAAAAGTCACATTATACTTTAAATTTGATCTTAAAGTAACATATTTATTATTTAATTATATATAATATAATTAATTATATTTTAATCATCATACAAATTTATTTTGGTATATGGTAATTTTTTATCTTAAAAATGAATTTTTTTAAACTATTTTTTGTTATGTTTTACACATTTATATTAAAAGTAATATCTATAATTTATGGGGATTAAATTTGATAAAATGGGATTAATTTTTTTATTCACCAAGTTAAATTATTTCTATTATTAATTTTTAATATTTTTCTGAAGATGTTAAATTTTTGGTTAATAGTAAAAAAATTACAATTTTTATGCAATATGATATCTTTTATAATATCCTTAAAATATAAATATGATATAAAAATATTAAAATTATGGAATGAATCATATATTTAAATATTATAAAAATATAATACAAAAATAATTCAAATCATATAAATTGTAATTTATTTCACTATAAATATGAAATTCATTTTATGTGTCGACGTAGTGCTTGTACAACACTGGATAAGTAAAATTTTGTATCTTAAAGATAATATTTGAGAAGGAAGAACTATTTTATAAACTTGGTAAATAAATATGAATTATTATTTATTATTTGGATTTATATATTTTACTTTTTTTGTTATATAATAGGTGACTTATCCAAATTCTTGTGCAATGTTTATGCACGACTAGAAAAGTCAAAATAACATATTAAATAATATTTCAAGATATATATGTGAGTAAATATACATATTTGGTGAATATAATGGTTTATAATAAACTTAATTAATTTTTTTATGATCTTAATTTATTTTTAATTTTTTAGGTATGAAATAATTACCTTAAAATCTATGAAACGCCGACTAAGTGCTTGTGCAAGCAGTAAAAAAATCCAATAAATGATTTTAAAAACTCAAAAATTAATATTTTATAGGTGATTAATAGTGTAAAATTATTTTTATATATCAATATAATAAATTATATATGTTTTAAAGGTTTATATTCAAAATAAATTATTATATTCTTGTATTTAAATTCAAAATAAATGAATAGTGTCAAAAATGGAATTAATGGTATTTTATGTTAAATAATATTTTGTTAAATTATTTAAAAATAATAAAAATCTTGAAATAGGGAAATTCGAATGATAAATGGTCTAAATTTTCATTATATTTCCATTTATGATCCAATTTTCACCATATAAGTAAATTTATAATCCTTTAATATAGAAAAACCCATTACCATGGGTAATGTTAAAATTGGTTATCTAAGGGGTTAAACCAAAAGATAAGATTATAAATGACATCTAAACCTATATAAATTTTATTATATGGTTATATTAAGACCATATGATTATTATATTATAATTCATGTAATTTTTAACCATTTTACTTATGTTATCCATATATTATAATATAATATTTCATGTATTTCCAAAAATGACATAAATGATGTTTTATAATATAAATTATTTTATTAAATGATTTAAAATTATTAAAAAAAATATTTAGAAAATTTAATTATATTTATTTTAAAATATCAACCATGGTCCATTTATGGGCCACTTTTTATTTTATAGTAACTTTCTTGACCTATAAAGAGTAAAAAACATTGATATCATGGTAATTATTAGAAAGGTTAACATGGGGTTAAAACAAAGAGATAAGATTGAAAACATGACCCAAACATGTCCAAATTTTATTGAATGAGAGTATTTAGAATTATCCCCATCCTATATTTTAATTATATCCATTTTTATTCATTTTTATATGAAAATTAATTTATATTAATTTAATACATTAAGAAATCACATAAATACACATTCCCTCATTTATAAAAGGGAACCCCACCTCCTCTAACCTACACACATCAAGAGACATTTGGTTCATAAAATAACAACCAAAATATCTTTCCAAAATTCCTAACTATATTTTACAGGTCTTATTTTGGCCAAAATACCTTCCTTAGAGTGCTTAATGTGTAAAGAAAATGTGGTTATTTAATGAAGTGATATAGCATTTAACTGAATGTTTTAGTTTTATTTATTCTTATACCTCCTTAAATTTTTCTTCAAACATGATAAGATAATAACACCAGTATATTACACATATTTAGATGTTTTTATATTAATATAAAAACTAATATCCATATCTTATTCTATAAAATGAGAAATAAAATAGTCATTAGTGTGTACGACGGACTACCACCTCACAAACTAATGTAATTAATTTTACAACACCACCTCTCATGACTGGTTATAATGATGGATTTAACATATATATATATATATATATGATATTCATGACATATTTATCATTATTTAATGATAATATATCATATATTTTCTTTCCTTTCCATCCATTGAAAAATGATAATGTTGTTCATGTATGTGTATGGATTACCACCTTCACGAAGTGATATGATTTTTTTTTCATAACCACGTCACAATAATGATATATATAAGTATATTTAAATATATTATAAGATATTTACGATATAATCATCATTCTGGAAATATAAAATAATACCTTCTTTCCTTCTATCATGTTTTTTGAAAAATGGAAATGGTACTCATTCGTATGTACGACATACTGTCTCCATGATTTTAATGTTATTAATTTTTCATAACCATATTTCATAATTAGTTTTAAAAAGAATAATTAATTTATAAATATGATAATTATTTCATTGTTATTATTCTGGATAAGATGGAATAATTACCTCTTTGATCATGGTCAACATACCGTAGTCATTTTGGAATTATGAATCAAATGTCCTTAAAATACCCAATGTAGAATTAACTGATTAAGTAGTTAAATATTTAATTGAAATAAATTAAATAAATGGTTTAATGATAAATAATTAATCATAGTAAAGGTTTTTATTAAAGTAAATAATTTATTAAAGTGTATTATACAATAATTAAAGGACACACATGGAAACTCTGGACTTGGGGTAAGAGATTTCTTAACTCAGTTTTCTTTCATTAGGTTATATCACTTCTTCATTGATTATATTATGTAAATATTATGTGTGAAATATCATTTTTTTATTTATGTTTTATTTAAAAAAATATATATGTATTTATATTTGTTACACATAATCTCTCTATTGATTAATTCTCAATTTAATGATATGATCTTTGTAAGGGTTATTCATCTCAAATTCCCTTTCTTTGGTACATATGTTTATGTTATGAACCTATACTATTTTATAAGGTGTACATAATTCCAATTTTACATTTTATATCATGAATCCCCCCATCTTCATGATATTTAAATTTCATTTGATGTTATTCTTTCATCAGGATTATTATTCAAAATTCACCAAGGTGGTAAGGGGTTTATGTTTCAATCTCATTTTAATCAGGATTTTTTATGATTGAATTTTCATTGAGAAAATTATATGACATTATTAGATAAACCCCATTATTTTTTTTCTCCTATGTTTATTTCTGTAAAATTGAAGTTTCAGTACCATTTTATTCTCTTTGGTACTCAAAATGGTTCACAAATTTTTTTAAAAAAAAGACGACCAGATTTCTCTACTTTTGGTCAGAAACCCTTTTTCATCCATATCTAGGTTTAATAAAATGTTTTTAAATATTTTTTTACTATTCATTAATTATTTTTTAAATTAATTTTACCCATGTTTGAATTTTTACAAAAAAATTAAAATAATCTTCTTTTTGTTTTCTGAACAGAGAACTTTTTACTGAAGGTGTAAAAAAATATCTATTTTAATGATTATATAATAAATAGGATTTACCACTATAATTACCAATAAAATATTTTATTCTTACTTTAAAAGTTTTTTTGGTTGTTTTAAAATATATTTTTCCTAATATTTTAGATTTTTTTTTAAAAAGTGATTTTCAAAGTGGAAAGTGTATTTTCGTAAAGAATGTTTTTTATGATATTTTTATTTTATTTCTATTCATAAATGATAATAACCCTTGGTTTTATATAATATACACTAGGTATATGTTGTAATGATACTATCTCTATTCTTTCTCTAGACAGATTGTGAAATTTTCATGGAACCTAATTATTTTCCATGCGTAAATCAATATATGAAAGGAATAATGGTTGTTTCAATGAGTATTATGATGAAATGAAAGATTTATGTACTTTATTAATTTTATGGTTCTTGGAAATTGTTTATTATGATGTGTAGTTTTGTTATAAACCAAGGACGTGTGGTTTCTTAATAAATGAAGGATGGGTGGTTTCATTATAAACCAAGGATGGGTGGGTTTGTTATACCCCTTTGATGAATTGGGTAATGATTATGTTATCTAAATAATTGTTTTTGAATTTAACTATATTGGTTATTCCACTTGTAAGGGTTCTTGTAAGGGTTCTGTGAAGATAATGTTCCAAGATAACAACACATTTTATCTATGATTTCTATAAGTTTTTAATGGTTATTTTGATCAATATTGACATCACATGGCTCATGATTATTAATTCATATGACTCTTGATGTTGTTAAATATTTATGTCATGTAAACTGTTTAATGATCCAAGTTTTTATGGGTATTAATTCTTTTATGTTATGCTTAGTAACTTTGATTATGTCATCATACCCTTCTACTGATCTTATATTCACTGATTAAATTTTATGGTTAATTATTATGTTTTCCCTTATTGAGAGTTTAAGATCACCCTTTTTATGTTTAATTTTCCCTAGTTTTTTAAGATTGATGCTAAGTTAATTATATCTAAAAAGGATTCATGAATGAATAATTTTATATGAGATATTTATGACTTAATGTGGAATAAAAAAATCTAAGTATAGTGAAACAAATTCTCACATGAGGATATAGGTAGTGTTATGTGAGAGTTTGTCCTAATTATTTAAAACTATAAACTTAAAAGAAACTTGGGTATGTGAGTGATCCAAAATTCCCTTTTGATGTTTTATGTTTCAAATGGTCAAAATTGGGTCACCTTTATCCGTATCAAATCTAGAAATGTAAAGATTATGTTTTTATCATAGGATCCTAGAGTTAAAAACCGGAGTTGTTATACACATGGGCCTCCTCCTGGGTGTAAGACAAAATGATGACTTCTCTTCTTTCCCCTATAATAATAAATGGGATAAACCACCATGATAATACTACCAGGAGTAATCCCAAGCCATACCTTCTCCTATCTAGTTACCAATAGATAGGTTGAAACATAATGGGTAGCCCATGTATAAGACCTTCTCAATCTTGTTTCGTCTCCCCTTTCATGATATAGGAATCATTACTGTGGGATATTAAATTACATGGACTAGTCCTGTCACATAACCTTAAACATTTAAAATTGAACTATAAAGGATTTTATTCCTATAAAACTAGATATATAGGATATATCTCTGAGGTTCAATCCTAACATATTTAAACATACCTTTTCTCTAATGTGATGAGAATAATATGACCTATTACTAAATTTAGTTGATATAATTTTCTTATATCCTTTATAAAACATTTATTTGAGATTATCCTCTTAGTTTCAAAAATATTTTGAGTTGAGATACTACTATTGGTTTCCATGTATTTGGTCCTCCTAATATATGTAATCCCTTAATTAAGCTAGATTCCTTTTATGTATTGATCATAAGAAAACCATGTGGTGATCATGGGATTACCCAAACCTTCCATGGGTGAAGAGCCTAAGGTGATTGTTAATAAACTTACCTAAGTAATTATCTTATGAAGACGTATATAAATAGTATGGTAACTTTATATATTTATGATTATAGAGTGAATCCTCCTCCTCTAGTGATCAGGAATTTATAATCTATTATCCTCATACGATGAGAAAAATACTCCCTCATAGACTGATAAGAGGAAGATAAAATTGGAATCCTCATTAGGTTTAATATGTATACATACCTTCTCAATCTTATTTACTAACAAACATAATGATCTAGAAAGGGCCTCTCATGTGTAAGTCTCACACTAACCATTACTAGATACCATTTTCTTAGTCTTACCTTATGTGTGAAGTTAAACTACTTGGAATTAGTCCTCATCACATGACCATAAAAGGTACAACATGTCAAATTAAGTGTCATTAAACTACATGGGTTTAGATTCCTTTTTTATAAATATATATTAATCCCTATTTATAGGCCTAATTGTAACATCACAACACCAACCACCTCCATGGATAGTGATAAATTTCAGAGTGCCCAATTATGGCTTTAAACCCTAGAATAACTAATTAATAAGATAATAATAGAGGACATCTAATATATAAATATGTTTACATCAACACATGGTTTATATTATATCATTGTAATTGGAGTAACCAATCCCACATGGGGATTTGGTAAGGAATCATGAACATATCTTAAATCTATAAGATATTACCAAGGTAAGAAATATTTTCCCCCTAAAGGGTGAGATATGATTGACCTATCATCCTTTCAACCAACATGAATTTTGAATAATTCCTAGTATAAAACCTCAAAAACCACATACCTTTGGAAAATAGGTCTTCAATTAAATAAACTCAAAATGTATTCGATACAAATTCCATATGAGTTTCCATCATAAATTGCATTTAAACTCATAGAGACATTCTTAGAAATTTGTATCCAATATGGGTTGAAGATATAAAATACACAAAACTAATATTTTATTACATGGCCTCATGACCAAATTTATAAATAGTTATCTAGAAATCCTAAATCCATCTGCAGTAGATTTTCATGGTTAGCCAAAAGACTAAATGTTCATATGTTTTCCAAAAATTACTACACAACTAATGATTATACATTCTACGCAGCATAAATTTGATTAATTTAGTACAATTAAAAATAGTGGAGTCATTATTGTGGCTAAATTGATTCATATATCATGTCTCAAATATTGTGCTCCAATTTATGTAAATATGTAATACTTTGGAATGATAGAAAAAATATGGGGTCTTAACAATATGAAATCTCAAGTACTAATTTTCTAATACAAGTTGGTTGATAATAGGATGGTAATAAATATTATGAATTTTGATTAATAAAGGTTAATTTTAGTAAGTAAGAATGAAAATATTATCCCTTCATAATTACATCACAAGTAGTGCATAATTTTTTTAATTATGATCCTACAAATACAAAATCAAGTGTCAATTCCTTGGAGAATGATCCTTTTCCATAGAAAATCATGAGAATTTAATGATAAACCTAGTGGATGTGATGAATTTTATGTTATAGGGATCCATAAATTGGGAATTTGGATAATTGATAGAGTGGGAAAAGCTCTTCAACAATTGAAGAAAAAATAAAATTGAAAAATTCATGTATGTTGTTACTTGAATTTTTTATATATAATATATGTTAAATATATATGATATGTATTCAATAAGAAGCTTATGTACTGTAACTTTTTTTCTAACTTGGGGTACAAGAAATCCCTCTATCTAAAGATTTTATTCACCCCTACGAGGAAAAATTATGAAAAGGTGTTTATCTACAGATTTTTTATTTATTTTTATTATCCTTAACCATCATTATAACTAACATTTATTTTAATTTCATGAGATAAAAATATTTATAAATGACCCAAATTTAGGTGTAATACTTCCAATAGAAATTTGGAAGTTTTTTTCGAATCTAACTAGAATGTAAAGAAACTTGAGTTCATTTTTGAATGAAAAGAATAGATATTTTTCATTAAAAATGAACTAAAGTTTCTTGGTGTGGTGGTTCGATTTGAAAATAACTATCAGTTTGTTATTAACAATATGATACATGAAAAATTGGTCTGGGAAACCAACTATAAATTTATATTTGAGTTATGTTAAAAAAATTAAATTATTAATGTACTACTACCATTATAATTTTTTGATTTGATATTTATTATAGATACTTATATGAAAATTATGAACTTCCTAGATAAATCGATAATAATTTTGAGATTTTTAAGTCCCCATTTTCATTATTGAAAAGGTTTTTTAATATTATATTTTCATATATTTAAGTTTCATGCATTGAACATGTGTGTTTTTAATATAATAATGATATTTTGGTTCAAAACATGTGCCACATACTCAAAATTGAGTAAACAGTATAATATTTTCATAAAACATTAGGAAATAAATTGTTAATTCATTTTTGACCTATATAGATAAACCAAAAATCATTATAATATGTTTTATAGTCAAAATAAGCTAAATTGTACTTTTTTTATTTTAAGTGATATATAAATTCAAAATGCATGTCATATACTCAAAACTGAGAAAGCCAACTCGGATTTTCATCAAACTCTACGAAAGGGATTGTTAATTTATTTTCGAAATATAAGAATTAATTACTCATAATTATGATATGTGGTGTGGTTGGAATATCTTAAAGTTCATGTTTTAAATATAAAAATGATATTTTGTTTCAAAACATGTGTAACAATCTCAAAGATGACAAAAAGGTCTTAGATTTATATGAAACTCTATGATAATGACCGTTGGTTAATTTTTTCCCATTAAGAATAAAACATACATCATTTAGAATATCCTAGAGTTTATTTACCCATTCTAAGTGTTATATAAGTTTAAACTATGCATCACATACTAAAAATTGATTAAACATGCTCATATTATCATCAAAGTTTATGAAAATGATCATTGATTCATTTGTGACAATTAGAAATTAATTGTGTATCATTCTAATGTGTAGGGTGGATGATGTAACTGAAAATATTATTTTTCAATATAAAAATGATTTTTTGGTTCTAAACATACATCACATACTCAAAACTAAGAAACCCCACTCATATTATCATCAAACTATAGAAAAATATCAATTATTCATTTTTTGAACCAAACAAGATAACCGCACATCATTCCAACACATAGTGTAGTTAAAAATATTTAAAGTTAGTTTTTCCATTTTAATTTTTAAATAAGTTCAAAACATGTGTCATGTACTCAAATAAATAAAAAAATAGGGATTTTTGTTAAAATCTACGATAATGACCATTAATTCATTTGTGACATTTAAGAATTAACTGAACATAATTTTGAAGAGTGGGGTGGATGGTGTGGCTCAAAATAAGTGTTTTCAATATAAAAATGATATTTTAGTGCAAAATGAAAATCACATACTCAAAACTGAGAAAACCAACTTCGATTTCCACTGAACTCTAAGACAGTAATCTTTGATTCATTTATAACATGAATGAATTAAATGCATGTCATTTTGAAGCATCGTGTAGTTCAAATAACCTAAAAGTAGTAGAAAATTGATCTATACCCTTAGACCTACACCAACGGTCTTCAAAAATCATTGGTATAAGTGTCCTTAGTCCAATGGATTAGCTTAAACATTGGTATAGGATTTTAATCTAAAGGTTATGCCAATGTTTTTAAAAAAACTATTGGGATATATATGGCTATACCAAAAGTTTTAAAAACTCATTGGTGTAGTAATACTTAATATACTCATCACGTAGGCTACCCTCCTCCCATCTCATTCAGAATCAACCCTAGCAGCATTCGACATTCCATTTTCTTCCCCATCTGCAGAAATATCTCCTCAGCTCATGTTTTAATTCCATTCTTCTTGAATATTAAATCGGTGACTTCCAAATCATTCATCTCTTTTATCAACCATCATTTTAATTTTTTTTCTAGGTCTAAAACACCATCATAGATTATTATTTTTCTCTTAATTTACTTTCTTTTGATATTTATAAATCTTCTTGTGTGCTATTGAAACAAGGGTTTCCCATACTTATATTGAAAAATAATTTGTTAATTTTATATTTGTTCACTCTCTTTATTTATCTTATTTTATGTTGGAGTTGGTGGCCTAGAACCAACTACTTTGTACTTTATGACAAACTTATATTAATAAATACCTTATCACATCTTGATTGTTCTTATGTGTGAAAATTCATGTGATAATGTCTTATGGAAGTCATTGCACTAAAAAATCATAGTGGAACTCTATTATGATGAGAACCCAGAAGTTTCATAACACTATTCTTGAATATATCTTCTATGATCGGATGATGTTATTTTATGGACACAAATAATATAGCCCATTAGGGGTGAGGACTCATAAAACTTTGAGGCACCTTCCCATGGTGTGTGCCCTTGGTAATATCCAAGAGGATATTATGCGAACGAGACCCGGCAGTAGGAAATCCACATTTCATAGTGTCATTGGATGTTTCTATCTGCAGATGTATGTATTGGTCCTTAGACTTTAAGATTATTATTAATGGGTATTACAACTCGCACACTTATATGTATTGATGAAAACTGTGATGACACACTATTTTCAACGAGGTAAGATATGTTGGGTGCACTACGAGTAATATTGTATTAATAGATAATGTGAGAAAGTATTTGTCCCTTCTATTCCATAACGAAAGTTGATATATCAGGCCCTTTTCTGGAATTAATATAGCCTAAATAAATCCATGTTCAGGGTGAGGAATGGGAAAGTTCAATTCTAGGAAGTCAAAGAAATAATAATAGAGCACATGGGTTGATGGAACTAGTATGTAGCCCATTTGATTCAATATATAGAGACAAAGGGATTACATTACACGGTAAGCATTCGTAGGAGGTGACACATCATTGTGACGTTAACTTCTTTCAATATGGATGCCTTGGTGTTTTTCTAGACGCTAACCTTGGACTTTAGGTAGGCTCTGCCTAATTCCACTGAAAAAGAGGCCTAGAGGGTCACACACTAAGTGTATTCAAGTATCTCAGTTAAATATTTATTTAACAAGTTTAATAAAGATTATTCCTGATTGTGGTTTAATAATTATTCAAGGATTCCTGGTCACATTTATTTTGACACTAGTTATTCGATAGAACATATTGTGGGAGAAATAATATATTTGTTAGCAAGTAATGAAGTGATATTTATTTAACAAATAAATATTCATTATTCAAGGTCTAATAATTGTGGTGGAGGAAATAAAGAAAATTGAAAAACAAAAATACACACCATGTATATTAATATACATGCCATGTAGTTTTTCTAGGGATTTTTAAGAAATAATATTATTTATTTAATTAAATAATATTAGGTTTAATTCATTGGGCTTGTGTTAAGTGGTAATAAAATTCAACTGTTATTATTAGACATGAGGTCTTACTAAGAATTGAATGAAATAAATAACTTCTTTCGGGTAATTAATTCATTTTATTACTCTAAGTAATAAAATTCCAATTACATTATTCTCAATAGCCTAGACATTCTCTGTGGTTGTGCATAATGTATTTGGAAAAAGCTCTCAAGAAAATAGAGAATTCATTTCCTCCAAGAACGCTCTCAAGTTACAAGAAAGATCCTCCTCCACCAGAGCAAGGAGAGCGCTTTGGAAGTGGATCTCAAGGCGATTGAAGGTGGACATTTCAAGTGAAGGATCCTCTGTGCTAGAACCCGGAGATCCCTTCAGCAACGTACAAAGATACATGGAGCACGTGTGGATCACCACTAGAGGAATCCTACACTTGGCTTCTGTGATGTAATGACAGATCAAATTGGATCATGACTAGAAACATCAACAGAGAGAGAATTCCATCAAGGTAATTCTTATTTTTTTAATTGAATTAATTATAACCAATATATAATGATCCTCTCTATAGTTCCAGGACTCCTATAGTTTCTTTAATTCTTTGTTCTATTACAAAGATCCATCCTTTTATCATCATGACAGATCTCAGATTAATCATTGTTAATGGAAAAAGTTAAAGTTGGGTACACCCATCCATGCGATTACACTGCCCCCAGAACCTACAAGTGGTATCAAAGCAGTCATATCATTGATTATAATTATTTAGTTTTTTATTAATGATTTACACATTTAATAATTTAGTTGTTTTGATTCAAGTTAATCATTTTATAAATATGAATCTTGAGATCTATTCCTCCCTTTTCTCGTTCACCTTACATAAATGATCTTTTCTTTTAATTTTGATTAAAATAAAATAGAGGATCTCATCCGGAGGTTCCAAAGGTTCATGGTCGTACAACACCTGAACACACAGCATGTGTTCATTAGTACACGTCATGTAGTCAAGGTTCAATGTATTGGGTCTGGTCTGCCAATCCAAGCCGTATTTTGGAGTCTATCTAAGTCTTAAATGACTTTATGTGGTGACCAAGAATAGGTGGCATGCAATTTTTGAATTACACATCATGTGACCCACCAAACATGGTGTGTAGTCCCTTTGGGTTAGGGTTGGACCGTGTACCCCGTACATGGCTTTCCCGACTGGTGACTGTGTAACGCAGATACTACATGGTGTGTTCTCCACTAGACACACCATGTACTCTGAAGATTTCTGAAGTACACTCACGCGCCATATCCCCAGGAATGTACTTTGGATAGAAGGTGAACGATAGTACACATCATGTAGTTGGAAATACATGTCGTGTACTCATCCAAATTATGCATATTGATTAAAATTTATTATTATATTATACAAACCCTTGAGATGTGTACCATTGTGTAGGCATAAAGCTGAGGCATAACACGTGATAGGTGTTTTATATAAGAGTGTTTAATTTAACATCTGCATAATGTTCATTTCTAATCATTGGGTAGTTATGAATGGGGATTCACCAGGTGGCCTCCAAGGTACAATTTACATACAAAGATAATTTTAAATGAATTTATTTGTTTAAAATTATAATGGATGAGAATCTCAAGAAAATTCAGAAAATGCATTTAAGATAAAATGATTGATTAATTAAAGATAATTAATTGATTCGAGCGTGATTTATCTTAAACAAGAACAATTAATAATTGAATGCCAGTTTTTATTTATACGTAAATATTGTGGCATGTATGGATGATCATGAGCTAGTCCAAGACCTTTTTATGTGTATGGTTTATTTTAATTTATTTATTTAAATTAAATTTTTTGGCCTGTGAGCCTTCTCCTCATTAATATGTAGGTCATGTGTTCCCAAGGTTTATTTTATGTAAAACCCCATTTTACCCCTCACATGTGAGTTAGATAAAAGCATATGTAATGGATGGAGATCCCAAGTTAGTGGAGGTGGCTCAAGTTAGGAGCCAAGGTGAAACCAATCCCAAGGAGATACAAATGTGGATAGGTGGAAAGCTATAAACATGAACCTAAAAGGTACAAGTTGTTTCTCCCCTAGGTCTTGGGTTAGTTTATCAATCATTGGATAAACTAACCAATAGAAAAAGATCGTGATCATGCTATTTATTTTATTTATGTTAGTTGCATGGTTTATTTATTGTAGGTGTGTTATCATGATCACACAATTAATTAATTAAACAAGCATGAAAGATGGAACTAAAATAAGACTGGCTTATGCATAAATATTATCTTAGACATGGTTAATTACTTAATTATATCCCACTTAATATTTAAAAGCATGTAATAAAGATAATAAAATAGCAATTTACATATAAGGATAAAATACCTGAAAGAAATATTAACTTGGAATAGCCTTCCATAACCTTGGTTAGAATCGAACCATAGTTAAAAGTGCTTGACCAACCCTAGTTGGGGTGATTTCAATTATAGAGGAATTATAATTCAAGATTTTGGGTTGAATTTACTTGATTCACATCAAGGTTTAAATGCCACAGTAGGGATTTGTGCGTCCAAGATTCAATGGTTGAGGAAATCCAAAATAAAAGGATTTCAGTATTAGGGAGTCCACTCAACGAATCAAGGAGTTGTGAGTTAATGCAGTTGGAATTTATAATGCCTACCTAAACCCTTTCAAGTTGCTTGACCAACCCTAGTTGGGGTAATGCAAAGGTAAATATGGATCCTTGACACTATAATATTCAGGAAACAGAATATTCTGAAGCCAATGGTGAGGGCTATTGGATTTCGATAAAATAGTGGGAGACAAATAAGTATTAATTTATTTATTTGTCTCAATTTTATCATGATAAATTACTAAAATATTTTCTCATATTAATTTGTAGAAAAGGCAAGAAAATGACTTTAAAAAAATCATTGTGAACCATACTTGAGAAGGAAAACCTTCTCACCAGCACTAATTTCCAGGAGTGGCAGAGGCATTTACACGTCATCCTTTGCCACAAGAGGAAATTGTATGTGCTGGAGGAGCCTATTCTAGTTGATCCTGGAAAAGAGTAAAGTGGTTAGAAACTATCTCTCTATATAAAACATATGGATGATGCCACATATTTCCAATGTTTCATGCTATCGGCCATGTCTAATGAGATCTTAAAGCAACATGAAAACATGGACGCGTATAGAATGATGTATCACCTTAACGATATCTATCGAGAGAAGGTGAGACATGCGATATATGAGATCTCCAACTCTTTGTTCACAACTAATCTTGGAGATTTTGCGCCAGTTGGGCCTCATGTAGTCAAGCTTATTGGCTATATTGAATTCATAGACATCTTAGGGATTAAGTTCATTTATGAGTTCTGTACAGATCTCATCATATAATCACTACCCAAGACCTTCTATAGATTTATTGCAAACTAAAACATGAGAAACAATGAGAAGAGTCTATCAGAACTTCTGACCTTAATTCTCCAAGTAGATAAGTACATGAGGCGGGACAAACCCATTGTCCTTATAGTGAATAAGAAGATGAAGGATAGGTAAAAGGGGCCAAGGATTTATAAATGATCTGAAGCCCCCAAGAACCATCCCTCCAAAAAGGGGAATATCTATAGGCAGGTCAAGGAACGGGAGGTAGTATGTTTTGCATGTGTCAAGACAGACCACTAGAACTGCACCCAGAAGAATGGGGACGCAAAAGGTGCATTCGTTATTGAGTGTAATCTTTCCATTTCTACACATTGGGAATTATATACAGATTTTGGGTATCACATCTATATTCAAATTCATGAACCAAGTAGATTTATAAAGATTTTAATAGGATAGGTGGATCTTCGAGCTACCAATGGCGTGAGGTTGGCTATGTTGGCCATTGGCAATTACCATCTCTCATTGCCAACTGGTATGTTTTTGGTTTTACATAACTGTTATTATGTTCCTAGTGTTACCAAAAACATAATTTTTGTATCATAATTGGATATGGATGGATTTATTTTTATGTTTGTAAATAAGGGTTACTTGTTTTATAAGAACAACATATGTTATGATATGGTGCATTTAAATAACGATTTGTATGTATTAAATTACGAAATCCAAGTATTGGAAATTGATAACGAAATAAACTCACATTACTCATACAACACCTGGTTATGGAATCACTGTCTTGGTTATGTAAATGATAAATTCTTGAAAAATCTCTACCAATGTGGTTATTTAGACTATACTAAGATAAAACCACTTGAAGAATGTCACGCTTGTTTACAAGGTAAAATGACCAAGCCGCCTTTTGGTGGATAGGGTGAAAGGGCCATAAAGCTTCTAGGATTCATACACACAGATGTGTGTGGACCATTTCTAGTAGAAGTTATAGGTGTATATTATTACTTCATTAATTTTACTTATGATTTGAGTAGATATGGATATATCTACTTAATAAGGTATTAAGTCATAGTCCTTGGAGAAATTTAAGGAATTCAAGAATGAAGTAGAGAATCGACTTGGTAAGAAGATAAAGAATATTCGATCATATTGAGGTGGAGAATATCTGAACCAAGAGTTCATCAACCTTTTATAGGAGTCTGGGATTCTATCTCAAATCACTTCTCCCTATACACCACAACGGAATGGTGTTAGTGAAAGGAGGAACCGCACCTTGTTGGACATGGTGAGGTCGATGATGAGTCATGTAGATCTTCCATTATCCTTTTGGGGATATGCATTACAAACTGCAACATACACATTAAACTGGGTACCAAATAAGGAATAAAGTGGAATTTCCTTCATGTTATGGAATGGAAGGAAACCCATTTTGTCACACACACATGTACGGGGATGCAAGACATTTGTTAAGGCCATATCAGGAAAAAAACTAGCACCCCAAGGCATGAGATGTATCTTTATAGGATATCCCAATGAAATGAAAGGATATTACCTATATAACCCTTTAGAAAAAAAGTGACTATCTCTAGACAATCCATCCTTCTTGAGAGGGATCACATCCTCAAAAATGATAGTGGGAGTAAGATTAACTTCGACGAAGTTGATGCTCAAGATACACAGGAGTTTGTACAGGAACAATTTCCACAGTTTCTCATGGAAGAGGTTCCAAAAACACAAGTAGTGTGTAGAAGATAAATAGAGTTAAGGGAACCAGAGATATTTGGTTTCCTAGTCACCGAGGATGGTGAATCGTTATTATTAGACAATGATAAACTTCTCCCCTACAAGGAAGCAGTATAGAACTCAGAAGCTACAAGATTTCTAGAAGCTATGAATTGTGAAATGGATTCCATGTATCAGAACCAAGTCTGGGTTCGGGTCAATGATCTAGTTGATGTAAAGCCTGTTGGATGCAAATGGGTATTCAATAGAAATCTGGAGAAGGAAGGTCAAGTTAGCACCTATAAAGAAAGGCTGGTGGCTAAAGGATTGAGACAGTGTCAAGGAATTGACTATGATGAAACCTTATCACTAGTTTCCATGTTTAAATCCAAAAGAATCATACTTTCCATAGAAACTTACCATGACTACGAGATTTGGAAAATTGATGTCAAAAATAGAATTCCTTAATGGGAACCTTCAGGAAGATGTTTATATGACATAACTAGAAGTTTATGTGACACCAGGTGAAGCCAAATGGGTTTCCATGTTGCATAAATCCATTTATGGATTAAATAAATCATCCAGGTCATGGAACATTTGATTTGATGAATCTGTAAAGGAATTTGGTTTCATTAAGAACGAATGTGAGCCATGTGTTTATAAGAGGTTTAATGGGAATGTGGTCATTATCCTAGTAGTATGTGTTGATGACATATTAATTATTATAAATGATATAGTAGTATTACAGTAAGTTAAGGACTGGTTGAAAAAGTGTTTCTCCATGAAGGACTTAGGTGAAGAAGCCTACATTCTAGGGATCAAGATCATTCTTGATAGATCTAAGAGGCTTCTTGGACTAAGTTAGGGTACATACATTGACCAGATACTAAAGAGATTTAGTATGGAACAATCCAAGAGGGGATTGTTTCCAGTGTCACATGGCCTATATCTTTCTAAGAAAATGTTTCCTCAGACACAAGAGGATAAAGACAAGATGAGTAAGATCCCATACACTTCGGCTATAGGATCTATCATGTATTTCATGTTATGTACGAGGCTCGATGTTGCCTATGCACTGAGCATGGTAGGTATATATCAAGAATATCTAGGAGAACAACATTAGACTACTGTTATGACTGTCCTTAAGTATCTGAGAAGAACTAAGGATATATTCCTGGTGTGTGGAGGAGATGAGGAGCTTGTCATCAGAGGGTATTCTGATGTTGGTTTTCAAATAGATCAGAATGATCTGAAGTTGTAATCTAGATATGTTTTCTATCTCAATATAGGATTTATGAGATGGAAGTGTTCAAAGCAGCCAGTTGTCACTAATTTTATAGTGTATTCTGAATATATAGTGCCTTTTGATGCAGCTAAGGAATCCATCTAGATTCAGAACTTTTTCTAGGAGATTTATGTGGTGCTTAGGAGTAAATATCCTATCACATTGTATTATGATAATACTATAGAAGTGGCTCTTGAAAAATAACAAAGGTCACATCAATGGACAAATAACATTCTCTAGAAGTATCACCTCTTGAAGGATTTATATCAAAGGGGTGAAGTTGCAGTGAGAAGAGTGTCTACATAATAGAACGTGGTGGACCCCATGACTAAAGGCCTATCTTAGAAGAAACATGAATATCATGTGAGAGAAAGAAGGTTAAAGGTTTTCAGTAGTTGTCCCTTGTCTAAGTGGGATTCTGTTGGAGTTAGTGACCTAGAACCAACTACTTTTTACTTTATGATAAAATTATATTAACAAATACCTTATCACATCTTGATTGTTTTTCTGTGTGACAATTCATGTGATAATGTCCTAAGGATATTTGTTTCAATAATGGGTCATAGAAGATCCCTACTATGATGAGAACCTGAAAGTTCCATAACACTATTCTTGAATATATGTTATATGATCAGATTATGTTATTTGAGAGACACAAATAATACAGGTCATTAATTTTGTGGACTCATAAAACTTTGAGGCACCTTCTTATGGTGTGCGCCCTTGGTAATATCTAGGAGGATATTATGAGAACGAGACCCGCCAGTAGAAAATCCACATTTCATAGTGTCATTGGATGTTTCTATCTGTGGACATGTGTATTGGTCCTTATACTTTAAGATTATTATTAATGGGTATTACAAATCGTGCACATAGATGTATTGAAGAAAACTGTGATAAAACACTGTTCTCAGTGAGGTAAGATATGTTGGGTGTGTCACGAGTAATACTGCATTAATAGATAATGCAAGAAAAGATTTGTCCCTTCTATTACATAAAGGAAGTTGATATCTCAGGCCCTTTTATGGAATTGATATAGCCTAAATAAATTCATAGCCACGGTGATAAATGGGTAAGTTCAGTTATGAAAAGTCAAAGAAATAATAATTGATCACATGTGTTGATGGAACTAGCATGCAACCCCCTTGATTCGAGATATTGAGATAAATGGATTACATTGCACGGTAAGCATTCGTAGGAGGTGACACGTCATTGTTGTAACACCCCGAGATTTTATGAAAAATATTCTTTTAATTTCATTAATGTCTTGTGTTGTATGCTACACCAAGATTACCTTGCTCCATACGCAACATCGTATTAGCTTACAGTATACGCAACACTATTCTTGGATCGTGTGACACATAATTTTGATAACAGTTATTCTATACAACATTGAGTATATATATATATATATATTCAATGTATAAATAAAATATGGTTGGATTCTGTTATATGAAACAAGGAAGGATTCTTGCACAACACGCAACCCTGACTTGGCTTGCATTACACGCAATCGCGACCTTCCTCGATAGCGTGTGTTGTATGCAATACCGGGTTTTACTAAACAACGATATATTATTATAATATTATTATGAACTAGCAGTTATGAATAGTATTAACTAAATTTTGAATTTTATAACATTATTATTCATCTTACACATTTTCTAGAACATGGTATAAGAACAAAATAAATTTTTCGGGTAAAATAAGTATTTTTCAAAAAATGCAGTTTTGCCACCTTTAGATGGCGCACCCACTTTAAATCTAGTTTTTTACATGTTTATAAATTTAATTTGACAAAATAAAATTCTTCTTTGGGATCAATAAATAAAAATTTACTTTGGATAAATTTTTCATATTATTCTGGTAACTTTCATATTTTGATGAATAGTAAAAACACGCTATATTTTAATTAAAAACAACTTTTTTCATCGTAATAATTTATATGGTTAAATTATAATATTGAATGGTTTTAAAGTATAAGTAGAATATATATTTACAATTTAATACAATTTTGGTCATTGGATGTAATTTCACATTTAAACCAGACATAAACAAGTGTCAATCTTTTGATAGTTATTATCTCTTAAGAACACGCTATTTGTTTTGATGACGGGAATTAATTTTTAAATTAATTAATGCAATTGATATGTTTTGAATTTGGTAAAATAGACATAATTTTTGATTTCATAATATCAAATATATCTTAGGCCTAATTTTTGGTATTTTTCTAGAAACTTTCATTTTTTGATGAACAGTGAAACCACTAAGTGGTAGTTAAAAAAATGAATTTTTCATAAAACTTAATTTTACCGCTTCTGTGAGTGGAATTTCAAAAATCCAAGAGACACGGTTGATGTCAGTAAGTAAAATGTGGTTCAATGAGATGAAAATGATTTTTGGTGAATAGTAACTTTTTACTTTTTTTTACCACGGTTAAAAGTAAATAGGGTAATTAAGGGTAAAAATGATATTATTATTACCCTAAAACATGTCCTAATTCTATTGGATAAGTGTAATTCGACCAAAAACAACTTTAGGAATAAAATATGACCATTTAGGACCACTTTTATTAGATTAGGATATTTATTATTAATTTATTTAAAGAAGGATTAAAATAGTTAAAATCAAAGTTTAATAAGTAAATCATTTTTAATATAGAGTTATACATAAGATAAATTCAACTATAAATATTCATTATAAATCTAAAAATATTTCCTACATAATTATATTTAATTTGTAATTTTTAGACATTAAATAATTTAATTTATTTATGACACAATGATGATGCAGTAATTATTTTATTAATGAAATATTGACCTAATTGATGTTATAAATACCCAAATAAATGTAATTTAAGACTTTTTATAAATTAAACTAATTTTATAGGTTAATATGACATGTTATTATTTATTTAATTAACTTTTTTTGAACTAATCATTCTGTTATGAGTTTCACAAAAATCAATTACTAAATAGTGTCAAAATTGACATAAAATAGTTTTTAAAATAAATATTATATTATTAATTGTTATTTTATTCCTAAAAATCTAAGGTTCGGACGAATCACTTAGATAAGGTTATATATATTAATAATAAACAACTTTGGGTTCGTTTGGATTGTTATAGTAAGTTTATTAACCTTATAGTGTAAGAACACAAAAAGACACGGTAAAAGTAAAATTATCTAACTTAAAGTTAAATATAAATTATAAGGTTAAAATAGGAACCTAAACTTGTATAAATTCTATTGGATGAGATGATTTCGACCCATACCCACCTTAGCTTAGAAATAAATCAATTTGGAGCTATTTAAAACTGAATATGGCTTTATAATAAAATAATATTTTTAGTTTTCCAAAGGTGCCCCTCTCCTCCCTTATAAAAGGGCACCTCCTCCCTCTCTTCCTCACATCACTTTGAGCCTTCAAGCTCGGCCAACCCCTGAAAAATTCTCTTCTCCACTTCCCTAGAAACATCCTAGAGGTCATGGTCTTCTTCAAAGACCAATTTTAGTTCCCTGAGAGGAGGTCTCAAAGAGGCGCTTCAAAGAAGAGGTAATGTTCGTTACCCATTATTTCAACTTTATTTATTCTTCCACTTCTTCTTCTTAGGTTGTTTCATTATGAAGTAATAACATAAGTATCACTAATATACTGATATGTTATTATAAGTATTAAACAACCATATTTCACCATCTATCCATCCTATGGAAAATGAAATCACCGCGCGTGTGTACGTACGGAATATCGTCTCCACGCCGTGGTGTAATCTATTTTCCACCACCACCTTACTTGGATGGGTATAATGGTGCACTTAATAACTATATATGATTATTGTAAAGTGATATTGATTCTGAAATAGTATACATACACTCCAATACAATTCCACGATCATGAGAACGATATCATCGCTCATGCGTACGTACGGACTACCGTCTCCACGACGCGATGAGATTCATTCTCCATGTTAACCATTTAAGAAAGATTATAAAGTATATATAAGCAATAATAATGAAATATATGACATTATAAATTTACTGGATTTATGTATATATATATATATATGTATGCCATCTACTTAATTCCATAAGGAAGCGAAAACAGCATTCATGCGTACGTACGACCTACCGTCTCCATGAACGGTGTATTTCTTTCCATTTATCGATCTATTATATATATGTATATTCTGAATATATATTATATATAAATCATGTTTTATATTTTGTAATTAATTAATCATGATCTAATTAATCATATGAATAATTAAAAGTCAAAACACGAACGACAAATGAAACGATTTTACCCAAAACGCTCTTTAACATGGAATTTACAAAGGAATGGGTAATATAAAGTCATAAGTGAACCATATATGATATCATAACAATGAATATGATTCTGTAATAAGTCAATGACATTATTTAAATCATTATACAGGAGGTTCGGATACATACGAAGCATATCAGACATAAGGTAAGGGATAAATTTTCAATCTCATTTTTATCCGAGATTGCTTATACGTAAGTATTTACTGGGGTTACGTTTATCATCCATGACCATGTTTTCTAAAAATGTTTTCATAAAATGTTTACCATTCTTCCATGAATGTTTAAAGTCATTTTTACCCTTTATTGACTTTTTACCACATTGTATGAATGGAATCTTTCCTTTGGTTACCATATAAGGTACTTTTTGACTTTTCCGACAAAAGTACGAGGAGAATGTTATTTTTAACTTATACGGCATGAACGGATTTTTACAGTTTCATAACGCCTCATTTTCAAGAAGCTTCCTCTACAAGATTGCATGATTATTTTCAACAAAACCCTTATCTTTTAAAATTGCATGGAATTTTGTGAAAAGAAAATGATTTTAAAGAAGAAAGGATATTTTCCTCAAGAATTCATTTCAAGTGTTTTGTCAAAACTATTTTCCATCTAAGATGACATTATTTCACATGTGTATGTTTCAAGTAAAATGTCTCTATGATTTAAATGGTTTCAATTTTCTTATGATGAAATGATATCAATTGTTTATGGATTATGTTATGATGGCATGATGTTTAAGAATCCCATTTTATTACATGGGTTATGCTATGATGTATGATTTATGATTTTGTGGCACACGAAAGAATGATTTCATTATGAGATGGGTGAGACCTATATCTCCCTCCAATGCATTGGGTAAAGATTTAAATCTCATGAGATAGATATGGCTGGAACGGAAAGTTAAACCGGTTCAGTAATACAGGACTGGAACGAGGAGTGAACTCGATTCAGAAAGGGACTTTGTCCACTAAGATGGTCTTGGAAGCAATGCCTTGGCTAATATCGAAATCATATCATGTGCTTAATGGTTTCCACAATTACATGTTTTATTCCCATGATATTTTATCATTCTTAATGTTTCTTTATAATCTATGCCTTACAGACTTCTATGTTTTATGTCTTTGCTCAAGTTTTTTATGTTTAAACATTATGTTCATGTTTTTAGGTTCAAATGTATATGGTATGTTTTATTTTACCCATGCTTACCCTTACTGAGCATTTGAGCTCACCCTTTTTATGTTTTATTTTCCCCAGGATATAAATAAAGGTTTTAGGTAAGAAAAGAAAAGGGAAGATCTTTATGGGAGATGTTGAAGATCTTTCACCATGATTAGAATATTGTGTTCCATGTTTCCAAAGACACTAAACTATTACGGTCCTTGTATGTCTGTTTTTGTTATGTATTAAGTATTCTGCAAAAGTAATGTAATGTCCATGTACATCAAGCTTCGGGTCTCTATAGTTGGTATCAGAGGAAAGGTTTAGTCAACCATTGGAAACTAGGATGCGAGAACTTTAGTGAGATCCCTAGAGATATTTCTAAGGTATGTCTAGGGATGTCCCTAAGGTTAAGTATAAGTATAGGTTATAGTACTAGAATTACGGTAACCCAAGATGTTAGATATTTAAGGTAATACCCCTTTATTATATTGTTTTCCCTAGCATGATTTTTTCCTCTCACACTATTCTTTTTGGGTTTTAGAAAATGGATGGAAACAGGAAGATTCACGATAATGGAGGATATGATGGACAAAGGAATGATATTATTCTTGAGAAATCAAATGAAATGGGATTTTGAATTCCAAACATCGTTATTATGCCTAATCAGAAATCTCATAATATGATCAATAATCTCAACTTTGGTAATTTTCTTGACTCAGATAATAAGAGAAAGATGGAGTTTCATGATGATAATAGAGGAAAGAAAGTTCAATTTCCCTCATGTAAATCATGTGGGAAGAGGCATTAGGGAGATTGTTTCAAGGGAACTGGAAGATGCTTTGGGTGTTGAAAAGAAGGACACAAAGCCAGTAAGTGCAAAGGAAAAGGTTCAGTTAACACCATGGATGAGGATAATGGTATTGTTACGACATCAACAATGGTTAAATGTTTTAAATGTGGAATGTACGGGCATTATTCAAACCAATGCCCTAAGGGAAAGTCTCATGAAGAGAATCAGTATGGTTGTATGGGTAGTATTTATGTTGATGATGATGAAGAGACTACAAATGATATGTGAGATGAAATAATTGTTGAAGCTCTGTCAATGGTTTAAGAAGGTAGTTGAATGATTACATGTTTATCAAGTGTAATGTTGTATAAGTAATCTCATGGTGCTATGGAATAAAGATACATCTAAGGATTGTTAAACTGTGGTCTTTCCTTGAGTTTTGAAAGTGTATGATTAATGGTACCAGTATCCATGAAAGTTTATTCAGATATTTTTGGAATGTAGATGATATGCGCATAATGAAGGGATAAGGAGAAAATTAAATGTTTGATAGTATTCATGAGCTCATGACTGATATAAGGAGAAGGTTATATCATGGTTTGAGTATATAGAATTTTTGGATTTTGGTATGTGGAAAGAGTTAACTTTTGACAGCATTCATGTTTTCACTAAGGTTTAATGGGTATTCATTTTTCAAGAGAATACATGATTAAGGTATTCACATGATTGGAATGTGACCAACGAGATATATGGGGGATAAATGATGGTATTCACATGCTTGGTTGATGACATTTCAAGTAATCATTTTCTTTATACTATGAGCTTGGACCGAAGTATTTTAGATAAGTCTAAAGATTGGAATGGATTATGTTGGAAATAAGTTAGTATTGTTGAAGGATAGAACTTTTTTCGATATTATTGATGGGATGTTATAGTAATGTAGTTTTAGAAAAAGGACAACCTGCAGGACGGGCGACAGCCCATCGCGTCGGACAAGGCTGTGGGAATCGAACCCACAACCGAAGTGCGACTGGCCTTTATCGCCTACCACTGGCCTACAGGAAGTCACTGTTTAGTAGAAATTAGTTTTATTATATTAAGAAGTATGATATATGAAGTATAAGTCCATTTTAGGAACCATATATGATTAATCTCACTATAGATGGACTTATGTATTTTTTGATAACTTTTCTAACCTTTTGTTTGAGATAGATGGAATAACCCATCATTCTATCACATGATCTGCTAACACATCACGAATGAAAAATTCAACTTCATTTATTTAAGAGATGAAGTGCAAATTGTCCAAAGAACGACCAATGGTGAGACTATACCAAAATCACGAAAGTATTTCTTCTAATTCCAATTTCATCAACTTTAGGGAAATGATCTTGAAAACCAAAAAGGTTGTCCTAGTGCTCTTATATCTGATGAATCAGATGGTACCTTAGATCATCACAAATCTATGGCTTTGTGATTGATGGCTTTTTTATAGCCATGTTCTCTACCACTCTCCATTAGAACTTGATGGTTAGATTTTTCTTTCATATCCATATTTTCACCCATGTTCTCCTACGTGGAAACCCAGTGATGAGTTAATTTGGGTAACCGTTAAATTTCATACTTTAGTTTTTAAATCCAAGTTTTGGTATTCCTTTTTACGATGTGGGTTTCTATTAAACAAACTTTCAAGTAGTAAACCATTTATAACCCCGACGAATTTCGAGGGCGAAATTCATTTTAAGGGGGGTAGAATGTAACACCCTGAGATTTTATGAAAAATATTCTTTTAATTTCATTAATGTCTTGTGTTGTATGCTACACCAAGATTACCTTGTGCCATATGCAACACCGTATTAGCTTTCAGTATACGCAACACTATTCTTGGATCGTGTTACACACAATTTTGATAACAGTTATTCTACGCAACATTGAGTATATATATATATATATATATATATATATTCAATGTATAAATGAAATATGGTTGTATTCTGTTATATGAAACAATGAAGGATTCTTTCACAACACGTAACCCTGACTTGGCTTTCATTACACGCAATCGCGACCTTCCTCGATAGCGTGTGTTGTACGCAATACCGGGTTTTACTAAACAACGATATATTATTATAATATTATTATGAACTAGCCGTTATGAATAGTATTAACTAATATTTGAATTTTATAACATTATTATTCATCTTACACATTTTCTAGAACATGGTATAAGAACAAAATAAATTTTTCAGGTAAAATAAGTATTTTTCAAAAAATGCAGTTTTGCCGCCTTTAGATGGCGCACCCACTTTAAATCTAGTTTTTGACATATTTATAAGTTCAATTTGACAAAATAAAATTCTTCTTTGGAATCAATAAATAAAAATTTAATTTGGATAAATTTTTCATATTATTCTGGTAACTTTCATATTTTGATGAATAGTAAAAACACGCTATATTTTAATTAAAAACAACTTTTTTCATCGCAATAATTTACATGGTTAAATTATAATATTGAATGGTTTTAAAGTATAAGTAGAATATATTTTTACAATTTAATACAATTTTGGTCATTGGATGTAATTTCACATTTAAACCAGACATAAACAAGTGTCAATCTTTTGATAGTTATTATCTCTTAAGAACACGCTATTTGTTTTGACGACGGGAATTAATTTTTAAATTAATTAATGCAACTGATATGTTTTGAATTTGGTAAAATAGACATAATTTTTGATTTCATAATATCAAATATATCTTAGGCCTAATTTTTGGTATTTTTCTGGAAACTTTCATTTTTTGATGAATAGTGAAACCACTAAGTGGTAGTTAAAAAAAATGAATTTTTAATAAAACTTAATTTTATCGCTTCTATGAGTGGAATTTCAAAAATCCTAGAGACACGGTTGATTTCAGTAAGTAAAATGTGGTTCAATGAGATGAAAATAATTTTTGATGAATAGTAACTTTTTACTTTTTTTTACCATGGTTAAAAGTAAATAGGGTAATTAATGGTAAAAATTATATTATTATTACCCTAACACATGTAATAATTCTATTGGATAAGTGTAATTCGACCAAAAACAACCTTAGGAATAAAATATTACCATTTAGGCCCACTTGGATTAGATTAGGACATTTATTATTAATTTATTTAAAGAAGGGTTAAAATAGTTAAAATCAAAGTTTAATAAGTAAATAATTTTTAATATAGGGTTATACATAAGATAAATTAGACTATAAATATTCATTATAAATATAAAAAGATTTCCTACATAATTATATTTAATTTTTAATTTTTAGACATTAAATAATTTAATTTATTTATGACACAATGATGATGCAGTAATTATTTTATTAATGAAATATTGACATAATTGATGTTATAAATACCCAAATAAATGTAATTTGAGACTTTTTATGAATTACACTAATTTTATAGGTTAATATGACATGTTAGTATTTATTTAATTAACTTTTTTCGAACTAATCATTCTTTTATGTTTTTGAAAAAAATCAATTACTAAATAGTGTCAAAATTGACATAAAATAGTTTTTAAAACAAATATTATATTATTAGTTGTTATTTTATTCTTAAAAATATAAGGTTAGGCCAAATGACTTAGATAAGGTTATATATATTAATAATAAACAACTTGGGGTTCTTTTGACTTATTATAGTAAGTTTATTAACCTTATAGTGTAAGAACACAAAAAGACACGGTAAAAGTAAAATTATCTAACTTAAAGTTAAATATAAATTATAAGGTTAAAATAGGAACCTAAACTTGTCTAAATTCTATTGGATGAGATTATTTAGACCCATACCCACCTTATCTTCTAAATAAATCAATTTGGAGCTATTTAAAACAGAATATGGCTTTATAATAAAATAATATTTTTAGCTTTTCAAAGGTGCCCCTCTCCTCCCTTATAAAAGGGCACCTCCTCCCTCTCTTCCTCACATCACTTTGAGCCTTCAAACTCGGCCAACCCCTACCAAATTATCTTCTCCACTTCCCTAGAAACATCCTAGAGGTCCTGGTCTTCTTCAAAGACCAATTTTAGTGCCCTAAGAGGAGGTCTCAAAGAGGCGCTTCAAAGAAGAGGTAATGTTCGTTACCCATTCTTTCAACTTTATTTATTCTTCCACTTCTTCTTATTAGGTTGTTTCATTATGAAGTAATAACATCAGTATCACTCATATACTGATATTTTATTATAAGTATGAAGCAACCCTATTTCACCATCTATCCATCCTACGGAAAATGAAATCACCGCGCGTGCGTACGTACGGAATACCGTCTCCACGCCGTGGTGTAATCTATTTTCCACCACCACCTTACTTGGATGGGTATAATGGTGTACATAATAACTATATATTATTATTGTAAAGTGATATTGATTCTGAAATAGTATACATACACTCCAATACAATTCCACGATCATGAGAACGATATCATCGCTCGTGCGTACGTACGGACTACCGTCTCCATGACGCGATGAGATTCATTCTCCATGTTAACCATTTTAGAATGATTATAAAGTATATATAAGCAATAATAATGAAATATATGACATTATAAAGTTACTTTATTTATGTATATATATATATATGTATGTCATCTACTTAATTCCATAAGGAAACGAAAACAGCATTCATGCATACGTACGGCCTACCGTCTCCATGAACGGTGTATTTATTTCCATTTATCGATCTATTATATATATGTATATTATGAATATATATTATATATAAATCATGTTTTATATTCTGTAATTAAGTAATCACGATCTAATTAATCATATGAATAATTAAAAGTCAAAACACGAACAACAAATGAAACGATTTTACCCAAAACGCTCTTTAACATGGAATTTACAAAGGAATGGGTAATATAAAGTCATAAGTGAACCATATATGATATCATAACAATGAATATGATTCTGTAATAAGTCAATGACATTATTTAAATCATTATACAGGAGGTTCGGATACATATGAAGCATATCGGACATAAGGTAAGGGATAAATTTTCAATCTCATTTTTATCTGAGATTGCTTATACGTAAGTATTTACTGGGGTTACGTTTATCATCCATGACCATGTTTTCTAAAAATGTTTTCATAAAATTTTTACCATTCTTCCATGAATTTTTAAAGTCATGTTTACCCTTTATTGACTTTTTACCACATTGTATGAATGGAATCTTTCCTTTGGTTACCATATAAGGTACTTTTTGACTTTTCCGACAAAAGTATGAGGAGAATGTTATTTTTAACTTATACGGCGTGAACAAATTTTTACAGTTTCATAATGCCTCATTTTCAAGAAGATTCCTCTACAAGATTGCATGATTATTTTCAACAAAACCCTTATCTTTTAAAATTACATGGAATTTTGTGAAAAGAAAATGATTTTAAAGAAGAAAGGATATTTTCCTCAAGAATTAATTTCAAGTGTTTTGTCAAAACTATTTTCCATCTAAGATGAAATTATTTCACATGTGTATGTTTCAAGTAAAATTCCTCTATGATATAAATGGTTTCAATTTTCTTATGATGAAATGATATCAATTGTTTATGGATTATGTTATGATGGCATGATGTTTAAGAATCCCATTTTATTACAATGGTTATGCTATGATGTATGATTTATGATTTTGTGGCACATGAAAGAATGATTTCATTATGAGATGGGTGGGACCTATATCTCCCTCCAATGCATTGGGTAAAGATTTATATCTCATGAGATAGACATGGCTGGAACGGCAAGTTAAACCGGTTCAGTAATACAGGACTGGAACAAGGAGTGAACTCGATTCAGAAAGGGACTTTGTCCACTAAGATGGTCTTGGCAGCAATGCCTTGGCTAATATGGAAATCATATCATGTGTTTAATGGTTTCCACAATTACATGTTTTATTCCCATGCTATTTTATCATTCTTAATGTTTCTTTATGATATATGCCTTATGGACTTCTATGTTTTATGTCTTTGATCAAGTTTTTGATGTTTAAACATTATGTTCATGTTTTTAGGTTAAAATGTATATGGTATGTTTTATTTTACCCATGATTGCCCTTACTGATCATTTGAGCTCACCCTTTTTATGTTTTCTTTTACCCAGGATATAATGAAAGGTTTTAGGTAAGAAAAAAAAAGTAAGATCTTTGTGGGAGATATTGAAGATCTTTCACCACGATTAGAAGATTATGTTCCAAGTTTCCAAAGACACTAAACTATTAAGGTCCTTGTATGTCTATTTTTTTATGTATTAAGTATTCTGAAAAAGTAATGTAATTTCCATGTACGTCAAGCTTCGGGTCTCTACAATTATGGCATTAAATTATTTCTCTATGGATTCCTCGGTGTGTTTCTAGATTCTAACCTTGTAATTTAGGCAGGCTCCACCTAATTCCATTGAGAAAGAGGCCTAGAGGGTCACACACTAAGTGTGTCCAAGTATCTTAGTTAAATAATCATTTAACAAGTTAAATAAATATTATTCCCGATTGTGGTTTAATAATTATTCAAGGATTCCTGATCACATTTATTTCGACACTAGTTATTCGAGAGAATATATTATGGGTGAAATAATATATTTATTAGAAAGTAATGTAGTGATATTTATTTTTGAAATAAATACTCATTATTCAAGGTATAATAAATGTGGTGAAGGAAATAAAGAAAATGGAAAAACAAAAATACACGTTGTGTATATTAATATACACACCATGTAGTTTTTCTAGGGATTTGTGATAAATAATATTATTTATTTAATTAAATAATATTATGTGTAATTATTTGGGTGTGTGTCAAGTGATAATAATAATCAACTATTGTTATTATACATGGGGTCTTACTAAGAATTAAATGAAATGAATAAATGATTTCGGGTAATTAATTCACTTTATTATTCTAAGTAATAAAATCTCAATTAAATTATTCTCATTATCCTAGAAATTCTTTGTAGTTGTGCACAATAGATTTCGAAAAATCTCTCAATAGTGTTTCCTCTGGAAATGGGTATGACCTTGTTAATTTAAGGTTCAAACATTCCAAGCGGTTTCTAACAGGTTTGTTCATAGAACCGGAAACATCCAATGATTCTATATCCATTTGGACCTACTTTCCAAAGGTAGGTGCTCACTAGTTATGAACCAATGAGGCTTAAGAATTTGTATTGGTCGAGAGGATGGGAGGTCGGACTTATCACACCCTTTTGGGGGGGATTATTGTCTACTCCGGGACTCTCTTTATAGATTTAAGTTATGTTCGTGAATCCTTATTACATTACCAAGTATGAAAATGAGCTTTCCTTTAGATATGACAATCAATGGTTAGTATGAATGATATTTAGAGAATCTTTTATATGTATTCGAGGTTCTTCATCGATATATAATCATCTGTATTTGTTAGAAATTCTTAGTTAATTGTATCCTTCGACACATTATATAGAAATATCTTGGTCATTATGATAACCATACTAGTTTTAAAGCCACTCAGCGGGGCACTTAAAATTTATTGTCATTCAGAAGGACATAGATTATTTCAGAGTTGGGATCGTACCTGCAGATGGCTACCTACGTATCCTTTGTTTTGGAAAAGTAATCAGAACCCATGTAGTTTGAGTAAAGAAGTATTATATTTATGCATGATTGATGGCTCAAAGAAAGATGTCATAATTACTTTTACACTCTAATCTCATGTGATTCAAGCTCAGTGTGAGAAACAAGAGGTATTGGTAAAACCAGACAATTGTGCCATGAAATATTCAATTATAAGAAATGATGTGGGGATTATGTATGTATGACTGCCCAGATAGATGAAGATTAGGATTTATTTCAGGGAAGAAACCCAGGAACAAGGTTCATAAAGGTATATGTGCTTTATGGAGATTTGGATACTTAACTTAGGACTTAATCCTGAAAAGGATGCCCAAATTAGAGAGGACATATGATTGAGTTTTACTCCTAATAAGGAATCCCAAATCCAAAGTAAATTAATACTGGTTAAGAGAAATTATGACTGGGGTTACTCTTAAATAAGAGGCCCAGGTTAAATGGAATTATGACTAGGGATTACTCTTGAAAAGGAAGCCCAGGTTAAGGGAATTTGGATTTTGGGAACTTGGGGCTTACTTCTAAGGAGGATGCCCATATTAAAAGAATTATGGTTGGGGATTACTCCTAAGGAGGATGCCGAAAATTATGGGAACTTGAAGACTAGGGCTTACTCCAGAAAAAGAGGTCCAGGTTAGGGGACTTGGGGCTTACTCCTAAGGAGGATGCCCATATTTGGGGATTTGAGATTGGGACTTACTCCTGATAAGGAATCCCAAGTTAATGGAATTTATAATTGGGGCTTACTCCTAAGGAAGATGTCTGATTTAGACAAATTATGACTAGGGATTACTCCTGAAAAGGAGGCCCAGGTTAGGGAACCTCTCATCTTTAAAGGATGAGGTTGAATGAATTAATTCTCTCACCTTAGTGACATGAAGATATGTAAATCACTAAGTTTTGAGAGATGTTCCACAGAATTCCTTTCAGATAAGGAAGCCAACCAAGAAATCATGCCATGAATGGCTTTGAAGAGGGTTCTGAAGGCTTAACCTTGAAGAGGAGAGGTGGATTTGAATAGGAGAGGTGAATAGGTAGGAGGGGCACCCAAAAAGAGAAAGGCGCACAAGTCCTGTGTGGGTGCGAAAGTCTTGGTCATGCAAGTATACTTTCACGACACACGGGTACTTGCACGACGGTCAACCCTTAGGGTAATACTTGGGCGAGACTTGGCTCAAGCCCTTAGTATTATCCCTAAAGGCTTCCAAAAAGAGTGGCGCGCAAATTTTGTTGAAGAGATAAGGAGGTGTGTAAGTGTGGCCATTTCCTTTAAGGGTTGGCCACTTAGGCGCGCAAGTGTTGATGAGTTTCAACACTTAGTCCTTTTTTCCCTTGTTTAGACCTTCCATTCTAGGTAAGAAATTACCTTAGAATTGTTCAGAAGACTTCCAGAAGAGACTTGGGCGACCAGAGCTTGAATATGAGTTTTGGAATTTTTCCTTCCTCAAAATGGGGGGCCCACAAGGGGTATTTATAGGCTAGGTAAGACCTTGGGTGAAAATCAAAAAGGGTGCGCAAGTCACCTGCGTGACCACTATGCGGCGCGCAAGTCTACTTGCACGATCATGATGAAACTTGCGCGACCCAAGTGGGAAGAAATCCTTCTTCATGCCTTTGTTGATTTTTCATTTTTCTTCAAAGGATGAATCACTTTGGACTAAGTTATTTACCTTTTTCAGTCGTTAGACTTTGTGATGAAAAGGAGCGTAAAAAAAAGTCCCCCCTCAGAGTTGGATCCGAAAGAAATGAGGATGTGACTCTGAGGTAAAGAAGAAAACCAAGGATCATTCGGTGTGCAAGTGTTGAGCATGAAAATGGCATCGCACAGGTGATGAGCGTGTAGATGGAGTCGCGCTGGCTTCAGCGCGCAGGGTTGCGACCTTGTCTATAAATATAGCTTCATTCTCGCGCAAAGCACCCAACTTTAAACAGTTTTGAGATCTCACCGCACAAGTTGCCTCAGTCGTGCAAGTTACTTATTTTCCGCTGTTTCTTTGTGTCGCGCTTCTGTAGAGGTATTTTGACCTGCGCGGTGATACTTGCATGCCAAAAACTTACACGACACAACTATACTTGCACGCCAAAATTAGACTTGCGCGCCTTAATGCCTTATCCATTTTTTTACTTTTCTTCACAAATTTTATGAAAAATCAACTTACTTAAGAGTTAATTATTCGACCTTTGTGAAGATTCAATGGCTCCCAAGAGAATCGGAATGGCTGATGAACTGTCTAGAAAGCGAATTGATGATATGATGAGCATCATTGACCATGATTATTATACTATCTGTGATAGCACTCTTCCAGATTTGGCCAAGTACCTGAAGAAGTATCATATTGACTTCCCATAGAGTATTTATCTACCTTTGTATGGCTATGGTCATCTGCAAGAAGTCACCATTCCAGAGGCAAAGAACTATCTCCCACATTCTTTGTTCAGAATTACACCAATTTTTCTTCAGCAAATATCTCAGGTGGAGGAGCATTTATAAATACCGGAACAGTGTAGAAGGCCTACATAATGCGTCATAGCCCATGTACCTCAGATCTGAAACCTCAAAAGCCTGAGCTGCAACCACATTGTTATCCCTCAATTTTCCGAAACTCTCAGATGGATCAATCCAAAGGATGGAAGAAGAGTTGGGACTTTCGTCCTGGAGGAGGTGTAAAGCCAACTTGGATGTGGGCATACTGGGTGTGACAAACCTGCGCTGAGTTTGTCAAGGATTTAAAAGGAGTTGTAATATATGAATCCATCTTTGCTGGAAAAACATATATATATAGGAATGATGACTTTGTGCCGAAGATACTTAGCCATTAGATCCCAGAAACCAATTCTTTCCATCTGACTCATGGAGAAGTAGGAATCAGTCTGTGGGATGTCCACAAGATCTCAGGGGCTCCAATTTTGGGTGATATGTATGATGAATTCTTCCCCCCCAAGGAAAATTGGAATGATTCAGAGAAGACTCTGGCTTTAGCTCAGGAATTATTGAAAATCTTCCACAAGCTCAAGAGTTCAGAGACTTCCCTAACTCATTCTAGAAAGGATATTCATCCAGAGGAGTGGATGAATATGTTTCTTACCAAGAAGTAGGAGAAGGAGCTAGAGGAGAAGGGATCGAAGGGGAAGGGGCCCAAGAAGAAGGGGCCCACCTACACTCGTCCTACCACCTTCCCTAAAATAGAGAAGAGGGGTTCTCCTGGCACATTCTGTCCGACTCTAGAAGCAAAAGAATTTGAGAAGTGGGGATACAAAGTAAATCAATGAATCCCAAAAAATACTCGTCTGGCGGGCTTCTTGGCCTTGTGGCTCAGTGTTTATCTTTTTCTAGTTAGGGATTCGAAGGGAGGTGTCAGGCCAGGGACCTTCATTGTTGCAGCCAAGTTGGCTGAGGGGAAAATGGTTGGGTTGGATACCTCCATTTTAGCAAATATTTATAGGAGCTTACTCCATGTCTTCATGGGTAAGTCTCCTTTGAGAATAGTGGGACCATTCCAAGTTTTGTGGGGATGGATCACCACTCACTTCAGAACATATAATGTACAGAATGGAGTACAGATCCCCGGAAGTTCTTTCAGGCCATCAGTGCAGGCATTCTATAAAATTTCTCCGCTAGCTCTCAATTCCTATGATATGAAGGTGAGGTTTAGTATGTATAATGAATTAAATTTATTTCCTTATGGAAACCCGCCAATCGGGCAGTTTGTTGATGATGGAACAGCTAGCCTGGAATTGAGGGCATACATGTTGACCTGCAGAGATGGTGTACTGGTCACCAGGATTGACTGAGAGATTATATGCAAGGCCTATGCTCCATACAGATTTTCACGTCAATTAAAGTGTTTGCAGCAGACTGTTTTATCTCCCCCTATGCATTTCAGGTCAGAGCAACATCTGGTGGTTTCCTGACAACTATGGTTGCTGACATCTAGGGAGAATATCGGGGCATTGTTTGATCTACCAGTTGATAAAGCAGCGAATAACTTAACTACATGGTATGCCGAGAATTGGATAGAATCATACCCTGGAGGGGTATTGAATCACCCGGTTTATCAGGTGGGTAAAAGGAAAAGAACTGTAGAGGAAGAAACCCTTCATCTGGAAGGTGATTCTTCTACACCACCCGGAGCTGATTCACCAGGTTCTTCACCTAGGGCCAACTCGTCGGATTCCCAATATGGGGATGATGAGGCACAACATGCGGCAAAGCTACCTCATGCCAGATATAATCCCCCTATCAGAATCAAGAGACCAAATCCATCGACTCCTAGTGAGTTAATTCATTGTGAAAATATAATCATCATTAATTTATAGAGCAACAAGTCTTATTTTCTTATTCTCTATCTGTATTTGCAGGAGTTGGGAATAAGCTGAAGTCCAAGATTGTAGGACCTTTGAGCAGCCTTATAGTACACATACTAAATATCTATGACCAGAGGCTGTCCAGACATGGAGGATTTTATATTGCGGTGCTGAAACTGCCTGGCTGGATTTGTGTGAGGGGCTACACCTCCCTGGGATAGGGAATCTTTTGGATTCTATAGATATCCGTTACAAGGATAACCCCGATGAAGTGTGGGCTTACATCATAGAGATGTAAATGCTCATATATGCCACTAATGATTCCATTCCTGTCACCAAGAAGGTGAAGGAAATGATAGATTGTGGCACCACTGAGGGGATTGGTGCTTCCATAGATGAGGAGTGGCACGATTACCTGGATCCTAAAGATGTAAGTCTCTTTCCTTATTTGCTTTGCAACTTGATTTCAATCAAAGCTTTGTTACTCAAGGAAATTATTTTCTTTATCCTGTAGCTTGCAAAGAAAGGAACTGTTGAGGTTCCTTCACCATAGTATATCCCTGTTGGTACTGCCATTGGGGATAATGAATCTCCTTGTGAGCAGGGTGAAATATCTCTAGGCCAGCAAGCCATGAATGAGGAGTTGGACATGGATTTCCATTCTCCAATTCTTGTACCTATAGATGACGATACTCTCACTCCCAAAAAGCCAAAGAAGAAAAAGCATCGAAGGAGGAAGTCTAAAGCTAAACGCTTCATCAGTAGTGGTAAGTCCTTCGGATAATCATGAGTCTTAACCCATGAAAAGATTACTCATACCTTTTGGGATTGTAGGGGCTTCTTCAATTTCCCCTCTAAGGGAGAGAACTGGCCCTCCTTTGAGAACCACGGAGGGTACTGGTGAACAATCACAAGTTCAGGCTGACTTGGCTGCTTTTAGAAAATATCCAACATCTGTTCCCAGTATCCCTCCTATTGCTATTGTAAGAAGAGAAGATCCTGCTTCTGGTAAGTTAACAATGCTTCATAAAATGTTGAATGAAACATCAACTGAATTCCATTCTATGATACTTTAGGTTCAACCCCTGCACTAGAGCTTTTGGCATCCATTGCAACTGATGCCGTAATTTTAACTGAAGAAGATGTCCAAGGTCAGAGGCCGTAGAATAAAGGTCACTAAGAAGACATATCGAATGCTCCCACTGGTGAGATTAACTAGGATTCTGAGATTACATTGGATTAAATTATGGAACTTGGCGCATATTTTGAATATTTTTTAGATCATGTTAAATTACCATGTAATTTAGAAGATTATGGATGTGAGTGCTATCCTTCGTCCTGTTAAAAATAACTTCTTATTACATCTATGATCATGATAGGTTGAAATGTGCAGTTCTATCTGAGAAAACTGCTGAACTACCAATGCCTGAAGGGGGTACAGAAAACCCTACTATTGTAGAGACATTAGCTCAAGTGGAGATTAACCTGGAAAACCTTCATGAAACTCATCCTGAAAATCCTATTGAAGCTAGGAAAGATGGGGAGGAGCCTTCTCAAGTTACCGATCTACCGTTGGGTAAGAGATAACAATTTTTTTGCGACTGTACTTAATTTACAAGATAGCCAATAAAATTTTTTTATCCTTTGAAACTAACCAAAACTTTCAATTGATTATGCAGGGCCATCAATTTCAATGTCTAGATCTGGAGGTGAAGCCTCAGCTTCCGCCCCAATGGGAATTGAAAGTGAAGAAACATGGTTCAGGGGGGAAGGAGCAGAACAGGGCACTTCCCTAAGTGCGTTAATCCCGGACTATATTCCCCCCTGTAATAGTGATGCTGAATTAGACTCGGAGATACAAAAGGCGCTCTAATTTTCACAATGCAAGGCATGGAAGAACATATGGAATATTATATCTGAAATGACTTTAGAAGAGCTGTCATCGAAGATTCCCTGACTGTCATCCCTGTATTTCATGTTGGGACTTGGAGGTTTTGGATACCAAAAGATCCATGCCGCGGTAAAACAGGTCATCCTAAGAAAGGAGTAGGAGCAGAAGTACCATCAAGAGTTGACCAGAGTAAGGCTGTCAGCCAATATCGGTGAATTTGAGGTTATAGTATCCCGATATGAGGCTGATCATGCTGCCAAGTTGAAGGAGCTGAAACATAAGATCAAGGATAAGGTTGTCCAGCAGATGCACCTTCAGCAATAGTTGGATGTTGTTACTGGGGAACTTGGCCAACTGAACAATTCACTGGAAGGAGTTCAGACAAATGGTATGACATCCATCGCAGATGCCAATAAAGCACTCCATCAAGCTGAAAAGAGTGAAGTTGGTCGAGTGCATGAGCTTCAAGTGGCTGCTGATGAAGCTCGGGATGCTGTAAATCAAATTAAGATTTATGTTGATAGCCTTTTTTAATTCTTGGAAAAGAGAAGAGACTCCAGTATGTGGATGTCCTTCTAACATTTGTGCATCAAATGAAAAAAACACTTTCATCTTCAATCATTTGTGCATGCTTTCTTTTGATATCTGCTTTAAATTATTATCTAAGCAAATGGGCCAAGTAAGCATAGTTTTATTTTTTCTAGGATTATTATAAATAACCCAACAAATTTTGAATCTTTTAATTGCTCAATATTACCTAAAATCATACAAAATGTATGTTTAGTGAGCTGGGACTTGACTTTTATTCAGAGTTCCCTTGTCTTTTGTGGGTAGTTTAAAGTCATACATGTCAGACATAAAAAGGCTAATGTTTAAGTTCGAAATAGCTTTGACCAAATGGATTAACATTGACTCAATTCTTTGATAATTTATCTAAAAACATATTACCATGTTCAAGTATGAGGGAAAATATGTAAAATATGACTTAAGAAATTTTGAATCTAAGGAATGATATGAAAAATGGCTAAAAGGAATTAGAATAAATAGTTCCCAAGAATGAAGTTACCATTATTTAACAAACCCATTAGGGGGTTGAATTATGTAGGGTCGCCTAAGGGCATTGGATGCATAGTCAAATAATAGCATCTTTTGGCTGATAGGTATGCTATGTAGACTACTTATGCAAGGCCGCCTAAGGGCATGTGCTGCATATTCAGGAAAAAGAACTCTCAGAAATTTACTTTTCTACTGCTAAAAAGCCAGTGGACGTTTATGGGGATTCAAATTTTCCAAAGCATAGAGTTTGCTGTATGGAGAGAGGTACTTGAATATGGAGAAGATATTTCCAAACAAGATTGTATAAGAACTGGATGAATGTCACTCCTACAAAGGTTTGACCCAAATGTAGGGAAGGGAAATATAAACCATAGCCTTGAATACATTCAGATCATGAAAAAGAACATGGGACAAATATGTTAAGAATGACTATTTTCTGCGGATCCTTACATATCATTGATAAGACCAGTAAGGACAAAAGAGGTTTTCTTCCCAATAATGAATTTACCATTATTTAACAAACCCGTTAGGGGGTTGAATTATGCAGGGACACCTAAGGTCATTAACTGCATAGTCAAATAATAGAATCTTTTGGCTGACAAGTCTGTTATGTAGATTGTTTATACAAGGCCGCCTAAGGGCACATGTTGCATAGTCAGGCAAAAGAACTCTAAAGCGTCAAACATTTTGTGAACAGAAGTCAAGAAAAGGGTTATGGAGATTTGAAAGTATTTAAGGTTAGGATTATGACACATAAAAATGGACATTGTTCAATGCATGTAGATATACACAGATCAACGCTAACCATAATCATGTTGTGGCTGGGTCCTGGATTAAGGTGTTGGACTTCACTACGTTTCCCATAAGTATGGGAATCAATCCAAACGTTTTTCATGAAATATAGTTTAACATCATGTGGGATGAGATTGTAGGAGATCGTAGTTTAGAGTCATAGAGCTCGGACCATAATAATGAATACACAGTGTGTGTTTTCATAGGGACTTTTTAGCCAAGGGACTGAAAGTGAAATTTGGGGTTAGGCCCAAAGACTTGGGGCTGGATTCAAGGGATGCTCGAATGTTCCTACGTATCCCATAAGGATGGGAATTAAGCCGCACATAGTTCTTGAAATACCCTTTTTACATATTTGGTTCGTATATATGAAGGGTGAAAGGGGACTTTAGTGCAATGATGGATTGACCCAAGATAAAAAGTCCGGGCATTTCCATGTATGCACATAGTCTTTGGAATATAACATGATTAAAGATCAATGTAGATAATGATTCCCTCTTAGGTTAGGGTGTCAAAGAATGTTGTAGTTTATTGTCGTACAGGAAAAAAGTGCGAATAGTTTATGGTCATATGCATGGACTGTGGTGAACCAATGTAAAAATATTGGTTCTGGGGGTTTCTTCACGGATCAATATCATATGAGATGGAGGTGAACCGACGTGAAGAGATTGGTTTTAGTATTGAACCTCATAAGGTTTCCTACATACCCATCCTAGAAATCAAGGATCAAAGTTTTCGTAGTTCAATTAAATAATGAATTGGTAATCAAGTTGTTCTTGAAAACAATGACCTAAAAAATGGTGTCGGGACTTACACATGGTTAGCAGCCCAGAGAGGGTGTTATGGTTGAAGTTTACTCTAAGATCACGTGATTCATACTCGGTGTGAGAAACAAGAGGTAGCAACAACCTTAACGATGCATAGTTTAGTGTCATGTAGTAAGGAAAAAATACAGTTTAACGTCATGTAGGACGTATTAAGGGACTTTGTTCAGTTTTACGTTAGGTAGGAAAAATGAGCAGTACAGTTTAACGTCATGTAGGACAAATAAAGGGACACAGTTTAATTTCATGTTGGATGAAAGGGTGACTGTGCAGTTTAATTTCATGTAGTAAGGACAAAAGGGACACAGTTTAACGTCATGTTGGACAATTTAGGGACTTTTTCACATTTTAACGTCATGTAGTTAGGACATCACAGTTTAACGTCATGTTGGATGTCACCGTTTAATGTAATGTTGGACGTAAGTGCCAATAGTTTAAGGTCATATGCATGGATTTTGGATGTATTTCATGTTTATACAAAATACTTCTTCATAAATCTAGCATTGGTTGGATTAGTGATGAGTTATCCATCCATTGAGATTAAAGAATAAGCTCCATTAGAGTAGACCTTATGTATTGAATAAGGTCCTTCTCATTTTGGATCCAGCTTGGGAGGTTTATTTCCTAGTATCATTGGAGTTCTGAGAACTAATACCAATTCTCCCTGAATGAATGAACAAAGACAAACTTTTTTGTTGAAATCTCATGCTATTTGATTCTGATAGACTTCCAAGTGGTGCAAGGTGCACAATCTTTTCTCGTCTAATCATTCCAATTCATCCAATCACTTTTGATATTGTTCATATGTAGATAAATGATCGCAAATGGTTAATCTGAGCGAGGGTAATTGAACCTCAATGGGAAAGATTGCTTCTGTTCTATATACTAATGAATATGGAGTTGACCGCGTTGTAGTGCGGGTGGTTTTTTGATAAGCCCATAAATCATGAAAGAGTTTATCAAGCCATGATTTATTATCTTTATCCACCATCTTTTGCAGTATGTTTGAAATAGTCTTGTTGAAAGCTTCTATCTGGCCATTGGCCGCTGCATGATATCGAGATGAATGATTGGATTTGATGTTGTATTCTTGATACAACTTCCTCACCTCAGATGAACAGAATTTGGTGCCATTGTCCGTCAATATAGTATGAGGGACACAAAATCTGGTAATGATGTTAGACTTGATGAAGCTAACAATGCATTTAGAACTAACTTCTTTGAGGGGTATTGCCTCTGCCCATTTGGAAAAGAAGTCAGTAGCAGTAATAATGTACTTAAACTGCTTAGATGTAGCTGAAGGGTAAGGTCCTACTATATCCATTCCCCAAGTGGAAAATGGCTATGAGTATTTAGCTATATGAAGAAACTCTGGGGGTTGATGAATGAAGTTGGCATGTACTTGGAAATAATGACACTTATTTGTGAAATCAACACAATCTTGTATCATTAAAGACCAAAAATATCCAAGCCTTCGAATTTGATCAGATAGTATGTGTCCAGACTAATGGGCACCACAAACTTCTGCATGCACTTCTTTCATGGCAGCCATTGTCTCTTCACCATCAATGCATCTAAAGAGAACTACATCAAAACCTCTTTTGTAGATAATTTTCTCTAGGTGATCTGGGCTATCATAAAGAGTAAAATTTACCACACGTCGCCAGATTTGTTCTTTCCCAGCTCTATCAGGTGGAAGTGTTCCATTTTGAAGTTATTCCCTGATAGGTGTCATCCATCCTGTAGTATGACCATATGGTTCAGATATGGGACTAATTTCATTGATTTCCTCTATTCTGGTTTAAACATAAGGTGAAATTGTATGACGGTGGGAAATACTGATAGTTGTCTCGTCCTGATTTTGCAGAGTTGTGGCTATATTAGCTAATGCATCATCTTGGTCATTTTGTGATCTCGGGACATAAGAAAATGTCGGTTCCAAAGGAAATTCTTCCATTAACTCTATGACATAATCATACAAAGGGATTATTTATTCTTTTTTGATTGCATAATCCTTATTGACTTGTTTGATTAATAGGTCTGAATCACCTTTCACCTTTAAGTGATTCGCTTGTGCTTGAAGCACCAACTCCAATCCTGTGATAAGAGCTTGGTATTCTGCTTCATTATTTGTACCGCCTCCCAACAATGAGAAGGAATAAGGTAGCACTACCTTTTCTGGGGAAATGAGTACAATTCCTAACCCAACCTTTTTGAATTTAGGATCTTCTATTTTCTTCCCTGTTGGACTTCTGGAAGCACCGTCAAAGTACATTTCTCATGTTTGAAGATTATCTTGAATAGAGAAGACTTCCTCATCAGGAAGTTTAGTATCTAAAGATGTATCTTCTACTGAAGGATGTTCAGCAAGGAAATCAGCCAGAGCTTGGCCCTTTATTGCCTTTTGAGACACATACTGGATATCAAATTGCTGCAAAATAACTTCCCACCTTGCCAGACATCCTGTAAGCATTGGACGACTAAGGATGAATTTGAGTGGGTTATTGCGAGATACCAATTGGACCTCGTGATGTTTTAGGTAGTGTCTCAACTTCTAAACTACAAAGATTAATTCTAGGTAGCACTTCTCAATATTTGAGTATCAGGTTTCTGATTTAAGCATAGTCTGACTGAGATAGTAGAGGTTGTTTTCATTCTCAGTATCATTATTTTGAGAAAGAAAGGAACCTAATGAAAACTCTAAAGCTTTCACATAGAGGATAAGTGGTCTCTCTTCAACAGGTGGTATTAACACTGGTGGACTCAAGAGATACTTCTTGAGAATATCGAATGCTTCTTGACATTCTTCAGTCCACTGGTAAGTGACTCCCTTCTTCATAAATTTGGTGAAGGGTAAACTTTTTCCTGCCAAATATAGGCCAAGTGTCCTTGAATTCCTCTCAATTTCTTTAAATTTCAAGGAGGTGACATACTAAGGATTGACTTTTTCTTCTCAGGATTGACCAAAATACCACAATGGCATACAACGAAGCCGAGAAATTTTCCGGAGGTTACCCCAAAAGAACATTTTAAGGGGTTCATCTTCAAATTATATTGCTGAAGTTTGTGGAATATGACTTTCAATTCATCCAAGTGATTAGAACATTTCCTGGATTTAACCACTAAATCATCCACATAACATTCAAAAAACTTCCCCAGAAAGGGTTTGAAGATACGATGCATGGCATGCTAATATGTTGCGCCTTCATTCTTCAGGCCAAAGGGAATTACCTGATAGTAAAACAAACCCTGAGGGGATATGAAGGCTGTATATTCCTCATCTTTTGGAGCCATTCATGTTTGATTATATCCTGAATATCTATCCATGAAGGAAAGTGCTTCATATCCAACTGTTGTGTCAATTAAGAGTTCTGTTATTCGAACTGGAAAATCATCCTTAGGACAATGCCGATTAAGATCTCTGAAATCAATGAAAACTATAATATTTCTATTCTTCTTTTTCACAGGGACAATATTCTCCAACCACTTGGGATATTGAACTTCTCTAATGAAGTTATCTTTGATAATCTTATCCACTTTATCTTCAATTTTGGAAGCATAGGTTGGGTGGGTTCTTCTAGCGTCTTGTCTGAATCCTCGATGTTCTTCTGGCAAACCCAAACGATGAGTGGAAAAATCAAGATCAAGCCTTGGAATCTCTTTATATTTCCAAGAAAATATATCTCAATTTTTCTTTAAAAATGAAACATACATATCTTTCTCTTCAAGAGTCATGGCCGCACTAATTAAAGTGGGGCGTGGACCTTCTTTTGTACCCAGATTTATTTCTCTGAGTTCATCCATGGTGGTAGAGATACCCTCTTTAAATGCTAGAGGAGTATCCCTAATATCTTCCTATTCTTCTTCAACATGTGTTATTTCTTCTATTTTTAATTTCATAGTAGATGATGAATTAAAATTTCCATGATCAGAAGAGATGTTAAAATTTGAACATCTTGAAGAAGAAGCTTCCATTTCCGACCCGATTGATGATGAAGGGTCTTCCTTGGGTAATATAGAGGATATGATGGATTGATAATCAACATCATCATTCACCTCTGATATTGATATAACTTCTTCTGGCCTGATTGGAAAAGTATAGACTTGCTGGATTTCAGCGGATGAAATGAATACATCTCTATTTGATCTTTCATCATTGCTTGGTGGATCACCACTTTATCCCATGTTGTCTGGCTTGATTGCTGTAATTGACATTATGGAAGTTTCCATAAGAGTATTTTGATTTGGGTCTATCCTGTCAATTTGACTGATAGGCAATACATAATCTGTACTGACATGTGTGAATGGGTTTACTGAAATCTTTTCCAAACCATATGGAGCATTAACTTTGGTAATATATCTTGTTGTGGATTTCTCCTTTCCCTTCATGTGATAGAATTATGCCTCAATGTATTGAGATCCACATGTATTGAATGGGGCCTTATCACCATACAATGTCCCAATTTTACCATCGAAACAATATTTGAGACATTGATGGTATGATGAAGGGATAACCGCATGTTGATGTAGCCAGGGTCTTCCAAGCAAGATGTTGAAGGCTGAGTCTTGATTAAAAACCATGAAATATGAATTGGATTCAAGATATAAAAACTGAGTTCTGAGTGTAATCTCACCTAGTGGTTCTTGTTCATTTTTATCATATCCTTGTAACATCAAAGTATAAGGAGATAAATCAAATTCTGTGAGGCCCAATCGACGAAGTGTACGAATGGTGATGAGGTTGACTCCTGAACCATTATCAATGAAAACTCTTCGGACGTCTACACCATTGACCTTTCTAGATAAGTACAAAGGTATAATATGTCCATGCACGACATCATCTTCATCTTCATCTGTGAAAGATATCACTGCATGGCATTCTGCATGATTATTTTCTACATGGTAGACTTCAACTGCAGCAATTTTAGTTTCAAATTACTAAGGACTTGATAAAGCCTCGATGAGTGCCTCCTAAAGATCCTTTGATAAATTCAAAGCATCCATAATTGATAACTTGTCCAGTATTTGGGCCAAGTGTTTCAATACATCATACTTTTGATCCAAAGGTCTGCGTTTCCCAACGGGAACATGTGGTTTAATAGGTACCTTAGAAGTAGATGCTTTGGAAGTAGATGCATATTGTATCGGAGTAGGGGTTGGCAATAATCCTGGCTTTGTAAGATTAGACCGAATAGGTCTATTTACTTACTAAGAGGGAGAAGGTGGAATCACTAACCAATCCTCCAGAATAACTATTCCAGGACTGAGTCTGCTATTGGTGGAAGAATTTGCTTGTACTTGTTGAGCCCATTGAAGGGTTCTGCCACGAGTTTCTGCTACATACACAGTTCTACTAGGGGTAGAATTGGAATAGTGGCTTCTGGGATATCCATGTCTTCCTCTGTATCCCAAACCTCTGGAACTCCATCCAATTCCTCTGTTTGATACAGGGAATTCAGGCTCATCAAAATCGAAACTGCGACTGACATAAGGATCTGTTAAATGAATCATATTAATAGAACCAAAGATCAGCTCTTCTTCTGATGAAGATTCTGCCTGATCATCCAATTTAGGTTGTGCCGTTTGGTGGGGCGGTGCCCGTGGTTTTGAAGTATATGGCATAAAATCTGCCAGAGTCAAAGACAACTTAGGCTTTGACACGATTTCATCTTCTTCTGATTGTTCCTATTTCTTTGAATTATGTCGCCCCTTTGAGAATTTTCCATTTGATGAAGAGGGTTTTGCTGTGCCATTCATAGCAGAAGATGCAATTGGTTTCTTCTATTGAATTTTCAAAATGGCATGAGTTCGGTTGATTGTCTTTCTGACCATCCAATCATCATATTTTTGAGCATTTTTGTTCTTTAATTCTTTCCACTTTCCTTCTTTCTCTAGATTTGTAGCAATAACACATGCTACCTGAGATGAAGAACCTTTTATTTTAACTTGTCCCGAGTCCACCATATTTTGTAGGGGGGGTCTTTGAAGACAAAACACTCCTGAATGGGATGCCCCAACATCTGATGAAATGGGAAATAATTGGTATGGTCTTTATCTCCTTCCTTATTCGGCCTCTTGGGCCTTGGCAATTGAACCAAATTATTTTCCAGAGCTGAAATGAAGTAACCAGGAACCTATTCATTTTGGAAAGAGTAAACTTTGCTCTTTAGATCCTCAAATTTTTTCTGTCTTTGATCTCTTTGATCATATTGATGAAACAGCCTATGTTGTTGATGCTCAGGAGGCGGAGCCCTTCGAGAAGATGAAGGTTTAGAAGTAGAAGCAGGTATAGGTGCTTGTTTAAGCATAACTGTAGCAGTCTATACTCTACCCATTATCCTTTCTAGACCTGATGGAATTACACGAGTTTTATCCTTACTCTTCATAAGAGAGTATTCAATCTGCTGAGCGATCGAAGTAAGGTCTCAAAACCCTTCTGTGTATTTCATAGGGATCAATGGTGTGTGAAACTCATCACGCAAATTTTCCACACAAATTGGCAACAACTCTTCTTGAGGGAGTGCTAAGCTTAGGGAATATGTTAATCCCTTCCAGCAAGAAATGAAATCTAAAACCCTTTCATTATCCCTTTGCTTACAATTTGTAAGATCAAAAACTATTGTCTTTGGAAAAGTTGAGTTGAATTGAAGAAGGAATTGTTGATGAAGATCCTCCCACCTGGTAATTGACTGATATTGCAAGCTTGTATACCAGACAAAAGTAGAACCTTTTAATGACTGTACAAAACATCTGAGCTTAACTACTTCTTGTTACTGAGGTGTTCCCATCATAGGATTTCAACAAGAAATAAAATGTGTTAAGTGTTGCTCTGGGTCTCCCGAACCATTAAATATTGGGAATGTGGTACTTGAAAAATTTGATGGGGGAGGAATTGTGTCTACCCATTCAGGGTAATCTCTCTTCTCTGGTTGAATTTGAGCATGTTTTCCCTCCATATCTTCCAACCGAGCTGTTAATGACTCAATAGTAGTTATTAACTTTTGAGAAACATCCGTTTGAGCTTGGACCTGAGCTGGTGCAATAACTGGATCTTGGACAGATGTGGTAACTGGTACTGCAACTGATGGTAGCACCGCCGATTGTTGTTGCACATGACCCATAGGATTAGACCTGTGAGGGTTTACTAGTAGAGGAGGATATTATTGATCTATCTCAGTAACTGCAACAAATTCCCTTGGCTGACTGACTCCAGCACACTAAGGAGTAAGACTATCTTGAAGTAGTTCTGCATTCAACCTCCTCAATTCCTTCATTTCTTCCTCCTATTGTGAAAATCTTTGCTCTAGTGAGAGTGATTGGCCTTCTCCAGAGGAAGGGAATGTAACCTGATTCTTTCATTTCCCCTTGTTGGATCCCTTTTGGAGAGGGGGAAGTGGGTTACTTGAAGGATTACCTAGATTATAGGTAATCCTTTGATTTCATGTATGCACACCTTCTTCATTTGTGTCTGTGCATACAACCTCTTGAGCTGGAACCTCTTTATCTGATCCCTATGAGTGAGCCTCATCTGGGGTATCAACAACAATGTAATTAATGACATTGATTGATGCATAACGCATTTCATCCCTTCTATCGGAATTTCTGCGATATTGTCTTCTTCCATGTCCTTGATGAGACATTTCCTTTTGTTGATTTGATCCCTCAGGAACTTCTTGAAGAACTGTAATGTGGAGGGAATCTTCTGATAATTTGGATCTTCGTTCCTATTGTGGCTTCTTCCCTAATCGAGAGAAGTATGAATTTCTCTGAGGGAGAGATTGAGGATTTGAAAAAGTCCCTAGTCCCGTGGACTGGGGCTGTTTCTACTCAACTCCTCGAATCCTATTTGTTGATTCTGAGGGTTGGTTTAAAAGAGTCCCCAGTCTGGTAAGCTGGGGTGGTTCTTGAGCTGCTATATCTGATACTTTCTTGAAATCTCTCTTGATCTTGCAGAATTTAGTTCAGAAATTGTCTGGATATATCAACCTACATCCACTCTTATCACCCAACTCAAAAGACCATTGGATGATTTTTGACACTTCTGTCACTTGATGATGTGCTTTCTCCAAACGAGAGGCATGTTCAATATTCTCGTTTGCTTGATGCAGGATTAATTCAACAAATTGTTCTCTGTATGCTTGATTTTGAGAAGAACTAGTTGAGGCATGTTCTTGAGCGAGCCTTTTATTACAAACAAATCCAATTGGATGTGGCCATCCATGGGCAATAACATTGCATGAGACCATTTTCGGTGGGCTTTGCTGACTGGAGAGTATAGTGAAATGTAGTAATCCATGAGCACCCCATCCCCTGATATGAATACCAGATGGGGCATTGGCAATTAACTGGCGCAATATTCTTAGTACACCAAGGCATGAACGCTGAAGGGCTCTCTGCTGCTTTTCAGCCTTCGGATATCGAGAAACGGAGAGAGATGCCAAGTCAATTTGGAATTTTAACCCTTCTATTATCTTGACATGATTTTAATATTCATCATAAGTTATATTTTCTTTTTCAACTAAAAAAGAGTTTTCCATACATTGAGACAAATATCATGAATTCCATCTTCTGTCAACATCTCTGGAATGTCATACCGAGAGTCAGTCAAAGGCCAAAACATAACTGGCACTTCACCTTTTTCCAGTTGTTTTCTCATATTCAGTACTTCCTCTTTATCATTCAGTGAAGATTCTTCTACCTGATTAGACAAAATTTGGTGCTTCTTTGTTGCTTCATCAGATTCAACAAGATCGGAAGAGAATTCACTGATCAAACTAGAAGATGAACGACCCAGGGGTGGTTCAGAGAATGACCTACACCCTGGTCTATCTTTTGATTGAGAAAGTAATTCACCCGATATTGGTAAAGAATCAGACATGAATGGCTTCACAATTTCAAGTTCCTCAAGATAAGAGGGCTTTCTCGTCACTACATTTTCTATTCGAGCATTTTCCAGGCAATGTGAATTACTGCTGCGGAGAGGACTTCCGCAGCTAAATTCATCATCATGGGGAGGACCACCATGGTGGGTTACAGAAAAAGATGAAACATTTTTCTCCTTGGTCTTCTGGCCACACAGAGGGTTCATTAGGCTCTCATCTAAAGATGAAACTTCGAGATCAACCGAATTGTCATGAATCAAGCCTTCATGAGGAAGTATGTTATGCAGACCTTCGGAATTAATGTTCCCACTATTGGGAACTGAGAGAGTAAAATCTTGAGTTGCAACAGATAATTGTATGAGTGCATCAAGAACTCCAGCATTGAGTGAGGCCTTGTTATAGATTGGCCCTTGATTTATTGATTGTGCTGGGAGGGTCTTCTTCTTAGACACCTTATTACTCACTTTAGGAACCACTTGTTGACGAAAGTGGTCATTATGGGCAGATTTATGTGCCTGCTCAGGAGAAATGATCAGGTTAGGCTGATTATCTCAACTCATATCAGGTGTATGTTCCTGACTTTATTGTCCGTATGATATGGGGGAGTATGCCCCACAACCCTCTTAGACTGGAACAGAGGTTTGTATCAGTTCTGGAGTGAACTGTTGATGTGTCACTCCACTAGTAGGGATAGATTTTCATTTCTTTCCCTGTGATGTTGCTGAAGTTGTTATTATATTCTAGAAGGCATCCAGAATATGAGAATGGATTTGTTTCTGCTCTTTTACCATTGACAGAATATGCTTGGTGACTTAAGCTGCCAAAACGGGAATATACGTCTATTCCATTCTTGGAGTAGGTGTATGTTCCTGCTCTTGTCCTCCTTTTCCTGTCAGTGAATTCTGACAGTAATCAAGTGTGGGGGCAGAGAGTTGAGTCTGCCTCCTGTTTGTCTCCGGAGCTTTCCCACTGATTTCTCCGGGTGCTACCAAACGAGACTGTTGGTAGGCTTGATCAATACTGGCAGGTGTATGTGCCTGTTGATTCCACTCCTCCGAATGTGGTTGACGAACTTCCTTCAATATTGGCAGACAAGACTGCTGGCAGGATTGATGAGTGTAAGCAGGTGTATGTGCCTGTTTACCAGTTGTCAAAACATTGGGTTTGCAGGCTTCATCGCATGTAGTCAGACAAGCTTGCTGACTAACTGATGATTTGTAAATAGGTGTATGTTCCTGTCTATAGTACTCTGTTGGAATTTCCTGGTGGGATTGGCGTGTTGCTGCCAGAAAAGTCTGCTGGATAGCGAAATTAAAACAGACGGGTGTGTGTACCCGCTCATTGCTTTCCACCAAGTTAGGTTGGTGGATTTCTCTGGAAACGATAGAGATAAGAACCTGCTCACTGTTAATCGGTCGTCGCCTCTGGTGGTTCATCTTGCCTTCTCGGGTTCGAGGAACCTAATCCGAATTCCTGGAGACGACACCCTCATCATGTTGAGGGCGCACTGTCGTGCGAGTCTGGTGGCGATTGTTGGTGGGATCCCTCGAGAAGGACTCATGTTTCCTTGAATTAAGGCCTTGAGTGGACTTCTAATTTACCTCCTCAGAATATGGGAGGGAATCGTGATTGCGTTCCAAGGATAACGACCCGAAATGGTTGGAGACGGTAGTTAGCACCGCCTGCTTCTTGATCGTTGGTCGTCGCTGTCCGGACAACCAGGGTGAATTATTGACTTGGAGGGATTGTCTAGCGGCCTCCAGAGTCAGAATAGTACCATTTTGATGGTACTCCTTAACCATCGCATTTTATACCCAGTATTGAAGACGCTGAGTAGGTGATATCGTCCTCAGAGCGGATGACGATCCAGCAGGAGTAGCAGCAGATGCATTCACAGCAGAGGTTTTCACAGAAGAGGCATTCACAGGTGTGAACTTAAGAGAATCCATTTCTATAATGTAGAAGATCTTTGAAAAGAGTGCCTGATTGATATAACTAACATAATCAAGATAAGTTCGGCCACTACATCTTTTGAATGAGCACATATGTTATTGATTTTTCTGTTGGCCCTCTCATTGAGTTTAAATAGGGGCCTAACAAAATAAGTAAAACATCATTTTAACTTGGTTAAGGATTCAGGTCAGGTTCACCATTTTTTGTTTCCTTTGTAAATGGGGATGACCTTGTTGATTTAAGGTTCAAACATTCCAAGCGGTTTCTAACGGGTTTGTTCATAGAACCGGAAATATCCAATGATTCTATATCCATTTGGACCTACTTTCCAAAGGTAGGTGCTCACTAGTTATGAACTGATAAGGCTTAATAATTTTCATTGGTTGAGAGGATGGGAGGTCAGACTCATCACACCCTTTTGGGGGAATTATTGTCTACTCTGGGACTCTCTTTATAGATTTAATTTATGTTCATGAATACTTATTACATTACCAAGTATGAAAATGAGCTTTCATTTAGATCTGACAATCAATGATTAGTATGAATGAGATTTAGAGAATCTTTTATATGTATTAGAGGTTATTCATCGATAGAGAATCATATGTGTTTGTTAGAGATTCTTAGTTAATTTTATCCTTTGACACATTATATAGAAATCTCTTGGTCATTATGATAACCATACTGGTTTTAAAGCAACTCAGCGGGGCACTTGAAGTTTATTGTCATTCAGAAGGACATAGATTATTTCAGAGTTGGGATCGTACCCACAGATGGTCTACCTACGTATCCTTTGTTTTGGAAAAGGAATCATAACCAACGTAGTTCGGGTAAAGAAGTATTAGATTTATGCATGATTGACGGCTCAAAGAAAGATTTCATAATTACTTTTACACTCTAAGCTCACGTAAATCATGCTCGGTGTGAGAAACAAGAGGTATTGGTAAAACCAGACAATTGTGCCATGAAAGATGCAATTATAAGAAATTATGTGGGGCTTATGTATGTATGACTGCCTAGATAGATAAAGATTAGGATTTACTTCAGGTAAGAAACCCAGGAACAAGGTTCATAAAGGTATATGTGCTTTATGGAGATTTGGATACTTAACTTAGGACTTAATCCTGAAAAGGATGCCCAAATTAGAGAGGACTTATGATTGGGTTTTACTCCTGAGAAGGAAGCCCAAATCAAAAGTAAATTAAGACTGGTTAAGAGAAATTAGGACTGGGGATTACTCTTAAAGAAGAGGCCCAGGTTAAAGGGAATTATGACTGGGGATTACTCCTAAAAAGGAAGCCCAGGTTAAAGGAATTTGAATTTTGGGAACATGGGGATTACTCTTAAGGAGGATGCCCATATTAAAAGAAATATGGTTGGGGCTTACTCCTAATGAGGATGCCCAAAATTATGGGAACATGAAGACTGGGGCTTACTCTTGAAAAGGAGGCACTGGTTAGGGGACTCGGGGCTTACTCCTAAAGAGGATGCCCATATTTGGGGATTTGAGATTGGGACTTACTCCTGAGAAGGAGGCCCAAGTTAATGGAATTTATAAGTGGAGATTACTCCTAAAAAAGATGCCTGATTTAGAGAAATTATGACTGGGGCTTACTCCTGAAAAGGAGGCCCAGGTTAGGGAACATATCATCTTTAAAGGATGAGGTTGAATGAATGAAGTATCTCACCTTAGTGACATGAAGATATGTAAATCACTAAGTTTTAAGAGATGTTCTACAGAATTCCTTTCAGATAAGGAATCCAACCAAGAAATCATGCCATGAATGGATTTGAAGAGGGTTCTGAAGGCTTAACCTTGAAGAGGAGAGGTGGATTTGAATATGAGAGGTGAATAGGCAGGAGGGGCACCCAAAAAGAGAAAGGTGTGAAAGTCATGTGTGGGCACGCAAGTCCTGGTAGCGCAAGTATACTTGCGCGACACATGGGTACTTGCGCGACGGTCAACCCTTAGGGTAATACTTGGGTGAGACTTGGCTCAAGCCATTAGTATTATCCCTAAAGTCTTCCAAAAAGAGTGGCACGCAAATTTTGTTGAAGGGATAAGGTGGTACGCAAGTGTGGACATTTCCCTTAAGGGCTGGCCACTTAGGCTCACAAGTGTTGATGAGTTTAAGCACTTAGGACTTGTTTCCCTCATTTAGACCTTCCATTCTAGATAAGAAATTACCTTAGAAGTGTTCGAAAGACTTCCAGAAGAGACTTGGGTGACCAGAGCTCGAATATGAGTTTTGCAATTTTTTTGTCCTCGAAATGGGGGGCCCAAAAGGGGTATTTATAGGCTAGGGAAGACCTTGGGAGAAAATCAAAAAAGGCACTCAAGTCACCTGTGTGACCACTATGCAGCATGCAAGTCTACTTGCATGATCATGATGAAACTTGCACGACCCAAGTGGGAAGAAATCCTTCTTCATGCCTTTGTTGATTTTTGATGTTTCTTCAAAGGATGAATCACTTTGGACTAAGGTATTTCCATTTTTCATTCATTATACTTTTTGACGGAAAGTAGAATCAACAAATACAAGAGAGAATTATTTTCCTCTAAGAATGCTCTCAAGTTAGAAGAGAGATCCTCCTCCATCGAATCAAGGAGATCGCTTTGGAAGCGGCTCTAAAGGTGATCGAAGGAGGACGTCATAAGAGAAGGCTCCTCCATGCTAGTACCCAGAGATCCTTTCAGTGATGTCTAGGGATATGTGGAGCATGTGTGGATCACCAATAGAGGAATCGTACACTTAGATTTTGTGACACAACGATGGATCATATCGGATCGTGACTGAAAACATCAACAGAGAGAGAATTACATCAAGGTAATTCTTGTCTTTTTAATTTAATTAAGTATAACCAACATATGATGATCTTATCTATGGTTTTAAGACTCCCATATTTTCTTTTTTTCTTCATTCTATTCCAAAGATCTGTCGTTTTATCATCTTGACGGATCTCATATTGATCATTATTAACGGAAAAATTAAAGTTGGGTACACCCATCCACGTGCTTCTGTTGCACCTAGAACCTACATTTTCTACATATACTACTACGATCTATTTAATTTTATTTTTTAGTGGATTATTTTATTATATCAATCCCTATAGATTACTTCTTTAGTGATGGTTTTCTCACTCTAATTATCATTCATGTGTTGCTTATATGTGGAACCTAGTTTGACACTCTTTGGCAATTTTTTCAATCTTCATTTTTTATTTTTAGTTTTTCATTGACATTTATAGTGTGATAAAATAAATCTTTCAAAAAATATATTTTTTTCATATTGAGTAATAAATTGAAAATTTGACCAATAGTGCACTAGTGATTCAAACTACAATAATTTAATGTGATAATATAGAATTTTTTTAGCCTTTTTACATCAATTAAATTATTATTAATAGTTGGTATTTTTTTGGAAAAGAGTTTAGCTAATTGTTAATTTTTTAATAAATCTTGATGGAGATCTATAACACTTTAAAAGAATCTCAGTTATCCTATAATAAAAACTTATGTCTGAAAAAACAATTCAAGAAACCCGAATCAAATGTAGCTCCCTTCGAATAATTTCATTGATTTTAATCATGTTTTCATTACTAATTTCACTTGTTCATTATTTTATCTCATACACCCATTTTTAACACCTTCCCATTGTTTCTCATGCTTTTATTCACATGAAATTTTTATTTAGATTTGACATAATTTTATATATTTCTTCTATTTTATAACCTCTATCACACTTTCACTCATCATCACACACACTTTCACCAATATTTTTTTTACCATACTTATCTTGAGTCCCAATTTCACTTGAAATTTTTTAATGTTTTTTATAAAGAATAATATGATATTGCATGGTAAAACTTCATAGTTAAATGTAAGAACATTCAAACTGAGCATTATAAATCCTACTAATTTCATACTATAATGAATAAAGAATATTGAAACTTTTTATTAAAACTAAATATTAGTGTTATTGAACTGTAACATAATATTATGTCTAAAAATTCTTTTTTGTACATAAATTGGTTGTAAAAAATACCATAGAACCACTAGAAAGTAAGAAAAAGTCTACTTAATGCAATATAAAGGGGGTCTATACCAAATTATACATAGCCAAAACTGTATTCATGGGGTATGATTGGTAAATATCATAAGTAATCACTTTAACATCCCACAATTTTAGAAACCGCTAATTATGGTTTTATCTAACCTAACTTCATAATTTATGTGTGTTGTAGAAGATTCTTACCTATAAATAGTAATCTTTTATACATGAATTTATAGACTAAGAATAACATAAGTTCAAAAGTGAATATAATAATATAAAAAAAACATTTGATATAATAGAACTCAATATCATCATTTTATATATATATTATTTTATTATATATATAGTATGTTGATTTATTTTATATTATTATTCTTATATAGACTAGTTTTTCAGTTATGGTTTCATATAAAGTAAAAATTTCTCATTTCCTTAAATATGTTTTGAATTTCACTTCAATATTATTTAATTTATTTTATAACCTGAAATGTAACATTTTTTTAAATAATGGATAGAATTTGGATGTATGAAACTGATCATATATCAAGCAGTTTTCAAAAAAATTTGGTGATATTTTTATATTTTTCATTTGACAATGCTTTAAATAGAGGTCATATAAATTTCCTATGTTATAATTATATTTTAATACCTTGGTTAAGTCATGAAAAAGTTATCTAACATGTCACAAAATATGGTTTTCAAAAAAACTACTATGTATGGAATCACAATGGGGAGAAACGTAAATCTCAAAATGTTCATGATTGAAATAAGGGGACTGGATTGGAGAATTTATTAGATAATTTTTTTCTATTTATTAATCATTATTAGAAAGAAATTTTTCCAATATAAGAATACAATGATACGAGTACACATGATGCATGTAATGAAAATGATGATTTTTATAGGATGAAAAAATTGAATGATGTTTCCATGACTCTAGTATATCAATATGTGGTAAAATGAAAATGTTGGAATTTTTGATATGGCTATTCATGGGAAAATGATGTATGGGATTTATAATATTGTCATTAATTATATTCTTAACTTTTTGAATTAATTTCTTCTAAATTATACAGATATTCCCTAAAACCATTATATATCATGAAAGTTAGTTGACAAACTTGGATTTTCAAAAAATAAAATTCATGCTTACCTGAAATATTACTGCTTATTCTAGGAGGAAACAATTGATAGAAATGATTGTATAAAATGTGGCATGTCTTGATGAATCCAAATATTGTTGTAACACCATTTTTTGTGCCATAAAAAGAAATTTTTAACTTTCCATTGATTCCTAAACTCTAAAAAAAATCATTTCTGATGAAATATCAATAAATATGCAATGTCATGATACTGAGAGAAAGAAAGATGATCAGTTTTTTCATCTAGAAGATAGATTATTATGGAATACATTTGATGATCGATATCCTAATTTTGTAGATAACATGTGTAATGTATGTTTGGGTCTATCATGTGATGATTTTAATCCAATTTTTCATATTATTACTTTACAAAACACGTGGTCGATTTTCATATACATTTATAACCTTCCTCCATGAATGTGTATGAAAAAAAATCAATTTCATGTGTATACTCATATTTGGACCTTCTGATCATGTAAATGATATATATGTATACATGCAACCTTTAATAAAATATTTTAAGCATATTTGGAATGTGGTAGTGCACACATATGATTCCTATTTGAAAGAAATATTTCATATTCATGAAGTTCTTATATAGATGATAAATGATTTTCATACTTATGTAATGATGTTAGGATGGATCATAAAGGGAAAACTTTTTTTTCATATTTGTATGAAGAATAAAAAATCTAGAATACTTAGATATCTATATAGTTTATGTTTTATGGGACATAAATGTTCTCTTCTAATGGATTATCTATATAGTAATAATCATCAATGGGTTGAAAATAGCATAGAGAATGTAAATCCACCTCAATGTATGTCTATAAATGATGTTCTTAATGAATTGAAAGTTGTCATTTTTTCATTTGGGAAGGGTTATATTAAATCTATGAAGAGGAATAATGTTTCTACTTAATCCAATTATAATTGGATAAAGAATATTATCTTCTTTGATTTTCTTTATTAGTAAACCAATTTGTTTCTTCATTTCTAATGCATAATGCACATTGAAAAATATATATATGTGAAATGTTTCTTTCAAATATTTTAAATTTCAAGGGAAAGAAAAAATATGATTTATGATCTCGTTGTGACTTGGTGACTTGGGTTTTCATACTAGAATTGCATATTGTGTCTATTAGTGAAAATAAAAGGAAAGTTTCATGTTCTTATTATGTGATAACACCCATAGGAAAAAATTAATTTATGGAATTAATAGAGACTATCAAAGTTCCCAATGGTTATTCAAGAAACATATCAAAATGGTTCAATATAAGAGAGTTGAAGATAAAATCTATGAAGACTCGTGGTTATCATATCCTTATACATGAGTTGAATCCAATAGAAATATTTCATCTACTATCCAATAATGTAATGGTGGAAGCTATTCAGTTTTTTCATTTTTATAGATATATTTGTGCTAAGAAATTTTCCAAGTAATTCATTCAAAAAATACTATAAGAGGAACCATTAATTTTTTGTGAGTTAGAGAAAATGTTTCCACCATCATTTTTCACATGAAATCTATATATAACTATCCATATTCCAACTAAAATACTTCTTGGAAGACCTATTTATTTTTTTAGGATGTATCCAACTAAAATAAATATGTACACATTGAAGTCTTATGTCTGGAATATGAATCATCTCAAATGATCTATCATGAAATATTACTTGGCTTGAGAATGTATGGATTTTTGTTCAATGTATTTGTCTAATGTGACTATGAGATAGAACAGACCAACGAGAAATACATAATTTCATTATAATCAAATTGAATCCACTTTTCTATCACATCCCCAAATAGGGGAAATTCGTGGATCATATACATTGACTACATTAATCCTTAAAGAAAGGGATATGGGATATCGCACAGTTTTTTTAAATGTGATTTGTTTGATGACTACATCAAGTAAGTAAATTGAAAATTTATATGTTATCTCATCCCATGTAGTTGTACATATTTCTTAAACTATTTCTATCTTTTCTGTAGGGAACGTAAATAAATTATAAATAAAAATCATCATTATTTATCTTTGAGAAGAAGAGAGACTTTTCATAGAAAATAGTTTTCTAATTGGTTAAAATTTAAGGTATAATTTTTACTATAATAAAATAATATAATTAATATTTAGTTAATTTTAATATTCATTTATATTTTATGTATTGATTTTTACAGCTAACTTTGTCTTAGAAGAAATAAAAGTTTTGGATTTTGGTCATAATTTTGTGGTTCGTGAATGTAAATCAATTGTGATTAATGGGTACAAATTTATTATCACTGAATGAGAAATGAACATGAGAACACAACATGATAGTGTTATAGTAACTACCACAACACACATTTATGTTGGTGCATCTGATATTAGACCTTGATTTAAAAATTAATCTTATTATGGAGTCATTGAGAAAATACTAATATTGGATTATTACTCTCATGGTTGAGTCACTTTGATGAAATGAAAGTGGCATGATTCAATGACAAGACATGGAATATTTATATATGATTATAGATTTCAATTTATTGACATGACTTGCACTATTTCTACTGATGATCCATATATATTAGCATCATTGGTGAAAAGAGTTTTTTATTTGAATGATCATCTACAGCCTGAATTAGATGTCATTATTAAAGTAATCTCAAGACATATTTTTTATCATGGTGGAGATGAAATTGAAACCATCACTTCCCTCATTGGTCTCGATCAATTTATTACTTATGATGACTCCAATAGTTCAATTTTCAAATTTTATTGTGAACCTGAAGTTGAGGTGTAAAATATATATAATCATTCATCTGTGTTCTCAGTTATTTTGGTTTATCTTGACTTGGGTTTTGTAGGTTCATACTATTCAAATTTTTTTACTATTGATTAAAAATATTTTGTATCCAACTTGAAATTCATGTGCATTTTCAATATTTACTGGTAGTTTTTCTCTTTATGTTGCATTTTTTAATATTTAATTGAACTATATTAGAACCTAACAAATCAAAAAAACTGAAACAATTAAAATATAATAAAAAACAAGATAAAATAAACTGAAACATATTAATATAATTAGAATGAAAATAATAACCTAACCAAAAATATGGAAAAATGACCTAACCCAGAATTAAATTAGATCGAATTGAAAATAGATGAATAAAACCGTATCATACCCATGATAAACATGATAATTTGAACTTTTTGGTTTTTCTATGACATATATTTTATGTTTTGATATTCTTCCCACTAAATATAATATGATTTTATCATGTCACTATATCTCCTTTATTTTGTTTGATAGTTGGTATTCCTTAATTATGTCATGTCACATATTCTTTCTTATTTGGCTTACACATTATTTATGAATTTATAATTAAATTTATATTTTTTTCAAATGAAGGAAATTAAAAGCATTAGAGGTATGAAAGAAGAGGTTTCTAGACAATAATCGTCATATAATATAGATAAGAATGCCTCCTCTAGTGTATGTTATTAGTATTTTATTTAAAATATATATATCAATAGAATATAATTCCATGTGATTAATTTTTTTTAACTTTTAATCAGAATCCACCACCTAGGAGAAAAGTAGTCTCTGATGAACCCAGTGGAAGTGGTGCTTAGATAGACGATACGTGGGTTAGTGCTATATCTACTCGCACCACTCTTTTTATCCAATCACACCCTTTCCCTTTATTAGATATACCATTTATCACACATTCTTATCCCACAATTTTATTAGAGGTGCTTGGGATATTTAGGCCACATATATTTTTTCTACCATTTATATCTGATCCTCCTCTTATTTTTTTCCCTTATCTGATGATGGATTCTACTCCCCATCCATATTATACTTTTCCACAAACATCCATGAAACCTTCTTTTCCTTATACTTTATTATCCCTAAACTTATACGTTCATATTCCTTCTACTTCTACTCTGAAACATCCTGATACTCATGAGAAGACATTGGACCCCATTTTTACTGTATAGGTCAATGATCCTTTAGAGCCTAGGGATCCATAAGTACCCACTAATAATAAGATCTCAGGTATATCTACAGAACCCTAGTAAATTTTTTTGACCATAATTTATTTTCATTATAATATTTATTTATATAATATTTGTTTTTTCTTTTACAGTTGGATATTCCACTAGGAATCATGGGTATACATGCATGTGTAAGGTGTGGAACCGCTACACACATATGATAGTTGAGTAAAATGAGAATAATCAAATGATTAGTAAAATTGGGCAAGAATATAGGAGTTTTATAGAGACTCTTTCCTAATACTCTGACATCATTCCTGTCTAGAAAATCTCCTAGAGACACATTCCAAATGAAGTAAATAATAATGCTTGGGTGAAAATATGGGCAAGAAATTTAATTAGATTTAATGTTATGTTATTATTGTATTTATATGAATTAATATTTTGGTACAAACTTCATTATAATTTTCCTGATAGTGAGTTAGTAAGGACTACATGACACATGGAATTAGGTGAGCTGTGGAGAGAATATAAGAATGAGTTTTATAGTGGATGGGTTTCTATATTTTGAATGCATTTAGAGGTTATACCTATCATGAATGATTATCTAGCATCACGTTATCAGGAGATTATTTCTCATTGGAAGAGTTTAATGTATAATTTATTAATCAAATTTGATGTTTTAGAATGAAAATTATAATTATTTACATTAATACTATTTTTTAAAAAAATTATTTTTTAGAAATCTTCATAAAGTAATAAAAAAAGGATGCTAAGAAATATCTCCACATTTTAGGGTAGACTATGATGTCGGCATAGTATAGGAAGTGGGTATTTTTCTTCAAAACTAGTTTATAATTTTTCTATTTAAATAAATTATGGAAACAAAAAAATTTATATTTTAAATTATATAGATTCATTAGAATTTTTTCATAACAAATATATTGACGTATATGTGAATTTTTGAACATTACAATATATTGATGAAGAAAATAGATTAAAGATTTTTTTGAGGGATTGACATAGGAATTTGGATTAATATTGAATTTATTTATTTCCTGTGGGGCTTATATTGTTTTAGTGAAATAGTTTGGATTGGATGATGTGTTTGATTTATAGAATTTTTTACTTTTTTTAAGCATATAGTTTCCCAAGTCTCTCACCCTATTTGTAACCAATTGATTTTTTGACTCCTGGTCATCATAATTTGATAACCATACTCAAGTATTTCATTCTATACAGACATGATAAGAAATATGAATCCATGTTTATATAAAAGGAATCCCATATACCTCAATCTCAGGTTAATTTTTATCATGGTTGATTTTGATTACATAGTTTATTTTCAAATAAAATTTTTCATCACCACACTTGAGACTCGATGGTTGTATCTCAAAACAATAGCCTTAGTTTTATGGTCATATCATACTTGATCTCATCCTAATGGTGAAAATTCATTGAATCCTACTTAAATTAAATGAATTTTCTCAATAAATTCACTAAAAGAAAATGAATAAACCTCAAATAATACCCAACAACAATTCAGGTAATATACTGATACTCATGAAAGAAAATATATAGATAGAGGTAACTAAATTACATGAAACATGAATGGTATATCCTATGAACCACTAGTTTCAAAATGTATGTAAAAATATGCAAGGAATATCCTCATACTCATGATATTCTACTCCTGACTATGTTTGAGTGCTTATAGTACTACTTACAATGATAAATGATTTGGTTTTTCTATAATAAGAGATCCTAAAATTATAATAGACTTCCATTAAAGTTATTACATTATTGATTATTCCTAACATTCAACTTGTATAGTTGTAGGTTACTTTTTCTCATCTTGTGATCCACATATATACTTCTTCTTCTTGTTTTACTCAAAAATATTCTCAATAGTTTCTATAGAGTAATCACTATTTTTATTTTTTTATCACACATTACTCCAAAAATATGCATTCATGAATCACAATATATATCATGCACTAACAGAAAAAAATATAATTTGAAATTGAAATTGAAATATAAATTCTAGTGAAATAATATTTTTAGCTATTTGTAAACTTCTTATTCTTCTTCATACTTCTTATTATTATTTTCAAACATTATTCCATGTATACTAATGTGTAGCATAATTTTCTATAGTGTGGTTGAGGGATTAAATTGCAACTACTCCTACATCATTCAAAGTAAATATTTATTCAACGTTTGAATCTTATAATTCCTTTTCATGAATTTAAAATCTTATTTTTCTATTTTTATCCATGATTGAATAACTATGGATTAATCCTAATAAATTTTACTTTCTCCAAATATTTCTAGAAACTTGAGTATTAAATATACAAAATAATAATATTTTTCCTAAGTGTTAAATCATATGCATTTATTTATCATTAATGAACAATAGTTTAATCACTCATACAAGAGTAAATTGACTCATACACAGAGGTAAGTGTCATATATTCTAGGTAAAAAGACTCTTAAATTTAGAAAAAATGACTCATGCACAGGTAAAATGACTCATAAATAACTCAAAATGACTCATACATAGGTCAAATGACTTATATATAGCTCAAAATAACTCAAAAATAAGTTAAGAATGACTTATATTGCCTTATAAGATAACTCATGCACACCTCTAGACCTAGAAAAATTTTAAAATGGCTCTAAATTCTACAAGATAGCAAAAAACTTCTAGATTTTATCCAAACTCTTAAAAAATAATTCTAATAATCTTAAAACAATCCATAAATTCTATAATAAACATTGTAAGAACCTGGGTTTTTAGAACAGATCAAAATCCTGACCCTATTTGAATTTTTGACTAGTTTCAGAGAAAACTGGAGAAACTTGATAGTTTCTAGAAAATTCTAGATTACACGTCGTGTACCTTCAGTACACACCGTGTACTCCTGACCGTGTGTGAAGGCTATACATGGAGTGTAGGCTTGTTGGCTGGGTAGAAGGTTTTTAGAAAGTACACACCATGTGCTATTTTTACACGCCATGTAGAGGGGCCGTGTATGGGGATATACAAGGAATGTTGGGGATGTGAGCCGGGTAGAGAAGTACACACTGTGTACCCCCTAGGTACATGTCGTGTAGTCAGTCGGCAAGTCCTTAGCAAAATATCAGTTGTCGTATGCATAGTAAAATGATACACACAGTGTTTAGTCCTAAGTACACTCCGTGTATTTTATTTTTCACTAAAATGGGAAGTAGCCTCGTTTTAAGGCAGAAACCCAAACCCTTGATGGGTTTAAGCGAGGACAGCCGCCTGGAGCACGTTTTTGCTCCCAAATCTTTGTATGAACTCCATTTTGATCTCCATTGTATGCGTTGGAACCCCCTAGGTGCGGCCTTGATTCCTCTTGAGTTGTTTTTCTTTATTTCTATTCTAAACCTAGTTATAGGGGTTTGAGAGTATTCTATTATTTTATAGATCTACCTTGTTTTAGACCTAATCGGACACTGTTATTAGAGGAGTATCATCATACTAGTATAAGGTAGGTGGTTCATACCTTCTTTCATGTTTTTGTGGAATTTTGGGTGGCGCGGCCATTGGCGTGTATTTGGGTATTTTTGGAAAGATCGTTTCATGCCTATTTTAATATGTAAAATTGATTATGAGACTCATGAGATTCCTTTGGGTATGCCCTTTACCTATTTTTCTTGAGAGGGGCTGGGCGTGGGGACATTGCTCAATGGGGCATTTTGGCGGGGGGTTCCAAAATGGTTATAATTGAACTGTATTGTTTTAAACTATTGAGTTTGGTTTATTAAACCTTGATATGACTCATTAGAGGCTTTCAAGACCTCAGTACTGGTATGGGACAACACCTGCCTAGTGCAATTCAACTGTTTAGTTTGGTTGCCTATTTTATATATTTCTTTTGATTACATATATATGTGATGTGTGACATTGCATATGATGAAACCTTCGGGTTGTGTTGGGAATGGCCTAGATATTCTTGAGTGATGTTGATCACAGGTTGGGCTTAGCCTGGGTTACATTGGGTGGTTCTAACCACGGGATTGGGCATCATGGACGTCGGCTTAGGGCAGTGTAACTGTCAGGTTGGGCACGACCCGGGTTACTTGGATGGTGAGGCCATCATATTTGAGTGACATGGTTGTAGGGACACAAGGTGTTAGAGACATTATGGATTGGGTAATATTTTGGTGATTACTGCTCACCCAAAAACTTTGAGTAGTGTGCACATAGAGAGACTTCATGATGAGGTGGTTTTGACCACTCGTGTGGGTAGATTCCCCCATTAGTTGCGATTTAGGTACTATTGGTTTGGGGTGATTGTCATAGGAATCAACATGGAAGGTGAGGATCCTTCAGGGGATAGCGTTGAGGCTATCGGGTTGGGGGCAGAGGCTCGCTGTGATTTGAGGGAAGACATTGATGTCCCTTCGGTTATTTTTTGATGGAAGACATTTTTGTCCCTCTGATTACTTATTTGAGAAAAGGCATCGTTGTTCCTCTGGGTTACTACTTCTTGGGTGTGCCTTCAGGATGTTGGTACCTTGAGACACGAGGTGTCAGGAGGCACATGGTTCCAGGTTACATGATAGAGATTTCAGTGTTAGCTGAAGCAGTTGACACTCCATGGTGGCTACTGAGCACAGGTGGAGCTTGTGTTTATTTGTGCATCGTATTGTTTACTATTTTCCTTATAAATCCATGCATGATTAAACACTTATATTAGGTATGCATCATTGGGTGGTATTCTACTGAGATTCTTCTCACACCCTGCACAGGCCCTTCGGGACATGTTTATAATTTATGGATTTACATGCAGGAAAGAGACCAGCTTCAAGAACTGGACTGTTTTAGCTATCACATGGAGATGGTAGGGACCTTGAGGTCTTTCCTAGCTGAAGTTTACTTTGTTTTTTTTTTCTTTCCTATACTAGCATTCTTACCTTGTTTATTGTAGCTACTGTCAGTTATCCATTGGATCCCTTTTATATATTGAATTTCTATGGATGCATGATTTTTTTTATTGTAGTTGTTACAAGTGTTTCAGCATGATATTGTGTTTACAATCCGCTGTTGTTAATTTTATTTATTGCTTCTACTGTTTATTTCTATTGATTTTGCTTCCTCTATGTAGGTCTAGTTCAGTTCTGCAGAATCTTATGGTTTTATATTATGCTTGAACCAGTACCATTATTATCCTCTGAGAAAGTATAGCCTCCCCACTATACCTCTAAGACCCTCGCTGCTAGTCAGCAACATTTGGTGTTCGGGGAGGTGCACCTAAGTTAGTAAAACCTGACCCATTTAGTATTGTTCGGGTGGCTGATCGGGTCCAGAATGTTACAAAGTGGTATCAGAGGGATTCTTGGCTGGAAATTAGTAGTAGTGTTTTGCAGGATACTAATTATATTGAGACTTATCTTTTAATTTATAATGGTTTTACTATTTTGGATATGGTAGACTGGAGATAGGTTTTTACTGGAACTGGGTTTCTAGCTTTTTCTTGGGTGGCTATAGCCCCAGGTACGAGGGATGGACCAAGTTGTAATGGGTGGGAATTACTATTTGTTTTTATCTCAGATTACAGTTTATATGATATCCACCTCGGTATCTCACTTGGTGTGTGATGTTTTTGATTGTGATATGTAACCCTTGACCCAGTGCGGTAAGGTAGAATTGGGCCTTGGACCAGTATAGAAAGGCATGATTGTTTGGATTTTAATAGTCACATTTTTAGGGTATTTCAATTTCATAACTGCACATATGCATTGTGAAGTGATAATTACATGTGAATAATATCAGGTTCCATGCTTTGTATGATTTGAAATGTGAAAAGGTGAAATTCTTAATAAAATTTCTAGTTTATTGCAATGTACTATGCCATGATTATTATATATTTTTAATTTCTTGTGGCAGGAGATTTTGGGCCTGGATCTTGTATGAGTAGGCATGTATTATGGTTGAGGTGATTTTGATCACCATGATTGAGCATCCTGGATGTCAGTTTGAGGAAGTTTGACTGTTAGGATTGGGAGACTCAGTCGTTGGTTTGAGGCAACGTTGGTTGTCAGGACGGGAATGACCCGATGTACTTTTGATACTTGGCTCTGCTGAGGGGTGGGTAAGGAGGCCATGAGGCTAGGATTACATGGGCATGGGTTGCGGTGGGGGAGAGTAATGGTAGTAGTTATGCAATGCCTCTTATTGCTTTTCCTATCTGCGTGAATATATTATGTATATATATATGTGTGTGTGTGTGGTTTTTATGACCATTTATGGTATTCAGAGGGTTCTTTTAGATGAATCAGATGGAGAGTCGGGCAGGAGATGGTACAGTGTCACAGAAGCATGATCAGGTTCAAGATCCGGTGCAGGCAGAGTAGGAGCCACAAGTACAGGCTTAGGGACAGGATTAGGTTCAAGATCTAGTGCAGGCAAGGCATCAGTCGGGTTTGGTAGAGTTCAGGCCATGGCTCTACAAGCGGCTCCGAACTAGCCTAGTATATGTCTTATAGGTAATAGACAGAGGTGCATATGGTACAGAGCCATCTATAGAATATTTGATGTGGGAGTTCCAGTCGCAGCACCTGCCACATTTTCATGGTGAGGGTGGTCCACAGACAGCTGAGAATTGGATAGAGAGCATGCAGATGATCTTCAAGTAGCTCAAGATGCCTCCAGGGTGGAGGGTCAAGCTGGCAATGTACATGCTGAGAGTACTGACAAAGAATTGGTGGTATGTGCAGGTTTAGGTTCACAGACATGAAGGACATGCATGGAAGGACTTCGAGGATAGGTTCTTCGATCACTTTTACCTAGAGACACTGAGGGCAGAGAAAGATCAGAAATTCTTGAGTCTTCATCAGTGAGACATGTCCTTCATGGACTGTGCAGCTAATTTTACTGAGTTTTCTCGTTTTTCACCTGGTATGGTAAGTTATGGCTCGGCAAGGGTGAGGCGCTTTGAGGATGGCTTGCAAAACGCCATTCAGATCCAGGTAAATATCTTCAGACTAAGTTCTTTCTTAGAGGCGGTGAATCAGGCACTCATAGTGGAAGAAAACTAGAGGGATTGGCCCCAGGTTGACAAGGCGACAACTTCAGGTGATGGTTCGGATAACAGGAAATGAGTACGAGATGAGTTTCAATAGGGCATTCAGGCCAAGGACTCATTTAGACCACCTTGTATCATTTCATCAGTGGTTTTCTTTCAGTATGGGAAGTTAGGGAATGTCCAGACACAGTGCGATAGGCCTCCAAAGGAGTGTCGTGCATATGGATAGGTTGGGAATCTCAAGAGGTTCTATAGGTATCCTTCTCAGATAGCCAGTAGGCAAGGACCAAGATAGACTGTAGCATCTGGAGTTGGTTCAGGTTCAGTACCAGGTGATGGTAACTGAGGTTCAGCTGCACATGGGGGACATGAAAGAGGCAGTGGGACCCAGCTGAGGGGTCAGTGGCCAATGACTAGAGCAGCACCATAGGGAGGATAGACTTCAGGCAGCCGTGTGTCAGGTCAGCTGCACGTCGTGGAGCTTCCAGGGGCAGAGCAGGCTGATGAGCCAACGACGGTTAGAGGAACACCACAGGTGTGGCCATGACTTCTTTGTTTTCTTTTTTTCATGGAATGTTGGGCATGTCTGCTTTGATTGCACGAGGTGCACAAGATTTATGTGGAATTACTAGATTCTGGCCAGTGGTATTGGCTCCATATCAGGACCTCATGGAGGTGAACACCGATGCGGTGCAGAGACGTAGGGTGTCAGAAGTGACACAGGAGCACTGATGAGGTGCAAGAGTGACGAGGCATCATGGGAGGATCATGGGTCCGGAAAAAGGTTAGTGAACCTTTTCTTGGTTTTAATTTTGTCAGGTTGAGACCGAGTTAGGAAATTCCTAAGGTGGAGATCCCCTTGAGGAATTTAGCTAGAAACTTTAAGACTAGGGTAGTCCGGGTTACTTTGATTGGAGTGGTGTGTTTGGTGCCATCTCTGGGTTTCGTTTGATAGCTTAGGGACGAGCTATGTTAAGGTGGGGAGATTGTAAGAACCTGGGATTTTATAATGGGTCAAAATCCTGACCATGTTTGAATTTTTGATTGGTTTTAGAGAAAACTGGAGAAACTGTGTAGTTTCTAGAAAATTCCAGATTACACGATGTGTACTCCTAATCATGTGTAAAGGAAATACATGGATTGTAGTAATGTTGGATGGGTATAATGATTTTATCATGTAAATGTCATGTACTATTTGTACATGCCGTGTAGAGGGGTCGTGTGTGGGGATATATATGGTGTGTTGGATATGTTGGCCGGTTAGAGAAGTACATGCCATGTACCCCCTAGCTACACGCCATGTAGTCAGTCGGCAAATCCTTGATGAAATATCTGCCGTCATATGAATAATAAAATGATACACACAGAATGTAGTCCTAAGTAAACGTTGTGTATTTTATTTTTTTCTAAAACGGTTAGTAGCCTTGTTTTGAGGCAGAAACCCAAACCCTCGGCAGTTTTGAGCGAGGAGAGCCATCTGGAGCTCGTTTTTTCTCCTAGATCTTTGTCCAAACTCTGTTTTGATCTCTGTCAGATTTGTTGGAACCCCCTCGGTAAGGAATTGATTCTTCTTGATTCATTATTCTTGATTTATATTCTAAAATGAGTTATAGGGGTTTGAAAATTTTTGATTATTTTCTAGATCTACCTTGTTTTAGACCTAATTGGAGGTTGTTATTGGAGGAGTATCATCGTACTAGTACTAGGTAGGTGGTGCATACCTTCTTTTGTGTTTTTGCAGACTTTTGGGTGGCGCAGACATTGGTGTGTATTTGGGTATTTTGGGAAAGACCATTCCATGCCTATTTTAATATGTTAAATTGATTATGAGACATGTGGGATGCCTTTGGGTAATCCTTTTAATTGTTTTTCTTGAACGGGGCTGGGAGAGAGGTCGTTTCTTAGTGGAGAATTTTGGTCGGGGGTGCCAAAATGGTTATAATTGAACTGTATTGTTTTAAACTATTGATTTTGGTTTTTTAAACCTTAATATGAATCATTAGAGGCTTTCAAGACCTCAGTACTGGTATGGGACAACACCTGCCTAGTGAAATTCAATTTTTAGTTTGGTTTCATGTTTTCAGTATTTATTTTGATTATATATCTATTTGATTTGTGATATTGCATATGCTGGAACCTTCGGGTTGTGTTGGGAATGGCCTGAATATTCTTGAGTGATTTTGATCACAGATTGGGCTTAGTTCGAGTTACATTGGTTAGTTATGACCATGAGATTGGGTGTCATGGACGTCATCTTGAGGCAGTGTGATTGTCAGGTTGGGCATGTACTGGGTTACTTAGATGGCGAGGCCATCAGACTTGAGTGACATGGTCATAGGTATATGAGGTGTCAGAGACATTGTGGATTTGGTACTATTTTGGTGATTACCGCTCACCCATAAACTTTGAGTAGTGTGCACATATAAAGACTCTGTGATGAGGTGTTTTTGACCACTCATGTGGGTAGAGGCCCCCGTTAGTTGTGTTTTAGGTACTATTGGTTTGGGTTTCTTTCTGTAGGAATCCACATGGAAGGTGAGGATACTTAAGAGGATAGCATTGAGTCTATTGGGTTGGGGGAAGAGGCTCACTGTGATTTGAGGGCATACATTGTTGTCCCTCCGGTTATTTATTTGAGGGCAGACATCATTGTCCCTTCAGTTACTTATTTGAGGGCAGACATCGTTGTTCCTCTGGGTTACTACTTCTTGGGCGTGCCTTCGAGACATCGGTACCTTGAGAAAAGAGGTGTCAGGAGGCACATGGTGTCAGGTTACATGACATAGATTCCGACGTTGGCTAAAGTAGGTAAAACTCTATGGTGGCTACTGAGCACTAGTGGATCTTGTGTTTTTTTTTGCATTGTACTGTTTCTTATTTTCCTTATAAATTCATGCCTGATTAAACACTTATATTAGGTATGCATTATTGGGTGGTATCCTACTGAGATTCATGTCACACCCTGCACGGGATCTTCAGGACACATGTAGACTTTATGGATTTAAGTGCAGGAAAGAGACCAACTTCAGGAACTGGACTGTTTTAGCTGTCGTAGGGAGATGGTAGGGACCTTGAGGTCTTTCCTAGCAGGAGTTTACTTCGTTTTGTTTTGTTTTCTGTAATAGCATGATTACCTTGTTTATTATAGCTAATTTTAGTTATCCATTGGAACCCTTTTATATATTTAATTTCTATGGATGCATGATTTGTTTGTTATAGTAGTTTTTACAAGTGGTTCAGCATGCTGTTGTGTTTACATTCCATTGTAGTTGGTTGTATTTATTTCTTCTGCTGTTTATTTCTATTGATTGTGATTTCGCTATGCGGGTCTAATTTAAGTCTGCAGAGTCTTCTAGTTTTATATTAATCTCAGACCAGTACCATTATTATCCTCTGAGAGGGTATAGCCTCCCCACTATACCTCTAAGACTCTCGCTTCTAGTCGGCAGCCTTTGGCATTCGGGGAGGTGCGTCTAAGGTAGTAACACCTGAGCCGTTTATCACTGTTCGGGTGGATGATCGGGTCTGAGACGTTACAAACATAATATCAAATGGATAATCAAATATCACTTCATTTTGAACATGATTTTTGTTATTAAAAAAAATAAAACACAAGAATCACATCCATTTCAAACTTATCCAAAACATCATCTCTATATAATTTCTTTGTTCTAGAATTAAGTTCATGTCACAAAAATATCATTAAGAATAAAATTAATTACAAAAAACTCTTAGGCTCAAAAATATAATTAATAATCAAACTAATTAAAACATCTCATTAAGAATCTTACTACTTACAATCATTTCTTACATCAATTATAAGAAACATAGGATTAAACATATTAAGAAAGACAATATATAGCTGGAGGTACCTCATAGAGACACTATATCAGGATTAGGTTTATAAGGTTGATCATCAATATCATCCCAATGGGTAGATATGGTTTAAACTATTTTACATAATAATCCATTAAAAAATAATTGAAATTACCAAAAAGGATAAAATTATGATTGTTATTAGGATTGGATTGACACAAAGGCCTCTTAGGCCCTAACATACTACACCAATGTCATATCAGATATTGCCTCATGAAAAATTATGATGATGATAAATTGGATGGAATCATTTTACCATTAAAAATATGATCATACATGGACCATTCCCCATTTCCTACAACACCCATTAAAATATGGTAAATGACTATCACTTCAGGAATTCTATCCTTAATTGCCTCAGTACTGAAAATTGATTTGGGGAGATGATAACCTTAGTGATATCCAAATATATATATAATAAATAACTATAAAATATATTTTAAAATTCTAATAAATTATAAAATATTGGAATTTTATATTAAAGGAATCCCTTAATAAAACCGTAGACTATGTTAGAATAAAATCATTGTCATGTAAATCATATAGCCACATATTAATTAAAGGAAAACCAATGGACTTAATATTCAACTCAAGAGAGATTTATTTTCTCTATAATTCTATTTTTAGATTTTATAGATCTCAGAACTATTTCATTCGACCTTTGAAATTGGTTTTTAATCTATATTAAAATCACCTAATTATTGATTAAAATTGTGGGGGGGGATAAATTTTCTAATCCATTTCATCATATTACTTGATGGATAGGTACTTTATTTTATTTTTAATTAATTGTCCAGTGTTTGTTCTTAGACTATGATATACATTACATATTGATAAACACTTCACTATACATTTATATCCTATAAATTGAAAATGATATTGTTTTTTTGAAAGTCATATTAACTACTGAGTTCATTAGAATTTTGGGTTAATGTTACATGTATTTTCATGATTTGTTTTCTAAAAAAATTTAATTTCTATTAGTTATATTTACTTTCATTATAAAACTCATTCCTTGATACTTTTTGAATAATGGTTTTCTATATTCAATGTAACTGAATAGGTTGGTATTGAATATTGATGGATGTGTGCCTCAAGAATTTTTTTTTTGCTTTAGCATAAAGAATAAATATGGAAGTGTGGTAAATGAACATACAAAATAGAAAAGTGTAAGTTTTAATTTGTTGATTTAAAATTTTAATATCTATTTTATAACTAAATAGTTATTTTATATTTGTAATAGTTTGATTTGGAGGCCCTTAATGAACAATAATCTAACAAATTTGGTCCAAATGATCATTTGCATCAAGTATTAGGATATGAATGCCATGGGAGAGTACGCTATTGATGAGGGAAGAGTATTATCTCCACTAGATATTAAACCACTTTAGGTGATAGTTATGGGAGCACTAAGTTGGAAACATCTCATGTAGAGGCATAATAGGCTCATATTGAGGTAGAAGAGGACAAAAAAATGGTCATGTAGGAGCGTTGACAGAATCAAAATACCATCGATGAATTTATGAAATTTATGGTAACCTTATGTTCGTCACTTTCACTAGATACGGCCACATATCATGATACATATATGTTGACGATGTGTTTGTTATATGGTTCAACGATTAATGGTCCTGGTGGTGGTTGGGATGATGATGTTCTTGGTGATGGTGATGGTGATGGTGTTATAAGGATAATGGAGAGGATAATGGTGAGGATGATGATGAGGATGATGATGATGGTGGTGGTGGTGATGATGATGATGCCAGTGATGATATTGGTTGTGATGAGGGATAGATTGATCATTTACATTTTTTATAAATATTTATGTCAAATGATATCTAAAAACTAGATGTGAATGAATATATGTGATGTTTTAAATGTTTTTTATCACTGGTTTAATGTATTAGTAAGTTTCTTGAATTTTTTATACCAGATGGAAGTGGTTTGGGTGTTGGTGTTTGCAAGTGCAAGTGTTTGATGATGCTTTTAGGTTTTGTGTCATGGTGGGTGGATTCAAGTATTTTATTAAATTCTATATATTTTCTTTTTTTTATTTTATGTATTAGTTTGATGAATTTTTTTTATGGTCTTGCTGTGTTTTTTTAAGTACTTCTAGTTTGGGACAAGGTAGGGGGTTGTTGCCTAGGAAGGTAAGAGGACTCTATACCAACAATTTTCAAACCATTGGTATAGTTTAAAGATAATTAATATACCAAAAATTCCTTGAATTTAGATACTCCTCTTAGAACCCAAAATACCTTCACCTATCTCACTTTCTAGAGTGCGCCATACCACTGGCCTCTTACTAGGTGTAATCCCCAACTCAACCTCTACCTCCACCTAAGTCACTAACAAGGTTAGACATGTAAGGGAAGATCATGCACAATCCTTGCTCATTATTCTTTTGTTGATCCTTTTACAAAAAAAACATCCCATATTATAATATCCTAATATTTTAAAAAACACTATGTTTGATAGTGTATGTAACACACAACATCGAACTTAAAAAACCATGAAATATTATTATTTAAATGTTATAATTATAACCACACCATTAAATTAATAAGTATGAATAGGATTAATAAAATTTTAATATATATATATATAATGGTCCTAATCAATAAAAATTTATTGATTAATTCTTAGGATATAAGCACTAAATTTTTAGTAAAGTCATTTCATTCTTCAAAAATATTTTTTCTTAAAAATTGGTTTTTATTAATTTTTTTGAGTGAATATTATAATTAATTTATGGAAATTTTAGAAACTATATTTTAAAAAAATTATATCACTTTTTAAATCATCATATCAAAATTAGTTTAGGGTAAGTTTTGGGATTTTTCTAAAAATATTGATTTTTGTTGAATAGTGATAAATACCATTTTTTGCAAAACTCACATTTATTTTCATTGAAAATTATAATTATGGTTTTAATTTGATATTTAAGTAACATAGGTATTCTATAAATATATATAATCTAATTAATTACATTTGACTCGTTATTAGGCTTTATTTTGGTATATGTGCATTTTTTAGCATAAAAATACATTTTTCTAAAAACTGTTTTTCATTGTGTTTTACACATTTATACTAAAAGTAATTTATTTAAATTATATCAATTTAATTTTATAAAATAGAATTAATTTTTAGATTCAACAATTCAAATTTATCCTTGTATGATTTTTTGATATTTTTTCTGAAGAAGTTACATTTTTTGTGAATAGTAAAAAATTATAGTTTTTATGAAATACAATATCTTTTATGATATCGCCAAAATATAAATATGTTATAAAAAATTATTAAACTTATAAAAATAATAATATATGATAATATATCAAAAATATAAAACAAAAATAATTCAAAACATATAAATTATAATTTATTTCATAATAAATATGAAAATCATTTTCAATGTCGACGTTATGCTTGCACAGTATTGAAAAAGTAAAATTTTGTGTCCTAAAGAAAATATTTGAGAATAATGAAGTATTTTCATGACATTATTAATAAATATGATGTATTATTTATAATTTTATGGATATATTCTAATTTTTTAGTTATAAAAAATGTGACTTATCCAATTTCTTGTGAAAAGATTACGCAAAGCTATAAAAGTCAAAATAACATATTAAATAAGTCTTCATGATATATATGTGATTAAATATAAATATTTAATGAATATAAAGGTTTATATAGAACTTTATTTATTTATTTTTATTATTTTAATTTATTTTTAATTTTTTATGATGAAATACTTACCTTAAAAGCTTACGCAATGCCGACTCATTGCGTGTGCGAGCAGTAGAGAAATCAAGTAAATGATATTAAAAACTCTAAAATTAATATTATTTGGGTAATATATAGTGTCTCAAAATTTTTTATAGATCAATATAACATATTAGGTGTATTTTAAATGTTTTTATTCAAAATGTTTTACTATATTCTTTCCTTTAAAGTCAAACTAATTGAATTGTGTCAAAAATAAAATTAATGATATTTTTGGTTAAATAATATTTTATTAAATTATATAAAATTAATAACAATATTTAAATAATACAATTATGATTATAACTAGCCTAAAATGTCATTTTTTTAATTTTATGAGCTAATTTTTACCTTATAAGTAAAATTATAAGCCTTTAATATTGAAAAATTCATTATCACGGGTAAGGTTAAAATTGGTTAACCAATGGGATCAACCAAAACTATAAGATTTAAAATGATATATAAACTAATATAAATTTAATTTTTTTATTATATTATAAACATGTAATTATTATATTTTAATCCATGTCATTTTAGAATCATTTTACTTGAGGTAGACATATATTATATTATAATAGTTCAACTATTTCCAAAAATGATATAACTGGTATTTTATAATAAATAATATTTTAGTAAATTATTTACAATTAATAAAAATAATATAATTGTTAAATTTAATATATGTTTTAAAATATCAACCATGTTCCATTTATGGTACAATTATCCTTTTATAGTAACTTTCTAGATCCCTAAATAGTAAAAAACATTAATATCACAGTAATTGTCAAAAGGGTTAGCGGGGGGTTAAAACAATGTGGTAAGGGTGAAAACATCACCTGAACTTATAAAAATTTTATTTTATGGGATAATTTAGACTCTTAATCACCCTATATTATATTTATATCATTTTTAGGTATTTTTCTATGAAAATTAATTTTTATTAATTTAATACGTTAAGAAATAATAAGTCTTCCCCTCCCCCTCATTTATAAAAGGGTACCCCCTCTCCTCTTCTGTACACACATCAAGAGCCATTTGGTTCAAAAAATACCTATCCAAATACCTTGATAACATCCGTAAAAAAAATATAGGTTTTATATAGGTAATAATACCAACCATAGAGAGATTAAGGTATAGAGCAAAGAAGGTTGTCTAAAGAAGAGGTATAGCTTTCAACTCAATGTTTTAGTTTTATTTCTTCATCTACCTCCTTAAAATATTTTTCAAACATGTTAAAATAATATCATAATAATTTTAAATATACTTATATGTTGTTATGTTAATGTAATAACCTATATCAATCTCCTCTTCCATCAAATGTGAAATGAAACCATCATCTGTATATACAAGGGACTATCATCTCACGAATCGATATAATTCGTTTTCCATCACCGCCTCTCACGGATGGTTATAATGATGGATTTAATATATATATATATATATATATATATGATTATAAAAACATATTTATCATCCTTTAAAGATAATATATAATCTATTTTCTTACCTTTCTATCTATTGAAAAATGATAATGTTGTTCGTGAGGGCGTGTGGATTATCACCTCCACAAAGTGATGTGATTCGTTTTTCATAGTCACATCACATGGATGATATATATAAGTTTCTTTAAAAAAAGTATATGATATTTATTATATTTTCATCATTATGGAGAGATAAAATAATACTTACCTTCTTTCCATTATGTTCGTTGAAAAATGGAATTAGTGCTCATGCATACGTACGACCTATCGTCTCTATGATTCTAACATAGTTCATTTTTCAAAACTATATTTTATGATTGGTTTTAATAAGTATAATTAATTTATAAATATGATAATTATTTCATGACTATTATTCTATAAATGATGAAATGATGACCTCTTTGACCATGGACAACAGACCAAAGTGGTTTTGAAATTATGAACCAAACATCCTTAAAATATCTGATGTAGAATTAAATGATTTAGTAATTAAACATGTAATTGAAATAAATTAAATAAATGAAAAGAAATTTTTTAATGATAAATTATTAATCCTAGTAAAGTTTCTTATTAAATTAAATAAGTTTTAAAAGTTTATTATAGAGGAAATAAAGGACATACATGGAATGTTTGGACATGAGGTAAGGTATTTATTAACTCGGTTGTATTTCATTGGGTTATATCACTTATTCATTTATTATATTATTTCAATATTATGTGTAAAGTTTCCTTTTTTTGATTTATTTTTTATTTCCACTTAATTTTTTTACACATAATCTCTCCATTGATTAATTTTCAATTCAATGATATGATCTTTGTAAGGGTTATTCTCTCAAATTCTCTTTCTTTATAACATATGTTTATGTTATGAACATATCTTATTTTATGAGGTGTATATACTACCCCTTAGACAGTTATATCATTAATATAATCATGTTTATGATATTTAAAGTTTCATTTGAATTTATTCTTTCATAGAGATTATGATTCAAAAGTTACAAAAGTGGTAACATGTTTATGTTTCAATCATACTTTAATCTAGATTTTTTAATGATTGAATTTTCATTGACGAAATTATATGATATTTATAATAAAACCCAAACATTTTTTCTCCTCTATTTATTTCTAAAAAATTTAAATTTTAGTACCATTTTCCTCTCTTTGGTACTCAAAATAGTTTAGAAAATGTTTTAAAGAAAAATAGACCTTATTTCTCCACTTTTGGTCAAAAACATGTTTGATCTATATATATATTTTCTAAAATGTTTTCAATAATGTTTTTGACTATTCCTAAATGATTTTTTAATGTTATTTTACCCATGTTTGAATTTTTATAAAAAAATTAAAGAGAATATTCTTATCATTTTATAAATAATGTACTTTTTTCTGAAAGTGTGAACAAAATATTTATTTTAACGATTAAGACATGAAAAGAATTTTTTGTTTTTATGACTGATCAATGATTTGAATTTTCCATTAAAATTTTACATATTTATTTTCAAAGAAAAAAATTTCCCTAGTATTCAGTAAATTTTTAGTTTTTAAAAGTGATTTTCAAAGTGGAAGGGAATTTTCTTAAATAATGTTTTTCATAATATTTTTATGGAATTTCTATTCATCAATGACAAAAACCATTCATTTTATATATTCTAAACTAGGGAAATGTTGTAATGATGTCATCTTTATTCTTTATCTGGGCATATTATTAGATTTTTATGGAACCCATTTTTTTCCAAAGGTAAATCAATCTATGAAATCAATAATGGTTATTTTCATGAGTATTATGATGAAATGAAATCTAAATGTACTTTATTCATGTTATGGTTCTTTCTCCCTACAAGAGGTTGGGGTGGCATGAGGGGATGGGGATTAGGGTAGTGTTCGTGGGGTCGAGTCCTCGAACTGGGTTTCTTTGTAGCGTGTGTGACCTGTCATTGGTAGTTGTACCCAATATAATTATATTCATCTTATAGTTTTTAGAAATTGTTTATAATGAAGGTTGGTTCCATTATAAACCAAGTATGGGTGGTTCTATCATAAACTAAGTATGTAGGGATCCATTATAAACCAAGTATGGGTAGTTACCACTACTAGAGTTTTCATTTTTTGTGACGGACGTCCGTCACAAAAGATCAATTGCGGCGGGAATCTGTCGCTAATGCACTGTTGAAAAAAATTGAAAATCAAATTTAGATATTTTTTATAGTTAATTGAAAATAAATATTAATTGTGATAGATGAAAATACTATCTCAAATGATGCTCGCATTTTTTTTAAAATAAATTGCAATGGTCTATTGCAATTGATATTATTTGCGACGGTCCATCACAATTGATATTATTTGTGAGGACTGTTCATCTGTAAAAAATACTAATATTTTAAATAAATACCAAAATTTTAAGTAATTTTAAATAATTTTAAGTAATAAAAAATAATCAAAATAAATTAAAAAAAAAAAATATTTCAAAAAAAAAAAAAAAAAAAACAGACATAAAAGTTATACATCATTTCAAACATAATATGTTTTTCAACCCAAATTACAAAAAAATCATAAAAATTAAAAAATCGTCAACTGGTGCCAAGTGGAGGAGGATCAATCAAAGGATTGGGGGGAGAAAAATCCATACCAACATCATGTGCAAGTCATCGCATATACTCCAATATCTTCTCATCTCTCTTATGCTGCTACTCATGCTCCTCCTCCCTCTCTCTCTCTACATCTACTGTATAATCTCATCCCAAGATCTCAACCTCTCCTGATATTGTGCAGCGGATTCCAACATCGATGATGACTCTCCATTAACTCCCTTAGAGCTCACTGATGACATCACAGAAGTATCATAATAACTCGTTGGTGTCATTCGAGAACAAATACCAATCACCCGACCTTTCTTGACACCATGAAAAGTCACATGTATCTAGACCCCCTCATTGAAACCTTAATCACCATTGGAATCTTCTTCGCTCTCTACTTGACTCTCTCGTGAATGAGAACTCACATACTCACACATTTCCTTCAAATATAATTAGAAAAATATAATAATAATAAAATTTTATATTCTTTATTTTTTTTATAAAATTACTAACCACAATGTAGCACAGTTAGTCACCAATAAGTTCTCTTGTATGTGAATATGTATACATCCTCTTATAGACTTCATACTCTGTAATAGATGGGTCAGTAGAAACTTATATAATATAACAAACATGTTATAGTTAAGGTATATATACATTAATAAATAATATCACTTGCCATATGTCATCTATGTATGTCAAATGTATGACTTTTGACTCTATGTGTGACCTCTTTCCTCCCACGGCTCTGACACCCAGATGATGATATCCTTCTAAAATTATCTTCTAGCGAGTAGGATCACAATACATTCCATACATGAGCTGAGACATAGTCATGTTGATGGGAGACGCAAGACATACACACACACACATATATATATATATAACCTTAAAGGTTTTTTAAAACATTTATATATAAATATTAAGATGTTAATATATATATATATTAAAAAATTTCTTAATCAAATATATTTTTACATGTTTTTTAAAATAAATATACATATCAAATCAATATATACCTACATATATAAATATATATATATATATATATCAAAATACTTATACATTATTTAAAACATTTATATATGTGTGTGTTTGTGTGAGTTTATATATATATATATATATCAATGTAGTTGGGGTTTGGCTTAGTGGTAAGCACCCCTTAAATCTACATGAAAAATGAGGGTTTAAAACCCATTGGGCACAGGGACTGTAGCAGTACTGTAGCGCACTGTAGCAGCGGCGCACTGTAGCAACGACGAGCACTGTAGCGGTGGCAGAGTACTGTAGCAGTGGCGGGTACTGTGCAGTACTGTAGTAGTACAGATACTGTAGCAGTACTATTCACAGAATGGGCTTCGGGCCAAAAAAATGGGTCTACGGGCCATGTAATGGGATAAATGCCCACTGGGCCTTCGGGCTATGTAATGGGTCTCCCTCTACCCAGTTAAAAGAGTTCTTTGCTTTCCTTTAATAATAAATGAGGCTTCGGCCCCAACCTTTTAAAATATATATATATATATATATATATATCAAAAACCTTACATGTTTTTTTAAAACTTATATATATATATATATTCACATGTTAATAGACATACATACATATATATAAATATATATATATTAAAAACCATACATGTTTTTTAAAAAAAATTATATATGTATATTCATAAGGTATTATATATATATATATATATATATTAGAAGATTTATTAATTAATATAAATACATAAAATATATTCTGACAAAATTCTTAAACAAATATATATATTAAATTTATATATACATAGATACAAGCATGCATATAGAAATATATATATATATATATATATCAAAAATCTTACATGTTTTTTTAAACAATTATATATGTATATATTCATATGTTAATATATATATACACACACACATACATATATCCAAATTAAACAATGAAAAAATAACTAAAAATCAATTGAAATAACTCATGCAGATCTGATTAACAAGAAAATTGAGAATAATAAATTTGCAGCAATTCTAAATACCAAATAAATGAAGAAAATTGAATAAATTTCTTAATATAGGGTTTTCCCAAACTAAATCATGTAATATAAAATGAATAGAAAACAAAAATAATGGAAAAGGGGATAAGAGGAATCTATATCAAGGTGATTCGAATACGGGTTTGTAAAAAATAGTTGCAATGGAGTGTGTTGGAGCGGGGTTGAAGTGGGGAGATTTTGATCATCTGTGCATTGAAAACATTCAGGAGAAATAGAGTAATATGATGGATAAGAAGATATGGGGGCATATATTTATAGTTTAATATTAATTATGATGAACTATTTGTTATGGAATTAATTCTGTTGTGAATAATTTTTTCCATCAACAATATTTACGACAACCATTAATGCTTATTGCAAATACTTCCTACATAATGACTATTTATAATGAACATTGTATTCTATATAAAATGACTATCATTGCATCTTTACTCATTGGAAGGCAGGGAGTCCCAAGAAAATTATTTGCGATGGATGATTTATTCCTTCACAAATAATGATTATTTGTGACCAAATAAATCATATGTCATAAATAAGTTCTTTTCAGAGAGTATTTTAAATGGGGTAACTACCCTTTGCAAATACCCTATCTCAAATACCCTATTTTCTAGTAGTGTACATTGAAAAAAAAGGATGGGTGGGTCCATTTGAGACCTCCAATACATGTGCTAATGATTATGTTCTCTAGGGAATTATGTTGGAAATTGAAAATATTGGTTATTCCACTTGTAAGAGTTATTATAAGGGTTCAATGAAGATAATTTTTCAAGATAATAACATTATTTTTTATTATTTCTATGAGTTTAAATGGTTCTTTTAATCATGATTGACATCACATGGATCATGATTATTGATTCTTATGACTCTTGACTTTGTTATATCTTTATGCCATGTCACATGTTTAATGATCCATGTTTTTATGGTTATAGATTCTATTATGTTATGATAATTCACTTTTATTATTTCATCATACCCTTATGATCATCTTATGCTCACTAATGACATTCAATTGTTAAGGCTTATGTTTTCCCTTATTGAGCATTTGAGCTTACCTTTCTTATATTTATTTTTCCCCGGGTTATCAATATTGATTATAAATGAATTATATATAGAAAGGATTTATTCATGAATAATTTTATTGGTGATATTAAATACTTAGTGTGGAATAATAATATCTAGGTATAGTGAAGATAATGTGTACTTGAGGACATGGATAATGTTATGTAATAGTTTTTCCTAATTCTATAAAACTCTAAACCTAAAAGTCCCTTGGTTATATAAGTGATCCAATATCTCCTTTTTATTTTTTATGTTTTACATGGTTGAAATTGGACCACCTTTATCGGCATCAAAGACAAAAATGTAAAGATTGTGTTTTTAGCTCCAGATCTGGGAGTGTCGATTTGGGGATTTTATAGTTGGTATTCTAATAAAGGTTTAGATAACTATTAATATTAGTATGTTTTATGGTGAGTATAACTTAAGAGTTATGGATTCTATCATGGGTTTATAAGTTTAAGGTTGATAATAAGTTCAAAGTCATAAACATCACTTTTGAGGTTCTAAGTGATGGGATTTTAAGGTGATTAAGAGTATTTTGGGAAACATTTATGGTAATAAAACCCTTAGGTTTAGTAGTTTTTTAGTGAGAATGTTATTTGAGTAATAATTATTTTGATAAAATTTAGGGTTTATATGATTTTTGATATTGATGTAATTATGTATTATTACAATTTGGGAACATATGTTTTATCTTATAGATAACCATGGGACTGAAAATTGATTTAGTGATTAAGTGATTAGTGTTATTTTAGAAGAATTTTGCTATTTTGGGAACCTTATAAGATGAAGGTAAATAGAAATATTTTTTGTTAAGATAGGATTTTATTTTAGGAATAAAGTTCAAATTATCATTTGGAAGCATATATGATTTTAATATAGCTTTATGGTCATTTAAGTTATTTATGGAAATTATTAGAATATATTAGAGATTATATGATTAGGAAATATACATTTTTTGTATGTGACTTTAAGAGTGAATGATGTTATTTAGAGATAAGTGTTAAATTTATCTTGTAATAACATGTGATCAAATCATTATAATATTTTGGTTTCAATATCTATCAGAAATATTTTGAATAATTTTAAAGATAGTGATTTATGGAATGATTTAGTGTGAACTTTGGGTGATATTTTTTAATTTTTTAGATTAATTAATTATTTATTCATATGAATATTTTTACATTTTGGATATTATTTTTCCTTGTGCTAACCATTTCAATTTTGATTAATATATAAATACATGGTGAATATCTTGTTATCATTTTGTGGATTTTTTTGATCTATTTAATGTTGATTTTAGTGCTTCGTGCATGAAAAATCATCTTGAATACTCATCTTTTGGAGAAAAAGATGATACTATGGTGGAAATTTATTAAAAGATGATATTATACATTTCAAGTTTATTATATTTTCTTGTGTTAGTATAGGTGGTAAAGTAATTAATCAACTCTATAAAAAATATCCTGAAACAAAAAATGGTATCTCATTACCTTCATTTCTGATGAATTGGTGGTCTTTTCCATACCTCAACGATTTGCAATTTTGTGGTCATTAAATTTCAAATGAGCATTCACTTTCTTATGATCAATATTATTTTTTACTCTATATCATTATTTGGACATTAATTTTTATTTCATGTCCATATTTTGACTTTCCACTAAGGTTATCCTATTTGTAAATAGAGTATTTTTATTCAATATGAACTTCATATTTCTTTTTCCCTCTTTTAAAGAGGATGTTTTATCAATCATTTTTACAATGTGGGATTTCAGAAAGGTATTTTCAAATGTAAAACTCTTGATTTATGAGATTAAGTTCAAATTGAAAGTACAAAATTTATTAAATTAGGATAATGTAATATCTTGACATTTTAAAATAACACTATGTTCTATAGCATATACAACACAAAACATCGAGCTTAAACAAACCATGAAATATTATTATTTAAACATTATAGTTATAACCTATCAGTTAAATTGGTGGGTATGAATATGATTAAAACTATTATGAAATATATATATATATATATATCCTATTAAATAAATATTTATTTATTAATTCTTAGGAAATAATCATTTAATCTTCATTACAATCATTTTATTCATTTAAAATATGTTTTCTTCAAAAATGGTTTTGTTGCATTTTATGAGTGAATATTATAATTAATTTTAGGAACTATTAGAAATTTTATTTGATAAAAAATTATATAATTTTTTAAATTATAATATCAAAATTATCTTAAGGTGAAATTTTGGGATTTTTATGAAAAGATTGATTTTTCAGTGAATAGTGAGAAATAACGATTTTTGTAAAACTAGTATTTATTTTCATCAAAAAGTGACATTATAATTTGAATTTGATCTTAAATTAACATAGTTATTATTTAATTATATATAATCTATTTAATTACATTTTACTAATCATTGGACTTTATTTTGGTAAATTCTTATTTTTGGGCTTAAACGCATTTTTCTAAAATATGTTTTTCACTGTGTTTTACGTAAATATTGTAAAAATAATATCTATATATTATTATAATTAAATTTGATAAAATTTAATTAATTTTGGGATTCATAAATTAAAATTTACACTATTATGATTTTTTTATGAAGAAGTTAAATTTTTTGTGAATAGTCAAAAATTACAATTTTTTTGAAATACGGTATCTTTCATGTTTTTGTTAAAACATAAGCATGATATAAAAAATTATTAAAATTATGTAAATGATAATATATTTTAATATTATACAAATATCATATAAAAATACTTCAAAACATATATATTAGAATTTATTTCATAATAAATATGAAAATCATTTTCAGTGTCGATGTAGTGCTTACGCAACACTAGAAAAGTCAAATTTGGTATCTTAAAGATAATATTTGAGAAGGAATAAGTATTTTATGAGATTGTTTAATAAATATGAATTATTATTAATGATTTGGATTTATTGATTAAAAATTTTGAGTTATACAACAGGTGACTTATCAAAATGATTGTGCAATGCTTGTACAAAACTATAAAATCCTTAATAACATATTAAATAAGTTTTCATGATATGAATGTGAGTAAATATACATATTAGATGAATATAAAATTTAATATTAAAATTAATTTATTTATTTTAATTATGATTATTTATTTTTTATTTTTAGTGATGAAATAACTACCTTAAAAGCTTACGCAACACCGACTCATTGCTTGTGCAATCAATTAAAAATCAAGTAAATTATTTTAAAAACTCAAAAAGTAATATTTTTTTGTGTGATTTATAGTGTAAAACGAATTTTATATATCAATATAATACATTAGGGATTTTGTAAAGGTTTATATTCAAAATTAATTTCTATATTCTTATCTTTAAAGTCAAACTAAATGAATAGTGTAAAAATGAAATTAATGATATTTTATATTAAATAATGTTTTATTAAATTATTTAAAAATCATAAATAAATTAAATAGAAAAATTAGGATTATAAATGGTCTAAAATTTCATTATTTGGACATGTATGAGCCAATTTTATCCATATAAGTAAAATTATAAGCCTTTAGTATTGAAAAAGTCATTACCACAGGTAAGGTTAAAATGGGTTAACCAAGGGGTTAAACCAAAAGACAAGATTATAAATGATATCTTAACCAATATAAATTTGATTACATGGTTATATTAAGACCATATAATCCTTATATTATAATAATTTTTATTTTGGATCCATTTTACATGATTTATACACATATTATATTATAATATTTAATGTATTTCCAAAAATGACATAAATCATATTTTATACTAAACAGTATTTTATTAAATGGTTTAAAATTCATAAAAATAATATATTTTGAAAATTGAATTATATTTAGTTGAAAATATCAACCATGGTCCATTTATTGTCCAATTTTATTTTTATAGTAACTTTCTTGACCCCTAAAGAGTAAAATCATCGATATTATGGTAATTGTCAAAAGGTTTAATGTGGGGTTAAAAGAAAGAGATAAGAGTGAAAATATCACCCAAACTTATCCAAATTTTATTTAATGAGTGGATTTATACTAATATACATCCTATAATTTAATTATAAAACTTTTGATCCATTTTTCTAAGAAAATAAAATTATATTAATTTAATACATTATGAAATTACAAGAACGCCCCTCCCCTCATTTATAAAAGGCAACCCCCTCTCCACCCACCTATACATATCAATATACATTTTTTCCAGACAATAATAGTCTATATATCTTTCTAACACCCCTCCCAATATTTTATATGTCTTATTTTGGGCATAATACCAACCTTATAGGGATTAATGTGTAAAGAAATGGAGGTTATTTGAAGAAGATATATAACATTTAACCGAATGTTTTAGTTTTATTTATTCTTCTACCTATTTAAAATTTTCTTCAAACATGATCAAAATAATAACACCATTATATTCCATATACTGGTATATTTTTATGTTAATTACATAACCTATATCAATCTCTTATTCCATCAAATGGGAAATAAAATCATCTTTAGTGCGTACGGTGGACTACCACATCACAAACTGGTGTAATTCATTTTTCATCACCGCCTCTCATGACTGGTTATAATGATGGATTTAATATATATATATATTACAATAATTACATATTTATCATTCTTTCATGATAATATATCATCTATTTTATTTTATTTCCATCCATTGAAAAATGGTAACGTCGTTCATGCGTACATGTGGATTACCACCCCCATGAAGTGATGTGATTAGTTTTTCATAACCACATCACATGGTTATTATATATAGGTATATTTAAAGAAATTATATGATATTTATTATATAATAATCATTCTAAAATGATAAAATAATACCTATCATCCTTCCATTATATTTGTTGAATAATGGAAACATTACTCATGTGTTTGTTGACCTATCATCTCCATGATTGTAATATAGTTCATTTTTTATAACCATATTTCATTATTGGTTTTAAAAAGAATTATTAATGTATAAATATGATAATTAGTTCATTATTATTATTCAAGAGATGATTTAATAATGAAATCTTTAACCACGATTAACATATCATAGTCATTTTGAAATTATGAATCGAGCATCCATAAATACCAGATATGGAATTAATTGATTAAGTACTTAAATATTTCATTGAAATAAATTATTTAGTTATAAATAATTAAACCTAATAAAGGTTTTTATGAAATAAAAAAAATTATAAGATTTTATTACACAGGAATTAAAGGACACACATGGAAAGTCTAGACTCAGGGTAAGAGATTTATCAACTCAATTATATTTCATTAGGTTATATCACTTATTCATTGATTATATTATTTAAATATTATGTGTGAAATATAATTTTTTATTTATGTTTTATTTCCAATTTTTTTTCAAATTACATTTGTTACACATAATCTCTCTATTGATTAATTCTCAATTCAATGATATGATATTTGTAAGGGTTATTCATCTCAAATTATCTTTCTTTGGGATATATGTTTATGTTATGCACCTATATTATTTTATGATGTGTATATAATGACCATTTAACATGTTATATCATAAATCCCCTCATGTTAATTATATTTAAAATTTAATTGGAAGTTATTCTTTCATGATAATTATGATTTAAAAGTTACCAAAGTGGCAATAGGTTTATGTTTCAATCTCATTTTAATCGGGATTGTTTATGATTGAATTTTCATTGAGAAAATTATATGATAATTATTAGATAAACCCCATTAATTTTTATTCACATTTGGTTATTTCTAGAAATTTTATGCTTTATTACCATTTTCCTCTCTTTGTTACTCAAAATAGTTTAGAAAAATGTTTTTAAGAAAATTAAAATTTATTTCTCCACTTTTCATTGGAAAACCTTTTTCATCCATATCCATGTTTTCTAGATTGTTTTCAAGAATATTTTTTACTATTATTTAATTGTTATTTTAATTTATTTTACCCATGTTTTACATTTTATAAAAAAAATTAAAAGAATATTCTTTTTGTTTTCTAAACAAGGTACTTTTTACCGAAGGTGTGAACAAAATATCCATTTTAATGATTACAAAATGAAAATAATTTACCAATTTCATGACCAATCAATTATTTTAATCTTCCTTTATAAGTTTCCATGTTAATTTTAAAAGAAAAATTTTCCCTAATATTCGGGAAATTTTTTGTTTTTAAAAGTGATTTTCAAAGTGGAAAGGGTATTTTCATCAAGAATGTTTTTACTGATATTTTAATTTCATTTCAATTCATAAATGATAAACACCCTTGATTTTATATATGATTTACTAGGGATATGTTGTAATGATACCATATTTATTCTTTCTCTGAATGGATTATGAGATTTCCATGGAACATGTTTCTTTTCCATGGGTAAATCAACCAATAAAAGGAATAATGGTTGAATCTATGAGTTTTATGATGGAATTAAAACTATATTTACTTTATTAATGTTATGGTTCTTGAAAATTGTTTATTATTATGGGTTTTTCATTATAAACCAATGATGTGTAGTTTTATTATAAACTATGGATGGATGGTTTCATTATAAACCAAGGATAGGTGGGTCTATTATTATCCATCAATGCATTGGGTAATGATTATGTTATCTGAATAATTATGTTGAAAGTTGATCATATTGGTTATTCCACTTGTAAGGGTTCTTTTAAGGGTTCAATAAAGATAATATTCCAAGATACCAACACGTTTTATCTATTATTTCTATGATTTTTTAATGATTTCATTGATTAAGATTAACATCACATGGATTAGGATTATTGATTCATATGACTCTTGAAATTGTTACAGCATTATGGCATGTCACGTGTTTAATGATCCAGGTTTTTATAGGTATTGATTATCTTAGGTTATGATCATTCACTTTAATTATTTCATTATACCCTTCTGCTCATCTTCTACTCACTGATGAAATTTTATTGTTAATGCTTATGTTTACCCTTATTGAGAATTAGAGCTAAACCTTATTATGTTTCTTTTTCCCTATGTTGTAAATATTGGTGTTAAATGAATTATAACTAGACTGGATTCATTCGTGAATAATTTTATATGATATTCTTAAGACTTAATGTGGAATAAAAAAGTTTTGGGTATGGTGAAACAAATGCTCACTTGAGGATATGGGTAGTGGTATGTAAGAGTTTTTTCTAAATCTATAAAACTCTAAACATAAAAGTTCCTTGGGTGTGTAAGTGATCCAATATTTCCTTTTGATATTGAATCTTTCAGATTGTTGAAATTGGGTCACCTTTTTCAGTATCAAAGACATAAATATAAATATTATGTGTTTAGCAGAGGATATTGGAGTGAAGATTCATTGTTATTATACACATAGGCCTCCTCTTAGGTTTAATACCAAACCATGACTTCTCTTCTTTCCCCTATTCTAACAGATAGGATGAAGCATCATGAGAATCCTCCCAAGATTAATCCCTAGTCAGACCTTCTGTAGTCTAGTTACTAATAGACTTGCTGAACTAGAATGGGTGTCCCATGTATAAGTCCCACTCAATACTATGTCATCACCTCTTTCATGATGCAGGCATAATTACAAAATAACATTAAATTACATGGACTTTTCCTATCACATAACTTTAAAATATGAAAATCGAACTATAAGGTCTCTGATTCCTATTAACCTGTATATATAGGATGTTTCTCTAAGGTTCAATCCCAACATCTTTAAATATAAATTTTCTCTACTGTGATGAGCATAATATGACCCATTACTAGGTTGAGTCAAGATAATTTTCTTGGATCCCTTATAAAAACCTTGGTTTGAGCTTATCCTCTTGGTTTCCAAAATATCTTGAGTCGAGATACATCTCTTGGTTTCCCTATATTTAGGCCTCCTACTATGTGCAATCCTCTACATGAGCTTACTGCCTCTTTTGTAGTGAACATAAGAAACCCATGTGATTAGCATGGTATTACTCAAACCTTCTATGGGTGAAAAGTTTGAGGTGATCATGATCAACCTTCCCTAATTGATGATCTTATGAACACCTATATTAATAGTGTGGTAACTTCATATATTGTTGAGTATATGGTGAATCTTACTCCTCTGGTGATGAGGATGGGATAATCTAGTATCCTCATATGATGAGCAAGAGATTCCCCCATATCCTGATAAGAGGAAGTAATAATGGGCCTCCTCCTTAGGTGTAAGCCTTAGAAATACCATCTCCTTATTAGTTATTAACAAACATGATGATCTAGAAAGATTTTCTCATGTGTAAGTCTCACAATAACCATCACTAGACACCTTTTTCCTAGTCTTCCCTTCTGAATGATGTTAAACTACATGGAATTGGTCTTAATCACATTACCATAAAGTATACAACGTTCCCCATTAAGTGGAATCTCACTATGTGGGTTCATATTCCTTTCATATGGATACATAGTAAGCCCTCTTTATAGGACTGGTCGTAACATCACAACACCAACCACCTCCCTAGATAGTGATAAATGTTAGAGTTCCCAATTGTGGATTTAAACCCTAGCATCATTAATTAATAAGAGAATGATGGAGGACCTCTAATATATACAGATGTTCACATCAATTCATGATTCATATTATATCATTGGCATAGGTTTAACCAATCTCATAGTGGTATTTGGGAAGGAATCATGAAAAAATATTAAATCTATAGGAGAATATTGGAGCAGGAAATATTTTACCCATAAAGGGTGAGATGTGATCAACCTCTCATCATCTCAACCAACATACTTTTTGAATTATAGCTGGTATAAAACCCCAGTAACCACCTGCCTTTGGAAAATAGGCCTTCAATGACATCAACTCAAAACGTCTCAGACACAAATTCCATCAGAGTTTCCATAAAAAAATGTTTAAACTCATAGAGACAATCTTAGGAATTTGTATCCAATATGGGTTGAAGATGTCAAATACACACAACTAATAGTTTATTACATGGGTTCATGACCAAATTTATAAAGAATTATCTAAAAATCCAAAATCCATCTATAATAGATTGTTATGGTTAGCCAAAGGACTAAGTGTTCATATGTTATCCTAATATTTATACACAACTAATAATTATACATTATACACAACATAACATTGATGAATATAGTGCAGTTCAAAATAGTGGATTTGCTATTATGGATAAAGCGATTCATGTATCATGTCTCAATGATTATGGTCCAATTTATGTAAATATATAATACTTTGGAATTGTAGACAAAATATGGGAGCTTAACTATACGACATCTCAAGTATCAAATTTTTGATGTAGGTGAGTTAATAATAGGATAATAGTAAATGTTAATGAATTAGTATTAATAAAAGTTAACTTTAGTAAGAAAGAATGCAAAGATGATCCCTTCATAATGGAATCACAAGCAGTACATATTTTTTTACTTTTGATCCTATAAATACAAAATCAAGTGTCAATTCATTGGAGGATGATCATTTAGAATATCACGAGAATTTAATGATGGGCATAGTGGATGTGTTGTATTGTATGTTAGAGGAATCCATAAAGAGGTAATTTGAATAAGTTATAAAGTGGGAAAAGCTCTTCAACCATTGAAGAAAAAATAAAATTGTAAAATGCATGTATGTTGTTACTTGAATTTTTAATAAATAATATATATTTAATTTATATGATTCATATTTAATAAGAAGCTTACATATTGTAACTTTTTTTCTAACTTGGGGTACAGGAAATCCCTTCATCTAAAAATGTTATTCACCCCGATAAGTAAAAATATTGAAAATGTATTCATCTATAGTTTATTTATTTATTTTTATTAGCCTGAACCATCATTATTACTAACATTTATTTTAATTTCATGAGATAAAAATATTGATAAATGACCTAAAAGCTAGTATCATATTTCCAATAACAAGTTGGGAGTTTTTGTCCAATATAAAAAACATGTTAAGAAACTTGAGTTCATTTTTTAATGAAAAAATAGGGATTTGTTCATAAAAAAATGAACTCAAGTTGCTTGGCGTGGTGCTTTGATTTCACAAAAAACTATCGGTTTGTTATTAACAATATGGTATGAGCACAATTGGTTAGGGAAACCAACTATAAATTTATTTTTGAGGTATGTTAAAAAAATTAATTATTGATGTACTATTGCTATTATAATTTTTTTGGTTTGATTTTTATTGTAGATACTTAAATTAAAATTATGCACTTTCTAGGTAAATTGATAATCCTTTCGAGATTTGTAAGTCCTCATCTTCATTATTGAAAAGGTTTTTTTTAATAGTTTATTTTTTTTTAAGTTTCATGTGTTGAACGTGTGTGTTTTCAATATAATAATGAAATTTTAGTTCAAAACATATGTCACATACTCAAAACTGAGAAAACAATCTCATATTTTCATGAAACATTAGGAAATCAATTTTTGATTCATTTGTAACCTGTATGGATAAACCACACATCCTTCCAATATGTAGTGTAGTCGAAATAACCTAAAGTTTATTTTTTTCATTTTAAGTGTTGTATAAATTCAAAATGTATGTCACATACTCAAAACTGAGAAAACCTACTCAAATTATCTTCAAACTCTATGAAAATGATTTTTGATATATTTTTGACATGTAAGAATTAGTTTCACGTCATTCAAACATGTGGTGTGGGTGGCATAGCTGAATATGCGTGTTTTAAATATAAAAATGATATTTTGGTTCAAAACATGCATTACAAACTCAAATCTGATAAAATGATATCATATTGTCGTGAAAATATATGATAACGATCATTGGATGTAAGAATAAAATGCACATCACTCAGAATGGCCTAAAGTGTATTTTTTCATTTTAAGTGTTAAATAAGTTCAAAATACACATCATATACTCAAAATTGATCAAACACACTCATATTATCATCAAACTTTATGAAAACAATCATTGATTCATTTGTGACATTTAAAAATTAATTGCATATCATTCTGATGCGAAGGGTGGACGATGTGACTAAAATTATGTGTTTTCAATATAAAAATGACATTTTTGTTCAAAACGTACATCACATACTCAAAACTAAGAAAACTCACTCAGATTGTCATAAAATTCTAGGAAAAGTTCATATATTCATTTTTAAACTAAAGAAACGAACCGCACATCATCCCAACATGTGGTGTACTCGAAAATATTTAATGCACATTTTTTCATTCTAAGTGTTAAATAAGTTCAAAACATGTGTCACATACTGAAACTAATAAAAAACACTATGATTTTTGTCAAACTCTACGACAATGACCGCTGATTCATTTGTGACATTTAGGAATTAACCGAACATCGTTATGATGAGTGGGGCGGATGTTGTGGCCCAAAACACGTGTTTTCAATATAAAAATGATATTTTAGTGCAAAACACGCATCACATACTCAAAACTAAGCAAACCCGCTTGAATTGCTGCCGAACTCTACGACAATGATCTTTGATTCATTTGTGACATATGTGAATTAACTGCACGTCATTCTGAAGCGTCGTGTAGTTGGAATAACCTAAAATGTATTTTTCATTTTAAGTGTTAAATAAGTTTAAAATGCATGTCTCATATTAAAAAATGAGCAAACATGCCCAGATTTCCGTGAAACTCTACAAAAATGATCATTAATTCATTTGTGATATGTATGAATTAACCAGACATCATTCCAACGTGTAGCGTTGACAGTATGACTAATAGTGCATGTTTTTAATATAAAAATGATATTTTAGTTCAACCCATAAGTTACACACTAAAAAATGAGCAAACGATCTCCTAAGTGGCATGAAAGCCTTCAATTTTTATTGATTTTCGATAATCTACCTTTCAAGGGTTGAGCTGAAACCCTTACAAGGCCCGAAGGGTTAAGTTACATTACATGACCCATAGATTTTAGGAAATCAACCCAAACAAGACAACTTAGAATTGGTCCTCCCTTGCAAATGCCATGATGTCAGCTTTCCACCTTCGCATGACTAGTCGGTTATCTGTCCTGTGCAAAGTTGTACATGCCCAGTACTGATGGCAATGTCATACCCTCTCATTCTTCCATGTCTGGTTAGCTCTGCTCTGATGAATGCGCATGATCTGAATCCTAATCTGGAGTCTTGTTCCTTGTAATTCGTCTTATACATCTTTATTTTCAGGTGGCCCAAAGGCCTTGAGGTGACCCGAAGATCTTGTGGTGGTCTGAAGGCCTTAATGTGGCTCGAAAACCTGACTGTCCCGAAAGTCTTGAGTGACCTGAAGGCCATGAAGAACTCAAAGACCAAACTGGTGGCCCGAAGGCCCAAACAGATGAATTGTTCTGATTGCTACAGTACTGTTATAGTACCTGAAAATATGCATCCGTCCGAATTTGATCTTGAGTCTCTTGGATGCACTTAATGAGTCCTCACCAACTGGGTTGAGGCTCATATGCAAACGATATGAGATTGTCATGAAACTTAAAGAAAATATTTTATTGATTTGTGACTTTTAGGAATGAAATACGTGTCATTCCAGTAGCTAGAATACCGTGTAGTGTATTTTTCCATTGTAAGTGTTAAACAAGTTCAAAATGCATGTTCCATATTGAAAACTAAAGAAACATGCTCAGATTGTCATCAGACTCCATGCCAGCGATTGTTGATTCATTTGTGACATGTAAACATCAATCATATATCATTCCAATGCGTGGGGTGGATGGTATGACGGAATGTGTGCTTTCAATTTCAATATAGATTAAAATTTATTTAGTGTTATTAATAAAACAAATATAGTTTATTATTACTTATATATATTTGTTTCTCATCTTAATTAGAGACACATTTATGAAGGTGTTTAAAAGTCGGAAGATTGTTGATTTGCCAATACACTCTAAACATCTTATACCAGGTGGTAGTTGCGTCGGGTTGGGTCGGGAGGACTCTAGAAAATGCGATGCCCACGCTTTCTTAAACCCTCCCCACGCTGCAAAATCCCTTCAATTGCGCGCACACAACCGTCCCTTCCTTCGCCGCCGCGCCGTATCCTTCTGCATCAAGTTTTCGTGCAGGAACGGTGCCGCAACCTCTGATCTTCCGGCGAGCCATGTGGGCGCAGCCGCAAACCGGACGTGGAGGCCGGGGAGCGGCCTCTCTACCCTATGATGCTGGAGTCGCCGGCGCTCCGCTGGGATTTCATCCGCAAGGTCTACTCGATCTTATGCTTCCAGCTGCTCCTCACCGTCGCCGTCTCCGCCGTCGTCGTTACCGTCCACCCAATTGCTCGTTTCTTCGCCGACACCGCCGGCGGCCTGGCTCTCTACATCGTTCTCGTTTTGTTGCCATTTTTCGGTTCGTTTCTTAGGTCTTTTTTCTTGCAATGCAACCTTCTCCTCTTCAGTATTTTTTCTATGTTATTGATTGCTGAGTCTGGGATCCGTCTGTGATCGATTCTGCAGTTATGCTGCCATTGTATTTCTACCATCAGAAGTACCCGTTGAATTACTTCCTGCTTGGGGCTTTCACCGCCTCCCTTGCATTCATCGTCGGATTGACCTGCGCTTTCACTAATGGTCAGGAATCTGTGCATTCACAATTCGTCCAATCTCTTGATACTTCAGATTAGGCTCTCACTCTTCTTCTTCTTTGGGGATGAAATCGGAAACAGGGAAGGTGATATTGGAATCTGTGATTTTGACTGCTCTGGTGGTGATATGCCTGACTCTCTACACCTTCTGGGCTGCGAGGAGAGGCCATGATTTTAGCTTCCTTGGCCCCTTCCTGTTTGCTGCAATCCTTGTGCTCATGGTCTTCGCCCTCATTCAGGCACGTTTCGTTCTCCTGCAGAACCCATCTTCTTCCTTTGGCATTTCCCACATTTACTTGATTGCGATTGCAGATACTGTTTCCATTGGGAAGGATTTCTCTGATGATCTACGGGTGCTTGGCTTCGATCGTGTTCTGCGGGTACATCATCTATGATACAGACAACCTGATCAAACGATTCTCGTACGATGAGTATATCTGGGCCTCTGTGGCTTTGTATTTGGATGTGATTAATCTCTTCCTGTCCTTGCTCACCGTGTTCAGAGCTGCAGACTCCTAGGGCTGTAGGGCGATTTTGTGCAGCGTTCAACCTGATTGTATGAAACCAGGGACTTCCCAAGATTATAATTGTACAAGAAAAGTTCTCCTTGTTTCACTTGAATCACTTTGTGTAGTTTTTTACTCTCTCACAGACCCTTTTGTGCAATCATTGTATATCTTCATTGTTTTTGTAAAAAAAAGCATCAAAATTGGCGAAGTTAACATAATTTTGTGCATTGTATCCGAAGTGATAGAGTTTACTAATTTGATATACTTGTTTTAGCCATAAACAATTTTTTTTTTTTGATATCCAAAACAGCCCCAAAACATTAATGTGTATGGTTTTCTAAATGGAACTTAAAACTTTAAGCACTTACATAAAATTCTTTAACCAAATGACTTACATTGTTATAGCATGCCTATGCAGAGCATTAGTAATCATATAATTTTCTTTATACTCATTCAATATACATCTTCAAAAAGAAAAGAAACATACTTAGAATTGTTGAAAGTTGGTGACCTAGATCCAATTGGTGGTCTTTTAGGACTGAGATTCTCAAGTGTCCAAACATTTAATCTTGTAATCTTTAAAAACATTATACTCTTTTCTACAATACACGTTAATGTAACAATTTATAACAAAGTATAAAAGTAAAAACCTACTTTGATATCAAATGTAGGATTCTAAGAGTAATCAGCGGTAAAAGGTCTCTTTTCCTTAAAGAATGAAGTCCTCAATACAAAGATCGGAACAACTTCTATTTCCCTAGCCTTCGGAACCCTCGAACAGAAAGATTGGAATAACCTTTGTCTTCCTATCATCGGGATCCCTCGATCAAACACAACAATTGCAAACACAAAAGATCTTAAGACATTTGCAATCCTCACACAGATGTCTTGAGGCTAAAACTCTCTAAAGATTACAATGGAGCTCACGAGTAGCAAGATGTTACAAAAGCTTCAAAGTAACTTCAGATAGTCATTGATGCAAAATCTTCCAACTCCTTGAATGCTGCTTCTATTTATAGGCATTTCTTCAATTGTCATATTTCATATTTCTTAGAGGTGGTTGCAATGATTTCAAATGGACTCAATCTTTTCTAGAAAGGTTCGGTGTAGCTTCATCTTATAGTAGCCTTGGTAGCACCATTACAATGCTATAGAATTTTGTCCGATAGAAAGAACTTCGTTTATTCGATGGAATGAACTTTGTTCGTTTGGAAAAATTGAATTCTTCATTCGGTGGATTTTATGGATGTTCATCAGGAAAGCATGCTTGCCTATGAAGTTTGTCTGATATTCTTTGTACTACTTCATCTGATGGACTTCGTTATACTTTGACTTCTAGACTTTTAGAAATCTTCATCCGATGAAGTTTGTAATCGTCTGTCTGATACAGGTGCATCCAATTACAGAAAGACTCGATTCGATACACATGTTTATACGTTCGATAAAATGATTTTCCTATGAAAACGTTTTAAAACTAGAGAAGTATAAAATTTAGTAAAATAAAGCATTTGAGGATGTGTGTTGTGATTTTCAAAACTAATGTTAGAAAGTGTTAAAAGTAAACTTTCGACTCAACACAACATGGATGGACACACTATTAGAGACTGCTCTATAATAATTCCAGCATAAGAGGAGTTCCTAAAGAAGATGAAAGTTGCACCATTGTTATGAGTTCTATAAAGAATCTTGAGAAGAAAAATTTCACACACAATGAAATTGACGATATGGTGAGATCGATGTTGTCAACAGTTAAACCATATTTGAAAAAAAAAGATGTGCAGTAATGAAGAGTGGAGAAACATGGTTGAGAAAATCCTCTCAACCTTGCTGTTCACATTGAGGAGAAAAAAAGGGATCCACCTTATTCCATTATCTTTATATGTTGTATTTGTGCTTATAATGCAGAGAATTGAAGGTGAATCATGATCTCAGGGGGATAACCTGAGGTAGTATACGAGATGTCAATATTGGATAGGATTCTTTAAAAAAGTTACCATCCTGAAACGATTCCTAAACTGGTATAATGAAAAATCTAATAAAAGTATCATCCTTGATGAAGTTGATTTTTTATGTCACATCATGGAAAAAAAATGAGGAAGACACCATCATGGTTTAATCTTACAATTGGTATTCTAAACAACATGCATTGAAGAAGATCATCCTTAGTGAAGTTGTGGAAGTTGTCAAGACTAGATGACCACATGAATAAGATCCATTTTGGTATATTCTCTACATGAAGCATCATGTGATTCATCATTTGAAGAGATAAACCATTATGAAGATCATGAGAAGTGTCTCCTTGAGGGGTAGACTAGTGAAGAATTCTAAAGAATCTTCTAGAATTATCATTTCATTCAAAACTGATTATTCTAGAATGTTCTTGAAGGAGATGTCTTTGACAAACCTCTCCTCCTTGGTAACAAGAATCAAACCTAAAATTAAGGGGTAGATATTAAATTAAATCAATGACATAAAATTGGAAGTTGTTAAGAAGGTCTAAAGATGTCTTAAATCCTAAATTTTTTACTTGAATGATTTTAACACATGTGTTGAAGTGAGTGTAGAAAATTCAGGTTGATATATCTCCTGAGAAATGTGTATCTTAACTATTGTCATCAATGGTCTCAGTCTAAAATTATTAGACAATCTCTAAGAAAGGTAAAGAGTTCTCATTTCATTTGGTATCAAATCATTTTTAAGGCCTGACTTACTTTTCTAAATCAAACCCACTTTTTTTCTACACCTGGGTATGACTCAGTAGACTTAGAGTGGAATGGTACATCACATTTTGTTAACTAAGAATTAATCCCACTTTCCCAAGTGTCTTTTATTTTATTTTCAATAAGGGGGTGAGAAAATAAAATGAATGAAAGAGAGAGAATGAATGAAGCACATATTGACATATAACTTTAAAGGTATTGCCAATAAATACAAAGGGGGAGATTAATGAGACCAATTTGTGTTAGTTGTATTTTTTGTCAAAAGAATGTCAATATGATGTAGTTGAAGAAAAAAAAACCCAAGAGGTTGTTTCATTATTATCAAATATATTGGAAGATTATGTTTGATGAATTTTCTTAGGATTTCTTAACATTGTTGTTTTGGAAATATATTTAATGCCAAAAGTTGTTTTAAGAGTTTGAATTCCATGGATAATGACATTTATAATGAAGACATTTATATATCTCTATGATGAAGATTTTGAAGGTGTTTCATCCATGTTGTTTATAATAATTTAAAATATATATGGATGAAGTTTGTGATGGTTAGTTTGTGAAGGGTGGTCTCACAATCAATCAAGTAACAACATGAAGCATCATGCATGAAGAGCAAAGTCATGGTTGATATACTAACCACATGAAGTGTGAAGTCATGGTCAATGTACTGATCGCATGAAGGCAATGAATTACCGTGATCTTCACATAGTAGCTAATTCTACCCTGAGAAAGTGATCATATAAAGTAATGTCGACAAACTAAATGAAAAAATGTGGACCTATCACAAAAATAAAGGATGATCGACTTCATGAAGACTTCTGAGCTTCAGTGAAAGAAGCATATGTGACATGAAGCTTCTGTATAAAAAATTGCATACATTCTGTGCATCGTGACTTCATCTGAGCACATGATGAGCATAGATCTTCCATGATAAACCTACATAGACCTTCCATGCACATGAGCATGAATTATCTGCATGGAACTTCTGTGAGTTCACTATACATGATTACAATATCACTTTCATTTATAAAAATTGGATTAAAATCTGATAATTCATTGTACGTTGATCTTCAAAGAACTATACATCCTGATTTTAGTCATTGTGACCTTTGCAAAACAATATGGCATGGTTTTTCCACGTAGTCAAATCTATGTACCTGAATGTTTTTCTATGTACACAAATGCTCATATAGGAGAAATTGCATACTTGATTATCCATATAAGCAAATGGTCTATGGATGAGGATGAACCATGTGAAGGTAATATACCTTCTGCGTAAAGGTTAAGAAGATTTGTTGTTCAAAGTATATGAAAAGAGGGGGGTGAATTGTGCTTTAAAAAATTAAAGTAAACATAAATGGTAAATTCAAAAGAAAACAATTTTAAAATGATATAGTGATTAAGATATAAAATTGATAAAGTTGTTAATTGATAATACATATTAATAAAGCGAGTATACACAGTGAAAAAATGATCGTATCAAATTTATGAAATTATGCATATTGATGTTGAATGATGCAATGCATAAAATAAATGAGAGAGAAAACAAAATTTGATAAGGATTTCAAAAATAGATTGGTTTGAGCCCCTATATCTCCACTCCTTGACTTGATAAGTCAATGTTGTTTCTCCCTTGATCTTGGTGGTGATCAATAGACTCTTCCCTCACAATTATGGTTTTTGATAACCCTATCGAGCTTCATCAGTAGACAATGAATTTTTCCATCACTTTTGCAAAGTGAGAACCCATTAAAGAAGCTGATGAGAAGTAAAAGATTCTCTTGGATCTATTAGATTTTTTCTCCCTAATCTATCATATGAACAAGTACAATTAATATGAGATATTAAGAGAATGGTTGAGATCCTTTGAGAGGTTGATAAAATGAAATTGGCTCTTTGAGAGTATTCTGAGATTGCTAGCAATTCAGCATTGATTCTATCATAGAGGCATTAATTGTAACTGGTGGATCTTCCAAGTTGCATAGAACTTCCTTTTATAGGATCCAAAAGGCAAGGAATCTTCTAAAATTTACTAGGGGGTCATTGAATCTGAATAATATTGGAATTAAAGAATTTTGACCAACATTAAATAAATACTCAGACTAGATATCCCAACAACACTGTTTACCTAGTGCACCTCACCAGCTAGCCGATGTGTCATCTGGAATTAGAGGCCTTTAGAAAACCACCACCATCTAGTTATTACTAGCCAGTTTCTATACAAAGGCCTTCTGGTAGAAAGCTGGTCCTCTAGATCTAGCACTGGTTGGATAGTGCTCCTCTACTGGATGGCCGATATATTTCTTCTGCATGAGGAGGTTTTTTCCACATGGCACTGTCTGGCTTGTGCAACCTTCACATATCCACCTTCAAGAATGGACGCCCTTTCTTCCTTATAAGGTATTTTATTGATCTTCTCACTTGATTCCAAGGTCTTTAAGTATGAAATAAGACTATACCATGCCTTAAAAAAATATCAATAAGCTATCTTTGAAATTACTTTAAGATCTATATTAAGACAATCCATGACATAACTTCAAGTCAAATTAAGGATTATGAAAAACACTCAAATAAAAAAATTAGATACAAAGGAGAGTCTTTGTGATCATGAAAATACCATTGGAGAGAGAGGTACAACAATATCTTCATTTTTTATGATCACAAACACTACATAAAATTATAAATTAAAAGTAAATCAAGAGTTAAGGAATAATAGAAATATATTCAAGAGATCAATATAATATATTCAATATGATCAGGGAGTATAAAAAACATTCCATAAATTATAATGAAGCATTTTACTCAAAATTCAAAAACACCCCCTTTTTTAAATAATTAAGCAGTATCACATTAATAATTAAAATTTGAAATTATTTTATAATAATTTAAAAAAATTTATATGATAAATATTTAATAAAATTGGTTTTCGAAGGATTTCTTGAGGTGCTTTCATTATTTTAGAAACCAAGAACAACATTTTATTTTCCATGTCTTTGAGATACCAAAATGTTATTTATTTTATCTTCAACTTGAGTGAATTTGGAAAGATAACATGTAAGGTATTTGATGGTGGATTCAAGATTATTAACATTTGGTTACTTCTTAACATTCATGGATAACTCTACCTTTTCTTTGAAGAGAAGTTCCTTTTATTTTTGAATCTATTCATTTTCATTAAGAACGTACCTGTGTTTTTTTATCAAGATCTTTATATAAAGAAGAACGATTATGAAAACCAATTTTGAGTTAATCATGATCATATTTTATGTCTTAAAAGGTGACTTGAAGAGAAAGAAGAATAATAATAAGGGGAAGAATTAGGAGAAGAAGTGGAAGAGGTGGAAATAGGAAGAGGGGTACTAACCTCAATGTCTTCATCAACTTGTACCATAGGGCACTTAGAACTTGATCCATAAGAATAGGTTAAAAGAGTTGAGTCTATAGAGTCATCACTTAAATTCCACATTCCAACTTTGAGGGACATCCTACCTCATTTCTTTTATTTAATACACTTTTTATAGATTGGTAATTCATGATCGATATGAACTTTTTATTACATTTGTATCATGTCAATTTTGATTCCACCTTTTTTATTCTCTTTCTTAGATCAGCTGAAAATTTTATCCTTCTTAAAGAATTTTTTCATGTTCCTTGAGAGTTGAGTGAAGTCTTGAACATCACATATGAATTAATAATCATCGGTATATTTTAAGGAGTTTGTTTTCTTTAGACATTTGGATTCATTGGACTCATTTTTAGCTTGTCTCTTCATATTAATTTCATACGTCATTAAGGATCTGATGTGTTCTTCAACCACTATTTTTATCACATGTTTTTCTTCTAGTACGGTCATTACTTTGGGAGCCCAATTACTTAGTAGGACCCAGAGTATCATTTTCACTAGGGTTTATATAGAAAAATCATTACTGAGATACTTTATACCATTAAAATGTCAATAAAAATTGAAAACACACTAGTAATGGATTCATTCAGATTCATAGAAATGATTTCAAACTCATGTCTAAACATATACAATATAGTTTCATTAAATTTATTCATTCCTTCATGTGTTACTTTAAGAAATATTCATATTTCATAAGTCATTTTCCAAGTAGAACCACAATTAAATTCATTTTAATCAAGTCACTGCCACAAAACTGGGTTTTCGCAGCGCCACCCTTTAACAGCGCTAAAAAAAGCACTGATAAAGGGGGGAATTTATCAGTGCTAAAAAAAAGCACTGATAAAGGGGACTTTTAACAGCGCTAAAAAAAACACTTTTAAAAGTGACCCTTTATCAGCGTTGTTAAAGGGGATCCCTTTATCAGTGTTTTTTTAGTAGCGCTGATATAGGGGGGCTTTATCAGCACTTTTTCCTAGCACTGATAAATGGTATATTTCAAAAAAAAAATCATAAAAAATAATATATTGTTATATAAGTATATTTATATTGATATAAATATAATATATATTTTTTAAATATGTTTTAGATAAGTATAAATAGACTATTACTCTTAAAATATAAGAAAATTAGTGAAAATGGATTTAAAATATTTTTAAAAATATTATTAATTAATAATTTTATAATTATCATTGATTAATAATCATTTAATAACAATTTGAAGACATAAAAAATCAAAAAAAATTAATAAAAGATCTAAAATAAGTTGTAAATGTAACTCAAACTTCAAAGGGTCATAACTGTTGATCCAGGTGTCCGTTTGAGCTCTATAACATATCAAATCAAAGCTAGTGATGAGATCTACGTGCTAATGAACTAAGAAAACCTTCTATCACATTTTTTGAGGTCCAAAAAGGCCCAGAAGGCCTCTAAAACTGAGTTTTTATCCAGGATACCCTGATTGTTTAACATTCAAACAGGTATAACTTCTGATCCAGAAGTCCGCTAGGCCTGTACCACATATCGTATCTAAGATTGTTTCATTTTATTCGATTTTACAGGTTGTGGAGTTCAAACAGACTTCTGTATTAGAAGTTATGGTCATTTTAACATTCTATGACTTTTCAAATACACATATATATGTATTTATTCATATATATATATATATATGTGTGTGTGTGTGTGTGTGTGTGTGTGTGTTGTATATATGTATTTATTTATTTATATATAAACACACATAAAACACATATTTTATAAATTTATTTAAAACTAATCTTATAAATATATATTTATATACAAATAAATATATAGATAAAAAATTATAACTAAATATATATATATATATATATAAATATAAATATATATTAATATAAGAATAAATATATATATATATACTAATATATGAATAAATATATATGTATTAATATAACTAAATATTTTTATATTAATATGAATCTATATTAATATACGAATAAATATAACTATATATTTATATATATAAATAAATAAAAATATATATTAATATAAAAAAATATATATATATATATTAATATATGAATAAATATATTTTTATTAATATAACTAAATATATTTATATTAATATGAATCTATATCAATATACGAATAAATATTATTATATATATAAATAAATATAAATATATATTAATAGATGAATAAATATATATATATATTAATATATGAATAAATATATATATATATATATATTAATATAACTAAATATATTTATATTAATATGAATCTATATTAATATATGAATAAATATAATTATATATATATATATCATTAAATAGAGAAAAAAACTAAATAGCTTAGTGGTAAAGGTGCAGGTGCGCAAGGGGGGAGGTCTCAAGTTCGAGTTCGGGTGGAAGCAGGGGCACACATGCAAGTGGGGGATGCGCGAGCAAGTGTAGTGGGCAGAGAGTCAGAGGGGGTTCACCTAGTGCTGATAAAAGGGGGGGTCAAGCGCAGTTAAAAGCTCCCCGAGCATTGTATTTTCTTTTTAATTTTTTTTAATTTTTTTTGACTTTTATTAGTGCTAAAAAATCCCTGATAAAAGGGGTCTTTTAATAGTGCTAAAATAGCGCTGATAAAGGACCTTTTTATCAACACTGATAAAAGGGGTCATTATCAGTGTTTTTTTTGAGCGCTGATAAAAGGGACCCCCTTTATCTTCGCCTCGATTAACAGTGCTTTTCTAGCACTGTTAATTCCTTTTATAGTGATGATAAATTCCATATTTGCAGTAGTGAGTCCATAATGTAAACCATTCATAACTTTGTTATTAAGATCAATTTTTTTGACATCATCGGGATTTCACTTATCTTTAGATTCTTTAGTTGGAATGTATTCATGCATAACCTTTTTTAAAGTGGGATAACTAATGCTACATATAAAGGTTGAAATATGAATATTACATTAGGAATAATTAGTGTCATAAAAAATAGGATAATGTGAATAAGAATTTGATGCCATCAAAAAATAATACTTTGAAAACAATTAAGATTTAAAAACAAAATTCTTGAAAATAAGCACAATTTTAAAAATATTTTTTTTAATATGTACACAAATAATCCTCTCATACCAATTGTTGGTTGGAGTATATGGTAAGAGGGGGGGGGGTTAATTTCCCTTAAAAAATATAAAGAAAAAATAAATGGTAAATTCAAAAATAAAATTATTTTGAAATGATAAATTTATTAAGTGATAAAATCAATAAAATCAGTTAATTGATAAATCTGATACATATTAACAAAGAGTACGCGCATCCTATCTGTATCAATTTTGAATGATGAAATACATAAAATAAATGAAAGGGAAAACATGATTTGATAAGGAGTTTTGAAATAGTTCGGTGTGAGACCCTATGTCTCCATCCCTCAACTTGAGAGGTCAATGTTATTTATCCCTTAAACTTGGCGGTTATCAAGAAACCTATCTCCTTCAATTATGGTTTGTGAGCACCCTCTTGAGATTTTTCGATAGACAGGGAACCCGTCCCTCACTTTTATGAAGTGAAAACACATTGAAGAAGGTGATGAGAAGTATAATATTTCTTATCACAAACCCATTAATATTCTGGTCAATAATCTCTCATATGGATGAATATAATTGAGATCATATATTTAGAGAAATATAAATACCCTTTTATATATTTATAAAATGAAATTTGATAATTGAGAATATTTTTATATTTCTAGAAATTCAGTGAAGATTCAATTAAATAGGCATTGATGGTAACCAATGGATCTTCCAAGCCACCTAGGAAATCCCTTTATAGGATCCAAAAGTCTATGAATATTCTAGAATTCACATGTGGTCATTGATGTTAAAGAAGAATAGAATAAATTTGGTTTGACCAATATTAAATGCATCCTCATACTAGTTATTTCTATGCCACCAGCTACCCAGTGCACCTCACCGTCAAGCCACTAGGGCACTTGGAGCTGGGAGATTATGGAAAACCACCCTCCACTAGTTACTACTAGCTAGTGTCTAGACGATGTACTTCTGGTAGAATAATGGTCCTCTAGATCTGACACTGGTTGTAACGTCCCGGTTCCGAGTGCCACCCAAAGGTGCCCCGTACTTGGTTGGTCACATAGCCTCAAGCGTATTTCTTCAAACGCTAGAGGCTGCTGACTAGCAGCGAGGGCCTTGGGTGTGATAGTGGGGAAACTATTCCATCATTGACAGAGTATACACAAAAGAATAATAATAATAAACAATAGCAGAGGCAGTAATACCATACAATATAAGTAAACAGTAACTACCACAAAACTGTGTTTCCACAACACCACCCTTTATCAGCGCTAAAAAATAGCATTGATAAAGGGCACTTTTAACAGTGCTAAAAAAGAATTGATAAAAGTGACCCTTTATGATCACTTTTTTAGTGCTGATAAAGACCCCCATTTATCAGTTCTTTTTTTAGCGATGATAAAGGGGACCCATTTATCAACAATTTTTTAGCAGCGCTGATAAAGGGGGAGATTTATCAACGCTTTTTCCTAGCATTGATAGAAATGTATATTACAAAAAATAAATCATGAAAAATAATATATTGTTATATAAATATATTTATATTGATAAAAATATAATATATATCTTTTAAATATGTTTTAGATAAGTATAAATAGACTATTACATTTAATATATAAGAAATTTAGTAAAAATGTACTTAAAATATTTTAAAAAATATTTTTAATTAACAATTTTCTAATTATCATCGATTAATAATTATTTAATAACATTTTAAAGACACAAAAAATCAAAAAAAAAATTAATAAAAGATCTAAAATAAGTTGAAAATATAACTCAAACTTCAAAAGACCATAACTTTTGATACAAGTGTCTGTTTGTGATCTACAACATATAAAATCGAATCTTGCAACGATTTATGTGTACTAGTGACTAAAGGGAAACTTATCTCACATTTTTCAAGGACAAAAAATGACCAGAAGGCCTCCAAAACTATGTTTTTAGTTGGGATACCCTGATTTTTTAACATTCAAATAGGTATAACTTCTAATACGGATGTCCTCTAGGACTGTACCACACATAATATCAAAGATTGTTTCATTTTCTTTAATTTTACTGGTTGTGAAGTTGAAACAGACTTCTGGATTAGAAGTTATGGTCGTTTTAACATTCTATGGCTTTTTAGATACACATATATATGTATTTATTCGTAAATATATATGTGTGTGTGTGTGTGTCTGTGTGTTATATATATATATATATATTTATTTATTTATAAACGCACATAAAAAATATATTTTATAAACGTATTTAAAACTAATATTATAATTATGTATTAATATACAAATAAATATACAGATAAAAAATTATAACAAAAATTTATATATAAATAAATATAAATATATATTAATATATGAATAAATATATATATATAATAATATATGAATAAATATATATGTATTAATATAACTAAATATATTTATATTAATATGAATCTATATTAATATGAGAATAAATATAACTATATATATATAAATAAATATAAATATATATTAATATATGAATAAATAAATAAATAAATATATATATATATATATATATATTAATATATGAATAAATATATATGTATTAATATAACTAAATATATTTATATTAATATGAATCTATATTAATATATGAATAAATATAACTATATATATATATAAATAAATATAAATAAATATTAATATACGAATAAATATAAATATATATATATATATTAATATATGAATAAATATATATGTATTAACATAACTAAATATATTTATTTTAATACAAATCTATATTAATATATGAATATATATATATATATATAAATAGACATATCATTAAATAGAGAAAAAAACAAAATAGCTTAGTGGTAAAGGTGCAGGTGTGCGAGGGGGGAGGTCTCGGGTTTGAGTTCGGGTGGAAGTAGGGGCACACGGGCAAGCGGGGGATGCGCGGGCAAGTGCAGCGTGCAGAGAGTGGGAGGGGGTCCGCCTAGTGCTGATAAAGGGGGGGGGGGGTCAAGCGCTGTTAAAAGCACCCCAAGCATTGTATTTTCTTTTTAACATTTTTTTTAATTTTTTTATTATTATCAGCGCTAAAAAAACTGCTGATAAAAGACCTTTTTATCACCTCTTTTTTTAGCACTGATAAAAGGGGCCTTTATTATCTCTTTTCTGAGCGCTGATAAAAGGGACCCTCCTTTATCTTCACCTTTATTAACATCGCTTTTCTAGTGCTGTGAATGCCCTTTTCTAGTGCTGATAAAGGCCATATTTGCAATAGTGAGTGGAAGACTAATAATATAAACAAATTCAACATATATAAATAAATGATGCATGTCACATGTATCTAGGAAATCATCCAAACCAGTCATAATGCTGGAAATACAATACTGAAACCAAAGTACAGAAAACAGTAAACTCCAACAGCTTTACAAGCCACAAATTTGTCCCATGCTCTCCAACTCCAATAATAATCAAGTACCTGATGAAGAAGGGTGCTTTCCCTTATCTATACTTGCAATAATATAATCTGTTTGGGTCTAAAACCATGAACCAAATAGGGTGTGAGACGAATCCTAGTAGGAAACCACCAAAAGATCTGTTCCTAACTGTCAGTGAATATAAATAGTAGGAAATATGCAGAAATGAAGTAATAAACCAGGAAGTACTCAAAAGTGAACAATCCTACAGTTTTCAATTACATTCATTTACATTTATTTATTTATTCAATCCATTGAATAATGTAACCTTGAGATCTAGCCTAATCTCTATACCCCCCTACATAATAGAAAAACAGATGTCTCATAATCCCATCTAAACCAACTAGTAAGACTGAGTCCAAGCTTGTTATTTGTCTTGGAAGACTCGTCACAAATATTCAAATATTCACAAGCAACCCTTTGGGAAAGTTCTCACAGTCTAATCCCCTATGGTTCAGATAATATAAAATCAATAAATAATAATGAACCTCTGGGAAATCTCATACAGTCTAACCCCTTTGGTCCCATATAGCACTAATTAAATACAACGACCACCTGGGTAGCTCTCATGGTCCATACCCCTTGGTCTTCATAGGAACAATAAATTATAATGACCCTCTGAAAGCTCTAACATTCAATGCCCTATGGTCCAATATTTATTTAATAACGACCCTCTAGGTAGCTCTCACAGGCTAACCCCTCTTTTCAATGAACCATGACAGCTCTCACAGTTAATACCTCTGGTCATTCATAACAACAATTCATAAATAAAAGACCCTTCATCATGAAGCTCTCACAGTCAATTCCCCTTGGTCATACTTTCATAATGAGAATCACATGCATCTCAAATAAACAACAAATCTATCCTAACAACACTAGGTATGAAAAAAAATCATCCTAACATGATCTCTTAACCCATCGGCCATAACTAATCAAACATGGAAAACACATCCATAATCAAGAAAACAAACCTTATGCACAATAAATAACCCCTTCTCAATCAAACACACCATAATAGGTCTTAAACAGGGTTAAATTCCATAATACGCAATACCCTAAACATGGGTATTCATCACTTTTAGCATATATAATCCAAAGAAAAACAAAGCAAGCCACAAACCACCTACCAAGATGTGGTACGGTGAACACACTCGAACATAGGCCCTTGAATCATCCTAGAACATCGTAGATCTACAAAAAGGTCAAAAACGTTCAAACTTTAATAACTCATGAGAGAGGAGAAATCAGGGAGATAGGCACTAGGGAAAGAGAGAACTCACCGTTGGGAATCCAACGCACCCGACGACGTCTCAATCGAAGCTCGGACGGAGGAATGGTAGGGGTTCGAAGTTCTCAGCCGTCTTGTCGCTCTCCTATATGAAACACAAACGCGACCCCGATCCAATTAATCAAATAAAAAGAAAAGTACATGGTGTGTTTATTTAAAGTACACGCCGTGTAAATTCCTCAACTGGCCCTCGCTTTAAGCGGTCCACACATCCATGTAATCAGCCGTTACATGGCCAGTACACGGCTACACGTGGCAACCGGGTACACGGTGTGTACTCAAGAGTACACAATGTGTACTTAGAAAATTACCAAATCTTCCTTTTTCCTAAAAAACAACCCAAAATAAGGATCCATACCTAAAATAAAGATCCGATTTCTTACAAACTTCCCCCTTAAAGAAATTCATCCCCGAATTTCCCTTCCAAGGGTGGTGAAGAAGAAACCTCAAAAAACTCTGGCCACTGTGATCGTACGTTAGCCTCCCTTTCCCAAGTCTCATCCTTTATACGTTCATGCTGCCATACCGGCCATGAAGATGCTTCGTACTGTGATACAAAATCCGTATAGGGTTCTCCTTGAAGGATGCATCCACCTCCAACTCAACCTCCCCGGGTTGAAACATGTGAGGCGGTTCTGGAAAGTAACAACATAGATGAGAAACATGAAAGATGTCGTGCATAGCCCGATACCTCTGAGGTAACTGCAACCGATATGCAACTGACCCGACTCTCTCTAAAACCTCAAACGGACTGACGTATCTCGGTGAAATATTTCCTTATCTCCTAATCCTCTTATGTCCCAACCTCAGTGTGACACGTAAGAAAAACTGATCTCTGACCTCAAACTCTAGAGGTCATCACCATCAATTAACATAATATTTATGGCAAGACTGTTCATTAGCCATCCTCTTTTGAATCAACTCCACATGCTCAGTGGTCTCCTGGAAAAGACGAGGTCCCAGCATAACTACCTCTTCTGCCTCCAACCTACATAGGGGTGATCTACATGGCCTACCGTACAAAGCCTCATAAGGTTCCATTCAAATTGTCACCTGAAAACTGTTATTGTAGGCAAACTCCACTAGGGGTATGTGTCTCTCCCAAGAACCCCCAAAATCCAGAATGCATGTTTGAAGCTTGTCCTCCAAAACCTGAATCATGCAATTAGACTGGCAATCTGTCTGGGGATGGTAAGCTTTACTCAGAAGTACCTGTATACCCAAAGCCCTCTATAGTCCCTTCCAGACATGAAAAGTAAAACGACCATCCCTGTCTAAAATGATAGAGTGCGTAACCCCATGAAAACATACAATCTCTCAGATGTACAACCTTCCAAGCTCATTAACACTGAAGGTTTCCTTAATCGTCAAGAAATGTGAAACCTTCGTGATTCTTTCCACAACAACCCAAACCACATCATTCCCTCGATATGACCTTGGTAAAACTATCACAAAATCTATTGTGACATCATTCCACTTCCACTCGAGAATGGGTAACTACTGTAAAATCCCTAATGGTTGCTGATACTCTCCCTTCACCTACTGACAGGTGGAACATCTCATAACAAAACCAACTATATCCCTCTTCATACCTATCCACCAATACTGACAGTGTAAATCCTGATACATCTCGGTGGAACCAGGATGAACTACTCAAATTGAGGAATGAAAATCCTGCATCAAATCCTCACATATGTCTGCTGACACCCATAAGCGTCCATGAAAATGAAAGATCTCATCATCGCCTATAGTCCACCCAAGAGTAGGGTCCTCTCCTGACACACTCTCCTGTAAGACCAGTCCTTCAGAATCTGATAGCTGCCTCATTAGCATTTGATCCAATAGAGTAGAGTTAAAAACTATAGAAGAAAGAAAAGTCTTCCTATGTCTGTCATGCACCTCCAAATGAATCTCATAGAACATATCCATAAGTTTCCATTCACTCCTGTCCTCCTAAACTGCATATATCTGAGTCCTCCTGCTCAATGCATCAGCCACTATATTGCCTTTACTAGGCATGTAGGAAAGATGAAATTCAAAATATTGAAGGTACTAAACCCACCTTCATTGTCTCAAATTCATATCATGCAGAGTAAAGATATACATGAGATTTTTGTGGTTAGTGAATACCAAAAAATTCTCTCCCAAAAGATAATGTCTCCAACAACGTAAAGCATGCACAACTGTAGATAACTTGAGATCGTGCATCAGGTAATTCCTCTCATGTGGCCTCAACTGCTGAGACCCATACACAATGACTCCTTCCCCCTACATAATCACTATTTCCATCCCGATACCTGACGCATCATAGTAAACGGTATAACTCTTTCCCGGCTCTGGAGAAATTAGTATCGGTGTGGAATTCAATATCCCTTTTAACTCTTGAAAGGCTGAATCGTAGGAATCTGTCCACAAGTACTTTGCAACCTTCTTAGTCAGGTCCGTCAGCAGCATTGATAATTATGAAAAGTTCTGTATAAAGCATATGTAGTAACCAGCTAGCCCCAGAAAACACCATAACTCAAAGATGTTCTTTGGCTGCTCCCAAGAAACTAATGCTCTAACTTTATCTAGGTCTACTGGTACTCCTGTCTCTAAGATGACATCACCCAATAACTGAATGTGATCCATCCAAAAGTGAAATTTTGAGAGATTAGCATATAACTGATGCTCTCTCAGTGTACTAAAAATTGATCTCAATATGGATAGCATGTTCATGTCGAGTGTGAGAGTACATCAAGATATCGTCCACAAAAACAACCACAAAAGAATCCAAGTAAGGATGGAACACTTTGTTAATCAGTGACATAAAAACTACTGACATGTTCATGAGACCGAACGACATAAACACATACTTGTATAGACCATACCTACCCTGAAAGGCTGTAAGAGGTATATCTGATGGTATAACATGAAAATGATGATAACCAGATCTCAATTCAATAATCGAGAACACCCGAGCTCCTCAAAGATTATAAAAGAGATCATCAATTCTTAGTATGGGATATCGGTTCTTGACCTTCAACTGGTTCATCTTCTGATAATCCACACATATTCTAAGGGAACCGTCTGCCTTCTTCACAAAAAGGACAGGCAAAACCTAAGGATAAGTACTAGGTCAGATGAATCCCTTTGCATGAAACTCCTCTAAATTCTTCTTGAGATCCTATAAATCTAGTGTATCCATCCTGTAAGGAGGAATGGACACTGGTGATGCTCCTATCACAAGCTCAATAGAGAAATCTACCCCTCTCTCTGGAGGTAAACCTAAAAAGTCATTTGGAAAGACATCTTTGAAATGATCCACCACTAGAGGGAAGTCCATATGTGAAGTCCCCTGGTCATCCGGATATACACTATAAATCTGGGCTATAATTCCTCCCAACCCAAGATGCTGGGGTCCATATCTACTTGCCTGGACATCCCATTCACCCTTGTGTAGAAAATACCCACCCTCTAGTGATGTGAAAATCACCCTATGGTGATAGTAGTCAATAAAGGCCTGGAAAGAGACTAACAAGTCCATTCCAAGAATGACATCAAAACCTATCATCTCTAAGAAATAGAGGTCCCATAAGAAGTGACACCCACAAACCTCAAGAGGGAACTCCTTGTACTGACGTACACTAGCCATCCTAATCCCCAACGGAGTGTCTAGTGTCATAACATCCTCATAAGTAAAGATACAGAGCCTAAGGATCTCCACAATGGAAACAGATATAAAACTATGGGAATCCCCTGTATCAAAAAGAGAAAAAACTAGAACTTAGGAAATTATAATCCTACCTCTACTACAGAGCGTCTGGGGTCCTGATCATGCTGGGTTTTCTCCACTGCAAAAGTCTGACCTGTACCACGGCCCTGTGACCCTGCCTGACTACCCTGAGCTGATCCACCCTACTGTCATTAAAAACCTGTAGCCTGACTACTACTTCCATGACCACCTCCTTGGCCTGAACAACCTTAAGAACTCTAGTTCCCCGACATATGAGAAACTGGTGGTCCTACTCCTGAACATGGAGTCATAGTAGAACCCCTATCACTCACTACTGGTGAAAACACCCGAAAAAAATGCTGAGGACAACCCATCTTGCCGTAATATCGACACTCAACTGGGTCTCTTGGGAACTAAGGTCTCATGTTCCCACTCTTCCCGCACTGGTATCATACCACCTGACTACCTAAAGAAACATCATGTGATATCTCCCTACGACGCTTCCTGCTATCGTCGAAGGAGTATCATCCCTGGATGATGAAACACCCTGGCTCCTAGCTTCTAAGTCCCTTAGATTATGCTCAGTAATCATCACTTTATTTACTATATCTATCACCAAAGTCATCCTGAAAATTTTCACTTACGATTGGATGTCATACCTAAGATCATCCTCAAACCACCTAGCCAAAGACAACCCATCACCTCCCAGGACAGGTGCGTAGTGCTGTAACTCTTTAAAATGAGAAGAGTAGTCCATCACTGAAATAAAACCCCACTCCAAATGCATGAATTCTCTCATAGGTAACACGACACGACGTGTTCACCCTAGACACAGTGTTTACTACTTCACTTCTAACCACCTGTTTCATTAGTCACACGGTTAGATACACGGTCAACTCTACATGACATGAAATAACGGGACACGATGTGTAAACCCTATGTTTTATCCACCTGTGTAATTAGTTACACGACCAAATACATGGTTCTATACACACGGAGTGTACGATCTAGACACAGCATGTTCTACTAGAAGTTTCCCAACTCCATTTCTCTACTCACACAATCAGTCACACGGTCAATCACTACACGGCGTGTAATCCCAGTACATGGTGTGTACTCCCAGTATACGACGTGTACTTAAGAAAAGTTGTTTCTTCCAGAATATAAGAACACATGGTGTGTGTTCACAACACCACACGCCGTGTTGTCTGGGTTTTTGGACATTAGACCTCTGAAACTCCTCTGGAACCCTTAAAAATATAAAATTTTGTCGAAGGCATGAAAAATTATGACCTGTGAGAGCCCATACACCTACGAATCAAATTTTGGCATCCTTATTCATATCATAGCTTGAAAAAATTCAACTAAAGTTCAAACATGATCCAACAAATTCTGATCCAATAGGGCCTATAACACCTCAAGGACCAAAGTTTGGCATCCATATAAATAAAATTTTACATATTCCAATACCCTATCAAAATAGTAGGTATTCTATCACAACAAGATGCATATCTAGCACAACATCTATCACAACAGCATGTAATCAATAATGCACCCTAAATGGCATGAAAAGAATGCATGACATGTATTATCTAGAAAGTGCATATATGATTCATGAGATGGAATACCATCATCTCATCGGGTTGAAATAGAAATAGAACCTCAATAATATCAACGATAATAACACAAAACAAGTGAGTCACCCAACAATGAAATCAAATCAACTATAACAATTGCAAAACTAGAAAAATTGAAATATTAGAGGTAACTTAGCTTTTCCATGTACATGGGTTAGCTACTCCCGGGAATAACTTATTATAAAATACCCATTCCTTTATATCCCTGTTTATAGGCTCCTAACAATAATACAAAGCAGAAAATAAAACCCTTTGATACCACTTTGTAATATCCCGGTTCTAGGTGCTTCTAAAAGGTGCCCCGTACCCGGTTGGTCACATGGCCTCAAGCGCATTTCCCCAAACTATAGAGTCTTCCGACTAGTAGCGAGGGCCTTGGGTGTGATAGTGGGGAAACTATGCCCTCATTGGCAGAGTATACACAATGGAATAACAATAATAAACAATAGTGGAGGTAGTAATACCATAAAGTAAAAGTAAACAGTGAAAGATTGATAATATAAACAACTGTAACATATATAAATAAATGATGAATTTCACTTGTATCTAGGAAATAATCCAAACCAGTAACAATGCTGAAAATACAATATTGAAACCAAAGTACAAAAAATAGTAAACTCTTATAGCATTACAAGCCTCAACTTGGTCCCATGCTCTCCAGCTCCAACAATAATCAAGTATATGATGAAGAAGGGTTCTTTAACTTATCTATACCTACAACAATATAATCTATTTGGGTATAAAAGAATGACCCAAACAGGGTGTGAGATGAATCCCATTAGGCAAACACCAAAATATATGTGCCTAACTGTCAATGAATATATATAGCAGGTAATATGCAGAAATGAATTAATAAACTAGGAAGTACTAAAAAGTGAACAATCCTACAGTTTTCAATTAAATTAATTTATATTTATTTATTTATTCAATCCATTGAATAATGTAACCTTGGGATCTAGCCTAATATCTACATCCCCTTGTATAATTGCAAAACATATGTCTCAAAATACCATCTAAACCAACTAGTAAGACTGAGTCTAAGCTTGTGTTTTGGCTTGGAAGACTCGTAAAAAAAATAAAATATTCACAAGAAACCCTATGGGAAAGTTCTCATTGTCTAATCCCCTCACATAACATCAAATCAATAAATAATAATGACCCTCTAGGAAATATCACACACTCTAACCCCTTTGGTCTCATATATCACTAATCAAATAAAACGACCACCTGGGTAGATCTCACGGTCAATACCCCTTGGTTTGCATAAAATAAATAAATTATAATGACCCTCTGGAAGCTCTCACAGTCAATTATCTGTGGTCCAACATTTATTTAAAAACAAACCTATGGGTAGCTCTCACAGTCTAACCCCTATGGTCAATGACCCACGACATCTCTCACAGTCAATACCTCTGTTCATTCATAACAACAATTCCTAAATAAAAGACCCTTCCTAGTGAATATCTCACAGTTAATTCCCCTTGGTCATACTTTCATAATGAAAATCACATGAATATAAAATAAACAAAAAACTCAATCCTAACAACACTAGGCATTGAAAACAAAGAAGCCTAACATGATTTCTAGACCCAACAGACACAACCAATCAAACATGAGAAACACATCCATAATCAAGGAAAAAAACCTTATACATAATCAATAACCCCTTCTCAATCAAACACACCATAATAGGTCTTAAATAGGGTTAAATTACATAATATGCAATACCCTAAATAGGGGTATTTGTCACATTTAGCATATATAATCCAAAGACTAACAAAGAAAAGCACAAACCACCTACCTCGATATGGTACGGTGAACACTCTCGAATATCGACCCTTGAATCGGTATAGAATGTCATAGATATACAAAAAGGTAAAAAAGGTTCACCCATGAATAAATCACAAGAGAGGAGAAATCAGGAATATAGGATCTAGGGAAAGAGATAACTCACCATTGGGAATCCAATGCACCCGACAACATATAAATTGGAGCTCGGATGGAGGAACAGTAGGGGTTCGAAGTTCTCGGCAATCTCGTTGATCTCCAATATGAAAAACGGGAAGAAGAGAAGTGTTCTGAAGATGAGACACAACCCCAATACGATTACTCAAATAAAAAGAAAAGTACATGGTGTGTTCATTTAATTTGCAAGCCATGTACATTCCTCAACCGATCCCCACATTAGGCAGTCCACATAACCATGTACTCAGCCGTTACATGTCCAGTACATGGCTACACGCGGCAACTGGGTACACAACGTGTACTCAAGATTACATGGCGTGTACTTAGAAAATTCCCAAATTTTCATTTTTCTCAAAAAACAACATGAAATAAGGATCCATACCTGAAATGAAGATCCAGGTTCTTACACTGGTTATCTGATGCTCCTCATCAACCTAGTTGGTGGATTTATTCAGCCTGAGAAGGCTCTTCCCACATATAACTAGCTAGTCGGTGCCCTTCACATCTCCAACTTCAAGCATGATCACCCTTTCTTCCATTTAAGGACTTCAATTGACCTTATTAGTTGATTCTATGGTCTTGATGTATGAAATATGACTCAGCCATGATGTAAACAAGATCAACAAGTTGTCTTTGAATTGAATTTTATATCCCCCTTAAGACCGTCAATGAAATGGATTTAAGTAAAATTAAGGAGTCTAAAAAATAATAAAATGAAAACATTAGATACAAAAGAGAGTGTTTTTAGCACAAAAACACAATTAGAGAGAGGGAGGTATAAAAAGAAATAGATGAAGAATAGATCTTAGATTCAGAAGATGTTAGGTTTGTCGATCTTGAGTATATAAAATATCACGGTTCTAGAAAATTATTTGAATAAGAAATAAGGAATTCATGAAGTGATTTTCACCATGAATCACCAAATTCAATGATGCTAGATGTGCTGTTCTTGAAAGGAAATATACATTTCATGACAATTATCATCGTGAAATAGGTTATTTGATGAAAGTACTAGAAGAAATATTTGTGGGTTAATATGAACAAAAATTAAGGAGATATGATTCGATATATTTATTAAATAAGTGGTATAAAGAACTATGATTTGTGTTTTTTGAAGTAAGGGATCCTCAACCATAAATAATGAATATTTAATAGGCATATGTGAATTCATTTTGAATATACATATTTTGTAGATTAATGAGTTTGTGATATTTCTATATATCATGGAAAGAAAAGAAGATGAAATAATTGAGTATTTTTCCATTTCTTCATATAATGTTTGAATAATATCAAATACTAGAAAAATATAGAAAGGATTATTAATAAAGATATGGCCTAAAGTGGTTAATAGTGATATTTGTGGATTTTAATTAATATTAAACTTGGTAATTCAAATCATGTGTTCACATGATATTCTAAATATAAAAGAAAGAGAATAATATACACAACATGATTTATTCTTATATATATACACTTTTGGTCAATGAAGAAGATAAATATATAGAATATGAGATAGATTCTTAACACTGTGATTTAAGGGATATTTTTTTAGTGCCATGAAAAAGGAATCCTAAATCTATGATAATAACCCTCAAAAACAGACTATGAGTCAAATCCAAGAAGAATATAACTGGTGTGGATCATATGAATTGAAGAAGAAGAAGAGATGAGAAGATGGACTAAGATAGAAGAAAATAAGAGAGTATTATGAATATCTATTTTCATATGATGAAGAATAATAATAAGAGAGTAGAAGAGAGGATTTTGGTTTAGTTATATTTAATAGGAAGAGAAATAAGAAGAATTAGATGAGTTTTCCATGATTTTCACAATAAAAAATAAGGGTTTTTAGCTCGGTTTACATAGAAATAACTGAATGATGGAGAAGCACTCAGACTTTCTACTATGATGATTATGTGAAATATTATGCATATAAAAGAAGAAGTGTTTCTTTCATGATATTATGAAAGAAAGATAGGAAGGAGAAGATCCATACCGGATATAAAAAATCTTCATAAGGTACAGGAGTCACCTATATAAAAAGAATCATTTAATAACTATCTAAGTGATTATAGTGCATTATAGGTTTCAAGAATATACTATTCATGTCTATTTGTAACTCACTAATTGTTTCTAGTGGGACATGTAGTCATGGATTAATTCTTGATTGCACCAAATACATGAATTTATTATTGAAATTTGAACCTTGTAAATATTATATCCACTGTGTATGTTGAAAAATGCAGGATAACTAAGAGAACAAGAGAATTGAGATCTTATCTAGTCAAAGAGATAAAAGGATAAAAAGATTAAAATTGACCTAAAACTTAACCAACACCAATTCACCCCCACATCAGTGTTGAGTATGTCCCAAGTGGCCCTAATAAGCTATAACTTGGGTTTTTTAGATGGGTTTTCTTGGATGTTTTTGGTCAGTATCAGTGATTATTTGGTTAATTCATTGTTGTTGTTAATAGATCATGGATTAATATTTTTCTTTATTTCGATTGTATTTTCATAGAATCTATGTGGAACTTTGTATGTTTTAAGGATTTTATTCCTATTGAATATGAAAGTTAAACCTTGGGTTTGTGATCGAGTGACTAGGATGAACGCTGTCTTTGGGATGTTGATCACTCAGAGGTGATATTTTTTATTTTTTGGGTTCATCGTGAGATGATGTTCTGAGGTTGCGGTTCTAGTTCACATGTTGAGTCATGTAACTCAGGTTGGGACCCCATATTGGGAATTGTTAGTGTTTCAGTTATATGATCTTGTGGTAGGGTTATGTTGTTAATCTTGGTAATGGTTTATGGTTATGGATGCTGAGTTCTTTTAGGTTGCGTTTCTTTAGAATTTAGAATTGGTATTATAGTAATTTTTTGTGGTTGATGGAAATGAGGGAATTCTTGGAGACGTTTTCCAAGGGATAGTGTTTTTAATAGTGGTGTGCTTTCCTTATTTCACCTTTTAGATGAACTGTAGATGGTGTGGATACCTATGAAAAATCTTCATATCCCCTTTAATGAAGTTCTTTTTAATAGTGATTTTGGTTGTGGTTGAGTTGCACTTAGAGACATGTAGTGGTATTGGTGGATTCATTTTTGTTGTATTAGAGAGGTTTTAAGGACAGTGGTTTCTTTCCTTAGGACCCACTATAGTTGTTTCCCCACCCACCCACCTCTTGGGGTGAGGTGTTTTGGTGGCTTCCTTCTAGGTCCTTCTACTTTTACTAAGGAATTTCTAAGGGAAGAAAGTGTCATGGTGGGTAGAATTTTGACAACCCATGTCATTGTGGTGTTTAATATTATTTAATTTTGTGTTATCATAATGTTTTGAAGCATTAAATATATTTTTGGATGGTTTTAGAGGTCTGGGATGGTAATGTTGCAGGCTATACACGATATGGTGATCGAGGACCATACCGTAGGATGGGTGTTAGAGTGTCAAGACTATAAGCCGAGAAGGGCCACAAAACAACTGGGAAGGATGGACTACGAATGTTATTAGTAAAGGGACCAAGAGCATATCATGGTCGACACCCCAATGATGTGGTCCCTAAACCATGCCGCAGAGGGATAGGGAAAGGGGAAAATCTCCCTCCACCAGTTTCAATCCAATTAAGCCGTAGTATTTGGGACATGTTGTAGAGGGTTGGTGCAAGGGGCCATACCCCCTTCCCAGCTTTAGGTTGGTTGTGTCATGGTCCCTAGACCACATCGCAGTAGGGTCTCTATGAGTCTTCTCCATTGAATAGGGCCCCAGGCTATGCTGTGAAGGGAACCTGAGGGATGTTTTTGTACCGTTGTGGCCAGTCCACACCGCATCCCCCCTATATACCTAGTTTTGTAATAACCCAAGATTTTAGTTTAAAAATAATACCATTTTCCATTTTTTATAAAATACCAAAACTGAGATTAGATGAACGACAATATACTATTGAAATATTGTTATTTAAATATGACTATTATAACATAACCCTTGGATTAGGGGGTATAAATAGGAGTAACTACATTATGAAATATATTTTGAGATTTTTTATTTAAAAAAATTCACTGATTAATTCATAATAAATAAGATTTTTTAAAATAAGATCATATAAATCTAAAAGAGATATTTTTCAAAAAAAATGATTTGTGTATATTATGTATTTTTATCAATTTAAATTAAGTTAATCACTATAGATGAATTATTCTAATGAAATTTACAGTCATATATCTAATAAAATAAAATAAAATTTATATAATGGTGGTTATTATATAATTAATGAGCATAAATTCATTTTATACTTCAAAAATAGATTTTGTTGAAAATAGGTTCTTTTTCATTTTGTATATGGATATTATGATTAATTTCTTAAAATTTTAGATTTTTTTTTTTAAAATTTCACATAATTTTTTAAATAATAATTTCAAAATAATATTATGATAAATTTTTAGGATATCTTGAAAATAATGAATTTTTGGGTGAATAGTGAAAAATATAGATTTATAAAAACTGTCTTTTTTATTTTCGTTTAATCAAAGTAAATTAAATGTTAATTTTAGATTTTTATTTTTTTGAAATTCACATAAGTACAATTTTATTAAAAATAATACAATTATAACCATAATAATCAATATTATACTTGATTTTGGTATAAAATCATTTTAATGCTTAAAATGAGTATTTTTCTAAAACGGGTTTTAATTGCATTTTGCAAACTTATATTAAAATTAATTTATGAAAATTATGTAAATATAATATTTTAAAATGGATTTCATATTTTAAATTATGAGGTTCAAATTATATAATATGTTCCATATCTTTTTTAGTAATAATGAATAGTAACAATGGTAAAAGTTTATCACCACTGTAAAGGGTAAAATGGGTTAAACAAGGTCAAAACTATGGGATAATGTCTCAAAAGAAATAAAAAAGTTGGATTTATTTCTTTATATGATTTTAATTCAATATGAACCATCCTATATCTAAATACATGGAATTTTGGTTCCACTTTCCTCTGATTACAACCATTATATTTTGTTTAGTTAAGAGTAATTATAAAATGTAGCACTCTCACTTATTATGCTCTAATGATATACATATAGATAAAATAGATATATAAATAAATAAATATGATAAATTTGATGAATAATAAGCTATATTAATGTTTTTTTTTCTAATTTTTAGTGATGATATAATTACATTGAATGTATACATAATATTGATGCAGCTCTTGTGCAAGTAGTATAGAAAGCATGTAAATGATTTTAATAACATTAATAATAATTTTTTTGGTCAAATTATTATGTTTCATGAATTTAATGGATAGTTATAAGGTATTAGTGGTAGAAAAAATATTTATATTATAATTCCATTAATTTCTTGATTTTTTTAAAGTCAAATGTTTTGAATAGTCTTGAAAATGACCTTAAATGGTGTTTAATGCTTAAAAATTATTTTAAAATAATTATAAAATCATAAAAATAATATAATTACTCAATTGTATAGGAAAATTTATATAATATCATACATGGTCCATGTATGGTCCACTTGGAAATTTTAAAATTCCATTTACAACCCTTGAAAATTTAAAAAAAATCTACATATTTTTGCCTATAAAAATGGATTCATATAAAACTTTTCAAAATACAACCCAAGTTAATTTTTCTATCCAAAATTTAAAACAATACATCTTTAAACTTCTATAATCATTTCCTATAGGTCCTATTCTCACCAAATGATCAATCCTAGAAGTTTAAAGGTGTAATCCAAAGGAGGTTTTCCAAATAAGATATATAACTCTTAACCAGGAGTTTTCAATATTATTTTTTCTTCCACCATATTAAAAAATTCTATAACCATGATGATATGATAACATAATTATCTTTAACACACTTAAATTTTGTTATTCTTATTTTACAACTCTTTTTGATCTCTTTTTCCTACCTATGGGAAATGAAAACATCACTCATGCATACATGTAGACTACCAGCTCAATGAAGCGATGTGATTCACTTTTCATCACCACATCACATGGATAGTCATAATTATGAATTTAATTAAAATTTATTATATTTTTTATTTAATTATGGGTTTTTAATGATGTGATATTTATTAACTTCCCCCTGCTAGAAAATGATAACATTGCTCGTGCGTAAATGTGGACTATCACCTTCACAAAGTGATGTATTTCATTTTTCATTACCACTTCACATTTATAGTTATCATGGTGGATTTAATGAAAATATTTTATATTTATTACATAATTATTCTTTTTTAAATATTTTATAATTCTTAACATCTTCCCACTGGAAAATGATAACGTTGCTCGTGCAAACATGTAGACTACCACCTCCACAAAATGATGTGATTGGTTTATCATTTATGATTAACACAATTAGTAATAAAAATAGAAATGATGAATTAATATGATATTTATAACACATTTAAGATTTTTTAAAGGTAAAATATTATCTAATTTATTTCTTTTCCATCGAGTAGAAAAAGGAAAATGTTGTTCATACATACATATGGACTACCGTCTCCTTGAAAGGTTGTGCTTCATTTTTAATGAACACCTTACACAGATGGTTTTAAAATTATATTTTATGTAAAAAAATGATAGCTAAAACATTTTTTATATTCCTGAGATGATGTAACCATGACCCTTATGACCATGTTCAATGCACCAAAGTTATTTTAAAGGTTAAACAACGAACAACCTCAAAATGCTTGAGGTAAACATAACATATTTAATAACTAAATGGAATATGATAATAATTGATTTAAAAATTACAATAAGAAACTTGAAAATTTTTATTGGGAAAGTAAAATTTTAATATAATTTTATTGTTCAGGTGTTGGAGAACATATGAAATGAGTCAGGACTTGAGGTAAGTTATTTTTCTCAAAAACATTATTTTAAATGTTTTAAAATATTTTTCCTTTATATAAATATTCTTTTAAATTTTTTAAGAATATTATTATTTATGATTAAAATATTGTTAAAGGTAATTTTCAACTACTTTTTTACTTTATTTACCAAGGTTTTAAAAAGGAATCTGTTCAATATTTCCTATATGGGTTATTTTTACCTTTTTTACAAAAGGTCAAAAAAAATAATTTTTCTTAACGTTTTCTATATGAACACATTTTCCTACTACAATATTGATCATTAATTATCAAAATTAATATATAAGTTTATGTGTTTTTTAAAATAAGATTATTTTCCATTTCTATGTGATTTTTTAGTATTTACAAGATACCAAAAGAAAATGGCGACTTCTCCTATTTTTGAAATCATAATTTAAAGTTTTTATAAAATATTTTTCATCTATGTCAATATAATTTAATATATTTTATTCATAATTGTGTATATTCTATAAATGATATCATCCACCTTATTTCTATAGATGGATTATGATCTCGCTGTTTTATTTTATTTACTAAGGGAAATATCAATATTTCCTATGGTTGTTTTCTAATACGAATGTTATTATCAAGGAATACTGATTATGTATTATATTTTTGATTCAATATATGAGGAATACATTGGAAATGAGTAAGTGTTAGGTGATCCCTAGTTATATATATATATCCCCTTGATGCATTGATATATGTTATGATAAAAAACATAATAGGTATTTCTTAGTGTATGTCGGCACATATAATGACAATTTCTTGACACAAGGCTTTGATGATATATAAAATACCTTGGAATAAGGTTGTGATGCTATGTAAAATGTATAGGCACAAGGTCATGATGGTAAGGTTCATGATGTATTGGCACAAAACCTTGATTGAAAGACCACAATGTTTGACGTTATGCATTTCATTATTAGAAAATTAGTTATTATTATCCATGTGACTATTTATATTGTTATATATGGATATATTTCATGTTCAAGTTATTAATGGATTTTTATGAAATTATTTTGATTTCCTAAGATATTGAATATGTGTGTATGATTTAAAATAATGTTTATTATCCTTTAAGAAAGAAAGGTCTATTTTTAAGTAATTTTTTTAGGTTTTTCAAGAAACCATTACGAATTATGATTTTACCTTTAGGCTTGTTTATTAAACATTTTATCAAAAATTTTGGGAAAAGAAGATTATTTCAAGAGTATGAAAGTTATTATTTGGATCTAAAATATTATTACGATAAAATAAAAACTTTCATATGATTTTTCTTGTTTTTTAAAGTATTAATGGGTTTCTTTTCTTTTTATATCCCTTATTGATCTTTATTTTTCTCATCCCATGTTTTCAAATTCCTTTCATAGGTATTAAGGATGAGTAAGAAATATTATTAATTCCATCTCCAAATAAATTAAATTTTCCCTAAACAAAGTTAGTGTGTCATGAGTAAAACACAACTTTGAATTTAAGAATCCTGTCTTTTTTGGAAAAAAATTGTCACTGTATGTCAGTGTTCCCTATACGATGTAAGGGGTTTCCTAATTATCTAAAAACTATAAAACTAAAAGATCATGGGAATATAATAAATTTTAATCCATGCTACTAAAATCATAATTATAGGATTTTTAAGGTACAATTCTTTATAGTTAGTATCATAGAAAGGGTTTATAAAACTTTAGGGTTTAGGATTTTATTTGAGTATAAGTTTAAATAATTATATAACCATAAGGGTTAATATGGTATGGATAATTATGGTTATTTGATATAATATGACATGTTTGAAGATATATTAGTATTTATCCTCATCATAATATGGTTTATTATTATTTAATTTTATATATACACACTAACTATTTTTTATTTTAGTAAATGGATGGAACTAGCATGAATCAAGTTAACAATGAGTGTGAAGGATAATAAAATGGTTGTACGAATGAGAAACAAAATGAGATAGGAGTTGGAGTAAAAACTATTTTGGTCATGCCTAAATAGATATATCGATTTATGATTAACAAAATAAACCTAGTTTTTTTTAATGAACCAAATAAAAGAAAAATGGTTTTTTATAGGAGTTCAGGTGATAAACATCTTGAAGGTAAAAATATTAAATCTCATACATGTTGAGAATATGAGAATAAGAATCTAGGGAAATTTCTCAAAGTAAGTGGTAGATGTTTCAAATGTGGGGAGTATAGAAATTATTAAAATCAATGTCCTTGGTGGAAATATCATGAAGGAGATCAAAAAGATTACATAAATAAAGGTTTAACAAGTCATATGTCATACAACTAGAGAAAAATAAGCTGCAAATAATATATATAATGTTTTACTTATTTTAATTTTTTTCTTATGTTTAATGTAAGAAACATTATTACATTGAATTTGATGAATTTTAAGACAAAATTCATATTTTTTATTATTGGAGGTAAGTATTAAGGAATAAGAAGGAAAACTTGGTTAAAGGTTTATGAAGTTTGTTTAATGATTGAAGTGTCTATGTATAATGTTTTGAGAGTTATGAAGTAATGTTATATTATTTAATGGATTATGAATTTAAGGATTAACATAAGTTTAAATGAATTAATATTATTTTAATGTTTTATCTGATGGGAATAACTTAGAAGATATTTCTTAAGTTTTAATATATGTTTGAGGTATATGTGACCCTTATGTTTAAATTGTGTTTCAGTAAAAAGGTTATTTGGGAAAGAATGATTTTATATTTTATGGACATATGCAGAAATATATTGATAACAATTAGGGTTAATATGATCTTGATTTTGAGGTAATTATGGTTAATTGAAATAAAGGTTCATTACCTTTTGGGAACAAATTTTTTACTGTATATATATTTAGAGATTGAGAAGTGATTTATTGAAGAAGGAACTAAAGATATTCTTGAATATGTTCACTATATTGGGAACATTATATGATTAGGGAAAATAGAAATATTATCGGCTAAGATTGAATTTTATTGGAGGAATAAAGGTTGAGTTATCTATGGGAAGCACATATGATTTTTATGTCTTTATAGTAATTTAGGTTATTTATGGAAACTATTAGCATATTTTAGAGATTATATTATTAGGGAATATACATTTTGGTATGTGACTTTATAATTGATTAATATTGTTTGAAGGTGAATGTTAAATTAATATTATAAGAATATGTGATAAAATCAATCTGATCTTTGGGTTTCAATTTTAGTCTTGTATATTTTGAAGAGTTTCAAGGTTAATTTTCTATGGAATGATTTAAGTTCATATTGGGGTGTTTTTCTTAAGGTTTTGGAGATTTATGTATGATTGTGTATTCATATTAGATATTATTTTAACTTGTGTTAACCATTTTTGTTTTGGTTAATGTATAATGACCATTAAAATAACTTGTTATCCTTTTGTGGATCAAATAATTTGTTAAAAGTTAATTCTAGTTCTTTAGGCATGAAAAATTCATCATGAAATTTATGAAGTGGGGTTAGAGAACTGATCAAATCATAAAAGAAGGATGAAACTCCACTTATGAATAGTAAAGAAATCAAGTACACATATTTTATTAAAATCTATATCTCAATGGTAATGTAATTTCTTAAATATTTTGAGGCTTATCTGGAAAGTAAAACTAAAATTTCAAGATATGATTTTTGTAACTCATCTAAAATTATGGGTCTTATAAAGTTACATGCATTTATGAAATAATAACTTTCCTGGTATTAACCTATAAATTATTATTATTTTGATAATATATATATATATATATAATTTTATTACTATGTTATGATAAATTCATTTTGGGAGAATCAAATTAAAATTAGAAGGAAAAAATTTATTTATGTTGGGGGGGATGGAACAACACCATGAAATTTTAGTTTAAAAATAATACTATCTTTGATTGTGTGTACCACATTTAACACTGAGCTTAAACTAACCGTGGTATACTATAGAAATATTATTATTTAAATATGAATATTATAACCTAGATGTTGGATTGTAGGGCATGAAAAAGAGTAACCTCATTATGAAATATACAGAAAAGTTTTTTTTAATAAAAATGCATTGATTAATGACTAGAAAATAATAACTCAATTCTAAATAAGACGATATATGAAAAAATGTTATTTTTCAGAAATATGATTTATGTGTGCAATATATTTTTATCAATATAAATTAAGTTAATCACTATATATGAATTATTTTAATTAAATTTTCTGATGAATATTGAAAAAAATAAATTAAAATTCATATAATGTTGTTTATTGGAAAATTAATGAGTATAAATGCATTTTATACTTAAAAATTACCTCTTCTTCAAAAATGTGTTTTATTGCATTTTATGTAGGGATATTACAATTAATTTATGAAACTTCTAGAAATATTTTTTTTTTATAAATTTTAAATAATAATTTCAAAATTATCCTAAGATATTTGTTTTGGGATTTGTCTATAAAGATTAATTTTTTCATGAATAGTGAAAAATGCCAATTTTACCAAACTATTATTTATTTTATATTAATAAAATTAATTTTAATGTTAATTTTTGATTTGAATTTATTTTAAATTAACATAAGTTAATTTTATAAAATAATCCAATTAATTCTATATGAAATATTATTATACTTGATTTTGGTATAAAATCATTTTTATGCTTAAAACAAGTATTTTTCTAAAAACAGTTTTTTGTTGCATTTTACAAACTTGTATAAAAGTAATTTCTTAAAACTGAGTAAAATGAATATTTAAAATTGGATTTCATATTTTTCCTGATGATGTTGAAATTAGGTAATATGGTCCATTTAATTTTTAGTCATAATGAATAGTATCCATGGTAATTTTTTTCACCATGGTAAAGTATAAAATGGGTTAAACTGGGATAAAACTTGATATGTGGTCTCAAAATCTATAAAAAGCTTGAATTTATTTCATTATATGAGAGTAATTACACCATAACCATATTATCTTCAAAAATATGACATTTTGATTCCACTTTCCCTTGATCACGACCTTTTTTTTACTTTAAATGAAGAGTAATTACTAAATGTCACTCTCTCACACTTATAATGTTTTCATAATATAGATATGGATAAAAAATATATATGAATGAATTTAAAAGATAAATTTTAATAATAATAAATTATATGATTTTTTTTCATTTTTAGTGATGATGTAATTACCTAGAGCGATTACACAATGTCGATGTAGTGCTTATACATGCAACAAAAAAATCAAGTAAATGATTAAAAAAAATTAAAATTAATATATTTTGGGTGAATTATGATGTTTAATAAATTTATTGGATAATTATAAGGGATTATTTGGGTTGAAATTATTTATATTTTAATTCCATTTTGTCTTGATTTGTTTGAAGTCAATTTTTTTGAAGAGTCTCAAAAATGACCTTAAATGGTATTTAATGTTTAAAAATTATTTTAAAACATTTATAAAATCATAAAAAACATATAATCAATCAAATGGATGATAAATTTTGATACTATAATTCATGGACCATGTATGTTCCAATTTTCATTTTTAAAATTTCATTTATGAAGCTTAAAGATTGAAATATTATGAATATGACATTGATTTTTTCATATAAAAAGGGACTCACTTAAACCTTTTAAAAACACAACTCATGTTTTATTTTCACCTGAAAATATTAAAAACTACCAGTCTAAATTTTATTCCCAACATCCTATAGGTCCTAGGCTCAATAAAAGACCAATCTTATAAGGCTTAAGGTGTAAAAAATGAGGTTTTCCAAAGAAGAGGCATACTTAATAACCAAGAGTTTTCATGTTATTTTCTTCTTCCACATCCTAAAAATAATCTATAACCATGATGATATGGTGAAATAAGTATATTTAATATACTTAAATTTTATTATGTTGAAGTAAAAACTCTTTTTTCATATCCTTTTCCATCCCATGGGAAATGAAAACATCGCTCGTTTGTACGCGTGGCCTTCCACCCCCACGAAGTGATGCGTTTTATTTTTCATCATCGCCACACATGTATGGATTTCATAATGAATTTAATTAAAATATATGATATTTAAGACATAATTATGGTTTTTTAATGATAATATATTACTTACCTTCTTTCATCTGTAAAATGATAACATCGTTCATGTTACGTATGGACTACCATCTCCACGAAGCGGTGTGATTCTATGTTCATTTCTGCATTACAAGAATGGTCATAAGTATGGAAATAATGAATAAATATAAAATTTATAACATAATTGTAATTATTAAAATGTAAAATACTATCTAATTTATTTATTTTCAACTTAGTAGACCGATAAAAATTTCATTTATACGTACTCATGAACTGTAGTCTTCATGAAACGACGTGCTTCATTTTTCATGAACACCCTACATGGATAGTTTTAAAAGTATATTTAATATAATAAAATGATAACTATATTATGTTTAAGATTATATAGATAATGGAACCATGAACCCTTTTACCATGTTTAATGCACCAAATTTATTTTAAAGTTTAAGGACTAAATGACCTCAAAATGTCAGATGTAGACTTAACCAATGTAATAAGAAGATGAATCATGACAATGATTGAATTAGAAGGAATAATATGAAAATTTAAAATCTTGTTCGGAATGTAAATTATTGTGATAATTTTATTATTCATGTCTATAGAATGTGCAAAATGAGTTGGGACTTGAGGTAATAGATTTTTCTTTTAAACATTTTTTAAATGTTTAATTCTCTTCTCCCTCCAAGTCCATGTTATTTCAAATGTTTCAATAATGTTATTATTTATGCTTAAAATAATGTTAAAGGTTATTTTCAACTACTTCATAATTTATTTACCATGTTTTTAAAAGTAATCTTTTCAACTTTACCTATATGAGTTATTTTTTTTTCAAAAGTACAAAAAAATAAATTAATGTTTACCAATTTACCATTTTTCACACCATCATAGAGGTTATTCATTATTGTGATTAATATGAAAGTTTCAATGGTTTTTAAAATAATTTCATTTTCCCATTGTTCTAGAAAATTTTAATTTTTAAGATATTATAAAATAAAAGGTTGTGTACTTTTTTTTTCAAAGAACTATTCTAATGCCTTTATTAAAATATTTTTCATCTATGTATTCATACATTAAAGTATTTTATGCCTCATTAGGAATATTATCTAAATTATATCATCTATCTTACTTCTATGGATATATTATAATCATGTTGTTATATTTTATTGACAAGTGAAAATATTAATATTTCAAATGCTAATTTTCCAATACAAATGTTTATTATCAAGTAATATTGATTATGTATTATATTATTGATTCAATATATAAGTAATTCATTATAAATATGTTAGTGATGTGTGGGGACTATTTATATATTTTTCCCTTGATGCATTGATGGGTCTCTTGAGAAAAAATTGAATAGGTATTTCTTGGTGTATGTTAAACCATAAAATGACAATGTCGTGGAACAAGGCCTTGATGACATATAAAATGTCTTAGAACAATTTCTTTATAGTGTGTAAAATGTCTAGGCACAAGGACCTAATGTTAAGGTTCATGATTTCCTGGTATGGGGGCTTGATAGAAATATTATGATGTCCAATATTATGAATTCCAAATTAGTTATTATTTTCCATGTGATTATTTATATTTATATCCTTGGATATATTTCATGTTCTTGTTGGTGATGGGTTTTTTATGAAAATATTTTTATTTCATATGATAATCGAATGAGTTTATGATTTAAAAGAATATTTATGCTCTTTTAAGGTTAAAAGAGTTGTTTTTAATGAAATTTTTTCATGTTTTTCAAGAAAACCTAATGATTTATGATTTTTACTTATGCTTGTTTATAAAAAGTTTTATGAAAAACTTTGGGAGAAATGTTTATTTTAATAGTAAATAAATTATTATTTTGATCTCAAATATTAGTATGATAAAAGGAAAACTCTCATATGGAATTTTATGTCTTTAAAGGACTAATGGTTTTACTTTTTTTATATCCTTTACTGAGCTTTATTTTGGTCATCCCATGTTTTCAAATATTTTTCATAGGGACTAATGATGATTAGAAATTATTATGAATTATATCTCTGAGTAAATGAAATTAACCTTGAACAAATCATTTCATGAATGATATAATACCTTGAACTTAAGAATCCTATTTTTGTGGAAAAATGGACATTGTATGTTAGTGTTCCCTATCTAATGTAATGGATTTACTAATTCTCTAAAAATATAAAACTAAATTATCACAGGAATTAAATAAAGTGAAATCCTTTCTATTAAAATCATAATTATGGGGTTTTTAAGGAACAAATAATTATAAATTTTATTTAAATATGTGAAATTACCCTTTTTTCCTCTCATGATTTAAGGGGTTTCACCCCTTTTCCTTCCTTCAGGTTTATCCAAGCCTGGAGTATGTAAGGGGATATATCCCATCCCTTATCCTCAAAATTTGGTACCTCCTATCTATATTTTGAGTGGTTTTATCCAAGTTAATCCCTCATCTCCTTTTATTGCTTCTTTATCCTCTTGTTATTCATTATCCAATTTCTCATTGGTTCAGATGTCTCTCAGAGTCCTTAATCCCTATTCTAGATGAGAACAGGGTTTGGGGTGACCTAACTATAAGGGTTTTGGTTTTTATGGATTGATAAGGGTATCTTCTTTCTTGTTTGATCATTCACCTTCAAAGGTGAAACATTTCCAATTACTGCTGATTGATTTCTCTATGCATGAGTTAGGTGTTTTTGTGATCTTTATTTAAATGGAATCTCATTGCGTGCCTTATTATTTTAAATTCTTTGATTTATAGATTAAATGTATATGTGATTATTATATTGAGTTCCCAAAGTGTTTTAAAGGGGTGTTCACTAGGCATAACCATTTCTAAATAGTTTTCAAAGGGGTTTTATAGTTTTAAAGGTGTGTTTGGTTAATAAGTGACTTTAAAATGTTTCAATGGGTTGTTTTAAAATAGAATTGGTGTTCTAAGAGGATTGGACCTTATTTGGGTCCCAAATTGGTTAAAGTATTGGATTTTATAAGAACAGTGTTTGAAATTATTTTGAATTTGATTTCTAAATGTTTCAAGTTCAAAGGATGTTTTGGAAACGAATTTCAAAAGGTGGTAAAAATGGGTTGGAATTATAAGATGAATTTTTAATAAGGATCATTTGGAAATTTCATATTATATTTCATGGAATGTGTGATACCATATTAGGACCCCATTTATTACTGTGTGTGTGTATGTGATATAAGTGGTAGCTCAAGGGGAATGCTTTACATTTGATTTGACATGATTAATAAAAAAGGGGTTGTTTCTTATGAGGTTGTAGAAGGTGATTTGATATTTATGGTTATTTTTTATCGTCGATTTAAGTGATAATCAATTGTCTTGTTGGTTTCTTTCCTAAATTGAGTTATATCATGTGAACCCATGTAGTTATGTAGAAGGTTTGGATGTGTGTAATGCTAGCCCGATGTCTACTCACCTGCTAGTTCCCTAGGAGAGTTTCACCCACCTTGGGGTTTATATTGTACCTGGTGACCCTTGAGAGGGTTACATGTGGTGATAGTCCCATTTTCACTAAGGGCCCCTAGATAAAGTGTTCTCAATGATACCAGGTCCAATACCATTTATGTTAGAGCCTACTATTCCACCCATGATATTAGTTGATGCTTATTAGGTGATTTTCTACCTTCTATCCATTAGTTAAATTCACCAATATCATCACTATGATTTATTTTAGTTATTTGTTTCATTTTTTTATTGTTTCATATCATCTTTGGCATGGTTTTATGCCTATTGTTTTATTATTCATGTTTATTTTGGATTGTTTAAAAGAAATGGTTTTCAAAGTTTTTTAGAAATTTATTTCTAAAAGAACTTTGAATAGGGGATTTAAAATGGGTTTTTGGAATGGAAATTAATGGTTTTATAGTGGTGTTTTCAAAGTTCTTGGTTTCCATAAAAAAGGGTGTTTCGTTTATGAAAACACTTATGGTGTGATTTTTTTGGTAATCTCAATTGTTGAAAACTACTTTCTAATTGAAATTCAAACTAGCATAAAATGAAATGTCTTTTGAAATAATTACAAAAACTCCCCAGTTTGATCCCACGAAGGTTGGGTTTTCTCACACCTGACAAACACAATTTAGTGTATGTAGCTATTATAACTTCTTTTTAGGTGTTTTGACTATGGCCTTTTTCTTTGGGTTTGTCCAGGTCAATCAGGGTGGCTTTCTTGGGATGCATAGAGTCACTGAGGGGTCCCTAGGATATGGTTCATATAGGGTTTGGTTTCTTATTATTCAAGATATTATTTTATTAGACATTGAATACTATATTTTATTTAGTTTATTAATTTATGTATGAGATGTTGAACCTTTTTTAGTTTGGTTAATGTGATGATTTATTGGAAATATTTTGGTTTTGTTTGTGGTTATTTATTTATTTATTCATATTGTGTACCCTGTCTAGATATTTATTTCTTTTTTATTGCTCATTTATATTCATGGGTGTATCACTAATGGATAGGTCATGTCAGATTCCTAGGTAGAGATCTATGTTGCATTATTGGAACTTTTAGGGTTAAATAGTTCCAAATGTGTGTTTTGTGATTCCCAAGAACTATTTTCTATCCCATGGAGATCAGGAATGCCCTTTGGGCCTATCAAAGGATTGTTTGGTATGCTAGTTTAGGTGGGAGCCTGATATGGTTAATTACTGTTTGTGATTATGACTCACTGATATTAAGATATGTTTATAGAGTATCACACACATATTTTATCAACAAGTTCTACCAACTCATATGAATGAGAGTTTTGGGTGAAGTGATCCCCACCTGTGAGGGTTGGTGAACATCTGAGTGTGAACAATCTCATGTAAATTAATGTAATTATGTTATTTGAGTTTAGACTAATAATAATTTAATTTATTTATCAATAAAATTATTTGTTGGGAGAATATTTAATATCTAGGATCATTAATCATTTCTAGGAGGAATTGGTAGAGTTAATGTTTTGTGTTTCATAATAATAAATTTAAGAGTGTCACAAGTGAGTGATGAAATATTCATTAAATTTACATCAAGTTAAATGGGTCATTAGTGGTAGTTTTGGATCCATTTTCCAGGTTAACTTTTAAATACTAAAAATGGATTTTTAGCAAAAGAAAATCACCTGGTGGAAGCCTTGATCAAATTATCTCCAATTAATCCTCTATCTACATTTCTAGAGATAAAAATATAAGGGAAGATCAAGAACAATTCGATCAAAGTTTTTGGATTCATCATGTGATATTTTTGACAATCGTGGGAGCATCCCGATGCACTTCAATATTCTGTACTAGCACTCAGGAATCAAAGAACGATGTTCAAGGGGTTATGGTACATGTTTGAATCTTATAGAGGTATTATTTCTTGGATCTATAAAACTATGATAATCTGAAGATGATTGGGGCAGTCTAGGATCACATCTTCCACCAAGGTATCATTTATATATCATTTTGATTTTATTCTTTGTTCTTAATTTATTTTGACACAATCCTTGACAATAATTGGGTACTTCCATGAAGAATATGGTATATCAGGATAGATTCAACATAAAAAATTAAAATTTATCTATTATCATGATTTTTCAACATACCTGGTTCCTTTATATACATGCACACAGATTTGAACATTCAATGATACATTATTTATTTGGTGTTCCTATTGGTGGATATATCTTCATGACCTCTCTTATTTAAGATCATCAAGTGAAAATTTAATCTAAATAAGGATCAATGCTCATGAGGCTCTGACACTATATAGTCAGATATCACATGTGACACTGATGATTGATATATTTTTGACAAAAAGACATAATTTTAAAAATGTTTCAATGGAATATTTAGGTTCTCATTATAAAGAGGATCTATTATAACCTATTAATGTGTTGAATATTCTAAAGGCCTAATCAAATAAAGCATGAAAAATTAAAGTTGACATGTGATAAGAATGGAACATGTATAACTCAATACATGGTATGATAATCAAAGGTATATTATAAAGTTAATTCTAAGACATAGACTCCAACAAAAATCATGTACTAGACTAATACTCTATAAATATCCTTTCATACATGAAAAAAGACACTAGATATGTAAAAAAATACCTTGTGATTATCAAAAAATATATTACTCACCATCATTGATGGTACTACTAATTCGTGCATATTAACATAGTCACTTTCATAACTAAAAAAATTCTCTAGATAACGATATTTAAAATTTTACAAGATGATAATCTCATGTAGTTTTGTTGAGAATATTTTGAATCAATATGTAAACTCCAAGGTTAGTGATATTAAATAGTTTTTCTAGTCCTATATTTAAATGAAATTTTATTTGGAAATAGTGATTTGGGACTCTTATGTGATATAAAAATTGTTTTTTTTCAAAAACATTTAAATGATAGATATTGGTAAAATATTTTATCATCAAAATAGAGATGTAGATAGACATTAAATAGGGATTTCCGAGCCTGTTTCTTAATAATTATGTTGAAAATATTCTTTAAATGTTTGGTATGAGCAATTTTACTACAACTATAGCTCCCATAATAGCGTAGTAAACATAATATGAGTTAATTAAAAAAAATTAATAAGAATAAAAATGCATGAAGAGTGTATCAAATGCACTTGTAATCCATAGATTCACATGTTCTAGTTTTCACCCTTATAGACAGAAGTTTGAAAATTAGTTCATTGGATTATTATCAAAGTAATCCATTTTTGAACATTGGATAGTTGAATAAACTCTTATTTGATATTTAATTAACCAATTATTATAAACTAATCAATACATATAGAATATTTTTGGAAGTGGATAGGTATTCATAGTTGGATTTGGTCAATTGTGTAACTTAGAAAACTAATTATTAATGGTACCAGGGCCCATAATGAAAGCCGATGGTCTGGTTATTTTAAAATTATCATCACCAAAGAGATGAAACTTCATCATATATGGTGGTTTGAGCCCCGATAAGGTCCAATGATCTTGCATGAATTATCAAAGCACAAAAATTTAAACCGAACAATTACCTCATTTGAATTGAAGTGCGCTCAAAGGCATCTTGTCACCAGTGAATGTTGCTCAAAAGATTCAAGGAAGAACCCCTATAGATCATAAAAATATGATTCAAGAATCCACATCTATTCCAATCGTCGAATTCTAGGTTCTATCATGGAGCTTCGATGATTCCTTCAATGTCATGATGATCACCTCGATCCCGTACCTTCAATCTGTGAAGGAAATCAAAGCTCGAATGCTTGGATGATGAATTTCTGTCACTTAGATGTGGTAAGAGAAAAAATTATATCTCAATCTATTTTAATGAGAAATATAATAGAAATGAGTTCCTCCTAACTTATATAGTGGATGTTAAAATATCTAGACAAGGTTCCTTGGTCCCTGTATATTTAACGCCCACTAATTAAGCTGTAAATGACATGTTATGATGATTTAACTATATCATAAATATCATTTATATTTTATCAGATAATTATAATATATATTATAGATATATTATGCTATAAACTTGAGTAATTAACTTGACTTATAATTCCTGCTAATATTAAACAAATCTTGAATATTAAAATAATATTTGTTTGTATAATATTTTTCCATGTATTCACTTAATAACATGTTAATACTTTTAATAAATAAATTCAAACAAATTATTTTATAATTAAATAAAAATTAATTAATTTATTCTTTGGTGATTGATAACACTTGAACAACTCTTGAACCCCATGGTGGGGCCCACCATGTCCTATACACCTATTCTACAGAATAGGGAACACTATTAAATACGCTATTGTTTGTGACCCTTTAGGACCTTATCTTGATAGTAGTGAATACAATTTACATATCAGGAATGAAGTCTTGCAACCCATCAAGTCCATTAAAGAGATACAGAATAGTCATAGAAAAGAAAACCATCCTACGAATACACACTATGTAATATAATATCTTTGTCTCTTGATATCTCATAAAAAATGATGAACAACTTATGTCATGATCCATTCATGATTTATTATTTTTTGATGTAAATGAAAAAAATTATATTTGACTACCATGGCCATGGATTTAGTGAAGGTACTACCATCCTGATCAATGGGGCCCAAGACATCACTTCCTCAACTCTAAAGAAATAAATTCTATCTTGATCATTCAACCAATTTCAACCCACCAAAGATGCACCCGACACAAGATACCTCTCCATGACTTCAATGTCATGTTTTCTTTCTTGCATAAAAGTACGCAATAAAATTGCACACATTGATAATGATCTCAATTTAGGATACTAATACACATTTTCATAGATAAGAATAACCAATGACACCTAAAACATGTGGTATTCCTATTGGCGGTTCATTCCTCATGATCTCATCTACTCAAGACCACATAGCAAAAAATTCATGAGAATATGTCTCAATGCTTATGATCCCCTAAAACCTAACAGTCACACATCATCTATTTCCTTTAAATATGATGTATTAAGACCATATGGAATAACTTTAAGATTATTTTTTGGTATCCATTGGTTCTCATTATATCCTATGAAGTACTATAACCTTTTGATACAACATGTAATCTAAGGAAATTACCATAAACATTATAGATGCAGAAGTAAATACACTATTCTGGTAAGATAAAAACTTGTATATATCAAACTGAATACATGTAATGGTAATCAAATTACATAAATAAGTTGGGTCTATGGAACCCATATTCAACAGTCACACTTCCACTAGAGACAACTGCTAACAATTATCAACCCAATAGCTCTCACATGAGAATCATGATTCTACTGAGATATAGATTTAGTCAGGGGGTCTGCCACATTATTTTTTGTGGCTACTCTACTAACTTCAACTTCGCCTCTCCAAGTAAAATCACTCAAGAGATGAAACTTATGAAGTATATGGTTTATTCTCTATTTTGACATAGGATCCTTGGAAAACAACAATGATTCATTATTATCACAATAAAATGGAATATGGTCTATATTTCTAGGAATAGTAGTAATATCCAAGAGGAAGATACTAATCTATACTACCTCCTTATCTGCATCAGAAGCTTCTATATACTCAGATACTCTTGTAGAGTTGTCAACCACAAGTTTCTTTGAGATTCTATAGATCAATACACCACTATTCAGGAAAAATACATAGATTGGATATGATTTCAAATCATCATGATCTATCTAGAAACTAGGATTAGTGTATCCTCTCACTACTATTTTGTCATCTCCACCATACACTAGGAATATATCCTTTATACAAATTAATTACTTTATTATAGTTTTTATAGTTACCCAATGCATCTCACCTAGATTATCTTGATATCTTCCCACTATTCATAAATCAAAGGCAACACCAAACCTAGTATATAGCATGGAATATATGATATATCTCACTACCGAGGCATAAAGTATTATACTCATTCTTTAAATATCCTCCCGTGTTTGTGGAAAAATTTTCTTGGAGAGATTGATACAATGTGAAATTATCAATAAAAGTCTCTTGGATTGTTCCATACTAAAAATTTTAATCAACCTATCAATATATATACTTTAACTTATCCCAACCATCCTTTGAGATCCATCCTGATAGATCTTGATCCCTAGAATGCAGGTTACTTCACCTAGTTCTTTTATGGATAAGAATTCATTTAACCAAGTCTTAACTAATTGCAAGAATCACACTTCATTTCCTATAATTAATATGTCATCAATATATAATAAAAGGAAAACTATGGAATTCCCATTATACTTATTATAATCACATGTATCACTTTCATTGTTGAAAAAACCAAATTCTCTTATGGCCTCATAAAAATGAACATTCCATGTTCATGATTCCTTCTTCAACCCATAAATGGATCTCTACAGATTACACACTTTATTGGAATTATTTGGCCTTAAAAACCCTTCAGGTTGAATCATATATACATCTTCAACCAACATACCATTTAGAAAATAAGTTTTGACATCCATTTTTCGAATCTCGTAATCATGGAAGGTTGCTATTGGAAGTAATATTCTGATGGATTTTAGCATCACTACCGGTGATAATAATTCTTCATAGTCTATTCCTTGACATTTCCTAAACCCCTTTTCTACCAGTATTTCCTTATAGGTATTGACCTTACTATCTATTTTCATTTTTTATTGAATATCCATTTTCACCCAATGGACTTTACATCAGTTGGAGAGTATACCAAAATCCAAACATGATTTTGGTACATGGATTTCATATATTAATTCATGGAATATTTCCATTTAGTAGTATCATTTCCTTATACTACTTCCTTGTAGGTTATAAGTTCATCATTCTCAATGAGTAATGTGTCACCTAACTTGGTGAAAATAAATCCATAACTCTCTAGTACTTCTACCTATCGAGTATACCTACACAATACTTTTGTATTAGGAACTTCTTCATCTCCCACTTTCTATTTGGGAGATTGTTCCCATACCAACTCTTGTGCATCCATAGCATCAAATTCATTGAAGTTAATATTTATAAAACTATTTATAAAGGTAATGTGTTCCATTTCTATAAATATGTCATTTCTTTCCACAAGAACTTTTCTATTAGAAGGGTTATATAGGAAATATCCTTTAGTTTCTTTATGATTACTTATAAAGACACACATCATGATTCTAGATGCTAATTTTTCACTAGGAATTGTCTTGAATAAAATCCCTACAACTCCATACATACATGTGTAACATATTGGGTTTCTTTTCACCCCAATACTCATAAAGAATCCCATCTATCACTTTAGTTGGTACTTGGTTAAGGGGATATGTTTCTATCTGCCAAAAATATCACCAAAAGGATAATGAATTAGTTTCTTGACAAATCATTGATCTAACCATGTCAAGAAAGTTCTGATTCCTCCTTCCACTAACAAAATTACCCTAATGTGTATAATTAAGAGTGAGTTGGGATATTATCTCACAATCCTTTAGGTGATCAATTAAATATTATTTAAGATACTCTCTGGCTTGGTCTGAGTGAAGTGCCTTAATCTTTTTACCAAACTTTTTTATAATTCACGTTGGTATTAATTAAACATACAAAAGGAATATGACTTATACCTCATTAAGTATATATAACCATACATACTCTAGTATTTTTTAAAAGTAACAAAGTACCAAATCCCACCCGTTACCTCTACTAGAAATGGTCAACATATGTTTGTATGAATTAATTTTAGTAATTTAGTGTCTCTTTCTCCTTTCCCAAAGAAGGGTGATTTAGTCATTTAATTTTTAAATAATCCATTAGATTTAACTTAGATGAGTCTAAATACCTTGCTTGATGTAATTTGTATAAAATTTTCTCATTTACATGACCAAACCTGATGTGTTATAAGTGGGTGTTATATGAGTCATGTTCGGTAGTTTTTTCATTGATTTTCATTACTATGTTTTCAAGTTTAAGTATATATAAGCCATTGTTAAGATGTTATATACCATAAGACATGTTATCCTTATGAAAGAAACAACATTTATTTCCAAACATGAAATAAAATACCATATCATCCAAACTTTAAATAGAGATTATGTTTCTAGTAACTGAAGGAACATAATAACAATTATTCAATACAAGAACCAAACCACTAGGAAAAGACTTATGATAATCTCCCACTGCCAAGGCTATTGACTCACACCATTTGTATCTTGGATATCCACCAAACCATTTTAAATATTATGGAATCTACATGGTTTCAATATATAAATAAAAATGTGAGAACCGCATTCTATATCCAATAACGAACTTGAAAATAAATACATATTGCATTCAATGAAAAAAATACCTAAAGCATAAGCATCACCTTGCTTCTTTTTCCCATATTTTCAATTCTTCTTCTAGTGTTATTTATTTCCACATGAAAATATGAAAGCCTCATTATTATTACTCCCATCTATATCTTTGGTCTTTTAGAAGGACGGTACATAGAAGTCTTTGGCTTGGACTTAGCATTATACCCCTAAGCCATTCCCTTTATCCTCTTATTTTTTATAATCACTAAAGAATTGGTATTCTTTATATCCTTATATATTTGTAAAACTAAATCCAATAGATCTAGGAGTGAAGTTTTCTTGTTATTAATTTTTTAATTTACAATAAAAGTAAAAAAGTTCAGCGCTAAAGAGGAAAGAATGATAGTGGTTTCTAGTTCTTGGTTGATCTTGAACCTAAGGGCTTCAAGTCTCTTAATGTACCCGATAATCTTGATTACATGAGGTCCTAATTGATTCCATTCTTCTAACCTAAACCTATACAATGAATTAGATATCTCATACCTTTCTTACCTAACTCTCTCCTAATATAACTACTGGAGATGAGTTAGCATCTCATAGGCATCTTCATCCTCATGTATTTTTTTTTCAATTGAATGGATGTAGATGAAAACATGATACACTATACATCTAGTTCATCATTTACATGAACATTATACATATCTTTTTTTTCCTTTCTTTCTTCATAAGAGGACTCAATATGAAGTGAGGACTCCAGAACCAAAAGCTTCATCTCATGGTGTAATACTACGTGCAAGCACCCATACAACTTCTGGAAGTAATGGTCGGTCCTGATATTTTCTTTATCTAGTATCGATCGTAATGATAATGTTGCAGTGGTGTTAGTTATTTCCATTTTTTTATCTACAAAAAATAAACTTTATAAATTAGTAATTTATCTTGATTATCAATTTAAACATTATTGGTTAATTAATTAAATAATTAATTGGATCCCACTATTTTATGAAACCCCAATATCCCTCACTAATAGATTCCGAATAGTCTATCACATGAGTATTCTAGTAGAAAAGATCCATGAAACCTATCCTTATAGTCTAATATACTTGGATATGATATTACTCAAAGAGTTTCATGGTAGTAACTAGACTAGACAACCACATTGAATCATGATTCCATGAAATGTTGAGTAACGTACCAACTTATCATAATTGTAACATTTATTACCTCAACAATTTTCCTCTAAAGTGGTATAAAGATAGATTTGGATACTCCTTTTCTACATATTTCTATTTTGATTAATGGGGATCTGGAAGGTTACTTTAAATTTTCTAGAGGAGTGAGGCAGGGGGACCCTTTTTCTGCTATTTTTTTTTGCAATTTATAAGGATTATCTCAGTCGTCTTATCCTTGATAGAGTTAACAAAGGAGAGATCAAAACAATCTGTGCTGCTCGAGGTATTTCTTCCCCCTCACATCTCCTTTTTTCTAATGACATCATTCTGTTTACTCAAGTGGATAGAAGGAACCTTAAAAATATCAAGAGAACTCTTCTTCATTATGAAAAAGCTTCTGGTCAAGAAGTCAGTTGGAGCAAGTCGTTCAATTTCTTTGGGAATAACATCTCGACCTCAAGGAAGAAAAGCATGGTTCATGAGCTGGGCATAAGGGAGGGGTCCCTTCCTTTAATTTACCTTGGAGTTCCAATGTTTCTTGGAAAACCCAAGAACTCTTATTTTACTGATGTTGTGAGCAAATTTAGGATAACTCTCTCCACCTGGAAGGGTAAGGATCTCTTAATGGCAGGGAGAATCTGCTTGGTTAAGCATGTGATTGTCTCTAAGCTTGTTTACTCCTTCATGGTGTACTCCTGGACGAACTCCACCCTTAAAATCATCAACACACTCATGAGGAACTTTGTGTGGAGTGTAAGTATACTTGAAAGGAAAATTTTAACAGCTCCATGGAAGACTTGCTGCTTGCCACAGAGCATGGGAGGCCTCATAATTAAAAAAATTAATCTCTTCAACCAATCTCTTCAATCTCATTTCCTTTGGTGTCTCATCAATGATAAATCTGAGTCCCTAAATTTCCTTAGATCTAAACTTCTAAGAAGGCTGATTGCAGGCAACATGAATTACATTCAATCCTCAGTTTGGCCAGGTCTCAAAAAAACATTCCAGAAGGTTAAAATGCAGTTTCATTGGTTGGTCAGTAGGAACTCCTCCCTCAAATTCTGGAGAGACAACTAGACTGGTACCTCATTAATTGATAGTTTTGAGATTCAGGAACTGCCTATAAACCACAATTCCACTATTAAAAATCATCTTGAGCAGTATCATCAGCTTCCATCTCAGATTGTGCACATAGTCTCCTCCTATGAATTTCTGGACACAAATGACATTCTTATTTGGGAACCGAGCTCAAATGTAATTCTGAACTCCAAATTCTTCTACAATAATCTTCTTCAAGGTAGAGGTAATTAATTTGTGAACTAAAATAAAAAATTGCTGCTTCCATCTCGAGCCACTCTCCTCTGGCACCTCCATCTCTATAAACTTCCAGTGGACGCTAATCTGCAACGGGTTGGGATCTCCCTCTTCTCCAGATGTGACCTCTATCATCAACACTATGATGATATTAATCACTTGTTCATGTCATGTAAAATAGTATCCTCTCTCTATAACACGTTTTTTACCTGGTTTGAGATTCAACCGCTGCATGTGAACAACATCGAGGAACTTATGCTACAACTCCCATAGATTCAATTATCAAAGAAGGCGCGTATTCTTTTCCTTGCTGCATGCACTGATGTCATTCATGTACTATGTAAGTGCAGAAATGAGGACCAAAACACAAATTCTAGAATTAATAACAGGTTTCTGCTCTCTTAAATTGTGATGGTGGATCAACAAGAAAAAAATTTACATGCTGAAAATTGTCACAACTCAGTTAGGGATTTCACTGTTCTGAAAAAACTGAACATGCAAGGAAATTATAATCGGCCTCTCAGAACCATGGAAGTCTTCTGGTTACCTCCTTTTGTAGGATGGATTAAATGAAACTCAGATGGAGTCTCGAGAGGTAATCCATGTCCTTCTGGTTATGGTTTTGTCTTCAGGAATCAAGATGGTGACTTTCTGAATGGGGGTCATGGTACATGTGGACTGGCCATGACTCTTGAAGAAGAGATGATGGATCTCATCAAAGCAGTTGATTTTTCTCAAAGAAAAAATTGGATGAATATCTGTTTTGAAAGTGATTCCGTCACAGTTGTTTAAGCGGTTCAAATGGGTCAAATTCACTTTGCTTGGAAACTTACTTCGAAATGGATTAAGTGCCTTGACATACTTTCTTCAATGCATTATATAATTACACATGTCTACCGGGAAGCCAATGAACTTTCTGATTGCCTTACAAACATGGGATCCTTGAGTGACACTTTCACCTATCATTCCAATACTCCTCTTGAGTTTCTCCCTATCCTTTACAGAGATAAATGTAAAATTCCCTGCTTCAGACTTTTGTAACCTATGTTTCTTTTCTTTAGTTATATGAAGCCTATCTGCTTTCTCTTTTTTAAAAAATAAAAATAAATCCCTAGTAGCATGAGTCACCCTCAACATTGTATGAGGAGCACCCAATACACCATATTTTGTTCAAATTTGGGTGATAGAAGGTGTTCATGACTTAATATTTCTTTTAGGGGTTTTTAATATTTTTGATAAATGTAATCCTTTTTCTATTAAATATGTTCATACTATATTGTCTCTATCACAACTAAACATGCATTAATTGAATACATTCATCATGTCTGTATGCATTTTTCTATTTACTATTTTATGTGTTTCTTGAAGTAAACATGCACATATATAAAATAATAAACAATGCATAAAGGAAATAAATTACCCAACGGGTGTTGAGCATCTATTATTGATTAATCCATTTAAACATAATGGATCAACCATGACCTAGGGGTATCATACTTGAGTCGAGTCCTGAGTGGAATCATAGATCTTCCCTGATCCAATGTTGTCGCATCTCATCTTGGTTACCGCCTCATATTTCTATGGTCCATGTATTACATCATAATCGTCAACAGTAAAAATGTACTCACACACAGGTGAGGGGGTCTCAGGAAGCAAAAAATACATGCAGAAATGAATGGATTTGCAAAAACTTATACAAATTGAATGAAAGAGGATGATGCACAGACCATCAATAAAAATAATTAAATATTACAAGAAACACACACATGTAATAAATTATTAAATAAAATTAACCAAGACTAACTAAGGTCAGTCACTAATCAAGACCAGTCAATGATTAAAATAAAAGTAGATAAAATTAAATTATAACAAATTTATGTATAAGAGTATTTAATAAATTAAAGGAATTATTTAAATTAAAATAATCTAATATATTTTGGTATCATAATTAATTTAATTTTATACCAAAATTAAATTAATTTTTTGGAATATTAAAATTATATATATATTTTTTAAATTCCAAAAATTAACAAATAATTTTTTGAATATGAAACAAAATTGGACCCTAAAACCCAGTGAAAGTCCATTGAGGGTTGGAATGACCTGATGCAGGTCCATTCCAAGCATGAAAAACCTCGTGCAAGACTATTTTTGGCTAGAAAAACCCACCATAACCTATTCTTGGTCGGACATACTTGCCCAGACCCATTATGGGGTGGGGGTGGGTACAATAAGAACCTATTTTATCATGGGTTGCTCGATCTGGGGTACTGGGGAAAGGGGTTCTCTCATGTGGTGGTGTGTTTGGGCAGTAGATGGATTTGTAGGACCAGTGGCGGTGTGGACCTTCAGTGTGTGTGACAACCGTGGGTGGTTAGAATAGTGTGGTGGCATCCAACAACGACAAAGTTCATGGATTTGTGGTTGTTCGAGGCTACTAGGGTGGCGAATTAGGAGGGAATCAGAAAGGGCATGCATGTATTATGGGGAATCTAGCTAGAGGAGTGGAAATGATGTTGTCAGATGATGTAGGGGAGGGCGGTCTTAGCTGAATCAGGGGTGGCTACTGTCACAATCTCCACCTAGTCTCTAGACAATATCCTTATTATGGCCGATACCACCCTCACTTGGACTAGTCTATGATGGAATTGCTGATCCTTTGACCAACTGCCTCATAGCATGCACACCCTCGCTGACACCCTCCCAAGCCTCCACCCTTGCAGCCTCATACCGCCATGAGCCCGTGGAAACTACTACTGCCAAACGCTGCCACCCCATTTCCACCACCCATGGTTGTTTTTCATACTCAAGGTCCACACCACCACTGTGAAGGACCCTGGGACACCCTGAGAGGGGAGGGGTGAATTAGAGTGTCAACTTTTTATTTTAAACTAACAGATCTTATACCCACATTGGTAAAAACTAGTTTAACCTGTATGATAGATATGAGAATAAATAAAACATTCACATGCAAAGAGATAACACAACACTTTTTACTTGGTTCACCACTAAGGGCTATTTCCAAGGAGCATACGCCGACAGGTTGTCGGTCATAACAAATTCCACTATTATTTACTCATTGTGGATTAAAAAGGTTTGGGAACATTCACTCTGTCCCAAGCTCACTGCCTTTACAATTGTTCAGGGATAGCCTACTACATCCCTCAGGTCACCCCCGTTGACTCCCCCTGGCTTACTACCCTTGGTAAAGTCCCACTCAGTTTATAGACGTGAAGGTCTCTTCATCATTGCAAAAGAATGCATCCTTTGTTGTATCCAGAAGCTCTGTTGAAGTCCAAATCTCACCCGTTGACTAATATCACTTTGCACGGAAGGTATCAGGCAATCTTCCAGCTTTTGTGCAGCTCCAAAAAGACTGGTGTGCTTCAACTGCACCTGGAACGCTTCTCCAAGCCCGACGCGCAAGTTTCAAGATGGCACACAAGTCTCGGCGTGCAAGTCCAAATCGGCGTGCAAGTTCACCTCAACCACTTGCACGACACTCACTTCTTTGACTTCAAACTTGCGCGACTCAACCCCTTTATCGCTCAAACCACCTTGGACACGCAGCTAACAACTGCCGCGTAACTTCAACTTGCACGACCCACCACCAATTTCACGACCACAACACCTACGCGACGGGAGCACTGATTTTCTCTAAGTCTGAACTTCATGCCGAATGAGGAGGGTTCGACATATATTTATAGGCATTTGAACACCCTGCGCGACGACGCACAAGTTTCGGAACGCAAGTCTCTACCCCCGAAAAACACTTGCACGACCAACTTTCAATCTTGGGATCCCTTATCCCTTTTCCATATTTTCATTTTCTAATATTGAAAAAAAGGCGCGCAAGTTTCCAAGTCTCCAAGTAATTAGCGCACAAGTCCCTTTTCCAAAAACACTTTTCTCTATTTGACAATTTTGAGGTCCAGAAATTTGACAAACACTGGAAAACGGTGCCACCTTCAATATTGTTATTTTCTTGAATTGTAAGATCACTTTACTGGAACATATTCTAAACATCCACTGATGATTGACAACAAACAAAAAACATACTCCAAATCATGCAAAGAAAACCATGGTTACAACAATATCCCCCTTTGGGTTTGTTGGCAATAAGTAAATAAATTAAATAGAGTACCAGCCACATGAAAACCAGAAACACAAGAATCAACTCAGCCAACACTCTAAGTATACCTGAGCAATGTTCGATGTATAAAAAAAGAGGGGAAGCGTGAATTTGGATCCTGTGTTTTGGAATTTCTTAATGACGCCCAAGTAATTCTCTTAAAATTTCCCAGAACATAAGCATTACATTTACAAAGAATTCCTTTTTATCCCATCACCGAATTCTCATCGTGATACCAAATATGAACTGAATTTATTCCTTCTCCCCCATTGGAAATAAACCCAAAGATCGGTATTTTCTCATTGAACATCTCAAAACACACTCCCCCTGGATAGTATCTCCCCCAGAAACCTACACCGCATCCATAAATAGATTAAAAACAATTAACAAAACTGGGGAGAGGGAAATTGCATAACCTCCTTATGCATTGGGAGGTGGCTGAACACCAAGGTTCAACCGATGCTTCTCAAACACTGCCGCTGACAGTGGCTTGGTCAGGATATCAGCCACTTGCTCATCAGTTCCCCCATGATCCATTCTAATCATGCCTTGCTCAAATTTTTCTTTGATAACGTGATACCTGATTTCAATATGTTTTGTACGATAATTATTAATAGGATTCTTCGTAAGATCAATTGTGATCTTGTTATCACAGTAAATTACCATTGGTTGCTTCACCTCATCACCAATATATGTTAGTTGTTGCTTCATCCAAAGTAGTTGAGTGCATTCCTTTGTGGCAGAGATATAATCAGCTTCAATAGTACTAAGAGAAGTACTTTATTGTTTCTTTCTCAACCAGCCAACACATTTATCCCCGATATAGAATGCTCTACCATTGGTGGAATTTCACTCCACTACATCGCCAGCCCAGTTAGCATCAGAAAATGCTGATAATTCACTATCTCTTCCTGCAGAAAAGTATAAACCAAAATTGTGAGTACCTTGAATATACCTAATGATTATTTTTACTGCTGTCATATGTTCCTACTTTGGATTACTCTGAAAGCGGGCCTCTAGATAGGTTGCAAAGACAATATCTGTCTGTGTCGCTGTCAGGTACAGTAGGCTCCCAATTATCCTCCTGTACATAGTGGGGTCTACAGATGCCCCATCCTCATGCTTTCCAAGATTGGTTCCAACTGCAATCGGAGTTGATATTGGTTTGGAGTCTTGCATATTAAACTTCTTCAGCATCTCTCTTGCATACTTTTCTTGAGAAATGAAAGTGTAATCCTGCCTTTGAATCACCTGCAGTCCCAAGAAATATGTAAGCTCCCCAATCATAGACATTTCAAATTCTGATTTCATGTGATTGGAAAATTCACCCACTAATTTTTTCCTGCTGCCACCAAATATAATGTCATCAACATAGAATAGAACCATGAACTGATCTTTTGGAGAATTATTCACATATTGATTGTGGTCTACTCCCCCTCTTTTGAATTCCAGCTTCTTGAGATACAAGTCCAGCTGGGAATACCACGATCATGGTTCCTGCTTCAAACCATATAGAGATTTCTTCAGTTTGCAGACCTTTGTTTCATTAGTACCAAGAACAAAACCCACTGGTTGTTCTATGTAGACTTCTTCTTCAAGTACACCATTCAAGAATGCTGTCTTGACATCCATTTGATATACTTAATATCCTCTTTGGAGTGACATGGCAAGGAAAAACCTGATTGACTCTAGTATAGCCACTGGAGAAAAGGTTTCTTCAACATCAACGCCTTCAATCTGGGAGTATCATTTACATACCAGTCATGCCTTGTTTCTAATAACACTTCCATGCTCATCAAACTTTTTCTTGAAGATCCATTTTGTACCAATCACATTGGTACCTTCAGGTCTCTAGACAAGATCCCATGTCTGATTCTTGTCAATTTGATCTAACTCTTCATTCATGGATTTCACCCATGATTCATCCTTTGCATCTTCTTCAAATGAGGATGGATTCACAACTAATAGAAATGCAGATTGCGTGTTATTCCTCATCCTCATTGTTTGTGTGGGTGCACTCCTATCCCCAATTATGTTAGATGGATCAATCTCAGCTCTTCGATTTCTCCTATGAGGTTTAGTTGCATTATCTTTATCCATAGTTTCTTCTTTAGATTCTTCTTCTGAGTCAACATCATGATGTGACTATTGAGTGTTTTGTACAACTTATTCTATTTCTGTAATTGTATTTTCTCCATGTTCACTTTCTTCCTCACTTTCTATCACATCAGCATATGATGTCCTTGAAGCATTTGTAGTTTTCTTTCAATTATCTTAACATCAATGCTTTCCACAATCCTTACTAATCGCTTGTTGAAACACTTGTAGGCTTTTTTGTTCATTGAGTATCCGAGGAAAATTCCTTCATCTGCATTATCACCATACTTCCCTTGATTTCCTTCTTTGTTTCTGATGAATCATTTACTTCCAAAAACATGAAAGTATTTCAAAGAGGGCTTCCTTCCATGACACAATTCATATGGTGTCTTCGTCTCACCCATATAAAGTCATGTTTGATTTTGAATATACACTGCAGCTTGAACAACCTCTTTCCAGTAATGTCATGGAATACGACTCTCAATCAGCATAGTTCGTGCCATGTTGTTCACCTGTAGATTCCTACATTCAAAAACTCCATTTTGTTGTGGAGTTCTCATAGCAGCTACCTCATGTTGTATCCCATGATTCTCCAGGTAATTTTCAAATTCAATGGACATGTACTCCCCTCCATTGTCATATCACAAAACTTTGATTGTTCATCCAGTATCATTCTCGGCGATTTGCCGATATGTTTTCATGGAGTCAAGTACTTGTCATTTCCTGTGAATGACCATTACACATTCCATTCTACTGTAATCATCTATAGAAAGGACAAAGTACCTTTCTCCCTGAGTTCCAGCAACATTTATCTGCCCGCATACATCGTATGAATTAGATCAAGAAGATGAGATGCCCTTCCCTTCTTTGGCCGATATGAACTGCATACCAGTTTTCCAAGAATGAAAGCATCACAAGACTTTTCACGCTCACACTTCAGGTTGGGAATGTCCATGACAATCCTCATTTTTGATATTTTCTCCATGTCTTGTTGATTGATGTGTCCCAGTCTTCGATTCCAAAAATTGTTTTCTTCTTCAACAGTCATGTAAAAAACATTTTCTTTACTATCAACCTGATACAAGTTGCCTTCTGTTCTTCATCCCTTCATAAGTGAAATGCCTATCTTTCCCATGATAGTGTAGCCTTTCTGATTAAAAGTAACTATAAGTCCCGAGTCACAGAGTTAACTCACACTAAGTAGATTATGACATGGGCCATCTACGTACAAGACTTCAATATTCTATATCTCTCCATTGGCTAATTCAGTACTTCCACTGCCTTTGATTTTCAGAGTTCCATCATTACCAAATCGTACTGTACCATCAACCTTTCTTTTGATTTCCGTTAACAGGCCAGCATTACCTATCATATGAGATGAACAACTATTGTCCAGAATCCAGGTACTGTTGCTTTTTGTAGCTTTTAGGTACACCTATGCAAGGTTGGATTTTACAATTTCCTTCATTTATTTCCATGAGACATTGGATTGAGTATAGAGAACTTATAGCCTTTCAATTATCTCATCTGTGTACATTGGTTATTCATAGTCGAAGTCTTCTTCGAGAGGAGAAAACCTATTTGTAAGAGCAACACTATCTTGTTGATGAGAATTGACTTGTCTTGAACTCCAGTATGAGGTGTCCATGTCCCTTCTCTACCTTCAATTAACTTCCTTATGACCAAAGTTAGAACAAAAAAAACAATATCCATAGAAACTATTTCTTCTATAAGATAGAGGATATGAAGTCAGTCTCCTTTGTTGAAGTCCCAGATCTTCCCCATTCAAGTAGCTCCTTGCCTCTTCGCAATATGACATGGTATGGCCCAGATAGCCATAGAACTGACACTTCATGAGAGGAAATGTCTTCTCACTTGAATTTCTCCTCATACCTTCCTCCTTGGGAGAATAGTTGGACTTCCTGTCATTTCTGAATGTTTGAGGATAATTTTCAATTCTTCTTTTAGTTTGGATTGAGGTTTTTTTTCCAGTACTTTAGGTAATGTTTCAACATGTCCAACTTTCATCTTGTCTTTGTTTTGGATTTCTTCACTCCCAGCAGTTGATGTCTCAACTTCACAGCCAATTCCACTCTTTCCCATACAAGAGGGTCTTTGATCACTCAAGATTTTTCCAACCCCATATGAACCACACTTGGCTCTTTCTAGTAATTCTGCATCTGAGAATCTTCCAAACTGTATTTTCATCCTTGATTCTTTTGAAATTGATTCAGTCTCAAGTTTACTCATAAGAGCAACAACTTCCTCCCCAAGACACTCAATAGTCTTGGACTTTTCCTCTATTCTGGAGGTGAGTTCATTGATGAACTTTGCCTGCTCTTCAATTCTCATCTTCATATCCACTACATCATCATTGATTTCAAGTATTTTAGACTATACTTTCACCAATTCTTCCAATCGTTCAATTTCAGCTTCAAGTTTGTCAACATATTCATTTGATTCTTCTAAAATTGATTTCCACTTATTACAACTCTTACATTTAATCTTAAGCTTAATAACAGTATCCTTAAGTTGAAACTCGAAATCTGCACTAGTTTTGAACTGATTTTCTCCACCTGTATCTTCTGATTTTTCAACAGTGGCCATCATGGAAGATGGTTCATAGTTTTAAATTCTGGTTCTTCTTCATCAAAAAATTCCTTATCATCTTATTCCTCTTCACAGACAAAACTCTTCTTCAAAAATTTCTTTCTATATTTTAAGTCTCCTTTCTTGAAAAACCTTTTTTGAGGCTTATCAATGTGTTCAACATCACTATCATCATCATCGATCTTTCTTAAGCATTGAGAAGCAATGTTCCTGACTTTGCCACAACGAAAGCAAGCTAGAGGTAACTTTTCTTTGAATTTCCCTTTTCCCTTCTAGAACTTCTTGGCAATGAGAGAAAGAATTTATTTTTCCTCATCATCTTCACCACTAATATCATTTGAAATTTTCAGTTTCTCTATGTATTTGAACGCCATTTCCTTACTTACTCATGTAGTAGCATCTTCTGTTTTGACTCTCATTTCATATGCCACTAGGCTGCTCAACAGATCATCCAAAGAAAGTTTGGAAAGATCACTTTCCTCAAGGGCTGACACCTTTGCATTGTACAGGGGTGTAAGTCTTCTTAATATTTTCTTTAAAATGTCAAAATCTTTGATTTCTTCACCTAGAACCCGAATTTCTCCAACCACTTCAGTAATTCGATTGAAGAAGGAGTCTGCATTCTCATCAGGATGCATCTTCAGATCATAAAACCTATTGTGTAGGACTTGTAGTTTCACCTCCTTCACTTTGATATCTCCTTCATAAATATTTTCAAGTTTATCCCACATGGAATTTTATGAGTTGCAACTCATCACCTTTAGATAGATCTGATTAGAAAGGGCTGTGGTGAGAGCATTCTGCACTTTAGCATCAGCATCAAGAATTTTTCTATCGGTATCAGTCATAGCCAGCCCTGTTGGATTAGTAATATGTATACCTTGCATAGTGGAAAACAGAACATCCATTTCAAGGGATCTTAGATGAGATCTCATTCTATTCTTCAAAATCTAAAAATTACTTCCATAAAAGAGGGGAACTCCCCTAACACTGGATGAATTTTCTATGGCGGTATAAAACAGATCAAACACCAGCAACCTCCCTCTGATAGCACTTGAAGGACCCCGGGACACCCTGAGAGAGGAGGGGTGAATCAGGGTGTCAAATTTTTCTTTTAAACTGACGGATCTTCTTCCCACGTTGGTAGAAACTAGTTTAACCTTTATGATGTATATGAGAATAAATAAAACATTCACATGCAAAGAGATGACACAACACTTTTTACTTGGTTAACCACTAAGGGCTACATCCAAGGAGCATATGCTGATAGGTTGTCGGTCATACCAAATTCCACTATTCTTCACTTGTGGATTACAAAGGTTTGGGAACAGTCACTCGGTCCCAGGCTCACTGCCTTTACAATTGTTCAAAGATAGCCTACTGCATCCCTTGTGTCACTCCCGTTGACTCCCCCTGTCTCACTGACCTTGGTGAAGTCCCACTCAGTTTATAGACGTGAAGGTCTCTTCATCATTGCAAAAGAATGCATCCTTTATTGTATGCAGATGCTCCATTGAAGTCCAACTCTCACTCGTATACTAATATCACTTTTCATGGAAGGTATCATACAATATTACAGCTTTCATGCAGCTCCAAAAAGACCGGCGTGCTTCAACTACACCTGGCGCGCTTCTCCAAGCCCGACGCACAAGTTTCAAGACAACACACAAGTCTCAGCGCGCAAGTCCAAACCGGTGTGCAAGTTCACCTCAACCACTTGCGTGACACTCACTTCTTCGACTTCAAAATTGCACGAATCAACCCCTTTCTCGCCCAAACCACCTTGGACGTGCAGCTAAAAACTGTCGCGCAGCTTCAACTTGCACGACCCACCACCACTTGCGTGACCACAACACCTACGCGACAGGAGCACTAATTTTCTCTAAGTTTGAACTTCCTACCGAATGAGGAGGGGTCGACCTGTATTTATAGGAATTTGAAAACCCTGTGAGATGGCGCACAAGTCTCCCCTCGGCACACAAGTTTCGGCGTGCAAGTATCTGCCCCCGAAAAACACTTGCGCGACTAACTTCCCAACTTGGATGCCCTTCTCCCTTTGCCATATTTTCATGTTCTGATCTTGAAAAACAAAAGCCGCACAATTTTCCAAGCCTCCAAGTAATCAATGCGCAAGTCCCTTTGCCAAAAACACTTTTCTCTATTTGCAATTTTGAGGTCCAAAAATTTGGCAAACACTGGAAAACGGTGCCACCTTCAATACTGTTATCTGCTTGAATTGTAAGATCACTTTGCTGGAACATATTATGAACATCCACTGAGGATAGACAACAAACACAAAACATACTCAAAATCATGAAAAGACAACCATGGTTCCAACACACTAGTCCTATTCTACTTTCCAACATCCAGAATGTGTCTTCACTTCAGAATACCCACTTCTACAGTTCCCAAACCCCAAATCAGGAAACCTGCGACAAAAGAGGGTCCTATTGGACCCACCAAACCCTGTAATTGGCATGGGTAGGTATTTTTTATTAGAAATGGGTTACGATGTAGCATCCCCAACCCAATTATCCACCCAAATAGTGCTATCGGACCAGGTTCCATTGGACTTAGGCACACCTCCCCAAATGCCACAGGCTATCGACTAGCAGTGAAGGTGTAAAAAGGTATAGAGGTGAGACTATAACCTCAGAGAATAAGAATAATACTATTATAAGAATATAAGTATAAAATGTAGAGGAAAGATAAGACTTAAAAGACTAAAACCATACCCACCAATGGAAGAAGCACAATCTATATCAATAAAAAGTGAAAGCAATATAAACAAAAATAGTGGGAAGTAAATAGATCAGCATTCCAGAAAACCACTTATAGAGACTAAAAAAAAAGAATGCATATCATATCAATTCGTACATGTGAATATACAAAAGAGGTTCAAATGGATAACCAATTTAGCTACATACAATAAACAAAACAACATACTGAAAACTTAAATAAAACTAAATAGAAACTCCAACTAGGAACAATCTCAAGGTCCATGCCAATCTCTAAGACAAACAGATGCTACGAACAAACTTCTAAAGATTATATATTACTTAAACATAAATTCATAAAGTCTATACACATCCCAAAGGTCCCATGTAGGGTGTGAGATGAATCTCAGTAGGGTACCACCTAATAGTGCGTACCTAGGATACTTTTTTAAGTAGGTGTGATTAATAAATAGAAGTAAAGGAACTCAATGAAATAATTAAAAAGATTTCCTTAGTTCTCAAAATCCACCAGGAAACCATAAACTACCTTGTCCAATTCTATAATCTCATAATAGAAGAAGGTCCTTGGCGCATGGCCCAAGTCACCTATGATGTCATACGACCCAGGTAAACCCTTAGGTTCCACCTCAATCGATTAACCCGACACATAGTGCCTCCTGACACCTCGTGTATCAATATAATACCGATGTTTTAAAGTCACGACCATACAATACGATTCAGTTCATCATAACCCTTCTTCAAATCACACATCGGCTCAAATACCAACAATCGAAGGAACAACGATACCTTACCTCAAATAAATATCTAGGACCATGGCCTAAATCATGGAAAGCCTCATCCTCAAAACAATAGCCTCAATGCTATCAACCTAATTTTCCTCACCTTCCACATGGATTTCTATGTCAAGCATCCCCAAACCATAAATACCTAAGATTAAATTACTAGGGGTCTCTACCCACATGAGTGGTAAAAACCACCTCATAAACAAAGTTAGACTATGTGCACACAACTCAATTTGGTGATTTGGACATCACAGGTGAGAGAAAATCACCAAATAAATACCCTAAGACACACCAACTAGCACCTCATGCCCCTGTGGACATGTTGGTCAAATATGATGGCCATCCCATCCAGTATCACATGCCATCCCCAACCTGACAGTCTCACTACCTCAAATGACATCCTTGATTCCCAATCGTATGGTCAAACCACTAAATCAAACCCGACCAAGTCCATTACAACCCCATGGGTATCATATCATGAAATTATCTTGTCATAAGCATTTATAAACCAATTTAAATAAGAAATCAATTCAATACAGTTGAATTTCACATCTCAAAATAAGTTGAAAACTCTTAACCAACCTATATGAATTGGATAGATCAAATTAATATAATAAATCCATTCTAAAAGAACAATCAATTCAATGTAATTGAATTTCAAAATTCCAATTTTAAAAAATAATTCAATTTAGACAAAAAAAAAACACCCTGATGTAACCCCCAAAGTGGTCGACGACCTCTAACCTAACGTCACACCTATGAAAAAGGATAGGACATGCTTAGAGGAATCCTATATGGTATAAAAATAAATTTAATATAAAGGATGTGGGTCTCTCTCAATTTACCAAAGGCGCATCAAAATATGCACCACCTAATCATCCAAAAACACAAAAATTAAAGTATGCACCACCTACCTTAGAATATTAGACATAGGAACGCTTGATATCGAGCTCTAATTCCAAGTGGATTGGCATAGATATGTGTTTCCATCTTATTCCCTGAAAATATGGTGAAATGGATCAAACAAATTTTGTGCTTCATGAGGCAAACAAAAAATGAATAAGAGGATAGGGTGAGGTTATCCTTTTCGATACGATTCTCTAGATTCTGACGGATATGAAATCAGTTCATAAACAAAGAGATGGGATCAAATAGAAGGAGGATAAGAAGTGGAGAGAGAACCCTCTGCTTGCACGATGTAGGAGAAGAAGAAGGGAGGAAAGAAAAGGAAATAAGAAGAAAAGGAATAAGGGGAAAATGTAATTTTTCTTTATTTACTGGGTTGAATGGTTTACCCACATAGTTTTCCAAACCATGCATAAAATGTATGTGCTGCAGTGCATAAGTATTGCCTAAGTGGCAGTACCCATGCGACATTCCGCATGATTTTCTCTAACCATGCGCAAACCATGAAAAGTATCTGTAATTACCGTAGTGACCCTCACACAGTAGTGTTACTACCTCAAATAGTTTAAAAAAACAATGCGGGAGTTCAAAAATATGCCACGCAGTTAACTGGAAGGGGCTACATAGTTTACCCTAAATTGTGTGCCCTGACCTACAACTTCAAAACATGTCATTCGGCCTAAAACTCTCCTAAAACCTCTTCTAAACACCTGAGGCTTTGGCTAAAGCTTGAAACTAATTTAAAAACATGATATAATTCTAAATGAACCCTTGAAATTGAGTTCCAATGAATGAAAAAAAATTAGTATAGACACTAATTAAAAATTTCAAATCAGGATTGGTTTTTGACCCGACTAAAAAACCTAGGATGTTACAATATCCCCACCTTAACATAGCTCATCCCCGAGCTATCAAAAAAAACCCAGATATGGTACCGAACATACCCATCTCATTAAAATCTAACCCTGACTACCCTGATCTGAAATTTATGTATCAATTTACATCAAGGATGGTCTCCCCACCTTAGCAATTTCCTAACCCGGTCACAACCAACCTAAAAAATCAAATAAAAACGGTCCATTGACCTATTTCCCAGATCCATGGTCCTCCCATGATTCATCGCCACTCCTAAACCTTACTTGGTTCTCACATGCCATTCCAGATAGTCACTCAAGTTGTGTACCACATCAGTACCCACCTCGTGCCCATGCCTCACATGACACCAATGAGGTCCCACATCACTATGGATTCTCGAATAAATCCAGGTTCCTCACATCCTAATTAAGTATTGCACCGTCATTGTGCCTAGATGCCTCAAACCTCAAGTAACCCACATCCACAATTCCCCGATGCCAAAGTACCTTAGAAACCCACATCCCTTAATTACCATGATGCCAAGCACCTCATATATATATATATATAACACATCTGATATGATGAAAACCTACTGAAAAGTATTTGGTTAGTCCATACATATATCCCATGAAACTCATGCACCCAAAATGACCATGCCTCAACATTCCATGCCAAAATAAAACAAAAAAAAATCATGGTCACACCCACATCGCACCTCTGAATTTCATTGGATCCCTTGCCTACTCATCCCTTGAAAGCTCCACAACATGAACCTGGCTTGAAGCTTGACTGCCTGATGCCCAACTTCCCTGTGGTTCTATTCCACCCACCAGCCACTGACCCCACTGATGGGTCTCACTACCTCTTCCATGAATAGAACATTCAACTAAATCTTGGATACCTTCACCTGGTATCAATCCTAAGCTGACCTAAGAGGCCTGAGTCTACCTATGATCCTGATCGTTGGCTGAATAAGAAGGCCTTTGGAAGAACCTTATGATTTTTTCGACCTGTCCACATGACCAAAACTCATTTAGTGGCGGCTCACATCGAGTCCAAAAATTTCTTGGATACCTAAATTAGAATAAAACTAAAGAAGAGCCACTATGAGGTGGTCTTCTTGAGTCCTTGGTATGACTGCCATATTGAAACTCATCCCGACCTCATTTCCTTCCATGTGAAACATCATTAATAAAACCACATAATAAAACCACATAAAGGTGATTCTTGGATAGAGTATGACCTATCCATCAGGTTTCCCTTGGCTATGAGCACCTATTTCACTACCTTGGAGAATAAGGACAATTTGAAGATGTTTACTTGCACTCAAATGGTGTATCATAAACCATCCTCAAAGCACCTCACCCTGGAGGTATCATCACTCACTGTGATGGGTGTAAATCAAGAAAACCTAGTGAATGTCACTAAATTTTCTTGGATAGGAACGTCTCCATGATGAGGGATTAAGAACTCCCGATCCCTTTTATCCATCAATGTCTCTGAGAAAAAGTGAACGAAGAACCAGAACTCAAAATACTTCCAAGTCAGTCCCTCATGTATGCCTTACTGAACCTTTATGTCCCAATAAAACTAAGATGGAACTCTGAGAATGTACGTAGTCAATTTGACCCTCCCCCTAAAGGTGTCTTGATCTACTCGAAGATCATTTTCATTCCCTATAACCAGTTCTCAACGCCTTCATACCACCCTCACTCTGGAAAAGTGGTGGGTGCTGTGAATGAATCCCCCACATCAGATATGTCATAGAAGGCTTTACTACATGAGAACCTCTATCAATCCCCTAAAAGTCACGTACCAGGCTCGATCAGAGCTTCTTGTCGAGCCATGACCCTAACACTATCAAGTCTAGTAGATTCCATGCCCCTACTGGATCCTAAACCTTAGCCTATACCTGCAGTCATGATCTACCTGACCCTCTGGGGTTTGAACCTACTCATGCACTAACAACACCTTGTCCTCTCCTAATTTTTTCTCCATCCATGATGTCAAAGAGTAACCCAATGAATTCTATAAAATGGCCAGATAACCCATATTATATATATATATAACAAAAATTGGGAAATAAGTAAAAGGCTACACGATATCACTACCCTTACCCATCCCTATTGTAACCATGCCTCATGACATCTCGACATCATGGCCTTTTTACCCACCCTCAACAAATCCATGTATCATATAATCCTCAAGCCTCGCCCGTCTTGACAACCAACGTTGCCTCAATCTGAAAGCCAGGACTCCCAACCTAGGGATCAAAATCACCCCATTTCATGTCATTCGCCTTCTCTTATAAGAGACATGACCATTTCTTATATCACATGAAATTTAATATATATATTACATGGAATATAAAAATTCAAATTTTATTTCACATTTCATATTTCAAACAATTTAAATAATTCTATTTCCCATTTAATAAGGAATTTGATATTTTTCACATGGTATGGTCACTTTAAAAGCATACATGAAATTATAAAATTGAAATACCCTAAAATGTGCCTATCAAAATACAAATAATAATAATCAAACCTTTCCATATCGGGACAAGGTTCCAAATATCCATTACCTCACTAGGGAATGGGTCACATATCACAACCAATAACATCACATTCCAAGTGATCCACCAAGGTGGAAATCATATAAACTGTAATATGAGAAAGATAGAACAACATTTCCCACCCCTTCCAACTGAGTACATCCCTCGTGCATGGGGCTATAGGAACCCAAGAACAAGTTAAAAACCCATATTTAACCATAACACAATTTTCTCTCTACCATAACCCAAATAGTAATAAAAATAAAAGTGGTAAAAGAAACCCCTCAGATACCATTTATAGAATCCATGACCTGATTAGCCTCCCAAACGGTGCTATCTAACTGGGTTCCAGTGAACTTAGGCGCGTCTCCCCAAATTCCAAAGGATGTAGACTAGTAGAGAGGGTGTAAACTGGTATATATGGGAGGCTATACCCTCAGAGAATGAGAATAATACTGGTCCGAGAATATAAATATAACATGCAGTAGAAAGATAAGACTCAACCGACTCAAACTAAACCCACCAATGGGGAAAGCACAATCAATATCGATAAAAAGTAGATGAAAAATAAATAGAAGCAATGTGAATTAAACATATCAGGATTCATGAAAAACACATATAGAAACTAAACTGAACAAGCATGCATCTCATATAAAGTCAAACATGTCAATATACAAAAGGGGTGCCAATATATAACTTCTATAGCTACGAATAATATAAAAAACAACATACTAAAAACTGAAAAAAACTAAATAGAAACTCCATCTAGGAATGACCTCAAGGTCCATGTGAATATCTATTCCAAATGGACACTACGAACCAAACCCTAAAGCCAATCCCTTTTCTAAACGTAAATTCATAAAGTCTAAATGCATCCCGAAGGGCTTGTGTAGAGTGTGATATGAATCTCAGTAGGGAACCATCAAATGTTGAATACCTAGAATACGTGTTTAATAAAAAATTATTAATAAATATAAGTAAATAATATTAATTAAATAACAAACAAGGTTTCCCTAGTGGTCAACATCCACGAGGAAACCATCACCTTCCTCAGCCAATGCCGAAATCTCATAATAGAAGAAGGTCCTTGGCCCATGGACCAAGGAACCTCTGATGTCATACAGCCCAGGTGAACACATAGGTTCCACCTCAATCAAGTAACCCAACAACTCATTACTCCTGACACTTCATGTCTAAATATAGTTCTGACATCCCAAATTCACACCCAAACAATGAAATCCGGTCCCTTAGACCCCTGCTCGAAAGAACACATCAGCTCAAAGCCCGATAACTAGAGGAAAAATGATACCTACCCTCAAATAAATATCTAGGCCCATGACCTAAATCATAGAGAGCCTCAGTCCTTAATCGACAGCCTCAATGATATCAACCGAAGGCTCCTCACCTTCCACATGGCTTTCTATGGAAAGAACCCCAAAACCATAAATACCAAAGCCGCAACTACTGGGGTCATCTACCCACATGAGTGGTCAAAACCACCTCATTAATGGAGTTAACCTATGTGAACATGACTCAATTTAGTGCTTTGGCCATCATAGGTGATAGATAATCAATAAATAAATATCCTAAGACACACCAACTAACACCTCATTCCCCTATAACCATGTTGCTCAAATATGATGACCATGCCATCCAGTATCACGGGTCATGCCCAATCTGACAGTCTCACTACCTTAAATGATTTCCTCGATGCCCAATGCTATGGTCAAACCACTCATGAAAACTAGGCCAAGCCCATCACAACCCCATGTGTCTCATTTCATGCAATTAGATTATCAAAATCATTTATAAACCAATTTAAATAAGCAAGAAATTCAATATAGTTGAATTGCACATCTAAAATTAAGTTAACAACTCTTAACTAACCTATATGAAATGGATAAATCAAATTCAAATAATTAATCCAATATATAAGAACAACCAATTTAATGTAATTAAATTGCACAATTCTAACTTAAACAAACAATTCAATTTAGACAAAAAACACACCTCAACATAACCCCCAATGTGATCGACGACCTCTAACCCATCCTTGCACCTATGAAAAAGGATAAGGAATACCTAAAGGCATCCCATATGGTCTAACGATCAATTTAATATGAAGCATGGGGGTCTCTCTAAATTTTCCGAAGGTGCACCAAAAGCCGCACCACCCAAATGTCTGTGAAAATAAAAATCATGGTATGAACCACCTGCCATAGACTCATATACGTAGGAACATATGATGTTGAGATCCAATTGAAAGTGCATTGGAGTATATCTGAGTTTCCATATTATTCCGTGAAAATAGGGTGAAACAGTTCAAATGGTTTCTACACTCCATGATGCGAAAATAAAATGAATAAGAGGCCAGAACGAGGTTAGACTTACTGATATGAGTCTACAACTTATAATAGATCTGAAATTAGATCACAAACAAAGAGATGGGATCAAATAGAATGATGAGAGGAAATGGAGAGAGAACCCTATACTCATATGACCCAAGAGGAGAAAAAAGGAGGAAAGAAAAGGAAATAAGAAGAAAAGGAATAAGGGAAAAAATTTAAATTTTCCTCATTTACTAGGGCACATAGTTTTCCAAACCGTGCACAAACCGTATGAGCTATAGTGCACAGGTACTGCTTAAGTGGAAGTACCAATGTGGAATTCCACACATTTTTCTCTAACTATGTGCAAACCATGTAGATGCCTCTATAATTACTATAGATCCCCTCACATGGCCATGTTACTCCCACACACGGTTTACACAAATCATGAGTTAGTTCAAAAACATGTCGCACAGTTACCTGGAAGGGTCCTCATGGTTTACCCTAAATCATGCACCATGAACTGCAACTTCAAAACAAGCCATTCTCCCTCCAACACTCCTGAAACCTCTTCCAAACACCCGAGGATTCAGCTAAAACCTAAAAATCATGTAAAAACATGACATAAAGCTACCAAAACTCTCATAATTGAGTTCTAATAAACGAAAAAGTAGAATAACCACAAATTGAAACGATCAAATCAGAAGTGGTTTTATACCCAACTAAAAAACATGAGATGTTACACAGGAAGTGGGTCTACCCAGCCTAGAACAACCTGGCATGGGGTTTGTTAGTCCCACAATGGGCCTGCATGGGGTTGGACCGACAAAAAACAAGCCTAAGCAGGGTTCTGGGGCTTGATATTTTTTAATATTCAAAAATTAATTTATCATTTTTTAGAATTCTAAAAAATATAATTTTATTATTCTAAAAAAATAATTTAATTTTGGTTTAAAATTAAATTAATTAATTGATTTAATTTTTTAATGAAAAATTAAATTAATTATGGGACCAAACTAAATTAAATTATTTGAATTTAAAAAATTTATTAAATTTATTAAATTCCAACATACATAAAATTATTTCTATTTAATTTTATCATGCATTTATTTTAGCCGTTGATTAGTCTTGAGCAGTGACCAATGTTAGTTAGTCTAGGTTAATTTTATTTAATTATTTATTACCTGTGTACGATTCTTGTATTATATAATTAGATTTATTGATGATCTGCACATCTTCCTCTTTTATTCAATATGCATAAGGGTTTTTTTCATCCATTCTTTTCTGTATTTATTTTTCACTTCCTGCGACCTCCATGCTTGTCTAAAAGTACATTTTTACTATTTATGATGACGATGTAAGATGTGGAACACACTAAGATGAGATGGTAACCCATATGAGATGTGAAAACACTAGATCAAGGATAACCTATGATACTAGTCATGACTCAACTCAGGTATGATACACCTAGGTTATGGTTTATCTATTATTTTTAAATGGATCAACCAATAATAGATTCTTAATACCATTCATGTAATTTATTTTCTTTATGTATTGTTTATTATTTTATGTATGTGCATGTTTACTGTGAGAACAATATAAAATAATAAATAAAATAAATGCATAGATAAGTGATAAATGTATTCTATTAATGAATGTTCAGTTGTGAGTGTGACAACATAGTATGAACATATTTAATAGAAAATGATTAAATTCATCAAAATATTAAAAATCTATCAAATAAATATTCAGTCATGAATGCCTTCTATTGCTCAAATTTACACAAAGCCAGGTGTACAAGTTGTTCATCACCGAATTTGAGGGTTCCTTATACTACCAAGGAGTTCTTATGAGAGTGATGAGTTGAATTAACTAAATCTGGAAGCAAAGGAGTATAAAAATATATCTTTCTACTAATTTAGAGGTAAAGAGTTGAGGGAATTAAGGTTACAATTCTGATAAAATGGGACTTTAATAAATAATTCAAGGAACCGTGAGACAATGAAGTTGTCCAGTCTAGTTTCTACCTTGAAACTCTTAGAGTAGTGGCATATCCAAAGTTTGTAGACTACAAGGAGAGGTTTCAAGGATCCTTGCTACTAGAATACTCAAGTGAAAAATTATTCTAAATATTGTAGTGAGGGAAACTGAGGTTTGATAAAATAGTGGTAGATATTTAATGATTTAATTAAATAATAAATAATTTATAAATTGGTAATCAAGATAAAGTACTATCTACTAAATTTTATTTGTTGCAGATAAAAAATATAAATCACCAAAACCATAAAAAAATTATCACTGTGATCGATACAAGATAAATAAAATATCCAAATAAACCATAAATTCTAGGAGTGGTATAGGTGCTTGCACATAGTACTATACTAAGAGAAAAAGCTTTAGGTGATAGAGTCCTCACTTCCTGCTGATCCCCCTCATGAAGCAAGAAATATAGATAAATACAGGTATAATAATCATGTAGAGGATACACTAAATGTATAGTGATAGTAAGGTTCATGATGTCTTGGAACATGGCTATAATATAAAGATCATGATGTCCGACATTATGCATTCCATAATTACGAAATTATTTATTATTATAATAAGAACATATATAAATCACTAGGTTTTAGTAAAAGGAGTAATCATACCTTTCTTTATATAGAAATATCAATGAAGAGTCATGAAACTCTTCCATTATCCTTTTAGGGATACATGTTGTAGACAACAACATATAACCTTAACCGAGTACCAAATAAAGAAGGAGATGAATTCCATATGAGTTATGGTGTGAAAATAAACCCAATCTTCTACACATGCATGTATGAGGATGTGAGGTTTTTTTCAAGACTATACCTAGTGTAAAATTATCATCCAAAATCATTAATTGCATCTTTATATGTTATACTAAATAAACTAAAGAATATTAATTATATAACCCTTTATGATAGGAAAGTTATTATGGAAAGAAATTATATATTTCTAGAAAGGGAACACATTTTCATTAGAAATAATGGGAGAAATATTGAATTCAATGAAGTTGATTCTCTATATACACAAGAGATGGTATGGTAATAATCTCCAAAAGTGATAGTGTAAGATAAATAAGTTCTCAAGACACAAGTACTACGTAGGTATACTCGAGAGGTTATATAACCAGATATTTATGGTTTTCTTATCATTGAGTCAGGTGACACATTACTCCTTAATAATAATGACCTCTAACCTAAAATGAAGTAGTATAAGCCAAGGATAATAATAAATGGAAATATGAAATACATTTGGAGATGGATTCCATGTACCAAAATCAAGTTTATATTTTTTTATACTTTCCAAATGATGTAAAACCCTTTGGGTGAAAATGGGTATTTCCAAAGGTCATTTTCAATTTGATAAGGCCATAATAGAATTTTGTTTTTTCATGAATGAAAGAGATCCATGTGTCTATAAAAAGGTTAATGACAATTCCAACATTTTACTTGTATTATATCTTTATGACATAATAATTTTGGTAAATTAAGTGAAAGTATCATAATTAGTTAATACTTAGTTAAATTAATGATTCTCAATAGAATAATTAAGTTAAGTAGTCCACATTATTTGGATTAATATATATTGATATAGATCTTAAAGGATTATTGGGTTAAGTCAAATTATATATATTATCAAGGTACTTAAAAGGTATAGCATGTAACAATCCAATAGATGGTTTTTTCCAATGACTCAAGGTTTCAATATCTCTAATAAAATGTGTCCACAAACACATGAGGAGATTGAAAGAATGAGTAGAATCCCTTATTCCTTGATAGTGGGACAAATCATGTACTACATGCTATGTACTAGGTTTGATGTTTATTTTCTTTAAGAATGGTGTGTAGATATAAAGGTAATATAGGAGATGTCACGAACTGAATCTGGTCTCCATCAAAACCGACACCCGAACCGACCAGGAACAAACTATCTTTTACAAAAAAACCAGAATTGAATTACATAGTTTAAAAAAATTATAAAATACTAAAACAACTGTAGAAACCCAAAATGAACAGCCCAAGAACCATCATCATGGAAAGAGGCACCGCACTCAAGCCATCTCCACAAGACAACAATACGAAGGACCTGCTAGAAACCCAAACCATTGGCACTAAAAACTGTGTCCAAACCTATGACAAAAAAAACCAAGTCTACTTACACCAAAATGTGTAAGTAGGGTGTGATCCAAATCCTATTAGGATACCACCACTAATATATTCCATGTGATAAACATTTAGATATGAAAAGAATGCAAGTTTTTCAAAACATAAAATGCTAGCTATAATTTCTAAAAGATGCACCTATAAATAAAAATAGTTTTCAAGTGGGATAATTTAAAGAATAAAAACTTTTAAAACAAATGCCAAATCTACTGAATTTTCCATCCATTCATACCATATGACGATGGTAAGAACAAAGTAACTAATGAGCATAAGAAAGAGGAATTAACCCCTAGGAAATGGATTATTGTGGGTCCCAGGTACCTCGTATATCAGTGATAGTAACCATAAAAAATATCCATTCTCATGCATGAGACACTAGTATGGAACATACCCATAACCTAGTTCCCCAATCATCATCATCATAGTTTATTTAGTGTTGTAAGCATCAATCTTGCAACGTGAAACTGAGGCCAAACCCCATAGAATCACTAGAATACTAGTGCACGCCCATCCACGTAGATACCCAGATTTCCTCTTATGCTCAAACAAGTTCAAAAAGTAAATAAATACACTTTTCACATGAAAATATTATTTCCACATCACAATTTCACCAAAAATCTCACATGTACACAACACAATTCACAAAAATCCACTTTTTCATTCAAATTAATTTTGAAATCATACTCACACCAAAATAGCCCACACCACATTTTTCACATCAATCACAATTCAACAAATCCTTTAAAAATTTTATAAAATCTTTTCCTAGATGATAAAAATATCATAAAATCCCATTAACATGTTACATAATACCCTTTTCATAACCAAAATCCATTTTTCACATCACACTCACACAAAACAGCCCACATCACTTTCACATCTCTTTCATATTTCAGTAAATCCGTTAAACATTTTTATAAAACATTTACAAGATGATAAAAATCACATGAAAACCCCTTTCAAATTTAAAATGGAACATTTCAAAATATACAAAATTCAAAATAGTTTTCCAATATGGTTTCACCTCTTACATAAATCATTAAACCATTCAAACCTTTCATAAAACAATTCTAAGGAGTATACCTAAGCTTTTCACATAAAACCCAATTGAAAACCATATTACAAGGAAAAAATCACACTAATAACAATCCAAAATATAATTGGAATCCCTATAAAGATTTAATAAACCACTCTAATGTGTTATAAAATCACCTCGAATAATACCACAAAAGATTCACATGAAAACACACACATTTTCATAAAAACATTTCAAGAGGTATAACATGGTTTTACACATAAAACCCATTAAAAACCCCTCTTTCAAAACCAATGGAACACCAATACCCTACCAAAGAATAATTGGAATCCCAAACAATATTTATTAAACCAATTTCATATGTTATAAAATACACCCAAATAATACCCCAAGAGCTATACATGAAAAACACCCAATTTCAAGCTAAAACGCAACTATCAAATTAAATGCTTAACTAAATTAATCATAAAAAGTTTTAGCACCACAAAAAAATATGGGGAATATGAAAAATGAGTAAATACAGAAATCTAACTCATCAATAATTTTTTACACATGGAACCACATACCTTTTGTGTCGAAACCCCCAAATCTTGGTGCAAAACATCATGCACACCACCGCCACACCACAAGGAAGTGAAGAGCAACCTAAAACCTCAATATTTAACCCAAAAGACAATATGTTAAACCCTAGGCACGAACCCTAGTTTCTAGACAATTTATAACTCAATAAATGGTGGAAGAAAACCTAAATAAAGGGATGAAATCAAATAGAGTAGGACTTACTTTCATGATTTTGATGTTTCCCCCATCAAATCACCCTTCAAAGATGAGGTCCAAGGAAGGGGGAACGACCTTGGAGTATGAACATGGAGATAGGGAATGAAATGGGGAAGGAATGGGAGGATTTGGTTTATTTAAAAAATGGGAAAAGGGTCAAAACACATTAAATTTTAATGAACTGGACACCCTTGCAGGGTTTGGCCACACGGTTTAGAACTGTACGACCAAACCGTGTGGCCTATTCTGGCCACTAAAAAACCGTCCATTCTCCTATAATTTCAATAGGGTAAAAGGGGGGAAATAAGGGGGAAAGATAGGCCAATAATAGCAGGGAATTCTACCCAAAGTAAAATGACCCTTTCACCCAAAGACTCATCCAACTCTTGGGTAAAAACCACCTCAACAACTTACCCCACAAGTGGTGCCACTAGGAGTGTCACAAAACCAACTCCAAATCACCCCAAAATAACACCATACCTTTGAAAAAATAGGATTCCAATTACCACACAAAACCCCCCAGACCAAGGTCATATCTCAAGAACACAGAAGACACCAAAATTTCAAACCCAGAACACCCAGATACCAATAGAATGCTAGGAACTGAAAGAATATTTGAACTAAATCATGGAATTGAAAATATGGGTGTGAAAATTCTCCCCACCATAAATCTTTTAATCCTTGGAAAGCCACAACAAGGCCAAATAAAAACCAAACCCAACTAAGAAACCAAGATGCACTCCCTTTCCAAGTTTCACCCCAAAGGCCAAAACACCTCCAGTGATCAATTAAGGAAGGAATAATCCCATAAAAAAAAACTTACACCACTTTCCTGAAATGATGAAGAACATTCAGAATTTATCCTAAAAAAAAACTACTCAAACACTATCCTAACAAGACTCCGACAATTTACCCAAATGAAAAACAACAACGAACATGGTTACACTTGCTTTAACCAAACATTGGGTGTCCTTCAATCCCAACGTTTACCCAAGGAAGATGTTTGTAGTTAGATAGCTCTAAATGAGGCTACCTACTGCCAATCCAAGACCAATGAAAAAACTGAGTTGCTGATACGAGGAGACACCAATGGGCTCCCCACCATAAGAGAAAACTTAAATTTTTCCGAGACAGGATCAGTGCACTAACAGGGGGAGGCCCGAATGGACTCCTTGGTACAAGGGGTAAACCCCCATTAGACCTTTCGAAAAGAAATTACATAAAGTTCATAATGGGTATCCCCACAATAAAAAACAACCATCTTAATAGAACAACATATATGGGCCGGTACAGGAAGAACCCAAATTTAAAGAGTTGGGAGAACCGCATGGTCAATCCGCATAGTTTGAGAAACCGTTCACTAACATGTAGATCATTCTTTCCACATGGATTCCTAACACACGTTCACTAATAATTGTGAACAAACTGTGTGCTAAACCCTGATGAAACCAGAGGTTTAAACTATTCCCATATTTCATACTGAGGATAGGAATTTGTACAAGGGTTTAAATGACCCTGGGATTTCCCCTGACTACGTGCCAACTTCTCTCCGGGACCTATGGCTGGAGATCAAAGGATTGAAGAATCTTCGACCTCATAGTTAGGATTTGGAAACCCCTAAACAGAACTTATTCTTCCGGTTCCACCTACAACTACACCACAAACCTCGATGAATTTACCAAGACAAAACACACTACAAAACTCACTTTACCCCAACCCTACATTTCACTAAAACTAGGGCTTAGAGGATGCACACACATCACACCTTATTTCTTTAGGTGAGAAATAATGGAAGGAAATGAAACATATAAACACATTCATATGAAACAAATGATTTTGATGTTTTTATAAGGGAGAAAAACTACCAACATAACAGAGACTCTCAGAGGATTGAACGACCTTCAGCATTATAGTTAAACGATCACACGACATCACAAGGCGTCACCGAACATGACCATTGTGACTGATAGAAATAATACAAGGAAAGGGATCTTATGCCATGTCCCAAACAACAAATGATTCTGGAAAGTGTCCATAATATCAATCCATGACCAGATTTCCTACATGATGGTTTAACATAAACCACTGCTTTGAAGAGACTACAAAGGATCCAGAGGCCCTCTTAGAAACCATCCAGATATTAATCCACATTAACAACCCCAGACCACTTCCACCTTCGACGAATCAGGTGACTTAAGAAAGTAAGGTCTCTTTCAACCTTCCATGAGCACTCTCTTACTACAAGAGAATCCACAAAACAAAACAAAAAGGAAATGGTGTAAACTCAATATCAAAATCTGGAGAAAAATATTCCTTATACTGATCAACTGGAGGATTTCCCAATGGAGAAACATCTCGGGTTTCACTTCAGTCGTGCACTGACCCTTAGTAGGGATGTACCTTATCCAACGAGAGAACCCAAGGACCCAACCAACATGGTCCATTGGTCAAGATGTTCCACAAACCAGATCCAAAAACATAAAGGTAACCACCATAAAGGCATCCCAAAAAAATTCTCATAAGAGACTACAAATTGGTCCATCTACCCAACTTACTGACCATAAACAAACACAAAACTCAGTTCAAATTGGAGGGTTTCTTGGACTCAAAACATCCCATAACATCAACGTTTTTAAAAACACATAATAAACTCCATCCCAAACCAGTCATCAAGATATTATGTTTTCCTTTAAAAAAACATTTCTTTGAGAACAAACAGTTCAACGGTTAGAGTATCCACCAATAACACCCCATGGGCCTCACACATGCATGTTTCAATGCCACCGGGCACCCTCCTCATATCCATCCCTGCACTCATCCAACCATGCCATCATCCATCCATCATCCCATATAACCCCATGCATGTTTTTTCTTAAGGAAATACCAAAGGTTAAAACAAAAATTCTTTCCACTTTTCAAAACCAAAATAATAAACCAATAATTCCTTTTTCTCAAAAATGCTAACCACGAAAACAAACCCAAATTATAACTTACCAAAATTTTCAGAAAAGAAAAATCATTCAAATAAAAAATCACTTTCAATCTAGTCACATAAATTTCAAAACATCTCATCACATTAAAACACCTTTAAATAGTATAGAAAACTCTATTGAAAACATTTTTTTTCAAAACCAACATTAACATAGTTTCTATTTTCAAAGAGGTGTAAACACACCATTTTCCATTTCAAAAAAATTATGAAAATTGAGTTCCACCATTTCACAAATCAAACCATTCCCTTTTTATTAGGAAACCACTTCACAAAACTTTACGCTTCCTAAAACCATGTCATTTTTTTCTTTAAAACCAGACTGCGAAGATTTCAAAACTAAAGAACACAAGACATTGCGAGAGAAAACTAGTTTCAGTGGGTGAATTGGAAATATGGTTGGCAGCCATAATCCAATCACTTCACCATAAAAAAGAGTATTACAGGGAAACATACTTGGCTCCACATGGCTTTCCAGACCCTGTGAGATCACTGAAACCATTAACCCAACTCTCTTTTCATTTCCCCTAATCATCATCAAACCAAGAAAACCAATGGACTCAGATAAATCCTAACTTACCCTAGTGACTTGAATAGCATCATGAGGTGTTTTTATCATGAACACTACCCATAATCCGAATACAAAGTCCCAAAAATCCTAACTCCAGACTATGCTGACCATTCCCCAAATAACGAGACCCAAAGAGTTAACCTGAACCTCCTCTGATACCATTTTGTCATGAACTGAATCTATTCTTCATCAAAAATGGCACCCAACCCAGCCCGTGACAAGGCCTGAAGGGTGTTCCCGATCCCCATAGGATGGCACAAGTTCTTGGGTATCATAAAATAATGTTTGGGAATGATTTATCTAAGTTTATAAACATTAAACAACAAACAAATTCAATACAACAAATCTAGATTTTTCGAAACAAACCATCTTTTTAATAAAACCATAATTGAATTATATAGTTTAAAACAATTATAAAATAATAAAAAAACTATAGAAACCCAAAATTAACAGCCCAATAACCATCCTCATGACAAGAGGCACCGCCCCCAAGCCATCTTTACAAGATATCCCCACGAAGGACCTGATAGAAGCCCAAACCACTGGCACTAAAAACTGTGCCCAAACATGTGACAAAAAAACCAAGTCTAATTACAAAAAAAGGTGTAAGTAGAGTGTGAGACAAATACCAATAGGATACTTCCAATAATATATTCCACGTGATAAACATTTAGAGATGAAAATCATGCAAGTTTTTCAAAACATGAAATGCTAGCTACAATTTCTAAAAGACGCACCTTTAAATAAAAACAATTTTTAAGTGGGATAATTTAAAAAATCAACACTTTTAAAAAAATTCCAAATCTAATTAATTTTATATCCATTCATACCATATTACGAAAGTAATAACAAAGTAAATAATGATCATAAGAAAGAGGAAATAACCCCTAGGCACTAACTCATTGTGGTTCCTAGGTACCTCGTATATCGGTGACAGTAACCATAAAAAATATCCGTTCTCATGCACGAGTTAATAGTAGGAAACATACCCATAACCTAGTAGTCCCCAATAATCATCATCATAGTTTATTTAGTGTTTTAATAATCAATATTTCTACGTTAAACTGAGGCCAAACCCCATGGGATCACTAGCATACTAGCACACGTCCACCCACCTAGATACCCAGGTTTCCCCTTGTTCTCAAACAAGTTCAACAAGTAAAAAAATATACTTTGCACATGAAAATATCATTTCCACATCACAATTTCACCAAACATCCCACATTTACACCACACAAGTCACAAAAATCCACTTTTTCATTCAAATTCATTTTGAAATCATTCTCACACCAAAATAGCCCAAAATACATTTTGCACATCTTTCACAATTCAAAAAATCCTTTAAAAATTTTATAAAATCTTTTTCCACATGCTAAAAATCACATAAAATCCCATTAAAATGTTAAATAATACCCTTTTCATAACCAAAATCCATTTTTCACATCACACTCACACAAAACAGCCCAAATCACTTTCACATATCTTTCACATTTTAGTAAATCCATTAAACATTTTTATAAAACATTTCAAAGATGATACACATCACATGACAACCAATTTCACATTTAAAATGGACTATTTCAAAATATACACAATCCAAAATAGTTTTCCAATATGGTTTCACCTCTTACATAAATCATTAAACCATTCAAACCTTTCATAAAACAATTCTAAGGAGTATACCTAAGCTTTTCACATAAAACCCATTTCAAAACCATATTTCAAGGAAAAAATCACACCAAGACCAATCCAAAATAGAATTGGAATCCCTATAAAGATTTAATAAACCAATCTAAAGTGTTATAAAATCACCTTGAATAATACCACAGAATATGCACATGAAAACACACACATTTTCATAAAACACTTTCAAGAGGCATAACATGGTTTTGAACATAAAACCCATTCAAAAACCCCCTTTAAAACCCAATGGAACACCAAGACCCTACCAAAGAATAATTGAAATCCCAAACAATATTTAGTAATCCAATTTCATATGTTATAAAATACACCCAAATAATACCCCAAGAGCTACACATGAAAAAAACCCAATTTCAAGCTAAAATGCAACTATCAAATTAAAAGATTAACCAAATTAATCATAAATAGTTTTATCACCACAAAAAACATATGAGGAATATGAAAAATGAGTAAATACAGCAATATAACTCATCAATAATTTTTTACACATGGAACCACTTACACTTTGTGTCGAAATCCCCAAATCTTGGTGCCAAACATCATGCGCACCACCGCTGCACCACAAGGAAGTGAAGAGCAACCTAAGACCTAACTATTTAACCCAAAAAACAAGGAGTTAATCCATAAGTACTAAACCTAGTTTTTGGACAATTTATAACTCAATAAATGGTGGAAGAAAACCAAAATAAAGGGATGAAATCAAAGAGAGGAGGACTTACTTTCATGATTTTGATGTTTCCCCCATAAAATCTCCCTTTAAAGATGAGGTAGAAGGGAGGGGGAGAGACCTTGGAGGATAGAAATGGATTTAGGGAACGAAATGGTGAAGTAATGGGTGGATTTGGTTTATTTACAGAAGGAAAAAAGGGTCAAAACACATTAAATTTTAATGTGCTGGACACCCTTGCACGGTTTGGCAGCACGATTTAGAACCGTGCGGCCGAACTGTGTGGCCTATTTTGGCCACTAAAAAACCATCCATTCTCCTCCAATTTCAAGATTGTATAAGGGGGGGGGGAGGGGGGAATGATAAGCCAATAATATGAGGAAATGATACCCAAAATAAGACTACCTTTTCACCCCAAGACTCATCCCACTCCTGTGTACAAACCACCTCAACAACTTACTTCCCACTTGGTTCCACTAGGAGTGTCACCACACCAACTACAAATAACCACAACCTAACACCATCCCTTTGAAAAACGAAGAGGCCAATTATCACACAAAACCCCCAAGAACAAGGTCATAGCTGGAGAACACAGAAGACACCAAAATTTCAAACCCAGAACACCCGGAAACCAAGAGAAACCTAAGAATCGAAAGAATATTTGAACCAAAGCATGAAATTGAAAATCCGAGTGTGATAGGAGAGATGCATTGTTGTTATGTAAAAACTATCATGAAGTACTTGAGGTGTGCAAAGAATATATTCTTAGTGTATAGAAGAGATGAGAAACTAGTAGTGATAGGATACACTAATGGTAACAACCCATGATTTCATAATTAAATACATGAAACACTAAGTCTCTACAAAAAAAAACTTTGTTATAACCTAGCAAGTAAACATCATTTTACACCTCTCTGTTTTTAATTTCAAAAAATTAACATACATGGTTGCGTTCAATAAGATATTTAGGGTATGATAAGACAAACTTAACTTTTGGTGAATAGTAACATACCCTTATGAATAGTAATATAAATAGTGATACGAACCTTATGAATATTAAATAATAATATTATTTTATTTTATTAAGGTTATAAGATAATGAAATATTGATTAATTTTTCAATGTGATATAAAATGAATTATAGTTTTAAAATTGTTATTTTTTGAATAAACTATGATTTTATTGAAAAATTAAATTAATAATATTTAGAAAATTATTTCCAAAAAATGGAGTTTATTTTTGAATTCTACATGCTGAAAAATTGTTAGGGTTAATTTTTTGGATTTTTATGAAATACTCAGATTGTTGATGAATAGTGAAATATGATAATTTACCGTATATATACATTATCAATTAAATTCACTATTCCTAACACCATGAATGATGTAAGAACACATAGTTTGAATTCACATGCACTTATTACTATTAGGGGTCACATTAATCAGAACTATTGGTTGTATTGAGGGAAACAATAAAATAATGAATAAAATATTCAAAATTCACTCCTCTCCTCCACTATAAATCCCCTCACCCACTCTTCTATTCACTCCTCTCAATCCTTGTGCCTTGTCTAAGTTCTGACTAAATACCCTTCCTTAGTCACTCCCCACATCCATGAGCTCTTGTTCTTTCCAAAATACCAAAACCCCTTCCCTTAAGGAGATTCTCAAGGAGGTTATTTCAAGAGGTAAAGCAACTTACTTTTTTCATTTAGTTTCATTTCAATTTATCTTCTTTTCTTATTATCTCCTAACCACCTCTATCCAATTGATCCTTATAACTCCAGTATCATCTATATATTGGAATTATACCATGTTAATGTAATAACCAATATCAATATTCTTACTCTCTCTCTTTTATAAATGAAATCATCATCCAAGAGGTTCCAATTTACAACCTTCGTAGATGACGAAGTTTCATTCTACAATTTCTCATTAATTACTAGTCATGAAACCATTTTGATGGTTTAAATAGAATACAATATATTTATTATAACCTACTCAATATTCATGAACTAGTATATGTACATAGTATTAATTTACATGACAAAACTAGTTCATAATAATCTATATACCGCCAAATAATCTAAGTGATTGTCATTAATATTTCATCCAATGATTCATCCTCATACCATATAAGAAAATGATTTATATAACCATTAATAATTATGGATGTTAATAAATAATTTATTATTTTAATTCTGTATAATTATATCCTTTCCACATGAACATCCATACTCATATACAAATATAACGATCATGAAAACCAAGGAAACAAACGCTCCGGAATGACGGAATTCAATATTATAACTTATCAATAAAGACATAAATGAACTAAAAAAAATTATGCTAAACTAAAATAAATGTCTAATAGGTTTTTAATTAAGTTATTAATATGTCTAATTTCATATTACTGGACCTTAATTTCAAAAGTGGAACACATTTGAACTTAAGGTAAGGGTTTGCTACCCAAACCTCCATTTTCATTCAGGTTACTTTTATTATATACTTACCTCAATTAAAATATTATTCATTCATGTGTACTCATAATAAGTTATGTTTTAATGTTCTATATATGTTTACTAACCATAATACTACCTTCAATTATGGGGGAGTTATACGTTTTAAAAGGAACTTTCAAAATTCTTTCTGAAATACAAGCCCAATCCAAGGGAATTTCCCAAATTCTTACCTATTTTCAAGGACACTCTATAATCTATTTTTATCAACCATTATTTTTCTAAAATCACTCATTTTATTATGAAAAAACCATATTCATCCATTTATGGTTTTATACATTGAAATTTTCAAGAATAACTCTTCTTTTCATAGTAAAAGAGTATTTATTTAAAGAATTAGTCGAGGATTTTAAAAGAGTATCTTCATATATTTCAACACTCTTGTTGATTCTTATGTATGTTATAATCTACCATATTTAATTTATTGGTTTATGATTATTTTAGATGTGTATATGATATCGTAAAACCATTCACCAATTTACTTTGAATGGTTAGTGTTTATGCTTAATGTTCATGGAAAGTTAATTACATTTCATATGTTAGTTTCAATATGAATATATATGTTGTTTATGTTTATCCCCGCTCATATGAGAAATGAATTGGACTTATTATGTGATGGGTGGGTCCCACTATAGACCCTCGATTCATCGGTGGGTCTCATGAGAATAATATATATGGACTTGGCCGAGGCTATACCCATTTTGAGATATGGTTTTGGCCGAGGCCTTAATCACTTCAAGACATCTTGGCTGAGACCTTGAAAATATGTTTTAGAAAGTCTAGAATATGCATTTTACTTATTATGAGTCTATAAATTCATAGTTAATGTGGTTATTCGACTAGTATAATAACCATGGTTTTGATTTATTATGTAAATTTTTAATCATCTCATTTTCCTGCCATATTATGTTCAAGTTTATTTTTAAAGGTATGTGTTCTCAATTATTCACCATACTTACTGTTTAAGTTTATGATATCTTCTGTAGTATTTTTATCCTTACTAAGTATATGATATCACCCCTTTTTGTGTTTCATTTTTCCCAGGACAAGAATAGGTATATTATGCATGACTTGTAGGGATAATCTTGGAGTGGTGGATGTTCCCAACGGAACTTATATGTTGTTTTTTATTTCATGTTGAAATTTTTTATGTACCTTGTTTCAAAATCTACTATACTATTCTTTCCTTCAGGATACTACTTTCTTATAATCATGAAAATGTAATGTAATAAGGAAACTAATCTGGTTAACCAGGGTCGGGTCTTTACAGTTGGTATCAGAGGAAGTTTAGTAGAAAACTTGGAAACTAGATTTAGAAAACATAGATTAGGGAACAAACCCCTAAGACAGTCTTTGAGGATGAAATAAAAGAACATCCTGGAATTTTGGTAAGGAATGTTTTATGTGGATATTTCTATAAATTACATCCCTATCTAGATACTACAAGTGGATGTGGTTTTGGAACATATGTACTTAGAAGTGGAAACTCCAACAAAGTGTCTTTGGCTTGACCCGGGGTATCCTAGTACACGATAATGGGACTTACTACGCACCTTGTTTGACACTCCTAAGGGATATTCCTAGGATAATTCACATTTTCTTTACAAGCCAATATGAAGGATTTAAATGTACATTTTTCCTAAAATAAACCATGTTTGGGATTATGGGATTATCCATCCATAGGATTTCAATTTATGCTAAGTATTTTTCTAAGTTAATATTATACATTATGATTCATAACCCAATCTAGTGTATTCCATTATCTAGAAATGGCACCTAGTGGATGAAATGGGAACTTCATGAACATACATATCCCATGTAGGTATTTCCCTCCAATGTAAGATAATGATGTTGGATCTGGAGATACGACTGGTGCTGAGAAACTTATAAATATACTGGGACAACTGAGTCAGGTTATAAACAATAACCTTACCCATATGGAGCATCCTGATCTACAACATGGAGGATCTATATTGGATCGCATTATTCAATAACATCCTCCATCATTCAATGGTACTACAAACCCATTTGTAGCTGAGTAGTGGATAAGTTCCCTAGAGAAGATATTTCTCTCTTTGGGATGTAATGAAAGGGATAAGGTCATCATGGTAGTTTATCATCTATCGAGAGATGTAGATCAGTGGAAGTCATTAATCCGAAACACAAAGGATGAGGAAGAGGTAGAAGAGATGGAATGTAGGGACTTTAAGGGAATATTATTAGAGAAGTACTTTCATCGTGAACAAAAAGAAGATATGGAAGGACATTTTTTGAATTTGAGGCCAAAGAAAGATGAGAATATTGAAAAGTATGAAGCTAACTTCACATGGTTTGCAAGGAATTCTATAGACTATATACGTAATCTTGGGAGAAATATTGACTGATTCTTTGATGGTTTAAAACCATTCCTCTGAAGGGATATAGTCTCCCTAAGTTTCTCATCATACGAAGATATAATATCAAGTGCTATCAAGATGGAGAAGGAATTTTATAAGTCTTATGACTTTAAAGGAAAGAAAGAGAAGAAGAGGGCTACTGAATTTTTTTGAAAAGTAAATAATGAAATGGGAAAGAAGGGAAGAGTTGACTTTACACCCTGTGATAATTGTGGAAGGGAACACCCTGATGTCTACTTAAAAGTAAAAGGGGCATAATAAAATTGTGGACAGAAGGGCCATCTTGATAGTAATTTCAAGGGAAAAAAGAAGCTATTAATGTTTGATGCTATAATTTTAGGGATATGGGACATTATTATAATTATTGTCCAAAGTGTTAAGGAAACATTCCACAAAAAATGAAAAGGTAATAGGGAAAAGTTTATACAATCACAACTACTGATATTGAAGTTACTAATGATGTGGTGGAAGGTACTTTAATAATTTCCTCAAACTTAGCCAATGATTTATTTGATTTTGTATCATCACATTCTTTCATATCTTCATAGTTTTCCAAGAAAATTATATATTTACAATTTGATTTAGTGAGGGAGTTATCAGTCAAATCTCCTAAGGGAAGTATCATTGCAACAAAGTTGTGTCAGGAGGTCCCCATTATAGAAAATAAATATTCTTTATTTACTAATTTTATTGTCATACTCATGATTAAATTTGATATAATCCTCGATATGTATTGGATTTCAAACCATGATGTGAAAATTTATTGCAAGAAGAAGGAGGTTACAATTTTTGAGGATGATGTGGAATCCCTTATCTTTAGGGAAGAAACATGATCGTCTGATTCTCATCTAGATCCACTCCCAGTAGCTCTATTGAATTAAATTATTTAAGAGGAAGGGAATACAATAAAAATGGGTGGGGAAGGGATTTTAAAATATAGGATGTACCTATTGTGTAAGAATATGTTGATGTGTTTCAAATGGATTTACCTAGACATCCTCTAGAGTAGGAAATTGAGTTTTCCATTGACTTAATTCCTGATTTAAGGACCATATCAAAGAACACTTATAGAATGACCACTATGGAATTAGTAGAACTGAAGAAACAAATATAGGAATTGAGTGATAAAGGATTTATTCTCCCTAGTATTTCTCCATGGGGAGCCCATTTTCTTTTCTTTAAGAAGAAAGATGGATATATGAGGTTGTGCATTAACTATAGGGAGATCAGTCCTGCAACAATAAAGAAAAAGTATCCCCTACCTCACATTGATGATTTACTCGATCAAATTCATAAAGACCAATATTTTTTGAAGAGTGATCTTCGATTTGGATATCATCAGTTGCTTGTGAGGAAGGAACACATTCCAAAAATATCATTTTGAACCAGGTATATGAATTAAAAGTTTATAGTAATGCTTTTTAGACTAACTAATGCACCCTATGTTTTCATGGATCTAATGAATAGAGTTTTCAAGGAATATCTTGATGAATTTGTGGTGGTATTTATTTATGATATCTTGGTATACTCTAAAATCTATGAGGATTATGAAAATCAATTGTGCACCATTCTGAAGACTCTTAGATGAAATGAATTATATGGGATGTTTAGAAAGTGTCAATTTTGGATTCAATCAATTTCCTTTCTGGGCCAAATTATCTCTAATGATGGAATATCTATTGATCCTATGAAGACAAAGGCTGTGCAAGAATAGAATACTCCAATGAACATAATTGAGGTATGTAGTTTTATTGGTTTAGCAGGTTATTATCGGTGTTTCGTTCAGAAATTTTCCCGTTTAGCTAACATGATGACCAAGCTTACACATAAAGGGGTTAAATTCGTATGGACAAACCAATGTGAGGACTATTTTGAAGAATTGAAGAGGAGATTAGTGAATGCACAAATCCTAACTCGACCATCGGGGAATGATGGGTTTGTGATCTATAATGATTCATAAAATAAAGGACTAGTTTGTGTCTTTATGCAGAATGGTAGAGTTATTACCTATGAATCAAGGTAGTTAAAAATTCATGAACAAAAATATCCTACTCATGATCTCGAGTTAGAAGCCGTAATATTTTCTCTAAAGATATAGAGACATTATCTCTATGGTGAAAAATGTGAGATATATATGGATCAAAAAAGTATGAAGTACATCTTCTCACAGAAAGAACTAAACATGAGGCAAAGGTGATGGCTAGAACTACCCAAAGACTATGGTTTCTCCATACAATACCACCCACGAAAGGCAAATAAGTTATCTGATGCATTCAGTAGGAAGGATCATGGATTTCTTAACAAAATGAGGATTGAAAAAGATCCTTTGTACATGGATCTAGTGAGGATAGATATGGGAATTATCAAATAAGGTGAAACATCACTACTTTTTCAAATGGTTTCCCAACCATATTTATTGGAAATAATTAAAGCATCACATTCTGATGATGATAATCTTTAAAAGAAAATTAATGCTATGAAATATGGGAAGTTGACTAACTTTGTGTGTGAAGATGGAATTCTGAAATTTGGGAAGAGGATATGTGTTCCCTCTATACCTGAGATGAAAAAGGGAGTTATTGGATGATTTTAATAGCTCTAATTTCTCTATACATCCTGGGAGTAATAAAATGTATAGATATTTGAAGGAACATTTTTGGTGGGACAACATGAAGTGGGAAATTACTGATTATGTATCAATATTTCTAGTCTTTAAACAAGTAAAGGACAAACAACAACATCCTAGAGGATTCATGAAACCTATACATATTCCAATGTAGAAATGTGATGAAATCACCATGTATTTTTTTCACTAGATTACCCAAAACTCTAAGGAAGAATGATGTGATATGGGTAATTATTGATTGAATTGCGAAATCTGTGCGTTTCCTCGCTATAAGGGAGGATTTTCCACAGGACCACCTAACACGAATCTATATCAATACAGTAGTGAGACTTCATGGATAACCTCTCTCAATTTTTTCTGATCATGATCCACAATTTATATCGAAATTATAGAAAATTCTTCAGAAATCTTTGGATACTGAGCTTCAATTGAGTATTTCTTATCACCCACAAACTGATGGGAAACCATAAAGGACGATCCAAACCTTAGAGGACATGTTGAGATCATGTTCACTTGAATTTCAATGTATGTAGGATCAATATATACCTTTAGTGGAGTTTGACTATAATAATAGTTTTCATTCAAGTATTCAAATAGAACCATATGAAGCATTGTATGTAAAGAGAGGGCATACACCAACTTTTTGGGATGAAGTTGGAGAAATGAGGATTGTGGGGCTAGAGATTGTGGAGGAAACAACAAAGAAGGTAAAGACTAATCAAGGCCATATCAATGCAGATCAAAGAAGACAAAAAATCTATGCTGATAATCAAAGGAAGGATTTGGAATTTCAAGTTGGAGATTATGTTTTCTTAAAAGTATGGAAGGGTGTTATAAGATTTGGGAAGAAAGGGAAACTGATCCCTAGGTACATAGGCCCTTTTGAAATTCTAGAGAGAATTGGAACTTTTGAATATCATTTTGCTATGACACCTAGAATGTATAATATAAACAATGTTTTCCATGTCTCATTGATGAGAAATTACATGCTGGACCCAACACATGTCCTTACTTATGAAGGTATAGAATTTGAACTTTACCTATCTTACTGTGAAGAGACTATTTGAATTCTTGACAATAAAGAACAAGTGTTGAGGAATTAGATGACTCAACTGGTAAATATACTTCGGAAAAATCATAAAATCGAAGAGGAAACATGGGAGCCTGAGGAGATTATGATGAAAAACTACCCAAATCTTTTTGCGAGGTAACATTCTAGAAATTTTGAGGACGAATTTTTTTTAAGGAGGGGATAATGTAACACCCCATGATTTCATAATTAAATGCATGAAACACTAAGTCTCTACAAAACACCAGTTTTTTATAACCTAACCAGTAAACATCATTTTTCCACCTATGTGATTTGAATTTCGGAAAAATAACATACATGGTTGCATTTAGTTAGATATTTAGATTCTGCCAAGAAAAACTTAATTTTTGGTGAATAGTAACATACCCTTGTGAATAGTAATATGAACCTTATGAATAGTAAATAATAATTTTTTTTATTTTCTTAAGGTTATAAGATAATGATATCTTGATTATTTTTTCAATGTGATATAAAACAAATTATAGTTTTAAAATTATTATTTTTTAAATAAACTATGATTTTATTTAAAAATAAAATTAATATTATTTAGAAAATTATTTAAAAAATATGGAGTTCATTTTTGAATTCTACACATCAAAAAATGTATAGGGTGAATTTTTGGGATTTTTCTAAAATACTCAAATTTTTGATGAATAGTGAAATACGATAATTTACTGTATATATACATTATCAATTAAATTCATTATTCCTAGCATCATGGATGATGAAAACACACTTATTTTTAACTAACATGAAATTATTACTATTAGGTGTCACATGAATCAACACTATTGGTTGTCTTGAGGAAAATAATAAAATAATGAATGAAATATTCAAAATTCAGTCTGCTCCTCCACTATGAACCCCCTCCGCATTCCATCTTCTCTTCACTCCTCTCAAGCCTTGTTACTTGTATAAGTTCTGACCAAATACCTTTTCTCAGTCACTCCCCAAATCCAGGAGCTCTTGGTCTTTCCAAAATACCAAAATCCCTTCCCTTAAGTAGATTCTCAAGGAGGTTATTTCAAGAGGAAAAGCATCTTTCTTTTTCATTTAGTTTCATTTCAATATATCTTATTTTATTATTCTATCCTAACCTCATCTTTCCAATTGAAACTTATAACTCCAGTATCATCTATATACTGGAATTATACCATTTTAATGTAATAACCATTATCAATATTCTCACTCTCTCTCTCTTTTATAAATGAAATCATCGTCCTAGAGGTTCCAATTTACAACCTTCATGGACGACAAAGATTTATTATTAAATTTATCCTTCATTACTAGTAATAAAACCATTTTTATGATTTAACTAGAATATAATTTATGTATTATAACCTAATTAATATTCATTAACTAGTATATTTACATGGTATTAATTTAGATGGCAAAACCAGTTCATAATAATCCAAATACCGCAAAATAATCTAAGTGATTATCATTAAAATTTCATCCATTGATTCATCATTATAACAAATAAAAAAAATGATTTATATAATCATTAAATAATATTAATGTTCCCAAATAATATATAATTTCAATTTAGGATAATTACATCCTTTCCACATGAACATCCATACTCATATAAAAATATACCGATCATGAAAATGAAGGAAACGAACGCTCCGAAACGACGAAATTCAATATTATAACTAATCAATAAGGACATAAACGAACTAAAAAAATTATGATAAACTAAAATACATGTCTATTAGGTTATTAATTAAGTTATTAATAAGTATAATTTTATATTCCAGGACCTTAAGTTCAAGAGAGGAACACATTCAGACTTAAGGTAAGGGTTTCCTACCCAAACCTCCATTTTCATCCAGGTTACTTTTATTATCTACTTAACTCAATTAAATTCTTATCCATTCACATTTACTACTCATAAAATATTTTTTAATGTTCTATATATGTGTACCAACCCGAATACTACCTTCAATTATGGGGTAGTTATATGTTTTAAAAGAACCTTCAAAATTCTTTCCATAATACAAGCCCATTCCAAGAGAATTTCCCAAATTCTTACCTATTTTAAGAACACTCTATAATATATTTTTAGAAACCATTATTTTTCTAAAACCACTCATTTTATTATAAAAATACTATCTTAATTAATTTCTGGTTTTATAAAAAGACTTTTCCAAAAGAACTCTTCTTTTTAAAGTAAAAGAGTGTCTATTTCACGAATTAGTCGAGGATTTTATAAGAGTATCTTCATCTATTTAAACAATATTATTAATTTTTATGTATGATATAATCTACCATATTTCATTGAGTGGTTTATGGTTAGTTTTACTATGGATATTCTATCCTAAAAAAATTCACTAATTTACTCTGAATGGTTAGTGTTTCTTCTTAATGGTCAGAGAAAGTTAATTATATTTCATATTTTAGTTCCAATATGAATTTATATGTTGTTTATGTTTATCCCCACTTATAAAAGGAATGAATTGGACTTATTATGTGATGGGTTAGACCCTATATAGTCCCATGATGCATCATTAGGTCTCATGAGACAAATAGATATGGACTTGGCCGAGGCCTTACCCATTTTGAGATATGGTTTTGGCTGATGCCTTAATCATTTTTAGACATCTTGGCCAGGGCCTTAACAATATGTTTCATAATGTTTGACATATGCATTTTCATCATTATGAAGCATGAAATTCATAGTTCATGTTGTTATTCTACTAGTATAATACCCATGGTTATGATTTGTTATGAAAATGTTTACTCATCTCATTTTCCATCCATTTTATGTTCAAGTTTATTTTTAAAGGCATGTGTTTTCAATTATTCACCATGCATAATGTTTAAGTTTATGATATCTTCCAATATATTGTTTACCCTTATTGAGCATCTGAGCTCACCCCTTCTTATGTTTCATTTTTCCCAGGACAAGAAGAGGTATATTACGGATGACTTTCAGGGATAATCTTGGAGTGGTGGATGTTCCCAACAGAACTTATATGTTGTTTTTCATTTCTTGTTGTAATTTTGTATATATATTGTTCCCAAATATACAAAAATATTCATTCCTTTGAGATAAAACTTTATTATAATCATGCCAATGTAATGTAACAAGGAACCAAATCTGGGTAACTAGGGTCAAGTATTTACATTGATGCTAGTTTCCAGACATATCATGATGATTTGAAATCACAGTCAGACTTTCTATTTTTCTTAAATGGTGTTATAGTGACCTGAAGAATATAAAAGAAACCTATGGTCACTAAATCCATAGATAAATCCAAGTATATATAATATTTTTATATAGATAAGGTGGTGTAATGGATATGAAGCTTTTTATTAGATATTGGTGTTGTTCCTTGAAGTGCGGACCCTATTCTAGTTTATTATGATAATACTATAGTAGTGGTTCTTTACAAGGAGCCCAGGTCACACCAGTGAACAAAGGATATAATTTGAATGTTTAACATCTTGAGGGATTTTACTTGGATATTTGAAGTCATAAATATAATATTATCCATAAAGGATAACATCGTAGTCCCCATGACCAAAGAAATATTTCAGGAGAAGCATGATTCTCATGTGAGAGCTAGTGGGTTGAGAACTATTAGTAGTTGGCTCTAGTTCTAGTGGGAGTGTTGAAAGTGGGTTCCCTAGACCCAAATTATGTATGTATTTTGATTACCATTACATTTATTCTATTTTATATATACATGCTTTTATTTTATTAGAGTAGTTTATATAATTATACATCCACTATATTTATGGTAATTTCCTTAGATTACATGCTGTATCAAAAGGATATCATAGTTCCTAAGCTATAATGATAACCCAGAGATAACATCAAAGTAATCCTAAAGTTATGTCCTATGGTATAAATACATCATAATGATATGACATAGATGATGTGTGACCATCAATTTTTAGGGGATCATAAGCATTGGGACTTATTCTCATGAAGTTTTCACTTGGTAATCTCGAGTAGATGAAATCATGAGGACTAAACCACCAATAGGAACACCACATGATTTGGGTGTGATTTTTTGTTCCTATCTATGAACATGTTTATTGTTATCCCTACTTAATATCATTATTAATCTTTTCTATTTTATCATGTATTTTGATGCATGGAAAACATCATGACATTAAAGTCATTGTGAGGTATCCTGTGTTGAGTGTGTCATTGGTGGTATGTAATTGTATGAAAGATCAAGATATAATTTTTCTCTTCCTAGTTGAGGAATTGATATCTCAATAATCATTGATCAGGATGATAGTAAATTAATGTTCATGGAAATCTAAGGTATGTCTGTCCATTTATATAAAAAATAATAAAGCATGCAAGGATGACGACACAAGTTGTACATCATCATTTATGAGATATCTCAAGATAAATAGATTATATTACACATCGTGTGTTTGTAGGATGTTTCTCATGGCTATATATATTACTAATATCTTTAGGGGCCTTTATGGGTTTCTATATTCTTCTCTTTTTCTATGAATCATATTCACTGCCATCGAGATAAGGGCCTAGAGGGTCACACACAATAACATATTCAAGAGTCATCCATATTCTGTTGAATAGGTGTATACTACATGGTGAGCCCCACTACATGGTTTGAGAGTTTTTTAAGTATTATTGATCACTGATGAATAAATAAATTCATTATTATTATATTATATAATAATTGGGTTGAATTTATTTATTAAAAGTATTCAAAAGTCATTAAGTGAATACGTGAAAAAATATTATACAAATGAATATTTTTTTAATATTCAAGGTTCATTTAATATTAGTGGGGATTATGTGTTGAGTTAATGACTCATGTTTATCATCTAATATGTTTATTATATATATTAAAAGTATGTGATAAAATATAAATGATATTTATGATGAAGCTAGATCATCATAATATGTCATTTATGGCTTAATTAGTGGGTGTTAAATATATAGGGGCTAGGGAACCCTATCTATGTTTTTAAACATCCATTATATAAGTCTGGATGAGCTCATTTAAATTATACATTTCATTATAATGGATTGATATCTCATCTCTCCTCTTTCTCCATCCAAGAGAGTGAAGGTTCTTATCCAAGCATTCAAGGTTTTATTTCCTTCATGGATTGAAGAGATGAGACTGAGGTGATCAACATGATGTCTAAGGAATCATCAGAGTTCCACGCTAGCAATTATAATTATAAAATCAATATATATGTGGATTATTGATCTAGAGGGGTTCAACAGTTGGATCCTTCAAGAAAAAGTCACTGATGAAAAGATGCTATTGAGTTTTCTTCGATTTGAACAAGGTGACTATTTGGATTACATTTTTGTGCTTTTATAATTTATGTGAGATCCTCAGATATTACTAAGGCTCATATCATCAGATATTATGAAGTTTCATTTCTCCAATGATGGTAAATTTTAAATCCTTAGCCCACAAACTTAAGTTGTGTGCCCCTATACCAGTAAGAAGTAGTTTACTAAGTTACATAATTGACAACATATGAATTTTAATACCTATACACTTCAAAAATTATTGAATGCGTGTTGATTAGTTTATAATCATTAGTTCCTTAAATATTTCATAAGAGTATATTGAACAATGAAATTTTTAAAATTGGATTACATTGATGAAAATATAATGATCTAATTTTCAAACTTATGTCTAAAAGGGTACTAACTATCCATTTCAAGTGAATATGATATACTCTTCAAGTATTCTTATTCTTAAAAATTTCGTGCAACTTAACCCATATTAAATTTAATACACTATTATGGGAGCTATAGTTGTATTATAATCTATCATACCAAAAATTTACAAAATATTTTCAATATAATTATTTTTAAGCAGGCTTGGAAATCCCTATTTGATGTTTATGTGAATCTCTATGCTGATGGAAAAATATTTCACAAATATATATCATTTAATTTTTTTAGAGTATAGAATTTAGATCCCACATAACAGTCCCAAATCACTGTTACTAAAAAAATTCATTTAAGTATGAAAAAGATATTTTCTATCTCTAACCTTGGAGTACACATATTGATTCACATGATTCTCAACAAAAATGCATGAGTTTATAAACCTATGAATTTTGAAATATCATTATCTAGAGAATTGTTTCTGTTATGAAAGTGAATATCTTAATATGCACACATTAGTAGTGTTAGCACTGATTTTGGGTTATATATTTCTTGATAATCACAAGACATGTTTTTATGTCTCCAGTATCTTTTTTCAAGTGTGAAAAGAGATTTACAGAGTATTTTTCTAGTATATTCTTTGTGTTGGAGTTGGTGTCTTAGAATTAAATATATCATATACATTTGATTATAATACCTTTTATTGATTTATAAATGTTATATTATTATCACATGTCAACTTTACTTCTTCATGCTTTATTTAATAAGGTGTTTAGAATATTTGACAAAATAATAGGTTACAATAGATCATATTTATAATGAGAACCTAGAGTTTCCTTAGAAACATTTTTAAAATTATTTCTTATTGTAAAGATAGTTTAGTTAGAAGAGAAACATGTGATGTATGAATATCATGTTCTATATAACCATGAGCATTTAGGATTATTTAGATGAAGTTCACACTTGATGATCTTCATGAAGAGAGGTCATGAGGATATATCCTCAAATAGAAACACTACATAATTAATGTTTCATTGAATTTTCAAATCCGCATGCATGTATATGAAAGAAAATTTTATACATAAGAAGGGTTATCATAGATAAATTTCAATTTTTACACTAAATCCATCCTAAGAAACCTTATTTATCATGGAAGTACCCAATTCATGTTAAGAATTGCATAAAAATAAATTAAGTATAGAGAAAAAAATATAAATGATATATAAATGGTACCTTGGTGGATGAAATGATCCTGGATTATCCCAATCAACTTTATATTATCATAGTTTTATGGATATAAGAAAGAATCCATCTAGATCATTCACACATGTACCAAAACCCCTATAACATTGTTCTTTGATTCCCGGGTGTTAGTACAGAAGATTGAAGTGCTTCAAGATTCTCATAGAATTGTTGAAATATAATATGATAGATCCAGAAACATGGCTCAAACCATTCTTGATCATCCCTTATATTTCTATGTCTAGAATTGGAGATAATGGAGTAAGATGAGTGAATTTGAGAAAGGTTACCACTATGTGAATTTTTGGTCTAAAAAAGCAGTTTTTCCTTATAAAATTTAACCTAGATAATGGATCCAAAACTGCCACTAGTGGACCATTTAATAAGATATAAATTTCACGAATTTTGAATCACTCACTTATGACACTATTAAATCATATGTAATGAAATGTGAAACATTAACTCTATCTATTCTTCCCATAAATGCTCAATGATCCTAAATATTAAATATTCCCCCAAAAAATAATTTTATCACATTCACTTATTAATAATTATTCTATATATTGAGAAATAAATTCAACTATTATTATTTTAAAATTTAATAACATAATTAAATTAATTTATTTGTGATTTTTCATACTAAAACGTTCACCACCCCCACACACATGGGACCCACATTGCCCAAAACATAAATTCATCTGAATTGGTGGAACTTGTGGATAAAAATTGTGTGTGATACTCTATACCCTTATATTAATATTAGTGAGTTATGCTCACAGTCTATAATGAAAAAAATAAGGTTTTCACCTAAACCATCATCTGAACTGATCCACCACTAGAACCAAAAGGGAATTCCTAATCTCCATGGGATAATAACTAGTGCCTCAAAATCACAAAACACACATTGGGAACAATTTATACCTCAAAGATATAAAACCAAAACACAAATATCCACTTGAGAATATGATATAACCTATCCATTAGTTGTAAATCCATTCATATTAACATGAAATAAAAAAATAATAAATATCTAGATAGAGTAAAAACATGAATAAATAAATAAATAATCATAGTAAAACTATAATATAACCAATAAAACATCACATAAATTGAACTGAAAAATGTTCAACATATCATAAATAAATGAATAAACTAAATAAAATCTAGCTCACTATGGCTGATACATGGATATACTGAATAAAAAGAAACCAAACCTGCCACCATCAATCTCCCTATGAACCCTTAGTCACTATCCACATTCCATTCCAACCACCCTGATTGAGACAAACACAACCAAAGGAAAATTCCATAGCCAGGGATCCTAAAAATAAACTATAAGAGCGACATACACCAAATGGTGTATATAGGGTGTGTGAAAAACAAATATCAGTGAAATCATACCATATATTTTGTTTACTTATTTCAAAATATATTTAATTTTTTATCTAGTTTTAATTTCAATTAAAAATCAGTTTTCAATAATTGAGATTACCAAAAAAATTTCAAACCATAAGTGTTTTTATAAAACAACCACACATTTTTAAGTAAACCAAACACTTTTAAAACAACTCTATAAAACCTTTAAGTTCCTTTCAAAAAATTCATTTTAAATATTGATTTCAAATAAATTTTAAAAATAAATTTCAAAAACACTTTGAAAACTATTTATTTTAATAAAAAAAATCAAATAATAAAACAAAAAACATAGCACCATGCTAATGATGATATAAAAAAAATAAAAATAATAAACAAAGTAAGTCATGGTGATGATATTGGGAAATATAACTAGGGGATTTAAGGGACTAAAATACACTAATAAATATCAAATAGTATCATGGGAGACACACTAGGCTCTAACACAAATGATACTAGACCTAATATCATTGAAAACACTCTATCCCCTACCCCTAGTGAAAATAGGACTACCAAAATCCAACACCCTCTTGAGGGTCACCGAGCACAATATAAACCCCTAGGAAGGTGTAATCTCACAAGGAACTAGCTGGTGAGCTTAGACCAGGCTAGTGTAATACACATCTAGACCTTCTAGATAGATACATAGCGTTCAATGATAAAAATAAATTGAGGAAAGCAACTAACAAGAAAAGTGATGATCACATAAATCAAGGATAAAATAATAACCATAAATATCATCTCACCTCCTATAACCTCACAAGTAATAACCACTTTTTTGATCAATCATATCAAATGAAATGTAAATAATTTCCCTTAAGCTACCAATTATATCACAGAGACACACAAAGGAATAAATTATATCCTAATAGGGTCTCACACATACCATAAAATATAATATGTATTTTCCAAATGATCCTTACTAAAAACTTATCTCGGGATACCAATCCATTTTTCTTACTTTTTAAAATTCATTTCCAAAGCATCCTTTGAACCCCAAAAATTTAGGAATCACGTTCAAAACAATTCAAAACACCATTACAATAAAATTTGAAACATTAAACAATTTGTGACCCCAAAAAAATACAATCCTATTTGAACACTAATTATATTTTAAAATAAAACATTGAAACATTTTGAAGTCACTCGTCAAACAAAAACACCATTAAAATAGGAAAACCCCTTTGGAAACCAGTTGGAAACCATTATTCCCAATTAAAACCCATTTAAAATAATTTGTAATCTCAATATAATAATCACATATACATCTAATATATAAATTAAAGCATTTAAAATCATCAATCACACAATGAAATTCCATTTAAATAAAGAGGAAAAAACACCTACCTCAGGCATGGAGGAATCAAGCTACAACGATTGAAAATGCATCACCTTTAAAGAAAAAGGGTCAAATAAGAAATAATACAACCTTCACATTCCTAAAAACCCAAACCCTAATCGTTAAGTCACCCAAATTCTATTCTCATCTAGGGAGGACCCTAAGGTTTGCGAGAGAAATCTGGACCAAGGATAAATGGGAGAATGAATAAGAAGAAGAAAAAAACTCATATGATGGATTACCTTGGAGAAAATTACTTGGAATCCATATTTTAGGCAAAAAATTTGTAGGATAAGGGAGGGAGAGAGTTCCCCTTACATACACTAAACTTAGTCAAAATGAGGGAAGTAAGAGGGGTGAAACCCCTTAAATCCTAAGATGGAAAATGGGTCATTTCACCCATTTTAAAAAAATATAATGGTTTTTCCTTTAAAAACCAATCATTATGAGTATAATATAAATGATTTCACTTTTTTACATTCCCATTATCATTTAGGTTTATTTTTTTAGAGAATTAGTAAAACCATTACATTAAATAGGGGACTCTGAAATACAATGTCCATTTTTCCCACAAAAATAAGATTCCTAATTTACAATCCTATTTCATTCATGACATGATTTATTCAAGGTAAATTTAAATTATTTGGAGATATAATTAATAATAATTAATCCTAATCATTAGTCCCTATTAAAAACATTTGAAAAATTGGAATGAGTAAGACAAATCTCAATAAAGGATATAAAAATAAAGGAAAACCATTAAACCTTTAAAAAACATGAAATCCCATACGAGAGTTTTTATTTTTTAATAATAATATTTTATCTCAAAATAATCATTTACCAAATATTTAAATAAACCTATTTTCCTAATGTTTTTCATAAAATGTTTTATAAAATAAAAAAAGGGAAAACTCATAATTCAAAAGGACTTATTGAAAAACATGAAAACGTATCCTTGAAAATAGAAATTTTAGCCTTAAAAGATCATAAATATTATATGAAATCAGAAGATAATTTTATTATCTTATAAAATAAAAATATTTCACTAAAAACCCATTAATAACATGAACATTAAATATATCCAAGGATAAAAATATAAATATTCACATTGACAATAATAACTAATGGCATAATGATGGAATGCACAATGTTATACATCATAATCTTTCTATCAAGCCCCCATTCTAGAACATAACGAACCTTACCATTAGGTACTTGTTCTTAGAAATTTTAAACACTATCAAGACCTTATTATATTACTTTTTATATAATGTTAAGGCCTATGAAAATACATTTTAATTTTATGGTTTGAAATACATAGAGTAATACCTATTCTATTTTGTCTTATGAGACCCATCAATACATCAAGGGGATATATATAATCCGGACCCAAATATCAATTAAATATGTCTAATTAATTCCTCATATATTAAATCAATAATATAATATATAATCAATATTCCTTGATAATAAACATTTATATTAGAAAACGGGCATATGAAATATTAATATTTTCCCAGTTAATAAAATAAAAAAACATGATCATAAGACATCCAAAGAAATAAGGTGGATGATATCATTTAGATAATATTCCGAATGAGGCATAAAATAATTTTAATTATGTTTATATAGATGATAAATAGGTTTATAAAAATAGTAGAATTATGCTTTGAAAAAACAAAATAACACATACTTTTCTTTTAGAATCTTTTAGAAACTAAAAAATCACAGAACAATGGGAAAATTATCTTCTTTTAAAAAATTAATTTTTTTTGAGTAATATCAATAATGAATAACTAATTTGATTTTGAGAAAAGGTGGTAATGCGGTAAACATAAATTCATTTTTTGCACTTGAGTAAAAAAAGTCAAAATGACTCACACGGGAGACATTGAAAAGATTAATTTTTAAAACATGGTAAATAAAGTTTGAAGTAGTTTAAAATAAACATTAAAAATATTTAAGTCACAAATAATAACTTTATTGAAACATTTAAAAGAACAAATAATTGGATGAAATAGAGCTTAAAACATTTAAAGAAATATTTTAAAGAAAAATCCATTACCTCAAGTCCTGAATTGTTTTATATACTCTCTAGCCCAAAATAATAAAATTATATTATTAATTTAATTTCTAAATAATTTTCTTCAAGTTTATTATTAATCCTTTTAATTAAATCATTATCATGTTTCATTTAGTTATTGCATTGCTTAATTCTATGTCAAATATTTTGAGGTCGTTCGGTCCTTAACCTTTAAAATAAATTTGATGCGCTGACCATGGTCAAAGGGGTCATGGTTCCATCATATCTAGAATCTTAAACGTGTTATAATTATCATTTTTTCTACATTAAATATATTTTTTAAACTATACATCTATGGTGTCCATGAAAAATGCATCACATAATTCATGAAGAATGTAGTCTATAGGTACGTATAAATGCCATTTTCATTTTACTACTGAGTGAAAAATAATTAAATTAGATAAAATTTTATATTTTTAAAATTATAATTATGTTATAAATTTTGAATTCATTCAATACTTTCATCCTTATGACCAATGTTTTAATGTATAAATGAAAAATGAATCACACTACTTTGTGGAGTTGGTAGTCCACATGTACACACAAGCAACATTATCATTTTATAGTGGGAAGAATTTAAGTAATATATTATATTTATAGAACCATAATTATGTTATAAATATGATATATTCTCATTAAATCCATTATGATAACTATCCATGTGAGGTGGTGATGAAAAATGAAACACATCCCTTCAGGGGTGGAAGCCCACACGTATGTACAAGCGATGTTTTTATTTCCCATGGGACGGAAAAGGTGATTAAATAGATTTTTTACATAAAAATAATAATATTTAAGTATATTTAATATACTAATTTTATCACATCATCATGGTTATATAATATTTGAAATAGGTGGAAGAAGAAATCAACATGAAAACTCCCTCTTATTAGTTATACCTCTTCTTTGGAAAACCTCTTTTGGTTAACGCCTTAAGCCTTTTATGATTGGTCATTTAGTGTGACTAGGGCCTATAGGATTCTAGAATGAAAGTTTAGAGAGCTATTTTTGAATATTTTTGAGTGAAAACCAAACTTGAGGTGTGTTTTTAAAAGGTTTATGCGACTCAATTTTTATATGAAAAAATCAATGGTTTTTTCACAGTATTTCAATATTTAAGGGTCACGAATGGAATCTTAAAAATGAAAGGTGGAACAAACATGGCACATGAATGATATTTTAAAACATTTACCATACATTTGAGTTATTATAATATTTTTATGATTTTATAAAAATTTTAAAATAACATTTAAACATTAAAGACCCTTTAAGTCCATTTTCAATACTATTCACAAAGTTTGACTTTAAAAAAATCAAGAAAAAATAGAATTAAAATATAAATAATTTTAAACACACTAATATATTATAATTATCCATGAAATTAATGAAACATATAATTAACCCATAATATATTACTTTTAATTATTTGAAAATCATTCACTTGATTTTTCAGGTGCATGCATAAACACTACATCAATGTTGTATAATCATTCTAGGTAATTATATCGTCACTAAAAATTAAAAATAAATTAATATAATTAAAATACTTTATTGTTTATAAAATTCATCTTATAAATTCATTCATATATAATTTTTATCTTTATTTATATCATGATAACATAATAAGTGTGAGAGAGTGTCATTTTGTAATTACTATTAATTTAAAATAATATAAAGGTCATAATCAAAGTGGAACCAAAATTACATATTTTAAAATATAGTATGTTTATGGTATTATTAAACTCCTAAAATTAAATAAATTCAAGTGATGGGTTTATTTTGACACCTCATCCCACAATTTCATTCTATTTTAACCCATTTTACATTTTATCATGGTGACAAAATTTTACCTCAGTTTCCATTCATTATGAATAAAAATGAAATAGACCATATTTACTAATTTGAACATCATGATTAAAAATATGAAATTAAATTTTCAAGATTCATTTTACTGATTTGTAATAAATTACTTTTAATAAAATTTTACAAAATGCAATGGAAAAACATTTTTAGAAAAATACCTACTTTAAGCATAAAAATGATTTTATACCAAAATCAAGTATAATGATAATTAATATGGAATTAATTGGATTTTTTATAATAAAATTAAAATTTTATGACATTAAAATAAATAAAAATTGAAAATTAACCTTGAAATTAATTTGATTAAAATAAAAGAAATGACAATTTTATGAAATTGGTATTTTTCAGTATTCACCAAAAAATTAATATTTTCATAAAAATATCATAAAAAATTATTTGGATAATTTTGGAATTATGATTTCGAAAATTATTTCCATTTTATCAAATAAAATTTCTTAAATTGGTGAAAATTAATGTAATATCCACACACAAAATGAAATAAAATACATTTTTGAAGAAAAGAAAGTTTTTAAGTATAAAACGAATTAATACTAATTCTTTATCTAATAAACACTATTACATGAATGTTAATTTATTTTATTAGATATATTATCTATTAATTTCATTAAAATAATTCATATATTATGATTAACTTAATTTATATTGATTAAAATACATTACACACATAAATCAGTTTTTTGAAAACTATCACTTTTTGTCATATATGATCTTATTTAAAATTGAGTTCTTATTTTCTAGGAATTAATAAATATTTTTTTAATTTAAAAAACTTATCCAATTTTTTTTCATAATGTGAGTAAACTAGTTTATTTCTACCAATACAACAACTAGGTTAAAATAGTCATATTTTAATAATAACATTTTTATAGTATATCACGATTCGTTTAAGCTCAGTGTTTCATGTTATAATGTTCTAGATTTTCCGAGAGGTACTAATTATTTTAAATTCGGTCAAACCCTCATTGAGTTTTATATTGTTGATTATAACTTGATGACCAGGCCTTTAGGATGGTCTACTTGATTATGGTAAGAAAGTAGTAGGGATAATAGAGGCTAACTGCAGGCCAAATACACAGTGTGTATTTAAATACATGACATGTAATGGACTAGAAAAACCATGAGTATTGTGTGAATTGGTTTTTCCTAGGTGGGGAAAATAATAATACTTTCATGATGTGTATTATATATACACATCCTAAAAAATACATGAAATTTATATATAGTACATGTTGTGTAAGTATTATAGATCTTTCTTAAAGGGGGAAGGGGATCATTTTGAATGAACCCTTTTCTTATCTAGTAGCATCCATGCACAAGTGATCTCCTCACAATTCACCTAGGTGTTGAATAATTTACTTCATTAAAGCTTAGTTTTCTTCACTATCAATGTGTTGGATAGATAGAAACAAACTCTACACTCCTCTTCATTCTCTCTAATGTTTATCTCCCTATATTTGGTTCTATTATTAAGGTGACCTGATATTCTCTATTTTCAGGTATTTTTTTGATTATTATGATTTATTCTATTCTATATCATTTTAAATGTCATAAAAGAATGAGTGGTTTTCTACCAACCAAAGGTAGGTGGTCTATTAATTTTCCATAAAAGTTTTGTTATATTTTGTTATGCATCATTGTGTCGCCTACCATACTTCTCCAGTGATGCCTCTAAAATGTTTAATGAATTAAATTAAATGATAAATCATGCATTAAAATGGTTCTAGAATACTATGAATTAATATTGTAGGGTTACCACCCAAATATTATCCACCCCTATGGGTATTCCTTACTCAAAGGACCAAGTTCCACATATCTTTTATTGTTTTAAACCACCATTTTATGTGTGTGAGATGCTATTAGAATGTTTACGATCCTTTTATTAAATAGTATGAGTTTCATGATATCTAAAACCCATACCCTTAATTTGGGATGAGAGTGATACAAGGGTCTTAAATTAAGGATTACTTAGATAGTATTTTCATGATATATAATTTGGAACTTGTAAATTAATCTTAATATGGCAGGAGCGATACTTGGTTTCCTTTAGTAGAACAACTTAGACAGGCTCACCGGGTGGATGAACTGCCTACCCATGAGTGATATCGGTTCCCTTGGGGTATTATATTGGACTATATCAATGGGTAATATGGTTATACCATGCCATGAGTGATATTTGGTGCCCTATGTGGTATACTCGGTATGGTCTCAGAGGGCCATGCTTACACTTTTCCAAGAGTGATACTTGGGATTCCGCTTATGGATTACGGTGATGAGTATTTATAGTAGACCTAGATAAATAATTGGGTTCCTATTTATATATTTCCTTGTAAGGGATAAGTATTCCATTTATAAAATTATAAGGATGACTTGTATTAAAATTTTGAATGTCTGTTTTAAATTTTAGGAGTCAACCACCAAGCCAAAGAACTTGCTTGGGTCTGGCCCACGTTACACATAATTATTGATGGACTAATTATTTTACCTTTCCATATATTTATGCTAGGAGTTTTATGATATAAAACCATAATATATATTTACAATATAACCTTCATTTATAGATATTCAGTTTATGCTGAAGAAGGTAGTGTTGATCGGGGGTCCAATGAGGAACTCGGTCCAACATGGTTTATTTATTATTCACCTTTACCTACACACTTCTCATTTATATAAACAGACCAGATTGTTCTAGACACCATTGGTAGTATCCTACTAAGTATATCTCAAACCCTATCTAGGATGCCTATGGAACCGTAATAGACTTCATGGATGTAGGTATAAATAAAGGGAAGCACCCAGCTTCCAATGCTTGATACTCAGTACCAGGATAAAGTATGATAACAGATGATTAAGACAATGTTTTTGAATCTATTAGAGAGATCATTTTGTTTTTTTAATTTTTTAGCATATTGTATATTACTTTACCCCTTTATCCCATGTACTTCCCTTTTTTAATATATCATCATGGAAAAATCATCATTTCTGTATCTGATATTTATTTATCTTTCACCTGTTGGTTTTATCGAATGATTTGTTATTATTTTATTGCTTCTTATTTATTACTATTTCCATTTATTAACATTATAATTTACCTCTATGATAAAATCTGATAATGATGAAATTATCTCCCCATGAACACACCCTAGGGACTTTCTACTAGTCAGAAACCTCTAGTGTATAATGAGTCACAATTGAGGTCATGTGACCAACCATCTTGGGGAACCACTTAGTGGATTATGGGGTGTGATGCTACAAATTGGTATAAGATAGTCGTACTATTTGGGTATTTTAAAGGAGACTAGTAATGTGTTGAAATTTGGTAATGATCCTGTTATTGGGATTAGTTAACCCACATATAGAGTAAACCCAAATTATAATGGATGGAATATTCTTGTATTGGTTTGTACCTATTATAGTTGTACTTATTTCACCGTAGGGTGAAACACATGTCATGTGACATTATTTTTGTTAATACTATTATTCCAAAATTCCTTTTCCTTGGCCTAGTAAAAATATGAGGTATCATCTCATGCATCATTAAAAGAACATGAGGATTCACATGTCATGCATTATGCCATTCCATATAGGTATATTTAATTACTGCATTTCTTGTATTGCCTGTGATTGATGTGAGTGACTGGATTATTATTTAGGGAAATGTGTTAACTTTTATTATAGGGATAAAATAATTAGATTAATTAATGTGCCTACATCAATAAAAATTGTGTTTTCCAAATATATTGATGATGCCACCTTAATTGACAAATTATACTAGGTTTGAGCCATCAACCATTGGTTCCATGGGATGAAATAGTAGATGATTTTGATTACACGAATTCCAATTGTAATTTATGAATCATATACCTCAATAAAATTGGGAATGGTGATTCATTCAATAAAATCAATATATATGACCTGTTATATCCTGATACCAGACATAAAGGTCAGGTCATAGTTACATGGCATAACAATTACAATTTATAAAGAGTATGAGCCTTTATAAATTGGGAATGGTGATTCATCTAACTGAATTTTGAGATATATATGAATATAAATAAGTATGAACTAAAATAAATTTAAAATTAAAAAAAGAAATGGTTATCTCTACATGGGGATTATAATTAAAATGTAAAGGGTGTTTTCTAATATACCTTGTAATTGAAACTATATATACTGAAACCACTGCTATGTTAAATGAAACCTTGACCCTGACCCGACCTTAGTAGTGGGTAGTAGGCAGTATCTCCTATAATCCATTATGATCTTTCCGATCACCTATACCTAGATTTATGAGTAGGCATAGAAGTGTGACTTATTTATATGAAGTATTTTACTAATCAATTTCTACTATCATTGATTATATCTACTATTAAATTCTATCTGAGGTGTGTATTTGGAAATTTTAGAGCTATGGCACCACAATTTCCTCAATTCATACACTAAGAGGGTGGTGATGACCATGATCTATAGGTGGTGGGACCTGATCCACCAGTACTACCTCATATAGCGCCACTAGAGGCACCTCCTGTTGATCCTCCACTAGGTGCTGATGCTCAATTTCAAGATGCCTTCATTCACTTCATGCAGTTTATACAGGGATCTTTGTGACCTGCCTCTTTTATATAAGAGTTGACATGGGAATTCCAAAAACAATATCCTCCCACCTCCTCGGGGGATAGAGGTCCTCAGGCTACTTATTCATGATTGGAGGCCATAAAATCGATCTTTAATAATTTTGTGATTCATTTAGAGTGGAGGGTCAAACATTCCTCCTATATGCACTATGATTCTGTCAAGTGTTGGAGGGATGTTATCTCTTAGGCTGATTGACATCAAGGTATAGTCTGGGAGGACTTCCAGACAGTATTTATGAATAATTTTTTCCATAGATTCTAAGAGTCGACCATGATATAGAGTTTATGCACCAATAGTAGGGATCAATGTCTGCAAGGAAGTATTTAGCTCATTTTACCAAACTTCATTATCTTTCACTAACACTGATTGATGATGAGTTGAAGAATGTTATACAATTTAAGGATGAAATTTTATACACCATCTAATCATAGGTGAATGTATTTCGATTGACCACCATTTTAGAGATAATATAATATACCATCATCAATGAGTGAAACTGGAGGGAAGCTGGCAATGTGAGCCAGTGTGGTTTAGCATCAAGATAGGGAGACATTTTATCTAGTGACAAGAAACATTGTTTAGAGGGTTCTCATAGGGGTATAAACCATCAGATGATGCACACCAATAGTTATGTGGTGTGTCACCAGTGTCATAGGACATTCCATAAGAAGCCCCAATGTACAAGGAACCCAATTGAGTGATGAGCTTGTGGAAGGATGGGTGACCTTCATCCATTCTTCTGAACTTTACCTATAGTTCCTAGTGAGATAGGATGGGTAATAACATCATATTTTGGTATAGGATTAGTATCTTTGCATCAGGAATAGAGATACTCTACTACCAGATGATCAGGTTGAGGAGGTAGTCACGACCAAGGTATTCAAACTTTTGAGGTTCAATGCTAATAGAGTGAACCATCCCAAGTTAGTCAGGTTGTATCTCAGGGTCAAAGATCTGACCATATATATGTAGTGTTTTCTACTCCTGAGGAGCAGAGTCCAGGGCCTTCTACCATATGAGGTACTATTATAGTATCCTCTACTATAGTCTCTTCCTTTTTTGATGCAGACATTTTTCACTCATTTATTTTTTTGTCAATCATGTAAATTCTAGGCCTAGAAATGAAATAATTATGTGATGTGATGACTCTAAACACACTATTAGGGGTTCAATCAGAGAGTATACATAGTGCATAGATTTTCCTCTTGATGTGTGAAGATATCTCTTCCCATGGAATATTTTTGTCCTTGAGATAACCTTATTTGATTTCATTCTCAGTATGGATTGGGTGGTTCCATATCGTACCCATGTTGATTTCTATCACCAGAGGGTGTATTTTACATCAACCAATGGAAGTAGTTATGTTTATATGTGCAAATGAAATGTCCAAGTGATTTGAACTAGACCTGAGCATTGTGGTCTGGGTATAGAAACAGACAAGATTGCTAGTCTCTTTATAAGTGAGCAGGGAATGTGATGTACATAATCCCCTCCTAATTCATATCATTTTAGGGACATATTCCATGAATAATTCTCTGGATTACCTCCAGTGAGATAGGTAGAATTCACTATTGATATAGTACTAGGTGTGAAACCATTTTTCATTCCTTCTAATAATATGGAACCTACTGTGTTCAAACAACTCAAGAATCTGTTAGATGAATTGGAAGATAAGGGTTTTATATGACCCAATACTTATCCATGGGGTTCACCTATCATTTTCACCAAGAAGGAAGATGGTACCCTAAGGCTGTGTGCGCATTACCACCAATTGAACCAGTTTATGGTAAAGAACCGATATCCAATGCTTCATATATATGAAATCTTTGAATAGATCTGAGGAGCGACATCTTTCTCTGAGATCGATTTGAGTTAGGGATACCATTTGGTGCATGTGAGACCATTAGAAATGACACATATAGTGATTTTGTGTAGATATGAATTGTATGAGTATTTGGTTATTCCGTTCAGCCTTAATAATGTGCCAATATTTTTAATGTCTCTGATGAATTAGGTTTTCACTCATATTCAGATTCATTTGTGGTAGTCTTCATGGATGTTATATTGGTGTATTATATCACTCAACACTACCATGCCAAACATCTTGATATTGTGTTGAATACACTGATAGAGAACCAAATGTATTCTATGATAACAAAATTATACTTTTGGACTGATAAGGTTCACTTATTCTATCATATCATCACAGAGGAAGAAGTTTCTATTAACTTAAAGAAGTTGAGCACTATAGTTTCCCAGAAGCATCTCAAGAATATCTTTGACATACATAGTTTATTGGGTCTGTATGGATATTATAGGTGTGTTATTTATGAATTTTCATGCCTAGAAGCACCACTTATGGGATTTATAAAATGGGGTGTTATGTTTTTTTGGTTATAAGCTTATGATATATCCTTTTTGGATTTTAAAGGGAGACTGACTTTAACACCGATCCCGATTCTTCTAGAGTTGGGTAGAATCTATTCATTTTATTTTGATGCATCAAAAATCAGTCTTAGAGTATTACTAATGTAGGGATATCGAGTTATGATATACGATTACCACTAGTTGATACCTCATGAGTGTAGTTAAACTAAGAATGATCTCGAGCTATCATCCATGGTTCATTATTTACTCTATTGGAGGAATCTATTGGGGAAATGGTTCCTCATTTACAGGGATCATACAAGTCTAAAATGAATTTACACACAACATGAATTGAATCTCAGGTAGTGAAAGTGGGTAGAGAACCTGCATTTGTTCAAATTTGAACTCACCTATACACTTGGAAAGGGAAATGTAGTAGCTGAAGCCTTGATCTAGAATACTCAGACACAAGTCGTCCAAGGGGTGAGTAGTGAGTATAAGTTGATGGATATATTTTTGGAGATACACCTTAAGGTTCATGAATATCATGGAAAACCTATATTATAAGCTTTATTAGTGACATATTTACTTCTATAATAGGTGATAATGATACATATTTCCGATCCATAGGGATTATTCCTAAGGGAAAGTGTCTCAGGTGGGGTCCCACCTCTTAGGTTGGTTATCAATGAGGAAGAGATTATGAACTTTCATAGACATTTCTAGGTCACTAAATAAAAATGAGAAGAGTTAATGTAGTAATATTCACCTCTATTTGTAAAATAAAACCTAGGATTACTAATATTAAATGATATATACATCTTTAGTATTGGTGTCCATGTATAAAGAGTTAGATTGTAGGTTTTTCACTCAGTGATCCACCTATCAGCAAGTAAAGGCTAAGAACCAGTGACCTGCTATACTTTTACAGTCTTATTCCATTCCCAAGTGGGAAGAGGATGAATTCAACAGGGATTTTATAATGGGTTTTCCGAGATCCCCTAATGTCAGTGATGCAGTATGGGTTATTTTCAACAGGTTGAATAAGGTCACACACTTCATACCTATTCAATAGACCTTCACATTTGATGATAATGGGAGGATTTATACTTAGAAGATTGTATGAATTCATGGTGTTCCTCAATATATCATATTGGATAGAGAAGTCTAGTTTTCATCACTGTTCTGGGAGGGGTTAAAAAAATAATTAGGAACATAGGTGCTTATGAGTACAACACATCACCCTTAGATCGATGGAAAATTCGAGCATATGATACATGCACTAGAGGACATGATCTGGTCATGTGTTCTTGATTTTGTAGGTTCATGGGAGAAACATTTACCTCTCATTGAGTTTTCCTACAATAACAGCTTTCAAGAAAATATCTGATGGATCCTTATGAAGTCTTATATGGTAGAATGTTTTGTTAACCCTTGTTCTAGTTAGAGGTAGGTGAGACATTGATATTGGATCCTCATCAAATCTAGGAGAATTTAGAGAAGGGACAATAATTCAGAAGTACATGGATACAAATAAATCTAGGAAGAAGTCATATACCGATCACCACTGTTGACCCCTGTAGTTCGAGGTGGGACATCATGTCTTTTAGTGAGTCTCTCCAAGATCAGGTCATAAACAAAATCAGATATAGGGAAAGATATCAACTCATTATGTCAAGTCTTTCAAGATCATGGAGAGAGTCATATTAGTAGCCTATTAGTTGGCCTTACCTTAGAGTAATTGAGACATGCATGATTTCATCCATGTATCACATCTTCTCCTTTATCATTCCAACCCATATCATTCATTTAATCATGAGGATATTGAGCTCAATGTATATAAATCCTTCGAGGAGCATCTTATAGGAATCGTTGATCTGAGTATGAAAGATATCTAAAGTAGTTAAGTTCCTTTGGTTTACATGCTATAGATGTACAACCATTTATATGATGTGACCTGAGAGAGAGAGGCCGATATATATGCTTAGTGGTTATAATTTTTCTCAGATATGTTTTACCACCCCTGAAAGGGAATATTGGGGAAAAGTTTTTTTAAGTAGGGGAATTTTTAATGTCCCATATTTTTAGAGAGGTACAAATTCTTTTAAATTTGGTCAAACCCTTATTGAATTTTCTATTTTTTTATAACCAGGTGACTGGGCCTTTAGGCCAATCAATTTTCTTCTGAGAAGAAATTAGCAGGGAGGATAGAGGCTAGATATAGGCCAAATACATGACATGTATTTAAATACATAATGTTTATTTTAAATACATTATGTGTATTGGTTTGGAAAGACCCCTTGCATACCATGAATTAGTTTTTCCCGAGAGGGGAAAACCCGATCTTTTCATGATGTTTATTATATATACATGGCATGAAAAATACACTAAATGTATATATAATAAACATAATTTAAGTATTATTTCTTGTTTTTTAAAGGTGAAGGGGCTCATTTTGACCGAACCCTTTTATTCTCCTACATAATCCGCACATGGGAGCTCTCCTTACGCTCCACCAAGGCTTTAAAACCTTTCCTTTTTATGATCTCAATTTCCTTCATTGTCAGATGCATTGGATATCTAATGGTAGTCTATCCACTCCTCTTAATTATTTCATAACTTATCTTTCCTTCATTGGCACTATTTTTGGTGTAATATGATATGCCATATTTTCAAGATTTTTGTCGATTATTATAATTTCTTCCATTCTATCTCATTTCAAACGCCATTAAAAGATGAGTGATCATCTACCAACCTAATATAGGTGGTATAATACTTGTACCTAAAAGTATTTTTTTATTTTATTATGTTCCATTATGCCATGAGCTGGACTTCTCTGAATCCTCCTCTAATTTTTTTAATAAATTAAATTAAATGATAACCAATGATTTAATATGGTTCTAGTATACTGTAACTTACCATCATAGGGTGACCACCATGATGCGAGCCACCACTAAGGGTGTTCCTTCCTCAAAGGCCTATGTTCTTTATGACTTGTATTGTTTTAAACCACCATTTGAGCTGTGTGAGATTCCATTATAATTTTTATGCTTCTTTTCTTAAATGGTATGAGTTTCATGTTAGTTAAAACCCACACACTTACTTTAAGATGAGGGAGATAAAAGGGTCATGAATTAAGGATAACTTGGATGGGATCATCATGATTTATAATATGTAACATGTAAATGAATCTTAATACATCAGAAGTGATACTTGGTTTCCTTTAGTAGAATACCTTATATGGGCTCATTGGGCAGACGACTTACCTACCCATATGTGATACTAGTTCCTAAGGGGAATTTCCTTGGAAAAGGTCAATGAGTAATATAATTATACCATTCCATGAGTGATACATATTCCCCTATTTGGTATACTTAGGATGGGCTCAAAGGGTCATACATACACCATACTGAGAGTGATAATTATGATTCGACATAAATATCACCTTGGATGGACTTTTAGAGTGATGGGTATTTATAATTCTCCTGGAGTGATACTTGGGTTCCTCTTTATGGATCTACTAGGATGGGATCATGATTCCATTTATTTAATTCTAAGGATGATTTTTATTAAAATATTTAATACCGATTATAAATTTAAGGAGATGACCACCAAGCTAAAGAACACAATTGGGTCTGGCCTATGCTACACTTGACTCTTAATGGCCCAATTATTTTCACTTTCCATATATGTATTCTAGGAGGTTTATGATATACACCCATAAAATATTTTTCTAGGTTGAGATTCATTTAGATATATCCATATTATGAAGAAGTGGGTTATGTTGGTCGGGGGTCCCATGAGAAAACTAACTTGATGTGGTTCATTTGTTTATTTATCATTTACCTTTACCTAAACATTGCTAATTTTATATGCCCACACTGGATAGTTCTAGACACCATTTGTGTTTTTCTATTGAGTACACAAAACTCCCTATTAGATATTCGTATGATACCCAAATATACTTAATGGATGTAGGTATAGATAAAGGGAAGCACCCAACTTCAGATGCTTAATTTTTAGTACTAGGATGGGGTACAAGAGTAGAGGACATAGCCTATGCTTGTGATGCTAGTAAAGATATATTTTTTAATTTTTGTTTTTTTAAATATTGTATATTCCTATACCCCTATATCTTGTGTAATTACCTTTTTTGGTATACCAACATGGAATGGTCATCATTTTTTAATTTGATATTGATTTAGCTTCCGACTATTTTTTATATTGGATGATTTATTATTATTTCGCTGCTGCTTATTTATGACTATTTATAGTACTTATCATTATTATTTACTAGTATACTAAACTCTGATCATGAGGGTATAATCTCCTAACAGACTAACCATAGGTCCTCACAGCTAGTTTGTAGCCACTAAAGTATGGAGAGGCATGCATGAGGCCATGTGGCCAACCATCTTGAGGCTCTGCTTAGTGGATTCTAGGGCAGGATGCTACACATGTGGTACACATGTGGTACACATAATCAAACATAGTATTCTTTTTGAACTAAAATATCAAGGTGTTACATCCCACACACATAAATAAATTACTTCCTATCAATTTTAATTTGATTATCTCAAAATGAATTTATCATAACATAGTGTTAAAATTATATCTATATTTTATCAAGAACATTAATTTCTATATTAAGACTAGGAAAATTATTATTTACGAAATTCATGTATCTTTATAATACTCATACTTGTAGATGAGTTTCAAAAATATTACCTTGATAGTTGACTTTTACTTTCCACACAAGAGATGATATATTTGAGAAATTACTTTACCATTAATATATATATTTTAAGAAAATATTAATACTTAATTTACTTCCTATTCTTAAGTGGAATTTAATATTTTATTTATGGTTCGATCAGTTATATACACCTGCTTTATTAATAACCATGATAAGCACTAATGTTGAATTTTAAAGAATCATATGATTCAAAAACGAATAATATGTTATTTATCACATCTTTACACATTAACCAATACCAAAATAGTTAAAACAAGTTAAGATAATGTCAATTATGAATAAACCTTAATACAAAAAATTACAAAACCTTAATAATAACACCCAATGTTGAACTTAAATCATTCCATAAATAACTCACCTTGAAACTCTTCAAAATATGCCTGACTAAAATTGAAACCCAATGATCCGAATGATTTGATCACATATTCTTATGAGATAAATTTAACATTCATCTTAAAATAATAATAATCACTCATAACGTCACATACCAAAATTTATATTCCCTAATAATATAATCTCCAAAATATACTAATATTTTCCATAAATAACATGAATTACCAAAAGGCCATTAAAAAAAATCATATATTCATCCCATAGGCAACTCAACCTTTATTACTCCAATAAAATACCATATTATCCAATAATATTTCCATTTTCCCAAATCATATAATGTTCCTAATGTAGTGAACTTATCCAAGAATAACATTAATCACTTAGTTACTAAATGAATTTTCTATCCCAGAATATATATACGATAAAACACATGTTCCCAAAATGTAAGGACCCTTTATTCTAATTAACCATAATTACATAAAAATTAGGATCATATTAACACTAAATTTTATCAATATACATCAACTTATGTACATAAAATTTAAAATGAATCTTCCTCAAATAACATTTTTACTAAAACACAAGTTAAACATAAGGGTTACATATACCTCAAACATCTATTAAAACTTAATAAATATCTTCTATGGTATTACCATCACATAAAACTTAAAAATTGTATTAATTACTTTAAACTTATGATCATATATAAATTAATAAACCCCTAAATAATATATCACAACTTAATAACACTAGAAACCTTATACATATAGACTTTAATCATTCAAAATACTTCATAAACCTTTAACCAAGATTTCCATCTTATTCCTCAATACTTGAATCCTACAATCATAAATATGAACTGTGTATTAAATTATTTCAACTTAAATGTAATCATGTTTCCAACACTAAACATAATAAAAACTTCTAAAATAATTCATACATTATATACAATATTCAAATATTCTTTCCCTCCAGCGTATAACATGTTAATTGATAAAAATTTATTTTTATGATCTTCTTGATATCCTTCATGAGATTTCCATATAAGAAATTGAATTTTATAATGCTTATAATCCCCAAATTTTAAACATATTCCTGTTCCTTTGAGACATTTCCCTAGGTTATTCTTTTCACATTCTTGATATATAGAAAATTGAACATTTTTACCTTCATGATGTTTATCACTTGAACTCCTATAAAACTCATTTTTATATTATTTGGTGCATTAGGAAACTCACCTAGGTTTAGTTTGATAATCATAACTTGAGATAGATATTTTGAAATAACCATAATATTCTTTACTCTAAATCTTATCTCATTTATTTTCTCATTCGTAAAATCAATGTATTATCCTTCACACCCATTATTAACTTGGTTGATGTTGGTTCCATCTATTTACTAAAAGAAAAATAGTTAGTGTAGGTATATCAAATTAAATCACAATAAAATATATTACGAGGAGGATAAATAATAATACATCCACAACCATGTAATAATCTATTAAATAAGCACAATTATCCATATCATATTAACACTTAAGGTTATATAATAAATCTAACTTATTCTAAAATAATATCCTAACCTCTAATGTTTTTTAAACCCCAACTCTGATACCAACTACAATGACCCGTGCTGTAAAAATCCCATAATTATGATTTTAATAGTAATTATTTCACTTTATTATATTCCCATGATCTTTTTGGTTTATTGTTTTGTATAATTATTAAAACCATTAAATAATATAGGGAACACGTAGTTGGGGTTTGTCTTAGTGGTAATCACCCCTTAAATCTACATGAAAAATGGGGGTTCAAAACCGATTGGGCGCAGGTTACTGTAGCAGCGGCGTACTGTAGCAACGACGAGCACTATAGCGGCGGAAGGAAACTGTAGCGGCAGTAGAGTACTATAGCGGTGGCGGGTACTGTGTAGCACTATAGCAATGCAGGTACTATAGCAGTACTATTCACAGAATGGGCTTCGGGCCAAAAAAATGGGTCTACGGGCCATGTAATAGGCTAAATGCCCACTAGGCCTTCGGGCTATGTAATGGGTCTCCCTCTACCCAGTTAAAAGAGGTCTTTTCTTTCCTTTAATAATAAATGAGGCTTAGGCCACAACCTTTTAAAAAATAATAATATAGGGAACACTAACATAAAATCACAATTTTTTCCATAAAAATATGAATTTTATGTTCACAGTATAATTGTATTCATGAAACACTAACTTTGTTCAAGGAAAATTTCATTTATTTAGAGATATAATTAATAATATTTATTAATCACCGTTAGTCGCCTTGAAATAAATTTTAAAACATGGGATGAGAAAAAAATATCAATAAGGGATATAATAAATAAAACCATTAGAAGTTTAAAAAACATAAAAACCCATATCATTTTATCACAATAATATTTTTTTCAAAAAATAATAACTTTCCTACTCATTAAATAAACTTATTTTCCCAAATTTTTTCATAAAATATTTTATAAAAATCATAAGGGTGAAATCATAATTCATAAGGGTTTCTTGAAAAACATGAAATTTTTTACATGAAACAAACCTTTCACACTAAAAGGATAATAAAAATTATTTTAAATCATACTTTCATTTGATTATCTTATGAAATAAAAATATTTATATAAAACCCATCAACAACTTGAACATAAAATATATATAAGGATAATAATAAAAATAGTCACATGTATAATAATAAATAATTTTATAATGATGGAATGCATAGTTTAGGACATCAGGATCTTTCTATCAAGACCTTTTGACAAGACATAATGAACCTTACCATTAAGTAATTATGCATTGAAATTTTAATTACTACGAAGGCCTTATGCCAAGGTATTTTATATATAATCAAGGCCTTGTTCCAAGACATTTTCCTTATACGGGACAAAATGAACTGATAAAAAACCATTCTGTTTTGTCTCATGATTCTTGTTGATGAATCAAGGGATTATCTTTAACCAGGTCCCACCTAAAATTTACACATTTAAAATGTATTCCTCGTATATTGAATCAAAAATCCATTACATAATCAATATGATTTGATAATAAACATTCATATTGAAAAACTATTATATGAAATGCTAATATTTTCCGTTGTTCATTAAATAGAAAAACATAATCATAAGCCATCTAGAGAAATAAGGTGGATGGTATCATTTAGGGAACACCCAAAATGAGGCATAAAATACAATAAAGGATATTAAAATATATGAAAAATAATTTTATAAAATCATTATAATTATTATTTAAAAACTGGAGAATATATCCTTTTCTTTTGGTATATTTTAGAAACTAAAAATTCCCAGAACAAAGGGAAAATGATATTATTTGAAAAAAACCCAAAAAATTATATTTTAATAATTATAATTAATGGTGACTATTATAGTAGGAAATTTTTTTCATACAGTAAACATTAACAATTTTTTTTTTGTGATTTTGTAAAAAAGTCAAAATAACCTACGGGAAATGTTGAAATGATTCCTTATTTAAACTTCAGAGAATAAATTAAAAATTAGTTGAAAATGACCTTTAAAAATATTTGAATCATAACTAAAAATAATAATAAAATAATTAAAAGAATATGGACATGGAGGAAAAAGATATTAAATCATTTAAAACATCATTTTGAAAAAACCCCTCACTTTAAATCTTGAATCATTTATTACATTCTCAAACCCATGAATACTAAAATTATATTAAAAATTAAATTAACTAATAAAAATTTTCAAGTTTCTTATTATTACTTTTAATTTAATCATTATTATCTTTCATTTAGTTATTAAATCAGTTATGTTTATGTCAGGTGTTTTAAGGTCGTTTTAAAATAACTTCAGTGAGTGGAATATGGTCAAAAGGTTTATAGTTAAATAATATCTAGAATCATAAACATGTTATATTTAGCATGTTTTTAAATAAAATATTATTTTAAAACCATCCATGTAAGGTGGTTATGAAAAAATGAATCACATCATTTCATGGAGACAGTAGTTCGTATGTACGCATGAGTGAAATTATCATTTTTCTAATGGGTGGAAAATGAATAAATTAGATAATATTTTACTTTTAAAAATCATGAATATGTTATAAATATAACATTTATTCATTAGTTCTATACTTATGACCAATTTTGTAATGCATAAATTAAAAACCAATCACATCATTTCTTGGAGGTGGTATTCTACTTGTACGCATGAGAAATGTTACCATTTTACAGTGGGAAGAAGTTAATAAATATAAAATATTTAAAAATAATAAGTATATAATACATAAAATATATTTTTATTAAATCCATCATGATAACCAACCATGTGTGGCAGTGATGAAAAATGAAATACATTGCTTTGTGGAGGTGGTAGTTCACATGTACACACAAGAAAAATTATTATTTTCTAATAGGAAGAAGTTAAGAAATATTATATCTTTCTAAAACTATAATTATATAAAAACACAATATATTTTAATTAAATCCATCATGATTACCATCCATGTGAGGCAATTATGAAAAATGAAACACATCACTTCGTGAAGGTGGTAGTCCACAGCTACACATGTTTGATGTTTTCATTTCCCATAGGATAGAAAAAGAGATGAAAAAATGTTATAATATAAAAATAATAAAATTTTAGTATATGATAGTTAATTATGATATCTTATCATCATGGTCGTAGAATATTTTAAGGCAGTGGAATAATAAATAATCACGAAAACTCAAGGTTAAGAGTTATATCTCTTATTTGGAAAGCTTCTTTTGGATTACAACTTAAAACATCTAGGATTGATCCTTTAGTGATAATAGGACCTATAGGATGTGGGTATGGAAGTTTATAGATATATTTTTATATATTATTGAGAGAAAACTTAAATTGGGTTTTATTTTGAAAATTTTTATATGTGTCTATTTTTATAGGCCAAAATCTTGGGAATTTTCACAATTTTTCAATCATTAAATGTCTTGAATAGAATTTTAAAATTTTCAAGTGTCACATACACAGAAAATGACTGATATTATTGATAATTTCTTATACAATTGAGTATTGATAGTATTTTTCTGATTTTATAATTATTTTAAAATAATTTTAATCTTTAGACACCATTTAAGGTCATTTTTTGAACTATTCATGAAATTTGACTTTAAAAAATCAAGAAAATAATATAATTAGAATATAAATACTTTAAACACCACTAATAAATTATAATTATCCATTAAATTAATGAAAAACCACAATTCATCAAAAAAATATTATTTTTAATTTTATTAAAATTATTTACAAGATTTTCATACTGTTTGCACAAGCACTACATCAATGTTGTGTAATTGTTCTAGGCAATTATACGATCAATAAAAATGGAAAATAATTGATATAATAAATATAGCTTATTATTAATAAAATTTATCATCTATATTTATTAATATATTATTTTATCTATATCTATATCATTATAACATAATAAGTGAGAGAGAGTGACATTTTGTCATTACTCTTAACAAAAAATAATATAAAGGTTTTAATCAAAGGAAAGTGGAAAAAAATTAATTTTTTTCAAATATATGATTTATTTGGTTTAATTACACTCATAAAATGAAATAAAGTCAAGTTATGTATTTATTTGTATACATTATACCATAGTTTTAACCAATTTTAACAAATTTTACCCTTTATAGTGGTGATAAAATTTTACTATGGTTACTATAAATTTTGAATAAAAATTCAATGGAACATATAATATAATTTGAACCACATAATTTAAAATATTATTTCAATTTTTTAATATTAAATTTTCAAAACTTTTATAAAATACTAGTAATATAAAATGGTGAAATAATGAAATCACACCATTATACAAAACACTATCCCTTGGAACACATCTCCAAGAATTACCTCATTTCCATCAACCACAAAAAATTATCACAACAAAAATTCTAACTTATAAAGAAACAAAACCTGAAATAACCCAACATCCACAACCATAAAACATCACCAAGATAAACAACATGATCCAACTACATGATCATAGAATAAAAAAACTAACAATTCCCAAAATGGGGTGCCGACCCTAGTTACAAGACTCAATATGTGAATTAGAATTTCAACCTCATAGCATAATCTCATGATGAAACCAAAAAAATAGCCCCTCTAAGTGATCAACAACATAAGTGGGCATAATATTTACAAGTATCACATTTCAATATGAAATTATAGTCCTTAGTGAAATTGGGAATAATTCATTACTACACAACCCAATTAAAACAATTAGTGAGTTACAAACAGATAGACATTGTATATCCTTGAATCCTATAATGAAATAAAATTTCATAGAGAGTTATTCATGATTATTTCTACATAGGAGACTCATATTCCTTATGATGATTATTTCTTTCCTCTAAGAGTCTTATATTTCCTCTCTTACTTTTTAAAGAGAATGCAAGAAACACTTCTTCATTTATATGAATAATAGTACACACAATTTTCACAACTACACATATGAGTGATACTCCTTCCTTCAGTTATTTCTATATAAATTTAACTACACAACCTACTTCTTCTTGTGAAATTAATATACAACTCATCTAATTATTAATATTTTTATTTGTATACAATATAACTACACAACACTCTTATCTTCTCTTATCATCTTATTTTTCTTCTTCATCATACTATATAAATATATATACACAATACTATCTTATTTTATTCTATATTATTCCATAGTCTCATATCTTATTATTTTTAAATGCATATGATCCACATTGTTTTTATTATTCATGGATTCAAATCATATCCTGTGTATGAGGATGATTATCATAAAGTTAAGTTTCTTTTTTCATGACAATAATTTCCCTCTCTTAAATCATAGTGTCAATATTATTTTCCATATTCGATATTCCTATCTTCTTCATTGACATATTGTGTATATATAAAATAATAAATAATTTTGTGTTAGTTACTATTATCTTATTCCCTTTCTTCTATATTCACAATATCATGTGAACACATGATTATAATTACTAATATTAATAGTAAATAAAATCCTTTAGGATCTCTACTAACCACTTTTGGCCAAATATATATTAATAAGGATTTATGTATAGTATTTGATATTATTCAATCATTCCTTGAAGACATAGAAAATGACTCGATTATTTTATCTTATTTTTTTCCACGACATATGAAAATATCATGCATGCGTCACTCCACAAAATATGCATATTCAAACTGAATTTACAGATTCATATTAAATAGCTCAAATCATCTCTCCTTAATTTTAAATGAGGTTTACCCATAAATATTTCTTCTTGTACTTTCATCAAATAACATATATCATAATGATAATTATCATTAAATATATGTTTTATTTCAAGGAAATCACATATAGTATCAAAAAATTTGACATTTCCATGCGAAAATAACTTTATGAATTCATTCATTCTTATTCAATTAATCTATCAGAATCATGATATTTTATATACTCAATATTGACATACTTGAAATCTTTTCAATCCATGATCTATTCCTAATCTCAATATTTTTGTACCTCTCTCTCTCATGGTGTTTTAATGATAAAAAACACTATCTTTTGTATCTAATGTTTTCATTTATGTGTTTTTGAGACTCCTTAATTTGACTTTAAGTTATGTCATTTATAAAATTAATATAGATCACAAATTCAACTAAAATATAGCTTGTTGATCTTGTTAAAGAAATGGAATATTATTATTTAATACTTAAATTTCTTGTAAACAAGTGATAAAGTAAATAGATGACATTAAAAGGAAGAATGGGTGACCATGATTGAAGGTGGAGATGTGTTTGGAACTAGTCAAACGACTCTATGTGAGAAGAGCCTCCTAATGCTGAAGAAATCCACCAGCTAATCGATGGAGGAGCACCAACCAATTGGTGGGGGAGAACTAGACAACTATTGGGGGAGTACCTTCCTACCAATTCTATATCTAAAATACCATAATTCCACCATAAGGTTATTATACAACCATTAACTAGTAGTTTCTACTCTAGGTTTGTTTCCCAAAATCCCCCAACTCTAGGTGACCTACCAACAAGCATGTGAGGTGCACCAGGTAGCAAGTGGTATCGATATAACTAGTCTGAGGATACATTTAATATTGGTAAAACCAAATTTATTATGGTATTCTTAAACTTCAATAAAACTAGGTTAATTATAGAATATTCCTAGCCTTTTTGATCCTATAAAAGTATTTCCTAGGTGTCTTAGAAGATCCACTAGTTACCATAAAATTACTATATAATTGAACCAACACCGTATCACTATAAATCTATAAATCCTATCAATGATCAAATTTATTTTTCTAAATATCTAAAAGGATATAAATTTTTCTATCATTATATCATCTTAATTATATTAATTCATATGAGAAATTAGAGAGAAAAATTGTAAACTATTTTTCCAAGAAAATATTATTCTTCTCATCACCTTCTTTAATGGGTTATCACTTAATAAAAGTGAGTGACAAGTTTCATGGATACTAATGAAGCTCAAGAGGTTTCTCACAAACCATAATTATGTGATGATTTTTTCTTTATAACCACCAATATCAAGGGAGAAATAACATTTAACTATGAGATATAGGGGCTTAAACCAAAAAATTTAAAAACTCCCTATCCAATTATATTTCACTTTCGTTTATTTTATGCATTTAATCATTCAACATCGATAAAAATAATTTCATAAATTCAATATGATTGTTTTCTGCCGTGCATACTCAATTTATTAATATGTATCAGATTTATAAATTAACTAATTTATCAATTTTCTTTCTTAATCACTTTATCATTTCAAAATAATTTTATTTTGAATTTTCTATTTATGTTTTCTTTATATTTTTAAATAGAAATTCACCCCCACTTTCTATATAGTGTGTCCAAAAATTGGTATTAGAGGGTTAATTGTGTTCTTATTAAAAAAAATTGTTTTCAAAATTGTGTTTACTTTTAATATTTTTTTGAATATTAATAAATTTCAAATAATTATTTTTAGATGGTATCTAATTAATGCTCCTATTTTTTATAGAACAGATTATTACTATTTAAAAAATCATATGTTAACCTTTATAAGTAGCATTAGTTATCCTATTTGGAAATGGTTATGCATGAATACATTTAAAAAAAATAATATGAAGATAATTGGACTCTAGATGAAGTTAGTTTTTTTGAGATTAATAGAGAGTGTATGAATGGTTTACATTATGGACTTGATCAACATGACATTAATCATTTTTACTTATAAAACTACTTAAAAATATGTCGAATTATTGAAGTCACACATAAAGGAATGAATAAAGTTAATAAAATTATATTAAATATACATTACTTTGAAACCAATTATATTCATATGAAAGAATCCACAATTAGTATTCCTGTAAGGTTTGATGACATTTAAAATGGAATAAAGTATCACAGTGATGATTTTTCTATAGAAACCCTAGTGAAAATGATACTTTAGTTCCTACCAAGTAATTGGGAACCCAAATTAATGACCACAAAAGAATAAAATATGTGATGAAAATAGCTGTTGAAGAACATATCAGATCCTTAATGACCTATGAAACTAATATGAAGTGAAAAGCTAAGAAGAAGTCCAATGAAGCCAATGATATTAATAAAATAAGGTATTTCAATAATAAAAATGATGATTCATTCATAGGTGATGTTCAATAATTTTCTCAACTCTTAAGGAACATGAACAAATTCTTTAAGAAGAATAATTTTTTCAACTAATCCAAGAAAGAGAATCAAAATGTGGAACTGAAAGTGAATTTCTACAAATGTAAGAAAAAAGTTCATATCAATATAGAATTCTCCATCTACAAAAAGTGGATTAAAGAAAAGAAACAAGGTAGGAAGGCTCTGAAAGTTGGAATGTGGAGTGTAATTGATTACTCTATAGAATAAACCCTTTTAACCTCTTATTTTGGATCAAGTTCTATGTTACCTAGGTAACAAGTTTATGAATACATTAAGGTTAGTACCCCTATTCCTATTTCCCCTCTTATACTTATTATTATAATTATTTCCATTATTCTTATTATTATTTCTACCCAAGTCTCATTAATTTAAAACATAAAATATACTCATTATCAACTTGAAAATGGTTTTCATAATATTTATTATTTATATAAATATCTTGATAAAAATACATAAATGTTCTAAATGAAAAAGAATAACATCAGAAAACAAAAGGAACTCTTCTTCAAAGAAAAAGAATAGTTATCCATGAAAGTTAAGAATCAAACAAATATTAATAATATAAAATCCACCATCAAATAATATATATGTTCTCTTTCCAAATTAACTGAAGGTGAATATAATCTTAATAACATTTTGGTATCTAAATGAAAGGGAAAATAATGGGGTTTTCTTGATTTCTAAAATCATTCAATCCCATTAATAAATCCTTCAATAACAAATTTTGTTAAAGGTTTATCATAAAAAAATATTTTTAAATATTGTAGAATAATTGGAAATTTTATTTATGAATGTTGTTACAATAATGCATGATATGAGAGACCAAAATCCATCCATATTTCTTCCAATATTTCAAAAATAAAATTTCATAAAAAGAAAATCTATATTCCTAAATCTTTATTTGATAACATTAACAGACCCAAGTTCATTTGTGTTCCAAAAACTTTAGTTGTTTGATTTTTTAAGAAAAAAACCTTTCGAGAAAAACCCAAGAAGAAATGTGGTATCTAGATAGTGGTTTCTAAATACACATGCATGAAAAACTTTATAAATTCAGTAAAATCGATAAACATGAAGGAGGTTTGGTTACCTTTAATGATAAATCTAAGGGTATGATACTTAGTGAAGGTAATATATGTTTTTCTCAATAAATCCTTATCAAAATGATTCTTATTTCAAAAAATTGAAACAAAATTTAATAAGAATTACTCAATTGTGTGATATAAGTTTCAAAAATTCTTTTGAAAATGACTTTTGTAAAAAATTTAATTGAAAATGAAAAATTCTATTTACTATATATCATTTTAAAAATGTTTACATAATAAATTTAAATTATATCACTTGTAAAAAATTTAAATGAATGAGTGCACAAGTTAGTGAGTCATTGTTTTGGAACAGAACCCATTTTCACTATAACACACACTCAGTTTTTAAACTAAAACTTTATCTACTAGTATGAGATTCACCCAAACTTAATTTAAAAGATGAATTGGTTTGTAAAGCATACCAATATGGAAAGAAACAAAAATATTCTTTTAAATCTAAAAAATTTATTTCATCTTCAAAATAACTTCAATTATTACATGTTGATTTATTTAGACCTTATCAAATTGAAAGTCTAGGAGGTAAATCCTATAATTTAATAATTTTTTATGACTATAAAATATTCACATGGGTTTATTTATTATCAAATAAAAGTGATGCTTGAATTGACTTTATCAAGTTCTTGCAAATAGTTGAAAATATATGTTTTTAAATTATTTCAATTTAAAGTGATCAAAGAGGATAATTCAATAACATGTGATTTGATTATTTATGTTCTTTTCAATGTTATAATCATTATTTTTTTCTCTTTGAAGCCCTCAATAAAATGGGGTAGTTGAAATGAGAAATCACACAATATAGGAAATCACTCAAACTATTTTAAATTATTTTACTTTCCTAAAGTATTTTTGGGTTGAGGATATGAATTCTACATGTTATGTCATTGGTCACATTCTCATATGACCTTTTCTCAAAAATATCCTTATGAAATTTGGAAAAATAAAAACCTAAAGTGGGTTTTTAACACTTTTGGTAAGAAATGTTTTATTCTCAAACCCAAATAAGTTCATCGAAAATTTGAGTCAAAATCTAATTAAGGTATATTTGCTGGATACTCCAACTCAATTAAGGCATATCGAGTCATTAAAAAATGGACTACAACATTTGAAGTATCAATATATGTTGTTTTTGATGATTTTTTTGAAAAATATATATCTCAAAATGTTTTTAAAAGTGGGTTCTAGAAGTACATTTTCAAACTAAATAATATGAAGTTGAAAAATAATAAACTTAAAATTATTTACCTAATGATTTAAAAAAATATAAAGACTATAACCTTGAAAATGTCATTTTAGATTTGAATGTGAGAACTAGTACTAGAATACTGGATATAGATGAGGTTGAAAATCTTGCCTTTGTCTCTCACTCAGAACCCTAAAGTATCTCCGATTCCATTAACGATGAAAATTAGGTTCTTTACATTTAATAAGAACTAAATAAATTCACTAAGAATAATTAATGGAATCTCACGGATGAAACCAATGATCATCCATTCATAATTTTTAAATGGGTTTTTAGGAAAAAGTTTGATGATATTGTTAATACCACTAAATATAAATCCAATTTAGTTTGTAAATTTTATAAAAAATAATAAGGAATAAGCTATGGTGAATACTTTACACCCTTAAAATCTCTTAGAATCTTTTTGTAATTTACCGTACACCTCAATTTTAAACTCTTTCAAAAAGATTTCAAAAGAACCATTTTAAATGGATTTATAAATGAAATTTTTTTTGTTGTAAAACCACCTGGTTTTGAAATCCATGTGATTATTAATCTTGTTTTAAAATTAATTAATTCTCTTAATGGTTTTAAAAAATTCCCTTGGGATTGGTATGAACATCTATCAAATTTTCTTTTATCAAATGATTTTCAAATGGAAAAATTTTATTTAACTATTTTCCTAAAACACTTCTCAAATGATTTATTAATTAATCAAATTTATATTGATGATGTTATTTTTGGATCAACCAATGAATCTACATATTTTTATTTTTTTATTTAATTATAAATGAATTTGAGATGATATTTATAGGTGAACTCAAATTATTTCTCTGTTTTGAAATTTCTCAGAGAAATGATCGTATTTTTCAAAACTAAGGAAAATATAAAAATGAACTTGTAAAAATGATTTGGAATGGATCAAGATAAGGAAATTAGTATTCCCATGAGTATTACATTTATGTTAAAATTGGATGAAGATGGTGAACTACCTAAAAAAAACTTTATAGAAGGATGATTGGTAGTCTACATTACCTTATTGTGAAGTGACCTGATATCTTGTTCAATGTTTTTCTTTGTTATTTTTTTCAATCACATATAATTGAATCTTGTCTTACTTTTTTTAAAAGTTTTTTTTATTTTAAAAGAACTAGAAAAATAATTTTGTTTTATCCAAAAGGAACCTATTTTAAATTAACTAGTATTTCAAATGATGATTTTGGAGGATTCCAACTGGGTAAGAATTGTACATGTGGGAGTTCCCACTTAGTTGGAAAATATATCATCTCATGGAGTATTAAGAATAATAAATTTGTTGCACTTTATACAACTGAAGTGGAATACATAGCCGATGAGAGTTTTTATGCCCAAATAATATGGATAAAACACTCTCTCTTAGACTTTGGGATTATATATGACCATATCTCTATTAAGTGACATAACACAAGTGCCATTAATATTTCAAAAAACCTGATCCTGGACCCTCAAACTAAACAAATTGACATTATGATCTATTTCTTAAGAGATCACCTCCAAAAGGGTGATATATTATTTTAATTTGTTAAACAATAATACCAGTTCACTTATATTATGACTAAACCACATCATATTACTAATTTATATTTTAGTAAAGGTGAGTTAGGAATGGTACACATATAGAATTTTCCATTTTTCCTTGGATAACTTGAGTTATCTCATTAAACTTTTATTTAAAAATATTGAAAATATTTTTCTTTCCCCCCCATAAATTATCATTCTTATATTTTATTTTACCATGGATATGATCCCTATATCTCACTTGTGTGTTCATTTTAGGGGGAAACTTGTCTCTTTAAGTTTGGATTTTTCTTTAATATTGATATTTTTTTAAAATTAATTTTTAAAATCTAAAATTTTTTCTATTAGTTTTCATCCTTCAATGTAATATTTTCTAAAACAAGTAAGTTTTACAATATTAAATCTTGTTGTTAAACGTTTTTTTTCAAAATATATATTAGAAATTATTTATATGTTCAACAAGTTTTTAAAAAAATTAAGATTTTATCTCTCTTAATGGAATATTAATGGTGAGTATAAATTCTATATATACTTCTCTCTAATATTTTTTTGAGTTATATTTTATAAAATCCAAATGGGAAGACTATTTTGAATTATGTTTTCTCATTCAATGTAAATAAAATAAGATTTTTCTACTAGAGGAATCAATTAATGGAGGTAAGACCATTATTTATGGAAATGAGAATCTTGGAAAAGGTTTGTACGATTTTTACTTTTACTCTTCATTATTATTTTAAAATTTCTATTTTCATTCCCTTTTCTTCCTCTGTTTTAAAAATATTATTTTTTATCTATTTTAAAAATTATTTTAAAACTTTCCTCTCTATCACTCTCTAATGAACCTATTAAGGGAGAGGTTGGAAATTAAATACATGTTTTCTAAAAAAATTTCTATTAAACTATATTTTCACTTTAAGTCTCTTAAAATATATCTTGAATTTCTTAATCCATCTATTTTTTCTTGATAATCACAAATAAAGAGAAGTTTTTTTAAAATTTAATGAGATTTTTTTTTTAAAATTTAAATAAAAATTATGTTTTATCACAAAGGGGGAGAGTTGTTGAAATGGGGATAATTTATTGAAATATATTATTGTGTGTTATTTCTTAATAATTTAATAAAGACTTAGTTTTTGAATTTTTATTTAAATGTTTCAGTCTAATTTATGTAATTATTATTTTTACTCCTTGATCATATTGAATATATTTTTTGATATCATGAATATATTTCTTTTATTATTCATTTTTTTATTTAATTTTAATATATATTTTTATGTTAACTGTTTGTGGTCATAAAAAATGGGGAGGTTTTTGTACCTATATCACTCTATCATAATGTTTTCATGATAAAAAATACCCTCTTGTGTATCTAATGATTTCATTAGAGTGTTTTAAGACTCATTAATTTGACTTTAAGTCATGTAATTGATGGTATTAATATAGATCTTAATGTAAATTCAAAGACAACTTTTGATATTTTTTATGGCATGGTCTAGTATTATTTCATACTTTAAGTCCATTGAACCAAGTGATAATATTAATAAAATAACATAGAAGAAAGAATGGGAGGCCATTCTTGAAGGTAGAGATGTGAAAGTTTCACCAACCAACCAGTGCCATATGGATAGAGTCTCCTCATGATGATGAAATTCACCAGTCAACTAGTGGAGGAGAACCAGGTAGCTAGTTCTAGATCTATAGAACCATTTTTAATTAGAAGGATACTAAATATGAATTATATAGTAGAAACAGGTTGGTGGTGGTTTCTAGAATCCTCCAGTTCTAAGTGACACACCAACCATCTGGTGAGGTGAATTAGGTAACCAATAGTGTTGGGATAGATCATATAAGGATATATTTATTATTGGCTAAAATAAATTTATTATAGTATTATTCATCTTAAATGAACCTTGGTGAATTCTATAAGATTTCCTACCTAAAGGATCCTATAAAATAAAGTCATAGAAATCTTGGAAGATCCACCAGTTACCATCAACACCTCTCCAATCAAATCAACATTGAATCACTAGTAATATAAAAATACTCTCAAATAGAAAATTTAATCTTCTCAATATATCAAGGGATATCACTCTTTCAATCAATATCTCACCCCAATTTTATTCATTCACATGAGATATTAGGTAATGTAATTGTAATAGATCTATGCTAAGAAACTATTCTACTCCTCATCACCTTCTTTGATGGGTTATCACTTTTAAAAAGAGAAGGATAAGTTCATTTAATATTTAATAAGATCAAGAGGGTGATCACAAAAAAGAATTACGAGGGATGAGTTTCTTGATAACTGCTTAGATAAAGTGAGAAATAGTATTAAACTCTCAAGTCTAGTGGTGGAAATTTAAGGGATTACACTGAGAAAATTTTAAACTTCTTATCAAATTTTGTTTTCTCTCTCATTTATTTTATGCATTGCATCATTAAAAATTGATACAAATAATTTCATAAATTCAATATGATAATTATTCACCTTTTATAATCACATTATTAATACATATTAAATTTATCAATTAACCACTTTATCAATTTTATAGCTGAATCACTATATCATTTCAAAATCATTTTATTTTGAATTGACCATTTATGTTGACTTTAATTTTCTGAAGTGAAACTCACCCCCTTTTTGGATACAATTTGTAAAATAGTTATTCTTCACATTTACTCAGAAGGTATATTATCTTCACATATTTTAGCCTCATCCATGACCCATTTTATTACATGACTAATTAGGTATGCAATTTATCCTACATAAGAATTTTCAAATGTAGAAAAAAATTTAGGCACACAGATTCAAATACATAGAAAAACTATACCATATTGTTTTTCAAAGATCATAATGACTAAAATCAGTATGTATGGTTCTTTGAAGATCAGTGTACCACAGATTATCATATTTTTATCCAATTTTTATGAATACACGTAATACTATAATCATGTATGTTGAACACATGGAAGGTCCATGCAGATAGTTCATGATTATATTCATGGAAGGTTTATATAGGTTTCACATAGAAGATCTATGCTCAAGATGTGATTAGATAAATTTATTCCACATGGAAGGTATTCAATTTTTTTATACATAAGATTCATGTCACATATGCTTATTTCACTTAAGATGATAAGTATTATTGAATTTGATCATCATTTCTTTATGTGGTAGGTCCACATTTCTTCATGAAGTTTGTCGATATTACTTTATTTGATCATTTTAACACGACATATTCACCTGATATATAAAGTTCATGGTATTTTATTTCCTTCATGCGGTCATTACATTGACTGAAACTTCACACTTCATGCAATTAGCATATTAACCATGAAGTATCTCTTCACGCGATCTTCACATGATTCTTTATGTGGTTACTTGATTGATTGTGATACCACCCTTCAAAAAACTAACATTCAAAAACATTATCAATTTATATTTTTAATTATCTTAAATAACATGGATGGAAAACCTTTACAATCTTTATCATAGAGATATATAAATTTATTCATTTTAAATTATATTTTCAATGGAACTAAAACCCTAAAAAAACTTTTAGCCTTAAATATATTTCCAAAACAACCATTCCAAGAACTCCTAAGAAAATTATTCAAACATAGTATTACAAGATATTTTATAATAATGAAAAAACCCCTTGGGTTGTATTTTGATTCAACTACAAAATATTTAAATTCTTTTTCCAATAAATACAACTAACACAATGTGGTCTCACTGATCTCCCCCTTTTTATTTTTTTATAAATACCTTTAATGTGATATGTTAATATTCTCTCCATTACTTCTCTCCATTTAATTATTCTCACTTTCTCACCCCCTTATTATAAGGAAATAAAATATACTTGGGAAAGTAGTGTTATTTATTACTTAGCAAAGTGTGATATACTAGTCCAGTCGAAGTATAATGATCCATGCTTGGTGTAGAAAAAAATTAGGTTTAATTTAGAAAGAAAAGTTAGACCTTAAAAATGATTTGATACCAAATTAAATGTGAAACTTTTACCTTTATTAGATATTTTATAATAATTTCAGACTAAGAACATTTATGAAAACAATTAAGATAAACATTTTTCATGAGATATATTAACCTAAATTTTATATAATCACTTCAACACACATTTTAAAAGTATTCAAGTACAAATTAAACAATTTAAGACATATCTAGAACTTTTTAAAAAATTACAATTTTATGTCATTGGTTTAATTTAATATATAACCCTTAATTTTAGGTTTTTTTCTTGTTACCAAGGATGAGAGATTTAGTAAAACATACATTATTAATGACATGTCCTTAAATTATATTCCAGAACAATAAATTTTCTATGAAATGATAATTCTCTAAGATTATTTATAATTCTTCACTTGTCCCCCCATCAAGGAGACACTTATCATGAACTTAATAATGGTTAATCTCTTAAAATGATGAATTACATTATGTTTTTCATAGATAATATACCAAAATGGATCTTCATAATGTGGTCATCCATACTTGAAAATTTCAACAACATCACTAAGGATGATCTTATTCAATTCATTTTATTTAGAATATCAGTTGTAAGATTAACTTGGATGGAATCTTACTAATTGTTTGTCCATGATGTGATATCAAAAAACATGGAAATCAAAAAGGATGATCCTTTTATTATATTTTTCATTATACCAATTTAAAAATCATTCTAGGCCCGTAACTTCCTTAAAGATTCCTATCCAATGTTGAAATACCATCTACTACCTCAGTTTATCCCTCTGTGATCATGTATGACCTTCAATTCCATGTATTGTAATAAAAAACAATCATATAAAGATAATGGAATAAGGAGGATCATTTTTTTCTCCTCAATGTTAATAGTAAGGTTGAGAGGATTTTCTCAACCATGTTTCTCCACGATTCATTATTGTACATCTATTTTTCAAAAATGGTTTAACTGTTCGAAACATGGATCTCATGAAATATTCAATTTCATTGTTTGTAAAATTAATCTTCTAATGATTATTTAAATAAAATGAATCATCTAGTGAAGTTTATATCTTCTATAGAAACTCCTCTTATACTAGACTTATTATTTAGTAATCTCTAGGAGTTTATCCAACCATGTTATATTAGTTTGAAATATTAATTTAAACAATTTATAACCTTAGTTTTTAAAATCACCAAAAATCTCCTCAGATGATTTATTTTAATAATTTTTATACTTTTCTAGTTTTAAAATGATTTTGTAAATAGTTTATTTTTCTGAATTTAGAAATAGATATTTACCAGACCGAGCCTTTTTGTAATCAGATACACCTATATCATTCAAACTATTACAAACTTCATTGGATGAAAATTTATAAAAGTTCAAAAGTCAATTTATAATGAATTACATCAGATGATGTAGTGAAAATAGTACGAGAAAAAATTCATTATATAGAGGCATACATGCTTTCTGAATGAACATTTATAAAATCTATCGAATTATGAATTTAATTTCTCCATATGAAATTTTTTTATTCCAATGAATGAAAAAAGTTATTTTTATCAGAAATAATTCTATAAAATTATAATGGTGCTTCCAAGGATTATATAAGATAAATATACATTTAACCTTTTAAAGAAATATCTAGTTCATCTAAAGTAACAACATGAAGATACTTTAAAGATTTTTTAACAACTTTTTACTCATGATCTCCTTTGAAATATTTAGAAAATATTTGTATTAAGGAATCCATGTGCGGATTGTAAATGCCTTAAGATATTTTGTGTTTGAAATTTTCGATACGATATTTTATTTGATCAAGGGATTCTAGGGATAGTAAGGTAGTGGTTATTTTTATCTTTTTGATCAAGGGTCCCCAAGGTTAGGGAAGTTTAAATTCTTCTGATATTTGTGTTAAGGACTTCCTTATTTAAGGAAGACATACCTTTACAATTTGGTTAAAACTATGGCTACCTAAAATTTGGGCTACAGACTTCCTTAATGCTCAAGGTTAAATCATGGATCTCTGGTATAATGTTCTATAATATTTTTTACTTTCTTTAGAAAATTTACCTTACTTTTTTAACTTTTTTTATTTCTAATGTTCTTAATAAGGAAGGTTTATATCATTGATTATAAACATTACTAAATTTCAAATCAGACATAATATTCATCCGTTAAAACTACTTAAAAAGGTTAGTAAAAATCATATGTTTTATTTTATAAACTATAATTCACCCCCATATTGTAGTAAAATGATTAATCATACAATCCTACATTTGGTATCAAAGTAGGTTTTTAGTTTTATACTTTTTTATAAACTATTAAACTAACTTGTGTTGTAGAAAACAGTATATAAGTTTTTAGAGATTACAAGATTGAGTGTTGGGAAACATGAGAATCTCAATCGTAGATTACCACCAATTTATTATGGTTCTTAATATGAATACTGGAGAGATATAATGGAGACTTTTTTAATCAACATAGGAGTTGATAATTTTTTAATTCTAACTAGAAATTATGTCATTCTTGACAAAGTTGTTTCTAAATTTTCTAAATATGAGAGAAATGAGAATCTACTGAATTACAAAGTAAAAAAATACTTTGTTATGTTAAATTTCATGGAATATCTACAGTTAAATATCATATTGTGATTAAGCTAATAATATTTTTAAGAAATTGGAATTTATTCACTTTAGAACAACCAAAGTTTCACGAACCAACCTAGATACCCTAGTACCTTGATACTTGAGCTGGCTCTAACAAAGCCCAAAGGGTATTCCCAATCCCCAAATATTTGATACTACCACCTTAAATAATACATGATCAAAGAGGGAATAAATTTTCCACAAAACAATATAAAATAAAGGATTAAAAGTCACTATTCCCAACAATCTAAAACGAGAAGCACAAGAAATAAATAGGTAAAACACTACCCAATAGGACAATAAACATTCAAAAAAAACATCATCCCAATATGAAAACATAAATCTATATGGAAATGGTCTCAAATATCCTATGTAATAAGTGGATAATAACTCCACCAGTCACTAGCATCACTCCACGGTCCAAAGGATCAAGAATATCAACCACCTCCAAGATGTGCTTTCCCTTTGCTTAGACCTGGCATAAGAATGTCTATAGAAGCCCAAAGAAAAAGGTAGGGTGTGAGAATTAAATCCCAATAGGGTACACTAAGTGTTCTATAATCAATATCAAAACAATAAACTAGTCATGATATCAATTTAAATCATACAAGGAATTTTATGGAATTTATATATTTACAAAAAAAATATAATTTTCAATCAATAGATGGTTGATATAATAAAATAGGCTTAAATAAAAATTTTCTATAATTTTTTTATATAAATCAGTTATCATGAATAAAACATTTCAATGAATAAAGGAAATGTATAATAAAATCTTGTAAAGAAATAACTATGAAAAGAGCTCTATGGCACATTAGTTTATTTGGTAATAGGATCGTCACACTTCTCATTCATCAAAGTTACTCTAGATATGTGTTTATACTCAAATGAACATACCATTTGGGAAACCACAATGGTTAGTCAATCTACACCCCATTCGGGGAGCCACTATGGGAAGTAAATCTGAACATGTTTTAGTTATTATTTTCATCATAAATATAGTGTCAGGGGATCAAGTTCCTAGAGTGATTATCCTAGTTACCAACTAACTACCCTGGTGCACATGTGCTTCAATAAATCAATCAATCAATAAAATTGTAAATCAATCACTTGAAATCATTTCAAAATACAATTCCTTAATTTTAGTTTTCAATATTCCATTCTCATTTCAAAACCAAATCATAGGTTTTCACTATTTCATCCCATTTAAAATCATATTTCAATTTAATCCATTTTCTCATGATCAACATCAAATAATTTCATCAAAATTATTTCTAAATCAAGCCATCATATTTTATAAATTCACCCAAAAATTTCAATTTCATTGAAATTGGAATTTTTCTCAAATATCATTCCAATTTCATGTAACACCCCAATCTTTCACGATACACTTCTCTTTCAATAATGCAATAGCTTGCATTGTACGCAAGTTTGAGATTCTAACACACCGCAACCAATCAAAATAGCCATTATGAATAGAAATACCCAATTTTTGAAATTATATATATTTTATATTTCAAAATGGACTTCATTTTTCGATTCGGAATATCGAAATTATCCTATGTTAAATTTTTGGTATTTTTCTGAGAACATCCAATTTTTTATGAATAGTGAAAAATACTTAAAAACAAATTTTTTAATAAAAATAATTTATAGTGATAAATTATAGTATTTAGTGGTTTTAAAGTACAATTAGAATATATTTTTACCATTTTATCCAATGGTGGTAATTATAATTAATTTAACTTTGAAATTGGACATAAACAATTGTCAATCTTTTGATATATACTGTTTCTTAAAAACACACTTTTTGTTGTGACAGCAGGAATTAATTATAAAATTAATTATTAAAACTTATATATTTGGAATTTTTTAAATATACATCATTTTTGAATTCGGAATATCAATTATATCTTAGGGTGAAATTTTGGCATTGTTCTGAAAAACTTCAATTTTTGATGAATAGTGAAACCACTAAGTGGTAGTTAAAAAATAGATTTTTCATTTAAATGAAACATTACCACTTCTGTGATTTGATTTTCAAAAATCGGACATACATGGTTGTCATTAGGAAGTAAAATGTGGTTCAATGGGATAAAAATAATTTTTTGGTGAATAGTAACTTTTAAGTTTAATTAATCGCGATTAAAGGTAATTAGTGAAATTTAAGATAAAAATGATATTATAAAAATATGAAAATACGTTTCAACTTGTCCTACCTCTATTTTATGAGTCATGGATGACCAAGACAATCCATGGGTCAACTTGGGGACCCCATGGAGCCACTTTGGTAGGAAAATGACATTAAAAACTTTTTATTTAATGTAAAAATAAAAATGTCACAAACATGAGTTGTTTTACTAAAACAATTTTTAAATGGGGTTATACAAGTAATATTTTTTACTATAAATATTAATTAGAAATATAAAAATATTTTCTACATCATTAGAATTTTGTTATAATTTTTAGACATTAAATAAATTAAACTTTTTATGACACAATGATGATGCAGCGATTACCTCATTAATTAACGATTTAAATAAAATGAAAAGATAATGTAAAATATAAGACATAAACTTTTAAAAAACCTATTGTATGAGTATATTTCGAACCCTTATCACCTTATACTTGAAATATATCATTGTGGGACCTTTAAAATCCGAAAATCATTTCATAATAATGTAAAATTTCATTACTTTCCAAGAGTGCCCCTCCTCTCCTCTTATAAAAGGCCCCCACCACTACCACCTTATTCACACCTTCAAAGAATTTTGGATCGGCCAAACTCTACCCAAATACACTCCCAACTTCCTTCTCTTACTCCTAGAAGCCTCACTGTGGGCAGAATTCTTCCCAAGGAATCCTTTGAGCTCAAATAAAAAAGAGTTACCCGTTTTAAGGTAATGTCTTCTCTTGTGTTATTTTGTTTTATTTTGCTTCTCCAACCCCTTAAACTCTTTTTATAATTTTTTTTGTAATAAAACCAGTATCCTTAATATACTAGGATGTTTTTATAAGAAGTATTCGAGCTAAACTTACAGACACCTACATCTAATGGTTAAAGAACATACTATTTCTGTGGATGGCGAATTTCTGCCTCACGAAACGATGATTGTTCAACACTCATATAACACCTTAAAAGGTGGCCATTAATATGTCACTATATTTATATATGATATATAATATGTTTATGTTTTACTTAAGCTTCTGTATTTTTCATTTATGGCATACCTTTATGGTTTCCATTATGGGTAAACACGATATTTTCATTTTAGGAAGTGCGGACTACCGCCCCCTCAAAGTGATTTGAATCATTAATTCCATATGTGGGATGTATAAAGGATGGATTAAATGGTATTATAGATTATATTATACTGGAATTATAGTATACCTTTATATAATTATAATTTAATTCCATTAAATATGAAATAGAAATGAAAGTAGCGTTCATGCGTACGTACGGCTTACCGTCTCCATGAACGGTGCATTTCATTTCTTACCTCTAAATGTTATGTAATATTATAAATTCATGTATATATTGGATATATATGTTATATATGATATATAAATCATGAATATAATTTTTATATAATGGATATTTCACCACATGAACAACTTGTAATTATAAGAAGTTTATTTTTGACTCAAGTACCAAAGATCGAAAAAATGACCGTTATTAACTTAAATAATTACATAATGTTCATAACATGGTAATAAATTATATAAAAGGAATAATGAACATGAAAACGGTTCTTAAGAAAATATAAATTAACTCTAGTTTATTATTCAGGAGATTAAAGAATGAACGAGTCAAGTCGGACACGAGGTAAGGGAAATTCTTAACCCAATTTCTGTTCTTTGGGTTAATCTCCTACTTTCAAATTATGTCCTGATATTATTATTTCCTATCATGTATTTGTACTTTCTTTATGTCTACTTATATTGAATACACATAATAGATATATTTTATTTAAGAATGATCTTTTTAAGGGAACTTCTTAACCCAATTTTTGTTCTTTGGGTTAATCTCCTACTTTCAAATTATGTCAGGATATTATTATGTCCTATCTTGTATTTGTACTTTCTTTATGTATACTTATAGTGAATACACATAATAGATTTATTTTATTTAAAAAATTATCTTCGTAAGGGACTTCGTCTCAATCTCCTTTCATTGAGGCATATTTGGTTTTATACACAACTTTCCTTTATATGATGTATAAACCCCATTGACTTTCACTTTTATTCAAAAGGAATATTTTTATACAAATAGTTTTTACTAAAAGAAAAAAGGAATGTTTTTTTCTTACAATTGCGGTGACAATTAATTCTCCACCACTGTGACTATTATTTGAGTTTCGGCTTCCTCTATAAGCCATAACTTTTTTTTAAAAGAAAAATAAATACTATGATTTACTTTTCTTTTATTTTGGTATTGAAAATGGTTTTGATAAAGTTTTTATGTGTTGTATTGATATCTTGTGATTGAAGTGTGGAAATCTTATGTTTCCTTTATGCATGTTTTATGTGATACAATTATGTTATGGTTTATGATATGTTTAAACCTGTTCATATGAGGAATTCATTGGACTTAATAAGTGACGGGTGGAGCCCGTTATAGCTCATTGATGCATCGGCAGGTCTCATGAGACAAACTAGTGTCTTGGCACGAGGCCTTGACAAAATCTTATTTGTAGTCTTGGCATGAGGCCTTGGCTACGTGGTTATGATAGTCTGGCATTATGCATTCCATCATTATAAAAGTGGTTATTGATATTGCATGTGATTATTCGACTTGTAGAATATCCATGTGATTAAGTAAATGGCATTATGTAATTTTATTTTTTCCATATTATGCTGAAGTTAAAGTTTAAAAATGATTTTGTTTTAGTTATATATTGCCTTAAATGTTAATGTTTATTTATGAAAGCTTCCGCTATATTGTTATCCTTACTGAGCATCTGAGATCACCCATTTTAATGTTTTAATTTTTCTAGGATGTGAAGAAGTATTTTATTAATGACCTACAGGGATAGTTGGAAGGGGATATGAGTGTGGAATATAGAGACCATGTTATTGTAGTTTTTCACTTTATGATATAATGTAACGTTTATGAATGTATCTAGTGTTTCCAAGTCTACTAAACTAATCGGTCTTTCGAGACTTGATCTTTTTTGATCATGCCAATGTTACGAAGTAATGCACCGACTCTGGGTAACTGGGGTCGGGGCGTTACATTTCAAATCAAAGATCAAATCATCCTAAAAACACGTTTTTAATTATATTAAAAACTAATTTCAATTTAATCAAGAAATTAAATATTTCAATTATAGGAGAAAAAATTATGGAACCACTTACCATTAAATTATGGGATCAGAACACACAACACCTGCAATGAGGACACCAACAATGAACGATGGAGTAAAAGATCTCGGAACACAACATAGAATCAAGATCCAAAAAATTGAGTTTAAATCCATTAATTAAATGATTATATATCATATTATAAGGATGATAGAAAGATATATCAGAAGAAACAACATGATAGGACATACACTTACCCGAAAGATATTGAATGAGATCAACACCACTTCGATCCACCAAGAAAAGAGTTTAGAGGAGTCAATTTCACCCCTTGAAAGCCTCTAAGAGAAAAAAAACATATTAGGGTCGATTTGGGTTGATTAGAAACCTAATTAATGGGTTCATAATTATTAAATTAATTTTTGGAGGTATTAAATATCATGTACACAGTTTGTTGGGTAAGGTCACATGGTTAGATAAACCGTGCACCCTAACCAGCACCCCTACTGGTATTCTATTTGGGGTGAATTATTATCCAAATGGATAAAATAATAGTGAACCAACCATAAATTCCCCACTGTCCATGTGCTTTATGGTTTGGAGGGGTTTTCCACATGGTTTAGAAAAAATGTGTACCCCCTCCATTGGCTAACATCATGGTTCACGATTTTTTGGGCTAAGCTGCACAGTTTTCCCTATCAGTGTACCAACCATGAATAACCCCTTGAGTTTTCAAAATGTTATAAATTATATTATAATTATCCCAAAACAAGAACTAAAATAAAATAGAAAAAAAAGGGTATTGAAATACTTGAAAGAAGGTAACTAAATGTTACAATCTCCCCACCATAAAAACTTTTTGTCTCCATAAATATTATTATGAGGTTTCTATATCAAAGAGATGAGGGAAATACACTCCCATTAGTGCCTCATGATCCTAAGTCTCATGAGAACATAACCATGCTTCCATATTACATATACCAAATTTATCTTTTTCCCAAGAAGTACCATTGTCTTAGAATAAACTATCCAAAATGGATGCTCAATCATGTATAAATCAGGCTCAACATCAAGATCAATTGAGCTCAAAAATTGAGAAGGGTTTGAAAGATACTTTTAAAGCTATGATATATAGAACATATTATGAATTGACTTCAATTATTGTGGAAGTGCTAAATGTTAATACACTTTCCTCACCTTCTCAATAACCTCAAAAGGACCCAAAAACCATGGTTCAACCATACCATGCTTCCCAAGACGTCAATGGCCCAACTAAGGTGAAACTCTCAAAAACACCTAGCCACCAATCAAAAGCTCCAATGTTATATGAAAATTATCAACATAAAATTTATATCATATTTGTCCTGTCACCATCATCTAAAATATCAATGAAATCATTATTTTTGTCTCTTGTACCAAACTTGGTCTAATCAAGGAAGTTTCAACAATCACCAATAAACAAAATGAATATTTACATGGCCTTCCATAAAAGGTCTCAAAGGGATCTATCCAAATTGAACACTATTAACTGTTATTATATGAAAACTTAACCTATCTCTAATAGATTTCCCAATCTCCCCTAAAGTCCATAACGTAAGCCCGTAACATATCATTAAGAATATATATAGCCCTTTATATCTAGACATCCATTTTTGGATGATATACCATGCTTAAATGAACTTGAGATACCATCACATCCTGATGGAATTTCCAAAAAATGAGAGGTAAAATAAGGATCTATATTAGAGACTATAGCTGATGGAACTTTCTAAAAATGAAAAATATCTTTAAAAAGATATTTTATAACTCCTCAAATTTGGTTATATCATGAATATGTCTAAAGTGATCCAATTTAGTCAGCCTATCGATCACAAACCATATCAACATATTTCCTTAAGGGGTATGCAGAATCCCAACTCTAAAGACCATATAAATTTCATCCCTCTTCAAAGTCATAAGTGGATGTGGATAAAGAAAACCTAAAGGTCTCTGATGTGATTATATTTGACATGATATTTGGTATAAAAATGAGAAAAAAGTAAAAAATGTCTCATATCATACCTGAACACTAGAAATATTCCTGAATATCATAAAATATCTTCATGGTTCTAGGGTACACCACTCACAGGGAACTACAGAAATCCCTCATCATAGTCTCTATCAAAGATAAAGGGATAATTAACTGGTTCTAGAAACATAGGATACACTTATAAGATAATTACTACTCACCAATGGTCTCCCCACCATAATGAGTGTCCCTAATGACACAAAATCCATCATCAAGATGCTGCTCTGAAAGAATAATTTTGAGAAGTGTAGAGGTCAAATTAAAACATTCTAGAATAATCTCATCTCCTTCTTCCCAGAATCCTATATGAAACTATGAAAAAATATACATCAAGTTACACGCTTTTGATGATTTATTCATGGATTTGGTCATAAGTTTCCTAATCAAAGCATCATCAATGAAATTCCACTTCTCTAGGGAGTAGGGAATGTCAAAATCGAATTATTTCAGGCACTATACCCAAAGCCCCCAATGAAGGCTCAAAATTATTTTAAAATAAGATATAACTCATGATATTTTGGATGAAAAACACAATAAAACTTTCTCTAAAAAAGTAATTATTCCAACTCTGAAGCATATAATAGTGAACCTATACATTACACATGTTATTACATGATTTTAAGCTTATTTATCGATGAAATAAAAACCAAGGACTACAAAGTATAATGTCTTTGGAAGACTAGGTATATAAAATTAAAAAAAGAGCTAGAATAAAAAATCTCTTTATTAATATTCCATAATGAGATCCTAACTTCCTTTGAGCTCTAACAAATTCATAAGATAACTATTGAGAGCAAGTTAGAAAGAAGTTGTTTTTAGATTCTGAATGAATTTGTTTTTAAGGGAATTGTATTTTATTTTCAAAGAAAAGAAATCACCTAAAATTTTTAATTGTTGGTGATCAGACTAACCATCATATTAAATATTTTGGACTCACAATTATTAAGAAAGTCCATCAGATTGGGAAGATGTTTTCTTAAAGAAAAGGATTATCAGACTCACCTTAGGCCTGGAATGAGGTTCTGATCGTAATGATAAAGTGAATTATATTTTTCATAAATATGATATAAATATGATGATGCTTTTCTCTTTTATAATTCAAAAAAATTTATAAGTTTTCTAGAAACTTATGATGCAATACTTATGAAGGAAAGGGAGATAGATGGTGCTAGTAATCATAATGAGGATTAGTTTGAAAAAAATATATTGCTGGAAGACTGATAAGTTTAAATACTTCCCATGGTAAGTTATATGATTCTATTCCAATATTAAGCATACTCAATGTCATGAGTAATTAATGATACAAGAATATGTTTTGTGGAAGAAGAATGTTTGTGAAACTGAATATTTTTTGTCTTAGTTTATCGATATGAGATCCCCAGATAAATATTTTTTTGAAGGCTGAGAAGTTTGATTAGAACGTGAAGTTATGAAGATGACAGTTTTTAGTCAGACCAATAATCCATGAGAAACAAATATTTATAGAAATTATTTAATTGCTGTAAGTTTGTCGGTATCATAATAAAAAAATAGAAGGAAGTTGTTAATGTCGAAACAACTGGAACCGGTCTATCATACACGGTGTGCCACTAATTATCAGAATCAAACGGACTGCGATTATTAGATGAAAATATGAGGAATTGTTTTTTTAAATTTTTTTGGGACCAATAAAAAGAAAATAAATTTTGGTTTGTTGGGATAATTGAAGAATAAAATAAGATAAGTTTTTTGGGAATGATGTGAAGAATAAAATCAGAGATCAATCAAAATTGTTGTTAACCTTTTTTATAAAGATGAAGTGTTTATTTTTTTTCAGATGGGAAATTTTTTTCCCATTTTGTATATAGTGTTTCAAGACTATCGAAATATATATAAAATCAATGATTTCATCAGACACAAGACCATCGATCTGTTAAGATAAGAAAATGATAATTTCTTGAATCTTTTCAAAGTGTTATCAAGGGGATCATAGATGTAGTTGAAGAGGTTTGAATAATGGTTTTCATATATATCATTTGGTGCAGAGCAATGAAATGAATAATCTACTATCTCTATCATAATAAATAAATCATAATGAGTAGTTGGTTACTAGGATCATAATGAGAAGTCATATGCTTGTTTTCTAGTTAGTGTGGAGAAATGTAACGAAGAATATTACATATTCATCATAATGGGAAAATATGAATGGATAATAAGAATCACACTAAAGATTGAAGATAAATTATGAATTGAGATGATGTTGTGGTATGATTTTATTATTTTGAGAAGATTTGAGAACCACTCAAGGATTCGAAATATATTCCTTAAATTTAAAGGAAATTGAAGTTTAAGGATAATTTGTTTAGTGAGAAAAGTTTTCAGAATTCCACCTAAACCATATATGGCTCAACGATAAATAGAGGAGGTAATTTTTACTTCCTTGAAACTTGTACTATTGATAGGTGAATAAGACTGAAAGCAGATCACTAGATAATTATAGAGAGAAGGAGTTTCCAGATTTTTTTTTCTTGAAGAATTTTTCTAGATAGAATAAGAAAGGAGAAGAGAGAAGATCATATTCATATGATCGTCATATTGGGATGAATCATTAGACTAGGAATCAGATTAATATTTCTAGACTTAGATATAATAAGTTCAGTATTGTATCAAACATATTCTAATAGTATTATATTTAAGTATTGAGCAATTGGGATGACAAATCAGACTGGAAAATCAGACTGAGTGTCATTATAAAGTCTAGAAGAAGCTCTTTCCTGTTGCTAGGTAAGAAAGTGAATACTTGTTTTGAAGATATTATTTTTGAAATTTGATTAAGAAGAACCATAACATGTTTGTTACACAAATTTTATTAAATCATTTCATTATACTTTAAGCACATGCATTGTTGTATTGAACATAGTGTTACACGAGTGTAATGGCATACCCTACTCATTGTATTAAAAAAAGGATTATTTTCTAGTGGATTGTGTAGTATTGGATTTTTTCCAAACCATACCAAGGACATAGTTACTCTTATTGATTAGTGAACCTTGTAAATTATTGTGCTTCTATGGATGTGTGTTTGGTTTTGTTTTCATCAAGGTAAAAAATCTTTAATAGGAGGTGAAGGTGGTTTCAAAAGAATGGAAAATTAAAAGAAAAAGATATCACTAATTCACCCCTCCTCCTCTCAGTGATACATTGATACTGCTGGGCATTATCAATTGGTATCATAGGAAGGTTCACTTCTTCTTCTATTTGCTTATGTTTTGAAGAAGAAATTTGTGATGGATAATTTGACTTGTGTGAACAGTAAAGGTATTCTGGTATTTGATGGTAATAACTATCATTTCTAGAAAGATAGAATTTTTCCATATCATATGTTCATTGGGTATGATATTCTTGAAGCTACAATATATAGATTTACTCTTATTGATGATAAATCCCCTCATACATATGTTGACAAGAAGAATCTTGAGAATTATGGAAGGTCCAAGAATGATTTAATCCCATCACTTTCGGAAAGTAATTTTCTAAGAGTGAAAGGTGTTTCCACTACCAAAGGTATCTGTGATAATCTGAAAAAAATTTATGAAGTCAATAAAAAATAAAATAAGGAAAAGTTACAAATCTAGAGGCTAAATTATGAAGATATCAAGATGGGTGAGTGTGAGTCTGTTGGTGACTTCTTTACTAGGGTGAATTATATTGTGAGAACTATTATATTCCTCAGTGAGAATTTATAATATCATACAATTTTTGAAAATATCTTGAGAATTATTTCTGAAATGTTTGATCGCAAATTTTCTTCATTAGAATATAGTTATCTAGAAACATTATATATGGATTACTTTCATAAAACTCTCATTAATTATGAAATGATAAGGGAAAAGGTTATTGAAGGAAAAATAAAAGTTTAGAGTGAAATATATTTCAAGGCTTCCAAGAAGGAAAAGTGAAATAAGATTAGTATTGAAGAAGAAGTATGAGACTCTAATTTTAAAAATGTGGTACAAAAAAATCTTGATGAATTTTTATCCTTGATTTCTAAAAGTGTGAAAAGTGGTATAGGTAAATATAAAGGGAAAATTACCTTGAAATTATTTGAATGTGGAGCCGTTGGTCACTTTTCAGAAAATTTTTCTCAAAGAAATAAATAAGACGATAGTGAAGAAGATGACAGATGGTAGAGAAAATTATGGAATAAACATGGTGATAAGGATAAACATTTTTTTAAAAGGAAAGAATAGAAATTTATCTAAATCCTAAAGATAAAGTTTCCTTTCTAAAGATAATGAAGAAGAAGATAGTGAAGCTGAATTTGAAAAATATATTGAGAAGGTTGGGAATAATTTTATTGAAACTATTAACAATGAAGATTTTATATGAATAAATTACTAAGAAGAAGAAAATAAATTATAATTTCTCCTAAAAGTATAATTGAGATCATATCTGAGAAATATTGGGAGGATTGAGAAAGAAACTAGGAACCTGAATAGTGAAGACTCTTTAAAAAAAATAAAGAATTATTACTTGATTAGAAAGTTAATATTTTGGAATATATTGATGATTTGAATAAATATTTTTATAAAAAAAATAATTATAACGAACATCTGGTAGTAAAGTTGAAGGAAAAAGAAGAAGAGTTATAACTTTTCCAATAAAAACTTTCAAAAGATGAATAGAGGGCTAAAAGTTTCAATAATTATATATTTGAAGTCAGTGAATGTTTTGGAAATGGTAATCCTGAGAAGGATAAAAAATCACCTTTGAATTTTTAAAATAAAGTTGAAATTATTTTTGAAAAGAAGAAATTTGAGAAAGTTATGTATGTGTCTAAGACTAAAAAAGTGGACAAGTCAGAATTTTCAAAAAATTATGAATCCAAAAAGGTTTCTATTACTTTTGGTTTTGATAAGGCTGAAAAGAAAACCAATATGAAAAATAATATTCTGGTTGATAACAAAATGTTTGTTATTCAAAAAAAATATGATAGGAATTACAAGAAGGTTGTTGAGAAACATGATCAAAACTCTGACCAGTTTGGAAGTTTTAGAGAAAAATATTCTTTTTATGGATAATAATAGTATTGTGGTAGATTTTAGAATATGGAAAATGTGTTTAAAAAAACATTTCTATTATTCCTAAAATTACAGATGGAAAAGTTTTAGGGGGATTTAATCCCCTCAATGTAAGAAGTATGAGAAGGATGTTCCGAAGAAACCTGAGAAGGTTGGTGTAAAAATTGAAAATATTTTCTAATATATGGAAACTATTTATGAAAGATGTGAAAAACCAAGACACCTTTCAAAAGGTTGTCTTGTTTTTTTATGGCACTAAACAATTTTTTTAATAATTCCCAGAAGTTGAAAATTAAGAAAGATAAAGGGAAAGAAAAAGCTCTTGTTGTAGAAACCACTCTCAAAGATAAAAAAGGATAATGAACTTGGATTTTGGATGGTGTGTGTTCTTCTCATATGAAAAGAGACATAAAATTTTTAAATATTGTGAGAGACTTAAAATAATGAATTGTGACATTTTGAAATGATGAATATCTCATAATCAAAGGTGTGGGATCAACAATCATTGGGGAAAAAAAGTTGAATTCCAAAAAGGCTTTGTTTATTGATGGGATAAATCAGAACATGCTAAGTGTTTCAAAAATCTATGATGAAGGAAAAAAAAATTATTTTTAGAAAATATTGATTTTTTTTGGTGAGGAAAATGGAAAAAATAGTTACAAGAGTCCAACACACAAAAGGAAACCTATTTCAAGTTAGTGAGGATAAAAACTCTTGTTACTTAGGCTTGGTGGAAGAAAATAAGTTATGGCATAAGTGGTTGGGACACATATGTCGAAGAAACATGAGAAAGTTATCAAAGAGAGATAGTGTCTATGGAATTCCTTATATATCAATAACAAAGTATTGGTGTTGCAAGATTTTTCAGAAGGGAAAGATAACAAACTCTATGCATAAGAAAGTTTAAATTTGTTCAAAATGACCCATATAACTTATTCATTATGATATCTATGGGCCAATGATAAAAAAATAAACTCATGGAGATAATTACTTCATTAATTTAATTGATTAATTTACTCACATTACATTTTTTATGTATATGAAACATAAGTCTTATTCTCTAAAAATGTTTAAAAGTTTCGGGAGGAAATATGGGAAGTAATGTAAGTATTTAGGGAATAAGTTGAGAAAAAACAATGGTGGTGAATAAAAAAATGAATAATTTTAATGTTACCTTGAGAAGAATAGAATTCTATCTGAGTTCAATACACCATAAACTCCTCAACATAATGGTGTTGATGAAAGGAAAAATAGATGTTTTTTTAAATGGGTTGGACTATGTTACTTGAAAATGTTCTTTCTCACTAATTTTGGACGTAAGCCATGATAACTTCTATGTATAATCAAAATCGATGTTTCTATAGACCACATTCAGATATGAATCTATATGAATTTTTTTATAGAAAAACTCTATATTTGAAACACTTAAGAGTTTTTGGGAGTCTATGAATCATAAAGAACAAAATTATAAACCTTTGAAAGTTTGAGTAGAGAGTTGAAGATGGAATTTTTCTTGGCTATGCTTTAGATGGAAGAGGATATAGATGTTTCAAAATAGATTCATGAAGATTAGTTGAATCTATTTATGTGAAAGTTTTTGAAAAGGCTGAGGAAGATAAATAGACTCATGCAGATAAGGAAGATGAACAATGAGGAAGAACTTCTAATAGGTATTATTATAAGTATCAAAACAATTTTTATCCTTCTAAAGAAGAAGAATCAAACTCAAATATTTTTATTGATGATGATGAATCTCAAAAATATAATCCTATTTTGAAGAAGCAATTGGAAGCAAAAATTTTTATTAGTGATCAACATCAAAGGGTTCAAACAAGAAGAAGAATTAAACATACTTATTTTTATTCTAAAGTTGATCCAAAATATGTGAATGAAGATTTTGAGCCTTTAAAATGGGTTCAGGATATGAATGAAGAGCTTAAATAGATTTAAAAGAATTATATGTGGTAACTCATACCTAAACCAAATAATTTTTTTTGGTACAAAGTGGTTTTTCTGGAATAAGCTGAATGAAGATGATAAAGTGATAAGAAATAAAGCAATATTCGTGTAAAAATGTTACTAAAAAATTGAAATCATTGAATTTGATGAAACTTATGATCTGGTGGAAAGGTTAGAGACAATCTAAATAATTATTGATATTTATTCACAATAAAGTTAGAAATTTTTTCATATGGATGTGAAATCAACATTTTTGAATGGTGATCTTGATGAAGAAGTTTAAGTTGAACAACCAAGTGGATTTGTTATTGGGATGGTTGAATGTTATGTGTTCAAGTTGAATAAAGCCCTGTATGGGCTAAAAAAATCTCTAAGGTAATGGTATTCCAAATTTTATACTTGATTAAGGAATACATGTTTTAATAAAGGAAGAGTTGATAAAAATCTATATGTTAAAGAAATTCAGAATTTTTCCCTCATCATAGTAGTTTATATTGATGACATTATATTTTCTGGGAATGATGAAATTACTTGTGAAAGATTTTTTGAAGATATGAAAAAGTTTTTTGAGTTGTCTATATTTGGTAAAATGAAATACTTTCTTAGTTTATAATTATTACAAAAGAAGAAACACAATTTTCTTTCCCAAGAAAAGTATATTAAGGAGCTTCTTAAGAAGTTTGGTATAAAGAATTAAAAACCTGTTTCCAAACCAATATCAGTGGGAACCTAGGTGAATAAATATGTAGAAGGTAAAGAAGTTGATCAAAAGAGTTTTTAAAGCTCATAGAAGGTTTTTTATATTTGACTGGCTCACGACCTGAAATTATTTATGTTTTCACCTTATGTGAAATATTTCAAAGTGATCCAAAAGAATCACATTTTTTGGCTGAAAAAACAATTCTTAGACATATCAAAGGTACATAAAATTTTGTTATTAGTTGTGATATCTTAAAAAGTATTGACTTGTTTGGATATTCAAATGCTAATTTGACATGAAATGTTGATGATAAAAAATCCAAATATGGTGAAGTTTTATTTCTGGGGAAAAGTTTTGTTAGTTGGAATACAAAGAAAAAAATTTAGTAACTCTTATCACGGATGAAGATGAGTATGTTGATGCCACTCAAGATGCTACCCAACTTATGTGGATGATGACTCAATTGGAAGGCTTACTTGTTTAATTGTAGTTACCTTTTCTCTTGGGTTTCGGTAATCATATTCCCATCAACCTGAATAGAAACCCAATATAAAATTATCATTCAAAACATACTGATATCACATATCATTACCTTAAAGAGCATGTGGAGAAGAATGAATTGAATCTGGAGTATGTTCCTATATAGGAAAAAGGTATTAACATTTTGAAAAAACATTTACCAAAAGAAACTTTTCAAAAACTAAGATTGAACATGGGCGTCTAACCTCTTCCTCATCAAGGTTGAGGTATGAATTTTTTCCCCTCTCTTATCTTGTCTTTGGGTAGTGTTGTAAAGAGGGATATTTTTTTTCATAAATCTATCCATTGTTATGCGATAAACCTCATAAGGAAGCATGTAAAAGGGGGATTTGTGGGCAATCTATGATTTTGACATGTGAATGTGTGAAGTATTATAACTATTTGTTTGAGTTTTTATAGGAAAATTTTGTTAACAAGAAAGTGGATAAAAAATATAAAGAAGTGAAGAAATATGAGGATGTTTTGTAAGTCACTACTTTTGGACAACATGGTTTTTTATCTGTTATTCTTATTTCCTATAATGAGTAAGCTCATGTATAATTAGAATTATTGATAAGTAATCCATTTATTGAGGTTAAAAAGTTCAATGATTTATGATTATTGTTTGAAAAAAAAATTAAAGGGGGTTATTGTTGGGACCAAGTTTTCTAGAAGCTATTTTTAGATGATGAATGAAGTGGTTTTTAAGAGAACTTTATTTTGTTTTCAAAGAAAAAAATCATCAAAACTTTATATTTATTGGTGATCAAACTGAAAATTGTATTTAAGATTTTGGATTCATAATACTTAAGAAAGGCCATAAGATTGGGAAGATGTTTTCTAGAAGATAAGGCTCATCAAACACACCATGGTTCAGATATGAGGTTATAATTGTAATTTGGAAGGGAATAAGTTTCTACTTAAATTAGGTAAAAATATTATGATAATTTTCTTTTTTGTAATTCAAAAAAGTCATAAGTTTTCTAGAAACATGTGATGAAATCCTTATTATGGATAGGGGAGATATGGTCAGGCCAATCGTATAGAAGATTGGTTGGGAGGAAATATGTTGCTAGAAGGATGGTAAGTTATAATACTTTCCAAGGTTAGTCAAATGATGATACAATGTTCTTAATCATACTCAATGTGAAGAGGAAGTCATGATACAAGAATAATTTTTGTGGAATAATTTTTTTTAAAGCTAAATATTTGTAGTCTGAGTTCATTGGTATGAGATCACCATAAAAATATTTTTTTGAAGGTTGATAAGGTTGATCAAAAGGTGAATTTATAAAGATTATGGTTTTTAGTAAGAATAATCATCCACAAGAAACAAATATTCAAAGAAAGAAGTTAAGTGTTGGAATTTCATTGGTATCATAATTAGAAAATGAAGGAAGTTACCGAAGTCTAAACTGCTTGAATCGATCTATTAGATCTGGTGGGCCACCGATTATCGAAGTCATACAAACATTGATCATTAGATAAAAATTGGATGAAGAATTGTTTTTTTGGTAATTTTTTGGGACCAATAAAAATAAAATAAATTGGTAGTTGTTGAGACCATTGAATAAGAAAATAAGATAAGTTTGTTGGGACCAGTGTGAAGAATAACATCAAAGATCAATAAAAAATGTTTTAAAACTTTTTAAACAAGATAAAGTAATGATTTTTTTCAGATAGAAACTTTTTTTCCTTTTTGTATCAAGTTTTTCAAGACTACCAGACTGTATATGACACTGATGACTTCATCAGACACAATATCATCAGTTTGGGAAAAGAAGAAAAGGATAATTTCATGATTCTTGTGAAAGTGTTATCAAGGGGATCATAGATATGGTTGAAGAATTTTGAAGAATGTTTTTCATATGTTTCATTCAGTTTAGATCAATGTAATAAAGAATCTTTAATCTCTATAATGATGAATAAATCAGAATGAGTATTTGGTTCTGAGAATCGTAATGAGAAGAAAAATTATTTGTTTTCAAGTTGGTGTAGAGAAACATAAAGAAAAATATGTTGTCTTCTTCATAATGGAAGAATTATAATGGAAAATTAGAATGTAAATAAATATTTAAGATAAATATTGAAGTGATATGAAGTTGTGATAAGATTCAAGAAGTATCGAGAAGTGTTGAGAAGAACTAAAGGATTCAAAATATGCTCCAAAAATTTAATGGAAATTGAAGTTTAAGGAAATTTTTTTGAGCGGGAAAAGTTTTCAAAAACCCACCCAAACCTTATTTGGATCACCTATAAATAAAGTAAGTACTTTATACTTCCATGATACTTGTACTATTCCCAGGTGAATAAGAGAGAAGAAGGAGCATGAAATAATTCTAGAGAGAAGGAGTTTCCATATTGTGTTTTCGTGAAGAAGTATTTCGAACATAAGAATGCAGGATAAGAGAGGAGATCATATCCAAATGATCACTGTTTTGGGATGAATAATTAGACTAGAAATTGGAATAACATTTCTAGAATTAGAAAAAATAAGTTTAGTATTATCTCAACTATATTCTAACTGTATTATATTTCTATATTGAGCTATCAGGTTAAGAAATTAGACTAGAAAATCAGGATGAGTGTCATTACGATGTTTAGAAGAAGTTTTTTCATAATTCTAGGTAATAAAGTGAATAATTGTTTTGAAGATATTATTTGTGAAAGCTGACCAAGAATCACAACATGTTTTTTACAAAAATTGTATTACATCATTTCATGTTATGTGAAGCACAAGCATTGTTGTATTGAACATAGTGATACACGATTGTAAGGGAATGTCATACTCATTATATTCCATGAAAAGGTATTTTTTCTAGTATATTGTGTGGTATTGGATTGTTTCCAAACCATACTGAGGATGTAGCTACTCTTGTTGAGTAGTTAACCTTGTAAATTATTATGTTCTTATGGATGTGTGTTTGGTTTTATTTTCAGCAAGGTAACAAATATTCAAAAGAAAGAAAAGGTTGTTTTGAAAGAAAGGAAAATTAAAAGAAAAATACATAACTAATTCATCCCATCCTCCTCTCAGTGATAAATTTATCCTAATAGGCATTCTTAATAACTAGGGGAACACATAGACAAAAGGGATGAGCTAAAAATCCTAATAATGGAATAACCAAGGAAAATAAGCACTGAACATGAGTCAAAGGCATAACATGATAACATGAAAGGCATGGAACATGAATAAAATTTATAGTAATATCATAAAAAATTGATTTCATATGATCATGGAAATATAGGAATGTGGCAGAAACACATAACATGAAAAAACACTAGTTAAGGCTAACTTCCTAGATGGTATCACATGGTGGACAAAGTCCCATAATGGATTAGGTTTACTCCATAATCCTATACATGACGTCTCATGAGAATAAACATTACCAAATGAATTGGAGCACTGTAATGTCTCGGATTTTCTGTGTATTATTTTTAAATATTATATGGAATTAATTCGAGACCGGGCGTGAAGACGGCACATCATTCCGAGGTCCAGTGAGCCCGGATGGTGGTTTGAACTTTTTTAAGTTAAGTGAGTCGGCACTTGTGCGTGGTTGTGGGAGTTTACAAACAGATTCTCGGATTAAAAATCTGAGGGCACTGTTGCGTTCGGGGCGATGAATTTACCTAATAACGAGCCTAACCTCGACCAGCGCGGGTCAAGGGAAAAATTTAATTTTGTGGACGTCTTTAGTAAAATAAAAATAAAATAAATTGCTAAATGTTTATTTTATTTTTATGGAAACATACGCTGCAGCGCATCGACAAGGCAGCTGTTTCAGTCATTAATGTTATGTTATAATGACTCAGAAATAGCAACGCTGGCTCGTTAATACTGCAGTGTATTTTGAATGTCAATACGTTACCTTTTTATTGGGATGATCAAACGTCAATCGTTGGAGAGAAAACTATGGAGAAAACTCTCGGCAGTGAACGAAGATGGATCGAAGCTGCGAATCGTTGTGTCAACGACGTTGAAGGATCTCGACGATGTCGACAGTGCGACAACTTTGTCGGCGATTGATCCCAGTTGAGGTAGGGGTTTGTTATTTGAATTATTTTCCCATTTTTGGTTTTAAACGAAGAACGCGGATAAACCATGAAAAAGTTGATATGCAGATTCATTCCTTCTTGCGGGAGGGATTTATCGGGATGATTCGGGGAATTGATCCATGTTGTTTTGTTATTGTTGATTCTTATTCTGTTTAAGACTGCTAACAGAAGCAGATCAACACCGTGACAAAAAACGGTGGGGGTTCATTCCTCACTTTGTTTATTTGATTTTCCCCCTTTATTTTCTCGTGCGTTCTTCGTGTTCTTCGCGGGGCAAAGAACAAAGGAACTTTTCGCATCCATTCCGTGACACAACGATCCCAAATCGAAGGTTCGACACCACAATGACCTTGCAGAGGTGCGGAGACGATGGCGGATGATGAATCAGACCGGATTGGAAAAGGGCGTTCTTTGAGTGTTCTTCGCGCGAAAGATCAAATCATGTTTTCAGAGCCGATCAGAGGTCTGAAAACATCGAGAGCAGCTTCATGGTGTCGGGGCAACCAAAACTTGTAAGTTTCACAGCGATCGGACGACCGGATCAACGAACAGATCATCACCGGAGGCGTGATGGCAGAAGTCCGTGTTTCTAGAAATTTCTAGAATACATGGTGTGTACTTCTGAAGAACATGCTATGTAGTACTGGAAGTGGATAGGGTTTTGGGGGTCAGAGAAGAATCACACGGCGTGCGACCCTGGTCACACGGCGTGTTGGACTTTCCCCGAAGCTCGGCATGTATTTTGGGAAGTACACAGACACGAGATGATCTACACGGCTTTATAACATGATGTGTATAGAATGGAAGAGGCGGCTACATGGGACTCGGCATGTATCCAGGGGATACACAGACACGGTATGGAGTACACGACAAGTACTCCATCACACGGCCAGTCGAGGCCAGTAATGCGGGTCACCCCGTGTACCGATTACACGGGTTGAAGTACACGAATTGATGACCGTTTACGGGTGCATGGCCAGCATACATGGGGCTAACCCCAGTCACTCGGACACGGCGTGTACATCGTACTACACGCTGTGTACTCAGTTTTTCTACACGACCAGCCTACGACACGGGCCATTGTACATGGGCAGTACCCGAGGTCAGACAACACGGTGTGTAACCTTCTACATGCCATGTACTTTTTGGAAAATGGCATGGTAATCTTGTTCACCGTATCTTGGACATCTTTAGTTTGGGTTAGTGCCCCTTCTTCTCATTCCCCTAAAGGTCATGCATCATTTCCTCACACAGAAGTATGATCCCTTCAGTAGGACTTTCTGTGATAGAGTCAGGAATCCATCAGAGAGGCCCGGATCGAGATCCTCTATCCATTCCTGGCCCTAGGTAGAGTCAAGAATCGACGTGACCAACTATACCGGGCGTCGATCCTCTACCTAGCTGCTGTATCACCTAACAGGTGAATCCGGATGAGTCGCGGTATCCTCCATGGCCATGGCAGTGATCCTCATCTTTGTATCGTGATCTTTTCCACTCAGGAGTGTGTCTCCCATAATGAGTGCTTATATCTATCAGAAATCTTCCCACTCAGGAGTGTGTGTCCCATAATGAGTGTGACTACCTCTCGTGATGGTTCCTGGCGGACGGTACTTCTTGGACGTACGTCATTAGAGCTATAAGACTCATGGAGTGTGTTCTCCCAGGACGAGTGCTTTGCGGAATCTTTGAACTAAGTCCCTAACGGGGGTATGCGGTTTTGCAACTTGTCTCTAGACTATGGGTCTGGGTTACTAGTATATCTGGGTTGTTTTATATATTCTGTAGACATACACTGTGCATAGCTGACTGTACCTTTAATTTGTATACCATTTTGTGGTTTTCGGGGTCCTCTAATGAGTATTGTTTTACTCACCCATGCATGGGATTTGACCGCACAACTCATTTCTTGTGTAGACGAGAAACCTTTTGACAGAGTCCAGGGAGGACCGGGATAGGACTGAGATTTCTAAGTTCCCTACAAGCCGAGGCGTTCCTACAGCTACAAGCAGCAGTCCCAGTACCTTTTGTGTTTACAGGTTGGACTTTGCAGTTTTTAGACTCTTGTTTTTTGTGGGCTTGTATTCTGGCCCCATTTAGTTTTTAGTACTCTACCTTTCTTCGTACTCTATTGGTTGGGTTTAGTTGTATGCATGCATTTTTTTGTTCCTTAGTGGTTTTTACATTTCAGCATTGTGGGCTTGGAGATGTGTGTGGGTACAGGTACATAGGTAATGCCTCCCATGTTAGTAATATGCCTACTCGGTGCTAGTCACCTGCCCCTGGCTTATTGGAGGCGGGGTTGGGGAGTCATGTTGCGGGCCCCACTAGGACGGGTCGTGACAGAGTGGTATCAGAGGTGGTCGGTTCTACCTTAGGACCAAGAGTATGTGAGTTTGGTTTGGGGCAATAGTGTTGAGTGTCTCAGATTTGGATCTCAGGACAGAGACTCCAGTGTTGGTGCGACGACCAACGTATCCATACACTAGGACTCTGATAACCTGCTTTTCAACTCGGTACACGAAAACACGGGTTGCGGGGGAATAAAAGGTACATACATCATATAGGAATGGTTTTTGTTTTCCATGTCCTTTGTGTCAGCTATCCAGATATACTCTTTGACCATGGTACATCTTGTTTCCCTACATGATGCCTCCGCGACGCATACCCGCTAGGATTCAGCAGCACGATCACGAGGATGACCCCCTCAGTGATGAGGCTTTGATACAGGGACCAGTTCCCCATGCGTTTCCACCAGGTGGTGCACCATTTATTCCACCACCAGTCGAGCAACCAGTGGTACCTGCAGTATCGATCGGTGAGGAGCGCAGGTTTAGCGCGCTCCATGAGTTCCAGAGACAGAGACCCCTCAGGTTCCGAGGTGAGCCCGACCCTCAGGTGGCTGAGGACTGGCTTGATGTGGTGACTAGAGGTTTCCATCTAGTGAGGACACCAGCAGACCAAATAGTGATCCTAGGAGCGAGCCTTCTTCAGGGTACGACGGGATAATGGTTGAGTCTGACCACACAAACTCATGAAGATGATACTCTTTCATGGACGGAGTTTGAGAAACTCTTCAGGGAGGAGTTCTCTCTAGTTATGATGATATTTGTACGCATCCAAGAGCTTCTTCAGCTCCAGCAGGGCAGTATGACAGTACCTGACTATTCATCGAGTTTCACCAACCTCACCAGGTACTCGATGGATATGGTCAGGGATCAGTACTTCAGAGCTTAGACCTTTGAGAAAGTTCTACAAAGAGACATTCGAGCTAGTGTCGTACCTCTATGCATATAGACTTATGCTGGAGTGCTCGAGCAGACCTTGGTGACCGAGAGCTTCTTGGCGGAGCAGAGACAGCCACCGACAATCAGCAGCAGACAGACAGGTGTAGAGACCCCGACAGTAGGGAGCCGACGTCAGGCAAAAGGATCTGGACGTGGGAAATGTCATAGGAGGACCCAGGACAGGGGATCAATAGTCCCTAGATCTCGGGCTGGATCCAGTCATCCTAGGGAGAAGTGATGCTACACATGCGACAGTAGGGGACACCTCGCTAGAGATTGCCTGACCCGTCGAGATGCTGACAAAGAAGCGGTGGACGGACCACCGAGACAGAGGAAGAGAATGGAACAAGAAAACCCGACAGGTGGCGGACGTGGTAGAGGAGCAGGGAGAGCTACAGGTGGTGGCAGATGCTTCGACTTACTTCCACCACCACCCCCAGGAGGTCTGCACCAGGCTCAGGGAGCTAGGGGATAGGGGCGGAGACAACTACATGTGGTCGAGGCATAAGACCCAGGGACTCCATGGATGATTCGAGGTACGATCTATGTATTATATACCTTAGTTTCCATGCTTATAGACATAGGTTCCAGTCATTCCTTCATATCCACATGTCTTTCATGAAACCTCGAGATTCCGGTAGAACCGTTGACTCGATCCTTACGTTTGGAGACACCTACGGGAGGAGACTCGATGATCACGCACCTTTGCAGACAGTGTGATCTTACCCTTAGAGGTGAGAGTTTCGGTTGTAACCTCTTGGTGGTAGCTTTGAGGCCTTATGGCGTCATTCTCAGTATGGATTGGTTATCTTTGGTCCATGCCCATATTGACTGTTTTAGGCAATGAGTGTGGTGTGTCCGCCATGATGGAACAAGGTTTTCCTTTTTCAGAGAAAAGGAAACCCAGGCAACATAGAATGGAATTATGCACAAGAGGGTGCAGTCAATAACTCATGAGTTGGCTAGAAATTCCCTTGGAGTAGTGGATGTTGTGAGCTCCTAGTTCCCAGTAGTAGTGGCGGAGTACGAGGACGTCTTTCATGAAGATGTTCCGGGATTACCTTCCTACCGGGAGATCAATTTCTGCATCAACTTACACCCTGAGACGACACTAATTTCCTAATCAGCATATCGGATGGCTCCCACAGAGATTCGTGAGCTGAGGGTGCAGTTGTAGGATTTCAAGAGCAAGGGTTTCGTGAGACCCAACATCTCACCCTGAACGGCCCCAATCTTGTTTTCCAAGAAGGCAGACGGGAGTCTGAGGTTGTGCGTGGATTTCCGGTGCCTGAACCAGGTGGTGGTGAAGAAACAAAATCCACTGCCGAAAATCGATGATGTAACAACCTGAGATTTTATAAGATATATTCCTTTTAATTTATTTCATATCTTCTGTTGTACGCTACACCAAGATTATTTTTCACTTTACGCAACACCGTATTAGCTTGCAGTATACGCAACACTATTCTTAGATTGTGTTACACACAATTTCAAGTTTGTTTTATAATATTCATTCTATGCAACATTGATTGTATATATATATATATATATATTAAATGTATAAATGAAATATGGTTGGATTCTGTTATACAAAACAACGAAGGATTCTTGCACAACACGTAACCCTGACTTGGCTTGCATTACACGCAATCGCGACTTTCCTCGATAGCATGTGTTGTACGCAATATCAGGTTTTACTAAACAATGATATATGGTTATAATATTATTATGAACTAGCTGTTATGAATAGTATTAACTACATTTTGAATTTTATAACCTTATTATTCATCTTACACATTTTCTAGAACATGGTATAAGAACAAAATAAATTTTTTCGGGTAAAATAAGTATTTTTCAAAAAATGCAGTTTTGCCGCCTTTTGATGGAGCACCCACTCTAAATATAGTTTTTGACATGTTTATAAGTTCAATTTTACAAAATAAAATTATAAATTTGAATCAGAATATAAAAATTTATATTGGATAAAGTTTTGATATTTTTCTCATAACTTTCATATTTTAATGAATAGTAAAAACACGCTATATTTTAATTAAAAACAACTTTTTTCATCATAATAATTTATATAGTTAAATTATAATATTGAATGGTTTTAAAGTATAAATAGAATATATTTTTACCATTTAATATAATGTATATAATTATCCTTGATTTTACATTGAATTCGTAGGTTAAATAAATTCAATCTTTTGCAATGTTTTAAACAAAAACCCATTTTCTTTCGACAACGTGATTAATTTTAATTTAATTTATGAAACTTCTGTATATTGAATTTGAAAAAATGGATTCCATATTTGGAATCAGTGGGTCCAAATTATATTAATAGACTACTTTTTATTTTTGGGCTTTATGAATAGTAACAACGGTAAATTTTATTTACCATAGTAAAAGGTAAATGAGGTAATTAAGAGTAAAAATAATATTATAGAATTATCCTAATACTTGTATTAATACAATTTTATGATTATAATTTGTACTAAGTCATATTTGGGTCGAAATAGAATCCATTAGAACCCACTTGTAGGTGATTAAGACCTTTAGTTTATTTTATTTGAAGGAAAGTGAAATATGTCTCACTCAACTTTAATAATTAAAGTATTTTTAATATAAGTTTATACAGAATATAAATTTGTTTATAAATACTCATTTGAAAGATAAAATGTTTTTCTTTTTCATGGTAATTTATTTGTAATTTTTAAGAGTTATTTAATTACCTTATTATCTTATACATTAATGACGTAGAAATTATTTATTTAGTGAAAAATCAATAATATAGTTTTTATAGAAATAGTAATATATATCAAAAGGCCAAAAAATATGAAAAAAACTTATTATTAGTGTATATATAAACCCTAATAATCCACTGGACGAATTTTTGACCATTTGGATCCTTATTAAGGCGATTATGACACTTATATTATTTTATTTTAAATGATGCCAAAGTTGTCACCTTCATAATTTAATAAATATAAAAATTTAAATATTGTGATTTTAAGATGATAAATTCGAGTAAAAGTATTATTGTGAAAGGTAATATATTTATATTCATCATAGGATTTTAGTTTTAATTTTTATGCAAAAATAATTATATTAAATAATTATACAAAAATATTGTAGTAATTATTTTATTAAGAGATAAACCAAGTAAATGGTTTTAAAAATAATAAAATAAATATTATATGAACTATTTAATGTTCTCCACTAATTTTATAGATACATACGACCTTTTATGAATCTATTAAAGCTTTTATTTTGAACATATATTCTGTATATATTTTATTTAAATTCAATTAAATGAATAGTGTAAAAATTGACACTATTGTTATTTTATAAAAATAACATATTATAAAATTGTTTAAAAATCATAAAAATATTTAAAAATTATAAATTTAAATTTATATAATCTAAAATGTTATAAAGTATCCAATTATGGAAAATTCACAACAAATAAGTAATTATTTGTTATAATTTAAAATTTAGAATGTTATTACCACAAATAAAATTAAATTGATTAAATGAGGATAAATCAAGTTGATAATGTTTAAAATAAATTCCTAACATGTATAAATTTTATTGGTTGATGATATTACAACCCTATATAATCTTATCTTTAGATATGAGTCATTTTGGAAGTTTTTATGTGGGTTTGGGATTTAATATAAACTAATATTTCTTATATTTCCAAAGGTGCCCCTCTCCTCCCTTATAAAAGGGCACCTCCTCCCTCTCTTCCTCACACCACTTTGAGCCTTCAATCTCGGCCAAACCCGGCCAAATTCTCTTCTCCACTTCCCTAGAAACATCCTAGAGGTCCTGGTATTTTTCAAAGACCAATTTTAGTTCCCTAAGAGTAGGTTTCAAAGAGGCGCTTCAAAGAAGAGGTAATGTCCGTTACCGATTCTTTCAACTTTATTTCTTCTTCCACTTCTTATTCTTTAGTTGTTTCATTATGAAGTAATAACATAAGTATCACTCATATAATTATATGTTATTATAAGTATTAAACAACCATATTTCACCATCTATCCATCCTATGGAAAACGAAATCACCGTGCATGCGTACGTACGGAATACCGTCTCCACGCCGTGGTGTAATCTATTTTCCACCACCACCTTACTTGGATGGGTATAATGATGAAAGTAATGAATATATATGATTATGGTATAGTGATATTGATTATGAAATATTATACATACACTCCAATATAATTCCATGGGAACGATATCATCGCTCGTGCGTACGTACAGATTACCGTCTCCACGACGCGATGAGATTCATTTTTCATGTTAAAAATTAAAGAATGATTATAAAGTATATATAATAAGTAATAATGAAATATATGACATAATAATGCTAATATATTTATGTACATATATATGTATGTCATATACGCAATTCCATTCAATTTAATAAGGAAACAAAAACAACGTTCATCCGTACGTACGACCTACCGTCTCCATGAACGGTGTATTTATTTCCATTTATCGATCTATTATATATATGTATATTATTAATATATATTATATATAAATCATGTTTTACATTCTGGATGTAATTAATCGTGATCTATGTAATCATATGAATAACTACAAGTTAAAACACGAATGACAAATGAAACAATTTTACCCAAAACACTACTTTAACATGAATTTACAAAAGAATGAGTAATATAAAGTCATAAGTGAACCATATATGATATAATAACAATGAATATGACTATTTAATAATTCAATGACATTATTTAAATCATTATACATGAGTATTGGATACGTACGAAGCATATCAGACCTAAGGTAAGGGATAATTATTCCAATCTCATTCTTATCCGAGATTGTTTATTTGTACATATTTACTGGGGTTATTTCTATCATCCATGTCCATGTTTTATAAAATTGTTTTCATGTATGTTTAAATTCCTTTTTACCCATTTTTGAATTTTACTACATGGTATGTAAGGAATCTTTCTTTTGTTTACGTTACGATGTACTTTTTTTGACTTTTCTGGCAAAAGTACGAGAAGAATGTTTTTTTAACTTATACGGCACGAACAGATTTTTATGGTTTTATAAAGCCTTATTTTCATGAAGCTTCCTCCAAAATATTTCATGACTACTTTAAACAAAATCGTTTTCTTTTAAAATTTCATGACATTTTGTGAAAAGAGAATGATTTTGAAGAAGAATGGATATTTTCCTCAAGAATTCATTTCAAGTGTTTTATCAAAACCATTTTTCATCTAAGATGACATTATTTAATATGTGTTTGTTTCAAGTATCATGTATCTATGATTTAAATGGTTTCACTTTTATTATTTTGAAATGATATCCATTACTTTTATATGGATTATGTGATGATGAGATGATGTTTATGAAACCCATTTTATTCGTTGGGTTATTATGAATGATGTATGTTATTTTGTGGCACAAGTAAGAATGATTTCATTATGAGATGGGTGGGACCTATATCTCCCTCCAATGAATTGGGTAAAGATTTATATCTCATGATATAGACATGGCTAGAATGGTAAGTTAATCCGGTTCAGTGTTACAGGACTGAAACGAGGAGTGAACTCGATTCAGAAAGGGACTTTGTCCACTAAGATGGTCATGGAAGCAATGCCTTGGCTACTATGGAAATCATAACAAGTGCTGAATGGTTTCCACAATTACATGTTTTATTCCCATGCTAGTTTATCATGATTAATGTTCCTTTATGATCTATTCTTTATGTACTTCCATGATTTATGTCTTTGCTCAAGATTTTGATGTTTAGATTTTATGTTCATGTTTTTGCATTCAAATGTTTATGGATTATTTTATGTTCATTATGTTTTCCCTTACTGAGTATTTGAGCTCACCCTTTTTATGATTTATTTTCCCTAGGAAGTAAAGAAAGGTTTTAGGTAAGGAAACAAAAAGGGGAAGATCGTTATGGGAGTTGTTGAAGATATTTCAACATGATTAGAAGTTTATATTCCGAGTTTCCAAAGACACTAAACTATTACAATCCTTGTGTGTCTATTTTTGTTATGTATTAAGTATTCCACAAAAGTAATGTAATGTCCATGTACGTCAAGCTTTGGGTCTCTACAGTTGGTATCAGAGGAAATGTTTAGTTAACCTTTGGAAACTAGGATGCGAAAACGTTAGTGAGATCCCTAGAGATATTTCTAAGGTATGTCTAGGGATGTACCTAAGGATAAGTATAGTTATAGGATATAGTCCTAGAACTATGGTAACAACTTTAGAATTTAACCTAAGATGTTAGATATTGATGGTACTCCCCCTTTATTATGTTTTTTTCCCTAGTATGATTTTTATCTCTCACAGTATTCTTTTTGGGTTTTAGAAAATGGCTAGAAAGAGGAAGATTCCCGATAATGGAGGATATGATGGACAATGGAATGATATTATTAATGAGAAACCAAATGAAAAGGGATTTGGAAGTCCAAACATCGTTATTATTCCTAATCAGTAATATCATAATATGATCAATAATCTCAAATTTGGTAAGTTTCCTGACTCAGATAATAAGTGAAAGATTGAGTTTTATGATGATCATAGAGGAAAGAAAGTTCAATTCCCCTCATGTAAATCATGTGGGAAGAGGCATTAGGGAGATTGTTTCAAAGGAACTGGAAGATGCTTTGGGTGTGTAAAAGAAGGACACAAATCCAGTAAGTGCAAAGGAAAAGGTTCAGTTAACACCATGGAAAAGGATAATGGTATTGCTATGACATCAACAATGGTTAAATGTTTTAAATGTGGAACGTACGGGCATTATGTAAACCAATGCCCTAAGGGAAAGTCTCATGAAGAGAATCAGTATGGCCGTATGGGTAGTATTTATGTTGATGATGATAAAGAGACTACAAATGATATGTGAGATGAAAGAATTGTTAAAGCTTGATCAATGGTTTAAGAAGGTAGTGGAATGATTACATGTTTATCAAGTGTAATGTTGTATAAGTAATCTCATGGTACTATGGAATAAAGAGACATCTAAGGATTATTACACTATTGTCTTTCCTTAAGTTTTGAATGTATATGATTAATGGTACTAGTGACCATGAATGGTTATTCAAATATTTTTGGAATGTAGATGATATGCGCATAATGAAGGGATAAGGAGAAAATTAAATGTTTGATGGTATTCATGAGCTCATGAATAATATAAGGAGAAGATCATATCATGGTTTGAGTATATAGAATATTTGGATTTTGGTATGTGGAAAGAGTTAACTTTTGGCAGCATTCATGTTTTCACTAAGGTTTAATGGGTATTAATTTTTCAAGAGAATACATGATTAAGGTATTCACATGATTGGAATGTGATCAACAAGATATATGGGGGATAAATTATGGTATTCACATGCTTGGTTGATGACATTTCAAGTAATCGTTTTCTTTATACTATGAGATTGGACATATGTATTTTGGATAAGCCTAAAGATTGGAATGAATTATGTTGGACATAAGTTAGTATTGTTTAAGGGTAGATTTTTTCCCGATATTATTTATAATGAAGTTTTAGAAAAAGGACAACCTGTAGGATGGGCGACAACCCATTGCGTCGGACAAGACTGTGGAAATCGAACCCACAACCGAAGTGAAACTGGCCTTTATCGCCTACCACTGGCCTACAGGAAGTCCCTGGTTAATAGAATATAGTTTTATTTTATTAAGCGGTATGATATATGAAGTATAAGTTCAGTTTTGGAACCATATACGATTAATCTAACCATAAGATGAACTTATAACTTTTGCTAACCTTTTGTTTGAAACAGATGAAATGAACCATCATTCTATCACATGATATGCGAACACATCACGAATAACAAATTCAACTTCATTTCTTTAAGGGATGAAGTGGAAATTGTTCAAATCACGAAAAACAATGAGATTGTACCAAAATCATGTAAGTATTTCTTTTAATTCATCAAATTTAGGGAAATGATCTTGAAAAAAAAATGTTGTCCTAGTGATCTTATATCCGATGAATCAGATGGTACCTTAGATCATCAAAAATCTATGGATTTGTAATTTATTTCCTTTTCATAGCTATGTTCTCTACCACTCTCCATCAGAACGTGATGGTTAGATTTTTCTTCCATATCCATATTTTTTTCACCTATGTTATCCTATGTGGAAAACCAGTGATTAGTTAATTTGCGTAACCATTAAATTTGATACTTCAGTTTTTAAAGATAGGTTTTGGTATTCCCTTTTTATGATGTGGGTTTCTACTAAAGAAACTTTCAAGTATTAAACCATTTATAACTCCGACGAATTTCGAGGGAAAAATTCATTTTAAGGGGGGTAGAATGTAACAGCCCGAGATTTTATAAGATATATTCTTTTTAATTTACTTCATATCTTCTATTGTAAGCTACACCAAGATTATCTTGTGCTTTAAGCAATACCATATTAGCTTGCAGTATACACAACACTATTCTTAGATTGTGTAACACACAATTTCAAGTTTGTTTTATAATATTCATTCTACGCAACATTGAGTATATATATATATATTAAATGTATAAATGAAATATGGTTGGATTCTGTTATATGAAACAATGAAGGATTATTTAACAACACGTAACCCTGATTTGGCTTGCATTACACGCAATCACGACTTTCCTCGATAGCGTGTGTTGTACGCAATATCAGGTTTCACTAAACAAGGATATATGGTTATAATATTATTATGAACTAGATGTTATGAATATAATTAACTAAATTTTTAATTTTATAACCTTATTATTCATCTGACACATTTTCTAGAACATGGTATAATAACAAAATAATTTTTTTTGGGTAAAATAAGTATTTTTCAAAAAATGCAGTTTTGCCGCCTTTTGATGGAACACCCACTTCAAATATAGTTTTTGACATGTTTATAAGATAAATTTTACAAAATAAAATTATTATTTTGAATCAGGATATAAAAATTTACATTGGATAAGGTTTTGATATTTTTCTGATAACTTTCATATTTAAATGAATAGTAAAAGCACGCTATATTTTAATTAAAAACAAATTTTTTCATCGTAATAATTTATATAGTTAAATTATAATATTTAATGGTTTTAAAGTATAAATACAATATATTTTTACCATTTAATATAATTTATGTCATTATCCTTGATTTTACATTGAATTCGTAGGTTAAATAAATTCAATCTTTTGCAATGTTTTAAACAAAAACCCATTTTCTTTCGACAACGGGATTAATTTTAATTTAATTTCTGAAACTTATGTGTATTGAATTTATAAAAATGCATTCCATATTTGGAATCAGTGGGTCCAAATTATATTAATAGACTACTTTTTTATTTTTGGGCTTTATGAATAGTAACAACAGTAAATTTTATTTACCATAGTAAAAGGTAAATGGGGTAATTAAGAGTAAAAATAATATTATAGAATTATTCTAATACTTGTCTTAATACAATTGGATGATTATAATTTGTCCTAAGTCATATTCGGGTCTAAATGGAATCCATTAGAACCCACTTGCAGGTGATTAAGACCTTTAGTTTATTTTATTTGAAGGAAAGTGAAATATGTCTCACTCAACTTTAATAATTAAAGTATTTTTAATATAAGTTTATACAGAATATAAATTCGGTTATAAATTATCATTTGAAATATAAAATGTTTTTCTTTGTAATGGTAATTTATTTGTAATTTTTAAGAGTTATTTAATTACCTTATTATCTTATAAATTAATGATGCAGGAATTATTTATTTAGTGAAAAATCAATAATATAGTTTTTATTGAAATAGTAATACATATCAAAAGGCCCAAGAATCTACACAAAACTTATTATTAGTGTATATATAAACCATAATCATCCACTGACCAAATTTTTGACCATTTGGATCCTTATTAAGGCGATTATGACACTTATATTATTTTATTTTAAATGATGCCAAAGTTGTCACCTTCATAATTTAATAAATATAACAATTTAAATATTGTGATTTTAAGATGATAAATTCGAGTAAAAGTATTATTGTGAAAGGTGATAGATTTATCTTCATCATAGGATTTTAGTTTTAATTTTTATGCAACAAATAAGTATATTAAATAATTATACAAAAATATTGTAGTAATTATTTTATTAAGAGATAAACCAAATAAATGGTTTTACAAATAATAAAATAAATATTATATGAACTATTTAATGTGCTCCACTAATATTATAGATACATATGACCTTTTATGAATCTATTAAAGCTTTTATTTCGAACATGTCTTATGTATATATAATTTATTTAAATTTAATTAAATGAATAGTGTCAAAATTGACACTATTGTTATTTTATAAAAATAACATATTATAAAATTGTTTAAAAATCACAAAAATATTTAAAAATTCTAAATTTAAATTTATATAGTATAAAATGTTATAAAGTATCCAATTATTTAAAATTCACAACAAATAAGTAATTATTTATTATAATATAAAATTTAGAATGTAATTACCACAAATACAATTTAATTGATTAAATAAGGATAAATCAAGTTGATAATGTTTAAAATAAATTCCTAACATGTCTAAATTTTATTGCTTGATGATATTACAACCCTATATCATCTAATCTTCGGTTATGAGTCATTTTGGAAGTTTTTATGTTGTGTTGGGATTTAATATAAACTAATATTTCTTATATTTCCAAAGGCGCCCCTCTCCTCCCTTATAAAAGGGCACCTCCTCCCTCTCTTCCTAACACCACTTTGAGCCTTCAATCTCAGCCAAACCCTGCAAACTTCTCTAAAACACTTCCCTATAAACATCCTAGAGGTCCTGGTATTCTTCAAAGACCAATTTTAGTGCCCTAAGAGTAGGTTTCAAAGAGGCGCTTCAAAAAAGAGGTAATATCTATTACCGATTCTTTCAACTTTATTTCTTCTTCCACTTCTTCTTATTTAGTTGTTTCATTATGAAGTAATAACATCAGTATCACTCATATACTGATATGTTATTATAAGTATGAAACAACCATATTTCACCATCTGTCCATCCTATTGAAAATGAAATCACCGCGCGTGCGTACGTACGGAATACCGTCTCCACGCCATGGTGTAATCTATTTTCCACCACCACCTTACTTGGATGGGTATAATGGTGAAAGTAATGAATATATATGATTATTTTATAGTGATATTGATTTTGAAATAGTATACATACACTCCAATATAATTCCATGGTAACGATATCATCGCTCGTGCATACGGATTACCGTCTCCACGACGCGATGATATTCATTTTCCATGTTAAAAATTAAAGAATGATTATAAAGTATATATAATAAGTAATAATGAAATATATGACATAATAATGATACTGGATTTATGTACATATATATGTATGTCATATACTTAATTCCATTCAATTCAATAAGGAAACAAAAACAACGTTCATGCGTACGTACGACCTACCGTCTCCATGAACTGTGTATTTCTTTCCATTTATCGATCTATTATATATATGTATATTATGAATATATATTATATATAAATCATGTTTTACATTATGGATGTAATTAATTATGATCTAAGTAATCATATTAATAATTACAAGTTAAAACACGAATGACAAATGAAACGATTTTACCCAAAACGCTACTTTAACATGAATTTACAAAAGAACGAGTAATATAAAGTCATAAGTGAACCATATATGATATAATAACAATGAATATGATTCTGTAATAAGTAAATGACATTATTTAAATCATTATACAGGAGTATTGGATACGTACGAAGCATATCAGACCTAAGGTAAGGGATAATTATTCCAATCTTATTCTTATCCGAGATTGTTTATTCGTAAGTATTTACTGGGGTTATTTCTATCATCCATGTCCATGTTTTATAAAATTGTTTTCATGTATGTTTAAAGTACTTTTTACCCATTTTTGACTTTTACTACATGGTATGTAAGGAATCTTTCTTTTGTTTATGTTACGATGTACATTTTTTGACTTTTCCGGCAAAAGTACGAGAAGAATGTTTTTTTAACTTTTACAGCACGAACAGATTTTTACGGTTTTATAAAGCCTTATTTTCATGAATATTCATCCAAAAGAATTCATGAATACTTTCAACAAAATCATTTTCATTTAAAATTGCACGACATTTTGTGAAAAGAGAATTATTTTGAAGAAGAAAGGATATTTTCCTCAAAAATTCATTTCAAGTGTTTTATCAAAACCATTTTTCATCTAAGATAACATTATTTCATATGTGTATGTTTCAAGTATCATGTCTCTATGATTTACATGGTTTCACTTTTATTATTGTGAAATGATATCCATTACTTTTATATGGATTACGTGATGATGGGATGATGTTTATGAAACCCATTTTATTCATTGGGTTATTATGAATGATGTATGTTATTTTGTGGCACAAGTAAGAATGATTTCATTATGAGATGGGTGGGAACTATATCACCCTCCAATGCATTGGGTAAAGATTTATATCACATGAGATAGACATGGATGGAATGGTAAGTTAATCCGGTTCAGTGTTACAGGGATGAAACGAGGAGTGAACTCGATTCAGAAAGGGACTTTGTCCACTAAGATGGTCTTGGAAGAAATGCCTTGGCTACTATGGAAATCATAACAAGTGCTGAATGGTTGCCACAATTACATGTTTTATTCCCATTCTAGTTTATCATGATTAATGTTCCTTTATGATCTATTCTTTATGTACTTCCATGATTTATGTCTCTACTCAAGATTTTGATGTTTAGATTTTATGTTCATGTTTTTGCATTCAAATGTTTATGGATTATTTTATGTTCATTATGTTTTCCCTTACTGAGAATTTGAGCTCACCCTTTTTATGATTTATTTTTCCCAAGAAATAAAGAAAGGTTTTAGGTAAGGAAACAAAAAGGGGAAGATCGTTTTGGGAGTTGTTGAAGATATTTCAACATGATTAGAAGTTTATATTCCGAGTTTCCAAAGACACTAAACTATTACGATCCTTGTGTGTCTGTTTTTGTTATGTATTAAGTATTCCGCAAAAATAATGTAATGTCCATGTACGTCAAGATTTGGGTATCTACAAATGACCTCTTTGATCAGCTAAGAGGGGCACAATGGTTCTCAAAGGTTGACCTTCGATCAGGCTATCACCAGCTACGAGTACAGGATGAGGATATACCGAAGACTGCTTTCAGATGCCACTATGGTCACTATTAGTACTTGGTGATGCCTTTTGGCATGACGAACGCCCCCAAAGTATTCATGGGATTGATGAACCGGATCTTCCATCTATACTTGGACCGGTTCATAGTGGTCTTCATCGATGATATCCTTGTGTACTCGGCATCAGAGGAGGAGCATGCGAGACACTTGCGGATGGTTCTAGACGTACTTCGGGAGAACCGGCTTTATGGGAAGCTCTCAAAGTGTCAGTTCTGGATTCAGGAGGTTCACTTTCTGGGACATGTCATCTCAGAAGATGGAGTAGCTGTGGACCCAGCCAAGGTAGAGGATGTGTTTGCATGGGAACCACCTCGGAGCGTGACGGAGGTGCGGAGCTTCCTTGGGTTGGTAGGATATTACCGGAGATTCATTCTAGATTTCTCTCAGATATCAGCACCAATGATGACCTTGACCAGGAAGGGGAAACCCTTCATATGGATGGAGAAGTTCCAGAAAGCTTTTGAGCAGCTGAGATAGAGTTTGACGAGTGCCCCAGTATTGAGATTTCCGGAGGAGGGTGTCGAGTACGTAGTTTTCTGCGACGCATCAAGGACTGGGCTCGGCTGCATCCTGATGCAGTGGCACACAGTGATTGCTTATGGTTCGCACTAGCTTAGGCCACATTAGTAGAACTATGCAACCCATGATCTCGAGTTGGCAGTGGTGGTCTTCACATTGAAGATGTGGCGACACTACCTGATGGGTGAACGATTTATCGTCTACTCTGACCACAAGAGCCTCAGGTACATATTTTCAAAGAAAGATATGAATCTGCGGTAGAGACAATGTCTAGAGTTCCTCCAGGACTATGATTTCGAGATCATCTATACTCTTGGAAAGGGGAACAAGGTAGCATATTCTCTTAGTAGATGGTCGAGATCATAGTTGTTGAGTGAGGAGACACAGCTGTTAGCCGCGTTGCAGTTATCCTTCATGAATAGAGAGGATACAACTTACCTGCAGTCGATGGTTGCCACCCCTCCACTCTTATAGTGATTTAGGGAGGCATGGCTTGGGGATGTCAATCGTGTGGATTTACATGCTCAGTTATCCACATGACATGCTCCTGATGGATATTCACATGGTGGGGAGCACATACTTCTTTTCAGAGGACATGCTGTTGTACCAATGGTGTTGCAGGAGGAGGTCCTGAGGGATTTTCATACATCCCCTTTGGCAGTACATCCTGGGGTGACAAAGATGTACCAGGGTCTCTGACGACGGTTCTAGTGGTCAGGTATGAAGAAAGAAGTAGCAGAGTTCATTTCTCGATACCTCACATGCCAGCTGGTGAAGGCTGAGCACCGGGTTCTAGCGGGATTAGCTCACCCCCTGGAAGTTCCAGAGTGGAAGTGGGATGGAATATTGATAGAATTCATGACAGGCTTACCACAGACATCCAAGGGGCATGATTCCATCTGGGTGATCGTTGACCGACTCACCAAGTCAGCCCACTTCTTAGCTATCAGGGAGTAGAGTTCTGTAGAGATATTGGGACACCTCTACGTGTAGGAGATAGTTTGGCTTCATGGAATCTCCTTGAATATAGTATCAAATCGAGATGCCCGCTTCATATCCCGATTGTGGAAGGGATTGTAGGAGGCTTTTGGGACTCATCTACGCTTAAGCACAACATTTCATCCCCAGAATGATGGTCAGACGGAGAGGACCATTCAGGTTCTGGAGGATATGTTGCGAGCCTATATCTTGGACTTTGGTCGCAGCTGGGAGGACCACCTACCACTCACAGAGTTTGAATACAACAACAGCTACCACTCCACCATTGGTATGGCACTGTTCGAGGCCTTGTATGGGAGACCATGCCAGTCACCACTTTGCTGGACCGACCCCATAGAGTCAGCACTCATGGGTCCAGAGTTGGTGCGGGCTACCACAAAGAAGGTACAGATCATCCGAGAATGAATGAAGACTACACAGAGCCGGCATAAGTCCTATGCTGATCGATGATGGAGGCCTCTAGAGTTCGAAGAGGGAGACCACGTCTTTCTTCGAGTCTCACCTCGACGCGGGTTACAGAGATTTGGACGAGGTGACAAGCTATCTCCAAGGTTCATCAGACCCTTCCAGATACTGTGAAGAGTTGGCAAGGTGGCGTACCACCTAGGTCTAATACCACAATTGCATCAGGTGCATGATGTCTTCCACATGTTGCAGCTGAGGAGGTACGTGCATGACCTGTCGCACGTTATCGACTGGGGCGAGCTGGACATAGAGGATGAAGTGACCTTTGCTGAGTACCCGATGGAGATCAAGGATTGGCAGGAGAGGATCCTTCGTGGGTGATTGATTCCCTTGGTTCACGTCTAGTGGAAGAACGGGAATCTTCAGGTGAGCACATGGGAGTGGGAGGCCCAGATCCATGCCCAATACCCTCATCTTTTTGGGTAGCCTTTTTTTTTGTCTTTTTGGGGATGTAAATACCCAAGGTGGGGAGAATGTAATGTCTCAAATTTTCCATGTATTATTTTTAAATATTATATCGAATTAATTCGAGACCGGGCACGAAGAATACACATCATTCTGAGGTCCAGTGAGCCCAGAATGGTGGTTTGAACTTTTTTAAGTTAAGTGAGTCAGCACTTGTGCGTGGTTGTGGAAGTTTCCAAACAGATGCAAGGATAAAAAATATGAGGGCACCATTGCATCCAGGGTGACAAATTTACCTAAGAACGAGCCTAACCTTGACCGGCACGGGTCGAGGGAAAAAGTTAATTTTGTGGACTTCTTTAGTAAAATAAAAATAAAATAAATTGCTAAATGTTTATTTTATTTTTATGGAAACATCTCCTGTAGTGCAGTGATAAGGCAGCTGTTTTAGTCATTAATGTCATGTCATAATGACTCAGAAACAACAATGCTGGCTCATTAATACCGCAACATATTTTGAATGTCAATACGTTCCCTTTTAATTGGGATGATTGAACATCGATCGTTGGAGAGAAAACTCTGGAGAAAACTCTCGGCGGAGAATGATGACGGATCGAAGCTGCGAATCATTGTGTCAATGACGTTGAAGGATCTCGACGACGATGGCAGCACGACAACTTTGTTGGAAATCGATCCGAGTTGAGGTAGGGGTTTGTTGTTTGAATCATTTTCCCATTTTTGGTTTTAAATGAAGAACACGGATCAACCACAAACAAGTTGATCCGTGAATTCGTTCCTTCTTGCGGGAGGGTTTTATCAGGATGATTCGAAGAATTGATCCATGTTGTTTTATTATTGTTGATTCTTTCTCCATTTAAGCCGGCTAACGGGAGAAGATAAACACCATGATGAATGACAGTGGGGGTTCATTCCTCAATTTGTTTATTGGATTTCCCCCATTTCGTTTCTAGCGCGTTCTTTATGTTCTTAGCGGGGCGACAAACAACGGATCATTGCGTTTTAGTTTTTCGAAGCAACGATCCCAAATCGAAGGTTCGACACCGCAACGACCTTGCAGAGGTGCGACGATGATGGAGGATGACGAATCAGACCGGATCAGAAAAGGGAATTCTTTGAGCGTTCTTCGTGTGGAAAGATCAAATCATGTTTTCAGAGCCGATAGGAGGTCTGAAAACATCGGGAGAAACTTCATGGTGTCGGGGCAACCAAAACCTGGAAGTTTCGCGGCGATCGGACGACCAGATCAATGAACGAATCATCACCAGAGGCATGGCGGTGGAAGTTCGTGTTTTTGGAACTTTCCAAAATACAGGGTGTGTACTTCCGAAGAACACACCGTGTAGTACTGGTGGGAGCTAGGGTTTTGGGGGTCAGAGAGGAATCACACGGCGTGTGACCCTGGTCACACAGTGTGTTAGACTTTCCCTGAATCTCAGCGTGTATTTTGGGAAGTACATGGACATGGGATGATCTACACGACTTCAGAACATGGCATGTACAACATGGTAGAGGCGGCTACGCAGAACTCGGCATGTATCCTAGGGATACACAAACACAGGATGGAGTACATGAGATGTACTCCATCACACGGCCAGTCGAGGCCAATAACGTGGGTCACCCCGTGTACCGATTACATGGGTTGGAGTACACGTTTTGATGACCGTGTACGGGCACGTGGACAACGTACATGGGGCCAACCCCAGTCACTCATACATGGCGTGTACATCGTACTACAGGCCGTGTACTCAGATTTTCTATACGACCAGCCTATGACACAGGCCGTTGTACACGGGTAGTACCTGGGGTCAGACAACACGACGTGTAACCTTCTACATGTCGTGTACTTTTTGGAAAATGGAATGGTCCTATTGTTCACTGTATCTTGGACATCTTTCATTTGGGATATTACCCCTTCTTCTCGTTCCCCTGAAGTTCAAGCATCATTTCCTTACATAGGAGTATGGTCCCTTCAATATGACTTTCTGTGATAGAGTCACGCATCCATCCGAGAGGCCAGGATCGAGATCCTCTATCCATTCCTGATCCTAGGTAGAGTCAGGCATCGACGTGACCAACTCTATTGGGCGTTGATCCCCTACCTAGCTGGAGTATCACCTAACAGGTGAATCCAGATGAGTCGCGGTATCCGCCATGGTCCTGACAGTGATCCTCATATGTGTATCATGATCTTTTCCACTCAAATGTGTGTCTCTCGTAATGAGTGATTCTATCTATTGTAAATCTTTTCACTTAGGAGTGTGTCTCCCATAATGAGTGTGACTACCTCTCGTGATGGTTCCCAGCAGACGGTACTTCTCGGACGGACGTCATCAGAGCTGTAAGACTTGTGGAGTGTGTTCTCCTGGGATGAGTGCTTCGCGGAATCTTCGAACTGAATCCCTAATGGGGGTATGCAAATGTGCGACTTGTATCTAGACTACGGGTCTGGGTTTTTAGTATATCTGGTTTGTTCTATATATTCTGTAGACATACACTGTGCATAGCTGACTGTACCTTAACTTTGTGTACTTTTTTGTGGTTTTCGAGGTCCTCTACTGAGTATTGTTATACTCACCCATGCACGGGCTTTGCTCACACACCTAGTGTCTTGTGCGGACGAGCAACCTTTTGATAGAGTCCAGGGCGGACCAGGACAGAACCAAGATTTCTGAGTTCCCAACAGGCCGAGGCGTTCCTATGGCTATGAGCAGTAGTCCCAGTACCTTTTGTGTTTACAGGTTGGACTTTACAGTTTTTAGACTCTTGTTTTTGGTGGGCTTGTATTCTGGCCCCGTTTACTTTTTAGTACTCTACCTTTCGTCGTACTCTGTTGGTTGGGTTTAGTTGTATGCATGCATTTTTTTCCTTACTGGTTTTTTAAATTTCATCATTGTGGGCTTGGAGATGTGTGTGTGTGTACAGGTACATTGGCAATGCCTCCCATGTTAGTAATATTCCTACTCGGTGCTAGTCACCAGCCCCTGGCCTATTGGAGGCGGGCTTGGGGAGTCACGGCGTGGGCCCCACTGGGATGGGTCGTGACAACTACTATCTGGGTTCACCCATCATAACATGTTCATGCATATGTGTTCCACCTAAAGAATCAAACATAAGGAATAAACATAAGGGCCACCCATGCAAAGAAATGAGTATAGTAATCATTTCATAAAGCATAACCAAAGAGAATATAACAATGATATCCATGAAATAAGGGATTTAATAATTTATGGAAAAATAATATAGTTAAAATAATAATAGATCATGAATAATGATGTCCAACTGAAGTGATTACATGAAAAAGAGTGTTTATGTAACTTTAGAAATGAACCGATTTAGTGTGGTTTAATGGAAAAGATTAAAGAGAATTTAAAGGGAAAAAATGGTATATTTATTTGTATAAAACTAGAAATGAAATAAAATAATTTTTATGATAAAATTAGATATTTTATAAAAATATCCATGGCTTAAAATAGTTTGTGTAGTGTATTTGAAAATGGGTAAGAAACAAAGAAGTTCCCTTTAATCGAGTTTGCTTATCGAGAGGAATTGAGAAGCGAACATTATAAAACATGTATTTTTCAATAAAAATAGATTAATTGAGATATATACACATTTTTGGAACATATATATAGAATTTAGGAGAAGTATATATTAGTTAATAAAAAATACATTGGGTGTGTATAGAGATAAATTGTAACCTGAAGGGAAATTGGAGGTTCAAAGAGATCCCTTACCTTGGGCCTGAATGCATTATGCACCTACACTTAATGTCCTAAAAAATCAAATTAGATTTATTAATTTCTTAATTAATAACATATTCTATATTTATTTGATCTATTATAATTTTATTAAATTTATTTGTGACCATTTTAATGAGTTATAGAGTTCAATTTTGTTATTCCAGGAGTGGTCGTTTCTTGGTTTCATAGTCGATTCACTTGTGTAAAATTATGGAAGTTCTTTTCAAATGAAAAAATACTAATGAAGTGAAATTATACGGTATTTATAAAAATACATAAGTTAAAATTGTCCTATATATCATTTGGTTCTCTTATATGAGGATGATTCATTTGATAAAACATTAATAATAATTGTTTAGTTTATTTTGGCGGTTTTTACGATCATCACGAACTAGTTTAATTTTATTTAATATCAGGTATATATATTATTTAAAGAACATGGAAAAAGCTATAATATAAATATTAAAATATATTTTAACCATAATAATGGTTTTATGACTTTACTTGAAGGTAGTAAAGGAAAATGAAAACTTGTCATCCACGAAGGCAGTGGACCAATATATCACAGATGATGTTCCATTTTCTAAAATTGAAGTAGAAGAGAAGAGATTTGTTGATGGATATTACATTAACATTATAAAATTAAAGTATATATTTTATACAAGATTTATCATACTAATTTGGATAGGGTAGGTGGTGGTAGGATAAGAAATGAAAATAAATTAAAAGAGAAGGATTGAGGATTTTACCTCTTGAATGTTATATCCTTGAGAACCTCCTTAAGGAACATGGGTTTGGTGTTTTATTATTACCAATATCTCTTGGAATTGGTGAATAATCTTGGGATGTTAATTGGGTAGAATATTTAAAAGATAAAATGTTTAGAAGGTGTGAGGAGAATGGGTTTTGAGAGGTGATATATATAGGGGAAGGAGAGGGGTGTTTTTGATTACTAAATTCGTTAGTTTATTATTTAGGCTCAATAATATAAAAAATGTTTACTCCTATGAATAAATATAGTAAAATTTTCATGAGTTTTCTAGTAAGTGGATTCTTACATCATTATTACATCATGCATGGCTTAAAAATTGTTATAATGTTAATTACTAAAAATTACTGTATTTCACTGTTCACCAAAAAATTCAACTATTTGATAAGAATTTAAAAAATTCACTCTAAAATTTTTTTAACATGTATATTTCAAAAATTATACTCAATTTTATGAAAATAATCTTCTAAATTTGATAAATTTAATTTTTAAATAAAATCATCATTCATTCGAAAAATACCAATTTTAATATTATAATTGATTTTTCGGACCTTTGAAAAATTAATTAAGGTCACATAAAATTATCTTATAATTATAATAAAACATAATATTAATTTATGATAATATATTTTCATTAAAATCATTATATTAATTATATAATTAAAAAATAAATGTTTACATTTTAAAAAAATACCAACACTTAGTATATCATTTTTAAAACATTTATTTACTTATACCATGAGATAAATATATCATATTTTCATTTATAAGACAGCTAAATTTTATTTATACTTTTATAGTTTAGGTTACTATTCTAATGGACATATTACTATTCTTAATGGCTGTATTACTATTCCAACAGTCAGATTTATGACGGTCATATAGGTTCCTTAATTTCTATAAATACTAAATATTTCATTCATTCTTCACTCACTTATAATTTATCTCAATGTTATTTATAATTTAATATTAAAAATGAGTATTATATTATTTAAATTATGTTTTATTTCTATATATTTTTTCACGAGTGCAGTCATTCTAGTGGATCGAGAAGATCCAAATTTACCATTCTTGTTATCTTATTTTCTATTTATTATTCCGTTGTAATATTTGGAATTATTATTATTTTTATTTCATGATTAATGTATCACTATTCATCTGCATTGATAGTTTTTTTTGGTTTGTGTTTGTGATGTATGTATTTTATTACATAAATATAAGAATGAAATCTCATTGATAAAATTCTGGGTCATTAAATTTTTCCTCCCTTAATAAATCTCAACCTTGAATTTTTGTTTAACATACTAAGGTAAAAAAAGGATAGGTTACTTATATTTCATTACTTCATCTTGTTCCTATGTAACCTCTTCATATTTATGGTTCCCCCCTTTCACTTTTTCTAGGTGATTAGTGTTGTTTCATTGGACTTTATCTCTATCATCAAAGATCTTCACCTGCTGCTCCTCACAAGAAAAATAATTTTCCAGCTGTACCACCTCAAAATTCAGTACATGTGGGAGACTTGGTATGTACTTCCTCAATATAGATACATGAAGTACATCATGTAATTGATACATGGTTGGTGGAAGTTCCAGTCAATAGGCCAATGCTTTAATATGATCAAGAATATCGAAGGGGATGATATACATGGGACTTAGCTTTCTTTTCTTCCATAATATCATTACCCTATTCCCTAGAGATATGCAGTGGAATACATTATCTCTAGCCTCAAAATCTATGTCATGTCAATGATTATATGCATAGCTCTTATATTGACTTTGGGTAGCCTGAATATACTACTGGATGGTATTCACCTTTTATGCTATTTCCTTGACCATTTCAGGTCCTAGTAGCTTACATTCACCAACATCATCCCAACATAAAGATGTTCTACATATTTTCCCATAAAGAGATTTATATGTAGCCATTTGGATGCTCTAGTAGAAACTATTATTGTAATAGACTTGACCAGTGGTATTTTTTGGTCCCATCCTCCTTTGAAGTTCATATTCTCTCAACATGTCTTCCAGTTTCTGAATAGTCCGCTCAGATTGGCCATCAATTTGGGGGTGATATTACGTATTGAAGTTCAACTGTAACACCCCGAGATTTTATGAAAAATATTCTTTTTAATTTCATTAATGTCTTGTGTTGTACGCTACACCAAAAGGATCTTGCACAACACACATCCTTGACTTCCCTTGCATTACACGCAATCGCGACCTTCCTCGATAGCGTGTGTAGTACTCAATACCGAGTTTCACTAAACAACGATATGCTATTAAAATATTATTAAAACTAGCTGTTATGAATAGTAATAACCACTTTTTGAAATTTTTTAAATTTTATTTTTCAAAATGGACTTCATTTTTGGATTCTTAATATCGAAATTAGCTTAGGGTGAAATTTTGGTACTTTTCGGATAACTTTCATTTTCTGATGAATAGTCAAAATTACTAAATTTTAATTAAAAACAACCTTTTTAATCGAAATAATTAATAGTGATAAATTATTAATTTGAGTGGTTTTAAAGTATATTTATAATATATTTTTACAATTTAATACAATATTGGTCATTAGATGTAATTTTATATTTAAACCAGACATAAACAAGTGTCAATCTTTTGATAGTTATTATCTCTTAAGAACACGCTATTTGTTTTGACGACGGGAATTAATTTTTAAATTAATTAATACAACTGATATGTTTTTAATTTGGTAAAATAGACATAATTTTTGAGTTCATAATATAAAATATATCTTAGGCCTAATTTTTGGTATTTTTCTGGAAACTTTCATTTTTTTTGATGAATAGTGAAACCACTAAGTGGTAGTTAAAAAAAATGAATTTTTCATAAAAGTTAATTTTACCGCTTCTGTGAGTGGAATTTTAAAACTATGAGAGCCACAGTTGATGTTATTAAGTAAAATGTGGTTCAATGAGATGAAAATCATTTTTAGTGAATAGTAACTTTTTACTTTTTTTTACCACGGTTAAAAGTAAATAGGGTAATTAAGGGTAAAAATGATATTATTATTACCCTAAAACATGTCCTAATTCTATTGGATAATTGTAATTAGAACAAAAACAACCTTAGGAATAAAATATGACCATTTAGGCCCACTTGGATTAGATTAGGACATTTATTATTAATTTAATAGTTAAAATCAAAGTTTAATAGGTAAATCATTTTTAATATAGGGTTATACATAAGATAAATTCGACTATAAATATTAATTAGAAAGATAAAAAGATTTAATACATAATGATATTTAATTTGTAATCTTTAGACATTAAATAATTTAATTTATGTATGACACAATGATGATGCAATAATTATTTTATTAATGAAATATTGACATAATTGATGTTATAAATACCCAAATAAATGTAATTTGAAACTTTTTATGAGTTACACTAATTTTCTAGGTTAATATGACATGTTAGTATTGATTTAATTAACTTTTTTTGAACTAATCATTCTGTTATTATTTTTACAAAAATCAATTACTAAATAGTGTCAAAATTGACATAAAATAGTTTTTAGAACAAATATTATATTATTAATTGTTATTTTATTCCTAAAAATATAAGGTTCAGATAAAAGACTTAGATAAGGTTATATATATTAATAATAAACAACTTGGGGTTCGTTTGTCTTGTTATAGTAAGTTTATTAACCTTATAGTGTAAGAACACAAAAAGACACGGTAAAAGTAAAATTATCTAACTTAAAGATAAATATAAATGATAAGGATAAAATAGGAACCTAAACTTGTCTAAATTCTATTGGATGAGATTATTTCGACCCATACCCACCTTAGCTTCAAAATAAATCAATTTGGAGCTATTTAAAACTGACTATGACTTTATAATAAAATAATATTTTTAGTTTTCCAAAGGTGTCCCTCTCCTCCCTTATAAAAGGGAACCTCCTCCCTCTCTTCCTCACACCACTTTGAGCCTTAAAGAACGGCCAAAACCTACCAAATTATCTTCTCCACTTCCCTATAAACATCCTAGAGGTCCTAGTCTTCTTCAATGACCAATTTTAGTGCCCTAAGAGGAGGACTCAAAGAGGCGCTTCAAAGAAGAGGTAATGTCCGTTACCGATTCTTTCAACTTTATTTCGTCTTCTACTTCCTCTTCTTAGGTTGTTTAATTATGAAATAATAACATCAGTATCACTAATATACTGATATGTTATTATAAGTATGAAACAACCCTATTTAACTATCTATCCATCCTATGGAAAATGAAATCACCGCGCGTGCGTACGTACGGAATACCGTCTCCACGCCGTGGTGTAATCTATTTTCCACCACCACCTTACTTGGATGGGTATAATGGTGTACATAATAACTATATATGATTATTTTAAAGTAATATTTATTCTGAAATAGTATACATACACTCCAATACAATTCCACGATCATGAGAACGATATCATCGCTCGTGCGTACGTACGGACTACCGTCTCCACGACGCGATGAGATTCATTCTCCACGTTAACCATTCATCAATGATTATAAAGTATATATATTAAGTAATCATGAAATATATGACATAATAATGATACTAGATTTATGTGTATATATATGTATTTCATCTACTTAATTCCATTCAACTCAATAAGGAAACAAAAACAACATTCTTGCGTACGTACGACCTACCGTCTCCATGAACAGTGTATTTCTTTCCATTTACTGATCTATTATATATATGTATATTCTGAATATATATTATATATAAATAATGTTTAATATTCTGGAATTAATTAATCATGATCTAAGTAATCATATGAATAATTACAAGTCAAAACACGGACGACAAATGAAACGATTTTACCCAAAACGCTCTTTAACATGGAATTTACAAAAGAACGGGTAATATAAAGTTATAAGTGAACCATATATGATATAATAACAATGAGTATGATTCTGGAATAAGTCAATGACATTATGTAAATCATTATACAGGAGGTTCGGACACTTACGAAGCAAATTGGACCTAAGGTAATGGAAATATCACAATCTCATTTTTATCCGAGATTATTTATACTTTGGAATTTACTGGGGTGTATTTTATCATCCACATCCATGTTTCATCAATATGTAATATTATTTCCATCCACCTACAATTTTTTAAATCCAATTTTACCCTTAGGTGAGTTTTTAGTAAAATATATGAATGGAATCTTTTGTCATTTTTCGTACGTGGTACTTTTTGACTTTTCCGGGAAAAGTACGAGAAGAATGTTTTTTTAACTTATACGGAATGAATGGATTTTTAAAACATTATTTCCAAGAAGCTTCCTTTACATGTTTTCAAGTTTATTTTTAATCAACTTATTTTAGTTTAAAATTGTATGACATGTTAAGAAAGGAAAAATGTTTTTGAGGTAGAAAGGATATTTTCCTCAAGAATGGAGTTCAAGTATTTTATCAAAATTATTTTCCATCTAAGATAATAAAGGGTTATGTTTCTATCCCTATTTTTACATTGATTTGATTATGTTATAATGAAATTATTTTTATGATGTCCTTTTATCTTATATGGATTATGTTATGATGGCATGATGTTTAAGATTCCCATTTTTATTACATGGGTTATGCAATGATGTATGATTTTTTTTGATTTTGTGGCACACATAAGAATGGTATCATTATGAGATGGGTGGGACCTATATCTCCCTCCAATGCATTGGGTAAAGATTTTATATCTCATGAGATAGACATGGCTGGAATGGCAGATTAAACCGGTTCAGTGAAACAGGACTGAAACGAGGAGTGAACTCGGTTCAGAAATGGACTTTGTCTACTAAGATAGTCTTGACAATGAGTCTTGACTAATAAGAAATGATTCTCTATGATTATGTGTGTATTCCAAAAAGTTTCATGTTTTAAGTTATTATTATTGTGATTACATTTCACTACTATGATTTATCCCATGTTATGATATTTTGATCTCTTTTGCAGGTTAAGATTTCCAAAATGTTGTGTTCTTATGAATATGATGTGATTGATATTTCTTTTTCTTACCCTTACTGAGCATTTGAGCTCACCCTTTTATGTTTTACTTTCCCCAGGATATAAATAAAGGTTTTAGGTAAAAAAGGAAGATCGTTATGGGAGATGTTGAAGATCTTTCATCACGATTAGAAGATTATATTCCGAGTTTCCAAAGACACTAAAATATTATGGTCCTTGTGTGTGTGTTTTTGTTATGTACTAAGTATTCCACAAAAGTAATGTAATGTCCATGTACGTTAAGCTACAGGTCTCTACAGTTGGTATCAGAGGAAAGGTTTAGTCAACCTTTGGAAACTAGGATGCGAAAACTTTAGTGAGATCCCTAGAGATATTTATAAGGTATGTCTAGGGATGTCCCTAAGGTTAAGTATAAGTATAGGTTATAGTACTAGAATTACGGTATCCCAAGATGTTAGATATTGAAGGTACTCCAACTTTATTATATTGTTTTCCCTAGCATGATTTTTTCCTCTCACTATATTCTTTTTGGGTTTTAGACGATGGATGGAACCCGAAGGAACCGTGTTGATCAATGTAATGGACAATGCAATGATTGTCCTACTGAATAAACAAATGTTATGGGAGATGGAGTGCAAAATCTTATTGCTATACTTACACAAGCTATGAATCATTCTGGACTTCCAAATGAGCAGAGAAGGGAACAATATTCTATTGAGTCCTTCATGAGGCAACGTCCACCTTCTTTTAGTGGGTCTTCTGATCCACTTGTTGCTGAACAATGGATCAGTACTACTGAAAAGATATTTTCAGTTTTTCAATGTTCTGAACATGATAAAGTCATCTTAGCAGTGTATTGTTTGGAAGGTGATGCTGATCAATGGTGTAATTTTATCAAGAATACGAGGCCAAGAGATGAAATTGAGTCCATGGAATGGGATGAGTTCAAGAACTTATTTTTCAATAAGTAATTCCCTCGTATTCTTCAAACAAAGATGGAGAAGGAGTTTCTTGAACTAAAGAAAAAGGATGATGAATCTGTTGGTATATATGAAGCAAATTTTACAAGGCTTGCAAGGTATGCATCTGGATTTATCATCCAACCTGAAAGTAAAGTTGATCGATTCTTCAGTGGCTTAAAACCAAATCTTCTAAGGGCATTAGCTATAAGAGACTTCAGTAGCTATGAAGAAATTGTGCGTTGTGCTATCAAGGTAGAAATGGAAGTTGGTGTTACTTATCTATCTCATAGTTTTGACAAGAAACAAAAGATGGAGTTCAAGGATAAATATCATAATAATGGTGAAAAGAAGATGAATGTTTCCTTATGATCAAAGTGTGGAAAGAAGCATGGTGGAGATTGTCTTAAAGGGACTAGAAAATGTTTTAAGTGTGGAAAAAAGGTCATCGAGCAGCTGAGTGTCGAAGTAATGGAAAAAGGGTTTATAATGATGTGAATAAAGAAAAGACTGCAGAGAACGCACCACCAACACTTCAATGCTTCAAGTGCAAGGAAATGGGGCATTATGCTAATAAATTCCCTAATACAAGGGTTAGTGATGATCGGCATGACCAACCACTTAAGGAAAAGGACAAAGGGAAGTCACATGCGATCACTTTTGGCGATGTTGAATATGAAAACGATGTGGTGGAATGATTAAGTGTTTATGTAATGGGATTCCAAAATAATGTTGTATATAGTATCGTGGAATATTGGAATATTTATGTATTGGTTTATTGTGGTTTTCAATAATTTTATGATACCGGTAACCATGGAAAGTGATTTAGATATTTTTGGAAAAAAAGATGATATGCACATAATGAAGGGAAAATGAGAAAATGAAATGTTTGACAGTATTCGTGAGCTCATAATTGATATAAGGACTAAGTGATATCATGGTTTGAGTATAGAGAATTTTGAGGATTTTGGAAAGAGTTAACTTTTAACAACATTCATGTTTTCAATAAGGTTCAATGGGTATTCATTTTTTCTTCAAGAGAGTACATGATTAAGGTATTCACATGATTGGAATGTGACCAACAAGATATATGAGGGATAAATGATATTATTCACATGCTTGTTATATGACCTTTTTAGTAATCATTCTCTTTATACTATGAGTTTAGAAAGAAGTATTTTGGATAAGCCTAAAGATTGGAATGGATTATATTGGACATAAGTTAGTATTGTTTAAGGATATAAGTTTTTCGATATTATTTATGGGATGTTATAGTAATGTAGTTTTAGAAAAAGGACAACCTGCAGGATGGGCGATAGCCCATTGCATCAGACAAGGCTGTGGGAATCGAACCCACAACCGAAGTGCTACTGGCCTTTATCGCCTACCACTGGCCTACAAGAAGTCCCTATTTAGTAGAAATTAGTTTTATTATATTAATTAGTATGATATATGAATTATAAGTCCATTTTAGGAACCATATATGATTAATCTCACTATAGATGGACTTATGTATTTTTTGATAACTTTTCTAACCTTTTGTTTGAGACAGATGGAATGACCCATCATTCTATCACATGATCTGCTAACACATCACGAATGACAAATTCAACTTCATTTCTTTAAGAGATGAAGTGGAAATTGTACAAAGAACGACCAATGGTGAGACTATACCAAAATCACGAAATTATTTCTTCTAATTCCAATTTCATCAACTTTAGAGAAATGATCTTGAAAACCAAAAATGTTGTCCTAGTGCTCTTATATCTGATGAATCAGATGGTACCTTAGATCGTCACAAATTTATGGCTTTGTGATTGCTGGCTTTTCCATAGCCATGTTCTCTACCACTCTCCATCAGAACATGATGGTTAGATTTCTCTTCCATATCCATATTTTCACCTATGTGGAAACCCGGTGATTAGTTTATTTGGGTAACCGTTATGTTTCATACTTTTGTTTTTAAAGATTGGTTTTGGTATTCCTTTTTACGATGTGGGTTTCTATTAAAGAAACTTTCGAGTAGTAAACCATTTATAACCCCGACGAATTTCGAGGGCGAAATTCATTTTAAGGGGGGTAGAATGTAGCACCCCGAGATTTTATGAAAAATATTCTTTTTAATTTCATTAATGTCTTGTGTTGTACGCTACACCAAAAGGAGATTACACAACACGCATCCTTGACTTTCCTTGCATTACATGCAATCGCGACCTTCCTCGATAATGTTTGTAGTACACAATACCGAGTTTCACTAAACAATGATATGCTATTAAAATATTATTAAAACTAGCTGTTATGAATAGTAATAACCACTTTTTGAAATTTTGTAAATTTTATTTTTCCAAATTGACTTAATTTTTGGATTCGGAATATCGAAATTAGATTAGGGTGAAATTTTGGTACTTTTCGGATAACTTTCATTTTCTGATGAATAGTGAAAATTACTAAATTTTAATTAAAAACATCCTTTTTAATCGAAATAATTAATAGTGATAAATTATTAATTTGAGTGGTTTTAAAGTATATTTAGAATATATTTTTACAATTTAATACAATTTTGGTCATTGGATGTAATTTCACATTTAAACCAGACATAAACAAGTGTCAATGTTTTGATAGTTATTATCTCTTAAGAACACGCTATTTGTTTTGACGACGGGAATTAATTTTTAAATTAATTAATGCAACTGATATGTTTTTAATTTGGTAAAATAGAAATCATTTTTGAGTTCATAAAATCAAATATATCTTAGGCCTAATTTTTGGTATATTTCTGGAAACTTTTTATTTTTTTTGATGAATAGTGAAACCACTAAGTGGTAGTTAAAAAAAATGAATTTTTCATAAAACTTAATTTTACCGCTTCTGTGAGTGGAATTTCAAAAATCCGAGAGACACGATTGATGTCAGTAAGTAAAATGTGGTTCAATGAGATGAAAATATTTTTTGGTGAATAGTAACTTTTTACTTTTTTTACCACGGTTAAAAGTAAATAGGGTAATTAAGGGTAAAAATGATATTATTATTACCCTAAAACATGTCCTAATTCAATTGGATAATTTTAATTAGACCAAAAAAAACCTTAGGAATAAAATATGACCATTTAGGCCTACTTGGATTAGATTATGACATTTATTATTAATTTATTTAAAGAAGGGTTAAAATATTTAAAATCAATGTTTAATAAGTAAATAATTTTTAATATAAGGTTATAAATAATATAAATTCTACTATAAATATTCATTAGAAATCTAAAAAGATTTACTACATAATGATATTTAATTTGTAATTTTTAGACATTAAATTATATAATTTATTTATGACACAATGATGATGCAGTAATTATTTCATTAATGAAATATTGACATAATTAATGTTATAAATACCCAAATAAATGTAATTTGAGACTTTTTATGAATTAAACTAATTTTATAGGTTAATATGACATGTTAGTATTGATTTAATTAACGTTTTTTGAACTAATCATTCTGTTATGAGTTTCAAAAAAATCAATTACTAAATAGTGTCAAAATTGACATAAAATAGTTTTTAAAACAAATATTATATTCTTAATTGTTATTTTATTCCTAAAAATCTAAGGTTCGGCCAAATGACTTATATAAGGTTATATATATTAATAATAAACAAGTTTTGGTTAGTTTGTCTTGTTATAGTAAGTTTATTAACCTTATAGTGTAAGAACACAAAAAGACACGGTAAAAGTAAAATTATCTAACTTAAAGTTAAATATAAATGATAAAGCTAAAATAGGAACCTAAACTTGTCTAAATTCTATTGGATGAGAGGATTTCGACCCATCCTTACCTTCTCTTAGAAATAAATCAATTTGAAGCTATTTAAAACCGAATATGACTTTACAATAAAATATATTTTTTAGTTTTCCAAAGGTGCCCCTTTCCTCCCTTATAAAAGGGAACCTCCTCCCTCTCTTCATCACACCACTTTGAGCCTTAAAGCTCGGCCAAACCCTGAAATATTCTCTTCTCCACTTCCCTAGAAACATCCTAGAGGTCCTGGTCTTCTTCAAAGACCAATTTTAGTTCCCTAAGAGGAGGACTCAAAGAGGCGCTTCAAAGAAGAGGTAATGTCTGTTACCGATTCTTTCAACATTATTTCTTCATACACTTATTCTTATTAGGTTGTTTCATTATGAAGTAATAACATCAGTATCACTCATATACTTATATGTTATTATAATTATTAAACAACCCTATTTCACCATCTATCCATCCTACGGAAAACAAAATCACCGCGCGCGCGTACGTACGGAATACCGTCTCCACGCCGTGGTGTAATATATTTTCCACCACCACCTTACTTGGATGGGTATAATGGTGTACATGATAACTATATATGATTATTTTAAAGTGATATTGATACTTAAATAGTATACATACACTCCAATACAATTCCACGATCATGAGAATGATATCATCCCTCGTGCGTACGTACGGACTACCGTCTCCACGACGCGATGAGATTCATTATCCACGTTAACCATTCATGAATGATTATAAATTATATATATTAAGTAATCATGAAATATATGACATAATAATGATACTGTATTTATGTGTATATATATATATTTTATCTACTTAATTCCATTCAACTCAATAAGGAAACGAAAACAGCGTTCATGCGTACGTACGACCTACCGTCTCCATGAACAATGTATTTCTTTCCATTTACTTATCTATTATATATATGTATATTCTGAATATATATTATATATAAATACTGTTTTATATTCTGGAATTAAGTAATCATGATCTAAGTAATCATATGAATAATTACAAGTCAAAACACGGACGACAAATGAAACGATTTTACCCAAAACGCTCTTTAACATGGAATTTACAAACGAACGGGTAATATAAAGTCATAAGTGAACCATATATGATATCATAAAATGAGTATGATTCTGGAATAAGTCAATGACATTATTTAAATCATTATACAGGAGGTTCAGACACTTACGAAGCAAATCGGACCTAAGGTAAGGGAAATATCACAATCTCATTTTTATATGAGATTGTTTATACTTTGGAATTTACTGGGGTGTATTTTATCATCCACATCCATGTTTCATCAATATATAATATTATTTCCATCCACCTACAATTGTTTAAATTCAATTTTACCCTTTGGTGAGTTTTTAGTAAAAGATATGAAAGGAATATTTTGTCATTTTTCTTACGAGGTACTTTTTGACTTTTCCGACAAAAGTACGAGAAGAATGTTTTTTTAACTTATACGGAATGAATGGATTTTTAAAACATTATTTCCAAGAATCTTCCTTTAAAAGTTTTCAAGTTTATTTTTAATCAACTTATTTTAGTTTAAATGTTTATGACATGTTAATAAAGGAAAAATGTTTTTGAGGTAGAAAGGATATTTTCCTCAAGAATGGAGTTTAAGTGTTTTATCAAAATTATTTTCCATCTAAGATAATAAAGGGTTATGTTTCTATCCCTATTTTTACATTGATTTGATTATGTTATGATGAAATTATTTTTATGATGTCCTTTTATCTTATATGGATTATGTTATGATGGCATGATGTTTAAGATTACCATTTTTATTACATGGGTTATGCAATGATGTATGTTTTTTTTTGATTTTGTGGCACACATAAGAATGGTATCATTATGATATGGGTGGGACCTATATATCCCTACAATGCATTGGGTAAAGATTTTATATCTCATGAGATAGACATGGCTGGAACGGAAGATTAAACCGGTTCAGTGAAACAGGACTGAAACAAGGAGTGGACTCGGTTCAGAAATGGACTTTGTCCACTAAGATAGTCTTGGAAATGAGTCTTGACTAATAAGAAATGATTCTCTATGATTATGTGTGTATTACACAAAGTTTCATGTTTTATGTTATGATTATTGGGATTACATTTCACTTCTATGATTTATCCCATGTTATGATATTATGATCTCTTTTGCAAGTTAAGATTTCCAAAATGTTATGTTCTTATGAATATGATGTGATTGATATTTCTTTTGTTTAGCCTTACTAAGAATTTGAGCTCACCCTTTTATGTTTTCTTTTCCCTAGGATATAAAGAAAGGTTTTAGGTAAAAAAAGGAAGATCTTTATGGGAGATGTTGAAGATCTTTCACCACGATTAGAAGATTATATTCCGAGTTTCCAAAGACACTAAACTATTACGGTCATTGTGTGTGTGTTTTTGTTATGTACTAAGTATTCCACAAAAGTAATGTAATGTCCATGTACGTTAAGCTTCGGGTCTCTACATCAACTCAGTATTTAGATCTTGTTGGTGACTTTTCCTGAATATGGAGGTGAATATTAGGTCATGATTGTGTATAATAGACAGTGGTACTCCATACATCCTTTCCACTTCTCTGATGTATATCCATGAAATTTGACCTAATGAAGATTCCTATAAAATTGAAATAAATTGAGATGTCTTTATAAGACAATACACAAAAACTCATATAGAATAATTTCTATCGATGTATTCAGAAGTCGAGTGAAAAATTGCATGGTTATTTTATTCTAATTTTCATGAAGTTATGGGTAGTGGTTTCATCATTCCCTTATAATTTTTCCTTTCATCCATAAATTGCTGCCATACTAAACACTTTAATAATAATTAAGTGATATCCTTCTTCATATTATCCCACCAATAGTGTTCTTGGAGATTTTGATACATATCTATCCTCCCTAGGAGGATGGAGAAGGCCGAGCTATGTGAATAATTCAAAATCTATTTCATTATCTTAGGATTTGATGGTACATATAGTTGCTACCCAAATTTTACAAGTCCTTCCTCATCAATCTTTAACTATGAGTATTTATCATTTATAATAGCTTACACATTCTTCTAAATTTCCACATCATCTCTTTGAGCATCCATTATCTTCTCTGGAAGGTATGGTTGATATATCATTTGTGAGATGAATGATGATGTACCTTCCTTTATTATTCTCAAGTCAATCCTTGGGAAGTTTAATAAGTTGGGATCCTTCTCAATTCTCATCATTGATAACATGGTAGGATATTTTCTACTTAGTGGATCAGACTCTTTATTTCCTTTACTAGGATGGTAGTGTATTGAGAAGTAATAATCCTTGATGATCTCTAATCATCTTCACTAGTGCATAATTGAGATCCTTTTATGTGAATATATATTTGAGGCTCTTATGATCAGTATATATCTCACACTTCTCCCTATAGAGATAATTTCACCAAATTTTAAATGTGATGATCATAGCCACTAACTCCAGATCATGTTTGGGATAATTTTTATCATGAAATTTCAACTACCTTAAGGTGTAGGCTATCAATTTATCATTTTGCATCATTACACAAACTAATCCCTTATTTAAAGAATAATTGTACATGACAAAGATTTATCCACTTTTCATTAGTGTAATTACTCATGTAGTGATAAACATTGTTTTCAACTCAATGAAATGGTCTTCACATTAACTAATCTAGAAGAACTTTTCTCCCTTCTGAGTTAACGTGGTTAGTGGGTGTGACAATCATGAGAAGTTATTCAAAAATTGTTAGTAATACCCAGATAGACCAAGGGAACTATGGATCTCTGTTATAGATGCTATCCCAGTCCACTCCTCAATTTCCTTTATTTTATAAGGGTCTACAGATATCCCTTTTATTATGATAACATTCACAAGAATTCTACTTCCTCTATCCAGAACTCGCATTTATTATACTTTTCATATGTTTTCTCCCTTATAAAGGTCTTCATCATAATATTCAAAATATATTTATATTCATCCTTGATCTTGTAGTATATTAGAATATTATCTATAAATACTAAAAAAAAATTTCAAGGTGATCTATAAATACTATATTCATAATCCCAGAAAAATTTCTGGAGCATTAGTGAGTCCGAAGGGAATCACTATGAACTCATATTGTCTATAACTTGTTCAAAAGGTAGTATTGGGAGTATCTTTTTTCCTCACCATTAATTGGTGATATCCCATCCAAAGATCCACCTTAAAGAAATAATGTTCCCCACATATTTGATCGAAAAATTAATCTATATGTGGTAGGGGATACTTAATCTTTATTGTGATTTTGTTGAGGTCATGATAATCAATGCATAGGTGCATTGATCCATCCCTCTTCTTGAAAAAGAGGACTGGTGTACCCCACTATGAATAAATCCAACATATAAAAACATTGTCTAGACTATCTTGTAATTACTTATTTAATTCTTCAAACTCAATGGTGGATATTCTATAAGGAGTATTTTATATGGGCATAGATATAGATATAAGTTCAATTTAGAACTCAACTTCTCAGTCAGGAGGAAGACCAAGAAATTATTTAAGGAACATAACACTGTAATCCCTCAAAATGGGAATGTATTTGACCATGATCCTCTCATTTGTCTTAATCACTTGAGACAAATATGCTTTCTCAATGTGTAATTTAATTACCTTTGTGATAAATTATTTTAACAAAGTTTTTTTATTTGTTTACAACTAACATTTTTTTATAAGAATGTTTTTGTTATTTAGGAATTGGATCGAGTCCATCATAATGACTTTTGTAAGAAAGTTGAAAGTATCTGAATGTTCAAAATCAAACATAATGGGGGATACACATTTTTTTAAATAATAAAGTTGTTTTCTAGTGATAAGTTTTCAGAAAAACATTTTCAGAACGAAAAACACAAGATGTAGAAGTAGTCAAAAATATAAAGTTGTTGATCTGATGCTTTATTGGATTTGTATCCATCACCATAGAGATTAATCAGACTCAACATTAGTTATAAAGTCAGATTTTAATAAGTGAAGAAGTTGTAATTATACTAAATAGTTATGTTTTAAGAATTTGAATTCAGGAGTTGGAATGTTCTCAAATCCTCTTATCCAAGTTAAATGATGTTTTTCTGATCATAGAGTACTAAAAAATCATGAAAACTATCATGATAAATCTTTTGAAGAAATGGAGGAATCATAATGATTATATCATATCTAGACATATTGAATTTAGAAATTATCATAAGTAAAAATGTGTAAAGTTGATGGAGTTTTAATTTTTTCAAAGTTGTAGAGTGAAGTTTCCATCATAAAAAAAATTCCATCGCAATGATAATTACATCATAATGGGAATTACAACATTTTGAGAAATACATAATAATGATAATTCCATTATTATGAGGATTTAATCAAACTGACTATGAGAAGGAAAGTCAATCAGACTAACTCTGAAGAACAAGGTAGACCGTAATGAGATGATAAATAAATATAGATTGTAATGAGATGAGAAATAAAGAAAGATCATAATGAGATGAGAAAGAAAAAAAGATCGTAATGAGAAGATAAATAAAGGTATATCATAATAAGATAATAAATAAATACAGATCATAATGAGATGATAATGAAATTAATATCATAATGATATGAGAAATAAAGATAGATCATAATGAGTTGAGAAAGAAGGAAAGATCATAATGAGTTGAGAAAGAAAGGTATATTACAATAAGCTGAGAAAGAAATCCATGTTGTAATGAGTTGATAAAGGGAGGTAGATCATAATGAGAAGACAAAGTTTAAGATGAAGAATATCCATAATATTGATTCTGAGGAAGATACATCATATTTAAGTTGAGGAAGTTACATCAATCTAAACAAAGGCTAGAAATTCCACGAAAGCTGATTATGAAGAAAAATAAAAAAGAAGATTCTAGAAGTTTTTATAAGAGTTGAAGAGGTCAAAATTGAAATTCATTTTTCCATAAAAGTCAGATAAATTTGATAAGTATTGAATAATTCAAAGTTGGAGTATAAATGTGAGTGATTTTTTGAGTTTTTTTAAATATGAGGAAGCGGGGAATGTTTTAGATTTTCTGACAATTGTTTTTATGAGTCACTTATAAATAGTTTCTCAGATCAATCATTCATTAGAACTTTTTATTGATAGATAAAAAGGTGAAGCGCTTCATAATAATATCTAATTTATTTATTTATAGAATGATATATTAAAAGAATATAAGACAACTAAAAGTTTTTTTACCAGATTGAGGAAGGTCGTATTGAACATTTGAGTAGATTTTGAGTTTTACAGATTGAGATTGAACAACATCATGTGGAGTCAATAAGATTGATTCAATCAGACTGAAGAAGATTATGTTGAGTTTTTGAGCCTATATTGAGTAATGCAGGTTGTGAATGAATTCATCATAATGATCCCATCAGACCTAGCATCATTATATTGATAGACTCATATCTAACCAAATCATACTAAGGATTTAGACTGAGTATTTTTGGAGAAAATTGAAGAATGTATTTATTTATTTGTTTTCAGTCAATTGTTTTGTAAGAAAATTTTTATACTGATAGGAGTGAGTATAATATTTCTTATTAGGGGATATAATGTGTATAATGGGAGTTGTAACAAGTTGTATTCACTTATTCATAATAGTGAATTTCCATAAAACCATTAGAGTGTCTATAACAATGATTTAGGATCTCAAACTATGGCTGAAAGTTATAAATCTTGTGTTATTTAGTTTATTTCCAAATTTTTCTTATATGAGTATTTAATAAAAGTTTATAATGAAATAAATATTAATATATTGAAGGGTTTAAGTTTCTAAAAGCTTTGAAACTCATAAAAAGTGAACAACTAATTCAACCCCCCCATTATCAGTTTTTATTGGATTCTTTGGAACTTCAATCGGTATAACAATGAGGTTCCCTTATTGAATCCTTATCAATTATAATCTTAATTCTATCAATATTATAGTAATTACAATATTTAATGGGAAAAATTATTATGAATGAAAAAATAGGATGATTCCTTATCTCCTGTCTCTTTTCATGGAAATTTTTGATGTTGCTACAATTGGTTTTACACCTATTGAGAAATATTATCCCATGAAATTTACTGATAAGAGAAATATAGAAGTTTATAGAAAATCTTGAAATTATATTTTTATGTCCTTATAAGAAAATGCTTATTAGAAGGTAATGGGTCTCAAAACTTCAAATGAATGTGATAAAAGATAGAAAGTGTCTTCAAAGGGAATACTAAAGTTAAGGAATCAAATAAAAAATCCAACATAGCAAGTTTGAAGAAATCAGAATGAGATATGAATAAACAATTGATGAATACTTTACTATAGTAAATGAAATTATTTTCAATATAAGAGGTATTAGAGATTTCTTAGAAGATTATGTAATTGTGAATAAACTTATGAGAAACATTCTGAAAAGTTTTGATTCTAAAATTTATTCTTTATAAGACAAGAATGATTTATCTCTTAATTAATTTCATAACGTTATTATTTCTTATGAAATGAGAAAATATCTAGTGTTAAAAAATTATATGAAAGATGAAATGGATTTTGAAGCCGTGAAAAAATATGAAAATACAAGATACTGGAGATGTTAATCCCTGTGACTCTGAAGATAAAGAGGATGATGAGTTGGATGAAAAAATCATGGATCTTATATCAATAAACTATCGAAGAGGAAAAGAAAATTATGCAAGTAAACATACTATAAAATATTTTGAGTGTGGTGGAATCAGACACTTTTCTGTGAATTTCACCAAGAAGAAAGTTGGTGAATATCAACCTGATTACAATGAAAAATCTCAATGGAATAAGTGGAACAAAAATTAAAAAAAGAAGAAAAGTCATCAAAAAAATATAAGAAGAAGTTTACAGAAAAAAGGATTATGTTGAGTAAGAAATATGGATTAAAATTAACTAAAAACAATTCCTTAGAAGTTTAAAGTTCAAAAAATTTCAAAACTTTCATTTCAAAAGTTGAGAAAGTTGAAGACTACTCAAATAGTGAAGAAGGAGGTGAAGAATCTTATAGAGAGTATCATCTGAAAACAAAACTTCTTGAATTTCTTGAGTAAAAAAATATCACAAGAAATAAATTAGAGTAATAAATAAATATTTTGAAGAAGTTTTTGATGGAAGAAAATATTCCATCAAGGAGGAGGAAAAATACATTCAATAGATTGTAAGATACAAACATCAAATTACAGAACAAGGAAATATGGTTGAAGATCTCAATATGAAGTTGGATTCCAAGGAATAAGAAGCTAAAAAGTTTCAATAAAACCTTCTTGAGTCTTAATGTACACAGAGGATGTTGAATGAAACCTTCAACAAATACTTGGAATTAAAATATAGGACTTATAAAGTTTTTGAGAAATCTCAAATCATGAATCAGGTGAAATCATTACAAAAAAATAAATTTTCATCTTATTTTTATTATATTGCATGTTTTGGAAAAAATTTGGGAAATTTTGGGTGGAAAAAAGGCATGAGAAACATATTTCATCTAAAAAGGATGAAAACCCACTTAGGAGGAAATATGGTTTGTGTCTAGATATTTTTAAATCATAAAGAAGTTATCAACCTCAACAATGTTTCTACAGATAAATATATTACTTTAATAGAAAATTAATATTGGATGTATATTTATGGTGTCGCGGAATATATGGTCACATGTATTTATATTTTTTAACTACTTATCTCTACCCATAAGAAGGCTGAGAAAATTATAAGAAATAGTGAGAGTAGAATGATTAACTTTACTAACTCATAGAAATCTATAAAATAAAAATATCAATTTGTTAGAAACCTTCCAACAAAAAATAAATTTTAATGTTCGGAAGAAGTTTGTGGAAGATGTGATGAGTTTGGTCATCATGTAGAAAAATGTATGAAATTTCTTCTGGAATAAGTTTCTTATGGTAAAAAAGGAAAGGAATCTATAAAGAAGAAAGTTTAAGAAAGATATTTTTTTGTCGAGAAATTTTTTTAAAGCATGTAAAAAGAACATACCATAGATAATTTATAGTGGTTGTTCCTCACATATGAAAGCTAATATGAAAATATTAAAACATGTTGAAATTTATGATGGAGAAGTAGTTACCTTTAGTAATGATAGTTCCTAAAAAATTAGAGGAATCAGAACGACTAAGATTGAATCAGAAAAGTTGAAATATAAGGAAGTTTTATTTGTTGATGGGATAAAACATAACATACTTAGTGTAATTCAACTTTGTGATTATGGAAAAGAATCAATATTCATAGAATATTCTTATGTTATGAAAAGTTTGAATTATTTAAAAGTGATTAAAAAAGGAGAAAAAACCAATGGGAATATTTTCCAAATAGGATAATTAAACAACTAGTGTTACATAAGTATTGAAGTTGAAAAAAATGTGGCACTTATGACATGGAAATGTTGGATAGAAAATCATGAACAACCTTTCTAAAGTTGATGTTGTTTACAGAATTGAAAGTAAGAGAAGAAGATGTTTGTATTACTTGTTAGAAATGGAAGATGACTAAAAAAAGTCATAAGAGAGTTGAGATTCAGTCTACCAAACCTCTTGAATTCATTCATTATGATTTGTGTAGACCGATTAGACATCAATAATGAAATGTATATTTATATTTTATCACTTTAATTGATTATTTCACTCAGATGAAAAACATCATGTTTATGAAATGCAAGTCATAGGATTTTGAAATGTTTTGGGTTTTCAGAAAATAAGTTGATAAAGAAATAGAGACTTATATAAAAAAGTTGATAAAAAATGATGGTACATAATTCATAAGCCATACTTTTGAAACCTGTCTGAGAAAACATGGTATCAAACATTATTATAGTGATCCATATACTCCAAAATAATGTGGAGTAAAAAAAAGAAAGAATATAAGATTGGTGAAAATGGGAAGAAGTATGTTAGCAAAATATAAACATTAAAAGTTCTATTGGAGAGAAGTTCTTAGTACTATTGTACATATTCAAAATAGATTCTTATTGATATTGGAAACCAACAAGAATATATATGAAATATGCTACAAAAAACCATCATTTAAATACTTAAATTTTTTTGGAGTTCTATGTTTACTCAAAATAAAAAAATTAGATCTGGGAAAGTTTTATGAGAAATTTGAGGAATAAACTTTTATGGGTTATTCAACCAATGGAAGAGGTTACAAATATTGAAACTAATGTTTTCAATAGTTGGTGGAAACATATTATTTGAAATTAATTAAAATTAAAAATTCCTTATCAAAAGTTCTTGAGAATGCTGAGGAGGTTAAACTAGATATTTCTAACAATAGTAAAATTAAGTCAGAACATCATTACCAGGATTTAGGATAAGCATGTGATGAGAAAAGTTTAGGTGAAAGAGAAACATTGAAATTTCCTACCTTATAAAACATTGTAAGTCCTAAACCATTATTAGAAATCTAAAGTTTTCAGTTCAGACTAGAAGGAAGTTGATATTAGAAAACCAGACTTCACATATCTCAAAATTTGAACTAGAATCGGTTTCAGAAGCAATTAAACATAAAGAATGTGTGGATGATATGAATGAAGAGTTGGATCAGATTGAGAAAAATGAAACATGGGAAATTTTCCCACGAGCATCAAATTAAAATGTTATCGGAACGAAGTGGGTTTACATAAACAAGTGGAATGAACATGGAGAAGTTTTAAGATACAAATCTAGGCTTGTTTGTAAAGGCTATTCATAGGTGGATGATATAGATTTTGAAGAAAATATTTCCCTAATTGAAATATTTGAAACTATTAGAATGTTTATTTCAATGGATTCAAATCATAGTTACAAAGTTTATCAAATTAATGTAAAGTTAGATTTCCAAAATAGTGAGATTGATGAAGAATTTTACATTGAACAAACTTGTGGTTTTCAACTTGATAATTATGAAAAAAGGTTTTTATATTGAAGTAATCCTTGTATGGGTTGAAACAATACCCACATGCTTGGTATTATAAACTTGATAATTTTATGAGAATATTGAACTTTCCTAAAGGAAATGTTGATAGAAACTTATATGTAAAATATGTTGACTCTGTAACTCAAATTGTAATCATTTATGTGGGTGATATAGCTTTTTTGGGGATGAAGAAAAAGTTTTTAAAGAATTTTATATGGAAAATAAGAAGAATTTTGAAATGTTAATATTGGGATAATTAACTTTGTTCCTTGGCTTTAATTCTCAACAAAAAGAGAAGTCCATTTTTTTATCTCAAGAAATGTTTGATATGTAATTTTTAAATAAGTTTGGGATGTCATAATCCAAAGAATTTTCTAATCCTATTTAAGTGAGAAAAAATTTGAGTAAAGATGAATCTAGAATAAGTGTGAATCAGAAAGAATTTCATAAGATGATAAGAATTCTTATTTACCTTACAAACTCAAGACTTGATATTGTTTATATTGTGAATTTTTGTTCTATATATCAAAGTAATCTGAAATAATCACATATGATGGATGTAGAGAGGATTATGATATATGTAAAAGGAACAAATTCACATGTTTTATTATATAAATGAAATTGTGAGATTATGTTTCATGGTTATACTGATTTTGATTGGGATAGAGACTATAATGATAGAAAATCAACCTTAGGAGGAAACTTTTTCTTGGGTGAATGTTGTGTGAGTTGGCATAGAAAGAAAACAAGTTCAGTAAATTTTTCCACAATTGAATCTGAATATGTTGTACCTATAAAAGATTATACTCAAATATTGTGGATGAAAGTTCAAATAGAAGATTTGAAAGAAAGCATTTCAAAACCATTGAAGATACTTTAAGATAATCAAAGTGAAATTGATCTTTCTAAACATCCTATCCAACATTCAAGATCTAAATGTATTGACATAAAGTTTCACTTTATAGACAAGAAAGTTGCTTTGGAGATTTTATGATGGAATACATCTCAAAAAAGTATCAAATTACAAATATTTCCACAAAATCCATGTTGAAAGTAAGATTTGTGGAGTTGAGGCTACAACTTCATGTTCAACCTCCTCCCATTAATTTCTAAAACTCATAAGAAATTATGCACTCCATGTTTTGGATTATGTTGATAAAGAGGGAGATAAAGTAAAAACTTTTCACTTTGTAAGAAATTTTTAATTACTTTATTTAATGAATATGAATCTATGGTTATCATAATGAGTTGAGAAGGAAAGGATGATGGAGTTTGAAGTTTTTCAAAGTTGGAGAGTGGAGTTTCTATCATAAAAAAAATTACAACATAATGAGAATTACATCATAATGGGAATTCCATCATTATAATAAATCCATTGTAATGAGAATTCCATCATAATGTGGATTCCATCAGACTAACTCTGAGAATGAATGTCAATCAGACTAACTCTGAAGAATAAAGGTAGACCGTAATGAGATGAGGAATAATGGAAGATCATAATGTGATGATAAGGAAAGACAAATCATAATGAGCTGAGAAATAAAGACAAATCATAATGAGATGAGAAAGAAAGATAGATCATAATGTGCTGAGAAAGAAAGGCATATCATAATAAGATGAGAAACAAATACATATCATAATGAGATGAGAAATAAAGACAGATCCTAATGATATAATAAAGAAAGACAGATCAAAATGAGTTGAGAATGAAATGTAGATCGTAATGATCTAAGAAAGATAGATATATCATAATAAGATGATAATGAAAGATAGATCATAGAAAGATGATAAAGAATGTCAATCGTAATGAGAAGAGGAATATAAAGTTGAGGCATATCCATTGTATTGAAGCCGAGGAAGATACATCGTATTGAAGACGAGGAAGTTACATCGGGATAAAGAAAGGTTATAAAGTCTGAGAAGGTTAATTATGAAGAAGACTCAAAAATATGTTTACATAATTTTTATGAAGAGTTGAAGAGGTCAAAATTGAAATTCAATTTTTTTTAAATTTCATAGAAATTTTAGAAGGAATGAAGAAGTCAAAGTTTAAGTTTAAATGTGAGTGATTTTTAGAGATTTGAAATCCAAGGAAGTGGATAATGTTTTGAAGTTTCATCCTATTATTTTTTTGAGTCTCCTATAAATAGTTTCTCATATCATTCATTCATTGTAACTTTTTCTTGAGAGAGAAAAAGGAAAAGAATTGCAGAATTATTTCCTAGTTTTTTATTAATAAACTGATATCATAGAAGAAGTTCAGACACCTAAATAATTTTCTTACAAGACTGAGGAATATAGTATTTAATGTTTGAGTAGAGTTTGAGTTTTACAGATTGAGATTGAACAATATTATATTGATTCAATCAGAAAGAATAAGACCAGACTATGTTTTTTGAGTAGAGTTTGAGTAATGTAGGTTGTGAATGAATTCATCGTATTGAGCCCATTGGACCCAGAGTCATCAAATTGAGAGAATATGATCTAGCTGAATCAGATGGAGGATCTGGACTGAGCATTTTGGGAGAAAATTGAACAAAATATTCAGTCTTTTATTTTGGCTCAATAGTTTTGTAAGAAACTTGGTAAACTGATGGGAGTTATTATAATCTTTCTAATAGAGATATGGAATTTGTATAATGGCATATGGTACAAGTTTTATTCACTTATTCAAAAGAGTGAATTTTCATAGACCCATGAGAGTGTCCATGGAAAGGATAAAGGTTTCCACACTGAGGTAAAAACCTCATAAATATTGTGTGCTTTAATTTATTTATTAATTTTTCATTCAAGAGTATTTACTAAAATTTGATAAGGAAATATATCTTAATAGGTTTAAGGGGTTAAGTTTCTAAATGTTTTGAAACTCATAAAAAGATAACAACTAATTCAACACCTCCTCTCTGTTGTTATTCAATCCTTTAGAACTTCAGAAATAATATCCAAAATTGAGATGATGATTCTAAAAGAGATTATACCCCTTCTTACACTTTTAAAAAATTATAGGATTGGTCAGGTTGTGAAGAGTGATCACTATTTCTTGATAGTTGATATTGAATTTATATAAATATTTTCAATCCATGTGAAATATAGCATCAAAATCCACCAAATGAAGTAAGATGATATTTTCTAGAAGGTTTAATCCACAAACATCAACTATGGTGGAGTTATTTACTTTATATGCAACTATTTCCCCATTCACTATTCTCATAGATAACTCAACTTTAATATTTTGAGGTGGTGATTTAATAGTTATAATAAACTTGTAGGATATGAAAGAATGCACAGAACCATAATCAAATAGTATTTTTTCTATCCTTGAATGAATAACCAATGTACCTGTCACCACACCATTTTTAGGCTTCACCTAAATAGTAGTGATAGAATATTCCCTTCCTTGTTACTTGGTGGTTGTTGTGGTTGATTTCCTACAACAAATCTTGGCTTAGGGAATTGACTCACATAATTCTCATGTTCCTTGTAGTTGAAACATAATACTACATGTTGATTATTGGTCCGAACCTTCATCTATTCTTCTTCATTAGTGGGATTATTCAAAATCCCTTTAGAAATAATTAGCCTGATTCCCCTCTCTTTCACATTTTAAGCATCTCCTAGTTCCCTTTAGACAGTTCCCAAAATGCTTCTTCTCACACTTTTTACATGGGGTATGTAGGATTTTCTTTCCTTCATTGGATTTATATCTTCATACTCCCATATTAAATTCTATTTTCCTCTTTTTATCTCTAATCCCATGAGACCACTGTGAGTAATCAATCTTTATCTAAACCTTTAGGTAACATTGGAAAATCTCCTCATAGCTATAAAAGTCTCTAATTTCAAAATATTTTCTTATAATTTGCTTTAGTACACTAAATAAGTGATCCACCTTGCTCTTAATGTTCATGAAGAATTCAAAGGCATATCGTACAATCCTTGTAAAGTTTTCCTCATATGCCCTGATAGATTCATCTTCATTTTTCTTCAGTTTGTGGAACTCCCTCTCCATATTAAGATAGAGATTTCAAGGAAACTATTTATTGAAAAATATTTCCTTGAATACTTACCAATACATAGAGTCAATTTAATCTTTAGAATTTGTGTTTTTGATCACTATCCACCACTGATCAGCATCCCCATCAAAATGATAGACCTCTAGTATGACTTTCTCTTCTTATGAGAACTGGAGAATAAAAAATATCTTCTCAACAGAGTTAATCCATTATTTCACTATGATGGTATCATAAGATACACTAAATATAGGACCCCTTTGTCGCATAAAGGAGTTGATTGCAAATTTATCTTTCTTACAAGATGGAGGGTATTCCACATAATCCATTTTATTATTCATAACTTCTGCCAGTTGATCTAGTATTATCATGATGTTTTGGGATTCAGTTTCCATCAGGTTTGGAATCTCATTAGGGAAATTTCCACATTTCTAATCACATTTATTTTTTTTCATAGGTTCTCAAATTTACCACTATTAAATAAGAAAAATTAAAAAAATATAATTAGGGTGATGGAATAATTATCAAGTGAGAATATAAAAATTCAACTATAAAAATAGAAGGAATAAACATATAAATAAAAAGTACTTCTTAACTTGTGATTACATAAGTTTCAATATAGGTTATCTATTATGATAGAATTTTCCTTAGGGTTATTAATAATGTTTTCTATTCCTAATATCCTAAAATAACTGGATGATTCTTTCATACCGACTATAGTGACCCTATCTCTTTACACATGTTATTACACGATTTTAAGAATATATATCCATGAAATAAAAACCAGGTATTATAAAGTATAGTTTCTTTGGAAAACTAGGAACATAAAGTTAAAAACATGTAACAAGAATAAAAAATCTCTTTATTAATCTTAAATAATGATCTCTTAACTTCCTTTGAGATCCTATATCAACATATTATAATCTGGTGAATACATAGACAAAAGGGATGAGCTAAAAAGCCCAGTAAGGGAATAAGAATGGAAAAGAATCATATCAATTGAGTTTAAGTCATAACATGGTAACATAAAAGGCATGGAACACGAATAAACATGTAGGTTCATATCTTGTAGAACATGGAATCATATGATAAAGAAAATATAAGAATGTGTCAGCAACACATAACATGACATAAACATGATTCAAGGATAACTGACATATGGAATCACATGGTTAACAAAGTCCGATAATAGAATAGGTTTACTCCATAATCCCATATATGATGTATCTTGATACTAATCATTACCTAATTAATTGAATCTATATATGAGTATAACCATCATAACATGTTCATTCATATGTGTGCCACATAAAGAATCAAACATAATGAATAAACATAAGGGTCCCCCATTCAACGAAATGGGTACTCATAAAGCAAACCAAATAGAATATAACAATGGTATCCATGAAAGAAGTGATTAAATCAGTTTTGGATAATAAAAAAGTATAAATAAGAATAGATCATTAAAAATTATTTCCAAATGAAGTGATTACATGAAAAATAGTGTTTAGGAAACTTTATAAATTCGCTGCTTTAGTGCCATTTAATGGGAAAGATTAAAGATTATTTAAAGAGGAAAGTGGAATAGTTATTTGTATAAAACAATGAACTAAAATAATTTTTAATTATAAAATGATAGATTTTATAAATATATTTATATATTAAAATATTTTATGTATTTTATTTGAAAATGGGTAAGAAACAGAGAAGTTCCGTTTAATCGGGATTGCTTATTGAGAGGAATTGAGAATGAAACCTTATAAAACATGTATGTTTCCATAAAATAAAGGTAAATTGAGATATATAAACATGTTTATAACATATACATAGAATATAGGAGAATTATATAATAATAAATAATAAATACATTGGGGTAAAGAGATAGAAATCATAACCAGAAGGAAAAATGGAGGTCCGAAGAGATCCCTTACCTTATGCTCGAATGCGTTCTGCACTTGTACTTAATGTCATAGATAATAAAATTAGATTCATTAATTACTTAATTAATAACCCATTAAATATTTATTTTATTGATTATAATTATTTTTGTTTTATTTATTTTTATTTAAATGAGTTATATATTTCAATTTCATCATTCCGAGAGCATTGGTTTCATGGTTTCATGGCCAGTTTGCTTATGTAAAATTATGGAAGTTCTTGTAAAATGGGAATAGTACTCCGAAAGTGAAATTATATTGTATTGATAAAATTTTAGAAGTTTAAATGGTCCCATATATAATTTTGTTTCTCATATGAGGATCATTTGATAAAGTAATAATGATAATTATTTATTTTATTTTGGTGGTTTTTACGATCATCATGAACTTATTACATTTTATTTAATATTATGAGTATATATTAGTTCTAAAACATTGAAAAAGTTATAATATACATATAAAAATATTTGTAAACCATAATAATGGTTTTATAACTATCATTAAATATGATAAGGTAAAATGAAAACTCATCGTCCATGAAGGTAGTGAACCAATATATCACGAATGATGTTTTAATTTTTAGAATAAAAGGAGAAGAGAAGAGACTGGATGGCATATATTCTAGTAAAAAAAATATATTAAAGTATATATATGATAATTGATTTATAATTAAACTTTTTATTGGGGAGTTTAGGGGAGGATAATGAAAGAAAATAAATTAAAAGAGAAGGATTGGGGATTTGTTTTCTCTTGAATGTTGTCTCCTTGAGAAACTCCTTAAGAAAATTGGGTTTGGCCTTTTATTGAGAGAAGAAAACCCTGGAAGTGGGGAAGAGGCTTGGTAAAGAAAATATATATAATATTGAGAAGCTATAAGGCTTAGAATATGTGAGAAGGGGTGGTGAGAGGTGATATTTATAAGGAGATGAGAGGGGTGTTTTTGATTATTATATTCATTAGTTTTTTTTTTGGAACAAGACTATCAATTATGTTGATTATTATAACTAAATAAAGTAAATGGAACAAGAGAGTTATAACCAATGATTTATTACATTAGGGTTACATCATCCATGACTAGAAAATTCTTATAACGTTAATTACCGAAAATTACCATATCTCACTGTTCACAAAAAATTCAACTACTTTAGAAAAATCAAAAAAATTCACCCTAACCATTTTTCAACACATAGATTTCAAAATCAAACACCATTTTATGAAAATAATTTTCTTAATATGATAAATTTAATTTTTATATAAAATCATCATTTATTAAAAAAATACTGATTTTAATTTTATAATCACTTTTTTGAACCTTTGAAAAATTAACCGAGGTCGCATAAAATCATCTTATAATTATAATACAACATAATATTAATTTATTAATCTATTTTATGAAAATATTTTTTCTTGAAAATAATTATATTAATTATATAATTGTAAAAAAATGTTTATGTTTTATTAAAATACCAACACTTAGTTTATGATTTTTAAAACATTTATTTACCTATACCATGAGTCAAATATATCATATTTTCATTTATAAGATACCAAAATTTTATTTATACTTTTTTAGGTGGTGTTACTATTTTAATGACCATATTATTATTCCTAAAGGTTATATTACTATTCCAACAGTCAGATTTATAACGGTTATATAGGTTCTTTAATATCTATAAATACTACTTATTTAATTCATTTTCATTCACTTATACTTTCTCTCATGGTTATTTATAATTTCATCTTCAAAATTAATATTATATTATTTACATTATGTTTTATTTCTATAGCTTTGTTCATGAGTATTGTCATTCTAGTAGATCAGGTAGATCCAAATTTTCCAATTCTTGTTATATTATTTTCTATTTATTATCCTGCTGTAATATTTTGAATTCCTATTAGTTTATTAGATGACTAATGTATCATTATTAATTTATGAGAATAATGTTTTTTTGGGTTCCCAATGGGATGTATGTGATTTATGACATAATTATAAGAAGTAAATTCCATTAATAAAATTTTGGGTCGTTACACACATGCATCATGGATACGAGTTCAAGGTCATGGGTCTGATAATTATTATCATATGGAATAAGCTGTTGAGAACCATATGCTACCACGTGATTTCCCTATATAATAATGCATACAAAATTCGAACCTGATGGGTCACAAAAGACCACATAACCTTTCATGGCCTCTGAAAGAGTGAACAATAGTGTAGAAGTCAAAATATGATTCATCTCAACAAAATAACTCTTACATTTATCATCCCCAGAGAAATTCACCCCTTCTGAGTGAGAGAGGTCATCAAAGAAGCCATATTTGAGAAATCCTTTACAAATTGGCGATAATACCCTATTAAACCTAGGAAGCTCTGAATCTTAAAAATATTCTATGATTGCTCCCATGTTATAACAACTTTAACCTTCTCCAAATCAACTGAAATACCATGTTATGAGACCATATGTCCCATGAAATTCACTTACTAAATCCAAAAATCACATTTTTATAGCTTGGAATAGATTGAGTGATTTCTCAACTTTTCCAGAACTGCTCTAAGATAACACACATGATCATCCTTGGACTGAGAGTAAACCCGGATTTCATCCACAAAGACCACCATGAATGTATCAAGATACTCATGGAAGATTCTATTAATCAATTCCATAAAGACTACATGATCATTGGTTAGAAAAAATGTCATGAAATGATAATAATAATTTCATTAACTTATCCATAAGATGGTCTTATTAATGTTAGATTCTTTTATTCTCAACTGGTGATAACTAGATCGAAGGTAAATAATCAAAAACCACTTCTCTCTTTTGAAAAAGTAAAATAGATCATCAATATGTGGTAATAGATATATGTTATTTACTGTAACTCTATTGAGTTTTTGGTACTCAACACATAGGTGTAGTGTTCCATCAGATTTCATAGCGAAGAGAATCGACACCACCCAAGGTGAAACACTCGGGTGTATAAATACTTTATCTAAAAATCAATCCAACTAAGTCATCAACTATTTCAGTTTAACTAGTTCCATACAGTAAGAAGGAATATTCATTGGTTGAGTAGTAGATTCTAAATCAACAAAAAAAATCTACCTCTCTTACTGGTGGTAAATCATATAAATCAGAACAAAACACATTGGTAAACTCAATGAAAACTGGAGGGAGATCATCACTCAGTGATTCCTAATCCATATAAAAAATAAAGAACTAATATTACATTCCCCAACTTTGTATAAGAAGGCTCATATCTACTTGGCCTCAAGTACCATTCTTCTTGAAAAACATGCCACACCCTATCAGGAGTAGTAAAGGAGACACACAAAAGATAATAGTCAATTCTGAAATTATTGGCAATGAGAAAATACATCCCAAGAATTATATCAAGGGGTTTTATGTTTAGGAATAGAAAATTCTAGGAAATATCAATCTTTGATAAAGATAAGATATAATCAATACAATGAATACACTAATCTCTATTCATTCTGATGGGTGTAGTAATATCAATCAAATAATAAAAAATATCTTTAAAAAGATTTAACTGGTGTAATGGGTATTGATATCAATGAGTGAGGTGCACTAGTATCAAATAAATAAGTCTATAAAGATGAATCTATTATTATGGTACCTATCAAAATCATTGGAATTGTATCATCTTCCTTTGGAGACCCTTGTAGTACATGTAGAAGCTTCATTCCAAATGCTTGTGGTTAGAACCCATTATTTTACAAATAATCTTATTTAACCATAGTAATTTTAGGAACTGATGAGCCTATGCTACTGTATAGAGTAGAAAAGAAATGGAAGAACTTCTATAAATTCCCTAATCGACCATAGAAACTATAGATCTTTAGAACCTTAGTACACACATGTCTTAAATTACCAACCTTTACACACTGAAAGAAAGTCAATGACCCTCTTCTAGGCACTTCATGACGTCTGAAAGATACCTTCTATCTATATCCACCACTCATCTAATCACACTTTCTATTTTATTTAATGGAACTCAGGAAATTTCCACTGGGAGAAAAAAGAACACCCATAAACCCTGGCTTAATATCTAGATAGAGATCAACCATTAATTACAAATCTGATAAATTTGTAAAAGAATTAATCTTTAGTAATAAAACCTATGAACATATATCATTTTGGATATCCATCTGAAATAATCTAGGATTCAACATATCATTTGATACAATCTAAACTGAAAACTGAAAAATCTTACAAATGCGGTTCACATACTGCATCACGGTCCTTTTAGCCTATTGGAGGGTGAAATACTTAAAGTCCTTAGATATTACCATCAATTCTGGATAGAACTAATTGATGAAAAGAACTATAAAGTCGTTCCACTCTAAACCCTCATGCTTATTCACCATTATCATCGAATCCCACCATCTTCGAATAGACCCTTCCAGCTTAAAGGTACCACACTTCATCTTAATTGGATCAAGAATCTTCAAGAAATAAAAAATATGCTCTATATTATTCAACCAATCCCCAGCCTCTTGAGTATCATTAGATCATTGTAAAGAAGGTGGATCATGGTGATTAAAATATAGATCATGATTCTGATATTCATCCCTTTAAGGTTCCACAACTAGGGCTTGGATGGGAATAGGTACTAGTGCCTATCCCAGTACTTGGACAACACACACACAACTATCTCAGCAAGATCCTAGTTCATAAGAGGATCTAATCATTTTGATTTAATAGAAGATTCCTCCTAGAGGCCATTGAAATATTTTATCAGAGTAATGATTCTACACAATATCAACAAACAACACTGAAACATCATAAGATTAATTAGATTGACAAATCTAAAAAGAGAAAGGGGAACTTCAATCCCATCAGATAAGTTTTCAAGATTTGGACTTCAACATACCTAGATAAAAAGTAGGTAAAGACTAGAATGAGTTTAGAAAATTTCTCAAATACCCTTTTCCCAAACACCCATGATGACTTAAGGCTCATTATGATGAGAGCTGGCCGGGTACATGCTCATAAATACCTTCCATGTCCCAAAAGTATATACCAAAACACATACTGACATCAAGGAAATATGATTAGACATACACCTTTGATACTACTTTATTCTGAACTATCCCGAATACCTTGTTACCCTAATACCCAACCTGGCTCTGACATATTCCAAAGGGCATTCCTATCTCCATGGGTTGGGGACTAGCACTTGACATCATACATAATCATAAAAATGAATGAATTTTATACAAAATAGTAGAAGATAATAGATTATAAGTTAGTATTCTCAACACTCAAAAAGGATAAGTACCATAAAAATAGGTAAAATTGTACCCAATAGGAAAATAAACATCCCAAAAGAAACATCATCTCAAGATGAAAACATCAAACTAGGAAGAAAAGGTATTAAAGAACCCTTGTAACAAGTGGAAAACAACTCCACTAGTCACCATCATCACTCCATAGTATAAGGGATAAATAATATCCACCACCTCTAAGTGGTGCTTTCCCATTTTTCTGACCTATCATAAGAAAGTCTACCAATTCCAGAAAGAAATGGTAGGGTGTAATCCATAAAGACCAGTAGGGTATAACCAAGTGTTCTATAATCAATACCAAAAAAATAAACCAGTTATGCTATCAATTTCAATAAAACATGGAATGACCTGGAATTTACATATTAATAAATCATTATTTTCCATCAAAATATGGAATATATAATAAAATATTCTTAAATAAATATTATATATAGAACTACTTATATAAATTAGGTGGAATGAATAAAACATTTCAATAAATCAACAACATGTATAATAAAATCAAGAAAATAAAGAAATATGAAAAATATCCTTATGGTATATTATTTTTTTGGTAATAAGATCTTCACACTTCTCATTAATCAACAGAACTATAGATATGTGTTCAAACTCAAATCAACACCCCATTATAGGAGCCAATGTGGATAGCAAAGACAAATTGTTTAGTTTGTATTATCATCATAAATCTAGTGCTATTAGATCAATATCCTAGCATGATTATCCCAGTTACGTACTAACTACCCAAGAATACACGCTCTTAAATCAATCAATCAATCAATTAAATTTTCAACCAATAATTTCAACTCATTTAAAAATAAAATTTCCAAATTTCAGTTTTCGACATGAATTTATCATTTCAAAACAAAATAATAGGTTTTCATCATTTTATTCCATTTTAAATAATCTTTTAATTTAAGACATTATCTCAAGATCAATCTCAAATCATTTCCTCAAAAATATTTCTAAATAAAGCCATCATTTTTCATAAATTCACCCGAAAATTTCAACTCCTTTGAAATTGGGGTTTTTCTAAAATCTAATTCCCATTTCAAAGAAAGAAAAAATCACCACAAATTCATGTTTTTAAATCAATTTAAAACTCATTTCAATTTAATCATTTAATTCAAGATTTCAGTTATAAAAAAAATAATTATGGAATCACCTACCTTTAAATCAAGGGATCACAACACACAACACATGTAAGAGGGAATTTACAAAGAAGAATGAGGTTGTGAAAGATTTAGGAACACAACCTAGAATCAAGATAAAAAATGGAGTTTAGATCCATCAATTATATTATGATATATAAAACTATAAGGAGGATATAAAGAGAGATCCGAAGAAACAAAATGAAAGGATATCCACATACTTGGAAAATACTGAATGAGATCAATGCCACATCTATGTACTAAGAAAAGTTTACAAAGGATTCAATTTCACCCCTTAAGAGTCTCTAAGAGACAAATTTTTTTATTAGGATTGAGTAATGGAAATTAGAAACTTATAATAGGGATTCAATATTTTTAAATTAATTTTTGGATGAATTAAATATTGTGAACATGGTTTTTTGAGAAGGGATACACAATTAGTCAAACCATGCACCGTAACCGTGCACCCCTAGTGGTCTTTACTTTGGGGTAAATATTTTGGAAACATGTTTAAACTAACCACATGATAACCAGACATTCCCTACTATTCATGGGGTAAATGGTTTTGAGGGGTTGGCCTCATGGGTTGGAAAAACCGTGCACCCCCTCTAATTGATCACATTAGGGAACACAGTTTTCTGGGCCGAACCACACAATTTTCTCTAATCATGAAAAAACCCTTAGGTTTACAAAAAGTTTCAAATTCTCTTGGAATTATCATAAAACAGGACATGTCATAAAGTAGATCAAAAAATGTGTCAAGAAATAACTAAAAAAAATAAAAAAACATTACAGAAATTCATTTAAAGAAGAATAATTATGTTAATAGATAATTATTAGGTTTTTTATTTTTTACCTGGAGAATATGTTGTTAAGATTAATTATATATTCATGACTATTAAAATAGTTTACAATATTTGGGAGATAAAATTTTAATTTATGAACATTTGGTGGAAAAACTTATTGATATTATGTTGAGCTAATTGGAATAAAAAATACCATATATTGATAATACTAGAAATATCACAAATCTTATCCTGGATAATTTTATTTTAACTCTTATGAAGTATATGGGTAGATTACAAATGGATTCTAAAAAATATTTGAGGAAAAATGGTGGTTTAACTTTTTCCTCTATTTCTACAAATGCTAAGAAAGAAAGATCAAATAAGAAATTTTATAAATATTCTAAGAATAAAAAAGTTAAATTTTAGAAATAATGTAATTCTTTTGAAAAAATTAATAATGATTTTTCTAATCCTATAAAGAGAATGAACAAGATTTTAGGCAAGAATTATTTCAGATACAAGTTCAATAAATATTTTAAATAAGTAAATTAGAAGAAGGATTATTTTAAAATGATATGTTGTGAATGTAAGAAAACAAGGAACTTCAGACCAAATTTTACAAGATTGAAGAAAAAGGATAGAAATAAGAAATTATAAGAAGTTATATAAGTAAAATGGAAAGAAAAGTTTGAATGCTTCTGACCCATAGAGTTCAAGAGGAGGAGATAATTATTTTGAGAATTATTATGAAAATAGTTGTGAAAGTTGGAAATTTATGGGATTTTATAGTAGTATTGCAAATAAAAATGAATTCTACATAGATAAGGTATATACTGAATTCCTTAATAATTTAACTTTAAATAAATATTATCCTGATATTAATGAAGAATTTGAATCTACTTATTTTTAAGAAGAAAAATCTAGTTTATCTAAAAAATGTGATTCTTTATTTATTTATTAATAAGTTTCCAGATTTTTAAATATGTTAAAAAAATATTGTAAATTTTCGAAAAACCATGAATATTATAAGCCATAAATTTACAAGGGGAATTCATGAATTTTTATACTTTAGAGATTTAAAACCATACATTAGAATTTGAAAAAAAATCTATTTATAATACAAATAGTTAGGATATAGATTTACTTATAGAACTAAATTATGATATCCTTAGTCTAAAGAAACTTTTATTAAATTTTTCTATTGGGAAGGAAAATTCTGACAAACTTTATAGACAACCAAAGCCTCATAGAAATACCTATGTGATAGGTTTTTCAAATTCAAAACCTCATATTAAAAACAATTATTTTGTTCTAAATATTTATCTTTTTGTACATAATTTTAGAGTGGTGGAAATTGAAAAAATAAGTGTTTATTAAATAAAGTAAAATATTTTTTTTCCATAAAGTTTATTTTCTAAATAATTTTCAGTTTTACAACATAAGATAGTTGGATAGATGTGGATTCTGAAACTTTGATTTTCTAACAATACTGGATCCAAGAAAGTATATGTTCTAAAAATCTAAATTTTTCTATTTTTAGAAAAATAAGAAAAGTTCAAACAATTAAAATATTTGGTACTTGGATAGTGGTTGGTCTCATCATATAACTAGAAAAAGAAATTTCTTTTAGAATATTATAAAGATAAAAGGTGTAAAAGTTACCTTTGGTGATAATTCTCAAGGAGAATTCTATAGTATAAGTAATATTTTTCCTCTATAAAAACCTTTAATTTCAAATGTTTTATTTATTGTAGGCATCAATAACAACCTTATAATCATAAACCAATTGTATGATGAATGGTACCATCTGAACTTCAATAATGAAAAATGGACTGTTCAAAGTTCAAATGGTAAAATTATTCTTCGTATCAATATCCATGTGAATGTATACATACTAAACTTAGAAGAATTAGAATCCAAGATCTATCTTTATTATATGAAATACAAGATAAATGTAGCGACCCTTACCCCAGTATTCTGAAGCTGGTGTCTACTTTATTAAATTTACATAAGATACAATGAATCAAATCCTAAAGAACAAAATATATTGTTGGTCTCGGTAAATTATATAAATACTTTAAATTATCATTATAATTTAAAACATAAAATACAAAAATAAATTTCATTGATAATTCTATTATTTCTCGTAGTGTATCTCTTCATATCAATCATAAAATACTTCCTTGTATGTTGGGGAAAATAAAAAATGAAATATTAGAGATCATATGCTCAATAAGGGTAAAAATAAAATGAAAGATATGAATAAATAATTTATAATCAATATGGAACAATAAATAAATAAAAACATACCATTTAATCAATAACTTTATCATACTATGGAATGAATACATGATGATCAAATAATGACATATAAATAATCACATGAGTTTAAAAACAAAATTACAGATATTAAAACTAATTGAATAATCACATGAAATATTAAAAATAAAATTCATAATGACGGAATTCATAATGTCCGTCATCTAAAACATACAATTTATTCCTTGTTCCAAGACATCTAAAAAAATGGGTAAGGCCTCAGCTAAAACCAAATCTTGTTAGTCTCATCAGAACTAATGATGAATCTAGGGGATATAATGGGCCCCAACTATCACTTACCAAGTCCAATACATTCCTAATATAAATGGGGTGAAACATAATCAACATAAACATTCTTATTCAAAAACAAACAAACAAAATGTTAATACTTACCCCAATCAAATAAACACAATCATAAACCATCCGGAATAGTATGGTAAATAGAAATACAAATTTACATCCCCAATAAAAATCATCACAAACCATCTAAGGAAATAATAATTATGGTATAAATATAATATATCCTTAGTGTATCATTAGTAAAATATAGGTTTTATTTTATTGATTAATAGAAATATCGTGAAAATTTACTTAATATTATTTGTGAAAAATAATATTTTCTTTTTCAAAATATTTTTTTAAAACAAAAAGTTAATGAAACATTTATAAAATAATTTTAATTGAAAATAACCTTTAAAATGTTTTAGAAATAATCTTTAAAACATTGATTTATCATGATGGTGAAAAATTCCATTCATGATGTACATGTTAAAAAAATGATTCCTTTCACATTTTTTGTAAAATCTAAACGAGAATTGTTTTGAAAAGAACATAAAGAATAATTTAATTGGTTTTTTTAAATTTTAGAAATGGTTAAAAATTCCTTTAATAAATCAATTTTTAATGGTTAAATTTTTTTATTTTTTTAGAAAACATGGGTTTCGATGAAAAATGATTTATTATTGAAAAGAGAAATAAGGTGTATTTTCTAAAAAATATTTTCACAAAAAAATTATACATAAAAGCATAATAAAATGGTATTATTAATTGATAAATTTCATGAATAAACAAAGGTGAAGAAATAGATTTATTTTATGTTATAAAGATAAAATAAATCTCATAAGAGAGACTTAAACAAAAACAATCCTGAATAATTATTAGATTATAAAATAAACCATTACCACTATGTTAACTTTTGAATATAAGCCACATGAAATAAATAAATTCAAATAAAACTTTATATACCAATAAGATAAATATATTCATTATATAACTTATCAAAAGAGGAAGTATATACACCACACAATGGAAAAAGTGGTTATTATGGTGTATGTCTCACAGAAGTAAAAGTGAGACGAGAAACCCTTACCACTTGTTCGAATTACTTCACATGCATAAGAAACTACTATATAAAAAATATAGGTTTATTACACCTTAATTAAATAAATATTATTATATATATATATCATATCATATATGATTTATATAGTCTTTTATCAATATTTTATTACCAATTCTTTGTTAAAATCACTATTTCGGGTGATAATTGCTTTGTTTTTCATGTATGTTTTGACTTGGTAATTTTGGTCCTTTTAATTGGATCATGGTTAGATAATATATATAATTTTAAACATTATATACATATAATATATATTCACTATATATTTATTTATATTAATCTATCAATGTTATATATAGAAAATGGATTACACCAGTTATGGAGACTGTAGACCATACATACACATGAATGCTATTTCAATTTTTCTCAATGGATGGAGTGAAAGAAAAATAAATACTAATTAATATTTTAAGAATAATTATAATGTTATATATATCATTTATATTAATAAAATAAATCCTTATTACCATCCATTTAAAATAAATTTAAAAACATTTCACATTGCTATGTGGGGGGAATAATCCACACGTACGCACGACCGAAATTATTGTTTTTTAATGGAATATATGGTAAGAATTTCAATGTGAACTTATATTTATATAAATATTTATAGATAGTAAATATAAAATTTATTCATTAACTTTTATCATTACATCCTTCAATGTAAAGAGTAAGTGGAAAATGAATCACATAGCTTCAAGATGCAGTAGTTCACCGTACACATGAGTGACGTTATTTCATCCCTCAAAAGATGGAATGTAATAAGGTATATGTGATATAATAATTATATAAGGATAATAATATCATAAATATCATATATATATTTTAAATCCATAATTACATCCATCATTGAAAGGTGGTGTTGGAAAATGAATGACATTGGTTCGTGAGGTGGTAGTCCTCCGTACACACGAATGATGATTTCATAACCTATTTTCTAGAAGAAGAGAAGTATTTTGGTATTTACATTAACATAATAAAATATAATTATATTTAATATACTTAGGTTATTATATCATAATATTTTAATAATAATCTAATTAGGTGGATGAAGAAATAAAATAAAATGCATGGTTAGGAACATTATCTCTTCTTTGGACAACATAATTGGTTTTCACCAAAATGATTAATAGGATCAATTTATGAAAACAATAATGCTTATATAAATATATTATGGAATTAAAGAAGTTATTTTGGTAGGTCTTGGTCTAACTGATTGGTTTTGGATGTGTGAATTGGAGATAAGAGGGGATGGCCTTTTATAAGTGAGGTGAGTGTCACAATTGTAATTTTTGAAAATAAAACAGTGCGCCCATGTTTTTAACATGAAAAAATGATCCAAAATAATCCATTTTAGATAATTTAATACATAATATTTAAATATTTATAAAAAAATTTATTTTAAAATTTTTGGGTCATTTTTAACTCCTATCTTTTTAGTTTAACCCCTAGTAAATCCATTCTTACCTTAATGACGGTAAATAATTTTTAGTATTAATTATGGTAAAAAATAAATTTTCAATTATTAGATGATATAAATTATTCTGATTCTAAATATAAAATGTATTTTTCCAATTTTTGTTAATATAAGTGGAAAATTTTAATTTAAAATCAATCCCACAGATGCGATGAGAAATTGAGATTTCAAAGAGAAATTTTGAAAAGTTTTCAAAGTTTTTATATCATGATTCAATATTAAAATTATTAAAATGTCCTCAACTAGATTAATAGATATATAATTTAACTAATTTTACTTTTGAAACCATATTAATATAAAATTTATCATGTAAATTAATTTTTTTAATAAAACAATATTTTTTAATATTCACCAAAAGATTCATTTTTCAGAAAATTATCAAAAATTCATCCAAGCATAATTTTTACGTGTATATATAAAAAATTAAGTTTATTTTTTCAAATAAATTTTCTAAAATTGGTAAAAATTAAATATAAATTATGTGAATAAATCATGACTAAACTTGTTTTTAGAAAAATATTGTTTTTTCCTAAAAAATTTCTTTTAATTTCAAATGATTCTTATTTTATTTATAATCTATATATAACCACTGAATTTTTTTTCTACAAACCTTATAATTTTCATAATTTATTTATTACTCTTGAAACCTTCCAACTTAATGGATAAGTTATAATTTTTATGTTTAAATAATAATATTTTAAAATATTATCATGTTTCATTCAATCCCAGTGTTGAGTGCATTGCAAGATATAAAATGTGTGGTTCTTCTTCTAAAATATCATAGTGTTAAATTATTCCCCATTTAATAAATTTAGTTTTAAAAATATAATATTGATCATGATAATATGGGGTGTTACATTTGAATATACATTTCTAGAAATCCAAAATAATGGGAATGGTTAATAAAACATCCTCTTAATAAGAGAGAAAGGGAAGTATGAATGTCATATGGAATAAATAAATAACTCAAATTATATATTGAAGAAAGGAGGTGGGTAGTGAAAATATGGACATCGAAGAAAATTGTAAATAATTATAGATATTTTTATAGATCATTAATCACAAGAAAGTTGGTGACCTAGAGAAGGTTAAAGATAACAAAACCATAAATCTGTGATGATTTAAAAGATCATAGATTCAACATAAATGAAAGTATTAGGACAAGATTTTGTTTTAACATTGTTGAACCCAGTGATTTCATTTTTTTGTTAATAACTTGTCAATATGTGCCTAATGAGTGAATGGTTGAAGTAATAATGATTGGAGTATCCTGAAATTAGATGATTGTAGAAATGATCTTAAGTTACAAATCATGTGTCAAAGAATGACACATTGTTACAAAATCCGAAGAACCCCATGTAATACTCTATTGTATGATGAAAGTTGAAGATCCATCCAATGGATTCTAATTGGATGAAGTTTGTGAATTAAATCAAATGACTATTTGAGGTGATCCTCAAATTCCAAGATATGTGTTAATGTAGAACACATCCCTCACAACAAGAAGGACATTCATAATGCTTTAAATGCATGAGGTGATGTAGATCCCACACATCATCCTTGATTGATTAAAAGAATCTTAATGAAGAGGTTTGGAATTCATGATTTAAACCTTAAGGAATAATGATGATGTTTTTAAGAAAAAGAATAAACAAGAATAGATAATGAAGAAGGGGATTTGATAGTTGAATAATGAATGCACTATTAATATCTTGATTAAACATTGTTTTTAACAAATTTATCTTTTTTGGGTTTTCCAAAAAATTAGTCCAACCATGAAGGCTAGATGAAGCCCTCACCCAAGGCATACGCGAGACCCAAGGGTCTTCCATGCCCAAAGGGAAGGCCTCAAAGCCTGCCTGCAAGAGGCACATGGGGTCATGTATAAGCCCCAAGGGATGCATCATTGTCACCTAAAGCACACCCAAAGGAGACAAGGTGGGAACATAAGTGCACCCATAGAACACCGGTGTGGGGTGACATCGGGAGAGGAGGAAGGAGAATTTTGAGATGAGGATGGAGCACTCATCATTATAAACAAGCGCTCCCCCTCTTTTTCGTTTCGATGTGGGAGGTGAAAAAATTATCAGGAAGTGATCTCTGCGATTCAATGCATTGCAGACATGGTGTCTTTTTTCTGATCACCATGCCATCGGTCAAGCATATATGAGCCATCCATCTGATATCCATGGTATGGGATTGAAGCAGGGCCATCCGATGTCATTCACCGAGGTTTTTTTCAACCTACAGCCATCCTGACGCCACTACTCACCATAGATTAATCTGATCCACAGTGATTGAGCTCTCGAACACCATCAAGGATGAAATATTGTGCATGATGATCATCTGAGAAAAATGATATCATGCATACAACTACGACTTCATTCATGCATCGAAAGAGAGGAACTCAAATGTAGATGAAGCAAATAAAGATGTGAGGCCACGTCTAGTTGCTCGACGTGTTCGAGAGATGATTTGCATGCATTCATCTTTTCATGTATGTGAGGATTATACTCACTGAGAAATAAGGACCAAATTTAATGGAAACAAAATGAGAGACTCAGTGTGATAATTATCCCGTATTTAAATATTTCAAAATTCTGTAAATCTCGTGCATTCAAAACATGATCTCAATGGAATATCTCTAGGTTTTTGATCTCAGAAGGAGGATTCACCCCCTTCTATAAAAGGATGAGCCCGAGATAAGAAAATATTCTACCCTCCATATACTCAAGTGCTCTTGTTTCAAAACAGAGAACTCTATTTTCACCCTATTATGCGAAGAATCCAAGAATCATAGGCGTTCAACGGATGCTATGCACCCTTGAACCATCCTTGTGAAGATGGAAGGAGAACCACACCTCTGTGAAAAGAATCCCCCAAATATGCGATAAGTTTTCTCCCAAACTCTCATTGTACTTCGTGGAGGTGCTTCCGTGGGTAAAAAACTGGTGCTACGCACCCTTATAGTGCTTTGTGATGATAGACCCATGAACCTCTCAGGTTCTGTGAAGGAGGTCCTCACCCTTGGTGCATAGAATAACAATGCAATGTTTTCACGAAGAAAGAGAACTCATGCTTGCTGTTTTTCTTGAAGGATAAGAAGTTGAGAACTCTCACCTGTTTGCAAGATCCATCTGAGAACCCATAGACAAACCATATACCCATTTGGATTTTGTGGGCAAGAAGAAAAACATAAAAGTTTACATATAAACCCGAGGCCTCGTGTTTTCAAAAAAATAAACATATGCATTCCCATGCACATGAGGAGATAGATTTGTTGAATTAAGCAAGAAGAAAAAAAGTTGAAAAATTGTGTAAGAACATTCTTGCATAATCATTATTTTGAAGGAAGATGTGTGCACCAGTTGCACATGTCTAAGTGAGGCCAGTAATTCTATCAGAAGGAATAATTTTCAGCCTGAGCATTTATTGCATTGAGTCAACTGATCATTATTGGTGATCAAACTATTTGAGAAAGACTTAAAGATTAAATCAGAGTTTGTTGAAGCTACTTAAACATAAGGAAGACTATCAATCCATTCGAAGGAAGAAGTTGAAATTGGGGGTATATCCAGTTTCTAGAGGAATAAGGTGTAGAGAAGTTGGGGGGTTTAACCAACTTATAATTGAGGGGTCTAACCAATTACTATTTGTAATAATATTATGATATAGTGAAAAATCCATGTTGTGTAGAATAACCAATGTGTAAAAGAGAAGGTCTTTGTACCAAACCTTGTAAATCCTTGTGTTATGTGATTTTGTTTTTATAGAATCATTTGAAGAGTGGATCAAGGACTTAACTAGTAATAGAGGTTGAATTGACAAAGAAGAAATTCATAAAAAGGAAAAATAAAAAAGGGGATCACTGATTCACCCCTCCCCTCTCAGTGATCTTGTACTATTCTGGATATTTCAATAGGTATCAGAGGGAGGTTCCCTATGTAAGGATCTACTACTTCGAGAATATGGAAAATTTTAATTCTTTCAATAGTAGGGGTGTTCATACCTTCAATGGAAATAATTATCACAGTTGTAAGAATAATATGTTACTCAATCTTCTATCTCTTGGCCTTAAATTTAGAGATGTAGCTACATTTGGATTCCATCCTATTGCTGATGAAGCTGTTATGACTTTCACTGAGAAAATAAATATGGAATTTGATAGAAAATATAAAAATTCCCTTTTGAAACCTCTTTCAGAAAAGGTGTACACAAAGGTTATGGGACTCAAAAATACCAAATAAATTTGGGACAAATTGGGAAGAAAATACGAAGGAAACATGAAAGTCAAGGAAGACTAATTAAAAATTTGGAGGAGCAAATTAAAAGATATCAAGGTTAGATAAGAAGAAAGAATTGATGATTATTTCATAAGATTCAATGATATTGTCAGTAACATTCAAGGATTTGGAGAAAAGTTGGATAAATCAACTATTGTAAAAAAACTAATTAGAAATTTTCCTGACAGTTTTGATCACAAAGTGTTAACTTTGGAAGATAGAGATGATATTTATCTTGTTGAATTATGAAACATTATCATTGCATATGAAATGTGAAAGATCCCAACTTTCAAGAAGAAGATCAAACATGAGATGGATTTTGAGGCCATGAGAATACTCAAAATCAAATATGATGAAGTTTCATAATCAAGTAAATATAACGATAAACAAAAAGACAAACAATACAACAGAATAACTTCTCTTATATCAAAGAGATTAAGGAAATAAAAGTGTAAGGGTAAAGTGAAAACACTATGAAGATGTTACAACTACAATGACATTGGAAAATTTTCTATAAATTGTACTAAGAAAAGGTTTGTCACACCTGAGACTGATGAAGAAAAATCACAAAAAAAGAAATGGGGTAGAATCTCAAAAGTTTCAATAAAATTTGGTGGAAGAAATTAAAAGTTCTTTCCAGGTGAAAGAAGAAGATATGTGGGTAATTAAGAAGATGAAGACTCTACATCAGGTATCCAAACATGAGATGAAACTAATTTCATGGCTCATATGTAAAAATTATTTGATACTTCTATCCATGAAGATGATGAGAGTGATTGAACAGATCTTGAACACATGTTGAAGAATGAATTATAAGGTAGTATTAAGAAAATCATAAAGCTTATGAAATATAAGATATTATTACTGAAAGAAATAGAAAAGACAACTGAGGGAAAGAAATAATGTACAAAGAAATAAACCTATTATATTGAAGAAATAAAATGGCACAAACTGAAGGTAGCTGAAAGGGAAAATATGGTAAAAGACCTTGAGGAAAAGCTTCACCTCAAGGAAGAAGAACTGTAAATGAATCAGTCTAAATGTCTTGAAGTATATAATAGCTTGAAAAATATTAGATAATATTTCAACAAGGATGTTGAGGTCAAGGAAGAATCATCACATACTGGTGAAATTATGGGATCAAAGAAGCAAGTCAATTCAACACTCATAAAATCAAAAGATACATCTACTATTTTTAACAATGCAGGTTCAAAAATGAATTTGAGATGAGTTTGGAGCACAAAGGCTAGTGAGAAATCTTATTCTAATATAAAGGAAGAGGGAAATTATCCAAAAAAAATTTCTCCCAGAACAAAGACAAATCCAGGCTTTGGCTAGAAAATAACAAAGATCTCCGAGACAAGGCTTTTATCAGTGGAGAAGATCTAGGTTTAGAGGATACTACTGGTGTTGTAGAGTGTTTGGGCACAAATCATATTCATGTTGGTATAATATGTCCCTATCATAAACTAGTAATGAACCTAGGGGGAGTAGTTTTGAAAACAGAAGAGAAATACAAAATAATAAAGAAATCTTGAAAAGTTCATTTTATTTTCCAACTCAGAACAAATTTAATTTCTTAGAGGAAGTCTATGGAAGATGTGATCAATAATACCATAGTGATAAAAAGTTAATGAATATTCTTCATGAACAAACACTCCAAGCAAAGAATGAAAAATGAATTTAGAAAATGAATGAATAAAACTCATGTTTTTCTAAAGTTTCTTTAAAAGCTAGTAGTAAAACAAAGTCATGGAATCTCGATAGTGGATGTTCTTCACATATGACTAGTGATAAAAAAAATTTAAGCAACATAAAAAATCATGAAGTAGGATCCATTATCTTTGGAAATTATTGTTCTTTGAAGATCAAGAGAATTAGCAAGGTAACAATTGAAGCTAAAAATCTGAAGTCCAATGATGTGTTATTTGTTGAAGGATTAAATCATAATTTGTGTAGTGTGATACAACTATATGAAGATGGACATGAGGTGTTATTCAAAAAGGATTCATGTATCATCAAGATCTCAAAGGATGGAAAAATTATCACTTAAGGAAAAAAGGACCACAAGAAATCTATTTCCAATTGGTGATTCTATTAATTCATGTTATTTGAGTTAAAAAGATGAAAACAACCTATGACACATAAGACATGTCCATCTTGGTTAAAGGAGTATATGAAAAATCATGATGTATGACATTGTGAGAGATCTTCCCAAATTGAAAAGATAAAGGGATAATTTTTTTGAAACTTGTTAGAAAGGAAAATTAACTCAATGTTCACACAAAAGAGTTGATATCCTATTTAATAGGCCCCTTGAACTTATTCATACTGACATATGTGGGCCAATGAGACAAAATTATATAATAGGTTATTTGTATTTAATAACATTTATTTATTATTACACTTTCAGGACTAATGTCATGTTTATTTAACACAAGTCAGAGGAAACCACAATGTTCAAAAAATTTAGAAGGAAAGCTGAGAAGGAGTTGGGTATCTGTATCAAGAAAGTGAGATCAGGAAATGGTAAAGAGCATACTTGTGATGATTTTGAAAGCTATATTCACAAGCATGGAATCAAGCATTAATACAACACACCATATATTCCACAACAAAATAGAGCATCTGAAAGAAAGAAAAAAAGAATAGTTGAAATGGGAAGAACTATATTGGCTGAACATAACATCTCGAAGTTTTTCTTAAGAGACGATGTATTCACTGCCATACATATATAGAACAAAAGTCTTCTCAAACTAGAAACACAAATGACATCTTATGAAATGTGGTACAAAATAAAAACAACTATTAAAAAATTTAGAATTTTTGGAAGTCCCTGCATCATAAAGATTAAGAACATTAATCTGGGAAAATTTGAAGAAAAGGAAGATGAAGGGATCTTCATGTGATATATACCTGATGGTAAAGGATACATATGTTGGAACAAAAGAATGAATAAGTTGGTTGATTACAGTGATGTTAGAATTATTGAAAACATTATCAAATCAGATATTTCTGAAATGGTGATTCAGAAGATTTGGCAGAAAATGACATGAATATGGAACAAAATAATGATAAAGCAACTGGGAGAGAAAAAAATAGTGAGGAAACCAATTTTGAACATACCATCAATGAAGAAGAAGTTGATGCAAATAAAATAAAATAGTTCAAAAAATTAAAGAAACATGTTGAGATAGAAAATTTCATTGGTAATTTACAATCTCCATTGTAAACATGAAGAAGATTAAGAATTGAAGATCAAACTACACTCATTTCTCAAGTTTAACCTCATACAGTGGCTGAGGAAGTTGATCATGTGGAATGGATACAAGATATGCATGAGGATCTTGATCAAATTGAAAAGAATTCCACTTGGGATATTGTGTCAATATTTATGAATAAAAATGTTATTGGCACCAAGTGGGTTTTTAGAAATAAGATAAATGAAAAAGGGAAAGTTTCTAGAAACAAGGCCATGCTAGTATGCAAAGGATATTCTCAAATAGAAGGAATTGAATTTGAAGAAACTTTTTCTCCAGTAGAAAGATTGGAAACCATTAGAATGTTATTGGGAGTTTCAGCATAGAATAATTATAATGTATATCAAATAGATGTGACATCTTTATTTATAAATAGAGATATTAAAGAAGAAGTATATATAAAAAAACCTGATAGTTTTGTTCTACACAAAGATTGTAGCATGGTATGTAGGTTGCGAAAATCTCTGTATTATTTAAAACAGGCCCCTAGAGCATTGTACTCCAAATTAGATGGGTTTCTAATGGATATGAAGTTTGTCAAGGGTATAGTTTATAGTAATCTTTATGTCAGAGAAATGGAAATGGGTACTCTCATAGTCATTATATATGTGGATGACATCATCTTTATTGGTGACAAGGAAGGTCTATGTGAAGAATTTTTTAAGAATATAAAGAGAACCTTTTAAATTTCCATGCTTGAAAAAATGACATATTTTCTAGGACATCAGGTTGAACAAAACAAAATTCCATATGTCTATCCCAAGAGAAGTATCCAAGGGAATTGGAAAAAAAGTTCACAATGGAAAATAAAAAGGAGGTTTCAACACCCATTTCAATTGGAACAAAATTATACAAGGATGAAAATGGAAATAATATTGATCAAAAATATTTTAGAAGAATCATTAGCAGCCTACTTTATCTCACAACATCAAGGCCAAACATAACTTATGCAACAACTCTATGTGCCATATTTTTGAGTGATCCAAAAGTGTCTCACTTATCAGCAGTTAATTTTTTTGATATGCATGAAAGGAACTCTGAACTATGGGATTTAATACAAAAACAGTACAAACATGAAGTATTTGGGATTTACAGATACCGATTGGAATGGTGATTATAATGAAATGAGATCTACATTTGGTGGAACCATCTTTCTGGGAGAAGGATGTGTCAGTTGGTATAGTAAGAACAAAAATTCTATAACTTTGAGCATAGCTGAGGCATAGTATGTGGTAGCTACACATGCATGTACAAAGATGATTTGGATGCAAGTGCAGCTAGCAGATTTGAGAGTTGAAACTGAGAGACCATTAAATATTTTATGTGATAATCAAAGTTCCATTGGATTTTCTAATAATCCTATACAACATTCAAGATATAAGAATATTGATATCAGATTTCATTTTATCAAATAAATGGTTCCTGGTGGAGTTATCAAGATAGAATACATTTCTACTAAAGACCAGGTTGAAGATATTTTCACCAATGCAATGTCAGTAGAGAGGTTTCTTGAGATAAGGATGAAACTTCATGTTCAGCCTTCTCCTCTCACTTTAAGAACAAGAAAAGTTCCCTCCTTATTACCTAAATTTATATACATACCTTTGTACTAATCTGTAGGGAATTGAAAGAGATAAATTCATCCCTTGAGGGGAAGCATTGTTTTTTGAATTTTGTGCAGGGTTATTGTAGTTCAGTGAAGAATCTGTCCATTTTTATCCCCTTGGATATGATTTGATACATTTTGAGCTTGATTTCACATATATGGTTGTCTCTTGATAGAATTTAAAACCTTGGTTAAATCTCTCTTATTTTCTATATTGGGTTATCCTATGTAGACTTAGAGTTTATTAACTATCGACTCTTTTCTAACTGAACCATGTGATATCATCCCTCTTCATTTGTTTGCCAATAAGGGGGAGAAAACATCATAGCACACATATTGACTCTACCAGAGTGTGATTTAGAGATATTTACAACAAAATACAAAGGGGGAGATTATTGAGCCCATTGATTGCATTTTTTGTCAATAACATGTCAATATGTGCCTAATGAGTGAATGGTTAAAGTAATGATGATTGGAGTATCCTAAAATCAGACGATTGTAGAACTGATCTTAAGTTCCAAATCATGTGTCAAATAATGACACATTGTTACAACATTTGAAGAACCCCATGCAATAATCTATTGCATGATGAAAGTGTAAGATCCATCCAATGGATTCTAATTGGATGAAGGTTGTGAATTAAATTAGACGATTGTTTGAGTTGATCCTCAATGTCCAATATATGTGTTAATGAAGAACATATCCCTCACAAAAAGAAGTCCATGCATTATGCTTTAAATACTTGAGGTGAAATAGAACCCACACATCATCATTGATTGATTCAAAGAATATTAACGAAGAGTTTTGGAATTCATGATTCAAACCTTAAGGAAGAATGATGATGTTTTGAAGAAAAATAATAAACAAGAATAGATAATGAAGAAAGGGCATTGATAGTTGAATATGAAATGCACTATTAATATCTTGATTACACAATTCTTTTAACAAAGTTATGTTTTGTGTCTTTTCCAAAAAAGTAGGCCAACCATGCAGGCCAGTTGAAGCCCTCACCCAAGGTATATGGAGGAACCGAGGGTCTACCGCCCCAAAGGGAAGGCCTTAAAGACTTCCCACAAGAGGCACATGGGGCCATGTATAATCCCTGAGGGATGCATCGTTGGCACCTGAAGTGAACCCAAAAGAGCCAAGGTGGGCGCAGAAGCACGCCTGCAGAACATCAGTGTGGGGGGCACCGGGATAGGGGAGGAGAATTTTGTTCTGAGGCTGGAGTGCTCAACATTATAAACAAGCACTCCCCAGCTTTCCCATTTCGATGTGATAAGACTGAAAATTATTAGGAAGCGATCTAAACTGTCTGATGCATCGAAAACACAATGGATTCCATCTGATCATGACGCCATTCATCCAGCAGATCCGGGCCATCCACCTGATCTCCACGGTTCGTGATTGAAGCCAGACCATCCGGTCTCCTCCACCAAGGTTATATTCAACCTCCGACCATCCCGACACCGCTTCTCACTACAGATGAAGCTGATCCACTGTGATTGAGCTTCCAGCCACTATCGAGGATGAAATCTCATGCATGATGATCATTTGAGAAACAAGATATCATGCATGAAACTATGTTTTCATTACAACATAAAGATATAGGAACTCGAATATGGCCGAAGAAAATATAGCTACTAGGCCACATTAGGATTGTCGACATGTTCAGGGGATGATTTTCATGAGTTCCTTTTCGTATGCATGCACAGATTATACTTACTAAGAAAGAAGGACCCTAATTGAATGGAAACAAATAGATAGACTCAGTGTAACAATCATCCCACATTTAAAGATTTCAAAACTCCGTAAATCTCATGAATTCAAACTATGATCTCCGCGGCATATCTCAAGGTTTTTGAACATGGAATGAGGATTCACCCTTGCCTATAAAAGGAGGAGCCCACGATGAGAAAACTTGCTTCCCTCCATATATTTGAGTGCTCATTTTTTAAAACAGAGCAGTCCTTGTAAATCCTGCTATGCAAAGAAGCCAAGAACCACAAGTGTTCAACATGTGCTGCACACCCTTGAACTTCCCTTATGAAGAAGAAAGGAGAACCACACCTCTATGCAAAGAAGCCCTTGAATACATGATAATTTTTCTCCTAAAATCTCATTGTGATTCATGGAGTTGCTTCCGCAGGCACACAACTGGTGTTACGCACCCTTATAGTGCTTTGTGACGATAGACCCACGAACCTCTAAGGTTCTGTAAAGGAGGTCCGCACCTTTGGTGTGTAGAAGACCCATGCACTATTTTAATGAATAAAGATAACTTGTTCTTCATATTTTTCTCAAAGGAGAAGAAGGTGATAACTCTCACCTATTTGCACAATCCATTCAAGATCCCACACACAAACCATATACCCATTTAGATTTTGTGGGAAAGAAGAAAAATGAATAAGTTTTCATATGAACCCAAGGACTTGTGTTTTTACAAAAATAAATATATACATTCCAATACACATGAGGAGATAGATTTTTTGAATCAATAAAGAAGAAAAAAAGTGAAAAAATTTTGTAAGACCATTCTTGAATAATCATTTTTTTAAGGAAGATGTGTGTACCACTTGCACACGTCTAAGTGAGGCAAGGTCTTCCGTCAGAATGAATAATTTTCAGCCTGATCATTTTTTCATTGAGTTAACTCATCATTATTGGTGATAAGAATATTTGGGAAAGACCAACAGATTCAATCAGAGGTTATTAAAGATACTTGAATATAAGGAAGACTATCAATCCATTCGAAGGAAGAAGTTGAAACTATGGGGTATAAGAAGTTTCTGGAAGAAGAAGAAGGTTAAGAGAAGTTTGGGGGTTTAACCAACTTGTAATTTAGGGGGGGGGGGTCTAACCAATTATTATTTGTAATCATATTCTCATATAGTAAATAATTCGTGATGGGGAGAATAACCAACACAACAAGGAGTAGGTATTTGTACCGAACCTTGTAAATCCTCATGTTGTATGATTTTTTTACAACATCATTTGAAGAGTGTATCAAGGCCCTAACTATCCACATATTGAATTTAAAATCGAGGCAATTCATAAAATAGAAAAATAAAAAAGGGTATCACTGATTCACCCCTCCCCTCTTAGTGATTTTACACTATTATGGGCATTTCAAATATAGTTTTCCTAAAGTTGATGAATTCCTTTACCATATGGAATGAGAATATATGAAAATATACTTACTTGATATATTTCTATTTCATAGTCATAATTTCATATTTGGTTGTGTTTTGATCATTTCTATTTCATTTCTTACGCTAAGAAATGAATATTCAAGATGAATTTTTTATTCCCGAATCACTAAAATTTATAATTAATTGATCAATATATTAGTAAAATAATGAAAATTTATTCCTCAAGTATCTATACATTTTATAAGACCAAAATGGTTAGAAAAAGTTATCTAATAATGCTCAATGTTTGACTTTATCCATTCCATAAATAGTTAATATAAAAACTCATCCAAAATTTTTCTATCCAAATTTAAAGTAAAAAAATTTAAAAGGATTATCCCAAAAATAAATATTATATTCCCTATAAAATAAAAAATTACTCTTAATGTCACATTGAAAATATGTTGACACCTTGATCACCACAAAAAGTTAATGAAATCATGCATGGTTCTAATAAAAAACTCTTAGGTTATCAAATATATTCCATAAATTTAAACATGAGGTAAAATCCCGCAAAGATAAAATAAACCCTAAAATCACTAACCAATTTCATGTTCACTAATACTATCCCATAAACATAGCATTGTCATTATTATCTCAACATAGATCAAATATTAAGGTTTATCTTCCATTACTCATGTGGGTTTAAAGAGGTTCAACTTTTCACTGAATAACTTTTTTTGGTCATCAGTACCATTCAACATATTCTATCAAATCATTTAATAAATAGTATTGTAGTACTATCCTTATACATATCATGATTCTTATAATCATAATATCATTCATAAAATACTCTTATAACATAATTCATGAATCCAATCATAATCACATTAATCATTCCAATTCATATATGGTAATTGCATATGTTTGAAAATGATCACCTAGATTCTTCTAGGGTATATTCCCTTCACAACTAGGACATTCACATGAATAGTGACTCATCTCTTTATTAGTGAGGCATTCGAAATTGGACGTTTCTTTATTTTCCTTACAATCATGAGCTTGGTGGACTTTATCTCTACACTTTTAGAAAGCTCCCATTCCCTTCAATAAAGTACAAGGTTTTTTCTTTACAAAATTAATAAAAGTTGGAAAATAATATTTCCCCTTTTACCATTATACATTTATTTCTCTTTCATCGTCTTCTTATATATCTTCCCTTCAAATCCATAAACCCTAAACAATTCTCTATCTATTTTTATATCCCAGGATATTATGTATTCGTATGATTACAGTGTTTGGGAGAATTTTTCCCTTCAGATGATTGTGTTAATCCCATCAAAGAAATGATCATTATTTCTCTTTGGATTATGTGGATTGATATAGTTTCCATTCCCTTCACCAGACACTATTTCTAAAAAAATAAAATACACTAGATTATATCATATCATTATGAAACATAATATATAATTCCAAAAAAGTGAAAAAATGAACATAAATTGAAAAATTTATGCACGACTAATATCATAATCATAATCATAGTTTTTTTAGGGATATATTTATTCTAAACACCTTTTTAATGGGTTGTAAATAAAATGTGATTTATCCTAATAATATCCAACAAGAGTGCCAAAATAGGTGTGTAATATGGCCTATTTTCATGCACCAATTAATGATCAGGTCAAGCCCAATGTGACCTTTTTGGTGTTACTACCTAATAACACAAAATGGGCAGGCTAGGGTGGGGCATGACAAGCCCAAACGAGTTTGAGCCCACACGTATTATTCTGAAAAATCCAACATATAAAGGAAACAAAAAAGTTCATCCCCACCCCACCCCGTATAAGTTTGCGTGTTGTCTGTAGGTTGACCTCATTTTTTAAAAAATATAAATTTTTTAATCATTGAAACATTGTATTTTTTCTCATTCTTAATGGTAGTTGTGGGGAGAATTATGGATTTATAATAGATAGAGTTTTAATATATGTGATTGAACATTTTTCTATGTGTTAATGGTTGAATTTGGAAACACCAAAGTGATGGAGAACTATTGCGATGCAAAGTAGGTGAGTGATTGGTTAGGGGTGATGAATGATGATGATGGTATTGTGGTTATGCGAACAACTATACTTGTGAATTAATGAAGTCTTTATAGACATCAACGGTTTTTAAAAGATTTTATTAGGGTTCTCATGAGGTATTTTTCCTATTTTCTTAATAAAAACATAAAATCAAATAATAACAACATTAAGTCAACCAAAAAAATATTATAATATCTATTTTATAATTGAAACAATGTACAAGGGAGATGAGTTCCATTTTTCAAGAGGTTGGATGACACACCCTGTGAATATCATAAATAATTACAATATAAATATTATAATATCATATTAAAACAATAAATATAAACCTATTTAAAATTCACATGTAAATGAATGGTGAATTAATATGATAATTATAGTGATAAATCACATGTCATGGTTTAATCTAGAATTTTTATTAAAAAAATAACATATTAAAGAAGATTATATTTTATTTTCTTAAATTAGGCCAATGGGTAAGCCCTCACCAACGCAGGATCAACCCACATTGGCCCAAACCTATGCGGGATCAACCCTCATTGTCCTACACTCTTAATGATCCAAATTTTTAGGCCCACCTCACCCCGCATCCTCCCCATACCAATGAAACCTAGGGGTCCTGGGCCCGTTTTTCATCAACATTACTACCCCAAGGTACATCCATGACAGAACCACATTCACTTTTAATATCTAGATATAGATATATTTAATAGGAGAAACCACACAATATATTCCTTACGAAAATTTTAGGATGTTCTTATATACTTATTATCAAAGTATATCGTAGGGTTATGTTCGCTAATCTATGTTTTTCTAAATCTAGTTCCTAAGGTTTCTGCTAAACTTCTTTTGATGCCAACTGTATGTAAGAGATGGTGTCCTAAAAACAACTATTTTTACTTTTATTACATGGATATTTAATGTATTATTACATATTGTTCATTGTTTTTCATGACTATGATCTAATAATGTTCTAGATTATTTTTTGCATTGATAAGGTCATGGTAGTTCCCTACTATGATGAGAACCTTGAAATGCTATAACAATATTCTTAAATATAGTTCTGTAGTTGGATTACATGCTATGATGGGACACATATCATGTAGACCGTTAGGTGAGAGTACTCGTAAGAAGATGAGACTTCCTCTCATGAAGTCCGCACTTGGTAATATCCATTATATAAGATTATGAGAACAGACCCTCTAGTAGGAATTCCGCATGTTTTGGTGTCATCAGATATTTCTATCTGTGAGCATGTGTAATGATCCTTGGACATTAAGATTATCATTAGTATGTGTGACGAATTACAAACTTTTATTTACTGATGAAAACCGTCACACAGACAGTTGGTGAGAAGTAGGGTACGTTGGGTGCGTCACAAGTTGCATGTTATTAATGGATAAGTCGAGGAAGGATTTGTCTCTTCCATTTATGGAAGTTAATATTACAAACCTTTGATTTAAATAGATCCATCGTGCAAAATTCCATGTCCATGGTGTAACTAAGAGTTTATTTCAGGTAGTCAAAGAATGACGTATCAAGCATAAAAGTTGATGACACAATCACGAAACCTACTTGATGAGATATTGCGACAAAGTGATTATATTACACAGTGAGCATTCATATGTGGATGTCATTATTGTGACTTTATGTTATTTCTCTTGGGTGCCTTGACCCGTTGCTAGACAGTACTCTTGGACTTCAGGCAAGCCCTCATAATGCCAACAAGAAAACATCCTAGAGGATCACACACTAAGTTTTTTTGGTGGTCTAGGTTAAATTATATTTGAATTTAATTTATGAAATACATATTATTCTCAAGATCTTGGAATAATTTTAGTCAAGTTAAAATGATCTCATAAATTAAATAAAATATTTTTATTTATTTTATTGAACATTTAATAAATAATTATTTACTAGTTTGTAAATAAAATATTTATTTAAGAGAATAAATTATTTATTTATTTATTCAAGTGTTCAACAAATGGAAGTGGAGTTTGAGAAGACCAAGGTCGGCCCGGTAGTAAAATAATTATTTTAAAGATGGTAAATAATTATTTAACTAGTTGGCACAAATTAAAATAACATTGCTATTATTTTGTAATGCGGTATTTTATTTATAATTCTGTTTTTCCCAAGTTGGTGCACCATAAATAATGATGTGTTATTATTGTTAAATGCATGGGTTTTCTCTAAGTTCATGAATGTATTTAATTGTTGCTATTATATTAAACATTGTAACTGAAATTCCATGTATATAAATAGTCAAGTACACCTATTGTTCCATACACCACACCACACACCTGGTGAATTGAGAATTGTTGAGCCAAACAATTTATCTCTCGAATCCTCTTCTCTCACCTCTCAAGAACGAGAGACGTTCTTCAAGGCTTAAGAACATGCGATCAAGAACGACCGACACAAGACACTCGATTCACCGTGCTAGCACCCTGAGAATGAGCGATGTCGATCAGAGGCCATCAGATCACGTGTGGATCACCGCTAGAGGGATTCTAATTTGGATCCTTACAAGCACAAAGAGATAATCTGGAATGGTCATTCTGGATGATCAACATCATCAACAAAGAAAAATACCAAATATCTATGTATTTTTTTATGAAATTAATTAAATTAAGTATAAACATGACATGAAAGATCCTCTATAAAGGTTTCAATACTCTTTCTTCTTTATCTAAATCTGTTATTATATTCTGTGGAGACTGGTATTCATCGTCATATTGATCCCGGAATAATCATTGATCATGGTAAAAATCAAAATTGGGTGTTGTACCAACCACGCTTCCGCTATGCCTGGAACCTTTAAGTGGCATCTGAGTGATTACATCATAGTTTATATTTATTTAAATATTTCATTGATGGATTACACATTTAATAATTTAGTTGTTTCAATTCAAGTTAATCGTTATTCAAATCTGAATCTCAAGATCTATTCCTCCTCTTTCATTTCTCATTCACCTTATCGAAATGATCATTTCTTTTAATTTCAATTAAAATAAAATAGAGGATCTCATCTGGAGGTGCCAAAGATTCCTGGATGTACAACACTAGAACACACGATGCGTATTTGACAGTACACACCGTATAGTCAAGATTCAATGCATCAGACCGGTCTGCCAAACCGACCCATGTGTTAGAGTCTTTATAAGTCTTAAATGACTCCGTGTGTTGACCAGGAACATGTGGCATGCAGTTTTCGGATTACAAACTGTGTGGCCCAATGACACTGCGTATAGTCCCTTTAGGTTAGGGTTAGACCATGTGCCATGTACATGACTTACCTCACTGGAGACCATGTAACAAGGAACTACACGACTTGTGTCCCACTAGACACGCCATGTACTCCAAATATTTCAGAAGTATACGCACATGCCGTTTCCTCGAGCGTGTACTTCGGATAGACGGTGAAAAATATTACACGTCATGCAGTTGGAAATACACGTCGTATACTCATCCAAATTATGCAGATTTATTAAAATTTATTATTATATTATACAAACCCTTGATATGTGTACCATAATGTGGGAATAAAGATGAGGCACAACACGTGATGGGTTTTATATATATATATACATGTGTGTGTTTAATTTAACATCTTCTTAATGTTCATTTATACTGATTGGGTAGTTATGAATAGGAATTCATAGGGTTTCTTCCAAGGTACAAGTTACGTACAAATATAATTTTAAATAAATTTATTTGTTTAAATTTCAGATGGATGATAAAATCAAGGAAATTCAGAAAATGGTTTAATATAAAAGGATTTATTAATTAAAGATGACAATTAATTGGTTCAAGCGTGATTTATCTTAAAAAATAACGATTAAAGAATTGACTACTAGTTTTATTTATGCGTAAATATCGTTGCATGTATGGATGATCATGAGCTAGACCAAGACCTTTGAATGTGTATGGTTTCCTTTAATTTATTTATTTGAAAAAATTTTGTTGGCCTGCGAGCCTTCTTCTCATTAATATGAAGGGCCTGCGTGCCCAAGGTTTCTTTTATGAAACCCCCCCCCCCCCCTTTACCCCTCACCTACAGATTAGTTAAAAATGTTATATGTAATGGATGGAACACCCAAGCTAGTGGAGTTTTTTTAAGATGGAGTCGAGATGAAACCAATCCCAGGAGATACAGAGGTGGACAGGTGGAAGCTGTAAACATGAACCCAAAAGGTTCAAGGTGTTTCTCCCATAAGTCAAGGTTAGTTTATCAACTACTAGATAAACTAACCATTATAAAAGCTCATGATCATTCCATTTCCTTTATTTTATTTCTGTCAGTTGCATGGTTTATCATTATGGATGTGTTGTCACGATCCCATAATTAATGAATTAAACAAGCATGTAAGATGGAACTAAAATAAACCATAATTTTGAATAAATATTATCAATACATGGTTAATCACTTAAGTAAGTTCCACTTAATATTAACAAGCATGTGATAATGATAATAAGAAATTCACGATTAAGAGATAAAATCTCTCAAATAAAATATTAAGTCAAAACAAGACTTTCGTTACTTGATTATGGGAAAAACTCAATAAAACTATGTGTTTGACCAACCCTTGTTGGGACATTTACTTTTATACAGGAAGCCCTTATGAAAGGTTTCTGGTTGACTTAACCATATTACATCAAGAGGAGTAGACCTTGCTATAATTGGTGTAATATTGGAGGCAAGAGTTGAGGAAATCAAATTTCATGATTTTAGGATTGGGGAGTCCACTCAACATATCGAGGAGCTGTAAGCCCACAGTTGGAAAAGACCTAACTACCTAAATACCTTCTAATAGCTTGACCAACCCTTTTTGGGGTTATGCACAGGGGAATATGGATCCTTTACACAAGAATTTCATGGAAACTAGACATTCTGAGTTCAATGGTGAGGGCTATTGGGACTTGATAAAATAGTGGGAGACATAATAAAATTTATTATTTATTATAAAATGTAATCAATAAAGTACTAATGATCTACTATTTTAATTATATAATAAAAATGATAAACTTGTCAACCACACTATCCCTACGGTCAATTATGGATAAAGACAACATCCTCACTGGCAGTTACTTCCAATAGTGGTTTAGAAACCTTCGGGTTATCCTACGCCATTAAAGGAAGTCTTACGTATTAGAGTTAGCATTACCTAATACGCCTGCCAAAGAGGCGAGTGATGAGGATTTCCTGGTCTATGAGAAACATATTAATGATGCGGTCGATGTTCAATGTTTTATGCTATCATCAATGTCTAGTGAGCTCATGAAGTCTCATGAGAACATGGATTCTTATAGCATGATCGAGCACCTATGTGGTCTTTAACAGGAGAGAGAAAGACAAGAAAGGTTTGAAATATCTAAGGCACTCTTTCAGAGTAAGCTTGGAGAAGGTGCCCCAGTCGGGCCCCATGTAGTCAAGCTCACTGGCTACATTGAGAACCTGGAGGTTCTAAGGTTTAAACTCCCTGAAAAATTGGGCACCGATCTCATTCTCACGTCACTCCCTCAGAGCTTCTCTAACTTTGTTTTCAATTTCAATTTGAACAACATTGAGAAGTCTCTATCTGATCTTCTTATCCTCATTCTCCTAGTAGACAAAGATATGAAGCACGAAAAGCCTTATGTCCTTATGGTCAATAAGAGGAAAGGGAAGGAAAATACTATTAATCCCAAAGCTTCTTCACGGACTTCCATGAAAAGGAAGATCAAAGGGGAGGCAAGGGAATATGAGGCTATTTGTTTCTCATGTGGAAAGAAGGGACACTAGAAGAAGAACTACACCCATCCTAAGAAGCAAGGGGAAGCTTCAGGTGTGTTTGTTATCGAATGTAGTATACTTGTTTCTACAAATTGGGTATTCAATATAGCTTGTGGTGCTCACATATGTATCCAAATATAGGAACCAAGTATATTCAAGAAGACTAATCGAGGAGAGTTAGATCTACAAGCATCCAACAGAGCCAGACTTGCTGCTGTAGCTATTGGGGGCTACCACCTCACGTTGCCAACTGGGATGATCTTGGTGTTAAAGGGTTGTTTTTATGTGCCTTCTATAACCAAAAACATAATTTTTGTATCCAGACTAGATATAGATGGATTTGTTTTCAATATTTAAAATGAATGTTTCTTATTTTATAAATATAACATTTGTTTTGGTAGGGAACATTTATACAACGGTATTTATGTGTTAGATTACACAAACCAGGTAATGGAAATCGATGACAAAGATACTTCACATGACTCATACCACACCCAACTTTGGTATCACCAGCTAGGTCATGTAAATGAGAAACACTTGACAAAGTTACATCAATATGGATATTTATATTCTTTTGAACTAAAACCACTTGGTGTATGTCATGCATGTTTACAAGGCAAAATGACCAAAGCCCCATTTTGTGGGAAAGTTGAAAGGGCTAAAGAACTTCTTGAATTGGTTCATACCGATGTGTGTGTAACATTTCCAGTTGAAGCAAGGGGAGGGTACTCATACTTCATGACTTTTACTGATGATTTTAGTAGATATAGATATATCCACTTAATGAGGTATAAATAAGATTCTTTTTATAAGTTCAAAGAATACAAGAATGAAGTTGACAAGAAGCTTGGTAAGAAGATTAAGAAATTCAACTCAGACTGAGCTGGAGAATATCTTAATCAAGACTTCATTGATTATTTACGAGAGTTTTGGATCCTATACCAACTCACTCCTCCAAACAAGCCCTGGTGGAATGGTGTGAGCGAAAGGAGGAACGAAACCCTGTTGGACATGGTGAGATCAATGATGAGTGAAGCAAGTCTTCCATTATCCTTTTGGGTATATGCGTTACAAAAAGTGATACACATACTAAACCAAGTACCAACTAAATCAATAAATGTTATTCCAAACAAGTTATGGAGTAAAAGAAAATCCATGTTATCGAATTTACATGTGTGGGGTAGAAAATTGTTTGTTAAATCCTCTTCAGGTAACAAACTCGCCCCCTGAGGCAGAAAGAGTACCTTTATAGGATACCCCAAGGAAACAAGGGGATATTACTTATACATCCCATTAGAAAATGGGTTATAGTGGAAAGACATACCATATTCCTTGAGAGGGAGCACATCTCCAAAAGAGATAGTGGGATAGAGATAGACTTCGATGAAGTCGAGGCTTAGGGTACACAAGAGTTGGTACAAGAATAGATTCCATAAATCCCCGTGGAAGAAGAATCTATTCTAGAGACACAAGTACTGCGTAGGAGTACGAGAGAGGTTAGAGAACCGGAATGGTATGGTTTTCTAGTTACTGAAGATGGTGACTCATTATTAGTTGATAATAATGATCCTCTAACCTATAAGGAAGTAATAAGTTACACTGACGTTGCCAAGTGGAAAGAAGCCATGAATTCTGAAATGGATTCCATGTACCAAAACCAAGTTTGGATTTTGGTAGATCATCTAGTTGATGTAAAGTCTGTTGGTTGCAAATGGGTATTCAAGAAAAAACTGGACATGGAAGGACAAGTCAGTACCTATAAGGCATGACTGGTTACAAAAGGTTAGAAATAGTGTCAAATAATTGACTATGATAAAACCTTATCACCAGTTGCAAGCTGTAGAAATCCATTTATGGATTAAGACAAGCATCCAGGTCATGGAACATTTGTTTTGATGAAGCTATAAAATAATTTAGTTTTATCAAGAATGAATGCGAGCCTTATTTCTACAAATGGTTTAGTTGGAGTGTAGTCATATTACTAATAGTATATGTTGATGAAATATTACTTATTGGAAATGAGATACCAGTCTTGCATTCTATTAAAGAATGGTTGAATCAATGCTTCTACATGAAAGACTTGGGCGAGGAAATGTATATTCTTGGGATCAAGATACAATATGATAGATCCAAGAGATTTCTAATCCTAAGTCAAAGTACATACATTGATAAGATACTGAAGAGATTCAGTATGGAACAATCCAAGAGGGGATTGTTGCCAGCATCACATGGCATTCATCTTTCCAAGAAAATGTGTCCTCAGACACATCAACAAAAAAAAGATAATGGAAAGGACTCCATACGCATTAGCGATTGTGTCAATCATGTATGAAATGCTATGTACTAAGCTGTATGTCACCTACACATTGAGTGTAGTATGAAGATATCAAGCTGACCTAGGTGACCACCATTGGATGGTAGTCAAGACTATCCTAAAGTATCTGAGGTGTACTAAGGATATGTTCCTGGTTTATAGAGGAGATTAGAAACTAGTCATCAGGAGATATGTAGATGCCAGTTTCTAGACTAATCAAGATGACATGAAGTCGCTAACAGGATACATCTTCACTTTGAATGGAGGTGCAGTGAGTTGGGAGAGCTCAAAGAAGAGTGTGGTTGCAGATTCTACAGTAGAGTCTGAGTATATCATATCTTCTAAGGTAGATAAAGAATAAGTTTGGATGTGAAGCTTTGTCCAGGAGCTAGATGTGATACCTATTAGTAAAGATCCCATCACACTATACTGTGATAATACTGCAGCGGTGGATCTCACAAAAGAGACAAGGTCACATCAGCTAAAGAAGCATATACTTTAGAAGTATCATCTATTGAGGGATTTTTCTCAGAGAGGTGAAGTTGTAGTGAGAAGTATTTCCATAGATGACAACGTGGTGGACCCCTTGACTAAATCCTTGACTTAGCAGAAACACGAACATTATGTGAGGTCTAACGGACTGAAAGTCATATGCAGTTGGCTCTAGTACAAGTGGAAGTTTTTAAGAGTTTGTGTCCTAGAACCAACTGGTTTTACTTTGATTACATGGGTATTTAATGTATTATTACATATTGTTCATTTTTCTTCATGACTATGATGTAAAAATGTCCTAGAGTATTTGTTACATTGATAAGTTCATGGAAGTTCCCCATTATGATGATAACCTTGAAATTCTATAAAAATATTCCTAAATATAGTTCTGTGGTTGGATAACATGCTATGATGGGACACATAGCATGTAGACCGTTAGGTGTGAGTACTCATAAGAAAATGAGACTTCCTCTCACGAAGTTCGCACTAGGTAATCTCCAAGATAAGAGATTATGATAACATACTCACTAGTAAGAATTAAGAATGTTTTGGTGTCATTGGATATTTATATCTGTGATCACGTGTAATGATCCTTAGAATTTAAGATCATCATTAATATGTGTCATGACTTACGCACTTTGATTTACTAATGAAAACTGTTATGCAGACAGTTGGCAGGAAGTAGGGTATGTTGGGTACGTCACAAGTGGCAGGTTATTAATGGATAAGTCGAGGCAGAATTTCTCCCTTCTATTTATGGTAGTTGATATCTAGATCCTTTTATTGAAATAGAACCGTCGCACAAAATTCCATGGCCATGGTGTAACGACGAGTTTATTTCACCTAGTCAAAGAACGACGTATCAAGAATAAAGGATGATGACACAATCATGAAACCTGCTTGATGAGATATTACAACAAAGGGATTATATTACATAGTGAGTGTTCTTATGTGGATTTCATTGTTGCGACTTTATATTATTTCTCTTGGGTGCCTTGAACCGTTGCTAGACAGTACTCTTGAACTTTAGGCAATCTCGTATAATGCCAACGAGAAAGAATCCTAGAGGGTCACACACTAAGTGTTTTTGGTGGTCTCGGTTAAATTCTATTTAAATTTAATTAATGAAATAAATATTAATCTCAAGATTGTGGAATAATTTTATTGAAGTTAAAATAATCGCATAAATTAAATAAAATTTATTTATTTATTTTATTGAACATTTAATAAACATTTATTTTCAAGTTTGTAAATAAAATATTTATTTAAGAGAATACATTATTTATTTATTTATTCGGGTGTTCAATAAATAGAAGTGGAGTTCGAGCGAACGAAGGTCGGTCCAGTAGTAAAATAATTATTTGCAAGATGGTAAATGATTATTTAACTAGTTGGCACAAATTAAAATAACACTGTTATTATTTTGTGACATGAAATTTTATTTATAATTCCATTTTGTACAAGTTGGTGCACTATAAAGAGTGATGAAATATTATTATTAAATGCATGAGTTTTCTCTATGTTCATGAATGTATTTAATTGTTTCTATGCAATTAAATATTGTAACTAAAATTCTATGTATATAAATAGGCATGTACGCCAATTGTTCCATACACCACACCACACGCTAGGTGAATTGAGAATTGTTGTGCCAAACAATTTCTCTCTCAAATCCTCTTCTCTCCCCTCTCAAGAACAAAAGACATTCTTCAAGGCCGAAGAATAAGCGATCAAGAAAGACCGACACAAGACACTCGATTCACCACGCTAGCACCCGAAGATTGAGCGGTTTCGATTAGAGACCATCAGAGCACATGTGGATAACCAGTAGATGGATTCTAGTTTGGATACTTATAATCACAATGAGATAATCTCAAAGGGTCATTCCGGACGATCAACAACATCAACGAAGAAAAATACCAAAGATCCAGGTTTTTTTTGACATTAATTAAATTAATTATAAAAATGATGTGAAAGATCCTATCTAAAGTTTTAGAGCCTCTTTCTTATTTATCTAAATCATTGATTATATTCCATGGAGACTGGTATTCATCATCGTATTTATCCCATAATAATAATTTATCATGGTAAAAATCAAAATTCGGTGCCGTCCCAACTACGCTTCCGCTGTGCTCGGAGCATTCCCTGTAGTGATGTCAACCCCCGTAGCCCGAATCCAACATATAATTTATTTAATTGACATAAGATAGAAGGAAAAGTATCCCAAAGTACCAAATAGTTTATTAGTTTTTGTAAACTAGATATATACTTGAAATTATCATTATAATTTAAAACGTAAAATACACAAATAATTCTCATTGAGAATGACATTATTCCCGTTAGCATATCCCTTCACATCAATCAAAAAAATACTTCCTCTTATCCTGGGGAGAATAAAACATTAGAAAGAAGTGAAATCAAATTCTTAGTAAGGGTAAGCGTACAATGTAATCTAGGAATAAATATGGAATAATCAACACAGGATGCTAAATAACTGTAACACATTCCATTTAATCAATAACTTGAGCATAACACAGGGGTAATAAATTATGATTAAATAATTCCATATAAATAATCACATGAATTTGAAAACTTAACCATGGATGTTATAACTAATCTAATAATCACATGGAATATCAATAACCTAATTAATAATTATGGAATTAATATTTCTGGACATCTAAAACATACTATCAAGGCATTGTGCTAAGAAATATAAATAAATGGGAAATGTCTCAACCAAAACCCAAGCTAGTTTTATCATAAGTCTCACTAATGCATCGAGGGAATGTAACGTGTCCTTCCAATTGCTTACTAAGTCTAATTAATTCCTCATATTAAAGGGGAGAAACATAATCAACATCATCATTTGAATTAAAAAACTAAAATATGAAATGTTAATACTTACCCCAATTAAATAAAAATGATCACAAACCATCCAGAATAATATGGTGAATGGTAATAAAATTGTACATACTCATCCAAATAAATAATAAGTATGGTATTAATGAAAAATTTTCTTAGTGTATCATATTTAATATATAGGATTGATTTCATAGATGAATATAAATACCATGAAAATATCCTTAAAAACATTTTTGAGAAAAATAACCCTTCCATTTTAAAAATCACCTTTTATAACAAAAATTTTACAAACAAATTTGAAAATAAATTTCAATAAAAATATAATTTTAAAACTTATAAAAAAATAACTAAAACATTCATTTGTCAAGATGGTAGAAAACTTCTTTTCATTATGTACACATTAAAATAAATACTACTTTTACATTTTTGGTAAAAGATAAACAAGAATTGTTTTGAAAATTAGATAAAGATTCAATTTTAAAAAAAGGAAAAATGGGTAAAAATGAGTTTAATAAATAATTTTTAAAAGTTTAATATTTTTTCGGAGATATATTTTTTTATGGAAAATTATTTTTGACCGAATAGAAAAATAAAGTCATATCTTGTTAAAAACATTTTCTCTATCATTTTAAGTACCAAAGAGTGAAAAAATGGTTTTATTAAATGAAAACTTTTATGAATAAACATTTTTGAGAAATATATATTTATTTTAGTATTGAAATATGAAATTATTCTCCCAAGTGAGACTTAAGAAAAAATAATCCCTAATAATAATGAGATTATTAAATTAACAATCACATCTTAGGTATTTTTTTAATCATATTAACCATGAAAGAAATAAATTCAAATGAAAATTTAAATAACATGAATATAAATATATTTTTAATAAAAAATACCAAAATTGGAAGTTTATACACTACACAAAAGAATAAGTGGTGATTATTATGTACCCCACATAAGTAAAAGTGAGATAAAAAAACCCTTAAAACTTGTTTGAATTACTTAGTATGTTTTTGAACCTCTTATATAATAAATATAGTGTTATTAAAAATAAATCATAAAAACATAATAATATATATCCTTATATATAATATTTACTTATAGTCATTTATCACTCTTTTATTAGCAATTCTTTGTCAAAATCACTATTTCGAGTGATAATTGATACATTTTTCATGTTTGTTTGGGTTTGGCATTTGTTGTTTAATTAATTTATTCATGGTAACATAATATAAATAATTTTAAACATTATATAAATAAAATATATATTAATTATATATTTATTTAGAGTAATCTATAAAATTTTGAGGAGGAAAATAGTTTACACCATTTATGGAGATGGTAAGTTTTACGTACACATGAATGTTGTTTCCATTTTTCTTGAAATATGAAATGAAAGGAAAATAATTATTAATTAAACATTAAATAATAATTATTATGATATATATATCATTTATATTAATTAAATTAATATTCATTACCATACATAAAAATATAAAATTAAAATCATTTCACATCGCTAAGTGGAGGCAGTAGTCCACATGTACGCATGAGCGACATTATTATTTTCCAATGAATTGAAAGTTAAGAAGTTTTATGTGATATTATATTTCCATAAGAATTTTTATATAATAAATTTAACATATATTCATTAATTTTTATCTTTACTACATTCCATGTAATTAGTAAGCAAAAAACGAATCACATTGATTCGCGAGGCGGTAATCCACCTTACACATGAGAGATATTATTATATCCATAATATAATGGAAATTAATAAGTTATATGTGATATTATAATACTATAAGTATAATAATATCATAAATATCATATATATATGTTAAATTAATCATTACATTCAACCTTTAAAGGTGGTAATGGAAAACGAATGAAATCGGTTCATGAGGCGGTAGTCTACCGAACACACGAATAATGATTTAATAACCCATTTAATGGAAGAGGAGAAGGGGTTTGGTAATAAAATTAATATAATAAATTCCTAATGTATTTAATATACTTTTGTTATTATATAATCATTTCCAAAAAATAATTGAAGGATGTGGAGGAAGAAATAAAGTAAAATGCTAAGTTAGGGACGTTACCTACTCTTTAAAAAAACTTCTTTAGTTTTCACAAAAGGCTTCATAGATTGATTTTTTACCAAAATAAGGATTATATAATTATATTATGGAAGTAATTAAGTTATTTTTGAAGGTAGTTTCCAAACCTGTGGTGTTATAAAGTTTGAATAAGAAAGGATATGGGGAGACCTTTTATTAGTGAGGTGGGTGACACACTTGTAATTTTTGAAGAGAAAAAAGTGTACTTATGTTTTTAACATTAAAAAAGGAACCAAAACGGCCCATTATAGAAACATGAATATATAAGGTCTAAATATGGCCATAAATTGGATTTTGGATATGTTTTAGTTTATTTTTAACCCTTATAATTTTAGTTTTACCCCCAGTAAACCCATTTTTACCCTGATCGCGGTAAATAATTTTTACTATTTTTACTATTAATTATAGTGAAAATGTAATTTAGATTTATTATATAATATAAATTATTCTTAATCAAAATATTTAATCCAATTTTAAAAATTAAAATCACATAATTGGGAAAGTTAATTTAAAATTAACCGCGTAGATGCGATGAGAAAGCATGTTTACAAAGAGACAATGTTCAAAGGTTTTCAAAGTTTTCATATCAATATTCAATATGAAATCAATTTAAATGCATTAAATTTTATTACTATATATATATATATAATGGAACAAATTTTACTTCTAAAATTATATTAAAACAAAATTCTTCTTGTAAATTATTTAAATGAAAAAGTAATTTTTAATAGAAACCTGTATTTTTTCAATAATCATTGAGAAATTTATATTTTTAGAAAAGTATAAACAATTCCACAAAAGATAATTTTTAAATATATATTTCAAAAATAAAATTTTTTATTGAAAAGGAATTTTCTAAAATTTTTAATAGTTAATTGTAAATTATGTGGTCAAAGCGCAACTAAACCAACTTTTCAAAAAAATTAGCTTATATGAAAACATTTCTTTTACTTTCAAATGATTATTATTTTATTTATAATCCATAGATCACTGATGAATTTATTTTATATGAAAGCCATATAATTTTCATATTTTATTTATTACTATACATACCCTCTAACTTAATATATATGTTATAATGGTCATGTTTAAATCCTAATATTTTAATTGAGTATCGTGTTTCGCTCAAACATGGTGTTGCTTGTATTTAAATCTATCAAATAATATGTTCCTATTTTAAAATACAGGGGTGTAAAATTACACCCCCTTAAATAAATTTAGTCCTTTTAATTTAGTATTGATCTTTATAATTAAGTGTTTTGACATTTAAAAATACCTTTCATGAAATCCCACATCATGAGAAGGGTTAAAAGACATCCTCTTGATATGAGAGAAAGGGAAGTAAGAATTTATTCTAGAATAATTATATAAATATGTTTCCAAGTATAAGAATATAGGTATTAAGTGAAGATATGGACAAGGAATAAAATCATAAATAATTATAGAGTTTCTTTAAGATCATTGATCATAAGAAAGTGGGTGATCTAGAGAAGGTTAACGACCACAAAACCATAAATATGTAATGGTTTAAAAGACCATAATTTCAATATAAATGAAGGTATTATGATAAAATTTTGTTTCAATATACCTTTCCTAGAGTTTAGTAATTTTTTTTGTATAAAATAAAAATATATGAAAATATAATTACTTGATATCATTCTATTTCATAGTCACAAGTTCATTTTTTGGTTATGCTTCATCATTTTCTACTTCATTTCTTACTTCAATAAATGAATATCCAAGATGTATTTTTTATTCCCAAAGAAACAAAATTTATAATCAACATATCATTAGCTGAGTAAAATAAAGAAAAGTAATTCCTTCGGTCTCTATATATTTTCCAAGATCAAAATGGTTAGCACAAGATATCAAATAACACCCAATGTTCAACTGAATCCATTCCATAAATTGTTAACTTGAAAACTCATCAAAAAAATTTCTATCTAAATTGAAAGTCTGTTTTTTTGAAAGAAGGTCATTAAATGACCATTATATTCCCTATTCAATATAAAGTGTCTCTTAATTTCACATTACTAATATGTGAATATCTTGATCACCCTACAACCTTAATGAAAAAATGCATGCTTCCAAAAATAAAATCTCAAGTTGTGGAATGTATTTCATAGATCCAAATGTGAATTAAACTCCAGAAAAGATAACATAAACCATAAAATCAATTACCTATTCTAGGTAAACCAATAGTATCCCATAAAAATATCATTTCCATTATTATCTCAACATATATCACACATTAAGGGTAATCTTCCCTTAATCATGTGTTTTCTAAGAAATTAAACTTGTCATTGAATCACTTTTATTAGTGATGAGTACCATTAAACATATTCTCTCAAATAAATTAAGAAATAATACTATATTACAATCCTTATATATTTCATAATTCTTATAAGAAATATTATAATTGATAAAATAATCCACTAACATAATTAATGAATCAAAACATTTGAACATTAATCATTAAACATAATTTGTGGTAATAAATTATACTTGACCATGATCCCTTAACTTATTCTAGGGTATATCCCCTAGATTCTTAGAGAATTCATTTGTGTAGTTTCCCATATCCTTATATTTGAAGCATTGGACATTGGAAATTTATTTCTTTCCATTAAAATCATGATCATTGTGTACTTTCTCTCCACACTTGTAGAAAACTATCATTCCCTTCATGAAAGTATCAGGGTGTTTCTTTCCACAATTATTACAAGTGAAAAAAATAGAATACCCTATATTAGATCATAATATTACGAAACATAACATATAATCCCAAAACTAGTGAAATAAATAATATAAATTGAAAAATTTATGTATAGATAATATTATAATCATAAACATGGTATCTTTGGAGATATATTTATTTTCAACTCATATATAATGGTCTGTAAAGAAAATAAGAATTTTCCCAAGAATATCCCATAGGAGTGTCAAAATAGGTGCATTTTAGGACCTATTTTCATGTATCAAGTGATGATTTGATCAAACCCAATGCACCATTTTCAGTGTTGTTACCCCTAGGTACAACTGTGCTAGAACCACGTCCACTTGTAGTACCCATACAATGATGCATTTGTTAAGAAATACCATAGAATATCTTCCTTAATAAATCTTTAATATGTTCCTATATACTTATCCTCAAAGTCTATCATAGGGTTATGTTCCCTAATATATGTTTTTTTAAATATAGTGCCCATGTTTTCTTCTAAAATTCATCTGATACCAACTGTAGAGACCTCAACCCAAGTAGCCTGGAATCGATGTCTACTTTATTACATTGTCGTAAGATACACGGAATATTATCTTAAAGCACCGAATAGTTTAGTAGTCTTGGTAAACTAAATATATTATTGAAGTTATTATTACAATTTAAATTCTAAAATACATAAATAATTTTCTTTGAGAATTCCATTATTCCTTTTAGTGTATCCCTACAAATTAATCACAAAATACTTCCACGTATCATGAAGAAAATGAAAAATAAGAAAGTGATAAGATCATGATTAGTAATAGCAAGCGTACTGCAAAAGATATGAATAAATAAGAAATAATATATTTCAAAAAGTAAATAACAAAAACACATTCCATTTGATTAATAACATGACCATAATATCATATGAATAAATTATGATCAAATAATTCCATATAAATATTCATATGAACTTGAAAACTTAACTATAAATATTTTAAAAAATAAAATAATCACATGGAATATCAATAACTTATTTCATAAATATGGACTAAATAATTCCATATATTTAAAACATATCATTGAGGCCTTGTTCCAAGACATCTAAATAAATGGGAAAGGGCTCAACCAAAACCCAATATAATTTGTTTTATGATACCTAATGATGCATTTAGGGGATATAGTAGGATCCTCCCATTAATTACTAAGTAGAATTAATTTCTCATATGAAATTGGTGAAACATAATCAACATAAACATTCATATTTAAAAATATATATATTTAACGTTAATACTTTCCCCAATCAACTATACATAATCATAAACCATCCAGAATAATATGGTGAATGGTAATAGAATTGTACATCCCCAGTCAAAATGTCTATAAATTATCTGAAAAAATAATAAGGAAGATATTAATACAACATATCATCATTGTAACATAAGTAAAATATAGGTTTAGTTGACGTCGTGTCAAATAATTACATGACGTGAAAGTTTGTTTCAAAACATGTAATGAATCTGGGTCAAAAAAATAAAATAAGATGAATAGAAAATGTATTTTTGGTGGAAAACAAACCCTAGGGATTACACAATGTGAAAGGAGATTAGACGTCATGTAATACCATGATCTAGTGCAGATATAAAATTATTTTTTGGTTGTAGTTTCATTCATTCGGCTATGCTATCTTATTCTACTCATTTTAGGAAAACCCTAGGTGGTTTGAGGTGTTCTTCAAGCCTTTATTCATCCCTCTTTTATCCATTAAACCCAATGGATGGTTTTTGGATTTTTTTGGTAGAACCATGGTGTGTTCTCTTCTCTTTATCACCCATTTTCCTTCTTTTCCTCTCCTGGGGATCTACTGTAGTGGTGTTTCTTTGATTTGGGTTGTGCCTTGGGTTATGTTCGATGGTGGTACAATTCATTGTAGGTTGATCTATGGTTCCTCATGGTGAGGCTGTGGTTTTCAGGTGTTCTTCTTTTCCTTGTGGTGCGCAACAATTTGGAAAGCTTATTTGTGGTAATATTTCCCTCATTTCTCTTTATTTTTCCATCATCTAAGAGGGGTTTCTTTTGTTTACCTATGGATTTGGGTTGTGATGGATTAATTAAATAAAAATATATTGGTTTATTGAATTAAAAAGGGTAAAAGAGGGAATTATTTTACAGTCCTGATATTATTTGGGATATTATAATTGTTCAGTATTGATGCCCCACTGAAAATTGTGTCAGTTGGGGGATTTGTTTGTACTGGATATATCTAATGTGATTCCCTCTTTGATTGTGATTTTTTATATCACACTAAATGGAAATCGGTTAATTACTTATATTTGGATAATAACATTTTTTCCCCATGATTTTTACTTGTGTGATAATTCCCCAAAGAAATGAAGTGGAATATGATAAAATCCCCTTGTAAATACGAAAAATGATCATGATGTGATATGGTTTGAGTGGTTGGGGCTTGTGGGGATGATGGTTGCGAGGATGTGTTTGTGGGAGGATGATGTGTGGTTTGGGCATGTGGGGCTGATGGTTATTTGTCCATGCTTGTGGGGCAGTGAGGATGTGGTTTGTTTGTCCTTGTCTTTGGGGTGGAAAGGAGATGATGTGTTTTGATGGTTGTGAAATGTGGTTGTTTTGTGCTATATTCCGGAGTAGTGATGGAATGAATAAATAAATAATGGTTTAATAATGTTCGAAATGGAATGGGTAGGTTTGGTTAATAATATGGAAATTATTAACGAATAATTAAATGATGGGTTGTGTGATTAAATGTTGTTGATGCTAATTAATAAAAAGAATGATATGTTTAAATGGAATTGGTTAGAAATGTGAAATGATTTTTTTGGATTGATGAGTGGTGTTATGAATTTAGAGGTAGCATCAAAAGTGATAGTGATACGATCTGGTTGGTTTATTTGTAAACCCATAGGTTGGGCTTGTGTGCTTCTCTCTCTCTATCTCTCTATATATATATGTATACATTGTACATTCTTGTGATTTCTATATTCACCCCACCCACAATGTGCACTATTTGGAAAACACCTGCAATTTCACTTGGGGGGTTTTTCCCAACATCTGGTGAGAAGTATGAATGGCTGAGTACCCTCTCTTTTCCACTCTCTATTTCAAGAGAGGTATGTATTGCACAAACTGTGATGGCCAGAGGCCTGTTAGGACATTAGATGGAAATTTTGGTATTAGAGGTTTCTATGGGATGAGTTATGATGCAGTATCCTAGGTGTTTTCAGGATGAGATGTGATGTGATTTCCTTGGTGTCTTCAGGATGAGATGTGATGTGATAAGTTGTGCTGTGAGGCCCAGGTGTGTGGGCAGGATGTGTTGTGAGGCCCAGGTGTGTGTGTTAGGTATGTGTTGTGAGGACTAGGTGTGTGTATGCGGGATGTGTTGTGAGACCTAGGTGTGTGTAGGTAGGATGTGTTTTGAGTCCCAAGTGTTTGTGGGAGGGATGTGATGTGGTATACGAAAGGGATGAGGGATCTAGGATGTACGACGTTGGGCTAAAACAACACACTAGTGGGAAAGTGGTGCGTGGTACCCTATAATCAATGTGATTAATTTATATTATATTACTTTACTTGTGTTATTTGGTGAGAATTCCTTAGTGAGGATGGGATGGTTAGTATACCTTGATAGGTTCTATTTTTTTCTGTTGTTTTCTCACTGAGGAAATAATATGTTTCCTTCACATGTGCATGATATACTTTGGTTTTCCTACTGAGTATACTTTTATGCTCACCTTACGTATATACAAATATTTTTAGGTTTCTAGGAGGATTTTTTGGATCATGCTGGACTTTACTAACTTATATCCTTGACAGTTTTTATATCACTGCTTTATCTTTACTTTTCAATATTTACTTTGGAGACTTTCATTTTTTCAGTTCTATTTATACATACCTCTTGGATGGTTTGGGTTTCTCTGTTATATTATTTATTTGTGTTTTTTGTTGATAATTCACTCTATCTCTTAATCCTATTTACATTATAAAGGGTAATGCCTCTCATATTGTGAGATTGGTACACCCTTGGTGCTAGTCTCCAACTCGGGGCCTACTGGAGACAGGAATCTGGGGTCATTATCTCTCTCCCCTCATTGCAGTATCTTTGGAGGGAGGGGGTCATCACATAGTAGTATCAGAGGTGATGGTTGAGAGACAAGATGGAGTTTAGAGTTAGGAATAGTGAGGATTTCATGGGTTAATAGGGGTACAGTGTCAGATGATCATGGTGCATGACATATTCCAGGGAATACTGGCTTGGACATAAGATTTTAGCCCCCCCCCCCATGATCTGATACATGAAATTTGAGCCCACCAAATGTCCAAGTGAGGTTACACTGCTTTTGGGGTAGAGACCTAGGAGAGGTACATGCATCATAATGACTTTTATTTTTTTAATTGGGTTGTTTGGAGAAAGTAAGAATGTATAAAAATAAATTAAATCAGATAAGGTTAATAAAAACATATTATAATGAAACTTCTATACTACTCGGGCTTAAGAAATTCGTGTTTTCCTTTCAATTATGGTTTATGGTCATCGTCCATGTGTATCTTAGGTAGTTGATGTTCAACAGGATTATCTAGTTGATCACTGAATGGTTGATCTGATTGAGGAGGATGATCAGTGGTAGAGGACGTTGCACACTTTATAGAAGCATGATTTGGGAAAGTACAAGGTCAGTGTTTCAGATGTTGAAACAGGGAGATTTCTAGAGGATCATGAGATCGCTTTCAGTTTGATCCAATCCCTGACAAAGTACTAGGTTTCTTTGACTGTTATTTAGATGAGGGGAACTATGTGTTAGTGGTGGATGCTATATCTAGGAGAGAATAATGAGGTAGGCGTTTTATGGGTTGACTTCTAGAAGGAGTTCAGGGCATAGTTCCTTTTGTCGAACTTGAAGGGAGGGAAGAGGCATGAGATTTTTTCTATTCAATAGGGGAGCATGTCAATGTGGGAGATGAGAATCATGTTCAAGGACCTTCTTCATTTTTTCCGAGATCTTTTTCCAGATGAGGAGTCTCGTGCTACATGTATTGAGGAGGCCCTCCTTCTATCTTATATGCATTTACTCTTTTTACATTTCCAATATATATCAAGGATTAGAATAAGGAAGAGGTGATCAAGAAGATGTACTCATGGGGAGGTTTGATGTGGGAAGGGAACCCACAGGGTTCCTAAAGGGGTAAAGTTGTCAATGGTAGGCATCAGGCACCTGGACCATCGAGGTTTCGACCAGCATAGAGTCATCCTCTGCAACTTACTTTCTGGTATTCTAGTACCGGTGGTTTCCATTCTTTTACTAGGAGATTTGTGCTAGTGTGTTCTTGTTATGGGGGTTTGTGACCATCTACAAATCCAATTCCTAGTTCCTAATCGAGCTCAGTTTGGTGGAGGTGGATAGGATCAATGTCAGTCTTAGTAGTAGTTTCTGGTGAGGCTGTTTTAGAAGTAGGGGAGACATGTTTTTTCTCCGTTGAGGGGAGATGGAGTAGGTATAGGATGACCTCAGGATTTTAAGCATGTTTATGGACCACAACCAGATAATGGTCATGGAGGTGGTAATTAGTATAGAGGCAGAAGATATGGGTGTGGTCAGTTGTACGCAGTAGAGGCAATAGTTTCAGAGGGGATAGAGATCATCAAAGGTAAGATCAGTTTGTTTAGTGCTCTTGTTTGTGAATTGTTTGATTAAGAAGCTTCACACTCATTTTTTAATCACTCTGTACCATTCTCTAGGAATATACATAGAGAGCCTTCCTATACCCCTGGTGTTGAGTAAACCAATCGGAGACTATACCAACTTTTTTAATGTGTGTCGGGGGTGTAGATTGATGATGGGGATGCATCCGTACTAGGGGGATTTTTTCTTCCTATAGATGCAACCATATGATTTCATCCTTGATATAGAATATTTATATTCCATATGTTCTATTATTGTATTCTTTTAGAGTAGAGCCATGTTTTCTTATGTGGATGACCAACATGTGTTTTTCATTGGTGAGAAAAGTTTTCAGGTGGATGATCATCATGCCGAGACCCTTATTTCTTTGTTAGTTGATTTTTTAGTTAGATATGTAGATTCTAGGATAGTAGAGGCTCTCGGGGTCATTGGGGAGTTCCTATATTTTTTTCCCTGAGGAGGTTGTGACACCACCCACCCGATGTGATGTTGAGTTTTGGATAGACCTGCAGCCTAGTGCTTCTCCAAATTTTATGCTTCCTTATCAGATGGGACCTTATTATTTTATGGAGTTGGGGATTCAGATATATGATCTTAAGTAGAAGGGTTTTGTCTCGCCCATTGTGTCACCATGGGGTGCTTCAGTGCTGTTCTCTAGGAAGGCAGATAGTGGTTTGAGGTTGTGTGTATACTACTAGAGGTTGAATCATGTGATGGTCAAAAATGGCTACCCTCTTCGAAGGATAAATGATATTTTCAACCAACTGAGATAGGAAAGTTGGATTTCTATGATTGATCTATGGCCTAGATATCATCAGTTGAGGGTGAAGGAGGGAGATATCCTAAAGACATTCTTCAGATGTAGGTATGGGCACTCCAAGTTTGTAGTCATGTCATTCAGTTTTATGGACGCACCAACAATTCCCATGGGGATTATGAACTCCATGTTCCATGAGTTTTTGGATTGGGTTTTCATCATATTTATTGATGATATCTTGATCTAATCGAAGTCATAGGAGGAGCATGCTGAGCATCTCATAACTGTCTTGCACATTCTTCCACATCGCCGGCTCAATGGAAATTTTTCCAAGTGAATTTTAAAAACATCAGAGGTGCATTTCTTCAGGCACGTGGTGTCTCAATAGGGTGTTTCAATAGTCACGTCAAAGTTTACAGAAGTTGTTTCTTGGGAAGCATCCGAGAACCTGTCAAAGGTTTGTAATTTTCTTAGTCTTGCTGGATATTATCAGATGCTTGTGCCTGATTTATCTTGAGTTGCATCATCTTTGATATCTATGACCAGGAAAGGATAAGATTTTATGTGGAGTGATCATTGCTATACAATGTTTGGTTACCTGAAAGGAAAGTTGGTCGGTGCTCTAGTTCCCTGGTTTCCTAAGGAAGGGGTGATGTTTGAGGTGTTTTGTGACACTTCCCATTTGGGATTATGATGCATACTGATGCAGAAGTGGGATGTGATCTTTTAAGGGTCTAGGAATTTGTGTCCCCATGAGCTTAAATATTCCACCCATGTGCTGGATCTAGCAGAGATTGCGTTTTCACTAAAGTTGTGGCCATATTAACGCATTAAGGAGCATTTTATGGTTGTCATGAATCACAAGAGCTTGAGGTATATCTTTTCTTAGTGAGATTTGAACTCGAGATAGTGGAGGTGGATAGAATTTCTTCTAGATTATTATTTATAAATCTATTAAACCTTAGGAAAGGGGAATGTTATGGACAACACATTGAGTAGAAAGTTGTTAAAGGGAGTTTCATGGAATTTGAGGATGCTTGGAGAGAAATGGAGGTGTTGGTAGCCGTGCGCATAGATGAAAGATTGGATGATGGTATATGCTTCTTATTTCAGATGATGGTGATGTCTTCTCTAATGTAGAAGGTGGAGTTGTCTAAATGGGGAGAATCAGAGGCAGAGGTGATGCGTGATCGTATTGGACATAGTGATGCTATGAAGGGATGGTTGGAGGATGGACAAAACCAAATGTTGTTTCAAGGAAGGATATTTGTTTTGGTAAAAATTTATGATGGAGTTCATTATGTTTTTCATATATCACCTATTGTGGTACACCCAGGAGTTCCCAAGATGTATTGTGGCTTAAGGATGTAGTTTTTCTATCCTGAGATGAAATGAGCAGTGGTGGAGTTTGTGGAAAAGTGTTTGGTTTTATAGAAAGTAAAGTCCAAGAATCATGTTCCTAGTGTTTTATTGCAACATTTTGATGTTATTGAATGGAAATGGTCTGAATACTCGATATATTTCATCAGAGGGTTTCCCAGATCTTAGGGAGGTCATGATGCTATCTGGGTGACAGTGGATCAGTTGATGAAATTGACCCACTTCTTAGTGATCAAGGAGTTGGGAATAATGGATGCATTGACTAAGAGGCATGGGGATGAGGTGGTACAGTTTCATGGAGTTCCATGGTCCATTGTCTCAAATCATGACACACATTTTACCTCAAAAGTATTCAAGGGATTCAACATGCTTTTGGAACTTAGTTATGCCTCAACACTGGCTACCATCCTTAGACTAGATAGAGGTTGGGGAGATATCCATTCTTGATCCCTATGTGGTGTATAGCATGAAAGAGAAATTTAAAATCACTCGTAAGAGGGTGAAAGCTATAAAGAACCGACATAAGTCTTATGACGATCGCATGAGGAGGACCTTGTAGTTAGAGGTTGGAGACCATGTGTTCTTGAAGGTTTTTTCTCAATGTGGGATGCAGAGGTTTGGAAGAAAGAGTAAGCTTTTAACCAGGTTTTTTTGACCCCTTTGAGGTGTTGGGTTGAGTTGGCGAGGTGGCACATTGGTTGGTGTTTCCACCACAGTTGGAGAGGATCCAAAAATTCTTCCACATACCTCAGCTTCATTGGTACCTTCACTATGACTCCCATGACATTGACTGGGGAGAGTTGGATATTGAGGATGATTCAAAATTTTTAAAACAACCAGTAGAGATCCAAGATTGCTAAGAGAAGGTGTTGCGTTGATGAACCATTTCTTTGGTTCATGTTTTGTGGAGGCATGGTGTTCAAGAGTATATTACTTGGGACCACGAAATGAATATGCATTCCTAATACCTTTATTTTTTTATGTTTTTATTTGTTCTTTTTTACATTGTAATGTGATGTTTGGATCCTTTTTTTGTTTTATGAAATTTTCTATTTTCCTTGGTTTTTGAATGTGTATGGGGTGATGTGTGATAAATTCTTAACATATGAAATAGGGAGGACCTGATTCCTAATCTATACACATTAACTATGATGTAATTAAACCTATGCAGATGAGTTAGTGCTACATATAGCAGATAATATCTTGATATAGAGGAAGAAATTACCAAATTCGTGTGTTCAGGATGGTGCAGTTTCTTTCTTTTAAATCGGTTGTGTGGTAGTGTGGTTATGTGAGAGGAGATGGTTTGTAGTTGTGGTTTCTTTCCAATAAGGTTGTGTGAGACATTTTTGGTTCTTTGGTTTTTCATGCTTGGCTGGTGGTAGCATTTGAGGTAGGAAGATATCATTGAGAGGTATGTCATAGGGTGGTTATTTGAACCCATTTCTCTTCTAGGATTGGTTTTGGATTATCAAGGGTGAGAATCATTTGAGAGGTATCTAATATAATGGTCCATGCCTTATCGGTCTATTACTTTTCCAGTTTTGGGTGTTGGAGGTGTTCATAGGAGGATCAGAGTTAGTGTAGAGGAGTTATGTTGCTAAAGAATGGAATAAGGGGGATTTCATGAATTGTAAATTTTTTTCATGATGTTAATTTTTATTCACGGCTTGTCCAGGGATAGTTTATGTTGTGTCAAATAATTACATGATGTGAAAGTATTTTTTCATGACCTGTAATGAATTGGGGTTAGAAAAAATAATATGATGAAAAGGAAACATGTTTTTCCGCAAAAACCAAACCCCAGGGATTACATGACCTGAATGGGGATTACACATCATGTAATACCCCAATATAGTACAAATTTAAAATTATATTTTGGCTGAAATATCATTCATTTGGCTACTCTCTCTTCTTCCTCTCGTTTTATGCAAACCCTAGGAACCTTAATGTGTTCTTCGAGTGCTTTTTCATCCCTCTTCGATCTATTGATCCTAGTGGATGTTCATTGGAAATATATGGTAGATATGTGGTGAGTTCTCTTCTCCTCACAAATTTTCCTTCCATTATTTTCTCAGGGATCCGTTGTGGTGTTATTTCTTGGATTTAAGGTGTGCCTTGTGTTGCGTTTGATGGTATTGGAATGTTGTGTAGGTTGATCTATGGTTCCTCCTGGTGAAATTGTGGTTCTCAGGAGTTCTTATTCGCCCTTTAGTGTACATCATGTTGGAAAGATTATTTGAGGTAGTATTTCCCTTGTTTTTCTTTATTTTTAAATCATGAAGGAGGGGTTTTTTTGTTTACCTATGGATTTTGGCAGTTCTAGATTAATTAAAGTTAAATAAATTGGTTGATTGAATTAAAAAGGTGAAAATTGGTTTTATGTATATGATTTTATAGCCTTGATATTTTTTTTATATTTTGATTGTTTAGGCTTGATACCCCACTAAAAATTGTGGCCATTGGGGGATTTTTTCATACTGGATATATCTACTGTGATTGTTGCTTTGGTTGTGATTGCTGTGATATCAACGTAAATCGAAATTGGTTAATTAATAATATTTGGATAATAAAATGGTTTCCATAAGATTTTTACTTGTGTTATAACTCCCCAAATAAATAATGTAGAATTTGATAAAAGCCCCTTGTAAATCTGAAAAATGATCATGATGTGCGATGGTTTGAGAGGTTGGGGCTTGAGGGGATGATGGTTGTGAGGATATGTTTATGGGATGAAGATGTGTGATTGGGGAATGTGGGGATGATGGTTGTTTGGATGTTCTTGTGGGGAAGTGAGGTTGTGGTTTTTTTGGCCTTGCCTTTATAGAAGCAAGGTGATAGTGTGTTTTTATGGTCGTGAAATGTGGTTGTTTTGTGCTATATTCCCAAGTTGTAATGGAATTAATAAGTAAATAATTATTTAATAATGTTCCATATGGCATTGATTGATTTGGTTAATGAGATAGAAATTATTAATGAATAATTAAATGATGGGATGTCTGATTAAATGTGGTTGATTCAAAATAATGAAAATAATGAAATGATTAAATGGAATTAGTTAGAAATGTGAAGTAGGGTTTGTGGATTGATGTGTCATGTTATGCATTTATAGTTATCAACAAAAGTGAATGTGGTGTGATTTGGTTAGTTTGTTTTTAAACCCAAAGGCTGGGATTGTGTTATTTTCTCTATATATATGTATACACCATACATTCTTGTGATTTCTATACACACCCCATCCACAATGACCACTATGTTCTAAACACCCGTATAGTCAAACATGGGGTGTTTTTCCCAACATCTGGTGATAAGTACATCTCTTCTAGGTGAGGTAGGTATTCCATATATTGTGGTGACTAGAGGTATGTTAGTAGATTATATGGTAGTTGTGGTATTTGAGGTTTCTTTGGGACGAGTAATGATGCAGTGTACCAGGTGTTTTTGGAATGATATGTGATGTTCCTTCCTTGGTGTATTCACGATGAGATGTGATGTGGTGTGCTACGCTGTGAGGCCACAGTGTGTGTGGGTGGGATGTGTTGTGAGGACCAGGTATGTCTGAGAGGGATGTTTTGTGAGGCTCGGGTGTGTATGGGGGTGGGGGTGGGGGATGTGTTGTGAGGCCCAGGTTTATGTGGGCAGGATGTGTTGTGAGGCCCAAGTGTGTGCGAGCATGATGTGATGTGATATAGGAAAGAGATGGGAGTTCTAGGACATATGAAATAGGGTGATATTGGAACACCAGTGGGAAAGTGTTAATGGGTTACCCCATCATTGATGTTATTTACTTTATATTATATTACTTGACTTTCATTACTTAGTGAGAACTCCTTGGTGAGGATAGGATGGTTAGTATAACTTGATAGGTGCTGTTTGGTTCTACTATTTTCTCATAGGGGAATTAGTATGATTCTTTCATGTTTTCATGAGAGACTTAGGTTTTCCTACTGAGTATACTTATATTCTCACCCTATGTATATAAAACTATTTTCAGGTTTCTAGGAGGATTTTGCGGATCATGATGGACCTTACTAGCTCAAATTTTTGACTGTTGCTATGTCCCTGATTTAGCTTTACTTTTGGGTATTTACTTGGGAGAATAATATTGTATCAGTTCTATTTATACATGCTTTTTTAATATTTTGGGTTTCTCATTTATATTATGTCTTAGATTTTTTTTGGATGATTCATTCTAGCTCCCGATCCTATTTACATTATGAATGGTAATGCCTCCCATATTGTGAGATTGGTACACACTTGGTGCTAATCGCCGAACCGAGGCCTACTGAATGTGATAATAGAGGGTCATTATCTCTATCCCCTCACTATATTATCTTTTTAGGGAGGGTTTTGTGACAATATATGATTTACTTATAATCATTTATCACTATTTTATTAGAAATTCTTTGTTAAAATCACTACTTCATGTGATAATTGGTTTATTTTTTATGTATGTTTTGGTTTGGTAATTTTGGTTATTTTAATATTATCATGGTCACATCATATCTTGAATTTTAACCATGATATAAATATAATATATATTCATTATATATTATTTAGGGTAATCTATAAAAGTTATAGATAGAAAACAGACTAAATTGTTCCTAGAGACGGTAGACTATATGTACGCATGAAGGCTGATTCAATTTGTATCAAATAATGTAACAAAAGGAAAATAAATATAAATTAACACTTATAGAAGAATTATTATGTTATATACATCATTTATATTAATAAAATATATCCTTATTGACATCCATATAACAATAAAATGAAAAATATCTCAAATCGCTATATGAAGGAGGTAGTCCAAACGTTTTCATGAGAAAAATTATTGTTTTCAAATGGATTAGAAGGTAATAAGTTAAATGAGATATTATATTTATGATAAATATCATATATATTCATTAAATTGAATCGTTAATACATTCTATGTAAATCATTAATGAAATATGAATCACATCGCTTCACGAGGTGATAGTCCATTATACACACGATCAACATTATCATATCCATCAAAAAATGGAAATCCAAAGGGTATATTTGATATTATAATTATATAAGTATAATAATATTATAAATATCATATAAATATGTTAAATACATCATTACATCCATCTTTGAAATGTGGTGATGGAAGACAAATGACATCGGTGTTGGATCTGAATCTACAGATTATACACAAGAGGGGGGGGGGGGGGTGAATTGTGTCTTTTTCAATTTTTCGGTAACTCTTTGATTGAACGAGTTATGTACTCTATACATTATCAGATTTGATCATGAAACAGAAATAAATAATAGAAGGAACACAAAGATGTATAGTGGTTTGAGGAACAGAAGGCCCCTAGTCCACTCCACCAACGCTCAACTCCACAAGCTTGGTGATTTCCACTATCTGGTCCTCTTTTCCACAGACCGGTTCACAACTGAGTACAGGAAGTTGACACCTTTACAATCCAAGGAAAAACAAATCCTTCTAGTTCAATGAAGAACCTACACATCTTAGAACGAGAAGCTGGTTACTCAAGAATAAAAATAATTTCAGAAAGAAGTTTTCCAGTTGATCTTTACAATTGCAACAGAATACAATTGACAGCAGATGGATCGTCATCTCTAGAAATATTGATTTTCAAAACAAAGCAATTCTGAGTTGATCTGGTTGCAGTAGATATAGATATATAGTTCACAACTTCAGTAGTAGTAGATCCGCAGTATAGATTTGATGTAGAACAAGTGAATCTTCTATCGTGTTCCTTCTTCTTAAACAAACAGAGCTTTGACGCTCCTTTTGAAACAGTAGAACTAGATGCTTTTTTGCAGTCTCTGTTTTCCACATTTTTTATAAAATATTGATCACTATACACTCTTGTACCTGGTGTTTCAGAGAGAACATATATAATAAAGTTGAGCATATCTCCTTCACATTTAGATCCATAAAAGTCGCCTTTTTATTTGCGAAATTCAAAAATTTGAATTTAAAGAGAAGTCATAACTTACCTTAAGACTCGGCATAAAAAGATCCTTTTAATTCGATCTTAAATCCATTGATAAAACGACTTTGAATCAATCAAAGTCGTAGTTTAAAAACTATTTCAAATCTGGCTTGAAATCCGCCAAAAAATCAGCTTGCTGACCGCTACATAAAAATATCATCTGTCAAAATTTCCGACGCAAAACGTAAAGTTGATGACGTGGCCTCCAAACGTAGGGTTGATGGCATATTCTTCAAATGTAAGGTTGAAAACGTAAGGTTGAATTATAAACATAGGGTTGAACATCCATACTTTGTATTCAACTCTCAAACGTATGACAAAAGATCCATACTTTTACTTGATCCATACTTTTCCAAGAACATATGGTTGTTTAAAAAAGTAAGGTTGATGAACCATACTTTTGAGAAATAAACATAACGTTTAGTACTTACGTACAGTTCTCCTTCCATACTTTGCTGATAACCAAAACGTAAGGTTCCTTTCTAGCGTAAGGTTCTTCTTCCATACTTTGCTGAAAACGTATGGTTGTTTAACCATACTTTTCTCTTATATCAAAAAGTATACACGCTTTTCATTCTTACGCTACATTTATCCACGTAGGGTATTAACAGTGATTCTAGGATGCGCTAAAGCAGATTCCGCGCTACATTTATCCAGATAAGGAATGAACAATGATTCCAGGACGTGCTAAAGCAGATTCCGTGCTAGTAATTAATTTTCATTATTTCAGGAGTAAAATAAATTAAAAAATTCTTGCAAAATACTAAATAAAATAATTATAAAATAACTAAGGGTATTTATGAGCATCAAAATTATCATAAAGAGACAGAGTATTATTTTAAATAATCTCCCCCTTTAAATAACATTATTATGTATTGTTGAAAACAATACTTTTCTCAACAATATCCCCCTTTTTGATGATCACAAAACCCATAACATAATAAAATTATTTAAACAAAATTAACTTTCAAAATTAGTTACATAAAGTTTTAGAATTTTGAGAGAATGAAACAATATTTAATTTTACCAAAATTATTTTTAATAAAAATAACTCCCCAAGAAAGAAAAAAAATCTTTAGAAATAAAAGTTTTTAGTTTTATCCAAATTTATCCTTTTGAATAACCTTTATAATAACCAATCTGGATAAGTACCCAAAATATTAAATATACAGATAACTATTGAAATAAAGTTTTGTAAAATAAAATGTTGTGGTTATCCAAAGTTCTCAAAATATCTCATGTAATTCCCCCCCTAAATAAAAATACGATTTTGTTGTATGTATCCAAATTCTCCCCCTTTTTGTGATATAAAAAAGAATGATAAATCTTGGATTTGAACACATTTAATGTTGCACTGAACTATAGGTAAATTCTTATTATTAACTGTTTATCAATAATTAAATCTGATATACTGGAATATATTAACTTAAAATAGTAATAAAAAAATAGAAAAAGAAACAAATAAATAATGAAGGAAATTTTCATTCAAAATCAGCAGTATATACATGAAAATGATATATACAGGAATCAAGGTTTGGGTAAGATAGGAAATAGGTTCTATCTTCTTTGGATTGCAGACTTGATTTTTGTAAACTGTTCCCGAAGTGTCTTCATCATCCCATCTCCAAGTTTGATAATGATATTCCTATTCTCTAGAGTCATATGGATATCCTCGATTAAATTGAATCTGAAAAACTCATGCATCCTTTCCCCTTTTTCAACAAGCACTGACAGCTTCTCTGACAACTGATTTAACAGGATTCTGATCGATGGATCACTAGATGTCAGTTGATCTACTAAAAACTTATGATTGTCCAGCAACAATGACAAAGGAGCAATATAACATTAAAGATCTTGTAACCTGTCATTCTTGTTGCTCATAATAGTTGTGATAGCTTGAAACCTTCTAATTAAATCAGGCGAAGTACCAGATCCACTAACAACATTATTCGGAATTGATGAAAATTGGTTCTCCATAAACAACTTAAGATTTGATAAATATGACTTCATAACTATTTCAGATTTAAATTGTGAAACTGCAGTCAATATATCCTCTTTAAAAATTTCAACTTCTTTCCTTGAGACTGTACTCTCCTTCAGTTTTTGAAACTTCAAATGTTCTAAGTCTAAGGAATTTCTCAGAATGAAATTCTCAGATTCCAACTGAGATACTTTTCTGTACAGTTCTTTAATTTCTTCTTTCCTTGAATCAGATGCACCCTATGCTTGATTCATATTCACATGTTCTGGTTAATGAATCAGTACCAAAGGTAATGATTCGGCATTAGATTTCTCTTTTTCCTTATCCTTAGAAGGTTGGTCCACAGATTTTCCTTAGACTTTTCAAAATCCTCCACAAAAAAATCCTCTTGAAGTACCTCTGTGTGAGATTCAGAAGCCTACTCACCACAAACATCAGCATCTTGGCCTCCCACTGGGTTTTCAAGAACAATATCTTCAGTAGTTTCTTGAGGTCTGGCCACTTCTTCACCAGACACTGCCTCCGTCTCTTGTTCCTATTGAAGTGCAACTTCAACATCAGCTAGAATTTTTTGCTGGGTCTCCCTTTGAGCTTCTTCTAAAACTCGTGATCCCTCTACTGCTGCTGTTCTTTCAGTAAAATCTTCTATTATCTTATCAACAACAACCTCTATTACAAAAGCAAATGAAAATAAAGCTTCTATTGTTGTTTCCAATGAAGGAGAAGTAACTTCCTCATTAACAGGTCTCTTTATTTTTGATTGGAGTCCCTTCTGAATTCTGTCTTCCTCAACATCTTCCACTTCAAAGAGAATCCTTATTGCTACATTACTGACTCTAGATTCAGCTTGTCCCTCCATGGACTTAGCAGGTTGAGCCAGATCACTCTTTGAGTCTTCCTCAGCTCCTACTAGAAAAAGTTTTCCATTAATGGTGCTCCAAAAATATCCAACCTTCCTTAAAGTGCCAGCATTAAACGTATTACTGTGATGTCAATTCACTCAGGCATACACTAATCTCACCATGTATTTCTTAAATAGCAGTTTAGAAATAAATCGACTGAAAGGGTAGAAATTCATCCGGGCATCGCTTTGACAGAAGTAATTGAGATACCTTATCATGTAACTTGGGAAGTTTAACTTAATATCGCTTAACAGAAGAAACATTATATACATATCAGGGTATGACATCTTTTCCTTTTCTGCAATTCTTAGAGCTATTCCAGTCTGAATAAATTTGACCAAAATTTTCTGATCAGGCTCCAAATCCTTGACAAACATTTTCTTTATATTCTTTGTACTAAAAAGAAAAGACATGATGTCCTAGGATTTATGAACAGAATCGCCAATATTTTTCAAATCAAAATGAAAAACTCCCTCATGAGGGCAGTTGAGAATCTGACCAATCTCTACTGATGAGATTGAGAAATCCCTATCCTCTATCTTAGCCATCACACTATCCTTGGTATCTCCCAGACTAAACTATACTAATTTGAAGAAGTATCTAAGTTTTACTTCATACAAAAATTCCGTATTTTCACTGTTGAACATCTGTTCAAGATTCCTAAACAACAATGCTTGCTTCAACAACAAATTTTTCTAAAATAACCAGTCAAGATCAATTAACTTGCCCTGTAAAATTTTTCTTCCCTTGAAGTGTTGTCTCTTGGAATTTCCTGGCTCGACTTCACTGGATCTTTTAGTTCTTACCATCTCTATGATAATTTCTGAAGGTTTGACGGTTAGGGTTTCAGAGGTTCGAAGATTATGGTTTAGGAGAAGAAGTGTGATTTTTGGATTTCTAAAGGGTTTTGATAGAAGTGAAATGATTTAAAAGTCGAAAAAGCTCTGACAGCCCTGATTCCTGTGTAATCACTAATCATTACATATTTTTAAATGAAATTGAATATAGAGAAAGAGAAGAAAAAAAAAACGTAATTAGTATTTAGTAGGGAAAATAAAATTTACAAAAATAAAATTAAATAAAAATAAAAATAAATAAAAATTATTTAAAATTAAATAAACCTAGATCCCCCTTAATAAAATCAAATCTTACAGTAGGAAGTGGGTTAGTAAAAATATCTGCTAATTGAATTTCAGTATTTATAAATTCTAAAAATATATCCTTTTTAAAAACATGATCTCTTAAAAAGTGATGCCTTATATCAATGTGCATAGTTCTAGAATGACTAATAGGATTTTTTGAAATAATAATTGCACTTGTATTATCACATAAAATAGGTGTATTATTAAAATTCAATCCGATGTCCATAAGAGTGTTTTTTATCCACAACACTTGTGCATAGAAACTGCCAGTAGACACATATTCTGCATCGGCTGTTGACAGGGAAACTGAATGTTGTTTCTTACTAGACCATGATACTAAAGACTTTCCTAAAAAGTGACATGTTCTTGATGTACTTTTTCTATCTAATATACAACTTCCAAAGTTAGCATCTGAATATGAAATAAAATTGAAATCAGAAGTTTTAGGAAAAAGAAGAGATTAAAAAATAGTTCCTTTTAAATACCTAAAAATTATTTTAACAGCAGTTAGATGAGATTATTTAGGATTTGATTGAAATCTATCACAAAGACATACTGAATACATTATATCTGGCCTGCTAGTAGTAAGATATAACAAACTACCAATCATACCTCTATATAACTTCTTGTCAACTGATTTCCCAGTTTCATCCAAATCAAGTTTTATATTAGTACAAATTGGAGTTGTAAATGTCTTGTTGTTTTCAAGTCCAAATTTCTTAAGTAAATCAAAAATGTATTTGCTTTGATTCAAAACATTTCCAAAACATTTTTGATAAATTTTAAGTCCTAAGAAGAAATTTAGTTCTCCCATCATACTCATTTCAAATTCTTCTTGCATTAACTTTGAAAATTCATGACAAAGAGTTTTATTAGTTGATCCAAAGATTACATCATCAACATAAATTTGAATCAATAAAACATTATTTTTTTACAGTTTTCTTAAAGAGTGTTGGATCTTCCAATCCAACAATAAAATCATTTTTCAAAAGAAAAGAACTTAATCTTTCATACCAAGCTCTAGGTGCTTGTTTAAGGACATAAAGAGCTTTAATATGTTTAAAAATAGAATCTGGTTTTTGAGAATTTTCAAAACCAGGAGGTTTCTCAACATAAACTTCCTCCATTAAATAACCATTTAAAAAGGTAGACTTAACATCCATATTAAATAATTTAAAATTCATATAATATGCATAGGCTAAAAGGATTCTAATAGATTCTAACCTAGACACAGGTGCAAAAGTCTCATCATAATCTATTCCTTCTTCTTGATTATATCCTTTAGCTACTAATCTTGCCTTATTTCTAGTTATTGTGCCTTGGTCATCTTGTTTATTTCTATAGACCCATTTGGTTCCTATTACAGGATAATTCTTAGGTCTTTCTACTAATTCCCAAACTTTATTTATTTTAAACTGGTTTAATTCATCTTGCATTTCTATTACCCAGCTTTCATCATCTAAAGAATATTCTATAGTCTTGGGTTCTTGTTGAGATAGGAAGGCAGGGAATTCCACTAGGTTTCCTAAGTTTCTTCTAGTTTGAACACCAGTTTCTAGGTCACCTATTACAGTTTCTAAAGGGTGATTCTTTAGTGTTCTAGTCTGTCTAGGTAATATATTTAAAGGTTCTTCAGTATCATGTTCCTCTGAACTGGACTGAATTTATTTTATATATTTTTTAAAATCATTATTTAAGTTCTCAAGTCTCATGTTATCATTAGAGTCAAGTTCATCCATTTGATATGTCCTTTTATCAAAGGGATCAGATTCATCAAATTTTACATGAACTGATTCTTCAACAATCCTTGAATTCTTATTATAAACTCTATAAGATTTGGAGGAAGAAAAATATCCTAAGAAAATACCTTTATCAGATTTTGGATCGAACTTACCAAGATTATCCTTGGTGTTTAAGATGTAAACCTTGCATCCAAAAATTTTAAAGTAATTTACTTTAGGTTTTCTGTTATTCCATAGTTCATAGGGTTTCTTTTTCAAAATAGGTCTAATTAAAACTCAATTAATTATTTAGAAATATGTATTCACAGCTTCTTCCCAGAAATATATAGGTAGACTATATTCATTTAACATATTTCTAGACATTTCTTGAAATGTTCTATTTCTCCTTTCTACAATCCCATTCTGTTGAGGTGTTCTGGGTACAGAAAATGTGTGTTTAATACCCATGTTTGAGCAAAAGGTATTAAATTCCTGATTCTCAAATTCTCCACCATGATCACTTCTCAATGAGATTATATTAAAACCTTTTTCATTTTGAACAGATTTGCAGAAACTTTCAAATAAGGTAAAAGATTCATTTTTAAATTTCAAAAAGAAAATCCATGTAAATATAGAATAGTCATCAACTAAAACATATACATATAATTTACTATCTAAGCTTGCTATTCTTAAGGGTCCAAAAAAATCCATATGAATAAGTTCTATAGGTTTAGATGCAACAACTTTATTAACATATTTGAAGGATGATTTGTGTTTCTTGCCTAGTTGACATGCATCACAAAATCTGTTACATTAAAATTTGAGACCAGGTAAATCAGAAACTAAATGTTTCTTAGATAATTTATGTAAAACATATACATTGAAATGTCTAAGTCTCCTATTCCAGATCTTGGATTCACTTACTTTAGCAGTCAAGCAGTTTACTTGCTGCTTACACAAGGGATTTAAATCCAAAGTATAGACATTATCAGTTGGTGCTTTAAATTTAAACAATTTATCTTTAGAAATAGTAAATAAATTTTCAGCAAAATCAACAGTATATCCATCGTCAAAAAGTTGATATATACTTATCAGATTATGTTTTAATCCTTGTACATAAATTACTTTGTTGATTGAGACTGTTTTTGGGTCTCCAATAGTTCCAATGACAATGATTTTTCTTTTGGCATTGTCACAAAATGTGACAAGTCCTCATTCCTTTTGAGTGAGTGAATAAAAATTCAATGAGTTTCCACTCATATGTCTTGAGTAGCCACTGTCCATATACCATACATCTTTTCTTCTCTGGTGGCCTGCTATCTGCAAATACATTCAAAAAAATTGCTTTGGTACCCATATTCTGTTGGGTCTAGATGTGTTAGCTAGGAATGATCTGGGTATCCAGATTTTCTTTGTTCTTTTAAAATCAGCTGAATCATATAAGTATTTTAAAACATATGCCTTCTTAATACCACAAATTTGAGGTTGTCTTAAGAAACAATTTTTAGCTATATGTCCCTTTGTCCCCCAAAAATTACAATTAACCTTTTTAGAGCTAGGAACAAAATAATTTTTATATATCTTAGGTCTTTCTCCTTTACTCCCAATTCTAAATCTTTCCTTCTTAATGACAGTTTTTCCAAGAATTTCATTTAAGGAATTCTCTCCTTTTGTAAAAACTAATGTAGCCTGTTTGTAATATTCTACTTCATTCTACAGTGTTTTTATTATTGATTCAGAATTAATATAGTTAGTGTTAATCGAATTGAATTTATTAGTTAGTTCCTTATGTTGTTTCAGCAGTGTATCTCTTTCATCTGAAACAGATTTATGTATGTTCTTTAGTGACTTATGTTTCTTAAATTGTGAGTCATATCTTTCTTCAATCATATTACAGCAGGCTTCAAGGTTTTCATTTGTATAGCTTGATTCAGAATCTGATTCATTTTTTGAGTTAGAGGAGTAATTTGAGTGCACCTCATCAGTTTCTGCCATGAAACACATGTTTACCTTTAGATTGACTTCTTCTTTTTCTGAGTTTGATTCAGGAGAGCTAATGGAGTCTTCATATACACTCCAAGTGGCTTTCATAGCTTTCTTGCCTTTCTGCTCATATTCATTTCTTTTGAAGAATTTCTTTTTCTTTGCATCCTTCAATTGTGGGTAATCTGGTCTGATATGTCCCATATTCTTGCATTCATAACATCTTACTTCCTTATCATCTCTCATAAAAGATTTTTTGAAGTCTCTTTTCTTTTTGTAGAATTTTATAAATTTTCTGGCTAGCTGAGCCAGTTCTTCGTCTGAGTTAGATGAGTCAAAGCTTTCTAATTTAGCTTTGACTTATCTGTTTTTCAGCCTTCTATTATTTTGTTGTGAAGTTACTTTCAAGGCAGTATCTTATCTTTTGATAAGTACTTTATGTTCATTATCCTCATCTTGCATTTCAGCTTCATACATCATCAGTGTACCAATCAGCTCTCTCATGGTCAGATCTTTGACAGGAGTTGATTGTCTGATTGCAGTAGAGATACCATTCCATCGAGTAGGAAGTACCCTCAGAACTTTTAATGCTTGATCAGCCTGCTTGATAGGTTCTCCTAGAGATATTATATTATTGACAGTTTCTATCAATCTCCCAATCAGTTGGGTAATGATTTCTCCTTCAAACATTATAAAAGTATCAAATTTTAATTTGGCAGTTTCATATCTCATTTTTCTCACATTATCTGTTCCTTCATATTCCACGGCTATTGTTTGCCACATCTCATATGGGATGGGGCACTGAGATACTCTATTAAATTCATCTGGTCCTAGACCGCAGATAATTGCATTCATAGCCTTTGAATTCATATCATACTCTACCTCTGTAGCAGCACTACATGTCTCAGGATTTTCAGAAATTTCATAAGGAGTTAGAATCTTTGAATAGACTTTATATTCGAGATTTTTCAGATATATTATCATGCATGATTTCCAGCAGCCATAGTTGTCTCTATTAAAATATGGTGCTCTGACCATTGACATACCTTCTCTTGTATCATTCATGATGCTCTGTTGTATAATCTTTAAATTCTTCTAGCTTGCTAAGGCTCTATCAGAAGCTCCACCTCTGATACCAATTGTTGGATCTGAATCTACAGATTACACACAAGGGGGGGTGAATTGTGTCTTTTTCAATTTTTCGGTAACTCTTTGATTGAATGAGTTCTGTCCTCTATACTTTATCATATTTGATCATGCAGTGGAAATAAATAAAATCAGGGACACAAATATGTATAGTGGTTCGGGGAACAAAAGGCCCCTAGTCCACTCCACCAATGCTCAACTCCACGAGCTTGGTGATTTTCACTATCTGGTCCTCTTTTCCACAGACCAGTTCACAACTGAGTACTGGCAGTTGACACCTTTACAATCCAAGGAAAAAAAAAATTCTTCAGGTTCAAACACAAACCTACATATCTTAGAACGAGAAGCTGGTTACTCAAGAATAAAAATAATTTCGGAAAGAAGTTTTCTAGTTGATCTTCACAATTGCAACAGAATGCAATTGACAAAAGATGGATCGTCGTCTCTAGAAATATTGATTTTTAAAACAAAGCAATTATGAGTCGATCTGGTTGCAGTAGATATAGATATATAGTTCACAAATTCAGTAGTAGTAGATCCACAATAGATATTCGATGCAGAACAAGTGAATCTTCTATCGAGTTCCTTCTTCTTAAACAAACAGATCTTTGATGCTCCTTTTGAATCAACAGAACTGGATTCTTTTTTGCAGTCTCTGTTTTCCACCTTTTGTATAAAATATTTATCACCATACACGCTTATACCTGGTGTTTTAGAGAGAACATATATAATAAAGTTGAGCATACCTCCTGCACATTTAGATCCATAAAATTCACCTTTTTATTCGTGATATTCAAAAAATTGAATTTACAGAGAAGTCGTAACTTCCCTTAAGACTCGGTATAAAAATCTCCTTTTAATTCAATCTTAAATCCATTGATAAAATGACTTTGAATCAATCGAAGTCGTAGTTTAAAAACAACTTTAAATCCGGCTTGAAATCCTCCCAAAAATCAGCTTGCTGACCGCTGCATAAAAATATCGTCGTTCAAAATTTCCGACGCCAAACGTACGGTTGATAACATGGCCTCCAAATGTAGGGTTGATGACATAGTCTTCAAACATAAGGTTGACAACTTAATGTTTAATTATAAACATAGGGTTGAACATCCATACTTTTTCTTCAACTCTCAAACGTACGAAAAAAGATCCATACTTTTACTTGATCCATACTTTTCCAAGAACATATGGTTGTTTAAAAAAGTAAGGTTGATGAACCATACTTTTGAGAAATAAACGTAACGTTTAGTACTTACGTATAGTTATCCTTCCATACTTTGTTGATAACCAAAACGTAATGTTCCTTCCTAACGTAAGGTTCTTCTTCCATACTTTTCTGAAAACGTATGGTTGTTTAACCATACTTTTCTCTTATCTCAAAAAGTATACACGCTTTTCATTCTTACACTATGTTTATCCACGTAGGGTATGAAAAATGATTCCAAGACATGCTAAAGAAGATTCCGTGCTACATTTAACCACGTAAGGTATGAACAGTGATTCCAGGACGTGCTAAAGCAGATTCCGCGCTAGTAATAAATTCTCGTTATTTCAGGAGTAAAATAAATTAACAAATTCCAGGAAAATACTAAATAAAATCATTAGAAAATAACTAAGGGTATTTGTGAGAATCAAAATTATCATAAAGCGATAGAGTATTATTTTCAATAATCTCCCCTTTACATAACATTATTATGTATTGTTGAAAACAATACTTTTCTCAACAATCGGTTCGCGTGGCGGTAGTCTACCATACACACGAATGATGATTTCAGGGCCCTTTAATGGTCTAATAATATTTTAATGAGGTGGAGGAAGAAATAAAATAAAATTCTCAGTTGGGTACATTACCCCTTCTTCAGACAACATATATAGTTTCCGCAAAAGGAATCACAGAGTGAATTTATGACCACAATAAGGATTATAGGATGATATTATGAAAGTAATTATGTGATTTGGGTTGTTATTTTCTAAATCAATAGGTTTTTTATGGGTTAATAGGAGAGGATAGGGGGTGGCCTTCTATAAGTGAGGTGAGTGGCACACATGTAATTTTTGAAACGAAAAAGGTGTACCCACATATTTTCCCATGAAAAAAGGCTCCAAAATGGTCCATTATATAACCTATAATAGATAAGGTCTAAATAGTTTGATATAATTATTTTCATAAAATTTTTGGGTCATTTTCAACTCATATCATTTTATTTTAACCCCCAATAAACCCATTTTTTCTTTAACCATGGTAAATATTTTTTACTATTTTTTCTATTATTTTTTCTCAAAAAATAACTTGAACTTATTAGATAATATAAATTATTCTTATTAAAAATATATAATCAATTTTTATAAATTAAATTCATAGAAGTGGAAAATTTTAATTTAAAATTATTCCCATAGATGTGATGAGAAAGCGGGTTTTTAAAGAGAAAATGTTCAACATTTTACAATTTTTATATAAATATTTAATATGAAATTGATTAAAATTCCCTAAATTGTATTAATATAAATATAAGTGATATAATTTTACTTTTAAAACCAAATTAGAATAAAATTTATCTTGTAAATGATTTTAATTAAAAGAAATATTTTTATCAATAACTAGTATTTTCAATATTAATTAAAAAATTTATATTTTCAAAAAAAATTCATAAATTTACCCAAAGGTAATTTTGACATATCGATTTCAAAAATTTAGTTTATATTTTAAAATAAATTTCATAAAATTGTTAAAAATTAATTATAAATTATTTGAGAAAATCATGACTAAACCACACTTTAGAAAATTTATTTCTTCTTAAAACATTACTTTTACTTTGAAATAATTCATATTTTATTTATAATCAATAGATAACCATTGAATTTATTTTTTGTTTAAACTATATAATTTTCATAATTTAGTTAATACAATTCATACCTACCAACATAATGGCTAGGTTATAATGGTCATGTTTAAATAATAATATTTTAATAGAGTATCGTGTTTCATTCAAACTCGGTATTTCTGTATGAACATGATTATTAATTAATGTATGGACCCTTTTTAATTTTTAGTTAAACCAGTGTTGTAGTTATATTTTGGATTAAACCCTATAACTGCACCTTATATCAAGTATTTTTGTTTTGGGAAGAAGGAAGAATAGGGCTCTAAGTGGTCTATATCCCAAATACACAATGCATATTTAGAATACTTGATGTGTATTCAATACATGACGTGGAATGTCCTGGGAAGGCCAATTCACAGTATGTAATGAAATTTCCCCAGAAGAGAAAGCCCAAAAATTACATGAAATGTAAATAATTTACATTCCATTTAGTTTTTTGGAAATATTTTAAAGGGGTGGACCTCTATTGTTTTTCCTCACAACTCTTTTATTTATTTCTCTCCCATGAATAAGAGGTCCACCGTAAGAGCTACCCTTGAAGACCTAAGATAGGTTCTTGGATATCTTCGTTGTCCAAAGTCCAACTCAACTATTGTTGGTCTCACTGGATTCTTGTAGGTAATCTAAACAATCTTTGGCTTAGTTCTTCATTAGTCTTTCTCTCGATGATGATATTTTGATATAGGTTCATATGCCCGATTTCTAGGGTGTTTGTCCATTCCTACATTTTCTATTAATCTGAAAAAAATGAAGGGCTAATACTGGATGAGTGATCCTCTATAGGCATAAGGTAGGTGGTCTAGTATTTATCCCTTAAATTCATTATGTTTTAATAATATTCATTATGTTTCACATGCCGGTTCACCGTGTGTTATCCCCAAACTGAACCTGTTATAAATTGGTTTCCCTATTTTGGAACCTAATGACCTTAATAGATCCCCTGACACATGTTAGATCATCAATCTCAACCTATTCTACCCCTAGGGGTGTTCCCTTTATATGTCTATTTGGCCTTCATGGAAATATAACTAAAACACCTATTGGTTTGTTTGGTTTTACTCATAAATAGAGATATCATAATTGGAATGGATAATAATTATAGTATATCATGTCTAGAACCCTTATTAAATTAATAGGAATTAAATATAAGTGAGTGGTATAATCATGTAACTTGATTAAATGGAATAATGGTTATTCCCTTATGATTAATGAATATTAATGGGTTATGAAATATCCGATGGCTTGTATTAAAGCTGTTGAATGCTTAACACTAATGCGATGTATGGGACTGGTGATCCTTGTTGGGACCAAGTTGGATGGACAAGGAAGTAATAAATGTTTGATTTTTGTAGAGTTTTGTCTTTTTTGTTAAAAGGATAAATCAATTCACTTTGTAAAATCCTTGAATAATATGACAATATTTTTCTTATTTGTATTTTACCAATATGATAAGATGTTTGGAGAACTTGTGATTCAATATTTATGAATGAAAGGGGGAGTAAAGTTGTTTCAAGTCATATTCAGTTTTGATTGGAAAGAAATATGTTACTGGAAGAAAGAGAAGTTTCAATACCTTCCTCATAAATCTGAATATTCTTAAAAAAATCAATAAAATGCTAAAAATTAAGATAGAATAATTTCATGATGAAAGAAGATGACTATAAATTAGTATAGTTAGAGTTTTTCGAAGCCAATTTTTAAGGTGGCGCCATTTCCTATTCTCTTGCAAAATTTTGGGCCCAAAATTAGGAGTTTATTATTTTGATAAAGGAAGAGTTTTTTCAAAAGAGTCTGTGAAATTAATAGGAGATACACAGAGTGGTGATGGAAAATCAGCAAAGGATGGATTCCACATAGTAGTTCTATACGTACCACGAAGCTCAAAACATATAGAGCATATAGACCACGTAGAAGAAATAGTTTGCGAGTGAACCACAGTTCGTGGGAGGCTTGCAGTTTGCGAGAGGTCAATATTTCATAGTGAAGGGTGTCATTATTGAAATGGAGGTGGTGATTTTGGCCACTGCTATAAATGAGGTACACATACCACCTAGAGAATAAAAATTTCACAAGAAAAATGATTTTCAGGATGCTTGCTGTACGCAGGAGACTTGAAGTCCACAATGAAGGTTGTACCACAATGAAGATTTGGTAAATCTAATATTAGTGGATTTTGTGGATCCATTTTACAATATAAGGAATTATAATACCTTCATTAATTGTGAGATATTTTCATAAAAGAACATCTTCACTTCAAGGAAGAATTTGGAAAAGTTCAGAAGAGTTCATTTGGGAGAATTCCATGAAGGGAAGCAGTTAGTGGAGGAGAGATTCCATGTAGGATGAAGTTGTCTATGGAAGAAGAAACAGTTCGTGAAATAGGAAGAAATAGTCTGTGGAAGAATGAATTCCATATAAATAGAGGTAGTACATGGAAGAAGTACACGAAATAATAATGCGAGAGTGGTATGCGGAAGTGGTTCATGGAGGTGGTACACAGAGCATCAACAGTACACAGAGCATAGATAGTTTCCATAAGAATAGGTGTTTCGCGAAGCACTCGTGATATGCGGTGAAACTCAGTTCGCAGAGGATACAAGCTGTTCATGGAGGAAGAAAGATAGTTTTTGAAGGACACAATGAAGTTCCACCCAGTTTTGGGTAGGAAAGAGAAGAATTTTATTCAGATGATCAAATTTGTGAAATATGATCAAGAAGCATTGAAATATTGATTTGCATCATTTTATGCTAGAAGAAGCATACACACTATTGGGATGTTTTTAAAGTTCTACAAAAGTGTAAGGGAATATCCTACTCATTGTATTCCACTTCAAAGGATTGTTTTCTAGTGGACAATGTGGTTTTGGATTATTTCTAAACCATACCAAGGATGTAGCTACTCTTTTTGAGTAGTGAACCTTGTAAATTATTGCATTCCCATGGTTGTGTGGTTTAATTGTGTTCACCATGAATGAAATATTTAATAAGAGGTGATTTTTTCCTAATTAAGGAAACATATAAGAAAAATATATCACTGATTCATCCCCTCACCCTCTCAGTGATACTTGGATCATTAGTGGGTAACTTCAACCCTTGTTAATTATGGTTAATGGTTATGATGACCATTATGTATGTTATATATATATATATATGTGCATGGAATCCATTCTATCAATGCGATTAGGCATAGAGACCCTTTATAAATGTGATATAGGCATGAAAACGCTTTATAAATGTGACATAGGCACGTGGACCCTTTATAAATGTGATATGGGAATGGATACCCTTTATAAATGTGATATGTGAATGGAGACCCTTTATAAATGTGACACCTATAATGGAGACCCTTATTATTGTGATACTGGGCCCGAAAACCCATATTCTTGTGACATAGGAATGAAGTCCCTATGATTATGATATCAAGAATGGAGACCATTACTACTATGATACATAGCATGGTCACCCTTACTAGTATGATACTATGAATGGCGTCCCATATTCTTATGACATGGGTATGGTGTCCCTATGATTATCATACCCAGAATGGCGACCCTTACTACTATGATACTGGGGATGGGGTCCACTATTCTTGTGACATGATCATGGAATCCCTACGATTTTGATACCAAGAAGGGAGACCCTTACTAATTTTATACAGGGCATTATGTCTCTTAACACTTGATTATAGATCATTTGGCTAAGGCCAATGTAGGTAATGTCAGTCTAGTTTCCTTCAGAAAATAGAGTTGACCCCTTTACAACTTATTTACTACTTAACATTATTAACTGCACAATACCATATTATATGCACTGACTGGATATTTATAGATTCCATTGGTGGTGTCCAACTAAGTTTATATCATGCCCTATCTAGGCCACTAATGGTACTTGATAAGAATAAATGATTGTATTTGTAGATAATGGGAAACATCACCTATAGATACATAAAAAATTTCATGACTTAGGATGGTATCATGGTAGTAGATGACATCATTGGAGCTTGGGATTGTTAGAAATATTTTGCCCTTTTTTTCTATTTGTATATCATTTACTGTACTAACTACCTTCTTTCATGTATATATGTTTTCTCTATTTTGTAGAGACATGACATCATCATATTTTGTATATTATTCATATTTCTACTTTTGATTATTATTTAGTTCTTAGATATATCTATTCCTTCTAATATACTTTTAATATTTTTATGTTTCTGCTATTTATCTAATGATTAAATTGTTGTGCTAATATGACTAAAGGGTATAGTCTCCCAACAGACACACTATATTCCCTCAGTTCTCCTCAACAACCTTTGTGTACGTGGAGGTATAATTGAGGTCATGTAGACCACTAGTTCAGGGAACCTATAAGTGGAACCCAGGTCGGGACATCATAATGTGGAATCATAGGGGTCTATTTTCTTGTGTCTTATTATTTGGGAATATTAGAATGTTTAATAGGAATGTTTCAGTATTTTATAATGATCTATGCATGTGAGTAGCTAACAATGTATAAGGAAATGAAAAATTACCATGGAAATGACAAGTTGTTTTGTATTCTTCCTATTACAGTTGATTTGATTCTATCGTTGGGTGATACACATGAATTGTGATGTTATTATTTCTATGATTGAGGAATTTATTTTAGCATGGACCGATGAGATGAGGGCATGCCAGCTCATGCGTCATGTTAGGAACTTGTTAGAATTCAGATGCCATGCATTATTCCATTCCATGTATGATGAATTACTTGACTACATGATCTTATTTTATGTGAAATCTATGATATAAATGTCTTTTATCTAATTTTTAATGTTTGGATTAAGAAACATAGTCAGTACTTAGAGTTCCTTCCATAACCTAAATAGTGTTTTCCTTCTTAGGCTATAACAGACACCCTAAGTAGTCAATTATAGAACATTGAGTCATGGACCATTAGTCCCATGGATTAAACATATTATGGATTGGGTTAAGTAGATTCCACAATTCTATTCATGAGGTGTATGGGACCTTATGGATTGGAAGTGTTGAACCACTTTGTTGAAACTTTCAAAGAGAAATGTAATACTAATATGAATTAAAATGAAATGGAAATTGTAAGGCACCAAGATTGACCCAGACCCAATCTTAGTAGTGGGTATTAGGTAGAATCTCTTGTGTTCTATATAATGTTCCTATCACCCAGAGTTGACTCTCTGAGTAGGAAGATGGGTATGACTGTTACATAGGAAGGCTTGTACCTATCCTAACCTTGTACCTAAAATGTTATCACCATGTAATCATTTATGAGGCATTTTATTATAATTTTTAGAGAAATTCCCCCACGAAATCCTATAGTTGTATTCTAGGAGGACAGTGATGACCATTCTCCAGATGTGGTGTGCCTTGAGCCACCAATGATACCTCTGGTAGTGACACCAATGAAAACTCTTTATATTCCCAACACAAGAAATTATTACAGGTTTAAATGAGATATTCTGTGGCTTATGAAGATGATATAGGGAGTACACGCTCTACCCTTTATATGAGAAAGTTTACTCAGGAATTCCAGCAGAAACATCCACCCACCTTTTAAGGGGATTGTGGACCACATGCTGCAAAGATATGGCTTGAGACAGATATGTCTATATTCTAGCATCTTGATACACCTCCTGTTAGGAGAGTGAAACTTGTTACATATATGCTCATTGGATCCTCCAAACATTCGTGGGATATTCGGAATTAGGGCATTTACTATCGAGAACTAAATTGGAGGGATTTTTAGCTAAGCTTATTTGACTATTTCTTCCCTAATACTATAAGGGATGATCATTCTAGGTAATTCATGAACCTAAAGCTGGGTTCTATGACAATTATACACTATTAAACTCATTTTATAGAGCATCAACGCTTTGTTACCATCTATACTACAAATGAGATAACAAAATAGAGAATATTTGAGGATGGATTTAGGCATGATATTTGTTCTTTGGTGAATTTTTTACTATTTACTACCAAAAATGATATAGTGAAATAATCCCCTATCACTGAGCAAAACCCAATGGAATAGGAAAGTGTGATCAAGGGAAGTTCAAAACCTAGATAGGGTAGTGGTTTGACTAGCAATCATAAGGGATTATTTGTAATTACATGCATGATGGACGACAGCTAGGTGACACCTGATGATAGTTATGTGGTTTTTCACTAGTGTGGGAAGCCTAGGACTAAGAGGCCCTTGTGTCCTAGAGACCATTTCAAGTGATGAGGATGTGTTAGATTGAGGTATATTCAGTGTTTCTTTAGGACCTTTCCAGTTATTCTGAGTGGGAGAGGATCCTTGTTAGCTCCACCTTAACGAGTAGGATCAACAACACCATGCCAGATAGGTAGATGGTGTAATATTGGCTATACCAGCATAGGAGGAGGTCTTGGTCATGATAGATAGGATTATAATATAAAACTATAGTAGAGAAGATATTCTCTAGGTATTTAGGTTGAAGCACAGTGCCAAGGATCATGCCATATCTATTTAGTGTAGCTAATACCAAAGGAGTAGGGTGCTGAGCCATCTACTATTTGAGTTACTATTATATTAGCCTCTACCCTTTCATCTACTTCTTTGATATGAGTGCATCACACACCTTTATCTTTGTGTTTATTTTGGAAAGGCTTGGGCATGATGTGAAGTAATATTGTCCTTTTATGACACCTAAAACCCCTTTAGGTTTACATTCATAGAGTTTACACCAATGTTGAGACAATCTACTTGAGTTAGGAAACCATAATTTCTTATGGGGTCTCTTCTTCCTCGAGATGATGAGCTTAGATGTATTTTTTTGGGGTGGATTGGTCAGTTCCTTATCACGCATATATGGATTGTTATAGCAATAAGGTGTCGTTTATATCACCAGAGGGAGGTATTATATTCAAAAGGGTGAGTGGGATGTCTAGCTATGTATATTTGGACTAGAGAATCTTGGGATAGGTGGAGTGACCACCCATATTTTCAGCCTTTACATGAATGATCATCAACTACATCAGACTGAATTCCCTCCCCTAGTCAATTAATTTAGGTATGTGTTCCTTGATGATTTTTTAGACTACCTCATGAGAGCGGTATATTTTACTATTGAGATAATGAGTGGATATACACTAATATCGATTTCTATATACAGGATGGATACTACTAAGTTATAGAAGCTCATGTGGTAGAAAGATGATTTAAAAGATATAGTTTTTATACATTAGAATAATTCTTCCTGGGCTTCACCAACCTTTTTTTCAATGAAGGCGGATAAAACACTCAACCCATGTGTAGATTACCAAAAATTGAATTAGCTTATAGTGAATAACCGATATCCCTTACCTTGTATAGAATATTTATTCGACCAGATCATAGAAATGAGGGTATTCTTGATGATTGACCTGAGATCTGGATATCATCATGTTCGAGTCAAGCCTTTAGATATTCCACACAAAAATTTCCATAGTTGGTAAGAATTATCTGAGTATTTTATTATTCCATTAAGTCTTAAAAATTCATCTTCAATCTTTATGGAATTTATGAATTAAGTTTTCCATCCCTATCTGGATTCCTTTGTGGTTGTCTTCATCGATGAATTCTTGGTGTATTCTCATACTATAAGCGATCATTACATCAACATTGATATAATTTTGAATACATTGAGAGAGCACCACCTATATTATATCCTCTTTAAATGTCAATTCTATATTAATAAGGTATAATTCCTAGGTAATACTTTCTTAGTGATAGGAGTTTCAGTAGACCAAGAGAAGGTGAGAGCTCTATTCACATGGGAGCATCCCAAATTTTTTTTGAGATACATAATTTTTTGGTGCTAGATGGATATTATATAAATTTAATATAGGACTTATCACACTTAGTAACTCCCCTTACATTCTTGAAATGAATGGTGTGGTTTTTATATGGTCTAAATCCTACGAGACACCCTTTTAAGAGATGATAGAGAGGTTGAATTCTATGTCGATCTAGATTCTTTCAGAGTCAAGAAAAATCTATATATCATATTGTGATTCATCAAGTATCAGTATATGAGTAGTTATGATGAAATAAGATCTATTTTTTGCATATTGGTTCTGAAAGATGAGGCCTCATTAGTGGAATTACCCAACATAAGATCTTTAGTTTATTATTTTTGTGCACACATTGCTTTGTTGGAGTCATTACCTACTATGATAGTATTTTATGGTGTTTACAAACCATAAAAGCATCAAGAATATTTTGATGTATCATGAATTGAATATTAGGTAGTGATGGGTTGAATATTTATAGTCCTTTTACCCCGATCTTTCCTTTATTCATGGGAAAGGAAATACTGTTCCTGATGCTCTAAGAAGGGGGACATAGAAATAGGTAGTTCGGGAGACCAGTAAAAAGTGAAAGTTTTTGTCCATGTTTTCATACATGTATATAGAGGTTGAATAAGTTCATAAAAAGTTATTAATTTATCTCTATCAATGGCCTCTTCACTTATAGAGAAACTGAATATGATTTAGTTTTAAGATCTCGAATTATTAAACCTATGAGAAAGTATTTCTGGTGAGGAACCACCAACGGATTGTAAAATTGATGATGATGAATTACTTTGTATAAGTGGGTGTATCTGGGTTTTCAAATATATGAGAGAGGAAAACCAGTGACCTACTAGCTTGTTACAACTATTACCAATCCTGGAATGAAAATGGGAGGATGTTGTGATATTTTGTTTCAGATTAATAAGGTATTCTCAAGGTCGATATGCGATTTGGGTAGTCATGGATCGACTAACAAAGGTATCCCACTTCCTTCCTATCAGGAAGAATTTATTAGTTGATAAACTGGGTAAACTGTATATCTATGAGATTATACAGCTATGTGGGGTCCCTTATAATATCTTTTTAGATGTGGATTCTCATTTCACATTGAGGTTCTACTAAGAGTTACAAAGATCTATGGGTAAACAAGTGCTTCTAAGCATATCCTTTCAGCCTTAGGCTGATGACTGTCAGAAAAAATTATAAATATGTTAAATTAATTTCTTTGGGCTTGCATCCTTGATTTTTATAGTTCTTGGAAGAATCATATCCCTCTATTTGAGTTCACTTATAATAACAATCTTCAGGTGATGTCTTAGATGGATCCTTATGAGGCTCAATCGGTAGGCTGTTCCATTCACCCCTATGTTGGTTAGATCCATGAGAGGCAGTGCAACTACATCCTCATATCATCCAAAAGACATCGAAGTAGGTTCAATTTATCAAAAATTTTATTTCCACCACTTAGTAATGATATAAATATTTTGTATATCGTCATTGATAACCTTTGATGTTCGAGGTAGGGGATCATGTTTTCATATGGGTATCACCCAAACATGGTCATAGATGGATACAGAGAAAAGGGGAGCTATCACTTTGCTTTGTTAGACCTTTTGAGATCTTAGATAGAGTTAGTGTAGTATCCTACATGTTTCTCTTACTTTAGAGGTATGGTTCCATGTAAAATATCTTCCATGTTTCATATATTCACTAGTATCATGACAAACCATATCACAATTTTAATCATGAGGACGTTGAGTTAGATACCAACGCTTGTTTGAATAGTATATTATATGTATCATTGACCATAGTATGAAGGCTCTCTAAGGCTGGTCTGTCCCATTAGTAGAGGTGCAATGGTAGCATGACCATTTTCAAGATGAGACTTAGGAGAGGGAGTCCTACATACATGATATGTGGAAATAGTTGTTATTAGATAGAATTTTACCACCCTTGGAAGGAAAACCCAGGGATTAATTCATTTAAGGAGGTGAATACTGTAAGAGAACAATTTTTTCTTAAGGTATACATACTTTATAATTTTTTGTTAAAATCCAGTTGTATCTCTATTTTGGATTAAACCCAGAAAAAATTACTTAAGGTGGGTCTTTATGTTTTGGTATGAAGGAAGAATGGGGATGTAAGTTGGCTATAGGACAAATACACAATGTTTAATGGCTGAGTAGGACAATTCATGATATCTAATGAACTTTCCCAGAATGGAAATCCCAAACATTACATGATGTGTAAATCATTTATACACCATGTAAATATCAGTAAATGTTTTAAAGGGGTGGGCCACTATTCTTTTTCCTCACCCATATTTTATTTGTTTCTCTCCCATGCATAGGAGATCCACCATAGGAGATATACTTGAATCCCCATGATGTGTTATTTGATATCTTCATCGTTCGAAGTCTGATTTGACTACCGTTGGTCTTTCTGCATTCCTACATGCATGATCTATAATCCTTAGGTTCGTTTCATTATTTTTATTCCTCTAGAAGATTCTATATTAATGAAATACCATAATAATTATTTCAAGGGTGTTCTTAAATTCTTCTATTTTCTCTTGATATAGGCCAAAAAAGGGTTGATACTAGATAGGTGCTCCTCTACAGTCATAAAGTATGTGGTATAGTATTTATCCCTTAAATTCATGATGTTTTAATAATATGCGTTATGTGCCGCATGCTGGATCATCGTGTGTTTACCCTAAATTGAACCTATCATAAATTCATTATCTTATTCAGGAACCTAATGAACTTAATAGATCCCCTGAAACATGTGAGGTCATCAACCACAATGTATTCCCCCCTCTGGGTGTGCCATTTATATGCCTATTTGACCTTTATGGAAATATAACAAAAACACCTATTGGTGTGTTTTTTTACTCCAAAGTGGATGTATCATAAATGAAAGGGATAATCATTCTGGCATAGCATAACTATAACCCTTATTAAATTAAGATTTGTTGAATAAAATTGAGTGGTACAACCACATCACTTGATTAAATGGAAAAATTGGTTAGGCCCTTATTATTGAAAAATATTAATGAGTTATGAATTATATTATGGCTTCTATGAAATCCATTTAATTCTTATTAATGATATAAAGTATGGGTATGGTGACCCTTATTAATTATGATAAATGGTCATTATGATTCTTATTCATGTTATATATATGATAATGGAGTCCCTCATACTAATGTGATATGGGAATGAAGACCCTTTATTAATGTGATATGTGCATGGAGACCCTTTGTAAATGTGATATGGGAATGAAGGCCCTTTATAAATGTGATATGTGCATGGAGAACCATTGTAAATGTGATATGGTCTTATATACCCTTAATAAAAGTGATATGGATATGGAGACCCTTGATAAATTTGATGTGGGCATAATGACCATTTATAAATGTGATACCGATCATGAAGAACCTTATTATTGTGATACTGGGCATGACATCCCCTATTCTTATGACACGATAATTTCATCACTATGATTATGTTATTGTGAATGGTGAACCTTACTACTATGGTACTAGGAATTTCAACCCTTACTACAGTGATACTGGGAGTGTCATCCCCTATTATTGTGACACGAGCATGGAATCCCTATGATTATGATACTGGACATGGTTACCCTTACTAACGAGATACTAGGCGTGGTGTCCCCTATTCTTGTGACATGGTCATGGAATACCTATGATTATGATATAGGGCATGGCGACCCTTACTACTATGACACCGAGTATTGCGTCGCTTAATACTTGTTCAAAGACCATTTGGATAAGGCCGAAGCATGCTGTGTCAGCCTGGCGTCCTTCTAGAACCAAAAGTAACCCTTTTATAGCTTATTTACTGATTACCAGTATTTTTTTCACACTACCATACTACATGAATTGACTGGATATTTATATACACCATTGGTGATGACCTAATAAGTTTATCTCACACCCTATCCAGGACACCAATGGTATACAAGAAGATTATATGCTTGCATGCCTATATAACGGGAAACGTCTACTTATAGATGTCTGAATTATTGAATGACTTAGGATGGGATCTTGGATGCAGATGAATGAGATATAAATTGGGATTCTTGGATAGATTTTTTCCTTTTTGTTCCTTTTTATATCATGTACTATATTGAATGTATGATTCTATCTATACATTTTACCTTTTTTTATAGACATGAAACCATTATATTTTGTATATGATTTTAATTACTAATTTTTGAATATTATTTAGGGATTTGATTTATCTCCTTATTATTATTTCCTTGTCATTGTTATTATGTTTCTTCTATTTATCTACTGATGATGCAGTTGTGTTACTATTACTAGAGGGAATAGTCTCCCCATAGACACCTCCATGCTAGTCGACAACCTATGCTTTATGAATAAACGTGCTAAAGTCCATGTGGCCCACCATTTCGGTCCACCTATACGTGGAACCCGGGTCAGGGCGTCACAATTGTGTGCATTGTAAGATATCAAATATTATGTTCCTATTTTAAAATCTCAAGGGTGTTACATTAAACCACCTTAAATAAATTTCATCCGAACAATTTAATCTTGATCTTGATAATAAAGTGTTTTACATTTGATAATACATTTCTTGAAATCCCATAACCTGAGAATGTTTAATAAAACATCCCAATGATAAGAGACAAAGGGAAGTATGGAGGACATTTTGAATTATTAAATGAATAGGTTTCCATGTAGGATAACATAGTTAGGAAGTTCATATATGGACATTTAAGTAAATCATAAATAATTATAGATATTTTTTGAGATCATTGATCAAAATAAAGTGGGTGATCCAGAGAAGTTTAAAGACAACAAACCATTAATCTATGACTATTTAAAAGATGATCAGTTCGATATAAATGAAGTTATTAGGATAAAGGGTTGTTTTGATATCTTTTTCTTAGAGTTGAAGAATTCATTTACCTTCTAGACCACAAATAAATGAAAATATAATTACTTGATATATTTTTATTTTATAGTCACCCTTTTATATTTTGGATATGGTTCTATCATTTTCAACTTCATTTTTTGCTACATGAAATGAATATTCAAGAAAGAGTTAGTCACTAAACCACTAAAATTTACATTTAACATATTTTTAGCCCAATAAAAAATGACAATTCATTCCTCCTGTATCTAGATATTTTACAAGAGCAAAATGTTTAGAAAAAGTTATCCAATAACTGAAAATTTTCAACTTAATCCCTCCCATAAATTGTTAACCCAAAAACTCCTTTAATTTTTTTGTTTGAATTCAAAGTAATTTTTTTTGAAGGAAGGCCACTTAATCAACATTATATTCCCAATAAAATATAAAGTGGATTTTAAATTCACATTAAAAATATGTGAATACCTTAATCACCATAAATACTTAATGAAAACATGCACACTTTAAAAAATAAAATCCCATGTTATCGAATATATTCCATAGATCCAAACATGAAGTGAACTACAAAAAATATAACATTAAACATAAAATCACTAAAAAACTTAATGTCCACCAATAATATCCCATAAATAGTTCATTTTAATTATAATATCTATATAGAGAATATATTAAGTGTAATATTCCCTTAGTCATGTGTTTTACGAGAGGTTTAACTTATCACTGGATTACTTTTCAAGGCCATTCGTGCTATTCAACATATACTACCAAATACTTTATGAAATATTACTACAATACAATCCTTATAAATTTAGTCATTCTTATAACAAGAATATCATTGATAAAATACTCTTATAACAAAACTCATTAATCCAAGCACAATAAAATTAATCATTCCACTTAATATGTGGTAATAGCATATGATTGACCATGATCTCTTATATTCTTATAGGGTATATTCCCTTGATGATTAGGGAATTAATTTTCAAAGTTCCTCATATCCTTATAGTTGAAGAATTGAAAATTGAAAAATTATTTCTCTCCCATACAGTCATGATCATGGTGGACTTTATACCCACACTTTTATAAAACTTCCATTTCCTTCAAGAAAGTACCAGATAGTTTCTTTCCAAAATTATTATAACAGGTAAAATCCGTCTTTCCCTTCTTCCCTTTATATAATTTTTTGTTCTTCTATCCTATTATTCTCATGATTTCCTTTGAATCCATATTAATTTGATAAATATTTATCTATCTTGAAAGTATATGATACTAAGTCTTTGTATGATGGAAATATTTGGGAGACCAGTTCCCTTCGAAATATTTTCTTAAGTCCATCAATGAAATAATAAATATTTCTCTTTGGATTACATGAATTGATACAATTTAATTTCCTTCCATTAGGAAGAATTTATAAAAAATGGTATAGACTATATTAGACCATAACATAATTCAACATAATTTATAATACCCAAACTAGTGATATAATTAATATAAATTAAAAATTTTATGCATATCTAATATCATAATCACAAACATTGTTTCTCTAGGGATATATTTATTTTCAAATTCTTTATAATGGATTGTAAAGAAAACTTGATTTATCCTATGCATATCCCATAGGAGATTCAAACCAAGTGTTGAGTAAGGTCCATTTTCATTAACTAGGTGACAATAAGGTCATGCCCAATTCATCATTTTCAGAGTTATTACCCCTAGGTACATCTGTTATAGAACCATTTTTACTTGTAGAATCTTGAAAGGGGTGTATTTTTTATAAAAAATAACATAATATCTTCCTTACCAAAAGTTTTGGATTTTCTTATATACTTATACCCAGAGTCTATAATAGGGTTATGTTCCCAACTATTTATTTTCCTCAATATGTTTTCAATGGTTTCTACTAAAATTCATCTGATACGAACTGTAGTAACCTTCATCCCAGTGGCTCAGAGCTAGTGTATAATTTTCTATATTGGAATAAAATACAAGGAATCAAATCCTGAAGGACTGAATAGTTTATTTGTATTGGTAAAATCGATAAACATTTGAAATTATCATTATAATTTTAAAATATAAAATAAAAAAAAAATTAATTTTTTAAATATATTATTCCAGTTAGCATATCCTTGTATATAAATCACAAAACACTTACTCATATCCAATGGAGAATACAAAATAAGGAAGGTGTGATTTTAGATGCTCAATAATGGTAAGCATAAAATGTAATCTATGAATAAATAACGCATAATTAATATGGAATATTAAATAATGAATCAAATTCCATTTAACCAGTAAATTGAGCATAATATGGTAGGAATAAATAATGATCAAATACATATAAATAATCAAATCAGCTTGAAACTTTAACCATGAATAATATACCTAATTTAATAATCACATGTAATATAAATAACTGAAATCATAATGATGGAATACATAATATCAGACATCTAAAACATACTTTCAATTCCTTGCACTAAGAAATATAAATAAATGGGCAAGGCCTCATCCAAAACCCAATATATTTTGTCTCATGAGAGCTACAGATGAATCGAGGGGCTATAGTGGGACACACCAATAAATTAATAAGTAAAATTCATTCCCCATATGAAAGGGGTGAAACATAATCAATATAAACATTCATATTAAAAAAAATACTGAATGTTAATACTTACTCCAATCAAACAAATATAATCATAAACCATTCAAAATAATATATTGAATAGTAATAAAATTACACATCCCTTGTAAAAATAATCATAAAACATCTTGAGAAATAATAAATATGGTATCAATACAACATATACTCAGTATATCATTAGTAAAATAAAGGTTTTATGTCATTGCTGAATAGAAATACCATGAAAATATCATTAAACACATTTTTTAGAAAAATAACCTTTTCATTCTGAATATATACCTATTTTTTTCATAAAACACATTTAAAATACTTTACATTGAAAATATCATTTTAAAACCTGTAAAGTAAGTATTAAAACATTGAATGTTCATGACAATGGAATATTGCATTCATGATGTACATGTTAAAACAAATATTCCTTTCACATTTTCTGTAAAATCCAAACATGAATTGTTTTGAAAATGACATGAAGATTCAATTCCATTTTTTTTGAAAAATTAATAATGGGTAAAAATGAATTTATTAAATCATTTTTAAATGGCATATTTTTAATTTTTTTTATAAAACATGGGTTTTGATGAAAAAATATTTTAAAATGAAGATAAAAATAAAGATAGATTTTCTTAAAAAAAATTCAATCATTTTAGGTATCAAAGAGTGTAAATAATGAAATATTTATTGAAAAATATAATTAATAAACATAGGTGAATAAAATATACTAATTTTAAGATATAAATACTAAATAATTATCTTAAGGGATACTTAAAAAAACAATCCAGAATAATGATGAGATTGTAAAATAAACCTTAACCACTTTGGAAACTTTTGAATTATAAGCCCTATGAAAGAAATAAATTCAAATGAAACATTATATACCACGAATATAAATATATTCATGGTATAAAATATCAAAACAGAATTTATATACACCACAAAAATCAATATGTCTTGATTATGGCATATGTATCACAGAAGTAAAAGTGAGACAAGAAACCCTTTCCACTTGTTCGACTTTGTATGTGTATGAACCACAGGTATAATAAATATTTATTTATTAAACATAAATTAAAGAAACATACTCATATATATCATACCATATATTATTTAATTATCATATTTTATCACACTTTTATTAGCAATTATTTTTTAAAATCCCAATTTTAGGTGACAATTGCTCAGTTTTTCATGTATGTTTTAGTTCAGTAATGTTGGTGATTTTAATTTTATTATGGTCACATAATATTCATAATTTTAACCATGATATACCTATAATATAAGTTAATTATATATTTATTTTTAGTAATAAATAAATGTTAGAGATATAAAATGGATTTCACCGTTCATGGAGATAGTAGGCCGTACGTACGCATGAATGCTGATACTATTTTTCTCGACAAATGCATAGAAAGGAAAATAAATATTAATTAATATTTAAAGAATAATTATTATCATATATATATTATATATATTAATAAAATACCTTTTTATTACTATCCATATAAAAATAAAATGAAAATCATTTCACATCACTATGTGGAGGTGATTGTCCACACGTATGCACGAGCGACATTATTGTTTTACAACAGATTGGAAAGTAAGAAGTAAAATGCGAGGTTATATTTTATGAAGTATTTTTTGATCATAAATATCACATATATTCATTAAATTTCATCCTAAATACCTGTCATGTAAAGCTTAAGTGAAAAAAAATCACATCGCTTTGTAAGGTGGTAGTTCACCGACGCCCAAGCGATGTTATCATATCCCTCATAAAATGGAAAGTAAGATGGTATATATGATATGATAATTATATAAAAATCATAATATCATAATTATAACACAGATATATATATATATATATATATATATATATATATATATATATTAAATCCATAATTACATTCATTCTTTAAATGTGGTGATGGAAAACGAATGACATTGGTTCACGATGTGGTAGTCCGTCATTCGCATGAATGATAATTTTATAACCCATTTGATGGAAGATAAGAAGGATTTAGGTTATTACAATAAAACAATAACATATAAGTATATGGAATATACTGAGGTTATTTTATCATCATTTTATAAGAAAAATTTAAGGAGGCGAAGGAATAAATATAATAAAATGCTCGGTCAGGGACGCTACCTCGTTTTCGGACTACATCTTTGGTTTGCACCAAAAGGCTTCCTAGGTTTTATTTATGACCAAAATAAGGCTTATAAAAAGAGATGATAGAATTAAGAAAGTTATTATGGTAGGTATTTGACGATCCAATGGGTTTTGGAAATGTGAATAGTAGATAAATGGGGTGGCCTTTTATAAGTGAGGTGAGTGGAACACTTAAAATATTTGAAAAGAAAATGGTAAACCCATGATTTCACATAAAAAAATGATCCCAAATGGTACACTATTTAAAATATATGCATTTAGGTCTAAATATGGATAGAAAATGGGTGTTTGACAAGTTTTGGGTCATTTTACCTTATCTTTTTAGTTTAACCCCAGGATATATACATTTTTACCATAACCACGGTAAATAGTTTTTACTGTTTTTACTATTATTTGTGGTCTAAAATTAATCTTAAATTTTTATATATTATAAATTATGATTATTAAAACCATTCGATCCATTTTTCAAAATTAAATTTTCCTCAGGGAAAAAATTTAATTTAAAATTAATCCCACAGACGCAATGAGAAAGCGGGTTTTCAGAGAGAAAATGTTCAAAAGATTACCAAGTGTTTATATTAAGATTAAATATACAATTTATTCATATTTAATTAATGAGACAAATATTTATATAATTTAACTAATTTTAATTTTAAAACTATATCAAAATAAAATGTATCTTTTAAATGATTTTCATGAAAGGACAGTTTTTTAATAAAAACCTGTATTTTTTTTAACTATTCACTGAAAAATTTATCTCTTCAAAAAATTATAAAAAAATCACCCAAAGATAACTTTTACATATATATTTTAAAAATGCAGTTTATTTTGTCAAATAAATTTTCTTAAAGTGTTAAAAATTAATTATAAATCATGTCCACAAAGCATGACTAATCCAACTTTTAGAAAAATATAGTTTTTCTAAGAACATTACTTTTACTTTCAAATGATTCTTATTTTATTTATAATCAATATATGACTATTTAATTTACTTTATGTGTAAACCATATAATTTTTATAATAATAAAAATTATTATTTATACCCTCCAACTTAACAACTATGTTATAATAGTGATGTTTAAATTATAATTTTTAAATAGACTATCATGTTTTGTTTAAACTCGGTGTTTCATGCATTAGAAGCTACCAAATATGATGTTAAAATTTTAAAATATTAGGGGTGTTATAATAAATTTTTTTAATGGAATAGAATATTAGGACAATTTAATTTTATAAAATTATATAGCTTTCTATTATAGGGATTGTTAGAGGTTTACCAGATCTTATGTTTATTTATATTAAAGTCTATGATCCTTGTCAATGTGGAAAGAAAAAAAATCCATGTTACAAATAAATTAGTGATATTTCATCTTTTGATTCTTTTAAGTTAAAGAAATTGGATTTATTTGGTTCAAAACAAATGTAATTATTGGTGGAAAATATTATTTATATTTTTTAGTTGATGATTACACTAGATATACATGAGTCTATTTTATTGAAAAAAATTCAAAAGAATTTTTATTTTTTAAAAAATTTACATCCCATGTTAAAAATGAGAAAAAACTAATTCAGGTAACTAGTCACATTAATCATGGTGGATAAATTTGAAATTATGGATTTGACAATTTTTTTTGTAAAAATTGTATAATGCATAACTTTTTAGAACCTAAAACACCATAGAAAAATGGTGTTGTTGAAAGAAAAAATATATTTAATCAAGAGATTACTGGAACTATGTTGAGTGAGTACTCAATCCCCAAACATTTTTGGGTTGGAGTAGTTATTAATTCCTACTATATATAAATTTAGTTTTACTTAGACCTTTTTTTTAATAAATCTATTTATGATTTTTGGATATAATGAAATCCAATACTTTAGTACTTCATAGTTTTTGGATTCAAAGTGTTCAATTTGAATACTGAATATAATTTACATTAATTTTCTATAAAATATGATGAAGGAATTTTTCTTGGTTATTATACAACTATTAAGTACTATAGAGTTATTAAATAAAATTCAAGTACTTCTGAATAATGAGTTCCTGTAATGTTTGAGTAAAATGATCATTTTTTTTTCAAACAACCTATAATCACATGTTTGGATGTTTTTATAAAAATTTATTTTCAACTCACATTAGAAAATAATTTTCAAGAAAGAAAAACTAAAAAGAAATCAAAAGTTATTCCCCTAAATAAATCCATGTTATTATTTAAGAAAAAAATTTATAAAGCCAAAAATTCATATAATCCATTAAAATCCTCCTAGTGATAATATCATTGATAATGTAGGTTAACCACTTACAACAACTAGAAGTTCTTTAAGAAATTACTGTGAACATTGTGAATTTTTATCAAAATTCAAACCAAATACTATTTATAAAGCTTTAGTTGAAGAATATTAGATAAAATAAATATAGTATGAACTCAATTAATTTGAAAGGAATCGTGTTTGGACACTGGTTGAACATCCTGAAGATTATCCTATAATTAGAGTAAAATTGTTTTTCCTAATAAATGTAATAAAAATAGAGTAATAATTAGAAATAAATATATAATTTTTGAAAGGTATTTAGTCATCAATAAGGAATGGAATATAAAGAGACTTATTCTTCAGCAGATAGAGTTAAATCTATTCATAAAAATCTAGAATATGCAGAATTTCTAAATTTCTCTCTTTTTCAAATGGATGTGAAGTGCTCTTTCTTTTATGGATCTATACAGGTGGATGTTTATATAGAACAGCCACGTAGTTTTTCGAAAAAAAAATCTATAGGTATTGGTTTTAGACTTTCTGATGCACTTTATAGACTTAGCACACCTCAAGAGCCTAGTGTGGTAGATTAACCAGATTTTTGATACAATTTTTTTTGTTAATGGAGATGCTTATAAAAATATTTTTATTAATTTTTTTTCAAAGATACCATAATTTTTAAAATTTATTTTGATTAAATTATATTTGTATCAACTAAAAAACAACTTATATATATTTATATATATTTATTTTCAGATATAATGAAATCTATGTTTGATATTAGTATGATGGGAAAAATAATTTCTTTCTTTGGTTTTGAAATTTCTAAAAAACCAGAATGAAATTTTATGTGAAAAAAAGCATCTAAAATATTTACTTAATAATATTGATTATGATAATACCAAGTGTATATGTAATCCTATATAGGCCTAAAAAACTACTGATCTTGATGAATCTAGGAAACCAGCTGATCAAATGACTTTTAGAGAAATGTTTGGAAGTTTACTATATATCATAGCTAGTGAACTAAATTTAATTTTTTTCTTTATGAATATGTGATAGATATCAAGATAATCCTATAGAATCCCATATTAAATTAGAAAAATGAATATTTCATTGTCTTAAGGGAACTATGGATCTTGGTATATTTTATACGTCTGAAAATGATTTTGATTTAAAACAATTTTCAGAAGCTAATTTTGCTGGATATAAAATGGATACAAAAATTATATCTGGAACGTTTCATTTATTAGAAGAATATTGAATTTCATGGAATTATAAGGGAAAAAATAATTATAAATTTCCACTACTGAAGGTGAATATTCTCAAGCTAGAATATTTTGTGCACAAGTGTTGTGGATGTAATAAACACTTACTTATATTGGCATGAGTTTTTCCAAAAATCCAATTTTTTGTGATAACAAAATTTTAATAATTTTAAGGTAAAATCCATAATATCACTCACGATCTATGAACATATATATAAGAGGCCATTTCCTTTAGTATCAAACACAAAAGTGGATATAATTTAATAATTTACCAGAGCATAAGAACAACTTGCTGAATGTTTTAAAAATCACCTCAATTCCAATAGATTTTAATATATTAAACAGAATAGTGGAATGGTAAATATAAAATTTTCATTCAATACACTTATTTGTTATCAATATCATTATAGTAATTAACTCCTTAAGAAAAGGGTAATACATTTTACTAATTCTTTAAGAAACTTTTCCTTAATTTTTTTCACAAAATATCTCATTATTTTTTTTCTATTCTGTTGAAAAAATTTAAGTTAGAAAATATTAAAAAAAAATTTTGTCACAAGAAATTTGGAAAAAAAATTTATTTAGAAAATATATGGAAATGTTATTGTTAAAAAATCATCAAAGAAAATTTTTATAAGAAATTATTCAAACTATTTTTTTAAATATCAAAAACTACGTATGGTTTCAATTTTCTTTCTAAAAATCCAATATGTTCATATTCTTGAACATAATTTTGAATTAAGGTTTATAATATTTTACACCAAAAGTTATATTCTAAATATTTACCTTTTAGATATTATTTCAATTTTTACACTGTTAATTCACTTTACAAGCTTTAAAAAAATCTCTAGGTTTTCATTGGAAAAAATCTTTGACTGATAAAATATATACCACAAATTTAATTTTTTTAGGAGTTTGAAATTTTTATACACATATTTCGTGGAATTTTTTAAACTTTTGATCTATATAAAATCTAATCTATCAGATTTTATAAGATGAATCATCGATTTTATTCAACATATATAAATATTAGTGTCACGCCACTCATTATTCACTACTTAAATCTCTTCAGATATCTCAGACCTTATTTTTTTCTGTCAAATGTTTTAAAGTTTTTTTTTGATTTATTAGTATGAATTATTAATCATATGGATTCATCGAATGCCTTTTATAAAGGATTTTAGTCAAAGTGTGGCTGATATAAAAGTCATTTTATGAAAATTATGACTCTCTATTAAAATTAGTTATAGTTTTCAAAGGATGGGAATATCTCTATGTTGAGAAATAATAATTTTATTTACATTATCCTAGTTTAGTAAGTGAATTTTATAATTTATCCAAATTCACTAAGGAAGATGGGTTAAAAGTTGTATCTTTATTGTTGTTAATAAAATCTTAAAAATTTAACATCAAACAAATTACTAATTTATTCTAAATTATCCTAGAAGGTGAAGCAAATTTGGTAACTTATAAGCTGAATTACAAACTAAGATCTATTGAATAATCTATTTTAGAAACCTCTATATTTTAATGATATGAAAAATCAAGGATAGTTTTTTATCATTCATCTGATGATCAACCAATAGTAATTTGGGTTTATATATTTATCATTCCCATAAAAGAAGATAGAGATATGCTAAAAGTATACGAAGTTTATTTTTTTATTTTTTATATAATATGATAAAAATCAACTTAGTGAAGTATATGATCAATTTCATTTAATTAGTGAATCAATAATACAAAAACGGGCAAGGGAAGTGCCCCCTTATATCAGCGCTAAGAAAAACTGCTGATAAAGGTTACCCTGTATCAACGCTAAAATTTTAGCACTGATACAGGGTAACCTTTATCAGTGCTAAACAAGTTCTGATAAAACAACCCTTTATCAGCACTAGAAAAGGGCTGATAAATAATCTCTGTATCAGTGCTAAAATTTTAGCACTGATACATGAAGGATTTATCCGTGCTTTTGTAGCACTGATAAAGAGTACCATTATCAGTGCTAAAAAAGAACTAATAAAGGATACCTTTATCAGTGCTAAAATTTTAGCACTGATAAAGGAAGTCTTTATGAGTACTTTGTTAGCACTGATAAAACCTTAGTCCATGTTTTTATAAAGTCTGTCACACAGTGCCCTCGTTTTATCGCGACCTAAAGCTCTTGCGGTATTGGAACCCTGTGACTCCCCTCTGCCTCCTGCTGAGTTCGCGTTGCCGGACCTCCTCCACCCTCGCTTCTCGTTGCTGGACCTCTGCTGCCCACTGAGTTCGCGTTGCCAGACCTCCACCGCCCGCAACACCCTCTTTGGTTTTCCAGACCTCCCTTTAAGGCAAGTTTTCCAAATATTTTTTTAATATCTTTCTTGATGTTGGTTGAATCATTGATGTATATTGATTGTGTTATTTCATTTGGATTCATTGGTATGTTTTGGGTGTACCTTTCCTTAGGTTTTGAATTATGCTCTTAGTGGTTCTTTATGGTTAGTGGTTTTAGTCTCTTATTTGGGTGAAGGGATGTGTTCTTAGTATATTTCCATCTTATGTCCCACCATTTTAGTGAAAATTTAAATAGTTGGGTGACCTATACTAGGTCTCTGCACATTATTGGGATTTTCTCTCTTATTAGTGATGTAGACGTGTCATTTGGAGATATATAATGTTCTTGGAGGATATACATTAAGGGTTCTTGGGAATATTGGTTATATGATGATTTTAATTTTTTCGTAGTGGTCCTCTATTCGGTGAATCTTCCTATATTTTGTGAATGGCCCACACAATAATTATTGGTTGGAATTTATTTTTGTCTCATCATTTTATATCCTTCATACTAGAATATTTATTCAGATAAAAAGTGTAATGATGGGGAGAATTGTAACATCTCAGTATCTCTTTCATCAAAGTAATGCTCTTTGAGTTTTTTTTGGGTTTCTTGAGGGGTCATAGGATGTACCAGACTTCCATAGAAGGTGTCGACGTGAACATGTAGGTTGAAAATCTTCATGTGGTCCACCGAATGGCTGGTGAGGGTAATTTGCTAGGAAATGGGATTCACAATGGATACAAAACAATTATATATCAATCAACTAGCTGGTGGGTCTGTAGTGACTAGATAGTGGGATAACCAATGGTTATAACATTTATACTATAACCATTGTCTAGCTGGTGAGGGTCACTATCTAGCCAGTTGTGTCGTTGTATACAAGAAAACAACAAGTTAGTAGGGTAATTGCACCCCGATACCCCCCATTTATTTATTTTATATTCTCCCTCAAGTTTAACTCAACCCACTCAAGCCCTGAGAGCCCCTTTGGATAGTCTGGCTCTTCTATCCTCATCACTTGGTGGACTGAAGTTTCATTCGAAATGGTGATCCTCTTTCGGTATTTATTTATTTTCTTGAACTTAAATATCTCTCCATCACTTGATTATTTGTTCCTGGGGGCTATGGAATCCTTGGTATTTACTAGACCTATAATTTTTATGGGTAATTATGGTTGTAGTATCTCTTTTACGTTTTATTGAGATCCCTTTTATTTGATACAATGTTCTTCATTTGAGTAGACTCATTCAGATTCATTGTGTTTTGATCCAAAATATTCCAAGTGGTTGTTTCTATACTATATCTTGTTTTTGGGATTCATGTGTTTCATGAATTCATATTTTATCCATTTGAAGTTTGTTAGACATGTTTTGATCATTTTGAAGCAGAAAAATAACCCTATTAATGAAAATAATATATGGAATGGATGGTATCTTGTTGTGAATTAACCTTTTTAATTGAAATAAATTAGGTTTCCTTCTACCGTTGGTGGATTTGATATTATAAATGAAAGTCATGGTTTAAAATAAAGATAAGTTGATTATTTAAATAAAATTCCAAATGGTTTGGCATGTGTTTTTTTATTGATTTTTTTTGGGAATTATTTCCAAAATAAATTAAAATGTCTTGTTTTTAAATGGTTTATGGTATTGGTATTTTAAAAAATTTAGGGGGATTGATTATCATTTTGAAAAAATACCTTCAATCCCAACCACCATCCATTGTTTTTTGGGGGTGACTTTAATTTCATTTCCAACCCAAAGGAATGGAAAGGTAGAAGCCCATTCCAGACGAAGGTCATCATGGAGTTTGTTCAGTTCATGGATGGGAAGGGTCTCATTGATCTCAGCTTCTCAGGTGACAGTTTCACCTGGTGTACCAACTGTAGGGGCCATCACCGCTTGTGGAGTCTATTGGATAGGTGTCTAGCCAACATGAAATCCACTAAAATATTCTCAAATACCATGTTTTTTCATCTTGCTTGAGGTATTTTGATTCACTCCCCCCTTTTGGTTTCCATTTCTTCTTGGCATGATCATCATGAAAAGTTTCACTTCCACCAGTAGTGGGTTAACATCCTAGGGTACTAGGAAATGGTTTGTGAAATATGGAATGAACCCTTGTAGGATTATCGAGCCACCTTCAACCTCAGGGACCTGACCTCGAACCCCGATAGGTGCGTGTTCGCCCCTTCATCCTCAGGAACCTTCACCACCTGGGACTACCACCTGGGACTACTGTCGCATATGGTCTCCTTTAGAGTATTTTGATAGATTGAATGATACCTTTAGTTTATTGGATTATTAACACCAGTTTGAGATTTATGTGTGACTATATACTTATTATATTTTATAATTATTTCTTACAGACCACCACTTGAGTCAAGTAACCTGATTGAAATCCATTTTGGTACCTTGGTTCTGATGTGGATATGTCATTTATGTGTTTGTGACATGTGTATGTGTGGATATATGGGTACTTAGGCATGATGATATTGAATGTAGGGCAGAGACCTAGGAGTGGTAGATGTATCATTCTTGATTATTCTTGTGTTTGGTCTGGGGTGATTTGAGGAAACTATAACGAATCTAAAGTAATTATATTTAATGAAGATGAATAAATACTAATGGTTAGGCTCTATTAATCTCTATTTTTATAAGGAATTGGTTCTCTTCTACTGTATTTGGAAGTCTTTTGTTGTGTACTTGAACCATAAATACTAATATTTGAGATTCAAATAGGATGAAGATGAGTAAATATTGGATGGATGTTAATCATTTAACAATAGAGTACGAGAATGGAGTGAAAGAGTTCATCACGTTTGCAAAGGATCACGCAAAGGATTCTTTTCAAATCCTTTGTCCATGTTTACTTTGTTGTTATTCTAGACTAATTACTCCAGAGGAGTTGGAAGAACATTTGATATGTCATGGAATAGATCAGAGTTATAAATGTTGGAATAAACACGGAGAAAAAGAGAATGTAGCTACTGGCTGGGATAAAACTGTGTTTTATGGATCATCAGATATGAATAAAAATATGGATAATGAAGAAGATCGTATGGAGGATGTGATTACAGATGTCAATTATGATTATGATCATATTGAGGAAATGATAAAGAAAATTCAAGATGAACTCCGTGATTTCCCAAAATTGTTTGAGAAGTTAAAGAGTTGTGAAAAGACACCATTTTATGCTGTTTGCACTAAGTATACAATATTGTCAGCTGTACTGAAGTTGTATAAATTGAAAGCAGACAATAGATGGAGTGATGTTAGTTTTACAGAACTACTTTCTCTCTTTAATGACATGCTCCCAGAAGATAATGAGCTCCCAATATGGCCATATGAATCTAGATGAATGCTACACTCGATGGGTATGATTTTTAGAAGAATACATGCCTTCCCTAAAGACTGTATATTGTTTCTTAAGGAGAAAAAATCACTAAAAAAATGCCCAAAGTGTGGTGCTTCTCGATACAATAATGATAAATCCAATCATACAAAAGTTATATGGTACTTTCCAATCATTCCAAGGTTTAGGCATCTATATGGCAGTGAGGAAACTGCAAGACAATTGTCATGGCATGCAGATAAAAGAAATAAAGATGGGAAATTACGTCATCCAGCCGACTCTCTTCAATGGAAGAAAATTGATCATGAGTATCCTGAATTTGGAAAAGAGCCGAGAAACCTTCGCCTTGCATTATTTACAGATGGAGTGAATCCTTTTGGTTTTCAAACCAGCACTCATAGTACATGGCCGGCCATGTTGGTAAATTATAACTTTCCACCCTGGTTATGCATGAAGTGGAAATTCATCATGTTATCTATTATTATATCGGGACCAAAACAACTAGGTAACGATATTGATGTTTATTTGGCTACTTTAATCGAGGATTTGATGTTATTGTGGGACTCAGGTGTAATTTTGTATGATTCTTATAAAAGTGAATACTTCACATTGAGAGTGATATTGTATGGGACAATAAATTATTTCCCTGCTTATTGAAATTTGTCAGGATATAGCGTTAAAGGAACTCAATGGTGTCCTGTGCATGAAGAAGATAAAGAAACAATTAGGTGGAAACATTCATCGAAATCTGTGTTTCTAGGACATCGTAAATTTCTACCTTGTCATCATAAGTACCGATCTTGGACGACATCATTCAATGGAAGTTCAGAAAAATGTGCAACACCATCTTCACTAATAGGTGATCAGCTATTTGAGAAAGTAAAAGATCTGAACACTGTTTTTGGTAAACCATTTTCGAAAAACCTTATGAAAATCGGTTGGAAAAAGAGATCAGTTTTTTTTGAATTACTATACTTGAATTGTTTGTACTTCAGACATTTTCTTGATGTGATGTATGTGGAAAAAAATGTATGGGATAGTGTTATCGGAACGTTTCTAAATGCCCCTAGAAAAACAAAAGATGGAATTAAGGCAAGGTTGGACATGGTTAACATGGGAATACGAGAAGAGTTGGCTCCCGTGAAGGGTGAAAATCGAATGTTTCTTCCTCCAGCTGCTTATACTATTTCAAGGGCATAGAGATACCAGTTTTGCAACATCTTCAATGATGTAAAGGTTTCAGAGGGGTACTCATCAAATATCAAGAACATTGTGTCAATTAATGATTTGAAGTTAAAAGGTTTGAAATCACATGATTGCCATGTTTTGATGTAAGATCTAATTCTTATAGCTTTATGTTACATTTTGCCCAAGAATGTTCGCCATACATTAACCAAACTTTGTTTCTTTTTCAAAGCTATATGTAGCAATGTTTTAGACCTGGGGAAATTTCCAACTATGGAAAAAGAAATTGTCATCATATTATGTGAATTATAAATGTTCTTCCCACAAATATTCTTTGATATGATGGTTCATTTGATGATTCACTTGGTGAGAGAGATTAGACTTTGTTGTGATGTACACTATAGATGGATGTATCCTGTTGAACGGTATATGAAGATTTTGAAAGGGTATGTCAAAAATAGATGTCGGCCAGAGGGTTGTATAGTGGAGCGATATATTTTTGAGGAAGCCATTTAATTTTTTACTGAATACCTATCTGATGTGGAAAGCATTGGTCTCCCGAAATCTCGTCACACTGGACACATTGAGGGTGAGGGAATTTCTGGAATAGAAGTTGTGACAATCAATATTATAGATCGGATGTAGGTCCATATTTATGTTTTTCATAACAGTTGGGAGGTTTCTCCATATATTGAAACTGACAAAGAAATTATTAGGCAGTTGAATCCATCAAGGGCTGAAAAATGGTTATCAGATACACATAATCACAAGTTTATAGGATGGTTTCAGGACTATATTTTTAAGCAGTTGGATTAAAATCTGAATTCAATTTCAGAATGACATCGATGGCTAGCCGCTGGACCAAGTGTGTATGTATTATCTTACAGTGGTTATGTAATTAATGGTTATTCATTCTATACAGATGAACATGATGACGATAGTACCATGGAAAATAGTGGAGTTACACTAGTGGCTGAAGCGATGCATGTTTCTGGTAGTAAGGACAAAAATCCAATTTATGCAAATATGTCATATTTTGGCATTATCAAACTAATATGGGATTTGGACTATACGACATTACATTTGACAATTTTTCAATGAAAATGGATTGATAAAAAAAGTGGTGTTAAAATTGATGAATGGGGATTCGTGAAAGTTGATTTTAGTAAAGAAGGGTACAAAGACAAACAGTTTATAATGGCATCACAAGCGGGTCAAGTTTTTTATGTTATAGATCCCACAAATCGAAAGTGGTTGATTGTTCTATTATCGTCCAAAACCACTGAAGGTTACGATGAAAATTTAGTTGAGGATGATCCTTTTAGTGGTACATCGCCATAATTTAGGAGTGGTCCCAATGCAGATGATGTTTTGTATGTTATAGGAGACCACAATGAAGGGATTTGTATAATCGATAGAGGTGTCAAATCCCTTCAACCTTTGAAAAAAAGAAAGAGATTTAAATAAACATGTTATATTTTATTTGTAATATAGATCTTGTTATATCATGTTATTATCTTATCATTACTGAATTTATGTAATATGAATTAACTGTTCAACCAATTTTGCATATAATGACTTCTGCACATTCTGGTGCTCCTAACCTTAAGGCTGAACAATTCTCTCAAGCTGCTACTACTGTGGCTGCTGCTGCAGCTGCTGCTGCTCCTACTACTTCTGCTGCTCCTATAGCTCATGTTGCTGCTCATGATGCTACTGTTGCTGCTACTACGGCTCCTGTTGCTCCTGATACTCCTCCTCCTGCTCTTGCTGCTCCGGCTGCGGCTTCTGCTGCTCATGCTGCTACGGCTCCTACTGCTCCTAGTGTTGAGGTCCAATAACCATCAGCACATGCCATTGATACCATTCCATATGAACATATAGATGCTGTTGATATTGATGAAATGGTCGGGAATGAAGGATCGACATCGCAGAAAACACAGGTGCGTCGTAGTTTGACGGTGTTAGCCAAAAGTCTTAAGGCAAAAAGCAAAGGCATAAAATTTGAAGTCAGATGGAATGCACGAGGCCAACATGTGAATCCCAAAAAGGCTATGTTTAGCAGCTACATTGGGGTTTTCACTCGGCAACGCGTTCCGATTGACATAGATTCAGGGCACCATGTTTTTTCTGGGCGAAAGGCTGTGATCTGGGAAGAAATTACGGTAAACTTATGAATTTATTTCTTTAATTTATTAGAAAATAAAATAATGAAACAATGTCTTACTCTTCTCAGTCTCTTGTAGAGGAAATTTATAGTAGACGATTCACCCAAGGATTATGCACTAAGGCTTGTAGGAAAGATTCATCGAGGTTTTCACACTATTTTAACAAGATGTCACCTGAATGATTCTAAAGGTAAAATAAACCCACAACCACCCATTTTATACACTCACATGATATCCCAAGAAGCATGAGATGCATTTATTGGCCACCGTGGGGATGAGAAGTTTCAGGTACATTGTGGGTGATAATACATTATTTGAGGATACCTTTATTCATCACTTTGATTTTCATTATTTCATTTATGAAACAAAAACTCTGTACTGAAAATAAGGAACGTTCATCAAAACCAACATACCCCTATCATAAAGAAAGAATGGGATACAATTCATTAAAAAAGAAAATGGTACATATTTTAAATTTACAGTAATATTGTTAGGTACTAATAAACAACATCATAATTATATTTCTATGTTTATATGTAGATTGATGAGTCTAAAACCAAATGCACTTCAATCCTACATCATGTGATATGGAAGGAGGCACGTGTGAACAAAGAAGGGAAGTTAGTAGATGATAAAACACAGAAAGTGTGAGAAATATGTGTAAGTATGACACGACGATAAAAATATTTGTTTAAAATTGCTATTACATAAAAATAATTACTTATTTTTCTATATATGATAGTAATAGGAATCAGCTACTCCTATAGCAGATACAAACATATTATCGACGGCTTTGAAGCAGTCAAAAAAATATGGTCGTGTCATAGGTGCAGGATTTGGCGTGACACCCTGAGTATATTTTGAGAAGAATAAAAAAATGGATGATACATATGAAAAATTGGAACAAATGAGCGAAAAAATAGCAACCCTTGAAGAACAACTGCAATGGAAGGGAGAGTTTCTAGAAACTTTCAGGGGTGGGAAGCAAAGGGAGGACACAACTCTGGAACAACCAGCGCGTGAACATCCCACCCCACTCCCACCGGCTTTGAGGCGATCCATTTGCCTCAAAGAACTGTCTTAGACATGGTAATCAATATTATAATAATTGTTCCCATGAAATGTGAATAAGACAAGCACATATAATTTTTCTGTACTGATCTTCTACATTGTGATAATGATTGTGATTTTTATCTATCAACACCCACCTATCACCTTGTAGCAAGGGATATGGTGTTAAATATCTCATATGCCACACTGCATAATAAACCACTTCCACCCCTGGACACCCCCACCCCTCTGGACACCCCCACCCCCAGTAAATCCCTGCCGACACCTTGGACACTAGCCCACCCCCTGGAAGGCCACCCGAACACCAATCCACCCCCCGAACTGCCCCCACCCCCTGGACACCAATCCACCCCCTGGATACCCCCACCCCTTTGGACACCCCCACCCCCTGTAAAGCCCCCCCGACACCTTGGACACCAGCCCACCCCCTTGAAAATCCCCCCGGGCACCCCCTACCCCCCGTGGACAGCCACCCCAAACCCTTGAACAACCCCCAACCCCCTGAATTCTGAATTGAATTCTTTATGTGCTTAATTAACTTATGAATTATGCGTTAATGGTGTATGAGTATACTTGTATTATGGGTATACTTGGTCTAATTAGATTATGATTTATGAGTTAATTTTGTATTGGTATACTTGCTTTAATTTGCTTATTGAGATGCTGATTTTTTTACAGGTGTTCGGGTGTGCTGCTGCAGATTTTTTCGTAGCAGCAGAGAGGGCATTTATCATAGCTTATTTAGCACAGATAAATATGTCTTTTATTAGCGCTAAAAAAGCGCTGATAAACTACACCTTTATAAGTGCTAAGGAATCACTAATAAAGGACCAGTTTATCAGCGCTAAAGGAGCACTGATAAAACACGCATTTATGAGCAATCTTTAAGCACTGATAAAGGGTTGTTTTATCGGTGCTCCTTTAGCACTGATAAAGGTTTCATTTATCAGTGCTTTTTTAGTACTGATAAAGTACACCTTTATCAGCGCTCAGTAAGCGCTGATAAAGGGTACCCCCCTTTATCAGTGCCGTGATTTACAATGCTTTTTTAGTGATGTTAAAGCCCGTTTTTAGCACTATTAATTCCCGTTTTTGTAGTAGTGAATGTAGGCCCAATAAATTTAAAGAATATATTATATTTTTTTTATCAACAATATTTTTTGGTTTCTTGGAAGATTAAAATATCAAAAATGAATCTATAGTTGTGAGGTAAAGATTTCTTGTTGTTGGGGTGGAAATGATAAAAAAGATGATGTAGAAATATGATCCTTATCAGAAAATGTTTATTGAAAAATCAGACAAATCTGTCACTGAGGATGATGTTAAAAAGATAAAAAAAATTGAAGATAGTGAATAAGTTGAAAGTATCCTCCTCTTTAAATAAAAAGTCCAAAAAAAATTTCTTATTAATCCTTAATTGATTTTATAAAAAATAAGGATGAAAATAAACTTGATGAACCATCCTTTCAATTGTATAATGATGAGGCCTTTTCTGTTAAATAAAAAACTTATCAAAATATCTATGAAGAAGAATATAACAATAAAAAGGCTAAAAAGTAAAGGTAAGAAATTTTTTTTGAAATATTTATTCAAATTAGATTATCAAATGAATTAAATTTTTGAAATTGAAACCAAAATTGTTCTTACTTCATTAGATTGAAGAAAAGAACTTTTTTATGAACAACCTAAAGATAAATTAGTTCCAAATTATATTAAAGCTTTTGAAATTGGTAAAATAAAAAATTAAAGTTGTGGTTTTTGTTTTGAAAACTACTATTCATGAATAAGTTGAAAAATAACTGGAATGGACTGATCAATAATCTCATCTAGAAAAATTGAACATTCTTCTAGGAAAAAAATGGTAAATAAATAAGTCTCAATTAGTTTAAGAGATAGAATAGTATTTTTATTTTTTAGAAACATAAAAAACTTACACTACATTATTATATTTTAAATATACAAAGAGTGTTTCATTGAGTAACTAGGATAAGGGAGTTTCCTCCGAAGAATATGAAAAATAATAAAAAGCTCAAACATCTCACAAAAATCTATCTGATAATGGTGAGGATAATGTCATGGTAATTTTTGATGAAGGATCTGATGGAAAAGATAATGGAAGACCTTATTGGCCACTCAAGACAAAATTTCCTAGTACTTCAAGTTATTCCTCAAATTCTCCTCCACTAAATTATATGTAACGAATGGAAATGAAAATAATTTATCTCAGTGATGTAATTCATTGATTTAATAGAATTTTGGAATAATTTCCTAAAATTAAATTAATGTATAAGTACATGTAGGAGAATATTTATATGTTATAAAATTCATGTTCCTTGAAATGACATGCTAATCTAGTTACCCAGAATGAAGCAGAATCCAATGATCTCAAAAGAAGATCAAAATATTATTTGGGAGAGATGACGGAACAAATCCACTAGATCAAAGACATATAAGAAGATCTGAAATAACATTATGAACATCTTTATGGTATTATAACAACAATTAAAATAGTGAAATTTTTTATAAGGACTATGAGTGATGATTTTATTGACAGATCAAATAAATAAATTGTCTAAAATTTCTTATTATGAATCAAGATGATGAATCTACAAAAAAAGTAAAGAATATTGAAGAGTTTATAGAATAAGTTTCAATGATAATTATAAAAGTGGTTGTCTAGGAAGAGAACCATGGTAAAAATAATTTATTTCAATATCTACAGGAATACGTTTTAATTATACAGATTTTTTTTACATTATGAGAGAGAAACAGAGTGAAAGTAGTAAACTTAAATCATTGGAAGAAGAATTATTTAATCTCAAGAATTAAAATATTAAGTTACATGTTATGGAAGAATAATTTTTGATGATGAATTCATCCTTAGCCTTGTCGGAGACATTTCAAATGGATATGAAGAAAATGAATATGGTCATCAAAAAACTATTGATAAAATATTGATTATAATATCTAAACTATGGATTTTTTATCTAATAACTCTAACATATTTTTATGGATATTATCTTTAATATTGATTCATGTATGTTTGCAATTAAATTGGTTAAATTTTCTTCTAATACGTATGTTTGAATATTTTTCTTATATTTTTCTGAAATATTGTATATATTTTTTGTTTTTTATAGAATTTATTTCACTAACATTTCAGTTACACTTTCTACCTCAAATAAATTATTATTTTTGAAAACAAAAAAATTGGGGAAAGATTTAATAATTTTGAAGATAAATTCTATTTTTTTAAAGTTATGGATGGATGTTTATGAACACTAAAACAATGGAAGAGAAATAAACAAAGAATATATAGTTATAATGGGAAATTATATAATACATATGAGTAACTATTATGGGTTTTAGATTTAGTTATATCTTTAAAAAGTTGTGTTTTTTTCTTCTCCAAATTGAGGATATTGTTGAGTCAAACGTTTACATTTAAAAATTTATAAATTTAGTTTTGAAAATAATAACACAGTTCCTTAAATTATTTATTTTACAACTTTTATAATTCTTTATTTTTATAATGTTTTCATAGAAAACACATTTTAATGGACATAGAAACATATTTTTACTGGATGGATCCATTTTGTAATCATACACACCTATATCAGACAAATGATTACAAAATTCATCAGAAAAATATTTACAAAATTTAATAAATAAAACTATAATGTAGTCCATTGGATGATTTTATAAAAAGACTCTATGAAAAAATTCATTGGATAGAGGAATACATGATTTCTGGATGAACATCGATAAAATCTATCGAATAAAGAATTCCATTTTTTCAGATGAAAAAAGACCATTCTATCAAATGAACAATGTTCTTTCTATCAGATAGAATTCTGTTCCATTGTAATGTTTCTACTAAGGCTACCATTATATTAAGCTACACTAAACCTTCCAAGAAAATATTGGGTTAATTTAAAGTCATTGCAACCAACTATGAGAAATTTATAATATAACCCTCAATTTTTTTTTCTATAAATAGAAGATGCAATTGTGGAGGAGAAATCATTTTCATCACTAACATTCAAATGTTACTTTGAATATTTTGTAAAATATTGTTACATGTGCACTATATTGTAATATTTAGTGAGTTTTTTCTTGAGGAATATTTATGAGGATTGTAAATTCTTTACGAACTTTTGTTTTTTTAATTTTATGTCTGATCTTGTGTTTGATTTTGGGCTTCTGAGGATAGAAAGGCCTAGGTTATTCCGATATTTCTGGTCTTGGGTCCCCATGGATAGGGAAATATATGCTTTTCAAATATTTATATCAAGGTATTCCTTCTATAAATAATAAATAACATTATAGTTTTGTTAAAACCATGGATTCATTAATTTTGGGTTATAGACTTCTTTAATGATAAAGGTTAACATGAAGATCATTATTATAAATCTCTGTTAGTTTTTATTACTCATATTAAAAATTTTACTTTACTTGTTTTATAAGTTTATATTTCCACTGTACATGATATTGAATGTTTACATCATTGATCATGTAGTTGTTTAAACTCTAATTTAGATAGAATCATCATCCATTAAACCTACTTATGAAGGTCAGTGAAAATCATATGTTTTATTTTATAAACTAAAATTACCCCAATATTTTAGTAAACAAATTACTTTTATGATCCAACATGTTTCACCAAAAAAATAGTATAAATTTATCATAATATTTGTGTTTTATTGAAAAAATCTCATGAAATTAGGAATATTCATGTAAAACATTCTATTCCCATTTACCACTAGACTTTTCTTATTCTTCTTCCATATAATTTTTCCATCAAAATATATAGGCCATAATATACGTAAATATTTGGGTATGTTGGTAGTTACTTTTAAGATTCTACAAAGTTCCTTAAGAGTTATTTTAGTAACATAATCTATTCTATATTTTTTACACTTTCAAATCTTCTTGAACATTATTTTAACTTTTTCCCCTTCTTTTTTTCCAAGGTGAAATGTATATTTTTCTAAACCTTATTGGAATAAATATGTTTTTTTAATTTCATTTCCTTATATCTCAATGTTCATTCTTATTTATTTAGTAATTTATATATAAATTTATTCCCAATTATGTTTGATACGTGTTGAGATGTAAAATCACCACCCCTATGACCTCTCTTATAGAAAATATAATAGATTTATCCATTTATAGATAATTTGTTTAGTGTAGAAATATTCCTCCAAATCTATTGACATTGCTTCTTCTTTGAAATCCTACTGCTATATATGGGATTTATTTGCGCTTTAAAATTTAGTGGATTTCACTAAAAATCAAACACACAATTCAAAAATCTGTTGAAAAACCATTTGGACCCTGTAAATCATGATATTTTCATTTTGACTGTTTTCTATCCATATTTGAGATCAAGATATTTTTGAACATATTTCATCACTAGTTAGGCTGAGCTTAGGGAACCAGTTTCCATTTACCAATTATATCCACCAGGTACATGATAGTAGGATTATACTTATTATTATTTATCCATAATTATACATATTTTTTAAAACTTAAATTATCCATGAAAATTGATTTTGGAAAAATTCTATAAAAAGATATGGATAATACCTCTTATTTCAAGTGTGATTGTGAATAATTATCTGGTGAAGTAATGATATTTTCTGTAGTATGATGAAGAACTTTTTTTATTTTAATCCTCCAAGGAACATTTTGTGGAAGTGGCCCTTCTTCACCCATATTTTTATAAGGATTATTTTTAATTTTCTATAAATATATCTATTTAATCTCAATCTCTAAGAAATTTATATTAAAAATTAATTTCTCATATTCAAAGGAATCAATATATCACCCTATTCTTTCTTAATTAATTCCACATCCCCATCATGTAATTTTAGTCTTTCTTATAAAATTTTGTTAGGATCCTTTATACTCTTATCCTTGACACATATTTGAGTATCATTGTTTGAGAAATATTCTTAAAGATTATGAATTTTTTTCTCAAATTATCTGATTACCTCATCCTTTAATCATATTTCATTGATCCACTCTTATTAAAACTTAGAGCACTTATATTCAAGGTCTAAATTATTTTCTTCATTTTCTATGAATTATTTAGATATATTTATAAAAGTTAAAACTCTTTCTTGAAAAACCATTTCCATATTCTCCACCTCATCTTCAAGATGGATGTTTTCTTCCTGCAACCATTAAAAAAATCAATACACAAGGGAATTTTTAAATTTTTAAATGAAATGATGAATATTTTTTAATCCATCAACATACATTTCAATATCACTTTTAGATATAACATCACCAATTATTCTTGGACATTATTCTAAAGGATACTTTGTGTATGAATATTTTTCACACCTCATTATAATTTAAATTCTTTAGGGTAGAGGTTCTGTCTGTATACTTGTTTTAAAACCTATCCAACATTTCGTATATTTCTAGACCATATATTTCTTATTCTATAATATGGATTGGAGAGAATTTTTCTAAACACAAAAGAGATTAATTTCTCCTATTCATTATTTATCTTTTTTTTATTTAGCATGATCTTGATAGTGATTGAGTTTTGATCTGCATCAAAGGAATCTTCACCAAAATTTTACTTCATTATTAATATAGGAAAGAAACTATAATATTTAAAAAATAAAAAAACATCAAAAAGTGAATCAAATTAAAGGTTAACCTTCTTTTCAATACCAATTTGTAAGACCACTTGGGATATACTCAACATTGAAGAGGGTGGTATGAAGAAGTGTTGGTTCTTTTTTTTATAAATTTTAAGCTATTATACTTTTAACTCTTTGATAAGTTAAGATCTAAATTATATTATTATCTTAACTCTTACTCATTTTCCAACATAAATAAAGTGGCTAGGATATTTAAAAGGTTTCCCTTTCAATAGTAATGTATGATCCTTGGTGAAATCAATAAATAATACATGAACAAATGACCCACTAGAAATAGTTAGTGAGTTATAAATAGGTAGGGTATATCCTTGAAATAAATGTTTCACTATATTCTCATAGAAAATTATTTGATATTCCTTTTCACATAGGTGCCTCTTACACCTTATGATAATTTCTGGTGTTCTTCTTGGGTATTATCCTTCCTCTCTCACTTGTACAAAAAAATGAAAGAAAAAATTCTTCATTTGTATACACAATAGCACACACACTCTTCAAAACAAAAAATTAGAGTATTTCTTATAACTTCTATTATTTTTGTAAAAATTGAATTATAAAACCTAAATCTAATAATAAAATTCATAGAAAACTCAACCAATTATTCTTTTCATTCCTCCTATATAACAAAATGATATAATACTATTCTCTTCCCCTATATTATTATTATTCTTATGAAAATAAATATATAGATAAATATATTATCTTAATATTTATTCTTCATTTTTTTCTTATATTCTACTTATTCAGTGTATATTATCTTAACTAGTTTTATTTTTCATGGATTTTACTCAAAAAATATGTATAATGATGATTAAAATAGGGTCAGGTCTCCATTTTTTGATATTAAAAAATTATCTCATGAATCAGAGTGTCGAAATTATCTATCTTATTATATTTTTCTTTATTATTAATTGATTTATTGTTTATATATAAAATAAAAACTCATTTAGTGTTATATAACTTTATATTACTCACTTTCTTCGATATTCACTATACTACATAGACTCAAGATTTCAATTACTAATTTTTATGGTAATTTAAATCCTCTTAGTTCATCGATAACCACATTCATCCAGTTACACATTAATCATTATTTTTTTTATTTTCAAGTATTTTATATTATTCACATATCATATAAAGAAATGAATAGAATCAATTATTTATTCTTATTTTCTTTCTCTATATTTGGAAATATTACACACTCAAAACCGCAAAAAATCAACATATTCAAACTTTATTCGTGTATGCCAACAAAATATATATTAGTTATGGGTGAGGATCCATTTCATTGTGGAAAAAATATCACATCTCTTCATTCCCCCTCATTCAATAAAAAATCAAAATCATCTCTCCACTATTTTGGATGAGATTTACCCACAAATAAATCTTCAAGAACATTCATCAAACAACTTGTATCATGATGATAATTATTGTGATATGTATGTTTCTTTTCAAGAAAAGAACATCTGAAATCACCTGATTTAATAATTTATACCGCAAAGGACTTCATGAATTCATTACTTCTTCTTCAGTTTAGCTTCTAGAATCATGATGATAATTATTATGATAATTGATATACTCAATCTCAGTATACCTAGTATCTTCTAAATATAATATATCTGACTCATCCCCTTCTTATTAAAAATTATGAATAAGTTATATTAAATTCATGTAGTTCAACGTCATCTATAGCTCATTCTATTATGTTTACAATCACATATTTTATTTATCCCATGGAAAAATTTTCATATATAGTAGAAATAATCGGGTATGTAGATTTACCGATTTTGAAAAACCATCCCATATTGTATTAAAAGATTAGGAAGAAAAAATAGATATGTATGATTCTTTAAATATTAGTGGACCATGTATAATTATATATGTGACAAGTTTTCATGAATGGAAGTTATACTTTAATCATGTAGGGTGAATTCACTGATGGTCCGTACTCATCAAAGGTTCATGCAAATAGTTCATGCTCATATGCATGGAAGGACCATGTACGTTTCTCATGGAATATCCATGCTCATCATGTGATTAGTTGAAGTGATTCCATATGGAAGGAATGTAATTTTTTCACGTTTAAGTTTCATGTTAGAGGTTCTTCTTTCATTGAATCTCAGAAGTATTCATGAATTTGATCATCTTTTCATTATATGGTAGGTCCATATTTCTTCACGTGTTTGGTTGTAATTACTTCATGTGATTACTTGATCATGGTGGCTTCATATTTCATGTGAATCTTTCAATACATAATTACCTAATATGTTTAGTACAATGACTGTGACCTCTCACTTCATGAAGTCTATACACATACCACTATTTCTCTCTTCATACGATCTGTAAATGATTCTTGATGTGGTCACTTAAGTAACTACACTGCCAACTTTTATAAAAAAACCTTCAAAAACGTCATCCATATATATTTTTAATTCTCATAAAAAACATTTATAGATCACCTTCATAAACTTCATCATAGAGATATATATAAATGTATTTATTATAAATTCCATTCTCGATGGAACTCAAACTCTTAAAAAAAAATTGGAATTAAATATATTTATAAAAAAACCATACTATGAAATATTAAAAAATTTATTCAAACATAATCTTACATGATATTTTATAATCATTAATCAACCTTTGGGTTCCATTTTTCTTCAACTCCTCCATATTGAAATTATTTGGACAGTAAATACAACTAAAAAAAGTCGGATCAACACACCTGATACTTCCTCTTTCACTAACTAAACTTAAAAAAGGTCCCATCTATCCACACAAAAGGTAAGATCTCATAACATTGAAAAATTGAATTATAATTCCTATGAGGTCCATATTAGAATCATACTAACAACTACATAGGAGTCACTTCTAGTCAAATCCACCAGAATTAAAACCTTACTCAAATAAATTAAACGTATAACACGTCCTATTTTAAGGAATTGGATATGGTCAAAGAACAAGAAATAATCATCTACATCACTCTATCTTGAGTATGTATAGAGTCTATGAATTAATGAAACAATCCTAACCAATGAGAAGGGTTATATTAAAGGATATGTAAAATAAAAGACCTTCCAATTACATTCAATGTGTTTTATGGGAGGTATAGTTTATGTGAAATGAAACATGAATTCAAATTAATCAATATTTCTAAACAAAAACCAAATTACACCTATATCAATAAAAAAATTCAAAACAAACATTACATTAACCAACACATGTAAAAATTAAAATTTTAAATCTTCACAAATTCTTTGAATATAATCCATTTTCCTTAAAACACATCCTTTAATTTTAAATTTCAAAAATAAAATCATTTATAAAATACTTTATTGATCCCATGTAAATATATCCCACATTAAACTTATTTACAAAAATCACATTTATTATACAATTGTTTTCCATAAATTCTAGATTTAAAAATAAAACATCTTATATGTTTATAACAAAACAATAAATTCACTCAAAAAATTATTTTCCCATGAAAACACTTCCCAAGAAATTTTTCCAAACCATTAACCCCAAAAGACATCATGGCATCAAAACCCTTTCATGAAATTTCCAAAAAATTCATTTTAAACAAACCACTCTATGAAATATATTTTTCCCCACAAAAAACCATTTTTTTCAAAATATAAATATCCCTAAAGGAAAACAAAATAATAAACCACAATAATCATTCCAAAAATAGATTCATATTCATAATTATTAATAAAAATTATATTAATTACTATCACACCAATGTTAAACACCCATGGGATTGTTATGAAAATCAAGGGAGGCATAATAACATTCCTGGAGGTGAAATATCATTGTGCATGGTTTCGCTGCATAGTTGGTAAACTAGGTGTCAACCATGTAATTTTATTTTTAATAGTTGAAGAACTATTCCACACAAGTATTATATAGTTTACTAGACCATGTGGGATAACTATGAAACCATGTCCCATCCAACACATTAACTTATGAAAACTCAAATGAGCCTTATAATCATTAATATTTTCAAAGCGGAGAAAAATACGATCATAACATATCATAATAAAAAGACACATTAAAATAAAATCAATAAAAAAATTCAAATTATAAAATCCCATCATTACTAGATTTTTCATGAAAGTTGGTGACTAAGAACCTACTCATAAGAAACCTCTCGAGTCCTAACAATAGTCCTAATATCCATTCCAATTAGTCTTTCCCCAAATAAAAAGATATATTTTAAGGAAATAAGGTCCCTTTAAATGAACCAAGGATATAATACCATTTGTAAAAAAACTAGCTATGATTCCACCAAAATCGATACTTGAACGGATTTAATACTAGGCTTGAAGGACATTCTCAAACCCCACGTGCAAGAAAATATTGCCTAGGAATCACAACACACAAACTTTGAGAATGATTTAGACATTTAATATCTATAAACATAACAAATATCTCCACCTAGAATATAACCTGACCTATCCATAAGTCAGAAACCCATGTATATAAACGAGCAATAAAAAATAAATAGACATCTAGATAAATTAGCCATCAAGAATAAATAAATAAACAACCACAAAAATAACCATAGGATTACCAATAAAACATAACACAAAATTGTCACAGCTCGTCCCCCAGGGCCAGTGTCTTGACAAACCCAAGTCCTCCTTCCATAGGCCAAGGGTTGGAAACTAGCACCTGAAAGGAATATCCCTAAAATGGGAAGGTATTGCCTTGAAACCTGCAAACACACAGACAAGGAACAAAACAAGAACAAACCATGTAGTATAACTATTGAGAGTAAAAGTGTGAACTGAAGAAGGATGGACCAGAATAAAAACCCAACTAAAAGAGAAATACATAAAAAAAAGAAAACAGCTCCGAAATTAGTCCTCCAAGGATTCTACCTGAAGGGTAGGTACAGTTCATCACCGTGGCTCTCCACATCAACCAGTCACCTCTGTACACCATCTAGTCCTAGATCCCTAACCTCAGTCAAATCTATCCATTGTCTGGAAAAGACACAATAAGGTGTGGGTGAATCCCATGCAAGGGTGAGTATAATAATACCCAGTAGGGACCTCGAGATCCCCTGAAGGTCTCCTAGAATTAAAAAAATGGAGATCCACAAAGATTTACCCCAACCAAAAATCACAAGTAAAAGACTCATCTCAAACTAGGTATATAACTTAAAGAACAAGAATAATGATGATTAGTCGTAAAGTTAATTCATCTTATTGCATTGAGAAGTTCCACTACTAAACAAAGAAGAAGTCCCTCTGTCACTGATCCACATGGGTTCCTAAGTCACTGATCCACATAGGGTCGTAAGTCATCGATCCACATAGGGTCATATGTCTCTGATCCATGAAAGGCCACCCTAGGGATTGTCCTCATCCGGTCATGCTACTACTGATCCAAACAGGGTCGTAAGTCATCAATCCACACAGGTTTTTAAGTCGTCGATCCACACAGGGTCATAAGTCATCAATCCACACATGGTCATTAGTCCCTGATCCACACAGGTTCATAAGTCATTGATGCATGATAGGGCCCTCTAAGTCTAGTCCACGTCGGGTCGTACTACTACCGATCCACACAGGGTCGTTCTGATGTCGATCCATAAAGGGTCATTCTCATGCTTTATATCTAGCCACATGATTCCCACACTGAGTTCACATGAGTTTTTGAGAAACCACTCTTCAAGATATTGGTCGTACCTCAACCACCATGAAGTCCCACAAAAAAGTATCTTGAAGAACCTCCATGTGATAAGGGTTCCAACACAATAGATGACTCATCAATTTTAATAGAAGATCTGTAAGTTATTGGAATTTTAGTGCTTAGGGATCAGTTGGATTAGAGTCCGATCCAAACTGGCCATACTCCAACTTTTTCAAAAACCCAAGTGGAGTATCTCAAAAGGACCGCCTAGTCCTAATGGTTTCAGTGCCGCAGACGGTTCATCAAACAGACGTCTAGTTTAAAAGATAATCACTATTAAGTGAAACTGGGCTAAAAAGGGTCTGGGTCCGGTTCGACCCGACCCAGTCCACTGGGCCCGACCTGAACCAGCTGGGCTCACCCCGGTCCGGTTGGGACCGGTTTGGTTTTTTGGGACCCAAGCTAGTCCCGCTGGGCAGTGGGCTCAGCCCGACCCACCCGGCTGGGCATGCCTCGACCCGCTGGCTGGGTGGGGCCTTCCATTTGGGTGCAATCTACCTCCCCGAATAGAATAATTCCGTTTGGGGTCCCCAATTAGTGGCACCATGGTGGTACTGCTCCACCGGACCGGTCCGCGTGGGCCAGTCACCATCAGGACCCAGGGGCGCGGGTCCGCCCTCCACCATGGCTCAGAGCCAGAACCTTCATCCTCGACATACTGCCCACCATCAAGGGGGTATGCAAAGGCCGACCGCCCCTGTCCGCTATGACGACTTTGGGCGTCGCCGTCCCCTCACGACTAGTGAGACCTAGCCTCCTCCTCCTTTTTTCGCCACAGCCACCATGCTAGGGGAGCTTCCACGGGTTACTTATGGAGATCTAGAGGTCCAGTTTCTTTCTCGTCTATGCCTACGGGCCACCCGAAACACTTCCTACACTGTGGCACCCTCAGTTTCACCTTTCCACCATGTTTTTTGGTCTCCCATGAAGAATGAAACCAAAGAAAAACTGGTGTAGGGTCTGAGCCCAGTTCGGTTTGTCCCGTTCCCTCCGAGTTAGCATTATAAGAATGGGAGAGTTCAGAAATCATCAAGAGAAGATGAATTCATAAAACTCTTAGTACTGAAACAAACCCCTAACTTAAACTCATTGGAAGATGTTGCAGATGAGGAAGAAGGGTTTGCGTTCGAAGGTGTTCGTCGGCATTCTTCGATCTCCGGATCAAATTTCCAATGGTGTCGTGAAATATTTATTCTTCATTAGAGGAAGATGTCACCGAAGTTTCTTTAGTGGTTACTATCATGGGTATCCAAAATCCATGCCAAATCTTTGTTTAAATAAGGGGTAAGGAATCTCCCTCGTTGTGTTTCATTAATGTGGTTGTTTGATGAACCGTATTGAATATTCCATTAAAACCTACGAGCGTCAAGGTTACGCAAACAAAGGTCATGTTATTAAATAACTCCCATTCAAGCTTGAAATTACACTGCGGCCCCTCCACCATTGCACAACAGTTTATTGAAAATAAAATAACTCATGGAGTTATTTTTTTGTAAAGTCTAAAAATTAAAATTTTTGTCTGACCCCTATTGGTCGATGTTAAGCTTTACCTAAGATAATCCTGGCATTGGAAATTCAACAGTTCCCTCATATTCTTAATCCAAGCATCGATTAAAAAGATAAAAATCTCCACTTGAATGTTTACTGAACGTACCTTAAAAAAAGATCAAAATTCTATTCTAGGCTCTCGGGGCTTTAGAATCACGCGCCGTCAATTTTCGCAAAGTCGTAAAAATACCAAATAATTTTAAAAAAATTATATTGAAATTCAGGGTCTTTACATCCTCCCTACCTTAGGTATTTATGTCCCCAAAATCCACAACAAAGATAAGGAAACAAATGGGGGTACTGAGCACATATCTGAGACTCCCGCTCCCTTGTCCTCTCCTGGAGGTTCCCGTGCTAGCACTGAACTCACACCAGAGGAATCCACCACCCACAAAAAACCCACTCCTGTTGATCCTCTATATCCACCGGGAACTCTGTGAATGTCACCCCATCATCAATGTCCAGCTCGACCAGTTGATAATGTGTGATGGATCATGAACATACATCCTCAACTGCGACACATGGAAAACATTATGCACCTAGTGCATCTATGGGGGAAGCGGTAGGCGGTACGCTATCTTGCCTACTCCACTGAGGATCAAGAAAGGTTCGATGAACCTCAAAGATAGATTTCTGTCCCAGTCAAATCTACGTAATCCTCAATGGGGTGAGACCCGTAGGAAGATATGGTCACCCTCCTCAAACTCCAAGGTCCTCGCTCTTCTTTCGGCATAAGACTTCTTCCAGATCTGTGCAGTCTTCATCTGCTCCTGGATGATCTGCACCTTCTCAATGGTAGCCCATACCAACTCTAGACCCATAAGTGCTAACTCCCCTGGGTCTATCCAACATAGAGGTGATCTACAGGTCTCCCATTCAACGCATCAAATAGTACCATGCCGATGGTGGAGTGATAACTATTGTTGTATGTGAACTCCACCCGGGGAAGGTGGTCCTCTCAACTATAGCCAAAATCATGGATGCAAACACGAAGCATGTCCTCAAGCGTCTGTATGGTCTGCTCAGTCTGTCCATATTTCTGAGGATGAAAGCCAGTGCTCAAGCATAGCTAAGTCCCAAACACCTCTTATAATACCTTCCCCAACCGATATGTAAAACGAGCATTACAATGTGAGACGATCATCGATGGAACCCCGTGAAGCCATACTATCTCCTGTACGTAGAGGCATCCCAAGCCCTCGACTCATCCCTTCTCTTAGATGGGTAAGATGCAAGATGAATTGGCGAGTCATTCAATAGTCACCCAGATGGGATTGTGGTCTCTGGACGTACATGGTTTCCCAGTCATGAAATCCATGAATATTCCATCCCACTTCCACTCTAGCACCTCAAGTGGCTGAGTCACGCCTGAGAGAACCTAGTGCTCGATGTTCACTTGCAGACAAGTGAGGCATCATGAAATGAACTCCTCCACTACTTTCTTCATCTCTAGCCACTAGTACTAATACTGGAGGTCTTGGTACATCTTCCCCACACCAGGATTTACCGCTAATGGGGATATTTGGTACTCCCTCAACACCTCCTCTCATAGCATCACTGGTACCATGGTGCATCCTCTTAAAAGGATGAAATTCTACCCACCTTCAGAAAATTCTTCAAGAGTCCATCCTGAGGATATACGAACCCATCGTGTCTCGCAGTCAATGTCCCCAAGTTGAGCCTCCCATACTAAATGAAGGAGTCCGGGAGTGACAATCATGGACTGGAGGTATATTGCTCCATCCCTATCCACGAAGGATAACTGCAACACAGCTAGCTGCTCTGTCGCCTCACTCAGCAAATGTAACCCAAACCTCCTGCTGAGTGCATCTGCCACCACGCTTCCCTTACCAGGAGTGTAGAATATCTCAAAGTCATAGTCCTGGAGAAATCCAGCCATCACCGCTATCTTAGGTTCATGTCCTTCTGTGTCAAGATAACCTGATACTCTTGTGATCATAGTATTCAATAAACTGTTCTCCCATCTAGTAGTTCTGCCACATCTTCAATGCAAAGACTACTACTGATAACTCCAGGTCATGGGTAGAGTAGTTTTTCTCGTGTTTCCTCAACTTCTATGAGTCATAGGTTATCACTGCTTGCTCCTGCATCAGGACAAATCCCATTCCAGTCCCTGATGTGTCACAATAGACTACATACCCATCTCCCTCTTCTGGTATCCTCAAGATGGGGGCACTCATCAGTCTCCACCACATCTCTTAGAAACTATGATGGAATATCTCTATCCACAATAAGGCTTGTCACTTATTTTTCAAAGATGACAAGGGTGTTTCTACTTTGGAAAATTCAGGTAAGAATCTCCGGCAGTACCCATCCAATCTTAGGAAACTCCGCACTTTGGTCACACTCTTGGGTGGCCCCCAAGCAAGCACTGCCTCTATCTTTGCCGGATCCACCACAACTCCATCCACTGAGATAATGTACCCATGAAATTGGACCTCCTGTATCCAAAAATGTCTCTTTGAGAGCTTACCATAAAGATGGTTCTCTCAGAGTGTATCCAGAACTATCTGCAGATGGGTGGTGTTCTTCACCTCCGACATTGAGTACACCAAGATTCCATCAATGAAGACCACCATGAAGGGACCGAGATAGGGATGGAAGATCATGTTCATGAGTCAAATGAACACTATTGGGGAATTGTTCATGTCCAAAGGTATCACCAAGAACAAATAGTGGCCATAATGGAACCTGAAGGCCCTCTTTGGTACGTACTCATCCTGTACCGTAAGATGATGATAGACGGATCTTGGGTCTATCTTTGAAAACCATTGTGCTCTCTTCAACTGATCGAATATATCATCAATCCTCAAGATTGGATACTTATTCTTCATGGTTACTAGATTCAGGCACGGATTGTCCACGCAAAGCCTCAAGCTCTCATATTTCTTCTTGGTGAACAAAATCATAGCTACCCATGGAGAAACACTGGGCCTTATGAACCCCTTCCCCAACAAGTCCTCTAGTTATACCCTAAACTCACAAAGCTCCACGGGAGCCATCCGATATGCTGGTGTAGATATCGATGTTGTCCCGTGGTATAAGTAGATATAGAATTATACCTCTTTGTGAGGAGGTAGTCCCAGAACATCATCAAGAAAGACATCAACATACTGGTCCACCACAACAGGATAACTCAGACTCCCCTTGTATACTACACCAAGGGTGAGGCTAGCCAACTGATGAGTGATCAAATTCACCATCCTCCGAGAAAGTACATCTAGATCTGCAAAGGTTCCCTTTTCATCAGTGAAGGAAAACCAGGTCCCATCCTCACAGTCACACCATACTTTGCACCTAAAATATTCGATCTGAGAATGGAATGTGTATAGCTAGTCCATACCCAAGATGACGTCGTAAGGCCTTGACGCTGCTACTAGGAGATCCTTGCCAAAGATCTCTCCTCCTATAGTAAGATCACATTTCCAAAACCAATGCGTAATCGTTAAATCCTTTCACGTAAGAGTCTCTAATCATAAGGATCGAGACAATGGCTCTATCGGAATCTCCAAGATCCAAACGAGGGCCGTGGAAATAAAAGAGTGACTAGAACCAGTGTCTATAAAAACTATAGATAGGGTGGAGTAAACACAGATCATACCTCAAATCACTTATGTAGCACTGTGGTTATAGGCCTCAGCTGCCTTAAGTTGATCTCGCCCCTGTCCACCATATACTTGAGGTCGGGGTGGACCACCTGGAGGTGGTGGCGATAGAACCGCAAACCGCCACCCATCTCCTACTGCACGACCTAATCCTCTGCCACGTTTACCTCCCTGCAGACCTCCCCACTCAAATCTCTTCCTCTTCCTCGATAGTCCGTCTACTGATTGCTGATCATCAGTATGGCGGTTCAGGCATTCATGAGCCATGTAACCCTGCTCGCCGCACGAGTAGCATAGTCTGATCCTCTGTTGACATCCTCTATTCCGTGAGCTCCACAACTACGACCCTATATCCTGGGGTCATCAACCAGAATCTATGTCCCTCTTGGGCCCCTACATCATCCACGTACTGCCTACTATAGATTACTCGACCAAGTGTCATCCGGTGGTGGCTCTCGCTATCGATTCCTGCTCAGCTAGGAAGGTCTCCACTAGAAGTGATCACTCTAGCACTCCATCCTATGTTGTTATATTGAGAAATATCATCTAAGCTCTGATATCCCATAGAAGATCCTTCTCAAAGGATCAGGCTCTAAAGAAAGGGTCCCATGCCATGTCGGTGGAGTAACAGGAGAGGTCAGTGAATAAAACACCAATGAAATCCAACAATAATAACCAAGTGCAGATGTATATAAATAACCAGAACAATACCATGTCATATGATATAAAATAAAATAAAATACAATACTCAACTAAAAGGTAAAACATGATATGAAAATGAGAATGTCAAGTGTCTACAATGTAACTAAATTTAAAGACCCAATGACTCCCAATCGTGTCCGAAACCACATCTGGTTCCCTCTCCCATGCTCTAATACCAAACAACAGCCTATCCTAGGGCCTTTCCCTTATCCTTTCCTACAAAAACAAAGTCTAATCAGGTGCCGATCAGGCAGCCCAAATAGAGTTTGAGTACAACTCAGCAGGACACTACCAACGATGTCTAAAACAAGTACAGTCAAGAGATAGTGTATGTAGTTTTATGAATCAATAAATACAACACATAATTAAACACCTATCACATTGTCATATAATCTATAATCATCAAATTAGGCTCACTTTCAATTCATGTGTTTCCATTTTAATCGTCATTCATTAATATCATTAATTTGGTGTTGAAATTCATGTCACGCACCCCAAATCTCATTCAGTGTATGTCTCCATGCCTAACACTACATATCTTATTCTGTGTAGTTCATCATGCCTAGAACTCCAAAATCTCAAGCTTGGATAACTATTGGGGAGGAACACCATGTCCAAATCCAAAATTCTAATCGGTATAGAACACCATGTATAGCACCACAAAAATATCATCCATTTAATCTTTATTTAATTCACAAGAATTAGACACATCATTAAATTACTAATCCAATGATTAGCTAAACATTTCAAAGGCCATTAATTAACTCAATAGTTAACTAAGCACGCAACCCATTAATTAATTCATCAATTAATTAATAAATCAACACAATTCTCATTATATAATTAATTCTTAATAAGTAATTATCCATATCTAATATTAACTTATCATAATTAATTCTCACAATTAATTATATTTGATCAACATCATGGAACATAATTAATTATCATAATTAATTATATTACATAGCCAAACATCATTTCATAATTAATTTCCAAAAATTAATTATCTTAACACAATCAATTCAATATCTCAATTCCAATATCTCAACCCCTAACCAATATCCAAAACAAATATATATTTGGGAAACCCCCATTCATTTTTTTCGAGATTCAATTATCAATTAACCACCAAGACAATCCAAAGTCAATTCCAAATTCTTAATTACTCAAATTTAGGAAATCAATTATCAACAGAAGCTAGAAAATCCATAAACTCTCATTCACATATCAAATCCATGACTATGGGAGTTCGATTTAGATCACCCACCTTAGTTTATTGACGGATGTTATCCCAACAGAAATCCACAAAATCCGAGCGGCACAACATTGTCGATCAAGCTCTAGATCTAAATCCCTAAACCCAAATTAAGATAAAAGGCATCAAGACCTTGAATGTCTAGATCTAGACCCACAATCTAAGATCTAGATCTCAACTCATAGGTTTAGATCCATGGAAATGGTGGAGATAATTCATGAATAGGTCAAAGAAAGATAGATGAATGACCAAGAGAAGCAATGGGATGAAATACACTTATCGGGAAGAGAGAGGATCTTCAATCTTGGTTTTTGGTATTGAAGAATGATGTTCAAATCACCTTGGAATACCTTTGGAAGGCTCCAAGATAAACTATAATTTTTTCAAGCTTGAGACAAGGTCTAAATATGGAAGTCTTGGGGATTAGAGTTGTTTTAAAAATAGATTTTCGGATAATTAATCCCGCATGTGTGGTTTCCTATGAAGGGGTGCATGGTTAGGGAAAACCATGCACCAAAAGTAAGGACCTCTATGTCCAGGTTTTCATAGTTGGTATGGTTTAGTCGTATGGTTTGTAAAACCATGTGAAAACTGTACAGACCTCCCTGCCTAGGTTTTCATGGTTGACATGGTTTGGTCGCATGATTTGTCAAACCATGCACAAACCATGAACAACCCACTATCTGCTAGTTTTTCTTAAAATTTCACCCTAACTCACCCCAAGCCACTACTACAAAACAAAGGTACTTAAAAACTTCAAAAGGTTCCCAAAAACATGCTTGAGATGACTCTAGGAAAGGCCAAGATCTTACAATCTCCACACATTATAACATATAGTCCCCGAGATGCACTCCCGAACTTCTCTAAGACTCTGAGCCAAAAATATTGGGCCATTGAGCCCATATATCTGCTTCCCATTCCCATGTTTCCTATTGAACACTTACATGTCTCCCAAAAACATGAACTAACGACATAGTCTTTCCCCGTAACATTTTCTCACTATGAACTAGCACAGGTATTAAATGATCCTCAAAGGACGCATCTATCTCAAGGTAAACCTCTTCCACATCAATCACACGAGAATGTTTGGGGTGATACCTCTATAGTTGTGACCCATGTAAAACATCATACATAGTGCTAAATTTCTGTGGAAGGGATAATTGGTATGCCACTAGCTTGATTATCCCCAGCACCTTAAACAGTCCCACAAACCTGGGTGCCAACTTTCACTGCCTCCATATCCTTTGGTGACCCAATCTTGGAGACACCAGATGGAATACACAATCACCCTCTATAAACTCTAGGGGTTTTCTCCATCTACCAGCATACGAATTCTGCCTACTCTGAGCCTTATCCATAAATTTTTGAATCAACTACACCTACTCTGATGTCTCATAAATGAGACTCGGTCCTAACTACTCCGACTCACCCACCACTAACCAATATAGAGTTGATCTAAAAGGTCTACCATAAAGTGCCTCATATAGTTACATCTGTATAGTTTCCTAATAACTGTTGTTATAGGAAAACTCCACTAAATCCAAGTGGTTCTCCCAAGAAGCACCAAAGTCAAGCACACATGCTCGTACAATATCCTCTAACACATGCATGGTGAGATTTGACTTCCAATCTGTCTATTGGTGGAAGGTTGTACTTAACAAAACCAATGCACCAAGAGCCTTCTGTAAGCCCTACCAGAAGAGTGAAGTAAATCATGAATCATGTTCTAAAACTATAGTCTGTGTCACCCTATGAAAATGAACTATCTCTCATACATACAGTTCACCCAACTATTCTACTATAAATGTTTTCCTAATAGGAAATAAATGTGCTACATTTATTAGTTGATCCACAATTTTCAAAATATAATCATTCTTACTATGTTTATTTGGAATTCCTACCACCAAATCCATAGTCACATCATCCCACATCCATTACGGAATAGGAAATAGATGCAATAGGCCTCCAGGTCGCTGATTCTTTCCCTTCACCTACTGACAGGTGAAACATCTTGTTACAGACACTACTATATCCTTTTTCATGCCTGGCCACAAAAACTATCATCATCGGTCATGGTACATTTTTTTCACCCTAGGATTTACCACCCACTTTGAGTCATGAAATTCTCACATGAGTTCCTCTCACATACTCATAGGCACAATAAACTGATTTTTCATATAGATGATCTCGTCCCAACCTATTATCCAGTCTAAAGGTTTCTACGCACCTTTAGGGATTTCCCTTGAGGCTAAACACTCAAGATCCTCATAATGCATATCTTAGATTTTTCTTAAGAGTGTATACTCCACTGCTACTAAAACCAGAGTCATCCTCTTGTGACTCTCATGGACTACCACATGAATTTACTTTATAAAAGTCATCATCTTCAACTATTCACTCAAATCAAATACCAAATGAGTCTTAGTTTTCCCAATCAAGGCATCAACCACACTATTCCACTGTCTGGGTTTATATGCCAGTTAAATATCAAAGGACTCCATATACTATCCCTATACTCACTGTCGAAGATTCATGTCACTTTGTGAAAAGATATACTTAAAGATTTTGTGATTCGTAAAAACTGTAAAATTTTCACCCAAAAGATAGTGTAGCCAACACTTAAGATCATAAACCATTACTACTAACTTGAGTTCATGAATAGGGTAATTCCATTCATTTGTCCTCAAATACCAAGACCTGTAAGAAACAAATTGATCCCCTTGCATCAACACAGCTCCAAGTCCTATCCTATAAGTGTCACAATACACCGTGTACTCCTAACCCAACTTTGGTAAGATCAAAATTGGGGCTAATGTGAATCACTTATTCAACTCCTAGAAATAATTATCACATGCTTTTATCCAATCATAATTTATCCCTTTCTTCATCAAACCTGAAAGTAGTGCTTCCATTTAGGAGATGTCATGGATGAACCTCGTGTAGTAACTAGATAAACCCAAAATGATTTGGATATCAAAAACATTCTTGGGATGCTCCCAAAAAATCACTACTTTCACTTTTTTTGGGTCCTCTACCACACCTTCTTCCAAGACGATATGCCCCAAAAAGTGTACCTTGTAAATCCAAAACTGAAATTTAGATAGCTTTCCATATAGCCGATGCTATCTCAGTGTACTCAGGAAAATGTCAAGATGTTGGTCATGATTGTCATGATTCTTAGAGTACACCAAGATGTCATACACAAAAACCACCAAAAAATGATCTAAGTATGAATGAAAGATCATGTTCATCAAGTCCATAAATACTTCTGGAGTATTTATCAACCCAAAAAAAATTAAAAAAAACTCATAAAGCCCATACCTACTTCTGAAAGAAATTATTGGTATATCAGAGGTCCAAAATCTTACATGATGATATGCTGATCTCAGATCAATATTTGAGAACATGAAATCCCCCTTATACTGGTCAAAAATATCACCGATACATGTAAGATGATATCGGTTCTTCACGGTCATTTTATTCATCTTCTGGTAATCGACACAAAATCATAAACTCCCATCAGACTTCATTACAAACAATACAGGTGATCCCCAAGGCAACACACTTGGATGGATAAACCCTTTATCATTATACTCCTACAACTGCTTTTTGAGCTCTTGAAGCTCAATTAGTTCCATTATTTAAGGTGGAATAGATACTGGCTCTGCCCACGACATGAGATCAATAGTGAATTCCACATCTCTCTTAGGTGAAAAAACTAAAAAGTTTTCAAGAAGGTTATCCTGAAATAGTTCTAATACTGCTGGAAGGAACTCTTTCCTACCACTCCCATCATCAAAAAAAAAAAGACTAGAAAATTGGGATATGTGCTCTCCCAGTTAATAAATAACTGTCCCAACTTAGCCTACAAAGATATCCCATTCTCCACAATGAACATACAAGTCACTATTAGGAGATATAAAAGTCATTCTCCTGCGGTAACAATCTTTGTGGACTCGGTATGCGACTAGCTATTCCATACCCATAATCAGGTCAAAGACCATTATATCAAGGACATAAATATCCCAAATAAAATGATACTCTCCAATATCTAGTGAACATCCCTTGCATAAACAAATATCCCTAGATAGTTTTCCCAATGGTGTATCAATATTCATCACCCCACTTACGGACTCCATCTCTAGGATTAAACCATTAATATGATTTGTAGATATAAAAGAATGAGAGTCAACAATATCAATCCAGTAAGTTGCTAAAGTATAAGAAACTAGAATAGTACCTCTCTCTATTGATGGACCAGCCTCTCTCTCCACAAGTGTAGGATACACAACATGTAATTATCATGCCGCTCTTTCCTGTGGTGTCGTCTGACTCCCTTGAGTAGGACCACTATAATGATACGAGCACTCATACACAAACGAACCACACCGACTACATATACTTCCTCTTCCCCTAGAGTTCCAACTACCAGACCAATATGGTGTAGAAGACACCCTTCCCACACGTTGACTGTGAGCAGTTTCTCCTTCAAGACCAACCTACTATTGATTCCTGTAGAACTTCTGTAAGTGCCCCATCTTGCTAAAAAACTATCACTCCACTGGTGGTTGAAGAAAATGTGTACTATAGTGTCTTTACCTACTGCACAGGTCGAAAATAACTTTGAAATTTGTATTTGGGTTATTTGGTTCCCGCCTGTTGTTTAGGTTACCGCTCATCCAAAAAGCGGCTACTGAAAATCAAATAAAAAATCAATTTTCAGTCAGCACAGGTGGAAAAGAACATGAGTAAGATCTAGTGAAACAGTTCCTCATGGCTGTCCACCTTGCTTTACATTATCCTGACTATGGTTCTCATAATGACACTTCCTTCTCTCAAAAGGCACACTCCCTGATCGTCTAGTGAAATCTAATTGTCATATACTTGAAGCCTCCTTCAGGTTCCCCTCTTAAATGAGAGCCTGAATAACCACTTCTGAGAATTTCTTCAGCCTAAATATATTTATGTGGGGATTAATTTTACACTTAAGTCTATACTGAAATAGTTTTTCCAAAGAAGCCTCATCTTCCTCAAAATCTGGAGCAAAACACTACAAATCCATGAAACGTTCAATGTAATCCATTATGGACACGCTTCCTTAGGTCAGATGCATAAACTGTGAAACATTATCTTGTCTTAGAGTGTTTAGATAGAAGTGCTCCAAGAACTTCTCCTGAAAATCCTTCCATAACATATCTTTAGTCTGTCCAGAACGTACCTAAATGTACCACCAATGCTTCACTGACCCTTGTAGCATATAAACAGCCAACTTGACCCTCCTCCTCGCTATATTTTCCAAATGGTTAAGTATCCTCTCTATGGATTCTATCCAGAATTCATCACCCTCATGTACACCATATTTAGTAAAAGTAGCAGGGTGTTGTAGCTGAAAATCTCTTTTCAACTCAGACATGACTTTAAGAACCTTCACTGGGTCTCTCTCCATAAATTTCATGAAACTGGCTAAGTTTTGTCCCCTTGTCTTGCCACATAGTCAACATTTAGGCCTTATTACTACCCTTAACCATCCCACTACTAGGTCTTGGTTAATAAGGGTACATATATTCTCATTAATTAATTCAAACATTAATTAATCACATTATCTCAAATTAATTAATTAAACAATTAATTAATTTATCATACTCTTTTCATCAATAAAGGTTCTCATTAGACACCCATTTATTCGCAATTTTCATAAATATTTCAATCTCACAACAAGGGAAAAGAGTTCATGTTCGAAAAATTACCCATAACTTATTTTCCAATGAGTGCCTAGAATGATTCATGTCATAACAACCCTGAGTGCCTAGAATGATGCATGCAGACTCAAGTATCATGCCTATTTAGTCCATGAATCAAAATTCAACAACTGTAAAAACAAACATTACATCACACCACAAGTGTATCACCCAAGGTGAATTAATATCCAACTATAACAACAAACAATAATCACAACAATCCCAACCTAAGTACTCAGATTTTCTTTGTACATGGGTTTGAAACTCCCATGCACGAGCTCATTACCAAGCCTCGACTCTTCATAGTTTTCTATCTACCTTTCCCAAAATATTAAGACTAAATAAGAAGAAAGAAATAAAATATCCTTTGATAACACTTTGTGACGTCCCGACCCGGGTGCCACTAAACGGCGCCTCGAGTCGGTTGGCCACATTCCGTCAAGCACACCTCCTCATATTCCAGAGGGTGTCGACTATTAGCGAGGGTATGGTAAGTCATTATTGGAGAGAGTATACTCTGTTTTATCATAATAAAACACCAATGGAATCCAAAAACAATAACCAAGTGCGGAAGTATATAAATAACTAGAACAATGCCATGTCATATGATATTCAAGAAAAGAAAATATAATACTCAAGTGAAAGGTAAAACATTCTATGACAATGTGAATGTCAAGTGTCTGTAATGAAACTAAATTTAAAGACACCACAACACCCTAGTGGGTCCTGGACCATTTCTAGTACCCTCTCCCATGCTTTAATCCAAAACAACAACCTATCACATGGCCTTGACCTTATCCTATACTGAAATAAAAAAGTCTACTCGGGTGATGATCAGGCGGCCAGAATAGGGTGTGAGTACAACTCAGTAGGCCACCACCAACAGTGTCTAAAACAAGTCCAGTAAAGAGATAGTGTATGCAGTTTTGTGAACCAATAAATACAATGTGTAATAAAACAATTATCACATTGTCATCAAATCATTAATCATAACATTAGTCCTAGTTTCAATTAAAGTTTTCCATTTGAATCATCATTCATTATTATCATTAATTTGGTGTTAAAAGTCACTTCAAGCACCAAAAATATCATTCAGTGTAGCTCACCATGCCTAAAACTCCATATCTCATTATGTGTAGGTCGTCCTTCCTATCACCCCAAAATCTCAATCTTGGATAACTATTGGGGAGGAATTCCATATACAATTCCCATCTTCTAGTCGGTCTATAATTCCTTGTCTAGCACCACAAAAATATCATCCATTCAATCATTATTTAATTCACAAGAATTATCTACATCATTCTGATACTAATCCAACGATTAGTTAAATATTTTATAGGACATTAGTTAACTCAACAATTAACTAAGAACATAACCCATTAATGAATTCATCAATTAATTTATCAGTCAAAACAATTATCATTCAATAATTAATTCTTCATAATTAATTAACCATATCAAATCTAAACTTTTCATAATTAATTCTCACAATTAATTAGATTTGATCAAAATCATAGCATATAATTAATTCTCACAATTAATTATCTTACATAGCCAAACATCATTTAATAATTAATTTCCCCAAATTATTTATCTTAAAAAAATCAATTTAATATCTCAATTACAATATCTAAACCCATAATAAATATATTACACAAATTTATTTTTGGGAAACCCCCCTTCGTTTGTTCTATGATTTAATTATCAATTAATTACCAAGTCAATCACAAGTCAACTACACATTCATAATTACTCCAATTTAGGAAATCAATTATCCAGGGAAGCTAAAAAATCCATAAAATAACATTCACATATCAGATCCATGACTATGGGAGTTTGATTTATACCACATACCTAAGTTTATTGAAAGATGTTATCCTAAGTGAAATCCCCAAAATCCAAGTGGCACAACGTCGTCGATCAAGCTTCAGATCTAAATCCCTAAACCGAAATTAAGATCAAATGCAATAATATCATGAAAATCTAGATCTATATCTACAATCGTAGATATAGATATCAACTCATAGGCTTAGATCCACAAAAACAGTGGAGATTTACATGAAGAGATCAAGGAAAGATAGAGGAATGAATGGGAGAATCAACAAGATGAAATCCACATACTAAGAAGAGAGCAGATCTTTAATATGGGATTTTGATCTCGAAGAACGATGTTTAAATCACCTTGGAATCCCTCTAGAAGGCTCTGGGATCAACTAGAATTTTTCAATCCTGAGTCAAGGTTGAAATATGGAAGTCTCGAGGGTTTAGGTGGTTTTAAAAAAATATTTTCAGATAATTAATCCAGCGCGCACAGTTTCCTGGGCAGGGCTGAATGGATAGGGAAAATTGCGCACCAACCGTGTGGAACTCTCTATCCAGGTTTGCATAGTTGGAAGGGTTTAGTCGCACAATTTTTCAAATTGGGTGCAATCCATGCAGACCTCTCAGTCTAGGTTTTCATGGTTGGGACAGTTTAGTCCCACGTTTTTTTAAACCATGCACAAAGTATGGACATCCCATTGTTCACTAGGATTTATTAAAAATTCACCCAAACACACCCGAAGACACTACTCCAAAACAAATGTACTTAAAAAATTCAAAAAGTACCTGAAAAGGTACCCAAGATGACTCAAAAAATGCTGGGATGTTACACTCATGCTAATTAGGAAAAAATATTTAAATGGATAATCTACCAAGGTGACCATTATGTTGTTAAATTGAGTAAGACTTCACCCAACCAGTGAGCTAATGGGAGTTGATGGAAATTTTTTGAGGGAGGCATTGTGATATCCTTAAAATTATTGTAAAGTTAGTGCACCTAGAACAATGTAATTTCATATGATCTTATGTATTCCTTAATAAATAGAGAATCTTAGTGTATTTAGGTATGAATGAAACACTGCTAGTGTATACTTCTTAGACTACCCCTTATTGGTGATCCAAGTAAAACCGTTGTGTTAACTCTCTAGATATGATTGTTAAATTACTATCTGATTCCATCAGACATGTTTTACAGGTTACTACCAACTTAGGAACAATATCCATCCCTTTAGAATAAATATTTGACACCCTGATTCACCCCACCCCTCTCAGGGCGTTCTGGGGTCCTATAAGTGGTATCATAGTAAACAGGTAATTGGTATTAAATATTTCCTCTGTTTTTAATGATAATATTATGAATGTTATGGGAGTTATAGTTTTTTATGGAAGAAACTTTCATATTTGGAATAATAGAATGAGATCTCATCTTTGATCCCATGGGATGGAAGTTTTCTTTTCCACATCTTAGAATATTATGGTCAATGATGGGATGAGCCTTTCTATGACTACAATAGATATGAAAATGCTTTATGTGAATGCCAATTCTCAAAATGCTCTTAAAAAGTGTTATATGATTAAATCTATTTAAAGTTGATGAGTTTCACTACATCCTAGTCCATGTTGGAGAAACTAGAAAATATATATAAAGGTGATAACAAATTAAAGGTTGAAAAACATCATGTCTTGCACAATCAGTTCGATGATCTAAAAATGAATCCAGATAAAAACACATCCAACAACTTTAATCGCATAATTAATGTTTTTGGTTCTGTTCAAGGACATGTGGAATAAATTAATGATATTGAGGTTTTGAAGAACATCTTGGGGGAGATCCTATCTATATACAATCAAAAATATTCATAGATTGAGGAAATCAACTTTTTGAAGATTTATCTTGTTGATCTTCTATTTAGTCTGGTAGATTATGAAATGAGATTCAAAATAAAATATTCATATACTTGAGTAATAAAGTAAACAAAATTTCATGACATGAGAAACATGATATTTATAGTGTTAGTGATGACAAGGATGAAGAAACTCATTCTTTAAATTAATGGGAGTAAAAAGGATATTTAAATAGAGTATTCTTTTGTCTGGTTTTAGATGTGGTAAAGTAGTGAAAATTGAATCTTGATGACCAATTAAATTTGATGATTTATAAATTGAAATGTTAATCATACCCCATCCTCAAAAGAGGTTCCCTAAAAAGGATAATTCAAACCGAGAAATAAATTTCAGAGAAATAGATTCTTCTGCAAAAAGAAGAAGATGATAATGAATTTTTGGAGTATGTTGAAAAAGGTTTTAAATATGAACCCAAAGCATCCATGATGGCTATAATTGAAAAGGTTGAACCTATAAAAGATTAAGATAATTAGTTTATTATTGTTATTGATCTCAAGGTGTAACTTGAGGGTTCTCTTGATGAGAGTTAAAATAATATAAATAGAATGAGAAAGATGAGAGCTATGTTGAAAGAGTCATCAGGGTATATTGATTGGTAGGAAGAAGAAATTGATCATCTAGAAGGATAGGTAAAAGAACATGTGGAAACTCTTAAATGATAAGAAGATGTCATGGAATTTAAAATCAGTATTTAAGAGTAAGAAAAATTCATCAATGTCCTTGCATCAAGACTAGTGAAAAAAGATAATAATGTTGAAGGACTTAAAGAATGATTTGTTACTCTAATGATTATAATATAAACTGAATCAAAATTAATGGAAACAAAGAATAAATTACATTTTGGAAGATTCTTAGATTAATAGATTCTAGATAGATCTAAACGTGGTTATGAAGGATTATAAAAGTCATTGAATGATCACAGATCAAAAATTATGGAAAGATGTAGAATTTTCTATGATGTAGAAACATTAAATGATGGAAATGGGATGATTCTAAATAAATGAAAGGATAAATTTGGACATATCATAAAGGTGTAATTTCTTAACTACGAAAGATTAAAACCAAATATAAAGAAGATATAGAAATTATCCTCAAGTATCCAAAGGGTATCTCTAGCCAAATACCTTTACAAAAGAAGGGGATATGTGGAGGAATGGATGTGAGAAGACATTTAACCATATGAAATGTCAATTTCTTTGAATTTTGGGCCATACTATGTCTTACTATGAGGAGGTAAGGAGCTATCTGAATTAAAAAGCTCCCAAAAGTCAAAAAAGGAGAATAAGACCACATCCTTCATCATATTGAATAAATAGTTTATGTTGATATTGTTTTCACTATTATAACTATAGTCAAATTGCAATTTTTTGTCAGTTGAAGATAAATGGGAACAATACCTACAGAACAAATAGACAAGTCAATACCCATCAACCAAGTTGAGTTACTATTCAAATTAAGTATTCTCCTCTAAAAGAAGAGTATGAGTATAAGGAACCCATTCATATTTAAAAGAGCGTGGAAATGAAATCTTTTGACTCCACTCAATTAGGTATCTCATGGAATGAAAAAAAGAAAATCAAGAAATCCAATCTTGTAGAAATATTCCTCAAATATACAAAGAATAGTAGAATAAGGATTCTAGATAGTGGATTCCCATCCCAAAATTTATGAAATGATGATTTATTAAATATTGTTAATAAAAGGGTTTATGGAATAGTAATATTTTGAAACGACGATTCTTTAAAGATCAATGGAAGTAGAAATGAAGAACAAGAAACAGACGATCTAAGGAAAAATGAATTTTTCTATGTAGATGATTTTCATCACAATATTCTATGTGTGAGTCAAATTTGTGAATCAGGACAAGTATCTACTAACATTTAATCATAAGGGATCCCTATAAAAGTACACATTGGTAATTATTTCATTAAAAGATTCATACAAAATGGAAATTTATACCAGGTTAATAGTAAAGAAAACATTTATTACTTAACAATTAATAAATAAAAAAAATGAGGCACTAGAGGATGGGTCACATTAATCAGTAAAGAATGAAAAACATATCTAAGCATAAGATAGTTTTTGTCATTCCCAATCTGAAGTGTGATCGAGAAAACACATGTGATGCATGCATGCAAGGAACTATGGTCAAAAGTTCATATTGGATGAAGAACAAAAGGTCATCAAATCTTCTTGTTATCATCCAAAAAAACCTTTTTGGTCCAATGAATGTGGTTGGTACATATAGAGAGAGGTACTTAATTATTTTTATTGATGATTATATTAGATTATATTATGTGATGTTTCTAAAGAGGAAATGAAATTTTTTTTATTTCATGAAGAAGTGTCATCAAATAATTGGGAATGAAACTTTCCGCACCATCAATATTCTATGATATGACAATATAGTGGAATAAACATTTATTTAATTTTAAAACTACCTAGAAAAACATAGAAGAAAGCATTAGGTGTCTGTAGTGATAACCCCCCCCCCCCAACAAAATGGGGTTTATGAATGTATAAATTAAAAGGTGGACAATATGGATAGAACTATGCATATTGAGAGTCATATTTCTTATCATTACTGGAAAGATTCTATTTAAGTAGTGGTGTACACTCAAAATCAATCTTGGGTTTTTATTGGAGAAAAAAGGACACCATATAAGATATGGTATGGAAGGAACCCCTATCTGAAGTATTCCCATGTTTTGGGATATAAATGTTTAATCCAAAACAAATAATTCAATGAAGGAAAGTATTTTGATTCTATAGATGAGGGAATATTTCTTAGATATTCAATTAAGATTAATTACTAAAAATGATAAAAAAACATTTTAGAATGATTAAGGAAAGTATTAATGTAAACATCATTGAGGATAAAACAATAAATACCTCAAGTATCTTATATATTGATATGATTAAATATGAAGAATAAGTTGGACAAGGGATATAACCATATGTATAAATTGTGTAAGGATTAAAAAACACACAGTGATTATGAAATGATGATGATTCAGAAAAAGAATCATAAGAGGAAACCAAAACAAAAGAAACAACATTAGAATCTCATAAAAAAAATAGAAGACAAGAAATTTATCATTCCAACATCATTGGGGATTTTACTACACCTAAAATGATAAGGAGAATGATAAATTAATCACATTTCTCCTTCCTATCAATTGTGGAAACAACCTCATTTGAAGAAGTAGTGAAGGATGAATCATGGGTTAAGGACAAGAAAGAATAATCAGATCATATTGACAAGAACCAAACATGGGGTATTGTTAAGAGGCCCAAAAATAACATTGTGATTGGAACAAATTGGATCATTAAATTTTTTTAATGATCATGGAAATGTGATAAAAAAAAGGAATGATTGGTGTGTAAAGGATACACATTGATTGAATGCATTGATATTGATGAAAATTTTTCTCCAGTAGCTAGACTGTAGTAGGTCAAGCTCTCCCTTTTCATGAAAATTAAAAGAGGGTAAAAAGTTTATGAAATGGATGTAAAAATAAATTTATTATACGATGTTCTTTAAGAATATGTCTATATTGAACAACTAGTTGGATTTCTGATTGGAAATGATGAGATGAAGGTTTGTAGATTAAAGAAGGTTCTCTATGGTCTAAATAAGGCACCAAGTGAATGGTATTCTATATTGTATGATTATATAAAGAATATTGAATTTAAAATAGGAGGGTTCAGACACAATATAGATGTGAAGGATTATCAGAAAGATAAATTTATGGTGCTTTTGTATGTGGATGATATTATATTTTTCGAAATAAGGCAGAGATTAGTGGAATAATTTTACAATCACATGAAATATAAATTTGAAATTTCTATGATTAGTGAACTCAAATAATTTTTTGGGATGTACTTAGTTTAAAATAAGTACTATAAATTCATTTATAAGGAAAAATATGAAAGATATATGATGAATAAATTTGATATGAATGACTCCAAACTAATTAAAACTCTGATTTTGGTTGGGAAAAACTTAGAAAAAATGAAGATTTAAAATATATGGATCCCAAACTATAAAGTAGGATAATTCTAATATTATTATATTTGACTAAAACATGGAAATATATCATATTTGCAACACATTTAGCTACTTGTTTATAAATTAATCCAAAGTAATGTAATTTTGCAGCTGTTAAAAGAATCATGAAGTATATTCAAGGTACTCTCAATTTTTTCTTAAACTTTGTAGAAAGAGTAGATAATGAGAAATCAATATTTTCTCATACTGACTGGGATGTAGATGTGGTGGATAGAAATTATGAAAGTGGTTTAACATTGTTTATTGAAAAAAAATGTGTGTCCTATTTGAGAAAGAAACTAGAAATAACTTCTCTTAGTATGGCTGAAGCAGAGTATATCTATTATACAAAGGCCTGAACTCATCTATTGTGTATGAAGTAACATCTGAACGATATTGGTGATGAGGTGAAATAGAAAATGTTGAGTCACTGTGATAAAAAGAGAGATATTTATCTTACAAATAATATAGTTAAGTTCTATTATACCAAACATATTAAGATCAAATATAAAATTTTCAAAGAAAAATTTGAACAAGTTGTGATTAAAATTGTAAATGTTGGAACTGAATACCATGTGGATGAAATTATGACTAATCCGTTGGTAGCACATATGTTAATGAAACATAAATTGAACCATGATGTTTAACCACCTCCCTATTCATGATTATGTTATAGTTTTTCCCCTCTATCCATTGGTATTAACTATTTTAATTTGTTTTAGGAAGTGATCCCGGTTAATGGGGAGATACGATCCATGCAGAGTTTTTTTAAGATCTAAAAGTACAAATAATTTTCTTTGGGTTTATTTCCAAAGGGGGAGATAAGTGAAATTAAATGAGTGTGTGGTCTACATGAGTTTTTGTAAGATTGGTTGGTGGTCTATGGAAGTAGAAAATTATGGTTTGTAGGAGTGGTTTGTAGGATTGGTCGATGGTCTATAGAGGCATGATATTATGTTTTTACACTCTTATTTTCCACACCAATATTTTCTCACGTATAATTAGAGTAATGGATGAATAATTTCATGCCTATATTGTTTTTAATAATGAATGATGTTTCTAATGAATTTATCTACATATTTCTAACAAACCCAAATGGAATATTTTTGGAAGCAATGTTTTTTCAAATCTTGAAAGTGAGTATATTTTTTGTTTATTATCAATCCACACTAGGGTTTGATTTGGTATTTTTAAAGGAAATTGATCTTACGGTGTGGATGGATTCAGTATTGAAGGTGGCATCATTTCCAAGTGTTTTCCAAATTTTTGGAGCTCGAAATTAAGAGGAAGGATAAATATAAGTGATTTTTTGTTTTCCTAGACTAACTCTTCACAAGTATGGTAAAGGCATTGATTTCACAAATATTGGAGTTTCATGAATATTGGTGTTTCACGAAGGCATGGAGCCTCGCATAGGCATCAGGTTTCATAAAGGTGTAGATCATCGCAAATGTGTGATGGAAAGATAGTATTATCATGACTAAAAGAAGGTTCATGAATACAAGATGGGCTGATAGTATCTACATGACTATGAGAATATTCAAAAATGGGTAAATTTTCACTGGATATTTTTTGAATAAAGTATCTTCACAAACATTAATTTTGAGGTTCACAAAAGGATGTTGTGATCATAGAATCATCACGAAGGGAAAATTATATAAATAGGTGGACAACCCTAATTTTAAAGAAACAATATTTTTTTTGAGGGAGGTATTAATTAATATGCATTTTTGAAGGCAATGATATTTGAAAATTTGGAATTATTTTCAAGATTGAGACTTGTGAAAAGACTGGTTAAGTCTTAATCGATGCTAAGGATTTTGAGTAAAAGGAGTTTCATAAAGACTTAGTGTTTCATAAAGTTCGTGAGGTTTGTAAAGGATATGATATTTGTAGAAGAATTGATATTCTAGATAGTTGGGAGCTTCATGAAGGTGCATTGGTTCGTGAGAACTATAATTTCTTTGAAACATAAAGGGGGTTTCATGAAGGTTGAGAGAGTTGTGAATAGTACTATTGAAAATATGGTTTAAGTGAAAAATGATTTCAAATGTATCAAATCAGGACTATTGTACAAGAAGAGTCTCGTGATAATTAGGTAAAAAGTATTAAATGTCCAATATACTGAGGAAAACTTTAAGTCATTAATCTTTGTAATACTTCACCCAAGACAAAGAGCTAGGGGAGTCGATGGAAGTTTTTCAATGGAGGAAATATGATATCACTAAAATTATTATAAACGAAATGTTCCTATAATAGAGTGATTATGTCTTATCTTCTTTATTCCAACATAAATATTGAATCTTAGAGGATTTAGGTATGAAAAACACACTATCAGTATATGATCCTTGGAAAATCCCTTAGTAGTGAACTAAGTAAAACTATAATTTTGTTTCTCTATATATGAAGTTTTAATAACTACATGATTCCATCAAATAGGTTTTACATGTTCCAACTAATGTGGGTACAAGATTCGGCACTTTAAAAGAAAAACTTGACACCCAAATTCACCCTCCCCTCTAAGGGTGTTCTGGAATCCTACAAAGAGGGTTTAAGGCATGACATGAAATATCATATGATACTTCTAAATGAGATTTATTAAAATATATAATCATCATTCCAATCCATTCTTCACACATTCTTAAATTAATTTATTAAACAGCCTTTGAACCCAAAATATTTAGAAATCACATTCAAAATAATATCAAACACTGTTACAATAAAAATAAAAAAAATATCAAGTTGTTTACCCAAATAGGGTCAAATAAACTTGTAATACCAATTCCATATTAGAATAACCCATTGATTTTTTTAACATGATTTATCACCCTTACACACCTTTAAAATTGGGAAACCCCCTTAAAGTTCATTTGGAAACCTCTATGCCATGTGAACACCCATTTAAACACTTTTAAAACTCAATATAATTATAAAATATACATTTAATTTATTAATGAAATCATTTAAAATCATTAAGCATGCAATGAAATTTTATTTGAAGAATGAGCACAAAAACATCTACCTCAATAATATTGGAATCAAATAGAAATGATAGATAACATACCAACTTCAAAAGATAATGATTAAAAAAGAAGTAATACACCCTCCATCATCCTTAGTGATAAAAAACACCATGGTTAGGTTATATAAACCCTATTATTTTCTATGCCTAAACCTATGGTTTCTGAGTGACATCAATATCAAGGAGAAATTGGAGAAGAAAGTAGAATAAGTAAAAATGGGAGAGGATGTCTTACCTTAGAGAAAATCATTTAGTATATAGAGAGTTGGTAAAAACATTTAGAGGAGAAGGGAGGGGAGATATCCCATTATGTTCAGGTGTCCTGGAAGAACATGAGGGGTAGAATAGGGGTGAAACAACTTAATCCTCAAGATGAAAAATATCCATTTCACTCATTTTAAAAAATACTGGATAGAAAAAGATATTGTGGAATGGTCTTGAAACCATATCATATAAAATACTCCCATGAAGCCTCCACAACACAACTAAGGGACCTACAACATGTGGAGGCCTCATGGAGTTCCTACTACAACATGGTTTGGGAACCAAAGTGTTGCCGACTTGATACCGAAAAGGGGTCTTGACCTCTCACCCTAGACCTATATGAAGTTACCCAGGGACCATGGTCCAAATGGCCACAAATAGGAATAGGGGTATCAAACCCTTTACCAAGACTTTTTTGAAATGTTCTAAGGGTCACAATGTAGGGGCACTAACCATGATAGAGTATTATACCATTTCTTAAGACCCTCTATGGATCACCCTTACCAGTTACACCGTGGTACTTCTTAAATTATTTCCTCTATAACATACCACCCATCCAATGGAATGGTACTCTTCCAACCATTTAAATACAGCCTACAGTCTATAACATTACCACCCAAGACCTCTAGAACTATGAAAAAATTGAAATTCTCAAGATCATCAAGATAACAAAAATTAAATAATATTAATAACTACAATGACATGGGGGTCTCATAACTATGCCGCTCATACCGAGAGTGGTATATTTAAAAACATTATAACATTAAAAAGATAAGGATAATTTGAATTTATGAAAACCTTCTCAAAACATTTAATGTTTAATATAAACTCATTGTCTATCGATATCCTATAAATAAGGATGCATAGTTCATGTCATAATCCTTTATTTATTTATTTTTATTTATTGAATATATAGTATATAATTTATTTTCATCTACTATGGCCATGTATTTATTCAAGGATCTACTATCCATGTCATGTATCTAAAGAAATCATATTCCTTTTGGAAGCATCCAATTCAGTCTTGATTATTCAACTAATGTCACACCACCAATAAAACACTTCACACATGCTACCACCCTAAAAAAATAAATTGACATGGTTTTCATCATTCATCAATGTACGAGGTAAAATGATAAAAATTGACAATGAACTCAAGTTGAGATAAAAAAACACATGTTCATTGATAATGACATCTAAAGAAACTCAAAACATTCATTGTTCCTATTGTTATTCTAATCATCAGGTTCTATTCTACTTGAGATCACTAAGTAAAAAACTTCATGAGAATAAATCTCAACGTTTATGCACCCCCAACACCAAATATTCATACGTATGTGACATGTTAGTATGATGTATATTGACCATACAAAATATGTTTAATATTACTATCATATTATATATAGTATCTTATTATAGTTTGAAACTACTATGACCTTTTTGTATGTAAAATAATCCACATAAATTACCATGATAATAGTGTATGCAGAAGCAAGAACACTATTATGGTAAGAATAAATCATGCATAAATCATTCTCTACAATATATGGTAATCATTTAGGTATATGTAACCCACTTTGAAAATAGTATATTGGCCCTTAGAATTGAAATTATTCTTAACATGTATCATGATTCTCAAACTTGATGCATGATGAAAATATAATGTTTTTATATGTGGAAAAGTAGATTGTTCCTATTATGTTATAACTGGTATAACATTAATTGAAAAACCATGACATATTTCTTCCATTTACTATTAATAGAAAATATATCACTAGCCTTGTGATTAAAATAAAAGAGAATGATCTAAATTTCATGCTTATGGTAGTTTAGAAACAAGTTACTCTCAACAAGATAAATAAATATAAATCAAGTAGAATAGATGATGACACATTCATAAATCCTACATGATAAATATAAATTGGTAATGGGATTATATTATATGGTAGTTTTTTTGAAGTTTTTCATTGTTATTTACTTGAATTATAATTTTATTTATTTGTTTTTTGATGAGTTGCAAGAAATTTCTCTTGAAATGTGAGTTAAAACCACTATCATTAAATAAAAGAACATAGCAGGTCCCATAAAAAGTGTATCTAAAAGCTCATTAAATTTTGTTAAATCTACATTTAAATAATAAATTCATTCATGGATTATATACAGATTCTTATTCAAGCTATATTGATTATAAAAATCAATCCCAATTTATTCAAGTCACGAATAATTGTGTTGAATATTATCTCATATTTATTTGCTAGATGGGTTAATATAATATTCATTCATAAGATAATATAAATATAATTATATAATTTAATGAAAATAATCATTTTATGGTTCAAGTTTTATTAATATTTTATTGTAGAATTTAGATAGAGTTAATAGTCCTAGAAAAATATTTTAATATAATTGAAAATAAATAATTTTTTTTTTATTTTATGAAATTATATTATCCAAAAATGTCACTCAAAATAATATAAATAAATAAATATTATTTTGAGTGGAAACATGGGGTATTTATGTTGGGAATGTGTGAAGTCTACTTTAGTTTTTTGAAGTCATTTGACTAGAAGGAGTAGTTCTGAAATACATTCAAATCATTAAAGTAGTGGAAGTGGCAGTGTTTTCATTATATGCTTCAAAATAAGGTTTATGAAAGGATATGGTTTAGAAAGAGGTTCTTCCAATGTTATTATCTCTAGTAATCCTTATTCTGAAAGTTTAGTTGGGACTTTAGAAAGGTTATATATATTCAGTTTTCTATGATGACATTCATATTTATCAAAGGAGGTAGTCACATTGAATATTGATGTAGAAGATTGGTAGTGAGAATTTTGGAACAGATAGAATCCCATATTTTTTGATGTTTGATTATATTATATAACTAAATAATACTAATTATAAAGGGAGGGTGGGTCTACCTATTTTTTTATTGTATTGATAAATTTTCCAAAATTTTGACTAAGTGATTTAGTAATCTAGGAGACTCATTAGTGAAAAATATGTAATTTTTTCAATTTGATAGAATGTAATGATGTAATGTTTCTCACATGGATATAGGATTTTCATTATAGACCATTTAATACCAAATTGTTATTTATTAATATCATTTAATTTAATTATATTAATGTTTTATATCTATTATATGGAATAAGGATAATGTTTATTTGACTTAGGGTGGTAATTTTTGTGAACATTTTTTCTTCTGATTGCAAGAAAACTATGAATCAGAGAGTTAATTTTAGAATATTTTTTTTGGATATTCTAGAATGATTTATTTCGGTGAGTTTTAGAAGAATAATTTGATTAATTTATCAATAAATGTAATCAAATGGTTTAGTTCACAAGTGGCTCAACAGTTATCTTTATTGTTCCAGTAATATTCTATGACTCTGAATTTTTTTAAATTTTAGTGGGGGTCATTATATTTTATTAAGGATGAATCAAGGGATTAAAGGTTCTAGATTGATATATTCGATGGAGAATATTTAAATATAAAAAATAGATATTATAAAATTGGATTCATAAAGATCTGGAGCATCCATTGAAGGGTGTAAAACTCGAAGAGACAAATAAAGGTGAATGGGAAAAGATAACGTAAAAGGAACTTGGTTTTATATGAATTTTATTATTATGAAATTTTTAATTGAAAATTCAAGATAATAATACCAAAATATAGTTGATTTAATATCTTTCAAATATGCATGCTAAACCTACAACACTAATTAAAGTGTTCTTGATGTAAGGGATAATTAGAATGAGGTTATCAGAAGGAATATTTGTATCAAATTTTTTTGACTAATTTTAATTTAATCTATTTTTATGTTGAGTTTGTGATGATTAAATTTATATATGATATTTTTGAGATTTTTTATTGCAATATTTACCAGAATCTAATAGGCCATGGTGGTGGATGTGGGTGATTCAATAAAAAAAATTGACATGATGTGGAATGATGTTTGGAATTTGATTCTCAATGGAGATCTCTTTAAGATGAGAGCCTTTTCCTAAGTCATCTCGGGCATGTTTTCAAGTAATTTTGGAAGTTTTTAAGTACCTTTGTTGTGGAGTAGTGGATTGGGGTGTGTTTTCTAGAATTTTTAAGAAAAACTAAAGGATAGTGGACTATGCAAAATTTGCACACGGTTTGACAAACTGTGTGACTAAACTGTGCCAATGATGAAAACCTTGATAGAGAGGTCTGCACGGTTTACGCATGGTTTGAAAAACCATGCGTGAAAAAAATTCCCACCATGCACACCTGGATAGAGAGCTCCATACGGTTGGTGCATGATTTACCTTTACCATGTTCCCCTGACTAGGAAACCGTGCGTGGGGTATTAATTATCCAAAAATCCTTTTTAAAACCACCCAAACCCCCTGAGACTCCCATATTTCAACCTTGGATCAGGCTTGAAAAATTCTCGGTGATCCTATATCCTTCTAGAGGGATTCCATGGTGATAAAAACATCGTTCTTCAAGATTCAATGCCCAGATTAAAGATCCACTCTCTTCCCGGTAAGTGGATTTCATCTCGTTGCTTCTCCTATTATTTCCTCTATCTTTCTAGGATCTTTTCATAGAAGATCTACATTGTTCGATGGATATAAACCTATGATTTGAGATCTATATCTAGGATTATAGATCAAGATTTATATTTGAAAGATCTTGATGCCTTTGATCTTAATTTTAGTTTAGGGATTTATATCCATAGCTTGATCGACGACATTGTGCCGCTCAGATTTTGAGGATTTTAGTTGGGCTAACACCCGTCAATAAACCAAGGTAAGTGGTCTAAATAAAACTCCCATATTCATGGATTTGATATGTGAATGCGATTTTATAAATTTTTTATCTTCCATTGATAATTGAATTCCTAAATTGGAGTAATTTGGAATGTGGAATTGACTAGTGATTTTCCTTGGTGATTAATTGAGAATTGAATCAGAAAACAAACAAGGGGGGGGGGGGGGTTCCCAAATAGATATTTCTTTTGGAGATTGGTTATGGGTTGAGAGTATTCCATTAAGATATTGAATTTATTATGTTAAGATAATTAATTGGGGGAAATTAATTATTAAATTACGATGACTATGAATGATAACCAATTTTAAGAATTAATTAAGTGCCATAATGTTGATCAAAGATAATTAATTGTGATAATTAATTATGAAAAGTTGAGATTTGATAGAGATAATTAACTGTGAAAAATTAATTATAGAATGAGAATTTTGTTGATTGATTAATTAATTTATTAATTAATTAATAGATTATGTGTTTAGTTAATTCTTGAGTTAACTAATAGCCTTTGAAATGTTAAATTAATTATTGTATTAGTAATGGAATAATGTAGATAATTCTTTTGCATTAAAGAATGATTAAATGGATGATATTTTTTTGGTGCTAGACATGGAATTCTAGATCAATTAGAAGTTGGGACTTGGAAATGGTGTTCCTCTCTAATATTTATACATGATTTAGATTTTGGGGTGCTAGGCATGATGGCCTACACCGAATGAGATATGGAGTGATAGGTATGGAGACCGACACTGAATGAGATTGGTGTTCTTGACATGACTTTCAACACCAATTGAATGATAATAATGAATGATGATTCAAATGTAAAACATGAATTGAAACATGGTCTAATGTTATGATTAAAGATTAAATTCCAATGTGAGGACTGTCTAATTATGCATTGTATTTATTTCTTCTTTAAATTGCATACACTATATTTTGACTGGACTTGTTTTAGACACCGTTGGTGGTGGCCTACTAAGTCATACTCACACACTATTTGTGCCACCTGATGGGCACCCAAGTAGAATTTTTTGTTGCAGTATAGGATAAGGGAAGGCCCTAGGATAGGTTTCTATTTTGTATTGAAGCATGGGAGAGGGAACCTAACGTAGTTCGAGACCCACTTGGGATTCATTGTGTCTTTACATTCATTTTCATTTTTGACACTTGACATTAAAATTATCATAGCATGTTTTACCTTTCAGGTGAGAATTGTATTTTCTTGTTTTCGATATCGTATGATATGGTATTGTTCGGGTTATTTATACGCTTCTACACTTTGTTATTTTTGTTTTCTTCCATTGGTGTTTAATTATGATAAAAGAGGGTATAGTCTTCCTAAGTATGACTTACCAGAACCTCACTGCTAGTCAGCACCCTAGGGCATATAGGGAGGCACTCTTGAGGGCATGTGGCCTACTGGCTCGGGGCACTGTTTAGTAGAACCTAGGTTGGGACATCATAGAGTGGTTACAAAGGGATTTTCATTTCTTTCTTATTCTTTTTTGTATTACTATTTTGGGAAAGGTATACATGAGACTAGGAAGATTTGAGGCTTGGTTATGAGCTTGTGCATGGGAGTTGTAAACCCATGTACGGGGGAAAATATAAGTACTCAGGGTGGGATTATTGTGATTGTTGTTTTTTGTTATAGTTGGATATTATTTCACCTTGTGTGATGTACTTATGGTCTTATGTGATATTTGTTTTGATAGTTGTCGAATTTTGATTGGTGGCCTAAAGAAGCACGATACATGAGTATGCATTCATCATTATAGGCACTAATGATTGTTGTGACATGCATCATTCTAGGAAGTCATGATAAAATAGGTAATGGGTATGCTGTTGAACTTAAACAATTTTTCCTTGTTGTAAGATTGAAATAATGATACAAAATGAGAATCAATGGGTGTCTAATGAGAGACTTGATTGATGAAATGAGTATGATTAATTAATTAATTTGAGATAACGTGATTAATCAATGGATGAATTAATCAATGGGAATGTATGTACCCTTGTTAACCAAGACCTAGGAGTAGGTAGGTTAAGGGTAGTGATAAGGCCTCAGTTTTGACTGTGTGGCGAGAAAAGTGGGGAAATGACATGTTGAAACTTGTTGAGTTAGTTTCTCATCTTAAATGTTTTAAGGTTTCATTATGAGACATAAGAAATGGATTTGGATTTGTAGAGATATGACTCCACAATGCTTGTTGAGGGAGAGAGCAAGGGGTATGAACAAAAATTAACATCCAAATAATGAACTTGAGGCACCATTGGTGCAAGCTGAGAAGGAAGTGGAACAATTCCAATAGAACTTTTCTCATTTCTTGCAATTCATGGAGAGAGACCCTTGGTGGGTTCTAAAAAGCATGTCTGAGTTAACAAGGGAGTTTTAGTTGCAGAACTCTCCTACTTTTACTGGCTGGATAGGGTGGAATTAAGGGATATTAATTATGGATTTAATCCATAGAGATGATACTTGAAAATTTGGAGACTTCGTCTGGGAGGAGGGTCATGTTGTCTGTTTATATGCTACGGGGTTAAGCAAATCATTGGTGGGACCTTCAGGTATGATCTGGACAGACTGATGATATGTTATAAAAGGAATTTCTAAAGATGTTCTTGGAACAATTCTATCCATAGATGCTGAGACAAGGGAAGGAATCAAAGTTTATGCATCTGACCTATTGAATCATGTACATAATGGATTATGCTGACTGTTTCACTGATTTACAGTGTTTTTGTCCATCTTTGAAAGCAGATGAGGCTTCTTTAGCAAAACGATTTTAGGATGGAATTAAGTCTGAAATTAAGTCCCAGGTTAATATCTTTAGGCTGAATAAATTTTCAAAAGTGGGTAATCAGGCTCTCATTTCATAGGGGAACCTGAAGGAGGCTTCCAGTACTGGATATGTAGCTCTCACTGGATGATCAAGGAGTGTTCCTTCAGAGATCAGGAAGTGCCGTTACAGGAATCTTAGTTAGGAAAGTGGAAAGTAAGGTGGAAAATCATGAGGAACAGTTACACCAGATCTTACTCATGTTATTTTCCAATAGTATGGTAGGTAGGGACACTATTGTACACATTGTCCTCGACCAAAAGTGGATTGTCAGTTTTGTGGCAAGATGGGGAACCTAAAAAAGTTCTTTAGGAAGATGCGGTAGGATGGTAATAAGGAATAATCTTCTCAGAGTCAGAGTGTGGGAAGGGGGTGTTCTACACCATATAGATCTGGCAGTTGTGGATATGGTGCTTTAGGGTATGAGCACCCATATCACCAGAGTGGTGCTAATCAAGGGAGTCAGACAACACCATGGAGAAGAGGGGTAGGATAGTTACATTTAGTGAAACCTACACTTGTGGAGAGGGAGGATGGTTCATCGATAGTGATATGTACTACTCTAGTTGCTTCAAATTTAGCTACTACCTTGTTTAATATGGGTTCCTCTCATTCCTTTATATATGAAAATATTGTTAATGGATTGATCATGGAGGCGGATTCCATAAGAGGGGTGATGAATATAGATACACCATTGGGAACACGACCTATGAATATCTGTTTATGCAAGGAATGTTCATTAGAGACTAAAGAGTATAGTTTTATTTGGGATATCTATGTCCTTAATATAATGGGCTTTGAACAGATTAATGGACTGTTTAGTCACATATCGAGCCCACATAGATTTTTACAGCATGAGAGTGACCTTTTTATCTCCTCAGAGTGACCAGTATGTTCATAGTGGAGAACGAGATATCCATGCAGGCATAGTAGGGCCAATTAATCTGCAACTAGGAGAGATCATAACCCATGTTTCTAGTCTTTTTCTGGATGATAGAAGTGGTAGGAAAGACTTCCTTCCACCAATAGTAGAACTATTTTAGGATGAATTTCCTGAAGATAGTTCAGGGTTTCCACCTAAGAGATATGTGGAATTAAATATTGAGGTCGTTCTAGGGGCTAAGCCAGTATTTGTTCTACCTTACAAAATAGAACCGACTGAGCTTCAAGAGCTCAAAACGTAGTTGGAGAAGTTTGAGGAAAAAGGGTTTATCTGTCCAAGTACATCGTCTTTGGGATCACTTTTCTTATTTGAAAATACGGACGAATGGAGTTTACCCTTGTGTATCGATTACTAGAAGTTGAATAAAATGACAGTGAAGAACCGATATCCTCCTTTGAGTATTGATGAGATGTTTGACCAGGTGAAGGGGGCTTATGTGTTCTTAAAGATCAATCTAAGATCATGGTATCATTAGGTACAAGTTCAGACCTCTAATATACCAATAAATTATTTTAGAAAAGGTATGGCCTTTATGAGTTTGTATTAATTCCATTTGGGTTGACAAATTATCTAGTAATATTTATGGCCTTGATGAACAAGATTTTTCATCTGTACTTAGATCAGTTTGTGGTGGTGTTTGTGGATGACAACTTGGTGTACTCTAAGACTCATGACAATCATTCCCAACATCTTGACATCGTCCTAGGTACTCTAACAGAGCATCGACTATATGAAAATCTATATAATTTTCAGCTTTTGATTAACATGGTACCCTTTTTAGGGGCATATCATCCCGGAAGAAGGTGTGGAAATGGACCAAGAGAAAGTGCATGAAGTGATTTATTGGGAGCATTGCAAGAATGTTTTTGATAATCGAATCTCTTTGGGATTAACTTATTATTATAGGAGGTTCATCCATAATTTTTCCCCATTGAAATAATTTCTTTCAGTTTTGAAAAAGGAAGGGATAAAGTCTTATCAGACAGAAGCACATGGGAATTATTTCAAGGAGTTGAAGAAGCGCATAACATCGACACCAATTTTGATCTTACCTGAGTCAGTTGAGGAGTATGTAGTGTATTGTGACGCTTCTAGGATCATACTCAGAGCTATGTTGGTTCAAGGTGATCAAGTCATTTCTTACAGGTCTTAGTAGTTGAGGCCACATGAATGGAAATACCCTACACATGACATCGAGTTGGTAGTTGTGGATTATGCTCTTAAGTTTTGGAGACACTATCTTTTGGGTGAAAAGTTTATATTTTTAATGGATATCAAAATCTTGGAGTACATCTTTTCAAAATGTTACTTGAATCTTCACCAGCGAACATGTGTAGAGTATATGTAGCCTATTGTTTTTTAACTAGAATATACAAATAGAAAAGGAAATAGTGTGGTTGATGCCTTGAGTAGGAAAACACTGACTCAGTTGGTATATGAGTGAGTTAAGAGTGGAAGATGTTTGATGTTCTGGTAGATATGCATGTGGTAGTTCAGGAGAGTCATGAGAGGATGACTCTGGTATTTGTAGCAGTGGAGTCTACACTCTTGAGACAGATGAGGGACAAGTATTATGTGGATATGGAGTGGTCTTCCTAAAGGAAAATCCTTGAAGGTGGGGAGACACCTTTAGACTGGATAATAGATGAGGATGAGATCATCTATGTGAAAAAACAGGTTTTGTACCTACTACTATGCGAGAGTAACTCATGAGATAATTTCATGCCACAAAGTGGGAAGTATATCCTTGGGTGATGAAAATGTACCATGACCTATGACGATAGTTTTGGTGGCCATAAATGAAAAAAGAGATAGTATGATTCATAATAAGATGTTTCACTTATCAGTAGGTGAAGATAGAGCATCAACGACCTTAAGACCTATTGCAGCCGTTAACTATTCTGAAATGGAAGTTGGAGGATGTGACTATGGATTTCATGGTAGGATTTCCAAATACACTTGGGGAGAATAATTCAATTTGGGGCATTGTGGATCGACCAAAAAAGGTAGCAAATTTATTACCTATTATAGAAACCTTTACATTAGAATAGTTGGAAGAACTATACGTATGATATATAGTTGGTCTTCATGTGGTTCCATGGACTATAGTTTCAGATTGTGATTTGCGCTTTACTTCACACTTATGGGAGGGATTAAAAAATGAGGTTTATACATGGATTCTATTATGTGTGGACATCCACCCATAGATATATGGACAGTTAGAGCGTATCATATAGGTGTTAGATGATATGATGTGGGCATGTGTGCTTGACATTGGTGGTTTTTGGGAGAAGCACTTGGCTTTAGTAGAGTTCGCCTATAGTAACAGTGATAGGTAAATATACAGAGGGAACTATATGAGGAAATTTATGGTATACCTTGTAGATCACCTCTATGTTGGTTAGAGTTGGGTGAGTCAGAGCTATTGGGACTGAGTCTCATTCTGGAGACATCAGAGCAAGTGTAGTTGATTCAGAAATGTATGGCTATGACTTAGAGTAGGAATACATCATATTTTCATAGAAGGTGATGACCTTTAGAGTTTATAGAGGGAGATAATTTATTCCTTCAGGTGTTTCCTATATTGGGTCACCACAAAATATGGATTCAGGGAAATTTGGTTCCCAGGTTTGTAGGACGGTTTGAGGTGCTATAGAGAATCGGGCCCGTGGCATACCGACTAGCCCTTCTATAGAAATTCATCACTATGCATGTTGTTTTCCATGATTCATAACTATGGTGGTATCACTACAACCCTTATTATGTGATTGATGTGGAAGAGGTTAACCTCAAGATAGATGCAACCTTTGAGGAGAATCCAATAAGTGTGATGGGTCGTAGTGAGAAAGTATTATAGGTAAAGACTGTTCCATTAGTTCATATGTTATGGAAACATTGAGGTGTTCAAGAGGAAACTTGGGAATGAGAAGCAGACATGAGGGGTCAATGGCCCAATATTTTTGGCTCAGAATATTAGAGATGTTTAGGAGTGTAGCTTGAGGAATATCTTTTATAAGGTGGGGAGATTGTAAGATCCCATTCTTTTCTAGAGTCATCTCAGGAGAATTTTAGGTACTTTTTTTAAGTTTTTAAGTACCTTTGTTTTGGAGTAGTGTCTTGGGGGGAATTTGGGTGAAGTTTTAAGAAAACCTAAAGGACATTGGGTTGTGCATGGTTTGCACACGGTTTGAAAAACTGTGCAGCTAAACTGTTCCAACCATGAAAACTTGGACAGAGAGGTCTGCATGGTTGTTGCACGATTTTCCCTAACAGTTCACCCCTACCCAGGAAACACTGGGTGTGAGATTAATTATACTAAAATCCTTTTTAAAACATCCCTAACCCCTTGAGACTCCCATATTTCATCCTCGGATCAGGCTCGAAAAATTATAGGTGATACCAGAGCCTTTCGGAGGGATTCCAAGGAGATCCGAACATCTTTCTTCAAGATTGAAATCTCAGATTGAAGATTTTCTCTTTTCCCAGTAAGTGGATTTCATCCTTTTTCTTCTCCCGTTATTTCCTCTTTCTTTCCTTGATCTTTTCATGGAAGATATCCACCGTTCCAGGGATCTGAACTGATGAGTTGAGATATAGATCTAGGATAATGGATCTACAACTATATTTTCAAGATCTTGATGCCTTAAATCTTAATTTTGGTTTAGGAATTTAGATCTGGAGCTTTATCGACGGTGTTGTGCCACTCAGGTTTTGAGTATTTCGGTTGTGCTAACATCTATAAATAAACCGAGGTAGGTGGTATAAATTAAACTCTCATATTCATGGATATGATATGTGAATGTGAGTTTATGAAATTTATATCTTCCATTGGTATTTGAATTCCTAAATTTGAGTAATTAGGAATGTGGAATTGACTTGTGATTTTCCTTGGTGATTAATTGATATTTGAATCATGAAACAAATGATAGGGGGGGGGTACCCAAATAGATATTTGTTTTGGAGATTGGTTTTGGGATGAGAGTATGTTATTGAGATATTGAATTGATTGTGATAAGATAATTAACTAGGGGAAATAAATTATGAAATGTTGTTGGATATGAAAGATAACTAATTTTAAGAATTAATTATGTACCATAATGTTTATCAAAGATAATTAATTGTGATAAATAATTATGAAAAATTACGATTTGATATGGATCACTAATTGTGAAGAATAAATTATAGAATGGGAATTTTGTAGATTGATTAATTAATTTATGAATTAATTAATGGATTATTTGACTAGTTAATTATTTAGTTAACTAATTAATTTTTTAAATGTTTAAAAAATAATTGGATTAGTAAAGGAATAATGTGGATAATTATTTTTAATTAATGAATGATTAAATAGATGAGATTTTTTGGTGCTAGAAATGGCATTCTAGATATATTAGAAGTTTGGACTTGGACATGGGGTTCCTCGCCAATAGTTATCCAAGCTTGAGATTTTGGGGTTCCAGGAATGACGAGCTACACCGAATGAGATTTGGTGTGATAGACATGGTGACATACACTGAATGAGATTTGGGTGCTTGACATTACGTTCAACACCAAATGAATGATAATAGTGAATGATGATTCAAATGGAATACATGAATTGAAACTGGGCCTAAGGAGATGATTAAAGATTAAATGAAATTGTCATAACTGTTTAATTATGCATTTTATTTATTACTCCATAAAACTGCATAGACTATCTTTTGACTGGGCTTGTTTTATACACCGTTGGTGGTGGCCTACTGAGTCGTACTCACACCCTATTCGGGCCACCTAATTAGCACCTGAATAGACTTTGTTATTATCAGACATGATAAGGGGAAGGCCTTGGGATAGGTTTTTGTTTGGGATTGAAGTATGATATAAGAAACTAAATGTAGTTCAGGACCCTCTCGGGAGTCCTTGTGTCTTTACTTTTAGTTTCTTTGTTGACACTTGACCTTCACATTATCATAGCATGTTTTACCTTTCAGTTGAGAATTTTATTTTCTTGTTTTGGATATCATATGACATGGTATTTTTCTGGTGATTTATATGATTCCACACTTTGTTATTTTTGTTTTTTTGTTGGTGTTTTATTCTGATAAAATAGGGTATAGTCTCCCCAAGACTGACTTACCAGACCCTCACTGCTAGTCGACACCCTTTGGAATATGGGGAGGCGTGCTTGGGGGCATGTGGCCAACAGACTCGGGGCACTGTTTAGTGGCACCCAGGTTGGGACGTCAAAATATCAAAATAAAATATATTTTTTCCTCTTCCAATGATGTTTTCAATATACACGTTAGGGAAAAATCTCATCATTAGAAGGATTGAAATTAGTCATAGAGGAAATCAAGGGAGATTCATAACATGTTGTATTTTAGAACCCGAATTTTTTATTATCATCATAGAAAGATAGGACACCTCAATAAATATTTTCATGAGAGAATGACAACCTTCATAAGGACTATATATGGAAAACTGAGTATTATATCATAAAGTAGTGTGAATTAATTTTTAGGCATTTTTACTCAAATATAATTTTGGATAATAGATTATATAGATATATTATAGTCTATAGATGGAAAATTATTAATGAAAACTATATATCCAAAATTTTTGGTAGACTTCATCTTGTTGATGATGAAGATCTTGATATTATCGGAAAGAGAGATGTAAACATTCATTTGAAGAATTAAATATTTCTTATATTAAATTAAGTATATTATGTTCCATGTATTTAGAGGAACCTGATTTCAGTTAGCAAGGTGGATGAATTAGGTTTAAAAAACTGTTTTGTGGAAGGATTATGGAACATTAATTAGTGACATCATGTCATTGATAAAGGAGTAAAATATGTTTTTATATATCTTTCCTAAAGGGATGTAGGATATTCAATTTATGTAACATCATTTTATGAAATTTTAGAACCTTGGCATAATTGGTTTGGTCACCTTAGTGACAAGAGCCTAAATATTCTAGCATATAGAGGCATAATAAAGCTGGATAATTCATACTTTATAAGATTTAGGAGCTGTATAATTAGGAACAAAAAATGGAATATTTCAATTTTCATGGAAGGAAAAAAACGTTAAAAGGTGGAGTTAGTTTATACAGAAGTTTGGGGACCTTCCCCAGTTCATTTTCATAAAATAGATATATACTATGTTACCATCAATGATGGTTTAACTAGAAAATTATTGGTATAATTTCTAATAAATAAAAGTGATGTGTTTAAAATGTTTATTAAATTTAAGGCTATGGTGGAAAGAGAAACTAGAAGCAAGCTAAAATTTATAAAATCAGAAAATATAGGTGATTTTATCAGAAGAATTTTTTGAATTACTACAAAAAACGGAGGGGGTCTTGCATGATATGTATATTCCAGTAACACTAGATCAAAATAGTACATATAAGAGAATTAATTTTACATTGATAAAGAGAAAAACAAGTATGCTGATATATTTTGGAATGAAAATGGATTTTTGGGTGGAAGTAGCGGGTAAAACAACTTACACAATCAATATAAGTCTTTCAAAACCAGTTGAAAAAATTACCATAAGAACTATGCTCTAGAAATATTTTAGATGTTTATTATCTAAAATTAATTATAAGTTTATATTAAAAACTTTTAGATGAAAAATATATAGAATGATTATTCATTGGTTATAGAGTTAAATGATTTAATTTTCCTATTTGGGATGATAAAAGAATGAATTCTTCATTATTTAAAATTTTCTCGTCAATGAGAAGATCTTATGGAAAGATCATAACTTGAAGGGAATGGAAGTTGATGCAAAAGATTCAAATTCTGTTCAAGTTGATCTGACTAATGGTTTTAGAAGATAAAAGGTTCTGGAAGGTTAATATGTCTCTAAGTATATTAAAATATCCAATATTTCATAGGGAATCTCATAGATTTTTTATAGAAAAATTAAAATTTCATCCAATAGAAGGTATACCTGAAAGATAAGGAACTAAGGAAGATTGATCTTGACTTTATGAAGGTGAAAGTATAGATTTTTTTGTTCCATAAGAAGTTCAATAATTTTTTAATTTTAAAAGATCATCAAGGGTCATATGTCTGGTGCATAGTTATAGAGATGACCATAATTTCGTACTTTTAAGGGATATTGGGGAATTATAGAGTTTCAAAGAAGAGGATACTCTATGTGATTCCAAAAAGTGGGGGTTAGTAATGTATGAGTATTTTGGTTCTCTATGAGTGAATAACACATGGTAGATAATAGAATAACCACTAGGGAAGAAAGTACTTTAGAAAAAGTTTTAATTCTAGTTGAATGAATAGTTTGACAAAAGTAAGAGGTATAAGGTTAGGCAGGTTGGGAAAACATTTCTACAGAAGGAAGGTTTGGACTTCTTTGAGATATTTTCTTTGGTTGTTAAAAATTATACCATCCAAACTGTTTTAATCTTGGTTGATTTCAAAAAAAATTACCTTGACCAAATGGATATGAATACGTATTTTATTAAAGGATATTTAAAGGAATATGTTTATATAAATCTATTAGTTATATTTTTAGGCTATCTAAATTAGAGATTGGTGTGAAAAAAATAAGTCTTTGTGCTTTAAAATAATCACCATAAAGTTAGATACAAAATATTTTTTCCTTTATGGAAGAGAAATGTTTCATGAAAACTCATAATGATCATTACTATTATCCCAATGATTTCAATGAAAATGAATTCAAAATATTTCTTTTCTAAATGGATGATATGATATTGGTTATTCCAAATTTTTATCTAATTTAGATGTTAAAGGAGGACTTGTCTGGGATGTTTTAAGTAAAAGATCTTGGAGATGAAAATAAGATATTGGGTGTGAGGATTGAATATGATAGGAAAATCAAGATCTTGGTTTTATTTTAGAATTATTACATTTGTAATATTGTTGAGTGATTTGAAATGAATGGATGTAAGATAGTTTTAAATACTATGACTCGTCACTTTAAATTTTAAAGGATTAGACACGATTAACAAAAGAAGAAATAAATTATGGGAAAAGTTTCATATGCTTCAATTATGAGTTTTTCTATTTATTTTATGATGTACAATATTTTTTAAATTTCTCATGTAGTGGGAGTGGGGAGCCAGTTACAAGAAATTATAGGGAAAGATCACCGTGAATCTATAAAGTGTATTATTTGTAATCTCAAATAAAAAGAAGTTATATCTCTTTGTTATGGAGATGAAGATATGTTAATCAGGCCTATAGACGTAGACATTGGGGGTGATTTAAAATCTTATAATAGAACAATTGTATATATTTATACTTTTGGAGAAACCTCGTTCAGTTGGATGTCCATGTTACTACCGATGATTAAACTTTTTACAACAAAAAGTAAAGTATGTAGCTACTATAGAAGTAATTTAAAAGATTGTATGGTTTAAGTGTTTATTTTAAGAACTAGGATGTATTTAGGGGAAAATATTTATCTATAATGATATTCAGATTGTAATTACTTTGGATAAGAATCTAGATTTTTATTTGAGATCTAAACATATTGATCTTAAGTACCATTACAACCATAAGATGCTAGAAGATTGTGATTTAGAGTAAGAAAACATATATAGAAAATAAAATCTTGTTGATATTTTTATTAAGAGTTTATATTGAGATTTAACAAGGAAAAATCAATCCTCAGTTAGGATTAGAGAATATAAGGAGGAGGAGAAGCATTGTATACAATGAAAGTTGAAGGTGATTCCATGGTTTTCTCTAAAGTAGTATTCACGTGGGAGATTTTTGGGAATGTGTGATGTGTAATTATATATTTTTTAGGTTAGTTGACTCAAATGAGTGGTTCTAAAAGTTCTTCAGTTCATTGAAGTAGTGTTAGAGGCTGATTTTTATTTTTATATTCTTATCTCAAGGTGGTTTTATTCAATAAGTGTGAATAATACTTTTAGAAGTAGATGAAGTTTAGTTTTCTATGAAGAATTTGTAGATTTACTGGAGGAGGTTGTTGTGCTGAATATTTTTAAAAAATATCGATAGTGGTAATAGTGGAATAGATAAACTCACATATTATTTAGAGGTTGGTGCAACTAGATGACTGAGTGATACTCTCTATAAAGGGAAGCCACATCTACCATTTACTATAATATATTGACACTTTGTATAATTTTTTTATTAATTTATTTATCATTATGGGTGACTCATTAGTCAAAATGATTTTAGTTTTTGTCTATAGAGGAATGGAGTAATGAAATGTTTCTCCCATGGACATAAGACATTAAGTCCAATCCATGTAAAACCAAAGTGTTCATTATTTCTTTTATTTACTTTCTCTACATGAATGTTTTGTATTTGTTGTAGTGAATAGGATTGATGTTCATTTTTTTGACTTACTATGTTTATTTGGGTAAAAATTTTAACTTTCAAGTTCCTAAACACTAATATTCAAATAGATCCTTTCAGAATCTTTTCTTCAAGGTTATTTTTGATTGACTGCTTTCGATGGTGTTTCAGAATGATAGTGTGAGGAATTTCTCCCATATTTTTTTAGATTAAAATAAATGAAAATAGTTTTTATGAAATAATTTTATTATTTAACAAAGATGTATGTTGAAAAAATGTCCCATTTTTATAAATTGAATTAATTTTTTATACTACATATATACAATCCTAAAGTGAAAATTAGAGGGAATCCTCCAATGTCATCTCAGTACCTAGAGAGATAAACTAATAGGATAAAAATTAGATACAAATTTAATGATTTGAAACACTTTATTCCCTCATATTAGTACCAAATATTTTAATTACAAGATTTAGAGTTTATATAATGCTAGTGAACATCGCTATAAAAATCAATTTTTAGACTGTTGAAAGAAAGAAAACATCAAAATAGTTATTGATTGAATTAGTGACATCAATAGAATTTTTTTAATAATAATTAATTTAAGACATTATTTTGTTTAAATAATTAATTATAAATTACGGGTAATTAATGTATTAAATTATCCCAGATAACCTCGTCATGTTTTGAGGGAATATTCTTTAACAGTCATCACTCCTCAAGAATGATACTCCGTCCAGATCCTTTATGTGATATCATAGTGGTATATATTTTTAATTTTCTTTGTTAAAATTCATCTCCATGGTGTTACTCTAGTTACAATTATAATTTCCCACCCTTAAACATCACATATACTAGTGACTCTAAACTATAATTAACTTCCTTATATTGTCAAATATCCTTTAGTATTAGAGGTTTAAAGAGTTAGTTTATAACCTTTACATAAAAAACCAATAAATATAAAAAGTATAAACTTCTAATTAGTATATATTTTTCTAAAAATATTAAACTTATAAAATAGAACATGAATTATTTTCATGAAATGTATTCATGAATTTAAAGTTTATTTACTTCTTTTCCTTACCCATCCATAAACCATGTGAAAAAAATTTAAATTTTGTTTGGGAAAATATTTATCAGTAAGAGATATAAGAAGAATAAATCTACTAGTCCAATGAAAAAAAATGAAAACCCATAAAAACATTTCCAAAAAACATACCTTTTAATTTGAAAATATAATTATTTATCCCTCAAAAGGATCATTATCCTACTTTTGAAATTAAATGATTTCTATAAAAACTCATAAAAAAATAAAAAATTCATATAGGTGACTTGGGAAATAATCACCTTAAAACCATTACAAAACCCTTAAATTTGGAATAACCACATGACCAAATTCTAATATAATTCTTCAGAGAATATAATCATTACCCAATATATTGGAATGTAATCTGGGCACACCTATCATACAATCTATATCGGGCTTTCCTAGTGAAATCTGAGTTCACCCATAATATAAGCTATATCAGGATCATTCATTTGATATAATGGGGGTGAACCTTTCATAAACAATATACAAAGAATATATGTTCAATAAAACATTGAAAAACTCTTTTAAACCTATGTGAAAAACAAATTCAGATATTAAAAAATGATATAACCTTAATATTTTTTTCCAATACCAAAATATCTAGAAAAAGGGAAAGAGGGGCTTTATTTTATGAAAATATGAATTATTTTAGAGGAATAGAAATGAAAAAAATTGGTTACAACAATGAGTAAATTCATTGTCTATGTATATTTTAAAATATAACATTCCTTTTATCTTTAAAAAAAATTAAAAACAATACATAATATGATTTAATTTAAAAACCATTTATATAACATAAAAATTGATGTAAAATTACATTTATAAATATTTTATTTCCGTATAAAAATAACCATAACATTAAAAATATGTATATGGAAGAAGAATAATGTTTTAATGGAAACCATAAAAGAGGTTTTTTTAAATAATATCTCTTACCTTGAGTTCGACTAATCATATACGTTCTTTATATTAATTAATAAAAAAATTATGTTAATTTTATACTTTCTTAAGTGTTCGGATCACTATATTAATTGAGTTTTATTTGTTTCCAATGAGGTCCATAAATGTCAATGATGGTTAAAAACACCATCCTAAGTGAAATGGAGAATAGATAACAGACGATTGATGCATTGATCTTGAAAGTTCAAAGAACTTGTATCATTTGTGATACAATGTTTATAACATTGAAGTAGAATTCCTTTAAAGATGAATGAAGTACTTTGGATTTGATAATCCAAAATGAAATGAATAGGAGAATAATGTTGAAGAAGAGTCTTGTAATTTTAGGTGTACATGCACATATTTTAATATGGCCATGCATTTCACATAGAAATCATATTTTTGGCATACAGAAATTTGGGCCAACTCTTGAGCTAGCTAGCCAGCGTTCAACCCAATGCATATGCGAGACCACAAGGGGTAAACCATGCCCATGCAGAAGCCAGGACAAGGATAGGCCCAAGAGAGGTGGATGGTTCATAGGGAACACCACCATGTAGGGAAGCACAATAGAACAAGAAGGAAGAGTGGGCACTAAGAGTAAGCCCGCAAAGAATTGGTGTGGGGCGGGACCAGAGGGGGGAGAGGATAATTCTGAACTGATGATAAGATGACTTTATTGATAAATTGTGCCTATCCTATATCACCGTTTTGATGTGGGACAACATTTTAAAAATACATATGTAATCTTAGCTGCTCATCTCATCTCTCATCTCGGTCGACCATCCGATCAGTCGTGACATTTGATCATCCAAATCTTCACCACTCATTTGATCTCGTGTTGCGTGCGTTTGAACCAAGGCCACCTGATCCTCTTGCGATATTCGATCCATCCCGTGCCATCATCTTCAACCCCTCAACACCACTTCTATCCACCGACAACACTGCTCTCACCAAGGATGAATATCGACCTCCATGGATGATCCTTATCCATCGAAGAAGTGTCTTATGATTTAATTGAAACTATGCATGCAATATACATCTCAAATGCATGCGATATCTCGAGGAAGAATGTTTGTCTGAGGAAACAATGTTTCCAAGGCCACGTGGGGTCAAGCGAGATTCATTCCTGAGAATTGTGCATGAGATCTTAACTCCATGCATGATGATAGGATCCTGTGTTCAAAGAGGAAGAAAACTGAGGATCTCAGCAAATCTTCACCCATGGGTTTGAATATTTTCAAAACCCAAAAAATCTAGAGAATTCAAACAATGATCCAAGCAGCCTTTCACATGGTTTTTGAACATGGAATAGGAACTTCCCTCACCTTAAGAGGAGGAGTCTGAGAGGAAGAATTTTGCTTCTCCCTTATTCCTAAGAGATCGTGTTTTCGAAAAATAGAGAATCTCTATGCATCAATTCGTGAAGAGCAAGCATTGTACCACAAGTATTCAAGGCTCCGAAAATAAGAGATCCTGCAATCCTTTGAATGGTGCTAAGCACCCTCAAATAGCTTCGTGAAGAACTAGTTACCGCAAAAATGTGATTGGTTCTTCAAACCTTCATTGTTCTTTGTGAAGGCTGAAAAATCTTGAACCAGTTTTTGAGTCTTTAACCTCCCACTATGCTTCAAGAATTCAAGCACACTGTTCAAATATGAACCACACATTCTATGGGTGAAGGAGAATACCCGTGTCCATTCTGGTTCCACGAAGAAATGTGAGAACACCCTCCTATCTTCATTATTATATTCTATTATTTATATGGGTTCTTTTATAAGAGAAGGGTATTACACGTTGCATTCACTCATGTGAATGGTTTTAAGAAAGCCCTATGCCTTGAGTTATTGGTTGAAGAAGAAGCTCACACAAATAAAGGGTTTCACCCATTCGAATTTAAAGATAAATAACACACCTAAAGAAACACCCTAACTAAGTGCAAGAGGAAGAAAGAAAATAAAGAGGAGGAAGATGTTGAGTGTGTGTGATTTAAAAGAACCATATCCATTAAGGGTTTTCACACAAGAAGAATAAGAATAGATTTCATGCTTCCATGCATGCACATGCATACGTCAAGACACATAAATAAATGAACCAAAATAATTGTATGCATGTGTGTGAAGAAGAAGAAGAAGAAAAAAAGGTAAGATAAGGTTAAATAAATATTCTATATGAATGATCAGATGCATTAATGAACAACAGAGAAGAATTGATTCAGATGATTCCAATTAAACCGATATTCATTACTTGAATAATCACATTGGTGTATGTGATTATAGCCAAGAATAAAGAAGAATTTCTAGTGCAGTTGGTTGTTTCACCAAGGAATAAGAGAGAAGAAGAATAGTGTAGTAGGTTTTTTCACTAAGAATAAGAAAAAATAGTAACTAATGTATTTGGTTTTTCGCTAGGGACGGAAATAAAGGAGGATGAATATCTTGCCTACTGCTTTGCAAGTAATCAAGTGAAGAGCATTAAACAAGATCAAGAGAAGAACCTAGATTTTGTAGAAGGAAGAAGACTATCCTAGATGGCAGTATAAAGAACCAGAAAGTGTAATGGTGTATCTTAATTGTTTAAAGTTTTAAGAGGATTATCTCCCTTCCCCCTCCAAGTGTAGGGAGGCACACATATTAGATGATTTTTTTCCTAATTGATCCACTGTAACAGAATATCACATTGTAGTGGAGAATACATGCACTGGTCATTTCCATGCATGGAAAGGACGTAGATAATCTTATTGAGTAGTGAACCTTGTAAAAATATCATGTGTATATTTTTACTACTATCTATTATTGCATGTGACAGGGAAAAGAGAATAAGAGAATCATGATCCTAACAGGTCAAGAGGTACATGGATAAAATGTTGGAATAGGTATAATAAGTCCCCAATATTGATACACACTCATATTATTGTTAGGTATATCCCAAATAGGTCCTCTCATTAAGAAAATTTTTTATGTTAATTATACCATTATTTCATTTATTACCATGTTATATAAAATTACATAAGATATTAAATTCACATTATGCGTTTTGATGATATTCAGCTTGTATGTCAGAAATGTATTCGGTAGGATGAATATGGTAAAATAGTTCAATGTTACACCATATAAATAATAATAATAATGAAATAATTACCATTTTTATAAATCAATCATATTTTTGAAACCAATTTTGAATCATGGTTATGAAAAATGATCTATGTGACAATCATGGAGATGGTAGTTCGTACATACGTATGAGTAACGTTTACATTTCTCAATGATCATTATGATATGAAGGTATGTATTATTTTATCCTTATATAATGATAATAATATAATAAATATCATATTAATCCATTAAAATTACTTATATATATCATCCATGTGATGTGGTGATGAATAACGAATCACATCGCATCGTGGAGGTGGTAGTTAAAACGTACTCATGAATAACATTATTATTTTCAAATAAATTGAATGGAAAAGAGGTAATGATATATTATATTTTAAGAATTATAAATATTTCATTAATATTATATATAATCATTAATTCAATCATTATAATATATCCATGAGATATGGTTATGGGAATATAATTACATCAGTTAGCGGGTTGGTAGTCTGCCATACACAAGAATGATGGTTTCCTTTCCCATTTGATGGAATAGAATAAAGATATAAGTTGTTACATTAATATAAAAAAATATTTATATTTATTATAACGGTGTTATTATATAGGAAAAGTTAAGGAAGATTTGAAGAAGGTGGAAGAAGAAATAAAACTGATACACTCGATTAAAAACAATACATCTTCTTCATACAACCACCTTTTCATAACACCTTAACACCACCAAGGTTGGTATTATGAACTAAATAAGGACTATATAAAATGGGTTTGAATTATGGGAAGGTATTAGTTTAGTTTTGTTCCCAAAAAATGAGTTTTCTAGTGAAAATTAAATTAATGAAGAGATTCCCTTTTTTAAGAGAGGGGAGAGGCACACGTGGAATTTCTTACAACATGAAATTAATATAAATTAATTTTGAATTCAAAATGTCTCAAAACTAATTTATTTAAAATATAGTATAAATATAGATTAAAAAATATTTCTTCAATAAAAATTATATAAGTATTGATTACATTTTATCTTATATTTCTATTTTAAACCCTTGTTTACCCCTTCTACACTTACCATGAAAATATGTTTTTTTCACTTTTTGAGGGTCAATAAAGTTGTTATAAATTGAAAAAATTAACCATAAATGGACCACAATTGATATTATTAACCATATTCTAATAAATTTTCTGAATATATTTTTTTATTAATTTTATATCATTTAATAAAATATTATTTTATATAATATTTCATTAATGTCAATTTTTATAACTATTCATTACATTGATTTTATTAACCTAAAAAAAAGTAAAATTAGAAAAAAAAATATTTTAATACATCCCTAAAATTTTATTTTAATCAATAAAATTCTTTGATCTAATTAATTATCTCAAATTATATTGTGTTTAATATTTTTAATATTATTTATTTTTTTTATATTAATTTAATAATTACTACGTCAGCATTGTGTAAAATTTTTACGTACTAATTTCCTCACTAAAAATTAAAAATAAATTATCATGAATAATAAAAATAATTTATATTTCAAAATATTATTTATAATTTAAGATAGCTTCTGGATAACCCTATGCTAAAATATTAAAGTTATTAAAAACAAGAGTGTGACATTTTTGACTTTTGTTTAAAAAAAATATTACTAAGGCTATAATCGTATATGTAAGATACAATACCTTTATTATGGTTTCTTGCTTATGTTTCAGTTTGAGTCCTTTATTTTGGTCAAATAAGTATTTACCAAAGTTCATGTGAAGGATTGGTGGTGTTTTGGGGGTCAATTACATGAAAATATAGGAAAAAAGAGTTCTGGGAATATTACATGGTTTGAACAAAGTTTGTGAAAACCATCAAGATCATCGTAGGTAACTATGCCTCCTTGGAAAGAGTATTTCATATAGTTACTGCATGGTTAAGGAAACCATGTGGAATTCCTAGGAAACTGTGAAAAATGGGGATTTTGGGATAGTGTATCTTGCATGGTTTTCACACTGTTTGGAAAACCGTGCGGGAAAACCGTCCAGCCCAATAAAGTTGAGAAATTTACAAAATTTACACTATGATAATTTTAACTTCAACTCATGATTTTCCTCCTTCTTCCACCTTTGAACCCCTAGTGATAATCCAAGCTTTTAAGATATCCCAAGAGGCATTTCTCCTTCAATTCTAGGCTATTTGGAGTGCCATCAGTTAGGAACTCAAAATCTAGATAAGTCTAATCTCCTCCTTATTTTTGTTTTCAGTTTAGGGTTTCCAATTATTACCTACCTCTATACAAATCTCTAAAACCCTTTTTTTGGAGAGATTTATAGTGAAGCTATAAAGGGGTGTTGAATCAGGATCCAAGGCCTTTATTAGGTGTGAGTTTTACAACAGATCCAAGGTTGGTCTACTAGTTATAACCCATAGTTTCTTTTGATATTTGGGCTTTTTTGGGTTAATTTCTTGGTGACCCCTTACTGTTAATGTGATAATTTTATGATATTTGGAGTAATGGGTGTTTAAGTGATGAATAGAGACCCTCATTGTCCCCATGGGACACATAGAGGAAGACTGGACCTTTACAGGTCCACCCATGGGGTGAGTCGATATTTTTTTGGACATATAAGTTAGAAAAGTATGAGAAAGGTTGTCTTGTAACAATGTAGATCTCATAACAAGCATGTTGAAATGTTAAATAAGAGTGGAAATTAATAGTTGTAATATACCTATTCTTAGCAGTGGCATAAGGGATTGATTGTCATGGTAATAAAAATGGGTTAAATTAGTTAAATGGGGGTTGTGCCTTGTGTCTAATGAAATATGTTGAAAACACAAAGTGGGTTGGTATGTATGAAATTCTGAACACATGGGTTTGGGTTATGGATAGTGAATTGATAAATACTGTTAATGGGGTGAGAAATGGGAAAGATAATTGGGCTAATGGCATATGTATTATAAAATGGAATTGTGAATGAGCTACGACATAACATTGAACTCCATGATTGATTGTTGTGAAACATGATTTTTATATTTATGGGTTGTAATGGTTGTGATATAGATAAATGTGGTAAATGGATAAATAAGAAGGTGAAAATGTCTAGGTGGTGGGATTAAGTACTGATGCTCCTCCCACAGGTAGGGTTGGACTGATGGTCTAACCTATCGAGGAATTCACAGGTTGGGGAGTCGAACTGATGCTCTATTCCCCCAATGGTTATATTCAATGAAAATTCATGGACTTATTTTCCAAGGTATGTGCACTTATTACTTGATATGCTAATCCCTAGTGTGTTAGGGAATTGACTTGATATCTTATGATAAATGATAAATGTCATTAATATTGGGTGAATTAGGTAAATGTCAAAACCATGGATTACCTATTTATGATGAACTAAATGATGAAATGATGTACATCATAAACATGGAACAATAATCCTAATAGTAATAACAAACTTTTCATTCTTAAATAGGGTACCCCTATGGTCCTTCACTTAATTTCCATTCATCTTTACTTGCATGCACTATATGCTAGACCGTATATTTTGTAGACACCATTGGTGGTAGCCTACTTAGTTGTACTCACACCCTACTCCGGCCTCCATTGGGTACCCGAGTAGATTTCATGCTTTTAGACCAGGATAAGGGAAAGGGACCTATGCTATGGAGTTGAGTTGGACATGGGACATGCATGGATGAGGTTCTTGACATAGAGTCAGGAACATTTTGGGAATCTGTTATTTTCTTTATTTTGGGTTTTTTTCACTTTCCATTATAGAATGACATGACATGATTATTATTTCTTGTGGTTGTACCAAATTTGTAAGACATTTGGCTATTCATTCTATTGGTTGTTTCTTATTGTTTCTGCTTTTTGTGTTGTGATATGATATCGATTACTCTGATAAATAGGGTATAGAATCCCCACATGACCAATCTATACCCTCACTTCTAGTCGGAAACCTCTACCACACAGGGAGGCACACATGAGGTCATGTGGCGGCCCGGCTTGGGGAACCGGTTTAATGGCACCCGAGTCGGGGACGTTAAAAAGTGGTACTAGAGGAGTTCTTTTATGATTTATTACTATTTGGCATTGGTAGACAAGAGATTAAGAAAATTTCAAGACATGGTAATGAGATCATTTGTGGGAGTAGTTATCCCAAGTATTGTGAAAACCCATGTTGCCCTGGGAGGGAATTGTTGTTATCGATTGCGTGTTATTACTATTGATGATATTTCACCATTGGGTGGTTCACATGTGATGTGATGTGACTATTTTATGATATTTGTCTCATGGCCAGAATGACATGAGTTGGTTTATTCATGCATCATTCTAGGATCCTATGTATATAAGTGACATGCATCATAGTAGAAACACACAAGCAGGGTGTGTGGGATGTAATGGGTGGGATACATTTGATTTTCTTGAAATTAGTGAAATGTTGTATAATGAAATGAGATAAATGGGTAAAAATGGAAGTGAAAATGCTATGTAATATTAAAATAATGATTCTTGATAAAGAGAGGAAAGTTAATTAATATATTGTAGAAGTAAATTGGGATATAGAAATTGTTTTAAAAAGGTGTAAAAGGTGGGGCTTGTAATCATGTGAGTTGGTCACCCCATGTTAGACATGGACTTAGGAAGGATTGTTGATGGTAGAATTATAGATATAATAAATACCAATGGGATGTGTATGTAAAATGGGTTGTTAACGTATAGTGATGATCCTTTCCTCATGCCTTGTAAAAGTTTCATGGTTGTGTTCTAAAATGCTCATGTTTGGCATTATTTAGAAATTCCACCATGAAGGTGTGTGCTAGTTGAGAGACTAGAGGATATTGTTGAGAATTCTATTATAGTATTGGAGAAATAAGTCTTAGTGGTTTTGGATGATAGGGAAGATAAAATCTATGAGAACTTTTCTTGTTTTATGGAGATGATGGAATGGGACCCATGGGGGGTCACACTGTATATGTTCGAGTTTACGAGGGAGTTTCAGCTGTATAACCCTCTAACCTTTACTAGAGAGGGTGGGATAGAGGAAGATGAGTTCCAGATAGAGTCTATCCATACAATTATTGAACACCTAGAGACTCCTTGTGAGAATCGAGTTAAGTTGGAAGCCTATATGTTGCGAGGTCAGACAAATAATTGGTGGGATATCGTAGCTCATACTGAGAAAGTAAAGGGAATGATGTGAGAGAGGTTTTGGGAAAAGTTTCTAGATCAATACTACCTAGAAAAATTAAGGTAGGATAAAGATTAGGAGTTTATGATTTTGACATAGGGGACGATGTTAGTAATGGAGTATGCATCCCAGTTCACGAACATGCAAGGTTTTGTTCCCGCTTTAGTGGGAGATGAGGTAGCTATGGAAAGGTGCTTTCTGGATTTACTTCAGCATGAGATCATATACTAGGTAAATATCTTTCGACTGAAGAGGTTTGATGAGGTGGTGGATCAGGCCCTCATCTAATAAGTAAAACTAAAGGGGGCCTCTGGAAGAATACATGGATTTCTGGTGTGGATAACTAGTGGCATGACTTTTAGTAGTAGGAAGCACCATTTTGAAAATTTCCACTTGGGAAGCGATAGAAAGTACAATCGGAAAACAAAACCAGTCTTTTAGTTTAGTGATTGAGTTTGCTGCTACCTGTGAGGAAGGAAAGGACACATGAGATGTCAGTGTTCCTGACCACATGTTGAGTACATATCAAGTGGAAGGATAGACCATGTGAAAAGGTTATGTAGGAACCCACGACATACAAAAAGTGTTGGAGGGCCAAGATCAGTGTAGAGTGCAGGTAGGGGATCAATTACCCCATATTGGGAAATAAGTTGGATCTTTATAGGCTATACTGGTAGGGGTGGTGGATGTGTAACTTCAGGTATAGACCATTTGTACCAGTAGTGCCTTGCAGCACAGGGTACTCAGGCTGGATCCCAAGGTTGAGGGACATTCCGTCTTCACATAGTTATGTCTACACCTAGAGGTGGTGAGTCTGGAACTTATACTATTTGAGGTATGATTCTTATAGCTTCCACACTTGAAAATTATCTATTTGACACATGTTTCACACATTTTATTATTTCGACGAAGTTCGTAGTAGTGTTGGGCCTAACTGTGGAAAGTGCATGTGGAGTATGTCACTTGACACATAGTTGGGGGTGGGTGTTAAAAATATAAGGTGGTGCAAATATTTTTCCTTAGAGGTCAGTGGATGTAATTTCCTATGGGATTTGTTTGTTGTAAAGATGTCAATATTTGACATGATATTGTGTATGGATTGGTTATTGGAGTATCAAGCGCATATCAATTGTTATCAACATTAGGTAATGTTAATATCTCCCGATGGAGACGTTTATTTCCTTCATTATGAGTGGGATGCTCGAGCAGGCCATGTAGGGAAATTTTGTCATTAGTTGAGAGAGATCATGAACCAAGTGTCATTCCTTGTTCTTGATGATGTAGAAGTGGAGCAACATGTCTTTCCTCTTGTGGTGGATCAGTTCCCGGATGTGTTTCTTGAGGAATTATCAGGACTAACACCTAAGAGAGATGTTGATTTTACACTCGATTTTATAGCAAGGGAACAACCGATTTCCATTCCATAATATCGAATGAATTTGAGAGAACTCCATGAGATTAAGAACCATTTGGAAGAGTTTGACAGGAAGGGATTCATTCACCCATGTACATCACCCTAGGGATCTCCAATCCTATTTTCTAAGAAGGTTGATGAATTAAAGATATCATGTATTAATTATAGGAATCTGAAGAAGATAAATGTTAAAAACCTATACCCTCTTCCTTGGATTGATGAATTGTTTGACCAGTTCAGAGGTGCCTTAGTGTTCTCTAAGATTGACTTGAGATCGGGAAACCCTCAGTTGTGGGTGAGACCCTCTAACGCACCACAGACAACTTTACAGAGTAGGTACAGGTTGTATGATTTTTTGGTGATGCTGTTTTGGTTGACCAATGCACCGACTATGTTTATGGTGCTAATAAATAATATATTTTCCCCTTATTTAGATCAGTTCATGGTTTTCTTAGTAGATGACATCTTAGTATAATCACAAACTCTTGGCGATCAGGCCCAACATCTTTACATTGTCTTGATTATACTAAGACAGAATATGCTTTACAACAAGATATAAAAATGTTAGTTCTATATTAATAAGGTGAATTTCATGGGGCATTCCATTTCTGAGTTAGGTGTATCGGTGGATTTAGAGAAGGTGCAGGATGTGGTGTCTTGGGAGTATCCTAAGAGTGTTTCTGATGTTCAGAGCTTTCTTATTATGGATCATTATTATCAAAGGATCACTATGGATTTATCCCATTTGGAAGAACCACTCTCAAGACTAACCAATAAGTGTGTTAATTTTGAGTTTTTTGGGGCGTATGATGTTCATTTTAAATAATTAATGAAGCGGATGACTACTGTAACAATTCTAATCTTACTTGAACCTGGTAAGAAGTAAACTTTGTCTTGTGATACATCTGGTGTGGGACTTGGGGAAGTGTTGATGCAGGATGATCGAGTTTTAACTTACAGGTTGAGATAGTTGATACAACATGAAATAAACTATCCTACTCATGACCTTGAGATAGCTTCTATAGTTTATAACATAAAGTTTAGGAGGCACAACTTGTTGGGAGGGCGATTCATGGTGTTTTCTAATCATTATAGTTTAAAGTATATATTCTATTAGAATGTTTTAAATCTTTGACATTGAAAGTGGTTTGAGTACCTGCAATACTTCAATTTTGAGTTGGTTTATACACCAGCAAAAGGGAATAGTGTTGCTGATTCTCTAAGTCAGAAGACTCAGAATCAGGTGGTTCAAGAATCAAACTCTGAATGGAAAATGATGTCTTTTTTTTCAGAGATGCACCTACATAAACAAGATGGGTATAGACGGATGAACCTTGCATATTTAGCAATTGTTTATATAGTTTTCAGCTGGGTCCAATAGAGATAGCTGTAGGATCTAGAGTGTTTGGATATGAAGAAATGTATTAAAGGTGGGGAGTCACCTTCTAGTTGGGCCTTGGATAGTGATGGGATCATCTCCATTATTGGCTTCGTGGTAGTACCAGTGTGTTTTTAGGAAGAGTTTATGCGTGAGTTCCATGCATCATGGTGGGAATTAAATCAAGGCTTGGCTAAGATGTATTGTGGTCTTCATAGTTAGTATTAGTGGTCGGGGATGAAGAAATACATTACAGGTTTGTGGCGCGATGCCTTTCCTCTCAATAGGTAAAGGCAGAGCATCAATGTCTAAGTGGTTTGTTACAGCCAGTTCCCATTCATGAATGGAAATTGAATGAAGTAACAATGGACTTGGTAGTAGGACTTCCAAGGATGCCTTGGAATAATGACACAATCTGGGTCATTGTGGATTATTTGACTAAAGTACCTCATTTCTTGCTGATCCAGGAGACATATACATTCGACCAGTTGGGTGAGTTGTATGTTTGGTAAATATTGAGATTTCATGGTCTGCTAAAAAGCATAATTTTATATTGTGATCGGAATTTTATAACGCACTTCTGGAAGGGATTACAGAAGGCACTTGGTACCCATGTTTTGCTGAGGACGACATATCACCCACAAATGGATAGACAGTTGGAACGTACGATTCAAGTATTGGAGGACATGTTAAGAGAATGTGTGATGGATTTTGGTGGTCCATGGGAAAATAACTTATCACTCGTTGAGTTTACCTACAATAATAGTTTCCAAGATATGATTCATATGGAAAAATTTGAGGCACTTTATGAGAGAACATGTAGATATCTATTGTGTGGGTTAGAGGTTGTGGAATATGAATTGTTAGGATTGAGTCTTGTGCAAGATAATTCAGATAATGTTCATTCGATTTAGAAGCACAAGATGACAACTCAGAGCAGACATAAGTCATATGAGGATCGACATCATATACCTGTTGAGTTTGTGGTGGGAGATAGTGTGTTTCTTTAGGTTTCCCCAAGGTTGGGTGACTATCACATTTGGAAATCGAGAAAGTTGGTGCCCAGGTACATGGGTCCTTTTGAGATCGCAGAGAGGATCGGACCAGTGGCTTACCAATTGGCTATTCCATAGAGGTATGGTGGGATGAATGGTGTTTTTCATGTTTCTCAACAACGAGAATATCACTCTAATCCATCTCATGTGATAAACATTGATGATTATGATCTTGATCCTGATACATCCTTTGAGGAGAATCTAGTTCGTATTGTGGATCATAGTGAGAAGTTTTTATGGGGTAAGGTTGCACGTTTGGTTTGTGTTCTATGGGAGGATTAAAATTTATGAGAAGAAACTTGGGATCGAGAGTCAGATATGTTGGCCTAGTGGCCCGATCTATTTGCACCATAAGCTCAATGATTCATAAGAAGAGAGGCTTGAGGATGATCCGTCCTAAGGTGGGGAGGTTCTAAGATCTGTCACCTTTATTAAGGTTTGTTTTTATTTATGATTAAGTTTAAGTCCTTTATTGCTGTCAAATAATTATTTCCCAATGTTAATGTGAAGGATAAAGGGTTTTATGGGGGTTTAGGACATGAAAATAGAGGAAAAAGAAGTTCTGGGAATGTTTCATAGTTTGCGCATGGTTAGTGAAAACTATGCAAAACTCGTAGGAAACCGTGTGAAAATGGATTTTGGGACAGTGTCTCTCGCATGTTTTGTGCATTTTTTTAAAGCCATGCGGGTAAACCGTGTAGCCTAGTAATGTTGAGAAATTTACAAAATTTCCACTTTGGGATTTTGACCCCAACTCAGGATTTCCTTATTCTCCCTTTGAACCCTAGTGACGAGCCAAGCTTCCAAAATCTTCCAAGAGGCGTTTCTCCTTCAATCCTAGGCTGTTTGGAGTGACTTTAGTTTTGGATTGAAGATCCAGTTAAGTCTAATATATTCCTTGTTTCTCGTTTTGGTTTAGGGTTTCCATTTCTTCCCCATATTCATCCAATGCTCTAAAACCCCTCTTTTTATATTAGATTTAGTTTGAAGCTTCAAAGGGGTGTTGAATCAGGATACAAGGCCTCAATTAGGTGTGCGTTCACTAACAGATCCATGGTAGGTGGTCTACAAGTTATATCCCATAGTTTTATTTGAGATTTGTGCATGTTTGGGTTTATTTTTTGGTTACCCCTTATCGTGCTTGTGATCATTTGATGATATTTTGTGTAATTGGTTTTTAAGTTATGAATATAGGCCCCCATGGTCCCCATGGGACATATAGAGGATAACTTTACCCTTTTAGGGTCACCCAAGGGGTGTGCCGATACTTTTTGAACCTAGAAGTCAGTTAGGTATAATAAATGTTGTCTTATAACAATGTAGATCCCTTGAAAAGAATATTGAAATGTTGAATGAGGGTAGAAATAAATTATTGTAATTTTCCTGTACTTAGTAGTGGCTTAAGGGATTGTTTTTCATTATAATAAAAATGGGTTAAATTAGTTAAATGGGGGTTGTACCTTGTAGTTAATGAATTATATTAAAAACCCATAGAGGGTTGGTATGTATGAAATGTTGAACGCATGGGTTTTGGTTAAGGATAGTGAATTTATGAATATTGTTAATGGGGCGAGACACGGTAAAGATAATTGGGCTAATGGGTCATGTATTGTAAAATGGAATTGTGAATGGGCTATGGCATAACATTGAATTCCATGATTGATTGTTGTGAAACATGATTTTTATATTTATTGGTTGTAATGGTAGTGGTTTGGATAAATGTGGTAAATGGATAAATAAGAATGTTCACATGGATTGGTGGTAGGATTAGGGACTGATGCTCCTCCCACAAGTATGGTTTGACTGATGCTCTAACCTACCCAGGAATGCACAGGTTGGAGAGTCAGACTGATTCTCTATTCCCTCAATGGTTATATTTAATGAAAATAACTAGACTAAGAATCCAAGGTAAGTGTGGTGATTACTTAATATGATCATCCCTAGTGAGTTAGGTAATTTGATTATACTCTTATGAGAAATGATAAATATCATAAATATTGGGTAAATAAGGTAAATTTATAAACCATGGATTTCATGTTGATGAGGAACTAAATAACAAGATGATGTACATTATGAACTTGGAACAATAATCCTAATAGCAACAGAAAAGTGATGATTCTTAAATAGCGGTCCCTTATTTTATTCCACTTACTTTCCATTCATCTTTACTTGCATGCACTATATTCTAGACTAGATATGTTTTAGACACTATTGGTGGTGGCCTAATGAGTTGTACTCACACCCTTCTTGGGCCTCCATTGGGTACCCGAGCAGATTTCATACTTGGAGGTCAGGACAAGGGAAAGGACCCTGTTCTAGGCAGATGAGTTCAACATGGGACATGCATGGATGAGGTTCCCAACATGGAATCAAGAGCATTTTTTGGGATTCTTCTTCTTTCTTTATTTTGGGCTTTGTTCACTTTCCATTGTAGCATGACATGACATGTTTATTATTACTTGTAGTTTTACTCAGTTTGGAAGACGTTTGGTTGTGCATGCTATTTATTTTTTCTTATTGTTTCCACTATTTATGCTATGATATGATGTGGATTACTCTAATAAAGAGGGTATATTCTCCCTACGTGACCAATCTAGACCCTCATTGCTAATCAGAAACCTCTAGCATATCGGGAGTCGCACTTGAGGTCATGTGATGACCCAACTCAGGGCACCATTTTAGTGGCACCTAGGTCGGGGACGTTACAACATACAAGTAGAAAAATTCTATATAACAGAATATTGGAAAATTTGGGATGAAATGGAAACATAAAATAAAATTAAGTAAATTGTTAGGGTTATTTTATAATACTTATTTTTTTATTTTTAACTTTAATTACCCGATTTACCCGCACAAAAATTACTAAGGCCACTGTTCATACTGGAAAAAAATAAAAGAAAACTATTTAAAAAATTTGGATTCAAAGATCCAAAATATAGAATCAATTTTTAAATATTCTAGACACAAAATTTTTATAATTTAATTTTTAATTAATCCAGCAAAATGTGATGAAAAATAATTTTCTAGAAAAATGAAATTTTTATGTAAAAATGTTTTTATACTAACATAATATATAAAATTCGTTTTCAAAAACCATAATTTTATTATTTTAAATTAAAAGGAACTAATTTAATTTTAAAAATAATAATAGATAGATACTCTATAATTTTTTGAAAAGAAATAAAATTTTTAACAATAAGATCATAATTTTTCACCATTTAATAAAAAAATAATCATTTCATAAAATTCTAAAAAAATCACCATAACATAATTTTAATAAATGAATTAAAAAATTAAATTCAAATTATTTATTTTTAAATTAATATTTTTTAAATAAAAAATTAAAATAAAAGTGTTTGACAAAAATATTTCCTTTTTGATTTTAAAAATTACTTAAAATTTTAATAACAAATATAACTCTATAATATATAATTAATGAATATTTATAAGACATGAAAATGATTTATTATAACTTTAACTAGGTTGTTAAATTCTATCCAGCTTTTATAAATTGTTTCTTCATAATTGTATTCATTAATTAAACAAGTGGAGATGCCTTTCCCTTATAGCATTACAGACTCCCATGTTTCTACATCAAAAATATGATTTTCCAAAAATGTTTAACCGAGTGGATTACCTTGTTTTACAATAATTTCTCTCTATAATCAAGAATATTAATAAGATATTCCTCATAAGAAAGTATTCTTTCCAACTAAAATACATCACGACTCAAAACATGAAAATAATCTAGCACATATTTTCTTAACATTGAAACATGAAAAACATTATGTACCTGGGATATACATGGAGGCAAAGACACTCAGTAGGGAACTGATCCAAATTTATCAAGGGTTTCATATGGTTTAATTAATTTTGGACATAGTTTTTATTTTTTTTACTAAAACTCATAAAACGTTTCCATGGAGATACTTTAAGAAAAAAATGATCACCAACCATGAGAGAAGGATCTTTCCTCAGGGTATTCACATAGCTTTTATGCCTGCTCTAAGATTCCCCTATATGTTTCTAAATTACACTCACCTTCTCAGTAGTTTCCGTTACCAATTATGACTCCATCAACCTCATTTATGCCACTTCATCCAAAACTGATAGAGTCTTACATTTCTTTCTATATAATCCTTAAAAAATATCTATCTATTTATTAGAATGAAAAATGTTATTATATAAATACTTTAGTAATAAATTTGTTAATCCCAACATCCCTAGTAATACACTAATCAAGAATGAATAATGACTTCCATGGCATGAATTGTTCATTTTGACTATCCATCATATTAAGGATGAAAATATGTACTAAAATTTAATTTAGTGCCCAATGAATTTTGATGTCCTCTCAAAATATTTGAAGTGAACCTTGAATCAAGGTCATATATAATGGATTAAGGAACTCCATGTAACCTAACTATCTTCTTGAGATACATTAGATAATCTTTTTTTGAAAACATAGTATCTCTAATGTGATGGAAATTCATAGATTAAGTTAATAAATAAAAAATAACCCAAAATTAATTATTAACTTGAGATGTCTTTTATAATCCCACAATGATATACATGGATATATATTTCTATTTCCACTTCAACAATATAATTGGATGATGTATCTGCTTTATTAATTTTTATTCTTATTTAACATGTTGAAAATTTAAAGAATTAATGGTAAAGTCATCAATATCTATTTTAATTACATACCACCAGTAATGCTCCCAAAGGACTGTGTACATCTTAGTGCTTCCATGAAAAAAAATTATAGAACTATGAGCTTTAGTCAAAAATTCTTTCTTCAAATTAGAATCACAAGGAACACATAATATCATTCCAAATAAAAAAACACCTTATTTTCAATATTAAATTCAGTAAACTTTCCTTTATTAAAAAATTACACATTTTCCAGTAATCCATGATTTTAATTTTTAACTCTCTTAATTTTAGCTATCAATGTTGACTACACTGAAACAATAGAAATAGAGGATATTCCTCAATCGATAACTTTTAGGCAAAAATTTATCAAATAATCAAACTGAGGGTCATGTTCCAAACATAACGTGGTGAATGCAACATTATTTTTCCAACTCAAATAATCAAATACTTTGTTTTTTTTCTATGATGATAAATAATCATGCATTACTAATCCTTAATTAGTTATATCCATATTCATTGTCTCAAGTTTAACTATTTCTGAGTGAATATATACTTTAAACTTATATAATTAGTATATAATTCCTAATTGTCTCCATATTAATTATTCCTCCAAATTATTAAATAAATAACCAAAAAAACTAATTCCAAATAATTTATAGGATAATTTAACCCATGATGTTTTAGTTTCCATGAAGTATAAGTAATTACATGATTATGTTTCATCAGAACGCAACCAAGTACCTTCAATGAATCATTTCTGTAGATGAAAAATTAACCATATCTAGAGGGAGAATAAAAAATTATAGAATTCCACAATATTATATTAATTTATGAAAAAATTCATTACATTAATTTATCTATATGAATTTAACTCCCATTAAAGTTAACATAGTCATTGGGATGGATAATCGACCAATGTTTTCCAAACACCACTAGTAGTAAACTGTTAAATAAATAAAACTACTAATGCTTATAAAATTTGTAGTTATTAGACACTCTTTAACAAATTTAGTTTTTTCAGGTCAAACTTTATTAATTTTTTGAAAAAATACATCCATAGAGAGAAATTTCTTGCAAGCAAATTCATACTTTCAAAATTTTCCATATAGTTTCTTTTATTTTAATGTTTTATATAAATACTATGGTTACATTCATGATCCTCATGAATTTTATAAAACACCAATATGTCATAAATAAACACAACCAAAAACTTATACATGTATTCATTTAAGGCACTAGTCATAAGATCTATGAATATAGATGGAACATTAAACAACCCAAAAAGAATAACTATAATTGTTTCCACATCTAGTCTGAAATTTAGTATTTGGAATATCTTCCACCTTCACCTTCTACTAAAGTTACCGCAACTGAATATAAATATTCAATAAAATACTGAACTATATGGAGCTGATTGAAAAAATCATCGAAATGATGAAAATGATTATTGTTTTTAATAGCTATGTTATTCAAAGATCTATAATCAATATAAAGCCTCATTATACTGTCATTTAAAAAAAGGAGAATCCAATGGTGAAGTACTAGGATTAATGACTCCTTTATTTAGAAACTCATATAATTTCTTTTTTATGTTTCAAAATATTTACTTGATCCATTCAATAAGGGGTATTAGAAATTGGTTTAACATCAAACACTAAGTCAATAGTAAATCTAACATTCTGATCAGGAATAATACCAAAAAGATTATTCAAAAAAATATCCATATATTCATTCACTACTTTGAAATCACTAATATTTATGGTTTATTTATTTTAAAAAACAAGTGTTATGTAACTTTCACTACCATTTAGAATAAAGTTATCAACTTCTTGGTATGTTATCAAAGGTATGAAATCAATGAAAAAACTACATTGGATATGTAATCTATCTTAACATGATAAACTGAAATCCAATCCATACCCAAAATAAATTCAAACTCTACCATGGGTATTTCAAAACTATTTTTAGGAAATACCATTCCACTAATAATAATTGGAATATTCATATTAAACTTGGTTTCATTAATATTCCCACCCAATGTTTTCACCAAAAGTTACACAATACTTTAATAATGTGATATTCCAAGTATTCTTTAGAATTTCTCAGAAATAAATGAATGAAAAGTTAAAAATTCAAAAAGGGTATTGTTATAATTTTAATAAATAAGAAACATTCCTACCACTACTTTATTAGATGACCATACACCAACCTTATTCATGGAAAAGGATTTTTCCACACCTTTCTGTTTTTTGTCTTAATGATTTTCATCATGAGTAACTAACTTCAGACACATGGTAACATAATTATCCATCTCATTATAACTAAAACTACTTAAGGACAAATAGATATCAGTTACACCATTTTTTGATTATTTAATACTACTTTATTTGTATCTATGATCCCTGTGAACAAACTTACCACACTGGTAACACTTTCCAAATTTTACTAGGTATTCCCCATGATACTTTTAACCACATATATCAGAAGATAAGAAATTTATTTTTTTACCTCTAAAATTCATTGAAAAAATTCTTCCACATTTACGACCACCAAAACCTTTTTTCTTCTTCTTATTTTCATGGTATACATGATCATAAAAAAATCCATTTATACATTCTCAGTACACCAAAAAAATGATTGCATGGGAAGATAATGCCCTGGATATCTTGTTTTAAACCCTTAGTAAAACTAATTTATATTTCTATTAGGATCCCATATAAATTTTGGTACATAATTGGGCAATCATGCAAAATCTAATTTATACACAGCTACAAAATATATATCCGTTCACCACAATTCCTAATTTTTTTATCCATCCTTATTAAAACAACTTTAGGGAGATATTTCTCAAGGACTAGATTCTTAAATATGTCTGATTCTATGGAATCAACCTCACATCTCTTTTTGGAATTATTTATCAAAGACCACGATCTACAAGCCTCACCTTCAAAATGATAAAAGGAAAGGATTAACTTTTTACATTCAAAATACCCCAATAATTAAAATATATTCTATAGGGAATTGATCCATCCTTTGGTTTCTGCTGGCTCATAATATCTACTTAATTATAGAGGATGTTTTCTCATAAAATCCTCCACCATCTTTATGTTGCACTATGGTAGATCTAAATTCCTTCTAGAATAGATTCCACAGACACTTATATGATATTTGAGATGATCTATCACAAAATTAAGCTACTCCATTCCAATTCTAACAATTATGGGTTTCTAATTTGGAAGGATTTCATCTTCTTGGTTCCTTCCTACTACAACCTCTTTCGTTACTCCATAGAAAACCATCAAAAATAAACATAGTTCTGTCGAAGAAACACGGTAATCCTCAAATTCTATATCATTTCAACTTAAAAATTAGGTAAAATATTTTAAGTGAATTCTATTATCATTATCTTACCCTGATGTTATTTAAACCTTTCTCTAATACCAATTGTACGGAACTGCCCTTAAATATTACTTATTCTGGTGACTTTAAACTAGAAATAATTTTCCAAAATTTCCAAATATCTTTTAGGTTTATATCATTAGATATTCTGGTCTTAAATTTTACATAAAAACCCATAAATATAATATTTATACACATTTAACCAGTATCCATTTTTCCCACAACATAAAACATTGAAAAAAACATGATTTATTTTCTCGAAAAATATTCACGACTTTCAACTTGACTATATTCTTTCCCTTTCAAATCCTTAAAACCTATGATTTTTTAAAACATTGTATGAACACAAAAACTTCAATAAGGGACAAAAGAAGAAGATATTTTTTTCGAGTGAAAATCATTAAAGCCCATTACAACGTTTTCTTAAAGAGATGCTTTTTATCTAAAAGAGCATTATTTATCCTTTAAAAGTATCACTATAATATATTGTGAAATAAAAATATTTATATAAAAAATAATTAGAAAGCATAGAAATGGTCAGTAGATGCCTTGGTAGAAGTATATAAAACACTTTCAATTGGAATAAACATTCAAACAACTTCCAATATAATTATCCAAAGAACATAATCATTACCTAATACATTAGAGAGCTATCTGGGCACACCCATTATATAAGATATATTAGGATATCCTAATGCTATTTATGAATACCCATATTAAAAGTTATATCTAGATCACCCATGAGCTATAATGGGTTTAAACTATTTATAAACAATGTACAAGGACCATATCATGAATAAAACCCTTGAAAAACTCTTTTAAACATGTGTGAAAAACACTTTCAAATTTCAAAATACAATTTTCTATTTTAAAAAAAAATAAAAAAATAGAAAATGGGAAAGTAGATTTTTATTTGAAAAATACATTAATTATTTTAGTGGAATTAAAAATTAAAATAATGGTTACGGTGGAAGGAAAAGTCATTATCACCGTATACATTATAATCTAACATTCCAATTGTCGTTAGTAAAGAATGTTAAACAATTCCATAAAAATATTATTTTATAAAAACATAGAAAGAAAATAAAAAGTTACACAAAATTTACTTTATAAATATTTTCTTTGCATATAAAAATATCCATATAATTAAATATATAGATATGAAAGAAAAAGAATGTTTTAAGGGAACCTTTAAATGGGAATTTTTAAAAGAAATACCCTTACCTTGAGTATGAATTTTTAAATACATTAATTATCTCCTAAAATATAAAAATTATAGTAATTTTATAATTTATTAAGAAAATTTTTCAAGTAAATTATTACTCTATTTAATTTAGTACCATGTTATATACAATTACTTAATCAATTAAATTCACGTCGGTTATTTTGACGATATTTTCCTCAAATGTCAGAAATGAATTAGGTAGGTTGACCATAGTCAAGAAGGTCATTATTCTACTATATATTGAATATTAATAATTAAATAATTATCATTTTTATACTTCAATTATAATTTTATACCCTATAATGAATTATGGTTATGAAAAATGAACTATGTTATGATCATATTGATGGTACTCCATACATATGCTTAAGTAACATTTCCATTTTTCAATGAACATTATGAAATGAAGATAAGTATTATTTTACCTTTAAAAAATTATCATAATAAAATTAATATAATTTTACTCATCTAAATATACTTATATATAGAATCCATATTATGTGGTGATGAAAAACAATTCGTATCACTTTGTAGAGGTGGTAGTCCACATATATGCACGAATGATGTAATAATTTTTTAGTGAATTGAATGTAAAGAAGGAAATGATATATTATACTTTCAGAAATATATATATTTTATTAATATCATATATAAACATTAATTAAATCATTATAATCCATCCATGAGAGATGGTGATGGAAAATGAATTACATCAGTTCGTGAGGAAGTAGTCCGCTATATTTGTAAACAACAGTTTCATTTTGCATTTGATGGAAGAGTAGATAGATATAAGTTTTGAAATTAAAATAAACAAAATATTTATATGTATGAAAATTGTGGTATTATATAGGAATGTTTAGGGAATATTTGAATTAGGTGGGAAAAAATAAAATAGAACTGATTGATTAAAGAGGATTCCTCTTCTTCAGACAACCTCCTTTTCTTAACATCTTAAGACCACTATAGTTGGTATTATACCATAAATTATTACTCTATAACATGGGAAGGAATGTTTGTAAGGGATTTGGGTATATAGTGTCTGAAAAAATGGGGGTTTTGGGGTGAAGTAAGGATAGAATAGATTCCCTTTTATAAGAGATATGGGGCACTCTTATAATTCCTAAAAATATGAAATTAATATAAATTAATTTTCAACAAGAAATGGATAAAAATGATATATTTAAAATATTTAATGATTATGTATATAAATACTATCAAATAAAAGGTAAATTTGGGGGCACTCTTAGAATTCCTAAAAATATGAAATTAATATAAATTAATTTTCAACTAAAAATGGATAAAAACAATCTATTTAAAATATTGGATGATTGTGTATATAAATAATCTCATAAAATAAAAATTATACATGTTATGATAATATTTTTCCCCTATAAGTTTGTTTTAACACCTCACTATGCTCTTTCAAACTTACTGAGACAACAAATATTTTTACTCTTGGTGGGTTAATATAGTTACTATAAATGGAAAAATGTATCATAAAAGGACCATGGATGATATTATCAACTATACCTGAATAAATTGTATGAATATAATATTTTAAGGATTTTTATATTATTTAATAAAATATTATTTGATATAATATATCATTACAATCAATTTTTAGAACTATTCATTACTTTGATTTTATTAACATCAAGACAAATAGAAAAATTTTAAAAAAATATTTAAATACACACTTATAATGAAATTTTAATCTAAAAAATTAGTGGATCACATAATTATCTAAAATTTTAATAATGTTAATATTTTAATATTACTTATTTTGTTTTTCCATTTATTGAATAAATACTTGGTCATTGTTGTGTAAAATTTCAAGAAAATTATTTATTCCCCAAAAATTAAAAATAAATTAACATTATGAGAATAAATAATTTATATTTAATACTAATATTTGTAACCTAAAATATCCTATGGTTAACCTTATGATATAAATATTAAATTTATTAAAAACAAGAGTGTGATATTTTTAAATTTTCATTAAAAAAATATTATAAAGGTTATAATCACATCCAAATAGAAAAAAGTTCATACAACTTAATATTGGATGATTATGGATAAATGGGTTTATATAATAAAATTAGGGCATGTGTTAGAGTTTCTATATAATCATTATCATTTAATTTGTAACTTCAATTGCATGATTTACCCTTTACTGTGGTAATTTTTTATTAAGGTTACTATTTATATTAACAAAAAATAAAAGAGAATTATTTAAAAAATTTATACAAACTGGTTTATAATATGGAATATATTTTTGAAATTTAAAAACACATAAATGAGGGAATTTAATTTAAATTTAAACCGTAAAAATGCGATGAAAAAAAACTTTTTCAAAAAAAACCTACAGTTCAATGTAATAAAATTTTTATACTAACTACAGGTAAAATTTACTTACAAAAACCCTAATTAAATTATTTAAAATACAAATAAACTAATTAAATTTTAAAACTCATTAAAAATATATTTTGAATTTTAAAATACTTGAAAATACATACAAATTTTAAAAAATAATATCATAATTTTTTACTATTCACTATGAAATCAATCATACCATAAAATTCTAAAAAATTAATAATAAGATAATTTTGAAATGAAAAATTCAAAAATGAATTTTTTTTATCAAATTCAAATTCTATAATTTTAATATTACATTTTTTAAAAAATCGTTATATAAAAAGTGTTTTGTAAAACTATTTCCTTTTTGATTTTAAAAATTAATTAACCTGTTTATAATTTATATAACACTTCAATAGCTAAATAAGAAATATATATAATACATGATTTGATTTATTCTAACATTAATTTTTTTTACACCAAATTTAGGGGCCATGCTCAAATAGAAGTTCGTATATCCATGATATATCCAAAAAGGATAGAAAAACTCATTTTGGTGGATGGTCACTAAAAGAAGGATTCATGTGTTGGAGATATTCTCCAAACAAGACCGATTATAATGAAGGAGTGGGGGTAGTTCAATTTAGACCAGTTAGATTTGGTTGATCCTTAAGGTAGGTTCAATTTCAAAATATTTTTTTATTTTTAATATTATATTATTATTTTTCAAATATTTTTTTATTAATTATGACTTATTATTAATATATATTTTATTTGAAAAAATTTAATTAGTTACATTACTATTTTAATGATTTTTTTTCTTGAATTTCTCTATTTTTATTTTGTCTAATTTGTTTTATTTTTATATATTAAATATAATATATTTTCTTTATTAAAATAGTGTGAATGTAGTACCACATTGGGAAAGAGAAGGAAACTATCCTCTACCCAAGCATATAAAAGGGGAATAACATGGAGTCTCACCTCAAAAAATGTAGAGACATTATTGAATCCATTTTATTATAAAATTTTATTTTGGGTATAGTTTTATTTAAAAAAATATATTGCTAAAAATATTTTTTTCTATATTAAATATATATTTAAATAATTTTTATATATTATTTATAAATATTATTATAAAATAAAATAAAATAAAATAATTTTTTAATATCTAAATATATAAGGTGGTTAACCCTACTAGATCACAATATATTAACAAAAATTTCAAATAGTTTTTACCCAAAAGAAAAACCCCACATTTTTTGTTTTAAATTTCAAATTACTAAAACTTGACATGTCCAATCCATTTTTGGCCAAAACTATCTAGATCAACCAAGAATCTGGATGGTATGAGAATGTATGATATGAAATAAACCTCTAAATATGTTACCTAATTTGACTAAATTAGACCATCTATCAATGGATGAACTGACCGTTCAAACCATCTGATTCAATTCAATTTAAAAAACAATTCTTCCTGGAGAGGGTGGGTGAAACCCTGCTACACAGATTTTTCATGGTGGATCACATTGATCATTGAATATTGAATATAGACTATTTACCATTGATTAAGTTGAATACTGGCTAATGAAAATTGATTATTTACCATGCACTATGGTGGTTTTCAACTATTGAATGTTAAATGATGACCATTGATTGTTGATCCTTGATCATAGATCATTGATTTATGATTATTATCCCATGAATATTGACAACTAATTTCCAAAAAAATAAAAAATAATATTTTTTTTTAAAATTAAGGAATTTTATAGGGGTTCTTAAGGACCAGAGGTAAAATAAAAAAATTATTATTATTTATCAATTTTATATTATTTAATGTCCCCCAAGATGAATTTTTTATTTGTTTTAATTAAATGAAATTATCATTTCTTTTTTAATAACCACGAGATAGAATGACTATTGTATTTGTAGATTTTATTTATATAATTTTATATAAATATTTAATAATTTATATTTATTATAATTATTAAATTAATAGTGAATATTTTTTCATCATCTCTCTTTAAAATAATATAAGCACATGCATTCCTATATTTAGTTATTAATTATAATTCCTATAACACCCCATGATTTTAGGGTATGCATCTTCTTAAATAAATGAAATTAATTTGATAGCTAACATTGCACAGAAAATTATTTCACATAGTATAAATCATATAAAGTCACATAAAGAAAAGAATTTTTTTTAAAGAAATAATGAATGAAATAAGAATGTTTTTTCTAGAAATTAAGGAACATATATCAATGAAATAGTATCTTGACCTTTGGAATAGTAATGTGATCCTTAGGAATAATAATTCATCCAATAGAATAGTAACCTAACCTATGAAAGTATAAATAAAATTTAGGCATCTTATAAATGAAAATATGAAATAATTATATCATATTATAATTAATTAAATATTTTGAAAATTAAAAATTAATTTTTGGAATTTTTTATAAAACTTAAATTTTTATTTATAATTTTATAATTAATAAAATTGTTTAAAATAAAATTAATTTTCATAAAACTTATTGATAAGTTAATATATTTTCTGTCTTATGATAATAAGATAATTTAATGATATATTAATTAATTTTCCAAAGTGTTATAAAGTAAGTTATAATTTTAAAATTTGAATTTTCCAAGTAAATGGAGATTTTATATGAAAATTAAATTTCTCATATTTAGAAAACTATTTTCATAAAATGGAGTTTATTTTTTATTTCTACACATTGCAAAATGGATAGGGTGAATTTTTGGTATTTTTCTGAAATACTTAAATTTTTGGTGAATAGTAAAATACTGTTTTTACGGTATATATACATTATAAATTAAATACACTATTAAATGATTCATGGATGATTTATGAACCATAATATCTAAATACCCGTCATTATTTTAGTATATTTAGTGATACTTCTCAAACTATTCATATTATTGAGGAAAAATAATAAAATAATGAATAAAATAATGAGAAAACACCCCCCTCCTCAATTATAAATACCACCATTGTAGAGACCCAAAGCTTGAAGTACATGGACATTACATTACTTTTGCGGAATACTTAGTACATAACAAAAACAGACACACAAGGATCGTAATAGTTTAGTGTCTTTGGAAACTCAGAATACAATCTTCTAATCGTGGTGAAAGATCTTCAACATCTCCCATAAAGATATTCCCCTTCTTTTTCTTACCTAAAACATTTCTTTATATCCTGGGGAAAAGAAAACATAAAATGGGTGAGATAAAATTCCCAGTAAGGGTAAACATAGAGAACATAAAAAAATCCATAAACATTTGAATGCAAAAACTTGAACATAAAATCTAAACATCAAAATCATGAGCAACAACATAAATCTTGAAAGTACACAAGGCATAGATCATAAAGGAAAATTAGTCATGATAAACTAGCATGGTAATAAAACATGTAATTTTGGCATCCATTAAGCACATGTTATGATTTCCATAGTAGCCAAGGCATTGCTGCTAAGACCATCTTAGTGGACAAAGTCCTATTCTGAATCGAGTTCACTCCTCATTCCAGTCCTGTAACACTGAACCAGATTAACTTACCCTTCCATCCATGTCTATATCATGCGATATAAATCTTTACCCAATGCATTTGAGGGAGATATAGGTCCCACCCATCTCATAATGAAATCATATTAATTGTTCCACAAAATAAACTTAAAAAATTCATCATAACCCAAAGAATAAAATGGGTTTCAAAAACATCATCCCATCATAACATAATTCATATAAAACAAATGGATATAATTTCACCATAAGAGAAGTGAAACCATGTAAATAATAGAGAATTTATACTTGAAACATTCACATATGGAATAATTTCATCTTATATGGAAAATGGTTTTGATAAAACACTTGAAATGAATACTTGAGGAAAATATCCTTTCTTCTTCAAAATCATTTTCTTTTCATAAAATTCAATGAAATTATAAAATAAAAGTATTTTGATGAAAACAGTCATAAAATATTGTAGAGTTAGATTCATGAAAATGAGGCGTTATAAAACTGTAAAAATCCATTCATGCCGTATAAGTTAAAAAAACATTCTTCTCGTACATGCCAGAAAAGTCAAAAAAGTACCTCGTAACATAAAAAAAGAAGGATTCCTTACATACCATGTAGTAAAAGTCAAAAATTTTTAAAAAGGAATTTAAACATACATGAAACCATTTTTACAAAATAAGGACATGGATAATAGATATAACCCTGGTGAATACTTACGAATAAACAATCTAGGATAAAAATGAGGTTGTGAGATTTTCCCTTACTTTATGTCCGATATGCCTCATATTTTTCCGAACCTCCTATATAATGATTTAAATAATGTTATTTAATTATTACAGAATCATATTCATTGTTATGATATCATATATAGTTTACTTATGACTTTATATTACCCGTTCTTTTATAATTCGATGTAAAAGCAGCGACTTTGGTAAAATAGTTTCATTTATTGTACGTATTTTGACTTGTTGTTCTTAATATTATTACTTATATCCTGATTTACATAATTACATAATTTAAAACATGATTTATATATAATATATATATTCATCATATACATATATATATATGATTGATCGATAAATGGAATGAAATACACCATTCATGGAGACGGTAGGCCGCACGTATGCATGAACGCTGTTTTTGTTTCCTTTCCAAATTGAATCGAACTAAGTAGAAGAAATACATATATATAAATAAATACAGTATAATTATTATGTAATATGTTTCATTATTATTCATTATATATACTTTATAATCATTCATGAATGGTTAACATGGAGAATGAATCTCATCGCGTCGTGGAGACGGTAGTACGTACGTATGCACGAGCGATGATACCATTCCCATGATCATGTAATTGAATTGGAGTGTATGCATAATATTTTATAATAAATATCACTTTAAAATAATCATATATAGTTATTATTTACACCATTATACCCATCTAAGTAAGGTGGTGGTGGAAAATAGATTACACCACGGCATGGAGACGGTATTCTGTACTTACGCATGCGCGGTGATTTCATTTTCTGTAGGATTGATAGATGGTGAAATATGGTTGATTCATACTTATAATAACATATAAGTATATTAGTGATACTGATTTTATTACTTCATAATGAAACAACTAAATAATAATAAGTAGAAGAAGAAATAAAGTTGAAAGAATCGGTAACGGATATTACCTCTTCTTTCGACACGCCTTTTTGAAACCTCCTCTTAGGGCACTAATATTGGTCTTTGAAGAAGACCCGAACCTCTAGGTTGTTTCTAGGGAAGTGGAGAAGATATATTGGCAGGTTTTTTCCGAGCTTGAAGTCTCAAAGTGGTGTGAGGAAGAGAGGGAGCAGGTGCCCTTTTATAAGGGAGGAGAGGGGCATCTTTGGAATAACAAAAAATATTATTTTATTATAAAGTCATATTAGGTTTTTAACAACTCCAAATTGAGTTATTTAGAAGCTAAAGTGGGGATGGTTCTCAATCATCTCATCCAATATAATTTAGACAAGTTTAGGTTTCTATTTTAACCTTATCATTTAGATTTAACTTTAAGTTAAATAATTTTTCTTTTACCATGTCTTCTTATTTTCTTACACTATAAGGTTAATAATTACTATAACAAGCCAAAACAACCCCAATTTGTTTATTATTAATATATATAACCTTATATAAGTCATTTGGCCGAACCTTAGATTTTTAGGAATAAAATAACAATTAATAATATAGTATTTGTTTTAAAAACTATTTTATGTCAATTTTGACACTATTTGGTAATTGATTTTTTTTGAAAATCATAATAGACTGATTAGTTAGAAAAAAGTTAAATAAATAAATACTAACATGTCATATTAACCTATAAAATTAGTGTAAATCATAAAAAGTCTCTAATTTAATTTATTTGGGTATTTATAACATTAATTATGTCAATATTTCATTAATAAGATAATTACTGCATCATCATTGTGTCATAAATAAATTAAATTATTTAATTTATAAAAATTATAAATAAAATACCATTGTGTATTAAATATTTTTATATTTCTAATGAATATTTATAGTCAAATTTATCTTATGCATAACCCTATATTAAAAACGATTTAGTTATTAAACTTTGATTTTAACTATTTTCACCCTTCTTCAAAGAAATTAATAATAAATGTCCTAATCTAATTAAAGTGGGCCTAAATGGTCATATTTTATTCCTAAGGTTGTTTTTGGTCGAATTTCACTTATCCAATAGAATTAGTACATGTGTTAGGGTAATAATAATATCATTTTTACCCTTAATTACCTATTTACTTTTAACCGTGGTAAAAAAAGGAAAAAGTTACAATTCACCAAAAGTTATTTTCATCTCATTGAACCAAATTTTAGTCCTTGATATTAACCATGTCTCTCAGATTTTCAAAATTCCACTCACAGAAGTGGTAAAATTATGTTTTATGTGAATTTGCAAATTCTCCTAGGAGGTGGGTAAAAGACGGTGAAAAGTTCAATAAAATTTTTATATATCTAAAATTATTATAAAATGACTCCAATGAATTAATTTGAACTTATATAGGTAGTATGTATAAATTTTTACCTAAAATAATTTTAAATAAAATAAATAATTATTTAAATAAAAAGTCGGTTTTTGAATAGTAACTTAGTGTTTTCACTATTCATCAAAAATTGAATGTTTTCAGAAAAATACCAAAATTTCAACCTAGGCCAATTTCGATATTCCGAGTCCAAAAATGAAGTCCATTTTAAAAGATAAAATTTAAATTTTTTTAAAAAAATTGGTATTACTATTCATAACGGCTAGTTTATATAACATATCATTGTTTAGCGAAACTCAGTATTGTGTACAACACACGCTATCGTGGAAGGTCGCAATTGCGTGTAATGAAAGACAAGTCAGGGATGTGTGTTGTAAAAGCTCCTTTTGGTGTAGCGTACAACACAAGACATTAATGAAATTAAAAAGAATATTTTTCATAAAATCTCGGGGTGTTACATTCTACCCCCCTTAAAATGAATTTCTCCCTCGAAATTCATCGGGGTTATAAATGATTTACTAATCAAAAGTTTATTTAATAGAAAACCACATCATAAAAAGTAATACCAAAACCAATCTTTAAAAATTTAAGTATGAAACGTAACGGTTACCCAAATTAACTAATCACTGGGTTTCCACATAGGTGAAAATATGGATATGGAAGAAAAATATAACCATCATGTTCTGATGGAGAGTGGTAGAGAACATGGCTATGGAAAACCCAGCAATCACAAAGACATATATTTTTTATGATCTAAGGTACCATCTAATTCATCGGATATAAGGGAACTAGGACAACATTTTTGGTTTTCAAGATCATTTCCTTAAAGTTGAAGAAATTGAAATTAGAAGAAATAATTTCTTGATTTTCGTACAGTCTCACCATTGGTCGTTCCTTGAAAAATTTCTACTTCATCCCTTAAAGTAATTAAGTTGAATTTTTCATTCATGAAGTGTTAGTAGATCATGTGATAGAATGATGGGTCATTCCATCTGTCTCAAACAAAAGGTTAGAAAAAGTTATCAAAAATACATAAGTCCATCTATAGTGAGATTAATCGTATATAGTTCTTAAATTGGTCTTATACTTCTTATATCATACTGCATAATATAATAAAACTGGTTTCTACTAAACAAGGGCTTCTTGTAGGCCAGTGGTAGGCGATAAAGGCATGTCGCACTTCAGTTGTGGGTTCGATTCCCACAGCCATGTCCGACGCGACGGGTTGTCGCCCATCCTGCAGGTTGTCCTTTTTCTAAAACTACATTATTATAACTTTCCATCAATAATATCGAAAAAGTTCTAGCCTTAAATAATACTAACTTATGTCCTACATAATCTATTCCAATCTTTAGGCTTATCCAAAATACTGCTGTCCAATCTCATATTATAGTGAAAATGATTACCAGAAAGTTTATATAACAAGCGTGTTAATACCATCGTTGATCCCCATATATCATAAGATATGTCTTGTTGGTCACATTCCAAACATTCGAAGGCCTTAATCATGAATTCTCTTGAAAAATGAATACCCATTGAACCTTAGTGAAAACATGAGTGCTGTCAAAAGTTAACTCTTTCCACATACCAAAATCCCAAAAATCTGTATACTCAAACCATGATATCACTTAGTCCTTATAACAATCATGATCTCATGAATACTATCAAACAATTTATTTTCTCCTTATCCCTTCATTATGCGCATATCATCTGCTTTCTAAAATATTTGAATCACTTTTCATGGTTACGGGTACCATATTCTTATAGAAAAACACAATGGACCAATACAAATATATTTAAAAATTCCACGATAATATAAATGAGATTCAATGATACTATTTTGAAATCCCATTACATAAACACTTACTCATTACATAACATCATTTTCATACTCAACATCAAAAATAGTGATCGCATGTGACTTCCCTTTATCCTTTTCCTTAAGAGGTTTCTCACGTTGATCATCATTAACCCTTGGATTAGGGCATTGATTAGTATAATTCCCCATTTCCTTGAACTTGAAGCATTGAAGTGTTGGTGGTGCGTTCTCTGCAGTCTTTTCTTTATCATTAGTAACCCTTTTTCTATTACTTCGACACTCAACTGCTCGATGAACTTATTTTCCACACTTAAAAAATTTTCTAGTCCCTTTAATACAATCTCCACCATGCTTCTTTCCACACTTTGAGCATAAGGAAACATTCATCTTCTTTTCACCATTATTTTGAGATTCCTCCTTGAACTCCATCTTTTGTTTCATGTCAAAACGCTGAGATGGATATGTAACACCAACTTCCATTTCTACCTTGATAGCACAACGCACAATTTCTTCATAGCTACTGAAGTCTCTTATAGCTAATTCCCTTCAAAGAATTTGTTTTAAGCCACTGAATAATCGATCAACTTTACATTCAGGTTGGATAATAAAGCCAGATGCATACCTTTCAAGCCTTGTAAAATTCTCTTTGTATATACCAACATATTCATCATCCTTTTTCTTTAGTTCAAGAAACTCCTTCTATATCTTTGTTCGAAGAATACGAGGGAAGTACTTATTGAAAAATAAGTTCTTGAACTCATCCCATTCCATGGACTCAATTTCATCTCTTGGCCTCGTATTATTGATAAGATTCTACCATTGATCAGCTTCACCTTCCAAACGATATACTTCTAAGATAACTTTATCATGTTCAGAACATTTAAGAACTGAAAATATCTTTTCAGTGGTACTGATGCATTATTTAGCAACAAGTGGATCAGAAGACCCACTGAAAGAAGGTGGACGTTGCCTCATGAAGGACTCAATAGAATATTGTTCCCTTCTCTGCTCATTTGGAAGTCCAGAATGATTCATAGCTTGTGTAAGTATAGGAATAATATTTTTCACTCCATCCCCCATAAAATTTGTTTGTTCAGGAGAAAAATCATTGCATTTTCCATTACATTGATTACCATGGTTCCTTCGGGTTCCAGCCATCGTCTAAAACCCAAAAAGAATAGTGTGAGAGAAAAAAATCATGCTAGGGAAAACAACATAATAAAGCGGGAGTAACTTCAATATCTAACATCTTAGGTTTAATTATAATATGGTTACCATAATTCTAGGACTATAACCTATACTTATACTTAACCTTAGGGACATCCCTAGACATACCGTAGAAATATCTCTAGGGATCTCACTAAAGTTCTCACATCCTAGTTTCCAAAGGTTGACTAAACATTTCCTATGATACCAACTGTACAGTCCCAAAGCATGACGTACATGGACATTACATTTCTTTTGTGGAATAATTAGTTCATAACAAAAACAGACACACAAGGATCGTAATAGTTTAGTGTCTTGGGAAACTCAGAATATAATCTTCTAATCGTAGTGAAAGATCTTCAACATATACCATAAAGATCTTCCCCTTCTTTTTCTTACCTAAAACATTTCTTTATATCCTAGGGAAAATAAAACATAAAAGTGGTGAGCTCAAATGCCCAGTAAGGGTAAACATAGAGAACATAAAACAATCCATAAACATTTGAATGAAAAAACTTGAACATAAAATCTAAACATCAAAATCCTGAGCAACGACATAAATCTTGGAAGTACAAAAGGCATAGAACATAAAGAAACATTAGTCATGATAAACTAGAATGGTAATAAAACATGTTATTTTGGCATCCATTAAGAACATGTTATGATTTCCATAGTAGCCAAGGCATTGCTTCCAAGACCATCTTAGTGGACAAAGTCCCATTCTGAATCAAGTTCACTCCTTGTTCCAGTCCTATAACACTGAACCAGATTAACTTACCGTTCCAGCCATGTATATCTCATGATATATAAATCTTTACCTAATTCATTGGAGGTAGATATAGGTCACACCCATCTCATAATTAAATCATTCTTACTTGTGCCACAAAATAAAATTAAAACATTCATCATAACCCAAAGAATAAAATGGGTTTCAAAAACATCATCCCATCATAACAGAACTCATATAAAACAAATAAATATAATTTCATCATAAGAGAAGTCAAACCATGTAAATCATAGAGAATTTATACTTGAAACATTCACATATATAATAATTTCATCTTATATGGAAAATGGTTTTGATAAAACACTTGAAATGAATTCTTGAGGAAAATCTCCTTTCTTCTCCAAAATCATTTTCTTTTCACAAAATTCCATAAAATATTATAAGAAATGTATTTTGTTGAAAATAGTCATAAAATATTGTAGATTAAGCTTCACGAAAATGAGGCGTTATGAAACCGTAAAAATCCATTCATGCCGTATAAGTTAAAAAAACATTCTTCTCGTACTTTTGCCGGAAAAGTCAAAAAAGTACCTCGTAACATAAAAAAAAGAAAGATTCCTTACATACCATGTAGTAAAAGTCAAAAATCGGTAAAAAGGACTTTAAAAATACATGAAACCATTTTTAGAAAATAGGGACAAGGATGATAGATATAACCTCAGTTAATACTTACGAATAAACAATATCAGATAAAAATGAGATTGTGAGATTTTCCCTTACCTTTTGTCCGATATGCCTCGTATGTATCCGAACCTCCTGTATAATGATTTAAATAATGTTATTTACTTATTACAGAATCATATTCATTGTTATGATATCATATATAGTTTACTTATGACTTTATATTACCCGTTCTTTTATAATTCGATCTAAAAGCAGCGACTTGGGTAAAATTGTTTCATTTATTGTACGTGTTTCGACTTTTTTGTTCTTAATATTATTACTTATATATTGATTTACTTAATTAAAGAATTTAAAACATGATTTATGTGTAATATATTTATTCATAATATATATATATATATATGATTGATCAATAAATGGATTGAAATACACCGTTCATAGAGATGGTAGGCCGTACGTACGCATGAACGCTGTTTTCTTTTCCTTGTAAAATTGAATGGAATTAAGTAGATGAAATACTTATATATATATACATAAATACATTATAATGATTATTTCATATGTTTCATTATTATTCATTATATATACTTTATAATCATTCATGAATGGTTAACATGGAGAATGAATCTCATCACATCGTGGAGACTGTAGTCCGTACGTACGCACGAGCGATGATACCATTCCCATGATTGTGGAATTGTATTGGAGTGTATGTATACTATTTTAGAATCAATATCACTTTACAATAATCATATATAATTATTATTTACACCATTATACCCATTCAAGTAAGGTGGTGGTGGAAAATAGATTACACCACGGCGTGGAGACGGTATTCCGTACGTACGCACGTGCGATGATTTCATTTTCCGTAGGATGGATAGATGGTGAAATAAGATTGTTTAATAATTATAATAACATATCAGTATATGAGTGATTCTGATGTTATTACTTCATAATGAAACAACTAAATAAGAAGAAGTAGAAGAAGAAATAAAGTTTAATGAATCGGTAACAGATATTATCTCTTCTTTTGACACGCCTTTTTGAAACCTCCTCTTAGGGCACTAAGATTGGTCCTTGAAGAAGACCAGAACCTCTAGGATGTTTCTAGGGAAGTGGAGAAGAAAACTTGTCAGGGTTTGGCCAAGATTTAAGGCTCAACGTGGTGTGAGGAAGATAGGTAGGAGGTTCCCTTTTATAAGGGAGGAGAGGGGCACCTTTGGAATAACAAAAAATATTATTTTATTATAAAGTCATATTCGGTTTTTAATAGCTCCAAATTGAGTTATTTCGAAGCTAAAGTGGGGATTGGTCGAAATCATCTCATCCAATATAATTTAGACTAGTTTAGGTTTCTATTTTAACCTTATCATTTATATTTACCTTTAAGTTAAATAATTTTTCTTTTATCGTGTCTTCTTGTTTTCTTACACTATGTGGTTAAAAAAACATACAATAACAAGCCAAAAGAACCCCAAGTTGTTTATTATTAATATATATAACCTTATCTAAGTCATTTGGCCGAACCATAGATTTTTAGTAATAAAATAACAATTAATAATATAATATTTTTTTAAAATCTATTTTATGTCAATTTTGACACTATTTGGTAATTGATTTTTGTGAAAATCATAAGAGAATTATTAGTTCTAAAATAGTTAACTAAATCAATACTAATATGTCATATTAACCTAGAAAATTAGTGGAATTCATAAACAGTCTCAAATTACATTTATTTGGGTATTTATAACATTAATTATGTCAATATTTCATTAATAAGAGAATTACTGCATCATCATTATGTCATAAATAAATTAAATTATTTAATGTCTAAAAATTATAAATAAAATACCATTGTGTAGTAAATATTTATCTTTCTAATGAATATTTATAGTGGAATTTTTTTGTGTATAAACCTATATTAAAAATGATTTAGTTATTAAACTTTGATTTAAACTATTTTAACCATTCTTTAAATAAATTAATAATAAATGACCTAATCTAATTCAAGTGGGCATAAATGGTCGTATTTTATTCCTAAGGTTGTTTTTGGTCGAATTTCACTTATCCAATAGAATTAGGACATGTGTTAGGGTAATAATAATATCATTTTTACCCTTAATTACCTATTTACTTTTAACCGTGGTAAAAAATGTAAAAAGTTACTATTCACCAAAAATTATTTTCATCTCATTGAACCACATTTTAGTCCTTGATATTAACCGTTTCTCTCGGATTTTCGAAATTCCAATCATAGAAGCGGTAAAATTATGTTTTATGTGAATTTGGAAATTCTCCTAGGAGGTGGGTAAAAGACGGTGAAAAGTTCAATAAATTTTTTATTTATCTAAAATTATTATAAAATGACTTCAATGAATTAATTTTAACTTATATAGGTAGTATGTACCAATTTTGACCTAAAATAAATATAAATAAAATAAATAATTATTTAAATAAAAAGTCAGTTTTTAAATAGTAACCTAGTGTTTTCACTATTCATCAAAAATTGAAAGTATGCAGAAATATACCAAAATTTCACCTTAGTCTAATTTCGATATTCCAAATCCAAAAATGAAGTCCATTTTAAAAGATAAAATTTATAAAATTTTAAAAAAATGGGTATTACTATTCATAACGGCTAGTTTATATAACATATCGTTGTTTAGAAAAACTCGGTATTACGTACAACACATGCTATCGTGGAAGGTCGTGATTGCGTGTAATGCAATCCAAGTTAGGGATGCGTGTTGTGAAAGCTCCTTTTGGTGTAGCATACAACACAAGACATTATTGAAATTAAAAAGAATATTTTTCATAAAATCTCGGGGTGTTACAACCATCACCACCTCTTATCCTCACACCTCTTAAGCATTGAATATTATATAATTTATTCTGAAAACGCTTACCAAGTATCTCCCCCACATCCATGATAATTTGGTCTCCCTAAAATACCTACCCAATTCCCCTTAAATAGGTTCTCAAGGAGAAGAATTTAAGTTGTAAAACCCTTAATCACCCTCTTTCAATTTCTTTCAATTTCATTTGTTTTCTTATCCTTAACTCATATACTATATAAAAACATGCATGAAAACTAAATTATCTTATATAAATTAAAAACTTATTATGTTAATGGAAAAACCATCATCAACTCCCTTCCCCTCTCCCTTTTATTCTAGAAATGAAAATAACGGTCCTGATGTGGTGATTTACCGTCATGATGGACGATGAATTTTAATTTTCCATTTCTACCTTCAAGGATAGTCATAAAACCATTATTATGGTTAAATAAGATTTTATAATACACATTATAAGTCATATAATCTTCTAGAACTAGTATATATATATATAATACTAAATAATAAAACAAAACTAGTTTGTGATAATCAAATTTCACAAAAATAAACAAACAATTATCAATAATATTTTATCTAATAAATTATCCTTATTCAACATAAAAAAATGATATATAAGACCGTTAAATATTCTATAATATCATTAATATTAAATAATTTCACATCCATAGTGTTTCTTCCATTTTACATGAATTCCCATATTCATACACAAGTAAACCGATCATGAAAACCAAGAGAACGAACGCCCTCGAACGATAAAATTATATCTTATATCTTCCAAAAAAGTAAATTAATGAACTTAATAAAATTATAACAAATAAAATAAATATATAAAGGTTTTTAATTAATTAATTAATTAATTTAATCTGATTATTCAGGATATTAAGTGCAAGTGTAGAAAACTTTCAGACATAAGGTAAAGGAATCTCCCGAATCTATATTTTTCATTTAGGTTACTCTTTCTCTCTTTTTACCCAAATAAATTATTAACTATTCATATTTACAAATACTAAATTATGTATTTATATTGAAATAATATTTTCCAATCTCAATTCTACCTTCTTTTTTGGGGAAATAAATGTTTTTTATAAAGTCGTATTTTCAATTCCTTATAAAAAGCAAGCCCGATTTAAGGGAACTTTCGAATTTTCTTACCCATTTTGAAGTACCATGATTAATATTTATTAATCTGCCAATATTTTTATAAAATCACCCATTTCAAAAGTTTCTTAAACACTCCCTTTATAAGCCTTCACTTCAATTGGACAAAATTTATCATAATTTTTTCCTATTTTCCATTATGAATTTCTAATAATGATTTAAATCCATTCTTTCATGGGCTTCATTATGATATTCCTTTTTGTTATGCCATATTCTCCACATATTCCTTGCATGCAGTATATGTATACTTACCTTTCATTTGTGGTCACAATTAATTGAATATTTCATTAAATACACATATTTATTATGTCATGGATATTATTATTTCCTTATAAATGTACCATTTTTTCATATGTTGTTTTATTTTAATAGAAATTTAATTATAGAAATATTGATGAATCTGTATCCTCTACTCAATATAAATATTTTGATAAGTCATATTATTTATGAATTGAATCTATGTATGAAGATTTATTTGGACCTGATGGGTGGGGGCCAATTATATATAGCCTCTCCATGCATTTACATGTCTCATGTCACAAAATTGTTGTCAAAAAACCCTTTGTGTTTGTTTCTAAACATAATCAGATGGGTTTCAAAAAATATAATAAACTGTCTTGATATTATAATGGTTCATGTTCGAGATACATAACATCCAAATTAATAATTATCATCATTAGGTATTTAGTTATTACTTTCCATGATATTTTCACTATTCCAAAATATATGGATAAATTTTCATTCTCAGTTTATTGATGGAACATGGTTTGATGTTATTTACCTTTCCATTATGATTACAAATTATTAAAATTGTGTCACTAATTATTGATTAATGTAACCCTTACTGAGTTTTTTGAGTTCACCCTTTCATTTTTTCCTCCCAAGGGTTTGAAGATGAAGTCTTTGAATAAGTGAAAAGAAGATATTTATTTTCATTTTTTATGTTTAATTACCAATTTAATAAGAAAACAATGTATATATTTGTTTTCTTCAATTCTAGTAAACTGTTCGATCCTTGGTTATTTGATAACCTGTATCTAATATATTTTAATAAAATGACCACTGAATCTGTGCTACTAGGTCTAGTTTTGTAACAATTCCCAATTTTTGAGACCCCATAACCTTCACGTGAGTTTAGAATTGTTAATATGTGGATTACTTGATGAGGTGGTTCAACTGAAAAAGATAATGTTAAGACTTAACAAAGGTTAATCAGGGGAGAATAGAGGGTTAAAAAACATTAGTTGAGTTATATTCAAGGAATTACATTGCTTTGGGTCTATTTTGGTTTTCATCACTTGATAAACCATCCAATGGTTTAAAACTAATGATTATTCCATTTAAATTTATCATTTCACGATTAATTATTTCTTATTATTATAATCATATAATTTATAATAATTAAAAATAATTATAAAATAAAAATAAATTATTATATGGAAAAAATTCTTTATAGTATATGGTTAATTATGTATGTAAGAATTCATATTAAAATGATAACATGAATTATTATTTAAACTATATTTCATACACAGATGTAATATATATCCCAAAAAATAAAATTTTATATCATTAAAAACCTTCAATTACATGAAATTTAATACGACCATAGTATGAGGTTCTATTATTTTCATATCCAAAAGTATATATTACAATTAGAGATTTCTAATGATAGTGACGGGATAAATTAATCAAATTAAATTAAAAAAATTAGCCATAGCCTACTTGGTGAAATTTGGTGACAAGTGTTGTGTAAACCCCAATATATGACTTAATTATTAGGGAGTCGACTCAACAGATTAAGGTGTTTCAAGTTACAATTATTAAGATTAATGAATACATAAATACATTTGAGTATTATAATGAACGTAGTTTTAACTACAAGAAGGGGAATATGGACCCTTTTATTAGAATATCCTAGGGTATGAATATTAAATATTTAATGGAATGATCTATTTATATTTAATAAAAATAGTGGGATACATAATTAATGAAATTTTCACATGAATTTTATGATATTTATTCCCTTTGTGACCTCATATATGTAAGATTATAGGGTACATTAAGAGATTATGAATGTTAAAATCTGATCTGACGAAGAATCCATCAAAAAATTTCAATATCTCAACTTTACCTCTTAGTTTCTCAAGTTTTACCTTTAAAATTAACATGATTAAATAAGAGATATTCCTTATGTATATTATGAAAATATTATCTAATATGATAAAGAAATTAAGAAAAAGAGCATGTCTACTAGGCCAATAATAGGATCAAATCCAAAACACATGTAATATTCTTCTAAAAAATAAAATATTTAGAGGAAATATAATGAGAATGAGGATATTTATTTTTCATATTCCATGAATGGAAATTGAAATAAGATATACAATGAAATAATGTTTCAATGGGAATATTCATGTATATTAATAATTAATTGAAATATTTCAATTTATATAGAAGGGTGTTGGATATAGTTTATTACTCATACATTTGTACCCACATATAATAACCAAGTATGTTACAAAATGTTTTAAGAAGTGAAGTTGTCATTTAAGATATTAATGGATCAAGGATTAATATATTAATTATATAATATTACCATTTCATAATTCATAGTATAACTATTCTTATATTAGTGATTTTTTATTACATTATTTTAAATACTATAATGTGATTTATGTGTTGAGTTTAGAAAAAATTTAATTTTATGACATGTTTTGAAAAATAAAATCGTATTTATTTTATAAGGGAAAAATATTTAACAGTATTATATATATTATTTTAAATATATTCATGAATTGATAAATACAAAGTTGGTAATAAATAATGAATTAAACACACATGATTCATGTTACCCCCATTTATGAAATGAGGAAATTTTTTATATAAACTATAATAATTTGAAAAATTCCTACCAAGAAGGTTATTTAGGTTCTTATAAGTTAAAAACCATTATTATTTTTCATTATTGTTTAAACGAGAAAAAGGCTTAATAATGTTTTTAGTTAAAGATGAAAAGTACACTGAAATTTTATATATAGTTCATATTGATCTGCATGGTTCATTTCCAGTAAAATATATAGGTGGAATCTTACACTTCATTAATATTACTAAATATATTAATCAATATTAATATATCTTATTGATGAAGAATAAATAATATTTCTTTGATATATTGAAGGAATATTTTAGAGAATTTTTGAATTAATTTGGATAAAAGATAAAGAAACTATAATCAGATCGTTGTGGATAATATATTAACAAATATTCCATCATTTATCTAAAATAGTTTGGGATAATATCTTTCTCACTTATATTTATCCACCATATTTTATTGGTGTATGTGAAATGAGGAATAAAAATGTGTTGGATTTGGTGAGATTGATGATGATATTTCAAATATTCTATTTTCCGTTCACAGATATGCATTAAAATCAATGATAAAACAACTAAAACATTTACTAACTAAAGTTATTAGATGATTTATCACATGAGTTATAATATATAAAGAAAACTCAATCTATCACAAGTACTCAAATAGGTATGAAAAGTATTTGTTAAGGCTATTCATAGTAAAACATTTGAATAACATGACTTAAAGTGTACTTTCATATGAGCTCTAGATAAAAGAGTAATTATTGAATCACAACCCATACATAGATAAAGCGATAATATATACAAGAGAAATATTAAGAGAAATATATAAATTAATTAATTATAGGATGAAGACAGCAAAGAGTTGGAATAAGAACAAAACATTTTAAAGACATGGTAGGAGAATTTGTTCTAGAGACATAAGTACTGCATTGGTTAAATAAAAAATATTGATACCCAAAGAAATATGGTTTACTGTTAAACCAGAAAGGTGATATATTATTCATTAAGGATAAAAACTATATCCTATAAGGAGGTAGTAACGGGATTATAGGTTGAAATTTGGTATGAATAAATGAACATTGAAATGGATTCCATGTATCAAAATCAACTTTTGATTTTAGTGGTACTTTAAAATATGTGAATCCCATTGGATGTAAATGATTAATCAAGATAGTAATGTAAGCTACAATAAGGAATGATTGTTTTATTAAATGTTTATAATAATATAACGTAATTTATAATATAAACACATTTTCACTAGTAGATATTCTAAAATCCATTATAATAATTCTTTCCAATGATACTAAGCTTAAATATGAGATTTGACTGTTAAATCCATTTATTGAATCAATAAAGAAATAAAATAATAAAATGGACATTTTAATTTTACCATAATATAATTTGGTTATGTTATAATTATAAGTACTTTGATCATATAGAAATTTTAGTATGAGTTCCATAGTTTTCCTTGTTATATATATCACTGACATAATGTAGAAGTGAGATACTAGTCTTATAATAAGTTTTGACTTCACTAATTAAATGTTTATCGATGAATGATTCAATGAATAAACCTATATTTTCTGGTTCATGATCTATATATAATGATATAATAAGTTTTTTAGACTAAGTTAAAGTATAAACATTGAAAATGCATTGACAGATACAAGATAGATCCATAAAGGGTAGATTTTTGGCTCTATCATATTGCATAAAGAATGGGTAGAATAATTTTCACTTCGATGATCAAATATATAATTTATTCCATACAATGTACTATTAAATAAATGAAAAATGTATTGTGAAATAGGTAAATATTTTATAAGGTAATAAATCTGTACAAAGGATAAGGTACCAATATATGGAGAAAATAAGGAACGAATCGTGTGGGGATAAAAAATACAAATTTCCAAATTAATTTGATTAATTTTATGCTGAATGTTGGATAGTGAAAGTAAAACGAGTAAGTGAATCCCAAAATAATTCACCGTCATCAATTTTATAAAACCCCTGCATTTTAAATATAGTAATTATGCTAAATAAATAGTATGAATATATTTTGAAAATATCATATTTTGAGAGGCTTTTTCTGAAATAGATGAAAATTTAGTTAAAATTATAGACATAGAGTAAGATGTAGCATTATTTTTACTAACCCCGTACCTCTCTAGAATCATAATTAATATATGAGATCTAACATTTTGGGAATGTTATAAATTGGTTCTAGTGAAAGTGTGTTTTTATCATATTTGGCATTCTAAAACCAATTTTAAATTATACATTTAATTAATATATCATCTACCAGGTTATAAATGTTATATTCTTATCACATATGAAATTTATTTTTATATTATTTAATAAATTTACATAAAATACTTATCACATTTATTGGTTAATGAAAATACTCTTTATAATGATAGCCTAGATATGGATTTAGGAAATTATTTAATCGATATCCTATAGACTATATACATTTTTATGATGAGGCATATGTAATATCAAATTATCATGTGTTGGGACATTATAATCATTGATATTTCCTCTCACCTTTTTCTCACTTAGTGAGATATAAGAAAATAGTTCATGAGTATATAATCTATAATATAAACACCATATAATTAATGCTTACTTGGCTATTTTTATCTCCCTATCAATCTAAGTGTATTGGAACTTATACTCAAGACAATTATTAATGTATATCATGATCCACGTGAATTGATTCATGATAAAAACCATGATATCATTACTCATGGTTAAGTTTCTAGTTTCAAGGGTCACATGACTATTTTGGATTTTGTTTAATGGTTATGATATGATTCTCCCCTTCCTTCTTATAGAACAAGATCTATTTGACCATTTGAGTGAGATAAAAGTGTTTTATCAAAAATCCAATATTAGTAGTTGAAAAAAAGTTTACATTGGAAATTTAATGAAAGAAAAATCAATTAAAAAGGATTATAAAACATGTATTTACATTATTTGATGAGTTATTTGTTTAAAAAAGATATTATATTTTAATATTTAATTTTTATGATTATTTTTTATTGTTTACATAGATTAATATATTTTTTCCATGCGATCCATGATATTTTGTTAGATACTAATACTAATTAGTGGGTTGGATCTAGTACTACTAATAAAGGATACTATAGGTCACATATTATGTGTATCCAAAATATTATAAGATTTAGTCCAATATATTTTTGAAGAATAAATTTATTTCAAGTTTATGGAATGATATTAATTAAAGTTATATATGTTTTAAAATTCATTCATAATTTATTCAAGCCATGATTAAGTTATTTGAGTTTTATCTCTTATTTATTAATGATATGAGTGAATATAAAATTTCAAAGAAATATAAGTTAATTTATTTATTTTACTGAATAAATATAATTATTTTCTAGCATAATACTTAATAAAATTTTATTTGAGAATTGAAATTAATTTAATTTTTTAAGAGATGTATTTTAATATCATTAAAAATAAATAATTAAAAAATTTATCTTAAGAAATTTTATTTTTTTCCCATGTTACATAAAATAATATATAAAAATAAATATACTTGTTGAGTTAACATAGGGTCCTTATTTTGGAAAAATTAAAACTTCATTCCATATGAATAACAATATTTACAAATAACCATGATAAATCATCCTTGATGAAGCTTGATAACAATCACTTGAGTCTTCTACAATAAAAAACTGAGTTTAAATAACCACAATAGACCTAAACTAAGTAGTAATTGTAAAACCATAAAAAACACAAAAAAACTAGCGAAACATCCATGAAGTAGAATGCCAGACAAAAAATTTAAACTATACATGAAAATCCACTATACCTTCCCCACACAATTCTATTCCTTGTGCAAAAAAATTATCCTTCAATATAATGATATCAGGCATGGGGTATTTAGTTAGATTAAAATAAATGAAAATTTCCTTTGTGAAATTGTTCTAAATTTTAAATTAAATATAAATAGAACAATATAATTATTTTTAGTAGGTGAGTTTTTTATAAATAATCATCTCAAACCCTAGAGAGAAAATTACATGGGATTGTCTAAAAATTCTATCAAGTTATAGAAATAAAAATTAATAGAGATATACATGTAGTTAAGAACAAACAATGTAATGAAATTGATTCCCTTGTGCTAGATCATGAGATATCAAGAACTAATTTCAAATATTTATGGGATATATCTAGATATCATTATAGAAATACTCCTTTGGATTCTTAAATAAATTATAATTTCATGACCATTGTTGATCTGATCAGAAACATCAACGATCAGTGGAAATATAATAAAAAAATCACTCAATGTAATTATATTATTTCAATAAATAATTACAAATTAAGTGTAATGATCTAATTAAAGTATTGATATAAAAATTTGATGAGTTTATTTAGAAATTTTTTAATGGGAATGAAACATTGTCCCTTCCATTTCTCTCAGATCCTTTACTTTGATATTTGGATAGAAAATTTAAAAATAAATAAATATTTAGACCTTTGATATATAAATATTAAATACATAATAAAGTTATTGAATAAAGAAAATGTTTTCCAATACCTAGAAGCCACCACATGCTCATCAATTTTTAATAATAATCTAACATTATGATTTTCTTAACAAATACTTGTAAAACAAGACACATAACATTAAATTTGAAATATGACATATGATTTCACAATATAAAGATCAACACTTGAATTTCAAAATCACAATTCACATGAGTGTTTGAAATTGACATTAGAAAATAAAAAATCAAGAATAAAATTTCTTTTCAATAACTTCTAACTTCCATATACTTGGTGTTTTGAATACTTTCATATATACACTTGGAAATTTAAACACTGTTTTCATTGTTATCTAAAACACATGATTTAAATTATTAGGTTGAATATAATATTTTCATAATTAATTTTGACAAATTATTTCTAATATTGAGTCTAACAAAATATTTTCTATAATATAGATAGAACATGAGAAAAAATAATCCATAAAATTTAATTTTCATAGATGAATCAGACAATTTAATAAATGAAATATGAGAATACGGAAACTTGAAAATTATTTTTTGGTACTTTAAAATGAAGAGATAAAGATAAATTTTTTTTGGAAATTAAAAAATGGTGAAGGTTGTTAATTTTTTACATACCAGGTTGGATATTAAAACTAATATATATGGGGATCTTATTCACTCTGATATGTGTGGATCAATGAATCATAATCCAATTCCTGGTAATAGATATTTTATATCCTACATTTATGATTTTATTGAAGTGATAACTTTTATATAATTAAAGTTTAAATCAGAGGCTGTTAATATGATCAGGAGTTAGAAAAGACGTGTGGAGACTGAAAATGAGTGGTTTTTTCCAGAATATTAGAACTATAAATATATTTCAATACACATTAGAAAATTTTCAACAATACCTTAAAAAATGGTATCGTACAGGAATTCAACTCAAAATAAACATAACAGAAAAATGGTAATATTGTGAGGAAGAATTGGAATCATGTTAAGAAAACCAAGTCCATAATATTTTAACATGTTATAAAGAATATAATTAAATTGATTGTTTTCAATTATGAGTACAAATATTTGGAAATTATTTATGAATGTTTTTTATTTTTACTGAAATTAGTTAAAATTATCTGAGGGTTCTGGAGTTTAATTTTGGAGTTTTATTTTTATAGATTTTATGAAATATTACCGAGTATGAAATTAAAAAAACATATTGAGTTTAGGAAATGAAAATTGACAAAGGAATGTAATATGTTAGATGCTATTATAGGATGAGTTATAAAATTAGAAAATGTAGTTGATATGTAAGAATTTTGGTGGATACATAATAATTTTAAACTAATACATAATATGTTCACCTAAGAAGTGATGATAATTTGATAAAGTAAAATATCTTATGAAATATATATAATGATTTAGAATATTAGGCATAAAATGATTTTGAGAATATGTAATATGTTCTATCATGTTTACAAGATATTTTAAAAAATAAATTATATTAAATAATATAAAATATATTTGTTTCTCAAAGAGGTTATATTTAAGAAGTTTAACATATTATGTATGTTTTTATACATTGAAAATGAGATATTTTGAGAAGTATATGAAATCTCATCTAATATGATTATTTATCGACCTTTATTGGATAAACAGAAAAATGATTATATAGGGTTATGAATAAAGTTAGAAATGAAGTGCAATCCAAGGAAAATTATGAGAAATGAGATACAATTATTTTGTTAGGAGTTTTTCATGTCAGATAGATATATGTAGAAAATCATGCATGCTAGCATGAGAATATTTTTAAATATCCATGCATTTCATGGAATATTTTAAATAGGAGTTGGATATCAAATTGATTGAGATTATTTGACCTTGGTTTAAATATGAATATCCTATATGGTATTTATATGATTTTCAAATTTAAATATTTGAAGCTCATTGTTGGGATTGACTATAAAAGTTCTTTAGGCTTATTAAATAGTGATAATTTTATTACTAATAATTAAATTATAGTTTCTTTAAAAAATTATGGAAATATTATTCATGATATTCTACTAATATAGAAGAAGAATTTAAATAAAGAAGGTATGATTGAATATTGAGTATTGAGAATATAATACTGGGTGAAGACTGAAAAACTAATATAACAAGAAAATATAAGAGAAAATTGACCAGTTCATTATTAAATTATTGATTATTGGTGTTAAGAAAACCCTACTCTACTAAAAATAATTTATTATATCATTTGAGAGAGGGGGGAATATGAAGGTATTTTTATGTGCTCTCATGTATAGTTTGATCATTCTTAAATATTGTGGAAGATGATCTACATTCATGCTATTATGGTGATTCTTATATGGACATCGAAGACCTTGTATGAGGAAGAAGATGTTATTCTCCAATAAAGATAAATCCTAAGAATAATTAAAAATATTGTTCATAATAGGAAAAGAATAAATTCTGTAAGACTAGTGGTTTTAGTATAAATAATTCCTTTTTATAATTTTTAAGTGGACGATGCCTACCCAAACCGTTGTGTTTGATTTTAAGCACTTTTAATAACTTTAAATTTAAATGATGATACAATTTTTTCCCAATAACCAACCAAATATATAAATGATTAAGAATACTCTTTGGTTATGAAAACTATAAAAAATTTCTATGTGAATTTTATTTTTATATTAATTGTATATAATTGATGAAATTATTGAATAGGAATCTATCTTAACCTTAAAATTTCAAAACAGTTTATTTATAAAAGAAATTGTAAAATCTGTTCCAATAAATCACCCCCTCTCCTTGGTAAATCTATCGATGTGGGCTCATCAAATGACATCATATCTTACCATTTTCCCTCTAATATCCTCTCCAGTTAAGATAAAGTATGTAGAATATGAATTCTATCAATAACATGGGTCTTTTAAACTTTTATGGAAAGAAATTTATTGGATAGAGGAATAGTATGTGTAGTGACCCAGCCCTGACTAACCACTAAAAGTGGAGGGGTGAATCCAAGGTTTGCTTTTTAGAATTCCTTTTATTTTTTAAATTCATCATCTTAAACTTTTTAAGGTTCTCAATCTAATTGAAATTGTCTTTCAAAATTACCTCACATGAAGTAACAACAACACAAAGAGTACCACAAAAAAATTATAAGGTTTGGTACAAGATATACTTCTTGTCATATTGGTTATTCTAGATCACATGGATTATCTACAAAACTGTTATTTCAATGATTACAATGGTTGATAAAGAGTTACAATATATATCTAATGAATCAATATAAGAGGTTATTTATATTTCATTCCATAGTGCTACAAGAATCGGCACCGGCTTGCTCCAGAATCCATACCGAAGACTTCTCTCCCGAATCACACTAGAGACTTCTTGCTACAACTCCAACTAAATAATTTCTTATTTACTCAAGTTGATACTCTTAAAGATGATAAATTGATATTCCTCCACAATATCAATGAATCTTACTTTCTTATGTACCTATTAAAGTGCCTTTATAGTTTGTTGGTCTTCATCAATCAAATCCGATCACCTATATGTGATCCGTTTCTAAAGGGAAATAATTCTTGTGCTCTGCCTCTTTCTAAATGAAGTCAAAGAATCACTAATATGCATGAAATTTGTGAAAAGAAATTCTTTAATAAATTGTATATCCATGAAGGATATTATACAATGTCATCCAATTATATTTACTAAATCCTCAAACACTGTCAACTCAGATAAAATTTCTTATGATGTTCTTTCTGACTTCAGTGTCAAGAAAAGCACACTTCATGCATGGTTTTCATGGAATAATTTTTTTTAATTTAATTTTAATTTAATTATATTTTAGGAATCTCAACTACTTAGGTTATCATTCATGTTTTCATACAATTTATTACTTGATTTTCATACAAACACTTATTCTCTTCTTCACTGAATCGTGAAAAGATCATGATTTAATCAAGGTTTAGTTATATGATTAATTCTTTCTCATAGTCCAAGTTAGAGTTTACAAATCCATTCACATAAATAATATACTCTTCACAAGATACATTCACCAGATATAGTTTATGTCCATGGGTATGTTTTAAACTCTTCACGAGATCAAATGTGTCCTTAGTATATGCTTCGTGTGACACATGGTGTGTCTACAAGTCTCTCTCAAACTCCTCACGAGAGCGAAGGTGTATCATATATTTTAATTGCATAAAACAAGGTGTGTTAAAGATTCTATCTCAAACTCATTACAAGATAATTATGTCTCATAGGATACTCCTTCTCAAGAAAAAAGTTTTCTACAGATTGATTTTAAAGACCTAGATAGATCATGACTTTCTTTATCATAATATACTAGTTTTCCTAGGATCTATCTAAAAGTAATGAAGGGATTTTTTGATCCCACTTTTTATTCCTTGTGATCAGATAAGGATTATGAGAAAAATTATCCCTTGATTACACATCCTACTCTTAGGATAGTCATACGACAATTGGTGATGTCTGTAGTGTCTCTTCAAAAGTTTCTCGTAAGGGCATCGCATGAGTGGTCATACGAATTTTTATTCCTTTCATATCCCATAGGTGATGTCCATGGGTTCTTCTTTTAAAACTATTTTCAAGATCTTGATGTCTCATGGGTTCTCTTTCATGAGACCACATGTTTTTCCAAAGATATCTACCATACTTATTCATGAAACAAGTATGGTTTGCAAGATACAACATCACGTGATTGTATCACACAAGAAACTTTTTTATGAGAATGAATATCTTAGCTGATATGTTTAGATGAGATATCTAATTCTATTATTCTACCGATGTTATAGAATCATGTTTATTTGACTCATTATTTGTATTTATAGTGGAATGTTCCTCCAATATTATTTCCATGTGTTTAATTCTTCAAAAATTCCAAAGATCTGGGGAGATCATGAATTCCCAAATCCTTATCTTATCCCTACAGTTTTAGAGTTCTTATTCAAATTTCATGAATACTTCACATGAAGACTTCACTAATCATGAGATGAATAAGGGATGATCATGTGCTTCCATGGTGATTGTCTTCATGAAATCATGTTACACCACTTTGTTGCTCATTTGGTTTTCACCTTACTATCTCTTGATCCATTTATCATCACATGATGTTTCTGAATTTTTCATTTCATTCATGGTACATATTCATATGATGGATTCATGTAAATTGTATGAAAATGATTAGTGAAATTGAGTTAGTCTCTATATATTATGATTGAAAGTGATTTCATGATCACATGGAAAGTGTCATGTCGATAGGTTGAAGATGAAGGCTTATTACTACATAGGATTATCTTAATTTGAAAGGTTCTTCGTGAGAATCAACAAGGAATGCGATCATTATGGCCGAACAATGAAGGAAACGTCTATATGATTTTAAAGAGGATGAGTAGGGTACAATTTCACTATGTCCCACATATAAACTTATAAGCACCTCCACTCTAGTATATCAATTAAGGAACTCCATGGACCATCCTAAAATACCAAACCCCATGCCGACAGGCTTCTATACATGGTGGTGTTTACTCTTCTTCCATGCACTATGGGACTTATACATAGGCCTATGTGAGCATGCTCCTATGACAACCCATACAACATATTGGCCTCGACTGTGATTGTTCCATCAGTTGTGGTTGACCCTCAAGGTCGCACATATGGCTAGGCTTGAGCGGGCCAGGGATGTCCCTTATTTTGGAAACTTTTTTAAGTAAGACCCATTAAAATACTTATCGATGTATAGATGTATAATTCCATGAAAAAAACTCCTCAAATCCCTTTCATGTAAAACCCATCCTTCTTTACATCATGTAATTTATTATTTCATGGAATTCATATGAACTTCTTATGAATTAATAAAATCCTTATTTCATGTCCATCTTTAACTTCCACATGTAGTAACAATGTTAAAACTCTTTCATCACATTTATGAATCATTTAACACAGCTTTAAAAAATAATGACATTTAATAGTATGTGTAATTTCTGAAGTATGAAATATAATTATTTGAATCAATGACAATTATCTAAGATTCTTCAATTCATACATCAACACAAATTAACATATTGACAAAAAAAAAATTCTATGATCAACAATCCTCCCATTTTAATTTTTTTTCCAATATCAAAACCTATCATAAGTCAAAATGTGGTGTTAAATTCCCCTATATAGAAAACAAATATGCTAAAGAAAAATGGGATATTCTCAACATAAATTTCTTCTCAAAATAATGATCATCTTACTTATGAAAATTTCAAGACCACATAAAAGAGATGTATTATCTCACATGGTTTCCCTAAAAAAAATAATTTGGTTAATCAACACTAATTATACATAATCTAAACCGATGTAGAAAAAAAGAGAGATACAACTGGTGATGTATAATCAATACATAAACACCATGAATATGAAATCATGCTAAGAAATTATCAATTCTCATTAAAGGTATTAGAAATAATCATATTTATTAATGTAATGATAATCCTTCACGTAATTCAAAAAACAAATTATAAATTTCCTGTAAAAATGATATATCCCACATTTGTCTTATCTTGAAATTAATAGAGAAATCTATATTAATTGATATGATTAATAAAATTAATAATAAGGGATAAAATTTTAATTGGAATACCTCAACTTCCAATTTTATAAATTTTTTTCTATTTTATTTTAATTTTTTATATAATGGAGATTTATCAGCTTCACTTCATCACTGCTCCCCCTCAAGGGATGCTTCCATCTCCTTAAATTACTTGAATGTTAATTCAAAATAATTTATATATAATGGAATAAGGAGAGACCTTACTATTAATCAAGAGAAAAATTAAGGATGATAGGTGTTTCTCAACCTTGGACATTCTTTTCTCCCAATATCAGTATTTACTTTGTGTGAAGTCTCATTTTCAATTATAGTTATTTGAGTAAAATAGGTCTCCAATGTTTTCATTTTATCATTAAATAACTCCCAATAATTAGAGAGAATATCCATATAGTTGTGTTTATAATTTCCAAATATAGACAACCTTACACATAGTCACTATCTCTGTGTGAATTTGAATTTTCCACCTCAATTTATGTATACACTCACTTTACTTTGGGTTCAAAAAGATTTTAGATTCCACCAGTTGTTTATCCAATTTGAATTGATTTTTCAAGACAGATAGACACTTTCTATTGACATTCTATTTTTTATTAGATTTTTTACATGATTCAACACTTTTTTTAGTTTCTTCCCCTTCCCATATTCTGGAATATCTCTTGGTAGTTTAGATATATTTTTCTTATGAATCTTCTGTTTGTTATATATGTTTTTTATTAGAAACCTGGATTAATTTTTGGTCATATCATTTATTCTATAAGACTATTTTACATTTTTTTCACAATGACACCCCCCTTTCATTCTTATTTGCTTGGAAATGATATGCTACACATGAATATTTAGGAGTTGGGCCCATATGTTACATAGCACCAACAAGAACCACTAAACCTAGATTTTTCCACCTTGATATGTATTATGTACAAATACCTATTTTTTGTGATTATTAAAACTATGATTTATTTTTCCTAGAGGGTGGTAATTTTCAGGAATCATTTTTTTCTCCATTTTATATAGGAAAAGATCTCTCATTGTTATTCTTGATGATAGTTGTATTAACAGTGTTCTTATTTTTTTCACATATCATGACTGACTTGTCACTCACTTTTCTTACCTACCATTACTTTTTTTTGTGGTATTATCTTCACATCATCAGATTATTTTTTCATGATAGGTACATAAAAGAACTCATCATAACAATAACCACTTCTATTGCAATATTCATTTAAATATTCAAATAATTAAAATATATTATTTATAGAGATATATTTTTTGAATTTATTTTATCTAATGCAGGTTTTCTCTTTTATTCAGTTTTTATCTCCATAAATGATGGAATTATATTATTTTCATGAATTATCATGTTATACCAACATTGCATAGATTCATTAAAAATCATAAATAAACATCAAAAATAGATAATGACCATTCTGATTTTTCTTTTATGGTGTAATCTGTTTATTTTTCCAAAATTGTAAACATTACTACTTTTGAGTGACATCAACATTATTTAGAATGTTTCTAGGGAATCAGTTCTTCATGATACATTTTATATCTTCCCTTCATATTTTAGATTTGACATCATTTTCACCATCAATACATTACAATATTTTGGTTTGAAATATCTATGAGTAATGGAAACATCATTAGTATATAAAACATTTTCCTAGATATGGGGAACCTTATTATTATAGGATGATGATTTTTTATTAGATGATGATCAAATTTTATTTATAGAATCATTATCTTCTATATGTACTTGAGTGGTAGCATCTCTCTTTTCTGTTATTTGGGAAGTTCTAGCTTGTGGTGATTCTTAATTTTTCAGTATCACTTCCAGCTTTAAACACTTCATGTTGTGGGATTTATTCTCATCCTCAAATTCTCTAATCTTAGATTCCCAATACTCCTTCAATTTTTTTATTTATTCTTTATACATGCTTCTTGATTCTTGTAATGAATTTTCAAGCTACATTAAACTACTATCTCTATACCCCAATTGTAAAATTTTGACAATGATGAGAACTTTGTGCAATTTTTCAAATGCATGGTAATATTATAAAAATAAAATATTAAATAATTTATTATCTCAAACAATTAATTAAAATTATATAAAAATTTCATTATATATTTATTTGAAAATTTAAATTGTGTATTCCTTATATTTCACATGTTTTTTTGAGTGTGTTGGATATTCTAAATATTTTATCCAATGCCTCTTCCATAGAATTAACCTATTATTCTAGCTGTAAAATTTTCATCTAGAAGAACCTTCTCACCTTGATCAACATTCATTACAACTTTTTTGTGAACTTTGTTTAGATGTTCGCAGAAATCAAGGAGTATATTAATAATTTCTCCATCATTATCATAACTTGATAAGAATTCATTAGAGTAATAATAATCAAAATAATCTTTGCAATATATACCATTTTTATTATTTCCATAGAGAGGTATCTGTGCATGTACTACAAGATTCTTATTTATCTATCTATCATGTCTCTTCTTTCCATTCTTATAATTATTGGAAGATATTTCTAGATTACCATTCTCATGGATGAATTCATTTTTCTCCCTCTAAGATATCTCACTCATATATTGATTTTTTTTCACTTCATAAACACTCTTGGATCTTTATAGGTGACCTATTCTCTGATACAACTTGTAGTTCCCCAGATCAGATTGCCCACTAAGAGGGAATGAGTGAATTAGTGTTTTCTTTTAACTAATTACATTTCTTATTTATTAAAACTCTTGAAATTGTTGATGTTTTTGATACACTTAACATTATATCTAAAAGTTACCTCATGGGAATAAATAGCAATAAAAATAGAATCACACCATATTTATAAGTTTTGGTATAAAGGCATACTCCTTTCCATGTTCATTATTACCCCCAAAACTAATTCTATAATATAATATTATTTTAGTGATTACAATGGTTGATACTAATTCACACTATATCTCTCTCAAATCCACATAGGATTTATTTATAATAAAATCCATATTGTTACGAGAATCCACACTGACCTGCTTCTGAATCCATAGTGAAGACTTATTCCCCTAAACCACACAAGATACTTCTTTCCAAAGATATAAATAAATATTTCATCCTTTCTTCCTTTTTTATCCGCTTAATTTTTTTTATATTGATATGCCTTCATAAGATCACTGAATCATAATTACTTATGTAACCATTCAAGTACCTTTGTAGTCTTCTAGTCTTGATTAATCAAATCTGAAAACTAGTATCCAATTAGTTACCTCAGTGAATCAATTATCAAGCTATTTCACTTTTTAATGAAGTCCTGACTTCACTAATATGCATGAAAGTGGTTCACCCAACTTATTCATTAATATTATATTCAAGAAGGATCTTTCAAAAAATCAGTATGGTCTATCTTCTTAAATCCTCAAACATTTTAAAGTCATATAAAAGTTATTGAGATATTATTTTTGGATTCATTATCAAGTCAAAACCACTTCATTCATGGTTTTCATGGCATCTAAAACATTATTTTTTTTTGGAAATTTTATTTTATTTTGGGTATCTAAACTACTCAAGTGATTATTCACATGTGCATGAAATGTATTTCGTAATATTACTGAAACCAATTCTTCTCTTACTTACTGAATCATGCAATGTTCACAATCTCATAAAGTCCATGAGATATGTTTACTATATTCATATATTACATGTGAGGAATTATAAATGTCTTTTCATAAAAAAATAAACACTTTAGAAGATAGTTTTTCATGACACAAGTTGTGTCCATGAGTCTGTCTCAAACTCTTCTTGAGATCAAAGGTTTCTTACATATATGTTTCTCATGGTACAAGGTGTGTCTACGAGTTAGTCACAATCTCTTCATGATATCAAATGTGTCTCACTTATAAACTTGGTGTGACACAAGGTGTGTCCGTGAGTCATTATCAATCTCCATGCATGACCACAACTGTCAATAGATTTTTTTCAAGTCATGGATGGTGTGTGGCTTTCTTTGTCATAAGAAAGTATTTTTCCTCATATTTTTCTCAAAGGCATGAAGGGATTTTGCGATCCCAATATTTACTCCATGTGATCAGTTAGGTATTATGTGAATTATTATCCATGTATTGTATCACCCTCACTTAGTAAATTCACATGGTAATTGTATATATCTATGGTGTCTCTTCAAATTATTCTTATAAGGCCTTCACATGAGTGATCATGTGAATGATTATTCCCGTTGTGTGACTTAGGTGATGTTTTTGGGTTCTTCTTTTAAACATATTTGCAAGATCTGGTTGTATCATATGTTCTCTTTTACGAGACAACAAGTGTGTCCCTGAATATCTCCACTAATACATCAGCTTTGTAAAACCAATATTGGTTAATGATATACTTTTTCATGATTCTATCATGTGAGCCACTTATTCTTCAGGATAATCACTCTCACGACTGCTTTATTTAGACAACATCTCTATATCTCTCCTTCTCACAATGTTGGAATAACTTGTTTGATCGAACATGAATTTTTATTTATATATGTGAGTTCATCCTCCTTTAGTTCCATGTGTGGACTTCTTCAAGTACCTTGAAGATCTCGAGATATTACGAATTATGAGATCCTTGAATTATCCATGTAGTGGTGGAATGATTACGTGAACCACATGAATTATTCTCATGATCAATTCATTGATCATGTAATACCTAATTGAAGATCTTGAGATTGCATGTTGACTTTATTAATTTCTTTATGTGACGCCACTTGGGAGATCCGTTGGTTCTCACTTTAATATCACACGATTCATTGATCATCATGCGATATTGCTGAGTTTTTAATTTTTTTCATGAAACATATTCATGAGATAGATTAATGGAAATCACATTCATGTTCTTGGTGAAATTGGGTTAGACATTATTTATTATTCTATAAAGTTATGTCATGCTCACATAGGAATTTCCTTGTTGAGAGGTTGAAGACGAAGGCTTAGTGATGTGCAAGATCAGCTTAATTAGGAATATGCTCTATGGGAGTCAATGAATGACTGAGATATTCACGATCAAACATTAGAGGAAATTCCCATAAGTTTTTAAAGTGGATTAATAATATCTACTTTCACCACATCCCACATCGAAACTCCAATGTTTCTCATCTCTAGTATATCAATCAAGGCTCTCTATGGAACATACATAAATCTCAAAACCCTTTTTGTGGTTCCTGTATGGTGGAACCGCCTCTTCTCTCTTGTATTTCTAGATTTATACACAAACCTATGTGGGAGTGATCCTGTGACCACCCATTCCATCTACTAACTTGTCTTGGGCTAGTTCCCTTGGCTGTGGTCGACCCTCTGGGTCCCATATATGTCGGGGGTCCTACTGGCTAGTAATGGCTCTTAGATTGGAAACTTTTTTATGAAATCCCAAATAAAATACTTATAGAATTATAAAAATATAGTTCCATTCTATGCCAAACTCCTCAACCCCCTTTCATATAATACCCTTTCTTCTTTATATCATTCAATTTATTATTTGATGTTATTCAAATGGATTCCTCATGCATTAACAAAATCCTAGTTTCATGTCTATATTTCACTTCTACATATTATAGTAATGTGAAAACACCTTCAACATATTTATTAATTATTCAAATAACACTTCAAAGAGTCTTCGTACTCAACAATATTAATAATTTATCAATATTTACCTCCAATGATTTTAATTTATCAAAATTATCCCGACATCCTCACTTCATAAAACAACACATATTGACTTATTATTAGCAAATGAAATCTAAAATAAACAATATTATCCCTATATTCTACCATAGGTCTGGAAAGTTATTGATGCAATGAAAATGATTTTTTCACCAATTTTATGTGGTAATCTAATTAAATTTATAAATAAGAGAAATATGTAAGTAGATAAAAAATTCATAAATTAAATTCTATCATCATTGTACGATAATGTGTACATAAAATTAATGGGTTTCAAAATAGACAAAGAAAATATGAAAATATTTAGAACATGTATGAGGGAAATGTTAAAATTATCAATGTAAAACTATAAATATGGAGTTCTATGTTTAAGGACAGTAAAATGGATGAAGATAAGAAAATTTATGACTACTTAAATGGGGAGAAGGAGGTTATAAGTCATGTTAAAAGATTTGGATATAATTTTTAAGGTTTAACAATTGTTAAGAAGATGAATATAAATTTTTTTATAGATTTGATCCAAATATATAAAATATAAAAGAAAATTAATAATTATCTATTAATAATTTTTATAACAGAATCCTTAATTATAATAAGAAAAAAACTCATATTTTTAAGAAAAAAGATAAGGAATAAATTGATTTCAAATTCATGAACAAACTCAATATCAATGATGAGAAAGTGAGTTCTATATTGAATTAAATATAATTTGAGGAAAATGATGAGAACTAAAATTAGATAATGCAAATTATCTTTAAAAAAATTAAAAATGGAAAGGGTAAGTATAATGTAAAAATTACCCTAAAGTGATTTATGTATGTTGAGGTTGGACACCTTTTAGATGATTTCCTAATAAATAATATTGTTTAGTATGAAGATGAAGAAAATAAATAAATACCATGAATAATTATATAAGGAAGAAGATTTAAGGAGAACAATAAGTATGGTGAGAATAAGGAAACTATTAAAATAAAAATAATAATTAGTATCATTAGTATGGAAGAGGATGACTACCCCACTTCAAGTAGCCATTATAAAAAAGACTATGTTTTTAAAGTGCATAGGTTCATAGAAAATAATGAAATATAAGAGGAAAGTTTATGTAGTGATGGTGAAGGATAGGAAACCAACATGGAACAAAAAGTAAAATTTCATATTGAATAGTTTCTTAAATGAAACAATCAAAAATAAAAGAAAAATTATATTTCAAAATAAAGAGGTTGAAAATTTGAAGAAATAAAAAGTCTAATTCCACAATAAAGAAAATTATTATGTTGAGGAAATGAATATTATGAAAGTAAAAATTTCTGAATGATATATAATAGTAGAATATTTTAAAAAGAAAATTGTAGATAATGATGAATAATTGAACATGACACAGTCAAGGTGTCATAAGGGAAGAAAACATTTATGTTAAATAAGAGATGAAAATGACAATTCTATTGAAATAAAAGATTATTCACTAAAAATAAATGATGAGTTTTATGTACAATCGTAGGTAAAAACTATACCTTTATCTAATAAAAATGATAAAACTATTTTATCAAATAGTGAAAGTCTTAAAAGTAAATAATGGAAATCCTTTACTGAAAAATACTTTAAAAATATCACTTTTACATCAAAGAAAGTTGGAATCATCCCAAAAATAAAATATCACCTTAAAATAAAGTAGATGGAAGATAGAAATGTTTTATCAAAAAAATATGGATACTATAAAAAAACTCAATAGTTTCAAGGAAGAATTGGTTTCAAAGGATACTGTTGGTGCTATAGAGTTTTTGGTCATAAATAATATTATTTTTCATACAATATATGTCTCTCTTGGATTTATTGAAGGAATTAATTGATAGATATAATCTAGTGAAAATAGAAGAACATTAGACAAAGATCTTGAATTTAATAGAAATTATTTTCATTTAACAATCCAAAATAGGTTTCATTATCTACAGGAGGTCTATGAAAAGTGTGAATAACATGGTATTAGTGATGAGTAATTTATAAAAAGGATACCTAGATAATATCAATAGGATGATAAAGATAATAAGGATCACAAAAAACCAATGAAGATAAGTCTCTATTTTATGAAGTTTCTCTCAAATCCATTAAAAGGTGGAAGAAAATGATTCTTGATAGGGGATACTTGTAATGGTTGAGAATTTTATCAATCAAATGTCCCTTCTTATAATTATTTTATATAATAAAAAAACACACCTCACATATAAAAACCAATAACAACATTTTTATCTTTAATGGAGACTGAAATAAGCTGTATTTATAGAATTAAGGAACCTATACCAATGGAATAATAACTTGACCATTGGAATAGTATGTGACCATTAAGAATAGTAACCTGGAAAACAGAATAGTAACCTCTAATATGAAATTATAAATAAAATTTAAGTGTCTTATAAATTAAAATATAATGTATTTATATCATAGAATAAGTAAATCAATGTTTTAAAAATGTTAAATTGAGTGTTGGTATTTTTATAACACATAAATATTTATTTATAATTTTATAATTAATATAATGATTTAAATTAAAAAAATATTTTCATTAAATATATTCATAAATTATTATTTTATTTTCTTATACTTATAATATAATTTTATGAGACCTTAATTAATTTTTCAGAGTATCATAAAACTAGTAATAATAAAAAAAATTGGCAATTTTCAAGTAAATGATTATTTTCATTAAAAATTAACATTATCAGAAATATAAAATTATGTCCATAAAATGGAGTCCTTTTTATGAAATATACACATTAAAAAATGGTTAGGGTGAATTTTTAGGATTTTTCTAAAATAGTTTAATTTTTGGTGAATAGTGAAATACAGAAATTTACAGTATTTAATATTTTAAGACAAATGAATGAATTTTTAATTAATGTATAATGAAAGAAACAATTAGATATAAATAAAATTCAATAGATATTGTACTTATTCATAAGAATCAATACTATTGATATTCTTGAGCCCAAATTATAAGCAAACAAATAAAATAATAAAAAACACCCCTCTCCGCCCACTATAAATATCGTCTCTCACCACCTATTATCCTCACAACATCTAAGATATATAGATTTATTATATTATACCCAATTCTCCTCCTAGAACCCTTCCATAGCTTCTAGTATTTTTGGTATCACAGAGAGACCATTGCCAAGTGCCTTTAGGAGGTTCTCAAAGAGACGACACTCAAGAGGTAAAACTCTCCCTCTTTATCTTTTAATTTATTTTCTTTTCTTATAATTAACCCAAGTCCCCTATCCTATGTAAAATTATAAATATAGTGTCATATATATAATTTTATTTTATTTTTTTAATGTAATACCTCTAATAAAATCTATTATCCTATTCTTTTGTTCGAAAAATGAAAACATTGTCGGTGAGGTGTCGATTCACCACCTTTGTAGAATAAATGTTTTCATTTTTCATTACCACCTTCAATGCTGGTCATAAAACTATTTTCCATGGTTCAAACAAATTATAATATATGTATTATGACATATTAAATTTTTTATAACTATTATATAAATATATTATTAAATAAAACAATACTAATTCATTATGGTTGTAAAACTAACAAAATAAACTAATAAATTTTCATCAGCATTTTATCTAATGAATAATCATAATTTAAAAAAGAAAATGATATGAGAGACCATTTAAATTTATGGAAATATATTAATACCATACCATTATAGTTTTGTATTTTTTTTCTATTTGACATGAAAATTCATAATTATACACAGGCAAACAGACAATGTAATTATGAAATGAACACTCCCAAAACGTTGAAATTAAACACTATAAGTCAACTAAATTTACCTAAATGAACCTAATAAAATTATAATAAATTAAATAAATATATAATAGGTTATTAATTAATTAAATTATGGATTTAATTTGATTATAATAGACATTAATTATAGGTGTGGGACACATTTAGACATATGGTAAGATATTATCTTCGAAAATAATTTTTTTACTTAAGGTTATGAGTTCTATATATTTACCCTAATGTAATTATTAATTATTATTCTTAACCCCTACATTTTATGCGTATTTTCCAAACATATTTTTCTATCTCAATTATTCTTTCATTAATTGGTAAATACATTTTTATAAGGTTCCCTTCTCAATTCCTTCCAATAAGCAAGTCCAATTAACGAGAACATCACAATTTCATGCTAATTTTTATGTACCATCCATAATATATTTTAAGACACCTTTCCTGAATGGCCCAAAGGCCTTCATATTTTAATACACCTTTATTTTTATAATGTCCCTCATTTTATCATGAAAAAATATATTTGTTCTTTTTTTATTTCCTTTTTCCTTTTTAAATACTCTTTAAAATTTTCCATTAAACAACACTAAAGTGTCTCATTTCTAAAGTTTCATAAACACAATTATTACATGTTTTCACTTAATTTGGACAACATTTATCATAAAATATTCATATTTTCCCTTATTAATTTTCATGTTTTAATTAAACCCATTATTTCTTGTGCACCATTATTATACACCCTTTGGTTATTTGTTATGATATATCTATGATACCTAATTCATTCCATTGGTAACTTTTATTAATTATTCTTAATGTGGAATAGATATGTATGACCATGTTATGATGGGTGTTCACAGATTTCTCTCTAATGAATTTGGTAATTTTTAGACTCATGAGAGGTCATGTGGGGACATAGAGAAAATTTTTATTCCTTAATGAGACTTTTTCCACCATGTGATATAGTCTTGGAAGTTAGCATTGACTCATGTTTATGTCTTGTTAAACATTTCTTTCACATCCCTAAGTTTTCTTGATTAAATGATCCTATGTTCTGTATTTTATTCTTCTATATGTTTATTCATGTTCCATGTCTTTTTAAGTCGTCAAGTTACACCTTCTAACCCATGTGCTATTCTTTATTTCTATGTTTATTCCCCTAATAGGTTTTTTTGCTCACCCCTTTTGTATATTTATTCCCCAATCTATCCTATGAAGATATAAAAGTATAAAGTAAGTTATGATTTAATTATATACGATTAATATAAATATTTTTATCCTATTTCCATGTTTTAAGTTTTATGTGTGTATTATTCTAAATAAACTAGAGTTTATGATACGTGGTTCAAATTTGATGGTAAATTATGCATAAAATCATATAATAATATGTGTAAAAGGATATATCCATTATAATTGGTACTAGATAAATGTCTATTTATTTTTTGAAATTTAGGAATAGAGTACTTTATTAAGAAACTTAGGGATAATTCTTTCACCATAGATAACCTATATTTAAATATAGGGAATCACAACTTTTGAAATACTTTTCCTTTAAAAGTATGTGATTAAATGTTAAAATTTTCCTTTTTATATTCTTATTAGCTAAGTATTTAATCCCCATAATTATAATTTCATTTTCATAGTTAATAGTAGAAAATAAGAGAAACCATGACAATAATAAATGTGATAAGAAATGTGAAAATTTCCTTAATTAAATGAAAAAATTAATAGGAATGAGATATCAAAAATTTATGAAAATACTGGCTCAACTAGATCAATTTATCAATAATAACTTGAATGATGTGGAATTACCTCGTTATACTAAGAAAGATCATTTTATTATGGAATCTTTTTTATCTAAAAGGACTCCAATCTCTAGTTTATATTCTAATCCCATCATGTTAGAATAATGGATTTACTCCATTGAGAAGATATTATCTATCCTTTAATTATCAGAAGAAGAGAAAGTTATACTGGCACTCTATCATTTTGATGGGGAAGATAATCAATGGTGGACACTGATCAAACAATTTTTAAGAAGGAAATTCATTCCATGAAATGGGAATATTTAAAGAAAATATTTTTCAATAAATATTTTCCCCAAACTCTCCATCTTAATATGGAAATGGAGTTACTTAGACAGAATGAAAATTAAGTTGAGTTTATCGGGGAGTATGAAGAAATCTTTACACTAATTGCACAATTTTCTTATGGATTTTTCAAAAACACTAAAATAAATACAGATCACTTATTTAACGGAATAAATTTGAGTCTATTAAAATCATTGGTGATTCAAGACTTTGGCAGCTATGAGGATATTGTACTTTGTGCCCTAAAGGTTGAAATGGAGATTAGAGACTCTCAGTGTTCTCGAGGGATCAAAGAAAAAAAGTGGAAAATATATTTTAATAAGGTAAGATCAATAATTAAATCCCATGAAGGAAAAATAACCCAACATCCCCAAGTTAAAAGTTTTGCAATAAGAATCTTGGAAACTTCATAAGGGGAACCAGGAGATTCTTCAAGTGTGGAAGAGAGTTGCATCTAGAAAATAATTTCCAAAGGGATATGAAGAATCAATAAAATTTGAAGGAAAAAAAGGAAGGTTCAGATCAAAACTCATCCTATACTATAGTTTTTCATCTTGTAAGAACATGAGATTATGCGATCAATTTCCATAATCTAAGGGTTATTGGTGGAAATCAACAACAAAAATCTCAAAGACAACAAGAAATGGAATATTATATCACACTGTTGAGGTGGAGCCTAATAATGTTGTTGTAATAGGTAGGCTAGTTATTCATTCAAGAATAGAAAAAATACTTTTGGATTATAGATCTATGTATTATTTTATAATTTAAAATTTTTGTAAAAATATTCTAGCACCACAACAAATTACATAGGTTGAGTTATTTATGATAACAAAAAATGGGGAAATTATTGAATAAAAATTATATAACTCCACCCAAATTAATATTTTTGGAATAAACTTATGAGAAAATATTTTCATACTACATTTTGAAGAGTTTAATGCTATATTGTTCATGTATTTTCTATCTTTAAATAAATCCAACATCATCTATCTGGAAAGGGAGATCATTATTTACATCCTGAGGAATCCTCTAATTCTATAAAAGTTCAAGGAGGGGTATGAATATACTTCAGAATATTAATCTAATTTGAGGATATTATTTCCTTATAAGAAATCATATCTAGATTAAATGATTAAGACAAAGGAGATAATAATGATTGAATAAATTCCCATTATTAGGGACAACACAGATGTGTTCCCTGAAGAATTTCCTAGTATTACTTTTGAATGAGAGGTTGAGTTCTTAATTTAACTTATTTTTTGATATCTTCCTATTTAAATGAAACCTTATATAATATAAATAATTGAGTTATATGAAATAATTAAGTAGTTATAAGATAATCTGTTCAAGGGATTTATATATCACAGTGCTTCAGCATGGGGTGCACCAGTCTTCTTCATCACGAAAAAGGATTGATCGATGCACATTTTCAATGATTATTGTGAGCTAAAAAATCAAAATAACAAGTATCTCTTTACATGGATAGATGAATTGTTTTCTCAACTATGTGGGCCCAAATATTTCTATAAGGTGGGCCTTTGGTCGAGATATCACCAGTTAAAAGTGAACAAGGAAGATATTCCAAAGACCTCCTTTCAAACTAGGTAGGGACACAATGAGTTAATAGTGATGACTTTAATACTTACTAACACTACAATAATTTCTATGTACTCAATGAATATAATATTTAGATATTACTTTTTAAAATTTTTGTAATTATTTTTTGATGAGTTTTTGATATACACTAAGAGAAAGGAAGAACACGAGGATCATTTGAATACTTTTCTAAAACCTTGAAAAGTGAGAATTTTTTTTCAGAATACAATAAATATGAGTTATTCAGGGAGTATGTATCCTTATTTAGGAATTTTATCACAAGAAAAGGAATATATGTGAAACCTTAGAAGACAAATGAAATCAAAGAGTGGCATAAGACAACATCTATAATAGAGATCCATAGTTTCCTTGATCTAGATGGGTATTATAGATGATATATGAAGAATTTATTTCTATTTTCAAAACCACTAACTAGGATGAATAGAAAGGAAGTAAAGTATATTTGAACTATTGAATTTAAATAATGCATCAAAGAGTTGAAAAATTGTCTTATCACTACACAAGTACTCACACTATCAAAAATTGGGGAACTCTTTTTGGTATACAATAATATTTTAAATAAGGAAATGGTATTTATATAGATTCAAAATAATAAATTGAGAGCCTATTCCTCAAGTAAGTTGAAAATTCATAAGAAAAACTATCCCAAGCATGATCTATAGTTGGAGATTATGATTATTGCATTGAAAATATCACGGCATTATCTCTCTAGGGAGAAGTGTGAGACATAAATAATCAAAAGAGCCTCAAATATATATTCACACAGAAGGAGATTATTATGTTCTAGTAAATATTGTTATATCTCATCAAAGATTATGAATACTCAATCCAATACCATCATTATACAGAAAATAAAGAGGAAGATACTCTAAGTTGAAAGGATCCTGCAAATTTATCAATGATGAGAATTGAGAAGGATCCAATCTTCTTAGACTTATAAAGGATGGACATGGGAATCAATAAGAAATGAAAATCATAAATCATGTCTAAATTTTTTGATCAACCATAAGTTATAGAGAAAATAAAGGATACTCAATGAAATGATGAGGAAATTCAAAAAACTATGGAATCTATACGAAAAGGGAGATTTTAAGAGTAAAAACTGACGAGGAAAGATTCATAAGATTTTGGTCACAACTAAGTGTACTATTAAATCCATATATAAATAAAGATATTCTGAATGACACATATATATTAACTTTAAATATTCAACCCGGAGGCACAAAGATGTATTAATATAATCGATATAACTATTGGTGTGAAAATATGTGGAAGGAGGTCAGCAAATATACATAAAAGTTATTGGTATGTATACAAGTGAAGGCTAAAAGGAAAAAATTCAAAAGGAATGATGCAAATATTACCCATACCAACATGAAAATGCGAAAACATAACCATGTACTTTACCACTAGACATCCAAATACATCCATAGGAAATAATTATATATGGGTCTTTATAGATAGTCTTATAAAGACAAATCACATCATAATAGTTCTATAGGACCTCTCACCTGGTCAAATTACACAAATATACATTAGATGAGTGATGTGGATGCATGGAGTACGATTATAAATTATATTCGATCAAGATTTGAGATTTACCTATATGTTTTGGAATATTCTCCAACATGATCTAAAAATTGATTTGAACTTCAGCACGACTTATTATCCTTAAAATAATCACAAATTTGAGTGGAGTGTTCTGAAAATAGAAGACATGTTGAGAGTATGTTATAGTAACTTAAATGGAGTGTGTAACCAACATTTACCTCTGGTTGATTTCAATTATAAAAAATAGTTTCCACTCAAGCATCCAAATGGATACATATGAAACTCTTTATGGGAAAATACGTAGAATACTGGCATGATGCGATGAAGTCAATGAACATGCGTTTCTGGGACCAGAAATGGTTGAAGAAACGGTAGGAGAGGTGAAAACCATAAAAAACATATCCATGCATCACTAAGTTGATATAAGATCTATAAAGATAATCATTAATGTGACTTAGAGTTTAGGGTTAGATACATGTTATTCTTTCACATATCTCTATGGAAGAGGATCATCATATTTGGGAAGAAAGGAAAGCTGAGTCCTAGGTACATCATCCCCGTCAAGATTATTAATTTTTTTAGAACTATGTCTTATCAAATAGAACATACACATACCATGTTTCAAGTAAACAAATTTATCTCATGTATCTCTCTTGAGGAAGTACATACTTGATCCCTCATATGTACTGAATCCGAAGGTGGTACAACTAGAGAAAGACCTCTTGTATGAATATAAGCCAGTGAAGATATTGGACCATAGAGATAATGTTCTATGAAACAAGACTACCACCCAGTCAAATTACTATGGTGAAACAATAAGTATGAAGAGTAGATATGGGAAACAAAGGAAATAATGAATGAGAAGTGCCCCTACCTATTCTCAACATAGAATGTAAAACTAAATTACGAAAGATAAATTTCATAAGGGGGAAGAATGTAATGACCCATAATTTTACCAATAGAATTTCCCTTCTTATAATTACGTCATATCATATAAAACACATAAATCACTTAGATAACCCAATACAGACATTATTATCATAAATTAAGAATGAAATATGTGGTTTTTATAAAATTGAGGAACCTATACCAATGGAACAATAACTTGAACAATGGAATAGTAACATGACTATTAAGAAGAGTAACTCAAAAAATAGAATAGTAACATAAACTATGAAAGTATAAATAAAATTTAGGCATCTTATATATATATATATATATATATATGAAAATATGATATATTTATATCATGGTATAAGTAAATAAATGTTTTTAAAATGATAAATTATGTGTTGGTAATTCTTTAAGACGTAAATATTTATTTACAAATTTATAATTAATATAATTATTTAAATAAAAATTTATTTTCAAAAAAATATATTCATAAATTAATATTTTTTCCTTTTATAATTACAAGATAATTTTATGACACATTTTTTCAAAGTTTCATAAAACCAGTTATAATATTAAAATTCTTATTTTTTGAATAAATGATGATTTTAATAAAAATTAAATATATTATATATAAAAAATTATTTTCATAAATTGGATACCATTTTTGAAATATACACATTTATAAATGGTTTGGGTGAATTTTTGCGATTTTCTTAAAATAGTTGAATTTTTGGGGAATAGTGAAATACGATAATTTACAGGATTTCAAATTTTAAGAAAAATATATCAATTTATAAGTAATGGATGATATAATAAACCATTGTTTTGAAGTAACATACACCAGTTACCATACCTATTCACAATAATCAACATTATTTATTTTCTTGAGATATAATAATTTACAAATGAATAAAATAATATAAAACACACCTCCCCTCACACAATAAATACCACCCCTCACCACCTCTTCTTCGCAAACCATCTAAGACTTGGAGAATTATAATATTATGAAAAATTAATCTCCAAAACCTCTTCACCATGTTCTGTTCTAACCAAATGGCCATTTTCATGTTCTTAAGTAGGTTCTCAAGGAGACAACACTCAAAAAGTAAACCCCTCTTTCTTTATCTTTTAATTTCTTTTATTTTATTATCCTTCCCTCACCTCCTCCATCCAAAGTAACATGATATCTCAAGTATAATATATATATATATAATGTAATGTTATTATGTTAATGTAATATCCATCATCAAATATCTTTTCCTTTCCCTTTGTTCAAAAAATGAAAACATCTACCATGAGGTGTCGATTCAACGCCATCATAGATGATGAGTTTTATTATTTCATTTACACCTTTAATAATGGGAAAAACATTTTAAGGTTAAAACAGATTATAATATTTTAATTATAAGTTATTTAATGTTCTAGAACCACTATATAAATATATTATTAAATAAAACAATACTAATTTGTGAGGGTTGTAAAAACCGTCAAAATAAACTCAACATTTTTTCATCTACACTTTATCTTATGAATCATCATCGTGTAAACAAAAATGATATATGGGACCATTTAAATTTATAGAAATAAAATAATGCCATATAATTATATATTTTTTAGTTTTTATTCCATTTGACAAGTACTTTCAAAATTATACACCAACAAACCAACCATGAAGCCATGAAATGAACACCCCCAAAATGATGAAATTTAACATTTTAAATTAATGAAATGGACCTAAATGAACTAAATAAAATAATTATAAAATAAATAAAAGTATAATAGGTTATTAATTAATTAATTAATGGATTTAATTATATTATTTAGGACATTAATTATAAGTGTAGAAAACTATTAGACATAAGGTAAGGAAATCTCTCAAAACCTCTCTTTTTGTCTTTTGGGTTATGAATTCTCTCTCTTCAACCAAATTAATTATTAATTATTCTAACGTAATCCTACTAAATTTTATATTTACTTTCCAACATATGTATAAATCTCAATTCTTCTTTCATTGGTAGGGAAATACAAGTTTTATAAGGTTCCCTTCTTAATTCTTCTCGATAAGCAAGCCCGATTAAAGGTAACTTCCAAATTTATTATACATTTTAAAGTACATACATATTATACTTAAATACACCTTTATTTTCTAAAAATCCATCATTTTATCATGAAAAAATATCTTTTTGATTTTTTTATTTCATTTTTACATTTTAAGGACTCATTAATATTGTCCCTTAAACTGCCCTAAAGTGGCTCAATTCTAAAATTTCTTAAGTACAATTATTATATGTTTTCACTCAAGTTGTAAATAATTTATCATGATATAATAAAATTTCCCCTTATGAATTTACATGTATTAATTAAATCCATTCTTTTTTGTACACCATTATGATACGTTCATTGGTTATGCCATATGACATGTTTATGATACCCAATTCCTTCCATTCATGACCTGTATACTTTATTATTAATGTGGCACACATATGAATGAAAATGTTATGGTATTTATACCCAAATAACACTCCAATTCATGGGTTAATTTGTAGTCTCATGATAATTCATGTTGGGAGAAAGAGTAAACCAGATTCCTTTATTGGTCTTTGTCTACCAAGCGATGTAGTCTTGAGAGTTTTTCATGACTCATGTTTGTGTCATGTTATATGTTTCTTTCACAATCCTATGTTTCCATGATTACATGATCTCATATTTTATTTATGTTCCATGAATATTTATGTCAACATCTTATACCTTCTAAACAATGTGTTATGATATATTCCTATGCTTATTCCTTTACTAGGGTTTTTAGCTCATCAGTTTTGTCAATGTATTCTATAGGCTATCTTATATAGATATAGCATATTAAAAGAATTTGGGAATCATTATGGATGATTAACATTAATATGTTTTATCCTATTTCCATTTTTTCTCAGTTTTCTATACCTAGTATTCAAAACACACTATACTTTGCGATCCTTGGTTTGTATCTTATGGTTAATTATTCTTAAAATCTTATAATAATATGTATAAAAAGATAGGGACATTATAATACTCATCACACAAGATTTTATATGTCATTATTTTAAATAAAATTTATTAATAAAATGTTTATTCTATTACATTTATAAAATAAATATCATTGAATATTAAATAAATTAATTTAGGTAAAATTAAATTTCAAAAGTTTAAATATAAAGGTGTTTTGTATTGATAGGATAAAACATAATTTTTGAGTGTGATTTAGCTCTATGATGAAGGTAATTAATTTATCTTAAAAATAAATACTTTCTTTATCAAGAGAATAAAATATATAAAAATCATTTCTAAAGGTAAAATGATACGTTGGAATCTATTTCAAATTGGTGATCTAAGAAATTTATTCTACCATAATTGTAAGAAGAAATCAATATCGTATATAGAAGTCATAACCATCTTAGTTAGATGAGTTTCAAAAAAAATCAATTTAAAATAGTGTGAGAAATATACCTTAATTATGTAGAGACAACGATATTTCTTTTTTTTATATCAAAATTAGAATATGGTAAAATAAAAACATAAAAAAGTGGAAATCCAATCCATGAGGACACATTAATTACTCCACTAAGAATTATGTAGATTAATTACACATTAATTTACCATAATTAAAAAAATTATTAACAAAACAAATGCCACAAGAAGTTGGCATGTCTAATATTTTTAGAAGAGAAGTTGATATAGAGATAGTAATTTCTATAAAAAAATTAGGAGTTTAAAATTGAAGGGAGTTTTTTAGAATTTTTTTGAATCCTATATTAAAAAATGAATTATGAGCCAATAAAAAACTATTTACACTCCCTAGTAGAATAATATTTTTAATATAATTAATATAAGTCTTGTGTAAATGTGAATAACTATTTTTTAGGGTTCAACATGTTAATATTTTTTTAAGAGAAGATATGTTCACAATTGTGTTTATTTGAAATTTGTTTTCTTATAACTAATTATGATATGATTTATTGGAAAATTTAGTAGAAAATAAAACCAACTGTTAACTATTTCAAATTATTTAACAGTACTTATTTTATAAAAATAAAAAACACCAATATGGGGATATTTTACATGATTTTTGAGGAAGGTACCTTTAAGAGATATATCTAAAATGGAAAAGTTTGTAGATATTTTTACATGAGTCTTTATAAAATGGTATAGAGTTATATTGTTAAAATTATTGATAATAAATTCAACCTTAATGTTTCTGAAGAATTATTTTTTTAATACAATGATGAATGGAATTAGTATATTCTTGAGAATGTTAGTGAAGAGAATAAGGAAAATGAACTAAATGTTATTTATATTTATCTGATCAGACCAATGATTAAGGAGAGACTATTGAGAAATAGAAAATAAAATATTAGAAACTGAAGAAACATGTGGAGAACGAAAATTTAAATGGAATTTAGAGTGATCTTATCCAAATAAGAAGATGATTGTGACTTGATTACCAAACCATTATTATCTCTCCAACTATGCATCATTTATTTTTTGAGTCTATTAATATTGGAGAATGGGTTGATGTTGTGAATAATGATCTTGATCAAATTTAAAAGAATTACACATGTGATCTTGTCCCTAGACCAAAATAAAAAAATATGATCGGAACCAACTGGGTAATTAGAAACTAGTTAAATAATCAAGTGAGAGTCTCAAGGAATAAGGTTATACATGTAGTAAAGTAATATTCATAGATTAATGGAGTATATTTTAAAGAAATATTTGAACCTATTACATGACTAGAAGATATAATAATATCACCAGTAGTTGCAGATCACATGAATTATAAGTATACCTTATTAAATGGGTATCTGGAAGAATAATTCTACATTTAGTATCCATTTGGATTTATTCTATAATGTGCTTGAAAAAGGGTGTTAAAGTAGAAAAAAATCTATCTCTTGGAAAAAGTAATTTCCAAGATCCTGGTACTCATAACTAGATAGATTCTTAGGAGTGATAAAATGAAGTAAAGTAAAGGTTGAAAATAAATTTTATGTAAAGGAGGTGGAAATTAAAACACTTATTGTAGAGAAACTTTAAGAAAAATGAATAATCAATTTTAGGTGTCCATACTAGGATAATTAAGGTACTGTCTTGTATTATAAGTGATGATTTTTTCTTTTCCAAAAAAGTATTCTAGGAATTTTTGAAGAAGTTTTATATTGAATACTCAAAACTAGTTTTCATATCCATACATGATGGAATAAATATTTCAAAGTATACTAAAAGAAAAATCATAAATCAAAAAGAGTTTATAAGGTTCATTGGTAGATTACTCTATCTCACTAAATCCAGTATAAGTATTGCTAGTGAAGTGAAACTATGTTCAATGTATCAAAGTAATCCTAATGAATCATATTTAATAGGATCCAAAATAGTTATTTTAACAATAATATATTTTATGAAATATTTATTCAAATAAATTTAATCTCATCGATATTTTACATTAAATGAAACATTTAATTTAAATGTATCATGACATACTATTAAAATATTATTATTTATAACGATAGTTATTTCCTATCCATTAGATTTGAGGGTATGAATAGGAATAAATAAATTATGAAAATAATATTTTTTTTAAAATTATAAAATTAATTCATTGGTTAAAAATTAGTTATATATGTAAATTAAAATCATTGGAAAGTAAAAGTGATATTTTAAGAAAAAAATATTTTTATGCACATAATTAAAAAAATTTCTTAATAAATTAAATTATTCACTCTTGGTGAATGGTTTTAATTATATATATATTAGAGTTAATAAAATGGTTTATCATTCGTTTAATATTTTTTTAGTCATGGTATAATAATAAACTATGTTTTATTCTTAAAAATGTATTTTTCTAAAAATACGTTTTCATCACGTACTGTGTGATTATTTTAAAATTAATTTCTACCACTTATAGAAATTGAATTTTGATAAAATGGATTCAATATTTTATATCATGATGTTTAAATTTTGGTAAATAAGTCCCATTTATTTTTGGTCAATATGAATAATAAACATGGTAAAATTTATCATCTTAGTAATTGGTAAATCTGGTAACTCTAGGTTACAAATAAATGATAAGGTTAATTTTTTTTATAATTATTTTTTATGAATTTAATTTTACAATTATCAATTTAGTATTGAAATATTTTGTTTGGTTTAAACTTTTCCATGAAAATTATATATATTTTATTTTAATCAATAGAAGTTACAAAATGTCAACCTCTTAGTTTTAAATATATCTTATGTGTCCACATAGAGAGAAAAGAAAGTTATGAATTAATGTAAGTGATTATTTTTAAATTATTGAAATTTTCTTCATGATATTCATTTATTAATAATTTATAGTAAATTTTTAATGACATAAAATGATTATGCAGCACCAATACATTATTTTCTAAAATTAATAAAAAATATAAGAAATGATATTAAAAAATAATAAAAGTAATATAAATTGAGTGATTTATGGGGATAGAAAAATATTATAGATTATTATGAAATATAAGTGTTATTTTAAATAATTATATTATATTTAATACTTTGTCTTTAAGTCTTTGAAATTAAATTAGTTAAATAGAAACTAAATTGAAAAAATGATATTTAATGAAAAGAATATTTTATTAAATTACTTAAAAATAATAAAAATATTAAAATAAGAAAAGGGGGATAATATATGGTTTAACATTACAAACTAATTCCATTTATATACCATTTGGATCCATTTTTCTTGGTAATAACATTAATATATTTTACTTATTTAAGAAACATTAAGTGTGTCGCTGACCTCAATTATAAAAGGGAACCCCTATTTTCTCTACTTCAAACCAATTTGAGCCTTTTATCTCAAGAAAGATATTCCAATTTATCTTCTAAATTTCATTATAAATTTTTTGTGTTATTATATTCCCAAAATACCAACCCAGGATCCCATAATAGGAGATATAAAGGTTTTATTTCAAATAAGAGGTAATCGATTTAATCAATCACATCCTTTTTAATTATTTTTTTAAATAATATAAATATGTTATATTCATGATAAAATAATAGATTCAGTATCTTAAATATACTAAAATGTTATTATAATTATTAAAACACCTTTATTCACTCTCCTTCTATAACATATGATGTGAAAATATCACTTTTCATACGTATGGATTACCCTCTCCACATGGGGATTCAAATTATTTTTCATAACCATATTTTATAGATGGGTATTATGATGGGTTTAATGTTTATTTATGATCATTATAACATAATTATAATTATTTAATTATTATATAATATCTATCTTCTCCCTTCTAAACTATTGGAAAACAATAATATCGATCGTGCGTTTGTGGGGACTACCATCTCCATAAAGTAATGTGATTCATTTTTCATTTTTATTTTATTTTAATGGTCATATAGGACTATTTTATGAATACATTTGATATATATATGATATGTATGTGATATATATATATGTGTTTTAATAATTATTCTTTAAAGGTGATTTATTATTTACCTTTATTTTATTCTATCCGTTGAGAAATGAAAACAACATTCATGCATACGTACGACCAACCATCTCCACAAACAATGCAATCAATATTTCTATATATATCTTTTATAAATGACTATAATCATATATATAATGAATATATATGATATATAAATCATTATTATCATTTTTTAGATGATTAAACCATGCTCAATATACAAGGACCAGAACTACCAAACCAAAACATACATGAGAATCGAAGTAGATATTACCCAAAATAGTAATTTTAATAAAGAAGTGTTAATAAACTAGAGATAAAATGTTATAAGAAATTCATATGTAGTATGATATCATTGGTTTTGGTTCTCTAATATATGTATTATAAATCTAAATTTATTATAAAGTATGTTCTAATGTGTTTAATAGAAGTGAGATCTATGGTAAGGGATTTTCGTCTCACTTTTATTTTGATAGGACACATGCCTTATACACAACTAGTTTCTTTTTTTGGAAAATACATACCAGGAATTTATTTTATGATTATTATGATGAATATTATGGTATATACCCATCAATTTGTGGTTATTTATTTCATGGGTCTTACGATTCAAAAGTAACCATAGTTGTAAGGGTTTTTTTTGCTATAACCTCATTGTCTTTATAGATTATTTATGATTATGTCTAAAATGATGAAATATTATAACATATATTTTAATTAAATCATTAATTTAATTATATATTTTTTTTTATTTCATAATAATTCATGTTTTAATTTAATTTTACCCACCATAAGTACTCAAAATACCGAAAATATATTTTTAATTAAAATCAACTTTATTTCTCTCTTTAGTTGATTTTTTTTATTTATATCTATGTTTAAAAAAATAAGGTTTTAAATATTATCCTATGATTTTTTAAATTAAATTTACCAATGTTTTAATTTTTACAAAACCATTTTAAAAGGAATATTCTTATCTTTCTTCGAATTTGGTAATTTTTTTAATTGTTTTCAAAATATGAAAGGAATGTTTTTTTGACATATATGGCATGGATAAAAGTTTCTACCATCATGAGAAGTAAATTATTTGAAACTTAATTTATATTTTCCTTGGTTATTTTCAAAGAAAATGTTTTCTATAATATTTTCAATTTTTTTGGAATTTAAAGGAGATATTTGAAAATGGAAAGTACATTTCCTCAGGAATGTTTTAATGATATTTTATTTTTTTTAATTAATTAAAGACAATAATCAATGGGTTCACTTATACTATATTAGGGATATGAACCAAGGATACCATCCTTATTATTTATTTGGATATTTTATGTTAATAATTATAAGATGCTTATGAAACCTATTCCTTTTCATTGGGCTATTCTATAATGAAATTAAGAAATGTTTATGAATCCCATTACCTTAACATTGGTTATCTTATAGTGAAATATTTATAATTTTTTTTTATTTTATCAGTTCTAATATAATGAATAGTTTATGATCTTGTGGCAAAGATATGTATGATTTTCATTATGTAATGGGTGAGACCTATATCTCCCTCAAATGTATTAGGTAAAGATTGTTATCTCATGAGATAAACTAGACTATAATAGGTAGTTAACCCCATTTATCAAGGGAATTTTTCTTACTATGATAGTATTAAGAGTGAACCTTGACCACTATGTTGGTTTGGGGTGTGAACCCAATACACTATGATAGTCTTGTTTGTTAGCTTTTACTATTAAATAAATGATTTCATATGCTTATGTGTGTGAAAAATTTCCACGTCTTATGCCAATTTATGATTTCATGGATAATTTCATTTTATATTATTATGATTTAAGTCTTATAAACTATCAATATTTATGCCGCGACACTAAATGAAGATTTATGATATACAGGGTATGATTTTAAAATATTATGCTGATGTTATTATGACATTACGGTCATGTTATGCTCAAGTGATCACTAATATTTACCTTATTTAACATTAATAAGAATATGAGATCAAAATTTATTTTGTTTTCTTTCCCTAGGTTATAAAGTTCTATATGTATAATAAACGTTCAAGTTTTGATGAACTTAGTGGAAAATAATGTAGATATTTTCTGAATGAGTTGTTTATGTGTCCTTGTATCCAAAGACACTACACCTATACGATTATGGAATGGATCATTATGTAATGTAATGAACAATCATCTACTAGGATGTGATATCTATGCATGAAATGCATTGTTCTCTATAGTTGGTATCAAAGTAGGGTTTAGATATCCTTTGGAACTAAGATGAGATAAATTTATAGAGAACCTAGGGAATCGATATATTTATATGATAACATCCAAATGTTTTGATATTATAATGAATGACATATGTTAAATATAAAATGGCATAGAATAATTTTTCATGATTTATATATATTATAAATTATTTTTCATGATTCAGTGATTTTAAACTATAACCCTTGTTTCTCACTTTATTTTTTATGGCTTTAGTCAATGGTTGTAACCCACAATAATCGTGTTAATATTGATTGTGATGGAAAATGAAATTATTATATTTCTGTGAGACAGAGTGTTATGGGTGTTGTAATGAGGAATCTTGTTGTTGTACTCACACAACTTTCTCAAGCTATGAATCACACCGAGATCCCAAATGATAAAATGAGGGGAATATGTTCTATTGACTCCTTTATGATGTAACATCCACTATTTTTATGGTTTTTCTGATACTATTGTTGATGATAAATGGATAAATACCATTAAAAATATATTTTATATTCTCTTGTGTTTGGAAAATAAAAAATTTATTCTGATTATTTATAGTTTAGAAGGAGAAGTTGATTAATAGTGTGCTCTATTGAAGAGCATGAGGCAACATAAATATATTGACTACATATAGTGGGATGAATTTAATAAATTATTTTTTACTATGTAATTTTCTATTATTATTCACTTGAAAATGGAGAAGAAATTCCTTAAGTTTAAAAAGAAGGATGATGAATCTGTTGGTACATATGAAGAAAATTTTGAAAGAATTTTGAGGAAAGCATCTTATATAATCATCAAACTTAAAAGTATGGTTGACCGATTCTTCAATTGATTAAAACCAATTCCCCTAAGGGTGTTCTAAAAAAGGGACCTCATTAGATATGGAGGAATCATGTTATGTTCCATCAATGTGGATATGTACATTGGAGTTACCCATCAATATCATGGTTTTGATAAGAAAATAAAGTTAAACTTTAAACGAAATTATGAAAACTATGGAAGTTCATCAGGAAATTAAATGTTAAATTAATGGGAATTAGTTAACTAATGATGATAATAGATATAAATAACAATATAATCTCTAACCTACACTATAATTCTTCAAATTTAAGGAGTTTGGTCATTATTACTACGAGTTCCCCAATCTAAACGCTAATGGTGATGACTAATGTAAAAAACCCCTTAAGACCGGAGAAAAATAAAAATCCCATGTTATAACTATTTTGGATGGGGTTTATACAATTAAAGCGGTGAAAGGTACACTTACTATTCACTCTAGAATTATTAATTTCTTATTTCATTCTAGATCTACCCACTCATTTTTATACAAATTATTTTCTAAGGGTATCTCTATACGACCTTAGTGATTAGTTGTTCAGCTAGCAGTAAAAAACCTTAATGGGATGATGATCACATGTAAAGTTTATGGTTCATATCCTATTTATATTTGTTGTAATGTTATTTATGAAAATATTATTATTATTCCTTTGGTTGAGTTTGATGTTTTCCTAGGAATGGATTATATTTCATTGCATAAATCCCACATCAATTTCCATGGAAGGGAAGTCTCTTTTTATATTTATTACCAACCTATGATCATCTATTAGTGTGATTATAAATAATATCATTATATGTAAATCACATCTATTATATGGGTCTAGATTCCTATTCAAAAGGGGTTTTTATGTTAGAAGGTCGGAGAGAAAATCAACATCAAATACATTTCTATTGTGTGGGATTTTGTAGATGTATTTGAGGAATAATTTACTAGTATTCCAAATAATCATGAAATTAAGTTATCAATATAACTAATACATGGTTATTTACAAATTTAAAGGATTAAATATTTAATGACCTTGGTTGATTTGCAGGAACATAAAAGAATAAACTACAAGAGAATCTTGAAAAGTGATTCATTTATCCAAGTGAGTCACCATGGGATGCACTAGATCTTTTTATTAAGTATAAATATTGATCAATGTGATTTTTCATTTATTATCTATGAAATAAAAAAACACTATCAAGAAAAAGTATCTAGTACCTTGTATTGATGACATTTTTGATCAATCATGAGGAGATCAATACTTTCTACGATTGAAATTTATACTATATATCATCAATTTAAGGTCAAGAGGGAGGATATTTCCAAAAAAAATCCATAAAAGTAATCGAAACTATGAATTTATTATGATTCCATTTGGTCTTACTAATTCCACAAATTTAATTATGGATTTAATGAATAGAGTCTTTTTAGATTACCTTGATCAGGTTTTGGTAGTAATTATGGATGATAATATTATATATTCTATGAGTAAGTAAGAGCATGAAAATCACTTGTGAATTTTACTGAATTCCCTTAGTAATGATAAAATTTATGAAAAATTTAACAGGTGAGAAATATGGATTTAGAAATTATAATTCTTGGGTTATATAATCTTAATTGAGGTCACATTATAAGATCCTAAAAAGAAAAAAGTTATTGAATGTTGGACCAGACCAACCACTCTCTCTAAGACCCATATTTTTCATAGTTTTGTAGGATATTATCAAAGATTTGTGGATAATTTCACATGAATTCCTAATCCACTCACTAATTTAACAATAAATGAAATCTATTTCTTTTGGATAAATGAATGTGAAGAAATTTTCAAGGAAGTAAAAAAGAAGTTCAGGCAGTGCACATATGTTAACTTTACCCTAAAATGGAGATGGGTTTGTAATCTATACTGATGAATTAAATAAACTATTGTGATTAATTTTCATTCCTAATGATATGTTGATATATTTTTCCTCATACAAATATAATTTTTATGAGAAAAATTACCCAACTAATGATTTGAAGTTAGTTGTGGTAATTTTTTCATTAATGATATGGAGACATTATATTTATAGGGAAACGTGTGATAAAAAAATGATAATAAAAGATAGATCATATTTAAATAGACAAAGAGTTAAATATGGAGAAAATAATATTCTTGGAGATAATTAAAGATTATAAATACTCAATACAATACCACTATGAGAAAGAGAATAAGCTGGTAGATGCTGAGAGTTGTATGTACTATTATATATTATTTATTATTAGGATCAAAAAATATATAATATTTTTAGATTTGAAAAGGATGGATGTTTAAATATTGATTAAGGGGAGAATATTATCTTTTTCACATGATTGTTCAACCATATATCCAAGTAAAGATTAAAGAGGCGCTAAAATAATATATAGAAATGAAAAAGAAGGTTAGAAATGTTCCTATGTTTAAAATTGATTGTGATAATATGATAAGGGTGATGAACCCAGTCTATGTTCCATTCATATCATATTTTAAAGAGTTTTTTTAATGAATCTCATAGTTCACCATTCTAATTTCAACTTGGATGTACAAATATATACAGTGATATAAAAGAGTTTATATGGAGGGAAAATATGAAGTGAGATATTACTGATTATTCATATCAGTGTTTTCTATATTAATAATTTAAGGCAAAGTGAAAAAATTATAAGGGGATTATATAAACATTATTCATACCATAAAGGCAATGGGATAACATCACTATGGATTTTTTTAAGACTCCACAAAAAATCAAAAGGGATCAATGCTATATTGGTTTTAGTCGATTACCTTATAAATTCAGTACAATTAATTTAAATTAGAGAATATTTACCTCTAGATTAGTGTTCCAAAATTTATATTTATGAAGTGGTATGTTTTCATGGAGTAACAAATTCACTATATCTGATCAGGATTTGAGGTTTACCTCGATGTTTTGGTGATGTCATCTGCAGGATCAAGATACAGAGATGCTTTTTAGTATGGTGTATCATCTTTATAAATATGGTATTTATGATAGATCATTTTCAAACCCAATAGGATATATTGAGGTATTATTCTATGTATTTCAAATGTTTTTGGGATCAACACCTTCCACTAGTTTTGTTTTCTTTCAAAAATAGCTTTTACTCGAGCATTCAGTTGGACCCTTATGAAGCTCTCTATGGAAATAAGTATAGAAATCCAACATGCTGTGATGTTATTAGAGAAATAAATATATTAAAACATAATAAATATAATTAATTAAAAGATAATGTTAGATCCATTCAATAGGATATCAATAAAAGTTAGAGTTTATAGAAAATCTATGTTGACAATAATTGTTGTGACCTAGAATTTGAAGTTGGTGATAAAGTTTTCCTAATAATTTGAACATGGAATAAGGTTATGATATTAATAAAGAAGGAAAATATGAGACCTAGGTATATTTTTAATATTGATATTCTTTATCGAGTTGGGATTGTAGCTTTACATAGGACGCTTCCACCGAACCACTCTGAAGTTCATAATGTGTTCCATGTCTCGCTCTCGAGGAAGTAAATAATTGATCCATTACATGTAATAATGTAAGAGGTTGTACAACTAGAACCTGAATATTTTTATGAAAAAAAAACTACTATAAATATTGGATATTAAAGATAAATTACTATAGAACAGTACGAATCACATGGTGAATGTTCTATGGAGAAATCATGAATTTGAGGAAGCTACATGGGAACCTGAGGCTATACTAGAAAAATATACCCTCATTTTTTAGCATCAGAGTAAAAAACTTTGAGGGATAAATTCATTTGTGGGGGGGGGGGGTATAATGTAACACCCCTATATTTTATGGATTATTTTTTTATAGTAAATTTAATTTTTTCGATCGATCGCATTACACAGAACACTGAGTTTAAATGAACCACAATATACATTTAAAATATTATTATTTTTAGTGTAATTTATTTCCATGCATTTAGATTGGCGGGTATGAATATTAATTTATAAATAATTAAAATACATATGTTTTACACATGAAAAAATGAATTAATTGGTTATCTATTAATTAGAAAGGAAAATAAAAATCATTTGAAAGTAAAAGAGACTTTATCTAAAAAACTATTTTTTTGATCATAATATACTTATATATTTATAAATTAAATTATTCACAATTTTTGAAAGATTTTAAATAAATATATATAAATATACATTATAGTTAATCAAATGTCTTAACATTTATTTAATATTTTTCTAGACATTAGGTAAGAATAAACCATGTTTTATGCTTGAATATATTTTTTTTTTATAAAAGGTGATTTTCATTTCATGTGGTTTGATTAATTAAAAATTAATTTCTAAGACTTATAGAAATTTAATTTGATAAAATGGATTCTATATTTTTAATCATTGAGTTCAAATTTAGTAAATAAGTCCCTTTTTGGTAAATATGAATAGTAAAATTGGAAAAATTTATCACCTCAGTAATGGATAATAAAAATTAATCTTGGTTAAAAATAAATTACAAGGGCATAATGTTTCAACAAAATTCTTATTTTATGAATTTGATTACACATTTGTCAAATTATCTTTGAAATTTAGTTATTTAATCGAAACTTGTCTATGAAAATGACCTAGAAATTATTTAAATTAAAGAATGTTACAAAATGTCACTCTATTAGTTTTAAATATATCTTATCTATCCATATAGGGAAAATATAAACTAATTAATTAATATAAGTATCTATTTTGGGCTTAATTAAATTATATTATTGATATTTGTTTTAACTTTTAACAGTTATATAGTGAACTTAAATTCATATTCAACACTGATGAAATATTTCACAAATTAAAAAAAACTAAACAATTTTAAAAAATATTAAAAGTAATATAATTTTAGTGAAATAATGAATTCCAGGAATTTATTAGATTTTAATAACATATAAGTGCTAATTTAATAAAATATATTCGAATTCCAACTTCTCCTTTATGCATTTTAAGTCAAATTAAATAAATAGTGTCTAAATTATAAATAATGATATTTTTTGAAAATAATATTTTATTAAATTACTCAATAATAATAAAAATATTAATAAAGTAAAATGAAGACTATATACAATCTAAAAGTTTATCCCTTACCCTTTTATAGTTCACATGGAACCAGATGGCTTGATAAGTACTTTAATATACTTTAACCATTTAAGAAAATCCAAGGGTGCACATCCCCTAAATTATAAAAGGGAACCCCATTTCAATTATTCAAAAAACTTTGTGCCTTATAGATCAAGAAAAATTAAACAATTTCTATTTTCCGATACCCTAGAAATATTCTATAGGTACTTTTATTCCAAAAATGTAAACCCTAGAGCCCTTAAGGGGAGATCTAAATGACTTAATTCAAAGTAGAGCAAATCAACTTAATTAATCACTTTTTTAATTAATATTTTCCATTTATAAATATTTTATATTATTAATAAATCTATAAATTTAGTATCCTATATATACTGATATGTTACAAAAATTTTAAAACCACCCTTATTCACCCTATTTCCATCAAATGGGATGTGAAAATATCTCTCGTCCATATGTATGGATTACTGTCTCCATGGAGTGATGAAATTCATTTCTCATCACCATATTTTATGGGTGGGTATTATGAAGCATTTATTATTTAGATATGACACGTAAGAAATAATTTTACTTCTTTATTGATAATTTTTTATCTACATTCTTAAGTTCTAAACCATTGGAAAATGATAATGTCAATAGTGCGTATGTGTAGACTACCACCGCCATAGAGCGATGTGATTTATTTTTCATTTATCATTATTTAGATGGTAATAAGGTCATGTTTAATGAATATATAATATTTAATAATTATTCTCTACATTTTAGCTATTATTTACCTTTGCATCATTTTATTCATTTAAAAATGGAACCAACCTTCATGCATACGTATGACCTACCTTTTCCATGAACGAAACAATTAATTTTTCTATCTCTATATTTTATTAAGGAATGAAAAAATTTATATAATGAATATATATGATATTTATATAATTATTAAAATTATGGAGATGATTTAACCATGATCAAAATACAAGGACCAAAACTACCGAACAAAAATTACATGAAAAAAAGCAGATATCACCTGGAAAAGTAATCTTAATAAACCAGTGTTGAAAAATAGGTGATAAAATGTTATAATTAAATAATATGTGGTATGATATATCTAATTATATTTATGTAATATATTTATAATAAATATATATTTATTATACATAATTTTCCAATGTCTATGATGAAATTCATTTCTAAAGTAATGGATTTTCATCTCACTTTTATTTTTGTGGAACACATGCCTTATACACCACTTTTTTATTTTGTGTTGTGTAAATAATACCCATAAATTCATTTTTGTATTATTCTTATGAAAATTTAGGAGATATCAATATCCATATAAGGTTTTATGGTTCATGGGTATTTTGATTCTAAATTTAACAAATTGGTAAGGGTTTTATGTTACAATCTCATTATATATAGAGATTATTTAGGATTAATTGTCATATGATAAAATAATATTATATATATCAGAACAAAATAAGGGATTTTATTCTACTCCATTATTTCATAAGAATATATTTTTTCATTTCATTTTCATTGAATTATATACTTTAAATACAGAAAATACGTTTTTAGGGAAAATCAACTTTATTTATATCATCAGTAAAAAATCCTTTTTCTTACATACTTATCTTTTGTAAAATTGTTTTAAGGAAGTTTTTAAATATTCTTCTATAACTGGTTAAATTCATTTGTACACATTCTTTAATTTTGTAATTTTTTTAAATGTAATATTTATTTCATTTTTTAATTGAGGTATGTTTTTTTGACTTTTTTTTTCAAATGTATAAAATGAATTTTTTTAACTTATATAGATTAAAAAAAATTTCCCCACCTTCATGATCACTCAATAAATTGCGTATTCATATACAATTTTCCATTTTTATTTTCAAATAAAATATGTTCCAAAATATGTTCAAAATTTTATGATTTTAAAGGAGTTATTTCATAATGGAAAGTATATTTTCCTCTAGAATTTTTAGTGAACTTTTAAATGAATATATAATCAAAAAAGATAATAAAAAACGATTTCAATCATTCTATTTTAATTATATGATCCAAGGATACCATCATTACCACTTCTCTAGATTTTTTATGTTTATGATTACAAGTTTTTTATAAAACAAATTCCTTTTTTCATAGATTATGATATGATGAAATGATGAAATTTTTATGAAAATCAATAATTTCCCATGGGTTATTCTATGTTGAAATATTTGTGAAGGAAATTTCTTTTCATTGGTTATAATATTATAAATGGTTTATTATCTTTTGGAACACATATGTATGATTTTCATTATGTGATTTGTGGGACCTATATCTCCCTCAATTGCATTGGGTAATGATTGATATCTCATGAGATAAACTTTAATGCAATGGGGAGAGAACCCATTTCTATAAGGTATTTTCCTACTATAATTGTCTGGTTAATGAACCTTGACTACTATGATGGGTCGGGGATTGAACCCAATCAATTTTTATAGTCCTGTAAATTAGCATTGACTACTAAGTAAATTATTTTATATATTGATATATATATTCCACAATTTTATGTCTTATGCCAATGTTATGATTATATGGATTATTTTATTTTATTACATTATGATTCATGTCTCATTAACTGCCAAGATTTATTTCATGACCCATGATTATGATTTATGATATCCAGGGTATGATTTTCAAATGATATAATCATGTTCTTATACCATTATGGTCATGTTATGCTCAAGTGAACAATGATGTTTCAATTTTTTATACTTACTGAGCATTTGTGATCACCCTTTCACATGATTCCTTTTCCTTTGTTATAAAGTATGATATTATGAGAATGTTTAGTATTATAATTAAACTAATGGGATATGGTTTATATGTTTCAAGAACTAATTATTTATGTGTACAAGTTTCCAAAGGAACTAGACCAATATGATTCTAGAGTGGATCATTTTGACATGTTATGAATATTCATATACTTGGATGTGAAATCTCTGTATGGAAATTTTGGTTTTATATATAGAAAAATTACATCAAAGGAATCCTTAATTAAGGGATGATGTAGAAAATTGGTAATCATGTGAATTTATCTCTATATATTAATGTTGACTAGGAAGGTGATTGTGATGAAACAAATCAACTTCATGTGGAATTTTTGTTTTTGGAGGGAACTATGTAAGATGGGAGTGCAGGAAATATAACATAGTTAAATTATGAATTACATAAGCTAAATATATTCATTATATAATAACATATACTTATATGATTTAGAAAAAATATTACATTGATTACTAGAGGGTGAATATTTAAAAACTGCATAGAATTGCATGGGACAACATATTTTCAATGGATCTCTCTAAAGATATTGTACAACATTATATATCTATATATATTGATATAGCATTTAACATCATCATGTGTATGGTTTCCAATGGGGATATTAACATATTTTTATTTCCTACCATATATCAAGTAGATGATATCTTAACCAAGGTAATGGCTATGAAATATTTTGATAATTTTGGATAAAAATGAATATTAAGACATTCAATCTCCCTTGATAAACTTTATAAGGGACTACTAATATGATTTTATTCTATTTTTAAATGGGGAGAATAAATAAAAAACTATGTACCACTTATTTTAAGAATTTATATATTTTGTTGTTGTAAAAATGTGGAGAAAAAGCTGAGTTTGTGATTCAATAAAGGTGGACTATCCAAATCACTTGAACAAAAATTAATTTTCATCGATGGATGAAATTTTCATAAAATCACTAATTTATCCGTTTATGCGGTGTTAAGATAATTATATTCTAGAAAAAATATTTAATTAATTTTCCATTTAGTGAGTTATTAAGGTTGAGAATAATTCCAAAGTGAAATTTCGAAGAACCTAATTTAATTACTAAAAAAGGTCATATTTATTGTTAACTATGGGTAAAAAACTTTGGAAGGTTCTTGATAACTTTTTTTAGCTGGACTAAAATTAATCAATATTTGATGAGGATTATGGAGTTCAATTCTAGAGTTCTAGTTTTGCAGGTTTCTTGAAAAATTAATTTGAATGTTATATAAAATATGTTTATAGTCAAGAAAGTAAAAATTGAAAAAGCCAAGGAATAAGTAATATATTACCATGATTTTATAAAGAAAATTGGAAAAGGTAATTGATATATAATATTTTTGTTGGATATATAATAATTTTTAACGAATATGTAATATTTTATCATGATATGTTTTAATAACTTTTTAATGGCAAATATCTTATGTAGTATGTAAGAAGATTGGATAGATGATACATAACTTGTTTTTTGAGAATAGAAAATATTTTATTTGTGGTTGAAATAAAATTTTTAAATTTGAAAAATCAATTATAGTACATAACATATTTGGTTCTTATAGAGGTAATATGTAATAAATTGAAAATTATACATTTGTTTTTATACTTTTAAAAGCACAAAATTTTGATAACAATTTGAAAAATAAACATAGAAAATTATATACTATTATTCATTGAATAAAATTTATAATTATTATAATGGTTTTCTATTCAATTTGATGATTAAAAAATATTAAAGATAGTCCATGAAATGGGATGTAGTTACACAATAATTAGTTTATCACACCTCAAAGATTTCTTCATGTTAACATGCATGCTTGTGTGGAAAGATTTTAAAATACCAATGAATTTCATAGAGTATTTTAAATTGGAATTAAATATTTAGTTTAATTTTATTAATTTATAAGGGTTTAAATGAGAATATTATCGCACAATAATCGTGGAAATTTTAAATTAAAATATTTGAAATTCATTTTTATTATCAACTGGAGAAATTTTTAAGGGTTATTAAGAAGTGAAAATTCTATTGATGGGAATTATAAAATAAATTTTGGAAATAGTTATAGAAATAATATTCATGATATCATGTGAATTTAAAAGGGTAAAATTAAGAATATAAGTATAATTTTATATTGATTATTGAGAAGCTAATATTTTGTAATGACTATAGAACAATTGTATAAAAGAGACAAAAGAGAAAATAAACTGATTCTTACTACTACTATTAATTGTTGATTTTATTAAAATATGGTTCTATTGAAGATCATATGATAGATTATATGATAGAAGGTAGAAAATCTAGGTTAATGTTCATTCTCTCAAGTATTGTTAGATCACTCTTAAATCTTAAGGAGGAAGGCTGAAATGCATTGTGTTCTAATGATATTTCACTAAAAATAGAATACCAAGTATAATGGAGGATTTATTATTCTTAGATACAGAGGAATCTTAAAATCAATTAAAGATCTTGTCTATATAAGTGGAATAAGGTCATCTTTAATAATATTTGTTCCAATAAAAGTGAAACCTTATTGAAATCATGAAGTCACTGATACCTGCCCATGGAAGTGGATAAAGATATCCCAAAACATTTTTCTTTTGTGATTTATAAGAACTTGTAATCACTAAAATTTTATAGAGTGATATAATTAATTACTTAGTAACCAAAAAAATATAGAAAATAATAGTTTTCCTCATTAGATCAAACCCATGAATAAAATTCCTACATGCTTTTAATTTTAATTTGAGTTCTATATTGGTGAGGAAGAGATTAAATAGGAGTGATCAATGATCATAAAAAGTTAAAGAGGCTTATTTCTAAAAGAAATTGTAAAAACCTATACCACTAATTCACCCCTCATAATGCAATATCGAATAACCTAGTATCTACATGGAAGAATAATTCACTTCTTGAGGAAAGCTATTATAATTATTATTCATATACAAAATAAATATTTATTGTGACTTAATTATGACATGAAAATATATGAACTGTTGTTTAAAATAAAGGTAAATTTCAAGCAATTTTAAGTATTTTGAAGTTAATTCCTTACAATAATTAAAAGAAATAATTAAAAAAAATTTAAGGAAAGGCATGTTGATGAAATCATTTTTTGATATTCACAAAATGGAATATGATAAAATATTTTCAGTAAGAATCATTATAGATTTGGTTTTAGTTTTAGAGCATAATTTGGAAAAAAAAATATGGAAATATTTTGGGTTGAAAATGTTTAATATGAGAAATATAAAATATTAGAGTAAGAATTAGTCAGTTTAGAATATTAATAGGAAAAAATGGAGGTATTTTAGAAAAATATGATTTTGAGTTATATAGTAAAGATGATAATGAAATACAACCGATGACAGAATTTATCTAGTTGGGTAAATATGTTGAAGTACATAACATTATTGGAGACTCTAATGCACATGGTGAAACAAGTAGGGATGTGAGAATAATGACTCATACACCATTATTTTCTTAGATTTAACCCAAGCATTCAATACTATATTTTCAATAATAAAAGTGCAATATAGTTATAAATAAACAATACTATCAAATAAGGAAAAATGAAAAATGTCATAATTTCCCACCCAAGAATGAACATGCATCCAATTTGAAATTTCATGTTACCACAAGTGTAGTACTACATGAGGGCAGTGACTAGATCCAAAGGTTTAAATTTATTTTTTAGAGTGTGATTTATACAAATATAGTAGAGACCATGTCCCAAAATTAATTATTATAAAGTAATATAAATAACATTTATGTAATAAAATTTAGAAACACGTCAACTACGTAACATAAAATAACTACTAAATCATCTATATAACTTCCCAATATAGTGACTCTTTTTTATAGAGGACCCTTTCCCCTTTTTTCATCACTAAGATTAAAATATATACCAATATGAGATGTGGAGGTATAGGGTGTGAGAGAATATCTTAGTAGAAACAAACATTAATCAATTCATCACATTTAGTTTGACATGTTCTTATGTGATTGGTGTAATTCTATATAATGATCTTAAAATGATACAAATATCACACATCACAAAACATCAATTAATTACCATGTCACTCTCATAACATGTTTACTTACATAATCGAACATTGGTGGATTCATTATATAATTGTGAAGGTATATCATAACCAAACACATGGATGAAGTCATATATATTCTAACCACTTCAATAATTATTAAACAAAATCATTTTCCAATACCATGATATTTTTTATGTCATATTTTAACACAAGTCTTAGAGAAAACAAAGGATCATGTCATGTCAAAGAATAATTAAATTCTTCTAGGAATTTTTATCTAAGATCATGTACATTTCATTGTAATAGTTTATATATCATAATATCAGATATCATAATAACAAATAAAACATATTAATAAATGATTAATTAATCATTTCCACATTTTTTTCATTCATAACACCATTTAAAATAATAACCAATCATTTTTTTATCAAACAATGATAATCTGTTAAACAGTATAATAATTTTTCATCATATACACCTAGATTATATTCCTATCTCATTTATTAAAAATTTTACTTTTCCATTTTTAAAAATTATATGAAATAAATTAATATAAAATAGTTTATCTTGCATTACTACACAAGTTTTTTAAAGAATAATACAATTTTATAGTATCGTTTAAAAATCTAAAATCACATTTAATATTTTTAAAATAATAAAATATAACTTATTTATTTAATTCCCTTTATTATTCACCTTTAACACAATTTCAAATATTTAATCAATGATTCATAACATGTAATGTAGAATCTATGACTTGATTACTCAAATGGAATATGAGACAAATCTTCAAAATACCTCAAGCACACCTCCTAGTTTATAGCAGGTTGTGTAAGCACATAGGGTCATTTAATAAACATTTTGGTTGAATATTTATTCATTTAAATGATATATCAAATGATAAACAGTAAACAACCAGAGAGACATGACCTATGAAAGATTTGGTAGTTACCATGTATATAATGGTTATAATGGAAATAGATGGGATACAAGAAAGAAAGTGAAATATAAAATAACCTAATATTTACTAGAATACCCATATCACAATTGATTCGAAAATCCAAAATAAGAACAAAGTGTGAAAGACTATGTAAAAATTGAATAAAAACAAGTGGAGTAATCCAAATAATCCTAATATCATGTATTGGGGCACTAATATGTGAATCATCAATAAAAAAATATTTCAAAGAAAACCCATGTGTACTCCATCGATCCGCACAATAAAGTCTTAAAAAATGGTCACCTTTGCTTCACACTCCATGTTTCTGGTTATCCAACATAGTAGGATTCTCTCCCCTTGATTATATCACACTTAAAAGATTCTACACATGTCTCTATAGCGGTCCATACTATGTGTGATTATAATGACTCAATATATAGTCACCACCCAACCCTAAAAAACCAATCATAAACTAGATTATTTTGCAAAAATTGTTAAAATCTTGAGGAAAAATAAAATAATAAACAGATAGAATAAAAACGAGTTTTTGAGTGTTTATTTTCATTAAAAATGTAACTCTCTATAAGTCAAGGGTCAATACCTACATACCCACTTTGAGCCTCATCTTATGATCTGAGATGATAAATTAGGGCTATCTTCTTTGGGAGGCAATATCAGTTCTTATAAATAGCCTAAAAATGTACACATATTCACCCACACATAAGAGAATATGTGTAAAACATAAGATAGTATTTGATAAAACAATCATTGGTAAACCAAGTATTATTTGTTAGGGAAATCGTGTAGCCCATCCATGGTAATGGGGGAATGAATATAATGATTCTAGGAATTGGAAGCCTATGACAAAACATCCACCTATATAATTGGTCAATGTATAATTACAATCCAAGACGTTCAACCTATAAACCATAAATTGGGTACTTGATCAGGACTAGATACAACAATACGTGCATAATATACATATACAAAATGGTTAATAAATTAAATGTCAACAAATACTTTTAGGGTTAACAAGTATGGAAACAATACCACTAGGAATGAACTTTAAAAATTAGTATACAATAGAAAATAAAATTAATTCACTATTATAATATTCCATTAATCATAATTAATGTAGTAATTAAACCAAGATAATCATAATATGGATAAAAAAATACTATAGTCATAACATGGAATATCAAAAAATATATAAAACTTAGAGTGGCATAAATATTCACTTTATCCATTTAGAAATCAATGATAATATTTTATTAACTTAGTCTCTTGGTTTTCCTTAGGTTTTCTCAGTGTCTTAAAATTTCTAAGCTAACTCTATTAGTAGGAAATCAAGAAGGGGTACACCTACCAAGTAATTTATAGATATTCCGTATAGTAACATGGGAAGAGGGGTGATTTAAAATAAATATTAGCTCAATCACCTAAAGACATTTTGGAATATGGATAATATCATTTTTATTTGGAAAGAATGAAAATGATAAGAAAAACTATGAAGTTACCTTCTATTTTCTTAGGATAAGCCTTCACAACTACTAGTCCAGAAGGAAACTAAGATATTTGGATGATCTCATGAACCTTAACGTGTTATAGTTGAAGAATACACCGGATGGAATCCAAGGGAGAATAAAAAATGTAATATTAGGGAACCTAATGCCTTAACATGCTATAATAGAGATCTTAAGATCAATCCAGACCATCTACATCAGGGTTATAACTTTGGTAGCTTGAGAGAGAATCATTACAGAGGGATCATGAAAGAGATCAAAAATATTATGAATGAGGATAATATATATATATATTCTGATTAATTGAGATTAATATTTATGGTTTAATGAACTAAAATAAACATTCTTAAGGGATTTTTTCTTATTATTCTATATAGTATCTAGTACAATGCCGCCAAGTAATTGATGGATCAAATAAAACCATATGACCACTTGGATCTCTATAGGTTACCTAGTACATGGCCACTTAGTAACTAATTCTTGATGTACCTCCACTAGTTCCCACCTTTTAAAAACACTATAGTACTCCAAACCCTCTAATACCCAAAAAACAATCTAGTACCCCCTTTAACATTAAATAATACTATAATGGTATAAAAAATTAAATTTAAATTGAAAATAATTCTAAAAAGGGTCAAGGTATTTACAACCAATAAACCACCATGCTTATTATCCTTGATTTTCTATAACTATTATCTGGAGGGAACCGGTCTATACATTGTATCCTTTTGTCATCTTCCAACTCCCAAGTTTCACCTCTAAACTTCCCATATAACCACTTTACCCAAACCAATGGAATGAACTTTCCCCATAACACCTTATAAATTTGTTAAATAATGCATATAGGATTATCTATATTGGAAACATCATCCTCAAGCTCGACATCATCATAGCCAATTACATGTGAAAGTTCATAGACATAGTTCCTCAGTTGGGGCATGTAAAAAGTGTTTAACATAGTGCTGAACTTAGGAGGTATGTCCAAATGGTAGGTAGTTTTTATAATTGAGGCTAATTTTACAATTGGCCTAAAAAATATTAGGGTTAACATCATTTTCATTCTCATATATTGGTTTCCTGACCTCTGCGAGGCTTAATATAAGACATGATCGACCTACATTACTTCCAAATCTCACCATTTTGATACCAATGGGGATTTTGGAAAATTTAAACTTTTTTGAGCCACTTTAAAATCACCTTTACCTATATAGTCATGTCCGATATGAATATAGTCCAAATTATATGATACTTTTTTTACCTCTGTCAAACACAAGAGGGAACGAAATAGTACCCCACATTGAGATTCAAAGGGTACAATTTGAATTAGAGACCGGTATATGATATTATAAGATAAATAAACTATATAAAGGTATTCCTATATAAATCCAATGAAATCATGAACACATGATCATATAATGATAAAAAAATGAATGGTATGATCTAACTAGCCACTAGGTCTCACTAGAATAATGATACAATATAGATCCTATAATAACCTTGCTCTTTATTACACACTTAATCGTGATTTATTACATAAAAATGCACTTAAGAAAACTCTGAGTATCGAGAGGTTTAGTGTCTTGTGATATTAAGAACATTAAATAACAACTTAAAACACAACACTTTTATTGAAAACTTATTTTACATTTCCATAACATTCCTTCGTACTTACTATTGCATGGGATAACCTGAGGACATGCACAAGAAAAGGGTGAGCTATAAAGCCCTGCAGAGGAGTAAAAAAGGAATAACATACATAATATAGTACATGTTAGGAAATAGCAATGGAGAAAAAGATAAAAATGAACATAAAAGCATGATATATCATGATTATCATAACATGGAAATGTGGCAACAACATTTAACATAATATTAGCATGAGCTAAGGATCATTACACATAGAGCATGATTAAACCCTCATTGCACTTGAATAAGCATGAGTAAACCCACATTGCTTTTGAATTAACATGAGTAAACCCTCATTTCACATGGAGTATCATGATACTATTCTTTACATAATTCATTGGAGCACTATCAAGGTGTACCCTTTATAAACATTTCATTTCATGCATAAGTGTGCCACATGTATCATACAACATGGATTCATTAAACATCATAATTTATTCCAAAAATAAGAGATGTGGAATACATAAATGTAATTACTCAATAAAAAATTACATGGGCACAAATGGTGAATACCCTTTATGGAGAAATGGGTATGATATTCACTTACATGATGATTTGGGCATTGGAAATTTTGGTGTAACTTCAGCAGCATAACAACATTAAATAGAAATTGTAAAATTGGTTGATTAGAGAGAAATGGATATCTCATCATTTATAAATGAAATGGATAGTAAGGGGTCCATAGAACATAATACCCCAACATATTTAATGGAATTTAGATGCATAATATAAAATAATTTCTTTAATGAAAATTAGAGGAGAAAAATTCCTTACGGAATTTCTGCATGGTAACAAGTGTGCATGGGAGGAATTAATGAGAGAGAAATAGGTCTCTCATAAATCAGAAATAAGGAGGGAAGTATGGGGGTTGATATAAATCATAAATCAAAATTTGTAATTGAAAACAAAAGAGTATAAAAATATGATGAAATTTGGAAAAAAATGAGAAAGGAATAAATCCCGTATGAAAATTTGGCATGGTAACATGTGTACATGAACGACATTAATGAGATGGAAAGAGGTATATAATCATTAAAAAATAAAGAGGGAAGTGTGGGTGAGGTGAGAAATAAAACCCCAACATTTTTAATTCAAAATAATATGGAATAACAACATAAATAAACTTGGATATAAATATGGTAGGAAGGAAAGTGAGGATCCCTTACATGGATGTGTGATACCAAAGTCTTGGGAGAGGCTTGAGAGAGGATTATACGGAGCTTGGGGAACCTTGAGAAGATTCTAGAGAGAGGTGGGTAGAGGTTGGTTGAGTTCTAATGGTTTTTATTGTTGAGTAATGTGATATTGAGTGGGTTTATATAGAAAGGGAGATGGAATTATTTATTATTTAGGTTTTGGGCACTACAAATTAAACTGAGCAAAACCACAAACCATACCATAGTTTTTTCCCATGGTTTTTGACAAAGTGGAGTAAAATTTTTTTTATAAGGCCAATGACAGAACTTATTAAAATATTAGGCTTTTTTATGTGGAGGTGAGTCACACTATCAAAGAAATCATTTTAAAAAGTTAAAATATTTTATAAGTCTTGGAGGGTCCACTAGGGCACAATAAAATTAATAAAAAATAGGATCTCATTATTTTTAAACATAAAACATATATTGGCCGAAAAGCATTTCTATAGTATTTTATTACATCACTATTAGGTCATTATGATGTCATAAAACACATTATATATTTAAACGGTATTTAATTTTTACCCAAAAATTTGACTGTGTCAGTAAATTATGAAAAATTAACTATTAGATAATTTTGAATTCTTGAATAAAAAAATAATATTCATTTTTCATATATAATTTTATAAATATGTGAATTTTCTCATTTAAAATAAAAACTGACATTTATAAAAAATTCATGGGTTTTGAAAAAAACATCTTTCAAACCATAATAAAAATTAAATTTGTATTCATAAAAATTATACAATCATTTATATTTAATAAAAATTAATTTAGTAATAATATTTTATTTAAATATTATTTAATTTAAAAATCCATTAATTCATCAAAATAGATTTCTTAATTAAATAATAACTAAAAATACAATTTGTGCATTAAAAACCATTTATAAAGTAACAACAATAAAATGAATGTATATTATTTATAAAAAAAATAATGCACATAATCATAGTGCTGGGGTATTATTACAAATCCCATTATAACACTTGCATAAGAACTTAGAGTAAGGTGTGTGATGGTGATAGACTGTTAGGGTGACTCAGATAACATCACTCGGGTGGTAATCTCTATCAACTTCCACTTCTCCCATAGGCGATTCTGTTAAAGATTAACATGTTGAAGATCGGTTTGGGATTGGTAAATAGATAATCCTAGTGATGCTACCTCCTTTCTGAGATCTGAAAAATGTGCTTCATGGGGAGCAATTCTACTGGATGAGGCCATCACATCCTTTTTCTGAGTAAATTGGATTTGTTAAAGCCCTATATTTATACTAATCATGTGATCACTTTTCAATAGCTATTTTAGAAAAAATGAAAATTCTTATTGGTATTTTGAAATCACAAAACATAAAACCAAGGAAGTTCATATATTTTATATATCCATTTTACATAATAAGACAATAAATTAGATCAATAGGGATTTCCATTAATAAAAGTTTGGGTCGTTACAATCTTCCCTCCTTACAAAATTTCACCCTCGAAATTTATTTTCTCACACTAAAATAGATGAGAGTAACTATGTTTCATTACATCCTCTGATTCCCACGTTTCTTCATCAAACTTATGATTTTTCCACAACACCTTTATGAGGGGCATTGTATTATTTCGTAGAAGTTTTCCCTATGATATAAGATCTTCACAGGATTATCATCATAGGATAAGTCATTCTCCAATGGTACCACCTCTAGATTGAGTACATGTGATGGGTCTGGTATGTACTTCTTCAAGAGTGATACATGGAAAACATCATGTACTTGAGACAAGTTCAGTGTGAGTGCTAGTCGATATTTCACTGCTCCAATGTGATCAAGGATCTCAAAAGGGCCAATGTACCTTGGAATTAGCTTTCCCTTCTTCTAAAATCTCATAACTCTCTTCCACGGTGATATGTGGAGGAATACCATGTCTCCAACATCAAACTCTAGGTATCATTGATGATTATCAGCATAACACTTTTGTCGACTCAAAGTAGATTTAACACGTTGTTGGATGGTCATAACCTTCTCTACTATTTCTTTGACCATTTATAGACCAAGCAGTTTTCTCTCCCCAACTTCATCCCAACATGCCTATGTTCGGCCCATCTTCCCATAAAGGGCTTCATAAGAATCCATTTGGATGCATGAGTGGAAACAATTATTGTAATAGAACTCAACTACATGAAGTTGTTGATCCCATACTCCTTTTAAGTCTATTGACCATGCTCTCAACATATCTTCAAGTGTTTGGATAGTCTGCTCATATTGGCCCTCATTTTGAGGGTGATAAGTTGTATTGAAATTCATATCAGTATTCAGAGTGTGTTAGAGACACTTCCAGAACATAGAGGTTAATCATGGATCTCGATCAGATACAATAGATAGTGGTTCCCCATACGGACTTACCACTTATCTGATGTATATCTATTCCAGTTGATCCAATGAGAAATCCTCAAAAATTTCAACGAAGTTTTCATTCTTTATAAGATGATCCCCAATAACCCAGATAGCAATTTTCCTTAGTATGACTTCAAAAGTCCGGTGACAATGTCCATGGTGATGTTCTCCCATTTCAATGTTGGTATGGGTAATAGTTGCATCATCCCCTTGGACTTCTGCCTCTATTACTTCACTTGCTGACATACTAGGAACTTTGGTGTATACTCAGCGATCTCCTTTTTCATGTTATCCCACCAATAACGCTCTCAGAGATCTCGATAAAGCTGTGAATTTCTAGGGTGAATGGAGAAATTCAAACTATGTGCATCATCCAAAAGTTATTTCATTAACTCCAAATTTGATGGAACACATAGTCTTGACCCAAATCTCACAATTCCCTTTTTATTAACATTGAAATCCAAGGATTTCCTTTTTTTATAGTTTCCACTTTCTTCTAAATTCCAACATAATCCTTTTAAGCATCCTTTAACATTTACAAAAGATAAGGTTGAGTAATCAATTGTGAAAGGATCAGTGATGTTCCCTTATTTTTGATTCTAATGTACATATTTATCAAATCTAAGCAGACCAGATCCATTTAAATTCTCATTAATGATAGAATCACTCAGTCCTTTCTACTTAGAGAATCTGCCACCTTGTTCGCATTCCCAGGGTGGTAATGGATTGAGTAGTCATATTATTTGATCAGCTCTAATCATCTTCACTGGAGCATGTTTAACTCTTTCTGTCTGAATATATACTTGAGGATTTTTTGATCTGTATATATTTCACACTTCTCCCAAAAAGGGTAATTTTTCCAAATTTTTAAAGAGAAGATCACTACAATAAACTCGAGATCATGTGTCGGATAGTTTTTCTAATGAAATTTTAATTTCCTTAAATCATAGGAAAATACTTTGTCATTTTGCATCAACACACAGCCCATTCCCTTCTTCGAAGCATCACTAAATACCACAAAAAGTTCTCCAATTATGGGTAATGTGAGCACAGGCACAATGATAAGACTCTTTTTTAGAGTCTTAAAGCTATCTACACATTCATCACTCCACAAAAACATGAATCTCTTGTGAGTTATCTTGGTAAGAGGGTTTGACAATCATGAGAAATTTCTCACAAATTGGAGACAATATCCAGCTAACCCCATGAAGCTACGAATATCCATCACTGATATTGTCCTTGACCATCCCTCAATTGCAGCTATCTTGGAGGGATCCACAAATATCCCATTTCTTGTGATGATATGACCCAAGAATGAGACTTCATTAAACCAAAACTCACACTTTCTATACTAGGCATAGGGGTTCCCCTTTCTCAAGGTTTCTAGTACAGTGCTTAGATGCTCCCCATGCTCCTCCTTGGTTTTGGAGTATATTAAAATATCATCTATAAAGACTACCACAATTTTTAAGGTAATCTATAAAGACTATATTCATCAAGTCCCTGAAGATTTTTGGATCACTAATGAGTCCAAAAGGCATTACTATGAATTCATAGTGTCGGTATCTTGTACAAAAAGTAGTCTTTGGGATATCCTCCTCATTCACCCTTACTGGGTAATATCCCAACCGCATATCCACCTTGGATAATTATTTTTCTCCATGTAGCTGATCGAACAAGTAATCAATTCATCGAAGAGGATACTTGTTCTTTATCATGATTTTGTTGAGCTCATGATAATCAATGAAAAGGCGCATTGACCCATCCTTCTTCTCAATGAAGAGGACTAGTGCACCCCATGGTGAAGCACTAGGGCGTATAAACTCTTTCTCCAAAATCTCCTGTAGTTGTTTCATTAGATCCTCAATCTCTACCATAGCCATTTTATACAGAGTATAGTATATTAGAAATTACCCTGGTAAATAATCAATCAATAATTCAACATCAATTATAGGAGGAAGACCAGGAAATTCCTCAGGAAACACTTAAGTGAATTCCCTCACAATATAGAATTCTTTAATGATGGTTTCTTCCTTAGAATCAATCATTTGATCAAGATACGTGTGATCATAGGGAATTGATATCAATGTTTGAGATAATGGTGCTAAAGAAGATTCATCTACTTCATTACACTTGTACATAATCAGAGGTCGATTCACCATATGGAGAGTGATTTCCCTCCCACGGTAATTTATGTTGGATCTATGTAAAGAAATATAATCCATGCCAAGAATTACATCAAATTCTACCAGAAGGAGTATGAATAGGTTCTCTGAGTAGTACAATACAAAAATTATGAATTGGGAGTAGTTATATTCATGGGATGCAATGATTTCCCCATTTTCCTTTCTTACTAATATCTTTACTTCCATGATTTTTGGTGGTATTGGGATTTTTCTACTAAACATTTGGGATATAATTGAATGTGTAGAATCAGAATCAAATAGTACGTTTTCTATTATTGAATGAATAACTAGAGTACCAATCACCACTTCATTTTTGGGGTTCGCTTCGGCGGTAGTGATGGTAAAATCTCTCCATTGCTACCTTGGAGATTGTTGGTTGCCTCTGAAAACCCTTGGTTTAGGACACTAGTTTGAAAAGTGCCCTGGTTCTTTGTAGTTAAAGCAATGAACAAAGAGTTGTGGTTCGAATGCAGCATTTCCCATCTCTATCGCAACAGCAGGTTTTTTCTTGTCAGATTTTATTGTCTAAGTGCCCTTATCTTCCACACCTAATGCATTTCCACATCCCCTGCAGGCAAATTCTGGGGTGCTTCTTTTTACACCTTTGGCAAGTGGGGTGCTGGAATTTCATAGCACCATTAGATTTATCCATTATACCACTATAATTAAATTCCACCTCATGCATCTTATCCCCATGATACCCTTGAGATTCTTTGATCTCCATTTTTTACTTTGTGGGCACATCAAAAAATTTCCTCATAGCTATCAAATTCAGGGATCACCAGGGTTTTCAATAGGCTAGGTTTTATCCCACTAAAGAAGCTGTCAACAATACATTTTGGGGTAAAGAAAAATCATGAGGCATATTTTTCAAGCCTTGTGATTATTTCCTAGTATTATATGATGGATTCATTGTTTTCTTTGTTGAGGGAAAGTAAGTACCTTTACATATTAATTCGGAGGGTGTGAAGAAAATATTTATTGAAAAACATTTTCTGGAAATCCTTCCATTCAAAAACCTCTATATCTTCCTAAGGCATCATAACTTTGATCAATGTCCACCACTGATCAGCTTCACCCTATATATGATAATAATCTAAACAAATCATTTATTGTTCTTAACACTAAAGTATGGAGAAGATCTTTTCAATGGAGTTGATCCATTTTTTGGCAATTGAGGATTTAGACGATCCATTAAAAGTAGGAGGTTTTTGTCTCATGAATCTCTCTATTGAGACATGTTCTTTATTGGGGGGGGGGGGGGTTGAATCTTCATTTTCACCCATGTTTCTATTCAAAACATGGGTTAACTGATAGCATATCATGAAAAAGGTTGCGATTCTTGCTCCCATCAGATTGGGCATCTCATTAGAATAGTCGTCACATTGATCTTCGGATCGGTTATTAGCCCGAGTCCTCCTATTACCGACCATTGTCTAGAATAAAAGGAATTTTAGGGGTAACACATAAAAAGGAATTCAATGAAAAAAGTATAACTTTTAAATTACATTTATTTCCTTAACTTATGAATTGATAGGCTTCAATCTATGTAATATGTGATCTACTTCCCAAAATATATTCTTAGGATATTTTTTTTATTCCCTAAAAAATGGTTCGTACTAACATTATGAATTTACCAAAGCATATCCCACGAGAGTGTCATAACCCAGAGTGTAGCAAGGCCCATTTTTGTGCACTAGTTCCTGTTTGAGTCTATCTCAATGCAGTGTTTATAGATTTTACTCCTAGATACATCTATTCCAGAGCCACCTCTACTTGTCCGTATCCAAATTGGGATTAATTTTCTTGATAAATCACTTACTCTATACTCACCAAAATTTAGGGATTTTTTTATTAAACTTAGTCTTATACCTAAGTCTTTCACTAGGGTTATCTAATTCAAATACCAAAAATAAATAAACCTATCCTTTGATACCAACTATAACAACCATGCTCTTTATTACACATTTAATCATGATTTATTACATAAACATGGACTTAATAAAAATCCTAGGATTGATAGGTCTAGTGTCATAGAAAATTAGGAACATTACATGAAAAACTAAAACACAATATATTTATTTAAAACTTCTTTTACTTGACCACAACATTCTGTTGTACTTAGAATTACATGGGACAACCAGAGGACATGCATAAGAAAAGGGTGACCTATAAAGCCCAATAAGGGTGTAAACAAGGAATAACATGAAGAATATTGTACATTTTAGGAAATAGGAATATCAATGGATCACAAGAGAAACATGAACATAAAATCATGATATAGAATGATTATCATAACATGGAAATGTGGCAACAACATTTAACATTATATTAGCATGAGCCAAGGCTCATTACACATGGATCATGAGTAAAACCTCATTGCACGTGAATTAGCATGTGAAAACCCTAATTTCAATTGAATTAACATGAGTAAAACTTAATTGAAAATTTCTTATCATGATAATATTCTTTACCCAATGCATTGGATCGCTATCAAGGCACACCATTTAAAAACATTTCAATTCATGCATAAGTGTGCCACATGGATCCGAAAAAATGGATTCATTAAACATCATAATTTATTCCACGAATAAGTGATGTGGAATACACAAATATAATTACTTAATGAAAAAGTACATATTCATAAAAGATGAATACCCTTGATAGAGAAATGGGTATGTCATTCAATTACATGATGATTTTGACTGGGAAATTTGGTGTAACTTCTGTTGTATAATATCGTTAAATAGAAATCATAAAATGGGTTGACAATATAGAAATGGGTATCTCATAATTTATACATGAAATGGACTATAATGGGGTCATGGGACATAATATCCCAACATATTTAATGTAATTTAGATGAATAATATAATATAATTTCTTGAATGTAAATGAGAAGAGAGAAATTCCTTACAAAATTTTGGCATGGTAACAGGTGTGCATGGGAGGAATTAATGAGAGAGAAATAGGTATATAATCAATTAAAAAATAAGTAAGGAAGTATGGGGGAGGTGGGAAATCATACTCCAACATTTTTAGTCAAAAATAAAATGGCATAACAATATATATAAACTTGGAAAAAATGAGAAAGGAAGAAATCCCTTATGAAAATTCGACATGGTAACGAGTGTACACAGAAGGTGTTAATGATAGAGGAAGAGGTCTCTAATCATTAAAAAAAAGTAAATAAGCATGGGGGAGGTGATAAATCATACCCCAACATTTTTAATTGAAAATAAAATGGTATAACAATATGAATAAATACAGATATAAGTAGGAAGGAAAGTGAGGATCCCTTACTTGGAAATGTGATCCCAAAGGCTCGGGAGAGGCTTGAGAGAGGCTTATAATGAGATTGGGGCACCATGGGAAGATTACATAGAGATGAGGGAAGAGGTTGGTCGAGCTACAAAGTTTTTTAGTGAAGACTAATGGGAGATTGAGTGGGTTTATATAGGAAAGGAGAGGGAATTCTTTATTATTTAGGTTTTGGACACTACACATTAGACTAATCAAAAAAAAACAAACCATCCCATAGTTTATCCCATGGGTTTTAATAAAGTAGATTGGAAAAAAATATTTTATAAGGATAATTTCCAAAATTAATAAAATATTAGGCTTTATTATGTGGAGTTGAGTCACACTATCATGGAAATCATTTTAAAAAGTTAAAATATTTTATAAGTCTTCGAGGGTCCACTAATGCACCATAAAAATAAAAAAAATATAAAATAACTTTATTTTTAAATATAAAACATATATTTGACAAAAAACCTTTTTATAGTATTTTCTTACATCACTATTAGGTCATTTTGATATCATAAAACACCTTATATATTTAAAAAGAAATTAATTTTTACCAAAAAATTCGAGTGTCTCGGAAAATTATAAAAAACTCACTATTAGATAATCTTGACATGCTGAATCCAAAAATAATATTAAATTTTACCTCAAAAATTTTCTAAATATGTGGATTTTCACTTTTAATATAAAAACAGACATTTATTGAAAATTCATGGGTTTTGACAAAAACACCTTTGAAAGCTTAATAAAAATTACAATTGTATTCAAAAAATTATACGATAATTTATATTTAATAAAAATTAATTTAGTAATAGTATTTTATTAAAATATTTTTTAATTTAAAAATACATTAATTCATCAAAATAGATTTTTTAATTGAATATTATCTAAAAATAATATTTGTTCTTTAAAAACCATTTACAAAGTATCAATAATAATGTGAATGTATATTATTTATACAAAAATAAAGAACATAATCATAGTGCTAGGGTATTGTTATATATCCCCTTATAACACCGGCATAAGGCGGAAGCGTAAGGTGTGTGATGGTGATAGACTCTTGGGGTGTCTTAGATAACATCGCTCGGGTGGTAATCTCTATCAACTTCCATTTCTCCGATAGGAAATTCAATTTAATCTTAACGTGATGAAGCTTGGCTTGAGATTATTTAATAGAAAATCCCAGTGTCACTACCTCCTTTCCAAGATCTGAAAAATGGGCTTCATATGGAGTAATTCTACTAGATGGGGCCATCACTTCCTTTGTCAGAGTAAATTGGATTTGTTAAAGCCCTATATTTATAATAATCATGTGATCACTGTTCAACGACTATATTAGAAATGGTATCAATTATTAATTGTATATTAAAATCAAATAACGTAAAACCAAGGAAGTGAATATGTTTTATATAACCATTTTATATAATAAGACATTTAATTAGATCAAGAGGAATTTTCATTAATAAAAGTTTGGGTCGTTACATATCAAATATATAGGAGTCTATAACCCACTCCATAAGGGAAAGTGTGTGGTTAATATAGAATAAATTTATTACACTATGATCATCGATCACATCCAAGTGGATTCTATTCATAAGATTAACTAGATTCCACTCAACCTTGGATTCCTTCAACTTTTTTAGGTTGACGATTTTTAGCCAAGGGAAATTCTAATGAAATTTTCATTACTATGTGTATCTTGAATGTAAAAATTAAATTATTAGAGTTCTTCCTCCAAAAATATTTTAAATTATTAAATTATAGTTGAAAAAAGTTTTATTTCAGACTTTGGTGATTTGTAAATATGAAAAATCATTCACTGTATTGGTAGTTCCTCCAAGAACATCAAATCATGAAAAAAAGTGGCCAACAATAATTCAGGGGTTGGGTAGTTCCATTTACGTAGATAGAATTTCATTGAACCAAAAACAACTACCACTAATTCAATATAAAAAACCAAAATTCTAATAAAGTTGCATCAAAATAAACCTCATTGAAGACACATGGATGAGGTAGAACCAGAACATGAATAACTGTTAAATGACCATTTAGATCTTCAAAATTTTATTCACACTCATTTGACTAGAATGATTTATATTCCTTATAGACCGAGGAGGTCATAGTTGTAACAATTTTGGAAAAATAATAAATGGAGTGGTCAAAATACCTAGCTAGAAAAAGAAAACTTTACAATTAGAAGATCTTTTTTTGAACTTTCTAGAACATCACTGAATCAACTCTCTCATGTTTTACAAAAATACCAGCTTTAGATATGACAATCCAAAGTAAACTAATCTCTATAATCTAGAAGGAACATTTAGATAAATTATAATATAGATGATGTTCTCATAAGGTATCTAGTATGATAAATATAGGATTACCATAATCTTCATGAGAACATAATTAAAGAAGGATATCATCCAAAAAGGCCACCATAAAGGTGTACAAAAAAGGAAAATACACAATTTTTTAAATAAATGAATAAAAAATGACCATTTGTTAGACAAAAGGGTATTAATAGATTATAAAAAATCCCATAAACTATCTAAAAAGTAGAGTTTCAAATATATTCAATCCTAACTCAATATATAATGGTAACTTGATCAAATTTTAATTTTCAATAACAAAATTTACCCTTCAATTAATCAATCAGATCATCATTTTTTCGGAAAATTGCAGTGGTTCTTGATTAAAAACTAGTTTATCTATTGATAATAAATTTATTAGTACAAAATCCAAACTGATTTCTTTTGAAAAAGGACCACAACACCCCAAGGGGAATTGATCAATCTAATGAGTAATTTATATTTTTTATCATATAGATAGATCTTAAATTCTATTAATTTGTTTTATACCATTCAATGTGGATTGATAAAATTAGTTATTTTATATGAACCAGGTTGGTAGTAAATTAAACTTACCATTTAGAAGTATTTCCTAGGATATATTCAGGGAACAATCATGATATAAATCCACCACTATATACGATTCTCATTTCTACCCAAAATAAATCACTTAGAGCACATGGCCAGTCATCTCCTTGGTAATATCTCTCAATTTTTCCTTAATAAATACTACTCAACTTTTATGGATCAACCACTCATCCTGGTGAGTTTATTTGATACCAGAAGTAGATGGAAATTTTATTCTCCTATTATAATTGTCAATAGAGGCTTGAAATTGGGTTAAAATTCCCTTTCCTATAATGAAATCATAGGTTTAGGTAATAAAATTCATGAGATCTCATATATTATCAAATGAATCTAGTAAAAATTTTTGGGATGGTCATTTACTATAATTCTACACCCTCTTCCCCATTGGAGTGTCATGGATCTTATATAAAGGTAATTTCTCCACATTAAGATCATTATGTAAGATCAATTTATCTAAAATAATGTAATTTGAATCACTTTTATAAAATAATGATCTTCTTAGAGTATAATATACATTAACAACAACTCTAGTTTTTGAAATATCCACTACATCATCATCTAAAAGTTATCATGTGACATATAAAATTCTATCCTCCTCACACTAATACTAAGGTATAAATTACTAAATAGATTTGTTCACTATAGATAAACATTGATGACTACCACATCAGTAATCTTGACATGATCTTCCTGATGATGGTCAAATATTTCTAGTAGACTACACAATGGAATGTGCCTCAGATACCTTAATAGAATAAGGATACTGCCCGAAAATCTCATATGTAACCCAAAATAAAAACATTAGGATGTGGATATATTAACTATATAATTTTAATTTTCTTTCTTTTAAAGTGATATTAGGCTTGATGTGGAAAAGACACCAACATTGATAACATTGAATAGACAACCTTCCCAAGCTAGGTGATGAAGGCATACCACCACCCTAGATTCTATAGCGAGTGAAACATCTTCTTAACAACTATCACCATCACTTATAATTTATAGAAGAGTTATCTTATAGGGTATTAATAGGTAGTTGTAACGCCCCGACCACAGAAGCCCAGATTCAGTGCATTATTACGTATCATTGGCATGATCACAAAAGATCAATTCTCGAAAGACCGAATAGTTTAGTAACCTTGGAAGTACTAGATACATTCATAAGGTTTACATTACATCATAAAATTGAAAACTAAAACAACGTTGCATCCATGGACAACACTGAATCCCTTAGACTATCCCTACAGGTTAGTCATAATATACTTCTTTGCATCCCAGGAAAAATAAAACATAGAAATGGGTGAGCTCAGATGCTCAGTAAGGATAACAATATAGCGTAAACATTCATAAATAAGAATAAAAGTTTAAGGCAACGTATAAGAATAACACAAAAGCCTTTTAAAATTTAACTTCAGAATATTATGGAAAAGATAAAATCAAATAATTATAACTACTTATTCACATGGATATTCTACTAGTCGAATAATCACATGCAATATCAATAGCCATTTTCATAATGATGGAATGCATAATGCCAGACTTTCATAACAACACAGTCAAGGCCTTGTGCCAAGACTACAAATAAGATTTTTTCAAGGCCTTATGCCAAGACACTAGTTTGTCTCATGATACATATAGATGCATTGAGAATCTATTGTGGGCTCCACCCTTCACTTACTAAGTCCAATGCATTCCTCATATGAAAAGGTTTAAACAAAACATAAACATTCATATTAAAACTAGCATATGAAATGTCTATACTTTATCGATAAACCATGAATGGTGTAAGAATAACACATATATAGTCAAACATATCACAAAACCTTTAATACAATATGGCTGTTTTGTATCATAATAAATCAACTTCAAATAAGCTTAAAATCCATCAAAGGATGTTGACATAGATGCAATCAAAACCTTTTTTAGAGAAATATCTATTTCTATTTTGAAATCATTTAAGAAAAAATATATTTTTAAAATATTCTTATAATCTTGTAAGAGAAGCTTTGATGATGTTATAACATCGTAAAATAGCCGCACCCGCCATATAAGATCAATAAAATTCTTACCATAAATTTGTCGAAAAGGTCAAAAAGTACCTTGTTTGGAAAACGACCGAAAGATTCCTTTCAAAATATATAAGTTCAAATAAGGGTATAAATGAATTTAATTCATTTTATATTAAATAGTGAATTTTTTTTGAAATACATTTTTAAAAAACATGGATGTGGATGATAAAGAGGTCCCAGTAGATACTTACGTAAAAACAACCTCATATAATAAAGAGATTGGGAAATTAACCCTTACAAATTTGGTAACATATGAAGAATACACCCCATGAAAGATGTATTATAAAATGAAGATGTAAGTACACATGAATTAAAGTGTATTACACAAATAATAAAACTATGGGAAGTACATACACCACACAAAACAAAATAGTGGCAATATAGTATGAATCTCACGAGAATAAAGAGTGAGAAGAAAAACCCTTACATTGTACATTTCCTTCATTGAGGGTAGGTTAACCTCATGTATAATGGTGAACTAATTGTTATTAAATTATACAATAATAATATACATTAATATGATATCATATATGATCTTTTAACATTGCTTTGTTAATAATATCTAAGTATTATCGTCGTTTTGGGTGTTAACGGATTCATTTTCCTTTTTATGATTTGTTATATAAGTAATGTTTCTTATGGATATGATGTATATTATTAATATTCAAAATGATATTAATTCATTAAATATTATTTTTAATCATCTAATGAATGTTAGTCTTGAATGGATACGATGGGGAATGAATCTCATTGCGTTCATGGAGACGGTAATCCGTACATATGCACGAGCGACAATATCATTCTTTTGATATTAAAATAATATATAATTGGATGGTATATCATATATAAAGAATAATTATGATGTTATATTTATTATTTACATCAATTAAACATAATTATTATATCCATCCAAATAATAATGTATTGAATAACAATTACACCACGATGTGGAGACGGTAAGCCGTACGTACGCACATATGGTGACATATCATTAAAAGGATGGATAGAATAATGAATATGGTTTTACCATATTTATAATAACATCACAGTATATATAAGATATTGGAGTTATTATTTTATAATGGAAACAACAAATAAAGAGGAAGTGGAAGAAGAAAAGAACTTGAAAGAGGTGATGAAATATTTACCTTTTCTTCGGGTTCTTCCTTTTGATTTGATCAAAAGGGCTCAATAGGTTGGATTTATGACTAAATTAAGAGATCTAGGATGAAGGGAGGACAATTAAGAAGGTATTTGGGAAGGGTTTGGTAGAGTCAAAATGTTTTTAAGGTGTGAATTTGAGGGATGGGGGAGTGCCCTTATATAAGAGGGGTGATGGGCACCTTAGAAAAAACTAGAAATATTATTTTATAATAAAATCATTTTTGGATTATAATAACTTAAAAATGAATTTTTTAATGTATAAGGTGGGTATGGGTCTAAAACCACTCAAAAAATAGGTTTTAGACTAGTTTGTGTCACTATATTTACTTTATCTTATAGATTTAGCTCTTAGTTAAATAGTTTGACATTTACCACGTTACTTTGTATTTTTATATTATATGGTTAATAAACTTACTATAAAATTCAAAAAGAACCCAAAGTGGTTCATTAATGATACAAATATCATTATATAAGTCATTTGGCCGAACCTTATATTTTTATGAATATTATATCAATTAATAATATAATATTTGTTTTAAAAACTCGTTTATGTCAATTTTGACACTATTTAATAATTTATTTTGGTTAAATTCCTAAAAAATTTATTAATTCAAAATAAATTCATTTAATCAATCCTAAAATGTCATATTAACCTAGAAAATTATTGGATGGCATCAAAATATTCAAATTATATTTATTTTAACATTTATAATACCATTTATTTTATTCTTTCATTAATAAAGAAAATACTGCATCATCATTATGTCATAAATAAATTTAATTCTTCAATGTCTAAAAATTATAAATAAAATAAAATTATGTAGGAAATATTTTTATATTTATAATGAATTTTTATAGTCTAATATATAACATATATAACCCTATGTAAAAATTGTTTTACTAAGATATATATGCTTATGTCATTTTTGTATTTACTTTAACTTAATTAATATAAAGTCTCATTATCACTTACAAGTGGCTCCATGTGGTCCCAAAATCGACCCAAGGATTCCCATGGTAGGAAATGTATAATAAAATAGGTTTAGGACACGTGTTAGGGTAATTTAATGTTATTATAATATTATTTTTTACCCTTATTTACCAGATTTACCCTTTAACCATGGTGAATAAAATATTTAACGAAGTAATTATTCAAAATTTCTAAAAATGAAAGTTACCTATATACACAATTTGGACCTCATGATTCTAAATATGGAAACCATTTTTATAAATTAAAAACATATAAGTGGAAGAAATTAATTTAAAATTAATTCTTACTGTTAAAATAAAAAGCGTGTTTTCAAGAGATAATAACCATCAAAAGATTAACACTTGCTTATGTTCAGTTTAAATGTGAAATTACATCCGATGACCAAAATTGGATTACATGGTAAAAATATAATCTAATTATACTTTAAAATCACTCAATAGTATAATTTAGCATTATAAATGTTTTTGATTAAAAAAGTTATTTTTAATTAAAATTTAGTATTTGTCACTATTCATCGAAAACTGAATGTTTTCAAAAAAATACTAAAAAATCACCCTAATCTAATTTTGATACTCCAAATCTAAAAATGAAGTCCATTTTGAATGATAAAATTTATAAAATTTCAAAAAGTGGGTATTACTATTCATAACGGTAAGTTTGATTGGTTGTGATGTGTTAGAATCTCGAAGTTGCGTACAACACACGCTATTGTATTATTCAAAGATAAGCATACCATGGAAGCTTGAGGTGATACATTTTCCCCTCCTTAAAAAAATGTCATCCTCAAAATTTCTAAAATATTACTGCATAAAAAGACTTGGTGGTTCTTCATCATAAGTTCCTCGGGTTCCTATGTTGCATCTTACATCTTATGGTTTCTCCATAGAACTTTTACCAGATGAGTCATCCAGTTTCCCAACACTTGTTATCTTGTATCAAGAATCTTGATAGGCTATTCTCAATAAGATAGATCGGGTTCTAGTTCTAATTCCTCATAGGTTAGTACATGTGTTGGGTCAGTCATGTATTTTCTCAACAATGATACATGGATCACATCGTGAACTTTGGAGAGACTTGGCGGCATTGCAAAACAGTAAGCTACAACCCCAATTCGTTCTAGAATTTTTAAAGGTCCGATATACCTGGGACTTAATTTACCATTATTACCAAAATGTATAACACCCTTCCATGGATATACCTTCAAGAAAACATGATCTCCTACCTAAAATTTAAAATCCTTCCTTCGATTATCAGCATAGCTCTTCTGCCTACATTGAGATTCTTTGATGTGGTTTTGGATTACCTTTACCTTTTCCATCATTTCCTCCACAATTTATGGGCCTACGAGTCTTCTTTCACCAACATCATCGCAACTAGTTGGTGTGAAACATCTCTTTCTATATAATGCTTCATATGGTCCCATCTGAATACTTAAATGGAAGCTATTGTTATAGGAAAATTCTACCAGAGGTATATATTGATCCTACATACCTTGAAAGTCAACTGATCAAGATCTCAACATGTCTTCTAAGGTTTGAATAGTCTGTTCTGATTGTCTATCAGTTTGGGGGTGGTAGGCTGTGCTCAAACGAAGTTCAGTATCCAGGTTTTCTAAAGACTTTTCCAGAATCTTGATGTAAAACCGGGATCATGATCAGAAACAATCGATATTAATACTCCATGAAGTCTAACAACTTCATTAATATATAGTCTTACTAATCATTCAAGTGGAAAATCTTCTCATATAGCAAGAAAATGTGCTGACTTGGTAGAAAATCAACAATGACCCATATTTTACCGTTCCTTCTAGGAGTATTTGGTAGTCTCATGACATAGTTTATCATAATACTATCCCATTTCCACTCTGGTATGGGAAGAGATTTCATGAATCTTTCAGGTTGTTTCATTCCAGCTTTCACTTGTTGACAAACCATACATCTTGAAACAAAATCAGCAATCTCCCTCTTCATGTTGTCCAACAAAAAATGTTCCTTAAAATATCTATACATCTTAGTGCTACCAGGGTGTATATAGAAATTGAAACTATGATCATCATCCAACAATTCCCTTTTTAGATCAGGTATATCAGGAACACAAAGTCTCTTCTCAAATTTCAAAATTCTATCAATATACACAAAGTCATTCAATATCCCATCATTCATAACTTTAATCTTTTTTTTAAACTCTTCATCATCATTCTGAGAACTCTTTATCCATTCTAGTAAATATGGTTTGGAAACCATTTGAAAAAGTATTGATGTTTCACCTTCCATGGTTATTCCAAAATCCATATTTACCAGATCCCTGTATATAGGATCCTTTTCAACTCTCATCTTATTCAAAACTCCATGATACTTTCTACTCAAAGCATATTCCACCTTATTTGACTTCCCTAGGTGGTAGTGTATAGTGAAATAATAATCCTTTAGTAGTTCAATCCATCTCCTTTGCCTCATGTAGAGTTATTTTTGTGAGAAAATATACTTCAAATTCTTGTGATCAGTATAAATCTCACATTTGTCACCATATAGATAGTGTCTCCATATCTTCAAAGTAAATATTACAGCTACTAACTCAAGATCATGAGTAATATAGTTTTGCTCATGAATTTTTAGATGTCGTGATGCATAGGAAATAACGCCATCATTCTGCATAAGGACACAACCTAGTCGTTTCTTTGAAGCATCACTATAAACAACAAACCCACCATTCTCCGACGGTAGAGTCAATATAGGAGCATTGACTAATCTTATCTTCAGTTCTTCAAAACATTCTTCAAACTATTTTTTCAAAAAAAAATTATCCCCATTTCGTGTGAGATTTGTTAATGGGTTAGCCAACCGGGAAAAATTCTGGACGAAACGTCGATAATGACATGCTGAACAAATAAAACTACGTACCTCAGTTATACTCATTGGTGCGGGCCATTAATGGATTGCCTTGGTATTATAGGATCAATAGAGATTCCATCCATAGAGACAATATGGACAAGAAAAGAAATCTCCTAATGCCAGAATTCACACTTGCTAAACTTCCCATATAATTCATGCCTTTTAAGAGTCTTTAGGATAGCGCGCAAGTGATTTTCATGATCTTTGTATATTTTGGAGTATACCAAGATATCATCAATAAATACCACTAAAAATTCATCAAGATATTATTTGAAAACTCTATTCATTAGATCGACTAAGACATAGGCTGCATTAGTTGATCCAAAAGGCATTACTGTAAACTCGTAATGCCTGTACCAGGTTCGAAATGCGGTTTTCGAAATGTCTTCCTTATTCACACACAACTGATGATATCCAGATCGAAGATCAATATTTGAAAAGTATTAAGCTCCATGAAGTTTGTCGAATAAATCATCAATGCAAGGTTGGGGATACTTGTTCTTTATTGTTATAGCATTGATCTCCCTATAGTCAATGCACATCCTCATAGATCCATCTTTTTTTTAACAAAAAGTACAGGGGCTCCCCATGGAGAAACACTAGGGAGAATAAATACCTTATTACTCAATTCATATATTTGTTTCTTTAGTTCCACTAATTCCACAATGGATATTCTATAAGGGGTCTTCAATATGGGCCTTGAACCAGGAATTAAGTCAATGGAAAACTCAATTTCTCGTTCTGGAGAATGTCTAGGTAAATCCTCTGGAAACACATCAACATATTCTTGCACAATAGGTACATCCTCTATTTGAAAATTATTTTCCTCACCCACTGTTATTTTATTCTCTTCCCCTCCAATAAATTAATTTAGTTGAGCTACTGGGGGTGGATATAGATAAGAATTAGTGGGTGATGTTTCTGCTCTAAAGATAAGATGTTCTTTATCATTGTCACCAAAAATAGTAACCTCCTCCTTCTTACAATAAATTTTTGCATCATGGTTTGAAATCCAATCCATAATGAGGATTATATCAAATTCAATCATGGGTAATATGATGAGATCATCAGATAAAGAACATTTATATGCCCTAATGGGGACTGATTCAAAAAACTTTGTTGCAATGATAATTCCCTTAGGAGTTTTGACTAACAAATATTTTATTAAATCAAATTGGAAATATCAAATTTTCTTAGCAAACTGGGAAGATATGAAAAAAATGCAATGATCCATAATCAAATAAAGCATTTTCTAAACGTGAGGAAATAATTAATTTACCTTCCACCATGTCTTTCAGAGCTTCAAACTTAGCAGTAGTGATAGAATAAGGTTGGCCTTGATCCCTTGGTCTTTTCTGAGGTAATTTCCCCTGATGCTTAGGACATTCATTCGCATAATTCCCCCTTTATCTACAATTGTAGCATTCTACTTCAACAGACTCTTTCTTACCCTTGAAATCACGAGCTTGGTGGCCTTTTTCACCACACATGTAACGGACTCCCATTCCCTTAAGGCAAGTACCAGGGTGTTTCCTCCCACATTTTCTGCAGGATGGATATTCAACTTTTCCCTTCTTCCCCTTATTTCCATTTCCAGAGTGTTCAATAGATCTATTCTTCTCTTTCTTTACTATAAAGTCATAAGACTTAGAGAATTATTTTTATGTCTTGATAGCACATGAGACAATATCTTCATACGATGAGAAGGATTGTGAGACTAATTCTCGACGGAAAATTCTTTTAACCCATGAAAGAAAAAATAAATCTTACTTATTGGGTTACATATAAAATCTGCAACATGCCTCACAAACCTTGTAAAGTTAAATTCATACTTTGAGAAATTCTCATCCTCTCTTGGCCTCAGACTCAGAAATTGTCTTTCCATATCTGTTCGATGGTCATGAGGAATGTATTTTTAAAAGATAATTTCATTAAACACCCTCCATTCCATATTTTATACTTCATCATCTTTCTTTGTGTTTTGAATCAATGATCACCATTGATTTGCATCTCTAGTGAGGTGATAAACTGCCATGAAAGCTTTTTCCCTTTCACTACTCCCCAAGGTGTGGTATATTTTCTCTAAGGAATTTATCCATTGCTCAGATACTAGTGGATTTGTACCCCCATTGAATGTTGGTGGTCGTTTCTTCATGAAGCGATCTATCATTGAACCTCCACGCAGCGGATCAGGATGCTCCATATGGGTAAGTTCATTATTCCTAACCTGAGTGAGTTGTCCCATTATGGTGATTAGCTGATCATCACTAGTTGTATCACCAGCTCTACTATAATTATCTTTAGTAGGAGGGAAATCCCTACATAGAGTGTTTTCATTGATACAGTTTCAATTCCTTCCACTAGGTTCCATTTTTAAATAATGGCATAAACTAAATTAGCTTATGAATCACAATACATAATTCCAAACTTGTAAAAAACTTAAAATAAATTGAATAGTTTATGGATATAATCCATAATCATAAAAAAAAATCTTTGAGGAAGTATATACTCATAAACCATTCATAATTGTTTGTAAAGAAAATGAGAATTATCCTATTCATATCCCTCAAGAGTGTCGTAACCAAGAGTGAAGCAAGGCCCGTTTTCATGCACCAGTTCCCGTTCGAGTCTAGATCAAAGCGGTATTTTCGGGTTTTACCCCTGGGTACATCTGTACCAGAGCCACCTTTACCTTTTTGTATCCAGAGAGGGATGTATTGCTGGGAAAACTAACAAAATATCTACAATACAAAAATTCTTGGAAGTTCTTCTATACTAGTCCTCAAAGTCTATCTTAGGCCTATGTCATCTAATCAGATTCTATATAAATCTAGTTTCCAAGGTTTGTACTAAACTTTCTATGATACCAATTGTAACGCCCCAACCCTAGAAGCCCAAAGTCAGTGAATTATTACGTATCATTGTCTTGATCACAAAAAATCAAGTCTCGAATGACCGATTACAATATTGGAAATTTAGGCTATAACCACGGTTTCAAACCGTGGCAATAAGTCCCAAAACCGTGGAAATAGGTTATAGCCACAGTTCAACGAACCGTGGTTGGTAATTTTGTGGCTATAGGGAAAGACCTATAGCCATAGTTTCAAACCGTGGCTAAAGCCCTATAGCCAAGGTTTGAACCGTTTCTATAGCTCTATAGCCATAGTTTAAAACCGTGGCTACAGGGTATTTCCATGGTTTGAAACCATGGGAGAACATTAATCTTAACAAAGCCTATATCCATGGTTCAAAACCGTGGCTATATAGCCTTAGCCATGGTTTAAAACCACAGCTTTAGGTCTACAACCCCGGTTTAAAACCATGGTTCTAGGGATTGACATTTCTTAAAAAACCCACAGCCCACCCCCTGGACATCCCTTGCACCCCCTGGAATGCCCCCCCCATGCCCCCCGGACAACCCCCTTTCACCCCCCAGACATCCCCTTGCACCCCCCAAAAATCCCCCTTACACCCCCCTAGACAGCCCCCATGCCCCCCTAGACAGCCCCCATGCCCCCCTGGACAACCCCCTTGCACTCCCCCTGGACATCCCTTGCACCCCCCCTGGACAGCCCTTTCACCCCCCTGGATAGCCCTTGAACCCCCTGGATAGCCCCCCCCCCCTGCACCCCCATAACCCCCTGAACAGCCCCCTCACACCCCCACCCTCGGACATCCCCATTTCCCCCCATACCCCCACTCCTATAGTAGCCCACCACCCCACCCCCTCCCAGCAGCCCCCCCTCGGGCAGACCCCCCTGGACAGCCCCCTTTCCTCCCCACCCCCACTCCTACAGTATCCCACCCCCTCCCTATAGCCCCCCCTCGTGCAGACCCCCCCAGCACACCCCCAACCCACCTTGTACACCCTCCTTGGATAGCCCCCTTGCACCCCCTGGACAGCCCTTGCACCCCCTGGACAGCCCCCCTTGGACAGCCCCTTGCACCCCCTGCAGAGCCCTTGCACCCCCTGGACATCCCCCCATACACACCCATGCCCCCCTAGACAGCCCCTTGCACCCCCCAACTCCTGCAGTAGCCCACAACCCCACCCTATCCCTATATCCCCCTGGGAGATATGTGGAGAAGACCCTTGAGAAGCTGCCAGACTTATTTATTCTATGAAAATCTGTAATTTCTAGAAAGTTCTTGAAAAAAGCACTAATGAGGTATACATTTATCTCATCCCTATTAATGACCGAATAATTTCTGATATTAAGGGGGAGAAATTGAATTAATCAATGATAGGAAGTTGAGGAAATTTTAGATCACAAGGGTGATTTCTAAAACCTGCTACATGTACTTGAATGTTTTCAACATGTGTATTGATATGAGTGCAAGATCTCAGGTTGTAAATGAAGAAGATAGGTTGTTTCATGCCAATATGTAGATGATAAATGGATTTCAAGTTAGTTGGAGTACCCAAGCATATTGATGAGACAATTAAGAGCTGGACAGCTTAGAAGGGAGTTGGAAGTTCTCGAGCTTGTTGAGAAGGAATATAAAGTTTTCAAGAAATAGTGTTAGTATGCGAATCTTAAAGCCCCCCATGCACCCCTCCCCCGACAGCCCCCCTTTCCACCTTGGACCGACCCCACTCACCCCCTGGATAGACCCCCCCATCCTGGACACCCCCTCCCTCCTGGAAACCCCCCTAGATAGACCCCCCCAGGACAACCCCCCCCCCCCCCCCCCCTGCTAGACACCCCTTACACCACCCCTGCTGGACACCCCCCCTAGACAGACCCCCCCTCCTGGACACCCCCTCCCTCCTGGACAGACCCCCTGGGATAACCCCACCCGGACACCCCCCCTGGACAGCAGCCCCCACTGGACCCCCCTCCCCTCGTGGACACCCCCTCCCTCCTAGAAACCCCCCCTAGAAAACCCCACTCGGACAGCAGCCCCCCCCCGGACAACAGCCCCCCCTCCACCCCCCTGAACAGACCCCCCCTCCTAGAAACCCACCTGGACAGACCCCCCCCAGAAAAACCCCACCCGGACAGCCCCCCCCCCCCCCCCCCCGATGGACAACCCTTCCCCCACCCTTGCTTGACACCACCCTCCTGGACACCCCCTCCCTCCTGGAAACCCCCTCCCTCTTGGAAACCCCCTTGGACCACCCCACCAGGACAACGGCCCCCCTCCTCCTGGAAACCCTATACTGTTGTGCTGTCATTGGGTCCATTGTGGGTTTTTGGTGCTGTATTTATCTGTTGGAAAGGGATAGGAATGTAGAGTGGATTTTTTGGCTGGTTCTCAGCTTGTGTGGGTCATGCAGGCGATGTTCTTGTGTGGGTTCTTGTTGCTATTATGGTGTTGGGTGGGTGTGGGATGTTTATAGTTCAAGGATCCTGTGCATAAGATTCCTGATTTTAGTTTGTGGGGATCATTCTAGAGGGGAATCTAGTGTGGTGAGGATAGAGTCACAGGTTATTATTCTAGGTGCAGTTGTAGAGGACAGGGTTCATGGTGTGGGTGATTCAATCAGGGATTTCTATTTTTTTGTTGATTGGATTCTTTTTGGGTTGTGGTTTTCCTGATACTTGTCTACATAAAGGGGATTTTTTGTGGATGGTTTTGGTTGAGTTTTTGGTTGACTGGTTGGGCATTCCTTTGGTGGATGGTCTTTTTTATATGGTGATGTTAGGATATTGTTTTCTTGAGTCTTTGAGTGGTCAAATATGGTAGTCTGGTGCCATGATATTGTCGAATGTTTCCTTGGCTTCAAGGTTCATAAAGTAGTAGGTGGTTCGAGTTGTGTATGGACTAGTGTTGTTGTTCATATAGGAAGGTTTTCTTTATTGGATAGGTTCTTTCCAGCAGCCTTTTGGGTTGCATTAGCTATTCTGGTGTGAGTGGCTAGGAGGGTTGGGTTTTTTGGGTGTTGGGTGGGATGACTGTAATTATTGGTGTTTAGGGGAGCAGTGTTGTGGTTGGGTGGTAGGTGGATGGTTTGTGGTTTTGTAAGGGTACAGGAAGGTGGGTTTGATTGATGGTGTTTATTGTAGGTGATTTGAGTGGTCTGTTGTAGGGATTATGTGATTCTGAAACTATTAGATTTTGGTGAAAAATACCAACAAAGATTGGGTCATATTTCATAGGAGGGGTGAGGTATTTTGGGATCTTCACCTTCATTACAAAATCGAGAAGAATATAATTCAATGTCCATAATATATTTCCAAGTTCAAGAAATGAGAAAAAGAATTAGATACAAAATCTCTAATATAGAACCTGAAATATATTACCTCAATCTATAGAATAACATTTGGGGTAAATATAGTTTGAGACCCTTGTAATATGGAATAGTAATAGGAATAAACCTACATCTTAGGGTACTATAGTTCTTGCACAAAACAAAGTGGTTTTAGTATCTATTGAAATTACTTAACCATATAACAGAGAATAGAAAGAGGCTTTTATTATCAATAATGATGAAAATAAGAATCAAAAGTCTTTTACTGAAGAACAAGTTAAAGACAATGACAAAAGAAATCATCAAGATCAACTAGTAGTCTTTGACACTAAATGACAGTCCAAATCGAATCAATTTCTATCATAAATGATTACATAGACATGAAACTGTTTATTCATACTAATATTAAAGTGGTTTTTGAGACTGCATTCTTTGCCTCTATTTAGAAAATTGGAGATCAATCCTATCCCACTGTTGATAGAGGCCAATCATCTAAAGAAAAATATGAACAATATTTTGATTCATTGAATACATAATCAAAGGATTTTTTGATCATTTTAAGAATCTATGAGAATAAAACTCTCATTCTCATAGTGAATTAAAGGCTTTAATAAAATCATTTGAAGATTTAAGAAATTAAACTATTAATGGAGATGATATTGAATCTGTACGGACTCATCTTACTAATCTAGGAGATAATACAATTACAAGAAGTTATTTTGTTTTTTTATAAATGGATGACCAGTTTGGAAAGATCAATGAAGATTATATTTCTAAAACATATTTTATAGACTTTAAAAGATATTTTTGGAGTAACATTGAATTTGTTAAAAGTTTTTCCAATCAATCTATAACCTCAAAGTATACAACTCAAACCTCTTTAAATTTATTCATAAGGTTTTAACCTAATATAGTTGTCATGAATAGTTTAAATTATATATTCATACTCTTTAGTGTGACATCGTATAACTCAATGTGCTACAAGAAAATCAACAATATCTTATTGAGAAGCTAACTTTATGAGATCCTACCATCATGAATCGTCTTAGTCTATTTGGATCATAGATTTATCTATTTTTATGTTCAGAAGAAAGATTTCAAGAATTTATGAATGTAAATTTGAATGAATGTTTAATGATTCGGCCTGGAGTAGGGCCAAATCACAGCATTACCGCGGCGTGTTGGCCTGGACCAGCAATATCCGTGGGGCAGCATCTTCTGGCTCAGAGCGAAGGGATTAAGAGGAGGCAGGGAAACATTCCTGTCATCACCCCGCTAGCAGAAATTGTGATTCGTCAGTCTCAACATTGATCACAAGACTCATGGAATACTGTCACTGCGAATTGTTGTGGGTTGTTGTCATGGAGCAGGGATAAATCACGGTGTTACCGCGGCACGACCATGGCATGACCGCTGCGTGTTGGCCCAGTCCAGCGACATCCACAGGGAAGTATCAATCGGCCAAGAGCGAAGGGAGCGGGAGGAGGCGGGGAAACATTCCGGCCGTCGCCCCGCCAGCAGAAATTTTGATTAGTCAGTCTCAACATTGATCACAAGACTCTTGGAATACTATCACTATGAACCGCCGTGGGGTGTCATCTTTGAGCAGGGCCAAATCACATCATTACCGCGGCGTGACTGCGGCGTGACCGCGATGTAATCGCAGTGTAACCTCATCGTGACCGCGGTGTGTCGGCCCGGTCCCGCGACATCTGTTGGGAAACATCTTCCGGCCAGGAGCGAAGGGAGCGGGAGGTGGCAGGGAAACATTCCTGTCATTGCCCCACCGGCAGAAATTGGGATTTGTCAGTCTCAACATTGATCACAAGACTCATGGAATACTATCATTGTGAACCGCCGCAGGGTGTAATCCTGGAGCAGGGCCAAATCACGACATTACGGCGGCATGACCACGGCGTGACCGCGGCGTGAATGCGGCGTGACCGCGGCGTGACTGCGGCATGACCGTGCGTGACTGCGACTTGACCGTGACGTGACCGCGATGTGACCGCGACGTGACCGCGGCGTGTTGGCCCCGTCCAGTGACATCCGTGGGGCATCATCATTCGGCCAGGAGTAAAGGGAGCAAGAAGAGGAATATGAAATACTCAAAACAAATCTAAAAATGATACAAATAACTATCACTACTATTTAGTTTAGAAGACAACATACCTCTGTTGGAGGGGTTTTATTATAAAATCAAGGCATTTATTTATCACGCAATTTATTTAATTATATTTAACATTTATTCTAAAACTCATTCAGCACAAATCAAATGAAATAATTTAAGCAACTAGATCAACATAACTATCACTGTGAGTTTTCGTAGACAGCACACCTCCGTTGGAGGGGTTTTATTATAAAAACATGACCTTATCAAATGAAAAAATTATATTAAAGAACACTTATTCAAGATATTCAATTCAATATAATTAAGAATAATTAAGAAAGAAGCTAAATTGAATTTAAATAATTCATGAATTAAAGAGGCTATAAGAGGGATCCTACCTCATGGTGGAACCAAACATCCCACTTCGGATTTTGGAGCTTTCTAACTAAAATTTGTTGCTCCCCCGCTGGGTATACGCACCTTCAAACATTAAATGTATTTTACCAAAACATTAAAATTAAATGGGGAATGTATCACATAAAATTAAAAGAGAAAGACGGAAAAAATAAAAAACATTGAAAACAAAGTAGAAACATGAACCTGGATGTTTGTTTATGCTTCCAACAATAGTATGATTCGACCATTCAATAGGTGCATGAGGTGCTATCCAGCTTTTTTCATTCCCATAAAACATGAGAAAAATGTTATTAAATAGTAAAATAACTAAATGAAATAAAAGAAATGAAAAGGGAAAAAAATTAGGTTTCAAACCCCGAACATGGGCTGTTGTTAACCTGTGCACAACTGGACAGTTCTAGCAGGTCAACCCTAGTCCATTTGCGGGTGTGGTCATCAGAGTAGGAACCAACTCATCTTGTATCTATTGAGTGTAGATTGTAGTTCCCCTTAAACTTCAACTTGAGTGAAGTCAATACAATGTACATTAATACCTCTCAATAGCTCTTCTCGGTATGCACCCCCTTAGCATCAACCAGACTACTTAAGTGACAGTTCTTATACAATAATCAACCTGAACCCAAATGTTTAATGAGATATAACACAGAAGTAGAGTCATGTATATAATATTTCATAAAGAAAAAATGTTAAAGCCATGAATTATTGGTCTAATACCATCCAAATAAGTATAATGAATGAACTGTTTAATTGCGAACCACAAACAAATAGTAAAAATGAAATATGGCATATCAAAGCTTTTAATCTAGATAATGGTATTTATATATTGATCAGGAATTTCAATATGGACAGTCACAAGAATGAATAATGAGAAAATACACCTCTTAACATTACAATTTCAGTATGGTAATAATAAATAAATGGACTTTCCAAAATGTTACCTTCGAACAGTAGGGCGCATTAAGAGTACATTACCTTAAGAGTACATTGTCAAATAGATTAGTCTTATGGATGGTAAACTTGATGTCGTTAACTTGTCACCTGCCTTTTGGAATAGTATGTAGTGGCTATATTTTACCTGTGTTGGCCTGTAGGATTGAAGGATTATTATATTTATATAGCCCATCTATTACACTAATATGCAAAGCATCATTCCTCATTGATAACTGAAAAAATAGTAGTTTATCCAAAATGGAAAATGAATGTAAATAAATAAAAAGAATAATATAAATAAAATTATTTAAAGGAAAAATATAAATAAATTTTCTATGTTATAAAATGTTTTCATTTTGTATATTCCGAGTTTTTGTATAACAAAAACATTTAAGAAACATTAAATGCATTTATAAAAAAGATCAAGATCCATATAGAAGTAAAACTGCATTATCTTGGTAATCCATAGTTTCAAAAATGAAAATTAACAATTCATATTGAACACTTTCCATAAATCTATTAAAGTAAAGGAACACTAAAACTAATTATCAAAATATAGACCTTCATGTCCAACAATTTATGTCCCCAGCCCCCAGCCCCCAGCCCCCCAGCCCCTTGCCCCCTCCACCCTACACCCCTCCACCCTACACCCTACCCCCCTCTACCCAGCCCCCTAGCCTGCACAACCCCCCTTGCACCCCTGCCCCTCCACCCTCCCCCTGCCCCTGCCCCCAGCCCCCCTCCACCCTGCCTCCCTCCACCCAGCCCCCTAGCCTTCACAGCACCCCTGCACCCCCCCTCCAACCATTCCCAGTTGCTAAATAATGTTTTTGTATTATGTACAAGTGTTTTATGAACCTAAGTTTCCTATGATACTAAAAATTTAGATCCTTGAATGTATTATTATGTTATTTATCTTACAAATTCTGTAATAGACATGTACAAATAGGTTGGTTTTCTATATAATGACATCCTAATGTCCCTTTACATGTTTTTACATGAATATGATAACAAATACCATTATAAGAACAATACATTATTGATTACATATCATTGTATACATTAAAATTCAAACACCCAAGGAATATGAAACTTTCTCCATGTATTGGCACTCTTCTTCCATTGTGAGTTATTATGCCTTGGTCAAGTTGAAGTGCAAGACGGGTAGTCACTGTTTCTCATCTATTCATGCCCAAAATTTTGATGATCCTATTGATATATTCCTTTTGGGTTATTAAAAAATCTACATTATTATTATCTATTTCTGTAATTATCCACAATATCTTCTCTAATTTCTTGGGATTTTTCATTTCAAAACCTCCAAAAATTTATCCATAGATTTCTAAATCATTAAATCATCCAGTCCATGTAGATACATATAATTGAAATAAAATATGAAATTTATGAAGGTACCATTATCCCATTTATTTCAGTAGAAGTAATTATCTCTATTGCAACTATCAAAGCCTTCATCAGGGATAAATGATTCAAATTTTTGATTCCACTATCACGGTACTTGATTTATTCAATACAATATTTTATACTATATACAAACCAAGTTATGGATCCCAATTTCTGGTACTCATATTGGTTTCTTCATATTGATTTATTCCTTTAACTCACCATGAAGCAAAGTTGTCTTGATGCCCACAAAATCTAGAAGCATATTTTCCAATTCCACCATACTTAGAATTGTTTAGATGATATAATTATTATATTTAGTGAGAATATTTCCAAAAAATAAACATTTTCATTCTACTAATAACACATTATTACCATCCAAAATTTTTATCATTTATAAACATCATTCTTTTATTTAATTTAGTAAACCCACTTATTTTCAAGTTCCTTTTTACCCACTTAAAGTTCAACCATATCTTATTTTTTAACTTCAAGTAATCCATATATTTATTCATGGAATATTTCACCAATTTGAATAAAAAAATCATAGTTTAATTTGGATTTTCATGTTTCAATTCATTCAATAGAAGTATATAATTCATTTAAACCCCATAACTTTAAACCAGTCTCCTAATTTTGATTGATCTCATCAACTGAATCATATTTTCTAAATTACTCGACTTAGTTCTTCCTACATGTATACACCACATCATTTACCAAACACTAACATCATTATATGGTAGAATTCAATGTATAAACCAAGAATAAAATTTACATCTAAAATGTACCTCAATATCAGTATCATCAAAACCATCATGACCCTCATCATCTCCTTCATAAACACTAACATCATCATCTCCTCCTCTCAGACCACCACCATCATCAATATACGCATTGGTATATGCACCTAAATCAATTGCAGGAGGAAAAGAACCCTCATAAACCAAACACAAATAAATGAGAATACATTTAATTAATGAAAACACATTTAATTAATGGAAACATAAAAAGGTTATCACTAAAATCAACAAATCAATCTAGATTTATTTTACTCAAATAAAATCAAAAAAATTTGAAAATATAGCAATTCAAAGGATTTTAATGGAATTTGAGGGAATAAAACAATGAATTATATATAAAAATTTATGAACTTTCAAATTCGATCACTCCCCCGCACTTATTTTATTGAAACCCAAGGCAATGCATTGTCTAGTGGACTTCCTAAAAATGAGAAAAACTTAATGAATATAAATTTCATAGCCCTATCATCTCATCCAACAAACAAATTTCACATAGTTTAAATTGTATAAACATATGCCGTCATTTGGCTATAACAATTCCTATTAATATAGTTTCGGAATGCATAGATCTCTGTAATAACTCCTTTATTTCCAGTATCTCTTTATCTAAAGGTACAAAACCTTGGAAAATTTATGATTTAGTTACTCATCTTGCTACTATTTGGGGATTTCATGAATTCAAATGCATTTTATTAGGAAGAGGTTTTTTTCACTTGTTGTTTCCCTCTGCTGAATTGAAGGGTAAATCATGGAGCTTTGGTTCCATAAATCTGAATCCAGGAACCCTTAGGATCCATGAATAGAAGATAAATTTAAGTATCTATGATTTTAAATACACTTTTTCCCAGGTTTGGATAATGATTTATGGTTTAAATTGGGTTTTGTGGCATTTTGAAATTCTTTACGACATCGCCTCTATGATAGGAATTCCAGTCCGGATGGATTTGGCTACTAAAAATGTTAGCTATGAGAATTTTTCTAGAATTTTAGTTGAGGTAGATTTAATTTATTCCATGGTTGATAAGGTAGTTCTATCCACACCACATGATGAAATTAATCTTCGTATTATGTATGAAAAGTTACCTTTGTATTGTGAAGCCTGCTGTATGATTGGACACTCAATTTCCAACTATCGTTACAATATTTTTTGTACTAGATAAATGTTGAAGGGGCATGATGAGGCTCATTGTAGAAGAATAGAATGTAATAAATTTCCCCAAGGGACTGATGTCCAATCTTAGGAACAAGCTACAAATGAGATTTCTCACAGCTCTCCCAACAGACTCCTTATCTCTAAAAATGTTCAGACAGTGTCTCAGACTGAACATCTGATTAAGGATCATAGTAAAATCTCCAAGTTGGACTCCACCAACGTCATCCTGAAAATGCAGAGCCTCATGATTTTCAGTTGATTGATAGACCCAATGTCACTTGGGCTGATTTAGTAGAAGAAAGTGACTCACCTGAAGTGGGCCTATCTTTCAAAGATGTGATGATTGAAGAAATGAACCAAGATCAAAATGAGACAAAATTTGTGGAAAGTGAAATAGAGATAGAGCTTCTAGCACACAATGAGGCTGATGAAAGAATTGGGCATGAGAAAACTTGTTTTTCTTCAAAATGTAGAAAAGTGAAGCACATGTTAGAGACATCGACCTCAAGTAAGGTTAATAATAAAAACACAAACAAGGAATCCAAGGAAGTGACTACTGATAATGGAAATGAAAAGGTCCCCTGCCCTACCAAGTCCAAGGAATCTATGAAAAAGGATGATGTTGTTATCCCTTCAATGGACTTACAGAAAACACAAGGTGTGACTTCAAAAAAATCATGTCTCCAGAAACCTGCTCCTACAATGGGAAGTGGAGTTAAAAAATTTCCTTCAACAGATAGGGTGCTGCATGTTCCTATAAATCAGCAAGTTTCTAGTTTGAGCATTAACCCTCCTATGGTGGGAAGTGAATTTAATCACTCTACTAATAAATTTGGACCCAAAGTGGTGCCCAACACTCACCCTGATAGTACTCTTGTTGGAAATTCCATAGGAGTTCATGGCATGGATGTTCAACCCACTTGTGTGGCATCTATGTTTCCCATCAATGAGAAGTTACTAGAGAAGTTTAAGATACCCAGCATAATGGAAGGGGTGATTCCCACCCAAATTCATCCATCTCAGAGTGGAAATAATCTAAGGCTGAGAATCCAGCCTATTTCTGATATGATGAAAGAGTTAAATATTGCTTGAGAGGAGGAAAATTCTTCTCTAAAAAGGGTTCCCTTCCAGACCCCATCTATACTTTGGGTGTTTCCAAGCCAATTGGACAAACACACAATGTGATAGAGTCAACTACAATGCCTCCTCCAACAAGAGAGGAACATACATCAAGGAAGAATTCTTAACTATTGAGATCAGAGGTTTCTACCTCTCTTATAAGAAGCGCCCCGCCTCAAGCATCGAGGACCCGGACAAGCAGAAATGTTGGTACTCATAACACTTTTGAAATACTTTCCTCTCATAGCAGTGATGATGATGGGAATAAAAGTGATAGAGTTAATAATGATGAAAGCTTAAAGACTAATGCTGTTGTGGAGCCCCATGATGATGCTGATGGTAAAGGTCCATGGATACAAGCTAAGACCGGGAGGAGAGGTCAGAACTCCCGTGGCAGGGGTGGAAGACTTCCTTTTCATAGTATGAATTCCCGTTCTAAAATGGTTTGATGTCTTTTTAAGTGTTGTGTTCTTGTATTTCCTCTGAAATTTCTTATTTTTCTTTATAATTTAAATAAAAAGGCCTTTGTGCCCTTAAAAAATCCTATTAATATAGAGATTATAGTCATCTACTCTCATAAACCTCAAAAAAAGTGAACATTTTAAAGCCTTGAGTTCCAAGCTACGTGTACTTGTTTTAAGCCACAAAATCCTTCTTAAAAATGCACAATTTATTATCATCATCATTTATTTGAAATCCACATAGTTGACCAATTAAAACTTCCTTAAAAAAAACTCCAATGAGAAAAGAATACATTTTATTATATATATTAGATATACCTTGATATTCCCTATATAACTATGTTAAGAAAAAATTTTATAACCTCAATACAATAAATTGGTGAAAATATTTTATCTATAACCACCCTACCAATCAATTAATATCCCTTTCACAAAATTCTGACTATGAATTTTATAACTTCTCTATTTTCATTAAGCATATTTCTGAATACTTGTTTCGTGAATATGATATTTTCATCTATTGTTTGTGGAAAAAATTTCTACGTTTCATTATTTTCTATCTAATTTAACTCATCATTAATATATTTAATCCAATTTTAATCATTGTATACTTAAGAAATTTTTTTTACTCAAATAAATATAAGAGGGCATTTATTTTAATTCTATACATCCTCCTAGTTTATACTATAGCATATTTGTCTCCCAAAATGTTCTCTTCATCAATATGTTTAGTTCTAGTAAATCTTTTAGGTGTAATTGGAATACTTATGTCTTTTTATTTCTCATATTCATAAAAAAATTATATGATAGAGTCCTCACAACCCCTAAGAGACTCTCTATGCTCTTGTAAAGATTCACTTTTCTCTACATTATCTTCAATGCTCCTGTCATAGATTACTTTTTCTTTCCTATCCATTATTACTTATTTTATTTCAAAAAATTTAATGAGAATATTATTAAAAAATCTATAAACCTTGCTTCTTAAGGAATATATATGAAATATAACTTAATTGTGTTATTTCTATACTTTTAAAAGACTCATAAATACTTCAATGTTGGTTTCCTTTTATTCCTTAGTTCAGAAGGAACCTTTTTTTATACCTTGTAATACCACTAGAGATCACCATAGTTTGTGTTATATTATTGAAGGTTCTACTTTACCTCCCAACCACCACATTCTATTAGGGTGTCTACATTACAGTATCTTGTTGATCATTATCATACTTCTCTAGATACTTCTTAAGTAAATAATAAGTGAATTCAATTCCATTATTATAACTTGGAACTTTTATATTCATTCCAAATCATGGTGTGAATCTAAGGATAAATTTTCAACCATATAAACCTATCATTGTACTCTATTGAAAGCATTGACATTTCCTAACCCAATCATATTGGTTCATCACAAGCCATCCTGATCCTGATGATGATTCATAGACTCCAAACCTCACCAAATTTTCAGAACATTCAATTCCCAATCCCTATATTTCAGGTGGCACATCATGTTCACCATTATAGACCAATGAATTAAACTCTCAAAACATGGTGAAATTCTTAGGTCTGGGCCTCCACCAACTAGACTACCATAAAGCCCTATCGTCAGCTTTGACACAACCATGATTTAACACATTTGGATCATCAAAACCACCCCATGTCCGAAAACTAGTGCGATTCCCTCATTTGGGTCATTAGTTGATCAATCCCATGTCATGATTTCCATAAGAACCAATTAATATTAATATCCAAAGAAACCTTGGATCTTTACTATTTCCACTCAACCCAAATGCCCATGTTCGGACTCTGATCTCCAAGAAAAACCAACTATGTTTAGGTACTCATTAGGTCGTTAGAACCTAATTTCCATTTTAAATGCCTATATATTGGTCTCCCAAAACCAGGACTCTACCCTCATGGGTTTATATTTCCCATGACTGATGTCACTCTCTCCACTATAGGATAACCCTTGTCACAACATCACTTGATCAAAATCCAAGCACCACAACCCACATCCTGTCTATCCCCAAACATGATGACTGCATTCTTCCAAAACCCATGCATTCCAAAGAGATAACCACCAAACTACTCAATAACCATTCTTGGTGCATGGTAATTCCATTCTTGGAATGTGATGTGTTTTCTAGAAAAAAAGATTATCACCTACCACACCATCCATTGGTGCACTCACCACCACATGGATTTACATAAAATTGCTCCACAAGAAACACCTCGAAGATCCAAATCTAAATCTATATACCACTTATCCTAAGACATTATCAAATCACCCTAGGAAACACTTTTCCTTAACCAAGATCTGGTATAACCATACCCAATATATTTCCAAAGAGCCCTTTTTCATAGTGAACTTCCTCCATTTCATTTGAAGCTATGGGATACCTCACCTATGACAATTTCACTAAAATTTCCATCTATAATCTACCCTATGTCATCTAACACTGATTAAAAAATACACAACTTCCATGCATGAATTGTTTGTGCTTAATCAACTTATGTCAAATTCAATAGGTATACGCTCATGTGCCACCCAATTACAACCCATCTCACAACTCCAGAAGTCACGTCACAATTGAACTAGGATCACATGCCTAATTAAAAAGATGACTATTACTCTTGGATGTTAGTTCCATGAAACCCAATATTATAATAAATTGAACCACCGATCTAGAGAAGGGAAAAATGATACCTAAATACCACGTTGGAGTTGAAAATCAGAAAATACCTGGTGAGGTAAGAAGTGCAGTAGGTAGGGATTTTTCATGAGAAATTGAAGAAGGGTGGATTTTTCTAGGGTCCCCTGAGTGGGGTCAGTGATAAATCACATGAGGAGGATTCCAAGGTAGGACTTGGTTCGACTGAGAAATCGGGAAAGTGGAGCCGTTGCGTCGGAGGGGAAGAATTAGGGGTGGTCGTGTGGAAGGAGTATCCCGAGAGGTGGAGTGGTCTCGTCTAAGCCGTTCGGGGAAGTGTCGAAGCCGTGTTGGGGTAGCGTCCGAGAAGGAGAATCGCGATGATGTGGGGTGGCTGCATCAGATGCACATCATCAGAGGAGGTGGGGAGTCCGCGTCGAAGCAGTGATGGCGGCGAAGTGGAGTGGTTGCGCCAGAGGAGGATGATCATGGGGAGGTTGGGTGGCCTGTCGGAGGATGAGGATCGCAGAACGTCAGGGAGAAGAGTAGGAGGAGGGGAATTAAAAGGAGGGGTGCGAGAGGGTTACGGTAAATTGGGGAGTGGGGGTGGGTTAATTGCCACAAACAGGGAAGTTGTCGTAGCTGTAAACAGGATATAGCCACGTTTCATATTGTTTGTGGGTATCTCTCCATAGCTGTAGCTATAAATTCTAGTAGTGTTAGTTTAGTAGCCTTGGAAGTACTGGATACATTCATTAGGTTTACATTACATCATAAAATGGAAAACTACAACAACATTGTTTCCATGGAAAACACTGAGATCCCAGAGACTATCCCAGAAGGTCATTCATAATATACTTCTTCGCATCCTGGAAAAAATAAAACATATAAAGGGATGAGCTCAGATGTTCAGTAAGGATAACAATATAGATGAAACATTCATAAATAAGCACAAACATTTATGTAAATGTATAAGACTAAAAAAAGCCTTTTAAACTTAAACTTCAGCCTAACATGGAAAATATAAAATCAAATAATGTCATCTACTTATTCACATGGATATTCTATAAGTAAAATAATCACATGCAATATCAATAGCCACTTTCATAATGATGGAATGCATAATGACAAACTTTCATAACCACATAGTAAAGGTCTTGTGCCAAGACTACAAATAAGATTTTATCAAGGCCTTGTGCCAAGACAATAGTTTGTCTCATGAGATCTACTGATGCATCTAGAAGCTATAGCGGGCTCCACCCGTCACTTACTAAGTCCAATGCATTCCTCATATGAAAAGGTTTAAACATAACATAAACATTTGTATTAAAACTAGCATAGGAAATGTCAATAGATTATGCATAAATAATGAATGGTGTAAAAATAACACATCTACAATCAAACATATCAAAAAAACTTTTAATACAATATGGATGTTTTGTATCATAATAAATCAACTTCAAATAAGCTTTAAATCCATCAAAGGATGTTGACATAGATGAAATCAAAAACATTTTTAGAGAAATATATATTTCTATTTTGAAATCATTTAATAAAACATATATTATAAAAATATTCTTATAAGTTTATAAGGGATTCTTCGACGATGTTATAATGACCGAAAATATCTGCACACGCCATATAAGTTAAAACATCATTCTTACCTTAAATTTGTTGAAAAGGTCAAAAAGTACCTTGTTTGGGAAACGACTGAAAGAATCATTTCAAAATATATAAGTTCAAATAAGGGTATAAATGACTTTAACCCATTTTATAGTAAATAATGAAAATGTTTTGAAATATATTTTTAAGAAACATGGATGTGGATGATAAAGAGGTCCCAGTAGATACTAACGTAAAAACAACCTCGAATAATAAAGAGATTATGAAATTAACCATTACCAATTTGGTAACTTACGAAACATACACACCATGAAAGATGTATCATACAATGAATATGTAAGTACACATAAATTAAAGTGTATTACACTAATAATACAATTATGGTCAGTACATACACCACACAAAGCGAAATAGTTGCAATATAGCATGAATCTCACGTGAATAAAAAGTGAGATGAAAAACCCTTACATTGTAATTTTCCTTGGTTGAGGGTAGGTTAAAATTCTGTATAATGGTGAAATAATTGTTATTAAATTATTAAAATAATCATATACATTAATATGATTTCATATATGATCTTTTTACATTGCTTTGTTAATAATATCTTAGTATTATCGTCATTTCGGGTGTTAACTGATTCATTTTTCTTTATATGCTTTATTATGTAAGTAATGTTTGTTTGGGATAGGATGTATCTTATTCATATTCATAATGATATTAAGTCTTTAAACATTTTTTTTATTCATCTAATGAAAATTAGTTTTGAATGGATATGATGGGGAATGAATCTCAACGCGTTCGTGGAGACAGTAATCCGTACGTACGCACGTGCGACAATATAATTATTTTGATATTAAAATAATAATAATTGGATGGTATATCATATATAAAGAATAATTATCATGTTATATTTATTATTTATATCAATTACACATCATTATTATACCCATCTATATAACAATGTATTGAATAACAATTACACCACAACGTGGAGACGGTAAGCCGTACGTACGCATGTATGGTGACATGTCATTCAAAGGATGGATAGAATAATGAATATCATTGTACCATATTTATAATAAAATGATATTATATTAAATATACTGGAGTTATTATTTTATAATGGAAACAACAAAAAAGAGGAAGTGGAAGAAGAAACAATCTTGAAAGAGGTGATGAAATATTTACCTCTTTTTCAGGTTATTCATTTTGATTTGATCAAAAGGGATCCTTAGGTTGGATTTATGACTAAATTAAGGCCTCTAAAATTAATGGAGGATATTAGATAGGGTATTTGGGCAGGTTTTGGCCGAGCCAAAAGGCTTTGAATGTGTGAATTTGTGGGAAGGGGAGTGCCCCTATATAAGAGGGGTGAGGGGAACCTTAGGAAAAGTTAGAAATATAATTTTATAATAAAATATTTTTCTATTTCTAAAGGCTCCAAAATGAATTATTTAAAGGATAAGATGGGTATGATTCTAAAACCACTCAACCAATAAGTTTTATACAGGTTTAGGTTACTATATTAACTTTACCATTTAGATTTATCTCTTACATAAATGGTTTGACATTTACCGTGTCTCTTTGTATTTTTATACTATATGGTTAATAAACTTACTATAAACTTCCAAGAGAAACCCAAGTGGTTATTTAATGATAAAACTATCATTATATAAGTCATTTGTCTGAACCATATATTTTAATGAATATTATATCAATTAATAATATAATATTTTTTTTAAAACTCCTTTATGCCAAGTTTCAAACTATTTAATAATTGATTTCTGTTAAAGTCCTAACAATTTATTAATTCAAAATAAATTCATTTAATCAATCCTAAAGTGTCATATTAACCTAGAAAATCCATGTATGGCATCAAAAATTTCAAATAATATTTATTTTAACATTTATAATACTATTTATTTGATTATTTCATTAATAAGGAAAATACAGTATCATCATTGTGTCATAAATAAATTTAATTATTCTATATCAAAAAATTATAAATAAAATACCATTATGTAGGAAATCGTTTTATATTTCTAATAAATATTTATATTTGAAGAGATAATATATATAACCCTATGTAAATTTTTTTTTACTAAAAGTTATTTTCTTATGTCATTTTTGTATTTACTTTAACTTAATTAATAAAAAGTGTCATTATCACTTACAGGTGGCTCAATGTGGTCCCATAATCGACCCAAAGATGGAAACAGTCGTAAATGTATCATAAAATAGGGTTATTACACGTTTTAGGGTAATTTAATATTATTATAATATTCTTTTTTACCCTTATTTACTGGATTTACCCTTTAACCATGGTAAATAAAATATTTACCGAAGTAATTATTCAAAAAGTCTAAAAATAAAAGTTACCTATTTAAACAATTTGGACCTCCTGATTCTAAATATGGAATCCATTTTTATAAATTCAAAACATATAAGTGGAAGAAATTAATTTAAAATTAATTCCAATTGTTTAAACAAAAAGCGTGTTTTTAAGAAATAATAACTATAAAAAGATTGACATTTCTTTATGTCCAGTTTAAATGTGAAATTACGTCCAATGACCAAAATTGGATTAAATGGTAAAAATATAATCTAAATATAATTTAAAACCATTCAATATTATATTTTAGCACAATAAATTATTTTGATTAAAGAAGTTATTTTCAATTAAAATTTAGTATTTTTCAATATTCATAAAAAACTGAATGTTTTCAAAAAAATACCAAAAATTCACCCTAAGATAATTTTGATACTCAGAATACAAAAATTATGTCCATTTTTAAAGATAAAAATTATAAAATTTAAAAAATTGTGTATTAATATTCATGATGGCTAGTTTTATTGGTTGTGATGTGTTAAAATCTCGAAGTTGCGTACAACGCATGCTATTGTATTATTCAAAGAGAAGCATACTGTGGAAGCTTGAGGTGTTACAGTAGTGGTACACTCACACTTGAAACTCCTTTTCAACCAATATCCATGTATATAGATTTATTAAAAACCTTTTATAATGTTTGCAGATTAAAAATAATAACATGAGTTTATAAAATCTCTTTGAGCGCCATATCATAACAAATATATTTAAATTCTAAATTACATATAGATATGGATAAAAGTAGAGTAGATACATAATGGTGGTAGTGTATTAAATCACTACCATGGAGAATTATTGAAGGTTCATTAACTCCTTAACCTTCACCTAACATTGGGTATTTAGAAAATATTTCTTAAATAACTGTTCTTAAAACTTTTCCCATGAGAGTCCTTACTCCCTTTTAGACTTGAGAATAAAACCCCACCAACATCATTCCAAACTATCTAGACCAAATGAAGCTAGGGAAACATTGTAATGCTTAGGGGTTTTGATATTTTTAATGAACCGATGGTAGTGATTAACCCACTCCAAGTCCTCCTGAGGAGACATTTTTAGTTCTAGGTATTCCAAAGAAGCATAGAAGTATGAAAATTTAATTTTTTTTTGTAAAAATGATATTTAAACATCCAATACTATACTGTAAGTACATGATTATAAACAGAAGTATATAATTAAATTTAAATAGACATGAAAAATAAATTGAAATGAAAACTGATTTTTTTATAGTTATTAGGATGTTCCACTCATCATCGATGATCATTTTTCAAAGGATCATAATAATCAACCCTATAGATCATCCACACACACTTATAAATCTATATAATACATCAATTTATGATACATAAATTCTATTATAATGTCATTACCCTCTCACTCTATGAATTGTAACTAGACTAGTTCACCACATGACCTAAATCACACCACTAATATACCAGATGATGACAACAAGAAATGGGGGTCCTGGGTAGTACCAAATAGAGACTATACCCTAATATAAGAATGAAAAATAATAAATAACTTACCAAACATCACCCATAATAGTAAATAATTATAGTACAAAATATAAGTAAATAATAATCTATATAAAATGTAATAAGGAAGAAGTAAAATCATGAAAGGATGATCACTGACTGAACCAATCACATATTCAAATAAATCATTGAAATAAAAATTTAATAGATGTCATAATATAATCCCTTGTACTCATAGTAACCTAATATCCAGTACCATTCAAACTATCCCACTCGATCATGCAATACCTGACATCATCCCAACCTGTACCTACAACCAGTGGGTGGTTTTCTTCTGTAGCCAAGTTACATAGTTTCATGAGTAGGGTGTGAGTACCAAAATCTATAGTGAAACACCAACATGATCCAATTTATTACCATTATATGCAATGCATATTCTTATGATCTACTATATTAAAAATAAATAAATAAATAGTAGAACAAATATAAAATAAACACCTTAATACCTTCTTTGTAATAATGATGGAATGCATATGAGCATGTCACATTGACCGTGCCAACCAGTATCCCATCCACCCAATAAACCACATATATAAATCAGAATATTCCCAATAAATGTCATTGATCCTCATGTCTATGAACCCAATCGACTATTCATACATCATCCAGTTCTAGGGTATCCATGAGCATGAGCATAAATTCAAGGGAACCTATTTCAATGACTTGGGGACCCCAAACTCATGCCTCTATCACATTGTGTAGTGGACCATAGAGTGTCACAAGGAATCTCTCATCCTTAATCCATCAGGTTAAACCCCATAGTCATACCTTGGTGTTCATGAAGTCAGGACAACTATTGATTCCAATGAGGGGGTGGTTGAATGAAATACTATATGTACAATAATGACTACTTCCTAGGAGACCTATGAAATCAAAGGGAATACCCTCCCAAGATCACATTTTCAATATTATAGGAATCTAACAGATCATGGATACTTATCCACACCATCACTAGTGCATCCACATTATCTTAGTGGGTATATTAGGTATCAATTGAGGGGATAATAGTCAACCTTGAAATGTAAAACATCTGTTCATGGGGATTGATTTAAAATAGGAAAATCATACCACAATTCGAATCCTGAGGATTGAGATCATTCCAAATGATCTACTGGTATCATTATCCAAATAAGAAGACCCAATATTCATAGTGGTATCAACAATATTAGAAGAACACCTACCATACATATAGTTTCTATTTACATGGAAACACATGATCTAATGATGGATCATAGGTACCACATATAAGAGTCCACTCCCACATCAATAAAATCATTTGATTATTGCCGAGCTAGAAATTATCTCTTTTATACCATGAGAAAAGATCCTAAAAATCACGGAAATCAAAGGGTCTCGTAGATTTCAATAGGTGATTTCAAGGCATCTTTTAAAATCACATACCATAAAAAATATAAAATACTTTTCGGGGATGGATGAATTCCAAATCTCAATATCATCACCAAATTCCATCAAGAATTGAAATTTGGTATGGGGTCTACGGTGAAACCCACTACCATCTCTACCCATTCATAAGTCTGTCCTCTAATTAGGGTAACAAGTGATATGAGACTTAATTGTGTTTTCTATGTATCAAAAATTTCTCCTTAACCTCCTATGGAAAACTCACCAAGTGGATAACTCTAACTCCATTCCCTTTGTTAGGTGTCCAAGGTCGGGCCAAACATTCAACCTTTTCTCAGATATTCAATGGGTCTAACCAAAAAATAAGTCATGTCCTAGTGGGGAATACTCATCTCACATTCATCAAAATGATACATCATCTCTATAGAATATATCAGGTATAACCCCTTGTCCATCCTTCCCGATTCACCATGTTAAAATTAATATTCTTGGACATTAGGGGCTGACATATCCAATCGTTGAATGAGGTTCCATCGAGGACCTAAAAAAATTGTGCAATTCGAATACATGCTTCAATTTTTAATAAAGTTCTTTAGAAATTAAGTTAAGACAACCACCTAAATTTGTTGGGTCTCAGATACCACATACACATAAAAAACATAAATTAGAAAGTGTAGATTCATAAGGACCAACTAATTAAGAGATTTTTCAAACTTATTCTCTAGCATGGAAACTCCACCTATGATCACCCAATATTTTATTGTCTCAACTAGTTATCTCTCATGTTCTTATAAACATATGACACAAAAAGGAACCCAATATTATTAATTATACCATTTTATCCAAATAGTCATAATGACCAATTTATCATCAAATTCCACTACCACCAGAAAAACATCACCGAACATCACCCTAAGGGTCTATCACACACCCATGATCCTATTCTTGGAAAAACACCCAACATATAATTCCAAATAAAGAGGTATTTATAATTAATTTTAATTAAAAACCTAAAATTAATTGATGACACAATATAAATAAACAAAAACCATAATACACCATACGAATATGGAATCCTAGGTCACTATATTCCTAGGTAGAGTGAAATCACCATCGTATTTGGATGATTCCACCATTATTTATTTGAATCTTAACCGAATCCCTAACTGTAAAAACAAAAAATTATAAATAAGATGGGAGATGATGAATAATTTTTTTTTTATGTTTAAGGTGCACCTAAATTCTATAAGTATTGTAATGAACTGCTAATTCTCATAGGGTTGAGAGTGAAACGAGTCATTACTAGTCCTTAATCAACATCCCCAAGACTCCAAAGGCTAGCAATAAATGTAGAAGGGTCTCAAGCAAAGTGGGGGATGATTTACCCTTTAAGAAATAAACCCATACATTAATCATTCACTATATGATGCATGAACAAATGCAATACTAATCAAAAACTTCATTTATGTTAAACCACATTAGATTACATAACAATGGAATACCAAACCAAAAATCAAAATTACATAGCAGAAGAACAACAAAAGACTCTCAAAAGACACCATGAATCAGTGGTCCACAAGCTCCAAGCTCCACAGAATCTCCCAAACATCACCACAAGACACTTGAAATGAGATGCTTTACCTGTACCTGTGTCTCAGAATAAAACATCTGAAAAAGCACCAAAGTGCCAATGTAGGGATGAGTATAAAACTTAGTAGGTTTTCCCAAATGAATTCCCTACTCACGCCACTAGGATAGAAGAGTTATCCAAATTTATATAAATATAGTTTATATAAAACATTTTCACCAAAGTAGTTTATAACTAAATATAAACAAGTTTTCTAAAACCATCCACGCTCAAAAGCATCAAATTGCAATTTAAACCGACCTTTCCAACACATTATTTTTCCAGAAAAACAACCAAAAAAATTTCCAAACCATTTAAAAAACATCCCATTTTACAACCCAACCATTTCACAAACCCATTAAATCAACCATGCGTGAATATTTATGACAATTCCATAATCATGAGCGGTCTCTCGTCGATCTACCTAGTCATCACAAGGTAATTATTTCCTATGTTCCATTACACCTTTGGCACTGAGCACAAGGTCATATTTCAACCAAGCCTCGTACATATAGTTACCATCGTGCCATTAAATGTTTGGCACCGAGCACAAGGTCCTATTTCAACCAAGCCTCGTACAATTCCATATGAACACACACTACACATTTCCAACAATCATGCCAATATCAACCTTTCAATAAAACACCCTTTATTGAAAACCAACTCCATCAAAACCAAGTGTGTTGAACCAATTCAAACCATTTCAACAGAACACCCTTTTTTATTGAAAACTGATTTCTCATTAAACCATTTCCAATTTTAGAAATTTCATAATTTAAAATCAACATTTTAAATACCAATATCCAAATCACTTTGCACAACAATTCAACAAGATTTTACCATTTCATCAAAACAATAAATCATCACTAAAGAATATTTATTCCATGTTTTTCACAATCAATACCATTAAAATAACTTATTTGAAACTAAGACAACCAATTCTAACGAGAGGAGTCGAGAGTGAATCCACCTACCTCAAAAAAGGGTGAAACCAAGCAAGGGACAAAGAACGCTCAAGAACACCGGGTCAAATCTCTAAAGACCCACCTCATGTCTCTTCTACTAACACAACCAAGACCAAATCTCATCATATTTGGCATCCAAACACTTAGATCTACCCATAATGGGCAAAGATCTAAGAAAAAAAGAGAAAACGAGAATTAGATCTAAGTAGATCTTAGAAAAAGATCAACAACGATCACACACCTTAAGAATCCAACTTCGATTTGCCAAGAGAAGCCTTCGGATCGCCTCCGGATTGCTTGGGAGAAGTCTTATATCCTTCAAGGGAGATTAATCCTGAGTTAGGGCCGCTTAAGAGCTTTAATGAGGGAATTAGAGGCAAAACGAGTTAGATACACCATTTAAGGATCTAATTTTATGTGACCGTACAGTTGGTCCGCACAGTTTGACAAACTGTGCGCTAACCGTACGTTAGCTTCTGCCTCAACCGTCCTTCGCACATGGCCTCATCGCACGGTTTCCCTTAACTGTGCACTGATCGTGTGGAAGCCACTACCTCCTCAGTCAGCCACACATAGTTTGACAAACCATGCGCTGCCCATGCGCCTTCCCTTTTGCTTCAGAATTCAGTCCAGGATCTCCCGAATCTCCCATACATCACCCTTAACTTTTAAAACCAAGAAAAGAATAAAGTAAGGGTTACATACCAGAAACCGGGGGTACTACTTTCTCCCCACAATTGGCCTTTCTGTCCTTGGAAAGTAGAAAACCAATGCTTGTCTGAAAGAGTTTTGGCCACTGCTCTCTCATTTCATTCTCGCATTCCCATGTCTCTTCCTGAATTTGACCATGTTGCCACAAAACCCACACAAGGCCGATGATTTTTCCATGCAAAACTTTATCCTGCCTATCCAAAATCCAAACCGGGATGTGTACCAACGAAGCATCCGGCTCTAGGTCAATGTGATGCCATCTGATCACATGGTCAGGATCGGGCTGATACTTCTTCAACTGAGATACATGGAACACATTATGCATTGCACTGAACCGTGGTGGTAATGAGAACTGATATGCCACCTCTACAACCCATTACAGCATCTCAAAAGGTCCTATATACCGAGGAGATAACATTCCCTTATTCCCAAAACGGTGATGTAAAAGTCTTGGAGAGATCCTCAAGAAGACATGATCACCCACAACGAACGCCAACGGTCTGCGATGGTGATCTGCATAAGATTTCTGATGACATTGAGCCATCTCCATCCTCTTTCTAATCAACTGAATCTTCTCCATTGTTTCATGGATAAGGATTGGCCCAACTAGTGATGTTTCACCGATTTCCACCCAGAATAGTGGAGAACGACAAGGACACCCATACAATGCTTCAGAAGGGGCCATGTGTATGGAGGCCTGATAACTATTATTGTATGAGAACTCCACTAAGGGTATATGATCCTCCCATGAGCCACCAAAATCCATTACACAAGCCCGCAACATGTATTCCAACATATGTATCGTCCTTTCGGATTATCCATCCGTTTGAGGATGATACGCCGTACTCATCGTCAACTGAGTTCCCAGGGCTTTCTGTAAGGATCTCCAGAAACGAGATGTGAACCTTGGATCTCTATCTAACACGATTTAAATTGGTATTCCATTCCTATTTACCACTTCTCGGATATAGATTTTTGAATGATCTTCCACCAGATGCGTTTCATGAATAGGGATAAAATGGGACGACGTGGTTAGACGATCCACTATCACCCAAATGGCATCATGTTTCCGAACTGTTCTTGGAAGACTTACAACAAAATCCATTACTATCTGATCCCATTTCTACACAGGGATAGGTAATGATTGTAACATACTGGCTGGTCTCTGTTGCTCTGCTTTAACCTGCTGACAAGTCAAGCACTGTGAGACGTACTCGGCCACCTTCCTTTTCATGCCGCTCCACAAAAACTGTGCCTTCAACGACTTATACATATTTTGTGTACCCGGATGTGCAGCCCATCTGGAATGGTGGTAACCATGAAGGAGTTGTTTCTGAGTAGTTAAAGGTACAACCATCTGATCTCGAAACCACAAAACTGAAATCCCATATGGCTTCCATCCCTCAATGGTCTCCCCCCCATCGAGTTTTGAACTTATTGAAACACAGTCCAGATCGGATGTCTGTGCTTCCTTTACTGTCTCTACCAAATCATGAATAAGCACAACTATAAAGAAAACCACAACATCACCCCAGTCTTCACATTCCACAAGCATGTTGGCTAAGACCGATATTAACCGCCATTCGTCTGAAGCTTCTTTTTCCAACTGAGCATACGACTTCCTGCTTAATGTATCGGCCACCGAATTCCCCTTACCCGATGTATACATTTAGTCAAAATCGAAAATTTGAAGATAATCCATCCATATCCTCTACCTCAGATTCAAATCTCGCTGTGAGAAAATGTGTTTCAAGATTTTGTGATCAATAAACACAGTAAACTTCTCACCAAAGAGATAATGACGTCATGTCTTCAAGGCATGGGCAACTATGACTAACTCGAAATTGTGTTTTGGGTAATTCTTCTCATGAACCCTCAACTGCCATGAACCATAAGAAACAAAATGTTCTCCTTGCATGAGAACACATCTCAACCCTGTTCCTGAAGCATCATAATACACCACATACCCCTGCCCGGATTCAGGCAAGATCAAAATGGGTGCTGATGTAAGGCGATGTTTCAACTCTTGAAAAGATTTCTGACATTCCTCAGTCCATTGAAATTCACTGTTTTTCTTTGTCAATGCTATCATAGGTGAAGCTTGTCATGAGAAGTCACACAAAAAGTGATGGTAATAACTAGATAGACCAAGAAAACTTCATATTTCAAAGACATTCTTCGACGGTTGACAAGAAAGAACAACTTCTATCTTTTAGGGATCCACTGAAACACCTTTCTCAGAAACGACATGGCCCAGAAAATGTACCTCCTGTATCCAAAAATCGTACTTTGATAATTTGGAATACAACTGATGGTCCCTCAAGATTTCCAAAACTGTCGCCAAGTGTTGCTCATTCTCATCCCTTGTTCTTGAATACACCAATATGTCATCCACAAACACCACAACAAAAGAATCCAGATATGGCTGAAATATCCAATTCATCAAATCCATGAAGACCACTAGTGCATTCGTAAGACCAAAAGGCATGAATACATATTCTTAGTGGCCATATCTGCTTATGAAGGCTGTCTTCAGAATATTCTCCTTCCGAACTCGCAACTGGTGATATCCTGACCATAAGTCAATCATAGAGAACCACTGAGATCCCATAAATTGATCAAATAGGTCATCAATGCGTGGAAGTGGATATCTATTCTTTTTCGTAACTTGGTTAAGTTTACGATAATCCACACATAGCCTCAATGTTCCATCTACTTTCTTTACAAACAAACTGGTGCTACCAACGAAGACACACTTGGTCGAATAAAACCTTTGATTTATAGTTCTTCTTACTGCACTTTCAATCCCTTTAACTCCATTGGTGCCATCCAATAAGATGGAAGTGAGATAGGACTAGTCCCTAGAAGAAGATCAATCGTAAATTCTACTTCTATCACAGGTGGTAAACCAGAGAATGTTTCTGGAAACACATCAGGGAATTGATGCACGACTACTGGAAAACTATTATTCTCGATCTTGTCCATAGATTCCATGTTTAACGCAGCCAACTGGTAAGATATTGTTGCCACTGATGGTGCCAACAAGCCCGTTGCACCTGCCTTCACCACTCTTTCTTCTCTAAAGATATGTTCAATGTCATCCTCAGTCGCGAAACTGACTGTTCTGCTATAACAGTTGATGTGAGCCCTATACTCTGTCAACCAATCCTTACCCAGGATTATATCATAGACATCTATCTCCAGCACAAAGAAATACCATTTCAGCTCAGCTCCATCAACAGTTATAGAAAATTATCTACACACGAAGGCTCTACATTCTCTTTCACCAAGAGGTGTTTGAATTTTTATCACAGAAGGAATCATTTAATCTTTTAAGTTTAGAAAATTAGCAATATGAGAAGCAAGAAAAGAATGTGATGCACCAGTATCGAACAACACTTGCATGAGGGTAGAATTCAAAATAATCATACCTCTTACTGTTGATGGCCCAGCCTGATCATCAACAATCATATGTTCAGATCCATACAATTGCTTCATCGCTGCACTGTTCTCCTTGTTGCCTTGCTGAGATTTCCCTCATTGAGGATTCATGGTATTTCGAGAATCACTATGGCTAGCTCTATTATACTGACGAGACCGAATCTGCAGTCCTCATCCCATCGAAGCATACGATGCTTGCGATGCCTGAGAAGTGTCATATGCACCCATACTCGGAGCAATGCAACAATATCGCTGAATATGCACCATCTTATTACAATTGTGACATGATTTTGGTGGTGCTGGACATTCTCGAATCATGTGATTAGTCAAACCACATTGAAAGCAACCTGCTTTGCTCTGGGGTCGTGGATGAAGGTTGACTGATCCCACTGTCTGGTTCTAATTTACACTCCCACCTTGGAAGTAGGTTTCCCTCTTCCGATTGTTCCCAGCATTGGAGATCCCACCCGTTCTTGTGGGTATCATCATGCCTCCTCCTATCGATCCCGAGATATCCTGTTCAGCTACCGTTTCTCTGTTCACCATCTCTGTATAATCCGTAATATAGATCACCACAATCATTGATTGAATCTCCTGCCTTAGCCCCTATTCGATGATGTGTGCCTTCAAAGAAGCACTTTCCGCAACCTCTGGTGAAAAATAGACTAGATTCATGAACTTAGACGCATACTCTGTGACATAGAGGCTCTCTTTTTTCAAGCTGAAGAAGTCCGTCGTTTTCTGGATCTTGAATGTGTGAGGATAGAATTGTTTGTTAAAGAATTCTTCAAAATCCTTCCATGTAAGGACTTCATCCAATTTAGCATGCACCGCTAAATCCCACCACTAACGTGCAAGATCCTCGAGCATATACATTGCCAGCTTTACTTTTAGCTCCACTAGTGTGCTGATGAAATCGAATATACGATTCATCCTGCTTATCCTCAACTCCACCTTCTCGGGTTCAGCATCACCCCTAAAGTTCAGTGGATTTTGCTTCATGAACTGGATGGTATGATCCACATGACATGGCTCATTCCTCTAGTTCCCTGTATCCACTGCTTGAAAATATTGGAAAATAATCTGAACCAGCTCTTGGTTCACACGCGGTTCAGGTGAAACCACATTCACCACAGCTTCTTCGGGTTGGTTTCGACGACACCTATCGGGTGCCATTTTCTAAACCAACAACAAACTCTGTCAATCTCACTCTCTTGCAAATATTGGCTTAGTATTTCAAATTCTATCACATCAGCTATCACAACATTGTTCTCAAACAACCTTTTTTCCATGTTCAACCATTTTTGAAAACATTGAACATCTTTTTTTTGAAAATCAATCCATTTTCAAAATACACCAAATACCCTGTTTTCAAAGTCATTAGGTTGAAAACAATTTCCGCATTTTTCAAAAATTGTCACCATCCACAAAATCCATACTCATTCCTCACAATGAGATATGTAATCCTAGTGGGAAGTCATTCCTATACAATGCATTTCATGCTCCTGTCGTTGGCTAAACCCACGATAATGATATTTCCAACATTCTAGAAGTGTATCCAAAACACTTATGTACCCAACACCCTGGTAACTTGAAGTTCAGCATAAACAGGTTAGCTACGTCCTTTTATACTATACATTTTAAGTTCCGACAAACCTACTCCTATCTAAGATGACCACCCAAGGAATATACAAGAAGGAATTTCAACTCCAAGACCAAGAACATCGGTGATCACTTGTTAGGAAAGGACCGAACAAGATGATACCATTTTTAATGACCCGGCAATTATTATTGGCTTGAGAGTTCAACGAGTCATTACTAGGCCTTAAGTGACATCCCAAGATGCCAAAGACAAGAAATAAATGCCGAAGGGTCTCAAGTAAAGTGGTGGATGATTTACCCTTTAATAAATAAACCCATACATTAATCATTCACTATATGATGCATGAAAAAATGCAAGACTAATCAACAACTTCATTTATGTTAAAACACATCAGAGTACATAACAGCGGAATACCAAACCAAACATCAAAATTACACAGCGGAAGAAAAACACAAGACTCTAAAAAGATACCACGACTCAGTGGTCCACAAGCTCCAAGCTCCACATCATCTTCCAAACATCACCACAAGCGACTAGTAATGAGATGCTTTACCTTTAACTGTGTATGGGAATACAAAATCTGCAAAATCACCAAAGTGTCAAAGAAGGGGTGAGTATAAAACTCAGTATTTTTTCCACAGTGACTTCCCTACTCACACTTCTAGGATAGAAGATTTAGCCACATTTATATAAAAATAGTTTATATAAAACATTTTCACTAAAGCAGTTTATAACTAAATATAAACTAGTTTTCCAAAACCTTCCATGCTCAAAAGCATCAAAGTGCAATTTAAAATAACTTTTACAACACGTTATTTTTCCATAAAAATAACCAAAAAAATTTCAAAATCATTTCACAAACATCCCGTTTTTCAACCCAACCATTTCACAATCCCGTGAAATCAACCATGCATGCATCGTTATGACAGTTCCATACTCATGAGCGGTCTCTCGTCGATCTACCAAGTCGTCACAAGGTAATTATTTCCCATGTGCCATTACACCTTTGGCCCTGAGCACAAGGTCATATTTCAACCAAGCCTCATACATATAGTTACCATCGTGCCATTAAACGTTTGGCACCGAGCACAAGGTCCTATTTCAAACATGCCTCGTACAATGCAATATGAATACACACTACACATTTCCAAAAATCATGCAAAAATCAAACTTTCAATAAAACACCATTTTTTGAAAAAAATTTCCATAAGAATCAAGTGTGTTCAACCAATTCAAACCATTTCAACAAAACACCCTTTTTATTGAAAACTCCTTTCTCATAAAACCATTTCCAATTTTAGTAATTTCATAATTTAAAATCAAAATTTTAAATTCCAATACCAAATCACTTTGCCCAACAATTCAAAAATATTTCACCATTTCATCAAAACCATAAATCATCACTAAAGAAGATTTATTCCATTCTTATCACAATAAATACCATTCAAATATATAATTTGAATCTAATACAAAAAAGTCTAATGAGAGGAGTCAAGAGTGAAGTCACTTACCTCAACAAAAGGGTGAAACCAAGAAACGGACGAAGAAAGCTCAAGAACACCGGGTCAAATCTACAAAAACCCACCATAGACCTCTTCTCCAAACACAACCAAGACCAAATCTCATCATATTTGGAATCAAAAAAGTTATATCTACCTATAACAGGCATAGATCTATAAAACCGAGAGAAAACGAGAACTAGATCTAAGTAGATCTAAGAAACCGATGAAGAATGATCACATACCTTAAGAATCTGGCTTCGATTTTCCAAGAGAATCCTTCGGATCGCCTCCAAAACTCTTTGGAGAAGTCTTCCAACATTCAAGGGAGATTAATCCTGAGTTAGGGCTGCTTAGAAGCTTTAATGAGGCAATTAGAGGCAGAATGAGTTAGATCCACAATTTAAGGATCTAATTTTATGTGACCGCACGGTTAGTCCTCAATGTTTGAAAAACCGTGCGCTAACCGTGCATTAGATTTTTCCTTAGTCATCCTTCATGCATGACCTCATTGTAAGGTTTTCCTTAAATATGCAATGACCATTTGGAAGCCACTACCACCTCAGTCAGCCACGCACGGTTTGACAAACTGTGCGCCGCCCGTGCACCTTCCCTTTTGCTTCAAACTTCAGTCCATGATCTCCTGACTCTCCCATACGTCACCCTTAACTTTTAAAACCAAGAAAAGCATCAAGTAAGGGTTAAATAACAGAATCCGGGGGTACTACATGTAGAAATTCAAAAACAGCCAACCTCACAATGAAGGGATGAGATGGATCGAAATGGATGGGAGGAGGGATGACCATGTAAGATAAAACAATAGGTAAATGCCCACTTCTAAAAACAAAAGGGGAATTTTTTTAATAGTCCACATAAAACCCCCTAGGATAGCCAGTGGCTGTAGACTATAGCCACCCTGTGGCCTAGCCATCTTGGGGTAACTCCATTACTTCCTAGAACCTTTTTTCATACTATCCATTTTTAATCCATGTATTAAAAATCCATTTTAGGGTTTCACAATCATAATAATTCATATCAAAACACCCATTTGAAGTCCATCTCCCCCACTAATTTTAAATTATAGTCTCCCTCAAAACCTACATGAATGTACGAACATGGGGTTTTATAATCTCCCCACTATAGCACTTATCATCACTGAAAAGTGTCATCGACCATTTAAACAACCAACCCAACCTATCCCAGTAACCATACCTTGCTTAGTTCATTGTGTTCTACTCCATAATGTCAAAGGATCTACCACTTCACAAATATATATGAATGAAACTCAAATCATTAAAATATGAGTTATCATTTCCCACCATTACTAAAGTACCAAGAAAGTTCCCAATCACACCCATACAGCCTAAAACACCCATGTTTCATCGTATAATTGATTATATAGTTCATGATGCTCCCCACCATATGATCCTTCCCACAAAGTCCAATTCCCATGATAGGATTCCTCCACCATCAAAATTCCTACCAAAACTCCAAAATTGCATAAGAATGATGTTATTAATGCAGTTCCGAACTCACAAAACCCAAACATACATGAGAATGCTTCTTTTCTATTATTGTATCAAATCTTAATCAATCAAATTACCATTGACCAATCTCAGAAATGTTTTTGATGGATTTTCCATGAAAATATCTAATCAATTCATGAAATGTACCATCTACACCTGATTCAACATAATCAATGATTCTTTTGGGTCAAAACATTCCACATTGTGCAATAACACAGTCCAGATATCCTATGATAGACCATCCTGAATGATGCTTGTCCACAATTGTTGATGCTGTTCAAAACACTCAATCATAGTGCCCCATTCTCCGGGGTACACCCCTTTATTGTCTAGACATACCCACTAAATTGTACACCAAACTTCTTGTTTAACTCCATTGTTGGATCCTTAATTCACCAAACTGTAATTTTCCCCTATAACACTCACCAACACATCTCTAATTCGACACCCACTCGAATTCCACTTATACCATATCAAGATTGATTCCATCATAAAAACTATAATTGACAACACATATGAACTTATATCTATCATTCCCCAAGGAATCAAGTGGAATCCAAAACCATTTCCTCACTGAACCAAAATCCCCAACGATAATTGAATGATCGATCCCAAATACCTACACCCATTTCTCAAATGCAACGAGTCACCAGTGACTATAATAACACTCCCCACCATATGATAATCAATGTTGTATCTTTATTCAATCAAGAACCAAACATCCAATCCCATGCCATATCCATACCAAATGCAATGACTAGACACAGACAAACCCGTTAATTCATGAGGGTCAAACTCAATCGGTCCCACAACCAACAAGCATGTCTCTCCTCCCAATCCACACTTAGGATCCATGTTAAACAATAATATAAAATTCATTCATTCCAATACCACTCGATCACATCACCCAAGTCACTCTCTCATGAGTTGTACATCACCAAGTCCATGTTGATAGTTTACTATGGCATGCTGATCTCATCAAACTAGAAGATCCCTTGGAACTCCAATTCAAAATAGAGCACTCTACCTATTCCATGTCTAATCACATGATCTACCACCTCAAAAAATCATCATAATACCGTATGTTTCGAAGATCAATCTAAGTCATGTTAGTATCATCCACAAACATAGTCGCCACATGATGTCATTGCAGTCATTGGCATCCAACCACTCTTTAACCATGCTTCTAAAATTGAATAAAAAATAAAGAGGTCTAGAAATCACCCTGTTCCTTCCATAAAAACCATACTTCAATATTTGGGACAATAAAACTTTAGTTGAATCACCAAAAAGATATTAGTTAGTTCCATGCCAATGAAACACTCTCGATAGTACGCCACATGAAATGATCTCATCTCTAAAGAATCTTCTTCACTACTATATTTAATGGAACCACCAACCATGTCTAACCCCTCTCATAGTTTACACTCAAACATACTATAAATTGATTCACTAAAAAAATAGTGATAAGCCATGGGTAACAAGTACCCAACAACATATTTACTCATGATCTATATTAGTGCACCATACTCATGATGTTTAGTTAGAAATAATTCCATTCCAAGATATATGAGAAGCCGCCATATAAGTTATTACTATCATATTAAATAGCTAAACATACATGAAATTTTCTCCAAAATTACACAATGGTGAACTGTATCCAATGAACCATAGTCTCATTATTTGTTTAAGTAGAATATTATTGAAAGATATACGGGAAACACCATATAGGTTATTATTGGTAGCTATCAATAAACAAACACGAACAACATTAAGCCACATAGTTTCAAACTATAAGGAATCACATGGAAACTAACCACCTACCAGGGCACTGATCCTCACTGGGTATCTACATATGACAATACCTACGTAAGAATCCATAGACACAAAATGATCCTCATCAGGCCTCTATACATGTGAGTCACCCCTCGAGGATCATATTCTTCTAAAACAATACATGCATAATATAATATATCGCCCATGATCCACATCACGTAACCACAACCATATGGGTTCATTATTTAGAATACCTTTATGAGATATTTGGTAAAACACCATATAAGTTGTTACTAACATTTTAATTAACCTATCCCATTTAACTTTTTCAAAAGATTACCAAAATCAAATTCACCCACTAGGGATTCATGACTGAAAAATATAATTTCCATTTTGACCTACTAAGGTCATTAGATATTCTGTACAATAATGCAATTAATAATAATAATAATAATCAAGCATATTTTCATAGATCCACATAGAAATCCATCATAAGAAAATAGAAATAATTTTTTTCCTTAATATGTAGGATGACACTAATTAATTATATAGAAAATCACCGTATGATCAGTTTTTGAAACATTATACAATCAAACCTCATAAATTAGTAAAATCACATACTATTAGGCCTATATGTCATGTTAATCCTATATTCATGATATGATTCATGATATTCCAATTACCTATCTGGTCCAAGATTCAAATCCAAATAACTAGCCTCTTACCAATGGGACATGATCTAAAAAACCATAACATACCATGAGCCCAAAACACCCATGAGAGTCACTCAAGGTAAAAATCATATGAAATTATAACACCAAAAGACAAAATAGAAATCCAAAACCCATGAAAACCAAGACTTCTTGCTAGAAAATGTGTTAATTACACACCAACTTGATATCCACAATAGGATCCAATAAATTCTTATATGTTATGGATACCTTATCCAAAATAGTATGTTAAAAGAAAAAGGTCTCTAATACCACTATATAACTACCCATCTTTGCTCAGTCTATGATTAGTAATGAGACTGGTTATCAATATATCCTTAGGCATGCCTTTCTATATGATAGATTTTTCTGATTAGTAAAGAGTGTCTAGTGTAGTACTGTGGGTAGAAAATAACTCCATATCAGAGTGAAAAATAATAAAAATAACAAAACATCATCCAAAATATTAAATAATCAGAGTTTTTATAAGTAATAAACAATAATAAACATGATGTTATACATAATTAGCGTAGTCATATAAGGATGATCACCCCTGGTATGATCACATATACAAATAGAAGAAGGAAATTAAAATACATTTGAGTCCGTACTAAAATCCTTGAGACTTAACTTGTCATAATCTCTAGTCCCTTCTTATTTATACCACTCGATCATGTAATACCATGCCTCCACCCGACCTGTTACAACAACCAGTGCGAGGTATGATCAGGAACCCAAGTTCCATGGCTTCTTGAGTAGGGCATGAGTATAAAACTCAATAGTGTACCAAAAATATAGTTCTATACATAATAATTATATGTAGTGTATTTTCATGTGATATGATCTATTGAAAATAAATAAAAAATGTAGAAAACAAAAATAAATAAATACCTCAATACATTCTCCAGAATTATGCTTGAATGTCTTTGAGTATGTCATAATGACTGTTACAGTTAGTCTCCCAACCACCCTAAGGGAACACACATATAAACAAGGCCATTACCAGTAAAAGTCATCAACCCACAAGTCCAAGAACTCGATCGACCATACCTACCTCATCCAGTGTCAGAGTGTCTCTAAGTATGATCTTCATCTTAGGTGAACCTGTGTCTATCCCTTAAGAATCCCATGCCTCTACCCTAACGAGTAGCAGACACTATGGAATCACTAATCATCACTCATCCTTGAGCTGTTTGGCTGAACCCCATGGTTATACCTAACTATTCTCGATGTTAGGACAATGATTTATTCCTATGAGAGGACATACTAGGAAATATTATATATCTCGGTGTGACTGATACCTAGGTGACCCAAGAAATAAGAGGGAATAATTTCATTAGATCCCATATTCAATCTCATGGGCATCATAAAGCTCATGTATCCTCATCCATAACATCAATGGTGTGTCTAACAAATCCTAGGATAGTATCCTATGTATCGATATATGGGATCACTAATCACCCTTGAGATGTCCAATATTAATTCACATGGATGTATACCAACCCAACAACTCCTACCTACATACTAATCCTATGAATTACAAGCATTCTCAATGGTTTACTGTTATCATCATTGTAATCCATGCATCCATCATTCATAATGGTATCACTCTATTTGATTAATCCCATCCTTCTAGGAATTCCTATTAACATGAAAAAAAATGTTATGATTTTGGATCCTTGGTACCACCTCTAGGAATCCACTCCATACAAATCAAATCATTGAATTCTATATAAGATTAAAATTCAAACCTAGTATACTGTATGACCAGATACCAAACATACTAGGAATCCCATGGTCTCATCCATGTTAATAAGTGATTTCTGGGAATCTCGATCAATCACATATCCTATATAAAAATTCATTTCATGGGATGACCGAATTCCCAAAACCAATCTCATCACCCACATCCCATTAGGCATAAATCATTGGTACATGTTCTAAGGTGACAAATACTACCAAATTTATCGATTCCCAATTCCTCCCTCTCACTAGGTTCACAAGTCAAATGGGACCTACTTGGGTTCCCTAAGTCTCATCAAGGACTCCCCATCCTCCTAGAAAAAACTCCCTACAAAGATGGACTTAATCCCACCCCCATTTATAGGCATCCTAGGTTATCATGAATACCAAACTCATTATTCAGTATCGATTGTGTTTAACCATACAAATTTTCATGTCTTAGTGGGGGAAGGAATTCCATCCCCCAAGTCATCACATGAATCTATTGAATTTAAGTCACCTCTTCGGGCCAACCCCTTGACTATTCATTCCGAGTCATTACAGTTGAATTCATACTCTCACACATTAGCAATCGAGATGTATAGTCGATGCATGAGGGTCCATCAGGGCCCTCAGATCCAATTACAACTAAAACGTAGTCTCCAGTGTTTCTAAACTACATAAATTATTTAAATAGGGGAACCACATAATGTGATTAGGCCACACATACCACATGCATATAACAAAACCATAAATATCTTAGGGTTTATTAATAATGATATCCTTCCATTTTCAAATAATTTTACCATTTATTATCCATCCCGGTAACTCTGAACTGGGCTTACCCAAGATTATCTCATCTCAATTGGTCATAGTCCCTGCACTGAAACACCAACATCACACCTAATCACCTGAAGTAATTAATTATAACAAATTCTAATTAATTAAACTATTTTATCCAAATTATAATAAGTCCCAATTTATCACTGAATAACATTTCTACATGGAAAATATTCCCAACGGGTGCATCGAGGGGACTGTATTACACCCATTACCCTATGAAGAGAAAAATACCTAACATGTAATGATAAATAAAGATGAATTTGAAAGTAAATTTTACTAAAAAACTAAAATAATCATCAATGGAATATAACTCAAACAAAATGATGAGATAACATTTGTGGATGGTGTCTCATGTCACTCACTTTCTAGGGAGAAAAAAATCCATTTTTATTCTCCTAACTCTACCATGATATGATGAAATAAAAATTGAATCCATAACCAAAAATCAAAAAATTATAATAAATAAGCATGATGATGAAAAAAGTTTTCCCGAGATAATGAATTACCTCGATTCACCAAAAAACAATGTCAAAGCACCCTTTATTTAAGGGAAGAGTGGGATCCCAAGGGAGGGGAGGAGGGTTATCCGTACAAGAGAAAATAGAAGGGGAAGGGGATCCTACTTATAAAAACCTAAGGGAAAATTTGGAACATTCCCCCATTAAAACACAAATTGGCTACTCTGTGGCCTACTAAAAACCAGTACACCGATTAGCTACCACACCGGTTAGTCAGTGGCTAGCCCAAATCTATTAAGTGACTCCATATTATAGGCACTTTGTAGCCTATATACCCTAGGATGCCTCAATTTATTATGATACCTTTTTGGCCACCTCTTAAGCATAAATACATGATAAAAATATTCTTTTGATATTACGAACCACACCAGGACACCATCCGACCTGCTGCCCAATCAAGTCCATGGAATGGTCCAAAGAGCATTCCTGATCACCACGGGCTAGAAAATAGTGCCCTTGTATCAATAACACACCTTGGGAATGAATTTACCCAATAACATAAACATGAATAGAAAAAATTTATAAATAAACCAAAACAAAATTTATACAACAAAACATGAAAAACCCAATTTTCAGAATCAATTTAAAATTTTAGAAAAAACCACAAAGAGATACACAAAAAACTGAGCAACAACATTATTCTAATAAAACCCCCATGATCCAAGATGAGAAACATCCTCTGCAACCACCAAAAAAATCCACAAGATAATACCAATAGCAACCCAAACCACCATCATCACACACATTGCCTTTACCTTAGTCAATGATAACAAGTCTACATACACCCAAAGGTGTATGTAGGGTGTGGGAAAATCCCTAGTGTTAATCTAGCTCAAGTGGGACACGAAAACATCATGCCTCAGTGTAAGGTGGTATAACAACCACAATCATAGCTTTATCCAACATGATCCACTAGGAGGGAAACCCCCATGGGCCTAAAGGTCTCAAAACATCGTCATAGTATAGTAAGTGTTGTAAGTGTTAATCGAGCTAAGTGAAAGATGGACTTTTACACTTCTGAATCATTAGCATACTAGAAATAGTCATCCCACCTAGATACCCAGGATTCCCATATGCTCTATCCCATTTCACATATCAAAAAATTTACCACATTTATAATCAATACCAAGAATCCCACCCTTATTCACCAACAAAACACCTTCCATTTTACACACACCAAAAACTACTTCTAGAAATATTTTTAAAACTTGTTTTTCATCATTTAACAATTTCCAATTCAAATTTAATGGTGCAATACGAAAGATAACATGCAAAATCAATCCCTTTTCCATTGGAAACCCATTTGGAACATGTTATCACCATAAGTGACTTCAAAGACCCATTTCCCACCTTCTACGCAAGGCTTAAATTCCATTTTTAGAAACATCACAACAAAAATTCAAAGACATAACCCTATGTTAGGTCCACTAGGTAAGATACCCTGAGAGGGGGGTGAATCAGGGTATGATAGATTAAAAAAACTTCCCCTATTGATCTTGTCTCACTGTTAAGCAAGATTCTCTTCTCTCTCTTTCCTGTAGAAAAGTATAAACAAAAACTAAAGCATGCACATGACACATTGATTTTTACTTGGTTCACCCTCCCTGGGCTACATCCAAGGAGCATACAATAGCGATGTGATGATGTACCAAATCCACTAAAAGAACACTATTGTTTACAAATTTTGGGATATATCACTTCTATTCACAGGATCACTACCTTTACAATGTTTATGGTCACCTCACTACTTTGCCAAGGGTCACTCCCTATTTTTCTCTCTCTGGATCACTGTTGGTGGAGAGGATCACCTTATTCCCTTTCCATTGCTCAAAGCTCTGGAAAGGATTCACTAACAGTTTATAGACCTATAGGTATCTTCATTATCACTAATGAATACATCCTCTGTTGTATGTAGATGCTCTTTTGAAGTCCAACTTTCACCCGTAGATGAATCTCACATTTCACCAAAGGTATCAGACAATCTTCCAGCTTTCGCGCAGCCCTAAAAAGACTGGTGTGCTTCAACCACACCTGGGGCACTTCTCCAAGCTGGCATGCAAGTTCACCTCAACCACTTGCACGACACTCACTTCTTCAACTCCAAACTTGCGCGACTGACACCCTTTTACGCCCAAACCAATTTTGCCGTGCAACTATCAACTGTCACACTTCTTCAAAGTTTGGAATGAAAGTGTCACCAAAACACCTGTGTGACACCCACTTATTCAACTCTAAACATGGGCGACTCACACCCTCTCTCGCCCAAACCACTTTGGGCATGCAACTATCAACTGGCGGGGAGCTTCTGAATATATTTATACTTGCGCGACCACACCACCAATTGGGTGACCACAACACCTACACGATGGTAGCTCTGAATTACTCTAAGTGTTGAAATCACTTTAGAATGAGGAGGGTTAGACCTCTTTTTATAGGAATTTGTACACCCTGAGCACCGGCACACAAGTCTCCTCTCGGCATGCAAGTCCAACCGCCCTAGTCTTTGCCGCGCTAGTCACTTGCGTGACCAAACCCAAAATGTGGACGCCCCTTTTCCATTGCCATATTTTGATGTTTTGATCTTGGAAAACATATGGCGCGCAAGTTTCCAAGCCTCCAAGATACCGGCGCGCAAGTCCTTTTTCCAAAAACAATTTTCTCCATTTGTAGATTTTGAGGTCCAAAAAATTAAAAAACACTGGAAAATGACACCACCTTGTCTATGCTGTTTTTTAACTGCCTCCTGATCGACCATTCCATTATTGACATTCTTGAATCAATCATGTATTGTTAATAACATCCCTTGAACTCGACATGACACCATGAAATCCCATTTTTCAACAATGTTTTATGTCATTGTTTTCTTTTTCAACAAACACAACATGGAGGCCCACTTTGTCAACAAACACAATCACCTCAAAAATGCTTCAATGATACCTTGAGGGATTTTTTCCCAACAATATCCCCTTTTGTGTTTGTTGAAAAATATTTCATAAAAAGATACATCATTAATTCTTCAGCCACCATTCTCCTGTTGCGATTCCGATAGTGATCAAGGATTTACTCAACACATACTCTAAGCCCACATGAGAAATGCTTGGCGTGAGAAACAAGAGTAAATTAAATTTTCATCAATGAATCAATTCATCTCTGACACCCACTTTTGATTCCAAAATGATACCAATTGTTGGAAATATTCTTACCACATTCCAATACCACTCTTCTGCTTTTATCACGATCCTCAACTGTCGTGATATGTATTCTTCGATCGATCACTTCTAGCATCACCAGATTTGATACTCTCCCTGTCTGCTCACAGTTATAAATCTTGTCAGCGGAAAATCCTATTCAGTACTATTGCCTGTGTTGTCCAAGATATGCTCTAGATAAGCACTTTGAACCTACTTCAACTCCCCCTATCTGGCGGCTCCACCTATCAGCTTCTCCCCTTATCATTCATGATTTCTCAAATATCCACACTGTCTCCCCTTGAACAATCACTACTTTCTCCCACTTTTTCAACGGACCCAAATGTGACTTATTTTCAGTCTGTAACAGAGTTGAGAACACATATCAGCACGTTAGGAAAAAACACATCATACCTCGTGGGAAAGGGGGGGGCCTACATCCACACTTTTTCAAGTGAGGGGAGTCAACTGAACTCCCAGATCCAGTCGATTCCTATCAAAAGATTCCTTGGGTAAGGCCTTTGTCAGAATGTCTACAACTTGTAGCTCTATATGCATATACTCAAACTTTACGATTCCTTGCTCAACATTCTCCGTGATAAAATGACACTTTATCTCAATGTGATTTGTCCTTGAATAATGGACTGGATTTTTTATAAGATTTATTGCACTTGAGTTATTGCACTGGATTACGATCAGAGACTTCACTTCAACTCCCATATCATCAAGTTGTTGCTCCATCCACAATTTCTATGTGCATGCTTGAGTGGACACAATATACTCAGCCTCCACAGTGCTCAATGAAATGCAATATTACTTCTTACTTATCCAAAAATACACAATAAACCAAGATAGAAAGCACCAACTGGCATTGATTTCCTATCATCCACTAAACCAGCCCAATCTGCATCAGTATATCCCAATAACTCTGTCTAAGATTTGTCATTATATGTCAAGCCGAAGTCCTCCTTTCCCTTTATATACCAAATTATTATTTTCACTTCAAGCATGTTGCTTTCTTTGGGATTACTATGATATCTCACTGCTTGGCATGTGAAAAGTACAATTTTAGGCCTTGTTGCGGTCAAGTACAAAAAACATCCAATAATTTTCCTGTATTTTGTGATATTAGCAGCCTTGCCATCCTCATCTTCAGACAGTTTCATCTGAGTAGCAACTAGAGTGTTCATATCCTCAGAATTGTCCATTACAAATCTTTTCGAAACCTCTTTGGCATATTTGGATTGAGAAATGAATGTTCCATTCCTTACTTGTGTCACCTATAGACCCAGGAAAAACATTAGCTCTCCAATCATTGACATTTCAAACTCACTTTTCATGAATTCGGAAAACTGTCTGCACTGAGCTTCTTCTGATCCGCCAAAAATTATGTCATCGACATAAACCAACCCCATCATCCTTTAATTACTGTCGTTGCAGAAATAGAGACTGTAATTAACTCCCCCATGCTGGAAAACAAGCTTCATCAAGTACTAATCAAGCCTTGAGTACCATACTCTTGGTGCTTGTTTCAGCCCATACAATTCCTTCTTCATTCTGCAAACTTTTTTTCTTGTCCTCATGAATGAGAAAACCATCTGGCTTTTCAATATACACTTCCTCCTCTAGAACCAAATTCAATAATGAAGATTTGACATCCATATAGAACACATTGAACTTTTGTTTCACTGAAATGGCTAGGAATAATTTGATTTTCTCTAGCCTTGCAACCGGTGAAAATGTATCATCAACATCTATTCCCTCTATCTGGGAGTATCATTTTCACACTAGTCTTTGTCGCGCTAGTCACTTGCATGACCAAACCCAAAACATGGGCGCCCCTTTTTCTTTTCCATATTTTGATGTTATGATCTTGAAAAACATATGGAACGCAAGTTTCCAAGCCTTCAAGATACCAGCGCGCAAGTCCCTTTTCCAAAAACACTTTTCTCCATTTGTCAATTTTGAGGTCCAAAAAATTGGCAAACACTGGAAAATGGTGTCACCTTGTCTCTGATCTTTCTGAACCACCTCTAGATCGACAATTCCTTTGTCTAAGTTCTTGAATCAATCATGGATCGTTAATTACATCCCTTGAACTCGACATGCCACCATGAAATCCCCTTTGTCAACAAATTTGTATGTCATGGTTTGCTTTGTCAACAAACACAACACGAAGGCCCACTTTGTCGACAAACACAACCACCTCAAAAATGATTCTATTATACCTTGAGGGATTTTTTCCCAACACCTTAACCCATTGAAAATCAACATTCAACAAGATCACATGCCAACATACTCAAAAAATATACTTCACACCACAAAATTAATTTATATAATAAGAAAAAATACACAGACAAGAACATTAAAAACATATTAAAATGTTAAGGAATTGAACCACCAAACTCATGAGAAGAAACTAATTAAATATGACATAAAATCCCATACACACCACCAAACGACCCTAGAAAGGAAAGATCCAACCAAAAACATCAACATCAAACCCTATTAAGTAAGAACAAACCCTAATTGACCACCATACCTGCTAAAAGAATGAAACCACAATGTGGAAGGAGAGAAACCCTATAATGGAGGATGAAATCAAGAGAGGATAGACTTACATGAGGATTTTATTAATAATCATGGAGAAAAACACCAAAATATTGAAGCCCAAGGAGAGGAGGAGAAGGTGAGAGGCGCACCTAGGGATAGGGAGGGCATATAGATCAAGAAAAAGGGGAAAATGAGGTTAAAATTAGGGAGAAAAAATGTGAAAACCCAATTTTAATGACATGGACATGTCGTATGGTTAGTGCGCATGGTTTATCAAACTGTGCGGTGACCGTGCATTCCCCTCTGCCTAAACAGGATCCTACAACATAGTTAGTCTACATGGCCTGACATGCCATGTAGAAGCCATGAAAAATCTTCAGGCCAAGATCCCCAACCTATTTCATAGTTACTTGTACTAAGGTGCATGGTCTGACTTACCATACATGGGTGGTGCGGTAGATACTGCCTCAACTATCCACCTACCGCACGATTACTTGGGTAGGATTCATGATTTCTAAAAACCATGCAATAATCATGCACTATAGACTACCAACCCAAATACATTAATGTTTCATGAAAATTAAAGGGGAAACTCATGGAAAAGAACTTAACTAAAAATAAACAAAGGAAAGACCACAAAAAATCAAACCTATCACACCCGATTTGAGAGAGATTAACTGAGAACCAAACTTGAACCGGAACAAAGGGTGAAATAAAAAACCAAGGTGTGGCATTTTAGGTCCTCCCAACATCATAATTCAAATATGAATGCTGGTTAAAAATAATACTCACTGAATAATTAGAAATTAAAATTTCTCTATAAACAAAAAATACCTATATATACATAGTGTTTTAAAGCTATCACATATATTTAAAACATCTTTCAATATACTCACAATCTCTATAACACTAATTACTCAATTCGGGAAGGTGGTTTGGGATTAGGGTGCTTTAAAATCTACATTATCACTATTTAAAAAAAGGATAAATGAGGTAATAACTCTCAAATTCCAAGGAATAATAGTAATAATGAATTTGGGTTTATTTTAGTTCATATAGATAAGTTAAAACTTGTTATGATTTATCTTAAGTTCTTTAACAAGTTTATCTTTACAAATATTACACTTTTGACGTAGTAAATATTTCATTATTTTCATGATTATTTTATCACTAAATTATAACATCAATACTATAGTTCATGATAAAATTAAAGTCATTAGCTTAATCTATTTATCCATTAAATATTCAATGAACACAAAATAATTAACCTTAAATTATAATTTTTTTTCTTATATTCACTTAATAATTGGTGAATAATTTGAGTAAATAAATTCAACACTTAGTATTATAAACTCGAATAATATTTAATTTATTTATCATCTTATAGTCATTTAAACATAGACACTTCACAACCCCCATCATGGGGCCAAAGAATTCCTAAAATCTAATTCATTTTTATTTTACAAACACCTGAAAATGTTTTTTGTGTGACAATATATTCCCTTATCTTGATTGCTGTGAGATTCACTTACAAACCAAGAGCAGTTTCTAATATCATATCAAGGTCCCTAAACTAATATGTTTAAATCATACCAATAAGAACCTATCATAAGAACATACACTATTTATTATAATATCATTTCCTTATGATATCTCATAAAGTTAGATTCATAGAATTTTTCCCCATCCTTACATGATTTATTTATTATTTATTTTACAATAAGGATGAACATACCTCTTTTTACCGTGGTCATGTACTTTTTGAACATAATACTATCTTTGTCAATAGTCCTTGAGATATCTCTTTTTTATACTCAAAATTAACAAATCCTTTTTTATTATTCAATTGATGTTATATCATCATTGATGAACCCGATTAAAAATACCTCACTATACACATAATCTATCATGGTTTCGTCTTTCATCAATGTATGCTATAAGTGATATACATTAATAAATTTCATATGTCTAGAGACCAATACTCATGTTTGCATATATGAAAAACTAATGACACCCAAAACATCGGGTTTTCCCATTAGTGGGTAAGTCCTCAGGATCTAAAGTACTCTAGATCACCAAGTGAAAACTTAATGAGAATATGTCAAAATGATTATGAATCCCCAAAAAATGATATTCAAACATCATATACATCCCTTAATAATTATGTATCATGTAATGGTTATTCCCTAAAAAAATGTATATAATACATATTAATTAATTACACATTGGTTCCAAAACATCCATTAGCTCATGTGAGAGATTCCATTACACCCCAAATAATGATGGTTGGGTGAATGAATCTACCAATTCCTTACAATAGGTTTTCTTCTAGTTATCAATCCATTATTGATTGATTAATTATAAATTTTAAAAAAATTAATGGTTTTGTTGGATTTATTTAATGGGAATTTACATTTTCACACAATAAGTTTAACACTCTTAACGCGTTTCATTAAATGGAGTGCCTAGATGCTGGATATATAAAAGGGTAAAATGTATCATCTTATGGGGTGTCAATTCCCATTAGATTCATGAAAATATATTTGAAGATCTATAATTTTCTTTATTATTGTTCATCATGTATTGTGAAAGATGTAGAACTGATCTTAGTGCATGTGAATTGTTTGGTTGTGAACTTGGATCCAATGATTAGTGGATTACATATTAATTTAAGAAGCCTACGTTTACCACTAATTTTATTTTTTTTAAAGATAAATCCATTTATATAGATGAAAATACATAAATTATACATAAAAATATTCATTATTATTATTTTTAAATTGATATTATCAAGGATATATAAGTCACACATATGGGTTTTCATCTTCTTTTTTGTTTATATAATAACCTCCAAAAATCATCAGTGTTCTCAAAGGCTTGTACATTGATGAATAAAAATGTTTATTTAATTATTATAAAATAGGAACATTCTTATGATTCATAATTAGTGTAAAGAACATGACAATAGTAGCCCAGAGTTAATGGTTTCTTTGATAAATTGGCATAAGACACAACGAACCCCATCATAATGGACTGAATAGTTTATTAGTCCCATTAAACTATATAAATAATTGAATCTCATATTATAATTGAAAACATTTAATTCAAAAAAATATCTTCCTTGAATAAACCATTATTCCCTTTTGAATATCCTTTCATATAAATCATAAAACTCTTCCTAGCATCTTGTGGAAAAGAAATGTAAGAACCCAGTTTTTGCGGTAAAAGAATTTGGAATATTCTTGATGATATTCCAGAGCAATGCCTTCAGACGGCATTTGATTCTGAGCCCCGGAGTGGCCGGAATTAAATTTTCGATGCGTTCACACTGGAAATGCTAAATAAATGAGATAACTCCTAAACGGAGTGCTGGATCAAAGATCCGAGTGTACGGATGGATCCAGAATGGGGTGTTTACCCTAGGAACGACATAAGACTTGTCGGCGCGGGATGTTTGGACCCCTCGCCCGCTTCTGGAACGTTAAACGGATTAATTAATTAATTAATTAATTCGTTTAGTGGCGAAACGCTAGTATCTCTTAAACGGTGGCTCGGATTGGAAAACTGAGGGCACCGTTGAGTTCGTAGCGTGTCGTTTACCATAGGAGGGGTGTAAGTTTCGCGGGCGCGGGCCGTTTGTGAAAAATGGCCCCAGGGGTGTTTTTGTAATTTGGCGGCCTCGGGCGCTAAGTTTAGTAACTTTTGAACGGGGTCTCGGAATAAAATTCCGAGACCTCTGTTGCGCTCAGAGAATGGTTCTTAGCCTAGAGGAGTCTAAATCCCGACCCCGTCGGGAGTTCGGGTTCGGGGCTGTCGGGTGGGCGTTTAAGTGATTTATACTTAAACACCCCCCCCCCCCTTTTCTTCTTCTTCCTCTTCCCCCTCAAACCCTCCTCCCCCCTCCTTCACCTCCGGAGAGGCGAGCTCCGGCGAGGCGAGCTCTGTCAGGCCAACTCTGGCAAGGCAACGGCGCGGGGCGGATCGCGCGGGAAGCGTCGGGCGAAGCACAACGAGGTAGGCGGATTTGAGTTTTTCTCCCCTTCCCTGTTTTAATCCTTATTTCTGCTCAATATCCCCAACGGATCGTCGAACAAAGCCCGTAGATGCATATGTCCCGTCCCGAGGTTTCCAGAAAGCTATCCGGATCAAATTTTCGACCACCGGATCGTTCCCGGTGGTCCTTGGAATTTTCCGTCCATGAGGCCGGTTTCCGGCGAGTGCCGAAGGCGGCGGACGGCGGCGCAAGGCGGTCGCGGCTTCGGGAGGCGGCGACTTCGGCTCTGGGCAGGCGGCGTGGCGGCCACAGATTCGGAGGGCGGCACGGTGAAGGGAGCGGCTGGGCAGGCCGGTGGCACCGACAGGGCTCCTGTGAGAGGAGGAGGGGCCGCGAAGCGCGCGGTCCCGTGTGTCGTCTGCGACCCGCGTTTTGCGGGTCGCTGTGGGGGATCAACCGGCCGCGAGGCAGCCGGTCGGCTGGAGCGAGCCGCGGCCAGCTGGCCGCGGCGGGGTGAACCGGACCCGCGGCTGAGCCGAGGGCCGGCTGTGCGGACCGGGCCGGCCGGCGCGGGCCGGCCCAAGCAGGGCGGACCGGCCGGTCCGGGCCGGTCCGGCCCAAGGGGCCTTGCCCCTCGGACTTCAGACGCCCGTATTTCGGGCTACGGGCGTCCGTTTTGCATGCCGTTTGCGGCAGCGCAGAGCTTGCGTCAAGACGGAGTTTTTGAGATGGTTTCGGGAATTTTTAATTCCCGAAACGAGGGGCCGCTGAGGCGCGACGCGTCCTTAAGTGGACGAGCATTTTTCCGGGATTCTTGTTTTGGACGGCGCGGACGCGTCTGACATCCGTTTTGAGCACCGTCAGCGGCGTTGTGACCCTGGCACTAAGGTAGAGGATTCCAGTGCGATTCCAGGCGTTGAGGCATAAGTTGAGGCGTGGGCCCCACGGTCCGTCTCTTGACCTACATGCAGTATTTTAGCGACTTTTCCATCGAACGTCCGTTCGGGGTGTGCGAGCAGTCGTTTCTGGATGTTTTTCCAAGGGGATTGAAATGGTGCAATCTGCCCACTGTAATTCGGCACGATGGTGCGGGTCCCACGAGGGCTGTTTCAGGAGTCAACAGTGATTTCCAGCTTTATCATCGGGCGACCGTTTTGGACAAGTGAATAGTCCATTTCGCATACTTTTTCGAGAGGATCGCAACGGTGCGATCCGTTCATTGAGTTTCGGGACTGGGATGCGGGTCCCACGTGGCACCGCTCGTGTGCGGTATGCCGGAAGGCATCTTTTTCTCCGGGTACCCGTCCCACGCAAGTAAGCAGTCAATTTCACGTGCTTTTCCGAGAGCTTTGCGATGCTGCAGTTCACCCGATCTTCTTCGGGGACGTGGTGTGGGTCCCACCCGACCCGGCTACGGTGAATAGTTCCCTTTTCACCAGGTGTCCGTTTTGGGGGATTGAGTACTCAATCCCGTGAGTTTTCTCGAGGGGATCGCAGTGGCGTGATCTGTTCGTTGAGTTTCAGGACCTTGGGGTGGGCCCCACACGAGTTTGGTTACGGTGAATAGTACCTTTTCCACCTGTTGACCAGTTCGGGCGAGTGAGTAGTCTAACTCGCGTGTTTTTCCGCAAGGATTACAACGGTGTGATCCGTTTGGATTTACGGAGCCTCTTGCGTGATATTATTAAATGTGGAAGCATAGAGGGTGCTCTAGTGGTGGTTATCCCTACTTTGCTCGTAGCGGACCTTTGGCGAGTGATCGCGTGCACTCTCGTTTGAGTGATGTAAATGCTTGAAGTGATGTGGTTGGCCGTTCCTGGGCCTTTGAGGAGGAGTTGTTACGTTATGCCTTCGCGTTGACGTTGGGTGCCGTGTGCACGATAGCCTTTGGGCTGGAATGAGGTATACTCCGTGAGTATATGAGAATGCTTGGAGGTACGTGTGGTTTTTTGTACCTGAGGATAGTTGTGCGCTCAGTTGGGGTTGAGATGGGGCCACACATTGTGTGGGCCCCACGTGCGTGCTGGGTTCTGCTTTGCGTACTTGGACCTCTCGCGGCGTAGAGGGTCCTTTTGTGCTCATTTGTTTGACCAGCAGGGTGGAGTTTTTCCACTGGCTCTGTGCTCGTTGGTTCACCAGCAGGGTTGAGTGGCCCCCCTGGTTTTGCACTCGATGGTTAGGCCGGTAGCGGGGCCAGTGGCACCTAGTGACGGAACAGGTGCTGAACCCCTTTGGGTGAGTTGTGCTGGAGTTGGGTGGTCGCGTGATGCCCACTCCGTGTTCAGTTGGCCAGTGTTGTACTCTCCAGTGGATGTGGCCAGAGCAGTTATGAGTTTTACCCTCTAGAGGGGCTGGTCAGTGGGTTACTCATCAGATTCTAGGGTCTACCCTCCAGTAGAGGCTGGGTAGTGGGTCACCCGACACTTCTAGGGTCAACCCTCCAACAGAGACTGGGCAGTGGGTCACCCAAAACGTTTAGGGTCTACCCTTCAGTAGAGACTGGGCAGTGGGTCACCCGACGCTCTTAGGGTCTACCCTCTAGCAGAGACTGGGCATTGGGTCACCTGACGACCTCTTGGGGTCTACCCTCCAGCGGGGCTGGGCAGTGGGTCGCCCGTCATCTAGTTCCAGGTCTACCCTCCTGGAGGGCTGGGCAGTGGGTCGCCTGTCGACTTATTCCAGGTTTACCCTCCAGCGGGGCTGGGCATTGGGTCGCCTGATGATGTATTAGGGTTTACCCTCCAGCAGGGCTGGGCAGTGGGTCACCCGATATCTGAATATGGTTTACCCTCCAGCGGGGCTTGGAGGTGGTTCGCCTGATGATGTATTATGGTTTACCCTCCAGCGGGGCTGGGCAGTGGGTCACCTGATATTTGGTTATGAATTACCCTCCAGCAGGGTTAGGCAGTGGGGCACCTATTGGCATTCCAGGCTCAGTTCTTCTACTAGGCTAGTCTGTGGCTTACCTCCGTGATTACCGGACCGGGACCTTGGTTGTATAGGTCAGTGGTGGGATTACTTTGACTCTAAGGATACCTCTCGACTGCAGGGCAGTGATGAGTTGTGGTTTGACTTTCCTAGAACTCTCAAGTACGAGGGGCGCTTTCCCCACCGAGACGCGTTCTTGCGACGTGATCTAAAACCATGTGAGCGAGTCAGTGCCGCCGAAAGAGGATAGTACCAAGGTGCGGTGATTGAGCCCCTTGGCTTGTGGTTCGGGGCAGACATGCGGGATGCTGGGCATCGATGATGGTGTTACTTCTGGGACTGTAGGTGACTTAATTTTCTTGGGCTGAGCTACGGGACGGAGATCCCCTTACGAGTTGTTTCGGGCTTCTTGTTTGAGCATAAGAATTTGTATATACCATTTTTTGAGTACCCACTCCTTGGGTTTTGGCTACTCTCCTTCAAGAGAGGCGAAGACACGCGGGGTATGCCACGTGCTTTCTGCGTCCAGTTTCTCGTGGTAGGACGAGTCTTCTATCTTTCTCTTGATGGGTTGAGTTGTTACTCTTTACTACACCCTTGGCTGTACTCCTTTCTATTCCTTGTTCGCTCTACTGCTCACCCTTCGATACCTCCTTTGTTGCTCCCTTGAGCCTTCGGGGTATCCTACTGAGTATTTCTATACTCACCTCTGCTTGGGCTTTGCATGTACTTGGTGTGCCCTTGCAGACGACGGCCAGGTGGAGCGTGACTTCGGTGGAGTGAAGGATCTTGGGAGCTTGGACCACATGCGGTGGTCGTGGCCAGGTTCCAGGTGGGAGACCCGTCAGCAGTTTCTTTTTGTTTACCTGTTGCCGGGTTGTGGCACTTTTCGGTTGGGCACGTGTTTTTCCCCTTTTTTTTTTGTTTTTACTTTGTACTTGTAGAGGTCGATGCACTTTGTGGTATATATATTTATAGCATTTTCCCTTTTCTTTTCCTTTTTACTCTGCACTTTTTCATTGAGTTTGCTGCGTGCGTGTGTACAGGTGCTTAGGCAAAGGCCTCCCCAAGTTGTTGTGCCTTCGACGCTGGTCGCCAGCACCTGGCCTATGGAGGCGGGCCTGGTGTAGTTGCGGCTCGAGCTCGGGTAGGGTCGGGTCATGACAAAGTGGAATCAGAGGTGGTTCGTTCCTTGGGACGTTGTGCGGACTTCCCTAAAAGAGTAATTGGTTGGGATATAGGAAAAAAGTGTTAACGTGTCTCGAGAGCGGCTCTCAGGCCAGGGAGTCCAGTGATGGTGCGGCGGCCGAGGTATCCATTCACCAGGACCTTGATAACCCGCTTGTCGACTCGGTATGCTGAGAAACTTGTTGTAGGGAAATTTGTTTGTGCATCACGTAGGACTAAGTCTTTGACTGTCCTTCTTGAGTCATCTCCCCATCATTATTGTTTTGGTATATACATATATGCTCATCTGACCGCAACACTCCTTGATAATATTCAGGATGTCTCTGCAAGGACAGCCAGCCAGGATACCAGCTTTGGGTACGTGACGAAGACCCTGTGAGCTATGAGGCCTCAGTCCAGAACCCATCATGCGATCCCTTTCTCCGGGTGGTCCGGTAGCAGCACCCCCACCTGTTGAGTAGTAGGTAGTCTTAGCAGAGCAGGCTGAGTTTGAGTGCTGGTTGAGCGCGCTCCGTGAGGTCCAGCAGTAGAGACCAATGAGGTTCAGTGGTGAGAGAGACCCTCAGGCAGTAGAGGTTTGGCTCGAGGCAGTGGTTAGCCTTTTCAGGCTTGTACAGATGCCGAAAGATCAGAGAGTGGCTTTGGTAGCCACCCTTTTTCGTGGAGTAGCGTGGCGTTGGTGGATTCAGGTGACTCAGTTTCTTGGCGAGTCGTCGCTTTCATGGGGCGACTTTCAGTTGTTGCTCCGTGAGGAGTTTTTCCCCTTCTTCTTGTGCTCCGTTCGGATTCAGGAGCTCCTGCAGTTTCAGTAGGGAGGGATGACGGTTGCCGAGTATGCGGCTAGTTTTGCAGACCGTGCACGCTTTTACCCGGACTTGGTCCATGATGACAACCTCCGAGCACGAAAGTTTGAGCAGGGTCTCCGCCGAGAGATTCGTGTGGTCATGGTACCCTTGGGTATTTCCACATATGCTGGGGTGCTAGAGCAGGCGCTGGTGACAGAGGGCTTCCTGTCATGTTTTGCGGTTGGTAGTGGCAGTTGGCGCGACGGATCCGGGACGTCTGCCATAGCTAGCAGGCGCCGGAGGACAGGATCTCAATGCAGGTGGCCTTCCCACTGCTGGTTTCGGAGACGTGGTCATACACCACAGTGGCGCCGGAGGGCACCAGGGCAGCCCAGAGAGCGCCAGTGATATGCTTGTGACGGGTGAGGTCACTTGGCCCGAGACTTCCCGACCTAAGTTCCTAAGAGCTTCGGGCAGGCAGCAGGCGCACCACCACGGCAGAGGCAGCGCTGTGATCGGAGTGGTACCCAGAGAGGTGGTGCTAGCAGAGGAGCGGGAGGAGGTGGAGGTGGGGGACGAGGTTACGAGATCTCCCCATCACCACTAGGCGGTCCACGTCAGGCTCCGGGAGCTGACGGTTGGGACCACGGACAGCCGCGAGCTTTGGATGTCTACGATCCTGCAGAGCATGGGATGGTGAGAGGTACCCCATGTGACTCTTCTACTTTTTGCAGTGGAATTGTTAGGCTCTGCATGGTAAAGGAATTTCTCCCTGCTCCTTGTTTGAGGTGTTACCAGGGTGACGCAGGTCGTCGGGTGTAACCCTGTGTTGGTAAGGGAAAAGGCATGAGACCTTTTCCTTAAGTCGATGGTGTTGACTCCTTCACCTTTTAAGCGTGTAAGAGAGCATCGACTGTGGAATCATGCATGACCAGATATCCGTGGGTGTTTCACCACATGGATATTCTAAAGGAGGGAATCCCCGGGGCTTGTTTCAGGTGTGGGCGGTGATTCCAGTCGCGGCGTGCGATGTGGAGGTTCGTTCGCGGAGGTGAGCTACCCCCGAGGGCCTTCGGGCCGTTTGAGACCGTGCAAAGGGAAGGCGAGGTATCCTACCGCCTTTCCCTAACCCCAATGTCTGGAGTGGGTGCACGACATCGGCAAGGGCCGACCTCGCATGAACAGATCAATACTTTGGTTTGTGTGCGGTGACGCAGAGCTGTGCGTGGGTTCTTCTGGGTATGAGAAAGCCAGGTGTGAGATTAGTACATTGTGTTGATCCCTAGTTTTTATTTTCGAGGACGAAAAGCTTGAAGGAGGGAATGATGTAAGAACCCAGTTTTTGCTGTAAAAGACATTGGAATATTATTGATGATATTCCCGAGCAGCGCCTTCAGACGGCGTTCGATTCCGAGCCCCGGAGTGGCCGGAATTAAATTTTTGGTGCGTTCACACTGGAAATACTAAATAAATGAGATAACTCCTAAGCAGAGCTCTGGATCAGAGATCCGAGTGTACGGATGGATCCAAAATGTGGTGTTTACTCTAGGAATGACATAATACTTATCGGCGCGGGATGTTTGGACTCCTCGTCCGCTTCTGGAACGTTAAACAGATTAATTAATTAATTAATTAATTCGTTTAATGGCGAAATTCTGGTATCTATTATATGGTAGCTCGGATTGGAAAACTGAGGGCACTGTTGAGTTCGAAACGTGCCTTTTACCCTAGGAGGGGTGTAATTTCACGGGCGCGGGCCGTTTGTGAAAAATGGCCCCAGGGGCGTTTTCGTAATTTGGCGGCCTCGGGCGCTAAGTTTAGTAAATTTTGAACGGGGTCTCGGAATAAAATTATGAGACCTCCGTTGCACTCAGAGAGTGGTTCTTATCCTAGGGGAGGCTAAATCCCGACCCTGTCAGGAGTTCAGGTTCGGGGCTGTCGGGCGGGCGTTTAAGTGATTTATACTTAAACACCCCCCTTTTCTTCTTCTTCCTCTTCTCCCTCAAACCCTCATTCCCCTCATTCACCTCCAGCAAGGTGAGCTCCGGAGAGGCGAGCTCCGGCGAGCCAACTCCGGTGAGGCAACGGCGAGGGGCGGATCGCGCGGGAAGCATCGGGCGAAGCCCAACGAGGTAAGCGGATTTGAGTTTTTCTCCCCTTCCCCGTTTTAATCCTCATTTATGCTCAATTGCACCAAAGGATCGTCGAACAAAGCCCGTAGATGCGTAGGTCCCATCCCGAGGTTTCCAGAAAGCTATCCAGATCAAATTTTCGACAACCGGATCATTCCCGGTGGTCCTTGTAATTTCCCGGCCGTGAGATCGGTTTCCGGCGAGTGCCGAAGGCGGCGGACGGCGGCGCAGGGCGGCCGCAGCTTCGGGAGACTGCAGCTTCGGCTCCGTGCAGGAGGCGCGGCGGCCGCGGCTTAGGAGGGCGGCGCGGCGATGGGAGCGGCGACGGCAGGGCGGTGGCGCCGACAAGGCACCGGTGAGAGGAAAAGAGGCCGCGAAGCGCGCGGCCCCGTGTGTCGACCGCGACCCACGTTTTGCGGGTCGCTGTGGGGGATCAACCGGCCGTGAGGCGGCCGGTCGGCTGGAGCGAGCCGTGGCCAGCTGGCCGCGGCGGGGTGAACCGGACCTGTGGCTGAGCCGCGGGCCGGCTGTGCGGACGGGGCCGGCCGGCGCGGGCCGGTCCGGCCCAAGGGGCCTTGCCCCTCAAACTTCGGACACCCGTATTTCGGGCTACGGGCGTCCGTTTTGCGCGCCGTCTGCGGCAGCGCGGAGCTTGCATCAAGACGGAGTATTTGAGATGGTTACGAGAATTTTTAATTCCCGAAACGAGGGGCCGCTGAGGTGCGACGCGTCCTTAAGTGGACGAGCGTTTTTCCGGGATTCTTGTTTTGGACGGCGCGGACGTGTCTGACATCCGTTTTGAGCGCTGTCAGCGGCGTTGTGACCCTGGCACGGAGGTGGAGGTTTCCAGTACAGTTCCAGGCGTTGAGGCCGAAGTTGAGGTGCGGGCCCCACTACCCGTCTCTTGAGCTGCGTGCAGTATATTTGCGACTTTTCCATCGAACGTCCGTTCGGGGCGTGCGAGCAGTCGTTTCTGGATGTTTATCCAAGGGGATTGCAATGGTGCAATCTGCCCACTGTAATTCGGCACGATGGTGCGGGCCCCGCGAGGGCCGTTTCGGGAGTCGACGGTGATTTCCAGCTTTATCACCGGGCGACCATTTTGGACAAGTGAATAGTCCATTTCGTGTACTTTTTCGAGAGGATCGCAACGGTGCAATCCGTTCGTTGAGTTTCGGGACCGGGATGCGGGTCCCACGTGGCACCGCTCGTGTGCGGTTCGCCGGAAGGCATCTTTTTCTCTAGGTACCCGTCCCACGCAAGTAGGCAGTCAATTTGACGTGCTTTTCCAAGAGCTTTGCGATGCTGCAGTTCGCCCGACCTTCTTCGGGGACGTGGTGTGGGTCCCACCCGACCCGGCTACGGTTAATAGTGCCCTTTTCACTGTGTGTCCATTTTGGGCGATTGAGTACTCAATCCCGTGAGTTTTTCCGAGGGGATCGCAGTGGCGTGATCCATTCGTTGTGTTTCGGGACCTTGGGGTGGGGCCCGCACGAGTTTGGTTACGGTGAATAGTACCTTTTCCACATGTTGACCGTTTCGGGCGAGTGAGTAGTCTAACTCGCGTGTTTTTCCGCAAGGATTACAACGGTGTAATCCGTTTGGCTGTACGGAGCCTCTTGCACGATATTATTAAATGTGGAAGCATGGAGGGTACTCCAGTGGTGGTTCGCCCTACTTTGCTTGTAGCAGACCATTGGCGAGTGATCGCGTGCACTCTCGTGTGAGTGATGTAAATGCTTGAAGTGATGTGGTTGGTCGTGCCTGGGCCTTTCATGAGGAGTTGTTACGTCATGCCTTCGCATTGACGTTGGGTGCCATGTGCACGATAGCCTTTGGGATGGAATGAGGTATACTCCGGGAGTATACGAGAACGCTTGGAGGTACGTGTGGTTGTTTGTACCTGAGGATGGTTGTGCGCTCAGTTGGGGTTGAGATGGGGCCACACGTTGTGTGGGCCCCACGTGCGTGCCGGGTTCTGCTTTGCGTACTTGGATCTCTCGCGGCGTAGAGGGTCCTTTTGTGCTCGTTTGTTTGACCAGCAGGGTGGATGTTTTCCCCTGGCTGTGTGCTCGTTGGGTGACCAGCAGGGTTGAGTGGTCCCCCCTGGTTTTGCTCTCGATGGTTTGGCCAGTAGCGGGGCCAGTGGAACCTAGTGACAGAACATGTGCTGAACCCCTTTGGGTGAGTTGTGCTGGAGTTGGGTGGTCGTGTGATGCCCACTCCGTGTTCAGTTGGCCAGTGTTGTACTCTCCAGTGGATGTGGCTAGAGTAGTTCTGAGTTTTACCCTCCAATGGGGCTGGGCAGTGGGTTACTCATCGGATTCTAGGGTCTACCCTCCAGCAGAGACTGGGTAGTGGGTCACCTGACACTTCTAGGGTCTACCCTCCAGCATAGACTGGGCAGTGGGTCACCCGACACTCTTAGGGTCTACCCTCCAGCAGAGACTGGGCAGTGGGTCACCCGACGCTCTTAAGGTCTACCCTCCAGCAGAGACTGGGCAGTGGGTCACCCGATGCACTTAGGGTCTACCCTCCAGCAGAGACTGGGAAGTGGGTCACCCGACGACCTCTTGGGGTCTACCCTCCAGCGGGGCTGGGCAGTGGGTCGCCCGTCGTCTAGTTCCAGGTCTACCCTCCAGCAAGGCTGGGCAGTGGGTCCCCTATCGACTTATTCCAGGTTTACCCTCCAGTGGGGCTGGGCAGTGGGTCGCCTGATGATGTATTAGGGTTTACCCTCCATCAGGGCTGGGCAGTGGGTCACCCGATATCTGAATATGGTTTACCCTCCAGCGGGGTTGGGTAGTGGGTCTCCTGACGATGTATTATGGTTTACCCTCCAGCGGGGCTGGGCAGTGGGTTGCCTAATATTTGGTTATGAATTACCCTCCAGCAGGGCTGGGCAGTGGGGCACCTGTTGGCATTCCAGGCTAAGTCCTTCTACTAGGCTAGTCTGTGGCTTACCTCCGTGATTACCAAAGCGGGACCTTGGTTGTACGGGTCAGTGATGGAATGGCTTTGACTCTGAGGAGACCTCTCAACTGCAGGGCAGTGATGAGGTGTGGTTTGACTTTCCTATAACTCTCAATTACTAGGGGCACTTTACCCACCGAGACGCGTTATTGCAACGTGATCTAAAACCGTGCGGGCGAGTCAGTGCCGCCCAAAGCGGATAATATCAAGGTGCTGTGATTGAGCCCCTTGGCTTGCGGTTCGGGGTAGACATGTGGGATGCTGGGCATCGATGATGGTGTTACTTCTGGGACTGTAGGCGACTTACTTTTCTTGGGCTGAGCTACGGGATGGAGATCCCCTTACGAGTTGGTTCGGGCTTCTTGTTTGAGCAAAAAGATTTGTATATACCATGTTTTGACTACCCACTCCTTGGGTTTTGGATACTCTCATTCAGGAGAGGCGAAGACGCGCGGGGTATGCCACGTGCTTTCCGCGTCCAGCTTCTCGTGGTAGGGCGAGTCTTCTATCTTTCTCTTGATGGGTTGAGATGTTACTCTTTACTATACCCTTGGTTTCACTCCTTTCTATTCCTTGTTCGCTCTACTTCTCACCCTTCAGTACCTCCTTTGTTGCTCCCTCGAGCCTTCGGGGTATCCTACTGAGTATTTTTATACTCACCCCTGCTTGGGCTTTGCCCGCACTTGGTGTTCCCTTGCAGACGACGGACAGGTGGAGCTTGACTTCGGTGGAGCGAAGGATCTTGGGAGCTTGGACTGCGTGCGGTGGTCATGGCCGGGTTCCAGGTGGGAGACCCGTCAGCAGTTTCATTTTGTTTACCTGTTGCCGGGTTGTGGCACTTTTCGGTTGGGCGCGTGTTTTGCCCCTTTTCTTTTCATTTTTTACTTTGTACTTGAATAGGTCGATGCACTTTGTGGTATATATATTTATAGCAGTTTCCCTTTGCTTTTCCTTTTTACTCTGCACTTTTACATTGAGTTTGCTGCATGCGTGTGTACAGGTGCTTAGGCAAAGGCCTCCCCGAGTTGTTGTGCCTTCGGCGCTGGTCTCCAGCCCCTGGCCTATGGAGGCGGGCCTGGGGTAGTTGCAGCTCGAGCCCGGGTAGGGTCGGGTCGTGACAAGAAATATAAGAAATTGGAGAGCAATAATCACCCATAAGGGTATGCATACATCAAAAAATATAAGGTATAAATAATGAATAATTAAATTTACAAGGTATATAATATATAAAATATAAATTTAATAAATTAAATGAAAATAATATGGAAGGAATAAATGATGGTCACATAATTCAATTTAAATAATAACACGAGCTTGAAACAGATCCATGAATATTATAACTAATTGGATAATCACATGGAACATCAATAAATAATATCGTAATTAGGGAATTCATAATTCCATACATCATAACCATACATTAAAGAATTAATTACCTGAAATCTTATATACATGGGTATGGACTCAACTAAATACCCAAGCTAGTTTGTCTCAAGAGACCTACCGATACATCAAAGGCCTATAACATGCCCTACCCATCTCTTACCAAGTCAAATCCATTCCTTATATGAAATCTATTAAACATAATAAAAATAAAAATTTATATTAAAAACTATAATATGAAATGTTAATACTTTCCCCAATCAATGAACATTATTATAATCCATTCAGAGTAATTTGGTGAATGCTATAAAATATTACATCCCTAGTAAAACTGATCAGAAACCATCCATAGAAATAATAAGTATGGTAGCATTACATCATATTACAAATGAAGAATTAGTGATATTAGTTTTTTCATTAATGAAAAGCAAAAATTTAAAAATTATCTCAAAAAAATTATTAGGGAAAATACCCTTTTTCACTTTTAAAATCAATTTTAAAAAATCCATAATATTAGGAAAAAAAATTAATTAAAAAATTAATTATACTTGTAATGGAATATTAAATTTAATGAGTGGTCAGGAAAATGGGTAATTCTATATAGACTATATAAGTTATGAAAAAAATTCCTTTTATACTACTGTAAAAAGGACAGAAAGTTCCTTGTTCAAAAAATGATATGAATATTCCTTTCCAACTATTTTGTAAAAAGTTAAACATGAGAGAAAATGCCTTTAATTAATCATTTGGATAATATTACAACATTACTGAAAGTATTTTTAGAAAATAGGGATATTGATGAAAAAAGGTTATCAAATGAAGAGAGAAATGAAGTCAGTTTTCTTTAAAAACATTATTTTTCTCTCATTTGTTCTTAAATAGAGGAAAATAAGAGGAAAACACGTTTTCTCTAAAAATAATGATATGATAAAAGAAATTCACGATTTTATTTAACTATAAATTATAATAACCCCAATTGTAGTATCCCAAATCTAAGACACTGCTTTATTACACTGGGATAACAAACAACGAATCACTGTCATATGGACTTAATAGTTTAGTAGTTTAGGTAAACTAGATATATACATTATTACCATATTACTTTTGAAATAAGAAAGAACAAAATTATATTTCTCAAGAATACCATTATTCCCTCTCGAATATCAATTTTTATCAAACACAGTACACTTCATGAATTCCTATGAAAGGGATAAAATAGGGGTTAAATAAAATTCTAAGTAAAGATTATATACAATAGAATATATCAGGAATTAATAAGCACAATCAACATGGTAAAATAAATAACTGAATACACATTCCATTTAAATAACATGAAATTCATAATCAATGGAAAGATAAATAATTAAAAACATGTTTCATTTAATAAATAACATGAATATCATAACTGGATAAGACATAATTGATATGACAAGGAAAATAACTGAAAATGGATGATATTTAATCATTAAATTGAGAATTAAATGCATCTAGAGATAATATCACTGTGAAAATATCATGAACAATAATAAAAAAATTATTAATGAACAAATTGATTAATTATTGGACTTTATGATCTCAAGAATCATGATACCTCTATATTTAAGACCATTCATGAGATGGTTTAAAACTATAAGTTGAAAATCATTTAATTCTATCTTACTTATTTGTCTCATGGGACCTTCCAATGCATAAAGGGGCTATATAATTCAATTACCCACCTTTCACTGTTAGTCCAAGTAATTCCTTATATATTGAATGATTAATTTAATTCATGAATCAATATGCCTTATCAAAAAATTTCCATATTGATTAATGAATATGGATTTTTCAATATTTTTCAGTTAATAAAATAACTTTCAATGTAAACATCATATGTTAAAATTGTATAGGTTTTAGAAAATTATCATATCCATGATACAAATAACACATATATTTAAGAGAAAAACCTTATATAAAAATGATAAGTGGTTTATAAAATTATAATATCCATTATATAAAGAATAGGGATATTTTAGATAAATTAATTGTACAATGATCATAAGATAGTGAATGTTTCAAAGTAAAGTTAATGACTATAATAAAATGAATCCAAAAAGTGAATGTCAATAATTTATTTGTTCAAAATGATCATAAACCATACATATAATGAATGTGTATTATTACAATATAATATATCCATATTTGATAAAAAGTTCAATAATGGGTTTATGTCGTTGATGAATTGAAATACCATAAAAATGTCATTAAATTCATTATTGAGTAAAGTTAATTTTTTTACTTTGAAACTCATTTTAGAACTAATATTTCACAATTTTTTTTGAAAATAAGGTCATTTTTAAATAAATTTCTAAAATTATAAAATAATTTTTAAAATTTTTTATTAGTCATTATGTCTGGAAATTTCAATCATGCCATACATGTTAAAATAAATATTCTTTTCACTTTTTCAGAAAAACCCAACAATCATTGTTTTGAAAGTGACAAGAAGTATCACTTCATATTTTTTGTTAAAAATTAAAAATGGGTAAAAATTTCTTCAATAATTAATTTTTATAAGGTTAAAAACATTGTTTTGAAACATTTTTAGAAAACACTTTTTTTGGAAGAAAATAGATTTCCGAACAAAGAGTGAGATGAAGCAGAATTTTCTTAAAAAACATTTCTCAATTATTGTAATTATTAAAGAGTGGTAAAATGGTAATTTTTTTTAAAATATCATGAATAACCAAAGTATAAGAAAATAAAATGATTTTATTAGAAAATAAAAAAATAATTTTCATTAATGTAAATTCATGTATAAACAATGCCAATTATAACGAGATTGTGAAATAAACCCTTAAAAAGATCATATAATTGAATTAAGGTTAAATGAATGAATAAAGTATGTGTATAAAATTTAAATAAAAAGAAAAAGATTAAATATAGGGTAATATATTCAATAGTATTTACACACATAATATTAAAATGTCAAAGAGAATGAAGAAGTAATATAACCCAATGAAAAGAAATTGAGTTATGGAATTCTTTACCACTTAGTAAATTTTTAGTCAAAACAACTTAAATGAAATAAATTCAATTTTAAACAATAAATAATATTAATTATTAACAAATATTGTAATTATATATAAAAGATAAATTATATATAGTATATAAAATAAATTATCTGCATAACATTAGAATATGTCTTAATGGATGAAAATCTAGACAAAGCCCATTACCTCACACTTCCTTTTGTTTGAATGTAATTTAACATCATGTATAATAGTTTAATTGTTTTTATAATATAATCATATTAATATTTATAATATGATATATGATTATTTTATAACATATTATCACCCATTCATTAATAATCATTCATTATTCTCATTATTTCAGGTGTTAATTAGATTGTATTCTCATTCGTAGTTTGCCAAGAAATTACACTCATTTTTTATATTTTATAGTTTTATAATATAAACAATAATAATAATGAAATAATTATAATATTTATAGATAAATTTAACTTTTAATAATAGTAAGTAAGATGGTTTTGAAAAATTAATTACGTTAAAACCATGCAGATGAGAAGCCGTATGTACTCATGAGTAACGTTTCATTTTTTCAACGATCATTATGGAAAGGAGGTAAGTAATATTTTTTAACTATATAATGATAAAAATATCATAAATATTATATTATTTTTCAGGTATACTTATATATATCATCAATTTAGTGTGGTGTTGATAAGAGAGTCCCATCACCTTTTGAGGGCGGTAGTCCACACATACATAAACTACATTATCATCCTTCAGTTAGTGAAAAGGTAAGAAAGAAAATGATATATTATATTTTAATAATTATAAATATGTAATAAATATAATAAATTTTTAGTTATATCACATATTATAATTAAATTATCTATATCACCTTCCATGTAAAGCGTTAGTGAAAAATGAATTAAATAACTTTGCACGGGGGTAGTCCTCCGTATACATGAGCAATATTATCGTATCCACTAGGGAATGAACAGTAAAAAGATATATATAATCTAATAACTAAATAGGTAAAATTATGTTCTAATTATCATATATAAAATTCATATTCATCATCATAACCAACTGTGAGAGGTGGTGATGAAAAAAGAATGACATCAATTCGTGAGGCGATAGTCCGCTGAACACACACATGATGATTTCAAAACCCATTTAATGGAAGTGGAGATAGTTATTGACAATTAAAATAATATAAAAACATATTTTTACATGTAATATACTGATTTTATTATATAATCAGAGGATAATAACAATTAAAGTACGTGGGGGAAGAAATAAAATAATAACGCTTGTTGAAGAACGTTACCTATTCCCCGGGAAACCTCCTTATGATTTCACCAAAAACCTTCCAAGATTGAATTTATGAAACAAATAAGTCTTATAAGAATATATTATTGAGGTTATTAAGTAATTTTATTAGGTATTATACTAAGAAAAAGGTAGTGATGTTCTGAAGATGATAGTAGAGGGGGTGACCTTTTATAATTGAGGTGAGTGGAACACTAATAATTTTTGAAAAGAAAACAGTCTACCCACATTGTTTACATTCCAAAAGGGTAAAAATAGATTATTATATATATTTAGACATGATATGGTATAAAATTGTCATAAAATATATTTTTTACAAGTTGTAAATCATTTTAACCCTTATCGTTTTAGTTTAACACTCGACGAGTACATTTTTCCCTTAACCGTGGTAAATAATTTTTACTATTTTTTACTATTCAATTTGTTGAAATATTAATTTGATATTATTAGACAATATACATTTTTAGGATTAAAAATATTTAATCCATTTATAAAAATTCACTTTATATAATTGAAAATTTTAATTGAAAATTAATCTCATAGACGCGATGAGAAAACATTGTTTCAAAGAGACAATATTCAATAATTTACAAATTTTTATATCAAAATTCAATATGATAATGATTAAAACTACCTATATTATTAAAATTATATTATAATTGATTAAATTTTTCTTTAATTTTTTTAAATATAATTTAACTATCTATATGATTTAAAATTATATACAATAATAAATTTAAATTCGTTATTTTTTATTATGCATCGCAGAATGATTTTTTTTTAAAAAATATCAAACATTAAACCTAAGATATTTTGATATTATGATTTCAAAAATTATGTTTGTTTATGAAAATTAAATTTCTAAAAGTGTTAATAATTATTTTTAAATTATTTGGACAAAGCGTGACTAAACCGTTTTTTAGAAAAAAATACAGTTTTTTCTGAAAAAATTTAGAAATATTTGAAATGATTCTCAATTTATACATAATAAATATATATTTATAATATTATAATTTATTTATTAATATTCATACCTTCTAATTTAATGAATATTTTATATTGTTATATTATATTACGGTTCATTTTTACTTGTTGTTGTGTGTTCCACAGGCTATTAAAGAGATCAAATTTAAAGAAATATATTTCATGGGTTATTTAGGATCTAGGTAGTGTGTCACATACTATATAAAATAAAAATTTATTATTTTATAATTTCATGATGTTAAATTCTCCGCACCTTTAATAAATTTCATCCCCATAATTTAATCTTGATTCAGAAATCAATGGTTTGACATTTTGAAGTAACATTGTTGAAACACCCAAATCATAAAAGTGTTAACAAAACTTCCTCTTGATATGAGATAATGTTAAATACGGAGTCCATATGGAATAACACATAAATAGGTTCCCATGTAGGATTTCATAAGTTATAAGTGACGATATGGACATGGAATACAATTTTATATTACTATAGAGAGTGATATAGTTCATTTATCAAAAGAAAGTGATTGATCAATGGCATGTTAAGGACCTAAAAACAATAAATCTATGATAATTTCAAATAACTTGTGTTACACATAAATTAAGGTAGTAGAATAAATATTTTGTTTCAATATCCTTTTTCCTAAGGATGAGGAATTATTTTACTATCTAATGAAATAAGAAAACATACCTACTTGATACATTTTTATTTTATAAACACAATTTAATCCTCTAGTTATAGTCAAATAATTTCCAAATTCATCACTTATTAAATGGAATAAAATTAAAAAAATGATTTTTTTAATTTTATAAACACTAAAATTCACCTTTAATTGATCAGAACATCCATAAAAGCGTGAAAATTGTTTTTGTGTGTCAATGACTATTTTAAAAACCAATTAGTTTAACAAAAGTTATCCAAAATAATACATTAATATCTAAACCTCATAAGTAACAACACTGGTTAAAAATTAATATTTATTAATAAAATAATTTTTCTAAAAACAATGAGATAATAATAATGACATCACATAGGCTAGTGGTAGTTATTAAAACCTTACCATCCTTTGGTTGGGGATTGATGCCCTATAGACTTGCCGAACATGATTGTTTGTCTCAAGGAATATGGGTTGTCCTTTTTCTAAAAACATATTAATATAATTCATATAATGTTACAAAAAAATATAATGTAAATCATTGAAATAAATTTAGTCATTAAACAAATTCTTTGTAATGATTTCAATAAAACTAGTTTTTTTTACGAAGTTTAGTAATATTATTTGAATATTATTAAACTAACATTATTCATCAGATTAACTCAAATGGTTATCAATAAATTTGAACTTATTTCTATAAAATTTAATGTTATTATTAAGGTAATAACTTTTTTATTAAAAAATATACTAAACCAATGGGTCGTATTGCCATAAATTTCTCCCAAAATATCCTTAATCAGGGTAGACCACCATCACATAAAATTTTAAAAGGGGTGTTTAAGACATTGAACTTATAATAAAACTTAAACTCATAACTCCATGATGGAAACCATAACTCTTATGTTAATGAATACATATATGATTTTAAAATTTAACACAATACTTAGACCTTTCATGATACTTATTACTAGAATACCATTGGTAAAATAATTATACTATTTAATACTTGAATCAGAATAAAAAAGTACATTATCCATTTTATTTCAATAAAAGTATTTAATTGGTCTAGAAGTTGACCTTTAGAATAGGGAATTGATTTAGATAATTCCTATATTATCCACATTTAAGTTAATGAACTATAAATAGACCCCTAGTGCGAGATTTACTTCGTTCTATCACAATATTCATTTTTCATCAACAAGACTTTTCTTTATCCCCTTACTTAATACATATAAATCATTTCCCCATTTCATTAAGATAATTCAATAGGTGTCTCCTTCCACATTTCTTCCATGAAAAATGTCACGACCCAACCCTAATGGTCTCGAGCTACAACTACCCCAATCCCGCCTCCATAGGCCAGGGGCTGACGACAAGCGCCGAAGGCGTGAAAATCTCGGGGAGGTCTTTGCCTAAGTACCTGTACACACACAAATCCCACTCAATGCAAAAGTGCAGAGTAAAAAGAAAACCAAAGGAAAAAAAACTATAACCCAACCACAGTCATGCATCAACCTCTAAATAGAAAAAAAGTAAAGTGCTGAAAAGTACTGACAAGATACTGAATAGAAAAATGTAAAAACACACGCCCAACCCGAAAGGTGCCAAAACCCAGAAATAGGTAAATAAAAGTAAACAACTGGTGAATCTCACACCTGAGTGTCCTACTATGACCACTGAATGAAGCCTAAGATCCTGTGTCCTCTATGCTCCTCCGTAGTATCAATCGACCTATCTGTCGTCTGCAAATGCACACCAAGTGCAGAAAAAGCCCAAGCAGGGGTGAGTATAAGGATACTCAGTAGGATGCGTCGAAAGATTGAGGGAGCAACAAAGGAGGTACTAAAACGGTGAGTAGTAGATAGAACAAGGAATAGTTAAAGAGTACATTAAATAGAGTGCAGCTCAACCCAACAAAATAAAGGGAGTAGACTCATCAAACCAAGAGGATCTAGACACGAAAAGCAGGTGGCATAAATCGCATGTCTTCGCCCCTCCTAGAAAGAGAGTACCTGAACCCAAGGAGTGGGAACAAAAGTATGGTGTATATATATATTCTCAATAAGAAACCTGAACGAGTGCTTATGGGGATATCCATATCTAAGCTCAGCCCAGGATAAGTTGCCAACCGTTCAAAGGATATCCATCATTGATGCCCAAATGTCCCACATGTCAAAGCTGTCTCATCGCTGAATCGCACAACCTTGGATCCCGCTCCGGTAACCACGGAGAAAAGTCATTGAATAGACTCATTGAAAGGGATGAGTCTGAAAGAATTCGTCTGGTAACCCACTGCCCAGCCCAACTAGAGGTTAAACCCCAAAAGGTCAGCAGGTGACCCACTGCCCAGCCTTGCTGGAGGGTAAACCCCAAAAGGTAGTCGGGTAACCCACTGCCCACCCCGCTGGAGGGTAAAACCTAAAGTCAATGGGTAACCCACTGACCTACCCTACTGGAGGGTAAACCCTACGGTCAATGGGTAACCCACTGCCCATCCTCACTGGAGGGTAAACCCTGATACACTGGTGGGTAACTCACTACCCAGCCCCACTGGAGGGTAAACCCAAAACTGGTCCGATAACTCCGCATTGCCCGAACCATCTCTGGGTGTCGCTAACATCGCGACCGTGCGTTGTGTCAGAGTTCATAAAAGGAACCTCCGAAAAACACCCTTTCATGTTTCCACATTTAATTAGATCTCGAAAGAGGGCCCACACTCCCAAATAGATTATACCGTTGTAATCCTTGTGAAAAAACATGCGAGATAGATTACTAACTCGCTGGAAACAGACTCCCGACTAAAAAGTTATTCAACCCCGCTTTGTGCCCATATGGCATCTCGTGGGGCCAACACCTCGGTACTAAAAAGGTCAGGTGAACTGCACCATCACGATGCTCTCAAAAAAACATGCTAGAATGACTACTCATTCGCACTGAATGGACATCTGATGAAAAAGTCGAAAAGGCTTCTCACAGCTTAAAAGACGACCCGTGGGGCCCACGCCTCAACTCTAGAATTAATTCCTGAAACCACCATAGACTACATCATCTCGAAACCAGGGTAACAGAACTGCTGACGACGCCAAAAACAGACTTCAGATGTGTTCGTGCCATCCGAAAGAAGGATCCCGACGAGGCGCTAAACAATACTTAACGGTGTGTCGCACCACCGATCCCCCCCGTATCAGGAATTATAAATCCCCAATACCATCTCAAAAACTCTGACATGATCCGAGGACCACACTTCCGTAGCCGACACACAAAACTGACACCCGTAGTGAATGTTACGGGTGTCCGAAGACATGGGGGCTAACCCCTTAGGGCTGGACCGGCCCGCGCCGGCCGGCCGGGCCAGCAGCACCGGCCCGCAGCCCTTCCGCGCGGCCCGACCACTGACCCAAGGTATACTCATGCCGATCAGACCTAGTTCCTAGTATCTGTCCTACATGGAGACCCGCTGAAGGCGGGTCTTGGTCTCCCGCTCGGGGTCGCGCGCCGCGACCCCCGTCGCACCCCGCACCGGCGACCTCCGCCCGCAACAACGGTCCGCCGCCTGGACACCCACCACCATCGCTTGGGAGCCATTCTGCCACTGGCTGGGAGCCACGCCACTGCTGCCTAGGAGCCCGTTGCACCGGCCGCCATCCCAGACCACCTGAACCCCGCTGGAAACCCCTGGAACCACCGGAAAACAAGAATAAATGGCTGGAAATTTTCTCAGGGCCACCCCTGGCGCCCCGGGACTCAGCTTTTCATTCCGAGGAGAGTGTTTGAAAGCTTGGATCAATACCTACGAATCTATGGTCTTTTCTTGATGATTGGACAACTTTTAGATGCAATGAATTTAATTCAAGGAAGATTCATAAATTAAAAACGAAAATGCAAACTCCTACCTCGTTGGGCGTAGCCCGTAGCTTCACGAACGGTCCGCTAGAGCCGCCACCGCCTTTCCGGAGAAGGGGAGGAGCATGAGGGAGGTTTCTCCTTAGCTGAGAGAGATTTTTCCAGGGATAAATGAAGGGGAAGAGTGTGGAGGGGTTTGAGGTGTTTAAGTAGGGAATTAATTAAAATTTAATTAATTCTTTAAACACCTACCAGTAGGACCCATACCCAAACTTTCGGCGGGGTCGGGGTTAAGCCGCCTCTAGGGTAAAATCAACGTTCTGAGCACAATAGAGGTCTCATAATTTTAATCTGAACCTCTGTTCGTAAGTTGAAAAGTTCACTCCTGAGGCCGCTAAATTATGAAAACACCCCTGGTGGCATTTTCCACAGAAGGGACATGCCTACTAAAGTTACACCCCTCCTAGGGTAAACGACACGCTCCGAACTCAACGGTGCCCTTAGTTTTCTCATCTGAGAAACCGTTTAGAAGTTATTCTGTTTATTTGGAATGTACAGTGTGAACGCACTTAAAATTTAATTCTGACCACACCGGAGCTCAGAATCACACACCGTCTGAAGGCCCTACTTTGGAATAACATCAAGAAAATTTCAAAATATTATAGGCTCAAAAACCGGGTTCTTACATAATTCCCTCCTTCAAGTTTATTTTCTCCAAAAAAAAACTACAAAAAAAAACATGGGATACTGAGCCAGCATCTGGCTCTCCCGTTCCCAAGTGCTCTCCTACACCCTCCCATGCTGCCACAATACTTGATCCAAAGGGAAGATTCATACACCTAGTGTCCGCTCTTGCTAGTACTTAATTTCCATCGGGTGCTCCGCAAAGGTGGCTCAATCCTTGATGTCCAGCTCTCCCCAGTCGATAACATGCGTGGGGTCATGCATGTAGTTCCTCAGATGCGACACTTGGAAGACGTCATGCACCCTCTCCAACTGCGGGGGTAGTGCAAGATGGTAGGCAAACTCACCGACCCTGCACATGATCTCAAAGGGCCCAATGAACCTCGGGGATAGATTGCCTCCTTTGCTAAACCTCAATGTTCCACGCCGCGGAGAGACCCTCAGAAAGACATGGTCCCTCGACTTGAACTCTAAAAGCCTATGACGATGATCTGCGTAGGGCTTATGTCTTCTTTGAGGCATCCCCATCTGCTCAATAATGAACTAAAACTTCTCCTTCATCTCCCGAACCAACTCTGGTCCCATGGGGGAGGTCTCCCCAACCTCCGTCCAGCACAAGGGTGACCTGCAGATTCTCTTGTAAAGGGTCTCAAAAGGTTCCATTACGATAGTAGAGTGGTAACTGTTGTTATATGTGAACTCCACCAAGGGAAGGTGATCCTCCCAGCTTAGGCCAAAGTCTAACATGCACGCCCTGAGCATATCCTCCAACACCTAAATAGTGCACTAGGTCTCCTCGTCCATCTGGGGGTGAAAATCTATACGCATCTACAGCCGAGTCCTGAATGCCTCCTGTAGGCCTTGCCACAAATGCGACGTAAACCATGCATCACGGTCAGAAACAATCGTCGAGGGTACATCATGAAGGCAGATGATCTCCCGAACGTACAAATTCCCTAGACTCTCCACCAAGCTCTGCTCCCTGAAGGCAAGGAAGTGTGCCGACTTCATGAGTCAGTCCACTATCACTCAAATGGAATCATGGCCCTTCACTGTGCGTGGAATCCCTGTGACGAAGTCCATAAATATGCCATCCCACTTTCAATCCGGGATATCAAGGGGTTTGCAACGACACTGCAAGAACCAGATGCTCTGTCTTCACCTACTGACACGTAAGACACCAAGAAACGAACTTAGCTACGCTCCGCTTCATGCCAGACCACCAAAACTACCGCTGAAGGTCCCTGTACATTTTCCCCACACCGGGATGTACAACCAAGGGAGAAGTGTGGAACTCCTACATCAACTCCTCCCACATCTCCACTGGTACTACAGATTACCCCTAGAATAGGATCTCATGATTCCCTCCTTCAGAATAGCCATCAGGTACGTCGACCGTGGATATCTGATCACGTAGTACCTCGTTTTTGACATCCCCCGGCTACTACTCTCTCACACGCTCAAGGAGGGAAGGAGTCAACACCATCGACAGCATAAAAGATGTACACTTTTACTCCACCATGGTTAGCCGAAGGGAATCCAACTGCTCTGAAGCTTCCCACACTAGACGGGCCTGGGACTTCCTACTAAGGGAATCTGATACTATATTACCCTTCCCTGGAGTGTAGACTATCTCTAAATCATAGTCCTACTGAAACTCCATCCAGCACCTCTTCCATAGATTCAGATCCCTCTGAGTGAATATTTACTTGAGTCTTTGGTGGTCTGAGTAGACCACAAACCACTCACCCAGAAGGTAGTGTCACTATAACCTCAAAGAGAAGACCACTACTTCCAGCTCCAAATTGTGGGTCGCATAATTCTGCTCATGGGGCCTCAACTAACTCGACCCATATGAAATCACTACCCGCTTCTGCATCAGCACACACCCGAGCCAAGCTCCTGAAGCGTCGTAGTATACCATGAACTCAACTCCCTCTTATGGCAGCCTCAACACTAGATCACTAGTTAGCCTCTGTCTCAACTCTTTGAAGGCATTATGGCACTTATTAGTCCAGGTGAACGGTCTTCCCTTCCGTGTCAATGCAGTCAAAGGGGCATCAATCCTGGAGAAATCTTCCACGATCCTCCTGTAGTACCCTTCCAAACCAAAGAAGCTCCACACCTCAGATGCATTCATGGGTGGTTCCCAAGAAAGCACTGCCTATACCTTTACGGGATATACGGCCAATCCCTGGTCCATAATGACATGCCCCAGAAAGATAACCTCATGAATCCAGAACTGACACTTCAAGATCATCCCATACAACTGGTGCTCCTTGAGTATGTCTAGGACCATCCTCAAATGCTCCGTGTGCTCCTCCTCCATTGCATAGTAGATGAGTATGTCGTCAATAAAGACAACCACAAAATGGTCCATGTACGGTTAGAATATCTGGTTCATCAAAGCCATGAAAATGGTGGGGGAATTCGTAAAGCCAAAGGGCATAACCAGAAACTCGTAATTCCCATAACGACAAAGAAAAGCCAACTTCAGGATGTCAGCCTCACGAACCCGCAACTGGTGGTATTAGGATCGAAGATCAATCTTATAGGCCACATCTCACCTCTCAACTGGTCGAAGAGGTCATCGATCCTTGTCAAAGGGAACTTGTTCTTTATCGTCGCCTGATTCAAGCGACGATAATCCACACAAAGTCGTGGAATCCCATCTAGCTTTTTCAGAAACAAAACCGGAGCTTCCCAGGGGGACACACTGGGCCTGATGAATCCCTTCTCACGAATGTTGTTCAGCTGACGTCATATCTCTCAAAGATATGTGGGAGCCATCCGATAAGCTGGACATGATATCGGGGCAGTCCCCGGCTGCAAGTCAATGCAGAACTCCATCTCTCACCTCAGAGGTAGTCCTAGGACATCCTCCGGAAAGATGTCCATGTAGTCCTCTACAATGGTAGGGATCCAGGTGCCTGTAGCGTCTGCTGCTCCGAGAGACATACTCTCCAACTGATGAGAAAATGGTCGTGGTATCCTTCTCAGAGTACCCGTCTGCTCTGCCATGAGGTCTCGTTCACCAAGGATGGTGAACCTAATCCCATCTGAAAACATGCCTCTGACTCGTCTATGATGACAGTCGATCTGGGCGTGAACCATATAAATCCAATCCATGCCTAGGATAACGTCATAAGGTTCCATCGTGATGACAAGTAAGTACCACGTGAAAATACATCCCCCAAACGACAGTTTTCACTATTTGCAGATAAAGGTCACCAAAGAGGAACTTCTTGTAGGAACCTCGAGGCTATGTGCAGGTGTTAGCGCCTCTACTGGAAGCTCCGACTCCCGTACCAAAAGTAGCGATGCAAAGGAGTGGCTGGCGCCTGTGTCTACTAGTACCGAAGCAAGCGTAGAGTAAACACAAAGCATACCTTAGACTATATCGTGTGTTGGGGGGTCACGAACACCCATAAGTTAAAGCTACCCGCGGCCCCTACCGTCAGCTCCCTGAACCTGACATGGGCCGCCCGGTGCGGGCAGTGGAAGGACCTTGAAATGTCATCCCCAACCTCTAGGTCTTGCCGCTCTGCTTGCGTCGCCTCCTTGAGGTCCACCCTATCCTCACCTAGGGGGTCCCTGGTCATAGAGCTGCCTCTGCCGTTGCAGTGTTCCCACTGCCTGCCACGACTAATCATTACGCCTGGTTGGGTAGTCTCGTGCTAGGTGACCCCTTCCATCACAAGAATAGAACCGTCTCTCTCTTGAATGCCTCAGTGCTCTACGGAGCCACATTAATGTATGACCCTGCCCCTGAGTCTGCTCACGGAAGGGTCTCCTCGACTAAGGCTCTGCTCTCTGCCGCCTACCTGCTACCGAGGACTCTACTCTGTAGTGGCCATTACTAGGCCCTACTAGCTAGATTCCCTCAGCCAAGAATCTCTCTATCACGAGCACCCGCTCTAGCACCCCAGTATAAGTTGGGATGAACATGGGTACTGCACTAGCACAGATCTCCCTGTGAAGACCCTACTCAAACTTCCACGCCCAGAAGTAACTATTGCTGACCATATCTTGCGAGTAGCGTGTCAGATCGGTAAACCGGGCTGAGTACTGTGCCAAAGTCATCCCCCCATGATTCATCTCTAGAAGCTCTTGAATCCAAATAGAACATAAACAAGATGGAGAGTACTCCTCCCCGAACAGATGCTGGAAGCTATCCCACAAGAGAGATGACTCGTCGTGGGTCTGCGTAACCAACCCCAACCAACGCCCGTCCACCTCGAGGAAAAGGCTAGAAGATAGGGCTACCATCTGGTCTGCTTGTGTCTGTACCAGCCTGAAAAGTTGGTCCACGGACTCGAGGCAGTCTTCCGCTGCCTGGGGATCTAGGTCCCCACGGAACATCTGCGACCACTGATGCTGGAAGTCTCAAAGCACACTCAGCCTGCGCTAAACCTTGACCTGTGCTGCCAGTACTAACTGCCGATCTCCATGTGGAGGGGATATTTCTGAAGCACTGGGAGTGAGAGGATCACTTGAGGGTCCATGAACTGTTGTCTTGTCGCTCTCCAGGCCGTCGTCGTGAACTGGAGAGGGTAACCTGGATGGCTGCTGTTGTGGGGGCATCTTGAAAATTATCAAGGATTACTGCGATCAGATGAGCGTATATATATATATCAGTAATAAAAACAGGGAGCTGACTCAACAAGGATAGTCAAATACTCAATCCTACAAGATGAATGTTCCAAAGTTCCCTGCAATAAATATCTTAGCGTGCCAAGTCAACAAGCGGGTTACCAGGGTCCTGGTGAATGGATACGTCGACTTCCCATACCATCACTGGACTCCCTGGCATGAGTGATGCTATCAAGAAACGTCGACACTATTTCCCCAAATACCAAACAATTCCGTTTTAGGGACGTTCGAACAACTCCCCATGGAACGAACAACCTTTGATACCACTTTGTCACGACCCGACCCTACCGTTTTTGAGCTGCACCTACCCCAAGCTCGCCTCTATAGGCCCGGGGCTGGCGACAAGCGCCGAAGGCGTAAAAATCCCGGGGTGGCCTTTTTCTATGTACCTGTACACACACACAACCCACTCAATGAAGAAGTGCAGAGTAAGAAGAAAACCAAAGGACAAACAACTATAAACACACCACAGTCAGGCATCAACATCTAAATAGAAAAAATGTAAAGTGCTGAAAATTACTGACAAGATACTGAATAGAAAAAGGGAAAAACATGTGCCCAACCTGAAAGGTGCCACAACCTGGAAACAGGTAAACAAAAGTAAACAGCTGGTGAGTCTCACACCTGAAAGTCATACTACGACCGTTGAACGTAGCCCAAGCTCCTATGTCCTCTACGCTCCTCCATATTCTCGATCAACCAGTCCGCCATCTATAAGGGCACACCAAGTGCGGGCAAAGACCAAGTAGGGGTGAGTATAAAGATAATCAGTAGGATGCCTTGAAAGATCTAGGGAGAAGAAAAAGAGGTATCAAAATGGTGAGAAGTAGATAGAACAAGTAACGGTGAAGGAGTACAATAAAAAGAGTGCAGCTCAGCCCAAAAAAAGAAAGGGAGTAGACCCGTCCAACCAAGAGGAGCTGGACACGGAAAGCATGTGGCATACACCGCGTTTCTTCGCCAATATAATAAGGAGAGTAACTGAACCCGAGGAGTGGGAAAAAAGTAGGGTATATATATATGCTCAACAAGAAACACGAACGAGAGCATAAGGAGATCTCCACCTCCAAGCTCAGTCTATGATAAGTCTCCAACATTTAAAAGGATATCTATCACTGATTCCCAAATGTACCGCACATCAAAGCTATCTCATCGCTGAATCACACAACCAAGGATCCCGCTCTGGTAACCACGGAGAAAAGTCACTAACTAGCCTCATAGAAAGGGCTAAGTCTAAAAGAAGTCATCGGGTAACCCACTGCCTAGACCAACTGGAGGGTAAACCCCAAATGGTCGTTGGGTGACCTACTACCCATCCCTGTTAGAGGGTTAACCCCAAAAGGTCGTCGGGTAACCCACTGCCTAGCCCCGCTGGAGGGTAAACCCTGAACTGGTCTGATAACTCCACATTGCACGAACCATATCTGGGTGTCGCTAACATCGCGACCGTGCGTTGGGTCGGAGTGCATCAAAACAACCTCCAACAAACACCATTTCATGTTTTAAAATTTAATGTGATCTTGAAATAGGATTTGCACACCCAAACAGATTACATTGTTGTAATCCTCGCAGAAAAACATGTGAGGGAGACTACTTACTCGTTGGAAACGAACTCCTGATGAAAAAGTTATTCAACCCCACATTATGCCCATAAGACATCTTGTGGGGCCCACACCTTGGTCCTGAAAAAGGACAGGAAAACTACGTCATCACGATGCTCTCAGGAAAACATGCCAGAACGACTACTCATTCACCCCGAACAAACTTCTGATGAAAAAGTCGCAAAATGATGCTCACAACTTAAAAGACAACACATGGGACCCACACCTCAACTCCAAATTCAATGAATGAAACCACTATGAACTACATCGTATCGACCCCAGGGTTACAACTCCACTGAATGCACCTAAAATGAACTACAGATGTGTTCACCCCATCCGAAAGAAGGATCCCGGTGAGGCATTAAACAATACTTAAAGGTGTGTCGCGCCACCAAGCCCCCCGTCTAATGAATTAAAAATCCCCAAAACCATCTCAAAAACTCTAACTTGATCCTAGGACCACGTTTCCATAGACAGAATGAAAAACCGACACCTGTAGTGAATGTTACGAGTGTCCGAAGACAAGGGGGCTAACCCCTTGGGCCTAGAACGGCCCGGTCCAGCTGGTCCACCCGGCCAGGGCCAGCCTGCGGCCCTTCCGCACAACCTGGCCACTGACCCATGGTCCACTCGCACCGAAAGGCCCTCGTGGCAGGTCACTGTCTTGCATGGAGACCCACCGAAGGCGGGTCTCAGTCTCCCGCTTGGGGTCGCGTGCCACGACCCCCGTCGAGCCCCGCACCGGTGACCTCCGCCTGCCACACGGGTCCGCCGCCTAGGAGCTGCGCTGGCACTGCCTAGGAGCTCTCCACACCATCTGCCATCCCAGACCACCTGAATCCTGAAATAATCCCTTGGAACCACCAGAAAACAGGGAAAGATGGCCAGAAAACATCTCGGGGCCACCCTAGGTGCCCCAGGACTCGGATTTTCGATTAGAGGAGAGCATTGGAAAGCATGGATCGATCCCTATGCATCTATGGTCTTGGATCAAAGACTGGACAACATTTCAATGCAATGAATTTAATTCAAGGAAGATGCGTAAATTAAAAACGAAAATGCAAACTCCTACCTCGCTGGGCGTAGACTATAGCTTCACGAACGGTCCGCCGGAGCCACCACAGCCTTGCCGGAGAGGCGGTGGAGCTTGAGGGAGGCTTCTCCTTAATTGAGAGAGCTTTATCCAGGGAGAAATGAAGGGGAAGAAGGGGGAGGGGGTGGAGCTGTTTATGTAGGGAATTAATTAAAATTTAATTAATTCTTTAAACACAAACCAGTAGGCCCTATACCTGAACATTTGGCGGGGTCGGGTTTAAGCCGTCTCATGGATAAAATACACGTTCTGAGCCCGATGGTGGTTTTGGAATTTTAATCCGAGCTTCCGTTCAGAAGTTGTAAAGTTCACCCCCGAGGCCTCTAAATTATGAAAACACCCCTAGTGGTGTTTTCCACAGAAGGGCTGCGCCCGCGAATGTTACATCCCTCCTAGGGTAAATGACACACTTTTGACTCAACGGTTCCCTCAGTTTTCTCATCCGAGCAACTATTTAGTATTTATTCTTTTTATTTGGTGTTTTCCGTGTGAACACACTTAAAATTTAATTCTAGCCACACTGGGGCTCGGAATCACATGTCTTCAAAATGCCCTACTATGTAATAACATCAAGAAAATTTTAAAGTCTTGTAGGCTCAAAAGCTGGGTTCTTAGAAAAAATATCGGGCCTTCTTTTCACTATGGTCTCTCCACTCAAGACCTTAAGGAACTCTATACTTCTCTTCTTGGTTGATTATTGGAGTTGGTTAATTAATGTTTTAGTCATATTTTGAGAAAACTAGCTAGGCATTATCCCAAAATAATTTACTCTTATCATTATCCCATTTGGATAATCATAGTCAAAACATCATCTTTCATATTCAATTTTAACTTGATTCCTTTAGGTTTCATCCATTGACTAGAACCAAAATGTATATTTTGAGAAATAATAATCGTAGTTGGAATACTATATAATCATTTAAAGAATATTTAAATCATGAATATTTATTTTTAAAATCAAAGTCACCTTAAGATTAACATTGGCCATTCATTTAATCAAATCCTTCATAATGGTTTGTAATGAAAATGTGAATTATCATAAGAATATCCCCTAGTAGTGTCAAACCAAGTCCGTAGTAAGGCCTATTATCATGCACCATGAGATTATTGGGTCAAGCCTAATCTTCCCTTTTCAGATTTATTACCCCTAGGTATAACTATTGAAAAACCACGTCCACTTATGTTATCCAGCCATGGAGGTATTTATCGTAAAACCATATAATATATTCATTACAAAACCATAGGATATTTTTCTATACATATCCTATATTTCTATCATATGGATATGTTCCCTAATATATGTTTTCCTAAATCTAGTGCCCAAGGATTATATTGTAATTCCTCTAATAGAAACAATAGATACCCCAACCCTAGAAACCTGAAGAAGGTGTGTACTTTATTACATTAGCATATGACTCATGGAATCACATATCAAAAGACTAGATAGTTGAGTAGCCTGAGTAAAATAGATACATACATGTTTCTCATATTATATTTCAAAACATAAATCACAACATAATTTTGTTTCAAGAATATAATTATTACCTCTAAAATATCATGGATTATCAGACATGGTACACTTCAATGATTACTGAGAAAGGATGAAAAATTGGGATGAGTTCAAATTATTAGTAAGGTTTTAGAATAGTATATGTTATTATGAATCAATAAGAATAATCAACATGGGAAGGTAAGTAACTGATCATAAATGCCATTTAAATTACTTGACTAGAATAATCAATATAAAGTTAATTAACTAAAAAAACTTTCCAAAGAATCAATAACATAACTATTTTAACTGGAAAATGAATAATTAATATAGAAATGAAAATAACTAAAAACACATTTAATTTAATCAATAAATTGAAAATTAAATTCTGCCAAAGATAATATCCTCATGAAAATGTTATAAATAATTATATATGAATTATTAATGATGGAAATTCTTTGTTATTGGATTTCATGGTACTATAAATCATGATACCTCTACCATCATTTCATTTCATAATATAGTTTCAAATTATTGGTAAAAAATATTTAATTCTAACTTACAGGTTTTTCTCATGAGACCCACCTCTGCATCGAGGGGCTATATAATTTTGGGACCCATCAGTCACTATAGGTCCAAAGCATTCCTCATATATTGACTATTTATTTAATTCATGAATCAATATTCCTTATTAATAAATATTAATATTTAGTAAATAATATTTATTTATTAATATTTTTCAATTAATCAAATAATTATCAACGTATACACCGTATGAAAATTGGAATACTATTTATGAAATAATCATATTAATTATACAAGGAATATTGATATTTATGATAAAACTCATATTTAAAAATGATATATTTTTTATGAAATAATTATATACATGATATAATTAATATATATATTTAATTTTACAATGATAAAAAGAGAGTGAATGATTCAAAGAAAAGTTGATGACCATAAAAAAATGGATCATGAAATTGAATTTCAATACTTTAATTTCCCAAAATGATCATAAAAAATCCAAATATAGAAACATTATTACATAAATTTGACATATCACTAGTGGATGATATGTAAAATAAAAGGTTTTATTTAATTGATGAATAGAAATGACATAAAAATATCCTTATAATATTTTTGGGGAAAATAACCTCTTTTACATTGAAAATAATTTTAAAACTAAAACTTATTTTTTAAAAGTATATTTCTTTGAAAATAAAAATTTATACTTATATAATATTAAATAACACATTTTAGTGGTCATGAAGGCTAGAAATTTTGTTCATGTTTCACATATTAAAACAGATATTTCTTTCACTTTTTCAGTAAAATCCAAACAAGATTTTTTTGAAAATTTCATGAATATTCTACTAATTATATTTGTAGTAAGTAATCATGGGTAAAATTTTCTTTAATAAATTATTTTTAAAATTTGATAAATATTTTTTATATATTATTTGAAAACATGGTTTTAGAAGAAAAAATATTTTTTACTAAAGAGAGAAATGAAGTTGTTTTTTTTTTAAAAATTGAAATTATTTTAAGTAATTATTTTTTAAAAAATGGTTCTATAACCTAAAAATATAATGAATAATAATTAGAGAATAAAATGAAATGATATTATTAACAAATGATAAAATAATTTCCTTCAATTTAAATTCAATTATAATCAATCCCGATTAAAAAGAATATTTGAAAAAAACCCTTACAATGATTGCAACGTTGAATTGAGGATTAATCAATTAATATATTATGAGTATCAAAATTAAATACACATAAAACATGTAAATACAAAATAATATATCCATAAGTCGTTATAAACATAATATTAAAATTTAAAAGGAAATTAAGAAGTAATATAACCTAATGAAAAGAAATTTAGTTATTAATTCGTCACTACTTTTTAAATTTTACGGTAAAATAAATTTAGGTGATATAATTGACATTGAAACATAAAATTCAGTGAATTATTATTAAATCAGGACATTAAATTTTCAAGAGAAAGTATGTACACTATATGGAATAAATTAGGTGTAAAAAACTATAATAATCCTCAATAAAGGGAAATTGGGACAAAGTGCCTTACCTCATGCGTTTTTTTAGTTGAAACTGATTTAGGATTCCCATATAATGGTTTAAAGATTACTATTATTTTATAAATAAATAATATATTTATTTACAATAGAATAATATATATATTTATAATACCATATATAATATTTTTCTACTATCCTATCATACTTCTCTTAATTATATTTCATTATTTTCATTGTTTCAGGTGTTAATTTCCTTATATTCTCATTTGTGCATTGTCATGAAAGTTCCAGTTTTAGGGAATATTATATAGTTTAATCATATACTTAATAATATTTTTGAATTAATTATAATATTTATACATAAATTATAATTTTAATAAAAATCATAGAATTTGGTTATGAAAAAATCAATTATGTTACGACCATAGAGACAATAGGCTGTATGTACTCATGGTTAGCATTTCCATTTTTTCAATGATCGATATAGAAATGAGGTATATAATATTTTTACTTTATATAATGATAATAATATCATAAATACCATATTAATTATTTAAATATACTTATATACACCATCAATGTAGTGTAGAGATAAAAATAGAGTCACATCATTTTGTGGAGGTGGTAGCCCATATGTACACGAACAACAATATCAAATTACAATGAGAGAAAAGGTAAGGAATAATATTATATATTATCTTTTAAAAATTATAAATATGTAATTAATATCATAATTATGTCATTTATATCACATATAATCATTAAATGTATCCTTATCATGTTCTATGTAAGGTTTCTGTGAAAAAACGAATCACATCACTTTGCGCTGCAATAATTTGTCGTACACATGAGCAATGTTATTGCATCCCCTAAAAAATGCAATGTAAAAAAAATTTATATATTATATAATGAGACCAAAGGTATAAATATGTTATAAATACCATATATGTACTTTATATCCACAATCCTTGTAAAGACCCAAATATTGACGTACATGGACATTACATTACTTTTGAGGAATATTTAATACATGACAAAAATAGGCACCAAAATATTGTATTAGTTTAGTGTCTTTGGAAACTCGGAACGTAATCTTATTATCATGGTGAAAGATCTTCCACATCTCCCATAAAGATATTCTCCTTTTGGTTTTCTTACCTAAAACCTTTCTTTATATCATGGGGAAACGTAAACATTAAAAGGGTGATCTCAAATGCTCAGTAAGGGTAAACATAGAGAACATAAAACAATCCAAAAACGTTTGAATGAAAAAACTTGAACATAAAATCTAAACATCAAAATCTTGATCAAATACATAAATCTTGGAAGTACGTAAGGCATATATCAAAATGGATCATCAATCATGATAAAATAGCATGGGAATAAAGCATGTAATTTTAGAAACCATTAAGCACTTGTCATGATTTCCATAGTAGACAAGGAATTTCTGCCAAGACCATCTTAGTGGACAAAGTCCGTTTCTGAATCGAGTTCACTCCTCATTCCAGTCCTTTATCACTGAACCAAATTAACTTACCATTCCAGCCATGTCTATCTCATGAGATATAAATCTTTACCCAGTGCATTGGAGGGAGATATAGGTCCCACCCATCTCATATTTAAATTGTTCTTATGTGTGCCCCAAAAAAATCATAAATCATTCATCATGACCCAAAGAATAAAATTGGTTTCATAAAAATCATCCCATAATAAAATAATCCATATAAAACAAATGAATATTATTTCATCATACGAAAATTGAAACCATGTAAATCATAGAGACATTATACTTGAAACATACACATATGAAATAATGTCACCTTAGATGGAAAATGGTTTTGATAAAACACTTGAAATGAATTCTTGTGGAAAATATCCTTTCATCTTCAAAATAATTTTCTTTTAAAAAATTTCCTTGAAATTTTAAATGAAAAGGATTTTGTTGAAAATATTCATGAAATCTTGCAGAGTATGCTTTATGTAAATAAGGCGTTATGAAATCTTAAAAATCCGTTCACGCCGTATAAGTTAAAAAATAACATTCTTCCCGTACTTTTTCCAGAAAAGTCAAAAAAAGTTTCTTGTATGGTAAAAAAATGAAAGATTTCTTTCATAACATGTGGTAAAAGTAAAAATTGGGTAAAAATGACATTAAAAATACATGAATTTTTTTTTATAAAACATGGACATGGATGATAACAAAAACCCCAGTAAATACTTACGAATAACAATCTCAGATAAGAACGAGATTGGAATAGTTATCCCTTACCTTATGTCTGATATTCTTCGTATGTATTCGAACCTCCTGTATAATGATTTAAATAATGTCATTGACTTTTTAAAAAATAAAATTCATTTTTATGATATCATATATAGTTTACTTATGACTTTATATTACCCATTCTTTTGTAAATTCGATGTAAAAGCAACGATTTGTGTAAAATTGTTTCATTTATTGTACGTGTTTCGACTTGTTGTTCATGATATTATTACTTATATCCTGATTTAATTAATTCCAGAATTTTAAAAATGATTTATATATAATATATATTCATCATATACATATATATATGTGATAGATCGATAAATGGAATGAAATACACCGTTCATGGAGACGGTAGACCGTACGTACGCATGAACGCTGTTTTTTTTTCCTTATTGAATTGAATGGAATTAAGTAGATGATATACATATATATATATATACACATAAATCCAGTATCATTATTATGTCATATATTTCATTATTATTCATTATATATTCTTTATAATTATTCATGAATGGTTAACATGGAGAATGGATCTCATTGCGTCGTGGAGACGGTAGTCCGTACGTACGCACGAGCGAGAATATCATTCTCATGATCATGGAATTGTATTGAAGTGTATGTATAATATTTATGAATCAATATCACTTTAAAATAATCATATATAGTTATTTATTTACACCATTATACCCATCAAAGTAAGGTGGTGGTCGAAAATAGATTACACCACGGCGTGGAGACGGTATTCCGTACGTACGCACACGCAGTGATTTCATTTCCCATAGGATGGATAGATGGTGAAATGAGGTTTTTTCATATTTATAATAACATATCAGTATATAATTAATACTTATGTTATTACTCTATAATCAGACAACTAAAGAAGAATAAGTATAAGAATAAAGAAACTTGAGAGAATCGGAAGTAGAGATTGCCTCTTCTTCGACGCACCTCCTTCAAGATTCCTCTTAAGGAAGTAGAGATGGTATTATGAGAAGTCCAGAACCTCAAGAATTTATCTAGGGGAGTGGATAAGATAAATGGGCAGGTGTTGGATGATCTTGAAAGCTCAAAATTGTGTAAAGATAAGAGGGAGAAGGTGCCCTTTTATAATGGAGGAGAGGGGCACCTTAGGAAAAAATTAAAATATTATTTTATAATAATGTCATATTCGGTTTATAATAGCTAAAAATTAATTTATTTCTAATATAAAGTGGGTATGGGTCTAAATAATCTAAATCAATAGGTTTTAGATAAGTTTAGGTTACTATTTTATCCTTATCATTTAGATTTAACTCTAAGTTAAACAATATAACTTTTACCATGTCTTCTTGTTTTCTTACACTATATGGTTAATAAACTTACTATAACCAGCCACTCAAACCCCAAGTGGTTCATTATTAATATATATAACCTTATCTAAGTCATTTGGCCGAACCTTAGATTTTTAGGAATATAATAACAATTAATAATATAATATTTATTTTAAAAACTATTTTATGTCAATTTTGAAACTATTTGGTAATTGATTTTTTTGAAAATCATTACAGCATTATTAGTTCTAAAAAAGAAAATTAAATAAATAATAATATTTCATATTAACCTATAAAATTATTTTAATTGATAAAAATTCTCAAATTACAATTATATGGGTTTCTATAATATCAATTAGTTTAATATTTCATATTTTAGGTAATTAATTCATCACCATTGTTTATAAATAACTTACATTATTTAATGTATAAAAATTATAAATAAAATACCATTAGGTAGGAAATATTTTTATCTTTCTAATTAATATTTATAGTCGAATTTATCGTATTTATAACCCTATATTAAATTTTTTTAGTTATTAAACGTTGATTTTAACTATTTTAACTCTTCTTTAAATAATATAATATGAAATGTCCTAATCTAATCCAAGTGGACCTACATGGTCATATTTTATTCCTAAGGTTTTTTCCAGTCGAATTAAACTTATCTAATAGATTTATTACATGTGTTAGGGTAATAATAATATCATTTTCCCCTTAACTACCCTATTTACTTTTAACTGTGGCAAATAAAAGTAAAACGTTACTATTCACGAAAAATAATTTTTATCTTATTGACCCACATTTTACTCATTGATATTAACCACGTCCCTCTTATTTTCTAAATTCCACTCACAGAAGCATTAAAATTATGTTTTATGTTAATTTTCAAATTCTCCTAGGAGGTGGGTAAAAGACGGTGAAAAGTTCAATAAAATTTTAATATATCTAAAATTATTATAAAATGAATCAAATTATAAGGCCCCAGCCTTAAACCTTACTTAATATTGAATTAAATGAATAATTCACGTTGAGGATCTTTTCAGGTTTAGAGTTTTAGAGAATTAGAACATAACTATTACATCTCAAAAGATTACAAAGTAGTCACTTCTACTAAGTTTAAAAAAAACTCTTAAAAGAAACATGTCTAGTTCCATGTTTTATATAGCATGACATTCCCTTGATCCCATCCTTGACCTTATTCAACATTAAGTCCTGTGAAAAACATTTCAAAAAAACTTGGGGTGAGCATAAAAATCTCAGTAAGGGATACACAAAGAATGAAAACTGTTAGTTTTACAAACATCAAGTAAACCATGTATACTCGATCAAAGTAATACCTTCACCCTCATGAAGTAGTAAAAACTCTTCACTGAATAAAGTATCATTACTTACCTTTTTGTAATCACATGATTACCGTAAAACCCATATAAAGAACACATAACATATATAAAGGTAACTTGGGACATAAACATACTTAAGTGGAATAACCATACGGTCGACTTCCACACATATCACTTAATGGAATAGCCATACGGCCAATTTCCATACATACTTAATGGAATAGCCATACGGCCGACTTCCATACCCAATGCATTGGAGGTTATAACGTTACCACCCGTCCTGGTATTCACGGCACCACCCGTCATATGGTTTATAACGTAACCACCCGTTAAAATGTCCAAGTACCAGTATAAAATCATAAAACATAAAACCAATATAAAGGAATGATAACATTTCCACATTTCAATCACAATATATCATAAATATATTGAAATAATAGAATCCTTTTTCAAAACCATTTTCAATACCAAAATACATAAAAGAGTATATGGTATTTATTTTATTCTAAAAACATTACGGCTTGTTGAGAAAGCCAAAGACCAAATAATACTCACGGCGGCGGAAAAGGTCGTTGTCGCCGCGTACGTTAAAAGAAACATTACTTTTTTTCGTTTTGTAAAACGCTTCATAGAAAAAGATTCCTTTTGTATAAAAGTAAAAGTCAAAGGGGTTTATACACCGTATAAAAGAAAGTTGTGTATAAAATGAAATATGCCTCAATGAAAGGAGATTGAGACGAAGTCCCTTACCTCGGGTCCGACTTGACTCGATCGTTCTTTAATGTCCTGAATAATAAACATGAGTTAATTTGTACTTTCTTAAGAACCTTTTTCAAGTTCATTATTCCTTTTGTATCACTTATTGCCATGTTATAAACATTATGTAACCATTTAAGTTAATAATGTTTGTTTTGTCGATATTTGGTTCTTAAGTCGAAAGTGGACTTCTTACAATTACATGTTGTTCGTGTGGTCAAAGGTTATTTATATCCAAAATTCCATTCCTGATTTGGATAACATATATATCATATATATCCAGCATATACATGTATTCATAATATTACATAATCATTTAGGGGTAAGAAATGAAATGCACCGTTCATGGAGACGGTAAGCCGTACGTACGCATGAACGCTACTTTCATTTCTATCTCATACTTTAATGGAAAGAAATAATAATGATATAGAAGTATATTATAATTCCAGTATAATATCATATATAATAACTTTAAATCCCTCCTTTACACATCCCACATATGGCATTAACGAATCACATCACTTTGAGGGGGCGGCAGTCCGCACTTCCTTAAATGAAGATATCGTGTTTACCCATAATGGAAACCATAAAGGTATGCCCAAAATGAAAAATACAGAAGCTTAAAGAAAAAATAAACATAATATATATCATATATAAAAATAGTGACATTATAATGGCCACCCTTGAAGGTGTTAAATGAGTATTGAACAATCATCGTTTCGGGAGGCAGAATTTCGCCATCCACGGAAACCGAATGTTCTTTAACCATTTGATGTAGTTGTGTGAGAGTGTAGCTCGAATAAATATTATAAAAACATCCTAGTATATTGAAGATACTTGTGTTGTTACAAAAGAAGTAAATAAAATAGAGTTTAGAGGGTTGGAGAAGCAAAATAAAACAAATGAACAAGAGAGAATAAATTACCTTTAAAAGTGTAACTCCTTTTGATTTGAGCCTAAAGGCTTCCTTTGAAAGGATTTTGCCCAAAGGGAATCCTCTAGGATGAGGAGAGGGATGTGGAGAGAGTAAATGGGCAGGGTTTGGCCGATCCAAAGGCTTGAGGAGTGTGTGAAATGAGGTAGAGATGAGGGCCTTTTATAAGAGGAGAGGAGGGGCACTTTTGGAAAGTAAAGAAATATTACTTTATTTGAAAATGTGTTTCGGTTTTAAAAGGTCACAAATTGATATAATTAGTGGATAAGGTGATAAGGGTTTGAAATCCACCCATCCAATAAGTTTTGGACATGTGTAGTTCATAGATTTTACATTATCTTTCCATTTTATTTAAATCGTCAAATAATTATGTCATCGCTGCATCATTATTATGTCATAAATAATTTAATTTATTTAAAGTCTAAAAATTATAAAAAAATTACTATGATGTAGGAAATCTTTTTATCTTTACAATGATTATTTATAATCAAAACTCTGATCTTTATAACCCCATGTAAAAATTGTTTTTGTAAAACATCTCTTGTTTGTGTCATTTTTACTTTAACATTTAATAAAAAGTTATTTATGTCATAACCCAACCAAAGTGTCTCCATGGGGTCCCCAAGATGACCCATGGCTTTTATTGGTCGGCCATGACACAACCAATAATGTTGGGACATGTGTCTAGGTCATTTCATATTATTAAAGCATTATTTATACCTTAAACTACACTAATTACCACTAATCGCGATTAAGAACTTAATAAGTTATTATTCACCAAAAAATTATTATAATCTCATTGAACCACATTTTACTTCTTAATGACAACCATGTATGTCGGATTTTTGAAATTTAAAACACAATGATGGAAAAATTTCATTTAAACGGAAAATCAGTCTTTATAAGTACCACTTAGTGGTTTCACTATTCATAAAAAATTGATGTTTTTCGGAAAATTACCAAAAATTAACCCTAAGCTATATTTGATATTACGAATTCAAAAATGAAGTCTATTTTACAAAATTAAATACATATAAGTCACATTAATTAATTTAATAATTAATTTCTGCTGTTAGAGAAAATAGCGTGTTTTTATAAAACAATAAGTATCAAAAGATTGACACTAGTTTAAGTCCGATTTCAAAGTGAAATTAATTCCAACAACCACTATTAGATTTAATGGTAAAAATATTTTCTAATTTCAATTTAAAACCAATTAAAAAGATAATCTAATCATATAAATAAATTATATTAAAAAGAGGTTTTGAATTAAAATACAACATTTTACACTATTCATTAAAAAAATGAACTTTATCAGAATGGTACCAAAAATTTACACAAAGTAAATTTTGATGTCCCGATTCTAAAGAAGAGTTATATTTTGTCCAATAGAATTTATAAGATCGATCAAAACTATATTTAATGAAGGTTTTCTGTCAAAAGGTGATAAGTGGACCTTTCGTGAAAATTAGGGTATAAATGCCTAAAATTGAACTCTTTCCGTATTTTAAGCCTTTATCTCTTATTGGGTAAATGTAAAAACATTTAAAAACATATATAATCATATTTTAGTTATTTCCATCCATTCCCGCCAGTAAAACGGCTACTCGTTAACTAACATTTAAAATAATATTATTTTATTACTTGTGTGCAACGTAATTTTTCAAAGAAACTCATCGTTGCTTATCGAGTACGCTATTGAACGTAGAAACCCCTTTTAATTAAAATTAATATTTAATTCATAAATATATGAAAATTATATATTCTTTAATTACCTGGGATGTTACACAAATGAATTAAATTGAACTTATATAGGTATTATTTATCAATTTTGACCTAAAATAAATTTAAATAAAATAAATAATTATTTAAATAAAAAGTCGGTTTTTAAATAGTAACATAGTGTTTTCACTATTCATCAAAAATTGAATGTTTTCAGCAAAATACCAAAAATTCACCCTAGGAAAATTTTGATATTCCGAATCCATAAATGAAGTCCATTTTGAAAGATAAATTTTTTAAAATTTCAAAAAGTGGGTATTACTATTAATAATGGATAGTTCAAAATAATAGTATAAAAATATCTCGTTTAGTGAAACATGGTATTGAGTATAACACACGCTATCGTGGAAGGTCGCGGTTGAGTGTAATGAAATCCAGGTCAGGGTTTCATGTAGTGCAAGATTAATTTGTTGTTGCGTATAATAGATTCCAAAAATATTTCATTTATACATTGAATATATATATATATATACACACTCAATGTTGCGTAAAATAACTTATATCAAACGAACATGAAATTGTGTGCAACACGATCCAAGATTAGTGTTGTGTATACTGCAATCTAATATGGTGTTGCGTATAGAACAAGCTAATTTTGGTGTTGCGTACAACACAAGACATCAATGAAATTAAAAATAACAATTCTCATAAAATCTCGGGTTGTTACATTCTACCCCCCTTAAAATCAATTTCGCCCTAGAAATTCGTCGGTGTTATAAATCTTTTACTAGATGAAATTTTCTTTAATAGAATCCCACCTTGTAAAAAGGAATACTAAAGCTTAATTTTAAAATGTGGAGTATGAAACATAACGGTTACACAAATTAACTCAACACTGGGTTTCCACATAGGAGAACATAGGTGAAAATATGGATATGGAAGGGAAATATATCCATCAAGGTTTGATAGAGAGTGGTAGAGAAAATGGCTATGAAAAACCCAAAAATCATAAAGCCATAAATTTGTGATGATCTAAGGTACCATTTGATTCATCGTATATGAGGACACTAGAAAAAAAAATTTGGTTTTCAAGATCATTTCCCTAAAATTGAATAATTTTAATAAGAAGAAATACATACTTTATTTTGGTACAATCTCACCATTGTTCGTGCCTTGAACAATTTCAACTTCATCTCTTAAAGAAATGAAGTTGAATTTTTCATTCATGAAGTGTTAGCAGATCATTTGATAGAATGATCAGTCATTCTATCTCTTTCAAAAAAAGGGTAGAAACATTTATCAAATATACATAAGTCCATCTTTGGTGAGGTTAATTGTATATGATTCCAAAAATGGACTTATACTTCATCTATCATACCACTTAATAAAATTAATCTAGTTTCTACTAACCAGGGACTTCTTGTAGGCCAGTGGTAGGCGATAAAGGCCTGTTTCACTTCAGTTGTGGGTTTGATTCCCACATCCTTGTCCGACGCGATGGGTTGTCGACCATCCTACAGGTTGTCCATTTTCTAAAACTACATTATTATAACATTCCATAAATAATATCAAAAAAATTTCTAGCCCTAAACAATTCTATCTGATGTCCAACTTAATCCATTCCAACCTTTAAGCTTATCGAAAATACTTCTGTCCAATCTTATAGTATAAAGAAAATGATTACTAGAAATCTCATTAACCAAGCATGTGAATACCATCATTTATCCCCTATATATCATATGATATATCTTGTTGGTCCAATTAAAAACATTTGAATACCTTAATCATGTATTCTCTTTAAAACGGAATACCCATTGAACTATAGTAAAAACATGAATGTTGTCAAATGTTAACTCTTTCCACATCCCAAAATCCCAAAATTTCTATACACTCAAACCAAGATATCACTTTGTCCTTATATCATTCATTAGCTCATCAATACTATAAAACATATCATTATCTCCTAATCCATTCATTATTAGCATATCATCTACTTTCCAAAAATATATGAATTAACCTTTCATGGTTACCGGTACCATTCAACATATACTTTTAAATAATTTAGTAAAAAAATAGTGTAATAATCCTTAGAAGTTCCTTTATTCCATAGTACAATTAAATTACCTATACAACATAACTCTTGATAAAAATACAATCATTACACCACCTTCTTAAACCACTTACTGAGCTTCGTCATTTCTTTCATCTCATATATCATTTGTAGTCTCTTCATCATCATCAAGATAAATAATACCCATACGACCATGCTGATTCTTTCATGAGATTTTACCTTAGGGGATTGGTTTAAATAATGCCCATACATTCCACATTTAAAACATTTAACCATTTTTGATGTCTTAGCAATACCATTATCCTGGTTCGTGGTGTTAACTGAACCTTTTCCTTTACAATTACTGGCTTTGTGTCCTTCTTTTCCACACCCAAAGCATCTTCCGGTTCCTTTGAAACATTCTCCCTGATGCCTCGTCCCACATGATTTACATGAGGGAAATTGAACTTTCTTTCCTCTACGATCATCATGAAACTCCATCTTTCTCTTATTAGATAAGTCGAGATACTTACCAAAGTTGAGATTATTGATCATATTATGATATTTCTGATTAGGAATAATAACGATTTTTGGACTTCCAGATCCAATTTCATTTGGTTTCTCATTAAGAATATCATTCCATTGTATCTAATATCCTCCATTATCGTGAATCTTCCTGTTTCTAGCCATTTTCTAAAACCCAAAAAGAATTGTGTGGGTAGAAAAAATCATGCTAGGAAAACAACATAATAAAGGGGGAGTACCTTCAATATATAACACCTTAGGTTTAATTCTAATATCATTACCATAATTCTAGGACTATAACCTATATGCACACTTAACCTTAGAGACATCCCTAAACATACCTTAGAAATATCTCTAGGGATCTCACTAAAATTCTCGCATCCTAGTTTTCAAAGGTTAACTAAACCTTTGCTCTGATACCAACTATAGAGACCCAAAGCATGACATACATGGAAATTTCATTACTTTTGAATAATATTTATTACATGACAAAAACAGACACCCAAATATTGTATTAGTTTATTGTATTTGGAATCTCGGAACGTAATCTTCTAATCATGGTGAATGATCTTCAACATCTCCCATAGAGATCTTCCCCTTTTGGTTTTCTTACTTAAACCTTTCTTTATATCCTGGGGAATAGAAAACATTAAAAGGGTGAGCTCAAATGCTCAGTAAGGGTAAAAATAGAGAACATAAAACAACCCATAAACATTTGAATGCAAAACCTTGAACATAAAATCTAAACATCAAAATCTTGAGAAAAGATATAAATCATGGAAGTACGTAAGGAATATATCATAATGGATCATCAATCATGATAAAATATCATGGGAATAAAGCATGTAATTTTGGAAACCATTAAGCACATGTTATGATTTCCATAGTAGCCAAGGCATTGCTGCCTAGACCATCTTAGTGGACAAAGTACCTTTCTGAATCGAGTTCACTCCTCGTTCCAAACATGTATCACTGAACCAGGTTAACTTACCATTCTATACATGACTATCTCATGAGATATAAATCTTTACCCAATGCATTTGAGGGAGATATAGGTCCCTGCCATCTCATATTGAAATCAATCTTACGTGTGCCCCAAAACAATCCTAAATCATTCATTATGACCCAAAGAATAAAATGGGTTTCATAAACATCATCCCATCACAACATAATCCATATAAAAAAATGGATATAATTTCATCATGTGAAAATTGAAACCATGTAAATCATAGATACATTATACTTGCAGCATACACTTATGAAATAATGTCATCTTAGATGGAAAATGGTTTTGATAAAACACTTGAAATGAATTATCGAGGAAAATATCCTTTCTTTTTCAAAATAATTTTCTTTTCAAAAAATGCCATGAAATTTTAAAAGAAAAGGATTTTTTTGAAAATAGTCATGAAATATTATAGAGGAAGCTTTATTTAAATAAGGTGTTATGAAATCGTAAAAATCCGTTCATGCCGTATAAGTTAAAAAATAACATTCTCCTCATACTTTTGCCGGAAAAGTCAAAAAAAGTTCCTCGTATGGTAAACAAAAGAAATATTCATTTCATAACATGTGGAAAAATTTAAAATTGGGTAAACAGGATATTAAACATACATGAAAATATTTTTAGAAAACATGTACATGGATGATAACAAAAACCCCAGTAAATACTTACGAATAACAATCTCAGATAAGAACGAGATCAGAATAGTTATCCCTTACCTTATGTCTGATATGCTTCATATATATCTTACCCTCCTATATAATGATTTAAATAATGTCATTGAATTATTAAAGAATCATATTCATTGTTATTATATCATATATAGTTTACTTATGACTTTATATTACCCGTTCTTTTGTAAATTCAATGTAAAAGCAGTGATTTGGGTAAAATCGTTTCATTTATTGTACGTGTTTCGAGTTGTTGTTATTGATATTATTACTTATATCCTGATTTAATTAATTCCATATTTTAAAACATGATTTATATATAATATATATTCAGCATATACATATATATATGATAGATCGATAAATGGAATGAAATACAACGTTCATGGATACTGTAGGCCGTACGTACGCATGAACGCTGTTTTCGTTTCCTTATTGAATTGAATGGAATTAAGTAGATGACATAAATATATATATACATAAATCCAGTATCATTATTATGTCACATATTTCATTATTATTCATTATATATACTTTATAATCATTCATTAATGGTTAACATGGAGAATGGATCTCATCGCATCGTGGAGATGGTAGTCCGTACATACGCACAAGCGATGATATCATTCTCATGATCGTGGAATTTTATATAAGTGTATGTATAATATTTCAGAATCAATATAACTTTAAAATAATCATATATAGTTATTTATAAACACCATTATACCCATCCAAGTAAGGTGGTTGTCGAAAACAGATTACACCACGGTGTGGAGACGGTATTCCATACGTACGCACGCGCGATGATTTCGTTTTCCGTAGGATGGATAGAAGGTGAAATTGGGTTTTTTCATATTTATAATAACATATCAGTATATACATAATAATTATGTTATTAGTTTATAATGAGACAACTAAAGAAGAAGATGTAGAAGAAGAAATAAACTTGAGGGAATCGGAACAAGAGATTACCTCTTCTTCGACGCACCTCCTTTAAGCTTCCTCTTAAGGAAGTAGAGTTTGTCTTTTGAGAAGACCAGAACCTCTAGAATGTTGCTAGGGAAGTGGATAAGAGAAATGGGTAGGTTTTTTCCGAGCTTGAAAGCTCATAATTGTGTAAAGAGAAGAGGGAGGAGGTTCCCTTTTATAAGGGAGGAGAGGGGCACCTTAGAAAAAACTTAAAATATTAATTTATAATTAAGAAATATTCGGTTTATAATAGCTCAAAATTGATTTATTTTGAAGATAAAGTGGGGATGGGTCAAAATCCTCTCAACCAATAGGTTTTAGACACTTTTAGGTTACTATTTTATCCTTATCATTTAGATTTAACTCTAAGTTAAATAATTTAACTTTTACCATGTCTTCTTGTTTTCTTACACTATATAGTTAATAAACATACTATAACCAGCCAAACGATCCCCAAATAGTTCATTATTAATATATATAACCTTATCTAATTCATTTGTCCGTACCATAGATTTTTAGGAATATAATTACAATTAATAATAGAATATTTGTTTTAAAAACTATTTTATGTCAATTTTGACACTATTTTGTAATTGTTTTTTGTGGAAATCATAAGAACATGATTAGTTCAAAAAAAGTTAATTAAATCAATACTAACATGTCATATTATCTTATAGAATTATTTTAATTCATAAAAAGTCTCAAATTACATTTATTTGGGTATTTATAATATCAATTATTTTAATATTTCATTATTTAGGTAATTACTGTATCACCATTGTGTCATAAATAACATAAATTATTCAATGTATAAAAATTATAAATAAAATACCATTAGGTAAAAAATCATTTTCTCTTTCTAATTAATATTTATAATCGAATTTATATTATTTATAACTCTATATTAAAAATTTTTTAGTTATTAAACTTGGATTTTAGCTTTTTTAAGTCTTCTTTAAATAAAATATTATTGAATGTCCTAATCTAATCCAAGTGGACCTAAATAGTGTTATTTTATTCCTAAGGTTGTTTTTTGTTAAATTAAACTTATCCAATATAATTAGTACATGTGTTAGGGTAATAATAATATCATTTTTACCTTTAATTACCCTATTTACTTTTAACCGTGGTAAATAAAAGTAAAAAGTTACTATTCACCAAAAAATATTTTTATCTTATTGAACCACATTTAACTCCTTGATATTAACCGTGTCTCTCAGATTTTCGAAATTACACTAATAGAAGTGGTAAAATTATGTTTTTTGTAAATTTTTGAAATTCTCCTAGGAGGTGGGCAAAAGACGGTGAAAAGTTCAATAAAATTTTAATATATCTAAAATTATTATAAAATGACTCAAATGAATTACATTGAACTTATATAGGTATTATTTATCAATTTTTACATAAAATAAATTTGAATAAAAAAATAATTATTTAAATAAAATGTCGGTTTTTAAATAGTAACCCAGTGTTTTCACTATTCATCAAAAATTGAATGTTTTCAGAAAAATACCAAAAATTCACCCTAGGCTAATTTCGATATTCTGAATCCAAAAATGAAGTCCATTTTGAAAGAAAAAATTTATAATTTTTCAAAAAGTGGGTATTACTATTCATAATGGCTAGTTCATAATAATATTATAATAATATCTCGTATAGTGAAACTTGGTATTACGTATAACTCACGCTATCGTGGAAGGTCGTGGTTGAATGTAATAAAAGCCAAGTCTGGGTTGCATGTAGTGCAAGATTCATTTGTTGATGTGTATAATAGAATCCAATCATATATTATTTATACATTGAATATATATATATATATACACACTCAATAATGCGTAAAATAACTTCTATCAAACGAACTTGAAATTGTGTGTAACACGATCCAAGATTAGTGTTGTGTATACTGCAAGCTAATATGGTGTTGCGTATAGAACAAACTAATTTTGGTGTTGTGTACAACACAAGAAATAAATTAAATTAAAAATAATAATTCTCATAAAATCTCGGGTTGTTACAATCCTACCCAACCGTGGTTGGAAATAATGAAAAAAAGAATGACATCAATTCACTAGCCAGTAGTCCTTCGTACACTAGAATGCGGATTTCGTAACCCATTTGATGGAATTGGAAATAGTTTCTTGTAATTAATGTTACAAAAAAACATTTAAATATATTTAATATACTTACTTATTATATCATGAAGTTTTAATAATAATTTAAGGAGAATCATGAGAAAATCAAAAAATGCTCGTTGAAAAATGTTACTTCTTTAGGTAACCCCCTTAGGATTTCACCAAAAGCCTTTCTTGGATGGACTTCCTAAAAAGAAAAGTCTTTAGAGATTAGGGTATGGATGTTTGTAAGTTATTTTGTTAGGTATTTTTATAACTAAAAGGGTGTAAAGGTGTGAAGAATAGATGATAGTGGTGGCCTTTTATGAGCGAGGTAAGGGCCATGCCAGTAATTTTTGAAAAGAAAACGGTTTACCCAATATATTCACATTACAAAAAGGTAAAAAATGTATTATTCTTAATAATTATTCATCCAGGGTATAATATTTCCATAAAATATATTTTTGAAATGTTTTTAGGGAATTTTATCTCTTATCATTTTATTTTAACATCTAGTAAGTCTCTTTTTTTACTTTAACCAAAGTAAATAATTTTTACCTTGACTATGATAAATAATTTTTACCATTTTCACTAATCATTTTGTTAAAAAATTAAGTTTAAAATAGTATATAATATAAATTATTCTTATTAAAAATATAAAATTCAATTTACAAAATTCCATTCACATAAGTGGCAAGATTTAATTTAAAATGAATCCCATAAACTTGATGAGAAATCAGGTTTTCAAATAGAAAATATTCAAAAGTTTATAATGCTTTTATATCAATTTTTTTTATAAAAATGAATAAAATGACATATTTTAGTTAAATTTTATATATTTGAACTAATTTTATTTTAAAAACAATTTCTAAATATTTAGATTATAAATTTTTTAATTAAAAAGGAAGTATTCAATTATAATTCAGTAATTTAACTATTCATCATAAAATGAAATTTTTCTGAAAAATACAAAAAATTAAACCAAATAAAATTTTGATATTATTATTTTAAAAATTGTTTTTATTTTATAAAATTAATTTTAAAAAATTGGTAAAATTAATTTTAAATTATTTGTGTGAAGCGCGACTAAACCATTTTTTAGAAAAAAAAATATTTTTTAAGAATACATTTTTTTAATTTAGATTATTATTATTTTATCTCAAATAAATATATTACCATGATTTTTATAATTTATTTATTACTATTGATACCTAAAAAATTTATCAGCTAGGTTATAATGGTATACTATATTTCCACTCATTTCTACTTGGGGTTGCGTGTACTACAAGTTATCAACGAGATTAAATTTAATGAAATATATTTTGTGGGTAATTTAAGCTCATGGTTTCATGTCACATATAGTATCGAATGAAATGTTATTATTTTTAAATTTAATTTTGTTACATAGATTTTATGATTCAATCATAGAAATATTAATCATGAACAATCCTAATAAACAATGGGATTGTAACATGAACCTTTACTATTTCAGTATCTTCTGAATCAAAAGTCTTAAGAAAGAAATAAATTAAAACGAAAAACTAAATATTATGAATATAAGGTATTAATAATATAAAATATCCAATGGTAAGTACATAAACCACACAAAATAACTATGTTGTGAAAATGAAATATGTCTCCTTGAAGTAAAAGTTAGACGAGAAACCCTATTCTCAGGTCCGATTTCCTTCATAATTGTCTGTAAATCTTGAATGATAAATATAGATTCATTATTAATCAATTATATAAACATAATAATATATTTTATACCATATATAATTTAATTATAGTCTTTTATGACTCCTTTATTAAAAATTATTTGTTAAAATTATTGTTTCGGGTGATGATTACTTTAATTTTCATGTATGTTTTTGTTTAATAATTTCAATCCTTTTTGTTTGATAATGGACCCATAATATCAATAATTTTAACAATGATATAAATATTATATATAATCATTATATATGTATTTATAATAGTATATATAATTTATATATTGGAAAATAAGTTACACCGTTCATGGAGATTGTAGGTCGTACCTACGCAAGAATACGGTTCCTATTTTTCCAAAAGATGGAACATAAGAAATGTAAATAATGATTAACCATTTAAAAAGAATTAATATATCATATTTATAATTTTTATTTATTAAATATTTCATTATTACCTTCCCTATAAAAATAAATTGAAAAACATTTCACATCGCTACGTGAAGGCGGTAGTTGTCACGTAAAAATGAGCGACATTATTATTTTCTAACGGATTGGACAGTAAAAAGATATTTGTAATAGTATAATTATTTTGGTATATATTATTTGTAAAAAAATATACATATTATCAATACATTATTATATCAATACACTAGGGGAGGTGATGGAAAATGAATTAAATTAGTTCGTGAAGAGGTACTCCACCACACACATGATTAGTGGTTTCATTTTTCAATTAATTGAATAGGAGATGGATATAAGTTATTCCATTAATATAATAACATATAATTATATAGGATATAATTATTTTATAATTTATTCACAGTTATATAATATTTTATGGGGTTATAGGAATAAGTAAAATGAAAACACATGGTTATGAACGTTACCTCTTCTTCAGATAAACTTTTTAGGTTTATACCTAAATACTCCCTTGATTGAATTTCAGATAAAAAATGCATCTAGGATTTGGTTATGGATTTAAGGTGTATATTTGGTTAGTTATTGTATGAAACATTATTATTTTATACTGTGAGGTGGAGAATATGATGTGTTACCTTTTATAAGCGGTGGAGAGGATACACTTAAAGATTTTTGAAATGAAAAGTGATAACCACAATTTTCACTATAAAAGGCTCCAAAATGGATCATTATCAAACAATTGACGATATAATTTAAACAAATTTCCATAAAATATAAATTCTACAAGATTATTCAAAATTTCAACCGTTATCTTTTTAGTTTATCCCATGGTAAACCCGTTTTAACTTTAACCACACTATTTTTTTTACTATTTTTAATATTCATTATGTCAAAAAATTAAGTTAAAATTATTATATAATATTGATTATTAGAACTAAAAAAATTTAACATTTAATTATAAATTCCATTTATATAAGTATGAAAATATTTTTTAAAATTAAACCCACATACACGTTGAAAAAGCTGTTTTCCAAAGAGAAAATTATCACAAGTATAGACGATTTTGATATAAAAAATAAAAATAATATTATTAAAATGAAATAAATTTTATTTATTATATTATAATTGAACTATTTTCACTTCTAAAACAATTTTAAATTCAATTTTAACCAATAAATATATTAAACTAAAAATAAGTTTTCAATAAAAAATAGTTTTTCAGAATTCATCGAAAATGTATTCTTTTTTGAATATTATAAACAATTCACTATAAGATAATTTTGACAGGATGATTTAAAAAATGTATTTATTTTTGTGAAATAAATTTTCCTAATGTGGTATAAATTTATCTTAATGTATGCATGACAATACCACCTTTTAGAAAAATACCGTTTTTCAGAAAACATTTCCTATTCTTTCAATTAATTATTATTTTATTTTTAATAAATAGATTACCACTGAATTTATTTTATGAATTTTTAAAATAAATAATTATCATAATTTTTTTATTCTTATTCATACACACCAATTTAGGTTTTTTCTTTTTATGATATATGATTCTTTTAGACTTGGGGTTGTAAACATCACAAACTATAAAAGAGATTAAATTAAATGAAATATATTACCAGGTTGTTTAAGATCAGTGTTTCATGTAACATACTATTTCAATCACAGTGTTATTACTTTTAAATATATGGTTTTTATCATGTTTTTACCCACTTAACATTATGTTGAGTTTAACATAATTCTATTTTTTCTACCTGAGGTTATGTTGAACGACAATGTAACTCTAGGTTCTCTCTTTCGAGACTATGTAGCACATCAATGTAATCTTGAGAAGAAATTGATGATACATTTTCGAAATTATGTATCCTAAAATTAAATGAAACATTACACTATTACAGTAATGTAACATTCACCACAACTCAATATTATATTAAAAAATTATTGTAATATGGTATCTGCATGCAGTATACATTAATTCTTAATTTATCTTACATATGCCCCATGGAATATTGAGTATTATTTTTTAGTTCATTATTGATATGTTGAGTTTTAATTTATTATATGTATTATACATGATATTATTTTTATTTTCAACTTAATATTATGTTCAACACACTTTTCTGACACTACATTATGATATAATATAGTGTAATGAAATAAAATGATAATATATTGGCACTAACATTATGTTTAGTAGATATAAAAAAAATTATATTTAATTATTTTTTCTAATAATTTAATAATTATTTATAAGTGGTATGTTGTAGGATTTATAAAATATGTTATGAAATCTTAAAATAAATATAGAAAATTTGTATTTTTAATCATGCTCAATAACTGATTATTTTAATTATTTATTAATTTATATTGTTCATGCTTATAAAATGTGAATATGGTCTATGAATTTATTTTTGTGATAGATTACATCTAATAGATAGATAATTGGGTTTCATGCTAGGTGTAATATCATAAGGCCTAGTTTTCCATCCAAATTTACATCATTTTTAGGGTTATAAGATAGATAATTGTTTTTAAATATAGTTTTTGTATAATAGGTATTAAAGATATAATTAATTGAATATCTTGAGTAGAGACTTCACAAAGATAGGGACTTGGTGTCATACTAACAACCATCCCATGGAATTATGAATTTTTATAGATAGGTAAGGGGTTTCCTATTCATCACTATGAGATTACTCATGCAAATATTTCCACGATCATATAACTAAATATCATTAAACGAAAAGTTTATGTACCTTATTCTAGGGATGAATTAAAATATATGTTACTATACATGGAATCCATTTTTTGTGGATAAAAAATGATTTTTTTATTTAAAGAGTTACACATTGATGTGGTTTAAACACATTAAATTTGTCTATGGAATAGAGATCCTAAAAATTAATCATTATAAGTGTGTATATAGAAAAGAATAAACATGAGAAAAGGAATATTTTATAATATGGTATAGATAAAAATATAATATGAATATTATTTATATTAAATTATAATAATGTTTAATTAAAACATCTAAAACAACAAGTGTGATATTACATATAAATAATAACTTTTCATAACCTTGAGCATCTTTATGGGTAGCTTCATGTAAAATCCAGTTGCCCATATGATATATTGTGTAAGTAAATAAAGTAAAGAGGCTACCCTAATGGTCGAGGGGTCATTCTTGGTGTCTTATTTTAAATACACTTCTTGGGTACCCTAAAGGTTAGTTTACTAGAGGAATATATTTTATAGTAATCCCTAATTACGATAGGAAGAAATAATTATATAATAAAACATCCACAAATAAAAAATATTCTTATTTGGATAATTCCATCCGTAATTAAATATGTGGTGAGTTAGAAACCATATGAGACTCATTTATTAGTGAAATATAGATCTTTTATCACTAAATAGTTATGATGTTTGTGGTTATCAATTCAAGTAGGATGAATTTAATTAAAAATCCTTGATGAAAAGATATAAAAAATGATACCCACCAACTTTAATATATTTATTGTTGATTATGGTATAATTAATGATATTAAAGTTGATATTAATTACAAGTATGACCTATAAAAAATCTATATATTTTAATCTAGGGTTGAGAAATGTTCTCATATAGAATAATTATGAGTATCTAAATGTGAATGTGAGACAGGTTAATTTCACTAACTATGACTCTTTTGTAATTGATATTGGGTATGTGTAAAACATTTGTGAAAATAAAAAGATACTCAGGGATATGAGGGGATTCAAAAAGGCTAATATATATCTTTGTTTCATTAATAGAGTGATAGTTAGTTCATTATGTATCGACACTAATGATATAATTTTACCAAGTGGATTTTGTATTAAATTGGAAAACCTTTTTTATATTCCCTCCACAAACATTAGTTTAATTTTCGTATCTTTTGTGGAAAAGATATGACTTTCATTAACTATTAAGAGAAATAGATATTCTATATTTATGAATGAAATGTTTTATATCATCATGAATATGAATTTTTTTTATGAATTCTGAATATAGATAAGACTATTTTAACATTCAACATACAAATTTTAAGTTTATGTCGAAACCCAAATAACATTGGAATTTTATAATTGGAAATATAAATAAGAATTTTTTTTCAAAGACTCCATAAATATGTATTTATGGAATCATTCAGTAATAAATAATTTGACATAAGTGAATTTTTTAATTTGAAATATGAAAAAGTTATATTTTTTCAGAATATGTTAAAGGGATAATGGAATATTTGATCTAATAAATATTGATGTTTTTGTAACAAATTACATATAATAATGTGGTGTTTTTTGATATTTCATTAAATTTCTCAATGAAAATTGTCAGTATGGTTATGGGTATATAATGTAAAAATATAATTAAAGATATGAAATTACTCAAACAGATTTTGAATGTTGTATATGATCAGTTAATCCAAATCACTAAGATTCTATAAATAGATAGGGGTGGTGTATTCCTAAGAAATGAATTCACAGATAATCATAGATATTGTAAAATTTTTTCAAAACTAAATCATGTTGAAACACCATAATGTAATGGTGTGTCTTGGAGGGTGAATCGTACCCAATTAGACATGGTTTTCTTCTTGATGAGTCTATTTTAATTTTCTATTACATTCCAAGATCAATCTCTTGAGACTACTATAGTTACTATGTACCTTTTAAAGTATTCATAATGTATCCATATGAGATATGGTATGATAAACATCCTAGTTTTTATTTTATGAGTTTTTAGGGTTGTAACGAACTCATAAGATGATTTACTTTAGATAAAATTTTCCCCAAATTACAAAAATGCTAATTTTTTGGTTATCGTAAAGAAACAATGGGACACAATTTATATATCCCTAGTGAACACAAATAGTTTATATATTTAAATGAATATTTAATTGAAAAGAAACATATATGTCTATGTCTAAGTGGGAGAAAAGATATATTGGGACAATATTAATACTAATAAAAAGGACGTGTTCCTTAGGTGGATGTTTAACTTATTTTGTAATGTGTTATGTAAAATGATCAACTTAAGAGGTATATAAGAAACTAGATGGTTTGTTTGGATTCATAAGTAACTCGAGAGATATTCATTTATCATGATTTTTTATAATGTAATAATCATAAGAGATGAACCTACTACCTATTGTAAATCTAATGGGAGTTCTATTTTTGAGAAATGGTTAAAATACACATAATTTATAATGGACACCATGTACACTAACCAATTTTAAATATTGGTGGATGAAACTAAATGGGTGAGACCCATAGGGTTCAAGTGGGATTTATTTAATTTTTTTTAGGAATGGTAGTTTTTCTACCTATAAAGCTCACTTAGTGGAAGGCTGTTACAAAAAAATTATTGTATTGACGATAAAGAATCATTTTTACTAATATCAACAAAAAATCCCATTAATATTTTCCAATCCATAACAGATCATATGATTAGTATATAAACCAGATAGATATTAGAACCAATTTTTATAATGAAAATTTATCTGAGGATGTGTATATGATATAACCAAAAGTTTTTGATGTGAAAAATGATTCTAAAAAGGTATGAAAGCTAAAACATTTCATTTATGGACTGAAAAATACTTCATAGTGTTTGAATATATGGTTATATTATTCAATCAAAGAGTTTTGTTTCATTAATAAAGATGTTAATTCCATGATATATAAAAATATTATTTGGATTATAGTTTTGTTTTTAATATTTTATTTATAAGATATACTAATTATTAGAAATGATATCCCGACACTTCACTCTATGAATATGTAGATGGGTAAATATATCACGATTGAAGACATGAGTGAAGATTCCTACATTCTATTAATAAAAATGAATAGAGACATATCCTATAGGATTCTTAGGCATAGTTAGGACACACACATTGGTAATGTTCTAAATAGGTTTATCATGGAGAACTATATAAAGAGGTATTTTCTAGTGTTAAAGGTCACATATCATAGAAATATTTTGGATCCATTTAATGAGTTAATTAGGATAGACACAATTCTATTTGAATCCTACATAGGATATATCTTGTATGATATGTTTTTCCATCAAAATTACTCTTCCTATTCTATACGAATTAGTATTACATACCAATCTAATCGTAGATGGAGTTATTGAATTACTGTGAAAAAAACTTTTATGTACCTAAGAAGGAATAAATATACATTATTGAACTTTTCATAAAAGGATAACCTCTATGTAAATGGTTACAAATATTCTTGTTTCCATTATAAAAATGTTTATATGAAATCTCAACCTAGTGTCGTATTTTTCTTAAAATTTGGAGATATTTGTAGGAATAGTTTGAAACAAGATACCATAGCAAACTAAAAAATAGAGGCATATAATATTTCTATGTCAAATTATATAAAAGAAACTATTTTTATCATGATGTTCACCTTTAAATTATTAGTGGTTCCTAGAATTTTGGGACCAATAAAAAATTATTGTGAAAACAATGGATTTGTTTTTCAATAAAATTAACATTGATCTCACTAGAGATCCAATAAAATCCTTCAAAAATACCATCTTATATGATATATCATTTGTTGGGTTGATGTAATGATCACATGGGAAGTTACATATGATAATGTAGAGGATTTATTGATGAAACTATTATTTCACCAGAAGCATGAAATCCATATAGAATCTCTCTGTGTAAGATACTTAATATATTTATATACTAGTTATATAATTAATCAGGTAATTATAAAAAAATAAAACCACATTTATTATTTAATCATGAAGGATACCATTTATTTTACATGAACAGTGTAAAAACCAAATATTTTGAAAATAAATTCAATATTGAATGCACGAAACACCAAGTCTCCATAAAACACCACTTTGTTATAACCATTCCAGTAAACATAATGCCTCCACCTCTATGATTTGAATTTGGAAAAACTAACAAACAGAGTTGCGTTCATTAATATATTTAGAATTTGATAAGGAAAACATAATATTTGGCGAAAAGTAACATACCCTTACGAATCGTAACACAACCTTATGAATATAAATGAATAGTAAATTGGCTAAAAAATAGAAACCTCACCCATGAATTTATAAATACCATATTGACATATTATAAGTGAAAAAACTATTATTATATAAGTATTGGTATTTTTGTTTTTCATAAATATATTAATTTAAATTTTATGATTAATTTAATAATTTTATATAGAAATTTATTTTCATAAAATGTAATCATAAATTGTTACTTTATTTTCTTGTGGTTAAAAGTTAACTTTATGGGACAATGATTAATTTCTCAAGGTGTTATAAAATGAGTTATAATATTAATTTTGTTTTTTTGGAATAAATTATGATTTTATTTTAAAAATTAAATTAAATATAATTAGATAATAATTTTACAAAAATAATTTTCTAATTAAACAATTTGAATATTACTTGGGGTTAATTTTTTGAATTTTATAAAATACTTTAATTTTTTACGAATATTAAAAATACAGTTTTGAATTTCTGGTATTTTTAATGACATCATAATGGTGTAATAATTAATATAAAATACTGCTCGACTTGTGTACAGTAAAAAATGATATTAGGTGTCCCAAGTGAATAATACCATGGGATAATACCATGGGAATGCCCATGGTTTTGCAAAAACCACTAACAATGTGTCCTTTGAAATTAATAAAAAAGTCCCTCTAATTTACTATAAATACCCACTCATTCCTTAATTTTCTTTCATTACAAAACCATAATACTAATTTTTTTTTTCGTTTTTTACCTCCCTAAGAGTCATCCCAAGGCATCATCAATCCCTTAAGGTACCAACCATCAATTTTTAGGAGTTACACTTCAAGGTAAGGGAATCTACCACCCTTCTCTTTTTCAAGCACTGTTGTTTTTTTTCTCTTTCAATTTCTTTTGTATTATGTTGGAATATGTCATTACATATCCCCATTACATTCCATATCATGAAATAATTATGATATAAATTTTTTATATTATCAAAATATTTTATTAATTTTTAAGCTCCACTGTTAGGCTGCTAAATTTTCATAAGGGATTTCTCAACTTTTCTTTTGATTTCGAGTTCTTTTCTTCCCTTTTTTTCTTTCATCACCTACTTTCATCAAAATTTTATGATAAAACCAAAAACTTACATGTACATGAATTATTTTTTGATAATGGAAAAATTAATCATCAACTCTTATTTCCCCTTATTTTATATTAGAAATGAAAACACCATTTTAGATGTGTTAAAATATCACATTCAAGGACGACAAGTTTTGCATTTATAATAACATATTCAATTATGGACATGAAACCATATTTATGGTATAACTAGACTAAAATAAATTTATTATGACTTATTTATGTTTATATAATCCTTTTTGACACATTATACCTATTTATTAATCAAAATGAGTTCATTGTGATCAACAACCACTAATTAACCCAAACAAATGTTATTAAAGTTTTATATAATGATTCATCTTCACTCCCAATAACCATATGATGTTTATGACCATGTAATCTTATATTTATTAACCAATAACATAAAAATTTTATTATTGATAAACATTTTCATTCTACATTTTTATCCATACATGAATATAATTTAACCACTCATGAAAACCAAGGAAGAAAACACTCCCAAACAATGAAATTGAATATCTTAACCCATAAAAGGCCATGAATTAACCTAAAATGTTTATAATAAATAAATGAAATGTATAGTTGCTTCTGTACTAATTAATTTATGAAACTAAAATTTATTATTCTGGTCATTAAGATCATGTGAGGAACACCTTCAGACATAAGGTATGAGTTTTCAACCCGAACCTCCATTTTCATTTGGGTTACCTTTATTATCTACCTACCTCAATTAAATTATTAATAATTAGTATGAATTCATAATAAATTCTGTGATATTGTTCTCTATATGTTTACTAACCATAATCCTACATTCCATTATGAGGAATTATTTTTTTTAAAGGATCATTCAAAAAATCCTCCCGAAATACAGGCCTCTTACAAGAGAACTTCTCAAATTCTTACCTATTTTCAAGGGAAATATATAATCTATTTTGGAAAAAAATATCTTCAAATAATTAATAATTTTATTATTAAAATACTATATTACCTAACTTATCGTTTTGTACAATGTTTTTTTCCAAAATAAATCTTATTTTTAAAGTAAAAATGAATTTATCTCAAGAATTAATCGATGATTTTATAAGAGTATATTCATCCATTTCAAAAATATTTTTGATTCTTAAATATTATTGAGATTAATATTTTATGATATCATCTACCATATTTAATTGAATGGATTATTATTATTTTGAATATGTATGTGATATCCTAAAACAATTCACCAATTTACTTTAAATGGTTAATGTTTATGCTTAATGTTTGGGGAAAGTTCTTTACATTTAATATAATATTTTTAAGATGAATGTATATGTTCATTATTTTTGCATTTTCATATGAAGAATTAATTAGACTTAGTAAGGGTTGGGTGGGGCCTGTTATAGTCCCTCGGTGCATCGATAGGTCTCATAAGACAAACTATGGTGTTGGCACGAGGCCTTGATAAACCAGATATTTATGGTCTCAGTATGAGGCCTTGATAGTATGGTTATGATGTCCCACATTATGATTTCCCACATTATGAAATAGTATTAAAATTTCATGGGGTTATTTGACTAGTATAATACCCATGATTATGTTTTGTTATGGAATTAATTATTCAGATCTTATTCCTTCTATAATGTGTTCAAGTTTATTTTTAAAGGTATGTGTTTTTAGTTATTCACCATGCCTAAGGTTTATGTTTATGATATCTTCTTCTATAATGCTTACCATTACCGAGAATTTTATATCACCCCTTTCCTATGTTTCCTTTTCCTAGGACATGAAGAGGTATATTATGAATGACATGCAAAAATTACTAAGGAATTATAGATTTTTGTCAACGGAGTTTCTATATTTTATTTATTTTCAAGTTTTAATATTGAACTTATGCATGTATCTTGTTTCCAAATATTCTAAACTACTTGGTCCTTCTCGAAACATATTCCATGTTTTTATACTGATGTAATAAAATAAGGAACCAGCTCCGTGAAACTCGGGTCGAGTCCTTACAGTTGGTATCAAAATATGTTTAGTTGAAAACACAGAATCTAGATTTAGAAAATGTACATTAGGGAGAAAAACCGTAAGATAGTTTTTGAGGAGAAACAGACAATAACATCCTATAATTGTTGGTAATGTATAGATTCTATGGATTTTTCTAGAAAATACATACCTTTTTGGATACTATTAGTGGATGTGGTTCTAGCACATATGTACCTTGGAGTGAAAACTCTGACAATGAGTTTCAAGCATGACCCAAGGTATCTTGGTACATGACAACATGCCTTACTATGCACTTGGTTTGATACTCTTGGGGGGATATTATTTGTATAATTCTCATTTTATTAACAAGCCATTACAAAGGATTTAAATGTAAATTTTCCTCAAATAAACCATGATTATGATTATGAGATTAGCTATGTATAAAATTTCAATTTAATCTAAGTATTTTTCTATGTTGAGATTATAAATTATGATTCATAACCTAATCTAGTGTATTAATATATTTAGATATGGAGCTCATAAGAAAGAATGAAAATCACATGACCACGCATGTCCCATGTAGGGATTTCCCTCTGATGTAAGATAATGATGTTAGCTCTGGTGATGTGACTGGTGCTGAGAAAATTATAACTATATAGGGATAGCTGACACAGGTTATGAATAATATCATTACCCGTATGGAGAATCCAGATCCATAAGGTTTGGGAGATATGTTAGATCACTTTATGTGTCAATAACCTCTATCATTTAATGGGACTTCAAACCCATTCATATAAGAGTAGTGGATATGCTTGTTAGAGAATATATTTCTCTCTTCGGGATGTAATGAAATAGAGAAGGTTTTCATGAATGTTTATCTTCTATCAAGAGATATGGATTAGTAGTGGACATTGATCCAAAACACAAAGGAGGAGGAAGAAATAGAAAATATGTACTGGAGAGATTTTAAGCATATCATCATTGAAAAATATTTTCCTCATGAACAACCAGCAGATATGAAATAGTAATTCATGAATATGAGGAAGAAGGAGGATGAAATTTTTTCAAAGTATGTAGATAACTTCACAGGGATAGAAAGACATACAACAGACTACATACGTAATCCATGAAGCAAGATTGATCGATTCTTTGATGGTTTAAAAAAATTCCACCAAAGGGATCTAGTCTCCCAAAGTTTCTCGTGATATAAGATATAGTCTCAAGTTTTATCAAAATGGAAAATAAATTTTCTAAGTCATATGAATTTGAAGAAAAGAAAGAGAAGAAGAGGGATGCTGAAAACTATGGAAAAGGAAATATGTAATTGGGGAACAAGGGAAGAGTTGACCTTCAATCCTATAGTAATTGTAGGAAGACAAACAATGGCACTTTCTTTAATGGAATGTGAGTTTGTTACAACTGTGGATAAAAATTCCACCTATCTTGGGATTGTAAGTGGACGAAAGAAGCTACCAATGTTTAATTCAATGATCGTAGAGAGATGGTACATTATGCACATGAATTTCCTAAGCATCTGGGAAACATTCCCCCAAAAGCCCAAGGGAGTAAGGCCAAGAATATGTGGTCACAACTGCGGAGGTTGAAGTTCCTAACGATGTGGTGGATGGTAGTTTAATCATTTCCTCAAACATAGCCAATGAATTATTTGATACTAGATCATCTAATTCCTTCATATATTCCAATTTTCCATGAAAATAAGAAGTTTTGAATTTTATTTAATAATAGAGTCATCAAAAAAAATTCATAAGTGAAGTATCATTGAAAAAATGTTATGTAAGGAAGTCCCCATTATGGAATATAATTTTTATTTATCTAATTATTTTATTATCATACCCCTGATTGAATTTTATATAATCCTTTGAATGTATTTTCTTTCAAACCATGATGTGAAAATTTATTTCAAGAAGAAGAAGGTTACAATTTTTGGGGATGATGTGAAATCCTTTATGTTTATGGAATAAACATCACCATCTAATTCTCTTTTAGATCTATCCCCATGAGCTCTAATGAATTCAATTATTAGAGAGGAAGGGAACATAACATCTATGGGTGAGGACATGAATGTTCAAATAGAATCCACACCTGTTGTGCAGGAATATGTTGATGTGTTTCCAGATGATTTACCTGGATATCCTCCAGAGTGGTAAATTGAGTTCTTTATTGATTTAATTTATGGTTAAAGGCCTATATAAAAAAATCCTTATAGAATGACCACTGTTGAATTAGTATAACTAGAGAAAAAACTATAGGAATTTAGTGATAAAGTATTTATTCAACCTAGTGTTTCCCCATTGAGATCCCTTGTTCTTTTCGTTAAGAAGAATGATGGGTCTATGTGGTTTTGCATTGAATACATGGATATCAATGCTATAACAATAAAGAATAAGTATATTCTACCTCACATTGATGATTTATTTGATCAATTTCATGGAGCCCAATATTTTTTGAAGATTGAGATTCGATCTGGATATAATCAGTTGCTTATAAAGAAGGAAGATGTTTTAAAGATAATATTTCAAACCAGGTATGGGCATTACTAGTTTACAGTAATGCCGTTTAGACTGACTAATACACCCTATATTTTGATGGATCAAATGAATAGTTTTTTCATTTAATATCTTGATGAATTCATAGTGGTATTTATTGATGATATATTGGTATATTCTAAAAGCTAATAAGATCAGGAAAATCACTTTCGCACTATTCTAAAGACTCTTAAAAGAAATATATTTTATGAGAAGTTTACCATTTGTAAATTTTGGCTTGAATCAGTTTTCCTTCTTGGACACATTTTTTTAATGGATGGAATATCTGTCGATACTATAAAGAAAAAGGCTGTGCAACAATGGAGTCATCCAATGACATTAACCTAGGTATATAGTTTTATTGGTTTGGCATGTTATTATCAGTGTTTCATTCATAACTTTGCCCATTTAGCCAACCCAATGACCAAGATTACACCTAAAGAGAAAAGGTTCAAATTGCAAAAGGAATGTGAGAATGTTTCTAGGAATTGAAGAGGAGATTAGTGAATACATCAATCATTACTCTACCATCAGGGAAAGATGGGTTTGTGATCTATAATGATGCATTAAATAAATTAATTGTTTGTGTCCTTATTCAGAATGATAGAGTTATTACCTATGCATCAAGGCTGATAAAAATTAATCAAAAAAATATCCCACTCATGATCTTCAGTTAGAAGATATAATATTTTCTATGATGATATGGATACATTATCTTAATGGTGAAAAATGTGAGATATATATGGATCATAATATTTTGGAATATATCTTCTCATTGAAATAACTAAACAGGAGTAAAAAGCGATGGCTCAAACTACTCAAGGATAATGATTGCACCATACAATACCTCCCAAGAAAGGAAAATAGAGCTATTGATGCATTGACCATGAAGGATACAAATGAGGACTGAAAAAGATCCTTTTTATATATATCTAGCGAGGATGGATATGGGAATTATCAAAGAAGGATAAACATCAAATTTTTTTCATATGGTTGCAAAAAAATCTTTATTAGAAAGAATTAAAGATTCACAGTCTGATAATGAGAATCTTCAAAAGGTAATTAATTCTATGAATGATGTGAAGTTGGGTGACTTCATCTGCGAAGATGGAATTCTCAAATTTGGAAAGAGGCAAAGCGTTACCTCTCTACCTGAGTTGAAAAATAAGTTATTAGATGATGCTCATAGATCATATTTCTTTATACAACCTTTTAGAATTAAGATGTGTTGAAATATGAAGGAAAATTTCTAGTAGGACAACATGAAGAGGTAAATTTCTGATTATTTATCAAGATGTTTAGTCTGTCAACAAGTAAAGGCCTAATGAAAACATCCAAGAGGATTCATGAAACCTATACCTATTCCTACATGGAAATGGGATGACATCAAACTGGATTTCATTAATGGATTACCCAAAACTTAGATAAAGAATGATGCAGTATGGGTAATTGTTGACCAACTTATGAAATCTATACATTTCCTCACTATAATGAAAGATTTACCACTAGAGATCCTTGCACGACACTATATCAATGATGTTGTGATACTTCATGGAGCACCTCTCTCAATTGTTTCTAATAGTGATCCAAGATTTACATCGAAATTCTTGAAAATTATTCAAAAATATTTAGATACTGAGCTTTGTTTGATTATCTCTTATCATCCTCAAACTGATGGGAAATCATAAAGAACTATCCAAACATTATAAGACATGTTGAGATCATGATCTCTCAATTTTCTTGGCATGTGGGATCAGTATTTACCTTTGGCGGAGTTTTCCTAAAATAATATTTTCTATTCAAGAATTCAAATGTCACCATATGAAGTATTGTATGAAAATAGATTCCATATAACAACAAGTTGAGATGAAGTAGGTGAAAGGAAGATTTTGGGTCCCAATATTTTGGAGGAAACAACCATGAAGGTGAATAATATTCAAACCCATATCAAAGAAGCTCAAAGTATAAAAAAGAGATATGACGATAATCAAAGTAAGGGATTGGAATTATAGGTTTGAGATCATGTTTTCTTAAAATTATCTCCATGGAAGGGTGTTATAATATTTGGGAAGAAAGGGAAACTAAAACCAGGTACATATGACATTTTGGAATTATGGAATGAATTGGTGCTATTTCACATCATTTGGATATACTTCCGAGCCAGTATAAAGTGCATAGTGTGTTCTTTGTCTCATTATTGAAAAGGTACAGCTAGACCCAATGCATGTAATCACTTATTAAGTATAGAATTGGAACCTAATCTATCTTACTGTGAAGATCCTATCTGGATTCAGGACACTAAAGTCCAAGTGTTGAGGAACTAGACAACTTGACTAGTACATATATTTTGGAAAAATCATAAAATCAAAGAGGAAATAAGGTATCCTGAGGAGCTTAAGATGAAGAACTACCAAAATCTTTTTGTGAGGTAACGTTCTAGTAATTTTGAGGATGATGTTTTTGTAAGGAGGGGATAATATAACACCCCATGATTTTGAAAATAAATTTAATATTGAATGCACGAAACACTGAGTGTCCAAAAAACACCAATTTTTTATAACCTATCCAGAAACCATAATTTTCCACCTATGTGATTTGAATTTTGATAAATTGACAAACACAACTGTGTTCAGTAAGACATTTAGAGTATGATAAGGAAAACATAATTTTTCATAAATAGTAACATACACTTATGAATAGTAACGAATAGTAAATCGGCCAAAAAATAGAAACTTCACCCATGAATGTATAATTACTATTTAGAGATCTTATAAGAGAAAAACGATCATAGTATAAGTATTGGTATTTTTGTTTGTCATAAATATTTTAATTAAAATTTTCTGTTTAATTTAATAATTTAAAATGGAAATGTATTTTTATAAAATTTAATCATAAATTATTAATTTATTTTCTTATGGTTATAAGATAATTTTATTGGACCATTATTAATTTCTCAAGGTGTTATAAAACACGTTATAGTTTTAAAGTTATTTTTTGGATTAAATTATGATTTTATTAAAAAATTAAATTAAAAATATTTAGAAAAACATTTTCAGAAAAAATGATTTCATTTTTGAATTATTCACATTGAAAAATGTTTGCGGTTATTTTTTGGGATTTTTCTAAAATACTTGAATTTTTGCTGAATAGTAAAAATACAGTTTTGAGTTTTCGGTATGTTTAATGTCATTATAATGATGTAATAATTCATAAAAAATTCGTGTCAACTTGTGTACTATAAAATATTATATTAGGTTTCTCAGGTGGCTAATACCATCGTCAAATACTAGGATAAAGCCCATGGTTTTGTAAAAACCACTAATGAGGTGTCATTAGAAATTAATAAAAACCCCCATCTCATTTACTATAAATACCCACTCATTCCTTCGTTTTCAATCATTCCAAACACATCATCCTAGATTATCTTGTAGTTTTACCTCCCTAGGATTCCTCCCATGGTTTCCTCAATCCCCAATGGTCCCAAACATCATGTTTTAGATGTTACTCGACAAGGTAAGGGAATCTACCACCCTTCTCTTTTTCAAGAAATCTTTTTATGTTTTTATCTTTTAATTTTATTTCTATTTACTTAGGATATGTCATTAAATATTCCTCATACTTTTTATATTAATTAATAATGATTATATAACCATTTTCTATCATTAGAATATTTTTTGAATTTTTAAGCGATGCTGTTAGACTGCCGAATTTTCGTAAGGGATTTGTCAACTTTTCTTTCATTTTAAGTTATTTTATTTTCTGTTTTTTATAACCTACTTTCATAAAAATGTTATGATAACTCCATTATCTTACATGTAATGTAATTTTGATTTGATAATGGAATAATTCACCATCATCTCTCTTTTATCATTCTTTTATACTAGAAATGAAAACACCATCCAATATGTGTTGAATTATCACATTCAAGAACTACGAGTATTCAATTTCTATTACCATATTTAGTTCTAGTCATGAAACCATTTTAATTTTTTAAACAGACTATAATATATGTATTATGGATTATTTAAGGTTATATAATTCTTTTTTACACATTATAAAAATTTATAAATAAAAATGAGTTCGTTGTGATCACGAACCGCCAATTAACCCAAACCATTATCATTAAGGTTTTATATAATGATTAAACTTCAATACCAATAACAAAAATTAATTTTATGAACATGTAATATTCTGTTTGTTTACTAATAACATAAAACTTATATTCTATGCAACCATTCTCATTCTACAAGTTTATCTGTACATGAATATATGGAAACCGATCATGAAAACCAAGGAAGAAAACACTCTCAAACAATGAAATTGAATCTCTTAACCCATAAAAATGACATGAATGAACCTAATATGGTTATAAAAAATCTATTAAATATTGAGGGGGTTATGGAATCATTAAATTATTAACCTAAATTTTATTATTCAGGTCATTAAGATCATGTGAGGAACACCATCAGACATACGACAAGGGTTTTCCACCCAAACCTCCATTTTCATTTGGGTTACTTTTATTATCTACAAATATAAATTTAATTCTTACCCATTAATATGAAATCATCATAAATTATTTGTGAATGTTATATATATGTTTACCATCCATAATACTACTGTTATTTATGTGTAAATATTTTTTTAAAGGATCATTAAAAAATTCTTCCCAAAATACAAGCCCGTTTCAAGGGAACTTATCAAATTATTACCTATTTTGAAAGGAAATATATAATAATTTTTTGGAAACACTTATATTTATAAAATTAATAATTTTATTATGAAAATAATAACTTACTTAAATCCGGTTTTATATAAATATTTTTAAAAAATAACTCTTCTTTTCAAAGTAAAAAAAATTATTTCATCCGAAGAATTACTCAATGATTTTATAAGAGTATCTTTATCTATTTCAATAATCTTTATAATTATTATGTATTACAAGGATTAAAATTTTATGATATCATCTACCATATTTAATTGATTATTTTATGACTAGTTTGACTATGGACGTGCTATCCTAAAACCATTCACCAATGTACTCTGAATGGTTAGTGTTTTTTCCTTAATGTTTAGGGAAATTTATTTACATTTCATATATTAGTTTTAATATGAATATATATGTTTTTAGGTTTATCCCCAATCATATGAGGAATGAATTTGAATTATTATGTGTTGGGTGGGGCCTTCTATATCTCCTCGATGCATTAGTAGGTCTCATGAGACAAACTATGGTCATGGCACGAGGCCTTGAAACAATGGATATTTATAGTCTTGGAATGATGCCTTGACTATATGGTTATGATATCCCATATAATGAATTCACTCCTTTTGAAATTGTATTGATGGGTATTATGGTTATTCGACTAATAAAATACCCATGATTATGTTTTATTATGGAATTATTTTTTCTCCTCTTATTCATTCCATAATGTGTTCATGTTTATTTTTACAGGTTTGTGTTTTTAGTTATTCCCCATGCCTAATGTTTATGTTTATGACATCTTCCAATATAATTCTTACCCTTACTAAGTGTTTGATCTCACCCCATTCTTATGTTTCATTTTTACAGGACATGAAGAGGTATATTATGAGTTTCATGCAGAAATAACCTAGGAGTTAAGGATTTTTGTCAAAGGAGTGTCTACGTTGTATTTATTTTCAATTTGTAATGTTGATCTTATGTATGTATCTAGATTCAAAAGATTCTAAACTACTCGGTCCTTCAAGGTGCATATTCTTTGATTATATACGAATGTAATAAAATAAGGCCCCAGATCCGGGCAATTGGGGTCTAGTCCTTATAGTTGGTATCATAGGAAGTTTGATAGAAAACATGGAAACGATATTTAGAAAAAATAGATTAGGGAACAAAACCCTAAGATAGTATTTGAGGATAAACATACAAGAAAATACTGGAATTTTTGGTAAGGAATAGGTTGTGTGGATTTTTCTAGAGAATACCTTCTAGTCTGGATACTAAATGTGGACGTGGTTCTGGCACATATGTACCTAGGATTGAAAACTATGACAAGGAGTTTCAGGCTTCACATAGGGTATCCTGGTACACGACAATGTGCCTTATTGACCATCTGATTTGACAATCATGGGGGATATTCTTAGGATAATTCACATTTTCTTTAGAATCAATTATAATGGATTTAAAAGTTACTTTTTACTCAAATAAACAATGTTTATGATTATGAGATTAGCTATGAATTGAATTTTAATTCAAAATATATATTTGTCAATGTTGAGATTATAAATTATTATTCATACCATAATCTAGTGTATGAAATTATTTAGAAATGGCACCTAGTGGAAGGAATTGAAATCATGTAAACATGCATGTCCCATGAAGGGATTTCCATCTGATGCAAGATAATGATGTTGGATCTAGTGCAGTGACTAGTGTGAGAAACTTATAACTATATTGGGACAGATGACTCAGGTTATGAATAATAAGCTTACCCTTATAGAGAATACAGATCCACAACATGGGGGAGCTATGTTAGATCGCTCTATGGGACAAAGACCTCCATCATTTAATGGCACTACAAACCCATTAGTAACAGAACAATGGATAAGTTCAATAAAAATGAAACTTCTTTCTTTGGGATGTAATGAAAGAGGGAAGGTTGTCACTACAATTTATCATCTATCGGGAGATACTAATCGGTGCTGATTATTGATCCAAAACACAATGGATTAAGATGAAATAGAAGATATGGAATGGAGGGATTTTAAGGAAGTACTCATAGAAAAATATTTTCTCCACAAACAATGAGGAAATATGTATATGTAATTCTTGAATTTGAGGTTGAAGGAGGATGAAAAATGTTACAAAGTATGAAGCTAACTTCAGTAGGTTAAAAATACATACCGTAGACTACATAAATAATCCAAGGAGAAAGATTGATCGATTTTATGATGGTTTAAAACCATTACTCTGAAGGTATCTATTCTTCAAATGTTTCTCATCAAATGAAAATATAGTCTCAAGTTCTATAAAGATGGAAAATGAATTTTATATGTCTTGAAACATTAAAGGAAATCAAGATAAGAAGAGGGATGCTGAATACTCTATAAAATCAAATAAAGAAATGGGGAAGAAGGAAATATTTGACCTTCAATCCTACATTAATTGTGGGAAGAAACACCATGGCCAGTTTCCTGAAGGGAATGAGAGTCTTTTATATGTGCAGGAAAAAAGGGCACCTATTTTAGGATTGTAAGGGGAATAAAGAAGCTACCATTAATCAATTCTAAAATTAAATGGATACAAGACACTATACACATTAATGTCCAAAGCATCTGAGAAAAATTCTCCAATGAAGACCATGGGAGCAAGTACAAGATCATGCGGTCACAACTATGGAGGTTGAAGTTCCTAATGATGTGGTGGTAGGTAATTTAATCATTTTTTAGAACATAGACAATGCTTTATTGGATTCTGGATCATTGCATTATTTCATATATTCCTAATTTTCCTTGAAAATTAGATACTTCCAATTTGATTTTATAAGAGAGTTGTCAATCAAAACTCCAAAGGAAAGTATCATTTCAATAAAGTTGTGGCACATAGTCCCTATTATGGAATATAAATGTACTTTATCTTCTGATTTTATTATTATACACCTGGTTGACTTTGAGATAATCCCTATCATTGATTAGATTTAAAACTATGATGAAAAAATTTATTTCAAGAAGACAGTGGTTACAATTTTTTAGGATGATGTAGAATCCCTTATCTTTAGGGAAGAAACAAAACCATATGATTATCATATTAATCCACCCCCATTAGGTCTACAAAATTCAACTATTGGGGAGGAAGGGAACACAATATCTCTAGGAGAGGAAAGGGATGTTCAGATAGAGGACATACCTATTGTGCAAGAATATGCTGACTTGTTTCCATAAGATTTACCTGGACATCATCCAGAGTGCGAAGTTGAGTTATCTATTGATTTAATTCATGGTTCAAAGACTATATTAAGGACTATTAATAGAATTGAAATATTGGAATTATTAGAACTAAAGAAACAAGTGGAGGACTTTAGTGATAAAGGATTTATTCACCCTAGTGTTTCCCTATAGGGAGCCCCTTTTCTTTTCTTCAAGAAGAAATACGGGTTCATGAGGTCGTGCAATGACTACAGGGAGATAAATGCTAGAAAAATAATGAAAAATTATCCCTTACATATAATTGCTGATTTATTTGATAAAATTTTAGGAGCATAATATTTTTTGAAGTTTGACCTTCAATATGGATATCATCAGCTACTAGTAAGAAAATAAGACATTCCAAAGACAACATTTCGAACTAGGTATGGGCATTTTGGGTTTATTGTAAAGCCTTTTGGACTGACTAACGCACCCTCAGTTTTCATGGATCTAATGAATAGAGTTTTAAGGAAATATTCTGATGAATATTTTGTGGTATTTATTGATGATATCTTGGTATACTCCAAAAGATACAAATATCATCAAAATCAATTGTGTAATATTCTTAATAATCTTAGAAGAAATTATTTATATGGGATGTTTACAAAGTGTGAATTTTGGCTTCAATCACTTTCCTTTCTTGAAAACATTTTCTAAAAGGATGAAATATATGTTGATCCTGTGAAGACAATGTATGTGAAAGAATGTCCCACTCCAATGAACATAACCTAGGTATGTAGTTTTATTGGTTTAGCAGGTTATTATCAGTATTTCGGTCAGAACTTCATCTGTTTAGACAACCCAATGACCATCCTTACATGTAAAGGGGTTATGTTCATACGGAAAAAAGAATGTGAGGAATGTTTTTAGGAATTAAATAGGAGATTACTGAATGATCTGATCCTGACTCTACCATCAGGGAATGATGGGTTTATGATCGATAATTATGCATCATAAAATGACATGGTTTTGTCCTTATGCAGAATGATAGAGTTATTGACTATGCATCAAGGCAACTGAAAATAATGAACAAAACTATCCTATTCATGATCTTGAGTTAGAAGTTGTAATAATTTCCCTGAAGATATGGAGACATTATCTCTATGGTGAAAAAATGTGAGATATATACGGTTGATAAATTTTTGAAATAAATCTAATCATGGAAAGAACTCAACATAAGAAAAAACAGATGGCTCAGACTACTCAAGGACTGTAATCATACCATACACTACCACTGAAAAAAGGAAAAAAAGGTAGATGATGCATTGAGCAGGAAGGATCACAGAGTTCTCAAGAAAATAATGATCGACATGGATCCTTTGTACATAGATCTTGTGAGGATGGATATGGTGATTATCAAAGAAGGTGAAATATCACTACCTTTGCAAATGGTTTCCTAACACAATCATCGGAAATAATTAAAGCTTCACAGTATGATGATGAGAATATTCAATAGAAAATTAATGCTTTGAAAGATGGGAAGTTAGATGAATTCATGTGTGAAGATGGAATTCTAAAATTTCGGAAAAGGCTATGTGTTCCCTCTCCACCTGAGCTGAAAAGGGATTTATTGGATGATGGTGATATCTCAAATTTCATTATACATCCAAGTATCACTAAGATGTATAGAAATTTGAAGGAACATTTTTTTTGGGACAACATGAAGAGGGAAATTTCTGATTATGTATCCAGATGCTTAGTCTATCAACAAGTAAAGGCCGAACGACAACATCCTAGAAGAGTAATGAAACCACTACCTATTCCAACATAGAAATGAGATGGAATAACCATGGATTTTGTTACAAGATTATCCAAAACTCGTATAAATAATGATTCAATATGGGTAATTGTTGACCGACTTACTAAATATATGCATTTCCTCCCTACAAGGGAGGATTTTCCACTTGAGAGCCTAGAAAGACTCTATATAAATGAAGTTGTGAGTCTTCATGGTGCACCTATCTCAATTTCTTCGGATCATGATCCATGATTTACATCGAAATTCTGGAAAAGTATTTAGAAATATTTGGATAATCTGCTTCAATTGAGTACCACTTATCATACTCAAGCTGATGGGAAAATAGAAAGGACAATCCAGACACTAGAATACTAGTTAAGATCATGATCGCTTGACTTTGAAGGTATAAAAAATCAGTATTCACCTATGGTAGAGTTTTTCTACAATAAAAGTTCATATTAAATCATTTAAATGGAAACATATGAGGTATTGTATGAAAATAGATTCCATACACCAATATGTTGGAATGAAGTTGGTGAAAGGATGATTGTGGGTCTAGATCTTGTGGAGGAAATAACAACGAAGGTAAAGAGTATTCAAACCCATATAGAAGCAGCTCAAAGTAGACTAAAGATCTATGCTGATAATCAAAGGAAGGATTTGGAATTTAAAGTTGGAGATCACGTTTTCCTAAAATTATCTCCATGGAAGTTTGTTATAAGATTTGGGAATAAAGGGAAACTAAACCCCAAGTACATAGGTTATTTTGAAATTCTGGAATTAATTGGAGTTATTGCATATCATTTGGTTATACCACCAAGCCTGTATAAAATTCACTATGTTTTCCACGTCTCATTGTTGAGAAGGTACATGCCAGACCCAATGCATGTCCTCACATAAGAAGGTATATAATTGGAACCTGACCAATTTTACTATAAAGAGCATTTCCGGATTATGGACACTAAAGATCAAGTGTCGAGGAATCAAATGACTCGACTGGTAATGATGATTTGGAAAAATCATAAAATTGAAGAGGCAACATGGGATCCTGAGGATATTATGATAATGAAATACCCACATATTTTTGTGAGGTAACATTCTGGTAATTTTGAGGCTAAATTGTTTTTATAGAAGGGATAATGTAACACCCCAAGATTTTTTAAATAAATTTAATATTGAATGCATAAAAAATTGAGTCTCCACAAAACCACAAATTTTTATAACCTATCCAGTAACCACAATTTTTCCACCTCTATGATTTGAATTTTGAGAAAATGACATACACAGTTGCGTTCAGTAAGGTATATAGAGTCTGATAAGACAACCATAATTTTTGATGAATAGTGAGACACCCTTATGAATAGTAACATAACCATATGAATAGTAATGAATATTAAATTGGAAAAAAATTAGAAACCTCACCCATGAATGTATTAATACAATTTAGACATCTTAAAAGTTAAAAAATGATCATAGTATATGTATTGGTTTTTTTGTTTGTTAGAAATTTTTAAATTAAAATTTTATAATTAATTTAATAATTTAAATTGGAAATTTATTTTTGTAAAATGTAATAATGAATTTTTTCTTTATTTTCCTATGGTTATAAGATAATTTAATGGGATATTGATTAATTTTTCAAGGTGTTAGAAAGTGAGTTATAGTTTTAAAGCTGTTTTTTGGAATAAATTATAATTTTATTTAAAAATTAAATTAAAAATATTTAAAAAGTTATTTTAAAAAAATGGACTTCAATTTTTAATTATACTGGTTGATAAATGGTTGGGGTTATGTTTTGGGATATTTCTAAAATACATGAATTTTTTTGTGAATATTAAAAATACAGTTATGAGTTTTCGGTATGTTTAATGACATCATAATGAAAAAATGATAATATAAAATGATGGTTGAATTTTTTACATTAAAATATGATATTATGTGTCCCAATTGTCTAATACCTTGGGAAAATACCATGGTAAAGCCCAAGTTTTTTCAGAAAACACTAATGAGGTGTCCTCTTAAATTAATAAGAATCTCTCTCTCATTTTCTATAAATACCCCCTCACTCCTTTGTTTTATTTCATTCCAAACTCATCATCCTCAATGATATGGAAGTTTTACCTCCCTATTAGGCTTCCAAAGGTGTCCTCAATCCCCCCAAGTTCCCAAAATTCACATTTTAGGAGTTACTCTACAATATAAGAAATCTACCACCCATTTCGTTTTCAAGCACTCTTTTTTATGTTATTCTATTTTAATTTATTTGGGATTATTTTTGACTTGTCATTCCAAATCCCCCTACTTTAAATATTATTTGAGAATGAATAGGTACACCTTTTCTCTAATAAAAGTTTTTATGAAAATTTATGCAATGTCGTTAGGCTGCCGATTTTTTGTAATGGATTTCTCAACTTTTCATTTATTTCAAGTTGTTTTCTATTCCTTTTTATCTACTCACCTACTTTCATCCAAATGTTATGATAACCCCAGTAACTTATATGTATTGTAATTTTTTTTTGTGATAATGGAATAATTCATCATCATCCCTTCTTTCCAGGTCTTTTAAACTAGAAATGAAAATGCCATTCGAGATGTGTTAAATTATCACATTCAAAGATGATGGGTTTTCAATTTCTATTTCAATATTCAGTTCTGGTCATTAAACCATTTTTATGGTTGAAACATACTATAATATATTTATTATGACTTATTTAAGGGGGTTTAATCCTTTTTTATTCATGATACTATTATATAAGTCAAAATGGGTTTGTTGTGATCCAGAACCGCCCATTAACCCAAACAACTATCATTAAAGTTTTATATAACGATTCATATTCACTAAAAATAACCAAATGAATTTTATGACCATGTAATATTATGTTTTATCACTAATAAAATACAACTTCTATTATGGAAAACCATTATCATTCTACATGTTTATTCATACATTAATATAAGTAAACTGATCCTGAAAACCAAGGATGGAAACCCTCCCAAGCAATGAAATTGAATCTCTTAACCCATTAAAACGACATTAATGAACCTAATATGGTTATAATAAATTGAGTAAATGTATATGAGGTTCTGTAATAATTAATTTATGAACCTAAAATTTATTATTCAGGTCATTAAGATCATGTAATGAACACATTCAAACATAAGGTAAGAGCTTTCCACCCGAACCTCCATTTTTATTCTGGTTACTTTTATTTTATAATTTCCTCAATTAGATTATATATAATTAATATTAAATCCTCATAAATTCTGTGTGAATTATCTATATATTTTTACCAACCATAATCCTACCTTAATTTATGATTAATTATATATTTGGAAAGGATATCTAAAAAATTCCTCCTGAAATAAAAGCCTGTTTCAACGTAACTTCTCGAATTCTTACCTATTTTCAAAGGAACTATATAATATGTTTTTGAAATTTAATATCTTTAAAAAATAAATAATTTTATTCTTAAAATATAATCTTACTTCACTTCTAGGATTATAAAAATATTTTCCTCAAGAAATCTTCTTTTCAAAGTAAAAAAAGTATTTATCTCAATAATTATGTGAAGATTTTATAAGAGTGTCTTCATCTATTTTAGCACTCTTGTGTATTATTATGTAATATTAGGATTAATAGTTTATGATATAATCTACCATAATTAATTTAATGGTTTATGATTATTTTGACTATGGGTGTGCTATCCTAAAACCATTCGCTAATTTACTCTGAATGGTTAGTATTTATGGTTAGTGTTCGAGGAAATTTATTTATATTTCATATATTAGTTTGTATATGAATGTATATGTTGTTTATGTGTATCCCATTTAATATGAGAAATTCATTGAAATTAGTAATCTTTATGTGGGCCCTGCTATTGCCACTCGGTGCATCAGTATGTCTCATGAGACAAACTAGGGTCTTGGCACGAGTCCTTGACAAAATGGAAATTAATGGTCTTGGCACGAGGCCTTGATTGTATGGTTATGATGTCGTGAATTAGGAATTCCATCATTATGATATATTATTGATTGTTCATGTAGTTATTATTCTATAATAATACCGGTGATTTTATTTTATTATGGAATTTCTTATTCATCTCTTATTGCTTCCATAATATGTTCAAGTTTATTTTTAAAGGTATGCGTTTCTGGTTATTCACCATGACTAATGATTATGTTTATGATATTTTCCACTATAATGATTACCCTTAATTAGCATTTTATCTCACCCCTTTCTTATGTTTCATTTTCCCAGGACATGAAGAGGTATATGATGAATGAAATTCAAAAATAACCTTGGAGTTATGAATTTTTGTCAAAGGAGTTTCTATATTTTAGTGCTTTTCAAGTTGTAATTTTGAACTTATGTATATATATTTTTTCCAAAGCTTCTGAACTAATCATTCCTTTAGGATGTATATTCCTTGTTTTTATGCTAATGTAATAAAATAAGGAAATGGATTTGGGCAACTAGGGCCAGGTTCTTACATATAGTATGATGTTAATATCCCCATAGAGTTCAACATTGAGTTGTACCAAATTAATGATAATCATAGAGTTTTATGATCTGTGGTGATATTATAAGATTATAATGAGTGAAATATTTCACTCATTACTGAGAATTTTATATGAGATATAGATAATAGGTTCAGGTGGTAAAAAGTTAAGACTTATTACTTGGATTGGACCACTAAAGTATATCCTAGAGAATGTAAAACATTCATCAATATAATTAGGGGATTACATTATAATAAATAATTGATATATGAGGTTGAATATATACCTATCATGACAATCTTGATACTTTTATACCTTTATTATAATGAAAAATGTGACATAGGTAAACAAGGTATGGTTTGTTAAGTTTCTAATCATGTCATTGGTTGTAGTGCAACCCAGATGGGATTTTTCCACTTGTTTGACATGAAAATATATATAGACCTAGATTTAATTATAGTAAGGATATTTTTGAAAAATATTATTTGATTCATATATGATGTTATTAAAACTCTATATGAGGTACATGTGATATATTCACATGTTAGATTAATGACTTGTGATATATTCATCAACATGATCATTCTATTTTAAAGAATCAGCAAAAGCCCGAGTCAACTTATTTTAAATTGACGTATTACATGTATAATGGTCAATCAATGTAATGAAAAAATATATTATATTTTATAAATATTATGTATCTCATACATCTTATGGTGGATATATTTTCATAGTTGTATGAATATATTTTATGGAGATCATAATAGACCCCTTTGTATCTTGAGTAGCGATTATTTATTTTTTAGACTTATATTTTCTTAAATATATTAAATGAGGATATCAGATTTAATTAAATTATAATAAGTAAAAAAGGGAGAGCATAGTTAGTAATTAAAATAATATATATGTTTTAGATATTTTTTTTCCAAAAAATATAGTTTGACTAAACTACATCCATAATATTTTGGATAAATTCAAAAAGAGTAATAGAGTTTTTTCATGGAGTACTTATGTATTTTAGTTCAAGTGGTATATTTTGGGTTATGTAGTAAAAATATAGATAATATATTTGACATAAGGATATGTTATATCCAACCTATCATTCATCCCAAGCCCATGATTATGTTGCACCCAATATAAGGTATACAAGGTGTATGAACATTCCACTTCTTTCCCACATGGTTTTTTTATTAATAATATATTATAAATTAAAAAATTATTTATTTCATATAAATTTAATTTTTACAATGGATTCCACAAATTTAAATTATCTTAACCACTATATATGTTGTGTATGGTTGATGGGTTTCATTAAATTGGGAACCTCAAGGTTTCTTATATAAGGGGATGAGATCCATTATATTATGGGGCGTGAATGATCGTCAATTTCATGTATATATTTATTATGTTATATTCCTCCCTGTAGAATCATTTATCAAATACTGTAAAGTTGTTAAAACCCTTCTAGGTGTATGATATTTTCTTGGTTGTGAACCAGGATCCAAAGACTAGTGGGTTACCTATGGATAAAGGTAGCCTAGGTTTGTTGTTCTTAAGACCTTGATCAAGAAAACTACCTTAATATCATGCATTGTTCTTCATTATTAACTGATTGTTCAAATCACCATATATATATTAGTAACATATATGGACATTATTCAACTACTATGTTCATATGATAAACCCCAAAACCCATCATATAGATAAAGGATAGTTGTTAACGATTAATTTCATCATTTCTATAAGTTCTAATTATAACTGGGAAATTCTATAAAATTTGTACATAACATGTAACCTAAAGAAATTAACATATATTTTGTACATAAATAACTTATATTTATTCAATTATAAGTGTAAAAACCTATTAATATAAATCTATATACATGTAATGGTAATATATGTACACATGGAGGTTGGGTCTAGGGAACCCCATCTCACAACAGTCCCACTTTAACTTGAGATAGATTATAAAAACGCTCAATCAAATAGCTTTTAAATAAGAACAATGATTTTTATAGGATATAGATTTAGTCATATGGTTGAAAATGTTATCCTATACAATTAATCTACTAACTATGAATTTTTCTCCATGAGTAATATCCATAAAGAGATGAAACTTTTAAAGTATATGATTCTCCCTTTTTTGGGAATAGGGATCCTTTGTACAAACCATTTTTATATTATTATCACATTATATTGAAATAGGTTCTATAATTCTAATTACAATTACAAGATATGAGAAAAATATTCCTTTCAATACTACTTCATTATTTATATCAAAAAATAAAATATACTTGGATTCTACTATGGAATCAGTGACAACATGTTAATTAAATCTTCTCCATATCTGTGCACCACTATTCATAAAATGTACATTAATTGAATGTGATTTATGACCGTCCTGGTCTATTTAGAATCCTGAATCACTGAATCTACTCACCACTAGCTCCACATCTCATCCATACACTAGGAATATATGAGTTGTGCATCTCAAGTAATTTTTGATAGTTTGAATAGTTTCCTAATTTATATCTTTTAGATTTTTTTGATATTTACCCACCATTATTGAGAATAGGTAACATCGAACCTAGTACATAACATGAAATGTATAATATTTACCAATTTCAAAGAATAAGTAATTATATTCATATACATAATCTCATCATATGTGTATATACCCAACTTTTTAGAGAGATTAATGCCATGTGAAACTAGTAATATTCATCTATTGGATTGTTCAATCTTATACCTTTTATAAAACTTTTCAATGTATGTAATTAAAAATAGGGAAAATAATATTTTAGATATATCTTTAAAGATCATGATCCCTATAATTCAAATCACTTCACCTCAGTCCTTAACAGAGAAGCATTTATTTTACGAAATAATTACTGACTGTAATAATTTTACTTTAATTCCCAATAATAATATTTCATCAACATATAATACTATGAAAATGGTGATAGTAACACTATTATTATTTTATATACATGTATTAATTTCATTCTTAACAAAATAAAATTTTCTTATGAACTCATCAAAATGAACTATAAAAAATCCTGATTTATTTTTTATCTCTAAATATTTAAAAATTTATTGAAATTTTTATATATTATAGTCCCTTATGGATATTTTATATAGATGTATTCAACTAAAATCCCATTCAGGAGAATAATATTAACATTTATTTTCCATTTTTCATAATCATATAATGCTACAATTGCAAGTAATATTCTATTGGATTTTATCATTTTGAATGGTAAGAAAGTTTCTTCATAGTGAAAACCTTACATTATAAGAAAACCATTATAAATAGGATTTATTGTTTTTATTTACTCTACTATCAATGTACAAATTTTTATTTAATACCAAGTCCTACCCAATAATTATTGTAATAGTTAGTGGGTTTACTTATGTCTGAAGATTATTTTGGTTCATAAAATCCATTTTAGAAGTTATGGATTCTTAACAGTAAACATTTTCATTTCAATATACATCTTCCTTTAATGTTAGAGTTTTGTTATCCTCCTGGAATAATGTGTCACTTGATATAGTGAAAATAAAAACACATCTCCTTGGTTCCCTATCATCCCTTGTAGACCCACACAATATATGTTTCTTGAGAAATTTTTAATTTCACACAATCTCTTATGCAGTTTATCCCCATACCATCTCTTATGAATCTAGAGCATCATCTTCATAAATATCAATATTTTTACCACTATTGACATTATAAATGTGCTCAAATTCAAGAAATATGACATTTATTTCCACAATAACATTTCCATTTGAAGGGTAACATAGGTAACATATTTTTGTTTCCATAGGATGTCATATAAGGAAGTAATCCATGCTTTAAGATACTAGATATTCAGTAGTTATTCTCTTGAAAAATGTCTCACATCCCTATACACATATGTGAATAAGTCATTGTTTCTTTTTTTACCATAACTCATATGGAATCCCATGTGCTTCTTCATTTGATACTCTATTTAATGTATATGCTATTGTCTATGACATATATCCATTAAAGGATAAAGGTATAGTTCCCTGACACATTATCCATTTGTTCATGTCTAGAAAGGTATTATTCCTACTCTCACTTTAACCATTATATTGTGGTGTATATGTAGGAGTGATTTGGGAGAAAATATGACGAACCTTCAAGTGATCGATGAATTCTTAGTTAATATATTATTTTCCATGATCTGAGTGGAGATTATTAGTCTTATTACCAACCAGATTACCTAATTCACTATTATATTCCTTAAAAATATTAAATGAATATGAATTATACCTCATTAAGAAAATATATCCATATCTATTAAATTAATCAATAAAATTAATAATGTTAGAAAACACACCCCATAATCTACTGGAAATATATCACATAAGTTATAATTAATTAACTCAATTAGTTTTATACCTCTTTCTAATTTCCTCTAGAAAAGTTATTTGGTCATTTTTCCATAAAAGTAACTATTAAACACATCTAAGGGTTTTAACATACATGACTCTAAATACCCTATATAATGTAGTTTATTTAAATGATATTCATTTAAAATAACAATACTAAAGTGATATAGATGGGTATGATATGTTAATGTCCCTCTGTATTTTTAATTTATTTCCAAAATTAATTTTTCAAGTTCATGTATGTATAATCCACTGTTATGATATACCTCACCATAACATATATAATCTATATAAAATAAAAAAAATTTATTTTTGAACATGAAATAAAATATCAAAGTCTCTATAATCAACATTGGAATATTTTTCATAGTAACTAAAGGTACATAATAGAAATTGACTAATAGAATTATCAAGATACAAATTAACGTAAAATGTTAATCCCCAATAACCAATGGTACCATTCTCCCACCATCTTAGTTTTAAATATCCACCTCACCCCTTGATATATCCTAAAATATATTTGGTTTCTAAATTTGAATTGAAATGTGCAAGCCACAAGATGTATCCCATACCCAAATTAGATAAGTAGATATAATTCATGAAATAAAAAATGTACCTAATGTAGAAGCATCAACTTGATTCTTTTTCCCTTACATGTAATTATTTTCTTAGTGGAATTTCTTTCTTTATGAAAAGTAGATAACTTATATCCATATGACATACATCTAAGGGTTTTAACACATTGAATCTGAATACTTTTTTAGATGTAGTTTATTTAAATTAATAAAATTTACATGAACAAGACTAATGTAATATAGATGGGTAGGATTTGTTTATTTCACTCTATATTTCTCATTGATTGCTAATTTTTTTAAAAAAATTTAGGTATGTATAAATCTCTATTAAGATACGCCTCACTATAACACATATAATCCTTATAAAAGGGAATTTGTTTTTTGAACATGAAATAAAATATCAGTTTCTTGAATATAAAATGAGATATTGTTCTTGTTAATTAAAGGTGTATAAAAGAAATTATTTAATAAAAGAAGCAAGATACAAGGTAATGTAAAATGATAATAACCAACTACAAAATGTAACATTCTCAAACCATAATCTTCATAGAGATCCATATCAGACATTAAAATTTCCATTAATATATTTGTTTTCATTAATTGAATTAAAATGTGTGAGACATAGGCTGTATCAAATACTTCTATCCACTCAATGTTTGAAATCATATTGAGCACAAGGGATCTTTCTTGTTCCCTTTCCGCCATTATGAAATTATACATTGTCACTGAGGTTTCAAATATTTATTTTATTTTCTCTCATAATATAAATATTTTATATGAGTAAGAATGTTTTATATATATAAACCTCATTAATTTTCTACAATTTACTATACATCGATGATAACATAATTCAGATGACATATAATGAATCATCTGTATGCTTCTTATAGTATTTATTTCCAATCTTTATTTCTCAATGAGGTGTCTAAGAAGGATTTTGAGACTCCAAAACATAAAGCTTACATTCATGGAATAATAATATGAGAAAGAACCAATACCACAACTCATGTTTATTTCCTTCTAGGATTTTATCTTTATCTATAATTGATCATAGAAATAAAGAGTTAGTGGTAGTGGTTACCATTCCATCTACACAAATAAATTAAGTTGATTAGTACTTTGTATTTATTACCAATCCTATCGAAATTATTATTTTAATAATATTTTAATATATCTAACAATTTTATGAAATCGTAGTAGGTCTCAATTATTAGTTTTAAAATATTCCATCCCTTGAATATTTAGTGGAAAGGATCCTTTAAAAATTTTCCTTAGTGGCCAATCATTCAATAAGCCATTAATCATAGTGTTTTATCATTTTTTAATGGTTGTAAAAGTATATTGAATCATTTTTCCTTGATCTATTGAGTGTATTTACAACTCTTTCAAATAATAGTCTTGGATTTACTCAATAATTGTATTTTTTAGTAGAAACAAGCTCTTTATGATTATTTATTAGAATTAAACTTTACTTAGGTTATCCAAAAAAATTCATAATGACACCTTGATAGTTATATGTACTCTTAAATATGGATTAAAAGTACCGCATTCTTATGGCATTACTCATGTCCAAGTGATGAATGATATTTGAATTAATATCCCATTTAGGGTTTTTTGTTTTTTTATATTGAATGAAATTCATTTCTAATTATAATGCATGTTACTATATAATGTCAATCCCAAATTAACTATTCATAAATAAAAATATATATCACATGTTAATTTATAGTTTTATATCAATTATTTTTTATCATTACATGTGATCATGTATAAACCAAACTCAAACAAAACATTAAACCATGAATATGATAGATAAAAAAAATAACATTTGAGTTGTTTTTAACGGTTTATCCATGATGAATATGATGGGTCAAGTAAGACCCTGGGGGAAAATATTTTATTTATATCCAAATTATGTTTCAACATTCACACCATCAATTTCATCCAACTTCTATTTTGTTCTTCGTTAAGACTCAACAGGCAACATGTCTCTGACTTCTTTATTATTATATAATAATACTCACTCATAGGTGATGGGGTCTCAAGGATGCATGATATATAAATATTCTCTCTCATAGACACAAAATGTCTTATACATATAAGTATGTTGTGAGATTATTCATAGACAACTATTTATTAATAAATTTTTACAAACATTTTATATTATAATAATTCAATAAATAAATACATAATAAAAAATAGATATAAATTTACTGACCTATATAATGACTAGTTTACTTGTATTAAAAATAACATAGTAAAAATTAAATTTTTAAATAATTCCACATTATGGAATTTATTTTTAATTAAAATAAATTGTACAACTTTTAATTCATGAAATCTATGTTAAATGGATAACAGAAATGTTTTATTAAATAACTAATATTAATTTTTTTAAATTTTATTAGGGAATACCAGGCCTTAAAAAACCCCTTGGAGGGGTTCTAGGGCCTTGAAGGGATCATATGGGACACATATAACGCAAAATGGATAGGTGGGTGTTTCTTTGTAGGGGTGGACCCTATGTTTGTTGTGTTTTTTGGGAAGGATATTCCTACATAGAACCACCATAAGTATTAAGAAACTTTTTTATAATCATTTAATTCTTGTGTGTTTTTGGGTGGATAATATTCAAAATACTGACACCTTTTTTTTCCTGGGGGACTCATTTTCTAAAGATCCATTATATTTATTATTCTGTTTCATATAGAAACCACAATGGTTATGTCATCCATGAAGGCTTGCTGTGAATGTATTTGTGGTCCATCTTCATAAACGTAAAATGTAACTTAGGTTTTTATATCTAGATTCATAAAAATGTGCATTAGTTGAGTGGATGAGAGGTGGGGTATATTACACTATTGGGGGGGGGGTATCAAATAAATTTGGGATCTATTAAATAATTAAAATGTGTTTGTTAAACCTTCACAGAAACTAGTTTGGGAGTGGTTACCAATATGGTACTGATTAGATAAAAACCTTATACTGATGTAAATATATATTTATATTTTAGGTTCTATATATTTCTCCTATTATTAGCGATTATATAATTTATTTCCACGTAGTTTTTCATTTTGGAGTTTATCATTTTCCATTAAGGTTGTTGATTTTATGATTTTGGTATTAAACCTCAAATAGGTGTTCTACACATCCTATGAGAAAAATACGCAAAACATATGTAGTTTGGGGAAACGTAATGGGACACATCATACCTTTTAATGTCACGTGTCATGGAAAAATCCAAGAAGTTTAATGTTGTTTAGTAAGGAATAATGGGACCTAGGTTCCAGGTAATGGTTGTTAGAGGAACATATGCCTGATAGGCTCTTTTTGGTTCATCTTGTTTGTTTACATCAATGTTGGATAAGATTCGGATCATTCATAGATCAATATCAAAGAAATAAATAGGTTATATATTTGGTAGAATGATTCTCCTTATACTCACTATCACAATGATATCATATGCATGTCATAGGGGAGGCCTTAAGCTTATCACATAGGAGGAAGTATGTTTAGGTTGGGGATTATAGCTAGTTGGAGGCACTAATAAGAGGATACCAAGAGAAGTATATCAAACCAAGGTATCTTTATAAAATGAGAGGAGAATCTCAAATCATATTATATATAGTGAAACTAAGATATCTATCAATACTCAAGGTAAAATGAGTTATCTTATCCTAGTCACATAAGAGAATGGCATGTTTGAGGATGTCATGTTCGATCCTTAGAGATGCTTCTTACATATCTTGGTTAACATGAATTAAAGGACATATAGTTTGAATGAAATTGTTTATTTTAATATGTGAGGATCAGTTTTTGATGTATAAATTCATGTGGAAATGTGGTATGCTATGAAGTTTAATGTCATGAATCTAAGATATAATGGTTATTCTTGTGATGAATCTCAATTATGTTAATGGAGTGGTCATTTAAACCACTAAGCCTACACTATTCATACTCTGTGTTAGAAACAAGTGACATGGGTTCAATCATATCTCAATAGAATGTGCAACAAGGGATTTAATGAGGCTTACACAAGGGATATACCGTGATAAAATTCTTGTATCATGGAAGGGGATATAATGAGAGACTAAATGGGGATTAAAGATGAAGAACCCTTTAGAGATTCTTATGTTGTAAAAGTGGAAACAACATGAGACTAAGTGGTAATTATGAATGATCTTTAATTTATGGATTTATATGTCATAAAATGGGTGAGAATGGGAGATATAGTGGTACTTATGAATGAGATTCTATTGGATGCATGACCTAGTAAGTGACTCATGTGAAGGAAAAATGTATTAGGTCTTACACCTTATAGGGGTCATATTTATGATAACTAGGTACAATATCCCAACTCAAGATGATTTTATAGAGCTTACTCATGTATAATTCCCTAGAGTTCCTAACCAAGTTAGTGATTTTGGTTAAAGTATTATTGAGGTCTACACCAGATATGAGGCCCATGAAGGGTTCCTATTCTAAAAAATGGACAGCAATAAGAGATATAGAAAAAATTACACATTAGCTTCCCAAATATACCTAAACATGAAGAAGAATTAGGAAAAGTTATTTTTAGGGATTACACTTATAAGGGGGTCCTTATAATATAACTAGAAGAAGTATATAGATTGAATTAATTTTTGAAAAAATTAAATGTACTTTGACTCAAGGAATTATTTATGATCTTGTATGGTGTTGGAAGAATTGAAACCCAAAATATGTCTGACCCTTAGAGAAAATCTCACAGTGGAAATATCTATTTTTAATGGAACAAGATATGAACCCTCATAGAAAGGACTGGTGTGATGAGGTAAAAAAATTGAGTTTTCAAAAAATAATATGCCGACATTTGATCTCCACACAGTGCCTCAGGTTGCTATGCCCATATATAATCCTATGCATATGAGAGTTCATGAAGTGTTGTCTATGTAAGGATCCTCAAATATCATTAGTCACATAAGTGTAATCTCAAAGAAATGTCCACATGAAGATGTGAGAATGTGTTTGGAAACATTACTCATTTTTAGGGACTTCTACATAAGGATTTATTCATGAAGGCATTGATTTTCAAAGAGATGGATTTGTGGTGGGATTTATTTGTCAAGGGTGTTCGATGGATTGTTTCATGAAGGTTGTCTCTAATTAAAAACCTAGAAATTATACCAAAGAGTCTCAATGATTTTGATTCTAGAAGTCTATTTTTGTGTCAAGGAATTCAATCCAGTTTTGTAGATAATGTAGCAGGTAATTATTAGAAACCATAAGTAATATTTTTCCAAAAAAGGAGACACCACTTGGAATCTCATGAAGGTCATTATCTAGAGTGATTAAATTCTTCACAAGAGTCCATAATAGGGTACATACACACTGCAAATGATTTTTCATTTCATAATTCAAGGTATTTTACATGTATCCACATGAAAGGCAATGAAACACCATGTCAAAATAAAAAATTATTGTGCATTGTTGAAGAAAGGGTGTTTTTAGAAATATTTTAGTTGATTAATGAATAAAATAACCATATTTGTGAAATTACATACATTTCCATAATTTTAAAATGAAAATAATAAATGGTAGGGAACAAATGGATTCCTTGAGAGCATATTGGAATTTTTTTATATGTGAGGAGTGCTTCAAAAATTGTGTAAAGCTATTCGTCGATCGAGTAGATTGATTTGTGAAGAACCTAAATTTCTTCTTGAAGAAATTCAATTTTTTATGTGCATCCCTTTATATTTTATGAATGGAGATATGTACTTCATAGATTAAGTGAAATTACTTTGTTGAATGTATATTTTTCCATGTTTCTTATATATTGAATTGAATCTTAAATTAAAATGAACATAAATATTGATCATTAAGAGTATTTTATCTTTATGACTAGTTAAATCGAATATTGAAATTTTTTCTATTCCATATTCTATAGTTTATTTACCCTTGAAGGATTTTTTCCTTTTATAAATTGCATGAAAGACTATTAGAAATGGTTTTTAAGGATTAAACATTGTTTTTATTAGCAACATGTAACATTTGAAACCTACTCTTGGAGTGAGGTTCTCACCACCACATCACCAGATTGGGTGCCCCGAATGGGCCGAAGGCCTTCTTTTTTGATTTTATTGTAGATAATACCCCTTTTAAGGGTTGAAGGGGAACCCTAACAATACCCATAGTCCCAAGGTATGAGGCCCAACATGACCCGTAATACATGACATGAAGGCCCAGTTTCATACCTTGCCCATACCTGACCCTTAGGCCCAACCCACTAGAACTGCCCCCAGCTTCTGTATCATTGATCACATTTAGCTCTCCACCTTCATTGCTGATCAGATAGCATTTCCCTATACAAAGATGTACAGTGCTAGGTCCCGATGGCCATTTCCATACCCTCTCACTCTTACAATCCGGTTAGCTCTGCTTCTCACGACTGCTATTATTGCTCTGATACTCTTTTGGGGCCTACACTGTGTGAACTTGGGTACATCATGGTATTCAATGGCCCGAAGGCCCTGTGGCCTAATTTCCTTTGATGGCCCGAAGGCCCTTGAGACCCGTAGGCCCAAATCGATGGCCCAAAGGCCCAAATCAGGGGAATAGTTTCGGCTGCTGTAGTACCAAACAATACCTTCTAAAGTACCTGCTACAGTAACTGCTACAGTGCTTCTACAGTACCCAGAAAATACGCCTCCACCTGGTTTTGAACCTCAGTCTCTTGGATGCCATGAAGGAGCCCCTACCACTCGGGTACGGGCTCGTTGGCACCAGATTGGGTGATGTATTTGAAGAATATCCATCCCTAGGTGTGTGGGATTTTATATAAAACATGGAGATTCAATTTTATTATTCTTAAGGAATGGATATACTTTTCTATCAAGCATAGATCGTATTATTTGAGAAAAGATCATATAATGGATTCCCTTGAAAGGTGAATGGAAGATAATTTCTAGTTCCAAAAATCATGTAGACAATAAACTATCCCCCCTCTCCCCAATAATTATACTCCAAAAAGCTCACCGGTACCCACTCTATTTGTAACGCCCCAGACCTAGAAGCCTAGAGTCGGTGCATTATTACATATCGTTGGCATGATCACAAAAGATCAAATATTGAATGACTGATTTGTTTAATAACCTTGGATGTACTAGATACATTCATAAAGTTTACATTACATAATAAAATGGAAAACTACAACAACATTGTTTCTATGGAAAACACTAAGATCCCATAGACTATCCCTCCAGGCCAGTCATAATATACTTTTCCGCATCCTAGAAAAAATAAAAAATTGAAAGGTGTGAGCTCAGATTCTCAGTAAGGATAACAATAGTGGAAACTTTCATAAATAAGAATAAACATTTAAGGAAATGTATAATACTAAAACAAAAGATTTTTAAACTTGAAATTTATCATAATATGGAAAATATAAAATCAAAGAATTCCATATACTTATTCACATGGATATTATACTAGTTGAATAATCACATGTAATATCAACAACCACTTTCATAATGATGGAATGCATAATTCCAGACTTTCATAACCACATAGTCAAGGCCTTGTGCCAAGATAGTAGTTTTTCTTATGAGACCTACCGATTCATTGAATAGCTATAGAGGGCTCTACCAGTCACTTACTAAGTCCAATGCATTCCTCATATGAAAAAGTTTAAACATAACTTAAATATTAGTATTTAAACTAGCATACAAAATGTCAATACATTATCCATAAAACATGAATGGTGTAAAAATAACACATCCATAGTCAAACATATCACAAAACCTTCAATACAATATGGATGTTTTGTAACATAATTAATCAACTTCAAATAAGCTTAAAATCCATTCAAGGATGTTGACATAGAGGAAATCAAAACATTTTTTTAGAGAAATATCTTTTTATATTTTGAAATCATTTAAGATTAACATAATTATAAAGAAAAAATTTATTTTGAAAATATTCTTATAAGCTTGTATGGGATGTTTCGACAATGTTATAATGGTGGAAAATAGCCGCACCCACTGTATAAGTACAAAAAAGGAATTTTACCTTAATTTTGTCGAAAAGGTTATAAAGGATCATGTTTTGAAAATGACAGAATGATTCCTTTATAAAAATATTATAAAAAGTAAAACAAGGGTATAAATTACTTTAACCAACAGTCTATAAAATAGAAATAATGTTTTGAAATACATTTTTAAGAAATATGGATGTGGATGATAAAGAGGTCCTAATAGATACTTACATAAAAACAACCTCAGATAATAAAGATATTGTAAAATTAACCCTTACCATGTACTTTTCCTTCGTCGAGGGTAGGTTAACCTACTATATAATGGTGAAATAATTTTTATTATACTATAAAAGAATCATATACATCAGTATGATATCATATATTATCGTTTAACATTTCATTGTTAATAATATCTTAGTAATATCGTCGTTTCAGGTGTTAACTGATTTGTTTTCCTTTATATTATTTGTTATGTTAGTAATATTTGTTATGGATAGGATGCATATTATTCATATTAAAGATTATATTAAGTCATTAAACATTATTTTAAATCATATAATGAAAATTAGTCTTGAATGGATACAATGGGGAATGAATCTCATCGCGTTCGTGGAGATGGTAATCCGTATGTACGCACGAGCGACAATATCATTCTTTTGATATTAAAATAATATATAATTGGATGGAATATAATATATAAAGAGTAATTATCATGTTATATTTATTATTTACATCAATTACACATCATTATTATACCCATCCAAATAATAATGTATTGAATAATATTCACACCACGGCGTGGAGACGGTAAGTCGTACATACACATGTATGGAAACATGACATTCAAAGGATGGATAGAATAATTAATATGGTTGTACCATATTTATAATTACATAAAAGTATATATAATATATTGTAGTTATTATTTTATAATGGAAACAACAATGAAAGGGGAAGTACAAGAAGAAAAGAACTTGAAAGAGGTAATGAAATATTTACCTCTTCTTCAGGTTATTCCTTTTGATTTGATCAAAACAGCCCTTAGGTTGGATTTATGACTTATGGAAGACCTATTGGATAAAGTTAGGATAGTTGAAAGTGTATTTGGTCAGGGTTTGGCCAAGAAAAAAGGCTTTGAAGGTGTGAATTTGCGGGAATGGGGAGTGCCCTTTTATAAGAGCGGTGAGGGGCACCTTAGGAAAAGCTAGAAATATAATTTTATAATAAAATAATTTTCGGTTTCTAATAGCTGAAACTAAATTATTTAAAGTATAATGTGGGAATGGGTCAAACACCACTCAACCAATAGGGTTTATATAGGTTTGTGTCACTATATTAACATTATCTTTTAGATTTAACTCTTAGTTAAATTGTTTGACATTTACCATGTCTCTTTGTACTTTCATAATATATGGTAAATAAAAAACTATAAACTTCCAAGATAACCCCAAGTGGTTATTTAATGATACACCTATCAATATATAAGTCATTTGGACGAAACATAGATATTTAGGAATTTTATATCAATTAATAATATAATATTTGTTTTAAAAACCCCTTTATGTCAATTTTGACATATTTAATAATTGATTTTTTAAAGTCATAAAACTTTTTTAATTAAAAATAATTTCATTTAGTCAATCCTAAAATGTCATATTAACCTTTAAAATTATTTTAGGACATCAAAACATTCAAATTTTATTTATTTTAACATTTATAATTCCATTTTTTTGATTCTTTCATTAATAAGAAAAATACTGCATCATCATTGTGTCATAAATAAAATTAATTATTCAATGTATAAAAATTATAAATAAAATACCATTATGTAGGAAATATGTTTATATTTATAATTAATACTTATAGTCTAAGAGATAACATATATATCCCTATGTAAAAATTGTTTTACTAAAAGATATATGCTTATGTCATTTTTGTATTTACTTTAACGTAATTAATATAAAGTGTCATTATCACTTACAAGTGGCTCCATGGGGTCCCCAAATCAACCGAAGGAGGCACATGGTAGGAAATGTATATTAAAATCGGGTTAGGATAGGTGTTAGTGTAATTTAATACTATTATAATATTATTTTTTATCATTATTTACGAGATTTACCCTTTAACCATGGTAAAAAAAATATTTACCAAAGTAATTATTCAAAATGTCTTAAAAAAATTTACTTATTTACACAATTTGGACCTCCTGATTATAAATATTGAACCCATTTATCTAAATTCAAAACACATAATTGGAAGAAATTAATTTAAAATTAATTCCCGTTGTTAAAACAAAAAGCGTGTTTTTAAGAAATAATAACTATCAAAAGATTGACACTTGCTTATGTGTAGTTTAATTGTGAAATTACATTCAATGACCAAAATTGGATTAAATGGTGAAAATTTTATCTTATTATACTTTAAAACCACTTAATAGTATAATTTATCACTATAAATTATTTTGATTAAAAATGTTGTTTTTAATTAAAATTTATTATTTTTTACTATTCATCAAAAATTGAATGTTTTCAGAAAAATACCAAAAATTCACACTAAGATAATTTCAATACTCCAAATCCAAAAATAAAGTCCATTTTTCAATATAATATTTATAATATTTAAAAAAGTTGGTATTACTTTTCATAACAGTTAATTTGATTGGTTGTGATGTGTTAGAATCTCGAAGTTGCGTACAACACACGCTATTGTATTATTCAATGTGAAGCATACCATGGATGCTTGGGGTGTTATATTCCCCCCTACTTCAAATAATTTAATCCTTGAAATTTCTAGAATTTTAATGCATAAAAAGACTCTAGTGGTTCTTCATCTTATGTTCCTCGGGTTCCCACATTTCCTCTTCCATCTGATTGTTTCTCCCTAGAACTTTTACCAGACGAGTCGTTCAGATTCTCAGCACTTGTTCTCTTGTATCAATAATATTGATAGGCTCTTCACAATAAGATAGATCTGGTTCCAATTATAATTAATCATAGGTGAGTACATGCGTTGGTCCAGGCATGTATTTTATCAATAGTGATACGTGGAACACATCATGAACATTAGAGAGACATAGCGGCATTGCCAAACGGTATGCTATTGCCCCAATTCGTTCTAGAATTTCGAAAGGTCTGATGTACCTTGGAATTAATTTTACCTTTTTACCGAAAGGTATAAAACCCTTCCATAATGATATCCTCAAGAAAACATGTTCTCCTACCTGATATTCCAAATCCTTCCTTCGGTTATCTGCATAGCTCTTCTGCCTACTTTGAGCTGATTTGATGTGGTTTTGGATTACCTTCACCTTTTCCATCGTTTCCTCCACAGGTTCTGGGCCTACAAGTTTTCTATCACCAACATCATCCCAACAGGTTGGTGTGCGACATCTCTTTCCATATAACACTTCATATGGTTCCATATGAATACTTGAATGGAAGCTATTTTTATAAGAAAATTCTACCAGAGGTAAATATTGATCCCACATACCTTGAAAGTCAAGTGAGAATGATATCAACATGTCTTCTAAGGTTTGAAATGTCCTTTATGATTATCCATCAGTTTGAGGGTCGTAGGCAGTGCTCAATCGATGTTTAGTATCCAGATATTTCTGAAGACTTTTCCAAAATATTGATGTAAAATGGGGATCATGATCAGAAACAATGGATAATGTTACTCCATGAAGTCTTACAACTTCATTAATATATAGTCTTTCTAAATGTTCAAGTGGTAAATCTTCTTTTATAGAAAAAAATTTCCTAACTAGGTAAGACGATAACCAATGAACCATATTGCATCGTTCCTTATAGGAGTCTTTGGTAGTCCCATGACAAAGTCTATCATAATTTTATCCCATTTCCACTCAGGTACGAGAAGTGGTTGTATGACTCCTCCAGGCTGTTTACTTCCAGCTTTCACTTTTTGAAAAACCATAAATCTTGACACAAAATCAGAAATCTCCCTCTTCTTGTTGTCCCACCAAAAATGTTCCATCAAATCTCTATACATCTTAGTGGTACCAGGGTGTATAGAGAAATTGTAACTATGAGCCTCATCCAAAAATTCCCTTTTTAGATCAGGTATATCGAGAACACAAAGTTTCTTCCAAAATTTCAAAATTCCATCTTCATACACCAAGTCACTCAATCTCACATCATTCAAAGCTTTAATATTCTTTTTATACTCTTCATCATCAGTCTGAGAACTCTTTATCCACTCTAGTAAAGATGGTTTGGAAACCATTGGAAGGAGTATTGATGTTTCACCTTCCATGGTTATTCCCATATCCATTTTTACTAGATCCATGTATATAGGATCCTTTTCAACTCTCATCTTGTTCAAAATTCCATGATCCTTTCTACTCAAATCATCTGCCACCTTATTTTCCTTCCCATGGTGGTAGTTTATAGTGAAATCATAATCCTTGAGTAGTTCAAGCCATAACCTTTGCCTTATGTTGAGTTATTTTTGTGATAAAATATACTTCAAAATCTTGTGATCAATATAAATCTCACATTTTTAACTATATAGCTAGTGTCTCCATATCTTCAAAGCAATTATTACAGCTGCTAAATCAAGATCATGATTAGGATAGATTTTCTCATGAATTTTTAGCCATCATGATGCATAGACAATAACGCTGTCATTCTGCTTAAGGACACAACCAAGTCCTTTATTTGAAGCATCCCTATAAATAACAAACCCATCATTCCCTGATGGTAAATTCAATATAAAATCATTAACTAATCTTCTCTTCAATTATTCAAAACATTCTTCACAATCTTTTTGTCCAAACAAATTTAACCCATTTACGTTTGAGCTTGGTTATTGGGTTAGCCAATCGGGAAAAATTATAGACGAAATGTTGATAATAACCTACTAAACCAATAAAACTACGTACCTAATTTATACTCGTTAGTGCTGGACATTCTTAGATTTCATTGGTCTTAGAAGGATAAAAGGAGATTCTATCCTTAGAGACAATATGGCCAAGAAAAGAAATATCTTGAAGCCAGAATTCACCCTTGCTAAACTTTCCATATAATTCATATCTTTTAAGAGTCTTCAGGATAATGCGCAAGTGATTTTCATGATCCTCATATATTTTGGAGTATACAAAGATATCATCAATAAATACCACTATAAATTCATCATAGTATTCCTTGAAAAATCTATTCCATAGATCCATGAAGACAGAGGGTGAATTAGTCAATCCGAAAGGCATTACTGTAAACTCATAATGCCCATATCGGGTTTGAAGTTCAGTTTTTAGAATGTCTTCCTTCTTCACACAAAACTGATGATATCCAGATCGAAGTTCAATCTTTTAAAAGAATTGAGCTCCATGAAGTTGGTTCAATAAATCATCAATGCGAGGTAGGAGATACTGGTTTTTTATTATTATAGCATGGATCTCCCTGTAGTCAATGCACAACCTCGTAGATTCATCTTTATTGTTAACAAAAAGGATAGGGGCACCCCATGGAGAAACACTAGGGTGAATAAATCCCTTTTTACTCAATTCCTCTAGTTGTTTCTTTAGTTCCACTAATTCCATAGTGTCCATTCTATAAGGGGTCTTCGATATGTACCTTGAACCAGGAATTAATTTAATGGAAAACTCAATTTCTCATTTTAGAGGGTGTCCAGCTAAATCCTCTGGAAACACATCAACATATTCATGCACAATAGATACATCCTCTATTTGAACATTATTTCCCTCACCCACTTTTATTTCATTATCTTCCTCCCCAATAATTGAATTTAGTTGAGTTAATGGGGGTGGATCTAGATAAGAATTAGGTGGTGACATTTCTTCCCTAAAGATAAGGTGTTCTTTATCATCGTTATCAAAAATAGTAACATCCTTCTTCTTATAATAAATTTTTGCATCATGGTCCAAAAGCCAATATATACCGAGGATTATATCAAATTAAATCACCGGTAAGACAATGAGATCGAGAGATAAAGAACATTTATATTCCTTAATGGGGAATGATTCACAAAACATTGCTGTAATGATACTTCCCTTAGGAGTTTTTACTGAAAACTACCTTGTTAAATAAAATTGGAAATATCTAATTTTCCTAGAAAACTGGGAAGATATGAAATAATGCGATGATCTAGAATCAAATAAAGCATTTTCTAAACTCGAGGAAACAATTAAGTTACCTACCACCACGTCTTTTGGAGCTTCAACCTCTGAAGTAGTGATAACATAAGCTTGGCCTTGATCCCTTGTCCTTTTCTAAGGTAAGTTCCTTTGATGCTTATGACATTCATTTTCATAATGACCCATTTCTCTACAATTGTATCATTCAACATCGACAACCTCTTTCTTCCCCTTACAATCAAGAGTTTGGTGGACTTTATCACTACACTTGTAAGAGACTTCCTTTCCCTTTAGGCAAGTACCAGGGTGTTTCTTCCCACATTTACTATAGGATAGATATTCAACTTTTCCCTTCTTCCCCTCATTCCCATTTCCAGAGTGTTCTATAGATCTCTTCTTCTCTGGTTTTCTTTAAAGTAGTAAGACTTAGAGAATTGTTTTTCTATCTTGATAGCACACGAGACAATATCTTCGTACGATGAAAAGGATTTTGAGACTAATTATCAATGGAGAAATGGTTTTAACCCATCAAAGAAATGATCAATATTACTTATTGGGTTACATATATAATCTGCTTTATGCCTCACTAACCTTGGAATGTTAGCTTCATACATTGTGACATTTTCATCCTCCTTTTTTCCTTAGACTCAGAAATTATATTTCTATATCCGCTCAATGGTAAGGAGGAAAGTATTTTTCTAAAAAAATTTCTTTAAACACCCTACATTCCATATTTGATACATCATCATCTTCATTTTTATTTTGAATTAATGACCACCATTGATTAGCATCTTTAATGAGGCGGTAAACTGCCATGACAACGATTTCCCTTTTGCTACTCCCCAAGGTGTATAATATTTTCTCTAATAAATTTATCCATTACTCAGATACTAGTGGATTCATACCCCCATTGAATGTTTATGGTTATTTTATCATGAAGAGATATAACATTTATCCTCCATGCTATGGTTCAGGGTCCTCCATTGGGTAATGTTATTATTCATAACCTAAGTGAGTTGTCCCAATATGGTGATTTTCTGATCAACACCAGTTGCATCACCAGCTCCACTATAATTTTCCTGAGTAAGAGGGAATTACCGACATGGAGTGTGTGCATTGATACGGTTTCCATTCCTTACACTAGGCACCATTTATAAACAATGGAAGAAAATAGATTAGTTTATGAATCAAAATACATAATTCCAAATTTGTAAAACACTTAACATAAATTGAACAGTTTATAGATATAATCCATAATCATAAAAAAAATGTTTTCTTTGATGAAGTATATATTCATAAACCATTCATAATCAGTTGTAAATAAAATGAGAATTATCCTAATCATATCCCCTGAGTGTGTATTAACCAAGAGTGTAGGAAGGCCTGTTGCCATGCACCGTTTCCCATTCGAGTCAAGCTCAAAATGGTGTTTCGGGTTTTACCCTTAGGGAAATCCGTGCTAGAGCCGCCTCTACCTACTTGTATACAGACAAGGATTTATTTCCTAGAAAACTCACAAAATCTCTACAATACCAAAATTCTAGGAAGTTCTTCTATACTAGTCCTTAATGTCTATCTTAGGGCTATGTACTCTACTCAGAGTTTATCTAAATCTAGTTTCCAAGGTTTGTTCTAAACTTCCTCGGAAACCAACTGTAATGCCCCGACCCCAGAAATATAGAGTTAGTGAATTATTATGTATCATTAGCATGATCACAAAAGATCAACTCTCGAAAGACCGATTAGTTTAGTAGCCTTGTAAGTACTAGATACATTCATAAGGTTTACATTACATCATAAAATGGAAGACTACAACAACATTGTTTCCATGGAAAACATTGAGATCCCATAGAATATCCATGTAGGTCAATCATATTATACTTCTTCACATCCTGGGAAAAATAAAACATAGAAAGGGGATATCTTAGATTCTCAGTAAGGATAACAATAGAGTGTACACTTTCATAAATAAGAATAAACATTTAAGGAAGTGTATAAGAATAAAACAAAAGCCTTTTTAAACTTGAAATTCAGCATAATATGGAAAAGATAAAATCAAATAATTTAATCTACTTATTCACATGTATATTATACTAGTCTAATAATCATTTTCAATATCTATATCCACTTTCAGAATGATGGAATGCATAATGCCAGACTTTCATAACCTCATAGTCAAGGCCTTGTGCTAGGACTGCAAATAAGATTTTGTCAAGGCCTTGGGCTAGGACACTAGTTTGTCCCATGAGACCTACCAATAAATCAAGGAGCTATATCAGGACCCACCCATCACTTATTAAGACCAATTCATTCCGCATATGAAAAGGTTTAAACAAAACATAAACATTCGTATTAAAACTAGCATTCAAAATGTCAACAATTTATCCATAAACCATGAATGGTGTAAAAATAAAACATCCATAGTCAAACATATCACAAAACCTTAAATACTATATTGATGTTTTTATCATAATAAATCAACTTCAAATAAGCTTAACATCCATTAAAGGATGTTGACATAGATGAAAACAAAACCCTTTTTAGATAAATATCTCTTTCTATTTTGAAATCATTTAAGAGTCACATAATTATATAGAAAAAATTTATTTTTAAAATATCATAATAACATTTTAAGGGATTCTTAGATGATGTTATAAAGGTGGAAAATAGCCGCACCAACCTTATAAGTGAAAAATGAATTCGTACATTAATTTTGATGAAAAGGTTATAAAGGATGTTGGTTGGAAAATGACAGAAAGATTACTTTATAAACATATTATAAAAATTAAAAAAGGGTATAAATGAATTTATCCCATAGTCTATAAAATAGTATGAATGTTTTGAAATACATTTTTATGAAATAAATAAGTGGATGATAAAGAGGCCCTAGTAGATACTTACATAAAAACAACCATGTATAATAAAGAGATTGTAAAATTAACCCTTACCTTGTACTTTTCCTTGGTAGAGGGTAGGTTAACCTCCTGTATAATGGTGAAATAATTGTTTTTAAATTATACAAGAATCAAATACACTAATATGATATCATATAGGATCTTTAAACATTTCTTTGTTAATAATATCTTAGTATTATCGTCGTTTCAGGTGTTAACTGATTCATTTTCCTTTATATGCTTTGTTAGGTAAGTAATGTTTTTTATGGATAGATGTATCTTATTCATATTCAGAATTATATTAAGTCGTTAAAAAATATATTAAATCATCTAATGAAAATTTTTCTTGAATGGATACAATGGGGAATGAATCTCATCGCGTTCGTGGAGACTGTAATCTGTATGTACGCACAAGCGACAATATCATTGATTTGATAATAAAATAATATATAATTGGATGGTATATCATATATACAGAATCATTATCTGGTTATATTTATTATTTTCATCATTTACACATCATTATTATACCCATCCAAATAATAATGTATTTAATAACAATTACACCACGACGTGGAGACGGTATGTCGTACGTACGCACGTATGATGACATGTCATTAAAAATATGGATAGAATAATGAATATTATTGTAAAATATTTATAATAACATCAAATTATATATAATATACTAGAGTTATTATTTTATAATGGAATAAACAAAGAAAGAGGAAGTGGAAGAAGAAAAGAATTTGAAAGAGGTGATGAAATATTTACCTCTTCTTTAGGTTCATCCTTTTGATTTGATCAAAAGGGCTCTTTAGGTTAGCCTTTTGGATAACATAAGTCCTCTATGATGAAGGGAGGACAGTTTAGAGGGTATTTGGGTAGGTTTTGGATGAGCAAAAAGGCTTTGATGATTTTAATTTTAGGGAAGGGGGAGTACCCTTTTATAAGAGGGGTGAGAGGCACCTTAGAAAAAACTAGAAATATTATTTTATATTAAAATCATTTTTGGTTTCTAATTTATAAAAAATAAATTATTTAAAGTATAAGGTGGGGATAAATTGAAAACCACTCAACCAATAGGTTTTAGACATGTTTGGGTCACTATATTAACATTATCATTTATATTTAACTCTTAGTTAAATAGTTTGACACTTACCATGTCTCTTTGTATTTTTATATTATATGGTTAATAAACATACTATAAACTTCCAAGAGAACCAAAAGTGGTTCATTAATGATACAACACTCATTATATAAGTCATTTTTCCAAATCATATATTTTCAAAAATATTATATCAATTAATAATATAATATTTGTTTTAAAAGCTTCTTTATGTCAATTTTGAAACTATTTAGTAATTAATTTTTGTTAAAGTCCTAAAAAATTTATTAAATCTAAAAAAAATTATTTAATCAATAATAACATGGTATATTAACCTATAAAATTCGTGTATGTCATCAAAAGTTTCAAATTAAATTTATTTTTACATTTATAATACCATTTATTTGATTCTTTCATTAATAAAGAAAATATTGTATCATTATTGTGTCTTAAATAAATTTAATTATTCAATGTCTAAAAATTATAAATAATATAACATTATGTAGGAAATATTTTTATATTTCTAATGAATATTTATAGTCTAAAAGATAACGTATATAACTCTATTTAAAAATTGTTTTACAAAAAGATATATGCTTATGTCATTTTTGTCTTTACTTTAACTTAATTAATATAAAGTGTCGTTATCACTTACAAGTGGCTCCATGGGGTCCCAAAATAGACCCAAGGATTCCCATGGTAGGAAATGTATTGTAAAATAGGGTTAGGACACATGTTAGGGTAATTTAGTATTATTATAATATTATTTTTTACCCTTATTTACTGGATTTACCCTTTAACCATTATAAATAAACTATTTACCGAAGTAATCATTCAAAATATATAAAAATAAAATTACATATTTAAAAAATTTGAACCTCCTAATTCTAGATATAGAATCTATTTTTATAAATTCAAAACACAGAAGTAGCAGAAATTAATTTATAATTAATTCATGTTGTTAAAACAAAACGCGTGTTTTTAAGAAATAATAACTATCAAAAGATTGACACTAGATTATGTGCAGTTTAAATGTAAAGTTACGTCCAATGAACAAAATTGGATTAAATGGTAAAAATATAATATAATTATACTTTAAAACAACTTAATAGTATAATTTATCACTATATATTATTTTGATTAAAAAAGTTGTTTTTAATTAAAATTTAGTTGTTTTCACTATTCATCAAAAACTGAATGTTTTCATAAAAATACAAAAAATTCACCCTAAGATAATTTCGATAAACCAAATTCAAAAATGAAGTCCATTTTCAAAGATAAAATATATAAAATTTCAAAAATTAGGTATTTCTATTCATAACAACATGTTTGAATCTCGAAGTTGCGTACAACACACGCTATTCTATTATTCAAAGAGAAGCGTACGATGGAAGTTTGGGGTGTAACATTGTTTGTTCAACATACCCACTATGATATACATAAAAATAATTTTAATTTATTTTTTAATCTCATAAATTTTTATTGATCATCAAATTACCCTACCATTAACATTTAACCTCTGATAGACAAGCCATAAGTATAATTGAAACTATATTTTGGCCATATATCTAAATTATTGAAAATGTAATTTTATTTTTTTACATACGAAGCAATATAACCACTCTGAATCCACTTTTTTGTTCTAGTTATTCCATGAAATTTTGAATGTAGAAAAATATAAAATATTTTCAATAAATTGACATAAAAAATTTAAATATGACACTTTAAGTACTTGGTTATCAACAAGGGGGACTCATTACTTTAAATAATCATTAAAACTAATGGTTGATGGATAAAACTATATAGGGGATGAATTGAGTGTCCAATTGAATGTTTCTGTTATGAAAAGACTTAAAACTAAATCTCCCAATTTATAAAATAGATTAGTTAACTAAAATTGTTATGATATATAATTTAACGTGTTTGAAAAATATCTAAATTTTTGATAGCTGTTTATAAAAAAAATTCAAAATTTCTTTGACTTTTGAAAAAATATAATTACTTTAAATACTGTATAAAAAAATTAACTCTCACTACATATGTAATTTTTTCTATATAGTTTTTGAAAATAAATATTGTTTTCTAAAATATAGACTAAATAATAAAAGAAATAAAAAAGTAGAATAAATAAAATATGTTTATTCACAAGCTGATACCCAGTCATCTCCACATAGAAATCACCTACTACCAAGATGTACATAAAAGAACAAACTAACCCATAAGCATAATCTTGTTTTACATAAACAAATTATCACTAGTTCTATAAGATACACATAGACTCTTCTAAAATTATACATTGGATAAGAGGTAAAAACTATTGAATAAAAGAGTATCTAGTACTCTTTAATAAAATTTAGGATCCTGCGATAATGAATATAATGAGTACAAGAAATGAAATATCAGAAAATAAGATAAAAAGAGGCAGAGAAACTGATATGAGGTGAGGAGGATTGATGAAACATAATCTAATAAATTGTATTTTATCAATTTCCTTTATGTATATCCATGAAAGGATTCAAAAAATAATTGAATTGATAGGTCTAAAAATAGTGTATTATGGAGGAACAATAGTCCATTTGATTAGTGTTTACCTTTTCACTACACACTAAGACAAGGGTTTTTCTATCCCATATCTACATGTACATGTATTTCTTAAATAGATAACTATATATTATTATAAATTAGAGAATAATCACAATTTAACCCTCATACTCATTACATTGACCTGGAATCCTTAAATTCACTATCCCTATAATTAATGATACAACATATAGCCATTATATATTTGAAAATACATTACTTCATAAGTTAGGAATGATCACGTGTACTTTACTTAATCATGGTTACTTCAGATATTATAGTTTCCATGGTCACTTGGTAGAATCAATTACCATGATAACTTGCCACATTAAATTTTCTTCTTCATGCAGTAATTTTATTTATTCATGATGTCACTTATTTTATTCTCATGGTTACTTCATTTCTTCTCATTTACACATTATTAATTCTTAAGGTAGGTTGAATACTTTGTGTAGTCACTTGATCTTTAATATATGGTAGGTTCAGTACAAATGGTGTCTCATAATTTTTCATTATGGAAGGTTTATTTCTTCATGAATTCACACAAACTCTTCATACACCCATTACATTTAGACATGAACCTAGTTTAAGACATATATAAATCTTACTTACCTATTGCATGGTAACCTGTTTGTTCATGTGGTCACTCAGACTTCAAGGTGTGGTCACTTCTACCCAGTCACTAGAGCTTCACGATCAATTGAACTTATTCAAGTGGTTGGTTGACATAATCACTTGAATAATTTTCCATTACTATAAGTATATACAAAAAAACTAGTTTACTATCATAAAACATGAAATTTATTAATAACATAAGAAATATAGTTTATGATCATTAAAATAAGGATGTTTCAATATACAAAAAGAATATAATCATTTTTTTATGATCCAAAACCAGGATATATATATGAAATGCTTCAAATATATATGTTTTCTTTCCCTTTTGGGATTATAAAAAAATAATAGAGGAAAAAAATAAAAATAAACAACATAAATATTTATTAATGAAAGAGTAAAATACTAAACATAGATTAATAAAAGATCACATTTAATTTATATCTCAAAAAAGGATTACATGTGGTGATTAAAAAATTCCTTATTATAAATTTCAACCAAAATTAGAATTTGGTATATCTATGATTTCATATATAAGGAAATGATCATTTACTTTAGATATGTTGGGTGAAACATGAGGTATAGGATTAGGGGAATATATGGTAGAAATTTATTGAATTACCACTCATCTAGAGATATAGTGAAGATTCGAATGTACTTTATAAGGAGAAAAGATTAAATGGTTAACATGATAGGTCGTAAATATTGGAGATAAAGATAAATGTATGGTAGTAGTATCTTGAACATCTGTGTTCATAGGGTTATGGAAAGGTTATAAAATCCTAGTGAAGTCCCTTAATACATGGGATCCATGTTCTAGGGCCTAAAAATAATCCCCTTATTCTCTATATAAGATTCCAAAATTGGAGTGAGAACCTTTATATTTTAAATGTGGGGCATAATATCTTTATTAAATGAGGTATTTTGAGATCACTAGCTTGAGAACTGAACATGGTATTCATGTTGGATTTGTTAAATATCATGCTAAGATAAAAATGAATAGATCTTCTAATATTATCTCCATCTCTTCCAGACTGCTTGAAATTCTTTCAAAAAACTCACAATGCCTATGATTCTTGGGTTTGAAACCCTTAAAACACCATCACTATGGCCATTTGAAACTCATCAAAAAGTCCTCTAAACTCATCTATTATGAGATTTATTATTCAATATTTATTAATAATAGATAGAACATGAACTATAGGAGGTACTAAGGATGATGAAGGGAGATAAACTGAAGTAGAATAAGGAAACAATTTATTTATAAATCATTGACCTAAATTCAACATCATTTCTTATATATCATCTTGAAAATCACCCACTTGATCTCAAAAATAATTAATATCATTATTATAAGTTCCATTTTGAGATGTAATCTTTGATGAAGATATGAAATAACCTAAGTGACTAACCTAGCTTTATAATACTCTAAAAATGGTTCCATTGAGTTCCCAAATCCACTCAATATTTCTTTCTAAACACCAATGAAATTTCATTTTAATTCATTCAGTTAATATTTTTTCTCATAGAATGAAGAAGGAAAAAACAAAGGTACATATATATAGTTGTATCTAAGCTGATTTTTTACCATATACCTCACCCGTAATCTCCATATACTATAATTGAAACATTGGATCATGAGAAACATCCTCGTAAACTTCAAGAGGAGTTGTAGAATTTTTTTTATAGTTTACTCACAATAATTATTAGAATTAGGACCAAAAAATATCTTTTAGAGCACGGTCAACTATAATTATAAGAGGAGATACCATAACTCAAACTGGAGAATCAAACTCATCTATCAAATGTCTTTCCAGTACTCTATGAACAGAAGGGATGGAAGTTTCACCAAGATCATGTGGGATACACCATGGTCATTATCATTATTTTAATTAGTGTAATACAAACCTAGTTCTATTGATCTCAAGGACTTATCCCCCATGAAAGGTTCATCTTATATACTAGGTCTATGACTGCTTCTAATTTCATGGATTTAAGTGGAATAAATATAAAAAAATTTATCATTACTTTCTGACTCACCTAAGTCACTATATTTTTATTTAAAAAATCAACTTACATATACTTTAAAATAAATTATATATTCATCTTTAAATTCATTATCAATAGAAGGTAAGGAAAAAAGGTATATGGGAGTTACAAAATACACCATAAGAGACTAATTATTTACATCCTCGTTAGTTTCCATGTCTTCCTCACTAAGGTAATCTACCTTATCTTCACATTCTTACATCCCCTTAGAAATATCATCCTTATCATATAAAGAATACACAATAATTGCATCTATATCAAAACTATGACCCACTTTTTTTCTTTTTCTAACTAAATCTTTAATAAAATTAAATTTCTTATACATATTTTCCGCATAATCCACCTATTTTATCTATAGGGGTTATATTTTACTCTCATGTATTACATGTATTTTGATTCCATCACAAGCCATTTTATGAAATAGAATTTTAATACCCTTATAAACTTATGCCTTAAAATCCAATATGGATAATAAATACCTAAGAGAAGGAATTGAATTGAACAATGGTGATGGATTTCATAGAATAGTATTATACCTCATCACATAGCATGATAAATTAATCTTAATTTCATTCTTCATTAGGAATATAAATAAAAAATATTGGTTCTTAAAAATGATAAATCCCCATTTCCAAAGATCGAAGAGATGTTGACTAAAATGTACCAATAATATAAATTCTTTAGTAAGCTCCATTATAGTCATCCTTATAGGAGTCATGTTCGCAGTTAATTCTTTGTGAGAAATTTAAAACTCAAAATGGGAATGATTGAGAGGATATGAGCTCTTATAATCTTTATACATACTATTTTGAGGAAAAGCTAAACACTTAGCCCTTATCATTGAATAAAACTCCAAAAGTATCCATTTACCATTATCCAAATAATATATCTTTTATCTATAGGAATAAATTCCCTATGTATATAAATATATTTAAAGAATCTCAAATAAAATGGATTACCATTATTTCGAACCATTCACTCCACTATTACATTTGAATAAATTTTCACACTAACAAATTTCTAGATTAAAGACATTCTACATAATATTCCTTATCCACATAGTATGAACGATCTAATAGATGAGGTTTTCAAAACATGATTAGAGCACTTAAGAAACCGAAAATTTTCTTCAATTTATTTAAAGAAAGTGTTCCAGTAGGATATTTGGACATGAGAGATCATTTTATACTCATCATTATTATAATGTGAATCTATACTCTATAGTTTTGGGTCTGAGTTTAGGAAAGTGAGAGTATATTTGGAATAGTGGATTGAGAGAGAAAAATGTAGGGTTTTAGTGACGTGAATGTGTTTTTAAAGGATGATATGCACAGTGATTCAATTTCAAATTTGAAATTTCATTCAATAATTTATGGCATAAAATAATAATATACATAAAGAAAATTATGCAAAAATAATTCAAAAAATTTTCATGAATTAATAGTCATGGTATGTAAAATTCCCATAAAATCATGGTAGATTAGATACGACATAGAAGGTATAATTACTAGATGATAAAAGATCATTGTAGGTAGACTAATTGCATGATTAAAGTCTCATATAAGTTATAATGACTACATGACCACTTGATCATACTCACTTAAATGACCTTATGAATAAAAACTCTCAAGGAATCATAACTTCCCATATGAACTAAAAATCATGGTTACATAATAAAAATAATTGAAAAAATATTAAAAAAATTACAAATAAATAAATAATTTAATAAACACATATTATAAAAACAATCTATTAAAATACATGATTTATAACTAAATTGGAAGATTCACGAATATTTAATCATTCCTATTTCATGTCTGATATAATTTATTATCTCATTATTCAATGGATTTGTAAAAATATGATAAAGATTATATTTAGTACCATTGAATTCAAGAGTTATATACCTCTTTGGAAAATGGTCTCTCAAAAATTGAAGTCTTGTATCAATATTTTTTTCCTAGAGTGAGACATATCATTTTTAGAAATTCCAATGGAACTTGTATTTCCATAGTATATAGTGACACATCCAAACTGATATCCATAATCATGTAGAGTATGTCACATCAATAGAGTCTATTTAAAACGGATACTTATAGCTATATAATCAGATTTTAAATTTGATAATGCAACAAAATTCTATTTCACACTGTACCATGAGACTAGAGAGTTTCCAAAAAAGTGACATGATCTAGAGGTGGGTTTTATATCCAACTTACAACCACCAAAATATTTAGATGAATAACTAAGTAATTAAAAATATTTTCCTCTAGAATATAATAACATTATGTATGTTATACTTTTGAGATACTTGAAAATTATTTTTATAGTATTTAAATGAGATTATTTTGGGTTTTATTGAAAACATGCACAAATACACACACTATATATAATAGCTAACTAACTTCAATTAATTAAAGTAAAATACCTATCATAACTCTATATGTGGTTTGATCAAATGATTTTATAGTTTAATTCCGATCTAACTTACAGGTTATAGTTATTTTATTATCACTTACTTTATAATTATCCATCCAAAATGTTTCAAAATATCATTTGTGTATTTATTTTGATTTAAAATCATTGCTTCCTTAATTTGAAATATTTCAAAACAAAGGTAGAATTTTAACTCAATCATTAAATTTGTTTCACAATAACTTTTCATCAATTTTGAAAATTATATACACATGTTTTTTTCTATATGACACAAAAATAATGTCATTAATATAAACATGAACTACCAAAACCTATTAGGAAATCCAATTTATAAATAAGGACTGATCAAATATACCTTTTGAAAAATAAATCGAAATAAAAAAAAATAGACAATCATATCATACCATGTTTTATGAGATTTTTTCAAAACATAGAGTGATTTAGTTAAATTTAAAACATGATTAGAAAAACAAGGTTTTTGAAATCTAGGGGGTTTTCAAGAAAAACGTCTTCAATAATATATCCTTTAAGAAAAATAAACTTGATATCTAGATGAAATAATTTGAAATTAAAATGTGATACATAGGTAAGAATAATTTTAACATCTTGAAGTATTACTATTGGTGAAAAAGGTTCTTTAAATTCAATACCTTCCTCTTGACTATATCCTTGTGTACCGAGTCTAGATTTATTTATAATTATTATGGTAGACTCATCACCCTTCACTAAAACATCAATTTAGTTCCAATGTAAAGGAATTATTTAAGTGTTTTCACTAGATCGTATACGTTGTTTCCTTCATACCAATTAAACTACTTCGGCATATATATAACCCATAATTCATCAATTATATCTATAGTGGTGTTTTTAAGTTCAAACTATGAATTGACGTCTTGATGTTCAACTTGGTTTCCAAGCGAAGTTGTAGTTTGAGTACCTATATATAGACCTCCAATAACCACATATAAAATATGGTCAACATGAGTTCTAATGACTCTAGGGATATAAGTAAGAGTTATGTAATTTTATTCTTTAGGACCCAGTTAAAAAAATTCTTTGGTTTTGGTTTATTGTTTATAGGTTGTTTTATATTATGATCACAAAAATTAATTGAGGTATTGATATTAAAATTATAAATGTCATAATTATAGTTTTCTAAATATGTTTTAAGACCATGTGGATTTGTTTGATGAAATTTTATAATAAAATTCTTCCACATGTTTGGTTCTATTATTGAAAACATTATTTGATTTACTAGAGGTTGAATAATAGAGAAATATTCCTTCATCACTTTTGCATAAAAAAATTGTCTACACATTTCTTTATTTTGAGAATAAAGATCTTATAACCATAAAATATAAAGTATTTGACCTTTGGTTTTCATCCATTCCATAACTCATATAGAAACTTATTTATTTTTTGTGTGATAAAAATTCTATTTATAATATAAAATGATATATTTTGAGTTTCCGATAAAAAATAAATAGATAGTTCATTCTCATTAAGAATAGTTTGTGAAGATTTTGAAGTGTACTATTTGTTATTTATATAACACCATTACATTGTGGAACCCCATTAGTAGAAAATTAGTGATTTTAAACATTTTGTGATCATAAAGTTTCAATGTATTTATTTTCAAACATAGGGCCATGATCACTTCTTAATTTCTTTGTAGTAAGCCCATTAATATTTTCTACTAATTTTGCATAGTTTTCAAAATAGTTAAAAGCTTAATTTCTATGAGATAGAAAGAATAATTTTTTTATATAAAATAGTAATTTTCAAGAACATATACACAACACATCCCATTTAAATTAGAAATACAATAAGTTCCAAACATGTCTATTTGAACCAACTATTGGGCTTAAGAAGTGAAATCTTCATTCTTCAGTTTGAAAGAGATCTTATGATAGTTAAATTTTTATTAGGGGTTATATACTTTATATTTTGGGAGTTTATGTTTCTAAATATTCTTAAATAAACATTCCTAGTTATATTTCTAAAGAGGGTGGTGGATACAATGACATAGTCACCTATTACATAGTCACCTATTACATAGTCAATATTCTTTGTGAAAGGCACATAAATAAGATTTTTTTCTGAGAAAATAAATATTCTAAACAAACTACATAAACATATCATTATATAAAATAGTAAAGGCTAAATCATGAATGGAATAATATATTTTACCAATATTTTTGTAAAACTTTTCATGATAACCATCATAAAAAAATTTTGAGATGCTAACAAGATTATACAATAAACCTTAAATAAATAAAACTTTACAAATAAAAATAGAATTAGATTCAACTATTTGACCAAGTACTCTTATTTTTTCTTTTGAGTTGTCACTAAAAGATACATTTACACCATCCAACTTAATAGGAAACATAAATATCAAGTAACATCGAGTCATGTTTAGGGAACATACACCATACAGATTCCATAAATGCTTACTAGTAATCTTCACGAATGTTTCCAACACACATTTAAATGAGAAATTATTTTGGTACCCAAAATTTATTAGTTTCAGAGATGTTAGAAATATTATATATTGAATTAAAATATATTTAAAAGGTTTATAATATTTATATTTATGAGTTCTATAAATAAAAAATTTATCAGACCCAAAATAATAAGAAATATTTACGGAATGTGAAGAGATTAATATAAGAATAAATTAATTCTAATAAATTATCCTCTGACCAGGATGATATCCAATCCAGATTGTGAACTTATATGTGGTATATTATCTAATAATCCATTTCAATGATTATCTCCAATTTGTACACCTATCAAGATCCTTTTTAATTTTCTCATATCAAAAATGAATTTCATTATTTTATTTTGAAAAAGGATCATTATTTTCTGTTTCTACGACAAGATCAGATTCAATATGAATAAATCAAGCATTATATTTATTTTATTTTTATCTATATTAAATTCCATAAATTATTATTCCAAATTTTTTTAATATTAAAATAAATCTTTACTTGACATATTTTCATCATAATTTTATTTTTTAGATATATTGAAAACATGACAAGGATATGTACACACAATGTTTATTACCTCAGGTGTGTTTTCCATAGCAAACATGTTTTCACTATAATCCTTGTATTCGTTTCACATGTTAAACTCACTAGAATTTCCCTCAATGGTGATCTATGTTTCTTTCATAAATTTATTTAGTATTTTCTATTTTCTTTACACATTTTTTATTCTTTAATTTTTGGGAATTCATCTTTGATATGAATTTTCTCTTATATTCATAAAAAGTCACTTATATTGATTGATTTTCCTTTATTAGAGTTCATCTTCTATCATAATTTCCATTATCTTGAAGAATATATTATTCATATAGAACTTATTAAATATCTTATTAAAGGAAGGCATATCCTCATCATTGATAAAGGTTGGATCATCCTCACTTTAATTATATTCTTTTCATTTCACTTTTATCTATGACGTAGATGTTTTGAAAAGAAATAATTTTTAGGATAATTAGCCTCTTCGTTTACATTCAACCCTTACTCAAACATCACGAGTTTTCCATTTAACTCTTTCATGATAAATTTTATTATATCACTACATAGGTTCCTCTTTATATATTATTGAAGTGTCGAAGGAGTATCATCACTTGATATTTGTCTCCAACTTTATTCCCAAGTGCATGCATAGTATATAAAATTTCATTTAATATGTGGTACATGGTATGAATTGACATCATGTTTCCAATTAAATATATCATATTTAATATTATAGGTAGTTAGTAATATTTACATAAAATTATAAGTTCCTTCATGAGATATAGAATGTGTATCCCAAATCTCATAAGAAGTAAAACTTGTTGAAATTATATATAATTCAACTTCTCTAAATGCAAAATATAAATTATTCACAACTTTTTGGTAATAATCATATGTATCTTTAGGGGAATCAATTCTATTTTGTCTGGTAGCTTTAGGTATTTCATATTTTCCTCTATCCTGGTCTAATTATAAAATTTCATACTATCTATATGTATTTTAATCCTGATTTTCCATTAACAATAATTTATATCATAAATTTAAGGAGGTTTTTTGTTAGTAGTCCCATCAAGACTACTGTTATTATCCATAAAGATATTAATTTACTATAAATATACATTTTTTTATCTTTTTGGTAAACACTTGATCAATTTAAAAAATTAATAAATCATCTGATAAAAAATTTTAGTCAGAGTTAGAATCATAAGACAGTGGGAATTGTGTTTCCAATTAATATTTTCTATTTAAAAATATTCAAAACTAAATACCCTAATTTATAAAGAAAACCATTTATCTAAAACAATATAAATATCTACTTTAAAGTGATTAAAATATTTATTATGTCTTGATCACATCTCAGTTGAAATAATTGCTAAATTAATTTAAAATTTTTAATAAATACAATTAATTTATACAAAACATATAAAAAAATTAAACATAACTATCAAAGTACTGTTTTAATATATAGTTTTTGAAAAAATAGTGGTTTATTAAAAAATATTAAAAAAAGAGGAAAGCACACAGTAGAATACAAATAAGAGGATGAGTCTCAAGCGAAGACGTAGTCTTTTCACTTAGAAATAACACATTTCTAATTATTTTGTTAAACAAATAAACAGATCCATGAACTTGACTAGTTTTTACATACAAAAACTACTCACTTGAAGTCAAGGCTATACAATACCTCTTTCATAGTTTTATATGGGATACTAGATATAAAATAATTAATGATATAATGTCCAAAAATCTTTAATATATTGAATGAGCATGTTCTAATGGTTATGTAGAGTAAAAAAAAATCAAAAAGTTATCTGAAAAATAGAGGTAAAATGATAGGAGGTGAGGAGATTTCATGCATCTCAACCTGATCATATTCGGTTGTCAAATTTCCATTAAATCTCTCCTTGAAAGTATTTAACCAAATATTTCACCGAGAGGTTAGAAAATAGATTATCATAGTAGTAAAATAGTTACTTTGATTATCATATCACATTTATACTACAAAATTAGATAAGGGATCCAATTTCTCATGTATATGAGTGGCTCAACTTCTTAATGAGAGCATTCTCTCTAATTATCCATTGGATAATAATCATAATTTAATCCTCTTAGTCATTACTATGACTTGCCTTCCATAAATGAACTGACCCTACAATTAATGATCCAAAATATAGCCATCATATATTTAAATATACCTCAAAAAGTAAGTTATAAAACCTCACATAGAATTTAAATAATCAAATTTATATCAAATATTATAGTTTCCAAAATCTCTTTCCATTGTATCTTTGAATTGTCACTTGGCATGATCACTTTCCATGGCGACATGCCACAATAAATTGAAATCTTCATGTAGTCATTTGTTTTCTTATTGCTGTCACTTGTTTATTCACATATGAACTTTATTTCATATGATCATCACTGCATTACATATTGTAGTATGTTGAATAATTCACAGGGTCAATGAATATTTATCTTGAGGTAGGTTCAATACACTTGTAGACACATCATTTATTCTTAGAGTAGGTTCATTTCTTCATGTATTCACTTGAACTCCTTATGTGGTCACTGCATTTAGATATGTAGTCAGTTCAACATATAGAGAAATTATCCTCACCTATTATAAAATTACTTGTTTTCTCATGTTATCATTTGGAAATCAATGTGAGGCCGACTATACATAGTTCCTTAACCTTCATGGTCAGTTGAACTTCGTCATGTGGTTGGAATACATATTAACTTCAATAATTATCCATTTTTAAAAGTTTCCATAGAAAAACTATTTACTATCATACAACATGAAATTCATTAATATCTTAAGAAATATGGTTTAGGATCATTAACATATTGAAGTTTTGGACTAATCCAATAAAAGATAAATCTAGATGATACCTTATTCAATTTTTAGTCATTGGTTAGTTATACACATCATCGATGATCAGTGTTCAAAGTATCAATAGTGGGAACCCTCAAGATAATAAACTTGTTAATAAAAATCTAGTTTTTAGAACTATCTAGAAATTCTAGCTGATAGTATGGAAATGTGTGGTAGATTATAATTTACTAATTATCACTAGTGCACCGATTACTCAATTCCAGAAAATTGTTTAACCATGATTCAGTAAATGTTTTTACCACTCTAAAAAAGAGAGATATAAGGTGGAGGATATAAAAGTAGTGAGGGTAATAGTACCCTATAATCTGGCCTTATTATTTTTTATATAAGTAGGTTTAAAAATGTTAAAATTACACTTAATAACATTAACAGGTCTAAACATCTGAATATTACCCTTATGTTATAGTAAAGGTTTGAAAATTGGGATATGTATTTTATAACTTAGTTGTTACATTAGGAGTTTGTTATGTGATTAAATAAGAGTCGTTAACTTGACTCATTTGTACTATATATATTTATTGAATATTAATTAAATAATATTAATTCATAAAATATTTTTCTTGCATTCACTTGAAAACATGTGAATACATTGAGATAATAAAATAAAAAATTATTATTTTGAACTCAAATACTACTAAATTTATTTATTTATTAAGATATTTTAAACTAAAACATTACCAAACTCACTTTATGGGTCCCATAATTTTCTAAACTCTAATTCGATAGACTTGGCTAAAATTTTAAAAGAACTTAATATGAAACTATCTTGGAAATTCTCTCGATAGTAGTGAGTCTTACTTACAAACCAATAATGACATCTACAAACACATAAAAGTTTATAAAAATATAATGTTAAGTCATAACAATGACATCTCATATAAACATACACTATGTAATATGACACATCATTCTTATAATATCTCATAAAGTTGGATTCGTAACTTGTGTCACCATACATACATGATTTATTTATTATTTATTTTACCTTACTAGATGGAATTACCTCCTTCTAACATGGATATGGGTTTATGATGGTACTACGATAATTGTTAACATGGATTATGATTTTTATTTCTATACTTATAAGAGATAAATAATTTATTGATTATTTAATAAATTACATACCATCATTGATGAGACCCCAATACATAATAGAAAAGAATTATATAGGCTGCTTTAAAATGATGTATCTATACTATTTGACATATATTAAAGATTACAGTCATAACATATAGGTTGACATTACGGCAAGGAACTACTATAAACATTTGATGAAATATTTAATATAAGTATATTTATATATATATTGTACACATAGGATTAATATTATTATCATGTTAAGTTTTATAGATGAATATATCAATATATATATATATGTAATGGTAATCTAAGTACACATGGGAGTTAGGTTTTGGGAAACCACTCTCAAAACAGATTCACTACCTCAAAATATCAAAAGTTGCAAAAACAGAAAATCATTATTGATATAAAAGACATTGTGATCCTTTATAGGTTGTACTTGAAAAGTAGTGTAATGATTTTTTGAAATACCCTCTAAAATATTAGGGCTAACAGTGAGTCTAGATGATGACACATGCTCTTTTCCAGTTCCCCCATAACAGGATATGGTCATCTTAGAGACAACCTCAAAAACAAATTGGATAATTATATCAAATCGACCTTCCCAAAAGATATACCCCAAAATATTTAACGATATTATATAGGTTATTTTCAATCACCCTTACTCTCCCATAAAATTAATGTATCTAAACAATTTTCCTTTTTTAAACACCCTTTATAAACATTTTTATAAAATCATTATATTCTCAAAAAATAATTTATAAGAAAGGAATGGCATACTCAATGTATAATAATAAATAATATAACTGTCATAACTATATAAAAATACTATAAATCAAAAGAATTAGTTTCTACCCCAGATCAACCTCGTCTTTAACAATAAATATATGATTAAGCAGCCTTCATTTATTATTATTCTTTTAGATTGTATTAGTCATAAACCTGTTACAATAAATACATAGTAAAAAATATAGGAAAGAACACAATATAGTATTCTACACTAATCGTGTCTATCTGCAAACACATAATATAATGCTTGATAACTGAGTAAATTGAAAATAACAAGGTAAAAATTACGAATCCTTGAATAAACCTAGAAACTCATGACTTATCTATAATAATTATCTATTTTCTATATATCAAAATTGGATAATGTATTAGATAACAACCAAAATTCTTAATGTTAAAATGTATGGAAATATTATCATTAATAATTCAATTTAAAAAATTATGGATAATAGAAACAAACTCAATGAAACTCTATCATATTTCATTAATCATAATTCAATCCATAATCATGCTAAGAAATTTGAAAAATGAATAAAAAAAATCTTTCTATAACACAACATATTAAAAAACTAAATAAAACCAATAGTGGCATAATAGTTCTCTCTATTCATTAAGGATAAACTTTTAATAATTTAAATTAATGGGTTTTATTAGGTTATCACAGAACCAAACCATCACCAAAATAATTCTATATGAGTATTAATGGTAGAAGGGGTACACCTACGAAAAAATCTCAAATATACCCTATGAGAATATGGTAATAAGAGGTATTCCCTTAAAAATCATAGCCCAAACATGAAATAATAGTTTAGAATATGGTAAACACCTATTTAATTTAGGAATAAAAAAATGATAAGAAAAACCATAATTTTACTTTTAATATTACTAGGTTATGCCTCTTTAGCTACTTACTTAGAAGGAATCTCAGAGATTTGGATGATATCAGGAACCATAAAGAGTTAGATGAGAATATTAAAACTTATAGAATATAAGGGAGAATAAGAATGGGAAGATTAGTGAAGTTAGGGTATTACCTCATAGAAAGAGATACTCCAAGAATAATTGAGGCCTCAAATAATTAGGATTAAACAAGGGTAGAATAAGTAGGAATTATAGGAGATAAAGATCGTGATAGAGATAAAGAATGGGTTGAATGATGATGCATTCTTAAATGAAATGCATTTATATTTTAATGGTTATTTTTCCTAGAAGTATACTAGTTACCTAACATAATTCCTTTAGGTATATGGTGGCACAAAAAGAACCACTTGTCCACCTAAAGCCCCACTAGGTACCCAATCTAAATCCATTAGGTACCCAGTGTTTGATGAACCTCACCATCACCCTTTCCATCCAAATTCTCTAAAAACACAATAAAACCCAATTTAACATAAAATTGGATCAAAATATAATTCAAATTAAATGTTTAATTATAAAATTCACTAAAAATAGGCAGGGGTATTTAAATGTAAATTTTATGACATACTTTAACTAATCAAAAGATTTTATAGAAAACCATTTTAAATGAAAAATTGATCTTTAAACCAAAATACATTTAATTGGAATAAAATCATTAATTAACATTTTATAAATAATTTTAAATATATAAAATTATTTTAAAAACCTTAAAAATGAACACTTTCATTTTATATATCACAATTTATTAAATTAATATAAAAAATAAATATATTTAACTAAATCTCAGTGATTTAACATAAAAAATATGTTAATTTAGAAAACATAATTCCCAACCAATGATAATTTTTCATATTATGTAAATATCTGTTTTATGAATCCATTAAAAAATATTAACATAACATTAATTTAAAATATAAATGATTTAGAAAAAACTAATACAACTCCACTAGATTGCTAATCCATAATTTCCTACACCCAAACCTCTTTATTAAGATCTATAATAAATATAAAACCGTCATCCTACTTAATTAAACTTAGTTATTTAAGTATCAAAATTTCATTCTCATTATAATCACATTTCTAATACTTTATCCTATGCGAATAATATGAAGTAGCTATATTAATTAATATAATTTACTACTCACTAGAATAACTTCCATTATCATTGAATTTACATCACTTATTTATAATATGACACATGACATATTCAAAATCTGAATGAAATATATTAATTAAGATGAATAAGATGATTAAGATCATATATATTTTGATTAATTGGATGTTTTCGCTAAGCAATAACATGCAATCCCGTAACAATAACCTATAATTATAAATTTACATCAAAATAGAAGGATAAAAGATAATTATATCATAGTAGAAAGAAAACAATGATGCCTTAAAAAACCATAATATATTCTATCCATTTACAATCATAGTCATAATGTAATTGAAGGATCATAATTCTGTTAACAATTGGAGAAGATGTAACCATAGGGATATGGAAGAATAAAAAGGGAATTTCATAGAGTTAAATCAAATAAAATTATTTAATAAAGGATAAAAAATACACTAAATCATTTATCCTATTATTTTTAAAATACATAAATGCTTTTCATTAAAATTTGTATGGACAAAGCACCAAGAAATTTTTATAAAACCATGAGAAACCAGATGACCACTGGCCACCCGATTCCATCCATAGACCACCTGATGGCTGGGCTTGAGCTGACCCCTCTTTATTGCCTAATCATTAGGAACCTAGTTCCTCTTAATAAGATCTTAATGGTGTATCATATTTAATTATTTAAATATCCAATTATATCTTTCCCTCAATACACCCCTTACACCTAAAACATTAATATAAAACATAGAAACTCATCATATGAATAGATTCTACAAAAAAACCATGCCTGTAACACAATGTGATATTAGTGTAATATTTTTTTTAAATTAAATTTAATCTTTTTGATATTTTGTGTTACATGAAATACCTAGTTTAGTTTGTGTTATATGTAACACTAAGTTTATCTTTCATTACATGAAACACATAGTTTAAACAATACATGACATACTACTAAAATATAATTATTTAACATGATTGTTTTAACTTAGACATTGGAATTGTGGGTATAAATATGAGTAAATAATTATAAAAATATGTGGTTTACAAATTTACAAAAAATAATTATTTGGTTACTAATTAATTACAAAAGACAATAAGAACTTTTTAAAAATTAAGGAAATAATTTTTTTTGAAAAACAATATTTATGAGAACAAATGTATTGTACCTTAAAAAATTCAAAAAATAATTTTGATTAATGATTTTAATGAAATTTATATATTTTATATTCAATAAAATGTTTGATATTAATATTATTGTTTTTTCTAGACAAAAGGTAAGAATAAATCCTAATTTCTGTTTAAAAACTATATTTTTCTAAAAAGATGTTTTGATTCCTTTTGAGAAATTATTTAAAAACTAATTATTTACAAAATCATAAAATTTATTTTAAAAAATAAATTTCATTTTAAAAATAATCATGTTAATTTTATCTTAGGGTGATAATTTAATAATTTTATGAGAAGGTAAATTTTTCAATGAATAGTGAAAAATACTGTTTTTCATTAAGTATTAACTTTTCATTTTTAAATTTTGGATTTTTTTTAAATATATATGTTTTTAAAAGAAATATTTATTTAATTATATTTCTATTAGTACTATTTTTTTAAATGGATCATTTATATATTGAATTTGGATATAATATTTTAAAACTTTTCAACATTTTCACTTTGAAAGTCTTCTTTCACATCACATCTAAATAATTAATTTTAAATTAATATTTTCAAATTAAATAAATGGAACTTTGAAAAATGGATATAATATAATTAATCATTTTTTTTTATATTATATATTTCGGCTAACTTATTTTTTAACCATAATGAATAATAAAAATATTAAAACAGTATTTACCATAGTTAAGTAGAAAATGGGTTTATAAGGGGTTAAAAAAGTAATTTAATGTTAAAAAATGACCCCAAAACGTCCAAAACCAATTTTGAGCCTTTTGTCTTGTGAAAAACATGGTCACACCTTTTCATTTTCAAAAGCTACATGTGTTCCACTCACCTCTCTAATAAAAGGGCACCCAATATATTATCATATTCACATAGTAAAAACTAATTAGAACAGCCTAGACCCACCAAAATAAATTCCTTAATTTTATAATATCAGCCCAGAAGCCTTATTTTGTTCAAAAATCCCACCTAGAAATGTTTTTGGTGAAAAATTAAAGCGGTTATCCGAAGAAGAGGTAATGTTCTTGAACATGCATTTTTATTTTATTTTTTCCTCGATCTCCTAAAATTCTTATTAAAACATAATGATATAATTAAATCATTATCTCCCCTATAATTATATGTTTTTATGTTAAGGGAAAGACCTAAAACCATCTCATCTTCCATTAAATGGGTTACAAACAATCAATCACGTGCATGGAAGACTACCACCTCATGGACAAATGCCATTATTTCTCTATTTACACCTCTCAAAATTGTATATAATGATGTATTAAATTTTAATATATGATATTTATGATAATATTTTACTTATGTAATTATTATATCACACATACCTTCTTACATACCTTTATGTTGGAATACAGCAATGTTGCTCATGTGTGTGGCAGACTACCGCCTCGTAATGCACTATGATTCATTCACTCTTTATATGGAAGATAATAAGGATAGGACAAATGAAATTATATTATATATATGAAATAAAAATGATTCAATAATATTAATATATTATTTTCATTTATTTATTTCATTCTATCTGAAAAAATGAATTAATGTTCTTGCATACTTATGGCCTACCATCTCCATGGGTGGTGTATTTCATTTTCTATATCTAGATTTTATGGATCACTATAAATACATATATAATGAATATATAAGAAATTGAAATCATTTTTAACATTATTAAGATTATGTTAACATGATAAAAATATGAGGAATAAAAATAAAAAATCCAAGCATACTTGAATAACAAAGTAGTTATTGCCCGAAATGTGAATTTAACAAGGAATTGTAAATTAAGGAGTAATAAAAGGTCACAAAAAAATAATATATGGTATTTTATGTATATTTATAGCTATTTAATAAAATTATAATAAAATTATATTTCTTATAATATAGGTTTTAATGTGTATAAAAGAATTAGAGACTTACTATAAGGGATTTTCGTCCCAGTTTTCACTTCTATGAGACACAATCCATATTCAATACCTATTTAGTTAATGTGGTGTATATTAGGCCCATGAGTTTATATTATTATAATTCACTTGAAAATTATTTTTATTTACATATTCAATTGAGTAATTATATTTTCTGGGGTTTATGGTTGAAATGTTACCAAATAGGTAAGGGTTTTTTGTATCAATTTTCATTCTTCGAGACATATGTTATGTTGTGAACTTATCGTATTTTATAAGGTGTATATAAATACTCTTTGGGATTTAATATCAAGAATTTATCTATGATTTTTATATTTTAAATAGTATTTAACATTATTCCTTCATGGGGCTTAGAAATCAATGATTCCAATCTGGTAATGATTTAATGTTAAAATCTCATTATTTATTGAGATATTTTATGATTATGTTTTCATTAAAAAGATAATAATATATATATATATATATCAAGTTACTCTTGAATTTTATTATCTTATATTTATTTCATGAGACTATATGTTTTCACTTCAACTTCCTTTATTTATGTAATCAACAGTTCAAACTATTTTTTTTAGAAAAATCTTATTTGTTTCTCTCTTCGGTTGAAAACCATTTTTATTCTAAAATCATGTTTTCTAAAAATGATATTATTTTTTTAACATTTTCGAAATAAATTTTTTAATTAATTTCTACCAATTTTTTAATTTCATAGAATTTTTTTAATTGAACCTTCATTTAATTTTCCAAATTATGCTCATTTGGATATTAAAAAAAATGTCTAGGGAATATATCTTCAAAATTTTACAACATGAATTATAATTTATTCCATAAAAACATGTCATTGTTTGAAATAATATTTTATAGGTTTTCAATTTTATTTTAAATGTAAATTATTTCATATATTTTCATTGGAATTTTTAGTTTAAAAAAGTTTTTTTTAAAAAATGGGAATGGATATTTTCATCAAGAGATGTTTTTAAATTAATTTTTAATGATTTCATTATATGTTTTAAATTTTATTTTCAAACAAAAGGATTCAAAAATATTGTATAAATTTTTATTTTTAAAAATTAATTTTCAATGAAACTCTAATTTCCTCGTGAAATGTTACAATTGTATTTCCAAAATCATTTTCCTTATAATTTTACATCTTTTGATGTTACTAATACCTTACTAGGGATATAATCCAATGATATAATTATTTAATATTTTCATGAATAGTTTATGTTTATGATGAGATGATATTTGTGAAACATGTTTCTCTTCCACAGCTTATACCATGAGTACATGCATATGAAAGCCTCTTCTTTTTATATATTATGCTATGATTAAATAACGAAATGATTATGAAACCAGTCTCTTTTCCATAGGTTATGTTATAATGAAATATTTATGAAACCCATTTCATTTAATCAGGTATGATATGAGGAATGTTTTAATATTTTATAGATAACATAAATTTTATATTCATTATGTGTTGGGTGAGTTATATATATACCTATAATGCATTGGTTAAATAATTATATCTCATGAGATAGGCATGACTGTAATGGGTATGGAACCCAGTTTAGTAAAGGACTTTTTCTGCTATGATGGTCTTGGTTGTAAACCGTTACTACTATGATGGGTTGGGGAGTGAATAAATTCCACTATTATAGGTTTGGAAGTGTGACTTTACTATAATGTAATTTTTTTTTACATATGAGTATTCCAATATTTCATGTATTATGTTAATGGTATTTTCTCATATATCATGTTCTACGAATTCAATATGATCCCTACCTTATAAAATTCCATCATTTATTCCATTATTCATTATTTTGATCTTTCATGTGTAGGGTGTGGTTATCATTTGCTCTTCTAACATTCTTATACCCATATGATAACATTATGTATACACATTTTTCCTTGTTCACCCTTACTAAGCCTCCAAGCTCGCATTTTCTTATGTTTTATTTCCTCTGTTTATAAATAAAAATTTTAAGTATGGTATATCTATAAAGAGTACTAAATAGAAGGAACTTTATGGAAAAAATTGAACATATTTAAATAAATAAAAATATTTTTTAACTATTATCCAAATACCCTAATCCATTATGATTTTTTGGGGTGTATTATTGAATGTTATGAGTACTAATTTAAAAATATTCAATTTCTATTTTTGAAAATATTGTGTCACTTCAGTTCTATTTAAAATATATAGTTTTTAATAACTCCCCACTATGTTGATTTTTAACCATGAGAAGTTTCAATGATCATTTAATGTTAATAATTTATATTATAGAGTCCTTATATTATTTTATTATTCCCATGTATCCTTATACACATGAATATACTACTAAATAAAATGAAAAAAAATACCAAAATCCTCCTTCTCATGATATCCATGATTTGATAAATAATATACACTATATTAACAATGAAGGATGCATCCATGACTAAATCTACATTTTCATAGTGATTTACATGAGATAGAGTTTTTTTCTATTTTCTCTATTGAGATATATGGAGAAAATTCGGAATTCCACAAAAAATAAAAGGTAAAAAATGGTAACAAACTTCCCTAATACATTAAAGGATCTCAAATTCACATACAGAGTGAGGCGGAAAATTTCTCTACATACCCAATCATTGGTTTCTAATTCAAAGTGAGGAATGAAGGGAAAAAATATAACAACACTGAACTCAAAGGTTAGAATATTCAATCAGTTTATGACTTCTATCACATTTGAGTTCTCTCTAACATCCTTATCTAGAACTGATCTATGTTTTTTGTAACCATTAGAGACCTAATAAAATATGCCTCACAGACATTCATCAAACTTAAAGTTTGTTGATATAGAATCCCATATAATGGTTTCAGTAAATCCATATGAATAGACATATGGTTTGTGTAATTATATGTAAAATTTACATAATATACGTTATCCACTCATAAACAAATAAAGATAAAGAATTCATGCATGAAGGATATCCTCAAAAATATGGATAATGTTTTTAGAATAACAATTGGTCCAAGGATGGCAAGTCTTTCTCAACTTCATAAGAGTAAGAAATACCTTCTAAAAACCTATACAAAAGTAATATGTGAATCTAATTTCTCAATCAATTGTAATACTCTGGGGAATAACATAAATCTTAGGGATCTATTGAACATAAATCCTCCACAACTAATAAATTATTTTAGTTTCCCTGATTTATATAAGACATGAAATTTTAGTTAGAAGACCGAAAACAAAAAGAATACAACCTTTCCATTGAATGATTTTGGATGAATAGTTGAAAAATTTATTTTATAATAATAAAATTTTTACTATAGAATGGGAAATTATTGATTCATTTATAATTGCATTTAAATATATATTTTTTCCTACTGATAGTTAAGAAATATAAATTAAAATCAATCCATATCTATATTTTTTCATGTCTATAAAAAGGTACTTCTAACAATATGATATATTATAATCCTATACATAATGAGTTACCCATCATAAAAAGTGAAATTACATGTAATATCACCTTAAATATTTAATGGAAACATAATCCATCCCTTAATATAGATTATATAATTATTATCTGAAGTCTACCCAGATATCTACTCCATATTATAATTAATTACATGGATGAATTGAAACATAAAATCAAAACGATAACTTTATTTCACTCACCCCAATAAAGAGAATGTAATAGTAAAATGTTAGAAAATAACATGAACCATATCATGATATAAATTTAGAAAACTATGATAACAGTGAAATGAACTTCCACTCATCCTTTTATTCTTGAATCACATTAATCTGCGACTTTATACTCAATGGACTAGAATACAATGTTCCCTTCATAAGAGTGTCTAAAATATCAAATTCAAATGGAAAGTGACATTATAACCATATCATTTATCTCATATTTGTGACACACTAAGAGAAAATATAATTAAATTATATATGATTAGTATAAATAGAAAATATATCAACAAAGAGATAACATTTTTAACTCTTTAGAGTGTACGCTAATGCTTCCAACTCCTGATTCTACATGAGATAAACGTTTTTGTTTGATATAATCTATTTACGTCTAGAAGACACATCGTAATAATTTTTTTTATCAATACTCAATCAAAACCCACACCAAATGAACAAATTTGAACCTTATAATTCTTACCCAACTCAAGTAAGACAATAATTAGTTTTGATATATCTTCCAATTAATCTCTTGAAACATGATTCCATTTTTATCATCCCATATAAATTTCACTCCCTTCATATGTAATTACATCATCATTAAATATATACTTCAGAAATACTAATTAAATTGAAAATTATTTTTGGTGAAATTGATAAAACATTTAATCTTGAATACATTCTTAGGTACTCCCCAAGACATTACAATTTCACTATTCATAGGATTAAATGATATACCGATTTTCAAGAAGAAATTTCCAAGTGAACTTAATTATTCAATCTATAATTAAATTTTTGACATATTGTCATAAATTCTAGGTTCCATATAGGTCACCAAAAATTATTTTGTTGTTTACCATTCTACTTTCAATATTGTGATTATATTAATCTTTCATTAATGAATACAATCACAAAAGAATCTAGAAATATATGAAACTTCTAAATCTTAAAATCCATGAATATATATGATGCATTACTTATTTTAAAAAAATCACAAAAATATAAAAAATTTTAATAGTGATTATTGAACGTGTTATTTAGCAGAACCTGGTACCACACTTTGATCTGAAGATATTTTCATTGAATATCAATTTCAGGGAAAAATCAACACCACTTAGTAGATTAATTACATCATCACCCCATGGTTACAAATATTAGTTCATAAAAATAACACGAGATATCCTTCAATAATGAACAGATAATTTCAAGCTCTCATATATTTTTTTACAAAATTTACTAGGGAATCCCAAGGTGAGCCATTAAACTTGATTAATTCATTCAATTAATGATCTTCCATACAATTTTTTTTATTTTAAAAATATATTGGATCCATGTTAAGGGATACATTTTTTCTCAATATCAATTAAAAAAATCTATCAATAATTCCACCTATATTTCTAGAAGAAACACAATTATATATATTGGAAAAACATACTAAAAATGATCAAGGATAGAAAGAAAAATATCACAAAAACATTCTACAACTAAAGTGAGAACAATAAAAAAACTAGACAAGTAATAGTTGATAGTTTCATTAAATAAAATTACTCTATACAAGCATGATAATGTCCTGGACCAATGGAAACATAAGTCACATAAAGAAAATTAAATAATTTCACTCTTCTATGGTAAAAGTTAATTTAATTAACGAAAGAGGCTGAACAACCCATCCCTATAATCTCATAAATACATTTTATTTATTAAATATTGAACTCCAAAATATTACCGTACTTTCAATTTATAAAAGTTAAAGTTTGAAATATTTTAACAAGTTATTATCTCTTAGATAGTAGATTGATAATTTTCAATATTCCTATCAAATGTCACCACATTCAAAAATAAATAAGATACAAAATGACATTACATAGAGTAATGAGATACAATCGCACTAACCAAAACACTATTCAAGGTAGAAAAAATAGTATTATATGTCATGCAGTTGAGTATACCTCGTTAAGATTAGATAATGCCTGATATATTTATAATAACCACTGGGAACCTTCCCTAGGACTATGAATCTATGTTTTGGACTTTCCTAATCCACAATTCTTTTTTTTTAGTTGGCCACTATAGATCTCTACCTCCTCTAAGACTAAATTTCCTAGATAATATCTATTTGGATCTATATTGATGTAAATTATCTCATGTATGATATGCCTATGTTAAAGAAAAATACTAATCTATAATTTTTTAAGTCCACTTCTAATAAAACCTCAAATCATATCCAACATTTCTATAGAAGTGAAAATCATTTGGATCTTTATGATATACAAATTGTTGATAAATTATTCAAACATATGATTAAAAAAATGAAACCATACCTCAAGAAGAGGGAGAGTAATAACCCTCATACTAACCCTTTGATCACCCATCACATAGACAATAACATCAATCTTCCCACATTAATTTCCTCCTGATCTAGTAGAACATTTAATTTCCTTATTTTTATCATCCAATAGTTTTTTAGTTATCAAGGATTTATTTACCACATATATGAATTTTTGGAAATAAATAATACCAATTGGGAATTATTATTCCGTTAAAAACTGTTATTAATAAAACATGCCTTGGTAGACTCTTCAATTCCTATAGTTATATAAAAGGAATTTGTTTTTTTGTAAACTATGATATATAATAAAGAATAAAAATATCTCTATACTCTTACTCCATTAAATACAAAACCTTTACCATCCATAAATTATTTGGATAAAATTTTATAAAGGAAAAATACTAAAAGGCATACCAAGTTGACTTCATATAATCATTCATCTAAACAAGTGTATCCCACAAGTTTCATGGTGATTTTTAAGCATCAAATAAATATAATTTAATTTCTGACCTTCAGAGAGATAAATCAATTCAGAAATTATCTCAAACCCCTTAAACCATTTATTTTCTGCTCATATATATGCATCCCCTCTAATTATAGGATGATGTAATACCAAAAAATATCTAATAACATCAGTCACCCCTAATTCCCCTCACGGAAATTTCCATTCTATTATTTGAAGTACCTTGAGAGGACTATTTTTGCACATGAACCTAAAAATAATGTTAGATAATTATAAAAAGGATGAATGTTCTTAATATACCTAATAATATAGAAACACAAACCTTTTACACACATTATTACATGATTTTTAACATATATGTAAAATAATTAAATCCAAGAGAATGTGAGGCCTAGTGTATTGAAAGATTAGATTCATAATACATAAAAAAGGAAACTAAAACAAGAATTATTTAATTTATTTTCCATAATGAGATCCTAAATCAATTTGATCTCATAAAAATAAATATGGTAACATGGATAAATACATAAAATAAATGAGTGAGATAAAAATCATTGTAAGGGTTTTAAATGATAAATTAATAAAACAAGTGGGTCCAATGCATAACATTATATCATAAAAGAGAAGAATAATGAGTAATCACATAGGAGAATAACATAAATAATGTGGTATCATAATATCATGGGAACATAATAAATTGGTAAGAAACATAATATATGATATAAGAATATGTCAAAGATAATATCCAAGATAACAAAACATGGTTGCAGAAGTCCCATAGTGGATTAGGTTTACTTCTTAATCCCATACATAACGTCTCATGAGATAAAAGAATTACCCAACTAATTAGAGTGCTATATGGGTGCACCAATCAAAATATTTTCATATTTATGTGTTCCAAAAAAATTAAATAAATCACTAGGAGTAAATACAATAATTACACATGGAATGAAAAAGGGTTCATAATCTTTCCTCATATCATAATGAAATGATATTTCTTAAATATTGAATTTGAGAAATGAACATAATGAATGTATTATCCCATCAAAGGAAGGGATAATAATATATTTATATATGTTGAACACACACACAAACACAAACAATTTTTTAACATTAAATAAGATTTAATAAATATGGGGAGTGATTTAGAGAGATACGTAATAACACAAAGAAAAAGTGTTATTCAGAGAGATCCCTTACCTTGAGTCTGAATTTTCTTGAATGTTATTTATATTAATAAATAATAAAATTATATTAGTTATTTACATGATTAATAATCTTTTTCATGTTCATTCTTCATTTTCTTTTATTTATTACAATGTTATATAAAAGTACTTATGTTTTAATCGGATGTTTATATGATATTTGACTCAAATGTCCAAAATGAATTTGGTAGGTTGACTATTGTTAATGGGATCATTAATCAATAATATATAGAAAAATAATCATTGAATAATTATCATTTTTAGGAATCAATTATAATTTAAAACCAAATATGAAATATGGTTATTAAAAATTAATTATGTTAAAATCATAGAGATGGTAGTCAGTACGCACATACGATCAATGTTTCCATTTTTGAACGATCATTATAGAAAGAGAGAATGTGTTATTTTATATTTTTTTAATTATCATTATATCATTAAAATAATTTATTTCTTTAAATTTACTTATTTATACCATTAATTTTTTGTGATTTTGAAAAATTAATCACATTTCTTCATAGAGGTGGTAATCTACACGTACACCTGAAAGTCATTATCATATTTTAATGAATAGAAAGGTATTAAATTATATGTTTTATTATATTTAAATTATGATAAATATATTTTGGATATTATATATATATTAAATCCATTATTAAAACAAATTTTGAGCGGTTTTGATGGAAAACATATTATATCAATTCGTAAGGTAGTTTCCCACGGTACACATGAATGACAGTTTGGTTTCCAATTTGATAGAGGAGGAGATTAATATAGGCTATGAAATTAAAAATATAACATACTAGTATATAGAAGAAAATAATTTTACTATTTAATAATGGTTATAGAATATTTTAATGAAGTGAAAGGAGAAATTAAATAAAAACGATTAGTTAAAAACCATACCTCTTCTTTGAACAACCACCTTAGGTTTATACCCAATGCCTTCCTAGATTTGATTATTATTTTAAATATGGATCTAAGATGTAGGGATAAATGTTAATAAAATATTTGGTAGTGATTATCTAAAATAAAAGTTATGTAAATTTTAAATTAACGAGGAGAGGATGTTCCCATTAATAAGTGAGGTGAGGGGTACTCTTGGAATTACTTAAAATATTAAATTAATATAAACTAATTTTCATTAAAAGTAGACGATAAAGTCATATAATTTTGAAAATATTATGATTATGGGTTGAAAAAATAATATATAATGAAATTTTTACTTGTATAGATTACTTTATTACACCTATCTATTTTTTTAACTCATATTAACCCTTTTTAAAAATTACCGCGATAACACAATTTTTACTCTTTAGGGGTCAATATAGTTACTATAAAATAATTATTACCACATAAATGGAACATATTTGATATTTTTGAAAATATAAACATAAATTTTATGATGATAGAAGTTTTAGGAATTTTTACTCAAGTAATATAATATTATTTATTATAAAATACCATTAATGTTAGTTTTGGAACTATTCATTTAATTTGAACTTAAATAAAAAAAGATAAAGTTTTAATTTGAATAAAATATTTTAAAATAACTATAATATTATATATAAATCTATAAAATTAAGGAAAGAAAAAAATTCATTAAAATATAATATTCTATAAATTTTGAACGGAATTTATTTTATTTTTCTATTAATTTAATAAAAATTGTGTCGACATTACCTAGGAATTCAACATTATTTTTTCATAGAAAATTTTTTGAATGACAATCATTTTAATTAAAAAATTTATATGGAAAAAAAATTTTATAGTTGAACAATGCCTCTATGAATACTTGTGTCTGAAATTTTGTGTTAATAAAACAAAGTGAAGGAGAATTTTGGCCACTCTATATATAAAATAATATAAAATTAAAAATCATAGAAAATTAGAGAAAAGGTAAAATATTCTTATTTTGGATTATTATTTATTAAATATAATCATATAATAAAATAATGTAAAATTTTTAATTTTACTATTCATTCTTTATCATATTATTTTAATCTTAATTAACCCATTTTTCCTTTACATCCTTAACAAAATATAGTTAGATCACTATTGATAATGAAGAAAAATAAAAAAGTATATATTTACTAAATTTGGAACTCCTATCTTTAAATATGAAATAAATGATTCAACATTAAATTCACTTATGTTTCAATATTCAGTTTTAAATTAAACTCAGAAAACATAATAAAAAATCATGTTTTTAGAAAAAATCTTTTTAAAGTATAATTTTACATATCAAATTAAAGTATAAAATTCATTAAAAAGACTATAATTGGATTAATTTTATTCAAAAGTGACTAATTAAATTTTAGAACTAATTTAAAATGAAATTTTAAATTGTAAATACTTAAAAATAAAATACAATTTTCAATAGAAATTTGTAATTTTTTATATTCGTTGGAAAATTAATTTTTAAGAAAAATTAAAATAATTCACCATATTATAATTTTATTATGATAATTTAGAAAATTATATCTTTTTTATATCAAATTAAATTTCAACATGTTCTAGAAATGAATTATAATATTCTCTCACCCAAGGAAATAAAAATTATATTTGAGGAAAATATATTTGTGATGCATAAAATTAATGAAATAAAATCAAAATGATTATTTACAGAGAATTGATCATTATATTTTTATTGTGTAAGGACTTTAGATTTATATTTCATAAAGAAATTATTCATAACCACTAATTTAATGGTTAGGTTACAATGGTTCTATTTAAATAAAAGTATTTCATAATTCTTTTAGGATCTATGTTATGTATCACATACACTATTTAACATATTATTATTTTCTAAATATTTGGATGTTACACACAATTATCCTATTTGATTTTACTCTATATCATCTCACACCAATATGGATAATCAACATTTCATATTTTATTTCATATCATTAAAAAAATGAAATTAACCATCATAATGAAAGTTTATTCATAATAATAAAAATAAAAAATTCATCATTTATTTTAGAAAATGAAAACATAATCAAACAATTCTTATTAATAACATCACATCATCACATTATTTCATTGATTTTCAATAATTAATTTTTTATTGTTATCATATTCCTGAAAACCCTGATTATATTATAAATAATTTATTCTACAACCAAATTTAAATTTCTCAAATCAATTTACATCAAAGAATAATCACAAGAATTTACTCTAATGACATGTCCCTTTATCCTGAAATAATGAATAGACACCCAATTATTCCCCAAATCAAGTGAAATTAATATCCTAAGAAAGATAATTTATTGTTAAATCAATAAATTATAATTTATCTAAATGTATCAATCAAATTATATAAATCTTTTTTATCATTTAATTGAAATATGATTTTTCTATCTTAGTGTTTGATCACAATTTACATATACATGTCATGAATTATTGTATTCATTATAATATTTCTCCCTTATATCAAAATCATAGAAATAAAATCACTAAGGTACATTTCATAAAAACCCACACATACATAACTATTACATTTGGGAATCCTCTTCAAGGATCTATAACCAGTTTAACAGAAGATTAGGTTCTAGTTCACTAGAAGGAGGCAACGAGAACAAATACATTAGAAGTGAATGCTTGGTCAGAATGAACTTTTGAGGAAGTGTTTCTTTAGTAGAATGTGTATCATAGTTATAAAGGGTGTCTATTATAATTATAAAGAACTTGATTGAAAATATGTATCTAGATATGTTGAGGATTGAAATAGGATATTTTTGGTTAATATTGTGAATGGACAGTGGCCTAAATTTGTAGATGTTAGTTTAATCGAAAGGCCAAATGCACTCCATTATAAATATTGGATGAGACTATCTACTAATGTGGAATATTTATATGATTACTCATTTAGAAAGATCTATATAGACTAACAGTTACAATTGAAATCTATATAAATCCATATTAATATAATTATTAGTGTTTTCCCATGAACACATGATAAAAATGAAAAAAATATAAACTTAAAGTGGACTATTATATTTTCCACATTTTTCCTTTAGAGGGGTGTCTGTTTTTCAATAGAATATTTGCATAGTGATATAGAATTATTTTATTTTTATTATATTATATAGAACATAGTTAAAGAGGTCTGAAATATTGATTCACGTTACTTTTATTGGATTTGACTTCTTTTTGATTAAATAACCTGTATATGATGGTTTAAATGTATTGATTTAAAATATATAAAAATTCTTCTCCCAAAGAGTTGTATCAGATCGTTGTTCTTATAAAGGGATCAATCTAAACATACTTAGGAATACTCATTTCATTTTATTCCTTGAAAATATAAGATTTAATGGGAGCTATGGCATTAGTATAACATCACCATAATATGAAAATATCTCGAATGATAATTTTGATAGAAAAGACTATAGATTTAGGAGGTTTAAAATATTATATTTTCTCTCTAAAAATGATCTTAAAATTTGGTTCAATGGACTGAATAAAGAAAAAATAGATAAATTTTAATGGTATATGATGGATCATAAGGATCATGGTTTAGTATAGATATCTATAGAAATAAAAATTAATTTCAAAATTTAGGAGAATAAAAAAACTACAAAACTGATGGTTTTCAAGATAGACATTTATGAAAAACTGACATATTTAAATAAGGTTTTTTTGTTGTGTAGGTACTTCAACATGAAATAGATTGATGAAACACATATTGTGGATAATTATAATGATTTTATCATGACAAGGAGTTCATTTTAGTTATTTATGGTCACATTCACTGATGATGTTTGGGCATTGCTAGTATTGTCATTGCTATCAAAGAGCTGGGAAGCAATGGTCACTACTATTAGTAATTTTACTAAAAAATCCAACTTAGTCATTGAATATTTCAATGATTTAATATTGAATACTGAAATACGGTATAGGTAATTACATGAATAGAATAAAAATACCTTGAATGAAGAAGGTATATGATCTTCACCCAACTAGAATATGAGTCAGAAGAAAAAAAATAAATACAGAGATGATGGTACATAACAATCTAATGGACCCATTCCTACTTGATAAAATTTTGATAATAGAGTGAATCTTAAGAAATATTATAATTCTTAGAAAGAAAAATTTATGATAAAAATATCTAAAACATCTAGTTCATTAAATTTAGTTAAATGTTATAATGTTTATTTATTTATTATCAATATCATAGTAGAATCATGGGTGGTTGATTTGAGAGATTCATTAAATTCCACATCATAGTAAGGGTTAATAAAGAATTATAAATCTAGATGATTTATTAAATTAAATATTGTGGATTGCGGGTCTCTTGATGTTTTACGAAAGGTTTGTGTGAATCCATGGATGATAAATGTGAACTTTCTTAAATTTAATGAATTGAGAGACATCCTAATATTATAGAAAATCATATTTACAAGGGATATCTTGATGAAAAATTTTATGGAGTGATATTTTCTAATTGGGTATGAATAATTAACTGATATTGAATGGTTATGTGAAGAGGAGTTACAAATGAAACATTGTATCTTACTATAATTATTAATGGAGTTTACATGGTCAGAACCAATAGTATCATCAGTAAACATTATGGAACGATCAACTTGGTCATCTAAATAAGAATCATATGATGTTTCTAGTGGAAAATGGTTTATTGAAGCTCAATCATAAAGATTCAAAAACATATTAGAGTTGTATACATGTGAAATTGTAAATATATTAATTTAATCTGAATAGAATAATGTAATCAGACATTATAAAAATTTTCATGGCACAAAAAATCATGGTTGAATGAATGATTAGAATAATAGATTAAAATAAATTTTTTGTTAGGTTACACTAAAGAATTTATAAAGTTATTTAAGTTGAATCACACAATTGTTCCGTGTACATAGGCAATAGAATTACATTGAAAACAGTAGGGTAGGATATTGTTGAGAAGTTGTGGTCTGATAATCTATTGGGAATTCATCATATGATTTTTTAGATGCCTATATTATGTTCATATTGATAATTAGTAGAGGGATAAACTTGAGACTATGTCTTATATATATTTATTTTTATGAATTTAGATGATAACTTTGGGTATTTACTTGGGTTTAATAACTAAAATAATATCACCAAAGATTGATATGTTTTCTTATATAAGAGGTAATTGTACAAAGATTGAAATTTGGTAGAGTCTAAATTTGACTTTAAAGAACCAAAAAGTTAGATTCATGTTCATCTAGAAGGGATTTCTAAATAAAATCTATTTTACTTGAGTTTAGATGTCGATATAAATTTAAAAATAATATACTAGTAGAGTACATACATAAATGCTCATGATATTTATAGGAATGAAGAAAACTCTGTAAGTTAAGATATTAAACGTTAAATCATAAAACAATGTAGCATTAGATGTATAGAAATAAAAAATTAAATTGTAAAATACTTATATATTTATGAGACTGATAAAAATATATGATCACAAATTTTAGAATCCACTACTAATACATGGGTGATAAACTAATATCGTGAAATAAAAAAAAATTAAAAAATAATTTTGATAATTGTATGTTCGTAATGGATTAAAAAATAAAAACATTTAATTGTAATAAGACTTGGTAAATAAAGTATTAACTGTGAGTAAGGAATTTTCTTCAGATTAAATTGGGTTTTCAATAAAATTATATGTTAAAAAATATATGTGGTAAAAATCTTGTCTAGAGGTTAATGAATTTCTATATAAATTAAGAGTCAAATTATCTAAGATACATTAAATAATTATAAAACATTCTACCATCCAAATGGATTTGAATCTTATTGTTACAAATGATTTATGTTTATAACAAATGGAAATAAATATTTCATTTCTTCATAGTTATTTAGAGGAAGAAATAAAAATTGAATTATTCATCTGGTTTCAAAAATATGGAATATGTTTGTAAGATAAAATGTAGTCTATAAATCTTGAAATAAGAACCCCATCAATAGATCCAAATAACTAATGTTTTTATGGATTAAAATGGTTCCATGGGAAGAAATAAAAATTATTATTTTTATTAGAAGGTGTATAAGTGTGGTCGATTTATCATTCTAACCCCATATATTAATTACATACTTATGGATAATCAATTCATTCAATAAATATGGGATTTTAAAGTGTGATTTATCTAAATATTTTCAAATAAATTGTCATAAGCTTTCAAATAATATTATTAGTATAAGGATTGAGATAGACATAAGAATTGGGTTTATAGTTTTTTTATGAGGAGTACAACCATATGGTCATTGAGAAGTTTCAAATAAAAAATGTAAATCAGTTTCAACTCCACTAGAAAATCACTGTAATTTTTCAAAGGGGAACACACTAAGAATTGAAGATGAGGTGGGATACATGGAATAATTTACTTTTTCATTGGTAGTTGGATGTTTAATATATGAAATTTTATTTAATGTACAATGTATTTATTATGTAGTAGGAGGAATCATTCAGTACATGGTGAATGTAAGGAATGAACACTGATAATATGTAATGCGTATCACCATATATCACAAATCAAAAAAAGATAGAATCTTACATTTCTATTTATCAATACCATTCAAAGGGTATGTGAAGATGAATTTTGGAGATAATATCAATACTTGAATGTATAATGGGATTTTTTTTCCAAATTTTATATAATAAAAATCATCTCAATGTTTATATTGCAGTAAATAGTTTGGTTATATAATATATAGGAATAATATATTTCTATAAAATAAGAAACACAAGATATTGTTCGGTTAAAATTATTATCGGTGAATCTCATAAAGAATTATGAAAGACATTTGTTTTTGTATGAAAACCAAAGTGAAATTCACTTGGTTAAAAATCTAGTTTTTCTTTCCACGACTAAACATACCAACATGAAATATAATTACATTCAAAATTTTCTTGAGGGTGGGGAGTTAAACATATAGAATAGTGATAGAAGACACATTCCAACTAATATATGGTCCATGTTTATGATTAAGAAAGTCTGAGGAAATATTTTTCCTCCATGAGATTGGGGTCACTTTAAGAATAAAGGATATCCCTACATGTATATAGAAGGAGGATATGAAGTATGAATATATACAATTGTTGGAGGATGATTAGGGATTATTTAATCAGTCCTCAAATGGGATATTTCTAGAATGGTAAACCCTCTTCAAGACTCTAAAATTAGTTTACTAGAATATTGGGGCTCATTTCATTAAAAGGATGTAATGGAGGAACGAAAATATATATATAATAGGTTGATTGAAAGAAACATCCAATAGAAGTGTTTCTTTAGTAAAATATTAATCATAGATATGTAGGGTGTATTGGGGAATGGTGATTCTCTTGATTTATTGGTTGTAGCTAGACATGTTGAGGATGAAAACCAGATATCAATGGTTAATATTGTGAATGGATAGAGGACCACATTTTTTGGAGATAGATACAACCATAAGACTGAATAAAACCCATTATAAATATGGGGTGGGACCACATTCTCATGTGTACTATGATATGTATAATAATTACCTAAAAATAGTGATCCGCATGGCTAATTATTTTTAGTTTTAATCATTATATTTATGAAAAAATATACTTTATAGTGTTCTCTCATGGATTTAGGATGTAAATACAAACCACATAAAATAAAAGTGACATTTATTTTGGTACCCATTTAATTTTCTGGTATGTATGCTTGCTAGTAGGCTCTAGGCAAGATGATTTAGGGTGTTTTAATGCTTTATATATTTTTAAGTGCTATGTTTGGGAGGTGTTTTGTGCTACCACACATGAATTATTGTGGAGATGAACATCTAGTGGATTCAAAATCATGTATATAGTTGTTTAAATCCAATGATTTCACATCTATACCTACTAATCAAACACATATCCTAATGTTTTCCCACTATTCACTATAGATTTGTGAATATAATTGAGGTTTTTTTTAAATATTAGAAGAGAGATTTATTATTTAATATATTATTATATAAAATACCAATAATTATTATATAAGAAATCATATAAATTGGAATAAAGTAAATGATTATAGTAAATAAAATATAAAAAACCCCCAATTCCCAAAAATGTTGTGACATCCCACTTATTTTCATGAGGAGTGAAGATGATGCTGCTGACCTTAGGTGACAACCCCAAGGAACAAAATGCTAATAGTAAATGTTATGGGAATAAGAAAACATTGTGGAATAGTTTTCCCTTAGAAGGAAAACAACCACACAATAACTTAATCAAACATCCAAACCAATATTTTATGCATGGGTAAAAAATAAAACCTATGGTAAAACCCAAATTAGACCAAGAAATTAGAGTAATAGTGGAAGAAAGATACATGACTAATAAGAACTATAAGATTCCAAAACTCAGAGACCCCAAAGTAGAATCATCCCAAACAACATCTGACTAATCTACACGATCCAACTCTATCTACGATGCCCATGGAATCATGAATATTCATTGGAAAAACATAATACTTTCCCTTCACGAGTGTCTTAGTATATGACATCAAAAAATGTACCAAATTTCCAAACAAAGGGTTGATTATAAACTCAGTATGATTTCCCCAAAGACTTCCCAACACATACTGCTATGAAAAGAACCTTTTAGAACATTTAAATAAGACATTTCAAAATATGTTTAAAAGGATTATTTCAAAACAAAAATAATTTCCATTGAATATGCAATTTTTTTAAAACCATTTCTCATAATTTTTCAAACCCATTCTAGTGTTCCCATATAATACACACCAATTCATTCCATGTTATAGTTCCATACTCATGAGGTGTTTCTCATCAATCTTTTAAGTTACCATAGGTTGATCGATATCAAACTGCCCCACTAGAACACACCCCTTTTCAAGGGTTGGGTCCAAGAAATGAAATCACACAAACCATGTATTCCCAATTCCATTCCAAATTTCATTTCACATAAACCGAATTATTTATTAAGAAAAACCCATAAAAAAATTTCTGTTCGTCAACTCGATACCATTTTTTTAAAATTATTATTTATTAATTTTAAATAAATAGGGTTTTCTTTAATCTATCTAGTTCTCTAAATTTCCATTGTCATAAAAAAGGAGTTCCTTTAAGATTCATTCAGGGTGTTAACAACAATTTCAATCAAAACATTTAATCAAAACTCACACATCAAGTTATAGAACAATGTTTATGAGAGAGAATCCACCTACGTTGCAACATATGATGAAAACTATGAATGTTACTAAGAACTTATAGATATGACCATTTATTTAATTTCCTTCAAAATATCCATAAAGATATCATGAATATATTCAATATGGAATACAGATCTATCCATGTAAGAGAAAAAATAATAATTTGACTGAGAGAAATTAGTGGATATAAGGAGAGAGAGAAAAAAAATTTTAGCAGTGAATCCGGATGTCGAATTAACATGAATTTTTTAAAGATGACTCTGGATCAAAGGGAATCTGCAATGGATTTTTGAGAGGAATAATAGTGTCAAAAAGTAGAACAATATGGAAAAAATGAGTGTTTTGAGGCCATAAATGAGGATAAAAAATAAAATTTAGATTAATTAATACCCATCGCAGGGTTATGTCACATATTTTTTCAAACCATGTGTGAACCATGTATATTATTTTGGGAATCACCTAGGTAGACACACTGTATGGAAAACTATGTTCCAACCATGTAATGCTACCATCTATAGGTCACACCACCCATGGTTGACTTGCATGGTTATAAAAACTATGACACAATCCTTCATTCACCTTTGTATCACTTTTAATGGTTTTCCTTGACCACACACATGGTTTGGCCAAACCGTAAACCAACCATGTTCTTTTGAAACAACTTTCAAACCCATGTTACATGGTTTCTTGGTGATGGTCCACTATTTCTATTAATCATGCTCAAACCATGCCCCTCCAAAAACACTCCCAAAACAATCCAATACCTCCCATAACATCCCAAAATAAATCTAAAAAATATTATATGATAAAAAACATAATGAATGTTTAAAGTACTTGAATATAGGGGTGTAACATTTTTTCCAAAAGGGATATTTATATAATGAGAAATAATATTCTAGTGTTGTTTTGGAAGATATCGAGCTAGTGTTCCCACATTTACTTTTTTTCATTCCCAAATCTCTTCTTGAATCAATCCATGATTTTATAAAACCTATAAAAATAGATTATTTTCCCACAAAAGTTACTCTCTTGCATATTCATAATCCATTTTAGCGTGAAAATCATCATGGAATCTAGTTCATTATCAACATAGAAACATTTAATAACATGATCTGTAATAGAATGATACTTCTTAAATTGAGATACATGAAACACAATATGAACAAAAATGAAACATGGAGTTAAATAGAACTGATAAATCGCATATTTAAGTCATTTGAGTATCTTTGTACTAAATATAGAACCATCCTTTCTTACCAAAATTATGTTGTCCAAGCCATATATAAATTCTCAAGAAATCATTATCACCCAACACCAATGCTAACAATTGATGATGATGATCCACATATGATTTTGATGTCTATGAGCCTTCATTTCTCTCCTAATAATTTGAATCTTATCCATTATCTTATTCATAGGATAGATCTGTTGAGTTAGGTCTGATTTTATTACAACCAAAAAGTGGATAATAAATAGTATGATCATACAATTATTTGAAAGGATCAATATATATTGAGGCCTAAATTTTTTTATTATATACATAATCCACTAATATTATATGATCACCCCAGGATTCATCAAAAACCATTAAATAATTTTTATATATGTATTTCATTGTTTGGATCATTCTATTAGATTTTATATCCATTTTAGGATGATAATCTATACTCATGGTTAATTGGGTTTTGAGTTCTCTCTATAGGGACTTCCAAAAATTAAATGTGAACCTACGGTCCCAGTTAAAAACAATCAAAAATAGTACACTAAGTAGCTCTAAAACTACTCTAATATAGTTTTTGAGAAAATCACCACTATATTGGTTCCATGAAATGGAATAATGTGAGTCAACGTCTGATTAAATCCATAATTACCCAGATAGATTCATTTTTATGAACCATTATAGGAAGAATTTTCACAAAATCCAAATCCATCAGTTCCTATTTACACATGGGAATTAGTTAAGAATGCAACATAATAACTTTATGTTGGTGTTATTACATAACTTACAGAAATGTGAGGCATCTAGAGACAAAGTATTCTACTTTTATCATCATGACAACCAACTAAATCTTTGATCTCAGTGAATATACATCTTGTAGATACCTAGATGAAAAACCATTCTGAATGGTTGTAGGAATAAATATGCTATTATTGATAACATGGAAGAATGGAAATATGATATATAAAACGAAATATAGATATCACATCTAAAATATACCCCCAACAGTATCCCAACCATTGAGTTTTATCATAATATTCAGATGTTTTGAAACAGATTTATTAACATCCCCTACACAGGAAACTCGATCATGAAAAAAAGTTATAGGAAAGAAACCCAACTCATCACCATGATCAATATAATATAGATTCATTTCCACTATAATCGATATTAGTATCCATTGACCAAAATCCTCTTTGGATAACTTGTTATATTAATTCCTACTTGGCGGACCTACCAAATAACTATCTTTATTAGGTCTATACATCAATATGAATTAAAAATTGTAACAATATTCTATATATCTTTATTTATTCAAGTTCAAGTCTCTTTATGATAAAATGTGTTTCAAGATCTTATGGTCTATAGACACCAAAAAGATTCCAACAAAAAATATAATGATTCTAATTCTTCAATGTATGAACTAATGAAGCTAATTACAAATAATGTGTTGGATCGTATTTATAATGAAACCATTACTTCCATGAGATGTAAGAAATAAAATGATCTCCCTACATGAGAAAAAAACCCTACCCAGATCCTGATATAGCATAACAAACCATGTAGACTTATCCTAACTTATGAAAAGTTGGGATAGGTTATGGTATAAGAAGAACCTTAAACTCTTGAAAATATTTCTATCACTAAAAGTTCTATTGGAAAGGAAAAAATTCCCTGGTCCAAGTTTCTATGGTGAAAATATTTATGATATGTTTTGAAGAAGTCATAAGTAATATCTTATAAGTCCATGAAAACCACATATCTGAAAAACATTATTTGGTGGTTTCCAAGAGACAAAAAATTATATCTTTTTGGGATCTACAGGAACTCTTTTTTGGAGATGATGTGACTATTTAATAATACCACATTTATCACAAAATATCACTTTAAAAGATTATTATATAAACAATATTCCCAAAGGATACCTAATAATATATCCAAGTGTTCCTCATGATTGAAATTAGTCATATGATGCACAAGAATTTCACCAACAAACACAAAAATAAAGAATAATAATAAATCAAAATGATAAGATTCATTTACACTATAATGATGGTTGTTGAATTTATAAGACCATAGGGAATACGAACATATTTATAATATTGATATCTACTCATAAAGGATTCCCATATAAATATCATACATATGAACATACAATTGGTGATACCCAGAACAAAATTTCATTTTATAGAACCAATGTTCTCTATTTAATTGAGAACGTAGATCATAAATTTGGGTAGAGGATACCAAATATATATCATGAATTGGTTTATATTGATATAGTAAAGACATTGATAAAGTGTTTTATATTCCTTCTATACAAAAGGACTGTTATTTCCTATAGAGATATGCTGGGATGAATGAATCCTTTAAACTCCATATATTTTAAGTGGCACTTATAATCACTAATTTATGTTGTTTCCATCTAATAAGATGGAATTGAAATATGATTGGCCTCTATAAGGAGATCAATTGTAAAGTATATTTCTCTTTTTTGTTAAAACCCTAATAAATTTTTAGTAAAAACATTTGTTAACTGGTCAATGATGGTTTGAAAATCCATATATATGATCTCCTCATTTGATGAAAAAGGAACTAATTACAACTGATAAGAGGTAATTCAAACCACATGTATCAATGGTTTTACTCTACTAGAATTCAAGACCCAATCTCTTTAAAATAGATGTGTGACACCATCAAAAGATATGAAACTTAATTTACAGTAATAATAGTTGATTTTTTTACTTTAATTATGTCAACCAATTAATTCCGAAAATAAAATAATATAAATCCATCTTAAGATTAGAGAAATAACAAACCAATTCAACACCATTAATAGTAAACTAACACACCATAGATATAAATGATTGAAAATTCCATTTTCACAAATGTGTTTTAAGTTTCATAATAGAAGACCTCATTTTTATATACAAACCCATAGATCCACCACATTAGAAGTGATAAAAGTGTAGGATGAACATGTATCAAAAAAGAGTTTCATAAGGAAAGAAATAAAAAAGAATCATATCTCACGCCATCAAAGGACTGGGTTGAACCATTGTGATTATTGTTTTAGCACAATACAGTTCTTTAATTAATCATCCTTGTTTTTTCCCTCATGATATTTCATTGGTTGAAAATTAATTGTGTTCCAAGAATCAGTTTGAATCTCTTTGTTTTTGGGATAGGGTTATTATGATGACTTCTCCGTTTTGATGCATTTTATTTATAAGAAACATGAGATAAATTACTATTACAATAATTTATAGAACTAAAACGAAAACAAAAAAGACGTACCATCAAGTTATAATTATAACATGCTCTTAATGATTCTATACAAATTCATTTGATATTCTCAAGTGAACCACACTGAAGACACCTAGGCTAACAAATGGTTAGTGTAGGAGAATTAACTGACCATGTGGTCTTGTTTTGACATGCTTCTCCACTATGGGATTAGGTGTCCCTTATTTCCAAAATTTGAGTTCACACATGTTCTCTTGGAGATAACACAATTCTTATAGCTATAATCTTAGAAATATCCCTTTCCACCACTATTAATCAATTTACCATCTCCGTATAATATGTAATATAAAGGAATAAAATCTTCATGTGGATTTTTTGTTATATCCTTAAAAGAAAAATGTGTGCATTCAAGGATGCACTAGTAGAAAATTTTGGGAAAAAGTGGGAAAACTTAATGAATTTAACTATATACTCCATCATAGATAGAGTCTATTTCATTAGTTTGAAGAAATAATTTTCTCTTATAATCATGAATGTTTGAGGGTATATTTCAAAAAAAATCATCGAATTCCTCACATGTAATGACTTTTTATCGTTTAATTTATAAAGATAAACCTCACCATAGGTGTGTATGATCCACCAACATGCATATTGTAAAAATCACTATTAGAGTGGAATTTGTGCATAAGAATTGGAAAATTCAGTTCATCCAACAGAGAAAACTATAATTTTTCTATCTTTGAATCTTCTTGGGATATGGGTGGATTTTATTTCTAAAACTCAATTGATATGTCAACTTATCAAGGGTCATTATTCAAATTTCCCCTATCAATATCATTAAATGATTGAAGTATTCATTGGACCAGATCTTGGTTCACCTATGGCTCAAGTGTGACCTCATTTTTAATAGCTTAATCATATTGGTTTCTATTAGGCCTTCCAGGTTCCATTTCCATAACTAGAAAAAAACATTATTTAGCCACCACTCCCAAGTAACTTAAGGCTTATAAAATTTTAAATCACTACAGATAAAAATTATTTTGATTTTTTTTTTCAAAATCCAACCATTATTACCATGTTTACAATTTTCAATAAATCATGAAATATTAAATGAACAATGCAATCATAGTGGGTATTCTTCATACTAACACATTATATACTACAGTCATTTTTGAAAACCAAAATGATAAGTTGAAAACAAATCTAGAAGTGTCTTAAAACAATTTATACCCAAAACAACTAGGTAACTTGATGTTTAGAATGAAAATTTTATCTATTTATTTTTATGATATTAATTTCATGTTCAAATGATCCTATATCTTTTCTATTATCCCAAGAAAAAAAATAGACAGACTAAGGCTGATACCATTTGTTGCATCCCACCCTAACTCATTATATTGAGATGAGCTAGAGATGATACTTTCCATAGGTAACATCCCCAGGGAAAAAAGTTGAAAATAAATGTCAAGGGAATTAGAAAACATTGGGTAATAGTTTCCTTTTAAGAGAATAACATCCACCCAACACAACAATAAAACATAGAAATAACCATATGATGCCTGATTAAATAATACTACCAAAGGTACAAATGAAAATAAACCAAAATACCTGATTATGAATTGGAGTAAGAGATATGAGCAACAAGAAGTAAAAGATTGCATAACTCAAATACACCAAAGTGGAATCATCCCAATAAACACATAACCATGATCCAAGCTCAAACTCCCCATATTATTCCCATGGTATCAAGATTTGTCACTTGAAAAATATGATACCTCCCATAACCTATCGCTTAGAATATAACATCTTTAAATGAATCAAAGATCCCATGAAGGGATGCATATAAACTCAGAAATGTTTCCCCAAGGATTTCCCATATTACCCCACTAGAAAATGAACTAGTTATCACATTTATGTAAAATATTTCAAAAGAATATAAATCATATTTATTCAAAACTAAAAGAAGTTACATAGAAAAATAAACATAGTCTTTAAAACTATTTATCATCATTTGAAATACCCATTATCACCCCCACAACCATGAATCCCAAGTGATAGTTTTATAGACTTGAGTGGTTTCTCATCTATTGACCAATTAATCACAAGGTGAACAATATCCAAGAGCCCCACTAGCACACACCTCTTCTGTTGGGTCTCGTCTATGTTTCGAATGTGGAAATACACATATAACCCTAGTTTGAATCTGTGGATATATCCCCATGTTAACAAAAAAAAATATGTACACTTTGTATTATAAAACAAAACTCTTATCTGGTTATTTCTAAAAAACCACGTAATATACATTTCAAAACAAAAATATTATACTCATAAACTCAACACTCAAAAAGAAGAGATATAGTAATAAGCAAACAGAGATTCAGTGCAAACAACATACAAAGTATTTAACTATTTAGGAACAAAAAATAAACTAGAATAACATCCTGAAATAAATTATTTTAAGATATTCCACCAAGGGGAAATATGAAATAAAGGGTTTATAGAAGTAAAAATATGAATTACTCTCCTATAATGCATGTATGTTTTACTCTTAATCCTTGAACCATTCATCATTTTCTTTGTAAGTGTCACTCAACCAGATTTTTCCATTATGTACCTAAAAATGAAAAATATAACATCAGATTAAATAATTTTAGTACATGAAAAGTAAAACTAGATAACTGGTTATAAATTCATTGTAGTTAATCCCCAATATAGCGGCAGATTCTGTAGTGCACTATGAAAATTTTGAGGCCGCCTGGAACACTTAATTGGATTCTAATGAATATACATGAATTAAAATATACAAGGGATGATGTAACATTTTTAGGTATGTTTTCATTTGTTTATTACATCTCACCAGACAAAGGTAATACAATATCACTCCTATCAGCTAACTATTGAGTCAATAAGGTTTCCTTGTGAATTTTCCATTCCTTTTTGTTTTGAAAATAACAAGCTCGCTATCTCAAGGAAAATTTTATTTCCCCTAAGATTTATCTTAATAATGAAATTTTCCTTCCTAAAGAAAATTTCTCATTATTTTTGTTTTCATTATTAATTATTTAGTTTCTATTATTCTGACTCATTTTATTTCTAATGTGTAAAAATAAGTTTCATATCTAAAACCTCGAAATCCTATAAATACTTAGATATAGGGTATTTTTTCAGGTACTGAATTCAGATTCTAAATTCTTTGAAATTCAGATTCCGAATTCTCTAAAATTCCGATTCGGAGTTCTTTGAAATTCAGATTTCGAATTCTCTAAAATTTAGATTCCAAATCCTTTAAAATTAAGATTATGAATTCTATGAAATTCATATTCCCAATTCACTAAAACTCAGATTCCGAATTCTCTGAAATTTAGATTTCGAATTCGTTGAAATTCAAATATTAAAATATCTGATATTTAGATTCTAATTTCCCTGATATTAAGATTCTAAAATCTCGGAAACTTGGACTCTGAATTCCTTAGAATTTAGGTTCCAAATTCCACAGAATTTAGGTTCTGAATTCTTTAGAATTCAGACTCCAAATTCTATAGAATTATGATTACAAATTTCTTGAAAAATATAATACATATATCTATGTAATATAGACTCTGAATGTTTATTTTCTTAGACTCTGAACTTTATTTTCCCTGACTCTGAAAAATGGATTTTGTTAAGAAACCATATTTTTAATACCCTTGTTTTAAAAATGATTTCATACATTCTATTTATAATTAACCATTGTTTGAGTGACATGTGTATATCTCCCTTTGAGATTCATGAAAAAATATGACTGTTGGAGGAGGGAGATGACTATTGGGAAAATGCCTATAAATAAGAGTTCATTTGAACAAGCTCATAACGATTGACTTAATTACTCCTTAGATTACATGCTGTTGAAGAGATTTATTGAGAGATACTCTCATGCTTTGTGTGTACTGAACATATTGTTCAGATAGCTTTGTGCGACTCCAATTGTTGTTGTTTACAATCGAGGGTTTCTGGGAATATGAAGACAAAGGTTCCGACTACCATGAAGTTCGAGGAATTCCATGATAAGGAAGAAATAGGTGCCGACTATGTTGATGTTTGAGGGCTTGTGGGGATAGCCAGACATGCTAAAATATTCTTATCGAGGGCTTACCCTAGTGTGGGTAAGACAAACATTCTTGAATGAATAAATCAAGGGACCATTATTATAGGTTTTTGGATACCCTACTTTTTGGGTTAAAAGATTTCAAACTTGTTACATTTATTTTTTCATGTTTATTTTTGACTGCATTTTGATTAATAAGGAAATTATAACTACCGTATACTTTCTTTTTCTTGTATACTTTGATTATTAAGATTCTATACGGTTTAAGGTAGAATCTTTTTCCTTGTAAACATTTCATAAGTTTCATTTCCGGAACCATATTTCCAGAACCAAGAAATTTTGTAGGACTAAGAGGTCTTTTGAATTTACCTTTTTTAATTTTGTTAAACATAAAATGTTTTATATCATCATTAAAAATTTCAAAGGAATTTTTAAAGGATACAATTTACCCCCTCCGGTATATTGAGAATCTACATTCATTATTTCGATCCTACAATTCGTATCATAGGCAGGTTTCTAACATATTGATATCCACATATATGTTTTCTTGCTCAGTTTTCATTATTATATATTTTCTTGAATAGGATTTTTTATCCTTGTTTATAAAATTTTATTATTAACTTGTTTTTGTGGAAATATATTTTCTTTTAGATAGTAGGAATGAATATTGGTTTGATTGAAAATATTAATCCTAATAGACCTCCTATATTTGATGGGAATGATTATAAATATTGGAGAGATCATTTGAAAACTTTTGTTATTAATACTGGAGTGGACAACTTCATTATGCTTACTAGAGATTGCAAGATTCCTGATAAGGGAGTCCCAACTTTTACTAATCATGAAAATTCCGAATATCAACTAAACTATAAGGTACACAATACTCTTTTATATTCCATGACTAGTAATATATACAGTCAGATTTATTCTTGTGAATCTGAAAATTGTATTTGGATGAAATTAGAGGTTACTCATTTTGGTACATCCAAGGCTATTAAAACTAGAAGAGAATTCTTAGAGAATAATATCATTGATTTATATTTCCTTATAGAGAACCAGTGTACAATGTAAAACAATGGTTTATGACTATTGTTAAAAGTTTACAATCCATGGGTGAGAAAGGTTTATATGATGAGGCACTTGTGGAAAAAATTATAGATATCATGCGTAATGAATGAGAATCTAAGAGAACAACTTTTGATGAAAATAGGAAATTATCTCAGATTACACTTGATGAGATTTTTGGAACTCTTCTTCAACATGAGACAAGAATGAAAAGAGATTCTGATTTGAATAAAAAGAAGAATGGAAATGGAAGTGAATCCTTTACTACTACTAAAGGAAAGACTATTGAAAGGGTTACAAGATCCAAGTCGAAGAAAGTCATTGTGTTTTCTTAATCTTGTGAAAGTGAACATTATGAGAATGAACTAGATAATGTTTCTCGAAGGATGAACAAGATAGTTGGAAAGAAATACATTCAATAAAGATTTAATAATAAAGAAATAAAAGACAAGAAAGACTCTAAAGACACTTTTTATGAATGTAAAAGAGTTGGGCATATAAATCTAGATTGCCTTATGCTTAAAAGAAAGGATAAAAACAAAAGCATTCTGAGAGGAATATAAAGAAGTACTACAATGATAAAAATAAGAATGTTTTGAAATCTAATGACTCATGGAGTGTAAGTGGTGGAGACTCTTATGATGAGTCCTCAGAGTATAAATCTTCTGGTCATAATAATCTTGGTTTAATTGCCAATTTACCCTTTAAAAATAATTATCTAATAGAAATGTTACACAATGATAAATCTATAACCAATGTATCATTGAATTCTAATTAAAGTGATAATAAATATTATGAATCCTCAAATGTAGAATCTTCTTCAGATTCAAATAATACATTACCTACTTATGAAAAAATTTCTTATGTTTTCTAAGCTTCTTGAGAATGAACATTCTAAATTCAAGAAAAAACTTGAAAAGGAAAATTCTAGAATTTATATTCTTACTAATGAAGTATCAGATATTTCTAAAGATCTTGATAAGAAAATTTATGATCTAGAAAGTATTTCAAAAACCCTTGAGGTAGTTAATTCTGAAAAGGATAAACTTTCTAAGGATCCAGAAAAATTAATTTCTACGAAAAATATTTTAGAGACTAACTATAGTGCTAAAACTAATGTTTTTGAGGATAAAAACATAGTTATTAAACTGAAGTCTGAAATATTTTCCTTGGGGAATTTTTTGTCAAACTTTACCTTAGGTAAGGAAAAAATTGATAAGATGTATTCCCAAATTCAACCAATAAGGAATAATTATGGATTTGGTTGTACTCATTCAAAACAAGTTTTTTGTAATAATTATTTGGTTCCTCAAAGTGATATTTTCTTCACTAAGTGTTAGTGTGGTGGGAATTGGGAGAAAAATTGTTCCTTAAACAGAACTCAGTATTTAGGTTTTCATAAATCCAATTTTTCTAAGAAAATGTGGATACCTAAAATTCTGATTTCTGAAGTTTTTGGATCCAAGAAAGTTTAGATTCTGAATTTCTAAAACTCTTATTTTCAGGAAAGTAAAGATAGTACCAAAAGTAATACATGGTACATGGATAGTGGATGTTCCCGACAAATGACTGGTAAGAAAAACTTCATTCAAAATATTATCAATATGAAAGGAGAAAAAGTAACTTTAGGAGATAACGCTAAGGTATAAATTATTTGTATAGGTAACATTGTTCTTCTTGAAAAAACATTGATTTCAAATGTTTTATTTGTTAAGGGTCTTAAGCACAACCTTATTTTCAAAAGTCAATTATGTGATGAAGGTTACCCTGTGAATTTTAGTAATGACAAGTATTTAGTACATAATTTCAAGGAATAATTTATTCTTTCTTCCCATAGGAAAGAGAATGTATACACACTAAACTTAGAAGTCCTTAAGATCCAAGACCTACCTTGTCTTAGTGCAATGGAGGATCATTATTGGTTATGGAAATGAAGGTTAGGACACCGTAACCTTATAAACCTATGAAAAATCTATAAGAAAAAACTAGTTAAGGATCTACCAGATCATAGATTTGATTTTTCAAAAGTATGTACTCCTTATCATTATGGAAAGAAATATAAATCATGTTTTAAATCAGTCAGTGAAGTATCAACTACTGATGCACTACAATTGGTGAATATAGATCATTTTGGACTAACAAAAAATGGAATAATTGGAGGAAAATATTATGTATTTTTCTTAGTTGATGATTACATTATATTTACATGGGTCTATTTTCTAGAAAATAAATCTGAGGTTTTTTCTTATTTCAAAAGTTTTAGAGTCCAAGTTAAAAATGAAAAAACCTTCCTTTGATTACTGTTCATATTGATCATGGAGGAGAATTTAAAAAATCTGATTTTGAAACTTTTTGTAGTAGAAAAGGCATTACTCATAACTTCTTAGTACCAAGAACTCCCCAAAAAATGGTGTTGTTGAAAGAAGAAATTTAATTCTTCAAGAGATAACCAGAACCATGTTGAGTGAATATTCGATAGCCAAACATTTTTGGGTTGAAGCTGTAAGTACTGCTTGTTATACTATAAATCAAGTTTTGATTAGAACGTTTCATAACAAAACCCCTTATGAGTTATGGAATCGTAGAAAAACTAGACTTTCCAACTTCAAGGTTTTTGTTTTCAATGTATTCATTCAGAATACTAAAGATAATTTACAAAAATTCGCACCCAAATCTGATGAAGTAATTTCCTTAGGCTACTCCAAAACTTATAAAGCATATAAAGTTATGAATAAAAATAATTTTACATTTAAAGAAACAGTACATGTTAAATTTGATTGAACCAATCCTTATGATTTTAAAAATACCCAACCTACATCTTCATATGTGTTTTCAAAAACTGATTATCAATCATTGATAGAAGATCCTTCTGAAAAAGAAAATGTTTAAGAAAATGTTTCTAAAGAATTTACCCCAGAAGTTTTCCTACTATATATTAACGAATAGGTTTTACAAAACCAAAATCAGTTGTTTCTTAAGAATCATTCCAGTGATAGTATCATTAGTGATTTAAATCAACCTGTAAGGACTAGAAGTTACTTAAGAAATGAAGAAGAGCATATATAATTTCATTCACAATTAGAACCAAAAATCACTAATGAAGCTTTGGGTGATGATGATTGGATAAAATCCATGTAAGATGAGTTAAATGAATTAGAAAGAAATAAAGTCTGGGCCTTGGTTGAAAGACCTAAGGAAAATTGTGTTATTGGAGTAAAATAGGTCTTTATAAATAAGTTTGATGAAAACGGAATCACAGTAAGAAATGAAGATAGATTAGTTGCTAAAGGATATAATCAACAAGATGTTATAGACTATGAAGAAACCTATGCTCTAGCAGCAAGACTTGAATCTATGCATATTCTACACGCCTTTGCAGAATTCTTTAACTTCACACTTTTTCAAATGGTTGTTAAATGTGATTTCATTAATGGTTTTCTTCAAGATGATTTTTTTATTGAAAAACCACCTGGTTTTGAAGATACAAAACATACTGAACATTTTTGAAACATAACAAAGCTTTATATGGACTAAAAAATCCCCCAGAGCCTGGTATGATAGACTTACTGGGTTTTTTCTTCAAAAAAATTATGTTAAGGGAAATGTTGATCTAACCCTTTTTATAAAGAAAGATAATAAATTTTTTTTGATAGTTCAAATTTATATTGATGACATTATATTTGGTTCAACTTATAAATCATTAACTGATTCCTTTGTGAATATAATGAAATCTGAGTTTGAAATGAGTATGATGGGTGAGTTAACATTTTTCCTTGGTTTTCAAATTTACCAGATACCAAAAGGAATTTATATATATCCCAACATAAGTATATTAAATATCTTCTAAAAAGTATGGATATTAAAACACTATGAGTATAAGTATTCCCATTGGTACCTCAAATTCACTTGATCTTAACGATCCTGGGAAACTAGTAAATCAAATATCTTTTAGAGGATTGATAAGAATTATACATTACATGAAATCTAGTCATCCAGACTTAATGTTTTCAGTATTCTTATGTGAAATATATCAATCCAATCCAAAGTAATGTCATTTAAAGGTAGTGAAAATGAATTTTCACTACATAAAGTGAACCACATATTTTGGACTCTTTTTTTAACTTATGGAAGAGAATTTGTTTTAAAAAGTTTTTCAGATGCTGACTTTGGTGGATGTAGAATTGATAGGAAAAGTACCTCCAGTACTTTTCATTTCTTAGGAGATTCATTAGTTTCTTGGTCATGAAAAATGCAATACTCAGTAGCACTTTCCACAGCTGACGCTAAATATATAGCAGTTGGAAGTTATTGTGCTCAAGTTTTGTGGATGCAACACACATTCACAGACTATGGTATGAGTTTTACCAAAAGAAAAAATAATGTGTGATAATACTAGTGCCATTGCATTAACTAAAGACCCTGCACATCACTCTAATGCAAAACACATAGTCATTAGGCATCACTTTCTTAGGGATCACACACAAAAAGGAAATATAATTCTTCAATTTATCAGAATGCAAGGTCAAATTGCTGATATTCTCACAAAATTGTTACCCTCTAATAGATTTGAATACATTAAATAGATGTTATGAATGATAAATGTAAGGTAATTCTCATTGTTACGTTTCTAGTGAATTCTATCTCTTTATAGTAAAAAACTCCTTTTCATTGGGGGAGTACATTCTCCTATTAATCTAAATTTTCATAGTCAAAAATTTTCGTAATATTTTTTTTCGTAGAGAAAATTTTCATAGTCAATATTTTGGTAGTCAAAATTTTCGTAATCTAAATTTTCGTAATCTAAGTTTTCATATTCAAACAATTTCTTAATCTGAATTTTCATAGATAAAATATTTCGTACTTAAATTTTTCTTAATCTAATGTTTTTGTAATCAGAATTTTTCCTAGTTAGAATTTTTTTCATAGTCTTTTTAGAGAATATAAAGTTCTCGAAGAAGAATTTTCATCATTAAGAAAAATTTTCCCTAACCAATCCGAAAGGTATGTTTCCTTTCCAAAATTTTCGTAATCATCTTTTACTTGTTGGTATTTTCATTTTGTTTTAAAATGTTTCAGATTCAAATTTACTTAAATCTGAATTTTTTTCATAAAAACTCCAAAATACCCAGAACTATAAAAATTCTTCTTCGGTTGTCATCTCAACCATTATATTTGATCATAAGTTGTATTAACCATTGGATCAACCCTGGAAGTTGAACAGTTGCCTCAATTTCCTATATAAATCCTCACCGATGGTTGTCCCACATCCGATTTTTCAAGATTTTGTGTGTTGAAGCTCTGTCACTGTACTTTAGGCCATTCTTAATCTCAAAAGGTTCATTAAATATGAAGGCCTATTAAATATTCTCCTAAAAAAGATATGTCGACTGCTAAGGAAATATCTGAATGGAAGATTTACTGAGAAAGGTTAGTTGATCAGAAATTCCTCGACATGCATGATTGTATTATTTCTATGAATGTTAAGTTGAATGGCTAGGAGAGTCTTTGTATTTCCAAACTGAAGGTACATGATCCGGTCAATTTGGACTTGTTGATTGAGTTCTAAGAGACAACAAGATTCTTCAAGGAAGATGGCAGAGACAAGTTTTTTTAAGTGTTACGGGAAGACCTACTCTCTTTCTTACAGTAAGGCAACATGTCTTATTGGAATTCCATACAAAGGAGAAGTAGAATTAAATACTCAAAAAGTACCTAATGTATCAAGATACATTGATAAAGAAAAGTCCATTGAGTGTTTTAGCTTGAAAGGAGTGAAGACTCTGAAAATTGTTCATCTGTCTACAAACATAATGATTCTTGAATCATGGGTTCAAGGATTAATAATTCCAAGGAAATGGGATAAGGATACTCTAAATAAGAGTGATATCTACATATTGGATTTCTTAGTTAACCTCAATAAGATTAACATGGTTAAGTATATTTTGGTGACGATTGAGAATATCAAGAGTGGAAATTTGAAATCACAAATCATTATGTATCCGGATATTCTCTAAATGATTATAGTTCTTTGTCTTGAATGTTTCAGAACATTGAACAAATCCCAGTGCCATAATCTTTTTTGTTAGAACTAGTACCAAAGACTCTGGGAAATAAAGTGGTGATTCTGAAATCACATAATGAAGAAAAAATAGTTGAAGAAGAAGAATTTAAAGAAGAAGAAGAAGAAGAAAAAGAAGAAGGAACTGGTGATTCTAAATACATAATAAAGAAAGTTTAAGATTAACATGGGAAGGATAGTCCATCTATAAAATTGTCGATCCGGACATCCCAAGCTGAATCCTCAAAAGATGCTACACCAGGGAAAGAATTGAAGGATCAGGAAAATGTAAAAAAAGCCTCTGTAGAGGAAAGAAGTAATCATGATTTCATTCATTCAGAAGATCATGTGGATGAAGCAGAGAAATAGGATGTTAAGGAAGATAATATTTTTCAACTGTCAGGTAGTGAACACAAATCTACCAAACCACAAGACATAATTTTGAGAGCTGATAAAGGAAAGAAGATGGAAGTAGATACACCCAGTAAATATATTGTAAAGAAGAAATATTTTGGCGCTTCATCAAAGAAGAAAGGTGAGGATATAGAAAAAGAATTCCCCCAACCAAAGAATCGGATTCAGAATCATCTTCCCTCGGACATGATTTTGTTGTTTAGTCATTGAAAAAACTGGTTGATACTATTCCTTTATTTCCAATCCTATACTCATGATGCCAGATTCTTTATTATATGATAAATCAGAAATTAGATTCAGTCTCCATGATTGTGGAGAAATGTACCGGACTAGAAGAAGATTTCAAAACCTTCCTCATTGGTTATGAGGCTCATAAAAGATATTGTAAGAAGATTACAATATGGTCAAAGAATTCAATTGGAGACATGAGAATCTTTGATGAATATCATGATAATGTCATGGATGATTTAGATACCGAATATGGCAAGATCAAGGATCTTTCAAATAATTTTGAGGAGAAGTTATGTCGAGAAGAGAATAGTCAGAAGCAGGAAGTTAAGGATCTGAATGAAAATCTTAACTCTGTGGCCATAAATTGGAAAAGTGAAAGGGATCTCAGAATTGAGATTGAAGAGACGTTTTCTAAACAAAAATAAGTGTTGAAAGCTCAGGCCAACATTCTTAAGTCTGAGGAAGAAAAAATTCAATCCTTAGAGAAGAAAAGTGGAGATCAGGATCAGTTGATAAAGCCTGAAAAAGTTGATCACAAGGAGCTCAAGAAGCTAAAAACTATTGTGAAGAAGTTGATGTCGAAGGAGAAAGAAGGATAATTTCTTTCCATTCCATTCATTTGTTCTACTTTTTCATTGTACAAATTATTTCAACATTAATGAAAATTTGGTTGTTATTTATATATTTTGTTGTGGTTGTTTAGTTCTAAGTTTTCAAGTACCAATTTTCTTTCCATACCCTTTATTCATTTTTAAAAATCACAAAGGGGGAGAAAGGAATGATAAAAATAACACAAAGCAAAGAAGATATTTTCTCCGAGTAAGGGGGAATTAATCTAGGGGATGGTTGTTATCAATGATGTTTTTCATATGCAAGATAATGTAAAATCTCATTCCTGAAATCAAGAATACGATCCTTAGTGATTCCAAAGCCTAAGTTGGAGTTAGTATTAAACACTTTGATCCATAAGTAAAGGGAGATAATGATTATATTTACAAGTCCATGAAATTTCTAGGTCCATAGATTCTTTTTCATAAGGATGTCCGTGCTTTCCAAAAAGGGGGATATTGTTGGGTCAATAAGGTTTCCTTTTGACTTTTCTATTCCTTTATATTTTTAAAATCACACTCTTTATCTGTAGGAAAATTTTGTTTCCCCAAATATTTTTCTTAATAAGGAAATTTTCCTTCCAAAGAAAATTTTCTCCTTATCTTTGTTTTAATTATTCATGATTTAGTTTCTCTTATTCTAACTCATTTTATTTATAGATTGTAAAAATCAGTTTCATATCTAAAACCTCAGACTCCTATAAATACTTAGAAATAGAGTATTCTGTTTTCGGGTTCTAAATTCAGATTCTGAATTCATTGAAATTTAGATTAGAGTTTCTCTAAAATTCAAATTCCATAGTCTCTAAAATTCAGATTTGGAATTATCTAAAATTCAGATTCCGAATTCATTGAAATTAAGATTCTGAATTCTTTGAAATTCAGATTGCGAATTTTTTGAAATTCAAATTTTGAATTATCTGAAATTCAGATTCTTAATTCTCTAAAATTCTGACAATGAATTCTTTAGAATTCAGGTTTTGAATTCCATACAATTCAGGTTCCGAATTATTTAGAATTCAGACTCCGAAGTCTATTGAATTCTGATTCTGAATTAAATGAAAAACGGAATCTGTATATCCATGTATTATAGACTCTGAATGTTTATTTTCATAGAATCCAGACTTTATTTTCCTAGACTCTGAAAAATGGATTTAGTTATGAAACCATATTTTTCTTACCCTGGTTTTAAAAATTATGTCATAAATTATGTTTCTAATTAACCGTTGTTTGAGTGACATGTGTACTGGTCCCCTGGTATTTAAGAAAAAATATGACCATTTGAGGAGGGAGCTGACCGTTAGGAAAATTCCTATAAATAAGTGCTCATTTTAAGGAGATCATAATGTCTGACTCGATTACTCCAAATATTACTTGGTGTTGATGTTATTTATAGATGGAGAGAGTCCCATTATTTGTGCATACTGAACATATTTTTCAGGGTGCTTCGTTTGACTCTCATAGTTGATGTGTACAATCGAGGGCTTCGGGGGATAGGAAGCCATAGGTTTCAACTACCTTATAGTTCAAGGAATTCCATGATAAGTAAGATAGAGGTGCCGACTACCTTGATGTTTGATGTCTTGTAGGGATAAAAAGACAGAATCAAATATTCTAATCAAGGGCTTACCATGGTGTGGGTAAGATAGACTTTTTTCATATTAATAATCAAGGGACCTTTATCCAAGGTTGTAGGATACACTACTCTTTGGGTTAAAATATTTCATTCATGTTACTTGTATAGTTTAATGTTTATTTTCTATTGGATTTTGATAAATAAGGAAAGTATAACTATCTTATACTTTCTTATTCTTGTATACTCAGATTAGTTAGATTCAATACACTTAAAGGAAGAATCTTTTTCCTAGTAAACTTTTCTCACGTTTCATTTTCGGAACCATATTCTCGAAACCAAGCATGTTTTTAGAACTAAGAGGTCTTATTAATTTACCTTGTTTAACTTTGATAACAAAGAATGTTTTATACCAGCTTTAAAAGTTACAAAGAAATTTTTTAAGGATACAATTCCCCCCCTCTTGTATATTGAGCATCAACATTCATTATTTCGATCCGACATGAACATCACTCCTACAGGCCAACAACACTCAAACCAGTAGGAAATTACAAAAAAAATACAATACAAACAAAACTCAAAAATAATACCATATATGTATCACATAGAATCAAAGAATTAAATCCATCCCATGAATAAATTGCACAAACCAAGATGATTCAATTAAATCCATACCCTACTAGTAGAACTCAAATAAAACTCAAACATTTAAACATAATAGAAAAAAACAAAAATATAATAAAAAAATAAAACAAAATAAAATATATATAACAATAATTAAAACTATCTCAATGATAAACAATATAAACTTTTAAAATCAATATCATTGTAATAAAAAAATGATACAATTCAATGTATAAACAAAGAATAAAATTTACATCTAAAATGAACCTAAATATTAGTATCACCAGAACTGCCATGACCCTCATCATCTTCTATTAAAACACCGAAATCGTTATCAACTCCCCTCAGAACACTATGATCATCATCTAAATTTTCATTAGAATATGAATCTAAATTAGTTATAGGTGTCAAATAATCCAAATAAATTGAACACAAATAGATAAAAAAATTAATTAATAAATCATAGAAATGTTATATAAAAAAAATGTTATACACATATTTAATCTAACATGTTTTTATTTACATGGACTATTATTGATAGAAATATTTGATATAATAAATATTTAAATTAAACTAGTATTAGGCTGTGCATTTTCACAGGAATCAGTATCTGATAATTTTTTATAATAATTATTTCTGAGATATAGAATCTCCAAAAATCTATAATTACTATTAATAATAGTAGATTTTTTATTTTAATGGATGAGGAATAAAAAATATAGTGAAAAAAATATTTTTTGATAATTTTTAATGGGAATAAATATATGAATACTAAGAACATGGGGTTTGGATTTTGGTTTGAAAACATTGTTGTAGTGGGTTTACAATATGATAGTACATAAGACGAATTGACCACTATGTGAACTATTTTCACCATTACAGTCCAAAGGTTCCTCATCATTAATTATTAATGATAATATATATCATGAATTGATTTTATTACTGATGGGTTCTATAAATTATGGAATGATGTAGTGTGATAAATTAATGTCACTATAAATTAAATGTTTTTCATAATTTAAGGATGATGCCAAAAAATTATTGTTATATAATAACCTTAACTGGAAGAGGAATTGCTTCATATGATGGACATAATTAAAAAATTAATGTTTTTTTTGTGATTACAAATATCATGGATGAGGGAATTGTTTATTTTGATATATGAGAAGGACAAATAAAATTTCTTCCATTCATGAATATATTAATATGTCTTCTAAATTAGATGTAGAGAAAAAAGATTCCATAAATTTTCAAGGAAAAAATGTCACTAATGATTAACAACTACATTTAATAAAAATTTTATTTATAAACTTTAGTACTACCCAAGATTAAATATAATTATTTTAATGAAATTTCTTATTAATGTAATACCTTATGAATTAACGAAATTTAATTTATTAAGAAATATTCATCCAGAACCAATCAATTTTTATAAAAAAATAGAACAACAATGAATAAGATTTGTGATAAATTCATATATCCATGCTTGTATAAATACCTAAAAAAATATAAACTTCATGGTTGAGAAGTTAAAAATAAATTACTCTCACGGGAATCTTGAAGTGAATATTCCCAATGAATGTCTAGAAACAAATATCTTGATAAGAAAAATAATAATGTCATTAATAGATGCATCCTGATTCAATTGCATAAATTATTCATATATCAATATCATGGTGATTATTTCATACACAAATATCTATATTTTTCTTGTTAAGAATGTTAATTTAATTAAACACATAGGCATAATATTAAAAAATGTATATTACACTATATGACAATGTGAATGTATTTTAGTATTTATAGGAGAATAAGAATAAGAACTATAAACATAAGATATTTATATATTTTTGTATATTTGTAAACATCAGTAATCATATGAACTAAAAATATGAAAATGTGTATTATTTTTGTTTTGGTATATTCAATAGTGTAATAATGACCATAAAAATACGCATATATATGTAAATAATAATGTTTCTGCATAAGACTAAGCTAGAGAAAGTGCATTTTTTTATGATTTATATATTATCACATTTTAAACAATAATATTATAGTATAGTATTTGAAATTATGTATGTATTATAGTATTTGTATTAGCATGTCCATAGACATAATCATTGGAATTAACACTGTTAATTTGATAACGTGATTGTACTATAAAAACTACTTAAAAATAATCATTACCATATGCACTATCAACTTCAATATGTGTGTATTTCAGTAACTGTATAAGTATTATAATGAGAATAAAAATATTAAAATGTATATGTATATATGAAATCAATATTTTTATAATCATGGGCACAAATTGATGTAGAATTACTTTCATGGAATTATAGATTATAGTGTTATAGTGTTTTATATTACAATTGAGCAGAAGAAGAAGCACTTTAAAATGTGTATCTTTTAATATTCTATTGGGATGTATATATTATTGTTTTTATAAATGTGTATCTTTATATAGTTGTTTAAGAATAAGGGGGATCATAAATAGAAGAAATTTATTACCAAAAAAATGTTTTTATGACAATATTCATGTTACTATCAACATTAATATTTTCAAAAACATAAGTATATGTATAAGGACATAAATATAAATATGAATATATGTTATAATTGTATTATAGTATTTCCATATTTCATAATATTAAAATTTTCATGTATTTATGGTTTTTATATTACAATTATCATCTTTTTTTATGCTTTATATTAACCTCATGTGTTACATTTTCTTATCATTTTTCTATTTATGCATGAATGTTATTAAAGTTTGATAAATTTTATATTCATGTATGTGAATGTAAATGGAATTACATATAAAGAAATATAATTGTATTATAATGTACAATGTTTCCAGAGATTAATCTATAAAAAAGAGGTAATATTGCTAAAATACATTGCTTATATTAATTTATGATGTTATTAACATTTTTTTGAAGTAAATGAGTGTACTATAAAGCCAAGGTACATACCAAATCACATCCATTCAGTCTAGATAAAAAAAATTATGAATTATACAACTCCAATGTTACAACATTATATTCCAATACATTCATTGACCTAGTAAGAATTAATATATACCATAAAACTAATGAGTATGGTTAAATTAGTGAAAAATATATAATCAAATTTGATTAAAAATAATAATACTACCTAGAAATAGTCAAAATCTTTCTTGAAGTTTTAGAGAAGAGTTTGAATTTCATAAATTAAAAAAATTACATATTCCTTATAATCGAGGGCCATGAGGTGGTTTAATATATTGTAATCTGAAATTTAAATAAATAGTAATTATTTTGTCTTAAAAATATATAGTTCATGATATAATATGAAATTAAAATTTTTCTACATGATATAGAAATGAAATTTAAGAATTAGTTGTTTTTAAGTAAATTTAATTCATATAATTTAGTAGTTTTTACTAATAAGTATTAAAATTAAATTATACATAGAGTAATTAATAAATATGGAATGTTTTATAAAAATACATGGAAATCATTTTATTAATTTATGCATTAAAATAGGAAATGTTGTATTAATAAATATGGAAATTAAATTTCACAAGGATTAATAAATTAATTACATTTATTAAGAATATTTGAATTCATTTGGTTCCTAAAAATAATTAAATATATGATAAGAGGTGATACTTATAGGAAAATTTGGTTAGAGGGGAAGATTAAAAATAGAGGTGAAATCCGTAATGGGGAGAGTGACACATGGATTGGGATCCACATATTATAGTATGAATAATAGATTTTATATAGAAATTTATTATGTTACACTTCAATAATTCGATATGGTATATCAAAAAATAATAAGGGGGTCATCAGAGAAGACATTATGATAAAACACTTATTAAAATCATTAATCTATTTTAAATTTGAAATGTGATCAGGTAAATAGACATCATATATGTGGAAAATTGAAGATTGATTTCCAGTGACAGTGTTATTCGAAACTTAAATGATATGAACAATTACATTACTAATATTCATTAACAAATTTTCATCCATACTGTGAATAGGAATTCCATTTAACTAACCCAAATGAATTTTAATTATATATTCATTTCCTGGATGATAATCCATGGTTATTTTAGCTACATCATTAAATGGCCTTTAACGGTGAAAGTTTTTTCATAGTACAGATATGTTTCACATGGTAAAAAATTATTAATATAATTTTAAGGGATGATAAACAAATTTGAAAACATAAATATACAAAAAATCCAATTCTTTTAATGATGACTATAAATTTATAGTGATAACTAATAAAATAACACACCAACAAAATCTAAATTTAGAGTCAAGTAATTATTTATCATAAATTAGGAATGAAATCATGTTCAATACATTGAAGATAAAATTATCCTTCAAAATGATGTGGAATCCTTTGATATCGAAACATACATTGTTATTCTAAGTTAAAAAATAATGTTTAGGAAATTAACCCTTATATGAATTATTTCAAATAAAAGGAAAATTATCTTCTTATAGTAAAATAAGATTACAAGGAATACACAAAAGTACACACCATATACTCCAGAAAAATTATTATTTTAGGTTTCTCCATTTATTAATGAACTACCATACAATCCAATGAATTCATACATAATGTTTATTTGTTACTATAATTTCATGGAATGTAGTGCCGATATACTTTTTGTGTAGTTAAATTTTCTCAAATGACTACTTATAGAATGGTTATACATGGAATGCATAATATTATACATGGTAGGATTTACTTATCATTTACCTAGAAATATGTTGAACCATTCTAGTCATGTATCATCCAAAAATGAATAGCAAGTTCTAATTTTTTACACATTGTGTTGTTTCGATTTATTATTTAAAACACTCCCAAATTGTTTATTTGGCCACAAAAACCTGAAATATTGTCATAAAGATAAAAATGATTCATTTTTACCACAAAAGTATATATTTATATATATCATTATATTAATTTTTTACATAGTAAAAACATCAAAATATTATGTAAAAATTGGATTTTGTATACATGAATCCATATATAATACTACAATTATGTTGTTGGATAAACTATTATAATCCTAATATAATCTGTCAACCACCAAAACATGAGAATATAATTAACATATTATAAAATTAACGAACTCTATGTGTCAATTTTACTCATATGTAAGAATAAAATATTAAATTTTTCCACAAATGTCCTATCACTATGATTATATAGAAGATAAATATACACCTCAGTGATATATAATTACACTCTACATCAACCATCCAATCAATATAACCCAACCAAAGCCTCGCCACCATAAATCAATCTACTTCAATGACATGAGTAGCATCAAGTTACAATAATAATATTTAATATGATTGTCTAAATTTTTGTCAACATCCAAAAGGGATCATTCTTTTACATGGAAGTTGTTGTAGGTCCTTATACATGTGTCAATATATAAGGATATCACTACAATAATGATCACTCTAAATTAGAACATTACTAGGTGTATAATTTTTCAAAATAAAACACTACCTCATAAGTGATTTATCATATAATAATGTATCAAATTTTCATGAAATATACAATTCATGAGAGTTTTTATATATATTAAAGGGAGAACATTAGAATATTTTATTATAATTACCCAACTCTCTATCCTAGAATTTCCCACCCTAGAAAAAATTAATATACCTAGATAATTAATATGTCACTGTATGATGCATATACCAACGTATAAATACTATATTAAAAGCAAAATCACAACTTCTATGAGTCAAAAATTGATTTATGGTCCTATATTGAAACACGTCAACAACATACCCCATTGTTCAGGTTCCTTTTCGAGATTGAGTGAACTCCAAAACCTTGTTTCACTATCGACCGAGTTTCCCAAAACAAAATGTCACATATGCATTTTCTAATCACCATCGTTAGTAAATAAAATAAAAAACCCACTCAAATACTATTAATCATTATTGGGACCTAACATTATATATAAACAAGGATTATTGTGTCTCCTAAATTCCGGCACCTATAGGAATGGGATTGAGGAATAGAACCAAGAAGATAAAAAAAATTTAGATTCATTCACTAACAGACCAAGAATAATAAATCAATAATATAAAAAATATTTAATAAATATATCTATGAAATAAAATAAGATTTTATATTAAATATTGGAATATAAAATAAATAATCAATTAAAAAAAATAAAACTTTTCTGATATCTTATAATAATATATATAGTAAAATACCCTAGATATTACATAAATATATCTATAAATTCAAACCCATGGTTAGCAGTATAACTAAACAATGCAGCCTAATTTTTAGGAATCCATTAAAAATATATGTTCCATGATAATATAAAATATAAATTCTAAATGCAGTTTAATGTAATACTAAACAAGTTTGGTAACAATGTAGAATCTGTTTTTTAGTTTAGTTATATTCATAAATTGGTTAGAGTGACCTTGTGTATTTTCCACATGCTGGGAGTAATATATTACACTTTAAAATGAAACATTCTTCATCATAAAAACATGAAATTTAGGATTAACATGGGGGTTTTAAGTGGGTTTTTATAAAATAAGTGAAGATATAAAAACATCAAATGGTATAAAACATATTATATTGGTAGTAATGAAATATTTGGATGGAATAAAGAATGATTATGGCCATATAAAACATATTTCAAATATCCAGGTGATAGAATGGAGTTTTCCCAAAATATCATACGATATCATATTGTTATGAGAGTTTCAAGAACATTAACATATTAATTGAAGAGGAATTACATGAATTTGGTTGGTAAAAATCATTCAATTATGATTAAATGTATACTTTTATTGAAATTATGAAAGAAAGGTCCTTCATGTGTGGGAAATAACCTCAAGAGGATGATTATGGACACATGAAAAATATGTCAGAGAATTAAAAATACCACAATAACCACCCAAGAAGTATGAATCGAGTAGACACAAAATAATGAAAAAAAATTAACATGAAGAAAAAGTTAATGAAATTGGCTAGTGAGAAATTTCAAAGAAGAATTATAACATTAACATTCATGGACTAAGTAGAGTATTTTTAATAAAAATGTCATGTAGTTTTTATAAAAATAAAGGTCAAGGATTTTATTGGTTGTGTTGTCATAACAAACTAATAAAAAATGTTTTCAAAAATGTGAATTATATTTTTGGAGAAAAACACTTTTGATTATATATATAAATATTAAAAGTTATTGTTCTATTTTTTTACTAAACAATTATAATTATGCTCCATTTTACAAAAATTATTAGAAAGTGTTATGGATTGTACACCATTCATGAAATGGTAAATTATCATGAGTATACAATCATGGATATATGAAAGATAGTAGTTATGTAAGGAAATATATTGAGACAATAACATATAAATCCACATGAATATATACTTTCTTGGATTGATTATAGTAGTTAATCCAGAAGATTCCTACTTGAATATATAAATAACATAAAAAATAGTAGTTTTAAATTAACATATATACCTACTTGCATTTTTGGTTGTAATTTATCCAGAACAAACATACTTGAATATATAAATAACATTAAATAGGGGTTTGGAGACAAGTATTATTTTCCATGAATAGATACCTACCTAAAAAATAGTAATTTATCAAGAACATACCTACCTAAAAATTAAAATTAAGAATGGAAAAATATTGAGAAAATAATAGAAACTCCCTCTTAAATTAGGATCATGTTTTCTATAATCCTATAAAATTTCACTATGATGTGAATTATAGCTAGTTATATAGATTCAAATCAATAAATTTGTATGAGGTAGTGATTTATTAAGAGAAATTGTGTATGGGAGGATTTTACTAGTGTCAGTGAATGTGGTTAGTGAGAAATCACATGATTATGAGGATCATGGGGGTATGAATGGGTTTGAGAGAGAAATACAAGAGTTGGGGTGGCTAGGTCCGAGGATAATGATCTTAAGTAGTTGGGGTGTCTACATAATTAGTGAAACATAAAATTTGGTGTTCCGGTGTCAAATATGTGTTGAGTGGTAGAGATTGAAGCCCAAGAGGAGGGTCATAGTGAGATTGGGGGGGGGGGGTGTCGGAGCCCTATTAGAAGGGATTTGGTGAGGCTACGTTGGAGGGGAGGTTGAATAGTTGTTCCATAGACACATCAACATGGAGGTGGGGAGGTTGAATTAGAGCCACATTAAATCTAGGTTTGTGGGAGAGTGGGATGGATTCATCACAACCACATTGACGTGGAAGTGGGAACCTTATGTCATAGATGTGTCAGATGAGGAGGAGGATCACTAGGAGGTTGGGTGGATTTATTAGAGGAGGAGGGTCATAGGGAGGAAGAATCACAAGGGTAGAGGATGATAGGGAGGAGGGGGAGTATGAATCATGAGGTAGTAGAAGGGGGAGGAAGAATAATAATGGGTGGAGGAGTGGGAGGGGGAGGACTAATGATGAGGGGATGTTGTTACAACAACATGCATCTTTTGGATGGTGGATTTAGATTGGATATAGCCATGTTTTTTTTATAAATTATGGCTATAAATCCATGGATATATGCCAAATTTATAACAGGGTTTAAATATATACAGCATGATATCATCAAGATCATTAATAAGTAATATAGGTCTATCCATTTTATATTAGATCTAATAATCTGGGTGAGAGAAAATGAGAATATCTACCGAGAGGGAGAGATAAAGAGAGAAGGACAAATTACAATTGAATTAGGATCTACCAAAAATTATGATTCTATAAAAGATGAATATAAATCAAATCTAATCCCTAAAAGAACATTATGAGGAAGGGTAGTTCAAAATCCATGAGGAATATGGAGATAACAAGGGGTTTCAGGCCTTAAACTGGGTTAAAACTAATTTTCAGATTAATTAATTCCTTTTTCAAGGTTAGGTAATATGATTTTTCCAACTATGCACCAAATTTTCACATGATACAAGGAATCACCCATGTATCTGCATGGTTTGGCCAAACAGTTTGGAAAACTGTGAGCCAACCATGGAGAGATACTATGTTAAGGCCACACATCACATGGTTGGTTCACACAGTTATACAAACCACGTTCCAATCGTTCATTGGAAACTGTTTCCCTTGGCACTGTTTCCCCTAACAATTCTTATGTTTTGGTCAAATCGTGCACCGAACTTACACAAACATAGTGACTTACAAACCCATGTTTCACAATTTTCTTGAGATGGTGCATGCTTTATACTATTAATTCCCAAATTTTACACCTCCAAAAACACTCCCAAAACACTTTAAAACCTCTTGGAACCTCTCAAAACATAACCAATGAATTATATAAGATCAAAATAATATTAATAAATGGGTAAAGTACCCAAAACATGAGGTGTTAAACATTTCAGGAAACCAAAAAAAGTTTAAACCGTGGCATAAACATAAGTACTATAATGTAATGAAAATGAAATATCATATATATATATATAATCTAAATAACTCAATAATAATGTTTAAGTCAAATTAATTGATAGACTAGACATCATGTCCAATATATTAATGATTCTTTACCTTTCTCACATTACAACAAAGAAACTATACACACACATAAGAAGTGTACGTATAAGTTGTGTTTAAATTTACAAGTATAATTAATACTGAAAAAAACATATCACATTGTTTATAATTTTATTATGTGAGTTTTATAATATGATATAGTAATTTTATCACGAAAAAATTTTACACAACACAAAATATTGGGTTATTACAAATCCACCCCAAAACAATGTTAACATACTTCAAAAAACACCAGTGGATCCTCAGTTTTTCCATAAAGGTATTTCAAATCCAAACAAAAGGATCAAATTTATCCCTCACCAAACACATGAAAATATATTTTGAGGACTAACATATTAATTTTCTAATCCCCTGGAATAATTTATATCATTGTCTAACACATATCTTAGCTAAACACATAACTCATATCATGTTATTTCCAAACTAAAGGCTTCCTTGTATTTTATCCAAACACATGGACGATTTATTTCAAATGTTAATGTTTCATAACAAAATAAAATAAAATATAATATATAATATATCCAAATTCTCTAATGACCCAAAAACAATTTTTAATCTACAACCCCATTTGAAATAAACATGTATGATTGTTTTTCAAATAATTAAAATTCATTAAACAATATAATAAATTTTTTATTTACCTATACACCTATTATATATTCTCATTTAATTTATCTAAAATTCACACATTTTATTTTTAAAATTTCTTTGAAATAAATAAAAATAGAACACTTTATCTTTTATGTAAAATAATTTTTTTTATCATGCATAATTCCCCTTTACAATCTCATTTAAATACATCAAAATAAATTTTATCCTTTCAAAAAATGAAATATCACTATGTTATTTAATTCTATTTTTTAGACACCATTAACAAAATATACTAAAATTTAGAAATAGTATAAAATAAGTATACTCTACTACATACTTTGACAAACAAAATGACTTAATATATCATCATTCTAAATAAAAAATGGTTCATTAACCCTTAAATACATTTAATTAGAATTAAACCATTAATTCCAATTCAATTCATTGTTTTCTACATGAAAACCATTTAAAAACCCATTTATATATAATTTTTATATTCTAAATATCACAATTTACTATGTTAATACCCAAAATTCAATATTCATAACTCAGTCTCATAATATTAACATAAAATTAAGCATTTTCAAGTAAAAACTATAATTTCCGACAAATGATAACTTGTCATTTCATATAAATAATATTTTATATACCTATAGTAAAACACATATATTCACTTAAAATTCATAATACCATGAATTTAATAAAAATGTTCGGGTGGTAAATTTATTATGTCAGAAAATAATACAATTGATCACGTCACACATGATCTAATAATTTATTAGAATTATAATATTACATAGATACATTATCATTAAATTTTAAAACATAATATAAAAAATAAAAATAACTAAAAATTATATTATTCCTCTTAGAATATCATCAGATCAATAATAGCAGAATTCTTAGATCCTAATAGAAAAGGAAAAAATAAAGGGGGTGAGATAACACAGTAAATAAGGGTTAACATTCAATAAAATCTGTTATAGAATTAAAAAAATATAATATTGAAAGAAAAATATTAATCAAATAATTCCATACAACTAATAGTATGGGAATCAAATACATCTATGGATAACATAATAATTGAATAAATAATCACATAGATAATTATAAATTAATTCATAGTGATTAGATTCCCAATTCTAGACATCATAAATATATGTTCAATACCTCATTCGAAAACATCAATAAAAATTAATTAAAACATACTATAAATACCTAATATACTTTTTTTTAGACCAATCAATGCATCAAGGGGATATATTATTATAGGTCCCACCCATCACATAAAACATCAAATGCAACCATCATATGAATGAGTTTAGCTAAGAATACGTGTCACAATGTTGCAAAAGGAACAACATAAACAAAACATGTATTAATAATCAATAATTTTCCATAAATAAGTAATGGGTATATAGATTGTCAAATGATCCCCATTCCATTTACTTATTTGGAAATATAGGTAAATATTCATAAATATTATAAGGATTATAAGATATTAAATATTAAATGGAACGTATCCTTGATAATTGTGTAACTGGGTGGGATACATTCGTTGTATATGGGTGTTAATAATTATTAATGAATTAAATAGATGATGATTACAAAAATGATAAAAAAATATGCTCTTGTTATAAAAAATAATTTTATAGAAATTTAATAGTATATGAAGGTGGTATAATAAGTGAAAAAGTTATTTCTTATTCCCAATACAAACATGGGTTTGTAATATTGGAACATGACATCTCTACATATGGAATTAAAAAGGAATTAAAATGTAGATTGGAAGTGAAATGATGATAAAGGTATAAAAAACCTTTCCTTGATTATTCCCAAACCAAATATTGAGAATTAAGACCTTAGATCCTTAGAGTTTGGGATCTCAAAATAGAAATGTATAAATGTGTTTTGGGAAGCCATACCTCACATTGTATCTCAAGAAAAACGCTTAGAACCAGTTTTTAGAGATAAATAAAGATATTTTTTAAAAACATAATTAACCAAAGTCTCATTCCAATGACTCATGTGAGAGAATATGAGATAAAAACAATTCAAAATTAATTTAAATTTGATAGTAATGAGTGGATGAGAGGGTATTTATATCAAATAAAAGAGAATTATTTATTAATTTATAAATATAGGTCGTAGACAATATATTATGAAAAAAATAATTCTATTAGACTTAATAGGTTTTAAAACATGGTATTTTAAATTCATGACATGTTTTAATTAATTTTATAATCTTAAATTTTGAACTACTATAAATTATATAATTTTTAGCATGATAAATATATTAACTCTTAAATAATTATTTTCAAAACATTACCATTTATACTAGGCTTTGAAAAAATATCTATAGGGTTAGAAAATTAATTTCATATGTTTAAATACAATATTTTAATTAATAATTTATTTTGTTTTATAAAGGCATAATATTGTTTATTTCATCATTTTTAGGTAATTATAAGGTTATAATACTTATCATATATTCATAGCATATTTTAATATTTATAAAAAAATTAATTGTCTTATATTATTATTAAAAATTTACCATCATATAATTTTTTCATGATTATTATAAATTTGAAGTCCTTTTTATGTATATATTTTTTTAAATATATACATATAATATTTTTTAAAATAAAATCCTCAATGTAATTTAAATTCATGTATTTTACATAAAAATTTTAAAACTGTTATTCAATAAATAATATTTTAATTATATTTTTTTTAACTATGTTAATGTCCATTGATCAATATTCACTATCAATATTTTATAATTATATTACTAGAAAATTGATTATGTATTTTATTTGAAACATATATATAAGGGTTACATTATTATTAAAATGGTCATAAAGGGATGTTAGTATTAAAATAGCCTGATTCCAAATGGTTATATTCCAATTATCACCCTAACCTTCCAAAGGAAATATTATTTGAAACACACACACACACACAGACACACAGACATATAGACACACACACTCTCTCTCTCACCCACACACTTCATTATAACATCTAAAATCATTGACATCATTATCATAGTTTCTATACCATGTTTATTCCACTTCTTTTTATATTATTCATAATAACAATCTATCTTACAATTCTATTACTCTTTTTATCATATTATCCCCCGAAGTTCAATATAATGAGGATTATTTATATTGTTATATATTATTAAGAATTAATTATAACTGTTATTGTGAATATAATTTTTAATTTTCTTTGAAAAAATATATGTTGTTCTATCAGGATGAATTAATAGAGCTTCCACATTCAATAGTTATTATGATAGAGTGTTTATTTTCTATAGTATAATTTCAGGTCTTACATTTTCACCTCCCTTGAATAATTTTATCCTTTAATTTTTTTATACATCAATCCATTAATAGATGTGGGTAATTTTTTATCATTTATTTCTTAAGATACCACATTTCTCCCTCTAACATTTGATTCTTCCAATGTACTTTTACCATCCTAGTTGTTTGATTTCACAACACTTGATATCTAATGTCATGAATTTGGACAGAAAATTTATTATAAGAGTAGTTTTAAAATAATTATATTTATTTGGTGTTGAGTAAATGTGTTGGGTACTACATGTAATTTCTAAACCATAATACATGGAAGACACCATGCACTTTTGATAGGTTTGAAGAATAATGAAAACATAAGCTACATCTCCAATTATATCTAAAATATCAGATAGTCCAATATACCTTGGAATTATTTTATACTTACTATTAAACTTTATAGCCCCCTTAAATGGTGATAATTTTAATAAGAAAAGTTTCCCTACATGGAATTATAAATCCTTTTTAAGAATATCGATATATCACTTCTATCTACATTGAGTAATATTGATATGATTTTATAATTAATTGACAATTCTCAGTAGTCTATTTAATGAGTTTTAAACAAGATAGTTTTCTTTCTTTAACTTCATACCAATAGGTTATAGTATAAAAAAATTTCTAATAAATGGATTAATATAGTATTATTTGATTTCATGAATATAAACTATTAATATAAATAAATTCCTCCAAATGTAGACACTAGTACCATGATATATGTAAGTCAAGTGAGATTAACTTCAAAATTTCAAGTTGCATTTAGATACTCCTTCCAAGATTACCATTAGTTTGAGGATGATAGGATATTCCCATATGTATCTTATTTATTATTTTATAGTGTTGGATACTAATTAAATACCTTTATATTTGTAAGGTCAATAAATATAATATAATTTAAGACAATATCAATAATAAAAGAAATGTGTTTAATCCAAATTTCATAATTACTAAATTTCCAATATAATTAAATTCCATTAAGAGTCTCAAAAAAAATTATAAATAATTATCATACTCTTTAAAAATTTTAGATTATATCATCAAATCATATATAAATATGACAATAAATTTATGAATATAATATCTGAAAAATATATTCATAAAATCCATAAACACTAATTATAAATTAGTTAATCATAATAAAATTAGTCTAAACACATAATTTCTACATCTTATTTCAAACTTGATATTGTTATTTAGTCCTTATTTAGTCTTAATTAAGGTTAAATGGAATGAATATGGATACTTTAGAAGGATTTATATCCATAAATTTGATCTAATATGTCATAAATATGAGGTAAATGATACTTGTTAATTATAGTAATGGTGTTGAATTATTTATAATCGATAAAAAATTCATATCCCTATCATTATTTTTTTCAAATATGACAGGGAATCCCAAATTGAAACACAATGGAATATGAATCCCTTATCGCAAAAGTATTTTAGTTTATTCATTAAATACACCAATTCTACTAGGTCCATTATATAAATTGATTATATATATGGTTTGTATTAGAAATGAGTTTAATGGAATACTCAACATTATGGTCTGGTGGATGTGTATGTAATTATTCAAGAAATAAATTATTTTATTATTAAATAAGTGTAACCTCATCTATTCTTAGTATATCTATCACATCCCTAGATTATATTTTTTCTAATTCTTCTACTATAATTTCAATAATATGAGATATAATAGGTGACTCTAGTAAAGACATAGAAAATGAAGTCTCTCCCCTAGAAACAAATAAAATATAGCCCTCCTCCATAAATTATAATCTTTTTTATTGGTAATAAATTATTACACTATACTTTGAGATCCAATCAATACCTAGGATTGTGTCAAAGTTAACCATATGTAAAATTTTTTCCAACATTGTACTATTTATTCATCTCAATATAAATTTCCAAATATATCCTCATTGCATTGATATTTCTATATGGTGTTTTTATTGATAACATCTTAGTCTGTTAGGGGATTAAAAAATTCTATTAACAAACATATAATATATAAAGGATTTCATATATGTAGAATAAAATAATGCATTATATAAATTTTATTTTATAATAAATGAACACTCTATAATGTCATTTAAATATTTAACTTCAATTGTTGTAATATAATAAGCCTTACCATACTATATTGTCCTCTAATGAGGTGGATTCCGCTAAAGATTGAGACACTGATAGGAATAGTTTCCCAAATCCTTACAGTCACATAATTGGATATTGTAAGCCTCTATAATTTCATTGATTTTATGATATTGATTATATTTGTCTCTATAATTATAGAAAATTTCAATACCATTAAATATAGTCCCACGTTTTTTTTCATTTTAAATTTTTTTACAAATTGGAAATTCTAAAAAAATATCTATCCCTTTACCAATTTCATTCTAAACAGAACTCAACCATGTTATTCTTATTTTAATTTCCTATGAGAAAGTAATATTCTTAAAAAATACATTCCCTCCTCGATGAAACATGATACTTTATCCTCAAATATCGATAATGCATGAGTAACTAATTCTTTTTTATGGATTGGGTTTAAACAATGAAATATGTGGTCAGTTTTTTTACTTCTTGGATTACAAATATAGTCCTTAAAATTTATTACGATCCTTGTAATGTTAACCTCATACTGAAAAACATTTCCTCTTCCTTTTTCCTTAAATTTAAGAATTTACATTCCACATCATCACATTTATCACGAAGAAAGTAATTTTTTGAATAATATCATGTTAAAGTACCTCTATTATATAAAAATTATCTCTTCACCATCTATAGTGTTTTAAATAAATGACCACCATTGATACGAATCTTTACACATATAATATATTACCATTATAACAAATTTTATTTTGCTACTTACTAAAGTAAGGAATATATTATTGAGGGACTTCATCCATTGTTTAGATAATAATTGATTATTGGTTTCATTTAAGGATGATGGTCATTTTAGAATGATGTTGTCTAACCTTATTATAACTTGTTTGAGAGAAATAGTGTAACGAAACACATCATTATGCGTTGTGAAATTCAGAAGGAATTTTTATATTTAGTCCTAAAGTGGGGAAAATTTCTTGAATTATGACTCAAATCAGAGGTCTAAACTCATGTAAGTCTATAAGATATGATTTTATAAAGATAAAAATATTTGTTTTGGGTTTTGAGGCTCAAATAATCATCCTAGAAGTGTTGGATCACCCTGTAACTAAAATTACATCTATAAGAAGGGAACCAAATTTCATAACTAGGTGTTCAGGCATGGTAGCCTATGGTCAGTATGGACCCAATGAAGAAGCTAAGGGATATAAAATGGTATTGGTTTTAGGGAAGAAACCACATCATAACATAAGGGTCTCACTATAGTGAGTTTCCAAGTGGTTTGGGTGTCGAGGTTAGGGCATATTCCCCCTCATAAGCCATTGTAACACAATAAATGGACTATAATTCTACATATCATTAGTGGGATTATATTATGGGGTTTCAATGAGGGTCTAAACAATATGGTTGGATTGTGGGGGTATATATCTATTTTAGTTTGGGGATGATTGAGACATAACCTGAAGGGGCATGCTTTAATGTAAATCAGAAAGGGAGAACTACATGGAAACCATCATTTTTGTTCCATGGTTTGTAGTGTCCGTAAATGTGGGCGATATTTAGTAATTTAAATAGGATCCTATTTGGATCTCCACCAAGGATTCTTGGTCTATAGTCTTGTGAGAGTAGGGGTAAGAGCACACGGGGATCTTCTTTTGTTTTCCCTTGGTACCCCTTAAATCCAAACTGTTCGAAATTGTTTAATGGTTCTAATTTTAGGTAAGATATATAGTATATAATACACTTTTCTCCTTACTCCTTATTCTATGATTTTGGTCTTCCTAATTGGCGATCCAAGAGATGATTTAATTAAATCATAGTGAAATCTTCTCTCTTGAAGGGGATTTAATATAATGTTTCTAGAAGAGCTTTAGAGGGTATGTTTTTAAGATGTTTTTTATCATTTAACCAATATAATGTTTTAAATAGAATTTATTATGTGTTTTGAAGGTTTGGGTAAAATTATTCTTCAGTTTAGTTGTTTTATTTATATATTTTGAGTATCATAGGTTTGGGTATTTTGATAGAGTAGACTACATGCATTTGGCTTCAGTTTCAGTAGTGCAAGTTTCCACTATGAGGTGGAATCAATTATTTAGTTTTGGGTTTTTTGTTTAAAATTATTATTTTACTAATTTTAATATTTTTTATGATTATATATGTTACTATAGACTCAAAAAAATTTGGTAATAGATCTAGATGAATTTAATGATTTCAGTTGAGGTTGGTGGCCATGGATCTATTTGATTTTATTATTTCATTAGTATTTTATGTTTGTGTTCCATTATTATTATTGTTATTATTATCATATACATATTATGTGACTCATGTGGTTCTACTATAGATCATGATGGAATCACATCAACCTAAACGCCAACATGGACTTTATAGCATACTTAAAAGTGTAACATTGGTTTATTGATCAAATGAATTCCAATAGCCTTATTCATGTGTTTTGATTTACATAAGAATTTTTCAAAAGAAAAATAGTCTTCAATTACATATTTATTTATCAAAATTTGTTCAACTAAAATTTAATATTAATGAAATATGGGTGACATGGTAAGTGTGTTTTGAAATGGTATTTCTAAATGGGAATTACTTTTCTAAAGAACATTTTGACGGTATTTAGCAACAAGCCTATGTTATATAGAATATGAAATTTTGTACCTTTTAGATATTATTTTTTATAAAGGATTTGGTTGAAATTAAAAGTAAACATTTAAATTCTTTGTTATATTATTTTTTCTGTTTGACATTACAAGGGATACCCCTTATTCTCTAAAGCTTCTGTGCTTGTTGTACTATCTGGTTGTGATTTCCTAATAGAATCTTTATAGGGTTGAGATAGGTTTTGGTATGTTTCTTGTATGTATAGTTCATTAATAAATTTCTCTAGATGCGAGCATGAACCTCAAGTATTATTTTACATAGAATTATATCCCCATGAATGTTTTAGGCCCTCTCTAGTGGTCGAAATACTCTGGCATACAAGAAGGATATCTTGAAATAATATAACATCCTTATTCCGGAACAATTCTGGAAAACCCGGCCAGGTAATAAAAATTATATTAATGAATATTTTTTGTTTTGGATAGAATATTTTGAGGAAAAGTTTTTTTGTAAAGACTTGAGATGTATAACAAGTTCATGCAGGGCCAACATGATATCAATTTAAAACATAGTTACCCAAGTATGTTTGGTATCTATATTGGGTAATCTATGATGAGTGAGGCATTGGTTAGTTCAAGAATACCAATTTTAGATAGATTAAAATCATGCTATTTCTAGGGCCCATCTAAGATCAGTAAAGTTATTCATGCATCATAATAGTTTCATATTAATGGTATGATACAAATTCCTATGTGTGATGTTGGTGGCATGTTGCATTATCATAATATATTATTAAATGAATAAACTTATAATATAATTTTTATTTTCTAGAATACATATAAGGTATTATTAGATTAATATATATTTAAGGGTATTTGTTGTTTTGATACCATAAGGAAATGAATATTCAGATGGTCTTTTTTTGAGATAATATATTTGGGTTAGAAATGAAAAACTCTGGTGTTTTCATGAGGTATATGTGAAATGGTTTTATAAGTAAATTTTTCTTGAAATATTAGGGGGTTTTGGTGATTTTTAAATTTTTTAGTATTTATAGGTTTTAAAAAAATATAAGGGAAACAATATTTACATTTCTGTTTGAAAATGTTTTTGAAGTGGGATTAGTTTTTGAGAGAAGTACCAACTAGGATGGTGATATTTTATTTCCATTTGGTAAAAACTTATGGATTTTATAGGGTGTATTTAAAACATAGAGAAATTTCAAAGTGTGTAATTTTTTTTGAAACGTGTTATAAATAAAAAATGGGTACAATGTAAAGGAAACTACATGGATTTTAGATTATGTTCCAAAGTTGATTAGATTCCCAAGTATTATGATTTCCATGTGTGATATATTTTTTTGGGGCTAGTAAGTGGGGTTAGTTTTAGTTAACTTGATTTATATCATGATAGGGAGAAGAAACTGATGAATATTTATGCTATATTTCTGTGTTTTATGTGGATACCGATGAGTTACTTAATTGTTTAACTTGTGTGTTCAATTGAAATTCCATGACTATTTTAAGAGATCTTGTTGATTTACATTCTATGTTGGGATCGAGTATCCATATGTGAGTTTTTTATGGGTCCATTTTTGGTACTAGATTAATTGTATTTTATTTGGGTGGTTCCAATGATGAAGAACACCAATTATTTTCACTAGTACATAAAAATATATTGGCCTCAGTTTTTATTTAATTTTATCATCGGTTAAAAACCAATGTTTATAAAGGAGATGTTGTCAATATATTTTTTGACAGAAATTTTTTTATAATCAATGCAATAAATATTTAAAAAAATTTATAATGAAAAATATAATAGTTAAAATGCTTTGGTTATAAGGAAAAACCAATGACGATGATGAAATGTCGTATTATTAGTGTCAGTTTTTTCTAGAAAACTATGGTGAATACCTCTGAAAAATGGGTCTTCTTTATTGGTTTCAACAAAAACTAATGTTGATTACCACTAGAAAATGGGACATCGGCACTGGTTTTAACAAAAAGTGACACTGAAAACATCTTAAAATTCGGTATTGGGAATCAGTTTTTGTAAAAACTGGCGCTGAATGAATCTAGAAAATAGGTATTCAGCATCAGTTTCTATTAAAACTAATAATGAAAGTATATATATATATATATATATTTCAACTAAAATTAAAAATATTTCATTCCAAAAAATATTTCACCTATAATAAAAATACAAAATATAAGGTAGTGAATAGGTAGGAGGAATACAATTCTATAAAAAACATAAAATAAAACCATCTTAATTTAAAAAAACATTTACTTAATAAAATTTAAACTAGAATTAAGAAAAACATAACCAATAAATTATAAAACAATAGTTATCAATGATTTTTTAAGGATTAATTTGAAATTATTAATATCAAACACCTTTTATAAATATGTTACTAGTTTTTGAACAGTTTTTTAGAGAAAATAAAATATTAAAAAGAAGCATTAAAAGAAACATTTCTGATAATTTAAATCACAACCACACATAAAAATTAGTTCGAAAACAAGTATTGATGACGTGTAATTTCATCAGCTATATATGAATTAGTTTCATTGAATGTATATAATAACCTTAAATGTTTTAAGATAAAAAACATTGGATATTTTGAAATAAATCCTAAAATAGTTAATATAATTAAAAAACCTTACGAAAACCAATCATTACTCTAGTTTTGATTATCCCATTCATGATTCCTAAAACATAATAACCACATTGTATGCTTCCTTATTAACGATGACATTAAGGTTATAAAACAATAACTTTTTATTGAAAAACAATATATATATATATATCTCAAAAATCAAAATATTATGTAACAAAAAAATATTTACCAATACATTCATGTATAGGATTATATTTGAATTCATTATCAATAGGTGATAACTGTTAAATTTTTTTTATGAAATGGTTTTTTATATATATAAACTAATAAAACATGTATAAACAATAAAATTAAATGTAATTAAATTATAAAAAAAAATAAAACATTATTGTCTAAGAAGGTGGTAAATTTATTATGAATAGGGCCTAATGAAGAGAAAAAATAGTATGGAGTGAATTCACATGGAAAAAATACACCTAACATCCAATGGCTTCTACAATACAAAATGTTCACAATTAATGAAATTATAATGAAAATTTGTTCATAATTATATTAGTGTTCTCACCCATCAAGGAATGATAAAAACCAACATCTAATATCTATGTTTGATAATCTCTCAGTATTATTTTACTTTTTCAGCTTATCTTTTAGTGAATCAATTTCTATAATCTCTTGACTTATTACTTTGATTACCAAATAAATTCATAATACTATCACTCTCCTAATATCATCATACTTAGAATGGGTGTTCATTATTTCAAAATACATATATAGGATATTAATCCAACTCTTAGGGATTAAAGTGCCTTGGCTCTCTTTATCCCGATGGTCATCATGAAATATAAAATGAAATTGTTATATCAATGTTTTTAATTTAAAAAACAAAACCAAAAATTAAAGATACAAAATATTTACTTACAATTTATTCAGATACTTTATTTTATTGATCTGCATGATATATTTAATTTTCTCCTTCTTTTTGATTATTTACATTTCTCATGGAACTTTGGAGGAGATGGAGGACCAAATTGGACCTCTTATGAACAACTACAAGATAAATATCTTAATGCTTAAAATTTTTATTCAATCATTTTCTTCTCTAATAACTAAGTCCCTTCACATGACAATGTATGGGGATATACATTTTTAACTAGATCCCTTGATGATATCTCCTCGTGTCCTGTTATATAAATATAAACTAATAAGTAATTATATAAATATATAATAAATTTTACAATATAAAACAATGATCATACCTGAAGGTTTTATTCATGTCGGTTATAAACAAACTTCTCCCACATATCAGAATCTATAAAATTATACTTGAGGAATGGGTTTTCATAGTTTTTCTTTCAAAAAGAATAATTTTTTGTAAATTTGGTATAAAATTGTATCCATCTTCCCGCTAATAAATATAGATATCTTTTCCTAATTTCCGCAAAATTGAATGTCATCTATAATTGAATAAATTAAATATTATCCATTTAAAATATTTAATATTCAAAATATTAGATAAAATAAATCAATTGAGATATTTTATTATCATGACCTCCCAAAGATGTTGTGTCACCATCATGTCGACAGACATCCTATTAGGATATAAAATGAAAATCTTGGAACAACTCAGCTTTGATATATAAAATATAAACCAAATAATATTTAGGCCAGTTAAATTATTATTATCATCAAGACAAATAAGAAATATCTCATCTCCATGAGAAATTAATTGTTTTGGTAAATGTTTAATGTAACTGTTACCATCTTGAGAACTTTATTTATCTATAATAACATGAGAAATTCCCTCAACTGAAGATGCATCAGTAGTCCTAAAAATATTTCTCATAAATTAAATGTTTTCTTTAATTAAATAATTATATTACATATTATTTAATGATCTGAAAAAAATAGATATATATCTACGACTACTCCTCTCTCCCTATATCTAGTATTGACACAAGCAAGTGTAACAGAATTTTGTGTACCCACATATCATTAAAAAACTAAATAATCGGAAACAAGGATAAAAAAATTATTTAACAAAAAAAGAGGTGTGCATTTGTATGTTTTAAAAAACACTAATGATTTCAGGATTTTTATCACCAAAATAGATGCTAGATAACCCATTAAAAATGGAATTTTTAGACATGTAAATTTTAAAAAAGAAAAAAATTTAAATAAATACCATAATAATTTGGATAGTAATTTAGGGTTTTCCCATATCCCTTCATTATGATCATTACGTACTACATGGACTATGTATACTTTATAGTCATTATAATCATTGGGAAACCACAAAATAGATGAGTAAGACTCCTGTAAATAAATAACATTATTTTCATCATCCTCATCACCCAAATGGTATCTTTTTCATTAAAAAATGACGGAACCTAGATCATTCAATGGATCCATGACATAAAATATTTGCTTTTCATGTGTCACCATGATAAATGGTTCCTCATTATAATTAAAGCTTTAAAAATCAACCATTGTAAACTGAAAATCATCATGTGTCACTGTAACACCCCAAGCTTCCACGACATGTTTCCCTTTGAATAAATCAATAGCTTGCATTGTATGCAACTTCGAGACTCTAACACAACGCGACTAATCCAAGCAGCCGTTATGAATAGTAATATCCACTTTTTGAAATTTTATAAATCTTATCTTTCAAAATGGACTTCATATTTGGATTCGGAATATCGAAATTAGCCTAGGGTGAATTTTTGGTGTTTTCAGAAAAATTTTAATTTTTGATTAATAGTGAAAAATCAATGAGTTATAGTTTAAAAACAAATTTTTATTTAAATAATTATTAATTTTATTTAAATTTAATTAAGGTAAAAATAGATACATAATACCTATATAAGTTCAATGTAATTCATTGATGTTAGTTTAGAATAATTTTAGATATATAAAAATTTTATTGAACTTTTCACCGTCTTTTACCCACTTCCTAGGAGAATTTGGAAATTCACGTAAAACTAAATTTTACCGCTTCTTTGAGTGGAATTTCAGAAATCCTAGAGCCACGGTTAATATCAAGGAGTAAAATGTGGTTCAATAAGATAAAAATAATTTTTGGTGAATAGAAAATTTTTACTTTTATTTACCACGGTTAAAAGTAAATAGGGTAATTAAGGGTAAAAATGATATTAATATTACCCTAACACATGTCCTAATTCTATTGGAAAAGTGTATCTCGACCAAAGAAACCTTAGGAATAAAATATTATCATTTAGGTCCACTTGGATTAGATTAGGACATTTATTATTATTTAATTCAATGATGAGTTAAAAGAGTTAAAATCAATGTTTAATTACTAAAACATTTTTAATATAGGGTTAAACATAAGATAAATTCGAATTTAAATATTATTTATAAATATAAAAAGATTTTATACATAATAGGATTTTATTTATAATTTTTAGACATTAAATAATTTAATTTATTTATGACACAATGATGATGCAATAATTACAGTATTAATGAAGGATTAAGATAATTGATATTATAAATACCCAAATAAATGTGATATGAGACTTTTTATGAATTAAAATACTTTTCTAGCTTAATATGACATATTTAGGACTGATTATATGAATTTTTTTCGAAGTAATAATTCTGTTATAAATTTATCAAAAATAAAATACCCAATAGTGACTAAATTGACATAAAAGAGTTTTATAAAACACATTTATATTATTAATTGATATTCTATTCATAAAAATCTTAGGTTCGGCCAAAAGACTTATATCATAATAGGTGTATCATTAATAGACCACTTGGGAGTCTATTGGATGTTTATAGTATGTTTAATAACAATATAATATAAAAATACAAAGTGACATGGTAAATGTCAAACTAATTAACTAAGAGTTAAAACTAAAAGATAAGGTTAATATAATGACCCAAACCTATCTAAAATTTATTGTATTAAAGGATTTAGACCCATACCTACCTTAGAATTTATATAATCCAGTTTTTAGACATTATAAACCGAATATAAATTTATTATAAAATAATACTTTATGTTTTTTATAAAGAGCCCACCTACCCCTTATAAAAGGACACCACTTCTAACCAATTCCTCACACCTCTAAAGCCTTTTGGCTCGTCCAAACTCTACCAAATTAAGATCCCTATATCCCTCTCCTCCTCCTAGAAGCCTTACCTTAGGCAGAAGGCACTTAAAGTGTCCTTTTTGGTTCAAACCAAAGGGAGTTTCTCAAATTAAAGGTAACGATTTCTCTTAGCTTCCTTTCTTTTATTTTACTTCTCCAACCCCTAAACTCTTATTATTATTTTCTTTTATAACAAAACCATTATCCTAAATATACTAGGATATTTTTATATGAAGTATTATAACTACAATTACACACACCTCCATATAATGGGTGAAGAACATAATGTTTCTGTTGATGGCAACCAAACGCCTCACGAAACGATGATTGTTCAATTATCTCCTACCGCCTCCCTTGGTGGAAATTATGATGGAACTATAATTAAATATGTTATTAATGATATTTAATTTATATATAATCTTATGTAATTTAATTTCATATCATACCATTATTTGTTTCATGTTGTATATATATATGATAACTTCATTTGAGGAAGTGCGGACTACCGCCCCCTCCAAGTGATATGACTCATTCATACCATACGTGGATCGTATAAAGGAAGGTGTTAATGAAATTAAGTAACACATAAAAGATATTATATTATACTAGAATAATAATATACCTATGTATCATTTGGTTTTGATTTTTTTTAAATGCAAAATGAAATGGAAGTAGCGTTCGTGCGTACGTATGGACTATCGTCTCCATGAACGCGATGAGATTCATTCCCCATCATATCCATTCAAGTATAATTCTCATTTGATGATTAAAAATAATGTTTAGGGACTTTATGTCATTTTTTATATGAATAAGATAAAACTTATCCATAACAAACACAACTTATGTAAAATAACATATAAAAGAAAAATAGTAAGTTAACACCCGAAACGACGATAATACTAAAATATTATTAACAAAGAAATGTTAAAAGTTCATATATGATATCATAATAATGTATACGATTCTTGTATAATTTAATAACAATTATTTCACCTTTATACAAGAGGTTAACCAACCCTCGACCAAGGAAAAGTACAAGGTAAGGGTTTATTTCACAATCTCTTCATTATCCATGGCTGTTTATACGTAATTATCTACTGGGACCTCTTTATCATCCACATTCATGTTTCATAAAAAAAATATTTCAATTTTTTTTTACTATTTACTAGAAAATGGTTTAAATTCATTTATACCCTTATGAGTTTTGAAAGGAATCTTTCTTTCATTTTACAAACAAGGTAATTTTTGACATTTTCGACAAATTTAAGGTAAGAATGTTTTCTTTAACTTATACGGCAGGTGCGACTATTTTACACCATTATAAACTCATCAAAGCTTCCCTTAAAAGATTATAATAATGTTTTCAAAATAAAGGTTTTCTCTATAATTATGTGACTTTTAAATGATTTCAAAAAAAGAGATATTTCTCTCAAATAGACTTGATTTCATCTATGTAAACATCCTTTGATAAATTTTACACTTGTTTGATGTTGATTTATTATGATACAAATCATCTATATTGTATTTAAGGATTTGTGATATGTATGACTATGGATGAGTTATTTTTTTCCATTAATGGTTTATGATTAATGTTTTATAATTTCTAATGATTGGTTTGATACGAATGTTTATGTTATATTTCATCCTCTTCTTAAGATGAATGTGTTGGAGTAGTATGTTCCGGGTTGGGGTCCGGTTATAGCAGACCCTCCGGGTTGGTTTCCGGTTATTAGAGGAACTCTGGGTTGGTGTCTGGTTATTAGAGACTCTCCGGGTTGGTGTCCGGTTATTAGAGGCACTCGGGGTTGGTGTCCGGTTATTAGAGGTACTCCGGGTTGGTGTCTGGTTATTAGAGGCACTCTGGGTTGGTGTCCTATTATTAGAGGCACTCTGGGTTGGTTTTCGGTTATTATAGGCACTACAGGTTGGTGTCCGGTTATTTGAGGCACTCCAGGATGGGTTCCGGTTACAGTTATCCCTTATGTCTTTGCACAAGGCCTTGACATAGAAATTAATGATCAACATTATGCATTCCCTTGTTTTGAAAGTGGTTATTGATATTGCATGTGATTATTAGATTAGTAGAATATCCATGTGAATAATTAAATGGAATTATTTCATTTTATCTTTTCTATATTATGATAAAGTTCAAGTTTAAAAGGCTTTTGTTTTAGTTATACATTGCCTTAAATGTTTATGTTTATTTATGGAAGTTTCTGTTATATTGTTATACTTACTAAGAATTTGAGCTCACCCCTTTCAGTGTTTTATTTTTCCCAGGATGTGAAAAAGTATTTTATGAATGACCTGCAAGGATAGTATGAGGGGATAGGAAGAAAATATGTAGTTGTAGTTTTTTAATTTATGATGTAATATATGGATTTTGAATATATCTAGTGTTTCCAAGGCTACTAAACTGATCGGTATTTGAGGATTTGATCCCTTGTGATCATGCCAATGTTTTAAAATAATTCACCGACTCTGGGTAACTAGGAACAGGGTGTTGCAGTTGGTATTAGAGAAAGTTTAGTAAAAACCATGGAAGCTTGATTTAGATAAACTCTGATTATAGCACATAGCCATAAGATAGAATTTTAGGATTACTATATAAGAACTTCATAGAATGTTGGTATTGTATAGATTTTGTGAGTTTTACAAGAAATACATTTTTTTCTAGATACGAGCAGGTTGAGGTAGCTCTGGCACAGATGTACCTAGGGATAAAACCCGAAAACACCACTTTGAGATAGACTCGATTAGGAACTGGTGCACGACAACGGGCCTTGCTGAACTCTTGGTTATGACACTCCCGGGGGATATTCTTAGGATAATTCAAATTTTCTTTATGAACCATTATGAAGGGTTTATGAGTATATACTTCCTCATAGAAAACTTTTTTATGATTACGGATTATATCCATAAACTGTTCAATTTATGTTAAGTGTTTTACAAGTTTGGAAATATGTATTTTGATTCATAAACTGATCTAGTTTATTCCATTATTTAGAAATGGGGCCTAGTGGAAGAAATGGAAACCATATCAATGGATGCACTCTATGTAGGGATTTCCCTCCAGCTCAAGATAATTATAGTGGAGCTGGTTGTGAAATTGGTGCTGATTAGCTAATCACCATACTGGGAAAACTCACTCAGGTTATGAATAATAACCTTAACCATATGGAGCACCCTAATCCGTAGCGTGGAGGATCATTGTTAGATCTCTTCATGAGGAAAAAACGACCAACATTAAATGGGAGTAAAAATATCTTAGTAGCTGAGCAATGGATAAATTATTTAGAGAAAATATTCCATGCCTTAGGGAGTAGTGAAAGGGAAAAAGTTATCATGGAAGTTTACGGCCTCACTAGAGATGCTGACCAATGGTGGTAATTGATTTAAAACACAAAGGAAGATGATGATGTATCAACTATTGGATGGAGGGAGTTCAAAGAAATTTTCTTAGAAAAATACTTTCCTTGTGAACATTGTGCAGATATGGAAAGGCAATTTCTGAGTCTAAGGCAAAAGGAGCATGATAATGTCACAAAGTATGAGGATAACTTTACAAGGTTAGAAAGGTATGTTGGAGATTATATATGTAAACCAAGAAGTAAGATTGATCATTTCTTTGATTGGTTAAAACCATTTCTTCATCAATCATTGATCTCACAATCCTTCTCGTCATACGAAGACATTGTCTCATGTGCTATCAAGACAGAAAAGGAATTCTATAAATCTTATGACAATAAAGTAAAGCATGAGAAGAAGAGAACGATGGAGAAAGAGACAGATAAAGGGAAAAAGGGAAAGAATTATTTTCCATTATGTAAAAATTGTGGCCAGAAACACCCCAGTACTTGCCTAAAAGGAATGGGAGTTTGTTATAAATGTGGAGACAAAAGTCACGAGACTAATGATTGCAAGGGAAATAAGGAGGCTATCAATGTTGAATACTACAATTGTAGAGAAATGGGGCATTATGCAAATGAATTTCCTAAGCGTCAGTGAAAATTACCTTAGAAAAGGCCAAGGGATCAAGGCCAAGCTTATACTGTTACTATAGTTGAAGATGAATAATTAATGTATTTGTGTTTTTGGACTCAAGGATTATATTCTGGTTATGAGAATAACACGATATATATAAGGATTGTACTACATTACTTCTTGTTTTCATTAAGGTTTTAATATGAAAAAAGTTATCATATTTTCTGTATGGGATAATAAGAGAAACTTTACTCTGTTTGGAGAATCTGATGTTACAAATGATTTTGGAATTTAGATACCTTTTACAGAAAGTTTGGACAGAGGTACTTTGGATAACAATAATGTTTTGGAATGGATTAAGTTGAACTTTGTATAGTATTGTTCAAGGTTAAAACATTTCTTATGATTATTTTTGGAATATTATGATACTATAGTTTTAGGAAAAGGTCATCCTGCAGGTCGGGTGATAACCCATCGCGTCAGAGAAAGATGCATGAATCGAACTGACAACCATAGTGCGACATGCCTGTATTACCTACCACTAGCCTACAGGAAGTCCCTGGTTATTAAAAAATATTTTTTTCATTATAATGGTATGTGTTAATGACTAGAACATTATACTATTATGATAAATATAATATTTTTGAGTTCTATTATCTTTTGGAGGGAAATTTGAGTTTGTGGTAGAAATCAGTTGAAGGATGAAAACTCTACTTGTCAAGATGTATATATATATATATATATATTTATCTTTTTCTATGAAGAAATTAATTCTTTAAGGAACGGATATTAAGACCAAAAATGTGTTATCCTAATACCATATTATTTTTTGAACTGATGATATTTTAAATCATCATAGATTGATGGCTTTGAGGCCCTCGATTTTACACTTGTTTGTGATTGATGACCTCAATCACTACCTATAAATATTTCTGTTTTTCCTCTAATTATGTTTATATAATTACCACCAATGTTCTCCTATTAGAAACCCTAATTTGGTGGTGACATTCTCATTTCCCTTTCCCTCTTATTAAAACTAAATTTTATTAACCCTATTTCTGATATGGGTTTTCTACAAAGGTATTTTCTATTTTCAACCTTTTATTTTCAAAGAACAATTTTAAATTTCAAGGATGCAATTATTTTAAGGAGGGTATAATGTAACACCCCAACCTTCAATAGTACATTTCCCTTGGAATAACGTAATAGCTTGCATTGTACACAACTTCGAGACTCTAACACACCGCGACTAATCAAAGCAGCCGTTATGAATAGTAATACCCACTTTTTGAAATTTTATAAATTTTATCATTCCAAATTGACTTTATATTTGAATTCAGAATATCAAAATTAGCCTAGGGTGAATTTTTGGTAATTTTCTGAAAACATTCAATTTTTGATGAATAGTGAAAAAACACTGAGTTATTGTTTAAAAACGAATTTTTATTTAAATAATAATTATTTTTATTTAAATTTAATTAAGGTAAAAATAGATACTTAATAACTATATATTTTTAATGTAATTCATTGATGTTAGTTTAGAAAAATTTTAGATATATAAAAATTTTGTTGAACTTTTCACCGTCTTTTACCCACCTCCTAGGAGAATTTGGAAATTCACGTAAAACTTATTTTTACCGATTCTATGAGTGGAATTTCGAAAATACGAGAGACACAGTTAATATAAAGGAGTAAAATGTGGTTCAATAAGATAAAAATAATTTTTGGTGAATAATAACTTTTTACTTTTATTTACCACAGTTAAAAGTAAATAGGGTAATTAAGGGTAAAGATGATATTAATATTACCCTAACACATGACCTAATTCTATTGGACAAGTTTATCTCGATGAATAAAAACCTTAGGAATAAAATATTTTCATTTAGGTCCACATGGATTAGATTAGGACATTTATTATTATTTAATTCAAATAGGAGTTAAAAGAGTTAAAATCAATGTTTAATTACTAAAACATTTTTAATATAGTGTTAAACATAAAATAAATTCGATTGTAAATATTAATTACAAAGTTAAAGAGATTTTATAAATAATGGAATTTTATTTATAATTTTTATACATTAAATAGTTTAATTTATTTATGACACAATTATGATGCAGTAAATACCGTATTAATGAATGATTAAGATAATTGATATTATAAATACCCAAATAAATGTGATTTGAGAAATTTCATGAATTCACATAATTTTCTAGGTTACTATGACATATTAGTATTGGTTATATGAATAGTTTTCGAAGTAATAATGCTATTTTGAATTTATCAAAAACAAAATACCCAATAGTTCCAAAATTGACATAAAAGAGTTTTTAAAAAAATATTATATTATTAATTGATATTCTATTCCTAAAAATATAAGGATCGGCCAAAGGTCTTATATGAAGATATTTGTTTCATTAATTGACCACTTGGGAGTCTATTAGAAGTTTATAGTAAGCTTATTAACTATATAATATAAAAATACAAAGTGACATGGTAAATGTCAAACTAATTAACTAAGAGTTAAAACTAATCGATAAGGTTAATATTATGACCCAAACATGTCTAAAATATATCTGTTGAAATTATTTCAACACATACCCACCTTAGAATTTAAATAATCAATTTTGGATCCATTATTAACAGAATATTAAATTATTATAAAATAATAATTTATGTTTTTCCTAAAGAGCCCCTCCTCCCCCCTTATGAAAGGACACCACTTCTGACCAATTCCTCACCCCTATGAAGCATTTTGTATCGTCCAACATCTACCCAATTAATCTCCCTATATCCCTCTCCTCCTCATAGTAGCCTTACCTTAGGCAGAAGGCTCTTCAAGATTCATTTTTGGTTCAAACCAAAGGGAGTTACCCAAATTAAAGGTAACAATTTCTCTTAGCTTCTTTTCTTCTATTTTACATCTCCAACCCCTAAAATCTTTTTATTCTTTTCTTTTGTAACAAAAACAGTATCCTAAATATACTAGGATATTTTTAGGATATTTATCCGAACTACACTTACACACACCACCATCTAATGGGTGAATAATATAATGATTCTGTGGATGGCAACCAAACGCCTCACGAAATGATAATTGTTCAATTATCTCCTACCACCTCTCATGGTGGCCATTATGATGGAACTATAATTAAATCTATTATTAATGGAATTTAATTTATATATAATATTATATAATTCCATTTCATAACATACCATTATATGGTTTATGTTGTATATATATACAATAATTTCATTTGAAGAAGTGCGGACTACCGCCCCCTCAAAGTGATATGACTCGTTCATACCATACATGGAATGTATAGAGGAAGGTGTTAATGAAATTAAGTAACACATATAAGATATTATATTATACTAGAATAATAATATACCTATGTATCATTTGGTTTTTATTCCTTTTAAATTAAAAATGAAATGGAAGTAGCGTTCGTGCGTACGTACGGACTACCGTCTCCACAAATGCGATGAGATTCATTCCCCATCATATAAATTCAAGTTTAATTCTCATTTGATGATTAAAAATAATGTTTAAGGACTTGATATCATTCTGTATTTGAATAATATACAACCTATCCCTAACAAACAAGGCTTATGCAACAAAACATATAAAATAAAATGAGAAAGTTAACACCCGAAACGACGATAATACTAAAATATTATTAACAAAGCAATGTTAAAAAATCATATATGATATCATATTATTGTATATGATTCTTGTATAATTTAATAAAAATTATTTCACCATTATATATGAGGTTAATATACCCTCGACCAAGGAAACGTACAAGGTAAGTGTTTATTTCACAATGTCTTCATTATCCGAGGTTGTTTATATGTAATTATCTACTGGGACCTCTTTATCATCCACATTCATGATTCATAAAAATATATTTCAAAACATTTTTCTATTTACTAGAAAATGGGTTAATGTCATTTATACCCTTATGTGTTTTGAGGGTAATCATTCTGTCGTTTTCCAAACAAGGTACTTTTTGAACTTTTCGACAAATTTAAGGTAAGAATGTTTTCTTTAACTTATACATCGGGTGCGGTTATTTTCTACCGTTATATACTAATCCAAGCTTAACTTAAAATATTATAAGAATGTTTTCAAAATAAATGTTTTATCTATAATTATATGACTTTTAAATGATTTCAAAAAAGAGATATTTCTTTCAAATAGTTTTGTTTTCATCTATGTCAACATCCTTTGATAAATTTTACACTTGTTTGAAGTTGATTTATTATGATAAAAATCATCCATATTTTATTTAAGTTTTTTTGATATTTTTGATGATGGATGAGTTATTTATTTTCCATTAATGTTTTATGATTAATGTTTTGGAATTTCTTATGCTAGTTTTGATACGAATGTTTATGTTATATTTCATCCTCTTCTTAAGATGAACATGTAGGACTAGTATGTTACAGGTTGGGGTCCGGTTACAGTAGACCCTCTGGGTTGGTGTTGGTTATTAGAGGCACTATGGTTTGGTGTATGGTTATTAAAGGCACTTCGGGTTGTTGTCCAGTTATTAGGGGCACTCCAGGTTGGTGTCCGGTTATTAGAGGCACTCCGGGTTGGGGTCCGGTTATTAGAGGCACTCCGGGTTGGTGTCCCGTTATTAGAGGCACTCCGAGATGGGTTCCGGTTACAGTTATCCCTTAGGTCTTTGCACGAGGACTTGACACAAAAATTAAAGATCGCCATTATACATTCCCTTATTATGAATGTAGTTTTTGATATTTCATGTGATTATTCGATTAGTAGAATATCCATGTGAATAATTAAATTGAATTACTTCATTTTATCTTTTCCATATTATGATGAATTTCATGTTTAAAAGGATTTTGTTTTAGTTATACATTGCCTTAAATGTTTATGTATATTTATGAAAGTTTCTACTATATTGTTATCCTTAATGAGCATCTGAGCTCACCCCTTTCAGTGTATCTTTTTTCCAGGATGTGAAGAAGTATTTTATGAATGACCTGCAAGGATTGTATGAAGGGATATGAAGAAAAGATGTTGTTGTAGTTTTTTTATTTTAGGATGTAATGTATGGATTATTAATATATCTAGTGTTTCCAAGGCTACTATACTGATCGGTCATTCGGGATATGATCCCTTGTGATCATGCCAATGTATTAAAATAATGCACCGACTCTAGGTAACTGGGGTCGGGGCGTTACCGTCACACCACTATTACAATCAATATAATTAAAATTAAACACAGTAAATCGAAATTTTTTATAATAAATTTTCTATATATCCTAAAAAACACCAAAATATGTCAACAATTCATAAATTTGTTTTTTTATCATTTTCACTCGAAAAAGGCACATCTTCAGCGATGACCATCACACCACTCTTTTGAACACTACTCTTATCATCCACCATTTTGTGTAAATTGTGTACCCAATAATATCAAAACCAGACCATGAAATCACATTAATAGATGGATGCCCTGCCAACCATTTCAATATTTCTGATTCAGATATAACTATGATCACTTTCTCTTTAAACCATGAAACAACTATCTTTTTGTTCTCAGTAATCAACAATTTTTTTTCTTTTTGGATATCGTATCATTAATTTTGCAATATGTGATGATATATATGATTGAATATCATCTATGTTGTTCAAAATGTATAAATGTACATTCATCACTTCATCACATGGAATGAAAATTACATTTATGCCTCGAATCCATCTAACTTCACCATCAATTGTTGAATTTCGAGATATTAAGAGACCAAAATGGTTCAGTTCAAAAAAATAATCAATATAGAACTCAATCACCTCTTCTGATTTATATTTTTAAAAAATATAGGCCTTTTATTGATTAGGATTTTTAACATATCCATTTAAAATTTTTATATACCTTTCAAAATTATACATCCATCATAAATAAATAAGCATACATTATATTATCTCACACACCAAATGAACCAATAGATGAACTTTTATATAAAAAAAGAAGGTGTAAAATAAATTTCTAGTTGAAAAAGTATAAGAGAATATTCATCCTTCAACTTATCTAAAAAATTTGGATCGATGACTTTTCTACAAAGGAATTTCAGAAAATTGCATAACCTGATGAGAGTATTTTAGATAGTTGATGATAATAAAACATAGTGAAACCGATACCAGTTTTCGCATCAATACAGGACTATCAAGAGATTTCATACCTATTAATATAAAATCCATCACAAACACAAAATTATTTATATTTTATGAATATACCCTAGGTTCTATTATTCCATAAAGACATGATATAAATTCAACTTCTCACTCTTCCTAATGTGTTACAAGACAGAGGTAAATATGTTCAGTTTCCTTTCATTGTGGGAGCTAACCCCAAAGAAATTTCCATTGATATCAATTCCAACATATCATTCAATCCATATGTCTTATTTTCTTTTATATCTAAAAAATGTTCCAATAAAACCATAGCATGTATTTTTCTAAATCTTCAAAACATCAATGTTATGTTATATCTCTAAAAATGTTCAATAAGGTAATTCAAAAAAATAGACTGTTTATTCTATAAATTTTTTTGAAGACCAAAACTTCTTTTATTTCTAAATTTTGAATTATTTTTTCACCCTATCATAATATTCTTTAACTAAAAATGGTTGTGGGAGAAAGATTGTATTCACGTAAACTGATAAATTCCTTTTTCAATGTAACGCCCCAATCCCAGTTACCCAGAGTCAGTGCATTATTACATAACATTGGCATGATCAGAAGAGATCAAGTCTCGAATGACTGATTAGTTTAGTAGCCATGGATTCTGTAGATACATTCATAATGTTTACATTACATAATAAAGTGAAAAACTAAAAAAACATATTGTCTCCAAATACCACACTCATATCCTCATACTATCCCTGTAGGTCATTCATAAAATACTTCTTCACATATTGGGAAAAATAAAACATAGAAAGGGGTGAGCTCAGATGCTCAGTAATCATAACAATATAGCAAAATCTTTCATAAATAAGCATAAACATTTATGGCAATGTATAACTAAAAAAAGACTTTTAAACTTGAACTTCAACATAATATGGCAATGATAAAATGATGTAATGCCATTTACTTAATTACATGGATATTCTACTAGTCGAATAATCACATGCAATATCAATAAACACTTTCATAATAATGGAATGCATAATTCCAGACTATCATAACCATATAGTCAAGGCCTTGTGCCCAGACTACAAATAAGATTTTGTCAAGGCCTTATTCCAATACACTAGTTTTTCTCATTAGACCTACCGATGCATCGAGGAGCTATAGCGGGCTCCAACCATCACTTTCTAAGTCCAATGCATTCCTCATATGAAAAGTTTTAAATATAACATAAACATTTGTATTAAAACTATCTTAAGAAATGTCCATACTTGATCCACAAACCATGAATGGTATAAAAATAGCACATCTACAGTCAAACATAACTCATTCGATATAATATGGAATATTGTATTATATCATATTGACCTTAATCAAGAGTAATGAAGGATATTGACATAGATGAAAATAATCATCAAAACTATTAGAGAGAAATATCCACCTTTTTCTTGAAATCATTTAAAATTCACAGTATTTGTCAAGAAGCCATTTAAAAAATATTTTTGAATCAAAGTTTCCCATACAACTTTGAATCTTTTAGAAAGTAATTTTCATTTTAAAATTTTAATTTCCAAATAAATAAATCCTTAAAACCATTTTTAAAACATGGACATTAATGAGAAATATTTAGAAGAATAAATCTTATAAACATTTAAAAATGATATTTTAGTTAGAGTTTCTAACCAAAAAAGAGACACTTGAATAAAAATAATTGAGTTAACCAAAAAATTGTAATATCCTGAGAATAAATGGATTCATGATATACTATGTCAAAGTATATTATATACACCATATATAAGTGATTTGGCGTATAACCACAAAGAAGTCCCAATGGGATGTAAATTGAGATTATGTCTCTTATAAAGACCATATCCTTAGGTTAAGGATAAATCAACGACATAATTATGTGTGACAAATATAAATAATCTCAATATGATTGGATATTCAGTGTAAATCAATCAGAGGACATTCACACATATTCCTGTAATAACAACACCAATGAATTGGATGTTTAACTCAATAAATGGAGATTGAGTTAAAATTACTCTTATCATGTTCATATCGACGACTTGAGAATTTATCAATGGAGTGATTATGTGTATCAAAATTATACCCACAGAAAGGGGAGTGGAAATTATGACATAATAAAATGAATAGTGATTCCACACATAATCTTGGAGTAAAATAATCAATGAAGTATGCATAAAGACGAATGAGTGGAAAGTGAAATTTCAAATTCCCTTATTGATTTAGTAACTTAGGAAACATACACCCATGAAATAAGGATCATACAATGATGATGTAAACATTCATAAATTAAAGTATATTAGAAAATGAAAATAATCATGGGCAGTACACACACCACATGCAATAAATAAGTGGTGAACAATGGAATTCTCACGGAGTTAAAAGTGAGATAAGAAACCCCTTACTTTGTACTTTTTCCTTGGTCGAGGGTAGGTTAACCTCCTGTATAATGGTGAAATAATTTTAATTGAATTATACAAGAATCATATACATTAATATGATATAATATATGATCTTTTAACATTGATTTGTTGATAATATCTTAGTATTATCATCGTTTAGTGTGCTAATAAATTCATTTTCCTTTATATTCATAGTTATGTGATCCATATTTGTTATGGATGGGGTATTTCTTATTAATATAAAGAATTATATCATGTCTCTATATATTATTTTTAATCATCAAATGAAATTTAGTCTTGAATTAATACGATTGGGAATGAATCTCACCGCGTTCGTGGAGACGGTAATCCGTACGTAAGCACGAGCGACAATATCATTATTTTGATATTAGAATAATATATATTTGGATGTTATATAATATATATACAGTATCATTGTCATGTTATATTTATTATTTACATGAATTACACATCATTATTATACCCATCCGAATAATAATATATTGAATAACAATTACACCACGACGTGGAGACGGAAGGCCGTACGTACGAACATATGGTGGCATGTCATTTAAAGGATGGATAAAATACTGAATATGGTTATAACATATTTAAAATAAAATCAATGTATGTATAAGATACTGGAGTTATTATTTTAGAATGAAAATAAAAAAGAAAGAAGAAGTGGAAGAAGAATGGAACTTGAAAGAGGGTGGTGAAATCATTACCTCTTCTTCAGGTTCTTCCTTTTGATTTGATCAAAAGGGCTCCATAAGTTGGATTTCAGACAGAAGTAGGGACTCTAGGATGATGTGTGGGAAGTTTATAGGATATTTGGGTAGGGTTTGGCCGAACCAAAAGGTTTTTAAGGTATGAATTTGAGAGAAGAGGATGTTCCCTTTTATAAGAGGGGTGAGGGGCACCTTAGGAAAAACATAAAATATTATTTTATAATAAATTTATATTCGGTTTATAATGGCTCAAAAGTGACTTCTTTCTCATCTAAGGTGGGGATGAGTCGAAATCATTTCAACAAATAGATTTTATACAGGTTTGGGTTACTATATTAACCTTATCATTTATATTTGACTCTTAGTTGAATAGTTTGAAATTTACCATGTCTCTTTGTATTTTTATATTATATGGTTAATAAACTTACTATAAACTTCTAAGATACCACAAAGTGGTTCATTAATGATACAAATATTATATAATAAGTCCTTCGGTGGACCCTTAGATTTTTAGGTAAATTATATCAATTAATAATATAATATTTTTATTAAAAACTCTTTTATGTCAATTTTTACACTATTTTGAAATTGATTTTTGTGAAAATCATAACAGCATGATCACTTCGAAAAAAATTGATCCGAACAACCATAATATGTAATATTAACCTAGAAAATTAGTTTAATTCATAAAAATTCTCCAATTAAATTTATTTGGATATTTATAATATGAAATATTTTAATATTTCATTAATTTGTTAATTACTGCATCACCAATGTGTCATAAATAAATAAATTAATTTAATATCTGAAAATTATAAATAAAATAAAATTATGTAAGAAATATTTTTATCTTTCTAATGAATGTTTATAATCGAATTTTTCTTATGTATAACCCTATATTAAAAATGTTTTAGTTATTAAACATCGATTTTAACTCTTTTAACTCTTCTTTGAATTAAATAATAATAAATGTCCTAATCTAATCCAAGTGGACCAAAGATGTTCATATTTTATTAATAAGGTTTTTTTGGTCGAATTATACTTATCCAATAGAATTAGGACATATGTTAGGGTAATAAAAATATCAATTTTTCCCTTAATTACCCTATTTACTTTTAACCGTGGTAAATAAAAGTAAAAAGTTGTTGTTGAAAAAAAATAATTGTTATCTTATTGAACCTCATTTTACTCCTTGAGATTAACCGTGTCTCTAGTATTTTCAAAATTATACTCACAGAAGCAGTAAAATTATGTTTTATGTGAATTTGCAAATTCTCCTAGGAGGTGGGTAAAAGACGGTGAAAAGTTTAATAAATTTTTTATATATCTAAAATTATTCTAAACCAACTCCAATGAATTACATTGAAGTGATATAGGTATTATGTATCTATTTTCACCTTAATTATATTTAAATAAATTAAATTATTATATAAATAAAAATTCGGTTTTAAACTATAACTCAGTTTTATTCACTATTAATCAAAAATAGAAAGTTTTCAGAAAAATATCAAAAATTCACCCTAAGAAAATTTCAATATTCCGAATCTAAAAATGAAGTCCATTTTAAAATATAAAATTTATAAAATTTCAAAAAGTGTCTATTACTATTCATAATGGCTAGTTTGATCGGTTGTGGTGTGTGTTAGAACTCGAAGTTGCGTACAACACACTCTATTGCATTATTCAAAGGGAAACATACTGTGGAATCTTGGGGTGTTACATTAAATATAAGATAAGGTTGATAAATCCTCAAAAATATTCTTTTTCCCTTTTACAATGTATTTATTACATTCTTGAGTTGATATTATGTAGTATCTTCTTCAAAAATTGGACTTGCTTTATTTCCCTTAACACTGTAACTAGACAAGTGTTCATATGAAGGAAATTCATTAATACTAAACATTATCATAGCTCAAAAAATAAGATAATTTTTACACATCAAAAATATTAACACCTACCTCCCATTGATTTTTCAAAGCATCAATAAATATTGTAATAAACACATCAATATGGTTTCCTAGATACTTTGGTCTAGAAATAATGAGGAACATCATAACATATTTTTTATTCAAACATTTCAATGGGGATAAGTTTTAAACTACCAATAAAATAGGCCATAAACTATGTTGGCTACCTAGGCTCCGATATAGATTCATTCCATCAGTAAAAATTCCCATTCTGAGATTTCTAACATCACTTACAAAAGCTAGAAATTGTCTATAAAATAACTTCCTTTTTGATGATTCAGTAGGGTGACATAATTTGACATCAAATATGTTTTCATATTAATTATATAATTACTTTTTTCCATTAATTTAATTTGAAAATTGAAGCTTCAAACAACGAATTATTGCAAGGTACTAAATAAATTGAGAAGGAACATTGATTTCAGTACCTGGGAATGAATAATATTTAATTTATTGGAATTATATAAAGGGTTTATTAGAAGGAATTATTTGATTTAGAATGAGGTTAGATGTAAGTACCTCAGAATGAATATGAGTTTACTTTATCATCCATCATGTTGCATGATGTTCCATATGTAAGAAATTTTTATAAAAATTCACATTCTTTCCTATAAAACACAAAATCATTGTGGAAATCTTGTATCTTTTTATAACCAAATCCCATTGTTCATAATATTTTCTTCACCTCATAATTAGAATCTTTATTTCCATTACCTTTTGTAAGTAGCTCTTTTTAAAGCTCAAGTAAGATAGAGAAAATTTTATCCCTCCAACCATTTATTCCATTCAAGTTAATAAATTTTAAAACTATGGATGACACTAAATATTAACTACAACATGGGAATAATGGTGTTTAGAATATCTATAAAATCACTTAATATTTGTTGTTTTCTTCAATGGTTTCAACAACTAAATCATGAATTAATTGTTCCATACGATCTTTTGCCTCATTAGGAATATTTTCGTCAATATTAGATGGTGAATTTTTATTTCTTCCACCATGCCATATCCAACGTGTATACTTAAGTAAAAAACCATATAAAATGATATGTTACTTGATTTATGTTGAATTTAACATTTTTATGTTCAAAAAAATCACAAATGAATAGAAAATCAAATCTCTATTCTGAATATTTCATTTAGAAAATTCCAAAAAATCCTCAACTCCTTATCCATATTAACTAGTGGTTCATCAGAAATTTAACCAATTATAATCCATTAATACTTGAGATGGGAAAATAATTAGAGAATATATTAAAAAACATAAATAGTTAAAAATATATATTTAAATAGATAAACATTGAACATAAACACGTACAATTAAAATTATTGGTAATCTGATAGGAAATATCATTGTTTATTAAGAATAAAATAAAAATTAATATACTAATGTTATTTATTTTGCATGATGTGTGTCATTCTAATTTAAAAGTATATAATTTTGTTAGAATAAAAATGAAAATATCACAGTTATACTAATTTCAAATGATATTAATATACATATATACCAAAAAAACATATATCTATACTCATACAAATTTTTATATATAATTTTTGGGAAAAAAATTTGATACTTTCATAACATAAAACATTTATCAAAATAAAAAAAACATTAACAAAAAAATCTATAATTAACAATCAATTTCATACAAAAAATTAATCAACAACTCAAAATTATAAATAAGTGATAAAAAATTTATCTTCGAAATTTTAAAAAATAACATACCAAATTCGGATTTCAACAAGAAAATTTGATCCATTGTCAGTATTTAATCCCTAGAATTCATTGCATGAATAGAAACTAGAATATTTTAAAAAAAATCATAAAATAAAAATAACAATGACAAAACCAAAAAAAATAGAGAAAAATTATTTCCAAAGATAAAATATCGATGTGGATGGTCAAATAAAGAAAAAGGAAGAAAGAAAGAGATGTAATGATCATGAAATGGTGATTAAAACCTTATAAAATCATGAAAAATCAGCATTGAGGATCCTCTGATAGCCATTAGGGTCATCCCGAGTCGAGTGAAAAAGGTTTCAAAAATCTGAAAAATGAGTGTTTCAAGATACACGAGTGTTTTTAAAATATTTCTACTATTTGTTTTTACAGAAACTGAAGAAATATTTTTTAATATAGATATTATTTTATGAAATATATTGATACCAAAAATGTTTTTGTAATTTTTTTTATCGGTTTTGTAAAAAACCCACAGTAAAAATCATTCATATCTCATTTTTATGCCAGTTTTAAAAAAACCAGAAACATGAAATGCTCCACATACTTATTTACATATGTTTATTATAAACCTATGTTATATTTGTGATGTTAAATCCAAAATATCTACTTATGTGTGAATTTATATTAGTATTGGATTCTTATGGTTTCGAGAACCATAAAAATTATATTGAGTCAATAGGTGATACTTTAGTGTTCTGTAATCTACAATTCAAATGATAAAAATTTTGGTGTTTGTGGGGAGTGATTTGTATTAGTGATTGTGTTTGAATGGGGTGATCACATCTCATGAATTCATTTAGATATGAATGATATGTGGGGAGTAGAGATCAGATTTTTAATTTAGTTGGGATACAATTAGGATACTCATATATTAGGCTATATCTTATCAGTCACTGGTGTATACCACCCATGCTGTAAGGATCTTGGGGGTAGTTGAATCAGTTTGTGAATGGTTCAGATTATTGTGGAGTTATAGTTATCAGTTAGAGATGGTTTGACATTTTTTTGATTTTAAGGGAGTACTTATGCTAAAAATTGATATGGGATGGTGGTAATGTGATTCCAAAGCGAACTAGATTTTGGAAGTGTCTATACACATGGTTTGAGAAAGATATTTATATCGACCAGTCAATGATCCAACCATGATGTTACATTGATATTCGTGTTCATATTTTGGTGTGGGTTTTTGTATATTTAGATGATTCCTTTGGGTGTAAAAGTAATATTATTTGGTGTTGTAGTGACCCCATAGTGTGACAATAGTTTAGGATGAGAATTTCCATTATAAATCATCCATGGGAGAACTGACTGGTGATTTAGCACAAAAATGGACATTTTGAGGTGTAAACCAAAGCATGAGAATTATTTATGACATGATTTCCATGGTTTGAGGTTAAAAATATGATTTTTGGATAATATAAGAATGGAGTAGGAATAGTATCTGAGTTGTATATTTGATACATTATATGAATTTAGATATGATTCATGATGAATTTATGGTGAATTATAACCAAGGAAAGTTAGGGGGATGCTGTTATAGTACATCCAAAACATATTTGGAAAATAATAATTTGAGTGTTGATGTTATAATGGATTTAATCATTATAGTTTTTGAGATTTATAAGGGATTTGGAGTTTTGGTCCTCGAACTTGTGAAATTTTGGGAATCAAGACTTATATTTGAGTTTTGATTGTTCGAATGTTTCTAGGATATGACTTTGGATAGATAACGAGAGTTGGTTAGTGGTCTAGTGTATTCTATAATTTTTTAATAAGGTTTTTGTAGTCCTGTAACTAAAATTTGTTCTACAAGAATGACACCATGGTACAACATAATGTGTTGAATCATGGTGGCCTATGGATGACAAGTCCATGGTCTATCTATGAAGGGTTTCAGGATGGTTATGTTTATGGGGAATATACAACATTATAACCTAGGACTTGTGTTAGGACGAGTGATCTAGAGGAAGGCACTTTAGGGTTGGGACCTCATCCCCGTTATGAAAAAATGTAATAGAACATAGAAACCACACTAAAACGTGGACCTAATGAGGATTACCTAATATATATACATGGGGTCTAAACTATAGGGGTGTGTTCTAGAGGTTGGCCCCTCTACTGATTGGGGGATGGTAGTTTCACAATTCGAGGTTCCATATCATACTGTGACCTTGTGGGAGATGGATATAGTGAAACCATAATCTTTTTTCCATGGCATGGGGATTTTGGCATTTTTACTAGATCATTGTTAATTTCCATGGGTTTTTATTTGGACCCCCTCAGGTTTCTTGACCCCCAGTCACATGAGAGGAGGTGGAAGAGGCCTCTTGGATATTCGTTTTCTCTCACTTGGTTCCCGTTCAAAATAGAACATTCAGTATTGTAACAATATAGTATTTCAATATGTATTTCTACATTAATTTATTATTATGTTTGATAGGGTACACCACACTCAATCTCGGGCTTAAACAAATCAAAAAATAATATTAAATTAACATAACATTTATAACCAACTTTTTGGGTTGGAGGGTAAGAACTAGAATAACCAAATTATGATATATATATATATATAAGTTATTTATTTAATAAAAATAATGAATTTCATTAATAAATTTAACATTCATTATATTTTTTACCCAAAATAGATTGATAATAAATAAATTTTATGATTTAAAGTTGGCTTTATTCAAAAACTTTTTTTATTGAATTTTTTTTAAAAAATTTATATTTAATTCCCACAACTTTAATAAATACTAATTTATAAAATTATCATCATTTTTTAACTAATCCTTTCAATTTTATCTTTGGGTGAATTTCTGGAATTATTTTAATATATATATATATGGAATAGTTAAAAAATCTTATTTTTGTATAGTTGTCATTTATTTTCCTAAAATTACTTAATTATAAAACTACCATTATATGTTGAATTTGATATTAAATTTATATAAGATCTATTTTATTTACAATATTATTATTATTTACATTAGAATAATAATTTTACAAGATTTTTATTTAAGTTATTTTTTAGTTCTAAAAAGAAATATTTTCTAAAAATGTTTTAATGTGAATATTGTTTTTCCATTTTAATTAATTAAAATAATACAAAAAATTCAATTATTTAAATAAAATATACAGATTATATGTCTATATATTTTAATTTAAAATATTAATATTTATGACTATAATTTATAGTGTTAATATAAGATCATATTATAATTGAAAATTGATTTTTCATGAATAATAGATTACTATCCATTTTTAAGAGTTTCTGTTAGAATAATTTTATTCTATATAAAACAATGAATCTCGAAAAATATATTCCATATTTATTTTCATGAGGTTGAAATTTGAAAATATATCCCTTTTATTTTTTGTCATTATGAATATTAACTATAGAAAAAAGTTACAACCACAGTAAAGGGTAAATCGTGATAATTAAGGATAGAACTAATTTAAAAAGGATTTAAAATAAATTGAAAAACTTCCTTTACCCAATTATATGATTTTAGATAATCCATCCTCATATAATATTTGATATTACTGACACTTTGATCCTTTTTTCTTTGATAATGACATATATGATATATTATGCAGAGGGAAATACAAAATTCCACTCTATTACTTATAAATTTACATTTCATGTTAAAATAGGGATAAAAATATATTGTAAATAAAAATTAATGTTTATTTTGAAAATAATTAAATTGATTTAATTATAAAAATTAATTTCTAATTTTTAGTGATTATATAAATACCTAAAATGCTTATCCGATGCTGACACTGTACTTGACCAAGCAGTAGAAATATCAATATAAATAATTTAAAAAATAGTAAAAAATAATTAATTTGAATGGAATTATGGTTCAAGAAGAATTTTATAGTCATTAATAATGTATCATTGATCTTAAAATGCATTATATTCTAATTATAGACCAATATTAATGTTTTAACGTCAAATTATGTGAATAGTTCATAAAATGACTATAATGGTATTTTATGTTATACAATATTTTATTAAAGTAATTAAAAATCATAAAAAATGTGAAAACAGAAAATTAGGATTATAAAATGATAAATATTTTACCCCTCAGAAATTTATGAGAAAATTTATACCTTATCTGTAAAATTATAACCCTTCAAGAATGAAAATGTCATTACTGTGGTCACCATTAAATTGTTTAACAAAGGGTTGAAACCAAATGATAAGGTTTAAAATACCACTAAAACAAGTTAAAATTTTATTATCTGAAGGTATATCAACCATATCCAATACCATCTTAAGAATATTGTTTGCTTGGTACTAATTTAACATGAAAAATAATTTATTATATTTAAATCATGTAGGTAATTCTAATTGTGTCATTTCCTTAACTATAAAGGAAACCACCTCCTCTATGTTCTTCACATCACATTAAACCACATATATTGACCAAAAAATTCCCAATTATCATCTCAACTTACCTATCCCTTAATTATATTTTACAGATTTCTTAAAAGACTGTTCTAAGGGTCCTTAAGAAGGGATCTAAAGGATAACCACTGAAGAATATATAATCATCATTAACTACCCCTTCAAATTTATTTGTTCTTATACATCAAATAAATATATTATAAATATCCTTAAATAACTAATTTAGTATTATAAATATGCTTAAATGTCAATATTATTATTACAAAAATAATAATCCACCCCATTTCCATCTTATAGAAAGAGAAAACATCACTGTCATGTATATACGACATACCGTCTCCATATTTATTTTTCCTCACTATTTTACTTGTATGGTTATAAATAAAAAATTAATGAATATATATTATAATTATGACATAATTATTATTATATAAATATAATATTTAATTTACCATCTTACCTTTTCAATCGTTAAAAAAAGATTACACCGTTCGTGCACACAAGTGGACTACAATATCCATGAAGTGATGTGACCCATTTATCATGCCTTAGTTTCATGGACGATTATAAATAGGTATATATTGAATATATATGACATTTATATAATGATTAACATTCATTTCATGACTGAAAAACAACAAAAATATAATAAACCTACTCTTTATTTCATATTAATTCAATATTTATTACATAAGAATAGACTTAATAAAACTTGGATGATCACGAATTCTATTTTATTTTTGATGTAAGTACATTAAATAACATATTAAAAAGGGGAATACATTATATTCTTGAAAATAGTATTACAATGATCACAATATTCCATAAAACATAAAAGTACTTGGGAAAAACCGTGAGACATTCATTTGAAAAGGGTGATATATAATGCCCAGTAAGGGAATTAGAATGGAAGAAAATGAAGAGAATAATTCATGTTATAAAATAGCTATTTTAAAAAAGGATCAAGGATCATAAAAAATGAAAATGAGATATGATATACCATTATAATCATAAAAGAATCATGGGAAATGTGGAAATAACTTAAAACACTAAATCATAAACATATGCCATGGAAAACTACCAAGACATTCTGACGGAAAATGTACCATAAAGAAATCAGGTTTACTCCCCATCCCAACATGACGTCACATGAGACAAAACATTACCCAATGAATTGGCGTGCTATATAGCTTTGGGTACTCTCATCACATTAATTTCATTCTCATTCTTAAGTGTACACTATAGATAATATAAAATGGATTGGGCTATGATCTAGATAAGTATCAAATTATCCTATAAACGACTTCTATCATGCTTATGTTATTTGATATTAGGTTGGGATTGGTCAATGAAACTCCAATATATTCTATATCCCTCAAAATCTATGATAATTGGGCTTCATTGGGTATGATACCACCGGTTGAGGCCATCATTTCCTTTTCCCATGTCAATTGGATTTGTTAAACCCCAATATTTATACTAATCATGTGATCACTGTTGAAATACTATATAACCAATGCTAATGATTTTTAACAGACTATTAAATATGATAAGATATTATAAATCCAAATAAGTGAATATGTTTTCTATAACCATATTACATAATAAAACATTTAATTTAATCAAAAGAGGAATTTTATTTATAACATATTAGGTCATTATAATATTCTCCCACTCTAAAACGTTTCTAAGAAAATTTTATTTTCCCACACTAAAACAGATGAGGGTAACTCTATTTCATCACATCTAATGGTTACCACATCACTTATTTAAAAATGTGGTTTTCAAACAACATATTGACTATGTGCATTATCTTGTTTTGTAGAACTTTTTCTCTATGATCTAATAACTTTACCAGATACTCCACATATGAGAGATCATTCAGTAATGGTGCCACCTATTTCTTGAGTTCATGTGAGGGGTTTGGTATGTACTTTTTAAATAGGGATACATGGAATACATCATGTACTTACTATAGGATAGGTGGGAGTGCTATTCGATAGGCTACCACTCCAATGCGATCAAGTATATCAAAGGGACCGATGCATCTTGGACTAAGCTTTCCCTTCTTCCCAAATATCATGTCCTTCTTTTGTGGATATATGAAAAGGAATACCTTTTTTCCCACATCAAACTTCTAGTATCATCAATAATTGTAAATTATAGCTCTTTTTTAGACTCAAAGTAGACTTTATGTGTTGCTATATAGTCTTGAACCTTTTCAGCATGTCCATGACCATTTTAGTACCTAGTAGTTTCCTTTCCCAACATCACCCCAACATGAAGATTTTCTATATATCTTCCCATAAATTCCTCATAGAGATCCATTTAGATTCTTGAGTGTAAAATTATATTGTATGAGAACTTGACTAGAGGAATATATTGATCCCATCCTCCTTTGATGTCAAATTGAGAATTATCTCAACATATATTCTAGTATCTAGATAGTCTTATTAGATTGACCATCAGTTTGATGGTGATATTCCATGATGAAGCTTAGAATTGTATTTATATAATGTTGAAGTATCTTCCAGAATATAGAGGTAAATGTAAATCTTAGATCTTTATTAGATAAAATCAATAGTGGAGTTCTGTGTAGCCTCACCAATTATCTATTGTATGTCTTTGCAAGTTAATCGAGTGGGAATTCTTCTTGAATTTAAATAAATATTGAGGTATTCGTAAGATGATCCACCAAAACCAAGATAGTATTAGTTCCTCTTGAATTATTTGGTAGACCTGTGTCAATGTCCATAGTTATGTTTTCATATTTCCATGTAGGTATTAGTAATGGTTGCATCATTCCATTGGATTTTTTCCTTTTGGACTTCACTTGCTGACATACAATACATCTTGAAATATATTCCATGATATCCTTCTTCATACTATTTGACCAATAGTTCTCTCAGATACCTCAATACATCTTTGTGCTTAAATGATGGATAAAGAAGGTCAAACTACGTACATCATCCAACAAATCATTTTTTAACTAAGGATTTGATGGTAATAATTAAAACGAAACCGATGATACAACTAATTATTAATTAACATTGAAATATAACAATTTCCACTTTATTATCATATCCAAATTATTCTTAATTACTACATCATCTCTTTGAGGGTCCTTTATCTTTTCCATAAGGTATGGTTGATCAATCATTTGTAAAAGTATTTATTAATTCCATTCCCTTTTGATCCTTATATGTTTCACACTTTTCCCTAATGAGATAATTGCTCCATATTTTCAAAAAAAAATATCACAACACCCAACTCGAAATCAGGCATTGTGTACTTCTATTCATGAAAATTTAATTTTTTGGAATAATATTCTATCACTCTATCATTATTCATTAATACACAACCCAATAGAATCTTTGAAGCATCGATGAACACTACAAATTTTTTCACTTGTTGGTAGTATGCGTAAAGTAAAAATAATAATCCTCCTTTTATAATACTTTATTCTGTCTTACTATTCATCATTACATTAAAATGTGACTCCCTTACATGTTAACTTGGTTAGAGGGTTTGAAAGTCAGAATAAATTTATAACAAATCGATGATAATACCTAGCTAATCCAAGTAAAATATGGATATATGTCACATATATTGGCCTAAAAATCAATCAATTTATTCTGTCTCTGAATGGTCTATAGATATCCCATTTCATGTTATGATATTCTGTAATAATGATATTTCCTTAAAACAAAACTCATATTTTTTTAATTAGATTAAATATTCTCCTATCATATTGTATTTACAAGAGTGATCAAATACCCATGATGCTCCTCCATTATATTGGAGATTATTAAAATGTCATCTATAAATACTACCACATACTTATAATGGTAATATCAACAGAATTTATTCATCATGTCCATTAAGATTTATGGAACATTAGTGAGTCTGAATAGAACTATTATGTTCTCATTGTTCCCGTGCCTTCTATGCAAATGAATCTTTGGGATATCCTACTTCACCATAACTCAGAAATGTCCCGACCATTTATCTACCTTTGACATGTATTGTTCTCTAAATAGCTAATCAAACACGTAATCAATCCATGGAATACGATACATATTATCTATCTTGATCTTATGGAGCTCATGATAATCAATGAAAATTCATATTTACCCATCATTCTTATTGAATAAGAGGATTGGTGCACCATAACCTAATGTACTTGGTCATATTAACCCATTATCCAGATTCTACTATTGTTTTCTCTTGAGATTCCCATTCTCCACAAAGAATATTCTATATAAAGTTTTGGATAATTATAATGGCCCACCTATAATCTCGATTGAAAATTAAACATCTCAGCATAGAGAAAGACAAATTAGTTTCTCGAGAAACACATCAGTGTATTACCTCACCATATACATGTCTTTAAGGATTATAATTTCCTTAAAATCAATCATTTAATATAGATACACTTTCTCAAAGGGTAATAATATCCATTCTTGAGATGTTACTTCTAAAAACGATTCATCCTCCTCCTTTAAATATATAGAATCAAAAGAATATTTGAAATACGGAGAGTTATTTCCTTCTCAAAGAAATTTATGTCGGCTCTATACCAGGAAAACCAATCCATACCTATAATTGCATCAAATTCAATCAAACAGAGTATAGAAAGGCTCACTGGGAAGTTCTTCCCACAAATTTCTATAATGTAGGAGTTATATATTTAGGACACATTAATTTCCCCATTTACCATTTTCACTAAGTTATACACTTCTATGCTTTGTGGTGGTGTTTAAATATTCTACTAAACATTCTAGATATTAAGGAATGCATTGAAAAATAATAAAAAACCCTTTTATATTCTTGAATAAATAACTAGTGTACTTGTCACCACATTGTTTTTAGGATCCACTTTAGTGGTTGTGATAGAAAAAGCTCTGCCTTTCTTCTATGGAGGTTGTTGGTTGATTTAGAAAACCATTATGTTAGTAAATTGGATTTAAAAGTTCCATGGATCCTCCCAGTTGAAGAAATGAACATTTCATCAAGGATTGACTAGGTAATTCCCATCCTCCAATGAATTAGTGGGTTTCTCCTTTCGGCAATCACTCACTAGGTGTCCTTACTTCCCACACCTAAAGGATTTCCTCACCCTCATTAGGTAAATTATGGGGTGCTTTTTCTACACCCTTGACAAGTGAGGTGTTGAAATTTCTTGGAACTATTTGATATCTCAATCAAACCACCAAAATTAATCACCACTTTACACTTATTATCCCTATGATAACCTTCATATTCGATGATATTGTTTTCGAATTTAAGAGAACAACATAAAATTTACATAAATCTAGCATAGTCGTAGATCACTAGGAATTTTTATAGACTAGGTTTTACCCAACCAAAGAATCAGTCAAAAATGCATTCTGGGGTAACGACATAGTTGAAGTCATATCATGAAATTTATGTTAATTTTTACACATGTGACGCGATATATTCATCATATTTTTTCTTGATGGAAAGGAAATACCATTCCATTTTTTATTGGAGAGTGTGAGGAAAATATATATTGACTTTGTTTTTCTAGAATTCATTTCACACCATATCTTTAATGTCTTCACTAGGATTAATATTATTGATCAATGTCAACCATTAATCAGTATCTCCATCCATATGATAAACAACCAGTATAACCTTCTATCACTAATAGCATTTAAGTATAGATAATATCATCCAAATGGACTTGATCCATTATTCCATTATTATGTGATACAAGATCCATTGAAGGTTAGAGGCCTTTGTTGAATAAATTTCTCAATTAAAGATTTATATTTATTTCGGGAATTTTGGAGACCCTATTAATCTTAGTTTCTATTCATAACTGAAGCCATCCATGAATGTATCCTTGAAATGTTTTCGATTCCTACTCCCATCGGGTTGGGAATCTCATTAGGACAGTCGTCATAGTGCCTATGGTATTGATTATTTACCTAATTAATATTATTTCTGACCATGGGATGGAATAAATGTAAAACTATTGATGAGTATTCTTAAACTATAAAACACATAAATGGGAATCCAATGAAATTAAAGAGATAACTTATAAAATAAATTTATTTTATTGACTTAGGAATTTCTAGGATTTAATATATGTCATCAATGATGTCCTAGAATCATATTTTCATAGGGGTATTATTATTACATAAATAGTGGTTTGTAAAGATATTATGAATTCAAAAAATCAAATCCTGTTGTAGTGTCAATCTAGGTGTTTAGAAAGGCCCCTTACCATTCTCCACTTCCTTGTTGAGTTTAGAAAAATATAGTGTTTTCAGGTTTTACCCATATGTACATCTGTTCCAGATCCATATCCACTTGTAGTATCCAGAAAGGGATGTATTTTCTTGATAAAACAATTAATTTATACTTACAATAATTTTGGTGTTTTTTCTTACACTTATTGTTATCTATAAGGCTTTAACTATAGTTTTCCAATAATAATCCCAAGACAAGCTATGATTTTTATTTGATACCAACTATAACAAACCTACAATTTATTTTAATTGAATACATGATTTATTAAGTAATACTAACATAATAAAAATGGGAAGATCGAGAAGTATAGTTTCATTTGAAATTAGTTACATTAAATAAAAACATAAATAGTGGAAAAAAACATCTTTTTTGAAAACTTCTTTAACATGATCATAATATTCCATTGAACATAAACTTGCATGCGATAACCTATGGAAATAAATAAGAAATTTATGGATATAAAGCCTTATAAGGGAATAAACATGGAATAATATGAAGATAATAATACATGTCAGAAAATAGGTATAGAAAAAAGGGTCAATAATCATAAACCTAAAGAATGCGAGATTATATAGAAAGATATTCATAAAGGAAATTTGGAAAATTTGGAAACAACTTAAAACACTATGTCAAAAACATATGTCAAGTACAAGTTCCATGAAATAATTATGGAAAACATCTCATAAAGGATCCATGTTTAAACTCTTTCCCAGTATAATGTCTTATGAGACTAAATATTACCCAATGAATTAGAGGGAAATATAATTTTAAGCACAAAAATCACTTTCATTTCAATATCATGCTTATGTGTCCCACATAGATCATATAGAATGTATTTATTCATAATCATATTTTATTCCATGATAAAAGGGTTTAAAATATGCACTTGAATTCCCTTAGATAAATAATTATAATTGTATAAAGGTGAACACAAATGATTGGAAATGTGTACAGTATTCACTTCACAATTGTATTAGCATGGAAAATCATGATGAATGTTTGACAGCATAACGATGTCACTTAAAAATTCATAAAATGTGTTGATGAGAGAGAAAGGGATCTATCATATTTTGGAAATAAAATGGCTAGTAATAGGGATATGGAAATACATATCTCAACATTAGGAATTGTAAATATAAGGAATAAGATAAGAAATTAACTTTAATAATGAAGAGAATGAGAGGATCCACTACCTAGAGTGTGTGAATACAAATGGTTGGGAGGAGTCTCTTAAGAGATTGGGGAAACATGGGTGGACTCTAGAGGGGAGAGGATAGAGGATTTACGTGATCCAAATATTTTTTGTGAAGATAAATGGGATATTGTGTGGGTTTATATAAGAAAATAGTGGGAATATCTTTTTTTATTTTGCAAACATACATTTTAGACTCCATATAATAAAATTAGAAAAACAAAAAACAATCTCATGGTATTTTCCAATGGTTTCAAAAAAGGGAAATAATTTTCATTATTTTATAAGGAAAAGTGATGAAATTAATAAAATAATAACCTTGAGGATGTGGAAGTGAGTCATACTCTTAAATAAATGATTAAAAAATATATATTAATGGTCTCTGAAAATTCATAAATCCTGTATAAAATTAATAAAATGAATATAAAATAAAAAAATGTTAAAATGGAAAACATATATTTGGTCTTGGATAACCTTAATAATATTTTTTACATCAATTTTGGGTCATTATGATGTCATAATACACAATGTATATTTATACGATATTTAATTTTTACCATAAATTTTGGTCGTCTTAGAAAATTATGAAAAAATCACCATTAGATAATTTTGACATTCTGATTCAGAATATAATATTTATTTTAACCAAATAACTTTTTATCTTTGGGAATTTTTCTCTTAAAATAAAATTTACATTTATTGGGATGTGCTGGGTATTTTTTTTGAGAATTACAGTTTTCAAACCCTTATAAAAACTACATTTGACATCATAAAAAATATATGATCATTTGTTTTTAAATAACATTATTTCATAAAAATATTTTATTAAAATATTTAATAATTAATATATCTATTAATTCATTAAAATAAATTCAATAACTGAATTTTAATTTTACCAAAAATTACACTTTTTATATTGATGAATCAAAATCAAAAACTTTTATAAAGTAATTATAATAAGAAGTAAATATCACCATTATCATATTAAAAATAATGTACTTACTCATGTTTCTAGGGTATTGATATATATCCCTTTAATACAAATAAAACTCTCAAATGGCATGGTACATGACTGTGAGACATTAATGGGGTTGTTTTATATACATGGTTTGAGCCATGATCTTTATGAGTTTTAAATTCTCCCCTAAGTAGTTTTTTATCATGATTAAGTTGTTGGATTTTACCTTGGGCTTGGTCAAGGGAAAATCATTGAGATTTTATCTCCTTTGGAAGCTCTAATAAATGGTCTTTATATTGAATAATCTTACTAATTGAGGATATTGCGTCCTTTTTATGGGTTGATTAAATTTTTTAAAATCCCATGCTTATACTAATCATGTGATCACTACTCAATGACTATATAATCAATGGTAATAAAGCTTCATGATATTTTAAATATGATAGGATATAATAAAACAAAATATGTGCATGTGTTTTAAATAAGCATATAATATAATAATACACTGAATTAAATCATAAGGGGAATTTAATTTATAATCGTTCATCCTATAACAAGAAATATGAAAGGGTGAAACTACAAAATCGAAATAAATGAATAAAAAAATAATAAGCACTCACAAATGATGATTTAAATAAATAATTATTAATTAATGAGTGTAAAAATTATATAAGTGTATATAATATGATATTATATGTATTAATATGGTTCATTTAAGGTATTATAATAAATTTCAATTTAATATACAAGAAGATAAAAGAACCTATAAAGGAAGTCAGACAAGAGGTAAGGGTTAATCAACTCAAATTGCATTCTTTGAGATATTTGTTATTTTATTCACATATATTCATTTATGAGCTTTTTATATATCCCCTTAGAAATGTTATATCAAGAATAACTTATTTTCAGGACATTAAAAGTATTAGTTGATGTTTTCCATTCATGGGTATTACTATTGAAAAGCAACCAAAGTGGTAAGGGATTTATGTTTTATTATCACTTAAATTGAGATTGTCTATTATTTGATTTCAATTGAGAGAAATTATATAAAACTTATATAAAAACCGCCAAATATTTTCTTATACCATGGTTATTTTTTGAAATTCATGTTTTCCTTTCATTTTTCTCTCTCTATGTTCTCAAATGTTTGAAATTATGTTTTTAAGGAAAACCATCCATATTTTTTGATTCGATCAAGAATATTTTCCTGTCATTTATAGGTTATCTTAAAAATATTTTCAAGAATGTTTTTACAATTATGATGTTATTTATTTAATACATTTCTACCCATTTTTTAATTTCTATAAAAAGGTTTAAAAAGAAACTTCATTCAATTTTATGAGTGAAGCACTTTTTAACAATAATTTAAAACAATTTTTTTTTTTAAAATTCACCATATGAATGAATGTTCCCACTATCATGAATATTCATTTTCATTTAAATTTCATTACAAGTTACCATGGTTCGTTTAAAAGAATTTTTTCTTAATAATTTATAAATTACATGATTTTAAATATGTGATTTAATAATGAATAAGGTATTTTCCAAGATAAATATTCAAGTTATTTATTAAAAGTATTTTCATATATGTAAACATTATTGGATAAATATTATGATTTAACATGTTTATATTCTAATGATAACTTACACCAAATTTCTAGGGATGTATTATAATAATTCATGACTAGAGAAGTTATTAACATTCGGTATATTAGTTATTCTAATGTGATTAATTTTTGATATTATTGTATATTGATTGTGTTATATTTCTTATTCATTTGATTTCTGTGTTATAATTATTATGTGATGAGTGGGTCCCAGAATTATATAACTCTTAGTTGTATCAGTATGTTCCATGATACAAAATAGGTTTTTAATTTCATTAATTCCTTCACCATTTAGGTAAGAAATATTGTCTCGAGGCATAGATGGTAATTTATAGATTACCTAAACACTATATATTCCAAAATTATGAATTTTTTTTTTGGTATCTATGTGATTGATTTAATAGTTATGATATCTATGTATATGTTTCAATCATATGTAATAATTTTTATAGAATTATTTTATCAACATTTTACTTCCATATTATTCATGACTTGCTTATTCTATTACTTATTTAATTGTATGCATTTCTTTACTGAGAATTTGAACTCAACCCTTTATTATATTTCCTTCCCCTCAGATTCAAATATTGTAATATGATTGATATACAAGGATTTCATTGAGGTAAAACCAATTCTATAAATAAAATACAAGTTTTTTTATTTTTTAAAATATAATGTTAGATTAGAGAATATATATATATATTTAAGAATACTAAATGATATGATCCCTTGTAATATGATTTCTTATACTAGTGTAAATATAATAAATTAATCTCTATATCTAGGATCATGGTGTTGGGGGTTTAATAATTCAGGTAAAATATATTTTAGTAGAAACCATGGGATATAGATTCATGAATACATATATTAGATAACATAAACTAATAAAAACATTGGGGGGATGTATAAGTATAGGATAATACCATAAATATTTGGTAGAATCAATAATTGGTGGTTTTTCAAGAAATACATCTTTATATGGATACATGAAAGTGGATGTGGCTATGGGAAATATGCACCTAAGTGTAAGAACTGTGAATGGGATGGATATGGTATTAACTAAATTTTTAGCAGTGCATGATTAGTGGGATTAAGTAATCATACCTCTCTAAAAATTCTTAGGAGATTTTCATGGGTTAGTACAATTTTTTAATGAATACTAAGGATGAATGATAGGATATAGACTTTGAGAAAATATTATGTAACATATTTATATGGGATAGGACAAAAATATTAAAGGGTTGGTCAGTCAATGGTTGATTATAAGTTCAATGGCATAGATACTCCTTTTTGGGTTTAATGTGATGAGAGTTTAAGACGATTAAGGATATTTTCAGAGAATTTTATGGAATATTACACTATATTTTTTAAGTGTTTCAGTTAAAATGTTATTTGTTGAAGAATTATTATATTTTTTGTGGAAATAACTTGAAAGGCATTGATAACCTTTAGGATTAACAAGATAATTTATGTTAATATGGTTGATTGGGAGAAAGTGTTATTACATTTTTGATATCATACAATTTATTATATATATTACCATGAGAATAAAAATTCATTTAGTGATTAATTGATTAATGTAAATTTTGAATTTTTTCAATATACTTTTGGAGAATTTTATATGATTATGTTAAACATAATATTGTTTTCTAGTATTAGAATTTATTTGTGGAATAAAGAGTTTGTTAACTTCTGGAAGAATATATGTTTTTGTAGTGGGTTTATAGCCATTCTAGTTATTTATAGAAAATATTTTCATATTTAATATAATATATTAATAAGGTATATAAATTATCATGGGAGCTAAATGTTACGATAATCTTAGAATAATAGGTATCCAAATCAATATATTTGGATTTCAAATTTGTAAGGGATACATTAAAGAATTATTTATGTTAGAATTTTTGTGTGATTTTGGAAAAATTAGATATTAATATAGTATTTAATCATATGATGGTTTCTTAATATTGTGTATTTACTATAAATGTAGAAAAAATTTATGATTTTGATTAATAGATAAGAAAATAAGAAATTATTTTTTATTGTTTTGTGATGATTGTGATTTTTTAGATGTGAAATTTAGTGCTTCAGTTAATAAAAGTTCAACTAGAAATTTAAATTTTTTGATTAAGAGATAATATGTATTTAGAAACTAATCCAATCAAAAATTAATAATGGAATTACACATATGTAATGACAGTAAATAAAGAACACATATTTTTATAAAATCTACATCTAAATGTTAAAATGATTTTTCAAATCAATCATTTCATATGCGAAAAGTAACACTCAAATGTTAAGGTACATTTTTTGAAAATAATTTTTATGTACCAGTTTTATATTGGTATATTATTTTATGAATTTTTTTCCTAACCCTGAATTAAAAATTGAATTTCATGATAAATTATATATTTTATTTTATTATAATTATACATTCAATTTGGTGATTAAAAATTTAAATTATAGGGAAATTTTTTTATAATAGGGGATAATTTTACAACCTAGTATTTCAATTTTATTTATCCATTAAATGAATATTATTTTTAAAAGTTCACACCATATACACCGTAGTTATTAACCGAACCATGACATGAAAATAATTAAACAAAACTATTATAACAAATCCATTGGTTTGGAGGTTATGGATAGGAATAAAAAAATTTAAAATTTATTTAGAATATATTTTAAAAATAGAAAAAATTAATTCCAACAATAAATTTAATATTCATATAATTTTTTACAAGTCAATGAATAATAATAAATTCATTATATGATTTAATGTTATTTTTATTCAACAATGTTTTTTATTGCGTTGTTCGTATGAATATTATAATTAATTTATTCTATTTTTCTAAATTCTATTTTAAATAATTAATTTCATTTTTAAATCATCATTTTAAATTTATATTATGATGATTTATGTTAGTATTTTTATAAAAAAACAATTTTTTAGAGAATAGTAAAAAATTGTTATTTTTTGTAAAACTATCATATCTTTTCTTAAAATAAATTATTTTAAAAGTCCCATTATATTTGGGATTTGGAATTATTGTTTTATAAAATAAATTTTATATTTAAAATATAACTACTGAAATTCGGATCAACTTTTTTAATGATTTTAATATAAGTTATTTTTTATGTTTAAAGACACCTTTTTAGTAAAATATTCTAAAGTGCATAATGTTTCTCAATTTATATTAATTAAAAAAACATCTAATGAAAAATTATATATTAAAAATTTATAGGTTATATATTGTTATATATTAATTTAATGTCATTTAATTATGATAAATAACCATATAGTTAATTTAAGATCATATTATTGTCGAAAAATATACTTTGTATAAAAATAAAGTTTCGTCATGTTTTGTGGGTTTATATTAAAATTATTTTCACACGATTATAAAAAATAAATTTGGGAAATCATATTAATATTTGTGGTTTAGTTGTCTAAATTTTTTTAAATAGGAACCTTTTATTTTTTCCATTATGAATAATAACTACAGTAAATAGTTATGAAAACAATAAAGGGTAACTTTGGTTAACTAACATTAAAACTAATGTGAAATGTCTTTATAATCACCATAAAAATTTACTTTACCCTATTTTATGTGTTAATTCCATCGATAATCATCTAATTTTTGAATTTATGGCTTCTATGATCCTTTTTGGCTAAATAGAGACCTATATAATATTTTATGAAAAGAAAAATGAAAAATATTACACTCTTACATTTAAATTTCACTTCCATGTTCACAATGGGGTAAAAATATTTTTTTAATGAATATTAATATTAATTTTTTGAATAATGAAATTATTTTCTTGATTTCCTTTTATTCATAATTTTTAATGATTATATAATTACTTTAAACACTTGTACAATGCAAACAATGTGATTTTTTGAGTATTGGAAACATCTTGTAAATATATTTAAAAATAGTAAAAGGAATGCGTTTTGGATGAATTATCTTTCGAAAATAAATTTATAGTTAATAATTAAAAATTATTGATGGTTAAATTTATTATATTTTAATTACATTTGTGTATTGGTATTGTTAAGGTCAAATTATGTGAATAGTTCTTAAAGTCAATTTAATATTATTATATGTTAAATAATATTTATTAAATAATTTATAAATCATTAAATATTGAAATAGGAAAATAATGATTTTAAATTGGAAAATATTTATCTCTTTTTTCATTTATTATCAAATATTATTCTTATAAGTATAATTATTACCCTTTCTGATTGAAAAATTCATTAACGCGGTTAATGTTATAATTTGTTAAAAAAAGGGGTCAAACCAAATGAATGGGAATAAAATACCACTGAAACATTTCTAAATATTACTAATTTTATGTATTTAAACCATATAATTTCATATATTTTACATTTATTAATCATGGTTTGATTTTCAAAAAAAAAATAATGTATTATATTTATGTAATTTTATGTAATTCCCAGCATGTCCTTTCCATCACAACAAAATGACATAACCTCTACTATTTTATCAGCACCACCATGAGCCACCTAGATCAATAAATATTTACCAAATTATCTGATAATCTATCCTAGATACTAATTTGATGTTGTAATATTATTAAAATACTATTCGATTCATCCATTAAAATGGATCTAAAAGAGATCCACCAAATAAGTTACCATCCTTACCATCCCTTTAAAATTTATTTCTTATTTAAATTCCATTAAAATTGTTTTAAATATACAAAAATACTTGATATATTATCATAAATATTATCATATTCTATTTAAACCATGGTACAACCAATTTACCCCACTTTTCCATCCAATATAAAGTGTAAACATCACTCATGCATATATGTGACATATACCTCTATATAGCGGCACAATTAATTTTTCATAACCATTTTAATTGGATGGAAATTAATTCATAAATAATTAATATATGTGATAATTTTAAAATAATTATTATTCTTGAAATATAATATATCATTTATATGCTCACCCTTCAATTTATTAAATAATGAAAATGGCCCTCATGTGAATGTGTGTACTAACACATCCATGAAGTGATGTGAATCATTATTCCTACCCACCTTTCATGGATGATTCTAAATACATATATAATTAATATCTATGAAATTTATATAATGATTAAAAATATGTAGATGATGGAAAAATGATTAATAGTTAAGGACTGAAACTACCCAACCGAAACATACATCAAAAAGGAATTAGTAAACACTTAGAAATGAAGATTCTGATAAAAAATTATCAATAAATTGGTGTTGAAATGTTATAAGTTGACCAAATATGTTATTATAAAAGTTAATACGGTTTTTCATGTATTTATTATAAATTTAATTTTTTATACAGGAGAATAAAATAGAATACAAATACAGTTGGACTTAACGTAAGGGGTTATCATATCAAATTGCATTCTTTGAGACAGTAAATTGGAGAGCTATATTAGGCTCACCCATCATCATGAGCAATATCAGGCTCACCATTAATCATAAAAATTTTCCATGGACCAAAAAATAATATGAAATCATTTAATCATATATTTCCATAATTATAATCATAAATATTTTTTTCACTCATAAGAAATACATTTTCAGATATCAAAAATCTATTTTCATTTAAAAACATATATGAAATTTCCTAGAAAAATGTTAATGAGAGTTTTTAATTTTAAAAAATAAGTATTTATGTAATTTAATAAACACATAAAATAATTATTATGGTAGTAGGAAAACCAATTGACGAAATATTAACTAATATAGGAAATTCCTTTTTTCCTTTTTTCCAAAATAATCCATATAAAATATATAAAATATTCTTATTGAAAACCATTAAAAGCAATTTAAAATTCACAAAAAATATCATTTAAAATTCATTTATTTCCTTATAAATAAATAAATAAAACAATTTTATGAATATATACATGGATGGAAAATAACTAGAAAATGAATATTTATAAATTTTAAATTGAGGTTTTAAAGGAAATGTTTCTCTTACCTTGAGTTACATTTGTCTTGTATGCTCATTAGGTCCTATATAATATTATTTTTAAAATATTTAATTTTATATGAAACTTTTCCTGGTATAATACCATATCATTAAACCATTTATATAATTTATTTAAAATTAATATTTGATTTTTTAATCAGTTAAGTCTACATGCACTGTTTTGAGGTTGTTCTGTTTATTATATCAAAATAACATTGGTTTTTCAACCGTGTTCAAAGAGGTCATAATTAAATCACATAAAAAATTATAATAATGAAATAAATATCCTTTTTATATAAAATTTATACCTTTAATACCAACCATCAATGATGGTTATGAAAAATTAATTATGTTACAATTTTAGTAATAGTAGGTGATACATACACATGAGTAACATTTCCATTTTTCAACGAACATGAGAGAAATAAGGAAACAATAATATTATATTTCCAAAATAATTATTATATGATTAATTTATTATTATCTCAATATATAAATTTATATACAATGCATGTGGTGGTTAAAGAAATGATATCGCTTCATTGAGGTGGTAATCCATACGTATGCACGAACGATGTAATCAATTTTCAATGAATGGAAACATAAGTAAATAAATGATATAATAAATTTAGATAAATATAATTATTTAATGAATATAATATATATAATTTAAATCCATATTTATAACCATCCATGAGAGTCGGTGATGGAAAACGATTTATATGGGGTCGTGAGGTGGTATTCCATCGTATACATGAATGATGGTTTTATTTCCCATTTGATGGAAGTGTGAATCAACATTGGGTATTCAATTTATATGATAAAGTAAAAGTATATGTAATATACTAATGTTATTATTTCATCATTGTTTAATAATTTATTAATGGGTAAGAAGAAAAAGTTAAAATAAAACCTTTGGATAAAATCCATACCGCTTCTTTAGACAACCATATCTTCTTTGCTATTTAAGCCCTTTTGAAGGTCGGTATAATGAAATAAATAAGACCTCTAAGAAGTGGGAATCGATTTTATGAATGTATTTTTGTTTGCATTGTCTTATAAAAATAGATATTAATGTATGGATAAGAGAGGATATGATAGGAGTTGGGATTCCTTTTATATGTAATGGGAGGGGAACTATTAAAATTTTTTAAAGTATTAAATTAATATGAATTAATTTTCTATAAATATGAAACCAAATTGAAATTACCATATTTTTATGATGTCTATGATTCTAAATTATCTCATCCAATAAAATTCAGACAAGTTTTTGTAATTTTGTCAACCTTGTTGTTTTGATTTAACCCGATTAACCCTTTTGGTGATTATCGAGATATCAATGTTTTTAACTCTTTAGGAGTCCGAAAAGTTACCTTCAAAGGAAAAGTGATCAATAAATAGAAAATGGCGGATATTTTCAATAATATCCCATTCAATTTGATTAATATACAATTTTTATGAATTTTAAAACTTTTAGTATAAAATTGTTTACTATAAAATATCATTAATTACATTTTTCAATAATTTTTTAAATTTGAATGTAAAGTCATTGTGATAGAAGTGAAATTAGTTTTCTTTAAAAAATTCATTAATAAGTTATATATATTAATATATTTTTTTGGGAAACTGTAACTAACCTACAATATTACTTTTATTGATTTTAACTTTCATTTACATTATTTTTTTACTGCTTGCACATGCACTGTGCTGACATAGCATAAATACTTATGCTAATTATTTCCTTAATAAGAATCAAGAATAAATTAATATCATATTTTTTCATTATTCTCATCATAAATATTATTATTTTTTCATAACATATTTGTATACCAATATGCATATAAAATAGACATTTAAAACCATGAGAGTGAAATTTTGTATGTTTCATTACTTAATATAAAATATGTTGTTTTTAAAGAAAATTTTAAAAAATTATATAGAATTTAACATTGGATAAGGATTGCCTAAACTAAATAATGAAAAAAATTAAATACCTTTTTATTGTTTTTAGTTCTTATCATATTATTTTAATCCTTAATTACTCTATTTACCCTTACATAGTAGAAACATATTTACCAAAAATACTATTCATAATAAAAAAACAACTGATTTATTCAAAAAATATGAACCAAATAATTAAAAATCTTGAATCCATTTTTTAATATTCACTATCTCGATGTGGTATTAATTAATATAAATATAAACCCACAAAATGCTATTTAAATTTGTTGAAAGAAAAATAATTTTTCAGGAATTAAATGAACTCACGTTAAATTCATGACAAGTAATCATAATTAAATGAATTTAAGTTCATATTGATCGATATGTGATGTATAAATTTCATTTAAATAATTACTTATTATTTTAATTAATTAATATTTAAATACATTATTTACTGAAAAATGTTTCCTGAAAAATGTATGTTATGCATAAAAATTAATTTACACCTAAATAAAGTATAATAAATATTCACAAGTAATTTATAATATAATATATTATTAAAGGATACATATGTTAATTTCATATCAAATTTAGTTTGTAATGAAGATTTTCAGGGAAAATAAATGACTAATTTTTCAAAAGTTGATATTTTCATTATTCACTGAAAAATAATACTTTTCAGAAAAATCCCAAAATTTCATACAAATATTAGTGTGATATGATTATTTAAAAAATGATATAAATTTTACAAAATAAAATTTCTCAATGTTCTAGATATTAATTATAATATTTTTTCAATTTAAAATAAAATAAAAATAATTTTTGAAGAAAATAATTTTTTGAATAAAATTACATTACAAAAAATTGAGTTCATATTTATTAATAATTTATCAATATATTTTTTATTTTCTAGGGAATTTATTTAATTTTTATTTGATTGACCATATTAATGCCTTCCATCTCAAAAATGTTTTTTATAAGTGTAACATTTAAATTATAATTTCAATGGTTCGGTAATGCTCAATGTTTTCAATTGTGTACTCCATTGAACATAGTGTTATTTTAAATTATTGGGTTTTACATTATACCCATTTAATAAATTTCATTCTCAAAATTTAAACGTGTCATCAATAATTAATTATTTTGAATTTTTAAATACCTATTTTTAAAATCCATATCATTTAATGGGTTAGTAAATCTTAATTTTGAAAAGATGGAAGGGGAAATATCAAGGCCATTTTGAGTAACACATAACCAGGTTTTGAAATAGTTTAACCTTATTGGGATGTAAAAATATGGGTATATAGGGGGAAATTAATGCCCAAATAATTAATATTAGTGATATAGAACATTAATTAGAATAAAGTGAATGATTATGAGAATGTAAATTACAAAAAAAAACATTAATTAATGAGTTGTTAAAAGGACTATCAATTCATTTGAAATGAAGGCAACATGATGATTTTTTGGTTTCAATATATTTTTCCATGTGAGGGGGATTTCCATTACTATCTAGAAAAAAACAAAAGGAAATATTCTTACATATAATGTATAATTTTATACATTAATAAATTTCTACAATAATATCATATTGTAATCATTATGTGGAGAATTAAAGAAGAATATTTCATGACGAAAATACAAAAATAACTTCTAATTGATCACATAATCCATAAAATTATAACAATATATTCATATTTTTTTTATATAATTACAAAATGTGGAATAAATACCACATAGAATGATAATATCCAAAATTTATAGACCATCATATAAAGAAATATTACATTAATATCTAAAATTAAACAATAACACCAAATGTTCATTATAGATCATTCCCAAAATAATAACTCTGTATTGAAAATGACCTCAATAAACTAAAAATTACAAAATGTTTTAACCTAAAATGCTCTCCAATTCCTTTCATCTTATAACCCTAAAAATGTAATAGTGTTATCATGAAATTATCCTTTTAGTTAAAACTAAGAGTTAAATATACCTAAAAATAATAAAAAATATCCCAAAATTTCATTAATCACCTTAAAATCCCATTTTTATAAACTATAAAGGGGATTTCATGTCTCTAAACATACAATAAACCATAATCTTATAAACACATGATAGAATCAATAACTCTTATGTTACCCTCACATAAAAACATATTAATAACCAATGTGATCTAAACCCTATTCTAATGAAAACTATTATAACCATATATCTATACTCATGGATTTGGTGATAAAACCATAATATTTACATTTTTGGATTCGATACAAATAAATATGACCCAATTTTATCCATCCAAAACAAAACAATTCAAATATTAAATATTGGATCACTTACATATTAAAAAATATTTTTGGTTTAGTGTTTTTGAGATTTAGGGAAAAAACTTTTCAGTGTGAACAATCCCACATGATATCTATTTTTCTCCCAAAACCATCTATTTATAAAAACATGTTTTATTCATTCATGGAAACATCCATATCTAAGGCATTAAAATTATTAAATACTCAATAAATACCATACCCTATGAAAAATCAATTGAAATCACTTCATGAAAAAAATCTCTTAAATGGAGATATGAAACATTATGTAAACCCATTATTCCATTTCTAAACCATGAGGTCATATAATTGAGTTTTTACTTTAATATATAAAACATTGAGATCAAATAATCATTTTCTTCCACATGAATTTAGATATAATGATTAATTTTTTTAATAAACAACATTATAATAAGACACAAAGGAAAAATCATAATCAAGAGGGTTTCTTAACAATACATGAGATGCCTTAAAATAAATTTCATAAAAACAAAACTTTTTACCTAAAAAGGGAATAATATTTCCTTTTAAATCATTATATTTCTTTTTTAAATAAAAATATTTCTTTGGAAACTAATTACCAAGAAGAGGTAGTTAACTTATGGAATCAATTTCATATAAATATTATAATCACTATTAGAAATGTAATAATCGACTTGAAAAATTCTAATAATAACTTAATAATAATGTGTCACATGTAATCTAAATCACTTTATAGATTGTATTGGAGAGATATTTCAAGATTACTCATCTTAATAAGCTATATTGGGATCATATATCACCATAAACAATATAAAATAACTATAAAATAATATTAACTCATGAAATATTTCATTTCTATCATCGTAGTCAAAAAAATATTCTTTTCACCCACAAGAAAAACATTTCTAAATAAAACAATATCTATTCCATTTAAAACCACTTTTATAAATTGACTAGAAAAAAGTTAAGTGATTTTTTTATATAAAAAAACCTGAATTTTTTTAAATAAATCCAAACATAAAATAATATTTTAGTTGATTTGAAAAACTGTTGACATTATCTACATTAAATTGAATATTCCATTTTTTAAATTTTATTTATAAAATATGTCAAATGATTCATTTCTATAACATTTGAAAAATTAAAAAGTGAAAGAAAATATTATATATAATTAATTTATTTCCTTATTAATACATCTATAAAATAATTTTTTGAATTAGGACATCGAATAAAAAGAATTTGAAAATAAATCTTTAAAACGTTTAAATTTGGGTTTTTTGGTAATGTTACCCTTACCTTGAGTATTACTATTCATGTAAGTTATTTATATCCTATATAATAAAATTTTATCAATTATTTAATTTCATAATAACCTTTTTATTGTTTAATATCTTATCATTAAAAAATTTATGTATTTTATTTCAATGACATATTAAATTACATAATTAGTTATGTCTATGTCGGGTGTTTTGAGGAAGTTCGACTAAGTAAAACCAAAAAATTCATCATGATTACCATGATCAGATAGATCATTATTCCATAAACTCTATAATAATAATCAAGAAATGATTATAATTTTTTTAAATTAATTATACATTTAAAAAAAGTAAATATTTTTTTAAAAAATGAATTCGGGTATAATCATAGAGATTGTATCCCACATGTGCACATGAGTAATAATTCTTTTTTTAAACAAACATGATATAATTAAGGGAAGTAATATTTTATATTTACATAATGATGATTATATGGTACATATAATATTTTATATTAAAATACACTTATATATACCATCCATGTGATATGGTGATGATAAAAAACCACATCACTTCGTGGAGGTGGTAATCCACACATACACATGACCAACATTATCATTTTTTAATGAATGGAAAGGTAAGAAGATATATTATATATCATATTTACTGAATTATAATTTTATCATTTAGATCATATATATACTTTAAATACATATTTATAACAATCCCCATGAGGTGGTGATGGAAACAAATTATTTCGGTTCGCAAGGGGGGAGTACACCATACATATGAATGATGATTTGATTTCCCATTTAAAGGAACTGGTGATGGATATATGGAATTACATTAGTTTGATAAAATCTTAGTATATGTAATATAATTATGTTTTTTTCAGGGTTATATAATATTTTAATGTGGTAAAAGAATAAATAAAACTATAACATTCGGTTAAAAGCTATACCTCTTCTTCAAACAACCTAATTTTATTTACACCTTAATCCCTCTAAGGTTGGTATTTTTTTAAAACAATATGACATATATTAAGTTATTATATATTTTTGGAAGGTATTTGGGAATTTATTATCTGAATGAATTGGCTGTTGATGAGTAGAGTGAAGTGGATATGAGGCGGGTTACCTTTTATAAGTGAGGGGCGAGGAACTCTTAGAATTTCTTAAAGTATTAAATTATTAAAATTATTTTTTAGGAAAAAGTTTCTAAAAATTATGAAATTTTTAATTAATTGTGATTATGAGTAAAAATACTATCATATAATAACATTGAGAAAGTTTATGTAATTTTTCACCATTATATTATTTTAACCAATATTGACCTTATTGATGATTACTGTGATATCAATGTTTTTTACTATTATTGGTTAAGATATTTATTATAGAATGAAAATTTACAAATTAAGGGACCATAATTTAGATTTTCAACCAAATACCATTCACAAAGATAAATATTTTATTTTTATTAATTTAAAATCATTTAATAAAATACAGATTTTTATAAAATATCATTAATATTATTTCTATAAATATTTGTTCAAGTTTATTTTAATTTGAATCAAGATAAAAATTTAATTAAAATATTTAATTTTATAAAATACCTAATATGTTATATATATATATATAATTTGTTTATATATTATAACTCCCCAAAATATTACTTCTAGAGTTTTTAAGAACCATTTATTTGGTTTTCAACTACTTTCAAAAAGACTATGTCCGTGTTGCATACACCATTAAGGTATTCATATGATCTATAACAATTAATAATAAATTATTTATTCTTAAAAAACCATTAATTTTCATTCATAACATATTTTATCCCTATGTGGACATAATAGAGAAATCAAAAAAAAAGAGGGTGACATTTTTTATATTTCATAACAAAAAATAATATGTAATTTTTCATGGAAAATGGATTATTTTTTAAAAAAATTAATATTTTATATTTATGGTCGCATCACACTCGTAAAATAAATTGAAGGAATGTTTTAGGGTTATTTTCAGTACCTATAATATTATTCTAACCTTAATTAACCCATTTACCCTCATTGAGGTGACCGATATTTACTATGGTTACTATCCCAAATGAAATAAATAAAAGGTCCCTATTTAAAAAGATTTAACCTCTTGATTAAAAATATGGAATACATTTCTGGGGAATCAATTTCTATAAATGAAAAAATAAATTTAAATTTTTTCCTAAAAAATGCGACGAAAAGTGGTTTTAGGAAAATATGAATTTTCATGAATAAGAATAAATTTCATTAAATTTAGAACTCATAATCATTATTATATTAGTTTAAATTCTTATATATTGACATATAATCTATAAATTTATTTTAAATCATTATTTACTATTTAAATTAATTAAAATGTAAATATATTATCAACTAAAAAATTGTTCTTTTTAGAAAATCCATTTTCAAGACTAAAATTAATGTTTTACCAAAATAAATTTTAATTATGATTTTAGTGTTTCCAATTGAATTTAATTTTTTAAAAGTTTACATAAATGAATTTTAGAAAAAATGAAAGTCATAATGGTACTTTTCAAATAAATGAAATTTCAATATAACAGAAAATCGATATTTTTGATTAACCATTGAAAAATAAGTATTTTTATAAAAAAGAATGTTTCACCAAAAGATAATATTTATACGATGAATTAAAATATGATATAACAATTATGAAATAAATTTTTTAAAATTTAAAAAAATTAATTATAATATTTACTCCCAAAAAGCAATAAAAAATATTTTTAATGAAATTATATTTTTAAGAATAAAATGGACTTAAAAAAAATTAGGTACTTATTTCCTAAGAATTAATAAATTAATATTTCTTATTTAAGAAGTTTTTATTTATTTCAAAATTTTATTAATCCAACTGATACTCACCAATTTAAAACCAAGTATATAACTATATAATTTACATAGTAATATTTCATGGTTCATTTAAGCTCAGTGTTGTGTGTTGTTTAAACTATCAAATATAATGTTCTTTTAAAATATTGGGGTATTACATTCTACACCCTTTAATAAATTCAATGATTTCAATTTCTTATTAGTATTATTAATAAAGGTTTTAGAGTTTAATTTTTGTAAACCGACATAATAAAAATGGTTAGTAAAAATCATTTAAAAAATAAGGGAGGGGAAATTTGAAGGTCATCGAGTGTAAAAAATAACTATTTTTCTATATTGGAGAAAATAATGGGATGTTAAAATATGAACATGGAGGAAAATATTAATGTTCTAATAATTATGGATACTAATATAGAAAATTTATTATAATAAAGTCAATTAATATAGGAAGGTCACTTACTATAAAACCATAAATCAATGAGGTGTGAAAAGACCACCGACACATTCGAAATAAACATAATAAGATTAAATTTTTATTTCATTATCTTGTTCTTAGAGTTACATAATTCCATTACTGTCTATTCTAAGAATATATGGAAATATACTTACTTGATAGTATAATTCCATGCTTTAATCAAATTCAACCACAATATCATCTTTTTATAAAAAGTATGAGAATTCAAGAAGCATTTTTCATTCATAAAACCCTAAAATTAACTTCTAATTGAACAAATAAATTTTCAAAGGATAACAACCAATTTTAATTATATGTTGATATTATATAAAAAAATTCATAAAACAAGGTAACATAATATCTGAATTGTATATACTTTCACATTAATACATAATACAGTAATCTTTAGAATTAAACCGTAAAACCAAATTTCTAATATAGATCAATCCATTATAAAAACATTATGCTCCAAATAAACAATATATATTAAAAATTAAAGAATATTTTATCCTCAAATGTTATCTCATACATTTTAGCTTATTTCCCCAATAATGTAATAGTATTAATCCAAAATAATCCTTTTTGTTATACCTAAGGGTTACATATACCTCAACCCAATAATATATATTCCGAAATTTCATTCATCACTATAAAATCCCATCTATTAAAACTTCAAAAGGGGGTATCCATGTGAAGTCCCGACCTGGGTACCACTCAATGGTGCCTTGTAGTAGGTATGAAACATGGCCTCAAGTACGCCTCCCCTTACACTAGAGGCATTTGACTAGTAGGGATGGCCTAGGGTGTGTTCATGGGGATACTATGACCATGAAACTAGATTGAAGAACAATAGATAAAGAGTAACAAGTAAATAGAAGAATAATATATAAATTGATGGAACAACGAAAATATACACTATAATGATAGAAACTATAACTCTCCATAGTATAAGTAGACATATAAATATAAGAAACTAATAATATTAGTCAGATAAGAACTGAATCAAACAAAAATGAAGATAATGTATGTCATGTTTCTAGAAAACATGAAAGAAGGTATATATGGAAGCATAAAATACATGGTATAAAAATAATCAAAAGGATAAAAAATATCCATCATCTCAAGTGCTGGCCTGGTCATCTACTAACAATCTCCATCCTAGTGCATGTAATCAATATCAGGTGTCCAAAGTGGGATGTATCCCATTATCAAGACATTCTGAAATATAACATGCCTCGGTTCCATCGGCAGCTTAGATAGGGTGTGAGATAAATAATAGTAAGCCACCACCAATGTTCTCTATTCGATCCATTCTATGAATATAAATTTAAAGTGTGATAGTGTATACGAAATAAAATAAGTACATTAATGTAAATACCCAGATTCTTACTCTAGCTTTAGCTGGTGTTTGAGTGTGTAATCATTCCATTAATTTATTCATTTGATTGGAAATTATATAATTAAGTCAAATGGGGTAAAATGGCACAAAAAATGTATCACGATAATAATGATAACAATAAAACCAAGATACATCCTGGAATAATGTATTTAAGATAAAAATAATAATAAGGGATCTAAGTTAAAATAAGGAATCCAGTATCGATGATAATAATAAGAGGGGATCCAAGGTAATAACCAAGGAATCCTTTAGGAAAATAATAATGAAAGAGGATCAAAGCTAATTATTATATCATCATTTAACTCTGGGGATGAGTCAACATAGAAATAAAAATAATACAAACTATAAAATGTCTGAGTGTATTCCATGGAGAATCACCCATGATATTCCACTGTAAATAGTTCTAACCGAGTCTAAGGATCTTCTCTAAGGTAAAACAAGGTTAGCATGACTCGGACCAATGGGGTGTATGCATGTCTCCTCATTTGTGTACACTTCATGATATTTCTAAGGAGTGTATCCATGGAATCCAAATTTCTATAAGATAGTTAAGGGATTCAACAAAATCTTTTTTAAAATATTCTAGTAGATAATGACCATATTCCATGGTGGGTATCTCCCATTGAAATTGTATCCTTGAATCAATATGGTGTCCTATGTGTGCTTATGGAATTCCCTTGAGTATACAAGGAGTACCTTATATGTGATAACTCTTATAAGGTTTAAAAGGTTCGTATATAGTAGGCACCTTATACTTATTCCACTATTTAAATTAGTCCATCTAATATTCACACATTTTGATAATTCAGTTGGTTCTTTCCAATACCTTCCATACCATGTGTAAATGATAAATAGTAAATGATACCATTGTATACATCATTTCCATATTTTTCTATTAGTTTCATTCCATTAACATTTTCAATAATTAGGAGGCGGTCTAAGGACATGAAACCCTATGCAATTAAATTACAATTTAACTAGGCCAAGTGATGTATTTAAATATACTTTCCATTTAATGTTATGAAGGTTAATTAATTAATTGGAACACTAACCTTTGAAGGTTCAAGTGACATCTATAATAGACAAGGTATAGTCAGTTTTAATTCTTAATTAATTTTATTATGGAAGGTATTTCCATTATTAGGGTCAATCCATATGACACCTGAATGTTGGAATAAATAAACCCATACGTGTTGAAAAGAAAAAATTGAGGTATCAATCCACAAATGGTTTAAGGTGTTGGGGTATCATCCAACAACGAGATGATTAGCGGTTATGATACAGGCTATTGAATATGATAATGATGATTAGAAAATAGGAATAAGAATTTAATAGGCATCACCTGATGAAATCCACCTACACACAATGACAGCAGTTTATAAAATGGAAAGACAAGATGGATGAGTCGTAGACCACCTAACATGAACCAATAACACCGTCTTCATCTAGAATCAGCATTTAGTTTGGATTATATTGGAAGAATATTGAACAATGGATCGATTCCCTAAAAATAAATAATATGATCCCACATCAGAATAGAGTCACTAAGGGAAAGGATAACGAAAAACCAAACTAATGGATCAAAGAGATTACCTAGAGGAATCTAACAAGACTGAAGAAGCTTAAATCGGGCTCCATATGAATGAATGGGATAAAAACCTATAAATAATCATTCATATCTATAATGTAATAATGGGGAGCCTCCCTAATTGAAAATTTTAGGAACAATGAAGGATGAGAATTAAAATTGATGTACGGGAATTTTGGTCATTTTACACCAATAAATATGGACACACGGTTGGCCAATCCATGTTCCAATCATGCATGACACGCTGTCTCATTGGGGGAACCTAATGTTCAGGCCTACACAGTTTGAGAAACCTTGTGCCAATAGTGCTAATTGATTTGATACATTTTTTTGTGATACCTGTAAGGGTGTGAGGCCCTCAGTTCACGATTTTCCCAAATCGTGTTCCAATCATGCATTTAACAATATCTTAAGGGGTATACTTCATGGTAAGGCCTAAATATTTTGAGAAAACATGTCACCACCATGAGGGTGGATCAACTACAATTTTCTAGGATTCCTTCATTGGTGTAAGGCCCATTGGTGCATGGTTTGGGAAAGCCATTTGCCCCGATTGACCCTCTGTCTTGCCCTGTATGGTTAAGAGATACCATGTAGGATAGTCCACACAATTTTTACTAACCATTCATAATAGTGATTTTCCCACTAATTGGGGTTTCAAGATCCGAACAACCCCAAGATACCAATTAAATAATGTTAACCCATTGGGAATCCATATTAAGTCCAACATAAATAATTAAACAGAATTTTAAAGGATCCTTATAAAAAACCATGTTCTTACAGTATTCCCACATAACTTCTCCAAAGTTCAATTTCCTAGGGTGGTGAAGCACTTTATAATGAAAAATAAGGCCACATGGCAGATACATTAGACTCCTATTAACAAGTCTCGTCCTGTACACACCCGTGCAACCATAGCACGATACAAAATGGATAGAGCAATGTTAGAGAGACATTGTGTTGTAGTCAACGATGATTATATGATAATTCTCAAGAGAATCATAAAAATCTAGTTCAACCACCTTGGATCAAAATTATGAGATATGTTGACATAATAAAATAAATTCTACGAAATTTGGAAGATGTTGTTCATGGAACTATACCTCGTAACTAGTTGAAAATTATAGGCAATTGGCCTGCCACTATCCCGAATCTCAATTGGCTGGAGATACCTAGGTGAAAAATTTCTTCTATTTGAATTCATATGTTCCCATGTTTAGGTGATACATGAGGAAAAAAATGGTCCCTCAATTCTAACTCCAAAGGTCATCAATAACGATCGAGATAAGAAATTATTCCTACACCGAGAGGTAGAGATACACTACCAGGTCCCATGTACTTTCTCTGAAGTATCCTTCATTTGATGATGACCTAGTATCACTAGTTCACATTACTATAACAAACATTGGGGTGAACAACACAACCAGGCATAAAAGACCTCTTAGGAAGGCATTTAAATTGTCACAAAAAAATTTATTAGATGAAAAATTGACGAGAAGGATATGGTTATACAAATGACTATTTAAATCAAGGAAGAATTCTCTGATAATTTACTATAAAACCTATAAAATCTGTTCCACCTAGCCATCAATCTGAGGGTGAAAAATATGCACTCAAAAGTAACAGTGTACCCATAGATTTCTATTACCCCTATCAGAAACATGAGTTGAAATGATCACCCTTATCTAAAATGAAATTATGAGGGACCCTATTTCCCATATGATCTCACAAATATATAGTTTTCCCATCTCATCAACTTAGAATATCTCCGGATATGAAGTATGTGGGATACATTCATCTGTCGATCAATGACTACCCAAAATACCTAACTACCTTGACGTGACAATTGTAAACCGACTACAGTATCTGTGGAAATATCTTCCTTTTTCCATTCTAGAAATAATAATGTTTTGAACAAGCTAGTGGGTTACTGGTTCCCCGCTTTCACACGATGAAAGATTCCACACCTAGTGATAAAATCTTATATTTGAAATTTCATCCTAGGACACCAACACTAGCATTACATATCTCAATAAATCATAGAGATTCCCCGATAAACCACCCACTAAAAAGTGTGGGACTCTCACATCAGTTCCTCTATAATATATGTTGGAACCCAGACATATCCATGTATACATAGGATGTTACTTCTATCTATAGACCAATCCTAAGGTGGATCATGAAAGGAAATAGTTTCTCAGAGAACCATGAAACAATGATATTAAAATCGACTATTCTTCACCTCGTCCAGAAAGGAAGTGGTAAATTTAATGGCTGGGAGATAATACTGATCATGAATCTCATTAAAATATAGATTAAAATCAGAAAAGAGTTCGATAAATATCCAATAATCATTGGCTTCCTGCATGGACTATGCATGAGTTTTATAACTATGTGCATCTTCCACTGGATTGCATTTTCCACGTGTATTGGAAAGATAAAATTTGAAACAAAGAAGATATTAAACCCACATCTGCAATATTAGATTCAATTCACACTAATTAAAGATTTATTTCAGGTTCTTATTGTGCATATACCCTACCAATCACACTCCCATTTGAGAGTGTCTCCATCAACATAAGGCACAAAATTTATTTTGTAGCTCTATATCATGTTCTGGGGAAATTCTCTCATGATTTCTCAAATACCAAGATCTGTACCTAATGACTATATCCCCCAGCATCATCACTTATCAAAAGGTGATGCCTGATGTATAATATAAAATTGTATATCCTCCTCCATGCTTAGTAAGAACCATGATAAGTTCTGAAACAATCCTTCCATTCTGCTCTTGAAAGGATTTATCACACTCTTCTGACCACATGAACTTAACAACATTGTTTTTAAGACCATTAATAGGTGAAGTAAGGAATGAAAAGCCTTGTATTAAATTATTTTAGTATCCATACATCCTCAAGAATCTCTATATATAAAAAATTATCTTGGGTTGTTTCTATGTAAGCAGAAAACAATCCTTTTCAAGGTTAACAAACACCCATGATTCTTAGATAATATATCACAAGAAGTGAACTTTTTTTATCTAAAAGTGGAACATAAAAGTCTTGCAATAATGATAATTATCTCTTGGTGTATTTAGTACAATATCAAGATTCATATCTTGGTCAATATGAGTCTATGAATACCCTAATAAGCAGTCCATTGAGACAAAAAAATAATCTAGATAGGGATGGAAAATCCTATACATAAAATCCATGAAAACGATGGGTGTGGTTGTAATATTTAATGAAATAATGAGATACTCATACATACAATACATTATAAAAAAATAAATATGTGGTATGTTTAAAATTCAAACATTTACCTGATGATAGCTCAATCTCATGTTTATCTTCGTGAATACCATATATCCATGGAGATTTTCAAAGAGATAACAAATTCAAGGCATTGGATACTAGTTATTAACCATAAGATGTTTTAACTATCCGTAATCCATACATAAAAAAAGTCTCTCATATGCTTTCCTAGTATAAATTGTGTGTGAACCCTAGCAAGAAGCACTGGGTTTAATAAAACATTTAGACTACAAATCCCCTAACTATCACATAAGCTTATGGAGCATAGTAGGTGGAATACAATAGTGAAGAATGGAAATTGCACTTACTCGTGTAATGAGATAAATTGTAAAATCTACCTCTCTATGAGGAGGAAGGTGAGAAAAATTATTTGGTAATACACCCCTAAAATGATATAATATTAGAAGAAATTCTAAGAGATGTATTCCCTACTCCTCCATGAAGATACTAGAAATATGGGTGATCACACCACCCATCCCATTATACTATTGTTCAGATCTACTAGTCTAGATATTACACTCACCCTAATAAAGGTAAATGATGACCTGTAGTGATGTAGACAATAACTTATGGAGATATCAATCCCTAAGGGTGTGATAAATAACCAACTAGTATGTTCTTATAATGAAACCAAAGCCTTTCATCTAAAGGAAAAAGTGGTCACATAAGAATGGATCACTTCCAACCTCAAGAGGATATTACCTACACTGTCCTATCCACTATGATCACAATCCGAAAGGTTTTTCTAGGTTTATCACCCCATAGTAGTTCTGAATTTCCATCTTGATAAATTCCATATATGATAAATAGATAAATAGTGTGAATAGCCTAAATTTAATAGAGAATATAAAATAGTGAAGGACACTTGAATAGTACCTTATAATATCAACAATCCTCTATTAGGATCCTCAGGTAGCATCTATAAAGAATGTTACTAACTTGATCCATGGACCATTGATATATTTAGAACACCGTAAGAAGGTCCACATTGCAGGAGATGATAATATGATGTTTGGATACCATGAACATGAACACCTGATACGGCTGTCCTACTGATTATAGTCTAACTCCCTTCCTGATGTGGCATAAAATATCATTCTACTGTGGACACAACTAGTGCATATCATCTTTGACTCTAACTAAATGTAAAGTCCTAAAAGAACATCTAGAGATTCCAATATGAACACAAGCACGACACTTAAGAGTGTCTTTATCATACTGAGGATTTAGATGGACAATCTATCCACACAATTGACATATAATAGAGTTCCCAATATGGTTACACTTACCACTACTTTTCGAACAAGAATCCTCAAGGGAATGCTTACTGCAACAAAAGTAACTACTTCACTATCGCGAAACTGGACCTCTATTCCAATAGAATCCCCTTACCTAAGGTCTATCTTAGTAATAAGGGCATGGTACATGATCTAAAACAGGTATGAAGGAAGAAGTCATTAATGTGAATATGGATGACATAAAAAATACCATACTTGATGATTATATCATGATATACTATATCATCGATTAGAAGTTGTGAAAAGAAATTAAATATGCAAAACACATTGAATAATCCATGAATACAATATCACACTGATCTTGGTGAATGAACTCTCTATATTTCTCATCTCTCAGCATCTGAGTAATCAATTGATTAAAAAAGGAAGTCTTAAAATTATCCCACACTATGAATTGATGATGATTATCATGGTAAATCACATCCCACCAGTTCTGGGATGATTAACACAGAATATATGTGGAATTATAGACCCTCCCCTCTGTAGGAATCTCTTGATTCTAAAAAATAGATAAATTGGATTCCATTCATGATACAATATTCTATGGACTAGTATCCCCTGAAAAGATGAGAGGTTTCTACTTCTGGAACTCACATGTCAGATCATCCACTGTATGTGCATGTCGGGGAGCACACTTCAATGGCTACATCAGATGTAGGGAACTCTCTTGATACTGAGCATGAATGCCTCAATTGGTATTACTTATGGTAAGTCTTATGGCTCATGGACCACCATCTATAGAGCATGATCTTCACCACAATCTGGGTGCATGATACTAGTATTTCATGGTTGAATAGGCCTTGAAATTCTTAAAAAATTACTTATATTAAGATTGGTAATATCTAGAATCACTAGTGGGAGTATAACATAAGTATAAGGGCTCACTACCTAAGATACTACCCCAACTACCTACTTAGGATTATAAGGGATTGGTAGGTTATGGAGTATAATTTATTAGGGTTATAGTAGACTAAGGCTCAACTAAACATTTCCTATCCATTAACTCGAAACCATTTCATTTCACTAGTCTAGATTAACAATTTTTTATTTTCATTCCCTTATTACAAGAGATGATTCAAAATCGATCGTTGATACCATTGAATAAGGGACCATAAAACTTATCACTAAAATTGAAACTAATTTAATTTCCATTTAAACGTATCTACATTTTGTCGTAGAATGTAACATATAATGTATAGCAATGGCCCAAACCATTACACCCCATCAATTTTTAGGAAATATCTTGTTTTAGGTGTATAAGGGAGTCATGTTGACTCTTTTCGAACACCACAAAACATTTCTAGTTTTCCATGTTTTACAATGGTTACTAACCGGGGTGGTGTCACCATAGTGTTGATACCCTGATGGTGTCACCCTAGAAGTGTCACCCTGACAGCGTCACCCTAGTGGTGTCACCCTGGTAGTATCTTTTGATGGTGGTGTTTCACCATTACTGTAGCTCGTGCTGGCATTGTTTCACCCAGGCGGTCACTCGTTGGCAGTGGATCATTGGAGATTTCTCGTCAAGCAGTGCCTCATCCAATTATTCCTCATCTGGTAGTGTCTCTCCTGATGGTGTCTCACCGATGGTGGAATGTGGTTCATCCTAGTAGCACCTAATCTAGTGGTGCCTCTTGTATTGTTTTTCCAGCTTCTTCTAGTTTTCCCTTTTAACAAATTTTTTGACATAAAATTATTTTTATACCTTATTTGAACAGTTTTTAGCATGATTCTAAGCCCATAAATCCTATATTTAATTTAATAAGAGTTCATGAGATTTTAATTATTCAAAACAACTGGCCTTGACTAGATCATCCTTTATTAGGAAATAAAAACCATATCTAAAACTGTGGGTCTTTTGATCTTCAGAAATCTAAGATACCCTTAATCCTTATTCTTTTTTCTTGCATTATAAATATATGGGATTCATAGAGTACTTATACTGTTAGGAGTCGTTCGTTATTTCTGTATCTTTTGGTTTATGTTTCCCTTGTGTCTTCCCCACTACATTCATGCCCCTATTTTGGTGCAACATGGAAGCACTGATCGCTCTTCTTCCAAGTATGTTTTCCTCCATCATTAATAATTATTCCTCATGCGGGGTGGGTATAAGGGTATTTTCATTTTGGAATATCTTTAAATTTGGATAAATTAAGATAATTGAATTGGTTTAAGATTAATATATAGGGGGTTGGGAAAAGTGAAACATTTTTTTGATGTGTTTTTGTTTTTAATGATATTTTCCTTTGTATAGGATAACTCCCCACTAAAAATCATGGTCATTGGAGGTCCTTGTTAGTGCATGAGATAGTTTATGAGATTCATGTTTTTTGGGTTTTTTTAATCCCTATGTATAAATGCTAGTAAACCATGCACATTCGAATAATAAATTGATTCCCTAGGATCATATAATTCCTTTGGTAACCCAAAACATTTTAAGTGGAATAAAATAAGGGGCGACTTATTAAATATGAAATTTTGTTTTCCTTGGTAAGTGAGCTGATGTGATGTGTGTAATTGAAGTGGTTTGTGTGTATGGGGGGAAGTGGATGCCACATGTTTGTGTAGTGGGGCTGTGATGGGTGTGGTGTGATTATGAAACAAGGCTGTGAAACTGTTGATCTGTGCATATGTTGCTGGATATGGTTGTAAGTTGGGGGTTTGTTTTTTTTGTATGGTAGTTTGGGAAGGATGAAATTAAAGAAGGAAAATAGTGGTTGATATGGGTGCTTCCCCATTAATAATAGGCAAAAAACATCACCCCGTATTTATAGGTCATGGTATGATGTGTCTTTATGGTGAATTGAATTAATTTACCTTGAATGATACTATGTTTCATAGTTTCCATGTAGTGATAGAATGAATAAATAATTTGTTTATAAAGGTTGTAGTGATTTTTATTGGTTTGGTTTATAAGATGGATGTGGTTAATGAAATAATAAAATGGTGATTGTGTGATTAAACATGGTTTATTCTATATAATAAAATGAATGGTTTTTGAAAATAGTTGTAATTTGAAGCCTTGTGTTTTTATCAAAATTGTCACCTTCTGAAATGATGGCTATAAAAAACAATATTTTCATTTAGAGGTGGTAGAAATGGTGATAGTGTTGTGAGTTTGTTTTTTCTCGAGAACCCCTAGGTTAGGTAGGTGTGTTTGATAATATACATATACGTGTATATTCTTGTGATTTCTATTCTCATCCCACCCACATTTATCACTATGTTCTGAACACCGTCATTGTATTTTGCGTGTTTTCTTTCCCAACATCCCAGTGGGAGGATGGTTGTCTGGCCACACACTCTTCCCTACATCCTCTTCCAGTAAATGGTGACCCATGTTTGTTTGGGTAGTATATGATGAGTTGTGGTTTCGCTGGTGTCTTCTAGATGAGTTGTGATGTTTTATGCTAGGTTTCTTTGGGAAAGGTTGTGATGTTCTTTTGATCAAGTCTTTATGATGAGACATAATGTGGTGTGAGGCCCAGGTGTGTGTGGGAGGGATGTGTTGTGAGGCCGAGGTTTGTGCAGGAGGGATGTGTTTTTAGGCCCAGGTGTGTGCAGGAGGGATGTCTTGTAAGGCCATGATGTGTTCTGGTGCGATGTGTTGTGAGGACTAGGTGTGCGCAGACGATATGTGTTGTGGTATATTCAGAAGTGGTGTGTGCTCAAGGACATTTCCCATTGGGGCGTGAGAGTTGTTAATCAGTCATAAATATGTGAGGGGTACCCTATCATCTATGTTATGATTTGAGTTACATATTGAGTGTTCCTTGGTGAGGTTTGGATAGTTATTATACCTGTTTAGGTGTTGTTTGGTTCTTTTGTTTTCTCACAGGTGAATTAGTATGCTTCTCTCATATGTGAATGAGAGACATTGGGTTTCCTTATAATTATACTTGAATACTCACCCTACGTATATAAAACTGCTTTCAATTTTCTAGTAGGATTTCATGGACCATTCTAAGAATTACTATCTTAGACCATGGGATATTTTCTATGTCACTGCTTATCATTATTTTTTGTATTTACTTGGGAGACTCTAATTGTATGATTTCTATTTATACAAGCATCGTGGGATGATTTTTTGATTTTTCTTTTATGTTATATCATGGAAAATTTGTGGGTGATTCTTTTTATCTCATGATATTATTTCATATAAATGGAAATTCCTCCCATATTTCATGATTAGTACACTATTGACACTATTCGCTAACCTAGGTCCGACTGGTGGTGGGACTCTGGGGTCATTAACACCCTTTCATCATTTCAATCCATGTAGGGGCATATTTGGAGGGAGGGGTTATTATAGAGTGGTATAAGAGGTGATGGTTGAGTGAGAGGATGGATTTTGGAGATATTAATATTAAGGATTTCAAGGGGTGGTGTGAAAAAGGTATAGTTGACCTTGCTGAATGAGATATTCTAGGGAGACCGATTAGGACACAGAATTTTAGGCCCCCCTGTGATCCAGTGAACGAGCTCTAATATTATTTAATGAAAACGTGATGTGGACTAACATGTAGGGTAGAGACCTAGGAAAGGTACATGAATCATATTTAACTGTGTATTTTTTGAAATGGGTTGTTTTGGGTAGGTAAAATTGGATAAGATAAAAAAAATAATTAGAATAAATCTTAATGAAAATTATATACTGGTCGGGCTTATAAAATCTTTGTTTACCTTTCAATTATGGCTTCTGTTCATCATCTTCATGTGAATCATGAAGCTGAGGTTCATTAGGCTAATCTGGTTGATCAAAAAATGGTTGATCTGGTTGAGTAGGATAGACAATGGAAGAGGACATTTCACGCGTTCTAGTGGCATGATGTGGTAAAGTACGAGGGATGTGTTTTATACGTGCAGATAGAGGGATAGGTGGAGGAGTTCAAGATCACCTTCAGTTTAATTTGGGCCCTAACAGGGTACTGGGTCCTTCTAGAAGTCATGAAGATTCCGAAATTTGAATTTTATTGGGGGACACATCATATTGGTGAGAAAATTGAAATAGATTTTTTTTTGGTTGACATACAAAAGGAGTTCTGGTCATAGTTCCTTTCATAAAACTTGAAGGGTGAGAAGAGGTAGGAGATAATATGACTTAAACAGGGGAGTATGCTAGTGTTAGAGCTGGTAATCATGTTCTTGGACCTTTTACATTTTCCCCTATACCATTTTCTAGATTAATAGTCTCGTGCAAGATGTCTGGAGGCAACACTTCATCCTTCTATCCAGTATGATGTAACTCGTTTTACATTGCCAATGTATTAAGAGGTCTAGACTAATGTGAAGGTGATCAAAACGATACAATCATGAGGAGTTCTACTATGAGGGGGGTGGTATAATAGTTCTTCCAGGGGTAGAGTTTTTTGTGAAATGTCTCAGGCGCCAGAAATATCGAGGTTTTGACTAGTTAGAAGATGATCTCAAGAGATTCCCTTTTGACCTTCTGGTCTCTGTGACTTTCCTATGGTCTTGGGGACGATGTGTTTTTTCTGTGGTGTTCAAATCCATCTTCATAACTAGTTTTCAGTGGCTACTTGAGCTCCATTTGGTGAATGTGGATAGTCATAGCATCAACCTCAGTGAGGTTTTCCTGTGATACCATTCCAGCAGCAGGGTTAAAGGAATTTTTCTCTATAAAGGGGACATGTATCAAGTAGTGGCCAACCTAAGGATTCTCCTTAGTGTCATTTAACATGACTAGAGCATGTCTATGGAGGTGGTCGTCAGTAGAGATATAGAGGAGCTGGGTGTAGTTAGTTGCACACAGTGGAGGCAGTAGTTCTAAAGGGGTTATAGATCGTCAGAGGAACAATATGTTTGTTACCACTTTTTGTGTGTGATGTGATCAATTTAGGGGATTTACACTACATTGTTACAAACTCTCTATACAATGGTCTATGACTAGACATAAAGTGGTCAACCGTTCCCCTGGTGTTTAGTATTCTAGTCAGTGGATAGACCATCTATTTTGATGTATGTTGTGGGTGTAGACTAATAATGGGACCACATCAGTCCCATGAGAATCACTTATTGAAACAGATGGAGCCATATGATGTAATTCTCAACATTAGCTGGTTTTATTTTTTACATGCTGTTATTGAATACTTTCATCAGAGAGTTGTGTTTTTGGATGTTTATGGCAAGTGTGTGGTTTTCGTCGATGAGTAGAATTGTTTGGTGGGAAGTCACCATGTAGATCCCTTTATATCATTACTGGATGAGTTGTTAGTGGAATCAATGGAATCTATTAATTTAGAGTTTGTTAGGGACATTAGATAATTCCGAGATGTTTTTCATGAGGAGGTTGTTATGCTACCTCTATGACGCGATGTTGGGATTAGAATACACATATAGCACAATGTTTCTTTGATTTTTATGGACCCCGATCATATGGAACCTTATTAGTTGCAAGAGTTGAGGGATTAGATAGTTGATCTGATTAAAAAGTGTTTTATCATGCCTAGTGTATCTCCATGGGCTGCTTCAGAATTATTCTCAAAGAAAGAAGTCAATGGTTTGAAGTTGTGCAATGACTTTCAGAGGTTGAATTAGGTGATGGTCACAAACTATAACCCTATTCTGAGAATATATGATCTCTTTGACTAGTTGATTGGGGAAATTTGGTTTTATAATATTGATATGTGGTCTAGATATCACTAGTTTATGGTGATAGAGAGTGAAATATTGATGACTACCTTCAAATGTTGGTATTGGAACATCATGTTTTTAGTCTTTCCCTTCAGTGTTATGAACACACCAACCTTGTTCACGTGACTCATGAACTCCTTCCTCCTTGAATTCGTGGACCATTTCTTTTTCATATTAATTGATTATAACTCAATCTACTCAAATTCTGGGGGGAGAACACCGATCATCTCAGAACCATCTTGAAGGTTAATCAACGCTACCATCTCTATGGATGGTTGTCGATGTTTTCTTCTAGAAATTATAGGTGAATTCTGTTATTCATGTAGTGTCTCCGAAGGTTGTGGTAGTAGATACATTTAAGGTTGATGTAGTTGTTTACTATACCATACCCAATAATGTGGAAAAGGTTCACCGTACCCATTGTCTTACAGGAACTTATCATACGTTCATATCGGATTTATCTCAAGTAGCAACCCCATTAATGGAATTTACTAGGATGGAAAAGGAATTTTGGGAGTGGGAAATTTCAAGAAGAATTCAGTTACCTATAGGGGAAGTTTATTAGTGATGCAGTGCCCCAGTTTCACAAGGAAGGGTTGATGTTCGAAGTATTTGGTGATGCTTCCCATATTTGTGTGGGATACTTGATGATTTCGTAATGAGCATTGATCTTTTATGGGTCTATGAGGTTAGATCCTCATGAGAATAACAATGCCACCCATGATCCAGTTCTAGAAATGGTGGTTTTTTTATAAAGTTGTGGTTACATTACCTCATTGGGGAGCGCTTTGTGGTCTTCACATATCACAAGATCTCTAGGTATATCTTTTCCCAGAATTCCCTAAAAATGTGAAAATGGAGGTGGATGGGGTTTATATTGGACCATGATATTGAGATCTCCTAAACCCCAAAAAGGGGACGTTCAAGGCCAATTCTTTGTGCATGAATTCATAAAAGGATGTTTTTTAGGAATATGTGGATTCTTTTAAAGTGATATAGGAGTTGGAATCCTTAAACATGAATTTAAGAGTGGATGGTGGTAATCACTATTTGTTTTAGTTGATGGTGTGTTATTCTATGATGCATTAGGTGGAGTATTCCTAGTAGGGAGACATAGAGTAATAGGTCCAGCATGATCATATTGCCCATAGTGATGGTCAGAAGGGATGTTCGGAGAATGGTTGGAATTGAATGTGGTTTCTTGAAAAACTATTTATCCCAGTGGTAATGCATGATGGAGTATTTAGTGAGCTTCATAAATCATCATGGTCAGTACACCAAACAGTTTCCAATATGTACTGTGGCATGAAGACACGGTTTTGGTGGCCGAGGATTCAATGGTAAGTTGCATATTTTGTGGAAAATTACTTGGTTTTTCCACACGTAACGGTCGGGAATCATGTTCCGAGTTTTTTTTTTGTACCCTTTTGATTTTCCCAAGAACAAACGGGATGACATATTGATGGAATTAATCACAAAGATACCCATAGATCTGGTAGGATGTGATGTATTATAGGTGATCATAGATATGATATTGAAATATTATCACTTTATAGTGATCAAGGAGTTGTGATCAATGGATTATTTTTCTAAGAAAAATGTAGATAAGGTGGCGTAGTTGAATGATGTTACGAGGCCTATTCTCTTGGAGTGATACACACAGTTTAGCCTATGAGTATGGATTAAATGGAAGAATTATTTTTTCACTCAATTACGCCTTAGTACTAATTTCTCCCCTTAAATAAATAGACAGACGAGATAGGCTATCCAGATGATGGAGGATATTCTACAGGTATGCGTCTTAATATTTTTTGGATCTTGGGTTTGACACCTACCCTTGGTAGGGTTTTATAAGAATATCATCTATCACTATTACATTTCCACAGATCCATTTGAGGCTTTTTATATAATAACATATCATTGTCTATTGTTCTAGACAAAGATTAGGGAGACAACCATTCATGGTCTGGATGTGGTGCAGAGCATGACTTAGATGGTTCATCGTGTTCTTGAGAGGAAGAAAGTAGTGCATGATCAGCAGAAGTCTTATTCCAATAATAGGTGGATTCCCTTGGAGTTCTATGTTGGGGACCACATGTTCTTAAAGGTTTCTCTTCGACATGGGAAGAAGAGGTTTGGAAGAGGGAGTAATCTTTCTTAGAGGATTGTTGGTCCCTTTGAGGTGTTGGGGTGAGTTGGAAAGGTGGAATAATAGTTGGAATTTAAACCAAAGTTAGAGAGAATACACTATGTTATTTAGGTTTCTCTACTTCGTTAATATCTTCATGAAGACTCCAATTTCATTAAATTGGGAGAGTTAGATATCTTGGATGAAATGATGTTTTGGGAGTGGACTATAAAGATCCATGATCATTGAGAGAAGACACATTGTGGATGGACCATTCATTTGGTTTGTGTGTTTTGGAGGCATGTTGTCCATGAGGAGAGTACATGGGATTAGGATATGTATATTTAATCAAATTACATGGAGTTTTTTCAATTTTTCCATGTTCTTTTCTTATTTATAATGAGATGATTGATCCTTGTTGACTATGAGATGAGCTATTTTCCTTGTCTTGTGACATGTTTGATATGTTTTGTGATGAATTACTAACAAATGAAAAGGGGAGGACGTGATCCATAATCAAGATTCATTAACTTTGATGCGATTAAACCCATGTTGGTGAGTCAATGCCACCCGGAGCAGATAATATCTTGACATAGAAGACAAAATTTCTAGATTTGTGTGTATGAGACAGTGTGGTTCATTTCTGCGATGTGTTTAATGTTCAATTGGGTTGATATTTCAACAAATATGATGATAATTCATGGTTGGAAGATTTTGTATGAGGTGGTATTTGATGGACATTTTTCCACTCCATCTTTCAGAAAATACAAGGTGGTCAAGTGTTGATGAGTTATGTTGACAACAATGTTTCACATGTAATGAGATCCTTGAGAGGTATATGTGGGGATGGTTTTTTGGACCCATAATATCTTGACCATTGGGTTGGTTTTGAATTATCTAAGATTATAATAGTTTGAGAGGAATATGATTTAATGGCCTAAGCCACTCCATCCCATTACATTTTGGTAAATCTTGTGTTTGAGGTGTCATGGGGATTCAAGGTGACTATTTTCATACACATAAAAAAAATTACTTGATTTCAATGTTTTCCAAAGGTTTATCACTCTGGCGGTGTATAAATAGTAGTGTTATCCTGGAGGTGTCACCATGGCAGGGTAACCCTGGCAGTAGTTCGGGATGGCGGGGTTTCACCCTGGCGGTAGCTCACACTGGTGGAATTACACCCTGGTTATTTCCTATGAGTGGTGGATCACTGCTAGCCTGTCATCTAGTGGGGCCTCATCCAGTGGTGCCTCATCTTGAGGTGTCTCTCCTAATGGTGTCTCACTAAAATTTGTTGGAATTTCATCATAACGGTGCCTCATCCAATGGTGCCTTGTCCAATGGTGCCTCATCCGGTGGTGCCTCATGTAATGTGTTTCCATCTTCTTCTAGTTTTCCCTTTTGACGCATTTCTTTGATGTGAAAAGGTTTTCATACCTTATTTCAAGGTATTTGAAACCTATTCAAAGCCCATAAATCCTATGTTTAATTTCCTAAGAGTTTAGGGTATTTTAATTGTTCATGATGTGTGGTCTTGAATAGATCATCTTTTATTGGGAAATCAAAACATTATCAAAAACCGTGGATCTTTTGATCTTAAAATAGTTGAGATACACTGAAGCCTTGTTCTTACTTCTTTCTTTCTCTTGATATAGGATGTCTAGATTACTTATTATAGTAGGTGTTATGTGGGAAGGCTACAACTTTTGGATCATGTTTCTCTAGTTTTTTTCCTGCTGTATGAACACCAATATTTTTGGTGTAACTAGAAAGTACCGATCACTCTTCTTCCAAGTAGTATTTCTATTTTATTTATTTATTTTTCATCTTACGGTTTGGGTATATAGATATATTAATTTTTAATGTAGTTTAATTTAGATTAATGAAGATTACTGAACCAATTTAAGATCAAAATATGGGGGGTTAGGAAAAGTGACACATGTTCTTGATGTGTTTTTTATTGATATTATACTTTTTATGGGATAACTACCCATGAAAAATAATGGTAGTTAGAGGTAATTATTTTTACAAGAGATATTTTTTGAGATGAAAGTATTTTATTTTTACTGAATTCTTATTTATAAAATCTACTTAACCACATATATTTTACTAGTAAATGAATTCCCCATAATCATATAGTTTCTGTGATAACCACAAAATTTATAAATGGAATTAAATAATGGATTCCTTATTAAATATAAAAACATGTTTTCTTTTGTATGTGAGGTGATGTGATGTGTTTAATTGATGTGGTTTGTGTTTATGGAGGGATTTGGATGACATATGGTTGTGTATTTGGGCTATGATGGGTGTGGTTTGATTATATAGTAGGGTATACAAATTGAAGATCTGGGAATATGTTGATGGATGTGGTTATGTGTTTTGGTTTCTTTTTCTTGGTATAGTGGTGTGGTTATGATGAATTTGAATAAGTTATTTAGTGGATGGTATGGGTTCTTCACCAGTAATAACATGCATAAAAATTCACACCATATCTATTGGTCATGGTACACCATGTATTTAATTTGAAGTGTGTTAATTTACCATGACTGTCCCTGTATTTCAAAGTTTTCCTAGGTATTTATGGAATGAATAAATAATTTTTTGATAATTTTTGGAGTCACTAGGGTCGGTTTGGATAATAACATGGAAGTGGTTAATGAGATTTTAAAACATTAGTCGTGTGATTAATCATGTTTGATGATAGATAATTAAATAAATCAGTGTTGAAGATAGGGGTAATTTGAAGATATGTTTGTTTATCAGGATATTCTCTTTCTCAATTTAAGGCTGTAAATTTTAATACATCCATTTAGAGGTGGCATAAAATGAGAAAGTGTTATGATTTTGTTATTTTCTTGAGAACCAATAGAATGGGATGGAGTGTTGGATACTACACATATACTTGTACATTCTTGTCATTTCTATATTCACACCACCCAAACTGAGTAATATTTGATGAACACTTTAATAATCAAACAAGGGGTGTATATTCCAGCATCACGGTGGGAGGATGGATAGATGTACACCCTCTCTTCCCTACTATCTATTCCAGTAAATGAAGTCACATGTTTCTTTGGGCATGATGTGATGAGATGTGGTGTCCCAGGTCTATTCGGGATGAGTTGTGATGTGTTGTCCGATGTGTCTTCATGTGGACTTGTGATGCACATTCCCATGTTTCCTTGAGATGATGTGAGATGTGTTTTGAGGCCTAGGTGTGTATTTAAGGGATTTTTTGTGAGACCCTGGTGTGTACGGGTGATATGTGTTGTGAGGCCCAGGTATGTGTGGGATGCATGTGTTGTGAGGCCCATGTGTATGCAAGAAATATGTGTTGTGAGCCTGTGGTGTGTGTGGGAAAGATGTGTTGTGAGGCCTAGATGTGTGTGGGAGGGATGTGATGGGGTATATTTGGAAGATGGTCGGAGTGTAGGGATGGTTTTCGTTGGTGTGTGAGAGCATCTAATCAAAGTGAAAATGGTGTGGGGTAACCTATCATTGATGTGATTTCTATTATATTACATGACCATAATTGTTTTTATTAGTGTGCATTATTGAGGTTGGGATGGTTAATATACATGTTTTGGTACTGATTGGTTCTATTATCTTCTCATTAGAGAATTAGCAAACTTTTCTCACATGTACATGAGAGACCTTGGTTTTTCTAGTGAGTATACTTATATGCTCACACTATGTATTTAAAAATACTTTTTGTTTCCAAGAGTATTTTATTGACCATGCTGGGAGTTTCTAGCTCAGATGTTCAGATAGTTTTTGTGTCACTACATAGATTTTCATTTGGTATTTTTATTTAGATAATCTTATTGTATCAATTATATATATACATTAATTATGGAAGGATTTTTGGAATTCTCTTTAATGTTATGTATTGGAGTTTTTGTTTATGATTCATTATATCTCCCTATCTTATTTCTTATAAAGGGTAATGCCTCCTATATTGTGAGATCAGCACACCCTTGGTGATATTGTCCAACCCAGGGCCTGCTGGAGGTGGGTATCAGGGGTCATTATCTCTCTTTCTTCATTGCTCGACCAAGAGGGGTATCTTTGGAGGGAGGGGTCATGACATGTATGATGACCCGGCTCATTAAATTACCCTTCCAACCCACGAGGGCCTATACACCTCATGAATTGAACATAGAAACCAAACAATCATTGTTAAATATTATCTCATGCAACAAAAGCTTCATATATGAAATGGGTAGAAGATGTTATCAGCACATGAATATATATAACAATCATGGATCACTGAATATTAATAAGAAACACAAGAAATTAATGTAGTAGAATGCAACTATATGGTATGAAATATGTGTGTCATATAAATTATAAGTTCCTATAATGATGCTTGCGATAATTTTCATTGAACTCATCTCATTAGATCAAGGATAAATATCAATAAGTCATATTAAAGACAAAAAATCCCTTGAAACACCCAATTGTGAATGCATGTCATCTATTATAAGAAAAATGTAGAACACCAATTCGTTATTTCATGAATTTACCCTGAATGTGTGTTTGATAATCCAAAGCATGACTTATATCCACATCCCAAAACATTCCCAATATCCTATCATTTTTATGAAAATATAATGAAAATAAAATAATGCTCTGATGCCAATTTTTGATGTCTCGGCATGGGTGCCACTCAAAGGTGACCCAATGTCAGATTTCCACATAGCCTCAACCACACCACTTCATATTCCAATGAACTAAATCATATTCAATTGATAGTAATTTATGAAATTTCTCTAGAAAATCGGAAAGAAGGTACACATGGAATTAGGTAATAAATACTATAAAAAAGAATAAAAAGGAAACCAAAAACTATCTATCATTCTGAGTGCTGGATCGATCATCTTATACCAAGATCCATCCCAGAAAATGTAATCAATATTAGGTGTCAAAAGCTGGAAATTTACTCTAATCAACACACACAAATATATAATGTACCTGAGTACAATCAAATTCCTAGATAGGGTGTGAGATACATCACAATAGGCCACCACCAATGATTTCTACTTGATCCAATCTAGGAATATAAACTGATATTGTGTAGGTATATATGAAATTTAAAAATTATATAAATTTAAATACCCAAATACCTGGTACATCATTAGCTGCTGTTAGAGCATGTAATTTTTCCCTTAATTTATTCATTTGAGTTTATTTTAAATAATTTGCTCATGTGAGGAAAACCAATACTAACATTGTTTCATGATAATAATTACAATAAAGGATCCAATGTATAATAAAGAATCACGAACCAGTAATAATAATTAGAGCGGATCCAATGTATAATATGGAATCCTATGTTAATGATAATAATAATAATAATAATAGAGTATATAATGTAATAACCAAGGCATGCATGAGGATAATAATAATGAAATATGATAAAATATAATAACCAATTCATACTTAACCTCAAGGGTTGAGAGAACCCAGTACTAACATTCATCCTGGCTATAAAGGTTCTAAGTATAATCCATGGGTCATTCCAATTTAAATAGATATAACCAACTCCAATGATCTCATCCAAAGTAAAATGGGGTAAGCCTGACTGGTCCCAATGGGTTGTATCCATTGATCCACATGTACAAAGATATCAAACTAGATTCAAGGAGTGTATTCATGGAATAATAGTGTCCTTATGATAGTGAAGGGATACCATGGTGTCAGGATGATCATCTACTAGTAGACACATACCATGTTCCAAGGTGGATATATCCCTTTGAAACCAGATCCTTGAATTAGAATGGAATCCCCTATGTTTTTAAGGTATTCTCTCAGGAATCCATGGCATAAATCATGTCTCACCACCCTTATAAAGATGAAATGGTGCATAAACAATTGGAACCTTATACATGTTATATTATTTAATTTTGTCCATGTAATACTCAATCCTTTTAATAAGTAAATATGTTCATTTGATTGCCTTCGTTACTAACTGGAAAGACTAAATTGGACATGCCATCATTTTATATAGTCATTCTATATTCATTTATTAGGTTCATTCCTTTAAATTTAACTAAAATTACAAGGTAGGATAAAGAAATATAACCACATGAAATTGAATAATAATTTGACTAAGCCATTTTATACTTATGAATATACATTCAATTTAACATTATGATGTTTTATTAATTAATTAGAACATTTACATTAGAGGGAAAAAGTGACATGTATAAATAAAAAGGGATAGTTATTTCTAATTAATAGTTCATTTTATTAAGGATGTAACAACCATTATCGAGGTTAATCTGTAGCACACCCGAATGGTGGCATGGATAACCCAACAAGGGTTACCGAGACATACTTGTGACATCACCCTACTAGAGGTGCAAGGCGTTGAGGTATCAACCACCAACAGAATGATTACCCCTTATTATACAGTCTATAGAATATTTTCATAATTATTATAAACGAGTCCTATGAATTTAATATGAATCACACAATTAAATTGGTGATAACACAATGATGAATGTTTATAAAATGACAAGAGTTGAGGGATGAGTCATAGACCACCTACCATGAACCTATAACACTTTCCTTTTCTGGTATCATCGTCATGTATGACTTGGATTGAAATAAATTTGAATAACCAATCAATGTCCTTAAAATAGGGAATATGGTCCTATAATATAATATAATGGTTGAGGTAAATTACAATGATGAACCATGTTAAATGTTCTAAGAGAATACCTGGAATAACCTAACGAGACAGATGGATCAACGATCAGAACCTAGACACAGGAATGAGACCAAAAAATAGGAGGGAACATTTGGAGATTAAACATGATAATAAAGAGACTATCTCCTTATAAAAAGGATAAATAATGAAGGGGTGGATTAAAATAGATTTAATGGAATTTTGGATAATTTACAAAAGACAAACATGGTTGTATGTTTGGCCAAATCAGAAACAAATCGAGCATGGAACACTATCTCAAGGGGGACCTCAAATAGTTAAGCCTACATGGGTTGTGAAACCATGATCCAACTCCGTTGGAGGCTCTAATACATTTATTTTGAGATTCCAACATGGGTGTTGGTCCTGTGGTGTATGGTTTGGGCAAGCTGTGCCCCCTGCTTGGTCCGCTGTCTAGCCCTACAGAGTTTGGAGAGATCGTGGTGGTTGGGTGCACAATTTGTACTCAATGTGCGACCTAATATATTTCTCCAAAAGCATGTGTTCTGAGATCTAAATAATAACGAGACACAAATTAGAAACATTTTAACCCATTAGGCATCCATATTATGAAAAAAATAATTATAACAAATTTAATATCATTCAACCCATACTCTCAAATATGGTGTTAAAAAATAAAATTTTCATTTTGGTCATTGATACTGATATTTTTGACCTAATTTTTTTGAAACAAACATGAAATATAAAACTAAAATATCGGATCTCTTAAATCTCCAAGGACCTTTTAGTTTTATAGTTTCATAGAATTACAATACACTTTTTGAATGTTTATAATTCCCTATAGTATCCATTTTTGTAACAAAACATTTTCCTTATAAAAAAATTCTTACATGGGTCAAGGTGAATTCATTATCAATAAATTTTACTTCTTTATGTCTTCTAATAATCATCAACCACTATAAAATATCATTTTAATATAATGTATGAGAACAGATCTTAGTAAAGTACATATGGAAAAATAAAGGAAACGTATTAGTCTATTTCATGACCATGAGGTTATATATAGTGTTTTTCAATTAATATTATATGCTTTAAGATGAAATAAAAATTTAAATAAACATTAAATCATATTTACATTCCAAATTATTTTATAACAAAATTATAATAAAAAAATTGAATAATAATAAAGATGAGGGTTATTTTGAAAACATGAGAACCCTTGAAAAAAAAATTCTTAAAAAAATTATGTTATAACCTAAAAGAGAATATTCACTCCTTTATAATCATTACATTTCCTTTGAAATCAAATTATTTCCTTGAAAAAAACATTATAATGTATTGATATTTCATGCATGTAACTTGGGAAAACATTTTCATAACACTCTTAATGTCACCCTAACAAACGGAATAACTTACCTGGTAAATTCTAATACTATCTTATGAGAAAAATATATCCGATTAAATAATTCTCTTTACCCAATGCATTAAAGAGATATATAGAGATAACCCATCATAATAAGTTATATAAGTCTCAACTATCATTATAAACAATTCCTAATAACCATTACATAATTATATCACATGAAATATTTCATTTGAATCATCATACTTATAGAAATATTCTTTTCCCCAATAGGGAAAACATTTATTGATATAAAAATATCAATTCCACTGATTTTTTTGAAATGTTTTAAAAAATGGAATAAGAGTATTTATTTGAAGAAATAATGAAATATTGTAAATGGATACAGACATCAATTTATAGTAACTATTACAAAAAAAGTTGGTATCATATATGTTAAAATAGGACACTCCTTTTTCTATTTTATTAAAACATTACATATAAATAAATAAAATGAATAATTTTGAAACCCATTGAATGAAATTAGAAAGGGAAATAAAATGTCATTTATAATTCATATATTTTCATATAAATTTAAAAATATATTAATGGAATAAAAATATTTATAAAATAAATCATCAAAATATTCAATATATGATTTTTAAGGTAAAGTGTCCCAAACATTGATTTTGACATATCACACACATTCATAATCTCCATCATAATGAATTTTTATAAATTATTTAATTTCTAAAGAAAATACTACAGGTTTAATATATTATCCTTAAAACATTTATATAATTTATTTCAAATATGCATTTAATTACCTAATAATTTTTTTACTATTCGGGTGTTTTGAGGACATTTGGTTAATTACATAGAAATAAGATCTGCATGATGAACATGGTTAATGATTTCATAAGTATATAACTCTAAAAATAATAATCCTCATACAATTTAAATTTTTATACATTAATTATACATTTAAAACCATCCATGAATGATGGTTATGAAAAATGAATTATGTTACAATCATTGATGTGGTAGGTCGTACGTACGAATGAGTAACATTTCCATTTTTCAATGAAAATGAGGGAAATAAGGTAGGTATTTATTTATCTTTACATGATTATAAATATATTATAAATATAATATAATCTCTTTAAATACACTTATATATATTATCAATGTGATTTGGTGATGAAAAACGTATCACATTGCTTCCTAGAGGCGGAAATCCACACATACATATGAATAATGTTATCATTTTCAAATTAATGGAAGGGTATTAAAATAGATGATGTAATATCTTTAAATAATTATTATTATGTCATAAATATGATACATATTAATTAAATCCATCATTATAACAATTCATGAGAGGTGGTGAGGGAAAACGAATTACATTAGTTCACTTGGTGGTAGTCCTCCTTACACACAAATGATGGTTTCATTTCCAATATGATTGAAAAGGATATTGATATTGGGTATGAAATTAACATTATATCATAAAATCATATCAAATATACTGATTATATTATTTTTACATCATTGAATATGATTTGGAGGATGTAGAAAAATAAATAAAACTAAAACATTCAGTTAAATGTCATACCTCTTATTTGAAGAACCTCATTTTCCTAACAACTTAATCCCTATAATATTGTTATTATGCACAAAATAATACATATAAGACGTGATTATATATTTTTGTAAGGTATATGGATCGTTATTTTATGAAAACGTGACTCTTTAAATTTGGAGATGAGAGGAGAGAAGAGGGGGTGTGCTTCTATAAGTGAGAGGAGCAGAACTCTTGGTTTTTTTAATTTATTAAAAAAATATAAAAAATCATCATAAAAAGTGGCTCCAAATTGATATATTTATAATATAGGATGATTATTAGTCAAAATAATCTCGTCCAAAAATCATTGTAAATGATTAGGTTATTTTTCATCCTTATCTCTTTATTTTATCCCCCTCTTAACCATTTTAATGTTTACCGAAATATCAATGCCTTTTTTCTCTTTAGTGGACAATAAATTTACTATAAATTTATATGTGACCCATAAAAAGAACATGGTTTAAATGTTAAACCATCTCCCATTAACTTGGAAAAATATGAGTATTTTTTATGAATTTTAAATCATTTAACAAAATATTTTTTTATAAAGTATCATTAATTCTTTCTTGTAACTATTCATTTAAATTAGTATCAAAGTCATAAAGATCACAATGGAATTAAAAAAATTTAATTTTGAACCAAATCTTATATTTTATATATATATTAAAAAAAATTACACTATAAGACATCACAAATATTAATTTTATAGTTTTTAAGTTACTTTTATTTTATTTTTCTATTTCTTACACAAACACTATGACAGTGTGGTGTAAGAATTTTAGGTAATAATTTAATGTATATAAATTACAAAAACATTACCATAATAAATATAATTTCATTATTATTATGATAAAACATAATATTAATTCATTACTTTTTTTTATACCTATGTGAACATATTAGAGAAATTTAAATTTAAGAGATTGGCATTTTGTATTTTTATTTTATTTTAATAATATATAAATGATTTTAAAAACAATGTCACAAAATTTCCATAACATAAAATATTGTATGAATAGATTCTAACCCCACTCTTTTAATATTTTAAATTCAAGTGTTATTATTATTTTTTATACTTATCATCTTATTTTTAAGCCTAATTACTCAATTTATCCACAAGATGGTGAAATAGTTTTACTACAACTACTATCCATTATAAAAAACATAAAATTGAATTATTTAAAAAAATTTGAAACTCATGTTTATTGATATTTAAATAATTTTTAAATAATTTATTTCTATAAGGGGATTAAAATAATTTAAAATTTAACCCATAAAAAAAATATAATAATCGGTTTTATGTAAAATGATATTTTCATGCATAAAATGATCTTACATTTTCTATATGACTAGTAAGAATAATTTTATGACATGACATTAAAATATATAAATATGTAGTCTATATATTTTATTTAAATCAATATTTATTATTCTAATTAATTAATATAGATAATGTATATGCACATAAAAATAGTTTTATGAGAAATGATTAGTAAGAACAAAAATAAACATACACCAAAATAATGTATAAAAATTATTAACATGAAATTAATTAGATAATATCTATTCAAAATATGTTAATGTTAATTTATTATCATATTTAAATCATAATTGGAAAATTAAATGGTTTAAAATGATGGTTTTTTAAAAATAATTAATTTTACTAATCACAAAAATATTAATATTTTTAGAAAAATCCTAAAATTTCACTAAAAGATAATATTGATATTTTGATTTAAAATATTATATAATTATTTTAAAATAAAAATTTTAAAGGTTTTAAAATAATAATATAAATAGTCACTCACAAAAGAAAATAAAAATATTTTTTGAGAAAACATATTTTTGAAGAATAAAATGTTTTTAATTAAAATTGAATGCTTATATTATAGGAATTAATCCCCACAGTTATATTATGTATGAAATTTTAATATATTACATAATTTGGTTAACCCTATTCGTGCTCTCTAATTAAATGACTAGGTTATAACTACAATATTTAAATTATAACATATTAGGGTTATTTAGGCATGGTGTCATGTGTTGTATACGCAATGAAACATAGTTTTCATTTAAAATCTTGTTGTTTTACATATATACATACACATTGATATGTTATAAAATTAATACCCTTAAATTAATGAAATTTAACATTTTATTTTATGTTATTAATTCATGGGAATTGCAATTCATAATTTACTAATACAGTTAGAGATTTTTGTTTCAATCTCATTTTAATTAGGATTTGTTATGTTTAGATTTATATTGATGGAAATTATATAATCCTTATCATGAACATACTTTTTATTTCATTATTATTACATAATTTTAATGATAAAAAACATATAATAATTTCAAAACTTGGATCCAAAGGTTCTGTTTCTTGGGTAAATTAGAACCATATATAACATTTAGAAAATAAAACACAAAAAATTATTTAATTCCTTCGTCACTAGCTTCTTTGCCGTCCCTGTTTTATTATTGGAATAAGTAATCACCTGAGGATATACATGAAAAAATGTGTGAGATAAAATCCTAGTAAGATGATAGGTAATAACATGGAACAACATAATATGGGGTTATCATAATCATCATCATCAGGACATAAGAATGGGATCATAATCATAATGATGAGAGGAATCATTAAACAGGGGCATAGAATCTGGAAATTTTTAGAATGAAACATGATATCTTATTGGTCAACTACCATACAGAACTGTAAACCAAGATAACATCTTATTGACACATATTTCACTTTTTATCATGATATTAATCACATTACCTAATTCATTAGATCACTATATAATTCCACATGCACCCATCACATCATAACACATGCATGTGCTATATAATTATGGGCACGCCTATCACATAATAACATTTACATAATCATGAATTTCATATAGAATGAATAAAAATATTAGATATAAAATAACCCATGTAATTTAATGGATGTATTTTCCTAACAAACCCATTCAGGAATAACATTTGGGGTATAATAATCATCAATCTTGAGTAATGAAGAAACAATCTACAGAGAAGTAAAAGATGTATTTTTTGAAAGAAGAGTTCTTTTGGAAAAACAGTTTCATTTTTCATAAAATAATATTAGAAGCATGCATATAGTATAAAATAAATTGAAGGATAGATAAATGTAATATAAATAACATTAAATGAATATCCATAATGAAAATAGAGTGGAAGAGGGAAAATCCAAGGAAGAGAGTCGGGTTCAAAAATCCCATTACCCTCTATCCAAGTGATTTAATCACTTTAATATCATAGATAATAAAATTAAATTCATTATTTAAAAAATTAATAAAATATTATACATGTATTTTATTAATTATAGTTTTATTAAGTTCATTTATAGTCTTTTAGATGAGTTATAGAGTTCAATTTAACCGTTCTAGAGTGTTCATTTTCTTGGTTTTCATGATCGATTCACTTGAAAATTAGTGTGAATGTTTATGTAGAATGGGTAATAGTATATATAATTTAAATTATATATTATTAATGAAAAAAAATTGGTTTAAATGGTTATATATATCACTTGGTAATATTTTTGGATTAATCATTAGATAAAAGGTTAGTGATAATCACTTAGATGTTTTGGTGGTTTCTCAAACATCACAAACTAGTTTTGTTAAATTATTTATTATTGGGTATAAACAGTAGTTATAGAACACAAAACGGTTATTATTTAAATTTTATAGCATTTACCATCAATTGTATTGGTTATATGAACATTATTGAAGGAGTTATAAAAATAAAAACACATCATCCAGGATGTCGTTAAACTAGCACATCACGAGTGATGATTTCATATTTAGAATAAAAGACAGAAGGGAAAGAGGTTGATAGTGGATATTCCATTAAAATAATATAATTGTTGTATATAAAAGACATTTTAGTTACAATGATCATTTAATATATGATGTTATTGGATAATAATTAAATAAAAAAATTAAAATAACTTAAACAGAAAAGAAAGAGGATTTTACATCTTTAATTTATCCTCCTCAAGAGCCACATGGAGGAAAAGTTTTGATATTTTTAGGAAACAAAGGGATTATGTCCGATTGGTTGGTTATTGGGAAGATATTTAGGTTGAATATAGATATGTATAAAATCCTTGAGGGTGAGAGGTGAAGAGGCTTTGAGGGGTGGTATTTATAGGGGAGGATATGGATGTTTCCCATTATTTTATTCATTAGTTTAGTGTTTTGGCTCAAGACTATAAATAGATTGATAACTATCACTAAATACATTAAAATTATCATTTTTATTTCTATATTATGGTTATTAAATCATCAATTAATCAAGTATTATTGTATTTATCTTATAATTTATATATACAGTAAATTACCATATTTAAATATTCTAAAAAATTCAATTATTTCCTGAAATTCACAAAAAATTTCCCAAACCACTAATCATGGTGTAGAATTAAAAAATTTAATCCATTTTTGAAATTAATTTTCTATATATCATAAATTTAATTATTTATTAAAATCATCATTTCTTCAAAAAATAACAATTTTAAGATTATAACTGATTCTCTTATAGTTTCAAAAATTAACTCAGGTCACATGAAATTATATTATAAGCATATGAATACAAAATATTATATTATATGTGTATTTTATGAAAATTATTTTTTATTTTATGTCATCAGATTAATTATAAAATTTTAAATAAATATTTATGAATTATAAATATACCAATACATAATTCTTCATTTCCAAAATATTTATATACTTATTTCATGATATAAATATATTATATTTTCAGTCACAAGATACCAAATTTTTTATTCATTCATTGGTGAAGTTTCTATTTAATTCAATGAAATATTATTCATATGGTAATGTTTCAATTCTAAAGGTCAATTTACTATTCTGTTAGTATATGCTCTTTAATTTCTAAAAAATCCTCTTCTTTCATAAATTCATCATTTATAAAGTTGTTATCATGGTCCCTATGTTATTTTATGTGATTTATAATAAATTAAGTAATTATAATTAGGTATAAATTCCATTGATAAATGTTTGGGTCATTAAATACATCCCCACTTTTGAAATTTCTTCCCCAAAGTTTCTTTTTACAAAAATAGGTGAGGGAACTTCTTCTTCATCACCTCTTACAACTCCAAAGTCCATTATTTTAACTTATGGTTCCTCAAAAACAATTTTAATAGGAATTTTTTATGATTGTGTATAATCTTATCTCTCTGCTAGAGAATCATCACCAGCTTCTCCTTATAATAGAGATCGTCTTCCAGCTATAATGCCTTTGAGTTTAGTACAAAGAGGGATTTGGTATGGGACATGTCATGAATTTGAGCCAAACATGGCGGAATTGAAAGCCGATAGGACACTTCTCTTATGAAATCAATGATATCAAAGGGGAAAATTAAACTTGTTCTATGCTTCCCTTTATTTCTAAACAACATGACTCTATTCCATAGTGATATTTTAAGGAAGATTTTATCTCCAACATCAAACTCCACGTTACTTCGACGATTTTCTGCATATATCTTTTCACAAAATTGATAAGATTTGATATGTTGCAAGATGGGTTAAATAGTTTATAACATATCTTCCACAATATCAGGTCCAAGAAGAATTAATTCACCAACTTTATCCCAACAGGTTGGAGATCTAATTTGATTTCCATAGAGATCTTAAAATAGATTCATCTAAATACTTGATTGGAAGCAATTTTTGTATCAGAACTCAACCAATGGGATATTTTGATCCCATCCAACATTATATTATATTTAAAAAGATCTTATTTTATCCTTGAGTGACTAAATAGTTCTATAATATTGGATACTAGTTTGGGGGGTGATTGGTCATGTTGAAATTGAACACAACAATAAAAGCGTGTTGAAGACTCAAAAAGAATGTAGATTTGAACCTTGGATCATGATTAGAGACAATCATGAGTGGAAACTTACACAATCTCACCACATCATTCACATATATCTTAGTATGTTTTTCAATAGAGATGCCTTCCCAAATATCGATAAATTGAGAAGTATTGCTGAGTTAGTCCCCCACAACACATATCACATTGTTTTCTTTGGTTGTATTCAGAAGACCATTGTCCAAGTCCATAGTGAAATACTAAAATTTACAAATGGGTATAGGAAATTGTTTCATCATCCATTCAGACTTATATTTCTATGCTTTATCTTGCTCACATATAACTCACTTTGAGATATACTCTACAATCTTATTATTCATATTATCCCACTATAAGTGTTCTCGAAGATCATTGAATGTCTTCGTACTACCATGATGGATAAATAAAATTGATAAATTTGTATTATATAATAGATCATTCATTATCTTAGGTGATTAAGGCATAGGAAAAATAATTCCCAATTGAATCACATCATCCTAATTGATATGAAACTCTTGTAGATTCCCTTCTTTATGCACCATATTTTGCAACTCTAGATCATTCCTTTGTTCCTCCTTATTCATCTCATGGATATATGGTTGGGAATATATTTTGGAAAGGTAGTATGTCTTCCAATCCATCAGGATTTACAAATCTATCCTTTACATATCCATGAAGATATGGTCTTTCTCAATCCACAACATTGATAAAGTAACACGTTATGTTCTTTTAAGAGGATCGACTACCTTGTTTTACATTCTAGGATGATTGTAAGTAGAGAAATCATAGTATTTGAGTATCTCTAACCATAAAAATGGATGCATGTTGAGATAATTTTGTGTGAATATATACTTTTGGATATTTTGATCAGTATATATGTCACACATCTCACCCTTATTGTAGTGCTATGAGATTTTCAAGGAAAAAATCATATATGCTAGCTCCAAATCATGCGCCAGATTGTTCTTCTCATGTTTACTGAACAATAGTGGGGCATAATATATCAATTTATCATTTTTAGTGAGTACACAACCCAATAATTTCATTTAAGCATCACTATATTTCATAAAACATTTCCCATTTTTCAGTAATTTGATTACAGGTGTAGTGATGATCCACTTATTTAGCTACTTAAGTATTTTCTCACATTAATCCATCCAGACATACTATACCCCTTTCCTTCTTATCTTAATTAAAAATAAATAAAATCATGATAATTTCCTCAAAAAACATTGATAATACCTTGATTATACACAAAAACTGTGGATTTACATGGCCCTATAGCATCGATGACACTCTTCAATTTCCTTAATTTTTAATGGGTCCACATTAATTCCCTCACTTTTGAACACATGTCCAAATAAAGAGACTTGATGAATCCATAAATTGAACTTTCTAAACATGGAAGAAAATTTATCTTTCATTAATGTCTCTAGTACAATTCTTATATGTTCTTATTGTTCATCCTTTATCTTAGAGTAAATAATAATATAATTGATAAATAGTATGAAAAATTATTCAAGGTAGTTTCTAAAGAATATATTCATTAAATAAATGAATATTGAAGGGAACTAGTATGTCTATATGGAATCAGTAGAAACTCATACAACCCATACCTTCTACGTAAGTCAGCTTTCTAAATATCTTCCTTCACCACCATTAGCTGATGCAATCCAGAACAATGATCCACAATTGAGAAGTACGAAGCTCCTCGTATCTAGTATAACAAGTCATAAATCCTTGAAAAAAGATACATATTCTTTATGGTGATCTTATTAAGTTCCCAATAATTGATACACAAACTCATTGATCCGTCCTTCTACTTGAAAATGATCATTAAATCACCCCATGTTGATGTATTTAAGAATATAAAACCATTTTCCAAATTGTCTTGTAGCTAGTTAATCAACTCCTCCAATTATATTGGGGGAAACCTAAAGGTATATTTTGAGATAGGAGGAGATCTCCAAATTTATTCTATTGAGAACACTACCCAAAAATCTAGGGGTGGTCTGGGTAAATCTTCAAAAAACTCATCATTATATTCCCTCAAAATGAGAATTTACCCTATAGTGACACCTTCTGTTGACTCAAAAATTAGAGTTTGGTATGATTCTTCATGGGGAATAGACACCCACACTATTGATGGATTTTACAATGTATATTCATGATATTCCTTGAATTTTTATAGGAGCATAAATGGTTTATATTATGAAAATATATTTCCTTTTCCCGAGAGTTGATGTGTGACCTATATAAGGAGATCCATCATACCATAAGTATAGAATCAAATTATACCATGGAAAGTATCCTAAAATATGTTTGGTCAAATATTCACACATATTCTAACAAGAGAAGAGTCCAACTCTTAGGTTATAATGATCACAATAGTATGTGTTTCCACATATATATATCTACTTCAAGTTTTTCGAGGAATTGATTCATTATTTCTAGAAAACATTCAGGATATAAAAGAATACATAAAACTATAATCAAAAAATAAAATTTACATTATTAGGTGAATAGTAAGGGTACCTCATATGACTTCATCTTATTTCACTACTTCAGCAGTAGTTATCCCTTAATATTCCCAATTTCCATTGATTTTGGTGGCTAATGATGTTAATTACCCTTTAGGACTCAATGTTTTGTGCACATGCTTGCACAATGCCTTTCCTCCCTATAATTGAAGAATTGAACCATGTGTGGTAATCGAAATTCTTCGATCACATTGGCCAGATTATTTTTGTCTCTGTGACATTAATGGGCTTGGTGGTCTTTTATCCCACACTTATAACATCTTCCTATCCCATAGAGGTAGTTCACATAGTGCAACTTCCCACAATTATAACATGTGAGTGGTTGAGATTTTTCTTACCTTTTTCTTAAGATCCTCCATCTTTAAACTAAATTGTTCATTTTTTAACACCATAGCTATGGTACAATTCTCCATACTTCATCTACACATTCATAGCACATCGAAAAAATCATCATATCTCCTAATGTCTAAAATTTCTATATTCTTTCAAAGGAATGGTTTTACACCACTATAGAATCTATCAAGTTTACAATCATTATTGATAACTAACCTTGAAGTATAAATTGAATTAATTGTGAAATTAGATTTATTGGACAAGAAATATTCACCTAACTTTTTCATCATCTATATGAATTCTCTCTCCATCATTGTATGGAAAGTTGAGGGAAATACTTGTTAAGAAATGTTTTCTTAAAGTCTTCCCACTCAATGTATTCAATTTCTTCAATCAGTTTAGTGTTTTTAATCAACACCGTCCATCGATCATCCTCTCCATATAGATGATAAAAGGTTAGATTCAACATTTCATTATTATAATAGTAGAGCATATAAAATACGAAATCCATCAAGTTAACCCACTGTTATAAAACTTGTAGATCAGAAGGTTCACTAAATCTTGATGGTCTTTGACATATAAATGACTCGATATCCAGTTCCACCTCTTATGGAAATAAAGAAATATCATATTTTTTAATTTATTGTTTATAGAACAATACAATTGGGTAATAATCACCATGAAAGTTTGAACTCCACCTCCCATGGAATTGGGGTTTCTATTTGGGAAATAACTGCATTGTCCTATGTATAGGTATTTAACAAATTTTCTCTTGGTTCCCACCATTTTATAAAATATAAAAGGTTATAAAAAACATAATTAAACAAGTCATGAATAATTAATCCCTTGGTGAAATTGAATCTAAAGGAATATCTTGTGAGATATCTATGTTCAACAAATATTATTTTGTGCTTATATATATATAGTCTCATACTGTGGGTTTTCACTAAATTTCTCTAATCATAATTCCCAAATTAACTAAACTTTTCCTTGATAACAAGTATCATAAATCTATTTTTTCTTAAATGATTATTACATGACGTTAAAGATAAACAACATAATAGTGTCACACAAAATGAGTCCAAATGTTTATCTTCTTCGGTAAATTAGGACCACACATATCATTTAGAAAATAAAACATAAAAATTTATTTAATTCCATTTTATCTAGCTTCTTAGTGGTACTTGTGTTATCCCTAGTAAAATTAATCACATGAGGATACATGAAAAAATGGTAAGATAAAATATTAGTAAGAGGATAGAAAAGAACACGAAATAAAATAACATGGGGTGAGCATAATCATCCTCATCATAACATAAGAATGGAATCATAATCAGAATCATTAGAGAAAACATTAGATAAAGGAATAGAATGTGGCAATGCATAAAAATGAAACATCATGTCTTATTAGTCAAATACCACACAAATTTGTGAACAATGATAGAATAATTTTGATTAATATTTCACCTTATCTCATGAGATTTATCACATTAATCAATTCATCCTATTTCAATATTATTTTTGCTGCACCTATGAGAAGATAACATTTACATTGGCTATATAATTCTGAGTGCACTCGTCAAATCCTAATATTTAAATAATCATGCATTAAAATTGAATGTATATCAGTATTAGACATAAAATAAAACATGGTAAAGAATGGTTTCATAAAATAAATAATTAATTCAAAAATAAACTTTGGGTGTATAATAATCATTAATTTTTATTGAAGAAGAGAGAATCTTGAGAGAAGTAAAAGATGTGTTTTTTGTAAGAAGAGTTATGTTGAACAACCTATGCATTCTATATAATATTAGTTTAAAAACATATACTTGTTAGAAAATAAAATGTTAGGATAAAGAAATCATATTTATGTAACATTAATGGAATAGACACACTATAGAGGGAGTGAAAGAGGGAAAACCCAAGGAAGAGTTTTGGGTTCGAAAATCCCCTTACCTTTTGCATGAGTGTCTTCATCCCTTTAATATCATGAATAATCTAATTAAATTAAATAATTAAAAAAAATCTATTATTCATGTATTTGATTTATTTTAGTTTTATTATGTTCATTTATATCCATTTATACCAGTTATAGTGTTCAATTCCATCATTAGAGAGTGATCAATTTTTTGATTTTCATGAATAGATCACTTGAATATGAGTATGAATGTTTACGTAGAATGGATATAATTCTACTAAATTAAAAAGATATCTTATTAATGAACATAAAAAGGTTTAAATTGAAATATATATATATATAATTTGGTAAAATTTCATGAGGATGAGTAATTAGATAAATGGTTAGTGATAATGATTTAGATTTTTGGCGTTTATTTGAACATCACAAACTAATGTTCTTCCATTATTTACCTTTGTGTATATAATATTATTCTATAAAAACGGTCATTAAATATATATTTAATGTATATATCAACAATTATAGTGGTTTTATGAATATATTTGATTTATTTAAAGAAAAATGGTAAAGCATCGTCCACAATGTCGGTAAAATTACACATCATGGGTGAAGATTAAATTTTTAGAACAAAAGAGAAAGGGAAAAGAGTTTGACGTTGAATTATACATTAAAATGAGATAAATATAGTGTATAAAAGATAATTAAGCTGTCATGAACATTTGGATGTTGGATAGGAGAATAGAATAAGAAAATTAAATTAAATTAAATGAACATAATGAAAAAGAAAGTAGATTTTACTTCATGAATTTATCCTCATTGAGAACCTCCGTAGAGAAAAGGTTTTTTGTATTTTAATGAGACCAAGAGATACTGAGCATTGGGTAATGGATTCAGAAAATATTTGGTGAAAATTTTTAAATGTCTTAAATCTTGTGTGGTGTGGGTAGAAGAGGTAGTGTTTTCACCTTATTTTATTCATTAGTTTATTATTTTGGATCAAAACTATGAATAGTTTCAGCATTATAAAAAAATATTTTAAAATAATTAAGTGGAGTACAATATTATGTTTATTACATCCACAATAACTCAAGTAATAGTCTTTTAATCTGATAATGTATATAAACCATAAATTCCCATATTTTACAATTCAAAAAAAAATTAAATATTTCAGAAAAATAATAAATTTCACCCTAACCATTTTCTGATGTACAGAATTAAAAATTGAGATCCATTTTATGAAAATAATTTTCTAAATATGAGAAATTTAATTTTTAATTAAAATAATCATTTATTTTAAAAATACTAATTTCAATATTATTACTCATTTAATGAATCATTCAAAAATTTATTAAGGTCTCATAAAATTATCTTATAATTATAGGAAAAAAATAAATATTTTTGGTTAAATTATATTAAAATAGTTCTTTTTAAATAATAATATTAATTATAAAATTGTGGATAAATATTTATAAATTATAAAAATACTAATACATAATTTATTATTTTTAAAATATATATTTACAATATTTTATGAAAGAAATATATTATATTATCATTCATAAGATAACCAAATTTTATTAACAATTTAAAAGGTGAAAATACTATTTTATTTATTGAATTACTATTCCTAAGGGTCATGTTACCACTCTAAAGGTCATGTTTTCAATCCATTAGTATTGGTTCTTTACTTTAGAAAAATAATGTTTATTATTTTTTTCTTCATTTATAACGTTTGTAAAGCGATATTTAAGTGATTGTATATGATTTATACTTTATGAAATTATGATAATAAGTTTGAAATTCACTTGAAAAAAAACTGGGTCATTAAAATTCTTATCTTATAAACCCCACATATTTTATTCCCCTTGGACTATATATGGAAATTACATATTTTTATTTCATTTTACTCCCTTTCAGTACTGAATAGTTTGAAATTCTGTTTTTAATGAAAAAATAATTTTTATTTCTATCCGAATAATAATTTTTTCTTATATTTTTATATATTATTTAAAATATTTTTCATATTGTTTTAGTATTTTCAAATTATTTGTTAATTATAACCATTTTTAACTTTCAATAAATGTTGTAAATACCATCATCTTTTTATTTTCTAAATGACGGACTCTTTACTAAAGTTTTAAACATAATATTTATTTTATAATTTACTATATGAATATATTTTCCTTTGATCATAAATATTATATTCATTCTACCTTCATTTCCATGTTTCCATGTTTCATTGAAAATATTTTTTTAAATAACATTTTATAATTATTTAGATTATAAATAAGTTATTTTAAAATGAAATGTTTATTTTCATCATGAAATATTCAAATAATTCATTAAATGTATTTTCATATATGTAAAAATTATTTGATGAATCATATACTTGTATGAGGTTATAATATAATGAAACCGTCCACAATATTTTTCTTTATTTTTTCAGATCAGTTTGACTAGGGAATGAATAGATATTCCATGTTATATTTATTCAAATATAGATAGTTATTTTTTATTAAGGTATGTTGATTAAGTTGTATTTTTTATTTATATAATTGATGTGTTGAAATTATTATGTTCATAGTGGGGACCTGAATTACATAACTATCTGATGCATCGTTAGGTATGAGGAGACAAAACATGTTGATTATTTTATAATGAAATTTCCGATTTATGTAAGATTCCATGGATCGAGGCCCTAATGGCAGGTAACATATGTATTTCTTTTATTTTTCCATTATTATGAAATCAGTATTTGATGACCATGTGATTCTTCAAATAGATATGATATCCATGAATAATTATCAATAAAAAGTGACAGTTTATATTCCATTGTTTAACACTAAATTTCTTGTTATATTTTTCATACCCTATTTATTCTATGTTTTATTCTACTATACACATTCCCTTACTAAGAATTAATGATCACTCTTTTATTATTTTTTGTTTTCCCAGGATGCTAGGAAGTATACTATGTTTGATATGAAAGGATATGATAGAGGTAATGATAATGTTAAAAAATCATATACTATATTTTGTTATATGTTCTCAAATGCGATATTAAATTCAATAATATATCTATTTTTTCATGACTATTGAACTATTAGATCCCTCAAGAAGTGATCACTTATATCTAGTGCCAATGTAATATGGTAACCACCTGTATAGGCTCTTAGGATTAGGTTCTTTATAGAGATGGTTTCATTGGGATGATTTGATGTAAGGTCTCTTCTATCTTCTCTTATATTCTATTTTATTGTCCATATCTTATTTTCTATTTCAATAGTTAGGGTTGTAAGAGATGGTTGAACTAGAAAATGGTTAAATCATTCCACCTGGTGGGATTTTCATATAAAAATGTAACAATAGGTTCAATGAGGATGTGTTCAATCCATCATTTATCTATTAACTAAATGTATGTTTACCCAACAATTTATTTACTATTTTTTCATATTTGGGGTTTACATGGACATTAAATCATGCCTTTCACTAAGGAATATTTTATAACCTAGGTATGGGTGTGTGATGTTATTGTAACACAATCCATTGCTCATGGTTCACCACTTTGAGGTCTCTTAATGAGATTGGGATCAAATATTCTATTTTTGAGTTTTAGGTTTTAAATATTTTATTTATTAATTTATCAGTGTTTTTTCATGAGATAAGTGTTTGTGAACTTGGAGATGTTCAATTTGAGCTGATGACGGATTTATGATTTCAAGTTTATGTATTTGGCCATGAATTTATTTTATTATCTTGTACTAATTTTATTTTATATGTTTTTTCATCATTATTATTTTATTTTTCAGTATGACTCTTGTGGTTCCATAATATATGGGATAGATTCCCATCATCTTAATAATCAACATGGAATATATAGATTAATATATGGTTAAATGGTGTAACCTTGGTCAAATGAGTTGTAGTGGTTTTATTTTTGATTTTCTTTCTAGGGTTTCCAGGGCACGTCTGAATTTTATGTTCCTATGTAGGTTTTTGGGATTCTTTTTTTCTAGACTGGATTCCTTAGCTGGATAACATATGGATCTTTATGAGAAGTGTTTGGTGGTTCTTCATAATCCTTAATTTTATTTTATTTTATTTAATAAAAAAATTTATTTAGAATGTTTTTACCCAAGTGAAAGAGATTTTATTTTTAAAAGTGTTTTTAAAAAAGGATATCAAATCCAATGGAAATTTAAAGAATTCTAGGTTATTTGGAAAATGGGTTTTGAAATTTCATTTCTAAAAGGGGGTAGGTTTTATAATGATTTTTTTGTGTTTTTTTCGAAGTGATTTATATGTCTAAAAAAATACACATGGTGGATTTTCTAAATTATTTGTAAAAAGGATTTGGCTAGTTTTAAAATGAATGATTGAAAGTATTGGTCGAGTTGTTTTTTGTCCATTTGACTTTGTAAGGGTGAGGACCTATTTTCCAAAGCATTAGTGTTTATTCTTCTCCCTGGTTATAATTTACTTATTTGTACATTAGTTTCATGGTGATGCATGTAATGTGTGTTATCCAGTGGTGTTTTATTTTGGTATCAAAGTGAGTATTTGATTTATACGGATGTGATAGAAGTCATGGAGGGTTGAGTAGTGTTTTGGTAAATGAATTAGATTGATGGGATTTACAAAATGTTTGGAGGGCTCAAGCATGACCTCAGGTCTTCTTTTATAGGGAATAGTCACCCATGACTATTTCAGACGCCTGCCACTAGTCATCAAGCATTGGTGTATGAGGAAGAGTGCTTCAGTTCATATAGATTCGACACTCGGATTCTGTTTGGGTGATATGGGACAAAGAGTTATAAATAGGTTATTCCATATAAGAAATGTTTTTTCATAACCTAACTCAATTTACCATATATAATTATAATATAATAAATGTCAACACCAATCTCATTAACTTACCATGGAGGGACATATATACATAGATTGTTTCCATCAAAATTTTATTCATTAATTCAAATAGGTCCCATTTAAAAGCAATGTAATTGAACAAATTAGTTCAAGAAACATTAAATTATGAATTATAGACTACAATTAATATATATTTAATTTCTTGTAGAGAAATTTCTTTCATATCATAATAGTTTATCATAATATTTTTTATATCTAACAATGTTCTTATAAATCAAATTCCCCTAGTTTCTACTAAATTTGATTTGATAGTAACTATAACAAAATGAATCTAGTAACCCCATGGAAGTTCTTATTTTAAAATAATGGTATATATAATAGATCAAATTACATAGGATCTAATAGTTTAGTAGTAATATGCAACTATATAAATATATGATCCAAAAATTCAAATTCAAAATATAATATGCATAAAAAAATTCAAAATATTTTTTAATACTACTAATATATCTGTGGATCGTTAATAATACTCATTTTTGATCCCTAAGGATAAGGGTAAAAAAATAATGTGGTGAGGTAATATTCTTAATAATATTTAATGTATAGTAGATGCTATCACAAAATAAATAGGGAATAAATAACACAACTAGAAAAAATAAAAATCAAAAAATTATGTATAACTAGTATTATGAGAATGATTTATATCCATGGATAACATAACAAAAGAAATAAATAATCACATGGGTAATAATAAATGATTTCATATTGATGGGATGAATAATATCAGACATCATAATCAAAATATCATGGCCTTATACTGAGACATCATATATATATTGGTAAGGTATAAACTGAATAACCAATCTAGTTTTTCTCATGAGTCCTAAGGATACATTGATGGGTAATAGTTTTTTCAATCCCACCCATGGAATAATAAATTCAATGAATCCATCATATGAATATGTATTTATAATAATACATATCATAATGTTCCATAAAGAACCACTTACATAACGATATCATAGTTATCAATAGTTATCAGTGTAGATTTAATGGGTTTATATAATGTCATAATTTTCTCAATAGATTTATGAAAATTTATATCTTGGTTAATATCCAGTAATTAAGTTGGAATTAACGGATATTCAAAATACATTGGAAACTATACATGATATTAGTGTAACCAGTTGGGATACATTCCTCATATAGGGGTGTTAAATGTATCAATTAATTCAATGGTTTGAGACCAAATAAATGATAATAAAATATAGTCCAAAGATAATAATGTATTTTATAGAAACATAATAGATTATTTGGTTTTTATAATAATAGGAAAAAATATTTTATTATTCAAAATACAATCATGGGGTTTTAATAATGGAAAAAAAATATCATTTTATATGTAAATGTAAATAAATTAAAAGGAATTTTATAAGATAAATAACGATCAAGGTAAGAAAAATAGTAACTTTTTAAATCCCTTCAAATAGGATTATAATAAAATTAATAGATAATTAGAGTTTTTTATTTTGGAAGAGAAATATATATAATGGTTTTGGGATCCTAATGATCACTATGTATTCTATGAAAATCTATTTTGATCAACTTTGAGAGAAAAATTGATATATACTTTTAACCCAAATATAGCAATGATTTATCTAAAAGATTGTTTTGATGGAAAATGATATAAAATCCATGATCAAATGTTTTGGAGTTGATATTAAAAAAATAATGGTTTTTAAATATATAAATTTAGGGGGAATTGAATTTAAATTTATAAACACAAGGCTTTTAGTTTATGTTGTAAACAAATAAAAAAGAATTGGTCTTGAAATGGTTTTAAACCCTGATATTTTGAAATTAGGGTCGAGTTTTTTATTTTTACAATCATTAGATAAAAATCAATTAAATATTATTATTTTTTACATGTAAATGATATTTATTCATAAATAATTTTATTTTAAAACTCATAAAATACTTTAAGCTCTAGAAACATCTTTATAGGCCGTGAAAATTATGTTTATTATTTTAAAATACAGTATTTTAATAAATAAAATTATTTTTTTTGTCAGGAGAGAATTTATATTATTTATCATATCGTTTTTAAGTCATTACAAGGATATAACAGACATCATATGTTCATATTGTATTTTTCTATTTATCAAAAAATTGATTACATTTGAAAATTTTGAAAAATTTATATTTGGATAATTTCAGGAAAATTAAATTTATTTTGAATTAGTTTTTATGAAAAAAAATCTTATATATTACATATTTCATTTTCAAATAAAATTCTTATTCTATTTGAAATCCAATCCTATAAAGACAAATTTTTAAAATCAATTTTTTAAATAATCTTATATTTATTTGAATACACGTGTTGATAATTATATTAATATTCTTGTATCAATATGGATTTTTAAAAAATATTATTACCTTAATTCCAAATAATTTTCTGTATTTTATTAGACACGTATATGTATTAGGGTTACATTACTATTAAAATTGTCATTGTGGGAAGTTACTATTCTAACAGTATAATTCCCAATGGATAGATTCAAATGATCACCATATCCTTCTTATAATAACATAACTCCTTATATATACACTTTATTATAACATATAAAATCATTGACATCCTTCTCTTGGTTCCTATACTATGTATATCCCACTTTATATTATTCTATTTATAATAAAAATTTCTCTTATATATTTAGAATTATTTTTTGAGTGTGATGTTCCAATGACCAAGATTACGATGTTGCCATATATTGTTATCAATTATGTATCAGTATTTTCAAAAATTATTGTAAATGAAATTTTTAATTTTTTTACTAACATATTCTCTACAATTACGATGAAATAATTGAATTAGAATTATTCAAAAGTTATTGTGAAGGGGTAATTATTTACTATAATATAATATAGGGTCTAACAATATTAACCTAAATTAAACATAAAATCAAATAATCTAAAAAATCCATCAGATTTTAATTCAATTTTTTATTGCATAATACCTAGAATTATAATGTATTATAATTACAAAATCTACTCGTTGTTTAATTTTAATTAAATATTTTATTCATTAACCATTTTTTCATAATTATAATGAAATTTCCAATAGTTTATTACATATAAATCACACTCATTATCCACAGTAATATGCATAATATTCTTATGAATAAAAATAATTCTATTATCAATATATTTAGTTCACACTATTATAATATCAAAAATAAAATATTCATAGTCCACGTAAATAATTTAATTAAACAATTGAAGAGGAAAGAGATTTCCCACCATTTCATTAATTTTCAATACACATAAATAAAGGACACCAATATTTCCCAATCACCCAATATTTAGAATTTCTACTAAACAAGAAGAATATAATGGAATTGTAACATTTTATAAATGAAACAATGACGAGATAAAATGAAATAATGAGTAAAATGATTATTTATAATCATATTAAATAATGAAACTCGGGGATTGTGGAACTCTTATAAATAAAATAATATAATACTAGAGTATAATCAAGAAAGAATGATACAATTTTGAGGAGCGAATTCTAGAGATATTGTGTATTGGAAGGAAGAAAAATAAATTTAACATAAAATCCCATGAATGGGAAAAATTTATATTTTTATTATTTAAATAAGATCAATTAATGTACCAGGTATCATGTGGGAATCCAATGGCCTCTTTTTTCCCACCAATTATTCAGTGTTATCCAACAAACACCCAATGGTCATCCCCAATCCAACCTCCATGTTTTACATCAATCACCAAGCACTCATTTCCAATTTTTAAGTACTCATTGATTTAAATTAATTCATTTCAATAAATATCCCTCATAACTCATCCAAATCTTTCTTTCAAATAAAAAAATGTAAATTCTATCATTAATACTCAATATATATATAAAAATTAATTTTAAATAAATCATAAATAAATTTAAATCATAAATTATTTTTTTTCACTTTTGAACTTTTTCAATCTTTTAATTTTTTTATAATAAAATGTGTTTCTAAACATTGATTGACTGAGAATGGTGAATTATTTTGAAATGATCTTGGTAGGTCGTTAAAATATACTTATACTTTTAATGAATATATTTTGATGTGGATATTCAATGGTTAGATGAATAAAATCTATTATAATATTTCATATGATTTCAACTTAGAGAAATTAACATTTAGATATATTTTAAATTATATGTTTTGAATGGAGAATTAAAATAAATGGTGTATATTCATTATACTAATGGTTTTATTCTAAATAATAAATATTTTAAAATATTCATACCACATAATTTTTATTATAGGTTTAGTAAATCTTCAAGAAAATGGTATTTTAAGATTGAAAATTGCTTAAAAGATATTGAGTTCAATCAAATAAGAGTTGAATGTAATATATATGAGAAGGAAACTAATAAAATTTCATTAATTAAATATATATATATATATATATATATAATTTTTTATAGTGGAAGCTAAGATAATGTGTTTAGTGTTTTCTTCATTGATAAATAATACTTTTTAATTCATAAATCTTTGTGAAATATGGTATTGTTTTTAGATTTTCATGTAATTAAATGATCTACATATCTTTTTATATCTCAAGACATTCATAATAATGATTTGATGAAGGTGTATATTATAAAATATTTAAAATCATTTTATACTCCCATTTTAGTTGAAAACAATTTATATATGGATGATCTCAGAAAAATATTGAAAAATATTAAATTTAAAAGACTCAATATATGTTTGTAATACTTAACTTCTTCAAAATGTAATTTTAAATTTAAAGTGTCACACTGTGCTCTTAAATTTTCATCAAAGGAATCAAATATTTATATAACCAATAAGATTATTTGTCACATTAAAGGTACTTTTGATGATGATATTTTCAAAGGATGTAAAGGGTAGTCAATGATATTTTGATATGATTATATTGATTGAGAAATAAATATTAATTAAAAAAACATTACATTTGGGGGAGAATTTTTATGTTAATAATAATGGTTTTATGGTATTCGAGTTAAAAAATTTATTTACATTGAGTAAAAAAATATATAATGATTATACATAGGGAATATCATAGATCGTGTGGATGAAGATACAATTGAATAATCTTAAAGTTATTTATATGTTATGTTTTCTTATTTAGTGTGACAGTTGTATTTATACTTATGTTTTAAAAAATATTTCACAGCATTGAAAATAAAATAATATTGTTTTTAAATATTAGTATATTAAATGAAATATTTCCCATTTATGTAAATATAGAATACGATAACATAAAATAATAAGTGATATATGTGTTACTTGGCCTTGGTGAAAATATACTTGTCAAGAACCATGGTCAAATATGAGAATTAAAACTATATCAATGAAATTATGTAGTTTGGAGTGAATTTGTGTCCCATTGTTTCTATTACTCTTGATTATGTGATCAATGCGTAGAAAATACACAAAAATCTCTAGGGATAGGTAAATTATTCAATACAAGTTTACTAATATATTCAATAGGGAATGTTGTGAGTTTTATATTATGATATGTAGTGTTTAATGTATCATAATATTTTTCTAAGGGTATTGTCATCATTGGGGATTCTGGATTCACAAGTCAAAGTGATGGTGAACTGAATGATGTTTGGAATTTTTGAAGTGTTGAAAAAAAATCGAATGGAAAAATATAATGTCTCCATAAATGGTTTATTTTTTCATTATCAAATTTACATGATGGATTTTTGTTTGAGTATTGTTTCTAATTTATGGTTATTCTTTAGTGGCATTATGATCTTCAACAGTTGGGGAATCATTCTGATAATATTATTTGGTTATAATGAATGAGGACTAATTTGTTTTTTAGAATACTGCATGATATTTATATGTGATTATTGATCACATTTTTAGCATGATGTGATTCCTGATTACTATGTGGCATTGAATAATATATTTCCAATGATTCAAATGATTTTTTGAATTGTTGAATTAATTTCATGATATTATTTATAATGTTGATCTAATTGTGTGATATTGAATTGAAAATTGTAAGTATCATGAAATAGAGACTAATTTTTTTAGTTTTTAGTATGATTAGTTTTAATATTTCTCTAAATATATTCCATTTATCTAAGAAAAATATGTGTTTTATCATATTGAATCAAATTATTCTTAGATAATGTGATACTATAAAACTATTTTAATGATACACATTTTATATGTTGATCATATAATTTTTTAATTGATTTCTAATGTTCATTATTTGATAATGGTATATAGTTTTAGGATGAACATGTGTTCATTTGAGAATCTAACCTTGAAATTATATTTTCATTTATGTTTTAGTTTGTTATAGAGTCATCTAACACAGACCTTGATAATTAAATTTCATGAAGATCATGGTATAATTTATATTTATATAGATTTTTTAATGTATCAAGGAATGCGTGTTAAATTTTATATATTATTCAAGGATTGGTATATTCTATCATTCAAGATTTTATAATTATTTTTACTAGTGATATAAACAATGTAAAATAATGAAAATATAGAAAATAATATAAAAAAGTTTTTATTTTAGAAAGATATCTCTGAAAAATCATAGAAGTAATTACATATTTAAGAATGTATTAATGATTCGTTCATTTATGAATATATAAGTATAAATAAATGTTATTGTTTGACTATATTTAGGTTTCTAAATCAACATGTTCTATTCATGTTATTTATTATTTTCAACTATATTGATGATATTTTATATAGTTCCAAGTATTTGGGATGATAAATACTAAGAGGGGTGGTCACTGCTTGGGGGGGGGGGGGTGAACAATGTTTTATAGAAATTCAACAGTTTTAAATAATTTTCACTATTTATTATATTATAAAATTAATCAAACCTTTTCCGTATGTCAGGATTAATTTATTAAGCCTTATCTCATCACTAAACCTCGCCATTATGTGATAAAATATGACAAAAAACAAACACAATTATTGTGACGTTTTCAAATTAATATTTTAGAGCTAAATATTATTTTTCAAGGCATTCATTCCTAGAATAAAAAATATTCTCATTCAATAAGATATATTATAAAGGGAATGTATCATTTGTGAACCCAACATTATGTATACATATCACATGTTTTTACACTTTTATCCTTAATATACAATAAAAAACATTTGTAGATGAACCCCTAATTGATAAGAAAACTATATCTTCTTCATATAAAAATTATTAGGTATATTTTACTATAGAAGTACTAATTTATTATTTGATTAGAATAAATGGAATCAAAATTACCTCCTTGAACCCATGATAGTTATGGAATCTAATGATCATCCCCTTAAAAATTCTTATGTAACGCCCCGACCCCAGTTACCCAGAGTCGGTGCATTATTGCGTAACATTGGCATGATCACAAAAGATCAAGTCTCGAAAGACCGATTAGTTTAGTAGCCTTGGAAACACTAGATACATTCATAAATGATACATTACATCATAAACTGAAAAACTACAATAACAAAGTCTCAATATTCCACACTCATATCCTCTTCTGACTATCCCTGCAGGACATTCATAAAATAATTCTTCACATCTATGAAAATATTAAAACATTGAAAGGGGTGAGCTCAGATGCTCAGTAAGGATAACAATATTGCGGAAGCTTTCATAAATAAACATTAACATTTAAGGCAATATAAGGCCCCGACCTTAAACCTTAATTAATATTGAATTAAAATAATAATTCACGTTGAGGATATTTTTAGGTTTAGAGTTTTAGAGAATTAGAACATAACTATTACATCTCAAAAGATTAAAAAGTAGTCACTTCTACTAAGTTTCCATAAAAGAAAAAAACTCTTAAAAAAACATTTCTAGTTCCATGTCTTATATAGCATGAAATTACATTGATCCCATCCTTGACATTTTTCCACTTTAAGTCCTGTGAAAAAACATTTCGAAAAAAAACTTGGGGTGAGCATAAAAATCTCAGTAAGGGATACACAATGAATGAAAACTATTACTTTTTCAAACATCAAGTAAACCATGTATACTCTATCAAAGTAATACCTTCACCATCATGAAGTAGTAAAAACTCTTCACTGAATAAAGTTTCATTACTTACCTTTTTGTAACCAAAGGATTACCATAAAACCCATATAAAGAACACATAGCATATATAAAGGTAACTTGGGACATAAATATACTTAAGTGGAATAACCATACGGTCGACTTCCACACATATCACTTAATGGAATAGCCATATGGCCAATTTCCATACATACTTAATAGAATAGCCATACAGTTGACTTCCATACCCAATGCATTGGAGGTTATAACGTAACCACCCATCCTGGTATTCACGGCACCACCCGTCATATGGTTTATCACGTAACCACCCGTCAAATGTCCAAGTACCAATATAAAATCATAAAACATAAAACAAATATAATGGAATGATAACATTTCCACATTTCAATCACAATATATCATAATAGAATCCTTTATCAAAACCGTCTTCAATAACAAAATACATAAAAGAGTATATGGTATTTATTTCATTTTAAAAACATAACGGCTTGTTGTGGAAGCCAAAGACCAAATAATACTCGCGGCGGAGGAAAAGGTCATTGTCACCGCGTACGTTAAAAAAACATTCCTTTTTGTTGTTTAGTAAAACGCTTCATAGAAAAAGATTCCTTTTGTATAAAATTAAAAGTCAAAGGGGTTTATACACCGTATAAAAGAAAGTTGTGTATAAAACGAAATATGCCACAATGAAAGGAGATTGAGACGAAGTCCCTTACCTTGGGTCCGACATGACTCGATCGTTCTTTAACGTCCTGAATAATAAACTAGAGTTAATTTTTACTTGATTAAGAACCTTTTTAAAGTTCATTATTCCTTTTATATCACTTATTGCCATGTTATAATCATTATGTAACCATTTAAGTTAATAATGTTTGTTTTGTCGATATTTGGTTCTTAAATCGAAAGTGGACTTCTTACAATTACATGTTGTTCGTGTGGTCAAAGGTTATTTATATCCAGAATGACATTCCTGATTTGGATATCATATATATTATATATATCCAGCATATACATGTATTTATAATATTACATAATCATTTAGATGTAAGAAATGAAATGCACCTTTCATGGAGACGGTAAGTCGTACGTACGCATGAACGCTACTTTCATTTCTTTGTCATATTAATGGAATTAAAACTAAATGAGAGGTATGTATATTTTAATTCCATAATTATATTCATCATTTAGATATATCATTGATTATATATATCCATTATATACATGTAATTTTAATTGTACATTACATTTGGGGATAAGAAATGAAATGCACCATTCATGGAGACGGTAAGCCGTACGTACGCATGAACGCTACTTTCATTTCTATCTCATACTTTAATGGGAAGATATAATAATGATATATAGATATATTATAATTCTAGTATAACATCTTATATAATAACTTTAAATCCATCCTTTACACGTCCCACATATGGCATTAACGAATCACATCACTTTGAGGGGGCGGTAGTCCGCACTTCCTTAAATGAAGATATCGTGTTTACCCATAATGGAAACCATAAAGGTATGCCCAAAAGGAAAAATACAGAAGCTTAAAGAAAACAAAAACATATTATATATCATATATAAATATAGTGACATCTTAATGTCCACCTTTGAAGGTGTTAAATGAGTATTGAACAACCATCGTTTCGGGAGGTAGAATTTCCCCATCCACAGAAACCGTATGTTCTTTAACCATTTGATGTAGTTGTGTGAGAGTGTAGCTCGAATAAAAATTATAACACCATCCTAGTATATTGAAGATACTGGTGTTGTTACAAAAGAATTAAATAAAAAGAGTTTATGAGGTTGGAGAAGCAAAATAAAACAAATGAACATGAGAGAATGAATTACCTTTAAAAGTGTAACACCTTTTGATTTGAGCCTAAAAGATTCCTTTGAAAGGATTATGCCCAAAGGGAACCCTCTAGGGTGAGGAGAGGGATGTGGAGAGAGTACATGGGCAGGGTTTGGCCGAGCCAAAGGCTTGAGGAGTGTGTGTAAGGTGGTAGAGGTGGGGGCCTTTTATAAGAGGAGAGGAGGGGCACTTTTGGAAGGTAACGAAATATTACTTTATTTGAAAATGTGTTTCGGTTTTAAAAGGTCCCACATTGATATAATTCGTGGATAAGGTGATAGGGGTTCTAAATACATCCATACAATAAGTTTTGGACAATTTTAGTTCATTGATTTTACATTATCTTTCCATTTTATTTAAATCGTCAAATAATGATGTCATCGCTGCATCATTATTATGTCATAAATAATTTAATTTATTTAATGTCTAAAAATTATAAAAAAAATAATATGATGTAGTAAATGTTTTTAGCTTTCCAATTATTATTTATAATCAAATATCTGACTTGTATAACCACATTTAAAAATTGTTTTAGTAAAACATATCATGTTTGTGCCATTTTTTACATTAACATTAAATAAAAGGTATTTATGTCATTTTCCAACCAAAGTGGCTCCATGGAGTCCCCAAGTTGACCCATGGCTTGTCTTGGTCGGCCATGACACATCCAATGAGGGTAGGACATGTGTCTAGATCATCTCATATTATTAAAATATTATTTTTACCTTAAACTACACTAATTACAACTAATCACGATTAAAAACTTAATAAGTTACTATTCACCAAAAAATTATTTTAATCTCACTGAACCACATATTACTTCTTAATGAAAACCATGTATGTAGAATTTTTGAAAATCAAAACACAATGATGGAAAAATTTCATTTAAACGGAAAAATCAGTTTTTATAAGTACCACTTAGTGGTTTCACTATTCATCAAAAATTGAAGTTTTTCAGAAAATTACCAAAAGTTCACCCAAACCAATATTTGATATTACGAATTCAAAAATGAAGCCTATTTTTCAAAATTCAAAATATATAAGTCACATTAATTAATTTAATAATTAATACCACTGTCAGAGCAAATAACGTGTTTTTATGAAACAATAAGTATCAAAAGATTGACACTAGTTTAAGTCCGATTTTAAAGTGAAATTAATTCCAACGACCACTATTGGATTTAATGGTAAAAATATTTTCTAATTTCACTTTAAAACCAATTCAATAGATAATCTAATCATATAAATAAATTAGATTAAAAAGAGGTTTTGAATTAAAATACAACATTTTACACTATTCATTAAAAAAATGAACTTTATCGGAAAGGTACCAAAAATTTACACAAAGTAAATTTTGATGTCCCGATTCTAAAGAAGAGTTATTGTTGGTCCAATAGAATTTATAAGATTGATAAAAACTATATTTAATAACGGTTCTCCGTCAAAAGGTGATAAGTGAACCCTTAGTAAAAATTAGGGTATAAATGCCTAAAATTGAACTCTTTCCGTATTTTAAGCCTTTATCATTTATTGGGTAAATGTAAAAACATTTAAAAACATATATAATCATATTTTAGTTATTTCTATCCATTCCCGCCAGTATAACGGCTACTTGTTAACTAACATTTAAAATAATATTATTTTATTACTTGTGTGCAACGTAGGTTTTCAAAGAAACTCATCGGTGCGTATCGAGTACGCTATCGAACGTAGAAACCCCTTTTAATTAAAATTAATATTTAATTCGTAAATATTAATAAATATGAAAATTATTTAATCTTTAATTACCTGGGATGTTACATCCTTCCCCCCTTTTGGGAATTGCGTCCTAGCAATTTTAAAATTGGGCTCGGAAACTTCATTGAAAGCCCCACATCGGAAAAGGAGTAAATTAAACTATCACTTTAAAGGAAAAAAAGGGGAGTATTGAGGTCACCCGAGTTAACCCATACTAGGATTCCATGTAAGAAAACATGGGCATGGAGGATAAAACCAAGGGTCATGTTTCGAGGGAGAGTGATAGAAAACATGTTTAGGAGAAAGTTAACCACAAGAAAATCACAAACTTGTGATGGGTTAAACGGTATTTTATTCCACAGTAGGAAAAGTTAATAGACAAATTTTTTCTATTCAGTTACTTTTCATTGAGGAAATTTATTTTTGATCTTAAGGAAACATACTTACTTATCATGTTGACTTTCAACTCTTTCTGGGTTTCTTACACAAACTCATAATAGCATACCTTGATCATGGCGTCCACTCGGTTTCATCGTCATATTGTTCACGTAGGTAGAAATCCCATGCATTACAACAATGATTTAGAGATCCTTCAAAATCATTTTCTTCCTCCATCCAAATACACCTCGTACAACATGGGTCATATGGGTGTTCACAGAAAAACAGTTTTGGAAAATAATCATGTATGACATATAATTCCAAAACGTCGGATAAAACCTGATTTCTATAAAATAGTCGGACCGAAATTGAGTTGAAAATTTCTATTATTGGTCCTTTTAAAATACCATATGTATGTGATGTGAGACTATATTTTAAAAGAAAATATAAATAGGTTGCGCAAGGGTCTCCTTCCTCAGCACCATTTCTAAAATCATAATATGCTTCAAATTCTTGTGATAAGGTAAAATATTTGAAAATACCTTGATAATATTTACCTTTCTTGAAAATATGAGAATATTATGAAAATAGTATTTGTCTAAAAACAACCCATGATCCATGATGATAACGAGGTATAGTGTAGGTGTTTGATATCTCAAACAACTGCTTGCAAGTGAGTTGTATGCTAGAAAAAGTTTCACAATCATCCGAAGATGACTTTGCATTAATTATTGCAAGCATGTCATCAGGAAGATATAGGAATGTCGTTTGAGATCCTTCTCCTTCCATTCATAACCAACTTTACTTGACCTGAAAAAAAAATTTATAAAACAAGGATTTAACTGAAATAATAGATATACGGACTAATCATGTGTCTCACAAGAACTCCTAATCCCTAAAGTTGTCTAAACCGACCTCTGATACCAACTATAAGGCACCGGCCTTAAACCTTACTTAATATTGAATTAAAAGAATAATTCACGTTGATGATCTTTTCAGGTTTAGAGTTTTAGAGAATCAGAATATAACAATTACATCTCAAAAGATTACAAAGTAGTCACTTCTACTAAGTTTCCATAATAGAAAAAAACCTCTTAAAAAAACATGTCTAGTTCCATGTCTTATATAGCATGACATTCCCTTGATCCCATCCTTGACCTTATTCCACTTTAAGTCCTGTGAAAAAAAAATCCGAAAAAAAACTTGGGGTGAGCATAAAAAGCTCAGTAAGGGATACACAAAGAATGAAAACTGTTACTTTTTCAATCATCAAGTAAACCATGTATACTCTAACAAAGTAATACCTTCACCATCAGGAAGTAGTAAAAACTCTTCACTGAATAAAGTATCATTACTTACCTTTTTGTAACCAAAGGATTACCATAAAACCCATATAAAGAACACATAGAAAATATAAAGGTAACTTGGGACATAAACATACTTAAGTGGAATAACCATACGGTCGACTTCCACACATATCACTTAATGGAATAGCCATACAGCCAATTTCCATACATACTTAATTGAATAGCCATACGTCCGACTTCCATACCCAATGAATTGGAGGTTATAACGTAACCACCCGTCCTGGTATTCACGGCACCACCCGTCATATGGTTTATCACATAACCACCTGTCAAATGTCCAAGTACCAATATAAAATCATAAAACATAAAACCAATATAAAGGAATGATAACATTTCCACATTTCAATCACAATATATCATAATAGAATCCTTTATCAAAAACATCTTCAATACCAAAATACATAAAAGATTATATGGTATTTATTTCATTTTAAAAACATAACGGCTTGTTGAGGAAGCCAAAGACCAAATAATACTCGCGGCGGCGGAAAAGGTCGTTGTCACCGAGTACGTTAAAAAAACATTCCTTTTTGTCGTTTAGTAAAACGATTTGTAGAAAAAGATTCCTTTTGTATAAAAGTAAAAGTAAAAGGGGTTTATACACTGTATAAAAGAAAGTTGTGTATAAAACGAAATATGCCTCAATGAAAGGAGATTAAGATGAAGTCCATTACCTTGGGTCTGACTTGACTCGATCGTTCTTTAACGTCCTGAATAATAAACTAGAGTTAATTTCTACTTGATTAAGAACCTTTTTAAAGTTCATTATTCCTTTTATATCACTTATTGACATGTTATAAACATTATGTAACCATTTAAGTTAATAATGTTTGTTTTGTCGATATTTGGTTCTTAAATCGAAAGTGGACTTCTTACAATTACATGTTGTTCGTGTGGTCAAAGGTTCTTTATATCCAGAATGACATTCCTGATTTGGATATCATATATATTATATATATCAAGCATATACATGTATTTATAATATTACATAATCATTTAGAGGTAACAAATGAAATGCACCTTTCATGGAGACGGTAAGCCGTACGTACGCATGAACGCTACTTTCGTTTCTTTGTCATATTAATGGAATTAAAACTAAATGAGAGGTATGTATATTTTAATTCCATAATTATATTCATCATTTAGATATATCATTCATTATATATATCCATTATATACATGTAATTTTAATAGTACATTACATTTGGGGATAAGAAATGAAATGCACCGTTCATGGAGACGGTAAGCCGTACGTACGCATGAACACTATTTTTTTATTATCTCATACTTTAATGGAAATATATAATAATTATATAGAGGTATATTATAATTCCATTATAACATCGTATATAATAACTTTAAATCCATCCTTTACACGTCCCACATATGGCATTAACGAATCACATCACTTTGAGGGGGCGGTAGTCCGCACTTCCTTAAATGAAGATATCGTGTTTACCCATAATGGAAACAATAAAGGTATGCCCAAAATGAAAAATACAGAATCTTAAAGAAAACATAAACATATTATATATCCTATATAAATATAGTGACATCTTAATGGCCACATTTGAAGGTGTTAAATGAGTATTGAACAACCATCGTTTCGGGAGGCAGAATTTCGCCATCCACGGAAACCGTATGTTCATTAACCATTTTATGTAGTTGTGTGAGAGTGTAGCTCGAATAAATCTTATAAAAACATCCTATTATATTTAAGATACTGGTGTTGTTACAAAAGAAGTAAATAAAAAGAGTTTATGGGGTTGGAGATGTAAAATAAAACAAATGAACATGAGAGAATGAATTACCTTTAAAAGTGTAACTCCTTTTGATTTGAGCCTAAAATCTTCCTTTGAAAGGATTATGCCCAAAGGGAACCATCTAGGATGAGGATAGGGATGTGGAGAGAGTAAATGGGTAGGGTTTGCCCGAGCCAAAGGCTTTAGGAGTGTGTGTAAGGTGGTAGAGGTGGGGGCCTTTTATAAGAGGAGAGGAGGGGCACTTTTGGAAGGTAAAGAAATATTACTTTATTTTAAAATGTGTTTCGGTTTTAAAAGGTCCCAAATTGATATAATTCTTGGATAAGGTGATAGGGGTTCGAAATCCACCCATCCAATATATTTTGGACATGTGTAGTTCATATATTTTACATTATCTTTCCATTTTATTTAAATCGTCAAAAAATGATGTCATCGCTGCATCATTATTATGTGATAAATAATTTAATTTATTTAAAGTCTAAAAATTATAAAAAAAATACTATGATGTAGGAAATGTTTTTATCTTTCCAATTACCATTTATAATCAAATATCTGACTTGTATAACCGCATTTAAACATTGTTTTAGTAAAACATATCATGTTTGTGCCATTTTTTACATTAACATTAAATAAAAGGTATTTATATCATTTTCCAACCAAAGTGGATCCATGGGGTCCCCAAGTTGACCCATGGCTTGTCTTGGTCGGCCATGACACATCCAATGAGGGTAGGACATGTGTCTAGGTCATCTCATATTATTAAAATATTATTTTTACCTTAAACTACACTAATTACCACTAATCGCGATTAAAAACTTAATAAGTTACTATTCACAAAAAAATTATTTTAATCTCATTGAACCACATATTACTTCTTAATGACAACCATGTATGTCGGATTTTCTAAAATCAAAACACAATGATGGAAAAATTTCATTTAAACGGAAAAATCAGTTTTTATAAGTACCACATAGTGGTTTCACTATTCATCAAAAATTGAAGTTTTTCAGAAAATTACCAAAAATTCACCCTAAGCTATATTTGATATTACGAATTCAAAAATGAAGCCTATTTTACAGAATTAAAAATATATAAGTCACATTAATTAATTTAATAATTAATTCCCACTGTCAGAGCAAATAGCGTGTTTTTATGAAACAATAAGTATCAAAAGATTGACACCAGTTTAAGTCCGATTTCAAAGTGAAATTAATTCCAACAACAACTCTTGGATTTAATGGTAAAAATATTTACTAATTTCACTTTAAAACAAATTCAAAAGATAATCTAATCATATAAATAAATTAGATTAAAAAGAGGTTTTGAATTAAAATACAACATTTTACACTATTCATTAAAAAATAAACTTTATCGGAAAGGTACCAAAAATTTACACAAAGTAAATTTTGATGTCCTGATTCTAAAGAAGAGTTATTTTTGGTCCAATAGAATTTATAAGATTGATAAAAACTATATTTAATAACGGTTCGCCGTCAAAAGGTGATAAGTGAACCCTTAGTGAAAACTAGGGTATAAATGCCTAAAATTGAACTCTTTCTGTATTTTAAGCCTTTATCTTTTATTGGGTAAATTTAAAAACATTTAAAAACATATATAATCATATTTTAGTTATTTCTATCCATTCCCGCCAGTACAATGGCTACTTGTTAACTAACATTTAAAATAATATTATTTTATTACTTGTGTGCAACATAGGTTTTCAAAGAAACTCATCGTTGCGTCTCGAGTACGCTATCGAACATAGAAACCACTTTTAATTAAAATTAATATTTAATTCGTAAATATTAATAAATATGAAAATTCTTTAATCTTTAATTACCTGGGATGTTACAGGCAATGTATAACTAAAACAAAATCTTTTTTAAACATGAACTTCAGAATAATATGGAAAAAATAAAATTAAATAATGCCATTTACATACTCACATGGATATTCTACTAGTCGAATAATCACATGCAATATCAATAACCACTTTCATAATGATGGAATGCATAATGCCAGACTGTCATAACCACGTAGCCAATGCCTCTTTCCAAAACTACAAATAAGATTTTGTCAAGGCCTCGTGCCAAGACACTAGTTTGTCTCATGATACCTACCGATGCATCGAGGAGCTGTAGCGGGCTCCACCCGTCACTTATTAAGTTCAATGCATTCTTCATATGAACAGGTTTAAACATATCATAAACCATAACATAATTGTATCACATAAAACATTCATAAAGGAAACATAATATTTCCACACTTTAATCACAAGATATCAATACAACACATTGATATAATAAAAACATTATCAAAACCATTTAAATACCAAAATAAAAGAAAAGTAAAACATGGTATTTATTTTTATTTTTTTAAAAAAAGTTATGGCCTATAGAGGATGTTGAAACTCAAATAATAGTCACGGTGGTGGAGAAGTCATTGTTGCCACATACATAAGAAAAAAATTCCTTTTTTCGTTTAGTAAAAATGATTCATATAAAAATATTCCTTTTGAATAAAAGTAAAAGTCAAAGGGGGTTTATACACCATATAAATGAAAGTTGTGTATAAAATGAAGTATGCCTCAATGAAAGGATATTGAGATGAAGTCCTTAAAAAGATAATTTTTAAAATAAAATAGATATATTATGTGTATTTACTATAAGTACACATAAAAAAGGACAAGTACACGATAGGACACAATAATATCATGACATAATTTGAAAGTAGGAGATTAACCCAAAGAATAGAAATTGGGTTATGAAGTTCCCTTACCTTGTGTCCGACTTGACTCGAACGCTATTTAACCTCCGGAATAATAAACTAGAGTTACTCTCTACCTTCTTAAGAACCCTTTTCCAGTTCATTATTTCTTTTATATCACTTATTACCATGTTATGAACATTATGTAATTATTTAAGTTAATAACGGTCATTTTCTCGATCTTTGGTACTTGAGTCAAAAATAAACTTCTTATAATTACACGTTGTTCATGTGGTGAAATATCCATTATATCCAGAATTAAATTCATTATGTAGATATCTTATATATCATATATATCCATTATATACATGCATTAATAATATTAAATAACATTTAGAGGTAAGAAATGAAATGCACCGTTCATGGAGACGGTAAGCCGTACATACGCATGAACACTACTTTCATTTATATTTCGTATTTTAACGGAATGAAAATATAATTATATAAAGGTATACTATAATTCCAGTACCATATAATGTATAATACCATTTACTCCATCCTTTATACATCCCACATATGCATTAACGATTCAAATCACTTTGAGGGGGCGGTAGTCTGCACTTCCTAAAATGAAAATATCGCGTTTACCCATAATGGAAACCATAAAGGTACTCCATAAATGAAAAATACATAAGATTAATTAAAACATAAACATATTATATATCATATATAAAAATAGTGACATCTTAATGGCTACCTTTGAAGGTGTTATCTGAGTGTTGAACAATCATCGTTTCGTGAGACAGAAATTCGCCATCCACAGAAACAATATGTTCTTTAACCATTAGATGTTGGTGTGTGTAAGTGTAGCTCGAATACATATTTTAACAACATCCTAGTATATTTAGGATACTGGTGTTGTTACAAAATAAATTAATAAAAAGAGTTTAATGTGTTGGAGCTGCAAAATAAAACATAAGAATACAAGAGAAAACAATACCTTTAAAACGGGTAACTCTTTTTGATTTGAGGCAAAGGCTTCCTTGGGAAGACTTATGCCCAAAGTGAGGCTTCTAGGAGTAAGAGAGGGAAGTTTTGAGAGTATTTGGGCAGATTTTGGCCGAGCCAAATGGCTTGAATGTGTGAATAAGGTGGTAGTGGTGGGGGCCTTTTATAAGAGGAGAGGAGAGGCACTCTTGGAAATTAATGTAAGGTTACATTTTTATGAATTACTTTTCGGATTTAAAAGGTCCCAAAATTATATATTTCTAGGATAATATGATAAGGGTTCTAAATATACTCATCCAATAGGTTTTTGACAAGTGTAAGTCTTAGATTTTACATTATCTTTTCATTTTATTTAAATCGTTAATTAATGAGGTAATCGATGCATCATCATGGTGTCATAAAATATTTAATTTATTTAATGTCTAAAAATTATAAAAAATATATCATGATGTATGAAATATTTTTATTTTTCCAATTAATATTTATAGTCGAAATTTTACCTTATATAACCCCATGTAATAATTGTTTTAGTAAAACAACTCATGTTTGTGACAATTTTATTTTTATTTAAATAAAAGGTTATTATTGTCATTTTCTTACCCAAGTGGCTCCATGGGGTCCCCAAGTTGACCCATGGATTTTCTTGGTCATACATGACTCATCTAATAGGGGTAGGACAAGTGTAAAGGTATTTTCATATTTTTATAATATCATCTTTACCTTAAATTTCACTAATTAACTTTAATCGCGATTAATTAAACTTAAAAGTGACTATTCACCAAAACATTATTTTTATCCCATTGAACCAAATTTTACTTTCTAATGAGAACAATGTATGTTGGATTTTTTAAAATCAAATCACAGAAGTGGTAATGTTTCATTTAAACGAAAATCAGTTTTTTAACTACCACTTAGTGGTTTCACTATTCATCAAAATTGAAGTTTTTCCGAAAAATTCCAAAATTTCACCGTAAGATATAATTGATATTCCGAATTCAAAAATGATGTCTATTTTAAAAAATTATAAACATATATGTTTCATAAATTAATTTTATAATTAATTCCCGCTGTCACAACAAATAACGTGTTTTTAAGAAACAATATATATCAAAAGATTGACAATTGTTTATGTCCAATTTCAAAGTGAAATTAATTATAATGACCACCATTGGATAAAATGGTTAAAATATATTCTAATTACACTTTAAAACCACTCAATTGTATAACTTATCACTATAAATTATTTTGGTTAAAAAAGTTGTTTTTACGTATTTTTCACTATTCATAAAAAATTGGAAGTTCTCAGAAAAATACCAAAAATTCAACATAGGCTAATTTCGATATTCCGAATCGAAAAATGAAGTCCATTTTGAAATATAAAATATATATAATTTCAAAAAGTGGGTATTACTATTCATAATGGCTATTTTGATTGGTCGCGGTGTGTTAGAATCTCGAACTTGCGTACCATGCGAGCTATTGCATTTTTGAAAGAGAAACGTATCGTGAAATCTCGGGGTGTTATCATTTAATCCCTAGTTGGAAAAGATAACTGACAACGTTTTTGTTTTAAGTTACCTTTTATAAAGTTGAGAAATTTATTTAAGATATTTTCTAATAACATAATGAAATATACTTACTTGTCATGTAGGCTTTCATTCTTTAATAAATTTTTACCACAAACCCATATTTCACTCCAAATGGTAACAGAACTCAAAAATATTCTATTTATCTTAATTGTATAAGGTTCTAAATATTACCACATACCATTTAGATTAGGAAAACTATTTTGTAATAACCAGAGACTTCCTGTATGCTAGTGGTAGGTAATAAAGGCCTGTCACACTATGGTTGGGGGTTCGATTCCTGCATCTTTGTCCGACGCGACGGGTTATGCCCCACCCTGCAGGTTGTCCTTTTCCTAAAACTATAGTATTATAATATTCTAAAAAAAAATCTTCAGAAATGATTTAACCTTAAACAATACTATCCAAAGATCAACTTAATCCATTCCAACCTTTATAGTTATCCAAAATACCTCTGTCCAGACTTTCTCTAAAAGGTCTCAAAATTTCAAAATCAATTGTAACATCAGATTCCCCAAACAAATTAAAGTTTCTCTTTTTGTCACATACTAAAAATATGATTACCTTCATCATATTAAAACCTTACTGAAACAACAAGTACCACAATACAATCATTATATAAATATATCACATTATCCTTATAACCAGAATATAATCCTTGAGTCCAAAATCACCAATTAATTATTCCACTTCATCTGTAGTAATAGCATAAGATTGTCCTTGATACCTTGGCCTTTTCTGAGGTATGTTTCACTGATTCTTAGGACATTCATTTGCATAATTCCCCATTTCCCTAAAATTGTATCATTCAACATTGATAGCCTCTTTCTTTCCCTTGCAATCACGAGCCTGGTGACCTTTTTCTCCACATTTATAACAAACTCCCATTCCTTTTAGGCAAGTACCAGGGTGATTCTTCCCACAATTATCGCATAATGGAAAATCTTTCTTTCCCTTTTTCCCTTTATTTGTCTCTTGTTCCACCATTCTCTTCTTCTCTTGCTTTACTTTATTGTCATAAGATTTAGAGAATTCCTTTTCTGTCTTGATATAACACGTGACTATATCTTCGTACGTTGAGAAAGATTATGATACTAGTGCTCGATGGAGAAACGGTTTTAACCCATCAAAGAAACGATCGATCTTACTTCTTGGGATACGTATATAATATGGTGCATGCCTCGCTAACCTTGTAAATTTAGCCTCATACTTTGCGAAATTCTCATCCTCTTTCTACCTCAGACTCAGAAATTGCCTTTCAATATCTGCTCTATGGTCACGAGGGAAGTATTTTTCTAAGAAAAGACATTTGAACTCCCTCCATTCCATATTTGATACTTCATCATCTTCCTTTGTGTTTTGAATCAATGACCACCATTGATCAGCATCTCCAGTGAGGCAGTAAACTGCCATGATAACCTTTTCCCTTTCGCTACTCCCCAAGGCGTAGAATATTTTCTCTAAGGAGTTTATCCATTTCTCATCTAATAATGGATTTGTACCCCCATTAAATGTTGGTGGTTATTGCCTCATGAAGCTGTCTAACATTGATCCTCCACATTGCGGATCAGGGTGCTCCATACGAGTAAGGTTATTATTCATAACCTGAGTGAGTTGTCCCAGTATGGTAATAAGTTGATCAACACCAGTTGTATCTCCCGCTCCATAATAATTATCTTGAGCAGGAGGGAAATCCCTACACGAAGTGTGTGCATTGATACAGTTTCCATTCCTCCCACTATGAGTCATTTCTAAACAATGGAAAAAACTAGATTAGTTTATGAATTAAAATACAAAATTCCATACTTGTAAAATACTTAACATAAATTGAACTATTTTTGGATATAATCCATAATCATAAAAATGTTTTCTTTGAGGAAGTATATACCCATAACCCTTAATAGTGGTTTTTAAAGAAAATGAGAATTATCCTAAGCATATCCCCCGGGAGTGTCGTAAGCAAGAGTGCATCAAGGCTTGTTGTTGTGCACCAATTCCCATTCGAGTCTAGCTCAAAGCGGTGTTTTTGGTTTTCACCCCTAGGTACATCTGTGCCAGAGCAGCCTCTACATTCTCATATCCAGACAGGGATGTATTGCTCTGAAAACTCACAAAATCTCTATAATACACAAATTCTAGGAAGTTCTTCTATACTAATCCTCAATGTCTATCATCAGGCTATGTGCTCTAATCAGAGTTTATCTAAATCTAGCTTTCAATGTTAGTACTAAACTGCCTCTGATACCAAATGTAACGCCCCGACCCTAGTTACCCAGAGTCGGTGCATTATTTTGTAACATTGGCATGATCACAAAAGATCAAGTCTCGAAATACCAATTAGTTTAGTAGCCATGGAAACACTAGATACATTCATAAATGATACATGACATCATAAAGTGAAAATATAAAATAACAAAGTCTCCATAGTCCACACTCATATCCTCTTATGACTATCCCTGCAGGTTATTCATAAAATACTTCTTCACATCCTGGAAAATATTAAAACATTGAAAGGGGTGAGCTCAGATGCTCAGTAAGGATAAAAATATTGCGGAAGCTTTCATAAATAAACATTAACATTTAAGGCAATGTATAACTAAAACAAAAGCCTTTTTCAACTTGAACTTCAGCATAATATGGCAAAAATAAAATTAAATAATTCTATTTACTTACTCACATGGATATTCTACTAGTCGAATAATCACATGCAATATCAATAACCACTTTCATAATGATGGAATGCATAATGCCAGACTATCATAACCATGTAGCCAAGGCCTCGTGCCAAGACTACAAATAACATTTTGTCAAGGCCTCATGCCAAGACACTAGTTTGTCTCATGAGACCTACCGATGCATCGAGGAGCTGTAGCGGGCTCTACCCATCACTTATTAAGTCCAATTCATTCCTCATATGAATAGGTTTAAACATATCATAAACCATAACATAATTGTATCACATAAATCATGTATAAAGGAAATATAATATTTCTATACTTCAATCACAAGATATCAATACAACACATTGATATAATAAAAACTTTATCAAAACCATTTTCAATACCATAATAAAAGAAAAGTAAAACATGGTATTTGTTTTTATTTTAAAAAAAAGTTATGGCTTATAGAGGAAGCCGAAACTCAAATAATAGTCATGGTGGTGGAGAAGTCATTGTCCCCGCATACATAAGAAAAAACATTCATTTTGATGTTTAGTAAAAATGATTCATATAAAAATATTCCTTTTGAATAAAAGTAAAAGTCAAAGGGGGTTTATACACCGTATAAATTAAAGTTGTGTATAAAATGAAATATGCCTCAATGAAAGAAGATTGAGACGAAGTCCTTACAAAGATAATTTTTAAAATAAAATAGATCTATTATGTGTATTTACTATAAGTAAACATAATGAAATTACAAATACACGATAGGACACAATAATATCATGACATAATTTGAAAGTAGGAGATTAACCCAAAGAATAGAAATTTGGTTAAGAAGTTCCCTTACCTTGTGTCCGACTTGACTCAACCTCTCTTTAACCTCTTGAATAATAAACTAGAGTTAATCTATACCTGCTTAAGAACCTTTTTCAAGTTCATTATTCCTTTTATATCACTTATTACCATGTTATGAACATTATATAATTATTTAAGTTAATAACGGTGGTTTTTTCGATCTTTGGTACTTGAGTCAAAAATAAACTTCTTATAATTTCAAGTTGTTCATGTGGTGAAATATCCATTATATATAGAACTATATTCATTATGTAGATATAATATATATCATATATATCTAGTATATACATGCATTTATAATATTACATAACATTTAGAGGTAAGAAATTAAATTTACCGTTCATGGAGACGGTAAGCCGTACGTACGCATGAAAGCTAATTTCATTTCTATTTCGTATTTTAATGGAATGAAATTATAATTATATAAAGTTATACTATAATTCCAGTATAATATAATGTATAATACCATTTACTCCATCCTTTATACATCCCACATGTGGCAATAAATATTCAAATCACTTTGAGGGGGTGGCAGTCTGCACTTCCTAAAATCAAAATATCGTGTTTACCCATAATGGAAACCATAAAGGTATGCCATAAATGAAAAATATTGAAGCTTAAGTAAAACCTAAACATATTATATATCATATATAAATATAGTGACATCATAATGGCCACCTTTGAAGGTGTTATATGAGTGTTGAACAATCATCGTTTCGTGAGGCAGAAATTCTCCATCCACAGAAACAGTATGTTCTTTAACCATTAGATGTAGGTGTGTGTAAGTGTAGCTCGAATAATTCTTATAACAACATACTATTATATTTAGGATACTGGTTTTGTTACAAAATAAATGAATAAAAAGATTTCAAGGGGTTGGAGATGCAAAATAAAACATAAGAACACAAGAGAAAACACAACCTTTAAAACGGGTAACTCTTTTTGATTTGAGCCAAATGCTTCCTTGGGAAGACTTCTGCCCAAAGTGAGGATTCTAGGAGTAAGAGATGGAATTTTGGAGAGTATTTGGGCAGAGTTTGGCTGATCCAAATGGCTTGAATGTGTGAATAAGGTGGTAGTGGTGGGAGCCTTTTATAAGAGGAGAGGAGGGGCACTCTTGGAAAGTAATGAAATGTTACATTATTATGAAGTACTTTTCGGATTTCAAAGGTCCCACAATTATATATTTATAGGATAAGGTGATAAGGGTTCGAAATTTACTCATCCAATAGGTTTTTGACAAGTGTACGTCTTAGATTTTACATTATCGTTTCATTTTATTTAAATCGTTAATTAATGAGGTAATCGCTGCATCATCATAGTGTCATAAAATATTTAATTTGTCTAATGTCTAAAAATTATAAAAAAATTATCATGATGTAGGAAATCGTTTTAGCATTCCAATTAATATTTATAGTCAAAACGTTACCTTATATAACCCCGTGTAATAATTGTTTTAGTAAAACAACTCTTGTTTGTGACAATTTTATTTTTACTTTAAATAAAAAGAGATTATTGTCATTTTCTTACCCAATTGGCTCCATGGGGTCCCCAAGTTGACCCATGTATTGTCTTGGTCTTCAATTACTCATCCAACAGGGGTAGGACACGTGTAAAGGTATTTTCATATTTTTATAATATCATTTTTACCATAAATTTCACTAATTACCTTTAATCGCGATTAATTAAACTTAAAAGTTACTATTCACAAAAAAATTAATTTTATCCCATTGAACAACATTTTACTTCCTAATGACAACCATGTATGTAGGATTTTTGAAAATCAAATCACAGAAGTGGTAATGTTTTATTTAAACGAAAAATCAGTTTTTTAACTACCACTTAGTGGTTTCACTATTCATCAAAAATTTAAGTTTTTCAGAACAATGCCAAAATTTCACCCAAAGCTATAATTGATATTCTAAATTAAAAATGATGTCTATTTTAAAAAATTACAAACATATAAGTTGCATAAATTAATTTTATAATTAATTTCTGATGTCACAACGAATAGCGTGTTTTTAAGAAATAATATATATAAAAAGATTGACAATTGTTTATGTCCAATTTCAAAGTGAAATTAATTATAATGACCACCATTGGATAAAATGGTAAAAATATATTCTAACTAAACTTTAAAACCACTAAATATTATAATTTATCACTATAAATTATCTTTATTAAAAAAGTTGTTTTTAAGTATTTTTCACTATTCATAAAAAATTGGAAGTTCTCAGAAAAATATCAAAAATTCAACATAGGCTAATTTCGATATTCCGAATCCAAAAATGAAGTCAATTTTGAAATATAAAATATATATAATTTCAAAAAGTGGATATTACTATTCATAATGGCTATTTTGATTGGTCACGGTGTGTTAGAATCTCGAACTTGCGTCCATGCAAGCTATTGCATTATTGAAACAGAAACGTTTCGTAAAATCTCGGGGTGTTACATCTTCAGTATTGTATGTATTGTTTTCTTGATAGTAAAATATATTCAATTTTTTCCATTATTTATTCTCTAAAAACATGTTATCCCTCAATTCATGTCATATTTGTAGTGTCATTATCAGTGATTCTTCTTTATAAAAATCCAATATAAGATTTTTCAGTTTTCATTATTGATAATTCCAAATGTAAATTTATAATACACATATTATCCTTATGGAACCATAATATTTAGATTCATTTTTTTTGTAATGTGATAGAGGAGTTGTGGATAAACGAACAAAAACCACATTGAGTAAGAAAAAAATGGGGTTGTTTTTAATTTTTTATTGAAATTATTATATAAATGAAAATAAAATAAAGGAGATGTTACTAGAAAAAATTACTTATGATTCATATGATTTTTATAAATAATGTTGTAATTTCATCTTTACTAATTGAGATAGGTAAGATGACATAATTTTTTTGAAGGGAAATGTATAAAATATATTGGTTTATCAAATACGGGGAAGGAAACATGATGGGATTATAAGTCCTGGATTCAAAAAAATATAGAGCAACCAATCATTGTTCTGTTTATAAATCCATGTTTGATAAATCTCAATATTTCATAATTCTAAAAATTATGTGATTTATTTCATAATTTTTTCAACATTTTATGGGATTTTGAGTATTTTTTATTAGAAGAGTAATATATCATGAATGATACTAACACATTGTGTTTCATATGTTATCTACTACCTTAGTAAAAAAATTTATCCTTTAAATTTCAAAATCTCAAAATATTATTGGGTGACATTATTTAAAGGAAGTGATGTATTTGACTACCTATTAAAAGTGTTATCTTAGGAGGGATAGTCAAAGGTGATCTAAAATTTTTCAAATGACCCCTTTGATCACATACCCCGAAGAAACAATGAACGGTATAATGATACATAGAAAAAAAGAATATATTAATTAAAATAGAGTATAAGAGAAAAACTATTGAGATAAATCAATGAAAATAATAAGAGTCGAAATGGTACTCATTGAATAAACATTCCAAAGGGTAATGAGAGATATTAATTTCATTAACAAGATGAATACATATAATTTTTATTTAACAAAAAAGATTTAATAATTATTTTTTATTTCTTTAAATAATAATTCATTTCATAGATTGATAGTGAATTATAACTCATGAACGAGAGTGGTGATCCTTTTAAAGATGTGATATTGAAAACTAAGAGTAATAATGGATCAAAACCAATATTATAAAAAATAGAAAATATTATTGATTTTTTCATTGACACATTATTGTTCTATACTCTATGGACGAATCTGAATTTGGGTAAAACATGCAAACAACATGTATCCTATCTTTTTTGAATTTTATATATTCATAGAAAGAGAGAAGAGTAATTACTAACTATGGAATAAGATTATTAATGAGGGATGTTTAAAATTTTCATAACCTTATTAAACCAATTTAAGTTTAATTTTTTAGTGGGTCCAAAATTAAGTGTATAAGAAAATATTTAATGTATCAAAGTATTTAATTTCCTTAGTGTTATAGAAAGTGATCATAGACCACAATGTATTCTTAATTTTTTATTAAAATATTTTATAATTTTGAAAGAATCAAATGAAACCCCATTATGAGTAACATATAATATATTCAAACATAATTAAAAAACATATAATTATGAAGAACATGAAAAGTACATAATTAACTAAAATAGAAAAAAATAATTTTTCTAGTAATTTGAAGAAATAATTACATTTTTTAGATATTTATCTAACATAATATAAATGATGATGATGTTCTATAAATTGATAAATTGCATGTGGGAGAAATTCATTAATATTTATAAAGAAAATTTGAAGATAAAAGGGGCAAAGATCCAGGTTATCTATTAAAAATATAATGACATGAGGATAAATTATAAAAAAACTATTAACACATTATTTAGTGAAATAAATGTTATTATTGAGGACATGTGCTGTCTTGGAAAGATACATGATGACACGAGTATGAAAAATCATTGGTAATATAGATTGTATAACATTGGATATGTTTTAAATTCAGGGTACTTATTAATTGAAATTCTGGAACAAATCTGAGATGGTTTATAGTCATGTAGTTTCTTAGATACTCACGCAGTATCATGGGGTAATCTAGAATTAAATTGAGTATAATATCAATTTTTTTATCATTATTGGTTAGAACAAAATGCATTGTTAGTTTAGTTTGAACGTGTAGTTAGTTTATTTTTTTTTATTTTTCAGGAATGGTCGATTGGAATTTTGTGTGTGGTCCATCTTTTTTTAAAATTCTCTAAATTTGAGTTTAAAATGAAATCATTTAGGGGCATGTATGACTTTTATGTTGAGTGTATTCATTCATGATCGTATGAATTAATGTGTATATGAATTCACTATGATATAAAAATATAAAAATAATGAGAATAATGCCTTGAATCGGAGAATATGACTGGATCATGTGTTTTAATTGGGAATCCAAAATGATAAAGGAATGAGTTTAGGAATTATAAGAAAAATATGGCATGAGAATAGGTATTATTATATCTAAGATTGATATTTTTAATTTACATAAGGTATGGGTATAAAATATTATACATATAGTTTTTTTTCAAATCATATTTCTATTAAAAATTATACTTCCACATAAATATTTAAGACACAATGATGTTTTAATGACTTCTACAATGAATATGGTTTTGATATGGGTTATGCATTGCATGATATAGGTCCAGGTTGAAAAAAACATGATGACATGAACATAAAAATATTGACAAGAGTATAAGATTTCAAAGGTAGAAGAAGAAGGATCAAAAAAATAAGTTTTAAAGTACTGTAAATCATGATAATAAATTAAGTTATAATTTAAATAATCAAACTAGAAATATCTTTTGGATTTTTTAATGATGTTATGACTCAAAAAGTATGAAATTTTTTAAATGTAAGTTTTGAATGATCGTCAAAGAGGTTTTATTGTATGTTTCAATGAATATTTTTTTTATTGAATATTGTTATGGAAAATAAATTGATTTATATAATTATAGTTATGGGGTGAATCTAGGGGAATTTTTAATTTCAAATTCAAAATGGTGACACATAGTGATGAAGAATGTGAAACAAATGATTGAATAATGATATTCTCCATTGATGTAGGAGTATGAGTAGAATATTATAATTTATTCAATGAGTATCTATAATTTATATAGGATAAAAAGATAATTTAAGAAATTAATTCGATTATCTGGTTATTGAATGAGAAGTAGGCGGAGAATAGGATCAGAGTGATAAAATCATTGATGTGTTGGTGTTTAGTTCTAAAAATACTCGTAAGAAACAACGGTGTTTCAGATAATCAATAATTCCTTTTATTTTATAGTGTATAATAGATTATTAATATAAAATTTTCTAAATATTTTAAGTGATGAATTTTCTAAATATATGCACTATATTGTTTCTGACCGGGATGCCCGATTTACATCATGTTTCTGGGAATGGTTACAAAAGGCTTTGGGAACACAAGTACTTATAAGTACATCTTACCATCCCCAGGTAGATGGACAGTTAGAGCACACGTTTTAGGTGTTGGAGGACATGCTTCAAGCAAGAGTCCTAGAATTTGAAGGTTATTGGGAGAAAAACATAACTTCATTAGAGTTTGGCTACAATAATAGTTTCCATGCAACTATACATATGTCTCCTTATGAGGGCTTGTATAGTATGACATGTCGATAACCCCTGTGTTGGATTGAGGCAGGATAGGTAGCTATGCTGGGACCTCGCCTTTTCTAGGAGACCACATTGCAGGTGGAGTTGATTCAGAAGAGGATGGATACTGCACAGTCATGGTAGATATCTTACGTTGATCGATGGAGATGACCTTTGGAGTTTGAGGTCGAATATTAGGTCTTTCTATGTGTCACACTGAGATTGGGACATGAGGAGATTATGAGACATGGAAATAATTCATCGAGATATGTCAAGCCATTTGAGGTTTTGGAGAGAGTCGGGCCAGTTGCCTATTAGTTGTAGTTACCTCATAGGTACTAGGCTATGCATGAAGTCTTCCACATTTCTTAGATATGACATTACTTCATAGAAAAGTCTCAAAATTTTCAACCTGTGGAGGTTGAGATGGAGGTGGACGCATCTTTCGAGGAGAATCCTATCTGGATTATTGAACAAAACACGAAGGTTCTTCATGGTCGGTCTGTTCATCTGGTACAGGTGAAATGGCAGCATAAGCGAGTACAAGACGAGACATGAGAGAGGGAGGCTAATGTGCGATCACAGTCGCTGGAGCTGTTTGAGGATTCTTCTTCACCACCTTCTTATAGAAACTCATGGATGAATTTATTTAATGGAGGAAGTTTGTAAGAACCATGATCTTCTTTTCAATTATAGATCTTGTTTTCGGGTGTTTTGGGGAAAAATAGTTGAATTTGGAAATTTTCTATGTTCACACTATGTACTTAGGAGTACATGTTGTGTACTATGGAGTACACGCCGTGTACTGGTTTACCACGGGCAGCCATGTACTGGACGTGTAACGGCCGAGTACATGGCCATGTGGGTTGAACTAGAGACTGATTGAATCATGTGCCAGTTGAGGCATGTACACGACAAGTACATTAAATGAACACACCATGTACTTTTCTTTTTATTTTTTTAATCAGACTGAGGTCATGTCTATTCCCCACATTCATCATCATCTGGCCTTGTTTCTTCCAAGAGTGACAAAGAGAGAAAAATATTCTCTGATCCACAGTTTCTCTATCGATGGTCCAATTCGAACTCCATTGGGTGTGTTGGATTCCCACTGGTGAGTTCTTCTATCTTCTAGAGCCTCTCTTCTTGATTTCTTATCTCTCTTGAGTTATTCAAGGTTGGACATTTTTGACATTTTTGTAGATCTACGATGTTCTAGGTCGATTCAAAGGTTAAGGGTAAACTATATCGATCGTGCAAAGTCGGGGTAGGTGGGTTTTTTCCTCTGGTTTCTATCATTGAGTTTTATATGCCAATGTACCGATTACCCATGTTTCTGGTATTTAGGGTCGAGGAGATAGAACCCTATTTTTATCTTCCATAGATTGATTGTTTGATTAAGGGTTGTTGATATGATATTATGTGGAATTTCATGTCTAAGTAACACCCCATTAGTGTGTTACTTGTTTGAAGGTTCAGGGCTGTTTGGTCCAGGTTGCCTATGAGGCATACCTAGTTTCCCTGACCTGCTTGGTAGGATGAAACTGTTTGACATATTCTTCTTGTTAAATGCTTCTGATGTGCATTGGAATAAATTTTCCATTTTGTATTAGAGATTACTTTGGACTTATTAATGTTGTTTACACATGATTGAATTGCATAGGGCTGTGAGAACCTGTTGTAGTTAGACCACAGGGAGAATTGACGTTGAGTGCTTCCTCAGAGTGTCTGTTATATTTTCACGCAACGAGACCACATGGGGGATTGACAGTGAGTGCTCCCTTAGAGTATCTACAAGTTACATTATGAGACCTTATGGGAATTGACAATGAGTAATTCCCTATAGAGTCTATAGTTATTCACGAAAGACTATAGGGGAAATTGATGGTGAGCTCTTCCTCAGAGTGTCTTTTCCTTTTTATTACATTACTTTTACATAGGGGGTTGGACTGTGTGAGCTACCTAGAGGGTTAATTTAAATATTTAATGTCATGACACATCTTCCAGAACAATTATAAAGCTTGGATTTGTTCCTATTGGGATGTATTCAGAGATACCTATTCTGATACATGATTAAATGATGAACCTTAAATGCTACTGAATGTAAATGAAAACTATAGGGTTTTCTTTCTTTGGTGAACTTCTTGTTCATTTTCTACATTGCCATTGTAACCTCATATATATACTCACTGAATGTTAGGCACAAGTATTTTGGTGGTTGTTTATTGGGATTTATCTCACGCCCTGTTTGGGTCTTGCTTTTTCCCCCAAATAGATTATATGGTTGTAGGTGTAGATGAGGGCTGGAGCCCTTCTTCCTTAGGTGCTTGATTGTTATGGAGCTGGAGAGAATGGGACCAAGCTGAGGCTTGTGATGCAGTTAGAGTTTATTTGTTTCATTTTTACTTTGTATTCGTACTGTATTTCCAGTATTGTTACTTGATTGGCTATTTTCCTAGACATATGTGACATAGATCATTTATATATGTGATCCAGTTGTTTATTTACTTTCCGTCTTACACTTTTTACTTGTTTTATGGAATTATTTCTTCCACTATTATTAGTAATTTGTTATTATATTGTGCATACTCTTCCAATGAGGGAATAGTTTCTCCACTATCACACTCAAGGGCCTCGCAGCTAGGTGGAAGCCTATAGTGTTCAGGGAAATGTACTTGAGGCCATGTGACCAACGGGGTACGGGGCACCTTTGGGTGCCACCCGGAATCGGGACGTTACAAAATCCCTATAATTTTGAGAGGAAAAAAACACATTCCTACACATTGTGGATGAAGAAAATTATTTATGGAATGATAGGATATGATATTTAAATTACAAAAAGAATGGATAACCTCTATAAGATAAAAGAAGGAACTGATATTCCTAACATAATGCATTATAGGGAATTCACATGAAATTCATGCATGAGAGAAAAAATGGTGTGTAATCCATAAAAAATAAAAAGAAAAGGGCATTGTGTATTCTTTATGTAGAACACATAGATATGTGTGAACCTATAAAAATTTAAAAAACATATTGGGAAAGGTATATTATACATTTCCTTTATGAATATAGCTATATGAGGTGTGTTATGTTTATATATAGAAAATAAGAAGTTATATATTTCATGATGAGGTATAGAGATTGAGTGGAAAAGGAGAATTATCACACCATAATGATTCTACAATATGATAATAAAATAAAGTATACCAAAATTTTATTTTAGAAAAATCTATCAAAACATGGAATAGAGCATGGGGTATCATTAGTAATAACTCCACAGTAGAAATAATTATCTGAAACTATAAATATGATGGTGAATAATATATAAAAGTCACAACATATTAAAGCTAATATTATATGGAAGTGCTAAAAGAAAGTGTTAGAGGTTTTCCTTTATAATTAGAATAAAGATGTTATTATTCTTAGAGAATAAAGTGTTTCCTATGGGATATGTAATGAGAGGGATATATATTTGAAGTATTTTGGTGTGTTTAGAAGAAATTTATATGTCTTGAACGAAGGAGGAAACCAAGGGAAATATGGTGATGTTGTAGATGAATGTTTTCTTCTAGAATATTCAATGAAGAGAAAAGCCTACAAGTGTTTCAATAAAAGTCTCAGAATGATAGTTTTGATTCGTGATGTCAAATTAATTGAAAAAAATGACAACTAAAATATTGTAGGGCCATTTTTGAAATAGATATATGAAGTGAATACAAAAAAGGTTAAAACATAGAAGTTTCTAAAAACCATATAAGAGATGCATATTCAGAAAAGAAAATGAGGATTTTATTATATCTAAGCATATAAATCATTAAATAATAATAAGAAATAATAGGATGTAAGTTTATAAATGACAAATTATTTGGAAAAATTATTCCCCTATATACACAAGCATGATGAAGTTTGTGGAGAAAACCTTTTTTATCCACATTAGAGATAAAAATGTTTGAAGAAGCATACAAGGATGATATTTGGTTAAAGGATATTAATAAATAACAAGATAAAATATATAAAATTCTAACGTAGGAACTTATGGATAATCCTGACTATCAAAATATTATTGGAATAATATTGGTCAGTTGAAATTGAATGAATAAAAACGTTTTTGTAATTAGAAACAAAGTAACATTTGGTTACAAAGGATATGCTCAAGTAAAAGGAGTAGATATAAATGGGGAACATTCCATGGATTCACTAATTAAATCTATCCAACTGTTATTAGTATTGGTGGTTAAAAGTGGATAGAAAATATTTTAGATGGAGGTTAAACTAGATTTTCTGAATGGAATACTAAATGTGGAAGTATGCATAAAACAAAATATGGGGTTTTTTATTGATGACATTGAACATAAAAGATATAGGTTGAGGAATTATTTTAATGTATTTAAATAAGAACCACATGAGTGATATTTTGAATCTGATATAAATAAATTATGGTTTTTAAGATGTTGAATAGATCATAACATGTATGTGAAAATTTATAAAGAAGATAAATTCATGGTTGTTGGTTTATGGGGATGACATTATTTTTGGCGTAAACAACCACTAGTTAATGGAGAATTTTTCAATCATGATGAAATCCATGTTAGAAATGTCATTTATGGAAAATATTAAGTAATTTATAATATTATAGGTGGTTAAAAAATAATATTACGACAATATTTCCTTGGATAATTATTTAAGAGTAAATTTTTAATGGTTGGAAAAGTATGAGTCAAAGAAAATGTGAAATCTTATATAAGTTTCAAGAAATTTTAAAAATTTTAAAGATATGATGATAGTTTATCATACATTATATAGAAGAGTGATTATGATTGTAACACCCAGATATTTAGTGAAATATATTTTTGAATTAATTTAATCTTTTTGATATTTTTTATTTCATTCAATGCTAACTATAGATTTTGTTATATGAAAGCACTAAGATTGGGTTGACGCTCATGAAAAAACAAGTTATGAAGTCACTGAATGGAAGAATTATATAACCTTGAAGTACATGAAAAATTATGTTTGGATTATGTTACACACATTGCATAGATCCTTCCGCAGCTTACAGTACACGAAAGACCGAGTTTTACCAAACAAATATAAACTACTAATATTTTTATTATAATATTATTATAGTTACCACCATGAATGTTGAATGAAATTTAAGAATTAAATTAACAAAGTTGGAAAAATATGATTTAATCATCTATATAAAATGAATCATTTTCTCATAAATTAGTTATAAATGAAAGTAATAACTATTGGATAATGATGAAATTGTTTCTTTAAGAAAACAATATTTTTATGTACAAACATCATTTGATCTCAATAAATTAAATAAACCACTATAATTGAATTTTTTAACAATATATATATATATATATATATATTATTAAATATTTTTTTTACTATCATCCAATAGATTTTATAGGCATAATATCACAATAATTTCATTTTTATGAATATAAAGATGTATTTTTCAAAAAGATAAATTTACCACCTTTTAATGGGGTCCCAATTTTAAATATAATTTTATAATATCATATAATTTTTATTAGAAAGAATAAAATACATTTTTATAATTAGGATATCCAAATTTACTTTGGTGGGATTTTTTTCTGGGATGTTTCATAATTTGATGAATATTGAACAATACTGATTCTAATTAAAGACTGCTTTTTCGCACAATTTATTTGTATAGGTAAATTAAATTTTATTTTGTTTTGAAAGTATAATTAGATAAAGTATACATAAATTTAACCAATTATGTAAATTTTAACCAATTTCACATTGATATTAGATATAATCACAATTCAAACTTATGGAATACTTTTACTTAAATAACCCATCATCTGATCATGTTTTCAAGATATATTTTAAATAAAGTTCTATATATTACTTCATATGAATGTTCAAAAGTGGATTAAATATTTTTAATAATACAAATTATAAATTTCATTTATGATAAACATAGTTTTTGACATTAAATATTAGTGATAATAGTTAAAATTAATTACAACGTTTAAGAAAAAACATGATTACTTAATGTTTAAATTTTAATCTTAAAAGAATAAATGACCTAGAAACGCGTCCAAAATAAATTTTGGGGATATATTTTTACAAATTCCCCTATTATATCTAATATTAATAATTATTTGAGTCACATTATGTTAGTGATACCTTTCAAAAAAATTGTTTCTTTATTATATTCAAAAAAATAGAACTCCTACCCCACTATAAAAAAGAACTCACCCCCCTCACATCCTCACACAGATCAACCAACTTTGGATCATAAAAAAGATTTCAAAATATGCTCTAAAATTACATAATTTTATCATAGATGCCTCAGTTTCGTCATAAATCCAATCATGTAAGGCATTTGGTTTAAACTAAAAAGAGTTACCCAAAGAAGTGATAACGTACTTCCACAATCTATTTTGTTTTATTTTTATTCTACAACCCTAAAATTATTCTTATTATATAATTATAAAGTAATATCAGTATCATAAATATAGTTATTTGTTGTTATGTTATGTTTTATAGTTATACTGAAACACACTTCCATCAAATGGGATACACAATCAACATTTGTGTGTACTAAGGTCTTCCAACTCATGAACCGATGTCACTTGTTCTTGAATTTTCACATTTAAAGGTTGAAAATCATGATGTAATTTATGTTTTTATATGATATTAATGATATTAAGTATGTTTTTATGCTTCAAAAACTTTTATATAAAACATAACTTCAAGAATTCCATTTTTTAAATACAATAACTATGTTTGTGGACCTGTAGACTACCACCTCTTCAAAGCGATGTGATTTGTTCACACATTTAAAGGAATGCATTAAAGATGGTTTTAGTAAATTTATATGAAATGTATGAAATAATAATTTGAATTAAATTAATATATATATATATATATATCATTTATAATCCATATTTTAATACGATTATAGAATGGAAACAACATTCATGTGTACGAACAACCTACCATATCCATGAACGGTGTATTCCATTTCATATTTCCATATTTTTTATATAATAATAAATATTTATATAAAGAATATATTTGATAATTATATCATGTTTTAGATTTGATAAATATGTAAATCATTATCTATGTAAGAGGATTTGTAATAATAAGTCATAATATATAAGAAAAAAGCAGATATTACACAAAATGTAACATTAACATGGAATTGTAAATAAAAGAGTAATAAAAAGTCATAATAAAATAATATATAGTAATATATATACTAATATATTTATTTTTTATATTTATAATATAATTATATTTATTAAAATGTCAGTTTGAACATGTATTATGAATTTCAAGACTTAAGGTAACAATTTTCCCATCTCACTTTTATTTCTATGAGACTTATACCTTATTCACCAAAAATCTATTTTGTGCGGAGAATAAACTACCCATAAATGTATTATATGGCTTTTATACTTAAATTTATTAGTATTTAAATATCCATTTTATTATATTTATTTCATGGGGTTTATAATTCAAAAGTTACAAAATTGGTAATGCAATTTTTGTCTCAATTTTCCTTCTTTGGGACACATGTATTATAATGCACCAATGTTCTTTTACCAGGTGTATATAATTCCATGTGACATGTTATATCATTAATATAATTAATGTAATGATATTTTAGGTTTAATTTTATGTTATTTTTTCACAAGGATTAGGATTCATAGTTTTGAAGTTATTAATATTTTATTACAACAATTTAATCATTTAGCGGAATTGTTTATGATTATGCTACTGTAAGTTAAATATTTTGACCCATATCTCAATAATTCCCATGATTTTTATTATAATATTTTCATTCATAATATCATCATTTATTGGTACCATTTTTCTATTCTGTAGTACTTAAGATAATTAATTTATTGTTTTCAGAGAATTTGACATCATTTCCATCTTCAGTCGGATATTTTTTTATTAATAAACAAAGTTTTCTTAAATTATTTTCCAAAATATTTTTATATGATATAATAATTTAATTCTCAAGGATAAAATTTTCAAAAACATTAATTTTCTAAAAGTTGTTTAATATGCTTTTCAAAGGATCCTTTATAATTTATAATGGTTATTTGTCAAGAATATGATTTTAAAAATGATTTATATTTTAAAAAGTGTTATTTTCAAATAGGAATGTTGATTTCCAACATGATATGTTTTGAATGTTTTTAAATATTATTTTATATGTTTTAAAAGTGGTATTAAGATAAATGTATTTGGAAGATGTTTTATGCCATTAAAATATCATTTTCATTGAAAGGTTATTATCCTTAATAAATACTCTGAGTTATCTTTCCAAAATACTTCTCCCACTAAGATGAAATCCATTTATATAGTTCATGATTTAATGGGGTTATGATCTAAGGACACCATTCTAATTTTTTCTAAATGAATTATTTTTAAGTGTTAATGTTGTTTATGAAAATATTTTTTCTGGCATGGGTTATACAATGATAAAAAATTTATGAAACCTATTACCTTTTAGGGAGTAATTTATAATGATTTGTCTGAAACTTTTCTATATTCCATATGTTATGATATAATGAAATGTTTATGATACCCATGTCATTTATTCGGTTATGATATAGAGTTTTGTTATAATTTAGTGTCACACAGATGTATGTTTTTATAATGTGATGGGTGGGTCCTATTACTCCCTCCAATGCATAGGGTAATGATTGAATTATAATGTGATAATGATGGGAAACAATTCTATGTGATTTATCAAAAATGGTAAACTAGTGATTCCTTATCCACAATGTGAAACATGTGTGTCCTGATCCATAATGACATGTGTGTGTGTCCAAATCCATAATGGGAAATAGCTGTGTCTTGATAAATAATTGGAAATAGGTATATCCAAATCCAAAGTTGGAAAGAAGTGTATCCTCATTTACAATTGGAAATAGATATGTCCAAATTTACTATGGGAAGTAGGTGTGTCGGGATCCAGTATTTTTATGTTCTTGGTCATTAACCTTGACACATGAAATTTTTTTCTATATTTATGATGGTGCCACAAATATATGACATGAGCTTCCGGTTCAATATTGCTTTAGGATGATTTATCTTTCTTATTATAGACGTCTTTTGAACTTTCAATACTTATACCATGACTCACATACAATATCTTTAATATGTAGGGTATGATCTTAAAATGTTCTTATGTTATCTTACTCTTATTCTAATTTTATTATAACATATCTCTTTTATTTACCCTTACTGAGAATCTATGATTACCCTTTCATATTTCTTTTCTTTACGTAGGTTATAAAACCTTTTTAGGAAGGAGTAATAAAGAGGAAGATCTTAAAGGGTGATGTTGGTGATCTTTCACCAAGATTGAAGATTTTATTTAAATTTTTCCAAAGACACTAAACTGTTATGGTCCTCGGGCTTGTAATTTATAAATTTTCTTAATATTAATAAAAAATGATGTAATATCTATGTGTGTTAGTCATGGGACACTATAGTTGGTATCAAAGTAAATGTTTATTCAACCTCAAGAGATAATGATGAAAAAACATTAGTAATATCCCTAGGGATATTTATAAGGATATATATTTTGATATCTATAAGTATAATCCTATGTTTTCATATATTAAAATTTTTTGTCCTTATTTAAGAATATTATAAGTAATTTCTCATGATTATGTGGTTTTATACTATGATGAGTGTTTACCATACTATGAATTTTAATCTTATTCAACAGAGAGAACGAAAAGAAACTGGGTTAAAATTGAATGTTTAAAATTTGAAAAGTATGGTAATTATACAAATCGATGTATTATGTGGGAATCTCACAAATTGAATCAAGATGGTGGTAAAATATTGGCTATACTATTGAGGATAAAGTGTTTTCAAATGACATGTCAATGTTATGGGATGTTCTAATTGTATTTTTTACATTAAACATAATGAGCATGACTAGATTGAGGTTGATTAACATTAAGACATTATACATAAATTATATTATTGGAAATGATTATTAATAAATTTGATGATGAATCCTAAGTAAGGTTTTATGAATAAATTGGGGTGATTTAATTGTATATGTTTTTTAATTTAGAGAATATGTAATGAAAATAATAAAATATATAAGTGATTTCTGTATAAATAATATATTAGGCATTTAAGAGGATATGTTTAATAGTGATGAAGAAATATAAATGTGATTTAATTAAAATGTGGTATTTAGATTATGAGAAGATAACCCTTAATTTTTTTATAATGTTGAGAAAATTGAATTGATCTTGGATAGAGAGATGATTGATATGGATAAATAAAATTGGATGGTAGCAATTACCATGGAATTGATTATTTATTTTTGGACAAAGTGATATTTTTTATCATGGATGAAGTTTACAATTTTTTTATTTAAGGAATGGAGAAGAATGTATGTTTTCATTATGTATTTATGGTAATCCAGGTTATTACCATGTTTCAAGAGAATATATGGTGAAGGTTTTTACATTTTGGAATGTAAAAAACAAGAGATACTTTATGATATATGGGGGATTAATGTTATTGTTATTTTATAAAATTAGTGATCCTATCTCTACTATTTTTTATTTTTAGCTTCAATTAATATTATATGGTCAACGATTTCTAAAATGTATTAGTTATGCTTTAGATTATGTTTGTGAGGTTAAGGTTTTTTCTCACTATATGAGTGTTTATGCATATTGGACAACCTTTTATAACCATTTTTTATGATGATAACTAAATAAAAATGAAATTACTTATTATCCTTTATGAATGTAATGATCCTCTAAGTACATAAGCCATAAAAAATTCATCTTCATTTTTTGGAGTAACATATGAAGTGGAAATGGGTCAAGGAATAACCAAAGGGAGAGATTGTGAATAAATCATGTAAATATATCTTCTTGTGAAGGTTATTCAAACTTATGAAAAGTATGTGGAAACCAAAAAATTTATCCTAGTACCATTATTTTCAATGAGTCAAATAATCCCATATATGATCGGAGATCCATGACATTGTGACCATTTAATTTATCCTAAACATGTTCTCTATCACTCTACATTGAATCTTAATAGTTATATATCTCCTCCATGTCCATGATTTCACATGAAACTAAATTTATCCTATGATGAAACCTATTTGTTATTTAAATTGGGTAACCATTATATTTCCAACATTCCCTTTTTAATGGATTTTTTACCATTCAATTTTATGGTGGGGGTTTATACGAATGGAAAATTGAAGTATTAATGATTTGGTAAGCCTGGTTGAATTAATATTATGTGTTGTATAATGTAACACCTCGTGATTTTTTGAGATATATTTTTTAAATTAATTTAATTTTTTCATATTTGATTATTTTACAACAATAAATTTATATTTTTATAAGAAATAACTATGTTGGACTGTATCTCATGAAACACCATGTTAATATTAAACTACACAAAAAAAATATTACATTGCGGTACACTCAAAATGATGTTTGGACTATTTTAAAAACAATAACGAGTTCCTTCAATCGCTGGAGTTACAGTCAAAGTCAAGTTTTACCGAACTAAATTACATTACTAATATCATTACTAAAATATTATTATAGTAACCAGCTAGCCATTGGAAAGGAAGATACAAATAATATTAACTAAATAGTGAATCTATTATCTATATATATATATAATAAATTAATACTTTGGTTATAAATTAGTTAGAAATGAATTAAGAACTATTTGAGATAGAATAAAGTCCTTTTCTAAGAAAAGTAATTTTATAAGTATAAAAACCTTTATATGAAAATAAATTAAACAATCCAATTTAGATGAATATTTTTAATAAAATTTTTATAATATATATTCAGTAATTTTTTTGATTATCATACAATGGATTTTAAATGCATAATATTAGAGTAAATCCAATTTTATGAATACAAATATTTATTTTTCAAAAAGGTAATTTTAACTCATTTTTATAGGGAAAAAATTTTAAATATAATTTTTTTACAATTTTATAATTATTATGTGACCAAATAAAATTAATTTTTTGAATCAAGGTATAAAAATTTACTTTTAGGGAATTTTTGGGGCTTTTTTGAGAATATTCATATTTTGATGAATAATGAACAATACATAATTTTAATTCAAAACTGATTTTCCACTAATTTAATTATATATTTAAATTTTATTTTAATTTTTTTAATGAATAAATAGATAAATTTATAAATAAACTAATAAAATAGAGGTCATTTAAATTAATTTCATATTGAAATTAGATATAAATACATTTCTAACATTTATACTTTTTTACTTTAAAAATATGTTGTCTCATCCCATCTCAATATTAATTTTATATTATTTTCTAACAATTGTGTGATTAGAATTTGGGAAAATGGATTCCATTTTTGGTATATAAAAAATTTATAATTTCATGTAATTTCATATTAGTTTTTGTCTAAAAATATCAGTGAATGTAATTAAAATAAATTACAACGATTATGGTACAAATGTGTTTACTTAATGGTTAGACATTAATATTAAACAACTAAATGGCCTATAAACACATAAAGAAGAAATTTTATTGAAATATTTCAAGAAATAATGCTATTGGATCGAAAATTAACAATTATTTGAGGCACATTATGTAATTGATACATCTCAATATTGTTTTCCTTTTTATATTTATAAGAATGCCACTCCTCCTCCAATATAAAAGGGAACTGAACCCCCTCACTTCCTTCTAACTCTCAAGATACTTTTTATTTGCAAAAAATTGTTGAAATTGGTTCCCAAATTAAATCTTCAAAACCTATAGGCCTCAATTTCATCATAAAAAAACCAAGGAATCAATTTTTTGCAAAATAAAAGGAGTTATCCAAAGAAGAGGCAACATCCCTCTATAAGTTTTTTTACTTTCATTATCCGCCCCATCAATTATTCTTATTTTAATATTATATAATTACCTAAGTATATTAAATATACTTATTTTTTTTCTATATTATGTTTTATACCTATAATCACACACACTTCCATTAAATGGGACTCAAAATCATTGTTTGTGTGTGTGATAGATTACCGCGTCATGAACCGCTGTCACACGTTCATCCAATGTTACCTTTAATGGTTACAAATAATGATGTAATTTATGTTTTTATATTATATATATAAGGCCCTAGCCTTAAACCTTACATAATCTTGAGTTATTACAAGATTACACATTGAGGATCTTTTCAGGTTTAGAGTTTTAGAGAATTAGATCATAAAACTTTCATTACATTCCACATTTAAACAATTTAGTTACATAAAATATTTTATTCATTTTTCCCATCAACGGAAACATATTTAAAATAAATCATGGATTCTTTCCTGACACTTCCTTGACACTATCATTATATCATGTACCCTTCCCTTGACCTGTGAAAAACATTTCAAAAACATAGGATGAGCAAAAAAAGCTCAATAAGGGATATAAAAATATGGAAAGGAAACATGAGTACATGTATACGTAAGAGTAAAATCATACTTTACCCATAAAACATATTCACATTAACATACCTCATAAAACAATGAATAAATGATAGAAATCATAAGACATAAAGGTAACTTGAGGCATTCATAACATTCTTACATAGGGAGTAACCCTCTTGGTTACGTTTGGAATACCCACCACAGTATATTCCCTAAATATCTTCAGAGAAACCTTAATGTTTCACTCCTTAACGTTACCCAATGAATTGGAGAGCTATATCGGGCTCACCCGCCCTTAGTTTATCATGGAACCACCCGTCTTCATAATAATGCCCAAAAACCATAACATAATCGTATCACATAAAACATGCATAAAGGAAACATAAAATTTCCACTTTTCAATCACAAGATATCAATATAACACATTGATATAAAAACATTATGAAAACCAATTTCAATACCACAATAAAAGAAAAGTAAAACATAGTATTTATTTTTCTTTTAAAAAAAGGTATGGCGTGTAGAGGAAGCCGAAACTCAGATAATGTTCACGACGGCGGAGAAGTCGTTGTCGCCGCATACGTACGACAAAAACATTCCCTTTTGTCATTTAGTAAAACTCTTTGTATAAGAAAGATTCATTTTGGATAAACGTAAATGTAAAAGGGGTTTCTACACTGTATAAAAGGAAGTTGTGTATAAAACATAATATGCCTCAATGAAAGGAGATTGAGACGAAGTCCCATACAAAGACGGTATGCTTGGATTAAGGATAAATCAATTACATAATTATTTGAGACAAACTAATAAACCAAATATAAGTTGATATTAAGTGTAAAACAATCAGAGGTTATTCACACATATTCATAGAAAGACATATTCAAGGAGTACAAGATTATCCCAATGAATCAAAATTGGGTTAAGAAGTTCCCTTGCAAAAATTTGACAGCCTAACGGTGTCCCTACAAAATTCAGAAAATGATTTGATGAGAGAAAAAAAGGGTATCTCATCACTTGGATATAAAATTTAAATCACTAAGGATATGGAAGAACATATCCCAACATAATGTTATGTGAATTAAATGGCATAACAAAATAAGTCTTTTAAAAAGAGGAGGGTGAAAGGTTCCCTTACTGACATGGGTATCTTTCGAAACATACACCCCGTGAAAGAAGGAAAATAAAAAATTGATGTAAATACTCATAAATTAAAGTATATTACACAATGAGTAAAATAATGGTCAGTAAATACACCACTAAAAGGAAATTGTGGAAAATGTAGCATAAATCTCACAGGAATAAAAGTGAGATGAAAAATCCCTTACAAAAACTCGGTAGCCTAACGGCGCCACATAAAACTTCCAAAAATGGATTGATGAGATCAAATAGGGTCTCTCATAATATTACAATAAAATATAAAGAGGAATATAAACGAACATCCCCCATCATAACAAATAGGATCTTAAAATAAGTGACATAAATGAGAGTACTTAAAAAGAAAGAGAGAGGTTAGATCTCTTACGAAAATTCGGCAGCCTAACGGCGCCACTCAAAACTTCCAAAATGGATTGATGAGAGAGAATAAGGTATCTAATCATATGAAAATAAAAATTACAGTAAGAGTAATATAAAAGAACATCCCAATCACAAGAAAGATTATCTTAAAAGAAATGAAATAAAAGAGTGTACTTAAAAAGAAAGAGAGGAGTAGGATCCCTTACCTAGGGTCCGACTTGACTCGATCGTCCTTTAACATCATGAATAATAAACTTAAGTTAATTTATACTTGCTTAAAAACCGTTTCCAAGTTCATTATTCCTTTTATATCACTTATTTCCATGTTATAAACATTATGTAATCATTTAAGTTAATAATGTTTGTTTTGTCGATATTTGGTTCTTAAGTCGAAAGTGGACTTCTTACAATTACATGTTGTTCGGGTGGTCAAAGGTTTAATATATCCAGAATGATATACACGATTTGGATATCATATATATCGTATATATCCAGAATATACATGTATTAATAATATTACATAATCATTTAGAGGTAAGATGTGAAATGCACTGTTCATGGAGACGGTAAGTCGTACGTAAGCATGAACGCTACATTAATTTCTATGTCATATTAATGGAATTAAAACTAAATGAGAGGTATGTATATATTAATTCCAGAATTATATTCATCATTTATATGTAACATACATCATATATAACAACTTTAAATACATCCTTTATACATCCCACATATGGCATTAACGAATCAAATCACTTTGAGGGGGCGGTAGTCCGCACATTCTAAAATGAAATTATCGTGTTTACCCACAGTGGAAACAATAAAGGTATGCCACAAAAGATAAATACAGAATCTTAAGTAAAAGATAAACATATTATACATCATATATAAATATATTTACATCTTAATGGCCACCTTTTAAGGTGTTATATGAGTGTTGAACAATCATCGTTTCGTGAGGCAGAAATTCGCCATCCACAGAAACAGTATGTTCTTTAACCATTTGATGTAGGTGTGTGTAAGTGTAGCTCGAATGCGTATTATAAAGACATCCTAGTATATTTAAGATACTGTAGTTGTTACAAAATAAATGAATAAAAAGATTTTAGGGGGTTGGAGAAGCAAAATAAAACAAAATAACACAAGTGAAGACATTACCTTAAAATCGGGTAACTCTTTTTGATTTGAGCTCAAAGGATTCCTTGGGACGACTTCTGCCCAAAGTGATGATTCTAGGAGTAAGAGATAGATGTGGAGAGGCAAAATGAGGATTTTGTGGCCGAGCCAATGGCTTGAGAGGTGTGGGTAAGGAGGTAGGTGTGGGGGCCTTTTATAAGAAGAGTGGATGGGCACTCTTGGAAAGTAAAAAAATGTTACTATTTTTGAAAATGATTTTCAGATTTAAAAGGTCCCACATTGATATAATTCGAGGATAAGGTGATAAGGTTTCTAAATCCACCAATCCAATAGGTTTTAGACATGTTTAGGTCATATATTTTACATTATCTTTTCATTTTATTTAAATCCTTTATTAATGAGGTAATCACTGCATCATTATGATGTCATAAATATTTTTATTTATTTAATGTCTAAAAATTAAAAAAAATATCATGCTGTAGGTAATCTATTTATATCTCTAATGAATATTTATAGTCAAAAATATGACTTGTATAACCCCATTTAAAAATTGTTTTAGTGAAACATCTCATGCTTGTGACATTTTTATTTTAACTTTAAATAAAAACTTATTTATGTCATTTTCAAAACAAGTGGCTCCATGGGGTCCCCAAGTTGACCCATGGCTTGTCTTGGTCGGCCATGACTCATGAAATAATGGTAGGACATGTTTCTAGGTATTTTAAATTTATTATAACATTATTTTTACCTAAAATTGCACTAATTACCTCTAATCGCGATTAAGAACATAAAGGTTACTATTCACCAAAAAATTATTTTAATCCCATTGAATCACATTTTACTTCCTAATGACAACCATGTATGTCGGATTTTTGAAATTCAAAACACAGAGGTGGAAAAGTTTCATTTAAACGAAAAATCAGTTTCTTTAACTACCACTTAGTGGTTTCACTATTCATCAAAAATTGAAGTTTTTCAGAAAAAATAACAAAAATTCACCCTAACCTATATTTGATATTCCGAACTCAAAAATGATTTCTATTTTTCAAAATTCTAAACATATAAGTTGCATTAATAAATTTAGTAATTAATTCCCACTGTCAAAACAAATAGTGGGTTTTTAAGAAACAATATCTATTAAAAGATTGACACTAGTTTAAGTCCAATTTCAAAGTGAAATTAATTACAATGACCAATATAGAATTAAATGGTAAAAATATATTCTAATTGTACATTAAATACAATTCAAAAGATAATCTAATCATATAAATAAATTAGATTAAAAAGAGGCTTTGAATTAAAATACAACATTTTTTACTATTCATTAAAAAATTAACTTTATCGGAAAGATACCAAAAATTTACACAAAGTAAATTTTGATGTCTCTATTCTAAAGAAGAATTTTATTTTGTCAAACATAACACATAAAATTGTCAAAAAGTGGATTTAAAAGAGGTTCGCCATCAAAAGGCGGTTAATCGACCTTCTAAAGAACATTAGAATGTTTACGCTTAAAAATTGGATACATTCACATTTTTAATCCTCTAACATTTATTGTAAAAAGTAAAAATATTTGAAAAACATATATAATCATTTTGTAGTTAGTTCTATTTCCCTCCATTACAACGGCTAGGTGTTAAGTGCCATTTAAGATAATATTATTTTATTATTAGAGTGCAACGTATGATTTCAAAGGAACTCGTTGTTGTGTACTGGGTAAGCCATCGAGCATAGCGTTCCCTTTAAATTAATATTGAAATTTTATTCACAAATAGGGATAAATATAAAAATGTCATATTCGTTATTTACCTGGGGTGTTACATCCTTCCCCCCTTTTGGGAATTGCATCCTCACAATTTTAAATTTGGGCTCAGAAACATCCTTGAATGTCCCACATCGGAACAAGAGTCGGTAAAACAATCACTTTAAAATAAAGAATGAGAAGTACAGAGGTCAACTGAGTTAACCCATACTAGGATTCCATGTAGGAAAACATGGACATGGAGGAGAAAACATAGGGTCATGTTCTGATGGAGAGTGATAGAAAACATGTTTAGGAGAAAGTTAACCATAAGAAAATCACAAACATTTGATGGGTTAAACGGTATTCGATTCCCAGTAGGAAAAGTTAATAGACAACATTTTTGTTTTTTTATTGAGGAATTTATTCATAAGGTAACATAATTACTTATCATGTTGACTTTCAACTTGTATTAGATTTCTTACACAAACTCATATTTTCTCCAAAAGACGAGTATTTAGGAAGACTTATTCACTATAATCAACTTCTAGAGAATAACCTAATCCACAAAAGAGAACTATATACTTACCATATCTTTAGACTGTAACCAAAACAAAAACCAAAATGGTTAGTACAAGATTAGATAATCCAGAAAAAGATAACCCTTTATAAAAAGAAAATCTATTCTTAATCTCCAAAATTTGTCCAACAAAACCTAAAGTTCAACGAGGACCATTTGATAAACAATTTTTCCATAAAATTATTCAATGTAAACCAAACTATGATTGAAACCCAAATATTTGGAGGATTTAGTCACATAGTCTTCCAAGGTACAAATTAACTTTTATCTCCAAATAACATCAGTTGCTCTTAAATTCTCATATTGAAAAGTAATTAACCTAATCACATATCCTCGATGATATGTTAATCATTTCCATAGATAACCCAAAATAAACATACTCTTGATTCCAAAAATCATCTAACTAAAAAGAATTAGTCAAACTAACCAGGGACTTCACGTAGTCTAGTGGTAGGCGATAAATACCAGTCGCACTTTGGTTGTGGGTTTGATTCCCGCAGCTTTGTCCTACGCGACAGGTTGTCACATGGTCTGCGTGTTGTCCTTTTTCCAAAACTATATAATTCATAAAACATTCCCCAAAATGAGACAAAATATTCAAAATTGATCATAACATATTTTATCCTCAAGTTTATCTCATGCCTTTCATTTTCCATCATAACATATAATAACCCATAATTACCTCAAAAGTAAGGATCATATAAACTCTAATGGTTACCTTTATAATTATTACCTGAACTTCCACATCGATTGGTTATCTCATACATGATGCATTACAGATCATACCAAGGTTCAGGTGGTTGATCATGACTCCTTGATAGTTAGTTTAGAACAACCACGAGTTTCCTCATTGAATCCACCATTTTATCTAGTATCTTAATCATAGAACCACCATAGTTTCCTTCAAACCTGTTGTCTCTTTGGTACCTTCTAGATCCATCCATTCAATAAAAACAGAAATGTCAGTGTGAGTATATCAAAAAAACCATCATGTACTAATGAGGAAGGTAAACAATAAGATATACTTACTCATTCACTTTATCTAAAACTAGGACTCTTTCTGAAATCCTAACCATTATGGTAATGTCACTTGTGCTTAGAGAATACCCTAACCTCTAAAGTTATCTAAACCTCCCTCTGATACCAACTATAAGGCCCCAGCCTTAAACCTTACTTAATCTTGAGTTATTACCAGATTACACATTGAGGATCATTTCAGGTTTAATGTTTTAGAGAATTAGATCATAAAACTTGCATTATATTCTACATTTAGACAAAGTGGTTACATAAAAGATAGTATTCATTATTCCCATCAATAGAAACATATTTAAAATAAAACATGGATTCTTTTTTGACACTTTCTTGACACTATCATCATATCATGTACCCTTCCCTTGACCTGTGAAAAACATTTCAAAAACATGGGATGAGCATAAAAAGCTCAGTATGGGATATAAAAATATGGAAAGGAAACATGAGTACATATATACATAAGAATGAAATCATACCTTTCCCATAAAACATAAGCACTTTACCATACCTCATAAAACCATGAATAAATCATAGAAATCATAAGACATAAAGGTAACTTGAGGCATTCATAACATTCTTACGTAGGGAGTACCCCTCTTGGTTACGTTTGGAATACCCACCAAAGTATATTCCCTAAATCTCTTCGGAGAAACCTTAACATTTCACTCCTTTGTGTTACCCAATGCATTGGAGAGCTATACCGGGCTCACCCACCCTTAGTTTATCACGGAACCACCCTTCTTCATAATAATTTCCAAGAACCATAACATAATCGTATCATATAAAACATGCATAAAGGAACATAACATTTCCACTTTTCAATCACAAGATATCAATACAACACATTGATATAAAAAAATTATGAAAACCATTTTCAATACAAAAATAAAAGAAAAGTCGAACATGGTATTTATTTTTCTTTTATAAAAAATGTATGTCTTGTAGAGGAAGCCGAAACTCAAATATTGGTCATGGCGGCGGAGAAGTCGTTGTCACCGAATACATACAAAAAAAGCATTCCCTTTTGTCGTTTAGTAAAACTCTTTGTATAAAAAAGATTCCTTTAAGATAAACGTAAAATTAAAAGGGTTTTATAAACCTCATAAAAGGAAGTTGTGTATAAAACCTAATATGCCTCAATGAAAGGAGATTGAGACGAAGTCCCATACAAAGACGGTATCCTTGGATTAAGGATAAATCAATTACATAATTATGTGTGACAAACTAATACACCAAATATAAGTGGATATTAAGTGTAAAACAATCATAGGTTATTCACACATATTCATAGAACGACATATTCAAGGAGTACAAGCTTATTCCAAAGAATCAAAATTGGTTTATGAAGTTCCCTTGCAAAAATTTGACAGCCTAACGGCGTCACTACAAAATTCAGAAAATGAATTGATGAGAGATAAAAAGGGTATCTCATCACTTGGACATAAAATTTAAACCACTAAGGATATATAAGAACATATCCCAACATAATGTTATGTGAATTAAAAGACATAACAAAATAAGTCTTTTAAAAATAGGAGGGTGAAAGGTTCCCTTACCGACATGGGTATCTTTCGAAACATACACCCCGTGAAAGAAGGAAAATACAACATTGATGTAAATACTCATAAATTAAAGTATATTACACAATGAGTAAAATAATTGTCAGTACATACACCACTCAAAGGAAATTGTGCAAATGTATCATAAATCTCACAGGAATAAAAGTGAGATGAAAAATCCCTTACGAAAACTCATCAGCCTAACGGCGCCACCTTAAACTTCCAAAAATGGATTGATGAGATCAAATAGGGTCTCTCATCATATTACAATAAAATATCAAGAGGAATATAAAATAAAATCCCCCATCATAACAAAGAGTATCTTAAAATAAGTGACATAAAGGAGAGTACTTAAAAAGAAAGAGAGAGGTTAGATATCTTATGAACATTTGGCAGCCTAACGGCGCCACTCAAAACATCCAAAATGGATTCATGAGAGAGAATAGGGTCTCTCATCATATGAACATTGAAAATATATTAATATTAGTATAAAAGAACATCCCAAATACAAGAAATATGAGCTTAAAAGGAATGACATAAAAGAGTGTACTTAAAAAGAAAGAGAGGAGTAGGATCCCTTACCTCGGGTCCGACATGACTCGATGGTTCTTTAACGTCATGAATAATAAACTTGAGTTAATTTCTACTTGATTAAGAACATTTCTAAATTTCAGTATTCATTTTATATCACTTATTTCCATGTTATAAACATTATTTAATCATTTAAGTTAATAATGTTTGGTTTGTCGATATTTGGTTCTTAAGTCGAAAGTGGACTTCTTACAATTACATGTTGTTCGTGTGGTCAAAGGTTTATTATATCCAGAATGATATTCATGATTTGGATATCATATATATCATATATATCCAAAATATACATGTATTTATAATATTACATAATCATTTATAGGTAAGAAATGAAATGCACCGTTCATGGAGACGGTAAGCCGTACATACGCATGAACGCTTCTTTCATTTCTATGTCATATTAATGGAATTAAAACTAAATGAGAGGTATGTATATTTTAATTCAAGAATTATATTCATCATTTATATGTAACATACATCATATATAATAACTTTAAATACATCCTTTATACATCCCACATATGGCATTAACGAATCAAATCACTTTGAGGGCGTGGTAGTCCGCACTTTCTAAAATGAAATTATCATGTTTACCCACAATGTAAACCATAATGGTATGCCAAAAAAGAAAAATAAATAAGATTAAGTAAAACATAAACATATTATATATCATATATAAATATATTTACATCTTAATGGATACCTTTTAAGGTGTTATATGAGTGTTGACCAATCATCGTTTCGTGAGGCAGAAATTCACCATCCACAGAAATAGTATGTTCTTTAACCATTTCATGTTGTTGTGTGTAAGTGTAGCTTGAATGCTTCTTATAAAAACATCCTAGTATATTGAAGATACTGGATTTGTTACAAATTAAATGAATAAAAAGAGTTTAGGGGGTTGGAGAAGCAAAATAAAAAAAAGAACACAAGTGAAGACATTACTTTTAAATCGGGTAAATCTTTTTTATTTGAGCTCAAAGGCTTCCTTGGGAAGCCTTCTGCCCAATTTGAGGCTTCTAGAAGTAAGAGTGGGATGTGTAGAGGCAAAATTATGAGAGGTTGGCTGAGCCAAAGGCATGAGAGGTGTGGGTAAGGAGGTAGGGGTGGGGGCCTTTTATAAGAGGAGAGGAGGGGCACTCTTGGAAAGTAAAGAAATGTTACTTTATTTGAAAATGCGTTTAGGATTTAAAAGGTCCCACATTGATATAATGTGAGGATAAGGTGATACGGTTTCTAAATCCACCAATCCAATAGGTTTTGGACATGTGTAGGTCATATATTTTACATTATCTTTTCATTTTATTTAAATCCATATTAATGAGGTAATCGTTGCATCATTATCATGTCATAAATAATTTTATTTATTTAATGTCTAAAAATTATAAAACAATTATCATGATGTAGGAAATCTTTTTATATTTTTAATTAATATTTATAGTCAAAAATATGACTTGTATAACCCCATTTAAAAATTGTTTTAGTGAAACATCTCATGCTTGTGACATTTTTATTTTAACTTTAAATAAAAAGTTATTTATGTCATTTTCCAACCAAAGTGGCTCCATGGGGTCCCCAAGATGACCCATGGCTTTTTCTAGTCGGCCATGACACATCCAATAATGGTAGGACATGTGTCTAGGTATTTTCATTTTATTATAACATTATGTTTACCTTAAATTACACTAATTACCTCTAATCGCGATTAAGAACATAAAAGTTACTATTCACCAAAAAATTATTTTAATCCCATTGAACCACATTTTACATCCTAATGAATACCATGTATGTAGGATTTTTTAAATTCAAAAAATAGATGTGGCAATGTTTCATTTATATGAAAAATTAGTTTCTTTAACAACAACTTAGTGGTTTCACTATTCATCAAAAATTGATGTTTTTTCAAAAAAAAATACCAAAAATTCACCCTAAGTTATATTTGATATTCCGAACTCAAAAATGATGTCTATTTTACAAAATTCAAAACATATAAGTTGCATTAATTAATTTAATAATTAATTCCCGCTGTCAAAACAAATAGCGTGTTTTTATGAAACAATATCTATTAAAATATTGACACTAGTTTAAGTCCAATTTCAAAGTGAAATTAATTACAATGACCAATATTGGATTAAATGGTAAAAATATATTCTAATTTTACTTTAAAAACAATTCAAAAGATAATCTAATCATATAAATAAATTAGATTAAAAAGAGGTTTTGAATTAAAATACAACATTTTTCACTATTCATTAAGAAATGAACATTATCGGAAAGATACCAAAAATTTACATGAAGTAAATTTTGATGTCTCTATTCAAAAGAAGAATTTTATTTTGTCAAAAATAACACATAAAATTGTCAAAAAGTGGATTTAAAAGAGGTTCGCCATCAAAAGGTGGTTAATCAACCTTCTAAAGAACATTAGAATGTTTACGCTTAAATATTGGATTCATTCGCATTTTTAATACTCTAACATTTATTGTAAAAAGTAAAAATATTTGACAAACATATATAATCATTTTTTAGTTAGTTCTGTTCATTCCCTCCATTACAATGGCTAGGCATTATATTCCATTTAAGATAATATTATTTTATTATTAGAGTGCAACATATGATTTCAAAGGAACACGTTGTTGTGTATTGGGTAAGCCATGGAGCATAGTGTTCCCTTTAAATTAATATTGAAAATTTATTCACAAATAGGGATAAATATAAAAATCTAATATTCATTATTTACCTGGGGTGTTACAATATATTATATTAAAAACAATTAGGTATCTTTAATTATTAAATAATACATACCTCATTCTTTTCAATTTGTGAAAATACGATAACTTTGTTTATAGAAATGTGAACTACCAACTCTTCAAAGAGATGTGATTCGATCACACTTTTCACAGAATGTATTAAGGATGATTTTAGTAAATTTATATGATATTTTTGGAATAAAAATTCTAAATTAATTATAATATATTTATATATAAATATATTCAATTTACTTTCCTTCTTTCAATACGACAAGAAAACGAAATCGATGTTCATGCGTACATATGACCAGCCATCCCCATGAATGGTGTATTTCATTTCATATTTCCATATTTTATAATTTACTATAAATATTAAAATATAGAATATATATGATATTTATATCATGTTTTAGAATCATTAAATATTTAAATAATTATATATGTAATAGGATGAATCATAACAAGTCAAAACATATAATAAAAACAAAGTGGATATTACCCAAAATGGACAATTATCATGGAATTGTTAATATACGGGTAATATAATTCCATAATAAAATAATATGTGGTATTATATATAAATAATATTCTATGTTTGATTTTAATTAAACTTATATTTATTATACAATATGTTTCAATGTGTCTGAATAAAGTGAATAAATATGGTAATAGTTTTCTAGTATCACATTTATTTTTGGGGGATTTATGCCTTATACACCACTCATTTAATTTGTGTGATGTATATACTACTAATGAATGTATTATATTACTATCACACATAGTTTTATGGGCATTTTAAGAACAATTTTGTGGACTTTATTTTATGTGGGTCATGGTTCAAAAGTTAAAAAATCACTAAAGCAAATTGTCTCTCAGTTCTCCTTCGTTGAGACACATGTTTTTTTAGGCAGAAATATTATTTTTAATGGTGTATATACTACCATTTTAAATGTTATATCATGAAAGTACTTTCTCGAATGATATTTTATGTTTCATGGAAATTTATTATTTCTTGGGGATTAAGATTCACTATTGCCAATGTAGTAAGAGTTAGTTTCTACAATCTCATCATTTATCGATAATATTTATGATTATTCTTTCATTGATGATATATTATGATACATCACTAAATAATTCTCATTATTTTTCTTAAACTATGATTTATGTTGATTTATACATGCATTGGAACCACTTTCCAACTCTTTTGTACTTAATATAATCAATAAAGTGTTTTTAACAAAATATGACATTATTTCTATCTTCGGTCAGATATATGTTTTACTAAAAAAAGGAATTAAAAAAACTATTTTCAAAATTTTTTTAATGGATATTTTAATTTCATTTTCAAGGAAATTTATTTAGAAATATTTTATATTTTATAAACTATTTTAAATGGGTTTTTTGATATCCTTTATATGTTTTCATTTTTATTTTCCAAGAAGAAGGTTTTTTGTTTTATTTTTGATTATAAAATTGTTTCTTTCAACGTGGAAATGATATTTTCCACACAAAATGTTTTAAATTATTTTAAAGCTTATTTTATATGTTTTCAAACTGGTTTTCTATGAAAAGTATTTCGAATATGTTTTATTCCTTCAAATGTGATTTTCAATGAAATATTTTTTCCCTTAAGAAATCATCCAAGTTATATTTCAAAATCCTTCTCCAGCTATGATAACATCATTTGATATAGTTTATGATTTAATAAGGATATCTTATATAGACTCCATTCTCAATTTTTTTGAATAGATTATGTATATGATTTTAGGTTTTTTATGAAAGTTGTTTCTCTTCTATGGGTTATACCATGATAAAAGGATTATGAATCTCACTTCCTTTCATGGATTATTCCATGATGAAATGATTACACAAAATATCTATTTCAATAGGTTATTTTATGATGATATTTTTATGATACCAATTTCATTTCATTTTTTATGATATGATGAATGTTTATGATCTAGTTGCAGATATATTTATGTTTTTCTTATGTGATGATTTGGACCTATATCTCCTCCATTGAAATGGGTAATGAATTATATCTTATGAGATAAATATGGGAGGCAAGACGATGGGTTTGATCCACAATAGTAAAATGGTGTTTCCATATCCACAATGGGAAATTGGTATGTCATGATCCAAAATGTTATGTATGTGTATGTTGATCCATTATGGGAAATTGGTGTATCTTGATCAACAATGTGAAATAGGCAAGTCCTGATCCATAATGTGAAATAGATGTGTCCTGGTCTATAATGGGAAATATGTTCACTTTGATCCACTATGGTAAATAGGTGTGTCCTGGTCCACTATGATGATGGTCTTGGAACTTAACCATGAAACATTAAATGGTTTTTATATTTATTATGGTTCTATATGTAACACCCCAAGCTTCAATGATACACTTTTTCGTAATAATTCTATAGCTTGCGCTACATGCAACACTAAGTTCAAACACACCATGACCTATCAAAATAGACATTTAAAAAGTGGTTATGAATAATATTGACCAAAATTTTAATTATATATATATATAATATAATTTTAGAAATAATTTTATTTGTTTCATAGACATAATATAAGGATGAATATAATTTTTTAGATAAAATAAATATTTTTCAAAAAAGAAGTTTTTGTGCCTTTTAATTGGGAACCCTTTTTAAATCAAATAATTGTCACTATTAGATATTAAAATTGATGAAATAAAATTATTATTTAGAATAGAGACAATAAAATTTAGTTTGGATGAAATTTTGGTACTTTTTTGATATCTTTCATATTTGGATGAATAATGAAAAATACTAAATTTTAATTGAAAACAACCTCTTAATCAAAATTATTTATAGTGTTAAATTATAAATTTGAGTGGTTTTAAAGTATAATTAGATTATATTTTTATCATGTAATTTATTTTTGGTCGTTAGAAGCAAATTCACATTAAAATTTAACATAAACAAATTTAAATAGTAACCTTTTATCTTTGGACGTTATGAATAGTAACTTCAGTAATTATTTTTATTTACAATGGTTAAAGGCTAAATGAGGTAGATAATGGTACAAAATAATATTATAATAATATAAAACTACCCTAAAACGTATCTTAATCTTATTGGGTGAGATATATTTGACCATGATCATCCTTAGGCTGATCATTTGGCATTTTGAAGCCAATTGGGTGTAGAAATGACATTTTAGAATATTTAATTTATCGAAAATTGAAATATAACATAAACATGTATCTTTTACTAAATTAATTTTAAAATTGGATTATATAACTGATCAATATGACTAAAAAAGTAATTTTAAAGCTAAAAATATTTCCTAAATTAGGGTATTTAATTTATATTTTTTATATATTTGATAAATATATTTATTTATGACCTAATGATGATAAACTGATTACCATATTAATGAATTATTCAAATAAATGAATTTATTAATATTAAAATAAATTTAATTTGAAAATTTTGAAGCCATCCATTTATTTTCTAGATGACATTGACATATTCGGGATGAGTCAATGACTTTCTTTCAAAGTAATCAAGTTTTTATGACATTAACAAAAATCAATTACTAAATATTGTCAAAATTGACTTAAATAAGTTTCTAAAACAAATACTATTTTATTAAATGATATAAAAATAATAAAAATATATTATTTGGAAAACTGAATTATATAATGTCAAAAATTTTATTAATGATACACTTGATTTTCTCTTGTCTTTTTATAGTATCAAAATTTACGCTATAGTATAAAAATAAAAGAAGACATGGTGAAAGTTATACTCTTTAACAAAGGGTTAATCATAAAATATAAGGTTCATATAATGAACTAAAATTATCTAAAAATCATTTAATGATAGTATTTTGACTCATAATTATCTTATATTTGAAATAAATTACTCTGGAGGTATTATAAATGTATATAAATTTATAATAAAAAATTATTTGAAGCGTTTCCTAAAGTTCCCCTCACATCTCTTATAAAAGAGAAATTCTCCTTCTCTTTAATTCACACCTCCAAACAAATATGGATCTTACAAAACCTTCCCAATCAATTTATTAAAATCCCTAATATCATTATATAGGATTAATTTTTTGCAGAAAGCTATCCTAAAGAGTTATTTTGTGCAAATTAAAAGGAGACCCTCGAAAAGGGTTATTTATTTATCACCTATTCCAAAGTTTTTGTCCCTTTATACTTCCTATTTCTCTATTTTTTGCATAATAAAATAATAACTACAATAACATACACATTCTAATATGTTATTATATTTATGGTAAAACCATATTCCTCCTTTTACCCATCCTACAACAAATAATATCACCGAGCATGTGTACGTACGTCTTACCGTCTCCATGCCATGGAAGAAATTGTTTTTCATATATAATTTATTAAAAAGTGTATAAATATGAATATAATAGATTTAAATAATATATATAACATGATACGTTTTCTCTAAAATTTATATTCCATCCAATTTCATACAATTTATCCATTAAAGAAATGACATCGTCGATCGTGCGTACGTACGGCTTACAATGTCCACAACGTGATGAGACTCACCTTCCATGTTCAACATCCATGAATGGTTATAAGAATAAATATTATTAATAAGTATCACATATATGAAATAATAAACCTACTGGTATTATATATATATACATATATTTCATTCAATTACTTCCATTCAATACGATAAGAAAACAAAAACAACGTTTATGCGTATGTACGACTTATCGTCTCCATGAATGATATGTTCCATTTTATTTATCTATCTATTATATATATTTATATACAAAATATATTTGATATATAAATAATAATTTACATTAGTTATGTAATTAAATTTTAATTTATGTTATAAGATAAATAATTACATGTCAAGGCATGTATGATAAAGAAAGCTATTATAATACGAAATGTTGCATTAACACAGAGTTGTTAAGAAATGGGTAATATAAAGTAATAATGTAATAATATATGATATCCTAAATATTAATATGATTCTGATATAGGTTAATAATATATTTAAAAACAATATATATGATTTTCAGATAGGTATGAAGTGTATCAGACCTAAGGTAAGGGTTAAGTCATCAATGATATTATTATCTGAGATTGTTTATGTTCAAGTATTTTCTGGGACATATTAATCATCATTGTCAATTTATCATAAAGTTTTTTTCGACGAGAATATTTTATGGTATAATGGAAGGGAATCTATAAATATATTATCATTTTAAATGTTTTAATGATTTATTTTTTTAATATTTTTAATTAATGTCCAAGTTTTCAAAATGATTTTAAGGATTTATTTATATGAAAATCATTTTATTAAAATGTTAATTATGTTCATAAGTTTCAAAGTGGAATGGGAAAATTAAATTCAGAAATCTAATTTAAATGAATTCCTTTATAAATTATGCAACTTTTAAATGGTTTTAAGAAAAATGGTATATTTCTCTCAAAGAGTATTATTGATTATTTTCGTCTAAATCAACATACTCTATTAGATATTATTCTTGATTGAGGTTGATTTAATATAAAATCATATTCAATATTGTATTAAACGAGTTATGATATGTTTGACTATGTATGTTCTATTTTTATACCATTTTTGGTTTATGGTTAAAGTATTACGATTTGGTATACTAGTTTTAATACAATTGTTTATATTAGGTTTCACCCATTTCATATGATGAATGAATTTGACTTAGTAAGTGATGGGAGGGTCCGGTTATAGCCCCTTGATGGATCAGTAGTTCTCTGAAGACGATGCAGTGTCTTGGAACAAGGAATTGAGAGAATATTTGTGCATGGTTTTCGTGCGAGTTCTAGATGAAGTGGTGAAGATGTCCGATATTATGAATTCCCTTGTAATGAGAGTAGTTATAGACTTGAAATTTGATTATTCGTCTAGTAGAATACCCATGTTCTTGTTTACATGGTAATTTTTATATATTATTTCCAAATTATGGTGGGGATAATGTTTTAAAATGCTTGTGTTTAAATTTTGTACCTTGAATTGAATGTTTATGCTTATTTATGATAGCTTCTACTATATTGTTTATCCTTACTAAGAATATGATCTTACCCATTTCTTGTGTTTTATTTTCCAAGGATGCCATGAAGTGTTCTATGACCGACATTCAGGGTTTTTCTAGGGGAATAATGGTGTTATAAAATGATTATCTATGCTATGTTTTATGTTAGAAATTGTGATGTAATGTTAAAATGTTTAATCAATTTTCCCAGACTGGTAAACAGATTTTTCCTTCAGGACATGATTCGTTGTTATCATGCCAATGTATTAAAATAATACACTTTCTCCAGGATTTTGGGGTTAGGTAATTACACCGCACTTATATGACATGAGCTTGTGGTTCATGATTGATTTATGATGATTTATCACTGTTATGATTGAGGTATTATGAATTTCTGATCTTCATTCCATGTCTCACGAATATTAACTTTGGTATATTGGGTATGACCATAAAAATGTTATTCTAATGTTAATTTAATATTATTCTTATTTTATGGTTACATGTCTCCTTTATTTACCCTTATTTAGAATGAGAGGTCAACCATTCTTATGTTTATTTTTTTATAAGTTATATTGATTGGTTTAATATAGGAGTACTAAATGGTGATATCTTTAAGGGAGATGTTAATGATCATTCACCAAGATATTAGATTAAGTTTCTATGTTTCCAAACACACTAAACTATTACTGTACTAGTGAATATAATGGTTTAATTTTATTTAATATTCCAAAAAATGATTTAATATCTATACATGTTAATTCAAAATCTCTATATAGATCCTACTAAATTTAAAAATGAGTTGACTGATATATCAAATCCACCAATTTAGTATCATGGTTTCAGATATATCTTAAGTAAGAAAATTTATTTTATGTGAAAAGAATCATTAGATCTATCTTGGGAACACATTTTTTTTGTTTTTATTCAAAGTATATGAGATTATAAATCATTTGGTTTTCTCAGATGCTATCTAAAAATGTGACGTGGGAGAAAAAAAATATACTAGTGGAGGTTCATTATTAATTTGAAGAAAGTGTACTAGATGGGTAAAAAAGAACCAATAGAGTTATTATCTAAAAAATTCAATGAAAAATATATTGTAATGATAGATTCATATTCTAAATTATACATAATAAGATAATGGTATAAAGGTATTTCAGAAATAGTAAAAAAACCCATGATTATCTGCATTGATAAAAAATGTTCCATTGAGTGTTTGAAGACTTTAGTCTAGCACTCTCAAACCATTCCCACAAAGATTTTGTATCACTTTATCAAAGAAAAGGTGGAATAAAGGGTTATTCAAATGGAATTTATTGGCACTGATCACTATATAAATGCCATTATGACCCAAACATTACCTATATATGCTTGTAGGAAGAATATGTTGGAACGTAGGGAACAACCACATTCTTATAATTATGGAGGTTAAACTATAATCTTATCTCCCCATATGTATAGATTACAATACTTGTATTTGTTTTATTTTCCTAAAAATAGTGGGAGATGGCCTATAGGGGGAGGATATGAAGCAGAATAAGGGTTTTATACAAACCATCAAAATAGAAACATTTTCAGTGATTTATTATAATGTTTTCTACACTCATCCAAGGCTCCCATATGCTTAGAGGATATATTAATTCATGAATTTCTTATGTTTTCCCATAAATTTTCATTTTATTTTCCCAATGGGAGAATTATATTTCTCAAGTAACTATTTTACTAAGGAAGGATGAATAAAGAAGGATGTACGATGTCAAGGGGTGATTAAATTATATAAGGTGTAGTTGATATTTATAGAAAAATATAAAGTGGGAGTTTTATGGAACCATGGATTGTATAATATTTGATTTTTTTCATTTTTGTTAGTGTATGAAAGGGAATTTTGTAAAACATTTGGGAGGTTTTAGAGTTCTGTAATAGCTTAGATACTCATGCAATAACATGGGGGGATCATATATCCAGTTCAATACCATTAATATTTTTTAGGCATGATCCATTGGAAGTCGATGTGTTGTTAGTTTATTTTGAGCATGTGGTTAGTTTTGGACATTTTCAATTTTTCTTGAATTGTTAGCCAAAACTCAATGTTCAGTTAATTGATTATCAACATATTGAAATTTGGAGAAACTAACAACCATGATACCGAGCATAATTTATCATTATAATAATACTTCCTGATCATATGAATTCACTAAAATAGAAAAATGGAAAAAGGGATGAGGCTAAGAATTTAGAATATGAGAATAATATTTTGAATCTGGGCATATGACTTTAGTTTGAAACATCACTATGGTTAAAAAATGATAAAGACATGAGTGTAATAATTATACAAAGACTAAATCATGGGAATAATTCCCTAGAGTTATGGGAATAAGACATAAATATTGAACAAGGAATGACTATAATATTTTTCAATAACCTTAAGTATTCGAATGATAAATATTCTATGTGTAATAAATTAATATAAATAATTAATAAATAAAAAATTTAATGTATTGAAAATATTAAACAATGTTAATTGATTAGTTTCACATTACATGTTGGATGTCCATATAAAAAAAAGATTACATACATGTTAAGATATTGACAAGAAAATCAGATTTATATGGAAAAGAAATACTGAATATTAAATAGAATTTAAAGAACCTTTAATCATGATAATAAATTAATTCCTAAAATAAATATTCATTGTAGCACCCTGATCCCAGTTATCCAGAATCGATGCATTATTACCTAACATTGGCATGATACAGTAAATCGTGTCCCAATAGACCGATCAGTTTAATAGAATTGAAAGTATTAGATACAAACATAAGTTCTATATTACATCATAAAATACAAAAAAGATTGTGTCCCCTTTGAACACTCTTATATAACTTAGCCTATTCCTATAGGTTAATAGAAATATACTTCTCTGCATCCAGGAAAAATAAAACATAAGAAAATGGTGAGTTTAGATGCTCAGTAAGGATAACAATATATCAGAAACTGGCATAAATATGAATAAACATTTAAGGCAATGTATAAGACTAGAACACAAGTATTTTAAACTTAAACATTAGCATAATATGGAAAAGATAAATCAAATAATGTAATTTACAAATTCACATGGATATTCTACTAGTCTAATAATCAAATGTTATATCAATAGCCAATTTCATAATGAGGAATGCATAATGCTAGACTTCATAACCACATAGTCAAGGCCTTGTGCCAGGACTACACATAAGATTTTTTCAAGGCCTTGTGCGAAGATACTAGTTTGTCTCAATAGACCTACTGATGCATTGAAGAGCTATAGCGGGCTCCAACCATCACTTACTAATCCCAATGCATTACTCATATGAAAAGTTTTAAACATAATCTTAACATTCATATTAAAACAAGCATATGAAATGTCAATATTTTAACCACAAACCATGAATGACATTAAAATATCACATCCACAGTCAAACATAACTTATTGAATACAATATGGATGATTGGATTATAATAAATCATCTTCAATCAAGAATAAAAGACCCTAATGGATATTGACATGTGTGAAAATAGTCATTAATACAATTTGAGTGAAATATCCACTTTTTCATAAAAAACATTTAAATGTCGCACTATTTATCAAAGAAGTATTTTAAAAAATATTTATGATTCAAAGTGTCCCATAACAATTTCAATCTTATAAAAGTAATTTTGATTTCAAATCATTCATGTCCATATAAATAAATACTTAAAACCTTTTTTAAAACATGGACATTAATGAAAAATATTTCTAAGAATAAATATTTAAAACATTAAAAACAATATTTTAGTCAAAGGGTTATTAAACAAATAAGAGACACTTGAATACAAGTAATTAAGGAATTAAATTAATCAAAAAATCATCATAACATGAGAATAAAGGGATTCATGATATAATATATTAATGGAAAGTATATACCCAATATAAAAGTTAATTGGTGCATAACATCAAACAAGTCTCAAAGGAATGTAAATTGAGACGAAATACATTATAAAGACTGTATCCTTAGATTAAGGATAGAACAATGAAATAATTATTTTTGAAAAATTTAAATACACTCAATATAATTGGATATTTAGTGTAAATAAATCTTGTAACATTCACACATATTCTTGTAAAATCAAAACCAATGTCTTGGATGTTTAACTGATTGAATGGAAATTGAGTAAAGATTACCCTTAAAAAGTTCATTTCAATGGAATGTGAATTTATAATGTGATTAATTATGTGTATCAAAGGTATATAAAAATAAAGGGGAGTTTATATTACTACATAAATAGTAGATAGTTATTCCACAAATAATCTTGGAGTAAAATAATCAATGAAGAATGCGTAAAGCCTAATGAGTGGAAATTGAAATTTAAAATTCCCTTACCGATTTGGTAACTTAAGAAACATAATCCAAATGAAAGAAGTATCATAAAATGAAGATTTAAATACCTATAAATTAAATTATATTACATAAAAAATAAAATCATGGGAAGCACATACACCGCACAAAAGGAAATAATGGCAATATTGCATGAATCTCACGAGAATAAGATGTGAGATGAAAAATCTTTACCTTATACTTTTCCTTGGTCAAGGGTACTTTAAACTCTAGTATAATTGTTAAATAATTGTTATTTAACTATAAAAGAACTATATACATAAATATGATATCATATATGACCCTCTAATATTTCATTGTTATTAATATTTTAGTAATATAATCATTTCAGATGTTACCAGATCCACTTTCCTTTATATGCTCGGTTACATAAGCCATGTTTATTATGGATAAGATATATTTTATTCATATCCATAATGATATTATGTTATTAAACATTATTTTTAATCATAAAATTAAAATTAATCTTGAATGATTTCGATGGGACATGAATCTCATCACGTTCGTGGAGACGGTAATCCGTATGTACGTACGTGCGACAATATCATTATATTGATGGTGAAATAATATGTATTTTGATGGTATATCATATATACAGAATCATTAAAATATTATATTTATTATTTACATCAGTTATACTCATTATTATACCCATCCAAATAATTTAGTGTTTGAACAACAAAGTACACCATGACGTGGAGACGGTAAGCCGTACATACACAATTATGGTGACTTTGTCATTCATATGATAATTATAATAAAAAATAAGATTGTGCCATTTTTATAATAAAATCATTTTATATAAAAGATAATTGAGTTATTATTTTAGAATGTAAACAACAAATAAAGAGGAAGTGGAAGAAGAAAAGAACTTGAAAGAGGTGATGAAATATTTACCACTTCTTTGGGTTCTTCCTTTTGATTTGATCAAAAGGGTTCCATAGGTTGGATTTTAGAAAAAATGAATGAATTTATGATGAAGGGAGGAATGTTGGGAGGATATTTGGGCTAGGGTGGGCCGATCCAAATGTCATTGAATGTCTGAAATTAAGAGAAGGGGATGTACCCTATTATTAGAGAGGTGAGGGTCACTTTAGGAAAAGCTTGAAATATTATTCTATAATATAATCATTTTCGGTTTCTAATGGCTCAAAAATAATTTATTTCAAGGATAATGTAAGGATAGGTCAAACAAATCCCTAAAAATAGGTTTTAGACAGGTTTATGTCACCTTATTAACCTTATCTTTTAGATTTAACTCTTAGATAAATATTTTGACATTTACCATGTCTCTTTGTATTTTTAAATTATATGGTTAATAAACATACTATAACAATCCCAGATAACCCCAAGTGGTTCATTATTAATATATATAACCTTATAAAAGTCCTTTGGCCGACCCTTAGATTCTTAGGAATATTATATCAATTAATAATATAGTATTTGTTTTAAAAACTCAATTATTCCAATTTTGACACTATTTAGTATTTGGTTTCTGTGAAAATCATAATAGCATGATTAGTTTGAAAAATATTTATTTAATCAACCCTAACATGTCATATTATCCAAGAAAATTAGTGGAATTTATCACCAACTCACTGTCGGCTGCCTGTGGAGGCGCGACGTGCGACCGTGATGCGAGGGTGGGTTGGTCGTCTAGCTAGCGGGGGAGCCGAGCGAGACCTCGTGTCCCACGTGCCAGCTGCAGGTTCCACGTGGCGCCGGCTAGTCAGCTACGCAACCCAAATGGCCTAGACATTTGGGGTACCCATGGGGCGCCTCCCCCTTGGGGGTGGGTAGGGTGTACCTCACTCTGGGGCCACCCACCCATGGACCAGCCTAGGCCCGTGGGCCGCCAATTGGGTCGGGCCGCACCGACACGCCAGGCCGGACCCAGCAGTCTGGGTCAGACCTCGGGTCGGACCCAGGTTAGCCCAAGCCGGGTCGAGCCAGGTCGGTCTGACAGGGTCTGACCGGACCCAGACTAGCTTCGACTCTTTTCAACTCTTTTGGCCATAACTTGAGTAACGATCATCCATTTGATGAACCATATGTGGTGTCGATAACCTTAGATCAAGGAAGTCCTTTTGGTATACCCCTTTTGAGTTTTGTATAAGTTTGGAGTATGGATGGGTTGGATCGAACACAAATCCAACCGGGCCCTTGGGACAAAATGTCCAATAACTTATAGACCGGGCGTCCGATTGATGAACCACATATTGCATTGAGACCCCTATTAAATGGTGGTCCTTTGGGAAACTTCTTCATGTGAATTTGTGGTAGTTGGAGTATCAAAATATGGATTTAGGAGCGGACCCTCCAAAAAACAACCGAACTTAGTGCAGGAACCCTATAGCTGGCTGTAACAAGAGAAAGCGATCCTATGTGGGTCTGTGCCTTGGGATCCTACATGGGTCTGTGTTCGAGGATCCCACTTGGATCCACTCTAGGAATTGATGTGGGACTACTCTATGATCCTATGTGGGTCTGATATACTAGGATCCTATGTTGGTATGATGATTTAGGATCCTATGCAGATCTGATGATTTTGGATCCTACATGGGTCACTCTTTTAACAGAGTAAGATGATTTAATAGTTACATCTAATCATCTTTACTTCCATACCTAAGTTATAACTAATGTGAGATTATTCTTTACCTGTCAGTTAATCCACTTTGTGGCATACCATTGTGATGCATACCTTCGTGGTGATACCTTTGTGGTATTCCTCTGTTTTGTGTTACCTTTGTGGTACATACCTTTGTGGTGTTACCATCGTGGTATTCTTTCCTTTGTGGGAGAGTTGATCTTCGGGCTTTTGAGTAGGTCCTTGTGTTTACTCATGATTGAGTTTGGTTTACTAGACCACTTAGGTATATGTATGGGCATATACCTAAGTTGGGTTGTCAGTTGTTTTCATGATTTTTGGTTTATCATTTGTGGATTTTTTGAGACCTTCAGGGGTCTCAGGGTCCCTACTGAGTATCGTTATACTCACCCCTGCATAGGCTATGCCAACACCTTGTTGTGTTTCGTGCAGACGACGATAAACATTGATCGAGGATGAGGGTACCAAGAATGGAGGTAGCTCAGAGGTGGACACTAGATGAGGTGTACCACAGTGAAGACTGTTCTAGAGCTATACCTATACTTCAGGTAGGATCCTTGGCGGGTGTTCACAATAGTTATTCCATTTCACTTGTACTTTTCAGTTTTCTTGTACTTTCCAGTTGGGCTTGTATTGTGGCCCCTTTTTCTTTCTGTACACACCCTGTTTACTATATGTTGTACATTGTACTTGTGTCTAGCACTGTGTGGAGTTGTGTGAGTTTACAGGTTATAAATGCAATGCCATACTTGTTTTAGGGAATAGGCCTTTTGGTGCTAGTCGCCAGCCCTAGGCCTATGCATGGCGGGCTTGGGGTAGTCACGGCACGGGCCCCAGGAGACGGTATATTACAAATTGGTATTAGAGGAGTCTGTTATACAATAGAACATTGGACTCTGATATTTTTTAACTACAATAGTGTTAAGTGTAGTGAGTGTGGTTATCAGTTTAGGGAATACAATGTTATTGCGGTGGCTGACATATCCATACACAAGGACCCTGACTTCTGATTTCTGACTCAGTGTATGAAAACACTGATTGTGTGTGTGTTCTGAAAGGTTTTCTTTGTGATTTCTTGAGTCAGATCACCAGGTATAATTTATTGACCATGGATCACTTGTTTCTTTTTAGAATGCCTCCACACAGACAACCAACTAGTGTTCCGGGAAGAGTACGTGATGACAGCCCAACGAGAGATAAGGCTTCTGTGTTGGGCCCTTTATCAGTAGAGGCATCAGTGGAGGCACCACCAGTACCATTACCCAATGGTCCACTGATGCTAGAAGCCCCAACAGTAGAGAGTGCACACCACTTGAGCGTGTTACATGAGTTTCAGCACCAGATTCCACCCATGTTCTTGGGTGAGACGGACACACATGCAGCTAAGGATTGGCTGGAGGTTGTGGTGAGAGTCTTTTTACTAGTAGGGACACTGGCCAATCTAATGGCGATCCTTGCCGCCAGTCTTCTACAAGTAGAAACAGGTAAATGGTGGAGCTTGATCCTCCAGGTTCATGACGAGGTGACATTTTTCTTGGCAGACTCTGAGAGCCTATTTCGGGCAGAGTTTGTCCCAATAACCCTTTTCACAATGCACATATAGGAGGATCTTCATCTGTATCAGGGAAGCATGATTGTGGCCCAGTACTAAGCGTTGTTCACAAACCTCTCACACTACTCCACTGATATGGTGTGAGACCCATTCTTCAGGGCCCATACCTTCGAGCAGGGACTCAGGAAGAAGATCAAGGAATCAATGATTTTTATCAGTATCCCGGTGCCAGTGGGGGTGTTAGAGCGAGCCCTATTAGTGGAGAGTTTTCTTGATGAGCAGTAACCAACAGCGAGACCCACCACCGGTCATCAAGTAGTAGAGTCATCTGCATCTGGAAGAAGCTAGATGTCACAGAGGTCAAAAAGGACCAGAACTATAGGTGGATGACCGCAGAATTCAGGGTTGGTTGTGCAGGGAACCCGAGACAGAGCCTATCATGAAAGGAGCAGGCAGTGTTATGCATACGGAGAGTAGTGTCACATGGCTCGTGACTTCCCGACCCTCCATATAGATGATCAGTATATGATCAAAGTACTACCAAGGTAGAGATAGAGGTTTGATCGAGGAGGTCCGCAGGGAGAAGGTGGACGTGGAAGAGGAGCTGGCTATGCGGCCGGTGGTGGGAGATGATTCGAGGTGTTACCACCACCACCACCAGGTGTTCCACCCCGACCACAAGGAGCAGGTGGACAGGAGCGAGATTAGCTTTAGGAAGTTGAGGGCCTTGACCACGGCCCTCCAGAGATGTTACAAGGTATGATATGTGTTTTATTCCTCCTTAGCAATAGTACTTATAGACACAGGTGCCAGTCATTATTTTATTTTCACTGACCTTGTTCAGAGCTCGATGATTTTTGTGGATCTGTTGGCTCAATCTTTAAAGCTATAGACTCTTACAGGAGAGTATTCAACGAATAAACACTGGTGTCGGCAGTGTGATATTACTCTAGGAGGTGAGTGCTTCAGCTAGGATCTCCCAGTAGCAGCGTTGAGGCCTTACAATGTCATCTTGGGTATGGATTGGTTATCTACAATCCATGCCCAGATCGACTGTATTAGGAACAAAGTGCAGTGTGTCTGTATAGATGGGAATTTTTTTCCTTCATCGTTGAGAAGGGAGCCTTTGCAGCATAGGATGGACTTACCAAGATGAAAGTGCAGCCAATCACTCATCAGTTGGCTAGCCTTACCCTCAGAGCGGTTGATGTCGATAGTCCGAGCTATCCTGTAGTGGTGGACCAGTACATGGATGTCATCCATGATGATGTTCCATGTCTACCTCATCACAGATAGGTGGCATTTAACATTGAATTGTACCCTGGTACGTCACCTCTATCTTAACCAGCATATCAGATGGATCTCACGGATCTTCATGAGCTGTGGGTACAGCTGGAGGAATTACAGCGGAAGGGGTTCATCCAGCCCCGTGTTTCTCCTTGGGCTGCCCCGATTTTGTTCTCCAACAAGGCGGATGGGAGCTTGAGACTTTGTGTTGACTATCGGTTCCTGAACTAGGTGACCGTGAAGAACAAGTACCCAGTTTCGAGAATTGACGACCACGTTGAACAGCCGATGGGAGCATGGTGGTTCTCGAAGATAGGCCTCAGTTCAGGTTATCACTAACTTAGAGTACGAGATGAAGATGTGTAGAAGACAACTTTCAGTAGTCAGTATAGCCACTACGAGTTCATTTTTATTCCATTAGACATGACCAATCCTCCAGAAGTGTTCATGGGACTCATGAACATGATCATTCATCCATACCTTGATCGCTTTGTAGTAGTCTTTATCGATGAAATTCTGATATACTCGGATACTGAGGAGAATAATTCCAATCATTTGAAGGTAGTTCTATGCACAATTTGATAGGACCAACTTTATGGTAAGCTCTCAAAGTTCCAGTTCTGGATCTGAGAGGTTCACTTTCTGGTACATGTCATCTCGGAGGCTAGAGTTTTTGTGGATCCAGCGAAGATTGAGGTGGTAATTTCTTGGGATCCACCCAGGAGTGTGTTGTAGGTATGGCGTTTCACGAGTTTGGCTGGATACTACTGAAGATTTGTGACATATTTCTACAGAGTTGTGGAATCATTATCAACATTGACGAAGATAGGGAAACCCTTCGTGTGGTTGGAGAGAAGCCATCATAATTTTCAGGATCTGAGTCAGATGGTGACTAGTACCCCCATCTTGAGGCTTCCGAAGGAGGGATTTGTGTATGTAGTCTACTTTGAAACATCATGGAATGGGATCATATGTGTCTTCATGCAGGAGCAAGTAGTTATCGAATAAGGTTCTCGATAGTTGAGATAGCCTGAGAAGAACTACACTACCCATAGACTTGAGTTAGCAGTAGTGGTCTTTACTTTGAATATGAGGCGACACTATATGATGAGGGAGATTTTTATAGTCTACTCTAATCACCAGTGTCTCAGGTATGTCTTCTCCCTGAAGGACCTGAACCAGGGATATCGACATTGGCTGGAGTAACTCTAGGACTATGACTTCGAGATAGTGTATACTCTTGGGAAGAGGAAAATTGTAGCAGATGCACTCAGCCAGAGATCTGGTATACAGTTGCTCGGTGAGGCGATAGAGTAGCTGGTCCCATTGTAGATATCCTTTGTGGATAGAGATGGAGAAGCTATTATTTTGTCTCTTACATTCAATCATGCACTCCTTCAGCGAGTCAGAGAGTCGTGGCGCGAGGACACTGACTGTGAGGCTCGACGAGCTCAAATATCCATAGGACAGGCACCTGATGGGATTTTTGAAGGTGGGGAGCATGTAATCATTTTTAGAGGACGTACCATGGTACCAGTGTCTCTTCAGGAGGAAGTGTTGAAGGAGTTCCACGCATCCCCTCTAGCGGTACAGATAGGTGTGGTGAAGATGTACTAGGACATCCGACGACAGCACTGGTGGTGGGGTATGAAGAAAGCAGTAACATATTTTTTCTCTCAGTGCCTCACTTGTCGGCAAGTGATGGGGGAGAATTAGGTACCATAATTCTTTGTTTTGCCTTAATATGTCACGACCCATCCTCGGGGCCCATGTCGTGACTACCAAAAGCCATCCTTCCATATGCCAGGGGCTGGCGAATAGCACCAAAGGCGTAATTCCTGATAATATAGAAGGCATGGACTTTATATAAGTAAAAAAACACAACATAGAATTAAAGCTGGAGTAAACACAAATTAAACGGAGTAAAAAAGTAAATGCTGGAAATTAAATGGACTGATATACAAAACCAACTAAAAGTACAGTACAACTGAGAAAGAAAGTACAACAGCTGAAAAGTACACAACAACCACCAAGTCATCCTCCAGAAATCCCACCTGAAGGTTTGGTACAGATAGCCTTGTCAGTACCTCGGGTCTGTCCATCCTCTCTATGTACGTCCCTCCAGGTGGTCCACCTTCGGATACCATCCAGCTCCACAAGCCTCGGCCACGATCAGTGATGTCCGTTGTCTGCAACCAACACAACGTAGTGCGGGTATTTCCCATGCAGGAGTGAGTATACGAAACTAAGTAGGGACCCCAAGACCCACTAAGGTCTCCCAGAATCCAAGAAGGATAAAACACAAAGGAAAGTAACAACACGAAGAAATAACCAACCATACTTAGGTATATACCCATACATATACCTAAGTCAACAATTACAGTATGGATCCAACTTCCGAGCCCAAGCACAATCCAGTCCACACAGGAAAGAAGCCAACCACATCAATGATAATGATTGAAAGACAAGACTCAGCTCACACATGTATACTACTCATGAAGAGTGGTGGAGATGATTAGATATAGCCTTTGAATCATCTCCTCTTCCGAACCCACGTAGGATCCAAGTACAGAAGTTGTCACTGCCGAACTCACGTAGGATCCATGTACAGTAACCATCACTGCTGAACCCACGTAGGATCCAAGTACAGTCTTCCTCGCTTCCGAACCCACGTAGGATCTATATAAAGTCTTCCTCACTGCTGCACCCACGTAGGATCCAAGTACAGTCGTCATCGTTGTCACATTCACAGCCATCCCTAGGGTTCCTGCACAAAACATAATCATTTCCAAAAGGGTCCGCTCCACGAGTAAAATGGGTCCATACAATAACTTTCAAGAAGTCCAAAGATGATGTATCCCATTGTTCCGTCTCGTCAGAAGGAACTCAACATGACAGACGGCACGTCAAACAGACGCCTAGTCTGAGAGATATTGGCTTTTTCCATTCTAGTGACCCAGTTAGAAATATGCTCATTCCAAACCCATTTGTTTACCAAAGTTGTCCAAAAATCAATTAGAGTATCGCAAAAAAATCCATCTCATCGAAAGAGTCCCAATACCGCAGACGGTGTGTCGATTGGATGCATGATCATTAAGTTATTCCCGTTTAAGTAGATTACGGGCCCGACCCATTTAGCCTAGTGGGTCGATGGGTCGGGTTAACCCAGTTTGACGGGTCCCTCCCAGAAGGGGTGTTAGACCGGTCTGATTGAAAACACAACTTGGCTCGAAGGGGCGCGGCCTGGCCCGAAGGGGCGCAACCCGACCCGACGCGGCCCGGCTGGCGAGGCCTGGCCTGGCCTGGCGCGGCCCGGCAGGGCGCGAGACCCAGCTGGCGCAGCCGGCCGGCCGAGCGACTCGACCTAAGACTGAAAGGTTCCGAGGGGGGGGGGGGGGGGGTTGTCCGCATCGGCGGCACCACCCTTCCCAAACCGGCTGGACTTCGGTCGCACGCGACCGGCACGAGCAGGCTGCCGGTCTTCAAGCGCGGTGCCCTCCTTGCACCGCGGTCCAGCTCCGCCCGGCCGACCGACGGGCTGGCCGGTTCCTCAGTGTGGCACCCTCCTGGCGCCGTGGTTCGCCTCTTCCCGGTCGGCCGTTTTTTCCACTGAAGCGGCCCGTGATGCGAGCTGTGGTTCCTCCCGCATAGCCGCCGTGCCGATGCTGACTTTTTTCGCCCAATTTCTGACATGGCGCAACAACGTCATTCTTCCCCCACCTCCAGTTGCCAATTAAAAAGGGATATAGTTCCATCAAAGCGTCATCGGGTCATGTTCTTTCATCCCGTGCCCTCCACGTTTGACGATAACACATAGCCATGAATGAACAAGGTTCACGAAGCACAACAAAACAAATTTATTTTCAAAACAAAAATTGAAACAATTCACCCTACCTCATAAATTGATGACGAACGTCGGTGTCACGGTAGATGGTGTCAGAAGGTGAGGAATCGTAGACGTCGACAGAGAGCGTCCGAGGAGAAAGCGACATCTCCTCACTTGTTGTAGATAAGAGAAAGGAAAGTGTGTTTTCATTGGCGAGTTTCCCAATGTCCGTGTCTCCTCCCTTTATAGCGGAGGAAGAAGAAAAGATTGGAGGAATGGGGTGCATTATTCGCTGACTGGAAAGGTCTTTGTTGGAGAAGAACCGTTCTTTGTTGAGGAAGATGTTCTTCAGAACTCTAGAGCTATCCCCCAAATCCTCTCAAACAACAATTTCCAACCCCAAATAAAATAAGGCTTCTCCTAATTTTATTTAATCTTTCCAAGCATTTCAAAAGTCAAAAATCAAATCCCTTTAATTAATTAAATGTAGAGTTGTTTAATTAATTAAGAGGTATGTTGGAAAATTTAATGGTGTGAGAGAGGGATAAGAAAAGTTTCTCAAATAAAGAGGAGTTAACAATTAAATAAGGGGGGTTTAAGGAGTTTAGGGAATGTGAATGGTTGGGGCTCGTGTGGGCCCCACCTCACAAATATCCTCAAATGGGGTTTTAGGTACTTGTGGGGGTTCACCCCAACTCTCCCATGTAGGATATAGCCACCTTAGATATAAAATAAAAATTGGTCCACAATATTTATTCACTTCTTATTTTATCCACAAACATTAACTTCTCATCCCGTGCAAACGTAACTATGGTAAAGGTCCCCTTAGGCAATTACCGGCGTTGTGAGTTCATCAGTGCCCTTCGATTTAAATTCCAAGCACTGGTTCAAAAGATAGAAAAACCCTCTCGTCTGTTCACTGAACATACCTGAGCTAATCTTCAGAAAATTATTCCGGGCACACCGGGCGTCGGAATCAGGTGCCGTCAGAAACTGCGTACTCATAAAATCCAAAAAAATTTATGAAAAAAAAATTCATTGAAATTTACGGGTCTTTATAGTACCCCCACCTCAGGGTATTATGTCCCCATAAAGCTACAACATAAACTGGGGGAACAAAAGTGGGTACTGAGCAAGAATCTAAGCCTCTTGTTCCCATGTTCTCTCCTAGAGGTTTCCATGCTGCTACCTGATGTGCACTATAGGAATCGACCATCCACATAGGACCCACTCCTATCGATCCTCAATCTCCACCAGGACATCCGTAAATGTAGCCCTATCATCGTTGTCCAACTCCCCATGATCGATTATATGCATCGGGTCATGAACGTATCTCCTCAGTTGAGATACGTGGAAGACGTCATGCACCCGGTGCAACTGAGGTGGAAGGGCCAGGCAGTAAGCCACCTCACCTACCCTACTGAGGACTTGGAATGTTCCGATGAAGCATGAAGATAACTTGCCGCCTTGTCCAAATCTATGTAATCCACGTCGAGGTGAGACCTGTAAGAAAACGAGGTCTCCATCCTCGAACTCCAGTGGTCAATGTCTCCTATCAGCATAGGACTTATGTCTGCTCTGTGTTATCCTTATCTGCTTTAGGATGATGTGAACCTTCTCTGTTGTAGCCTGAACCATCTCTGGTTCTATGAGTACTTACTCCCTAGGGTCAGTCCAACACAGAGGTGATCTGAAAGGTCAGTCGTACAATGCCTCGTATGGTGCCATCCCGATGGTGGAGTGGTAGCTATTGTTGTACTCAAACTCCACAAAGGGTAGGTGATCCTCCCAACTATGACTAAATTCAAGGACACATGCACAGAGCATGTCCTCGAGTGTCTGAATGGTCTTCTCTATCTGGCTATCTGTCTGAGGATGAATGGTGGTGCTCTGGCATAGCTGCATCCCAAATCCCTCTGGAAACCCCTTCCAAAGCCAGGAAGTAAAGTGAGCATCTTGATCGGAGATGATAGATGATGGAACCCCATGGAGCCATACGATCTCTTGAACATAGAGGCGTCCCAAGCTCTCCAATGAGCCCTGCTCTCTGATATGTAGGAAGCTGGTCGACTTCGTGAGTCGGTCGATAATCACCCAGATGGAGTCATGTCCTCTGGAAGTATGTGGAAGCCCCATCACGAAATCCATGGATATCCTGTACCACTTCTACTCCAGGACCTCTAAGGGCTGCACCAAGCCTACTGGTACTTGGTGCTCCACCTTCACTTGCTGGAATGTGAGGCATCGTGAAACGAAGTCTACTATAACCTTCATCATACCCGGCCACCAGTGCTATCGTCTGAGGTCATGGTATATATTTTCCACTCCTGGATGTACCGCTATAGGGGAAGTGTGAAACTCCATCAGCACCTCCTCCTACAATGCAACTATTACCATGGTATGCCCCCAAAAGAGAATGACGTGCTCTCCTCCATCAGAAAATTCATCAAGCGCCTACCCAGTGGAAATGTGAGAACGTCGCATCTCACAGTCAACATCCCCACGATGTGCCTCTCTGACCCGCTGAAGTAGTGGAGGAGTGACTGTGAGGGAATGTAAGAAGGCTACCCCATCTCTATCCACGATGGATATCTGCAAAGAGGATAACTTCTCTATCACCTCTCCAAATATCTAAATGTCAGACCTCCTGCTGAGAGCATCATCCACAACGTTCCCCTTCCTAGGAGTATAGACTATATGAAATTCATATTACTGGAGGAAATCGAGCCATTGACACTGCCTCTGTTTCAGGTCCTTTTGTGTGATGATGTACGTGAGACTCTGGTGGTCAGAGTAGAATGTAAAGTGCTCGCCCATCCGATAGTTCCGCCACATCTTCAAAGTGAAGACCACTGCTACTAACTCCAGGTAATGGGTAGTGTAGTTATGCTCGTTCTTCCTCAACTATCATGAACCATATGTGATCACTTCCCGCTCCTACATCAGGACACAACCGATTCCATTCCCCGATGCATCACAGTAGACTACGTAACCTATTCCCTCCTCCGGTAGCCTCAAGAAGGGCGCACTGGTCATTCACTGTCTCAGCTCCTGGAAGTTCTGCTGACATCTCTCTGACCACACAAAGGGTTTCCCCTTCTTCATCCAAGATTAAAGCGGTGTTGCAACTCTGGAAATGTCTGGCATAAATCTCTGATAGTACCCATCCATAACTAGGAAACTTCGTACCTCTGTCACACTTCAGGGTGGCTCCCAAGAAATTACTGCCTTGATCTTCGCATGATCCACAACAACTCCCGCCTCTGAGATGATGTTCCCCAAGAAGTGAACCTCTCGAATCCAGAACTGGCACTTCGAGAGCTTACCATAAAGCCGGTGCTCTTTGAGTGTGTTCAGTACATTCTGCAAGTGGTAGGCATGCTCCTCCTTAGTAGTCAAGTAAATCAGTAAGTCATTGATGAAGACTACGACAAAATGATTATGGTAAGGATGGAAGATCCTGTTAATGGGACTCATGAACATTTCTGGTGTGTTGGTTACGCCAAAAGGCATAACCAAGAACTCTTAGTGGACATACCGACACCTGGAGGCCATCTGCTGCACATCCTCATCTCAAACTCTGAGCTGATGATAGCCTGACCTGAGGTCTATCTTTGAAAACCATCATGCTCCCTTGAGCAGATCAAAGAGGTCGTCAATCCCCAGGAGTGGATACTTGTTCCTTACGGTCACCTAATTTAGGCGACGGTAGTCGACACATAGTCGTAAGCTCCCATCCGCCTTCTTGGCAAATAAAATCGGAGAATACCAGGGTGAAACATTGGGTTGGATGAATCCCTTTCCCTGTAAATCCTCCAGCTATACCCACAGCTCACAAAGATCAGTGGGAGCCATCCGATATGATGGAGTAGATATCGTTTCCATCGTGGGGTATAGGTCAATGTAGAAGTCTGCCTCTATGGGAAGAGGTTGTCCAGGAACATCGTTAGGAAAAACGTCCGCATACTGATCCACCAAAACAGGAAAACTCAGACTCAGCACATCAACTGCTCCTAGGATGAGACTAGCCAAATGATGGGTGATTGGCTGCCCTATCCTCTGTATCAGCCCATCATGCACTGCAAAGGCTCCCTTCTTACCGGTGAAGGGGAACCTTCTCCCATCTGTGTAGACACACCGCACCTTGCACCTAATACAGTCGACCTAAGCATGGACTATACATAAACAATCCATGCCCAAGATGACATCGTAATTCCTCGATGATGCTACAAGAAGATCCTTGCTGAAGATCTCTCCTCCTAGAGTAAGCTCACACTGCCATCACCAATTCGTAATCATCGAGTCTGCTCCCCTAGGAGTCTATAGTTGTAAAGATCGACCCAACTGCTCCGTCGGAATCTCTGAGTGCCAAACAAGGGAAGTGACAATAAAATAATTACTCGCTCCTGTGTCTATAAAAACTACAGAAATGGTGGATTAGACACAGTTAATACCTTGAATCATCTTATGTGCGCCATGGTCGTAGGCCTCGACTTCCTGGAGCTGAGCCTGCCCCTGTCTTCCATCTCTCTGTGGTCGGGGCGGTCCTCCTGGTGGTGGTGGTGGTAGTGCCCCGAATCAGCGTCGACCACCTGCTACTCGGCCATCTCCTTTGCCTCATCCACCTGCTCCATGCGAACCACCACGGTCAAACCTCTGCCTCGGCCTGGGTGGTCCCTCAACCGTATGTTGCTTCTCTACATGGCGGGTCAGGCAGTCATGAGCCATGTGGCCCTGCTCGTCACATGCATAGAACTGCCTACCTCTCATATGATTGGCTCTGCTGCGTGTACCCCGCACATCCGAACCAGCCTTCTGATTTCACCCACCTGATGGCCTGGTCCTCTTGGACATCTGCAACATCTTTCTACGGCCGGATGCAAAAGACTCCGCTACGTCTTGCTATGTGGTAGGCCTCATTGCTGGCGTAGGCTTAGCAAGAAAACTCTCCGCAAGAAGGGCTCACTCCAGTACTCATATCTGCGTCAGAATGATGAGAGAGATCATCAAAGCCCTGATCTTATGCCTCAGTCCCTGCTCAAAGGTATGGGCCCAAAAAAATGGGTCTTGTACCATGTCCGTGGAGTAGCACGAGAGGTCGGTAAATCTCGCTGAGTACTAGGCTACTGATATGCTGCCCTACCGCAGCTGTAGTAACTCATGGGTGCGCACCACACATAGAGGGTGGCTGGAACAAACTATGAGTGGAAGAGGCTCTCGAAGTCAGTCCAAAGTAGAGATGCCTCATCATGCACCTGGAGCATCAGGATCCAACATCTACCTACTGTTGTGTGCTGGAGACTCGCGGCAAGGATCACCATATGGTCTGCTGGTGTCCCTACCAATATGAAGACTCTGACGATAGCCTCCAGTCAATTTTTGGCTACCTAAGGATCCTTCCCTCCGTGGAACCTGGGTGGCCTCTGTCGCTGGAACTCATGTAACGCAATCAGGCAGCGTGCACTCTCCGCAGCTGTGGATGGTGGTATCGGTGGCCTAGAGGGAAGTGGTACCGCTGGTGCCTCCGCTGTAATGGGTCCCTACACCGAGGCCTCATCACTCAGTAGGCTGCCATCTCGCACGTAGCTCAGAACCCTAGCTGGCTACCTAAGTGGGGCCATCTTGAAAAACAACAGGTGCTCCACAGTTAATACAATATACCTGGTGATGTGACATGAAGTCATCACGAAAAAAACCTTTGAAACACACATTCAATCAGGGTTTTCGAGCACTGAGTCGAAAATCAGAAGTCAGGGTCCTGGTGTATGCATATGTCGGCCGCCGCACCAACACTGGACTCCCTGGACTAAAAACCACACTCAATATTCTTAACATTATTGCTTCACAGGGAATAAATTATCAGAGTCCTGAGTTCTGCGGTAGAACCGACTCCTCTGATACCAATTTGTCACGACCCATCCTCGTGGCCGGTGTTGTGACTACCCCAAGCCCGCCTTCCATAGGCCAAGGGCTAGCGACTAGAACCAAAGGCATAATTCCTGATAAAAGGGAAGGCATTGACTTTATATAAGTAAACAAACACAACAGAGAACGCAAGATGGAGTAAAAACAAAGTAAACTAAATACAAAAGAATGTGCTGGATTGTAAATGGTCCGGTATACAAACCCAACTGAAAGTACAGTACAATTGAGAAAGAACGCACAACAGCTGAAAAATAAACAACAACCACTGAGTCATCCTCTAGAAATCCCACTTGAAGGGTGGGTACAAATAGTCTCGTCGGTACCTCGGTTCTGTCTATCCGCTCCGTGTACGTCCCACCAGGTGGTCCACCTCCAGATACCGTCCAGCTCCACAAGCCTCGACCATGATCGGTGATGTCCGTCGTCTACAACCAACACAACGTAGTGCAGGCATTGCCCGTGAAGGGGAGAGTAAATGATACGCAGTAGGGACCCCAAGACAGCCGAAGGTCTCCCAGAATCCATGAAGGATAAAACACAAAAGAGAGGAACAACACGCAGAAACAACCCACCCTACTTAGGTATATGCCCATACATATAACTAAGTCAACATTTCCAGTACGGCTCTAACTTCTGAGCCCAAGAACAATCCAGTCCACATAAGAAAGAAGTCAACCACATCAATGACAATGATTGAAAGACAAGACTCAGTTCACACGGGTATACTACTCACGAAGAGGGGTGGAGATGATTAGATGTAGCCTCTGCATCATCTCCTTTGCCGAACCCACAAAGGATCCAAGTACAAAAGTCATCGTAGCCGAACCCACATAAGATCCAAGTACAGTAACCATCACAGCCGAACCCACTTAGGATCCAAGTACAGTTGTCATCCCTACCGAAACCAGGTAGCATCCAAGTACAGTTGTCCTCGCTGCCGAACCCACGTAGGATCCAAGTACAGCCGTCATTGTCATCGCAGTCACAGCCAGATCTAGGGTTCTCGCACACAGCATACTCGTTTCCAGAAGGGTCCGCTCCACGAGTAAAAGGGTTCGATACATCAAATGTGAAGAATTCCAATGTTTATGTATCCCATAGTTCCATCTCATCAAAAGGAACTCAATGTTACAGACGGCGTGTCAAACAGACGCCCGGTCAGAGAGATATTGGCTTTTCCGTTCCAGGGGCCCGGATGGAAATATGCTTGTTCCAAACCCGTCCATTTACCAAATTTGTCCAAAACTCACATATATTATCACAAAAGAACCGTCTCGTCGAAAGAGTCATAGTTCCACAGACATCACGTCGATCGGATGCACGGTCTTTATGTTATTTACGTTTAGGCGGATAACAGGCCCGACCCGTTTTGCCCAGTGGGCCGACGGGTCAGGTTAACCCAGTTTGACGGGTCCGACCCAGCATGGGTGTCAGACCGGTTCGAAGGAAAACACAACTCGGCCCGAAGGGGTGCGATAAGGCCCAAAGGGGTGCCGCCTAGCCTGAAGCGGCGCGGCCCGGCCCGGTGGGGCGAGGCCCATCCCGGTGGGGTGCGGATCGGCCTAATGCCGCACGGTTCTGAGGGGGGGGGGGGGAATCTGTTCGGAACGATGGCGCCAAGTAGCTTCACCCTTCAAAAACCATCCGGCTAGTCTGGCCGGACTTCTGGCGCATACGGCCCACACGGGCAGGCCTCCGGTCTTCCAGTGCGGTGCCCTCCTGGCACCCAGGTCCAGCTCCGCCCGGCCGGCTGATGGGCAGGCCGGTTTTGCCGTCAAAGCGGCCCGCGATGCGGCCTTCGGTTCCTCCCGCACATCCGGCATGGTGGCGCGACCTTCCTTCGTCCTATTTTCAGCACGGCGTGACGACACCAATCTTCCTACTCCTTCGGTTTCCAATTCCAAAGAGATAAACTTCCAGCAGGGGGTCGTTGAGCCATGTTTGTTCGGCATGCGCCCTCCGCGTAAGATGGTAACACATAGCCATGCATGAACAAGGTTCACGAAGCACAATGAAACAATTTTATTTTCAAAAAAAATTGAAACAATTCACCCTACCTCAACAACTAATGATGATGGTCGGCGTCGTGGTAGATAGCGTCGCGAGGTGAGGATTCATAGACGTCAACGGAGAGCGTCCTGTTGGAACCACCTTGTGTATAGGTTTGTATTTGTTGTCAATAGTTGTCAATGGAATATGAAAATGAAAGAGATCAAGTAGTACTCCAATAAAATGGAGGAATTGAAGCTCACAATGAGGGAGATCATGAATTACTCTGATGAAGTAGAGGAGTAGCGACTCAGACAATTGTTGTACTGATCGTAAGTTCAAAGAACATGTGTCAAAGGTGATACATTGTTTACAACAATGAAGAATGTGGGGTGCGATCCATCTGATACGGATTAAGGAAGAATGAGGTGAGAACCATGAAAGAGTCTTCCTGACGAATTGAATTGGTTTGCATGAAGTATATCATGACGGTTGATGAAGAAGACAATGTGAAATGATTGGAATTCTGAGATAGTCATGCACATCACATTGTCATAGAAGCTGATGATGCTAATGCTATGCCTTCAAAGAATACATATCACAATAGAGGAGTTTGTGATACAAGTAGAAGAGTTGCTGAAGGATACAAAACACCAAGAGGAAGTGTTGTTGAGGTGATCATGCTTGTCGACAAAGCAAACAAACGACATACAAATTTGTTGACAAATGAGATTCCATGGTGACATGTCGAGTTCAAGAGTTTTGGTCAACGATCTATGTTTGATTCAAGAACATCGACAGAGGAATGGATGATCTTGAGGTGGTATAAAAAGAGCAGATACAAGGTGGTGCCGTTTTCCAGTGTTTTCCAAATTTTTGGGGTCCAAAATTTGGAGGTTGGTGAGCATCGCGAAAAGTGGATTTCTAGGAAGATCATAATTTAATATGGAAAAGGCATGAGTTTCGCGAAAATGGGATGCATGGACTAGATTTCGTGAAGACCAGAAGAATGGAGGCGGTGAGTCTTCGCGATTACGTCAAGCTTTGCGAACGGTAGAGGCAGGAGAGCTTCGCGGCGATGAAGGGCTTTGCGAGGGAGATTCGCGGCGAAGACGCGAAGGAATGATGACAGTGATACATCACGATTACGTCAAGCTTCGCGAACGGCAGAGGCTGAAGCGCATCGCGGCAGAGAAGGGATTTTCGAGGGATCTTTGCGGCGAAGGCGCGCGCCACGAAGGAATGTTGATGGTGTTTCTCCGTGATTACGAAGAGCTCCGCGAACGGAAAATTGCCATTCTACTTCACGATTTTGAGAGATTTTCGGCAGGAACTTCGGAGCTTTCGCGATTGGAGGTGACGTGGCGTTGACTTCGCGCGGAAAGGTCGAGGGTCGGTGGAATTGCCTATAAATAGAGGTCGACCCCCTCATGAGAAGCGTAGAGAGAGCTCTCAACAAAAAACAATTGCTCTCAGTTCGCAAACGTCACTCACGAAGGTAGTTTTCTTCGCGAAAGTTGAGTTTCTCGGCGGCTTTCCAAGATCCGCGAAAAGTCGTGCGCCCCGCGTTGGCTCAGTGAGCTTCGCGAAGAGGCAGGAGCTCCACGATATCCAATCATTGCAAAGCCTGGAGCATCGCGAGAGTGCTTCACGATTGAGCTTCGTGAAAAGGCATGGGCTCTGCTAAGAATTGCTTGAGCTTTCCAAAATTTTGAGCCGTTCAAAGTAGGGTACTTTGTGAAGACACATTCAGAGGTTGTTAGCCCAGTGGACAGGGAAAAAGGAGTATTCAACAGTGGATGAAATATGGACTTTGATAGAGCATCATTTATTTAGCAATCACAGAAGTGATTATGATTCAGGCAAACAAGGACAGGGGATCTAGTGCATTCAGTCATTGCACTAAAGGAGGATTGAACTGAACAGAGCATCAACTCTAAACTCTGATGCAAGCAAAGTCTCATGCTGAACAGGAGACACATAACTTCATGTATATCCATTAAGAGACCTTCACGTTTATAAACTGAGTGTGACTTCTCCAAGGGCAGTGAGCCCGGGGGAGTAAATGGGAGTGACCTGAGGGAAGCAGTGAGCTATCCCTGAACCTTTGTAAAGGCAATGAGCCAGGGCCAGAGTGACTATGCCTGAAAAATTGTATCTGCAGCTAGTGAAGCATAGTGGATTTAGGTATGACCGACAACCTGTCGGCGTATGCTCATTGGATGTAGCCCTTAGTGGTGATCCAAGTAAAAAAAATGATGTGTCACATCTCTGCATGTAAATGTTGCATTGCTGATCATATCCATCATACAGGTTTGAGTAGTTCCTACCAACGCGGGAACAAGATCCACAACTTTAAGAAGAAAAAGTTGACACCCTGATTCATCCCTCCCCTCTTAGGGTGTCCCGGGGTCTTACAAGTGGTATCAGAGTGAAAGGTTAACATATGTTGGATATTTTCCAGTAATTCTATTGAGAGGAGGATTTGAGTTTCTTTCCTAAAGTCAACAATGAAGAGCAGTCTTGATGAAGTTTCTGAGCAGACGTCTACATCTAGAAAAACAATGAGAAACAGGAAAAATAAAGAGAAGAAGCAGCTAAAGAAGTCCCTCATATCCAAAGAAGATGCAGTGTCTTGTTCTCCATGCCATTCCAAAAATGAAGAAACATCAGGCATGGAAAGTATCAAGCAGGTGAATCAGAATTCTTCCAGAGGAAAGGATGAAACCCCCAATTCATGCTTTCAAGAAAAACTAAAAACATATCTGCATGATATGCCTGAAGAAAGGGCTGCTATTATTTGTAGCCTATTTCATTCTATGCAGATTGAGATCACACAATTGGAAAGTGAAGCTGAAAATATGGAAGAGGGGTTAGAAAGAAAAGTTACGGAAAGTATGAAGCTCACCAAATAGGTGAAAGTCTTTGAAGAAAACGAGACAGTCAATAAGACTCTAAAAGAAAGGATCCATGCACTTGAAGCTGATCTGAAGAAGTGAAATGAAGTCAAGAATTTTTGTTTGGAAGAAACTTCCATTAAATTCAGGGAAAATGACTCTTTGTTACCAAAAAAAGTTAAGATGCATGAAGATGAGGTTGAAAGGTTGAAGAACAATTGTGAAGAGAAGATGATCACGATTGAATATCAGAAGATCATCCTCAATATTGTGGGTCAAAAAGTGGAAGCTCAGTTGACCAAGATTGAGAACAAACATATTGAGACTTCACAAAAGAATGAAATGAGTGATGCTTGCACTCAATGTTCGTTGGAGGAGTCTAAAGCTGAAATGCCTCGAACATGTGATAAGAAGATTATGACAACTCTTGATTATCCACATCAAGAATCAGTTGCTGCTGGTACTCAATGCTCCTTGGAGGATTCTACTGTCAAAAGAACTCCAACATGTGATAAGAAGATCATGACTTCACTCTTTGATCTATCACAAGAAACTGAGAAAGTGAAGGTACCATCCAAACCATCTTGTACTCATATTTATAAAGACACTCCTACAATCAGTGTAGGTGGGAAGAAAAGTTCTAAACAAGTATAGATGAGGAAAGTTGAGAAGAAGAAACCTACCACCATGGATAGGGTGGATGGGAAGAAAAAGGAGGAAGTGGGTTCCTCAAATAGATCACAAAATATTAAGAAGATGGCCCAACAACTTAATACAGAAGACAAAAAGAAGAAAAGATTTGTGGGTGAATGTTGGTGCTGCAACAGATTTGGGAACTGTGCACTGGATTGTATTTATAATCCCTTACATGGAAAAGCACAGAGAATGCCTATATCAAAGAGAAGGCAGCTAGAGAAAAAGAAGAAACATCAGCAGGTCCAGAAGCATCTGTTTACTGCAAACAGATTTGTAATTCTTGATAACATCCGTGATTTATGCAACGGAAGCGGTCACAATGAAGGCACATGTCCATATCAACATGCTTTCACTATTGAAATGAAAAGAAGACCTCTGATGCCGTCAAAGAATGAAGCAGCTGCCTTGGGGAGAAATCAGAAGAATGTTGTGAACACACATTTCCCCAAGAAGATCTCAAGTAGGGAAGCTGAGAAGACCTAGGATTTTAGATCCATGAAATTGAAGGGTCATTCATCCAAAAGAAACACTAAGTGGGATGAATCTCGGATGAACCCATGTGGAAGACCTAAACCAGCTGCAAAAGTTCCAAATGACATATTGGTCATCTAGCCAGAAGATTTGAAAAGAATAAGGAAACAGGAAGATGAGAAGGCCAAGGCTGGTGACAAATGAAAAGGAAAACATTCACATGATGAAGAAACAGTGCAGGAGAGATTGAAAACAAAGAGAAACACACGTGTCAAAGACGTTCTGTGTGAGAGATGCAAGAAGTCTGGTCACATTGCAAAAGGTTGCCTAACCTTAATACCAGAGCAAGAAGAAGTCCTTAAGAGGAGTAAGAATGTATCATTCATGATGGAGGCTAAGCAGAAAAATTCTCCACACAAAGCAGAAGAGAATGTGAACAGAGCCATGCCACACCGACAGATGTCAGAACATATGTTCAAATGTGCAGTCATGAAGACTGGAGTGAACAGAGGAACTTGGTTGAGAAAAGAATCTCAACCAAGAAAGTCTTCTTGATGAAGCAAGAAGTAGCCACCTTATTCCCGTAATCATTTGTGTATTGTATTTGTGCTAATAATGCAGGGAATTAAAGTTGAAGCATGCTCTCAGGGGGAGAACCTGAGAAGTAGTGAATGCTGCCAACACTTGATAGCCAAGCTGATGAAGTTTCCATCCTTAGTAGATTATTCAATTGATATTCAAATATTATGATGATGAAGGATAACTCTTGATGAAGATGATGAGGAGTGTTTCCCTTGAGGGGGAGAAGAATGAAGAATCTTCCATAATCACTGTTTCAATCAATATCAACTCCAGGTGGACTCAAAAGCAGTTATTCTGTGAATTTCTTGAAGAACACACCAATGGAGAAGGTATGTCATTTCTCAATCTCTATCCCTTGGTTACTCAGATCAAAGATTATTCTACAAAGGGGGAGTAACTGAATTGATCAGTGACATAAAGAGAATGGAAGTGCCCCAAGGTCACTTATCCTACCGATTTCACTTCAATATTTTTGGCCTATTTTCTTATGTGAGTGCAGGAGTTTCAGGTTGATTTTTCCCTACCATGTTTTTTTTTTCAACCTGGAATAAAAGTGGTAAACCCTTGAAGACAAGATACATGAGTTATCATCTCATGTTGGTATCATGATCTGTGGATCACAGATAGCCTTGTTGACTTAATCAAATCCTCTTGTTTTCTACATCGAGCATTGCTCAAGTAGACTTAGAGTGAAATGATTAATGAAACATTGCTTAAGTGTGGATTGATACCCTCCCTACCATGTGATTTGTATTTCTTGTCAATAAGGGGGAGAGAAAGTGAAATGAACGTTTGAAAAGAAAAGTTGATTGAATAGAAGATTCTCATTTTGACATTGACAAATTCATCTCAGAAGATGTATAAGGTATTGACAACAAAATACAAAGGGGAGATTGTTGGAACCACCTTGTGTATAGGTTTTTATTTTTTGTCAATAGTTGTCAATGGAATATCAAAATGAAAGAGATCAATTAGTACTCTAATAAAATGGAGGAATGGAAGCTCACAATGAGGGAGATCATGAAGTACTCAGATGAAGTAGAGGAGTAGTGACTCAGACGATTGTTGTACTGATCGTAAGTTCAAAGAACACGTGTCAAAGTTGATACATTGTTTACAACAATGAAGAATGTGGGCTGTGATCCATCTGAGACTGATTAAAGAACAATGAGGTGAGAACCATGCAAGAGTCTTCCTGAATAATTGAATTGGTTTGCATGAAGTATATCATGACGGTTGATGAAGAAGACAATGTGAAATGATTGGAATTCTGAGATAGTCATGCACATCACATTGTCATAAAAGCTGATGATGCTAATGCTATGCCTTCAAAGAATACATATCACAATAGAGGAGTTTGTGATACAAGTAGAAGAGTTGCTGAAGGATACAGAACACCAAGAGGAAGTGTTGTTGAGGTGATCATGATTTTCGACAAAGCAAACAAACGACATACAAATTTGTTGACAAAGGAGATTCCATGGTGACATGTCGAGTTCAAGAGTTGTGGTCAATGATCTATGTTTGATTCAAGAACATCGACAGAGGAATGGATGATCTTGAGGTGGTATAAAAAGAGCAGATACAAGGTGGTGCAGTTTTCCAGTGTTTGCCAAATTTTTGGGGTCCAAAATTTGGAGGTTGGTGAGCATCGTGAAAAGTGGATTTCCAGGAAGATCATAATTTAATATGGAAAAGGCATGCATTTCGCGAAGATGGGATGCATGGACTGGATTTCACGAAGACCAGAAGAATGGAGGTTTTGAGTCTTCGCAATTACGTCAAGCTTCGTGAATGGAAGAGGCTGGAGAGCTTCACGACGATGAAGGGCTTTGCGAGGGAGCTTCGCGGCGAAGGTGGGAAGGAATGATGACGGTGATACATCACGATTACGTCAAGCTTCGCGAACGACAGAGGCTGAAGTGCATCGCGGCGGAGAAGGGCTTTGCGAGGGAGCTTCGTGGCGAAGGAACGCGCCGCGAAGGAATGTTGGCGGTGTTTCTCCGCGATTACGACGAGCTCCGCGAACGGAAAATTTCCGTTCTGCTTCGCGATTTTGAGAGATTTTCGGCGGGAAATTCGGAGCTTCGCGATTGGAGGTGACGTGGCATTGACTTTTCGCGGAAAGGTCGAGGGTCGGTGGAATTGCCTATAAATAGAGGTCGACCCCCTCAAGAGAAGCGGAGAGAGAGCTCTCAATGAAAAACCATTTCTCTCGGTTCGCAAAGGTCACTCGGGATGGTAGTTTGCTTCACGAAAGTTGAGCTTCGTGGCGGCTTTCCTAGCTCCGCGAAAAGTCGTACGCCCCGTGTTGGCTCAGGGAGCTTCGTGAAGAGGCAGGATCTCCGCGATATACAAGCATTGCGATGGCTGGAGCATCGCTAGAGTGCTTCGCGATTGAGCTTCGTGAAAAGGCACGGTCTCTGCTAAGAATTGCTTGAGCTTTCCAAAATTAGGAGCCGTGAAAAGTAGGGTACTTTGTGAAGACCCTTTCAGAAGTTGTTAGCCCAGTGGATAGGGAAAAAGGAGTATTCAATAGTGGATGAAATATGGAATTTGATAGAGCATCATTTATTGATCAATCACACAAGTGATTGTGATTCAGGCAAACAAGGACAAGAGATCTAGTGCATTCAGTCATTGCACTAAAGGAGGGTTGAACTGAACAGAGCATCAACTATAAACTCTGATGCAAGAAAAGTCTCATGCTGAACAGGAGACACAGAACTTCATGTCTATCCATTAAGAGACCTTCATGTCTATAAACTGAGTGTGAATTCTCCAAGGGCAGTGAGTTAGGGGGAGTAAACGGGAGTGACCCGAGGGAAGCAGTGAGCTATCCCTGAACCTTTGTAAAGGCAGTGATCCTGGGCCAGGGTGACTGTGCCCGAACAATTGTATCCGTAGCTAGTGAAGCATAGTGGATTTATGTATGACCGACAACCTATCAGCGTATGCTCCTTGGACGTAGCCCTTAGTGGTGAACCAAGTAAAAAATTGATGTGTCACCTCTATGCATGTGAATGTTGCATTGCTGATCATATCCATCATACATGTTTGAGTCATTCCTACCAATGTGGGAACAAGATCCACAAAATTAAGAAGAAAAAGTTGACACCCTGATTCACCCCTCCCCTCTCAGGGTGTCCTGGGGTCCTACACGTCCGAGGATAAAGCAACATCTCTTCACTTGTCGCGGAGAAGAGGAAGGAAAGTGCATTGTCGTTTGCGAGTTTCCCCACGTCGGTGTCTCCTCCCTTTTTCACAGAGGAAAAAGAAAAGATTAGATGAACGGTGTGCATTATTCACTGAGAGGAAAGGTCTACGTTGGAGAAGAACCATTCTTTGTTGAGGAATACGTTCTTCATAACTCTAGAGTTCTCCCCCAAATCCTCCCACACAACAATTGTCTACCGCAAATAAAATATGGGTTCTCCTTATTTTATTTAATCATGCCAAGCATTTCAAAATTCAAAAATAAAATCCCCTTAATTAATTAAATATATAGTTGTTTAATTAATTAAGAGGTAGGTTGGAAAATTTAATGGTGTGAGAGAGGGAGAGTAAAAGTTACTCAATTAAAGAGGAGATAACAAATAAAGAATGGGGGTTTAAGAAGTTTAGGGAATGTGGAAGGTTGGGGCTCATGTGGGCCCCACCTCACAAATATCCTCACATGGGTAGTTAGGTTATTGTGGGTCCCACCCCAAATCCACCATGTAGGATATTACCACCAAAGATATAAAATAAAAATTGGTCCACAATTTTTATTCACTTCTTATTTTATCCACAAATTTTAACTTCTCATCCCTTGAAAACGTAGCTATGGTAAAAGTCCCCTTAAGAAATTACTGGCATTGCGAGTTCATCGGTGCCCTCAGATTTCAATTCCGAGCATCGGTTTAATAGATAGAAAAACCCACTCGTTCCTTAACTGAACATACCTGAGCTAAACTTCAGAAAATTATTCCGAGCACACCGGGCCTCGGAATCAGGTGCCGTTAGAAACTACATACTCGTAAAATCCTAAAGAATTTAAGAAAAACATCTTCCTTGAAATTTAAGGGTCTTTAAATTACAGTTCCCAGAGTGGAAGTGGGACATGATATCCATGGACATCGTGATAGGTCTCCCACATACATCCATGGGTCATGATTATATCTTGGTGATCGTCGACTGATTCAGCAAGTCTGCCCACTTCCTACCGATCAGAGAGCAGGGTTTAGTAGAGTTCTTGGGATGCCTCTATGAACATGATATTGTTTGGTTACATGGAGTACCCCCAATGACATTATTTTATTATCATGCACGTTTCACTTACCGACATCGGAAGGGGTTGTAGGAGGCTTTCAGAATGCAGCTTCGTCTGAGCACCACATTTCATCCTCAGACAGATGGTTAGACTGAGTGGACTATTGAGACCCTTGGGGTCATTTTTCATCATTGCGTCCTTGACTTCAGTCATAACTGGGAAGATCACTTTCCCTTGGTGGAGTTTTCCTACAACAACAGCTATCACTCCACCATTGGAATGACACCTTTCGAGGCTCTGTACGACTGACCTTGCAGATTGCCTTTGTGCTAGATTGACCCAAGGGAGTCAGCACTCATGGGACTAGATATGGTACGGGATACCACAAAGAAGGTGAAAATTATCCAGGAGTATATGAAGACCGCATAGAGAAGGATGAAGTCATATGCGATAGAATATAGAGACCACTGGAGTTCGAGGATGGTGACCATGACTTTTTACATGTCTCCCCCCGACGAGGTTTGAAGGGATTTTGCGGGGGTGGCAAGTTATCTCTGAGGTTCATCAGACCCTTTCATGTCCTCAGTAGAGTTGGTGAGATGGCTTACCACCTAGCACTTCCCCCTTAGTTGCACTGAGTGCATGACATTTTTTACGTATCCCAACCTAGGAGATACGTACATGATCCTTTGCATATCATTGACTGGGGAGAGCCGGACATCGACGATGGGGTGACTTTATCAGAGGTTTCAGTGGAGATTGTGGATCTATAGGAGAGAGTCCTTCTTGGGTGTTTGATATCTTTGGTTTGAGTGCGTTTGAAGCACGGGAACCTCTCTGAGAGCACATGGGAGAGGGAGGCTCAGATTCAGGCTCAGTATCGGCACTTGTTTTTCAAGTTTTTTAATGTGGATTTAGGGGACACAAAGCACTGAGGTGGGGAGAATTAAAAGACCTTGATATTCTATGTAATTTTTTTTAATTATATGGGAATATTAAGAGTCTCTAAAAATTGGCGGTGTGTGATTCCGAGGCATGGAGTGCCCGGAATGAATTTCTGATCTTTTTTTTCGGGTATGTTCAGTAAAAATTTGAGCGAGTTTTTGTAACATTTTAACCGGTGCTCGGAATTGAAATCTGAGGACACCGTTGAGATGACAAAACCATTATTCGCTTAAGGAGACCTTCAGCATGACCACAGTAGGTCGAGGGTGAAAGTTATTTTTTGTGCTTTTTGTGGGAGAAAATAAAATAAAATTACTTTATTTTATTTTTTAAATTCAATCCCCTCAAATTGAATTTGGTGGTGGGGACCACCTGAGCCTTGAACACCCTCTTTAATTAGGGATGTGACCCTTGGGTTCCTTTCCCATTAAATGTGCCAACATAAAATTAATTGATGTAAAAACATTAATTGTATTAATTCACTTAATTTTATTTATTTGGCATTTCACCTCTTGGTTGGGGGATTTGTTGGCCAAGGAGAGCTTTGGGAAATTGTGAAGAAATAATCTCTCCATGAAGAACACTGTAACGACCCGAAATTTGAATAAATCTTGTTTCCTAATTTTGTGTGTTATTTTATTTTGTATACTCAACAAAACGGTTTCATTTGATAACATGAGTATAATTAAAATGAGACTATTGGGTTTTGACTGTTATATGATCGTTGGTCAATATCACCACTGGTAACTAAACATTTTGACTATTGTCTCTAAATACAATTGATTTTGGTTAATTAGTATAGAAAGAAGATTTTATGGCCTCACACAGTAGTCTTGGACCGATCGAAGCCCATCTAACAGAACTTGGGAAGGATGTTGCACCACTAGGCTTTTCTCTGGACCAAACCCAAGCTGAACTTCATCGTGTGAAGTTAGAACGGAATCACTTTCGCGAGAAGTTCAAACTGATAAAAATTACTACTCGTGCAATTTTGGCTAAGCAGCCCTCATATTCTCTAACGTTAGCACACATTACACTTAGGTCCTATGCTGGGGTTATAAAGGGCTATGTAAGGAGACCGTAATTGTCTTATGCAATCCTTTGTTTTAAATAAAAATTGGGATATCTTCTTATGATGAAGTTTATGAATTTTTAAATGACCGGATAAATATAAATTGCATATTTTTAGTGAATTTTAGAAAAATGATATTTTAAAAATGTTTATGTAAATGTTAAATAATTAAAAATGTGTGATGATTTTCAAAAAATGGTCTTCTACAATTATGTTCAGTACTAAATTTAGAGTCTAATAAGATCAACATAATTTTTTATGAATATTAAATTATGAATAGTGATTTTATGCTTAGGATTAGTAATGTGACCAAATGGAGTAGTAATATCACTTAAATAAATCATTAATTTAATCTAGGCACCTTGATTAAGTGATGCGATTCAATAAAATAGTTAAATAACAGTTTCATAAATTATTAGTCAAGTATTAGTTTTATCAGGTGAATAGTGTTTTTTTAATTAAAAATTTAATTAAAAATATTTAGAAAATTATATTTATAAAATGGAATTCATTTTTGAACTCAGAGCATCGATATTATATTAAGGTAATTTTTGGGGTATTTTCTGAAAAAATGAATTTTCGGTGAATAGTGTATTTATTTAAAAATTAAATTAAAAATATTTAAAAAATTATTTCTATAAAATGGAGTTCATATTTTTTATAAGAGCATCGATATTTTCTAAAGGTGAAATTTTGGGATTTTTCAGAGAAAGATGAATTTTTAGTGAATAGTAAAAATGATGTTTTAGGGTTTCAGTATTTTAAGGACATCATAACTATATCATGATGATTTCATGAGATATTTTAAGGGTTGTCCGACCAAAGGTGATGAATTATTGTATTGGGGGCCCCATGTGGCCTAACCCCATTGGAAATACCATGGGAGAGCATGTGGTTTTGAGAAAACCACTTGTGAGGTGTCCCTTGAAATTATTAAAGTATCACTTCACCTTTCCTATAAATAACCACCCATTCCTCCGTTATTTTTCACTCACAACTCTTCCCCAACGAAGCTCTGGTCTCATTCCATCCCAAGGAGTCCTCCCAAGGTGCCCCCAAGCCCTTTAGGACCAAACCTTTGAGTTTTAAGAGTTACGTTTTAAGGTAAGGGATCCATACTCCATCTTTCTTTTCAAGTAATCTATTTTATGTCATTTATTTTATTCTCCATGATATTATGTTGGAGGATGTTCTTTTATATTATTAATACTGTATATTTCATGTTCATATGATTAGAGACCCCCTCTTTCTCTCATCATTTCATTTTAAGAATGTTAAAGTAACATCGTTAGGCTGCCGAATTTTTAAGGGATTCTTTCACCCTTCTCAAGTTCTATTTTCATGTCAAGTATTTCAAGTTCCTTTTTATTTTGTATGGGTATGATCTATAAATATATCATACTGATATTTTATGTTCATATGATGATATACCATATTTTATCTATTTAATTCATTATTTTGATGTTTTAAGTGGCGCCGTTAGGCTGCCGAATTTTTAAGGGATTCGTTCACCTATCTCATTTTTCAAAGTTCTACTTTGATGTCATGTCTTTCAAGTTCCTTTTTATTATGATGGGGTATTATCTCTATATCTATGATACTGAAAATTTATCTTCATATTATGAGAGACCCTATTTGATCTCATCAATTCATTTTTGTTGAAATTTTAAGTGACGCCGTTAGGCTGCCGAATTTTCATAAGAGAAAACTAATTTTTGTCTTCCTTCAATGTTTTTCATCTCAAATGGTATGTCCATAAAATATCATTAACATGTTCTTAAATCCTTTATATTATGTTTCCCCTACTGTTTTATGGATCATTTATGAGTGGGTGACCCATGTCCCCTCTCTTTTCAATGTTTTCTAAAACCTCATAACATAGCCGTTATGCAGCAGAATTTCCGTCTCAAAATGTCTCTATCTTTTTCTAAAGTTATTTTATTTTATTAAGTTAATACTCAATTATCTATCTTATATAGGGTTATTCACATATATACCATTTTGTTCTATTTTAAATTCTGGTATTTACATACATGAGACCCACCTTCCATTTCTGTGGGTTTTAAAGTGACACAATGATCATGTCTTTAAAAGCAGTTTTTAAAACGTTATGATTAGGAAATGAAACCCATTTCTTTTATTTTATATGGGTTGTTTAAGAAATGATTTATGATGATATATGTGGCGCAAATGATGATAAAGAAAAATTTAAGGGCGCGCCCTGATAGCGCTCCAATGCATTGGGTAAAGAATTCATCTCTAGAGATGACCATTTAAACTGATACCTTGGTGAATAACCTTGGTAATTTTTATTGACACCTTGGGGATGGACCTTGGTGAAATGGAAATGATTGTCTTTGTAAAATGTTGTAGCCACATATTCAAGTTATTAAATACGTTATTTTGATTATGATATGCCTTATGATTTCTTTCGCATTCCTTGATGTTTTTTTCAAAACTTTATTGATGTATCTCATGTTCACATGTTAAATGTTTCCCGTGTTTCCCTTACTGGGCCTTTTGCTCACCCTTTCCTTTGATGTATGCTCTTAGGATATGAGATTATATAATTAACATAGGATGAAAAAATGAATAATCCTTTCAAGTGTTTATGATGAATGTTTTTTTTCTCATGTAATAAGTTCCTGGTTTCCAAGACACTAAACCTTAAAGATCCTCAGTTTTGTAAAATACAAAGAAAAGTTATGTTATAAAAAGGCGGGATGCTATAGTTGGTATCAAAAGATGGTTTAGTTATTTTTGGAAATTAGGGTATGAAAAATTTAGGAAGAATCCTATAGAAATGTTTCAATGTAGGAAATCTTCCTAGTATTTTGGTGAGTATTGAGTAAGGGGTTTCCAAGAAAATACATTCCTCTCTGGATACAAGCAGGTAGAGGTGGCTCTGGCATAGATGTACATAGGGGTAAAACCTGAAAACACCTCTTTGAGCTAGACTCGAATGGGAACTGGTACACGACAACGGGCCTTGCTGCACTCTTGGTTACGACACTCCCAGGGGATATGCTATGGTAAATTCATAAGCTTCGTATGAACCATTATTAAAGGAACAAAGCTAAAATAAAATAAAGATTCAAATAAGAATATATGATCATGGATAACCTAGATTTGAACCTAGGGGATCACAAGTTAGGGTATACTTTCCTTATACAATTTTATACTTATATTCTTAAAGTTTCCTTTTAATGATTATTGGATAAGTATTCAAGCCCCTAATTATACTTTCTTTTCTTAGTTAATGGCGGGAAATGGAAGAACATGTCCCAACAACCAATGTGATAGGAAATGTGATGATTGCCCTATTGATCTGACAGAGATGACGAAAGATCAAGTTGAACATGTTGTGATTATTCCAAACCAGCTATCAAAAATCACAATTAATAATTGGTACCTAGTTGAATGCCCAAATTCATCAAGGAAGAAGAAGACATAGTCTCAAGGATGTTCATCTGATCAAGTTGATTAGGGAAAGAAGACCCAATTTTATTTTGTGAAAAAAGTGTTGAAAGGGGCACCAAGGAGAATGTCACCAAGGAATCGGGAGTTGTTTTACGTGTGGTAAGATAGGGCATAAAGTATCCAATTGCTTTAAAAAATGGATAATGTGATGAATGGAGATAAGGATCGATCTAATGTGCCTTATACATTTCGATTTCATAAATTTAGAGAAGTTAGACATTATCCAAGGCAATTCTCTCTTGGAATGGGTGAGAAGCATGATGAACATCAACAATCTTCGAGGACAAGGGAACAATGAAAGTCCTATGCTGAGATGGATCATGATGACTGAATTATATGTAACTTCTTCACAATAATTGTCTATGTGATGTTGTTTTTTAGTGCATGCTCTATGAGCATTTCTTTTATTTTTTCTAAGATCATCGAGTCACTAGCTAAGATGAATTTATATCATTAAGGAAAACATCTATTGTTATGTACCACATGTTGATGTAGTAAAGTTTTTCTTCTAAAAAATGTGATTAGGGGATTAAAAGCTAATTATTATTTTGGAAGACGTTCACTATTTTGGGAACCCAATTTTATCGAGGTAAATAGATTACTATGGTGTTTTCATTGAGGAGTAAAGGTTGACTTATATTTTGAAGAATCGATGAATTTAAGACAGACTTATAGTAATTTAGGTTACATATGGAAATGATTAATCTATCTTGGGGAAAATATGTTTTGGTTAGATATTTTTTTATAAGATGTTAGGAGTGGTTGATATTATTTGGATATGAACGATAAAGTTTATCTTGGAAGACAATGTTATCAAATCCTTCTTGTATTTGGGTTCCAGTCTTAGTTTTGTTTATTTTGAAGAATTTTACGGACAATTATTTATGGAACGGTCTATGATGATCTTTGGGTAGTACCATGTAACTTTGATGATTTAGAAGTATTTTACCTTCCTATGGGATTCTTTCTTTTTGATGAGTTGTTTTAACATACCCTTTCCGTTTTAGGGATAATGTTTAAAGATAGAATAAGTTGATAGTTAGTCTTTTGTTGATTACATGACTCTCAAGAAGATGATTCTTGTGTTTTGATGAGATAATTTTTTTTTGAATTCTCATCGTTTGGAGAAAAGATTAGTTTTGGTAGAAACTTATTAAAGGATGAAACTCTACTTAAAGGTAGGTATATTTCCATATGTTTTATTCTAGGTGGTAAATGAATTCAAAAATGTTGTCTATTAACGTTTCCTACTGGGAAATCAAATACCCTTTAACCCCTCATATGTTTTTTATTTTCTTGTTGTTAACTTTCTCCTAATAATGTTTTCTATCACTCTCCCTCAGAACGTGACCCTTTGTTTTCTCCTCCATGTTCATGTTTTCTTACATGGAATCCTAGTATGGGTTAACGCGGGTGTCCTTTTTTACTTCCCTTTCATTCTTTTAAAGTAATAGTGTTACTGACTCTTTTTCCAATGTGGGACTTTCAATGAAATTTCCAGTGCCAATTTTAAAAATTACGGGGACACAATTTCTTAAGGGGGAAGAATGTAATGACCTGAAATTTTGAATAAATCTTGTTTCCTAATTTTGTGTGTTATTTTATTTTGTATACTCAACACAACAGTTTCATTTGATAACATGAGTATAATTAAAATTAGACTGTTGGGTTTTGACTGTTATATGATCGTTGGTCAATAAGACCGTTGGAAACTAAATTTTTTGACTATTGCCTCTAAATACAAGTGATCTTGGTTAACTAATATAGAAAGAATATTAGATGGCCTCACCCAATAGTCTTGGACCGATCGAAGCCCATATAACCGAACTTGGGAAGAGGTAGCACCACCGGGCTTTACTCTGGACCAAACCCAAGCTGGACTTCATTGTGTGGTGCTAGAATGGGATCACCTTCGTGAGAAGTTCAAAATGATAGAAATTACTACTCGTGCGATGTTGGCCGAGCCGCCCTCAGATTCTCTCACCTTAGCACACCTTACACTTAGGTCCTATGTTGGGGTTATAAGGGGATATGTAAGGAGACCGTAATTGCCTTGTGTAATCCTCTATTTTAAATAAAAATAGGGATTTCTTCTTATGATGAAGTTTATGAATTTTTAAATGATCGGATAAATATAGTATGCATATTTTGGGTGAATTTTAGAAAAAGTATATTTTAAAATTTTTTATCTAAACCTTACATAATTAAAAATGTGTAATGATCATCAAAAAATGGTCTTCTACAATTATGTTTAGATTGAAATTTAGAGTCTAATAAGATCAACATAATTTTTGATGAATAATATATTATGAATAGTGATTTTATGCTTAGGATTAGTATTGTGACCAAATGGATTAGTAATTTCACTTAAATAAATCATTAATATAATCTAGGCCCCTTGATTAAGTAATGTGATTCAATAAAATGGTTAAGTAACAGTTTCATAAATTATTAGTCAAGTATTAGTTTTTTCGAGTGAATATTGTTTTTTAATTAAAAATTTAATTAAAATTTTTTAGAAAATTATTATTCTAAAATGGATTTTATTTTTGAACTCAAAGCATCGATATTATGTTAAGGTAATTTTTGGGGTTTTTTTCTGAAAAAAATGAATTTTTGGTGAATAGTGTATTTATTTAAAAATTAAATTAAAAATATTTAGAAAATTATTTTTATAAAACAGAGTTCATATTTGTAATCAGAGCATCGATATTTGGTTAAGGTAAAATTTTGGGATTTTTCTGAGAAAGATGAATTTTCAGTGAATAGTAAAAATGCAGTTGTAGGGTTTCAGTATGTTTAAAGACATCATACCTGTGTTATGATGATGTCAAGAGATATTTTAAGGGTTTTCCGACCAAAGGTGATTAATTATAGTATTGGGGGCCCCATGTGGCCTAACACCATGGGAAATACCATGGGAGAGCCCATGGTTATGAGAAAACCACTTGTGAGGTGTCCCTTGAAATTATTAAAGTATCACCTCAGCTTCCCTATAAATACCCACCATTTACTCCTTTATTTTTTACTCCAAAATCCTCCCCAACGAAGATCTGGTCTCATTACCTCCCAATGAGTCCTCCCAAGGTGCTCCCAAGCCCTCAAGGTCCAAACCATTGAGTTTTAAGAGTAACGTTTTAAGGTAAGGGATCCTACCTCCCTCTTTCTTTTCAAGTATTCTCTTTTAGGTCATTTCTTTTATGCTCATTGCTCTTATATTGGAGGATGTCATTTTATATTCATCCTACTATCTTTTTCATGTTCATATGATGATATATCCCCTCTTTCTCTCATCATTTCATTTTAATAATGTTAAAGTGATGCCATTAGTCTGCTGAATGTTTAAGGGATTATTTCACCCTTCTCAAGTTCTATTTTCATGTCAAGTATTTCAAGTTCCTTTTTATTTTGTTGGGGTATGATCTCTAAATATATAATACTGATATTTTATTTTCATATTATTAGAGACCCCATTTTTTCTCTTAAATTCCGTGTTTTGATGTTTAAAGTGGCGCCGTTAGGCTGCCGAATTTTTAAGGGATTCGTTCACCTTTCTCATTTTTCAAAGTTCTACTTTCATGTCAAGTCTTTCAAGTTCCTTTTTATTATGTTGGGGTATGATCTCTATATATATCATACTGAACTTTTATTTTCATATTATGAGAGATCCTATTTGATCTCTTCAATTCATTTTTGTTGAAGTTTAAGTGATGCCGTTAGGCTGCCGAATTTTCATAAGAGAAATCTAATTTTTTTCTTCCTTCCATGTTTTTCATCTCAAATGGTATGTCCTTCAAATTTCATTACCATGTTTTTAAATCGTTTATATTCTTTTTCTCCAATTGTTTTATGGATCATTTATGAGTGGGTGACCCATGTCCCCTCTATTTTCAATGTTTTCTAAAACCTCGTAACATAGCCGTTATGCAGCAGAATTTCCGTCTCAAAATGTCTCTTTATTTTTCTAAAGTTCTTTTATATTGTTAAGTGAATACTCAAAGCTCTCTATTATATAGGGGTATTCACATATATACCAAGTTTTTCTATTTTAAATTCTGGTATTTACATACATGAGACCCACCTTCCTTTTCTGTGGGTTTTAAAGTGACACAAAGATCAAGTCTTTAAAAGTAGTTTTTAAAATGTTATGATTATGAAAAAAACCCATTTATTTTATTCTATATGGGTTTGTTTATGAAATGATTGATGCTGATATATTTGTCTCACATGATGATAAATAAAAATTTAAGGGTGCGCCCTGATAGCACTCCAATGCATTGGGTAAAGACTTAATCTCCAGAGATTACCATTTAGACTGATACCTTGGTGAATAACCTTGGTAATTTATATTGATACCTTGGGGATGAACCTTGGTGAAACAGAAATGATTGCCTTTGTAAAATGTTGTAGCCACATCTTCAAGTTATGAAATACTTTATTTTTATTACGATATGCCTCATGATTTCTTTCTCATGCCTTAAAGTTTTTTTTTTCATTATTTTATTGATGTATCTCATGTTCACATGTTAAATGTTTCCCTTGTTTCCCTTACTGGGCCTTTTTTCACCCTTTCCTTTGACGTATGCTCCCAGGTTATGAGATGCTGTAATGAACTTAGGATGAACAAATGAAGAAGTCTTTGATGTGTTTAAGAAGAATGTTATTTTTTCTCATGTAATAAGTTCCTGGTTTCCAAGACACTAAACCTTAAAGATCCCCAGTTTTGTAAAATATAATGAAAAGTTATGTTATAAAAACACGGGATGCTATAAACACTTTCTCTAATGATGAACATCGTTGAAAGATCCCCAATGGGTAACATGATCAACGATGAAGAACCGACATCCGTCTTTTCATCGCCTTCACCGACTTCATATCGTGGCACCTCCAACTAGAAATCAAGGTAAGGAATGTTGTTTTTAATACCCTTTACCCTGCTCCTATCAATTTTCATGATTTAAGAACAATTATTTCGCTTGCTACCGTTCAAAAGAGGAGGGTGCGGGCCAAATAAACATGGCCCGATTTATCTGCAAACTTTGTGGTTCATGATGGTCTTGAATCGATGGCGATGTTCCAAGTCAAGTGCGGGAGTTTTTAGAATGAAGAAAGGGCCACCGAGGTGCGCCTAGTGACCCAAAGAACATAGCTGAAAAACAGTTCCAGTGACTCTCACTGGTGGGGCTCAAGAACGGAGTCCGAAACTCCTTCCATCCATGACGACGTCGGCGGTGTGATCACACCACCGTATAAAGGCCGCGGAAGGTCAGACGCAGTAGAGTTAGGGAGGCTGCCGGTGCATGGCTAGCTGCGCGAAGGGGGTTGCAGGGCGCGACCATGCCGCCGGGCATGCTGGAATCACGTCACGAGGCCACAACAACGAAGGAGGGCGGCTGACTCGCTGCCTGATGCCAGTGGGGGTGCGGCGCACGACCGCGCCGCCCGGGTGGGCTGGCCGTCCGCCCAGTCGGGGAGTCGAGCAGGACCCCAGGTCCCGCTTTCTTGTTGTCGGTGCCACGTGGTGCCAGTCGGTCGACTAGCCAACCCGAAAGGCCTATCTATTCAGGGTTCCAAAGGGGAACCTCCGCCTTGGGTTGCGGATAGGGTAGACCCCACCGCAGGGCCACCCAACCGCAGTCCAGTGCAGGCCAGCAGGCTGCCTCGCGCAGGCCGCCCGACAGGCTGGTCCGGACGCAATGGGCTGGCTTAAACCTAGGGCCAGACCCAGGACGACCCAGGCTAGGATGGGCGGGTTGGTCCGACTGGGCCGGACTGGACCCAGACCAACTTCGACCCTATTCCATTGTTTCGGCCATAATATGAGATACATGCGTCTGTTTGATGAACCGTCTACGATGCCGGGAACCTTGGATGGAGACGGTCCATTTGGTATACCCAATTTGAGTTTTGGATAACATTTTTTTTATGGCTTTGTTGTATAAAACATGAATCCAATCGGCCTCTCGGGACTAAAAGGCCAATAACTAACAGACCGGGCGTCCGATTGACGCCCCATATGTTGTTTTGAGACCCCTATTAGGTGGTGGTCTTTTGGGATACCTCTTTGTGGTACTTCATGGTAGTTGGTGTATCGACCTGTGGCTTATAGACCAGACCCTCCCTGATCAAGCGAGCCTAGTGCGGGAACCCTGTAGCTGTTTGTAACATGAGAAAGGGATGATATGTGGGTCTACACCTTGGGAACCTATGGGGGTCTGTTTTTGAGGATCCCACTTGGATCTACTCGAGGAATCATAGTGGGACTACTCTAGGATCCTACGTGGGTTTTCTGTACAAGGATCCTACATGGCTCTGATGATTTAGGATCCTATGATGGCCTGATGATTTAGGATTCTACGCGGGTGTGCCTCTTAATAGAGTATGATGATTTAGTAGTTATATCTAATCATCTTTACATCCTTACCTAAGTTATACCTGATGTGAGATGAGTATTTACCTCTGTGGTAATCAACTGTGTGGTGTACCTTTATGATGCATACCTTCAAGGTGATACCTTTTTGGTTTTATTCTATGTGGATTTAACTTTGTGGTGCATACCTTCGTGGTGTTACCTTCGTGGTATTCTTTCCTTCTTAGGACAGTTGAGCTCTGGGTTTTGGAGTTGGGACTTTAGATTCCTCATGGATGAGATGGGTATTGTTGACAACTTAGGTATATGTATGGGCATATACATAAGTTTTTTTGTCCATTTTTCTCATGATTTTTGGTTTATCCTTTGTGTATTTTGTGAGACCTTTGAGGGTCTCGGTGTCCCTACTGAGTATATTTATACTCACCCATGCACGACATACGCCTACGCCTTATTGTGTTTTGTGCAGGCAATGGAAAACATTGATTGAGGCTGAGGGTACTAGGACTGAAGGTAGCTCGGTGGTGGACATTAGATGAGGTGGACCGTAGTAAGGAACATTCGAGAGCTGTGCCTATCCTTTAGGTAGGATCCTTAGTGGGTGTTCAGAGGAGCTATTCTTGTTTACTTATACTTCCTAGTTTTCTTGTACATTCTAGTTGTGCTTGTATTCTACCCCCTTTTCATTTTTTACACACCCTGTTTACTATATAGTTTTATATTATGCTTGTATCCTCCATTTTTCTTAGTTGTGTGAGTTTACAGGTTATAAAGGCAATGACTTTCCAGTTTTAGCGAATATGACTTTTGGTGCTAGTCACCAGCCCCTGACCTAAGGAAGGCGGGATTAGGGTGGTCACAACACAGACCCCGGGGGATAGGTTGTGACATAGAGAGAATACCTTTTTGGCAGTAGTGAATAATAATGTTAATGAGAGAATTAGTTTTGAAGAATAAGAAACTCAACATGAAGAGTATCTGAAAAAAGAGCTGAAGGAATGTTTGAGAAAATCAGAAGGTTTGTGTAAGTGTATGCCATTAAAATATCCTAAAATAATTCTATTATATATAGGATTATTTATTTTATATATAAATGTGGAATAATAATATTTTTGGGTGTGGAGAATGAAAATAAAATTAATGAGCTTTTGGAAAGATGCTTCCTCTTAATTGGGTAACTCATATTGGTTTATACCAAAAGGATTCATTGTATTTAATTATTCACAATGTTAGGATTAAATGAGAAATAGAGTGTTTTTTGGGAGTTAATTGGTATTAAATTTTCCAAAACAATGTTTATTTTCTATTTTGAGGAATTAGGAGGGAAGGAGGATTTTTATACTTGAGGAAGAGTGACAATCATGTAATATTTTTAAAAAGGAATTCTTCCCACATTTTTCATGTTTCAAGTGCATCCAATAATGCTAAAATTTTGAGAAAAAATACTATAGGGTTTATATATTTAAAAAAACATAGATATTGGACAATTTTAAAGGTCATTTTTGGCCTTATGGTAAAGGATTAGTCCCTTATTTTTCTTAATTTAACCATAATCATAATAATTAATTTTAATCACTTTACCTAATATTTTTGAAAAAAAACAAATATTGTATTATTATTAATTATATACTATTATGAGTCCAAATATAAAATAGATTTTTATAAATTATAGTCATATACGTTGCAAATATTGATTTAAATTTAACCCCAAAGGCAGGACGACAATGCAGGGTTTTAAGGTAAAATGTCAAAAAGACTGCAATGTTTTCATAATCAATATCAAATTGAAATGGATTCAAATGACATAAATACTATTAAATGCTACAAATATGACCTAATTAACATTTTAAACCATTTAAAAGTATAATTTATCCATATAAAAAATTATATGAAAATGAATTTTTGAATTAAAATTCAGTATTTGTAACTATTCATTAAAACTGATATGTTTTTGAAAAATATAAGGAATCCACCATGACCTAAAATTTATGTTTCTATTTCAATGATGAATTTTATTTTGGCTTATTAAATCCATTAAAGTGTAAAAATTTATATTTAAAATAGATTCTCTATAAAAAGGTGGTAAATTTGTCTTTATTAAAATATAGGTTCTTATGTGTGAAATTTGGCTTGTTCTAATATTATTCCTACCAAACCTAATTGATTAATATAAAAAAATAAATTATTTATTTTAGAAAAACAATATTTCATTAAAATCATTCAATATTTGTAATTAATTATGGTTATTCTGTCAAACACCTTTGGAAGCCTAAAAATAATAATATATCTTTTTAAATTCAATTGATTCTTATTTTCATCTCTCATTAATTAAAAATCTATGAATTCATTTTATATTTATTTAATCCATATATTTTCATAAGTTATTTAATATTGTTTATAACTATTAGAACAATAGCTATGTTATATCATATTATATTAAATAATAATATTTTAATAATACATTATTATTTGATGAAACTCAGTTTTGTGTGTAACGCAAGGTATCAGAGAAGGTCAATTTTGAATGTAACACAAGATATAAAGGAAGGAATATCTTTCACTAGATTCAAGATAAATTAGTGTAACATGCATTATAACTTATAGAATATATTATATTTATCTGATATTGAGTGATATCATGTAAATATTGAAACACCCCAAGGTTTTAAAAATAAATTGAAATGACTAAAAAACTGAGTCTCTACATAATGAATCTTTTTTAAGTAGGTAGTTATAAACATGACATTCAACATATCTCTCCACTTCTAGGATTTTAATTTCAAAAAACCTACATCTACTAATGTGATCTGTACGTTATTTGGTGTCTGATAGAACCATCTTTTTTTTTGGTGAATAGTAACATACCCTTTTGAATAGTAATATGACCCTTATGAATAGTAAATCAATTTTTTATTTTATTTTCTTATGATTATAAGAGAATGAGATCTTTATTAATATTTCTATGTGATATAAAATTAGTTATATTTTTAAAATTGTTATTATTAGAAAAAAAATATGATTTTATTTAATAATTAAATTAAGTGTATAGAGAAAATTATTTCAAAAAAATGGATTTCATTTTTAAATTCTATAAATCTAAAATTTGTTATGGTGTTTTTTGGGATTTTTCTAAGATAATTTATTTTTTGGTTAATAGTAAAAATACAGTTTTAGGTTTTTTGGTGTGTTTGATGATAGCATAATGATGTAATCATTATAGTCAACTCATGAGGATTAAAATATGATATGAGGTGTCCCAAGTGTCCAAAATCATTGGTAAAAACCATGGTTAAGCTCGTGGTTTTCAAATACAACTAATGAGGTGTCCTTTGATATTAATTAAAATCTCAATCTCTTTCACTATGAATACCACAATCACCCCCTCTTCCTTTCACATTTCTATAGATTTTATCATTGTCTAAATCATACCCAATACACATTACAAGTCTCTTTCCCACATCCTTTGACCATTGGTATCAGAAAAGGACAAATGTAAATGCTTTAAAGAGGATTTCAAGGAGAAGAGATCCAAAGGTAAAGATCCTCTTTCATATTCTTGTGTTTTCTTTTCAATTCGTTTATTTTCATATACTCTCTTCTCCTACCCTTATCAGAGTGGCATGAAATATATATTATTTTTTATATTATGGATTTTTATTCATTTTTAAGGAAAAATTCATCATCATTATTCATATCATCTTCCTCTTATTATAAAAACAAAAACACCATTAGTAATGTGTCGGTTTACTGACATCATGAACGAAGTGTCCTCAAATTTTTTTACTTTATTCCAAAATGGATGTAAAATCATTTAAATGATTATTTATTACGTGTATTATATGACCTAATTAAATTTAAGGAACTAATTTAGACGCATAATATTAATGGTATATGATGAAACAAGTTCTGGATTGTCGAAGAACTGCCTAAATGATCTAAACAAATATCACTAATGATATATCTAATGATTCATCGATGTACCATACAATAAAAATGATTTAGGGAATTATTTTTTATGCAAAACATATTAAGACAATTTCATTCCACTTATGGAGTTTCTCATCCATTCAACACGAAAATCCTTTATGAATCGACCTTGGAAATTTTGAAAAGAACTCACCCGAAATAGTGGAAGTAACAAAATAATATTAATAAATGAGTGAAATGATGTTATAAAATGATCATATAAAGAGTTATAAAAATTAATATGTTTCTATAAAATATTAATAACACCTTTTTAATCATTATACATGAGTTTTAAAATTTTTTGAATTAAAAAGTAACTGAGGTAAGGATTTCTTAACCCAGTTTCCATTATTTGGGTTAACCTTCTATTTCAATAATTATGGGTTACTAAGATTGTTTGTGTAATTAATTTAATTCATATTATGTTTATTTAAGTTTATAAAGTTATTTATTTCATTCTATCAATTATCAAATCAATTTTATGATATTTTTAAGGGGCATTCTTTTTAAAATATTTTTTTTTAAATTATATTTTATGAAATTCAAAAGAAATGTTTTTAGGAGATTATTCATGTTTTATGATTATGTTATTGTTTTTAGGAATGATTTATGAGGAATGGTGGTACTGATATATTCCTCCAATTCATTGGGTATATGTACGTTTCCAGTAATCCTTATGGTTATTCCATGTGTAACTGCGATGGTTACACTATAAGGTTGTCGTGACAGTTTCATTATCAGTTTGGCATGAGGGGTAAAAATCATAAGGCATCGTCAAGGTATAAAATATAAGTATGTAATTCCCCAATACACCCTTATGGTTTTATATAATTTCTTTAATGTTTTATAGAAATATGATGTCTTACAAAGTAAGTATATATGGGTGAGAATTATATCTTTGTGAAAATGATTTCACATATTTATAAGTATTCTTGAAGTAATTGTTTATTTCATTACGTTTATATCAATTACTATGATTTTTATTCTCATCCTATGTATTTAAAGTTTTTTAACTACTTATAAGCATGTGTATGAGAAAGAAATATTACAAGTTAAATGTTATAAATATTTCTCAAAGAAATCATGTTGTTCTTTTGTGTTAAAAATTATATGTTTTAGAATAAATGTAAACTCTTTTAATGGTACCCACATTTAATGTTTGTGGGTTGATATGTTTTATTTATTTCCTAACATTATTTAACTCTAAACTGGATAGATATTTGGGAATTTAATGAGGTGAAATTTAGTTGAAATAACTAGATTTCATAATGTTTAAGGTTGGGACCTTATAAATATATTATATTTTAACACATGTTCTTTTGTGTCATAACCAATATTTACTTAACAGTTTTACATTATAATTTTGAGGTGTAACACAAAAGGATGATTTAATTCATATATTATTTGTAAAAGAATAAATGAATTAAAAAAAATACTTGGTTGATATGTTTTCAACTTCTATTGGGAGTGTCCTCTTGGCTACACTTTAAGGATCATTGGGATAGTTTTTTAGTAAGTTAAGAACAAATTTGACATGTGGAGGAGGGTTTGGGATATAAATGGGAAGATATTGGTATATCTCAAGGTCTTATAAGATTTGAGTAGATGGGGTGGTAATTATTATTGATGGAGATTTGTGTTTTTGAATATAATATACATTAGTTTATTTTTTCCTCAAGATGATCAATAGTTATCAGTATTACGACAAAATATAGTATATGTTATATGTGAGGATGAATTAATTTTATCTTACATCAATAGACATACTACTAATCATGTATTTAACCGATAAATTAAAAAGCCATACTTTTTCTCATATTACTATTCATAAAACATTCATCATATTTGGAAATATACAAAACATTCACCTTAAGATAATTACAAATTTTTTATTAAAAAAATGAAATGAATATTTTCAAAACCATTTTTTAAATATATGGAATTTAATATGTAAATAAACTACATATTTATTTTTATAATTTTTTTGAGATGATAAAATTTCTTACACTTTGAAAAATTACACATTGTTTCATAAAATAATAATACCATATTTATAAAAATATATATTATTTCATGAACAAATATTATTTAAATTAAGTTTAATTTAACAAATTTATATTTTTCATTAATATTTATTTTAATAATGATAAATAATATATATTTTTAGTAAAAAATATAATTATTATTTGATAATGTCTAAAATTAATTTTATTATATTTAACACTATAATTTAATTAAATATATTATTTATTTAATAACATTTCACTATTATAATGATAATTCATGTATTCATAATGGAAATATTACTATTCAAATTGATATATAATTGTGACATTGAAATAGCCAAGTAATGATCTAATCATAATGATTATATTTCAGATCACTCCCAATATATATTCGACTACAATCATAATTCAATATTTTCCACTTACATACGAGGTTATATACATTCGTTAATAATTTATATCATATTCATGATTCTTTTATTTCTTATCATAATATTTACTGAATGAGTTATCTTTATATAAAATTTTGGTTTTATGGTATTTATATTAGTTTTTACTATATTCATTTTGGTTTATCACCCTTTAATATTAGAATATGTCATAGTAAACATTATTGAACAATGTTTAACATTCCTATAAAATTTAAAATTATATCTAGGGGAATATATTGTAAAAAATTAAACAATAACCGTAAATCATGAAATATTCTTCTATAAAATGGAATTTTATGGGTATTAAATTCTTCTACCTTATGAAATTTAGACCTACAATTTTTATTTAAAAAATTCGGGTGACAAAAGAGGGTATTTTTTATTCATTTCTTCTTCACGTTCTCAATTCACCTCCCTATTTATGATTCCACCAATGTACTTTGACTATTATTGTTTTCTTATTGGATAAAAAGCCGTCTCAATGGTCCATGATATTTATTAAATGGTCCTCATAAGAGATTTAGTTCTCCAAATATACCACCTATGGATTTAGAACATGTGAGATATATAGTAATTACATTCTCAAGAGGGATATGTGGAACATGACCTGTACATGGGTCATATTTCTTGGGAATTCATGTTGATAGGCCAAAACGATGACACGTTCAATAATTTAAAAGGGTACATTATACCTTATACTTAGCTTTCCATTCTTAAAAAAACTAATTAATCTCTTCCATGGAGATATGTAATGGAATAATTTATCAAAAACCTGAAATCCAAGGTATCGTCAATGTTTATCAAAAAAATTGTTCTATCATGTTTGTTCTACTGTTGTGTTTCAGAATAGAATTGACCTTCTCAGTTATTTATTTCACTAGTTCAGGTCTATACAGATTATTCTCCATCTTCTTCCTAACATTCTAGAGTTGTACATTTCCTTCCATGTAAAGTATTCAAAAGGATCCATATGTATGATTTTGAGACAGAAATTATTGAATGATAAGATGACCACATAAATATGTTCATCCAAATATCCTTTTAATTTCATTGAGAAATATCTCAACATATCCTCATTTTCTTATACTGTCTTCATGGATTGGAATTCTATATGAGAGTGATATTCCATACTATATTTCCAAAATGTTTTTAGATCTTCTTAAAGATTTTTCTATAATTTTGAAGTAAATATCATATCCAAATTATATATAGTTGATAGTTATGTTCCAAGAATCCCTATGATAGCTTTAATGAATATCTTTATTAGTTGATCGAGTGATATTCCTCTTGAATGAAGACAAAATTGGCAGTACCAATAATTCATTATAGTTGAAATCATACAAAACATTTCCCTCTGATTATCTTTATAAGGACCATGTAAAAAAATAAGGTGATGTTATTAAATTTATGGGAAGGAATGGGTAATAGTTACTTCATCCCCCTATGATTTTTCAACTTTATTCCTTCGCTTGTTTTAATACAATGACCATTGATGTATATTACATGATATTGATATTTATATTATCACATTAAATTTTCTCTTATAGATATCGATATGTCTTCCTGATCCCAAGATGAATGGAAAAGGTCAACCTATGTGGATAATTAAATAACTCCTTTAAAATATTTTATGGTACACATAGATGTGACCCAAATCTTACATCCCTTTCTTATAAATTTTTAATGTCATAGATTATCCTTTAATCAAAGATTCTATGAAAATTCACACAATATATTTAAGAATCATTTATCTTATCTAGAATGGATAGTTCATCAATCATTTGAGTTATGTAATTTGTTTTTCATTCCACTATTATATCCATGTATATCCATTAAAAGTATAAAAAATTAGATAGATATCAATTCTCATCATTGATAAGGATATAAGATCATTTCTACTTAGAAAATATCCAACATTATTCTACATCTCTGGATGATACTTGATTGATTAGTAAATATTCCTGATTATTTGTAAGAATATTCATAGAAGAATATTAATATCTTTCTATGTGAATATATATTTGAGTATCATATGGCCTGCATCTATTTCAAACTTTTACCCATAGAGATAATTCCACTAAACATTAAATTAAAAAAATAACTACTACCAATTCCAGATAATGCGTTGATAGTTCTAGTAATGGAATTTTGACCTTATTCAGGTATTATATATCACCATATCATTTTTCATTAGTCAATAAGGAAATATCATATTTTAAGTATCGATATATACCTCAAAATGTTCAACAGATGAGTGTAGTGTGGTTACTGCTACAATGATAAGTTTTTTCCAACTTCTTAAAGATCTATTCATATTTATTGTTCTAGAAGAATAGAAATACCTTACAAGTTATCTTAGTTATAGGGTTTAACAATCATGATAACTTACTCATAAAGAGTCCATTGTACCTATATTATCCTAGGAAACTATAGATATCTATTATAGATGTTGGTCTAGGATTCACCTAAATCACCTTTAATTTAATGTATCAACAAACATCACATTACTATTAATAAAATTCCCCCATAAAAAGATGAATTAAACCCAAAAAGTAAAATTTAATATACCTTTCATATAACTTATCCTTTGAAAATATATTTATTATAGTAATAAAATTCTCCTCGTTATCATCCTTCCGTTTGGAGTATATGAGAATATCATATATAAAGGAAACCAAAAATTTATCAATATATTATTTAAATAATAAGTACATTAATTCAATGAATATTTCTATAGAATTAGTATTTTTGAAAGGAATAACTATGGACTTAGAGTATCAGCACATTATTTGAATGGTATTTATGAGAATATCTACCTTATTTACATTTTAATTAGTGATATCCTCCCTGAATGTTGATCTTAGAGAATTAATGGGCCCCTCATAATAAGAAAGTCAACTCACCAGTCCATGAAAATGATTAATTTTTCTTTGTAATTATACTTTTGGGCCCCCGATAATAAATAAAAATGTGCATCGACAAATTATTATTTTTTATTAATTGGACAAAAATAGCCCACAATGATGTTCTCGGGTGTATAAAACCTTTATCTTGATTCTATTGTATCTAGTTACTTAATTCTTATACATTGGTGCTGGCCATTCTATTGGGAGTCATGGACGTGGGAGGATATCATGGAATAATTTCAATTTAGAAATCAACCTCTCAATTAGGAGGAATACCAATAAAATCATTATGTAATACATCAGTATAGTCCCTCACATTACCTATGTCTTCACGACTAATTCACTCCTATATCATAATAAGATATGATAGATAAACTTGATTATAATGAAATATTATCCATGCTTAAAAGAGAATTAAATTGATGATTCATCCTCTTGCTGAATTTTTTTCAAAACAAAAGTATGATTTAGGATAGGGATATTTATTTCCCTCTCCTAGATGTTTTTGTTGTATTAATATACATTAAACCAATATATTCAAATTATAGAACTAAATAATAGTAAATTAAGTATTAAAATATTTATGGATAGGTACAGTAAATGAAATTAACTAGGGAGGAGTAATATACATCGAAAGAAATAATAGTTTTATTTTCTTTTCTCAAAGATAGTTCCACATATATGTTTTAAGGTGGCGGCTATATAGTTTTTTTTATAAACCTGCATGATATGTAAAATATGTAGAAATATAACCATAAATGATATTTGAAGTTAACTAATGGATATTAAAAATACCAATGTCCATTTAATTTAGGTTTTATTCATTTATTAAAACCATAATTAAGTTAAACATGAGAATAATATAATCAATTGTAATTTAAAATGAAAACCGTGAATATAGATGTAATAAATTATAAATGAATTTTGTACCCTAATGTATGAGTTTGTATGATTAAATCTAGTTTATCCTTGATAATTTACCATGTAGGATTCATAACCAAAAAATCTACTCAAGTACTCCTTTGTAATGACCCAAACATTCATATATAAAATTCCATTTCTTCTATTTAATTAAATGTCTTGTGGATATAGAAAACACATTAACTTTTTTATTGGGTTTAAATAAACATTATTTATAATTAACAATGATAATATAGCTGAGGAAAAGTGATCACGTGACTAGAATATATGGTTTAAACAATTCCTTTTGAGACGAAGAAAGGAAGTGATGGCCTTAACTAGTATGATCATTTCGTTTGCTGCCCATTTTTTAGATCTTTCAAGGGATATAACATTCCATGGATTTTCTCTAGACCAATCCCAAGCCAAGATCCAACAACATATGAATGGGTGAAACCGTTTATGGGACAAGTTCATTTTCATTGAGATCACGACCCAAACCATGTTCACCGAATGACCCCAAAAATCCCCACAATCGCACACCATACTTTAAGAGCATATGATGGTGTAATAAAGGGATACGTAACAAGAACCAAGCATTATGATTATGTGTATTATTTTTGTATAGAATAAATAATATAGATTCATTTTATTATTGTTACTTTGTAATTCATTTTTATAGCATAAATAATATTTTTAGTTATTATATAATTAAATTAAGAAATATATTTCAATGAATTAATTGGTATTTGAATGAAATAAAATAAAATTTTATTACAAAATTACTTTTTTTTAAATATAAATGAGTAAAACATTTTTATGAAACCAATTTCAATTTTTATTAGTTGTTGAAAATGGTTTTATTTTTGTCAAAACCCATGAATTTTAATTAAAGGCCAATTTTTATTAGAAAATTTAAAATTCACTTATTTATAAAATTATTTAGATAAAAAGAATATTCTTTTTGAAATCAGTAAGTCTAAATTAACCAACATAAATTTTTTCGTAATTTTCAAGACCATCAAATTTTTGGGTAAAAATTAAATACCTTATTAATATATAATGTGTTTTATGATATGATAATGGTTAAATTGTGATATTATAAAAGACTATAAAATAGATATTCTGACAATATATGTTTTAACATTAATGTAATGTGATTTTATATTTGTTATTTATATTTGGTGATGCCTTAGTGGACCTTCCAAGATTGATAAAATATTTTATGATTTTAAAATAATTTTATTGAGAGTGTGACTCATCTTTACATAATAAAACCTAATGCATTAATAATTTTGGTGATTGGCCTTAAAAAATATTTTTTTTCACTACCATTTGAAAAATTAAATGCGAAAAAACCATGGGATGGTTTATGATTTTTAATATTTAATTATTTAGATTCCAAAACCTATGTTTGTTAAATATTAAAGAATTACCCTCTCATTTCCTTTATAAACACACCCAATCTCCCACTTATCCTCATTAAAAATTCATGGATCACGTACATAAAATGAAGTCCTCTATCTATAATACTTAATGGAAACCCAATATTTAAATAAGCTCCTCCTCATGCTCTTGAAGTTACATACTCTTGTATGGGATTTCTTCCATTCTCATTTTTCCAAGTTTCATAATGTTGTTATACCATTTTATTTTCTATTAAAAATTTTGGGGTATGATTTAGTAACTCCACCATACATCTATTGTTATGTTTTAATGATGATATAACTCTTTATATTTCATTAATATCTCCCATATACAACCGTTACCTTGTAGAAATTTTGAAAGAGTTGTTACATTTCTCCAATTTCATCAAGTTATATCATTATGTTGCGCCTTCTATTTCCGAATTCCATGATTTCGGGCATGTATCTATATTACCACTTACTATATGTTTCATGTATTTATTATTAGATACCCCATTCTCTCTAATCAATGATTTTTATGAATTTTTATGTCACTTCGTTATACTGTGGAAATTGCACCCCAATTTTCCATGCCAAAATCATTATGTTGTGAATACCATACCCATTTATCTATCAAGGGTATTCAGCTTTATGCAAATATAAATATTTAATTCTACATACATGTATGTATTCCAAAATTCCTAATCATGGAATAACTTATGATATTTAATGATTCCATGTTATATTATCCACGTGGCACACTTATGCATTAAAGGAAATGTTTATAAATGGTGGGCCCTGATAGCAGTCCAATGCATTAGGTAATCTTTAGTATCATGATTATCCATGTGAAATGGGGGTTAAATCAAGATAATACAAGTGAAATGAGTTTTTAATCATGATAAATCATGTTCAACGAGGGTTTACTCCTAGCAATTCAAGTGCAATGCGAGTTTACTCATTCTAATCCATGTGCAATGAGCCTTGGATCACACTAATATCATATTGCATGTCATTGACACATTTTCGTGTTATGATAATCATGATTTATCATGACTTTATGTTCAGTTTTCTATTGTTCTACATTGATATATCTATTTCCTAACATGTACTGTGTTCTTCATGTTATTCCTTGTTTACTCCCTTATTGGGATTTATAGCACACCCTTTTCTTATGTTTTTGATCATGTTATCCCATGCAATGTTATGTATGACAGAATGTTGTGGTGATGTAAAATAATTTTTTAATAAATATGTAATATTTTATTTTTTAAGTTGTTATGTAATGCTCCTAATTTTTCAAGACACTATACCTCTTAATCCTGCCAATGATCCCGTACCCGAGTGGTAAGGGCTCCTGCTAGGCCTCCAAGAGACCCAAGTTCAAAACCAGGTGGAGGCGAATATATGTGTTATTATAGTAGTATTGTAGTAGTACTGTAGTAGTTACTATTCATTATTGTAGCATCCAAAACTATTCACTCGATTTTGGGCTTTGGGCCAACGATTTGGGACTACGGGTCTCAAGGGCCTTTTGGTCAACAAAGGCCTTCGGGCCATAGGGTCTTCGGGACCCATAGACCATGGAGTATCCCAATTCTATAGAACAGACCCCATAAGAGTATAAGGGCAATTAGAGTAGAAACCTCCAAAAGTAGAGCTAACCATATTTGAATAATGAGAGGGTATGACAGCCGCCATCAGAACCGGGCACCATGCAACTTTGTACGAGTCAATGCTAGCCGATCAATAATTCATGGTGGAGAGCTTGGTGATCAATGACACAAAAGTTGGGGAGGGGAACTTCTAGTGGGTTGGGCCTACGAGTCATGTTATGGGCATGGTATGCCTCTAGGCCTTCAGGTCATGTATTGTGGGTTAATCAGTCCTTGTGCTTTGGGCCTACAGGTCATGTACGGGTTCCCCTTCAACCATTAAAAGGGGGATTATCGATAATAAAATAAAAATAAGGCATTTGGGCCATTAGGTCTATACCTCTCTATCCTCAGAGTTTTCATATGTACAAGTGTATGTCATAAATCATGTTTAAATGTGTAATAAAGAGCATAGTTTGTGTAGTTGGTATCATAGGATATGTTTAGTTATTTTAGGGTTTAGGATTAGAAAACTCAACTGAATTACATAAGGATAATATTAAGTATAAAAAACATCCCTAAATTTTTTTGAGTAAAGAGTAATTGGTTTATCAATAAAATACATACATGTCTATATAAAAACAAGTAGAGGTGGCTTTGACATAGATGTATCTAGGGGAAACACGCAAAAACACCACTTTGATCTAGACTCGAATGGGAACTGGTGCACAACCACGGGCCTTGCTGCACTCTTGGTTTGATACTCCCGGGGTATATGCTTTGGTAAATTAATAATCTTAGTATGAACCATTATTTAGGAAATTGAAAAAATTTCCCTAAGAATATATCTTGGGATGTAGATAATAGATAACATAGATTGAATCCTATAAATTCATATGTTAATGAAATAACTGTAATTTATAAGTTATCCATTTTTTTCATTGGATTCCCTTTTATGTGTTACCACTAAAATTCCTTTTATATTGGACAATGACCACTAATAGGAGGTCTTGGGATAACAATCTATGCGAAGATAAATGTGATGAATATTCTAATGAGATGCCCAATACAATTATAGTGGGAATCACAAACTTTGTCACGATAATCTCTCGGTGAAGTAATGTTTTGAACATAAAAATTGGTAAAATAAAACATCCACCCGTCTATGAATGAACAAGACTCAATCGAGAGCTTCATGAGACAAAGGCATCATACTTTTAATTGATCATCTAATCCCTCAATTTATGAATAATGGATCAACTCCATTGAGAAGATATTCTCTATCCTTTAATGTTCGGAACAAGATAAGTTTCTTCTAAATACATATCATAAAGAGGGTGAAGCTGATCAAATGGGGTTTATTAATAAAAATTACAAAGTCTGAGGAAAATATTGAGGTGATGGATTGGAAGGATTTCCAGAAAATGTTTTTCGATAAATATTTTCCTCGCACCGTTCGACTTAATATGGAAAGGGCATTTCTTTCCCTTACGAAAAAAGAGAATGAATCCATCATAGCCTATGAGGAAAACATCACAAGGCTTTCACAATATGCCTATTACTATGTTGTTGCCCAGTGAATTTATTTTTTACCACTTCTATGGTGAGAAAAAACCTAGCCTAAGGAAAGGCCTTGCGATCCATGACTTCGATAGCTACGAAGAAATTGTATGATTTTTCCTCAAAGTTGAAATAGAGATTAGAAAATATAAGGGGTATCATGGGGATAAGAAGCAGAAAGTGGGTATCAATTCTATAAGTCCAATTGAAAAATGCAACAATGCTAGGAAATTCTAGCACCCCACTTGCCCAAGGTGGGGAAAGAAGCACCCCAAAAATTGCCTGAAGGGGATGAAAAAATGATTTAGGTGTAGAAGAAAATGGAAACTCAACATTAATTGCCAAAAAGAAAAAACCACTACTGCAACAGGGGAGAGGAAGACTCTATTCGACCCTCAATGCATTTTTCATTTCTTCAACTACAATGAACCATTACACTTCGCAAACCAGTGACCTAAGACAAGGGTTTTTAGAGACAACCAACAACCTCCAAGATAGAAAGGGTGAGATTTTTCCATCACAACCATTGTAGTGAATCTCGACAATGAATTGGTGAATGGTATACTAGTTATTAATTCATGAATAACTAACATACTTTTTGATTCTAGTTAACAAATTATTTTATATCCATAAATCTTAGTAGAGCAATTACAACAGCACCAAAAACATGGAAATATAGATGTTAGTGAGAATGAAAAATGGGGGTATTTTTTCATCCCATGAATATAACTCTTCCACTGTTGGAATTTGTATATTGATGTTCCTGGTGAACCCAATCATGCTCCCTCTAGTGTAATTTGATGAAATTCATGCCATGGATTAGATTTCACTATATAGAGCCAACATAAATAAGCATGAGAGGGAATTCAATCTCCCTAGGGTGAATCGACCCCATATTCTGTAAAATTGCAAGGAGGAGGATAAATATTTTTCAGCACCATCATCTGAAGAATGGAAATTACTACCCTATGAGCATTCATAACTTGCTTAGATGGTTGAGACTATAGACGAAACCATCCTTGAATACATTCATATTATTGGGGAATTAACTAAATTGATTACCAAGGAATTTCCTGGTATTCATTTTAGAAGAGATGTTGAATTCTCGATTGATCTTATACATGGAGAATTGAGAATATCCAAGAATCCATATAGAATGGATGTTTTGGATTGTGAGGAGATAAAGAAAAATATACAGAAGAATATGGATAAAGGATTTATAAACCCAAAGGCTTCACCATGGGGTGCACCTATCCTATTCGTTATGAAAAAGGATGGGTCAATGCTCCTTTGCATTAATTATTACGAGCTCAACAAAATCATGATAAAGAACTAGTATTTTCTACCATGAATTTCTAAATTGTTCGATTAGCTATGTGGAGCATAATACATCTCCTAGATGGATTTGCGGTTGGGATATTACCAAGTAAGGGTGATGGATGATATCCCCATGGCCTATTTTCGTACAAGGTATGGGAACTATGAATTTATAGTACGGACTTTCAGACTCACTAATGATCAAGAAATATTCATGGACATAATGAATAGTGTCATTAGATTTTACCTTGAAATTTTTTTGGTAGTCTTTATATATGATATTCTAATATACTCCAAAAAAAATGAGGAGCATGATGAGCATCTAAGCACTATATTAATGACCTTGTGAAAAGATAAGCTCAATGAAAAGTAAATCAATTGGGAGTTCTGGTTGAAGGATGTATCATTATTGGTTAATATCATCACAAGCAATGTGATATCTATTTATATGTCCATGTCAAATGAAATTGAGGGATGGACAAGGAAATCATTTGTTGTAGATATCTATTGGTTCTTTGGGTTAGCTGGATATTATCCACAATTTGTGAAAATTTTCTCCCGATTGGAAAACCCTATTACCAATCTTACTCATAAGGGAGTCAATATTTGATGGAGTCATTAATTCAAATGTAGATTCATGGAGTTGAAATATAGGCTTATAACTATGCTCGTGCTCACACTACACACAAGTGGGGAACTTTTCGTGGATTTCAGTGATTCTTTGAAAAAGGTCATGGGAAATGTGTTTGTGCAAAATGAAAATATCATTTCCTATTCATCAAGGTAATTGAACGTTCACTATCAAAACTATCCAACACATGATATAGAGTTGGTTGTAGTAATCTAGGATTTAGAAATTTTTCAACATGACCACTTTTTAAAGATGTATAAAATATATATAGACCACAAATCCACAAGTATATATTCACACAGAAAGAGTTGAATAGGCTCCAATGAAGATGGTTAGAGGTGATCAAACACTATGAATTCTCTATCCTTTACCACTCCAGGAATGAGAAAAAAAGTGGTGGAAGCTATAAGATGAAGAGAACCCAAAAACTATACCATTGATGAGAATTTAATAGGAAAATAATCTTCTTGGATTTGATGAAGATGGAAATAGGAATCATAAGGAATGGAACGTCAACAATCCTTTCACAAATGATTGCTCAACTCTCTATTTTAAAAATGTTAAAGGATTCTCCAAAGGATGATGTAGGAATTTGGAAGAAAGTGGAATCTATCAGAAAAGGGAAATCCTCAGAGTACATTGTTAATGTAGAAGGAATTGTGGGATTTGGGTCAAAACTATGTGTTCTATCAAATCCATAGTTAAAGTAATTTTTTTTGGATGATGCACATAGTTTGAATTTCTCCAGTCACACAGGAAACATAATGATGTACTGATTTATATGAGAGAATTATTAGTGGTAAAATATGAAGAATGATACCGATGAATATACATCAATGTGTTTGGCATGTTAGCATGTGAAGGATAAGAGTAAAAAGTCTAAGGGGATGATGAAACCATTACCCATACCAATATGGAAATGGGTGAACATTACCATGGACGTTGTCACTAGAAATCTGAAGACATCTAAAGGAAACAATTCTATATGGTATGTTGTGGATCGTCTTACAAATACTGAACACTTATTTTCAATTCAAGAGGATTTCTCATTGGATTAACTTGAACATATATACATCAATGAAGTGGTTGGGTTGCATGGAGTACCATTATCGATTGTATCTGACCGAGATCTAAGATTCACTTCTATGTTCTAGAATAATCTCCATCAAGATCTAAATAATGAGGAAAACCTCACTACGACTTATCATCCTAAAAATGATGGACAATCTGATAGGACTATCCAAATACATGAGGAAATGTTGAGAGCATTTTCAATTGAATTCAAAGGAGGATGTGATCGATATATTCCTGTGGTTGATTTATCTAACAATAACAGTTTACATTAAAGCATCCAAATGTTTACTTATGAATCCCTTTATTTGATTAGGTGCCGAACATTGACTTGTTGGGATGGCATTGGGTAAATAAAAATCCCAGGTCCAGAAATGGTGAATAAGGTTAAGAGAGCACATCATCAAATTAAAGATACCCAGAGATGAAAAAAGATATAATCTATTAATCATCGACAAAACCTAGAATTTTATGTTGTAGACATGGTATTCCTCCACACATCATCGTGGAAGAGAATAATTATATTTGGGAAGAAAGGAATTCTTAGTTCAATATACAATAACCATTTTTAGATCCTTGATCGCATTGGTGCAGTTCCTATTAACTAACACTCCCACCGAACTTGTCTCAACTATATGATAAATTACATGTATCACTATTGAAATAGTACATACCTGACCCATCACATGTACTCAATCAAGAGGTGGTAACATTATAGAATGACATATCCTAAAAAGAGAAGTTGGTGAAGATCATATGTTGTCGGGAAAAAGCTCTATAAAAAAAGACAATTCCCATCTTCAAACTATTGTGGAGAAACCATGAGTTTGAAGTGGCAATGGGGGAATATGAGGAAGTTAAGAGGTGGAGTTACCCAGATCTATTTTACTATTGGAAAAGGAAAATTCGAGGGAGAAATTTCTTAGGGGGGGGGAAGGTTGTAACGTCCCGAACATTCATGAATGAAAATACCTTTATTTTATTTAATTAAATTTCTTATTGATATAAAAAACAAATAAACTTTATTTATTGGGTTTAAATAACCATTAAGAATCGTTACCATTGATAATATAGCCATTGAACAAAGATCGCATGACTAGTATACACATTTTTGACAAATCCTTTTGACATAGTCAAAGGAGGTGATGGATTTGACCAGTAGCATATTTCCCTTTGATGCCCATTTATCAGATATTTTTAGGTAGATAATATTTTTGGCATTTTCCCTAGACAAAACCAATCCAATATCCATCAACTTAATCATGATAAAAACCATTTATAGGAGAAGTTCAAGCTCATCAAGATCATGAACCAAACCATGTTCACTGATCGTCCCCATGAAAGCCCCGCTACCCAACACCATGATCATAGGGAATATGCTGGTGTAATAAAGTGATATGTGATAATAACCAATAATTGTGATTATGGGTATTATTTTATTATAGAATAATGAATATAAATTCATTTTATTGTTGTTACTTTTTGAATGGTGTTTAAAGCAGACATAGTAATTTTAGATAATATTTCAATTCAATTACGAAATATATTTTGATGAATTAATCTATATTTTAATTAAATTAAATTAAATATTATTATTTATTTCTTTTTGTGAAATATTAATGATCATATAATTTTTATTAATAAAATTGTAATTTTTATAAAGGTTGGAAAACTTTTTTTTTTCAAAACCCAGGAATTTTTAATAAATATCAGTTATTATTTTAAATGTAAAAATTTCCATATTTAGACAATAATTTTGATAAAAGGAATATTATTTTCAGAATCGAGATGTCAATATTATCCAATGGTGAATTTCTCATAATTTTCATGGACAATTAGTTTTTGGGTAAAAAATAAATACCATATAAATATATAATGTGTTTTATGACATGATAATGACCAAATAGTGATGTAATAAAATACTATAAAATGGATATTTGGAGAATATATGTTTTAATTTTAAAATAATGCGATTCTATATTTGTTTGATTAATTTTAGAATGCCTTAGTGGACCTTCCAAAACATATAAAATACATTAATATTTTAAAATGATTTCCTTGAGTGTTTGACTCACCTCCACATAAGATATTCTAATATTTTAATAAATTCGGTCACTAACCTTATAAAATAATGTTTTACAATCTTTTATTGCAGAAACTGTGGCAAAAAAAATGGGATGGTATGTAGTTTTAAATATTTAATTGTATAGATTCTATAACCTATGTTTGTGAAATATTAAATAATTCCCATCTCATTTACTATACAAACCCACCCAAGATCCCACGTCTATTCAATAAATTTACTTATGGAATGTTCCTACTCAGAAATCCTATATCTATAAACCTATAAAGGCTCCCCAATATCTCATGAATCCCCTCTTCAAGGTCTTGAAGTCACGCACTCAAGTAAAGGATTTATTCCTTTCCCATTTTTGACCAAGTTTCTTAAAATTGTTATACCCACTTATTATCAATTTCAGATGCTGGGGTATAATTTATCACCTCCCGCATACATCCATGCTTATGTTTTAATGATTACATAACTCTTTATCTCTCATTAATCCCTCCCATGTACACTCGTTACCATGCAGAAATTTCGCAAGAATTACACCATTTCTCCTCTTTCCTCATGTTTCTTCATTATGTCACACCGTCTATTTCTGAATTAAATGTGTTGGGAAACTTATATATTAGACCCCCTTAATTTCCATTTAATTAACATATTATTAGGTACCCCTTTCTCTCTCATCAACCAATTTTTTTGAATTTTTATGTCATGTCGTTATTCTAGATAAATTGCACCGTGATTTTCCAAGCCAAAATCATTGTTTAGTGAATACCATACCCATTTCTCTATCAAGGGTATTCACAATTATAAAAATAAACACATTTAGTGCTACTTACATGTATTTATTCAACCTTCCTTAATCTTCGAATAACTTATGATGTTTAATGATTCTATGTTATATGATGCATGTGGCACACTTATGCATGAAATGAACTGTTTATAAAGGGTGCGTGCTAATATCGCTCCAATGCATTGGGTAATGTTTAGTATCATGATACCCCATGTGCAATGAGGGTTTAATCATTTTAATTCATGTTCAAATATGGCTTACTCATGCTAAATCTAGTTCAATTAGGGATTAATCATTGTAATTCATGTACAATGAGGGTTACTCAAGATAACCATTGTGAAATGAGCCTTGGATCATGATAGTATCATGTTGTGTGTCATTGCCACATTTTCAAGTTATGATAGTCATGATATATCATGAATTTATGTTCATGTTTCTCTTGTGCTCCATTGATATTCCAATTTCCTAACATGTACTGTATTCTACATGTTATTCCTTGTTTACTCCCTTACAGTGCTTTTTAGCTCACACTTTTCTTATGTATGTTCTCAGGTTATTCCATGAAATGCTAAGTTTTAAGGAATGTTGTGGTCATGTAAAATATAGTTTCAACAAAGATGTCGTAATTTATGGTTTATGTTATTATGTATTGTTCTGAATTTCATTTGACACTAGAAAAATCTATCATCAAAGTTGTCTTATGTGAATGTTTATATATTAAATCATTCCTATATAAATAATAAAGAGAAGGGTTGTTATATCGAATATGTTTTATAAAGATATTTTGAGCTTACTATGAAATATCCACGATATTATCAAAATAGGTTTCATTAAAGATTAATTCCGTATGAACTAGGTGTTGGTTAATCAAATTCCCAATGATCAATTTCTGGGTGATTACCCCTTCGTACATCTGTTTCAGAGGAAAATCCAATAGTAGTATACATAGAAGGATTTAATTATGAACATCCATATTTTAGTTTATGTTTCCATCAGATAATACTGGTAGTATATTGTATTAATTTTCAATAGTTTCTATGATTGTGAATATGTAATTTTAAGTAAATGGGTTTTATGGATATTCCCGAAGAAATCAACTTTATAAATTAATCTCTAAGGTGGAACTAGTAGAATATTGAATATTATAGACGTACGATATATTTCACAAAGTTGATCAGAAGTAATAAATATGAGAATATTCATATAAGAAATGGTTAGATAAATGAAAATCATATATTTGAAAGTATCCACATACATCATAAATTTTCATGGACATTCTATATTATGAACATGAATAGTTAAAAAGTATGGATAATCACTACTAACATCTTTTATAGATGAAGAATAATGTACCAAAATATGTGATTATTAAAGACCCTAAATAAGATTCAAATGGATATTGAAAATATATTAAATAATGTAAAGATGAATCTCAAATCATTTGAAGATAATTTTTGGAGAAACCGGGATAATCAGAATAAGAAACCACATTGGAGAACTAATAATGTATGTATAATTCATTCTTGATTAATATAAAGAGTGTCACTTCCATAAATATTTAAAAGGTAGAAGTTCATCACTGCAAGAATATGCATTGAACATACATTTCTTAATTATCTGGAGAATAATATGATGAATAGAATATTGACAAACCATAACTATAAAATGGATCTGAAGTTTTATGGAGGTTCTTGAATGACTTTCCAAAATGAAAATCTATAAATACATTCCCAAAACCCTAAATTATTTTAGAGGAACTAAGATAAATGATTTTCTACTATTTATTCATCAAAATTACATCACTCATGTAGAGGAAAAAATAAACCGAGTAAAGATGAATCTATTGAGTCATAATCACATACAGTTGAAAAATCCTTGTATAGAATCATGGAGTTTTTATGTTTCTGAACGGCCAACTAACTAAAAAAAAATTGGAGGTGCCTAGGTTTTATTTTAGGGTAGTGAAATAGAAATCAATATATTAAATTTATGTTTATAAACATTGATTGATGTAAATATAATTTACTATAGGCTATGAAAGTAAAAAAATTTATGATCTAAAGTAAGAATATGAGATACCCCATATGTATGGATGTTTATAATCAAAATCTAGGAAGTGATGCTGAGTCAATTGTAAGAATATCTCACATGAGTATTTGAAATTAAATAATGTTAAATTTGATAGAGAACCCCAATGTCACATGCATCACAATGAAAGAATATTTGATGAACTAATGGATACAAAAGATTTATTTGAGGAAAAGGAAGAACCAGATGGATCATATTGATTAAATTTGAAGAAAATTTTATTGAATATTCTAGAAATAATTTTATTTTATGTGAAATCACAAATTCTAATAAAGCTAAGGTAAACATTAAAACAACAATATTTTTTGATGGATAGTTTTTGATTTATTATATGATCTGAGGATGATTTGAAGTTAATTTATGTCATGTTTTGAAGGACTTTTAATAATATAAAAGCTCAATAACATTATATGATATTAAAGGAAGTCAATTAATGAGATAGTGGTAATTTAAAATTAAATCCCATACATTTCCAATATATATCAAAGGTTGATGGACTGTATAAGTAGGGGGGACACATTAGATGATTATGAATAATGGATGAATTGAGATAGATTATGAATATAGTAGAGATGTAGAAACTATAAAATAAGGTTAATATGATGATCAGAAGAATAGGATTTCAGGTTAAATGTTAATGTAACAAAGTATAGATTCAACTTCTCTATATCCAGTAGAGTTCAAGTAAGGTAGCCTAAATAACAGCAAGAACAAATTTTTTGAGTTTTCATACACTTATTTAAAAGGAAGTGAGAGCTCCAAGAAAACATTTTACTTAACATAGGACATATCAAACATGTATTAAAATTACAAAGGAAGATAATGTGGTAGTCAATGTTCCATCAACGAGGCTAACTAAGTAGAATTATTGAATAATGTTGATTTTAGTATTAAAAATTCCAATATTTCAATCATAATAGTGTATTAGGTTTTTGGGAGATAACTCAATAGTGGTACATAGTATAAAGTCCTTTACTTGTGTATTATAGTGAAACAAGTGAATTAAAATAGTAATTTACCAAAAAATTAATGTATTAATATGATAATTGTTAGATGAATATCTGAATAGATATGAGTTGACATAATAAGGTGCCATTTATCATTTTGAGGTTTAAACATGATAAAAATAACTATTTTAGATTCGACTATGTTATATTAATACTATAAAGATGATGCGGTGTGGGCTCATACATAATATCGATATGTCAAAACAAATAATGGAGGATTTATCTAGTTAAACATAGGAATAATGTATGTTCAAATTAATCAATTTTTTTCACTCATGATTTACACCCCCTCTTGGAGTGACTGCACAATCCATTTAGAATCTCACTAGAAATCATAGGTATAGTTACTCCTTATTTTATCTTCATGTTTTAATTTTCTATTTGTGTTTAACTATTTTTTATGAAGTGAATCATTCCAAATGATTAAGGAGTATCTATTTTAGAAGATAATACATATAATCTAGTGAAAAATAAAATGTATGTTACCCCGTGGATGTAGCAACATTGAGGTTTGATCCAAAAAATTAAATAAAATTTATTAGACTGAACCATAGATGCATTTATAGCCCTTAAAATGCATATAAGGGTGTTACACTACAACCAGAAGTTAATGTATGTCGTATAATTATCAAGAAGTATTTATAAATTAGTCCTATATAAGAATTCTGTTCTATTACTGATGAGTATGTATTTTTTGGGTCTGTTGTATACTTTTACATTGAAATCATGAATTACCTAAAAAGACCTTATTTACTATATCTCATATCATGGCGGAATACAAAAAAGGAAAGAGTTAAGCTTGTATCCATAAAAGAGTAATGAAGTGAGACATAATACTTGTGATCATGAGACATATTAAAAAGAACCCATGGAATAAAAATGAGGAACTAGTAACAGTAAAATCATAATATTACAAACTTGAATCATGGAACATAAATGTTTCTAAAACTTTCAAATGAGGAATTTATAAGCATATCACCATAGTTTATCACCAAGGTGTCACAATTAGAAATTATAAATATTATTCACTAAGGAATTGTAAAACTTGTCATATCAAGAGATTAAACTCATTACCTAATGTATTGGGAGACTATCAGTGTAAACATTTAATATTTATTAATTTCATGTTATCCTGATAGATCATAATAAATCATTTCATTAATAAACTATTGAAAATATTTAATTGGATTTTTTTGGAAATTCATGTTGTAAAAAAGTTCATAAAGACATGGTTATTACATCATTTATGACCCAAAAGAAGGGAATACTGCTTTGATATATGTAAATAAATTAATAAATATATTATTTTATGTCTAGAATAATATCCTGGTAAAATGAAGTTGTTTAGGTATTCAAAAAATGAAAATAAATGATAATTTCTCAAGTAAAAGAGTGATATAAATTCTGTAGCATGATGGGAATAAAACATGGATTACGGAAAAAAATGGGATGTAAAAAGTGTATACAATTGACAAAAGTCTATTATTATAGTTAATGTATAATTTAATGGGGAAAATTGGAATTGGTTTGCTGATTATTAATCATACAACAAAAAGAATCATGAATGTAAAATTGAAGCGAAGATTTTCTTTAACATGAGAAGTTACTCTTAAAACTAGAGGATTGAAACCATGTGGCCCTGGGGAAACCATGTAAAGACTCCGTGGGAGGATAAACCACCATAATATCATAGAATATGTATTGGGAGTGAATGGAATGAGAGAAATTGGTTGTTTTTATAGAAACATTTGAGGAATTTTTTATTAATTTCAAATTATAGGTATTGGAAATGTATGTTATGGATAATATAAAACCAATTCATTTCCCATTTTTTTCTCACAAATTGCTGAAATGGTGTAACATTTTATGACCTATTATTTCACCAGAATATTGCACTATTTTTACACATATTTTGGAATGGAAAATTAAATATTCCACAAAAAAAATTTTTAAAAATAAAAATTTCTTCTTGGGATGCCCCGATTTTGTTAGCCAAGAAGGCATATGGGAGCTTGAGACTTTGTGTTGACTATCGGCGCCTGAACCTGGTGACTGTGAAGAACAAGTATCCACTTCCGAGAATTGACGGCCACTTTGATCAGCTGATGGGAGCACGATGGTTCTCGAAGATAGACCTCAGTTCAGGAAATCACCAGCTCAGAGTATGAGATGAGGATTCTTATAAGATAGTTTTCATTTGTCATTATGGCCACTACTAGTTCTTTTTTATGCCATTAGGAATAACCAATCCTCCAGCAGTGTTCATGGGACTCATGAATAGGATCATTCAGCCATACCTTGATCGATTTGTAGTAGTCTTTATTGATGGAATTAGGATCTACTCAAATACTTAGGAGAAGAATGCCTATCATTTGCAGGTAGTTCTGGACATACTCTGAGAGCACCAGCTTTATGGTTAGCTCTCAAAGTGCCATTTTAGGATCCTAGTGGTTCACTTTCTGGTACATGTCATCTTGGATGCTAGAGTTGTGGTGGATCCAGTGAGGATTGAGGCAGTACTTTCTTGGTTGCCACCCAGGAGTGTGTTAGAGGTATGGAGTTTCATGGGTTTGGCTGGATACTACCGAAGATTTGTGCCATATTTCTAGAGAGTTTTGGCATCTTTATCAAAATTGACGAAGAAAGGGAAACCCTTCGTGTGGTTGGAGAGAATCCATCGGAATTTTCCGGAGCCGAGGCAGAGGGTGACTAGTACCCCCTTCTTGAGGCTTCCGAAGGAGGGAGTTGTGTAGCTAGTCTATTGTGACACATCAAAGAATGGGCTCAGATGTGTCCTAATGCAATAGAAAGAAGTTATCATATATAGTTCTTGATAGTTGAGACAACATGAGAATAACTACACTACCCATGGACTTGAGTTAGCAGCAATGGGATTTACTTTGATGATGCGGTGACACTATATGATGAGATAGATTTTTACGGTCTACTCTGATCACCAGTGTCTCAGGTATATATTCTCCTAGAAGGACCTGAACATGGGATAGAGACATTGGATTGAGTACCTCAAGGACTATGACTACGAGATAGTCTATACTCTTTTGAAGGAGAATGTTGTAGCAGATGCACTCAGCCAGAGATTTGGTATACAGCTTCTAGGCAAGGCGACAAAGTAGCTGGTCTCTTTTTAGATATCCTTTGTTGAAAGAGATGGAGCGGCTTTTCTTTTGATTCTAACATTCAATCCCCCACTCCTTCAGCGAGTCAGGGAGGTGTGGTATGGGGACACTAATTTTGAGACTCGACGTGCTCAGATATCTACAAGACGGGCACCTGATGGGGTTTCTGAAGGTGGGGAGCGCGTCATCGTTTTTAGAGGATGTACCATGGTACCAGTTTCACTTTAGGAGGAAGTGTTGAGGAAGTTACACATATCCCATCTATCTGTACATCTAGAAGTGGATAAGATGTACTAGGACCTCCAATGGAGGCACTGGTGGCGGGGAATGAAGAAAGCAGTAGCTGAGTTTGTCTCTCAATGCCTCACTTGTCAGCAAGTGATGGGAGAGAATTAGGTACCAGCAGTCTTAGTTCCGCCTTTATTGGTCCCATAGTGGAAGTGGGATGTGATATCCATGGACACCATGATAGGACTCCCACATACGTCCATGGGGCATGATTCTATCTGGGTGATCGTCGGTCAACTCACCAAGTCAACCCACTTCCTACCGATCAGAGAGCAGGGTTAAGTAGAGTGCTTGAAACACCTCTATGCGCAGGAGATTATTGGGTTACATGGAGTAACCTAGATGATTTTATTCGATTGTGACACACATTTCACTTCCCAACATTGGAATTTGTTGCAGGAGGCATACAAAATGATGCTTCATCTAAGAACCACATTTCATCCTAAGACAGATGGCCAGACTGAGCGGACTATTGAGACCCTTGAGGACATGTTTCATGCTTCTGTACTTGACTTCGGTCGTAGCTGGGAATATCACATTACCTTGGTGAAGTTTTCCTACAACAACAGATATCACTCCACCATTTGGATGGCTCTTTCAAGGCTCTGTATGACTGACCTTGCAGATCGCCTTTGTGCTGGATTGACCAAGGGGAGTCAGCACTCATGGGACCAGATATGGTACGAGAAACCACAAAGAAGGTGCAAGTTATCCAGGAGTAGATGAAGACTACATAGAGATGGCAGAAGTATTATGCCGATAGAAGACAGAGACCTCTAGAGTTCGATGATGGTGACCATGTCTTTCTACATGTCTCACCCCAATGAGGTTTGAAGAGATTTGGCAGGGGTGACAAGTTATCTCTGTGGTTCATCAGAACCATTCATGTCCTCAGTAGAGTTGGTGAGCTGGCTTACCACCTACCACTTCCCCATCAGTTGCATCGGGTGCACAAAAATTTTTCCGTATCCAAAAATAGGAGATACGTACATGATCTTTCGCACATCATTGACTGGGGTGAGCTGGACATCGATGATGGGGACACATTCTTAGAGGTTCCAGTGGAGATTGAGGATCGATAGGAGAGAGTCATTCGTGGGTGATCAATACCTTTTGTTTGAGTGTGTTGGTGGCACAGAATCCTCTCAGAGAGAACATGGGAGTGGGAGGCTCAGATTCAGGCTCAGTATCCACACTTTTTTTTTCTAGTTTTTGTGATGTGTCTTTCGGGGACACAAAGCCCTGAGGTGGGGATAATGAAAAGAACTAAAATTTAATGTAATTTTTTTATTATATGGGAATATTAAGAGTCTGTGAAAATTGGTGGCATGTGATTCAAAGGCCTAGAGTTCATGGAATGAATTTATAATATTTTTTTCAGGTACGTTCAGTAAACATTCCAGCGGGTTTTTGTAACATTTGAATAGGTGCTCAGAATAAAAATCTGAGGACACCGTTGAGATCACAACGCCAGTATTCACATAAGGAGACCTTCATCTCGACCGCAGTAGGTTGAGGATGAAATTTAGTTTTTGGGCTTCTCATGGGTGAAAATAAAATAAATTTACTTTATTTTATTTATTAAATTCAATACGCTCAAATTGAATTTGGTGGTGGGGACCACCTGAGCCTTGAACTCCCTCATTAATGAGGGATGTGACCCTTGGGTTCCTTTCCAATTAAATGTACCAACATCAAATTAATTGATGTGGAAACATTAATTGTATTAATTTACTTAACTTTATTTATTTGGCATTTCACCTCTGGGTTGGGTGATTTGTTGTCAAAGGAGAGCTTGGGGGAATTGTGAATAAACAATCTCTCCACGAAGAACACTTTCTCCAATGAAGAACTTCGTTGAAGGATCCCCAACGAGGAACATCATCAATGATGACGAAACAAAATCCATATTTTCCTCGACATCATCGACTTCATCTCGTGGCACCTCCAATGAGCAATCGAGGTAGGGAATTTTTTTGTAATACCCCTATAATGTTCATATTAGTTTTCTTGATTTAAGAACAATTTTTCTTCTTGCTACCGTTCTAACGCAGAGGGTGCTGGCCAAATGAACATGGAACAATATCTCTGCAACCTTTGTGGTTAATGATGGTCTTGAATCGATGGTGATGTTCCAAGACAAGTACAAGATTTTTCGGAATGAAGAATGGGCCACCGGGGTGTGCCCAGTGCCCCATGGAACGTCACCGACAACCCGTGATGGCGACTCACACCGGTGGGGCTCGGGAATAGAGGATGGAACTCCGACCATCCATGAAGACATTGGTGGCATGATGACACCACCTTATAAAGGCCATGGAATGTAGGCTGTGGCGGATTTAGGGAGGCTGCCGGTGCACGGACAGCCGCGCGAATGGGCTTGTGGGGCGTGATAGTGCCGTAGGGCATGCTATAATCGCAACACGAGGCCAAAACGACGAAGGAGGGTGGCTATCTCGCTGCCTGCTTCCAGTGGGGGTGCAGCGCACGATCGCGCTGCCCAGTTGGGCTAGCCGTCCGGCCAGCCGAGGAGTCGAGCGGGACCCCAGGTCCCGCGTGCCCGTTGTCGGCGCCACGTGGTGCCATCCAGTCGACTACCCAACCCGAAAGGCGTAGCTGTTCAGGGTACCCAAGGGGTTCCTCCCCCTTGGGTTGCGGCTAGGATAGACCCCACCGCAGGGCCACCCAACCGCGGTCCGGTGCAGGCCAGAAGGCCGCGTCGCGCTGGCCTCCTGGTGGGCCATGCCCGACCCAACGGGCTGGCTTAAACCTAGTTCCGGACCCAAGTCAGCCTGGGCTGGGGGGGGGGGGGGGTCCGTTCAACTGGGCCGGACAGGACCCGTACCAACTTTGACAATATTCCACTCTTTTAGTCGTAACATGAGATACCTGCTTCCGTTTGACGAACTATCTTTGATTCCGAGAACCTTGGATGGAGACGGTCCTTTTGGTATACCTCGTTTGAGTTTTGGATAACATTTGGGTATGGCTGTGTTGGACCGAACATGAATCCAATCAGCCGCTTGGGACCAAAAGGCCAATACCATACAGACCGGGTGTCCGATTGACGCCCCATTTGTTGCATTGAAACCCCTATTAGGTGACAGTCCTTTGGGTTAGTTCTTCATGGTACTTCATGGAATTTATTGTATTGACCTGTGGATTAAAGAGTGGACCCTCCTGGAATAATGCAAGCTTAGTGCGGGAACCTTGTAGCTGGTTATAACATATGAAATGGATGATACATGGGTCTATGCCTTGGGATCCTATGTGGGACTGTGTTCGAGGATCCCACTTGGATCCGCTCTAGGAATCCATGTGGGACTACTCTAGGATCCTACGTGGGTCTTCTGTACTAGGATCCTACATGGGTGTGATGATTTAGGATCCTACATGGGTCTGATGATTTAGGATTGTACGTGGTTGTGCCTCTTAATAGAGTAAGATTATTTAGTAGTTACATCTAATCATCTTTAATTTCATACCTAAGTTATTCCTGATGTGAGCTAAGTCTTTAACTCTATTGTAATCAACTATATGGTGTACCTTTGTGATGCATTCCTTCAAGGTGATACCTTTTTGGTATTATTCTATGTGGAATTAAATTTGTGGTGCATACCTTTTTGGTGTTACCTTCGTGGTATTCTTTCCTTCGCAGGACAATGGATCTTTGGGTTTTTGAGTTGGGACTTTTGTTTCCTCATGGATGAGATGGGTTTTCTCGACAACTTAGGTATATGTATGGGAATATACCTAAGTAGTATTTTCAATTGTTTTCATGATTTTTGGTTTATCCTTTTTGTATTTTGTGAGACCTTCGAGGGTCTTGGTGTCCCTACTGAGTATCTTTATACTCACCCCTGTGTGGGCTACGCCCGCCCCTTGTTGTATTTGGCGCAGACGATGGACAACATTGATCGAGGCTGAGGATATAGGACTGAAGGTAGCTCGGTGGTGGACATTAGATGAGGCGAACCACAATAATGACCATTCAAGAGCTGTGCCTATCCATCAGGTAGGATCCTTGGTGGGTGTTCATAGGTGCCATTCCTGTTTACTTGCACTTCCTAGTTTTCTTGTACATTCCAGTTGGGCTTCTATTCTGGCCCTTTTTTTTCTATAAACACCCACTTTACTATGTAGTTTTACTTTGTTCTTGTATCCGGAATTGTGCTTAGTTTTGTGAGTTTACAGGTTATAAAGGCAATGCCTTTCCTGTTTTAGAGAATACACCTTTTGGTGCTAGTCTCCAGTCCCTGGCTTATGGAAGGCGGGCTTGGGGTAGTCACTGCATAGACCCTGGGGGATAGGTTGTGACATAGAGATAATATCATTTTTGAAGTATTTAATAATAATGTTTATGAGAGAAGTCGTTTTGATGAATAAGAAACTCAACTTGAAGAGTATCTGAAAAAAGAGATGAAGGAATGTTTCAGAAAGATTAGAAGTCTTGTGTAAGTGTATTCCATTAAAATAACCTAAAATAATTCTATTATATACAAGATTCTGTATTTTATATCTAAATGTGGAATAATAATGTTTTAGGTTGTAAAGAATGAAAATAAAATTAAAGAGATTTTGGAAAGACGCTTCCTCTAAATTGGGTAACTCCTATTGGTTTATACCAAAAGGATTAATTGTATTTCATTATTCACAATGTAAGGATTAAATGAGTAACAGAGTATTTTTGGGGAGTGAATTGGTATTAAATTGTCCAAAACTAAGTTTCTTTTTTATTTTGAGGAATTAGGAGGGAAGGAAGATTTTTCTACTTGAGGAAGAGTGATAATCATGTAATATTTTAAAAAAGGAATTATTCCAACGTTTTTCATGTTTCAAGTGCATCCAATAATGGTACAATTTAGAGATAAAATAGGATAGGGTTTATATATTTCAAAAAACATAGATCTTGGACAATTTTACAGGTCATTTTGGGCATTATGGTAAAGGATTAGTCCCTTATTTTTCTTAATTTAACCTTAATTATTGTAATTAATTTTAATCACATTACATAATATTTTCGGAAAAAAATATTGTATTATTATTATTTATAGACTATTCTGAGTCCAAATATGATATTTATTTTTATAAATTCCAGACATATAAGTTACCAATATTGATTTAAATTTAACCTCATAGGCTGGAAGACAATGCAGGTTTTTAAGGTAAAATGTCCAAAAGACTACAATGTTTTCATAATCAATATCAAATTTAGATGGATTCAAATGAAATAAATAGTATTAATTTCTACAAATATGACCTAATTAACATTTTACACCATTTAAAAGTATATTTTAACCATATAAAAAATTATATGAAAATGATTATTTGAATAAAAATTCAGTATTTGTAACTACTCATTAAAAATGATATGTTTTTGAAAAATATAAGGAAACCACCATGACCTAAAATTTATGTTTCTATTTCAATGATGATTTTTTTTGGAATATTAAATCAATTAAAGGGTGAAAATTTATATTTAAAATGGATTCTCTATAAAAAGGTCGTAAAATTCTCTTTTTAAAAATATAGGTCTCTATTTACGAAATTTGTCTTGTTCTTATATTATTGAAACCAAACCTAATGGATTAATTTAATAAAATAAATTATTGATTTTATAAAAACAATATTTCATTAAAATAATTCAATAATTGTAATTAATTAACTTTATCCAGACAAACACCTTTGGGAGCCTAAAAAAATAATATATCTGTTTATATTCAATTGATTTTTATGTTCATTTATCATTAATTAAAATCCAATGAATTCATTTTATATTAATTTAATCCATAAATTTTCATAATTTATTTAATATTGTTCAAAACTATAAGCACACTGTCTACGTCATATCATATTATATTAAATAATAATATTTTAATAATATATTATTATTTGATGAATCTCGGTTTTGAGTGTAACACAAGGTATTAGAGAAGGAAAATTTTGAATGTAACACAAGCTATAATGTAAAGACGATCTTTCACGTGATTCAAGATAAATTAGTGTTACATGCATTATAACTTATAGAATATATTATATTTATTTAATATTGTATTGTATCTGGTTAATATTGAAACACCCCATGGTTTTAAAAATAAATTGAAATGCATAAAAAATGAGTCTATATAAAATTAATCTTTTTTAAGTAGGTAGTTATAAAATTGACATTAAACATATTTTTCCACTACTATGATTTTAATTTCAAAAAACATACATATACTAATGTGATCAGTATGTTATTTGGTGTCTGATAGAACCATCTTTTTTTGGTGAATAGTAACATAACCTTTTGAATAGTAATATGACCGTTATGAATAGTAAATCAATTTTTTATTTTATTTTCTTATGTTTATAAGAGAATGATATCTTTATTAATTTTTCGATGTGATATAAAATGAGTTATATTTTTAAAATTGTTCTTATTAGAATAAAATCTGATTTTATTTTAAAATTAAATTAATTGTATACAGGAAATTATTACAAAAATATGGATTTCATTTTTTAATTCGATAAATCTAAAATTGGTTAGGGTGTTTGTTGGAATTTTTCTAGGATAATTGAATTTTTGGTTAATAGTAAAAATACAGTTTTATGTTTTTCGGTGTGTTTGATGATATCATAATGATGTAATAATTATGGTCAACTCATGAGGATTAAAATAAGATATGAGGTGTCCCAAGTGTCTAAAAGCATTGGAAAATAACATGGTTAAGCCTGTGGTTTTCAAATTCAACTAATGAGGTGTCCTTTGATATTAATTAAAAACTCAATATCTTTCACTATGAATACCACCCTCAACCCCTCTTCCGTTCACACTTCTAGAGATTTTATCATTTTCTAAGTCATACCCAATACACATAAAAAGTCTCTTTCCCACATCCTTGAACCATTGGTATCACAAAAGGACAAATCTAAATACATTAAAGAGGATTTCAAGGAGAAGAGATCAAAAGGTAAAGATCCTCTTTCATTTTTTGGTTTTTTCTAATCAATTCTTAAATTTTCATACACTCTCTTATCCTACCCTAATCCGAGTGGCATTAAATATCTAGTAATATTTATATTATGTATTTTTATCAATTTTAAGAAAAAACTCATCATCATTATTCATATCACATTCCTCTTATAATAAAAATAAAAACACCATCAGTAATGTGTCGGTTTACCGACATCATGAATGAAGTGTCTTCAATTTCTTTTAAATTCTACAAAAATGGATGTAAAATCATTTAAATGATTAATTTTTAATTTTATTATAGTACCTATATAAATTTATGAAACTAATTTAGACGCATAATATTAATGGTGTATGATTAAACAAGTTCTGGATTGTCGAAGAACCGCCTAAATGATCTAAACAAAAATCAGTAACGATTTATCTGATGATTCATCGACATACCATATAATAAAAATAATTTCAGGAATTATTTTATTTTATGGAAACATATTAAGACCATTTCATTCCACTTATGATGTTTCTCTTCCATTCAATATGAAAATCCATCATGAATCGACCAAGGGTATTTTGAAAAGAACAAACCCGAAATAGTGGAAGTAACAAAATAATATTAATAAATGGGTAAAATGATGTGATAAAATGATCATATAATGAGTTATAAAAATTAATATGTTTCTATAAAATATTAATAACACCCTTTTAATCATTATACACGGGTTATAAAAAATTTTTAATTAATAAGTAATAGAGGTAAGGATTTCATAACCCAGTTTCAATTCTTTGGGTTAACCTTCTATTTCAATAATTATGGGTTACTAAGATTCTTTATGTAATTAATTTAATTCATATTATGTTTTATTATGTCTATTTATTTTTTATACAGTTATTTATTTCATTCTAGCAATTATCACTTCAATTTTATGATATTTGTAAGGGGAATTCATTTTAAAATATTTTTTGGAAATTATATTTTATGAAATTCAAAAGAAATGTTTTTAGGAGATTATTCATATATTAAGATTATGTTCTTGATTTTAGGACTGATTAATGAGTAATGGTGGTACATATATCTTCCTCAAATTCATTAGGTATGTGTACGTTTTTGGTCATTCGTATGGTTATTCCAAGTGTAACTGTGATGGTTACACTATATGGTAGCCATTATGGTTTCATTATAAGTTTTCCATGAGGGTTACAAATCATAAGGCATCATCAAGGGTTTAAATATAATTAAGTAATTACAAAACACACCCTTATGGTTTTATATAATTTCTTTAATGTTTTATTAAAATATTATGTTTTACAAAGTAATATATATCGGGGAGAATTATGTCTTTGTGAAAATGATTTCACATCTTTATAAGTATTCATGAACTAATGGTTTATTTAATTATGTTTATATCAATTACATTGATTTTTATCTCATCCTATTTTTTAAAATTTTTTTCACTACATATTAGGATGTGTATGAGAAAGAAATATGACAAGTTAAATGTTATAAAGATTTCTCAAAGAAATCATGTTGTTATTTTTTGTTAAAAATTCTATGTTTGAGAATAAATGGAAACTCTTTTAATCATACCGAAATTTTATGTTTATGGGTTGATATGTATTATTTACTTACTAACATTCTAGAACTCTAAACTGGATAGATATTTGGTAATGTAATGAGGTGAAATTTATTTGAAATAACTAGATTTTGTAATGTTTGATGTTGGGTCCTTATAAATATACTATATTTTTACACATGTTCATTTGTGTCATAACCAATATTGAATAAAAAGGTTTACATTTTAATTTTGAGGTGTTGCACTTAAGGTTGATTCAATTCATATATTATTGGTAAAAGAATAAATGAATTAAAAAAATACATGGTTGACAATTTTTCCTCTTCCATTGGGAGGGTCCTCTTGGATACACTTTAAAGATCATTGGGATTGTTTGTTAGTAAAAAAGAACAAATTTGACGTGTGGAGGAGGGTTAGGGAGAGAAATGGGAAGATATTGGTATATCTCTAGGGCTTATAAGATTCTAGTAGAGAGGGTTGTAATTCTTATTGATGAAGATTTTTTTTTTGAAAATAATATACATTAGTTTATTTTTTATCAAGATGATCAATATTGTTCAGTATTATGACAAAATATAGTAAATGTTTTATGTGAGGATGAATTAATTTTATCTTACATCAATACTCATACTACTAATCATGTATTTAACCTATAAATTAAAAAACCATACTTTTTCTAATATTACTATTCAGAAAAAATTCATCATATTCAGAAATATACAAAACAATCACCTTAAGATAATTACGAATTTTTTATTATAAAAATGAAATGAATATTTTAAAAATTGTTTTCTAAATATAGGGAATTTACTATGTAAATAAAATCCATATTTATTTTTATAATTTTTTTTGAGAAGATAAAATTTCTTAAACATTGAAAAAATAAATATGGTTTCATAAAAAAATAATACAATATTTATAAAAATATAAATTATTTCATGAAAAAATAATATTTAAATTAATTTTTTTAACACCTTTAAATTTTTCATTAATATTTATTTTAATAATGATAAATCATATATGTTTGTAGTAAAAAATATAATTATTATTTGATAATTTCTAAAATTAATTTTATTATATTTAACACAATCATTTAATTAAATATATTATTTATTTAATAAAATTTAACTATTATAATGATAATTAATGTATTCATAATGGATATATTAATATTCAAATGGATATATAATTGTGACATTGAAATAGTCTGGTAATGCTCTAATCATAATGGTTATATTTCACATCACTCCCTTTATATATTCGACTACAGTCATAATTCAATATTTTCCACTTACATACGAGGTTATATACATTCATTAATAATTTATATCATATTCATGATTCATTTATTTCTTCTTATAATATTTACCGAATGAGTTATCTTTATATGATATTTTGGTTCTATTTTGTTTATATAAGTTTTTACTATATTCATTTTGGTTTATCACCCTTTAATATTAGAATATGTCCTAGTAAACATTATTTAATATTGTTTAACATTCCAATAAAATTTAAAATTATATGTAGGGGAATATATTGTAAAAAAATAATACAATCACAGTAAATCATTAAATATTCTTCTATAAAATGGAATTTTAAGGTTATTACATTCTTCTACCTTATGAAATATAGACCTAAAAATTTTATTTAAAACATTCGGGTGAAAAAATAGCGTATTTTTTATTCATTTCTTCTTCAAGTTCTCAATTCACCTCCCTATTTATGATTCCACCAATGTACTTTGACTATTATATTTTTCTTATTGCATAAAAAGTAGTCTCAACGGTCCATAATCTTTATTAAATGTTCCCCATAAGTGATGTAGTTCTCCAAATATACCACCAATGGATTGAGAACATGTGAGATATATAGTAAATACATTCTCCTAAGGGATATGAGGAACATGACCTATACTTGGGTCATGTTTCTTAGGAATTAATTTTGATAGGCCCAAACTACGATGCATTCAAGAATTTAAAAGGGAAAAATGTAGCTTATACATAGCTTTCCATTAATAAAAAAAATTAATCTCTTCCATGGAGATATGTAATGGAATAATTTATCACAAACCTCAAATATTAGGTATCGTCAATGTTTATCAAAAAAATTATTCTATCATGTTTGTTCTACTGTTGTGTTTCTAAATAGACATGACGTTCTCAGTTATTTCTTTCACCAGTTCAGGTCTTTATAGATTTATTCTCCATCTTTATCCTAACATTCTATAGTAATACATTTCCTTCCATGTAAAGGATTCAAAAGGATCCATATGTATGATTTTGAGATAGAAATTTTTGAATGAGAAGATGACCACATGAATATGTTCACCCAAATATCCTTTTAATTTCATTGAGAAATATCTCAACATATCATTAGTATCTTATACTGTCATCATGGATTTTAATTCTATATGAAATTGATATTCCATACTATAGTTCCAATATGTTTTTAGATCTTATTAAATATTTTTCTATAATGTTGAAGTAAATTTCATATCCAAATTATATACAGTTTATAATTATGTTCCAAGAAGTCCTATGATATCATTAATGAATATCTTTATTAGTTGATCGAGTGATATTCCTCTTGAATGAAAACAAAATTTGTAGTCCCAATAAGTCATTATAGTTTAAATCATATGAAACATTTCCATTAGATTATCTTTATAAGGACCATGTAAAAACTTATGGTGATGTTATTCAATTTATGGGAAGAATGGGTAATAGTTACATCATCCCCCTAGGATTTTTCATCTTTATTCCTTCTCTTGTTGGCCTACCATGACCATTGATGTATATTCCATGATATCCATATTTATATTGTCACACTAATTTTTCTCTTATAGATATCAATACATCTTCATGTTCCCAAGATGAATGGAAAATGTAAACCTATGTGGATCATTAAATAACTCCTTCACAAGATTTGATGGTACACATAGATGTGACCCAAATCTTAAAACCCTTTCTTATAAATTGTTAATGTCATGGATTATAATATTATCATATATTTCATAAACATTCACACAATATATTTTAGAATCCATTATCTTTTCCAGAATGGATTGTTCAGCATTCATTTGAGTTATGTCATTTTTTTTCATTCCACTATTACATCCATGTATATCCTTTGAAAGTATAAAAAAATTAGGTCCATATCAATTCTCAACATTGATAAGGATATAAGATAATTTATACTCAGAAAATCTCCAAAATTATTCTACATCCATGGATGATACTTGATTGAGTAGTAAATGTTCATGATCATTTATAAGAATCTTCATTGAAGAATATTTATATCTTTCCATGTGAATATATATTTGAGTATCATATGGCCTGCATCAATTTCATACTTCTACTCATAGAGATAATTCAACTAAACATTCAATTAAAAAATAACTACTACCAATTCCAGATAATGTGTTGATAGTTCTAGTAATGTATTTTTGACCCCATTCAAGAATTATATATCACCTTATAATTTTTCATTAGTCCACAAAGAAGATCATATTTTAAGCATCAATATATACCTCAAAATATTAAAAACATGAGTGTAGTGTGGTTACTACTACAATGATATATTTTTCCTACTTCTTAAAGCTCTATTCATATTGATTGGTCTAGAAGAACATAAATACCGTCTATGTTATCTTGGTTAGAGGGTTTAACAATCATGATAACTTATAAAAAAAGAGTTTATTGTACCTAGATTATCCTAGGAAACAATAGATATCTATTATAGATGTTGGTCAAGGATTCACCTAAATCACTTTTTTATTAAATGTATAAACAAACATCACATTACTAGTGATAAAATTCTCCCTAAAAGGATGAATTAAACCCAAAAAGTCACATTTAATGTACCTTTCATATATCTTATCCTTTGAAAATATCTTTATTATAGTAATCAAATTCTCCTCGTTATCATCCTTCTGTTTGGAGAATATGAGAATATCATATATAAAGGAAACAAAAAATTTATCAATATATTATTTAAATACTATGTACATTAATTCCATGAATATTTTTATAGAATTAGTGTTTTTGAAAGGAATAAATATAGATTTAGAGTGGCAGGACATTCTTCGAATGGTATTCTTGAGAATACCTACCTTATTTACCTTTTAATTGGCGATATCCTCCCAGAAGGTTGATCTTAGATAAGTAATGGGCCCCTCATAATAGACAATTCAACTCACCAATCCATGAAAATGATTAATTTTTCTTTGTCATTATATTTTTGGGCCCACGATAATAAATAAAAATGTGCATTGTACAATTATTATTCTTCATTAATAGGACAATAACAACCCATAATGATGTTCCCGGGTGTATAAAACCTTTCTATTGATTCTATTGTAGCTAGTTACTTAGTTCTTATACTTTGGTGGTGGCCATTCTATTGGGATTCATGGATGTGGGAGGATATCTTGGAATAATTTCAATTAAGAACTGAACCTCTCAATTAGGAGGAAGACCAATAAAATCGTTATGGAATACATCAGTATAGTCCCTCACATTACTTATGTCTTCAAGACTAATTCACTCCTATATCAGAATAATTTAAGATAGATATACTTGATTATGATGAAATATTATCGATGCCTAAAGGAGAATTAAATTGATGATTCATCCACCTACCTAAATTTATTCACAATAAGAGTATGATTTAGGATATGGATATTTATTTCCCTCTCCTAGATGTTTGTGTTGTATTTATATACATTAAACCAATATATTCCCATTATAGAATTAAATTCCATTAAATTAATTATTAAAATATTATTGGATAGGTCCAGTAAATGAAATTGACTTGGGAGGAGTAATTTACATTGGAATAAATAATAGTTTTATTTTCTTTTCACAAATATAGTTCCACATATATGTTTTAAGGTGGCGGATAGATTTTTTTTATAAACCTGAAAGATATGAAAAAAATGTAGAAATATAACCATAAATTAGATTTGAAGTTTATTAATGGATATTAAAAATACCAATGTCCATTTTATTTTGGTTCTATTCATTTATTAAAACCATAATTAAGTTAAACATGATAATAATATAATCAATTAGAATATTAAATGAAAACCATGAATTTATAAGTAATAAATTATAAATGAATTATGTACCCTAATGTATGAGTTTCTATGATTCAATATTGGTTGTCCTTGGTAATATACCATGTAGGTTTCCTAACCAAAAAATCTACTCAAGTACTCCATTGTAATGACCCAAACATTCATGAATAAAATTCCGTTTCTTCTATTTAATTAAATGTCTTGTGGATATAGAAAACACATTCACTTTGTTATTAGGTTAAAATAAACGTTATGTACAATTACAATTGATAATATAGCTGAGGAAAAATGATCACATGACTAGAATATATCATTTAAACAAATCCTTTTGAGACGAACAAAGGAAGTTATGGACTTGAACAGTAGGATCATTTCGTTTGAAGCCCATTTTTTAGATCATTCATGGGATATAACATTTAATGGATTTTCCCTAGGCCAATACCAAGCTAAGATCCAATAACATATGAATGAGTGAAACCGTTTATGGGACAAGTTCATGTTCATCGAGATCACGACCCAAAACATGTTCACCGAACGACCCCAAATATACCGACAATCGCACACCATACTCTAAGGGTATATGCCGGTGTAATAAAGGGATACGTAACAAGAACCTAGCATTATTATTATGTGTATTATTTTTATATAGAATAATGAATATAGAATCATTTTATTATTTTTATTTTTTAATTGGCTTCTATAGCATAAATAATATTTTTAGTTGTTATATAAATTAAATTACGAAATATAATTCAATGAATTAATTTGTTTTTGAATAAAATAAAATAAAATTTTATTACAAAATAACTTTTTCTTAAATATAAATGAGTAAAACATTTTTATGAAACCAATTTTAATTTTTATTAGGGGTTGAAAACTGTTTTATTTTTGTCAAAACCCATGAGTTTTCAATAAAAGAAAATTTTTATTATAAAAGTGAAAATTCACATATTTATAAAATTATTTGGATAAAATGAATATTATTTTTGAAATCAAGAAGTCTAAATTAACTAACAGCAATTTTTTCATAATTTTCTTAGACCATCAAATTTTTGGGTAAAAATTAAATACCTTATAAATATATAATGTGTTTTATGATATCATAATGGTTAAATTCTGATGTTATAAAATAATATAAAAGATATATTCTGACAATATATATTTTTACTTTAATTTAATGTGATTTTATATTTGTTTTATATATTTTATCATGCCTTAGTGGACCTTCCAATATTTATAAAATATTTTAACATTTTAATATAATTTCATTGAGAGTATGACTCATCTTTACATAATAAAGCCTAATACATTAATAATTTCGGTTATTGGACATATAAAATAACTTTTTTCACAACCATTTGGAAAATTCAATGTGAAAAAACCATGGTATGGTTTATGATTTTTAATATTTAATTATTTAGATTCCAAAACCAATGTTTGTGAAATATTAAAGAATTACCCTCTCATTTCCTTTATAAAACCTCCCAAGCTCCCACTTATCGTCACTAAAAATTCTTGGATCACGTCCCTACTATGAACTCCTCTATCTATAATCCTCTAATGGAAACCCAAGATTTATATAAGCCCCTCATCAAACGCTTGAAGTTACATACTCTTGTATGGAATTTCTTCCATTCTCATTTTCCATGTTTCTTAATGTTGTTATACCATTTTATTTTCTATAAAAAATGTTAGGGTATGATTTAGTAACTCCCCCATACATCTCTTGTTATGTTTTAATGATGATATACCTCTTTATATCTCATTAATATCTCCCATGTACACCCTCTACATTGCGGAAATTTTGAAAGAGTTTTTACATTTCTCCAATTTCATCAAGTTAAATTATTATGTTGCGCATTCTATTTCTGAATTCCGTGTTTTGGTACATGTATCTATATTAACACTTACTCTATGTTTCATGTATATATTATGATATAATCCATTCTCTCTCATCATCTATTTTTAGGAATTTTTATGTCACTTCGTTATGCTGTAGAAATTGCACCACAATTTTCCATTCCAAAATCATTATGTTGTGAATACCATACCCATTTATCTATCAAGGGTATTCAACTTTATGAACATATAAATATTGAATGGTACATACATTTATGTATTCTAAATTTCTTAATCGTGCAATTACTTATGATGTATAATGATTCCATGTTATATTATCCACGTGTCACACTTATGCATTAAATTAAATATTTATAAAGGGTGCGCCCTAATAGCACTCCGATGCATTAGGTAATTTTTAGTATCATGGTTATACATGTGAAATGGGGGTCAAATAAAGATAATTCAAGTTCAATGAGTGTTTAATCATGATAAATCATGTTCAATGAGGGTTTACTCATACTAATTCAAGTGAAATGCGAGTTTAGTCATACTAATCAATGTGCAATGAGCCTTGGATCATGCTAATATCATATTGCATGTCATTGACACATTTACGTGTTATGATAATCATGATTTATCATGAAATTATGTTCATTTTTATATTGTTCTACATTGATATTCCTATTGCCTAACATGTATTGTATTCATCATGTTATTCCTTGTTTACTCCCTTACTGGTATTTATAGCTCACCCTTTTCTTATGTTTGTCCTCATCTTATCCCATGCAATGATATGTACGAAATAATGTTGCGGTCATGTAAAATAATTTTTTAATAAAGATTACATATTTTATTTTTAATGTTGTTATGTAATGGTCCTAATTTTCCAAGACACTATACCTCTCAATCTTACGAATGAGCCCGTACCCGAGTGTTAAGGGCTCCTGCTTGGCATCCAAGAGACCCAAGTTCAAAACCAAGTGGAGGCGAATTTCTGTGTTACTGTAGCATTAATGTATCAGTCACTGTAGCAGCACTGTAGTAGTTACTGTTTATTAATGTAGCAGCAAGAACTATTCACTCGATTTGGGCCTTCGGGACACTGGTTTGGGCCTACGGGTCTCAATGGACTTTGGGTCATCAAAGGCCTTCATTCCATATGGTATTCAGGTCACATAGACAATGGAGTAGCCCAGTTCTATAGAACATGCCACAGAAGTGGATTAGAGCAATAAGAGTAGCAACCACCAGAAGAAGAGCTTACCAGATTGGAAGAATGAGAGGGTATGGCAGCCGCCATTAGGACTAGGCACTGTACAACTTTGTATGAGGAAATTATTGCCGATCAACAATGCATGGTGGGGAGATAGGTGATCAATGATGCTGATGTTAGGGTGGGGAAATTCTAGTGGGTTGGGCCTATGGGTCATGTAATGGGCATGGTATGCCTCTAGGCCTTCGGGTCATGTATTGCGGGTCAATCAGGCCTTCTGCCTTGGGCCTACAGGTCATGTACGTGTTCCCCTACAACCATTCAAAGGGGTATTATCCATAATAAAATAAAAATAAGACCCTCAGGCCATTAAGTTTATACCTTTCAATCCTAATAATTTTCTTATGTGAAAGTGTATGTCATAAATCATGTTTAAATAAGTAATAACGAGAAAGGTTGTTATAGTTTGTATCATAGGACATATTTAGTTATTTTCAGGTTTAGTAATAGAAAACCCTAGTGAAATCTATATGGACAATACTAATTATAAAAAAACATCCCTAAATTTTGGTGAGTATAGAGTAAGTGGTTTATCAATAAAATGCATCTATATCTGGATACAAAAAAGTAGAGGTGGATTTGACATAGATGTTTCTAGGAGAAAAACCTAAAAACACCACTTTGAGCTAGACTCGAATGGGAACTGGTGCATGACCATGGGCCTTGATGCACTCTTGGTTTGACACTCCCGGGGTATATGCTTTGGAAAAATCATAAGCTTAGTATGAACAACTATTAAGGTAATAGAAAAAAATCCCCTAAGAATATATCCTGGGATGTTGATAATAGATAACATAGATTGAATCCTATAAATTCACAAGATAATGAAATAAATGTAATTTATAAGTTATCCATTTTTTTCATTGGATTCCCTTTTATGAGTTACCCCTAACATTCATTTTATTCTGGACAATGGCCACTAATACAAGGTATCAGGATAACAATCGATGCGATGATAAATGTGATGAATATTATAATGAGATGCCCAATACAATGGTAGTGGGAATCAAAAACGTTGCCATGATAATCTCTAAGTGAAGTCATGTTTTGAACATAAACATGGGTCAAAAAGAAACATACATCCCTCTATGAATGAACAAGACACAATAGAGAGCTTCATGAGACAAAGGCATCATGCTTTTAATTGATCATCTGATCCCTCAATTGCCGAATAATGGATCAACTCTAATGATAAGATCTTCTCCATCCTTCAATGTTATAAACAAGATATGTTTCTTCTAGATACTTATCGTAAAAAGGGTGAATCTGATCATATGGTGTTTATTAATAAAAAATATGATGGCCGAGGAAAATAGTGAGGGTATGGAATTGAAGGATTTCCAAAAAATGTTTTTCAATAAATATTTTCCTTGCACCGTTTGACTTAATATGGAAAGGCCTTTCATTCCCTTAAGATAAAAGACAATGAATCCATTATAGAGTATGAGGACAACATCACAAGTCCTGCACAAAATTCCTATGACTATGTCGTTACCCACTGAATGTATGTTAGATCACTTCTATGGTTGGAAAAAACCTAGCCTACAGAAAGGCCTTACGATCCATGACATCGATAGCTATGAGAAAATTGTATGATGTTTCCTCAAAGTTGAAATAAAGATTTTCAAATATCAGGGGTATCATGGGGATAAGAAGCAAAAAGTGGGCTTTAATTATATAAGTCCAATGGAAAAATGCAACAATGATAGGAAATATCAGCACCCCACATGCCCAAGTTGCAGAAAGAATCACCCCAGAAATTGCCTGAACGGGATGAAAAAATGCTTTAGGTGTAGAAGAGAAAAGAACCTTGCCAATAATTGCCAAAAACAAAAAACCACTACTGCGACAGGGGAGAGGAACACTCTATTCAACCCTCAATTCATTTTTCATTGCTTAAACTACAATGAACCATTCTACTTCGCAAACCAGTGACCTAAAACAAGGATTTTTAGAGATAACCAACAACCTCCAAGATAACAAGGGTGAGATTTTTCTGTCACAGCCACTGTAGATATTCTAAAAAAAAATTGGTGAATGGTATACTAGTTATTAATTAATGAATAACAAACATACTTTTTGATTCTAGTTCACACATTCTTTTTTATCCTAAAAGCATAGTAGAACAATTAAAACACCACAAAAAATCATGGGAATATAGATTTTAGTGAGAACGAAAAATGGGGAAATTATTGAATCCCATGAATATAACTCTTCCCCTAGTAAAATTTGTGGATTGATGTTCCCATTGAACCCTATAATGCTCCATCAGGTGGAATTTGATGAAATTCATGGCATGGATTGGATTTACCTATATAGAGCCAACATAAATTATCATGAGAGGGAAATCACTCTCCCTAGGGTGAATCAACCCGAGATTCTGTACAAGTGCAAGGAGGAGGATAAATCATTTTCAACACCATCATCTCAAGAATGGAAATTACTACCCTATGAGCATTCATATCTTTCTCAGATGGTTGAGACTAAGGAAGAAACCTTCTTTGAATACATTCATATTGTGGGGGAATTTACTGAAATGGTTCCCAAGTAATTTCATGGTATTCATCTTAGAAGAGATGTTGAATTCTCAATTGATCTTATACATGGAGAATTGAAAATATCCAAGAATCCATATAGAATGGATACTATTGATTGTGAGGATATAAAGAAAAAACTACAGAAGAATATGGATAAAGTGATTATACACCCAAGGGCTTCACCATGGGGTGAAACAGTCCTATTCGTCAAGAAGAAGGATGGGTTAATGCTCCTTTTCATTAATTATTGTGAGCTCAACAAAATAACGATAAAGAACTATTATTTTCTATCATGAATTGTTGAATTTTTCGATCATCCATATAGAGCATAATACATATCCAAGTTGGATTTGTGGTTGGGATATTACCAAGTAAGGGTGAAGGAGGATATCCCCAAGGATTATTTTTGTGCAAGGTATCAGAAATATGAATTCATAGTACTGCCTTTCAGACTCACTAATGCTCCAAAAATATTCATGGACATAATAAATAGAGTCTTTAGATTTTACCTTGAAAAATTTGTGGTAGTCATTATATATGATATTCTAATATACTCCAAAAAAAGGAGGATCATGGTTAGAATCTAAGAACTATATTAAAGACCTTGAGAAAAGATAAGCTAATTGAAAAGTAAATCAAGTGTGAGTTCTATTTGAAGGATGTCTCATGATTGGTTCATATAATCACAAGTAATGTGATATCTACTGATCTGTCCAAGACAAATGCAATTGATGGATGGTCGAGGCAATCATCTGTGGTAAATATCTATAGCTTCCTTGGGTTAAGTGGATATTATCTCTAATTTGTGAAAATTTTCTCACGATTGGAAAACCCTCTTACCAATATTACTAAGAAGGGAGTCAAGATTTCATGGAGTGATGAATGAAAATGTAGATTCATGGAGTTGAAAAAGAGGCTTATCACTGTGGTCGTGCTCACACTACCCACAAGTGGGTAACTTTTCTTGGTTTTCACTGATTCTTTGAAGAAGGTCATGGGAAATGTGTTGCTGAAAATTGACAATGTCATTTCCTATTCATCAATTTAATTGAATGTTCACGATAAAAACTATCCAACACATGATATAGAGTTGGTTGTAATAATCTAGGATTTAAAAATTTGTCGACATTACCTCTTTCTAGAGATGTATAAAATATATATAGATCACTAAATCCACAAGTATATATTCACACAGAAAGAGTTGAATATGCTCCAATGAATATGGTAAGAGCTGGTCAAAGATTATGATTCTCCAATCCTTTACCACTCCAGGAATGAGAAAAAAAGTTGTGGATGCTCTAAGAATAAAAGAACCCAAAAATTGTACCATTGATGATAATTGAATAGGAAATTAATCTTCGTAGATTTTATGAAGATGGACATGGGAATCATAATGAATGGAACGTCAACAATCCTTTCACAAATGATTGCTCAACCGTCTCTTTTGGAAATGTTAAAGAATTCTCCAAAATGATGATGTGGGAATTTGGAAGAAAGTGGAAACTATCAGAAAAGGGAAATCCTCAGAGTACATTGTTAATTTAGAAGGAATTTTGGGATTTGGGTCAAGACTTTGTGTTCAATCAAATACATAGTTAAAGAAAAAAAAATTTGATGATGCACAAAGTTTGAATTTCTCCATTCAGACAGGAAACATAACGATCTATCGATTTCTATGAGAGAATTATTGGTGGGATACTATGATGAATGTTATTGATGAATATACGTCAATGAGTTTGGTATGTTAGAAAGTGAAATATAAGAGGAAAAAGTCTAAGGGGATGATGAAACCATTACCCATACCAACAAGGAAATGGGTTAACATTACCATGGAATTTGTCACTAGAAATCCGAAGACATCTAAAGGAAACGATTCTATCTGGGATGTTGTGGATCATCTTATAAAGACTGCACACTTATTTTCATTTAAATAGGATTTCCCATTGGATAAACTAGAACATATATACATCAATGAAGTGGTAGGGCTTCATGGAGTACCATTATCGATTGTATCTGATCGAGATCCAAGATTCACTTATATTTTCTAGAATAATCTCCAACTAGATCTAAATACTGAGGAAAACATCACTAAGACATATCATCCTCAAAATTATGGCCAATCTAATATGACTATCCGAATACATGAGGAAATGTTGAGATCTTTTTAAATGGAATTCAAAAGAGGATGGGATCGATACATTCATGTGGTTGATTTCTCTTACAATAACAGTTTCCACTAAAGCATCCAAATGGCTACTTATGAAGCCCTTTATGGGAAGAGGGGTAGAACACCAATTTGTTGGGATGACATTGGGGAGAAAAAAATCCTAGGTCCAGAAATGGTCAATGAAATAGTGGATATGGTTAAGAGATCACATCATCAAATTAATGTTGCTCAGAGATGAAAAAAGTGCTAGGCTAATAATCAACAACTAAACATAGATTTTTATGTTGTAGACATGGTATTCCTCCACACATCATTTTGGAAGAGTATAATGAGATTTGGGAAGAAGAGATTGCTTAGTTCAATGTACAATGACTCTTTTTATATCCCTGATTGCATTGGAACAATGCTTATTGACTAACACTCCCACCGAACTTGTCTCAACTACATGAAAAATTCCATGTACCACTCTTGAAAACGTATATACCTGACTCATCGCATGTACTCAATCCAGAGGTAGTAACATTATAGAATGACCTAAGAAGAGAATTCATTGAAGATCTTATATTGTAAGGAAAAATTTCTATGAAATAATACAATTCCCCTCGTCAGACTATTATGGAGAAACCACAGTTTTGAAGAGGAAATGGGGGAACATGAGGAAGCTAAGAGCCAGAGTTACCCACATCGATTTTACTATTGGAAAAGAAAAATTCTAGGGTGAAATTTGTTAGGGGGGGGGGGTTTAACGACCCGAACATTAATGAATACAAATCACTTTATTTTATTTTATTAAATTTTTTATTGATATAGAAAACAAATATTCTTTTTGTATTGGGTTTAAATAACCATTATGAATCGTTACTATTGATAATATAACCATTGAACAGAGATCTCATGACTAGTATATACATTTATAACAAATCCTTTTGACAGAGTCAAAGGAGGTGATGGATTTGACTAGTAGGATCTTTCCCTTTGAAGCCCATTTATCTGATATTTTGTGGTAGATAGTATTTTTGGGCTTCTCCCTAGAAAAAAACCTATCCAATATCCATCAACTTAAGCATGTAAAAAACCATTTATAAGAGAAATTCATGCTCATCGAGATCATGACCCAAACTATGTTCACCAATCGGCCCCTTGAAAGCCCCACCACCCAACACCATGATCATAGGGCATATGTTAGTGTAGTAAAGTGATATGTAACAATAACCAATAATTGTGATTATGGGTATTATTTTTTACAGAATAAATCATTTTATTGTAGTTACTTTTTGAATGGGGTTTAAAGTAGACATAGTAATTTTAGTTAATATTTCAATTCAATTATGAATTACATTTTAATGAATTAATATATATTTTAATTAAATAAAATTAAATATTATTATTGAATTACTTTTTGTGAAATATTAATGATTATATAATTTTTATTAATACAATTGTAATTTTTACAAACGTTTGAAAACTATTTTTTTCAAAACCCATGAATTTTTAATAAATGTAATTTATTATTTTAAAAGTGAATATTCAAATATCCAGAAAATTATTTAGAGAAAGCGAATATTATTTTTGGAATCGGGATGTCAAAATTATCCAATGGTGAATTTTTCATAATTTTCATGGACAATTAGTTTTTTGGGTAAAAAATAAATACCATATAAATATATAATGTGTTTTATGTCATCATAATGACCTAATATTTATGTAATAAAATACTATAAAATGCCTATTTGGCCAATATATGTTTTACTTTTAAAATAATGTGATTTTGGATTTGTTTGATTAAATTTATGATGCCTTAGTTGACCCTCCAAAACATATAAAATAATTTATTATTTTAAAATGATTTCCTTGAGTGTGTGACTCACCTCCACATTAGAAAGTCTAATATTTTAATAATTTTGGTCCCTGTCCTTATAAAATAATGTTCCCAAACTTTATTTTTCAAAAACAGTGGAAAAAAATGGGACGGTTTGTAGTTTTAAATATTTAATTATATAGATTTTAAAACCTAAGTTTGTGAAATATTTAAGAATTCCCATCTCATTAACTATACAAACCCACCCAAGATCCCACATATATTCAATAAAAATCCTTGTAGAACGTTCCTTATCAGACATACTATATCTATAAACCGCTCAAGGCTCTCCAATATCTCATGAATCCCCTCTTCAAGGTCTTGAAGTCACACACTGAAGTAAATGATTTCTACCTTTCCCATTTTTGTCCAAGTTTCTTAAAATTGTTATACCCTTTTATTATCAATTTCAAATGATGGGGTATAATTTATCACCTCCCTCGTAAGTCCATACTTATGTTTTAATGATGATATACCTATTTATCTCTCATTAATCCCTCCCATGTACACTCGTTACCATGTAGAAATTTCGAAATAATTATACCATTTCTCCCCTTTCCTCATGTTTCTTAATTATGTCACACCTTATATTTTAGAATTCAATGTGTTGGGACACTTATATATATGACCCCCTTAATTTCCATTTAATGCACATATTATTAGGAACCCCTTTCTCTCTCATCAACCAATTTTTTTATTTTTTATGTCATGTCGTTATGCTAGTGAAATTGCACCGCGATTTTCCAAGCCAAAATCATTGTGTAGTGAATAACATATCCATTTCTCTATCATGGGTATTCTCATTTATAAAAATATACACATTTAATGCTACTTACAATTTTTTTCCCACATTCCTTAATCATGGAATAACTTATGATGTTTAATGTTTCTATGTTATATGATTCATGTGGCACACTTATGCATGAAATGAAATGTTTATAAAGGGTGCACCCTGATAGCGCTCCATTGCATTGGGTAATGTGTTGTATCATGATACCCCATGTGCAAAGAGCATTTAATATTTTTAATTCAAGTTCAAATATGGTTTACTCATGCTAAATCAAGTGCAATTAGGGGATACTCATGGTAATTCAAGTACAACGAGGGTTACTCAAGCTAACCATTGTTCAATGAGCCTTGGCTCATGATAATATCGTATTGTATGTCATTGCCACATTTTCATGTTATGATAATCACGATATATCCTGAATTTATGTACATGTTTCTCTTGTGCTCCATTGATATGCCAATTTCCTATCATGTACTGTATTCTTCATTTCATTCATTGTTTACTCCATTACTATGCTTTTTAGCTCACCCTTTTCTTATGTATGTTCTCAGGCTATCCCATGAAATGCTAATTTCAAAGTAATGTTGTGTTCATGTAAAATATGTTTTCAACAAAGATGCCATAATTTATGTTTTATATTATTATGTATTTTTCTGAATTTCCTTTGAAACTAGACATATCGATCCTCAGAGTGGTCTTATGTGATTGTTTAAATAATAAATCATGCTTATATACATAATAAAGAGAAGGCTTGTTATATCCATAATGTTTTATAAATATATTTTTATCTTACTAAGAAATATCCTAAATATTATCAAAATAGGTATCTTGAAAGATGACTTTTTCATGAACTAAGTGTTGGTTAATCGAATTCCCAATGATCAATTTCAGGGTTATTACCCCTTCGTACATCTGTTTTAGGGGAAAATCCAACAGTAGTATAAATACAAGGATTTCATTATGGACATCCATATTTTAGTTTATGTTTCTGTCAGATAATAATGGTAATATATTGTATTAATTTATAGTAGTTTCTATGATTGTGAATATGTTATTTAAAGTAAATGGCTTTTATGGATATTCCTGAAGAAATAAACTTAATAAATTATTATATAATGTGGAACTAGTAGGATATTTAATTATATATATATAAGATATATTTCTCAAAGATGATCAAAATTAATAAATATGATAAAATTCTACTGATAAAGGGTTAGATATATGAAAATGTTATATCTGGAAGTATCCACATACATCATAAATTTTCAAGGCCATTCTATATTATGAACATGAATAGTGAAAAATTATGAAGAATAACTATTAACATCATTTGGAGATGAATTTTAATGTACCAAAATATGTGATTATTGATGACCCTAAATAAGATTCAGATGGATATTGAAAATCTATTAAATAATGTAATTATGAAGCTAAAATCATTTGAATATAATCAGTGGAGAAACTGGGATAATCAGGATAAGAAACCACATTGTAGAACTAATAAAGTCTGTATAGTTCATTCTAGATGAATATAAAGAGTGTCACTTCCATAAATATCGATATGGTAGAAGTTCATCGCCACAAGAATATGCAATGAACATACATTTTTTAATTATATTGATAAGAATATGATGAAGAGAATATTGAGAAACCATAACTATAAAAGTGATCTGACGTTTTATGGAGGTTCTTGAATGAGTTTCCAAAATGAGAATCTATAAGGACATTCCCAAACCCATAAATTATATTATTAGAACTAAGATAAATGAATTTGTACTATTCATTCATCAAAATAACATCACTCTTGTAGAAGAAAATATGAACCGAGTAAAGAACAATCTGTTGAGTCATAATAACTTAATGTTGAAAAATCCTTTTGTAGAATCATGGAGTTTTTAGGATTCTGAATGGACAACTAACAAAATAAATAAAAAAAAGTTTTTTGAGGTGCCTAGGTGTTATTTTATGTTAATTAAATGGAAATAAATATATTAAATTATGTTTATAAACATTGATTGATGTAAATATTATTTACTATAGGAAATGAAAGTAAAAATCTATGATCTAAAGTAAAATTATGAGATACCCCATATGTATGGATGATTATAATCAAAATCTAGAAAATTATGTTGAGTCAATCATAAGAATATCCCACATGAGTAGTTGAAATTAAATAATGTTAATTTTGATGGAGAACCCCAAAGTCACATGAATCACAATGAAAGAATATTTGAAGAACTAAAAGATACAAAAGATTTATTTGAGGAAAAGGAAGAAACAGAAGGGTCATATTGATTAAATTTGAAGAAAATTTTATTGAATATTCTAGAATTAATTTTATTTTAAGTGAAATCACAAATTATAATGAAGCTAAGGTAAACATTAAAAGAACAATATTTTTGGATGGATAGTTTTTTATTTATTATATGATTTGAGGATGAGTTGATGTTAATTTATGTCATGATTTGAAGGATTTTTAATAATATAAACCCCCAATAATATTATATCATATCAAAGGAAGTCAATTAATGAGATAGTTGTAATTTTAAATTAAATCCCATACATTTCCAATATATATCAAAGGTAGATGGACTGTATAATTAGGGGAGACACATTGGATGATTATGATTAATGGATGCATTGATATAGATTTTGAATATAATAGAGATTTAGAAACCAAAAAATAAATTTAATATGATGATCGAAAGCATAATATTTTTGGATAAAAGTTAATGTAACTAAGTATACAGTTAACTTATCTAGATCTAGAAGAGTTGAAGTAAGGATGCCTAACTAACAGCAAGAACAAATTTTTTGAGTTTTCATACACATATTTAAAAGGAAGTGAGAGCTCCAAGATAACATTTTCCCTAATATAGGATAGTTCCAACATGTATTAAAATTACAATGGATGATAAAGAGGTAGTCAATGTTCCATCAATTAGGCTATCTAAGTATAATTATTGAATAATGTTTGTTTTAGTATAAAAATTCCCATATTTCAATCAAAATAGTGGATTAGGTTTTTGGGAGATAACTCAATAGTGGTACATAGTATAAAGTCCCTTTACATGTGTAATATAGTGTAGCAAGTGAATTAAAATAGTAATTTTCCAAAAAAAATAATGGATTAATATGATTATTATTGGATGAATATGTGAATTGATAGGAGTTGACATAATAAGGTGTTATTTATCATTTTGAGGTTTAACCATGTTAAAATAACTATTTTTGATTACTTTATGTTATATTAAAACTATAAATATGATGTTGTGTGGGCTCATACATATTATTGATACGTCATAACAAATAAAATAAGATTTATCTAGTTAATCTTAGGAATAATGTATGTTCAAATTAATCATTTTTTAACTGTTTGATTTACACCCCCTCTTGGGGTGATTTCAAAATCCACTAGGAATATCAATTGAAATCATAGGTATAGTTACTCATTATTTTATCTTCATGTTTTTTGTTCCTAGAAGTGTTTAACTATTTTTTTATGAATTGAATAATTCCAGAAGTTTAAGGAGTATATATTTTAGAAGATAATACATATAATCTAGTGAAAAATAAAATAGATGTTACCCCATAGATGTAGAAAATTTGAGGATTAATCCAAAAAATTTAATAAAATTTAGTAGAGTGAAGAAAAGATGAATTTTAAGCCCATAAAAATGCATATAAGGGTGTTACACTACAACCAGAAGTTAATGTAGGTCGTATGATTATCAAGAAATATTTATAAATTAATCCTATGTAATAATTTTGTTATATTACTAAAGAGTGTGTGTCTGTTGGTTCTGTTGAATACTTTTACTTTGAAATCATAAATTACCTAAAAAGACCCTATTTATGTCCACACATATATACATTAATTTTTCATGGGATTGTAGGAATAAAAATTAGAGCTAAAATAAGAACATGGAAAAAAGAGAACTCATTGATAATGAAGTTAAAATGATCTAAATATCTAAATAAAAATGATTATGTAATGAAAAAAAGGTATTACATTCTCAAGAAAAGTGTGACCTTGAAAAAGAATAATTACAATGAGGTTTTTTGAGAATTCGGTATCAAAGGATGTTTTTGTGGAAATTATACATGCACTAAAGGATACTCATAAATGAATTATGGATGTAATTAATAATAAATTGACGAATAAGGAAAATCAAATAATGAAACAACATATTACTTGGAAATAAGTGAGAATTATTCTCAAATAAAATATATTAAATGTAATGGTAGAATTTGAAGATAAATTAAATGTCCTATAAAATAAAAATATCCCATTAAATGTAAATTATCTCGAGAAGTATGTAGTATTGCGAAATATGAATACTACTTAACTATAATCTCTATAAGAAGATGAGAAAATAGGAATTGAAAAAATTAAATAATCAAAGAATTAAATCTTTATAGAATCAATATAGCATCAGTTAGGTGAATTTTTTTCCTCTTCCTATATGTTTATAAACTCGTTTAACCCATGTTTTGATCAATCAGTATACGCTAACTCCCATATTTTGAATAGTTTAGTGTGTATTTCATGATGATGTTGGGTGAAGAAAAGTGAGACACCCTATTATTATATAAAGGTGAAAATATGATTAAGGAAAGAGTTTCCCTAGGATTTCTGGATGAACAATGTCAATATTGTAGAGAAGGATGTTTTGGAAGAAGCCTACAATAGTAAAGATTAAATTTAATGGGAGGAACCATGGATTATTGGAATAGGATAGTTTTGTGGAATATTTAGGCACATGGATATCAACCAATCGCATAATATTCCAATTCATGGGAAAAAATAAGTCCAATATTAATGGGGGTGGAAATTAAAGGTAATAGAAATTGAAATATTTAAACCCAACCATCACATAAAAAGTTAAATATGTAGGCATCCAAGATATTTTAATTTCTTGATAGTTTATATAGATGTTGTGGAAGAAGTGTTCATGAATAGTGGTAGTTTAATTATAATATATACTAATATAAAAATACTAAGAGAAGGATTCCAAAAAAACTAAAGGAGAATAAATGAATAATATCGTATAGGTCTACTTTGGTGTGTGAACAATCAGAATTTATAAGGAAGGTTTCAACTAAGAAGAATAATTTAGAAAATGTCATGACCAGAAATGATGCTAATTATGTGGAATAAAAGGCCACATCATATATAATTATAAAATATTGATGAATTTTCATGTTAATGGTTGAAATATCATGATATAAAGATAGTGAATTTGATAGTGGAATAATAATATTTTAATGGTGGATATGTTATCCCACAATTTTATTATACAAACACATCATTACATGAAACAAAATGTAGTATCTTTTAAAGTTATGTTTCATGGAATTTGTATAAATAATACATGGAAACATAAAATATCATTCTATATAAATTTAAATACTTCTCCATGGGTTTAAAAAATGTTAATTTTACTATATCTCATATCATGGTGGCATACATCAAAGAAAAGAGTTAAGCATGAATACCTAATGGAATAAATAAGTGAGACATAATGCATGTGATCACGATACATAATAAAAAGAACCCATGGAATAAAAATGAGGAACTAGTAAGAAGAAAATCATAATATTATGAACATGAATCATGACATAGAAATGTTTCTAAACCATTTAAATTAGGAATTTATAAGGATATCACCATAGTTTATCACCAAGGTGTCACAATTAGAAATTATAAATATTATTCACCAAGGTATCGTAAAACATGCCATATATAGAGATTAAACTCATTACCTAATGTATTGGGAGACTATCTGTGTTAAAACTAAATATTTATTAATTTCATGTGATCCAGATAGATCATAATAAATCATTTCATTAATAAACCATTGAAAATAAGTAATTGGTTTTTTTTAAAATCACGGTGTAAAAAAGTTTACAAAGACATGTTTATTACATCATTTAAAACCCAAAAGAAGGGAATACTGCTTTGATATATGTAGATAGATTAATAAATAAACTATTTCAATTCTAGAATACTATCGAGTGAAAATGAAGTGGTTTTGGTATTCAAAAAAAGAAAATTAATGATAATTTCTCAAGTTAAAGAGTGATTGAATTCTGTAGCATGATGGGTACAAAACATGGATTCAGGAAAGAATAAATGGGATGTAAAAAGTTTTTAAAATTGATAATAGTCTATTTTTAGAGTTAAGGTATAATTTAAATGGGAAAATTTTAATTGGTTTGAAGATTATTAATCATACAACAAATGGAATCTTGAATGGAAAATAGAAGTGAATATTTTCTTTAACATGAAGAGTTACTCTTAAAACCTGAGGATTGAAACCTTGTGGCCTTAGGGAGACCTTGTGATGACTCTGTGGGAGGATAAAACACCATAATATCATAGATTATGTATTAGGAGTGAATGGAATGAGAGAAATGGGTGGTTTTTTATAGAAAAAGTTGAGGAATTTTTTACTAATTTCAATATATAGGTCTTGGAAATATATGTTATAGATAATATAAAACCAATTCATTACCCATTTTTTCTCACAACTTGGTAAAATGGTGTATCCTTTTATGACCTATTATTTCACCAGAATCTAGCACTATTTTTTACACATATTTTGTAATGGAAAATTAAATGTTCCACAATGTAATGTTTTAAAAATGAAATTTTCTATTTTAGACTTTGGGAAGTCACTTATAATTTATGAAATTGATTAAAATATATTAAAATACATAAATTTAATAAAATAAAATATTTTTTGTCTTTTATTGTGGTAAATTATCTATAATGTAATTATGAAAAAAATTTAAGTCATAAAACATAATGAAAACCAAAAACGATATTTTTACTCTTCATGAAAAAATGGTTTTAAAAAATTCTAATATAAATACCCTAAAATAGTTTCAACATTGAAATTTCATATATAATGTTTTTTATTAGAATAATTACTGAAATTTTATGAATTCAACTTTAAAATATAAAAATTTTAATTTATTAAAAAAATATCAGTTTATAAGACTCAAACAAATTTTTGTCACTTAAAAAAAATTCTCCCTTGTCATTATAAAATTATTTTGTCATTTATAATTACATATGTGTGTTTTAAAAGAATATTTAATTAGAAACATATAATTTACAATACCTAAATATATTATAAAATTGATTATATTTTATAAAAAAAATAAATTAGTTTTATTTTTGTCCGAAAAATCATTTTATCAAATTAATCTCAATTAAACATATCTTTTATTAGTCCAAAATATTATTAAAATGTAATAATGGAATAATAATTTTATATATAAAATGGAAATTAATCATTAAGAATCTAATTCCTAGAAATGTTACAACTTATGACACATGCATATTCCCTAAGGGTAAGGCATGGGATGGTGGTAGTTTCAGGGTGTGGCTCAACTAACATCTATCGAGTGGTAATATCCACTAACCAAAACATTTCTAATAGTTGATTTTATTCATGATTTACATATTGAAAATCATATTGATATTGGTTATGGGTGAACTCTAGTAATGACACTTCCCTCACTTGTTTAGAAAAATGGGCATTATAAAACATAACTCTACTAGTTGAGGTTATCATTTTCATATTCTATCAATTATTATTACTCATTACTCTTTATATAGGATAATTATTACAGTAAAATTATCACCAATGTGTGTATTTTTCAATGGTAAAATAGTCCAATGGTTATAATAACCAACATTTATATAATCAGTCAAATCATAACGGTCAAATTTCCCTTTATATCCTATAAATAAAACACAATTATTTCACTAAATATTCACTAAAATCCCACTTGTGGTTATATTATCATTTCATAACAAATTAACTCATTGAATAATATTTTTTTTCATTTACATAGTATTAGTAGTGGGGGTGATGATTCTATAATATTGGGGCGATCCATATTTTCCCAAAGGAGCAATTCAATTATATATTTTTGTTTCGGATAGTAATGATTTGAATTGTAACTCTTTTCATAGAATACTAATGTAATGATCAATTTTTATGGGAGAAAATATTGTTGGTTTATCTATGTTTTTATTTTTATAATAATATTTATTCTATAGCACATATTTATCAAGGAACCCATTATAATTTAAAAATATGGGTTTGCTATATTAACCCCCTTAATAAATTTCATCCCTGAAATTTCTACTCATTCTCTCAGTTGCAAAAATGTGAGGGTAATTATGTCTCATCATATCATCTGGTTCCTAGGTTTATTATTCATTTTTATGGTTCCATAAACACACTTAGAAAAGGTGGGATGTCTTGTTGCATAAAACATTGTCTCTATAGTCTAAGATCTTTTCTGGAAGCTCCTTGTAAGAGGGGTCATGTTCTAGTTGTACCACCTTCAGATTAATTAAATATGATGAAGTATGTATATATTTCATCAAGAAATATATGTTGAATAAATACTAAACATGATCAATATTTTTTTGGATGTTATACCTTATATTAAACTTGTCCTATGAAATCAAGGATTTTAAAGGGGCTAACATACCATTGGATAAGATTCCCTTTCGTTCCAAAATACATGACTCTCTTCCTAGGTAATATTCAAGGGACAACATTTTATCCAATATAAAACATTTATTTGTTTCAATGGTTTTCATCATATCACTTATGAATAATTTGCAAAGAATCTATATGACGTTGGATGGCATGAAACTTTTCTTTCATCTCTTTCATAGGATCAATACATGTATATTTTTTTCACCAACCACATCTAAACAGGTGGAAGTTCTACATTTCTTGAAGATTAGATCTTCACATGAGTTAATTTGAATTCTAGAGTAGATTTTTTTTTTATTTTATGATAAATAAAAGAATGGTATTTTTTGACTTCAATCACCAATAAATTTCTTTGAGCATCATCATATCATGTCCTCAAGTGCCTGAATTTTCCTTTCATATTGACCATTAGATTTTTTGGGTGATAAGCCACACTAAAATTTAATTCAGTATTCAGAGAATATTGACGAATTACCCAGAATATTTAAGTGATCAGTGGACCATGATTTGAAATGGTATAATTTTATTCCCCATGAATCTTCACCACTACCTTTATTTATGTATTGGCATGTTTTTCAAGAGAAAAATCTCCCTGATATGCGATGAATTGGTATGTATTGATGAGTCGATCCACAATAACCTATATCACATTGTTTTCTTTTATATTTTCTTGGTATTTTAGTGATGTAGTATATTGTGATATTATCCCACACCCATGTTGGTATGGGTAGTGGTTCTAATACCCCTATATAAATTATTCACCCCACAAAAACTTTATGAAACACCAAACAACTTGCAGTGTAGTTGAAAATATTCATTATCATATTATCCCACAAATATTGGCCACGAAGGTCCCTATAAATTTTATTGCTTCTATGATGTATATAGAAAGTAGATATGAGGTTAATTCATCAAATCCTTCATTAAATTTGGGATATATGGGACACACAACCTTGTATGATATTTTAGTACATCTTCTTGATCAATATTGAACTCAGAAAAAAAAAACCCATACATCAAAAAGAATATAAATTTTTGTGTATCAAATGATCTTATATTTGAGATATATTATTATTATCTATTAATTATTTTTTATAAATAATTTAGGATATGATTGACGATTCACATGCCCAACCTTTCTAGTTCATTGATCAATGGACCCGTTGAATCCTCATCATTGATAGCACAATAAGGTTTTTCATACTTAATGCATCAATAACTTTGTTGTCTCTTCCGGTTTGAAAATGAATTTAATATTCATCATATTTATGAGTATAAAACTGTCTCCTTTGTCACATGTCTAATTCATTTTTCATGAATACATTCTTCAAACTTTGGTGGTCTATTTATATATCACATTTCTCCCCATAATGATTTATCATCCATATCTTCAAAGATTAAATGATTGCATTAGACTCCTGGTCCTGTATAAGATAATTTTTCACATGAGGATTTAAATATTGAGAAAATAAAATACCACATTATATTTTTTCATGAGAACACTCCCAATACCTTCTTGAGATGCATCACTATAAATAAATAATCATTCATTGATAGTTGGTAGAGTTAACACAGGCACTATAAGCAATCTTTTATATAGTTCATGGAAACTTTCGTTGCATTCAATAGGCTAGATTATCTTAGGACCTATTCGAGTTAACTTGGACAGTGGATTATAATTATGAAAATTATTTTACAAAAACCTCCTATTATACCTTGATAAACCAAGTAAACTATGAATCTTAGTTGTTGTTGTCAGATGAGTGCACTCCTCTACAGCCTTTTCCATATAGGGCCATCTAATATAACATCATTGGTTACAAAGTGACAAATGAATTTTACATTTTGTCAAAATAAATTCAATTTTTTTAATTTTTTGTATATAAATTTCCTCAACATTTTCAATATAACCCTTCAATTATCCTCAAGATCATGGAAAATTTTGGAATATTAATGAATATCATTAGGAAAAATTTCAAATGTTTTTATGGAGTCCTTGAATAATGTATGTATCAAATCCATTAATATATATGGAGATATAGTCAAGACTATTGGAATAAAAATAAACTCATAATGCCTATATATTGTTTAGAAGGTATTATTTGAAATATCTTGTTTCTTCACCCTCAATTTTTGATACCTTGATCAGAGGTCAATCTTAGATAAGAATTAATTCCCACAAATCTGATCAAATAAATCACCAAACCAAGGGATATGGTACACGTTATTTAGTATGATCTCATTATGTTATCTATTATCAATGATAAACTTATTGGTCCATCTTTCTTCTTTACAAATAGAACACGTGATCCCTAAAGAGACAAAATTGGATGAATAAATAGCTTTAACAAAAGATCAGGAATTTGTTTTTTTAATTCCTATAACTCCATATTTTCCATTCTACATGGGGTCATTGATATCATCTTGAATATGCATATTAGTTCAATGGAGAATCCTACCACTCTTTCTAGAGTAGTTTTGGGTATCTCTCTGAAAAAAAATTGTATTTATGAAATAAGTGGGAATTTAAAATATTTATACTTTATATTCCTTCTCCATCATCAGCAATCATCCCCATAAATAAGGCTATGGATGTGATTCTAGGTGAAGATTACTCTAGGATATATATCCATTGAAAATAACTTGAGGATTTCCATTAAACAATACTGAAATTTACTTAAATCTTCATTTTATCATTTCATTATACATTGAGAGATAATCTATCCCCATTATATTGTCAAATTCCACCATGGAAATGACTATAATACTAGTAATGAGATTGTACTCTCCAAAATACTAGTGTTTTTGTACACTATTTATACTAGGATAATAACTATAGGAATATTGACTCATAAATCAACTTATAAAGGACTAGGGATTGATTCTACATTCTTTGGAAAGATGAAATAAAATACAAAATGTGTAGAAATAGAATCAAGCCACGTATTTGATAGCTTGGAGATAACAATTAGTGTACCTTTTATTACAGTATTTGGTTCCTATACTTCAACCATTGTGATATCAAATACACATTCTTTCTCCTTTGGAATATGTTGAGGTTAATAGTGGTTTAACTCTATGTACATATGATTTACAAATTGATTAGATAAGTGACCCAGTTATCCAAACATGAAGCAATAAACTTCATGATAGACAAACACAATCTTCCAATTCTCATCTGTGTTGAGAAGTTGGGGATTCACCTCACCATGATTTTTCGGAGATATATTCTCATCTATTTTATTCTTATAGAACATTTAACTCCCTAGAAATCATGTCCTCAAATTATTATTCCCACATTTCATCCATGTGGGATGTTTTCCTTTCGTTCCATATCTTTAATAAATTAGAATCATTCCTTGATTTCGGAACCCTTACGCTCTTCCTTTCTTTCAAACTATTAGAAAACATCATCTCAAAAATATTCATTCAACCTTTATATAATTCCATGATATCTATAGATATATTTTATAGTCTTGATAATTACATTTCTGCTGCAAATGTGATCTTAGTCCACTGAATAATCATTCAACCGTTACATTAGGATCTTTAAGAATGATAGAGGTGTATCGATGAATTCGAAAAATGTTCATCTCATAGGTTCCCACCAATTCCTTTCCCTGATTACTTATATGTAGTAATTAATTATCCATTTTTATTCTCATAAAATGAGGAAAATATTTATTGGAAATGATTTCTTTGAACACTTCCCATTACATAGCATCAATGCCTTTTCTTGTATTCATGTTTACAATTAGTGTCCACCACTGATCAACCTCTCATTCTAAGTGGTATATTTCTAGGTTGGATTTTTCTTTCCCTGGTCAACAAAATACAACGATTATATTTTCCATTATGGTAATCCAATTTTCAATAGTCAATGAGTTGATAGATCAGTTAAAAGAGGGTGTTCAGTGATGTATAATGTACTCAATTATATATTGTTCCCTTCATGTCAATATAGTTTATCAGATAGATTCAAGTTATTATTAATAACTCAATATAGATGATTTATCACCCTCATTATGTTTTCTATAACATCCCGACCATAATTAGTTACTGAGTATTTTTACTTTATTACAGTCTAATTAATTAAGCGACCCAGGGTGCATGCCTGCGCACCTCACTACGGGTCCCAGACAGCTTTATATTTAATTTAAATTATTGCATACGTTTCATGAAAAATGTCATATCACGCTTAGGTGTGGTGTTAGTATTTTAAATAATTAATTTAGTACTGGAAAATTGTAATAATTGATTTAATGAAGATTTAAAAAAAATATGGAAAAAATAAAAATAAATTCTCAAATAAAATAAATAGGGGGTGACAGGAAAAATGAAAATAATTAAAATGGTGGGATTCCCGTTTTTAATTATTTTTATTATTTTACTTCCCATTCTATTGTTTTATTTTATATTTTTCTTTTATTTCTGTTTTTTTGTTATCTTTTATTTTTCTCTATTTTCTCTTTTATTTTTTTCTTTTCTATCATTTCTTTTTTCCCTCTCCTCTCTCCCTCTCTCACTCACCTCGTCACACCCGTCAATCCCATCACACTAACTAGCATCCCCTTCAGAAGGCCGCTGTTCCTACGTCTCATATATGATTCCTTCGCTATTTTGGCACGAAGTAAACCTTAGGGAAAGAATAACGTTTTGCAAGTGGAATCGTTTGATTCTGTTGAGTATTCTTTGTGAAATTTTTCGTAGAAGATTCTTACCCAATTTTGGGGTTTTTCAAAAATCTTTCATCTTCATCCACTTTAGGTCAAATAAAAGTATACCATGGATCATAGAGTCATCTATGACTAAAAGGTACAGTGCCTACTCTCTTTCCCTCCATTTTGTTTCAATTTATATTAAAGGCATCGCTGTTCCATTTGTTAGTGCCTAGAGTCTTTGTGAAATTTTACCAATATTAATTACTTTAATAGTTAGGTATAGTTGTTGAAGCCATAATAATCTTAAATTAATTCGTTTGAATGGTTGAAACAAGATCATAATTCCCTTTGGTTGTGCCGACATAGTCGGCGTATTTTTCTATTAGCCAAGTTATTAATATAATTAGTTGCGGGTATTATGTAGCCCCTTTTTATAGTTTTTTAAATTAAATGAATAGTTGTTTGAATTATTACAACAAAGTTGGAAAACCCTTTGGTTGTGTAGACATGATCAGTATATTCTGTCATTATACGAGTTTATTTTTTTATAAATTGCATCTGTTGTAAAGAAACTTCTTATTGAAATTAAATTAAATAAATAGTTTCTCGAACATGAACTTCAATTGATGGATCATTGGAACTTATTTGGATGAATTGTTTATTATTTAAATTTTCATTATCTACTAAGGTTGATATCATATGTATATTTCCATGAAATATTTTGTGTTTTACTGTTAAATTTATGCCTTGTGATGCACAGGTGTATATGGTTAGTTTTCAAGCTGTGACTTTACAGACTGATTATGTCATATCTGCTACTATGAAAAATTTAATTAAATTCCGGGTATGGAAAGGTGGCAGGTTTCATATTAAGTGCCACACTTTTTTTTAAAGAAGGAGGAGGTTGTGCCTCATTTATTAGAAAGAAATCAAAATAGAGTAACAAAAAGAGTATAGGAAAAAAGGAAAAACCCAAGGTAAAAGACTATTTACCTATCTTTTTCATCTGTCTATCACTTAGCATTCTCTCTTATTCTTCAATTGCTTTCCATTCCTCCCTTCCACAACCCCGAACCCGACCTCTTGATCTTACTCTACATGAAGTAAGGGCTTGAAGTCTTTTTAAAAGTGTCTCAGCATCAATGATGTCAAAATAAAAGCTGTCATCTTGATCTTTGCCTTTACTAAGAGAAGCATCTCCCTTTGTTGCAGTAGCTAGGGCGAGGATCTCCTGAGTATCATCAGGAGAGCCCTGTGTGGTAACCTGCATCTCAGTGGCATCATCAATATGTTGACCAATGGAAGGATTTTTCTTACCTGTTACAATCACAATTTTATACATTTCCTTCTTGTAAGAAACAAGCTGAAAGCCCTCATTATCCACAACGGGTTTTGAAGAAGCATGAGATGGTTTAGAAATGACTAGAGGGTCAGATTTCAAAATTTTCTTACCCTTTTGTACACTCATAGATACCATCCTATCATTATGTGGATGGTCAACTTTTTCTTGAATGTCATCTTTAGTCACATGGTCAGCTCTTTGAATTTTCTGTAGATCAGTACATTCTCCTTGATTGATAGTATGAACATTTTTCAAGTTCGCCTCTTTGGGAAAGATGGAAGCCCAAGAATTTGACTTATTCTCAGAAGTAGATGCATAGATATTACGTGTGGTACATGACCGAACACCCTTCTCATCAAAGGATGGATTGACAACATCCTTAGGAATATACCCCATCACTTTGTTCTTATCAGGAGAAATGTCATGTCCATCCTCACCCTTATAATAATTCTCCCAAACATGTGTACCTTTATTCTTTTTAGGACAGCTGCTCATGTCATGTCCATGTGAAGAGAAATAGGTGCAAACTGTTGAGCACCTACGTGTAGAAAATTCATGACCTATAATGTTACAGTCTTTGTTGAATTTTTTAATTTGTTCATAAATGATCTTCAACTCAATATTTTCATCATCAGTTGCAAGCATAACCTTATCCACTAGGGTTGATTCCAATTAGACCTAAACAAAAAACTGGGAATATTGACCAAATCGATCCACTTTCATTTCATTGTCAATTTGGATAGGAATTCCAATTGACAGAGCAATGTCGTATAAAAATTTTGGGGTGCCAAAAAATCCAATTCAACCCATACACTCTTACCCAAGATTGTGTGGTGGTGTTACCAACCTGAAAAGGATTGAATTTTTTATCCCATTCACGAAGGTGAACAATCCCTGGTTTGAGAGCGATGGATCCAAAATTCCAAGATGAGACATTCATTTCTTCCAAGGGGAAGAGCATATGAAAACATCCTTGTCCAAGTGAGACACATTTCCAGGATGAAAATCCCCAAATAGATGAAATACACTTCTTCAATTCATCAATTTTTAAGGGCTGAGAGCCTTTAGGTACAAATAATCGAGTAATAATTGAGAATTCTCCCATTTTAAGCCACTCAAAAATAGCTTCAGGGTCAACTTTAATGTGAGAAATGCTCCCCTTTCTTCGGATAGAAGAGTCAGGTACACCATTGAAGGAAGAAAAGGATGGATTCAAAGAAATCCCATCACCATGGACTTGCCTCAACTACTTCTGGTTCTCAAGCCCTGCTGTAGTACCAAAGTCCATCTTCATTTGACCTGCATCAATACAAACAGCCAATGAAGTCTTCTGTAAAGAGTCCTTAGCTCTAGGTTCCAACGAAACTGCCCCATATAGCCTTGAAGCGGAACATTGCTTGCTCAAAGCCACCAACCAAGCAGACACATGACGCCGAGTTGCAAACACAGCCTTCGAGAACGTTGTTCCAGCAAAAGCATCAACGGACGCCGCTGCTATATTCTGCTCAACCACAGATCAAAGATGAGCCAATCCACCATTATTTTCCTTGAGATCACTGTCATCATGACCCGCATCTTCGTATGCCATCGCCACATGCAGTTCAACTATAGAAAGCAGAGCCAAATCCCCACCGTTCGTCGTCGCGAGCTCACCGTCGACAGTGCCACCCGCAACCTCAGACGGTGTTGCAGATCTAGTGATTCCTGCTCTAAAAAAAGATTGAATGTCGAATCGACCAGGGGGGAAATCACTCCCCACCATTGAAACCTGAGGGCCACACATAGATTCTCTGTTCTGGACGGGTTACCTCTATGTGACGAAGAGCGGTGTAGTTGGCTTTTCCAGACCGAGACTTTCCTGGATATTGTAATACATTTGAGTGATACCTGTTCCAAAAAGGGCCATCGGGATGGATCAGTTGGCAATGTGGCTAAGCCAGCATCAGATGACACTTGACCCATTTTTGCGAGATTAGGACAGACTCAGTGTTAAGCAATGCCTCGGGCGATACTTGGTCTTTCTAAGGATTTCCTTGGATGGGCTCAGTGGCATTTGATAAATCGACAAATGTTCCGTAGTGATACATTGATGATGTTATCATACTCGAACTCTCATCTTGAACCTTAAATAATGACACACATTAGGTTTATGTTATTTCTAACTGAGTCTATTGAGAATGTGGTATTTCCTCTGATATGTGGAAGTGTGCCTGGTTAACACAGGACTTGAACCGCAAGTTAAAGCAGAATATTGGATTATACATTTTCCTGGTTTTACTTTGATTTTAGTGTTATATATATATATATATATGCATCTTCTATCATTTCATCTAATAGGTACCCTTTCAGACTACCATCTTAGGCTGAAGCAAGTTACTCGGCATAGGTGCCTTTTGGGACAGGGGCCGACTTATTTATTTCATTTCACTACAATTAATTTATTTGAAATGGTTATGTAATGGTACACTGAATATTTATTATCACACAAATGGAATGGTTTAGACACCATGGGTTCCAACCTACTAGGATTTTATGTCACACCCTGCTCGAGCGTCGTCGAAACCTGAGTAGATTAGATGCTCATAGGTATTGACAAGGGGAAGCGTGCTCCTTCTGATGCTTGACTATTCATTACTGCTTAGGATGAAGACTGGGGAAGAGGATCGGTCCTTTCACGTGATATAGTGGATGCTTTTTTCTTTTATTTTAGTAGAATGTGTGTTTGAGTTCTATTTTCCATAATTTTAGTTTAGACTCATATCATGGGATGACACTCTTTTGTGAGTTTCTGCCATTGGTTTTTATTATTCAGTTGAATTATTTACATTGCTTCTGCAACAGTTTATTTATTCACATGCTTCTTATAGCTATTATTTGTATTTTTTTACTTCTTTTGTGATATTATATGTTACATATGAGGTCATAGTCTCCCCCACAGACAAAAAATTTCCCTCATTTCTAGTAGGAAGCCTCTGGAGCTCGAGGAGATGAGCTTGAGGTTATGTGATGCACTGGTATGACCACCGTCTTAGAGGTGAGCAGGGTCTGGACATTACAATGTGGTATCATAGGTTATTTTTCTTTTTGTCTTACTATTTGGGTTAGATAGGTGACCAGTATATAGGTATTTTGGATGTACTATTTGCTTGGATGTAGCTAACCAATGTACAAGGGAAAACCCAAATTTATGGGTTGAGATTGCAGATATTGATTATTGAAGTTACTGTTGATATGATTTCACCATTGGGTGACTCACTTGTATTGTGTTGTTATTGTGATGGTATTGTTGAGATGATGGTTTTACCATTGCAACCCGATGATAAGAGAGAATAATTTTCCATGCATCATAATAGGCACTATAGGATTGAAATTTCATGCATATTTCCATCCCATATCTACTTTAACCCTGCATTTTCATATTTTCATGTGAGTGTTGTTGTACCTAGTGGTAAAATTTTGAAATGATGGTCTGTTGAATATACTGTTGTGATAATCTAGTAGATATTATCCTAACCTAACCGAGGAGTGGAATATAGAACTTGTTTAGTAATTCCATTGAGTTGGGAAGTCTGTATATCCAGGAAATTGTGCGACTTCATGGTGTACCTTGTTCTATTGTCTCAGACCAGGATGCCCATTTTACTTCACGGTTCTAGAAAGGGTTGCAAAAGGAACTGGGCTCATAGGTACTTCTGAGTACTGCATATCACCCCCAGACCGATAGGCAATCCGAGAGAGAAATACGAGTGTTAGAGGATATTTTACGGGCTTGTATCCTTGATATTATAGGTTCTGGGGAGAATCATTTTCCTCTTGTCTTTTTTACTTATTATAAAAGCTTCCAAAAGACAATCCAAATGGATCCGTATGAGGCTCTCTTGGAAGATCGTGTCGTTCCCCTTTATGCTGGCTCAAAGAAGTTGAGGCAGCTCTGTTGGGTCCTCATCTCATTTAGGAGACTTTTGAAAAAGTTCATTTGATTAAGAAGTGTATGACTACAACTCAGTCCAGGAAAAAGCCTTATACCGATCGTCACTGCATACATCTAGAGTTCTAAGTGGGACATCGAGTCTTTCTGGGTGTTTTTCTAAGGATGGTTCACCGGAGGATCAAGAGATAGGAGAAGTTATCACTGAGATACGTCGGGACACTCAAGATAGTGGACAAAGTTAGATCTGTAGCCTATCGGTTACAACTACCTTAGAGGTATTGTTCCATGCATGAGGTTTTCCATGTATATCATCTTTGACAATATCATTTAGACTAGTCTCATTATTTTGAACCTAATGACATCAAGCTTGATGCTGATTCATCCTTTGTGTAGCATTAAATCCATATCATCGACTATATCATGAATGTCCTCCAAGGAAATTCGGTCCCACTAGTCCGTGTGTTGTGGCAACACAGACGCGTTCAAGACCAGACTTGGGAGTGAGATACGGATGTACATGCGCAGTGGACGAAACTCTTCTTGGGCGACTTTACCCTACCATCAGAAGGGAAACTCGGGGACGATTTTTCTTAAGGAATGGAGGTTGTAACAACCCTTCCTTAATCAAGTACGAACCGTTTTTACTTTATACCAGTATAATTAATTAATCCACCGGGGTGTGCGAATGTGCACCTCCCTACGGGTCCCGAGCCACTTTTTTAAATTTAAATAATTGCAGACATTTCATGAAAATTGTCACGTCAATCTTTGGCATGGTGTTCAGGTTTTAAATAACTAATTATGGATTAGAAATGAGTAATAAGAGATTTAAAAAAGATTTAAAGGAATGAAATAAAGGATAAAAATAAATTCTGAACTAAAATAAGGAGGGGGTTATGGGCAAAATGAAAATAATTAAAATGGGGGATTCCCATTTTAATTATTTTAATTTTTTTAATTTACATTAATTTGTTTTATTTTATATTTTTCTTTTATTTAATTTTTCTTTATCTTTTATTTTTCTCTTGTTCTAATTTTCTTTTCTTTTTCATTCTTTTATCTATTTGCCTTGTCCTCATCTCTCTCCCTCTCAAAACTCATCGCGTCGCACCCCTCCATCCTATCACACTAACCAACAGCCCCATCAGAAGGTCGCTGCTCCTCCATCCAGTGTCTGATTCCTTCTCCGTCTGGTGTTCTGTAAACCTTAGGGAAAGGCTAACGTTGTGCAAGTAGAATAATTCCATTCTGTTGAGTATTCTGTGCACAGTTCTCCACATAAGTATCTTTCCCCATTTTTGGGTTTTTCTAAAATCCTTCATTTGCATCCGTTTTATACTAAATCCATGTCTACCGAGGATGTTAGAGTAATCTAAGACTAGAAGGTAGGGTTCCTACTCGCTTTCCCTCTATTTCGTTGTGATCTATAAGAAAGATCCATTGTGCCGTTAGTCGGGGCCTATCGGCTTTTTTCAATTTTACCCATCTTATTTAAATTAATGGTTATATTTAATTGTTACAGCCTTAGTCATATTAAATTTATTTGTTCAAATGGTTGCAACAAGATCGGACACCCCTTTGGGTGTGCTGACATAGTCAGCGTATTATTTCCGTTGTCGGGTTATTAATTTTTTTAGATACTGGTATTGCTCAGCCCATTTTTATTGTTTTTAAATTAAATGAATAGTTATTTGAATTATTCCAACCAAGATGGACACCCCTTTGGGCATGCAGACACGATCGGTGTATTCTATCATTATCAAAGTTTATTGTCTGATTAATTTCATTTGTTTCAAAGAAACTTTTTATAGTAATTAAAAAAAACAAATTGTTGCTTGAACATGAACTACAATTGTTGGATAATTGGAACTTGTTTTTCTAAAATATTTTTTATTTAAAGATGCATTATCTACTAAAGATGATATGATATGTATATTGTCTTGCATGTTGTTGCGTTGTACTACTAAATTTATGCCTTGTGATGAACGGGAGTATCTGGTTAGTTTTCAAGTTGTGACTTTAGATGCTGATTATATCATATCTACTGCAATGAAAACATCAGTTTCATTCAGGGCGGGGAAAAGATGTGGGTCCCATATTAAGGGTCATTCGTATATCATCTGTTCCATACTGGTTACATATATGTGTTGGGGGAGGTGTCGTTGGATTAGAAGGACCGGGAATTCCCCGGACATTGTAATAATTTTGAGTGATACCAGTTCCAAAAAGGGACCATCAGGACGGATCTGTTAGCATTGTGGCTAAGCCAACCTTAAATGACACTTGAACCCTTTTTGTGAGATAAAGAACAACTTAGGGTATATCCATGCCTTGGGCCATAATTGGTCCTTTGAAATACATCCTTGAATGAGCTCTGTGGCATTGGATAAATTGACGGATGTTCCATAAATATACCTTTAAAATGGGATCAGACTCCCACTCTCATCTTGCACATTAAATAATGATGCACGTAAGGTTTGTGTTATTACTAATTGAGTCTATTAAGAATTGATATATTTCCCCTGATATGTGGAAGTTTTCCTGTTTGAAACTGGGCATGAATCCCTAGTTAAATCACAAGCTTGGGGTATACTTTTTTATGGTTTCACCTTGTTTTCTAGGTTATATATATATGCGTGTTCATGCATTTCTACTGACAGGTGCCCTTTTAGACTACCAGCTTAGGGTAAAGATGGTGACCAAGCACATGTGCATTTTGGGACCCAGGCTGACTTATTTATTTCATTGTCGTGCAATTAATTTATTTGAAATATTTATGTAATGTCACAATGCATTTATATTTTTTCATGAAATGGAATGGTTTAGACAGCATGGGTGCTGGCCTTATGGGATTTTATCTCACACCCTTCTCTTGTGTCGATGACACACGAGTAGATTACATGCTCACAGGTATTGACCAGGGGAAGTGTGCTGCTTTGGATGATTGACTATTCATTACTTCTCTAGAAGGAGACTGGGGTAGAGGTGCGGGCCTTTCTCGCGATGCAGTGGCTTATTGGATCTTTTCTTTTAGTTGACTATGTGTTTGAGTTCTATTTTCCGTACATTCAGTTCATACTCAGATCCTGGCATGATACTATTTTGTGAGTTTCCGCACTTGGTTTTTATTATTCAGTTGGATTATTTACATTGATTCTACTGCAGTTAATTTATTCACATGCTTCCGATTGTTATTATTATTTTTACTTACGCTATGATATTATCAGTTACCTATGAGAGCATATTCTCCCCCATAGACACAAAAAGGGCCCTCACTGCTATCCGATAGCCTCTAGTGTTTGGGGAGATGCAGTTGAGGTTATGTGGCACACCGGTCCGACCACCGTCTTATATGGGAGCCGGGTCAGGACATTAAATTTTCCATTCAATCATAGATCAGAAGGCCCTCAATGTATCATTCATTTCACTCATCATTTATGTTTTCCCTAATTACCTACCTTTTTCTTGAAATAAGAAAACCGTAGTGGGAAATTTGTTAATTTTAGGAATCTAATAATTCCAAAGAGACATTATTTATTAAAAAATAATGCTTAAATATTATATTAAATTCCTCTAATAAAAATTATATTTTCTATACATTCATTATAAAAGTTCAAAAAATATATTAGTTAACCAAACTTGTCCTTTGATAGTGTAAAATGATGTGTGAATCAAAACCCATTATCTTGTACCAGTTCCTGATCGATTATAGCTCAATGTGGTGTTTTTAGGTGTTACCCCTAAAAAAATATAGGCCATAGAGACATCCACTTATAGTATCTATACATGGGTTTATTTTATTGGAAACCACTTATTTAATACTTGAAAAAATTTGTTTTTTTCTTATATTTGGGCTTATTACTGTGGTTCATTATAAATATTTCAAGTCATAATTTCTACAAATAACCTAACTATACTCTGATACCGACTAATAAATTCAGCCATTTTATTACATAAACATTCAATTTCATGAAAAAACAAGATCTTTTAATGTATAATTTATGAAAATTAGGTACATAATACACAAAAATATAAAAAATCATCAGAACCCACTTGAAAAACATCTACTTGGGTTTATCCTAGTTTACTTTTACTAAATTTCAAATCATGGTGTCATACATCAATGGAATAGAATGACCATAAACCCTAGTATGCGAATAATAAAGGAAGACATAGATAATGTGATCCCAAGACATGTCAATAAGAACACGAGGCATGAAAATATGTTATATCATAATATTAAAAACATGAATAATAACATAGAAATATAGCTATAATCATTAAATGATATATTCATAAGAATATCACCACAGTCTATCACAATGGATTCACCAATCAAAATTACCATTTTTATTCACTAAGTTATCGTTAAACATACTATCTCAATATATTAAACTATTTTCCCAATTCATTGGGGATCTATAAAAAAACACCCTTCATATGCCTTTAATTCATTTGTCCTACAAAGATCATAAAAAATCATTTCACTAATTACCCCTAAAGAATATAGAATTGGTTTCTTATCAGAATCATTTCAAACAGTAGGGATAAGATATGACCATTACATAATTTTAGAAAAAAAATGGAATATGGGTTTAATATATTTAAATCCATGAATCAATAAATAATTTTACATTTACATTAATAACCATTTAAAATGAAGAAATTTAAGCATTAAAAAAAGAAAATAATGATAATTTCATAAGATAAAGGGAAAAATAAATTCATCATCATGATAAGTATAAATCATGGATTAATGAAAGGAATAATGATAGTAGAAAATGAACTAACATTTATAAAAGAAAATTATTATATAAAATGAATAGTGTATAGTGAAAAAATTATTTTTTGGGAATTATAAAACATAACAGAAAAGAAAATTTGAATGGAAAAGAGATGTAATTATTACCCTTACCTTGGTATATTACTTCTAAAATAAATGTATTTAAACCTTTGAGATTGAGGACACATTAAGGGGACTCCATGGGATGATTAATAACCACAAAATCATAGAGGACATATTTAGAGTGATGGGGAATAGTGAAATGGGTGGGTATTTATAGAAGAAGGGGAGGAATTGTTTTCTAATTTCCATATATAGGCCTTGGAAATCATGGTTGTGGAAAATAAAAACCCATTGAGATACATTTATTTTCTCATGGATTTTTAAATTTGAGTAATATTTTATGATATTTTTTCCAGAAATGGAAATCAATTTTTTATAGTACTTTTGGAATGGAAAAGTAAATCTTCTACAACGTAATGTTTTTAAAATTAAAAATTTCTATTTTAGACTTTGGAATGTCACTTAGAATTTTGGAAAGTGATTAAAATATATTAAAATATCTAATATTTAAAATGTAACATATTTTATGTCATTGATTATCATTAATTAATTATTTAACTATTATGACATAAATATGAAGTCATAAAACATATCAAAAACTGAAAACTGTATTTTTTTTTATTCAGGGAAAAATAATGTTTTTTAGAAAATTTTCATAACTTCAACCTAACCAAATTTTGATGTTCATATTTATAATATAATGATTTCTATCAGAATAATTCTATATATATTTTAATTTTATATTTTAAATATAAAAATACTTACTTATTTAAAAAAAAGAATTTTTTAAGACGTATTTATATTAACAACACTTCTAAAAATTTTCCTAGACCATTATAATGTTATTTTATTATTTATAATTAAATAATAGTTTTTTCAAATAATATTTATTTTAAAAATATTAATTAGAGTAATTGATTCTATTATAATTGGTTATATATTTTCTAGAATCCCAAAAAAGAAATTTATTAAATTTTCCTCAATCAAACATATAGTTTATTAATAAACACAATTATTAAAATGGGATTGATGGAATAATTATATTATTTATAAAAAAAATTAATTTAGAAACTAAGACCTAGACATGTAACCCCTTATTATACCAATTTATTCCCTGATTATTAGTTGTGTGATGGTGGTAGTTTAATGGTGCGACACAACATAAATCATCAGAGTGATAATAAATACAAACATGAAATTATCTGATAAGATATTTCTTTCAAGAATAAACTATTGAAACTCATATTCAGATTGGGAAAGTAAAAACCCTAGTGATTCTAAATCTCTACCTTATTTTTAATAATAGGCTTCAAACAAAAAGAGTCTACTATTTGGGGCCATCATTTCTCATTATTGCATCAATTATATTTAGTCAATAGTATTTATAAGCAGTAATTATAATGGGAAAACTATAACCAATGGGTATAGTGTCAAATATTCAAATTGACCAAAAATGTTATTGAGCTACGATAGTATTTGATCAAATATCATATAATCAGTCAAATACCAATTTTCAAATCTCCCTTTATACCCTTTAAATACTAGTACATTATGTCACTCGGTATACATTACTATTCCCCTGGAGGTTATATGTGAAATTCCTAACATGTTGATTGGTTTATAAAAATTTTGTTTCATTTCTATAGTGTTTTCCATGAGTGAAATTATTGTAGAATAATGGGAGGATCTATATTTACCAATTTTAGAAATCATAATTTATGTGTGTTTTTCATTCGAAATATTTGGCATTTTAGTTTCTTTCATAGAAGATTAATATTATAATCCTTGATTATGTGATAAAATTCGGTTGGTTTCTCTATATTTATTATGTGTATAATATTATTTAATATGTAATACACATTTTTAGTAAACAAATATCATTTAAAAATCCATGTTCATTAAAACAGAGGATATATTCGAATAAGAAGTTGAAGTACACTAGAAGTTATAAAAGAAGAGTAAATTTCTAAAATATTAGAAGATACTTGGAAGGTGTAAATTTGACAACCACAATCCAAAAAATTTCATTATACGGGCACATATATTGGAGATATTGGGGAAAAAATAAATATTCATCACAAGGAATAAATGCTTCCATGAATGAGAATTATCAGTAGAATAATAAAGATAAATATGTTCCAAAATATTTTCTAGTTATTTATCTAGAAATGTTTGAGGAATCAATGAGATTAAAAGTGTAATAAAAAAAGAATTCATATAACTTTAAAAAAATGTTATGTGGAATAGTCTAAAAAAATAGAATAAATATAGAAAAATGGAGAAACTTATTCCACCCAAGAAGATTAATTCTTGGAAATTTATGGTTTATAAAATAATGGAAAATGAATATAATGTGAAGAGGGTTTCCTCATTGAGAGATATTTGTCATAAATGTTTCTCTAATTAAAGACAATAAGAGATCCACTACACTCCCTCATATATTTCAAAGATGAAAAATCAAATGAGAAATTTGAAGGAATGTAATTCTAGGGGTTCCCTAAAATGAAACTGAAGTACCTATAAGATGAATCTCAATAAGATATTAATGAAAATTCACGTACTAAAAATTTTATGAATCAGTGGAACTATCATCCATGTGGTACATTGAATATAGTTTCCAGTTTTTATATGAAATCTAAATTTAAATACAATAGGGGTAACTTGGACAATTAAAGACAAAGAATGATATATCATAAGAAGTGGAATAATTTTTTTATTCTTTATTTTATTTGTTATATTTATTGAGATTCATGTATGAAATTATGGTGTATGAAAATATAATAAACGTAACCCAAAAAGAATAGTTTAAAAAAATTTAAGCACTTTTTATTTTTTAAGGGAATATTTAATGTATAGTTAATAACTTATGTCTTTCTTCATCAAACCTAGCTCACATATACATAGAGATTATTGACATAAAGATTAATTATATAGGAAATGTTATAAAATCCTTATCTAATGAAATTCAAGCTTATAATCAATTCAGAATGGGAGAATAAGTAATGTTTGAAGATAGTTTCCTCCCTCACCCAAGATTTCAATAGTGGTGATTCAAATTCAGATCATTAAGGGGGAGACAATATTGGTAAACTATCCCTTAAAATTAAATTTCATTGTATAATGAAAGACTAAATTTAATATAAATAATTGGGAGATAAATCTCATTAAATTTCAAGATAATTTTGCATTGAATGTAATTAAAAATAGTGATATTAATGTTACAATTTAATTATCATGATAACATTTTTTATGCTAATATTTTATTCCAAAGTCAATAAGTTATTTGAGGGGAATGGTTTCTATAATTTCCAGAACAATTCCCAAAAAAATCATATTTGGATAAAGGATCCAATAGAATAATAAACTATATATTTGTTTTTTCTACTTTTATTAGTTGATTAGATATAATTAAAATGTGTTAATACTCTGAATGGAAGGTGACATACATGATGAGTTTCTTTTCTAAAGTATAATTTTACATACAACGATTGAATAAAAAATCTTCATTGTGCTCATGACTAGTGTTTGACGATGAAGAATAAATGGGAACAATATTTGGAGTTGGTGATGTATGTTCTAGATGATGGGAATATTGAAGAACATAAATAAAATTTAGAATAATATTTAATATCTATAATGAATAAAATCATGAAGGAAAGAATGATGAAGATAATATATGAAGAAACTTAGATAATAGGAAGGACGAAATGAATTAAAGAATTGATAATGTCTCTATGATTCATTACAAAGGATAATATAGACAGTTTTTACAATAAATGTGGACAAGTCATAAAGTGAATCACCATTAGGAATTGTAAGGGACATAATATTATGAATCATTTTCTAGAATTTTGTTATGAAGATAATGTTGAGAAACTCGAAATACTAATGTATTTAGAAGTGTGGATGGAAATTATAGAAGGAGGGTTTGAAAGGAGGTTCGGGTAGAAGTCTCTGAAAAAACTATAGTTTTTAGAAGAAGAAATGAAAATGAAAAAAATAAATTTCATTCATAATAGTAACATTATTTTAGAATAAGACCAATAATGATACTATATAAGATGAATTTAAAGAGGCCATATATTTGGAAATTCAGGATCTATAGAGTGAATATTAGAGTTATGATGCTACTTTATAGAGCCTCATTAGATTAAATAATATAGCATCTGATTAATGATGATGTGAGAAGTGAAACTAATGGTAAATAATAAGAAATCAACAACATCCATTATACTAAAAAAAATTAGATGATGCAAATCCAATTTATTTTTTTTTAATTTATGTACAAATGAGAGGTCTAAATTAAGGGGTTCAGATAGATAAAATTTTAAAAACGTTAGAATATCAAAATATCGAATTGATGTTGATTCAATTTGAATAAGAAAATAAAATCCCTATTGAAATTTAATGAATGTGTGTCAGATATATCCCACTAGAATATCATGAATAATTATGAAGAAACATTCATAAAAATAATGGATGCTGAAGATTGATTTGGAAAAAAGGATAAACTGAAAGAACCATTTAGATAACATTGGAAATAATTTTCTAGAAAACAGTAGTAATACATTAAATTATAATAAATTCATACATTATGATGGTGTTTATTTGAACATTAAATTATAAATTTCCATAGAAGTATATATTTTGATTCATTGTGATATTTTAGGATAAGTTGAAGAAAATTGGTCACATGATTTGCAGGAGAACTAGAAATGTAAAATCATTATATATTTGGATGATTGTGAAGCTTGAAATTTTTTGAGATAGTGGGAATCTCAAGAATAATCTCACACATTCCACATTCATTTGATCAGAAGATCTCCAATATGGGGGGGGGACATTAATTGAGTATAAAAAAGAGAATAATTGAGTATAATTTATCATATCAAAGAGAGTATGATTATCATCACCTAATTCATTAATAATATTGCATGGATTAAATTACATGTAACACCCGAGACTTCTATGAGAAATATTTTTTTATGTTATATAAATCATCAAAGGAATCTTTCTCTACACGCAATCACGACCTTCCTCGATAGCGTGTGTAGTATGCAATACCGAGTTCCACTAAACAACTATATATTATTATAATATTATAAACTAGCTTTTATGAATATTATTAACTGAATTTTAAATTTTACAACATTATTATTCATCTTACACATTTTCTAGAACATGGTAAGAGAACAAAATAATTTTTTTTGGGTAAAATAAGTATTTATCAAAAATGCAGTTTTGCTGCCTTTTGATGGCGCACCCGCATTAAATCTAGTTTTTGACATGTTTATAAGTTCAATTTGACAAAATAAAATTATTATTTTGAATCAGGATATTAAAATTTACTTTGGATAAATTTAAGATATTTTTCTGATAACTTTCATATTTTGATGAATAGTAAAAATACGCTAATTTTTAATAAAAAACAACTTTTTTCATTGAGATAATTTATATGGTTAACTTATAATATTGAATGGTTTTAAAGTATAGATAGAATATATTTTTACAATTTAATATAATTTATTTCACTAGCATTAATTTCACATTGAATTCATAAGTAAAAAAATTTCAATCTTTGGCAATGTTTTAACTTCTAAAACCCATTTTCTTAACAACGAGATTTATTTTAAATTAATTACTGCAACTTATATGTTTTTAATTTTGAAAAATTGATTCCATATTCAGAATCAGTGGGTCCAAATTATGTTAATAGGTTACTTTATATTTTTGGGCATTATGAATAGTAACTACGGTAAATTTTATTTACCATAGTTAAAGGTAAATTGGGTAATTAAGGGTAAATATAAGATTATAAAATTACCCTAACACCTGAAGAAATCCTATTGGATGACTAACAGTCGTCCCATATCACCAAAGGGTCGGATTAGATTCATTTAATAGACTTTTTTCTAGGAAAATAATTTAATTATTATTAATACCAAAGAATGTGACAACATGTCACTTTCTTAAATCTTATAAGTATAATAATTTTACATTAGTGATAAACTTAATGAAACTTCGAACAAGAATAGTCTCCAGAAATATAATACAATTATATACATCATAGTAATTTATTTAGAATTTTTAGGGATTAAATAAGTATCATTAATTATGACACAATAGTGATGTTGAAATTATTTTATTAAATAAAATATCAAATAAATTGTTTTAAAAATATTAAAATAAATATTATATGAACTATTTAATGTGCTACTCTAATTTTATAGAAACATATTAAATTTTATGAATCTATTAAAGATTTTAGTTTGAACATATCTTCTGTATATATTTTATTTAAATTCAAATAAATGAATAGTGTCAAAATTGACACTATTGTTTTTTTTATAAAAATAACATATTATAAAAATGTTTAAAAATCACAAAAATATTTAAAAATTATAAATTAAAATTTTTATGGTCTAAAATTTCATTAAGTGTAAAATTATTGAAAATTCACAACACATATGTAATTATTTATAATAATTTTAAATTTAGAATATTATTACCACAAATAAAATTAAATTGATAAATAAGGATAAATCAAGTTTATAATGTTTTAAATAAATTCCTAACATTTATAAATGTTATTGGTTGAGAATATTACAACCCTATATCATCTAATATTCTGATATGAGTCATTTTGGAAGTTTTTATGTGGGGTTGGGATTTAATATAAACTAATATATCTTATATTTCCAAAGGTGCCCCTCTCCTCCCTTATAAAAGGGCACCGCCTCCCTCTCTTCCTCACACCACATTGAGCCTTCAAGCTCCACCAACCCCTGCCAATTTCTTCTCTCCACTTCCCTAGAGACATCATAGTGGTCCTGGTCTTCTTCAAAGACCAATTTTAGTTCCCTAAAAGGAGGTCTCAAAGAAGGGCTTCAAAGAAGAGGTAATCTCCATTACCGATTCTTTCATCTTTATTTATTCTTCAACTTCTTCTTCTTCTTTAGTTTTTTCATTATGAAGTAATAACATCAGTATCAATCATATACTGATATGTTATTATAAGTATGAAACAACCCTATTTCATCATCTATCCATCCTACGGAAAACAAAATCACCGCGCGTGCGTACGTAAGGAATACCGTCTCCACGCCGTGGTGTAATATATTTTCCACCACCACCTTACTTGGATGGGTATAATGGTGTAAATAATGACTATATATGATTATTGTAAATTGATATTGATTCTGAAATAGTATATATACACTCCAATATAATTCCACAATCATGGGAACGATATCATCACTCGTGCATACGTACGGAATACCGTCTCCACGATGTGATGCGACTCGTTCTACATGGTCTTCATTGAATAATGATTATATACATGAATTTAATGAATGAATATGATATATATTACACTAATACCATTCTGGAAATGAGGTATCTATAACCTAAAATTAAAAATAAGAATTTATTCGACAATACACGTATAAGAACAAAAACTAATAAACATCCGAATAACAAGTAGCAATGAAATATTACTAATAAGAAGCTAAGAATATGACCATTTATGATATAATAAAAATAATTATGATTCTATAATAAGTCAATAGAATTATTTAAATCATTATATAGGAGGTTCAGTCACTTACGAAGCAAATTGGACCTAAGGTAAGGGAAAATATCAGAATCTCATTTTATCCGAGATTGTTTATACTTTGGTATTTACTGGGGTGTATTTTATCATCCACATACATGTTTCCTCAATATTTAATATTATTTCAATCCACATACAATTGTTTAAATCCAATTTTACCCTTCGGTGAGTTTTTAGTAAAAGATATGAAAGGAATCTTTTGTCGTTTTTCGTACGAGGTACTTTTTGACTTTTCTGAAAAAAGTGTGAGAAGAATGTTTTTTTATACGGCATGAATGGATTTTTAAAAAATTATTTCCAAGAAGCTTCCTTTACAAGTTTTAAAGTTTATTTTTAATAAAATTCTTTTAATTTAAAATTGTATGACATGTTAAGAAATAAAAATGTTTTTGAAGTAGAAAGTATATTTTCTTCAAGAATGGAGTTTTTATCAAAATTATTTTCCATCTAAGATAATATAGGGTTATGTTTCTATCCCTATTATTACATGGATTTGATTATGTTGTGATGGAAATATTTTTATGAATTCCTTTATCTTATATGAATTGTTTTATGATATCATGTAGTTTAAGAATCCCATTTTTATTACATGGGTTATGCAATGATGTATGATTTATGATTTTGTGGCACACATAAGAATTGTATCATTATGAGATGGGTGGGACCTATATCTACCTTCAATTCATTGGGTAAAGATTTTATATCTCATGAGATAAACATGGCTGGAGCGGCATGTTATACCGGTTTTGTGAAACAGGACTGAAACGAGGAGTGAACTCGGTTCAGAAATGGACATTGTCCACTAAGATAGTCTTGGAAATGAGTCTTGACTAATAAGAAATGATTCTCTATGATTGTGTGTGTATGAAACAAAGTTTCATGTTTTATTTTATGATTATTGGGATTTCATTTCACTACTATGATTTATCCCATGTTATGAAATTATGCTCTATTTTGCAGGTTAAGATTTCCAAAATGTTATGTTCTTATGAATATGATGTGATTGATATTTATTTTGTTTACCCTTACTGAGAATTTGAGCTCACCCTTTTGTATTTTTCTTTCCCTAGGTCAGGAAGAAGCTTATTAAGTAAGATATGCCAAAAGGGACTATAGATATGATGAAATAAATGGTAGACAGTGTAGACGCTTTATGAACCAGTTGTTTATGTTTCCCAGTTTCTAAAGACACTATACCTATACGGTCCTTTCATGGCTTTATTATATGTTGTAATAAGTGTACTTCAATTTTGAAGTACTAACAATGTATGTAAAGTATGGTTCATTATAGTTGGTATCAGAGGAATAGTATAGTCAAACTTTGGAAACTAGGATGTGAAAGCCTTATTAAGAACCCTATGGATAAGTCTAAGCATAGAACACAATCTTAGTGTTTTAAAAATGGCAATGAATAACCTAGGATAAGACCTTAAGTGTGAAATTTTATTCTTGATTATGTGGTTTTCCTATTATAATTAGTGTTGCTCACACTATTCTTCTTGGTTTTAGTCAATGGATGGAACCCGAAGGAACCGTGTTAATGCGGAATGTGACGGGCAATGCAATGATTGTCCCCCTGAGCAACCAAACATTATGGGAGGTGGAATGAAAAATCTTGTAGCCATGCTCACACAACTTTCTCAAGCTATGAATCATGCAGGACTTCCAAACGAGCAAAGGAAGGAGCAACATTCTGTTGAATCTTTCATGAGGCAGCGTCCACATTCTTTCAGCGGGTCTACAGATCCATTAGTTGCTGAACAATGGATTAGTACTACTGAAAAGATATTTTCAGTTCTTCAATGTTCTGAACATGATAAAGTCATCATAGCAGTGTATCGTTTGGAAGTGAGATGTTGATCAATGGTGGAATCTTATTAAGAATACGAGGCAAAGGGATGAAATTGAGTCCATGGAATGGGATGAGTTCAATAACTTATTTTTCAATAAGTACTTCCCTCGTATTCTTCTAACAATGATGGATAAATATTTTCTTGAACTGAAGCAAAAGGATGATGAATCTGTTGGTACCTATGAAGCAAATTTTACAGGACTTGCAAGGTACGCTTCTGGTATTATTATCCAACCTGAGAGTAAGATCGATCGATTCTTTAGTGGCTTAAAACCAAGTCTTCGAAGGGCATTAGACATAAGAGACTTCAATAGCTATGAGGAAATGATTTGATGTGCTCTCAAAGTCGAGATGGAGATTGGAGTAACCCATCAGTCATATGGGTTTGATAAGAAGAGGAAAATGGAATTCAAAGGAAAATCTAAAGAGCACACTGAAAAGAAGATGAGCTTTCCCTTATGCTCAAAGTGTGGAATGAAACATGGATTGAGTTGTCTTAAAGGTACATGTAAATGTTTCAAATGTGGAAAGGAAGGTCATCGGGCATTTGAATGCAGCAATGATGGGAAGAAGATGTCTAATAATGCAAACAAAGGAAGGGACACACAGAATGAACCTACTACACTTCAATGTTTGAAGTGAAAGGAGATGGGGAATTATGCCAATAAATTCCCTAATCCAAGGGTTGATGATGATGGTCGACGTTAACAAACTCTTAAGGCTAAAGACAAAGGAAAGTCACATGCAATTTCTATCAGCGATGTGGAGTACGATAACGATGTGGTGAAAGGTACACTTACCATCCACTCTAAAGTAGCAAATGTTTTATTTGATTCTGGATCCACCCACTCTTTTATTTATGATGATTTTTCAAAGGGTATCACCATATTACCTCAACAATTAGATGTTGAGTTAGCTGTGACAACACCTAATGGCACAACAGTCGCATCAAAAGTTTATAATTCTTCTCTGATTGAAGTTTGTGGGAAAGTGCTTCCTGGAAATCTTCGAATCCTTCCTATAGTGGAATTTGATGTGATTCTTGGAATGGATTGTCTTTCTTTATATGGAGCTCATATCAATTTTCAAATAAGGGAAGTCACATTTCATATTCCAGATCAATCTATGATCGTCTATCGATGCAAGGATGAACATAACCTTCCAGTGGAAATTTTTCCATCTTATGGGTCTTGATTCCACTAAATGAAGGTTATTTATCTCAAATGGTTGGTGATAAACTCACGATTAAGAATATGTCCATTGTATGAGAGTTTGACGATGTATTTCTGGAGGAATTACCAGGTCTTCCACCAAATTGTGAGGTTGAGTTTTCAATAGAACTCATACCGGGTGCTTTACCTATTTCAAAGACACCTTATAGAATGGCCCCAATTGAGTTGCAGGAATTGAAGAAGCAACTCCAAGAGAATCTAGATAAGGGATTCATACGCCCCAGTGCGTCACCTTGGGGATCACCTGTTCTGTTTGTTAAGAAGAAATATGGATCAATGAGACTCTGCATTGATTATCGAGAACTTATCAAGATCACTATCAAGAACAAATATCATCTCCCACAAATTGATGACTTATTTGACCAACTAAGAGGAGCTCAATACTTTTCCAAGATTAATATTCGTTCAGGGTATCACCAATTAAGGGTCAAAAGAGAGGATATATCAAAGACGACTTTCTGTACAAGGTATGGACACTATGAATTTAAAGTGATGCTATTTGGTCTTACTAATGCCCCTGCTATCTTCATGGATCTGATGAATAGAGTCTTTAAAGACAATCTTGATCAGTTTGTGGTAGTCTTTATAGGCAATATTCTTGTATATTCAAAGAGCAAGGAAGAACATGAAGAGCACTTGAGAATTATATTAAAGACCCTGAGAAAGGATAATCTTTATGCCAAATTGACCAAGTGTGAATTTTGGATTCAAATAGTTTCATTTTTGGGTTACATAATCTCAAAAGAGGGGATATCTGTGGATCTAGAATAAATAGAGGTTATCAAAAGATGGTTGAGACCAACAACAGTAACTGAGAACCGAAGTTTTCTTGGTTTGGCTGGATATTATCGAAATTTTGTGAAATATTTTTCATGATTATCTAATCCACTCACCAGGTTGACTCGGAAAAGAGTTAAGTTTGTTTGGACGGAGGAATGTGAAGAGAATTTCAAGGAGTTGAAAAGAAGGTTATCCAGTGCACCTGTGCTCACACTGCCTTGTAGTGGAGAAAGGTTTGTGATCTACAGTGATACATCCAAGAAGGGGCTGGGGTGTGTTATTATGCAAAATGATATGGTGATAGCTTATGCCTCACGACAGTTGAAAATCCATGAGCAAAATTACCCAACACATGATTTGGAGTTAGCTGCGGTAATATTTGCATTAATGATTTGGAGGCATTATCTTTATGGAGAAAGGTATGACATTTATACTAATCATAAAAGATTAAAGTATATTTTCACACAAAAGGAGATGAATATGCGCCAAAGAAGATGGTTAGAGCTGATTAAGGATTATGACTTCTCAATTCATTACTACCATGGGAAAGCAAACAAGGTGGCAGATTCTTTAAGTCAACAAGACCATGCTAGCTTATCCATGATGAGGATAAAAAAAGATCCAATATTTATGGATTTACAAAGGATGGATCTTGGAATTTTAATGGAAGGGGGAAAATCGTATCTTTCACAAATGAATGTTCAACCATATATACATGTGAAGATTAAAGAGGCACAGAAAGAAGATGTAGAGTTACAAAGGAAGGTGAGAAATGTTCCTGAATTCAACCTTGATTGTGATGGGATAATAATGTTCAGGAATCGGGTTTGTGTTCCTCCCATCCCAGAATTAATGAATGAGCTGCTAGATGAGGCTCATAGTTCTTCATTATGTATTCATCATGGAAGCACAAAGATGTATAGGGACCTGAAAGAGTACTTATGGTGGGATGGCATGAAAAGAGATGTTGCTGAATATGTCTCTTGATGCTTGGTTTGTCAGCAAGTTAAAGCTGAGAGACATAAGTCTAAGGGGATGTTACAACCATTACCCATACCCGAATGGAAATGGGAAAACATAACTATGGACTTTGTCACAGGACTTCCTAAAAAATCCAAAGGAAATAATGCTATCTGGGTCATAGTTGATCATCTTACAATGTCGGCACACTTCATCACTATTAGAGAGGATTTCTCTCTGGATCAGCTTGCCAAGATATATGTAAAGGAAGTGGTAAGATGGCATGGAGTACCACTATCTATTATATGTGATCGGGATCCAAGGTTTACCTTAATGTTCTGGAGAAGTCTTCAGCATACTCTGGATACAGAGTTGAGTTTCAGCACTTCTTATCATCCTCAGACAGACAGTCAGTCTGAGAGGTCAATTCAAACTCTAGAAGATATGTTGAGAGCTTTATATATGGATTTCAAAGGTGGTTAGGATCAACACCTATCTTTGGTGGAATTTTCTTATAATAATAGATTTCACTACAGTATTCAGATGGCTCCTTATGAAGCACTCTATGTAAAGAAATGCAGGACTCCAACTTGCTGGGATGGAGTTGGGGAAAGAAAGCTATTAGGACCTGATCTTGTTGATGAGATGGCAGAAAAGGTATGATCTATTCAGCAACACATAAGAGCAGCTCAGAGTCGACGGAAAAGTTATGCCGACAACCGAAGAAAAGACATATAGTTTGAAGTGGGTGATAAAGTGTTCTTACGAATATCTCCCTGGAAGAGGGTCATGAGATTTGGAAAGAAGGGGAAGTTGAGCCCTAGATATATCAATCCTTTCAAAATACTAGATCGTGTTGGGAAGGTAGCTTATCGATTGGCGCTTCCACTGAATCTCTCTCAAGTTCATGATGTGTTCCACGTATCTCTCCTGAGAAAGTACATACCTGATCCTTCACATGTACTCAACTCAGAAGTTGTACCGCTGGAGCAAGATCTTTCTTATGAAAAACAACCGATAGAGATTCTGGATCATAGTGAAAAAGTCCTACGAAACAAGACCACTCGCTTGGTGAATGTTTTATGGAGGAACCACCAATTAGAAGAAGCTACATGAGAGCTTGAGGATATGATGAGGGAGAGGTATCCCCATCTATTTGTTACAAAGTGACGAATTTCGAGGGCGAAATTCATTTTAAGGGGGTAGAATGTAACACCCGAGACTTTTATGAGAAATATTTTGTTTTTATGTTATATAAATAATCAAAGGAATCTTTCGCTACACGCAATCGTGACCTTCCTCGATAGCGTGTGTAGTACGCAATACCGAGTTCTACTAAACAACAATATATTATTATATTATTATAAACTAGCCGTTATGAATAGTATTAACTGTATTTTAAATTTTACAACATTATTATTCGTCTTACACATTTTCTAGAACATTTTAAGAGAACAAAATAATTTCTTTGGGTAAAATAAGTATTTATAAAAAAATGCAGTTCTGCCACCTTTTGATGGCTCACCCACATTAAATCTATCTTTTGACATGTTTATAAGTTCAATTTGACAAAATATAATTCCTATTTTGAATCAAGATATAAAAATTTACTTTGGATAAATTTTTGATATTTTTCTGATAACTTTCATATTTTGATGAATAGTAAAAATACGCTAATTTTTAATTAAAAACAACTTTTTTCATTGAGATAATTTATATCGTTAAATTATAATATTGAATGGTTTTAAAGTATATATAGAATATATTATTACCATTTAATATAATTTAGGTCATTAGCATTAATTTCACATTGAATTCATAGGTAAAAACATTTCAATCTTTGGCAATGTTTTAACTTCTAAAACCCGTTTTCCTGACAAAGAGATTTATTTTAAATTAGTTACTGCATATTATATGTTTTGAATTTTGAAAAATGGAATCCATATTCAGAATCAGTGGGTCCAAATTATGTCAATAGGCTACTTTTTATTTTTGGGCATTATGAATAGTAACTACGGTAAATTTTATTTACCATAGTTAAAGGTAAATCGGGTAATTAAGGGTAAATATAAGATTATAAAATTTCCCTAACACCTACCAAAATCCTATTGGATGACTAAAAGTCGACCCATATCACCTAAGGGTCAGATTAGATTCATTTAATAGACTTTTTTCCATGAAAATAATTTAATTATTATTAAAACCAAAGAATGTGACAACATGTCACTTTCTTAAATCGTATAAGTATAATAATTTTAATTTGGTGATAGACTTAATGAAACATCAAACATGAATAGTCTCCAGAAAGATAATACAATTATCTAAATTATAGGAATTTATTTTGAATTTTTAGGGATTAAATAATTACCATTAATTATGACACAATAGTGATGTTGAAATTATTTTATTAATTAAAATATCAAATAAATTGTTTTAAAAATATTAAATTAAATATTATATGAACTATTTAATGTTCTACACTAATTTTCTAGATACATATGACATTTTATGAATCTATTAATTCTTTTAGTTTGAAAATATATTCTGTATATATTTTATTTAAAATCAAATAAATGAATAGTGTCAAAATTGACACTATTGTAATTTTATGAAAATAACATATTATAAAATTGTTTAAAAATCACAAAAAAATTTTAAAATTAAAAATTAAAAATTATATGGTCATAAATGTCATAATGTGTCAAATTATGGAAAATTCACAACACATATGTAATTATTTATAATAATTTAAAATTTAGAATATTATTACCACAAATAAAATTTAATTGATAAATAAAGATAAATCAAGTTGATAATGTTTAAAATAAATTCCTAACATGTCTAAATTTTATTGGTTGATTATATTACAACCCTATCTCATCTAATCTTTAGATATGAGTCATTTTGGATGTTTTTATGTGGGGTTGGAATTTAATATAAACTAATATTTCTTATATTTCCAAAGGTTCCCCTCTCCTCCCTTATAAAAGGGCACCTCCTCCCTCTCTTCCTCACACCATGTTGAGCCTTCATGCTCGGCCAAACCCTGCCAATTTATTCTCTCCACTTCCCTAGAGACATTCTAGAGGTACTGGTCTTCTTCAAAGACCAATTTTAGTTCCCTAAAAGGAGGTCTCAAAGAAGAACTTCAAAGAAGAGGTAATGTCAGTTACCGATTCTTTCATCTTTATTTCTTCTTCCACTTATTCCTCTTTAGTTTTTTCATTATGAAGTAATAACATCAGTATCACTCATATACGGATATGTTATTATAATTATGAAACAACCCTATTTCACCATCTATCCATCCTACGGAAAACGAAATCACCACGCGTGCGTACGTATGGAATAACATCTCCACGTCGTGGTGTAATCTATTTTCCACCACCACCTTACTTGGATGGGTATAATGGTGTAAATAATGACTATATATGATTATTTTAAATTTCTATTGATTCTGAAATAGTATATATACACTCCAATACAATTCCACAATCATGGGAATGATATCATCGCTCGTGCGTACGTACGGAATACCGTATCCACGATGTGATGCGACTTGTTCTACATGATCTTCATTGAATAATGATTATATAAATGAATTGAATGAATTAATATGATATATATTACACTAATACCATTCTGGAAATGAGTTATCTATAACCTAAAAATAAAAATAAGAATTTATTTGACAAAACACGTATAAGAACAAAAAGTAATAAACATCCGAATAACAAGTAGTAATGAAATATTACTAATAAGAAGCTAATAATATGACCATATATGATATCATAAAAATAATTATGATTCTGGAATAAGTCAATAAAATTATTTAAATAATTAAACAGGAGGTTCAGACACTTACAAAGAAAATTGGATCTAAGGTAAGGGAAAATATCACAATCTCATTTTTTCTGAGATTGTTTATACTTTGGTATTTACTGGGGTGTATTTTATCATCCACATCCATGGTTCCTCAATATATAATATTATTTCCATCCACCTACAATTTTTTAAATCCAATTTCATCCTTTAGTGGGTTTTTAGTAAAAGATATGAAAGGAATCATTTGTCGTTTTTCGTACGAGGTACTTTTTGATTTTTCCGACAAAAGTGTGAGAAGAATGTTTTTTTTAATACGGCATGAATGGATTTTTAAAAAAATTATTTCCAAGAAGGTTAATTTACAAGTTTTAAAGTTTATTTTTAATCAAATTCATTTAGTTTAAAATTGTATGACATGTTAAGAAAGGAAAATGTTTTTGAAGTAGATAGGATATTTTTCTCAAGAATGGAGTTCAAGTATTTTATCAAAATTATTTTCCATCTAAGATAATATAGGGTTCTGTTTCTATCCCTATTATTACATTGATTTTATTATGTTGTGATGGAATTATTTTTATGAATTCCTTTATCTTATATGAATTGTTTTATGATGTCATTTTGTTTAAGAATCCCATTTTTATTACATGGGTTATGCAATGATGTATGATTTATGATTTTTTGGCACACATAAGAATGGTATCATTATGAGATGGGTGGGACCTATATCTCCATCCAATGAATTGGGTAAAGATTTTATATCTCATGAGATAGACTTGGCTGGAATGGCAGGTTATACCGGTTCAGTGAAACAGGACTGAAACGAGGAGTGAACTCGGTTCAGAAATGGACTTTGTCCACTAAGATAGTCTTGGAAATGAGTCCTGACTAATAAGAAATGATTCTCTATGATTATGTGTTTATGCCAAAAAGTTTCATGTTTTATGTTATGATTATTGGGATTTCATTTCACTACTATGATTTATCCCATGTTATGAAATTATGCCCTCTTTTGTAGGTTAATATTTCCAAAATGTTATGTTCGTATGCATATGATGTGATTGATATTTCTTTTGTTTACCCTTACTGAGCATTTGTGCTCACCCTTTTGTATTTTTTCTTTCCTCAGGTCAGGAAGAATCTTATTATGTAAGATTTTCCAAAAGGGACTATAGATATGATGAAATTAATGGGAGACAGTGTAGACGCTTTATGAACCAGTTATTTATGTTTCTCAGTTTCTAAAGACACTATACCCATACAGTCCATTCATGGTATTGTTATATGTTGTAATAAGTGTACTTAAATTTTGAATTACTAATAATGTATGTAAAGTATGGGTCGTTATATTACATATGTCTAGAACATGAGTTTACAATGTAATGAGTGATTTTATTCGATTTTAAAAGATTAAAAGGGGATAACCAGGATAATGTGATGATCTAACTTGTGTATGTTCTATTCAGAGAATTAAAATTTAGTGTGATATAGAAGTCAATTGTTCCTAAATGAGTATAAATTTGATGTGAATGGGATGTAAAATATAATATTATGAGGTAGTCAAATTTCGATCCACAAGGATGTCCAAGGAGAATCATTTAAGAATGGTGGTTCTAGTTAAAAATGCCAAAATTCCGATTAAGAGATAATGGGATTCATTAAAAATATTGATCAACTATGTGATATAGTTTAATTACCCATTTCACCCATAATATACTGAATTATATGGGTTTCGAAAGTGACATCCCACAACACATATTAATTCTAAAAAAAATTTATTATTGGAAGATTTTGAGACTCAATGGGTGATGAAAAGAAAAGGATTAGGTTCTAAAATTGAGGACGTAGCATGTAAAAATCCCAGTTTTATATTGAATTTAAATTATATTCATTTAATATGATATTAGTGGTGAGGTCTCAAAAATAATATCCATACATTTAAATTGATAACAAGTGTTCAGTTAACCTAATGGAATGATGAATTTAAATTAAACATAATTGTTAAAAAGCTTTTTACCTTTGATTCACCCCCTCTTAGTATGACTACACAATTTATAAGGAATCTCATGAATAAATAAGATTAGTCCCCAATATGGAGTTCATTTTATTGATTTTTTAAAAAGGTTATAAAATTTGGTACAGAAATTAACATTTAAAATGGAGTTATAGTGAAATAATAAAAAATTAATTACAAAATAATAAGGAATTATATTTTAAACTCTATGTAAATAAAACTAGTGAACCCTAAAATAGTTATCATTTTAACGATTAATATACAGTTAAATCAATTTAAAAGAGATTTACATTAATTTATTAAGGGTTAAAAAATATCCCATTGATTGTGTTTGATTTTAATGAAGGTATTGATAAATGAACATAAGAATTTTATAACACCCAAAAATAATGTGTCAACCAGCTCCAGATTTATGTAAGATAAATATATTTAGAATTTATAAGAATTATATTATGTTAACTAGAGACATAATGTGTGGTATATATAAAAAAGAAAAACCCCAATGAAAAGAGGGTGGTTGAGAGAGGTCCCTCGCCGTAAGAACATATTTGTTCTAAACATTTACTTAATTGTCTAAAATGATCAAATTCGACACATTAAAATATTTAATGAATTTGAAATTATATTATATTCAATTTATTATTAAGATTTTATATTGTTTTTGATTAATTTTGTATGGATATTGTTTTAATATTCACTGTCACAAGGTCATTCACATCATGTTCCCAAGGGGTATTAATTTTAGGTATATATGAGTTCTTACATGATTTTCTTGTATAAATATCGATATTCTATAAAATGAATTGAAGTAATTTAAAAAAGCTAAAAATTTTCATTGTAAACATATTTTTTGTTAAATAATAATGATTCAAAATTTTTAGGTTTTATTATTAAATGGTCAGATCATTTATGATGATTATATGACCATGATAGACATACTTTTATTTATTTAGATTTAAGAGTATTTAACCATTACAGAATATTTGGAAAAATATACTTATATATTAAAATATTGACCAAAATATAGAATTTAAACCAACAATTATGGTGGGGGTAGTGAATGAAATTTTTCGTTCATGGGTGTGATAGACAGGCCATAATATGAAAAATATTTTCATTTTAGAAATGATTGATGGGTTGGTAGAAAATTAATATTCTACCATAATAATAATATATTACTATATTTTTTATTTGAATATTACTATTTATGGGATTATAGAATTCATATGTGGAAGAATGTGGTAATAAAACATTGAAAGAAATTTGATTTTGAATTTTACCTCTTCTTTTGAGAGTTTCTTCTTGGATACCCTTTATGACACCTTGAGTTTGTATTTCACTTAGGAATGCAATATTTTAATATGTGAATGATGTTTTGAAAGGGAAATGGGTAGTAGTGGAGATAGCTCAAAGTATTAAAAGGTGTGAGGAGTTGTGGTGGTATTTATAATGGGAGGAGAGGGTTTCTTTTGAATATAATATTAATTAGTTTATTATTTTTTATCAAGAAAGTCAAAAATGATGAATATTGGGACAAAATATATTAATTTAAACATGTGTGGTAGATATAATAGTTTCTTACATCAACCCTTATGAAATTAAATATGTATTTAGAATACAATGAAATGTTATTTATTTTTTCATATATTACTATTATCAAAAAATTAAACATTCTTATAAAAATATCAAGACTTAACCCAAATTAAATTTAAACATACTGATTAAAAAAAACTTAAAAATTTTGTAACAATAATTTTCTAAATATTTTATATTTAATAATTATATAAAATATATATTTAAATATATATATGATTTTATTAAATGACCAAATATTTAACACTTAGAAAAATACTTATCATTTCATAAAAATGATTATTAATAGTTATTGAAATATTTATTATTTCATGAAACCACTTTGTTAAAGTGAAATGTTATTTTAAATATATTTTAGTTATCTATAATTTCTATTTGAACAAAGAAATATCATATATATATATATATATATATGTTTAAAAAATTCAATTATGATTTCATTGTGTCAAAATTTTATTTTATCATATTTCACACTTTTATTAAATTCTATTATGATAAAAACTAATTATATATTTTTTAAAATATTAGTTTAAAATTTTCATAAAACATTCACTTTTCCTAATGGTAATATTACTATCTCAATATTCCTATAGGATTCCTATTTCAATATATATGTAACAATTACATACTACAGTTTATGTTTCCCTTAACACACTAAATAAATATCCCATCATTATTGTACCTAAAAATTCACTAACTTGATTATAAGGTTTTATAATTAATAATATTTATTATATCATAAATTCTTATATTTATTTTTATAGTATTTATAAATGAAGTCAACTTTATGGGATAATTCAGTCATGTTGAGTTTACATTAGACATTTCATTGTCCTTTTTCTTTTTTTCCCTTCGATATTCCTAGTTGTCATAGAAAAATTATGTCAAGACTTATATTGTTACTAGAAATGTAAATGTACTTCTATATGAATCCGTTGTAAAAAATAACAAAACAATTATAGTGAATCATAAATTATTTTACTAGTTGAGTGAATATTTGTGCAATTATACAGATTATCCATGATGAATAAATGATGTTGCTTTCCCATTAAGGGCGATGATATATTGATTCCATGAGATATCATTATTCTATGTAAATATATAAACATAAAATTTATTATATTTTTCTTATGAGGTTTATTTGAAAAATTTTCTAAACAATATTTTTAATGAATCAATTGTGATGTTAGGGGGGATAGAAACTAGGCGATTCAGTGAAATGAATTTTGAGAAGTTGTTAATGAATTAATTAGGGTTGAGGGTAATTTTGATGAATTAATATATCATTCATATTTTCTATGATAATCAATTCATAATTAGTCTTTGAGTTTATTAGTTGAGAAATCCCATATAATATCATATTTTTTATTTTTTATTTGGGAGAGATAAAAGAATAAAATGGTTGAAAACATTTTGACATGTATTTTGTTTGTGGTTGTCAATAAGAAATACATTGTGGGGATTTTTATTCCCATGGATGATTATGATTCATTTTATGTTAATATTTAATGATGTGAATTTATTCTAAGTTGATAATAATGTTCAATGATGAATTACTTATTTGATATATTTATGTACCCAAAAAATTGTGTCATAAATTACTATGTTTTACAATTTATATATTATGATTAATGTAGAAATTCATAAATGGGGAAATTTTTATTGATCAAAAATTATGAATGTGAGATCTATTCATTGAATAAATTTACACATAAATAGATTTAATTTATGGTTTTATGATCCCAATAATTATGATACCAATGGTTTATACCTTTTTTGGTTATTATGAAAGTGGAATTAATTACTATTATTAATAATCCTAGAGTTAATGATGTTATATCATGTGCCATGTGTAGAATTTTATTAATAGGTTGATGACGATTAAAAGAAGATGAGTTTTAGTGATGAGTAAATAAGGTTTCCTTATGACTTTTTCATTCTTTCATGTTTTGAAAATCACAAAAACTCTTTCTTAAGGAAATTTTCATTTTTATATGTTTTATCTTCATAACGAAAAATTTCCTTCCCTAAGGAAATTTATCCTTACCATGTTTTCATTGTTCATATTCTAAGTATAAAATTTGGATTCGTATCCAAATATTATAAATCTTATATATACGTAGATATAAAGCATTACATTTTCATGATCTAAATTTAGACTCTGAACTTTCTACGTTCAGGTTCCGAGTTCATTGAATTCAAACTCCAAATTCTTATGAATTCAGAATCCAAATTCTACTAAATTCAGAATCCGAACTTTCTATGTTCTGGTTCCAATATCTCTGAATTTAGGCTCTGAATTTTCTGAGTTCAGGATCTTATTTCTCTGAATTCAGACTTTGAATTCTTCTGAATTCGGACTCTGAATTTCATTGAAATTCAGACTACGAATTTTTATAAAATTAAAACTTCGAATTCTTATGAAATTAAGACTCCAAATTATTATGAATTTAGACTCAGAATTCTACTGAATTCATACTCTGAATAGACTCTGAATTTAATTGAAATTCAGACTCTTGAATTCTATAGAATTCAGGTTATGAATTCTTTGGAACACATAATATGGATATCCATGCATTATAGATATTGAATGGTTTTTGGTTAGACTCTGAAATTTTATTTCCTTAGACTCCGAAAAATGGATTTGGTTAAGATGACAGGAATGAATGTTTGTTCCATAGACAACCTAAATCCAAATAGACAACCTATTTTTTATGGGAATGATTAAGACTATTAGGTAGATCTCATGAAGAAATTTATTATCAATTCTAGAGTAGAAAATTTTGTTATTCTTACTGGAGGATATAAAATCCTTGACAAAGAAGTTAGTACTTTCACCAACCAAGTAAAGCATGAATATAAACTGAATTATAATGTACAAAAAACATTTCTTTGTTCTATGACTAGAAATATATATATCCAGATTTCATCTTATGAAGCACCAAATTGTATTTGGAAGATTCTTTATGTTAAACACTTTGGAACTTCAAAAGTTATTGAAACTATAAGAGCAATGTTGAGTGGTGAATATCATGGTTTCTTCTTTCCTTATGGAGAACCCATATGTAAGGTGCAAAAAATATTTATGACTATTGTTAATAGTTTACAATATATGGATGATAAAGGATTAGATTATGAATCTATTTGGGACAAAATCATATACATCATGCCTAATGAATGGGAATCTAAGAGGAAAGCTATAGATGATAATAGAAAAGTTACACAGATTTCTTTTATTGAAAATTTTGGAACTCTTCTTCAAAATGTAACTAAAATAAAGAGAAATGATTATAATATTAAGAAGAAGAATGTTAATGGTATTTTTTCTTTTACTACTACTTCAAATCATATTAAATCCAAGAATCCTGAGAGAGTTACAAGATCTCGATCTTAGAAGGTTATTATTCAATCCGAATATAGTGGATGTGAATATTCAGAAAATGAATTATCCAATATTGTTTGAAGAAGGAACAAGATTGTTCGACAGAAGAACATTCAATCTAGATACAAGAAGAAGGAAAAGAAAGATAAGAATGACTCAGAAGTCACCTGTTATGAATGCATGATACCTGGGAATATAAGGCCCGATTGTCCAATGATTAAGAAAAAGGAATGAAAGGAAAAAATTCTAAAAGGAATAGAAAGAAGTACTACAAAGATAAAGATATGAATGTTTTGAAAGATAATGACACATGATGTTCCAGTGGTGGTTACCCTTTAGATGAATCATTAGATTATGAATCTTCTGGACAAAAGATCTTGGTTTACTAACCAGACTACCTATTGAAAATCATTTCTTAATGGCTAAGGTACATAATGCTGAATCCAACACCAATGTATCTTTAAATAGTAATAATAAAAACTATGAATCCTTGGATTAATAATATTCTTCTGATGAAGATAATAATTTACTTATCTATGATGAAGTTTCTATATTTTCTAAACTCCTTGATGATGAGAATTCAATGCTCCAGAAAAAGCATGATAAGGAAAAATTCTAGAAATACTATTCTTACTATGGAAATATCATATCTATCTAAAGATCATGATAATTTTTTTTATTTTTAAAGTATTTAAAAAAACCTCAAGCAATTTAATTATGAGAAGAATAAACATTCTAAGGATCTAGAAAAAAGTAATTTCTACGAATTTTTTTGAGCCTTACTCTACTTCTAAAAAAAATGTTTTAGAAGAAAAGAACTTAATTATTAGACTGAAGTCAGAAATATTTTCCATGAAGACGTTTTTGTCAATCATTACCTTAGTTAAGTAAAATTTTGATAATATATATTCCCAAATCCATCCTCTATTGAATAATTATGGTTTTGGTTATACTATTTCAAAACTGATTTTTAGTAACAATTATTTTGATCCTCAAAGTGCCCCTTTTCTGCACTAAGTCTCCGTTTGGTAGGCATTGGGAAAAAAATTGTTCCCTAAACAAAACCTAGTATTTCGGATTTCATAAAGCATATTTTTCAAATAAGATGTTGATTCTTAAGAATTTACTTTCTCTTGTTTCCAGATCGAAGAATGTTTGGATTCTGAAAGTCTAACTCTCTTATTTTCACGAAAAATAAAGATAGTAACAACAACAATACATAGTACATGGATAGTGAATGTTCCCGGCTTATGACTAGTAAAAAAATGTGTTTGAAAATATTATCAAGACAAAGGAGGAAAATTAACATTTGGAGATAAAGCTAAGGGAGAAATTATTGGTATAGGTAACATCTTTCTACTTAAAAAACATTGATTTCAAATGTTTTATTTGTTAAGGGTCTTAAGCTCAATCTCATTAGAACAAAATAATTATGTGATGAAGGTTACCTTGTGAATTTTAGGAATGATAAGTGATTAATACACAATTCCAAGAAAGACATTATTCATTCTGTGCATAGGCAAGAGAATGTATACCCACTAAACATAGAAGACCTTCAAAGCAAAGATCAACCATGCCTTATTAAAATGTCAGATCATTCATGGTTGTGGCATAGAAGGATAGGTCACTGTAACCTTAGGAACCTAGGTAAACTCTCTAATAAAATACTAGTTAAAGATCTAACATAGCATATATTTGATACTTCAAATGTTTTTGATCCTTGTCAATAAGGTAAGAAACATAAATCAAGTTTTAAATCAGTTTGTGAAGTATCAACCAAAGACTCATTATAACTAGTTCATACAGATCTTTTTGGTCCAACACAAACTAGAATTATTGGAAGAAAATATAATGTATTTGTCTTAGTTGATGATTACACTACATTTACGCGGGTCTATTTTCTAGTAATGAAATCTGATGCTTTTTCTTATTTCAATTGTTTTAGATCCCAAGATAAAAATGAGAAAAACATTCCATTGATAACTATTCATAGTGATCATGGAGGTTATTTTCAAAATTCTGATTTTGAAACTTCATTAAGTAGAAAAATAGTTACTTAAAATATATCAGTACCCAGAACACCAAAAAATGGTGTTATTGTTAGAGGAAATAGAATTCATCAAGATATTACAAAAATCATGTAGAGTGAGTTTTTGGTAGCCAAATATTTTTGGGCTGAAGCTGTAAGTAATTTTTGTTATACTATAAATCGAGTTTTTATTGGACATTTTCATAATAAAACTCCTTATGATTTATGGAATGGTAGAAAACTAAGACTTTCCTACTTCAAGAATTTTGGTTGCAATGTATTGATTATGAATACTAAAGATAATCTACACAAATTGTCACCAAAATTTGATGAAGGAATTATCTTAGGCTACTCTACATCTTCTAAGGCTTATAAGGTTTTCAATAAAAAAACTTGTACTATTGAAGAAATAGTACATGTCAAATTTGATGAAACCGATCCCTTTATTTTTAAACAACCTCAATCTACATCTTCAGATGCGTTTTCAAAAACTGATTATCAACCTTTGTTAGAAGATCCTTCTGATCAGGAAAATATCAAAGAAGATATTTCTGAAACATTTACCCCAGATGACTTCCTACACTATATTGATGAACTGATTTTACAAAACCCAAATCATTTGTTTCTTAAGAATCATCCCAGAGATAGTATCATTGGTGATGTGAATCAACCTGTAAGAACTAAGTGTTTCTTCAGAAATTAAGTATAATATCTATCATTCCTTTATTAATTAGAACCAAAAGACACATAAGAAGATTTAGGTGATGATGATTGAAAAAAAGCTATCTAAGATGAACTAAATGAATTGGAAAGGAATAAATTCTGGGACTTGGTTGAAATCCCTAAGGAAACTTCTATTATTATAGTCAAATGGGTCTTTATAAATAATTGTGTTGAAAATGTAGTCATAGTAAGAAATAAGGATAGAATAGTTGCTAAAGCCTATAATCATCAGGAAGGAATATACTATTATTAAACCTATGCTCCAATAGCTAGACTTGAATCTATTAGTATCATACTTGCCTTTGTATCATTCTTCAATTTCAATCTTTTTCAAATGGTTGTTAAATTTTCTTTTCTTAATGGTTTTGTACAGTAGGATGTTTTTGTTGAACAACTTCTTGGTTTTGAAGATAAAAACTTCTTGAACGTGTTTTCAAACTTATCAAAGCTTTGTATGGACTTAAGCAAGACAATCGATCTTGGTATGATAGACTTACATGATTTTTGCTTCAAAATAATTATGATAAGGGAAATGTTGATCCAACAATTTTAATAAATAATGATAAGCAAAATTATTTGATTGTTCAAATTTATTTTGATGACATCATATTTGGTTTAACAGAGTAATCATTAACTGATTCCTTTGCAGATATAATGAAATCTGAGTTTGAAATGAGTATGATGGGTGAGTTAACTTTTTTCCTTAGTTTTCAAATTTCTCAAAAATCAGAATGAATATATATATCTCAAAATAATTATATTAATGATATTCTTAAAAATTATGGATATGAAAACACTAAGAGTATATGTACTCCCATTGGTATCTCAAATTCATTTGATCTAGATGAAACTGGTAAACGAGTAGATAAAACATCTTTTAGAGGTATGATAAGAAGTCTACTTTACATAACAGATATTCATCCATACTTAAGGGTTTCAGTATGCTTATGTGCAAGATATCAACCCAATCCTAAGGAATCTCATTTAAATGAAGTGAAAAGAATATTTCTCTACGTAAAGGGAACCATGGATTTAAGACTCTTTTATACTTATGGAAATCATTTGGTTTTAAAATGTTTTTTGGATGCTGAATTTGGTGGATATATAATGGTTAAAGAAAATTAGATCCGAAACTAGTCATTTCTTAGGATATTCATTAGTTTCATGGTAATGAAAAAAAACACTCAGTAGCACTTTCCACAGTTGAAGCTGAATATGTAGTAGCCGTAAGTTGCTGTGCTCAAGTGTTGTGGATGCAACACACAGTCACATACTATAGAATGAGTTTTACCAAAACACAAATTTTGTGTGATAATACTAGTGACATTTCCCTTAGTAAAAACCCTGCACATCACTCTTGTGAAAAACACTTAGGTATTAGGCATCACATTCTTAGGGATCACACACAAAACTAAGATGTCATTCTTCAATTTATCAGAACATAAGATCAATTAGCTGATATTTTCACAAAATATTTACCCTCCGACAGATTTGAATACATTAAACAAAAGTTAGGAATGATAAGCATAAGGTAATATTCCTTGTTAAATTATTGTTGAAATCTATCTCAATACAGTATTAAATTCTTTCTCATTGGGGGAGTACATTTTTTTTGCTAGTTTTTCAAAATTCTCGTAGTCTAGATTTTTATTTTGTCTTGAAATATTTAAAAAAAACTTTCCATTTTCTAAATTATTGTAATGAAGATTTTATAAATATTTTTAATGAAGTTTTTCCATGTTTTTTTTAAGGAATATTTTCCAAAAATTTCATATTCAGTTTTTCAAATTTTTTTCGTAATCTAATTTTTGAAATATAATGTTCTTCAAGAAGAATTTTCCTCAATACGAATAATCTTCCTAGAAATCCAAAAGGTATGTTTCCTTTCTTGAATTTTCGTAATCATATTTTACTAGTTGGTATTTACATTTTTTTAAAAATATTTCGGATTCGATTTTCCTTAAATATGAATGTTTTTTCTTCAAAAACTCAAAAGATTAGATTCTATCAAATACTCGTTACAGCTATCATCTCAAACGTTAGATTTGATCAGAATGTTCTTCAACTGTTGGATTGAGTTTTGAAGATGAACCTTTTCCTCAAACGCCTATATAAAGGACACTATGATTGTTTTCCCACATCGAAACTCAATCTCGTTCGTGCGGAAGCTCTACCGTCATGTATAAGCCCGTTCTGAACTTCTCAGATCTTCCTCAATTCCGAATGTCAGCAGAAGCTTCCTCTCAAAAAGATATGTCAACTGCAAAGCCTATTTCTGAATTGAATATTTATAGAGAAATCATGGTTCATCAAAATTTCTTTTCTATGTATGATTCTATAATCTCAAATAATATCTAACTGAATGCATAGGATAACATCTGCTTATCCAAACCAAACGCACGAGATCTGGTGTATCTAGACTTATTGGTTGAGTTCTATGAGTCAACAAGCTTTTTCAAGGAAGAAGGAAAAGACATGTTCTCATTCAAGATCTAAGGGAATACATACACTCTTTCTTACACAAAAGGCATACAGCTTGATTGGAATTCCTTATGAGGGTGAGGCATACTTCTTCTCACATAAGCTGCCCGATGATAAAAGAAGTTTTGATAAGGTGAAGAATATGGATTGCCTCGGTCATTCAGATGTAAAGACTCCGAATATTGTCCACCAATCTACAAATTTTTTGATCCTTGATTTATGGGTTCAAGGATTCATCATTCCGAGAAAATTGGGCAAGGATACTTTGAAGAAGAGTGACATGTATATCCTGGATTTCTGGTTGAATGTAATGAAGATAAACCTGGTTAAAAATTTTTTGATTACAATTGAGAACATATTGAATGGAAATATAAAGGCTCAGATTATAAAGTATCCATACTTTCTATGAAAGATGATTGTTTGGTGTTTAGAATCCTTCAATATCTCTTGAAAATGTAAATCGAGGAATTGAAACGTTATGTTTTTGAGTTATGACACTCTGAAAAGGATGAAAGTTGGATTTTCCATAGAATCCAAACAATTCTATGATTTTCCAGAACAGGAAGTTGAAGCTATTTAGAAGAAACAGAAGGTGGTTGAACCTTTTAAAAAGTGTGGAAGGAAGAGAAAGCCGAAGTAAGTGGAAGAGAAGGAAAAATCTCATGTGGCCAAGGAAGTTCAATCAATACTCCCATAGCCGGAAAATAAAAAATCCTATCTATATGATGTAGTATCTAAGTGAAGGGAAGATAAGAAGAACAAGAAAGAAGGAGAGCCTATGTTTGGAATGGACCATGATGAAGAAAAATCTCTGAAGGAGAAGATAGCTGAGTATTTAGAATGGGAAGAGAAAGAAACGAAGCTGAATAAGATGATTAATGAGGCAGAGATAGTGCAGTCACTTCTGAAGGTTGCTGAGAAAGATTCTTAGAATATTCCAGTATCAGAATCCATCCTGGTAGAATCATTACCAGAGACACCAGGAAATAAATTTGTGACTCTGAAAAATTTCAAGAAAAAGTAGTGTAAGAAGAAAAAAAATAAGAATGTATTGGTGATACTGAAGACCTGATAAAGAAAGTAAAAGATTTTAATGATAAGGAAATTCCTTCTAAAAAATTATCATTTTATCCTCTGAAGCCGAGTCTTCATTGCTTTCTACCCCTATGTTAGATGAGAATGGTCAGGAAGAAGTGAACAATTTGTCTGAAGAAGAGAGATCTATTCATGATTTCATATAGCCAGAGGATGTTCAGGTATGAGCTGAGAAGGAAGAGATAGATGAAGATAAAATTGTTCAACTATCAGATAGTGAACATATATCTCCTAACCATGAAAAAGGCATTCCGAAACCTGATAAGGGAAAATAAGTAGTTTTTGATACTCTAAGAAGAATAGTGGTTAAGAATAAAGAAGTGGGTGCTTCATCAAAGAGGAAGGTAGTTGAAATTTAGAATAAATCCTCACCAACCAAAGTCTCGGATAAATAATCATCCTCTCTCGGCCATGATTTTGTTGTTTAGTATCCGAAAAAGCTTTTTGGAACTTCTTCTCTATTTCCACACGTAGACTCAGAAAGCCAAATAAATAACTATACACTAAATCAGAAATTGTATTCAGTATCCATGGTAATGGATAAATATGTTAGTCTCAAGGAAGACATAAAATAGTTACTCATCACCTAAGAATCCCATAAAATAATTTTCATGAAAATGACTAGTTGGTCAAGTAAAACTGTGGAAGAAATGAGGATTCATGATGAATTCCAAGAAAGTCTCATGGATGCATTTGACACCTGAAGATAGTAAGATCAAGGATCACACAAATCGTTTTGAGAAAAAGAATACTCTAGAACAGAATTCTAGGATGCAAGAAGTGAAAGATTTGAATGGGAAGTTGTATTCAGTTTCATAGAGTTGGAAGAGAGAAAGGAATCTCAATATTGAGATAGAATAGAATCTTGCTAAGCATGAAGAATTTCTAAAGGGTCAGGTCAAATCTCTCATGGATTAGGAAGAAAAAATCAAATCCATATAGAAGAAAACAAAAGACCAGGATCAGCTACTCAAATGGGAAGAGGAAGATCATAATGAGGAGAATAAGATGAAAACAATAGTGAAGAAGCAAATGCCTACGGAAAATTAAGGATAACCTTGTTCAAATCTGAACTTTTATTTTATTTTCTTTATTGTAAAAATTTTCCAATCATAAATGAAATTTTTGGTTGCTCGTATTTTGGTTGTTTTGTAATAAATTTTTAGGTACCATAATTTCTATTCAATTCCCTTTAATCCTTTTTTAAAATCACAAAAAGGGAGAAAGGAATGTAAAAAAATTATATTAAGCCAAAGAAAGAGGGAGTTTTTCTAAGGGAGAGTTTATCTAAGGGGCAGTTTTTATCATGATGTTTCTCATGTGAAAGAGAATGAAAAATATCTTTCAGGAGATCAGAATACGATCTTTTGTGGTTCCAAGACTAAGGGGGAGTTATTCCTATTCACTATGATCCATAATTAAAAGGAGATAAGTTTTATCTTCAAATTCCTTATATTGTTTTTCATATGGATGTTTGTTCCATCCAAAATGGGGGGTATTGTTGAGTCAAATGGTTTCCTTATGAAATTTCCATTCCATCATTTTTTGAAAATCACAAACACTCTTTCATAAAGAAAATTTCATTTTCCTATGTTTTATCTTCATAAAGAAAATTTTACTTCCCTATGGAAATTTATCCTTACCTTGTTTTCATTGATAATATTCTAAATATAAAATTCGGTTTCATATCCAAAACTTCAGAATAATATATATACATAGATATAAAGAATTCTGTTTTTAGGATCTGAATTCAGTCTCCGAACTTTCTGAGTTTAGGTTCCGAGCTCTCTGAATTCAGACTCTGAATTCTTATGAATTCAGACTCCGAATTCCATTGAATTCAGACTCGGAACATTCTTCGTTCAGGTTCCAAATTCTCTGAATTCATACTTTGATCTTTCTGAGTTCAGGTACTATGTTCACTAAATCTAGACTCCGAATTCATCAAAATCCAGACTCCAAATTTCTTTGAAATTCAGACTCCAAATTGTTATGAAATTCAGACTCTGAATTCTTATGAATTCATACTCTGAATTCAACTAAATTCAGTCTCCAAAGAGACTCCGAATTTTCATTAAATTTAGATTCTGGAATTCTATAGTATTCAGGTTATGAATTATTTGGAAAATAGAATCTGGATATCGATGTATTATGGACACCGAATGGTTTTTGGTTAGACTCTGAACTTTTATTTCCTTAGAATCCAAAAAATGGATTTGGTTAAGCATCCAAGTTTTTCTTATTGTTATTATTATTATAAAATGATGTTGTACTTTCAGTTTCTAACCAACCATTGTTTGAGTGAAACTTTTACAGGTCCATGTGGAATTCAAGGAAAAAAATGACCGTTGGAGGAGGGAGCCGAACATTGAGGTTTTTCCAATAAATAGCAGCTCATTTGAAATATCTCACTACTTTGACACTGTTCTATCAGTCTAGAGATTACATGAATAACTGATTTCTAGAGAGAGACTCTAATGCCTTGTGTATACTGAATATCTTTTTCAGACATTTTTCGTGCGACTCCTAATTTTTCTAAGTACATTTGAGGGCATCTGGGGATTGTAAGACATAGGTTTTGTCTACCTTAATGTTCGTGGACTTCCTTGATAAGGATGACAGAGGTGTCGACTACCTTGAAGTTGACGGCTTGCAGGGATAGCTATACAGACTCTGATCTTCGTATCGAGGGCATGCCCTGGTGTGGGTAAGAAAAACATTCTTGAATGTATAAACTAGGGGACCTTTATCCAAGGTTGTTGGATACCCTTCTCTTCTGGTTGAAATATTTACTACCTGTTACTTGTATTGTTTCAAGTTTTTTACTACAATTTTGATTGATGAAGAAAGTATAACTATCTTATACATTGTTATACTTGTACTCTAATTAGTAAGATTATATATGTGTTAAGGTAGAATCATTTTCCTTGTAAACTTTTCTTAAGTTTCATTTCCAGAACCACTTTTCCGGAATCAAGCATGTTTGTAGAACTTAGTGGTCTTGTGAATTTACCTTGTTTAACTTCATTAAACATTACCATCTTAAAAAGTTCCAAATGAATTTTTAAAGTATAAAATTCACCCAATATTGTATGTTGAACATCTATATAATTATTGTGACACTATAATTAGTATCATTTCGATCCAACATTTAGTTCATGTTAAGGATGGTCTAAAAACTATTTGAGTGAACATCATGACTATTTAATTTTAAATGTTTTTTGAAAAATTGAGAGCATGATAGTGAGTTTCGTGGTGTGTAAAGAATGCACAACACTATTTTTTTTAAAAAAAGGTATTTGAATATGGATGAGAATTCTAATGATTTTTCATAATGTTTTTTGAAATGATATAAAATTTGTATAATAAAATAAACACTTGGATTGTTATTTATATAGGGACTAAATATGTGCAATGACGGAGTTGAGGTAGTGAAAGACATTGAAACACTCAAAAGTGAATATATATTTTATAAGAATAATTGATAATTATTCTCATATAGATGATGAGATATATGATTTTATGAGTAAATATTTTAGTAATTTGCAGTGATTCAGAATGATTTGAAGTTGAAAGATATTCTTTTCAATATTTTATCAGTTGATATTATATATATGATATTAATAAATAATAATAATATTGGTTTTAGTCATGGTATGTAATATATTGGGAATTATAAAATTTAAAAGGTAGTATATTAGATATCAAAGTGGTAAAAACTAGAAAGAAATTAGGTTTTTTAGAATAACCTATAGGTCACACAGTGATATATAAGAGTTACTTATAGAATATATTAGAGTATCACTACATTATCATAGATTACATAATACTAATTATGAATATGTAAGGCTCACTTGAGTTATCAGGTTATACATCAGATCCTTTAAGAAGGTATAAAAGTTTAAATATGTATTTTATTAGGCTAAATATGATTAAATTTAATCAATATATTCCTTTTTTCATCTATTAAATACCATGATTCATAGTCATTGATATTTTCATTCATGATGTTAATGGTGTTGAGCTTCTAAAGGATAATATTAAAATGTGATATGTAGATTTACATCAGAATTATATCTATATATGAGTACATGGATGTGGGAAATAATTTTGGGATTTTATATATGTAAAAGTTAAAAAAGTACTCAGATGAAGACAAATTATTTTTATTATTAAATAAGAAAATTTTAAACAATTGATAATGTTTATTGAATGAGGTGGGCTGGGTTTCAGAAGAAATATTTTGGCCCCATTTGTGAAAATTAATGGTATATATTTAATATGAGGTATTTTTTTACTAGTTTAAAGTAATTAGAGATCACATTACCTATATTATTAAAGATTCTATATTTCAATTATTGTAAAATATCCAAATGGTAAATGGTGAGTTTATAAATATAATTTTATCAAATAAAAAAATGGGAGAATTTTGAGATAATGTGATACTATTTATGAATATAATAACTACTGAAGAAGATGATGCTGAAAATGGAGAGAACAACACAATACTCTGGTTGATTATATAACATTTCATGGTTCATGAATAGAATATATGTAGAGGTATAGAGTAGAATAATTAAGTATATTTCTATAACTGAATTCGATTATCAAATCTAATTTGTAAAATGAAGAATTTTTCTTTTCATTACAGAGAATTATTCAAGAATATTATTTCATTTTTCTTTTTATTATTAAATATTGGTTCATATAAAAATATTTTTTGGTGTATGAATAATAGGTTAGTTCTGGTTTTCTGTTCAAGTATACTCTATTTAATTTGATTGATTTTGATAATAAAATGTTAGTCAAGTGTGACTGGTATAACAACCAGAATACATCACGGGAAAACTCATAGATTGTATGTGATCCTCATAAATATCAATTTGTTAATTTTTATTGATTTTTCTATAATTTTTTCATATATATTGAGTTTAAGTTGAGATATAGAGATATTGTAACCCAAACAAGTGAAAAGACAAAAATAATGATAATAAATTACTAAAATACATTCACACTAATTCACCAACATCTTAGTTTGGATTCAATTTTCCAATTAGTATTAATAAAAGAAATCCTATAAAGAATTATGGGAAATGAAGATGATTATAAAGATTCCCAATGATATTAGAAGAGTAAAAATAAAATATAAATCTTTTAAAAGTGGAAAGAAGATAATTGGTAATCATTGAATCATGATTCTAAAAAAGAATGAGGGAGAGGCAATTCATCAATATTATTACTATAGAGATCATAAGAGAACCCATAATATTGTCATAGTTTTTTATTTTTATTTTTATAAATTAATTATATCACATATTAAGCATACATGTTAACCCATGAATGAAATTTAAGATATTTATAAGGATATTATATTATAATCTAGGAGGTATAATGATTTTTCTCAAAATATATAACTACAAAATCACTTTAGTGAATTTGGTACATCGAAATATTGAAGTTTTATACTTCTTAGATGCTTTTGAAAAATGATCGACCATATAAAATCAATTTTCTACAATATTTTTTTATTAAATAAGTGTTGAGTAAGACATGAGAGTTATTAATAACAAAATAAATGATCCTTAAATGTGAAACATTTAATATTTTCATACCCCAATTCAACCCTATCTGGGTATATTCTTTGAAATGTCTATTTTTTTTATTTTTTTTATATATCTCTCTAGATATGAATCCAATTATCTTGAATTAACCTCTATAGTCATATTTTATATTAGTCATGAGATAAACATATAATTTATTAGCCTCCCATCACATTATTTATAAATAGTAATCCAAAAATAGACATTAATGACTTAATAATTCCATAGAGTAAAAAATATGACTAATATTTTAATATTTCGACTCATATTATGAAAATAAATTTTTCAAAAAATTTCTTTAACGATCATATAAAAAATAATATTTTACATTAGGAATAATATTACATAATTTAATCTGATAAAAATTTAAATATATTGAAAACAATACTCCATGTTATCTTATTTAAATAGTGATTTAAATTAATAAAATCATCTCTAAAAATCATCGATGTAAGTTGCAGAAATATCCATATCATATAATATAAAATTATATATTTCCATATGCACTTTTTTTCCTTAAATATCATCATGTTTTTATCTAATACATATGAAAATAAATTACATGATATAAGGAGTAAAAAACCCCCCAAATCATGGAAATTTTTTAGAAAATATATGTTGTTGACATATGTAATGGGGAATATGTTACAAGCAATATATTATAAATTTTATAAATGTATAAAAAATTTTATGTGTGTCATTTTTTTTATTACACTATGTAATATATTAAACTATTATCCATTATAATTATATATTCCTTATGAGAGTTAGAAACACGTTATAATTTTTTTCATTAGACTTCAATAAACACAAACAAGTTCTATGTACATTCATTACATTTTCTATTCATTAATAACAACTAATTACTTTTTCCAAATCCTTTGCAAAAATATAAAATGTTTTCATTTTAATTGGAATACATATTCTCTAATCAGTTTTTTATTTTTACAAAAAATAAAATAAAATAATTAATTGGGAAACTGATAAACAAAAGTGATAAAGATAATACCACCATACAAAGGATAAACCCTCAAACCAAACACTAAATTTAACCATTGATATGGAATGACCAACCCTGACCCCATGTACATGATAATTTTTATTTATGGGTATTAATGGATGGGTTTGAACATGTAGATTCATAAAATAAAGGAATCATACTACTTATTTGGTTTCCATGGGGATTAAACAATGCATAATGCATGGATACATGATCCAAGATAAAAAAATCCGTATAATCATTACCTTATTAGTAATCAATTATTATTATAGACCTTATCTTTCTTGGATATCCATCAAGACCCTTTCATTTATATTTGACATCTTAAAATATTGAGTTGAAACTTTTTGGTCATGAAGTGCTGACCACTAAGCATCGTTGCTAAATACTACTGAGAAATATCATCCAAATCTATCAATAATAAAAAAATAAAGTAAACAATTTTACTTTGGAATAAACCATTAATATAAGTTAACATTGGATCCATCCACTAAATCATAATCTATACACTCTAGGATAAAATCTCCATAAAAGTGTTAACACCATTTGGGGACTCCCCTACGTTATTACCCCATACACCCACTTGAGAAGATGATATTGAAATACCATGATAAAATATCATTCTATGAGATTGAATTAAAAGACTAATTATATTTACAATAGTGAATCCATGATCAATGATTTTGAATTATATATGGATAACTCACTAAACGTTGAATGAATAAGGGGCAATAATAAAAAACCAATGATCAATCAATAAATATTATTTTTTACTTCAATTTTTTTAAATAGTTGTAAAATTCATGAAAAAATATTCATATGGTGAAAAAAATTCAAAAATAAATTTATACTAATGCAATTCCAATATTTCTTTATTCTTTACCTCATCAATCCAATATATCTTTCTATTAACTCAAAAATATTTTTACAAAAATGTTTTATCTTTCTTTAAAATAGTTTTAATATAAAAATATATATAAAAAAATTCTAATTATGACTTAGAAAAAATAATATTTGAATTCAATGATTTGAATTTATCTATATAAGGATTAATTTAAATTTTATGTTCATTCAAATGATTATGATATTTTTTCATTACACCTTCATTTATGTTTTTTCATAATATAAATTAAATATATTTCTTCATGAATCCTTAAAAATAGATCACATATATATTTTAAAACATTTTCATCAATAACTCATTTAATTTCAGACATAGAGGGATATTTCCATTACTCTAGTGTTATATAATTTATATACCATGAAAATGTTGTTAAATCATATTTATTTGGATATATTCTTACAAAAACTACCTAAATATTATAAAAAAACAAAAATAATTTTCATAAAGTAACTCATAAAAAAATTCATAGAATGAATTATTATGGGGAATTTATAAATTTTTTATTTGTTTCGTTATCTTTTTTTCGTTATTGAATAAAATGTCATGTGATTTCATTTTGAGAAGTCATTATATAAAAAATTCAAAAAACAATAAATATTTTCTTATTGGTTTATTTTAAATGATACAACATACTATTAGGATTACTATTTATCATAATAAGATATTATACTCATCCACTCACATTCTCATTAACATTTAATTAGAGTTTATGTCATCTAAGAGGTCTGATTGTTTAACTAATATGATACATGAATTTTAATATGTTAAAGAAGTATAACATTATATATTTAGTTAATTTTAATAAATTTAAAAAATACAAGGGTAATCCATGCTCATCTATTACGAATCCCTAATTAAGTTATATAGATTGTAATCATGTTCAGGATAATCCTAGACTGACTATAAATATATTATAATGATAGTGATTTTTATGAATATAGATGATTCCATGTCTTGCAAATGGATAGCCACTTTTATAGAGTGGTCAACATTTTAAATTATTTTATTCATCATATTTTTAGTGTCATTTCATACTATACAACCATTAATTTTTGAAATATATTCATGATTAATCATTTTAACCAATTATGGTGATTTTTTATGAATGATTTAAATTTATTTAAGATGATAATTGTAAAATGAATCAACCCCACATAGAGTATTTATATTAAAACTATGGGTAAAATATTTGGTACCAATGTAGTTGAAGTAAATAATTTTTTAGGAATCACAATATAATATTTTCTTATAATTCCCAAGATTTCAAAATAGTGTAACCCTATGATGAATCCCACAAGGAGGCTATTTACACAAAGTCATTTATATTTTAATAATTTATTACTATAGTAAAGTAATATTAATTTTTGGAAATTAATTTAATATTTAATTTATGATGTCAATATATTATTAGGGTTAAATATTGAGGCTTTTTATAAATAGTTGATTTATTGGTGAATAGTGAGAAATACCAATTTTTCCAAAACTGTCAATTTTATAAAATTGTAATGGTATAATAATGGAAATAAATTTCATTAAAGATATTTGGATGAAAATATTTATTTATTTAGTAACTAAAATATGTAACTTTAAAAAATATTTTCGAACATATATATATATATTTAACATTTTTCAATTATACGTAATTCTTTTATTCAAATAAAAATTATTTTTGGTTATTATTTTTTAATCAATTATACCCAGGGTAATTTTTCATTATTGTTTTGTTTGATATTGAAATTATTTTACATTTATTAAAAATATTCTAGTATATACTTTTGGAATCATCATTATACATTATTTTTATATAAAATCAATTTAATCATAATAAATTGTTTTTTAAAAAATTAGTTTTCATTATTTTTTTCACACATATATTAAGAGTAATTTTAACCACATATGAAAATTGTAGCTCTTAAATTGTATTTAATATATGGTATAAATATATTTAATATTATGTAATATTTTGAACTTAATTTTTTGTTATAATTTATATTAACTATGGTAAATATTTATCACATTCGGTGTGGTAAAATGAGTTTTGAGGGTTAAAAAAAGGGATAAGGCTTCATAAAAACTTGAAACCCTAGATTAAATATTATTTTATGGGTTTATTTAAAAATTAAAATAATTAAATTTTAATCTATGAAAATATGTAGCCAAATGACTTTTCTATGAAATATATTATATAATAATGTTTTAAGTATTCACATATTTTCCACCCACCTCACATACAAAAGGTAAGCTCCTATCCTTTCCTATTGAAACCTATCAAGCCACATTTTTTAATCTTAGAACTACCCAAATAACTTGAAATCATTTTTTTCATTTTTCTAGAGGTCCTTGTTTGAATAATAATTAAATTAAATGGGATTAGGATGTTAGAAAGTGGAGATTACCCAAAGAAGAGGTTTATGTTATTACAGAGCTTTTCCAAGTATCTTTATTCTTCAAACTTCTAAAAATAACTAATAACCATATAAAATATTAACATTGTTATAGTTATAACACACATATTTTTATTGTTAAATTTACATCCATTTTCTACCAAATTTCCATCTTATTGAAAATGAAAACTTCTCCCATGAATGCATATAGAATAATGATTCCACGTACAAGTGTACTTTATTTTTTATGAAAACATCACATGAATATTTATAATGTTGAAATTCATTATTATATATTATATTTATTAAATAATTATGATTAATTAAAAATACTATATCATATACCATTTTACAAATAAATTTGTTAAAAAATTATAACATTGTTCATGAATCCGCGTGGACAACCACCTCCATTAAACGATGTGGTCCATATTTCATATCCACCTTAAATGGATAGTAATAAGGATATAGTTTTTTAATAATATATATAAATATATATATGATTCTATAAATTTTAATAATTATATAAGTTTTTCACATCCTAACCATTTTTAAAATGAAAATTTTACCATATGTATGTAGGACAATGGCCACCATGAAAGTCATAGATCAATTTTTTATTACCAAAATTTGTGTTTTTCTGTATTAATTTGTAAAAAGAGTAAATTTTAAAACAAATAAATTAATTATATTTTTTATATGGTTGAAATATTTTATAAAAAATTTAACCTCGGTCAACATACTAAAGTAATTTTTAATATATTGTCCAAACAACATTAAGTGATCGATGCAATAAAATTAATTACAATGAATGAATGTCAAATTATTATAAAAATAACATAAAAATATATTATATTTTGAAAATTAATTTAATAAAGTTTTTAATAAATTTAAATTTATAATTCCTATAGATATAATGTGTCTAAATTAGTACATATCTTGGGTAAGGGTTATTTCATGTCAATTCTACTTTGTTGAGGTAGATTTTATATTATATACCTAATTTTTTATATGGTTTATATTCTAAAACTATGACATGTTATATCTTGAATTAATTTTTATTTGTTATATTTACTGTTTGAGTTCATGTTTATCTTTTTAGTGGTGTTTATTCATATTTTATTACACAAGTAAAGGGTTATTGGACAATGAGTTTCCGATATAGGATTATTCATACTTAAAATTATATTTGAATAATTATATGATATTTTTATTTTTAAAAACCAGATATTTTATTATTTATTTTTTATTTCTAGGGGTTAAATTATATCATTACAAATTTTCTTCTTTGTGGTACTTAAAGACCAAAATAATTTTATAACAAAAACCAAACATAATTATCCATTTGGGAAGGGAATATTTTTCATCTATGTTGAGGTTTTACAAAACACTCCAAGAAAGTATTTTTATATTCTATAATGATTGTATAATGTCATTTTCAACCATACCTGAATTTCTTAATTTTTTTTAATATAATTCTTTTAATTTATTTTAAATAATTTGTTTTCTAGTTTCATTAAAAATGTGTGAATTTAAGATTCATTTTAACATATATTAAATGAGTGGTCCTTCCTAATATCATAATATTTATTTATTATATAGATTACATTATAAGTATCCATGGTTTTTAAATTAAAAATCATTTTCTATTATTCCAATTTCTTTTATGTTTCTATGTTAAAATAACTTATTTTTTAAAAAGATTAAAAGTGTTATTGAAATAATTTATAAGTTATTTTTACAAAAAGAGTTAGAAAAGATTCTTTTAAGGTTAATTATTAATATTTTACATTAAATTTCCCTATCTAATTCTCATTATTATTTACTTTAACAAAAAATATTCATTTCATAATAACTTATGGAATTTTTTCATCCATTACTGATTTATGTATTACATCATATTTTGAGATCATTCACATTCTTATGATAATTTTCTCTATCACTATACATTAATAATAAGAAATTGTTTCTCCCTTCATATATATAATAATTTATATCATAGATATATTTATCATTTCAATATTTTATTAAACATTTACAGTTACTATATATTGTTCTAGACGAAGAAATATTATTAAAGATTTTATTTTATTTTTTATGTAAATATTAATATAATGTATTCTAGGTTCAATAAGGATACATATTTTTTGATAAGTAATATAGATTATGTATTGTATTTTTGAATAACTATTTTAAGAATCCATTGGAAATATTTAAATTATGGGTGGGGATCAATTATATACATCCCATTGATGTATCAACTGGTCTCATGAGATTAAAAGATGGCCAGGTTAGTTGGGAATTTAATGTGTACCTAACCATTTGATGTAATGTCTTAGAATATTTTCTAAATTTTATGGTTTTTGATTTAATGGCCCAAGGACTTGATAGTATTATCATGAAATTTATTATACTCAATTTCATTCATTATTGTATCATTTATTATTTTCAATGTGATTGTTATGTTGTTGTTTTCAATGTTTATATACAAAAGTTCATGTTATTGATTAAATAACTTATGTATTTATTATCCACTCCCACATATTATTTATGCCTTACCTACCCCTGATAAATTCTTAATTTTTAAATCTACTCAGAATTTTATACAACTTATTATTTTTTCCTTTACCTAATATATTAATATTAATTTTTTAATTATTTTTTGTGATGAAATTTTTTTCATGTTATGTATTATTTCTCCATTGTAAATTGGAAATAAATAATGTATTTATTTTTCCATGATTGTGGAAATAATCAGATCATAATGTTGTGATCCATTTTATATTATACAAGTGTAATAGTAGACATTATATTTGGGTTACTAGACATGGGGTTGTTACAATTAGAACTCGAGAATGTTCTGTAGGACCGTTCGGAACAAAATTTTATAGGAACATATCGCGAAAAAAGTGTTTCGTTAAACATATATTATTTTCTATAACATTTAGTTATTTTTATGTTATATAAAAATATATATAATTTTATGATCAAATTATGTGTGTTCTTTTGTTTAGATATGATTCCTATAAGAAGAAAGTGATATTTTATCAATTCCAATATACAATGTAAGGATTAAGCTATTATGTAATAGTTGTGGGAGGTAAATAGATCCAAGAAATATCTGTTAAACTGAATGAAGTTATTACAAATAATTTATCTTGTATTGGGAAACATTTTGATCATCATCACAAAAAACCTTTGTTGGATCTATTTATGTGACAAAATATTTCATACATTAGAAGAAGTACTAGTCTATTAGTATATGTGAAATGGATTAAGAAACGTAAAAATATATTTATAATTTATATATATAATGAAATGGAAATGAGTATTCTAAAAGATTATTTTTCAAAGGGAGATATATATCAATGGTGGTCATTAATCTAGAATAAAAATAAAAATTATGGAATAGAATGTATGTTATGGGGAATAATTAATGTATTAATTTGTTAGAAAAATTATACATGAGAGAAATGATATAAAATAGAGATAATGATCCTCAACCTAAGCAATAAGGAAGAGGAAAATTTCGTTGAATATGTGTTTAGTTTCAAAATATATAATGTAATTTGATAAACCAAATACATAATTTGTAAATCAAGATTCATCTTTTATGTGTTGTGATTAAGATAAACTGATAAAAGAAACCAGTCCCTTTATAAGTTACTTAATATGATGATATAATATCATGTGATATCAATATTTAAAAATAACTATCTAGGTCTTATATCTTAATGGTAATTCAAGAGAATAATAGGATATATGAGCACTAAGTTTGAATTAAAACATCAAATAAAAATAAAGGAAATATTACATGTTCACAATGTAATAAATATAGAAAAAATCATTTTTGAATATGATTAAAGGTAATGTGATTTTGTTAAAAGTATGAATATATTGTTTATTTATGTCTTAAATGTATTGGAAATAAAGAAAATACTTTTATCTAGTGATTTAACCATTGGGATATGAGGAATTATTTGATTCTATTCCAGAAAATTCAAGGGATCCTACCAAAGAAGTGGCCTAGGGGGAAAGATTAAAAAATTTCTACAACTAATTTTGAAATCATTAATGATTTGTTCTATGTTAAATTGATTATAAACCAAATTTTTGGTAAATATTTTTTTTATTTGGGATCTTTTTACTCTTTTATATCATCCGTTTTTAGAACATTAAACTATTCCCACTCACATTAAGAAGAGAGTTGTAAATCATGAATCCTAGTGGTAAAATTATTACAATAAGGATAAGAAAGTTAGTCCCCATTATAATCCATAAAAATGTAGTTTTTTAAAAATGGGTTATTATACCTATGTTTTACATTCATATAATAATTGGTATTGATTTTATTCAAATTTATAATGTGAATAGTTACTTCCATGGGAAGGTTCTTACAAATCAAAAAGGATGTATGGAATCCATTATATTTAGTGAGGGGAATTCATATTCAATATCACTTATGGATCCTCCTGTAGTATCTCACCATAATTAAATAATAGGACTACAAGAGAATACACAACCTATGAATGGGAAATGTATCCTTAGAATATATTATGTAAAAAATGAACCCAATTGGTTTATTTTTTCAAAATTTGAATTTGATGTCAATAAGTATGGAAATGAATGCTAATAAGGATTGTATTGTGATGATTATAGAACAAGTGTTATGTACATGTATCAATTGTTATTATGGATGAAACATTGATCTCATCAAAAAATAAACGACATTATTATTATTTGATAAAGAAATGGATAATTAATGTTTTATTCTCCCTTTATATTATAAAGGGGGAAATGTTTTTAATGGTCTTTATATTGAAAAATGGGCCACCACAGTTGCAAGATTGAGGGACCTCCAACCACTAAGGATGTGGGAAGACCATGAATTGGATGACCAATATTAAAATATATAGTGTGAAAATCATTCCAACACATATGTGAAAAGGTGAATGTTGGGCCACCATGAGTGTCAACAAAATGGTTCAACAATATTCCATCACGGAGCTATACCAATGTGTAATGGGAGGGTAACCTTTACTCACAGCTGAGCGAATATGGAATAATATTTTATAAATGGGTGAACAAGGATGAATTATAGTTTATTGCGGAATGAGTTACTTGTAGGAAATATAACTTCTATAAGGCCTCAGCCTTAAACCTTAATTAATCTTGAGTTATTACAAGATTACACATTGAGGATCTTTTCAGGTTTAGAGTTTTAGAGAATTAGATCATGAAACTTGCATTACATTCCACATTTAAACAAAGTGGTTACATAAAAGACAGTATTCATTCTTCCCATCAATGGAAACATATTTAAAATAAAACATCGATTCTTTATTGAAACATCCTTGACACTATCATCACATCATGTACCCTTCCCTTGACCTGTGAAAATGTTTTCAAAAACTTGGGATGAGCATGAAGAGCTCAGTAAGGGATATCAAAATATGGAAAGGAAACATGAGTACATGTATACATAAGAATGAAATCATATTTACCCATAAAACATAGGCATATCAAATCATGAATAAATCATAGAAATTATAAGACATAAAAGGTAACTTGAGGCATTCATAACATTCTTACGTAGGGAGTAACCCTCTTGGTTATGTTTTGGAATACCCATCACAGTATATTCCCTAAATCTCTTCGGAGAAACCTCAATGTTTCACTCCTTCGCGTTACCCAATGCATTGGAGAGCTATATCGGGCTCACCCGCCCTTAGTTTATCACGGAACCACCCATTTTCATTACAATTCCCAAGAACCATAACATAAATGTATCACATAAAAAATGCATAAAGGAAACATAAGATTTCCACATTTCAATCACAACATAACATTTTAGTATATTGAAATAATGAATCCATTCAAAAAGAAACCATTTCCAAAACCATTTAAAACATTTAATAAAGATATTTTTGAATCAAAGTGTCCCATACCACCTTTAAGCTTAAAATTTTAAACCATTAATATCCATATAAATAAATCCTTAAAACCATTTTAAAAACATGGATATTAATAAGAACAAATAATTAAAACATTTAAAACGATATTTAGGTTAAAGGGGTTTTACCAAAATTAGAGACACTTGAATACAATAATTGAGGAATAAAATTTAGTCAGAACTTTATAATATCATGAGAATAAATGGATTCATGATATAATACTCCAAAGGACAGTATATACCCCATATAAGAGTGAATTGGTGCATAACAACAATGAACCCTCAATAGAGATGTCAAATGTGATGAAATCCCTTATAGAGAAGGTATCCTTAAATTAAGGACAAATCAATCTCGAAAATATGTGTGACAAATATAAGTACACCCAATATAAGTGGATATTAAGTGTAAAACAATAAAAGTTCATTCACACATATTCAATGGATGACATATTCAATGACTACATGTTGAACCCAAAGAAATCGAAATTGGGTTAAAAAGTTCCCTTGACAGCCTAACGACAACACATCAAAATGAGTTGATGAGATATAAAAAGTGTATATCATCACATGGACATAAAATTTAAATCAATAGTATATAATAGAACATATCCCAACATAAAAATATGTACATTAAAAGACCCAACAAAAGAAGTCTTTTAAAAAAGAGGAGGGTGAAAGGTTCCCTTACCGACTTGGGTATCTTTCAAAACATACACCCCATGAAAGAAGGACAATAGATCATTGATGTAAATACTCATAAAAGAAATTATATTACACAAATAGTAGAATAATGGGAAGTACATACACCACTCAATGGAATTTGTGGAAAATGTAGCATAAATCTCACGGGAATAAAAGTGAGATGAAAAATCCCTTACGAAAACTCGGCAGCCTAACGACGCCACATAAAACTTCCGAATATGGATTGATGAGATCAAATAGGGTATCTCATCACATTAAAATTAAATTTACAGCAAGAGGAATATAAAAGAACATCCCCCAACATTACAAAGAGGAGATTAAAAGAAGTGACATAAAAGAGAGTACTTAAAAAGAAAGAGAGAGGTTAGATCTCTTACGAAAGTTCGGCAGCCTAACGACGCCACTCAAAACTTCCAAAATGGATTGATGAGAGAGAATAGGGTCTCTCATCACATGAACATAAAACTTACAGTAAGTGTAATATAAAATATCATCCCAATAACAATAAAGATGAGATTTAATAGGAATGACATAAAAGTGTGTACTTAAAAAGAAAGAGAGGAGTAGGATCCCTTACCCCGGGTCCGACTTGACTCGATCGTTATTTAATCTCCTGAATAATAAACTTGAGTTAATTTATACTTCCTTAATAACCTTTTTCAAGTTCATTATTCCTTTTATATCACTTATTACCATGTCATAAACATTATGTAATCATTTAAGTTAATAATATTTGTTTTGCCGATATTTGGTTCTTAAGTCGAAAGTGGACTTCTTACAATTACATGTTGTTCGTGTGGCCAAATGTTTATTATATCCAGAATTGTACTCATGATGTAGATATAATATATTTCATATATATCCAGTACATTCATGCATTTATAACATTACATAATCATTTAGAGGTAAGAAATGAAATGCACCGTTCATGGAGACGGTAAGCCATACGTACGCATGAACGCTACTTTCATTTCTATTTCATATTTTATAGAATGGAATAAAAATGATATAAAGGTATATTATAATTCCAGTATAATATCATATATAATATCATATTTCCATCCTTTATACGTCCCACATATGCTATTTAATGAATCAAATCACTTTGAGGGGGCGGTAGTCCGCACTTCCTTAAATGAAGATATCGCGTTTACCCATAATGGAAACCATAATGGTATTCCCAAAATGAAAAAAAAACAGAAGATTAAAGAAAAAATAAACATATTATATATCATATATAAAAATAGTGACATAATAATGGCCACCTTTGAAGGTGTTAAATGAGTATTGAACAATCATCGTTTCGGGAGGCTGAATTTCGCCATCCACGGAAATAGTATGTTCTTTAACCATTTGATGTAGATGTGTGAGAGTTTAGCTCGAATAAATCTTATAACAACATCCTAGTATATTTAAGATACTGGTTTTGTTACAAAAGAAGTAAATAAAAAGAGTTTAGGGGGTTGGAGAAGAAAAATAAAACAAATGAACATGAGAGAATGAATTACCTTTAAAAGTGTAACTCCTTTTGATTTGAGCCTAAAGGCTTCCTTTGAAATGATTCTGCCCAAAGGGAATCCTCTAGGATGAGGATAGGGATGTGGAGAGAGTAAATGGGAAGGGGTTGGCCGAGCCAAAGGCTTGAGGAGTGTGTGAAATGAGGTAGAGGTGGGGGCCTTTTATAAGAGGAGAGGAGGGGCACTTTTGGAATGTAAGAAATATTACTTTATTTGAAAATGTGTTTCGGTTTTAAAAGGTCCCACATTAATATAATTCGTGGATAAGGTGATAAGGGTTCTAAATCCACCCATCCAATAATTTTTTGACATGTGTAGGTCATAGAGTTTACATTATCTTCTCATTTTATTTAAATCGTCAGATAATGATGTCATCACTGCATCATTATGATGTCATAAATAATATAATTTATTTAATGTATAAAAATTATAAAAAAAACTACTATGATGTAGGAAATCTTTGTATATTTCCAATGACTATTTATAATAAAAAATATGACTTGTATAACCCCACTTAAAAATTGTTTTAGTAAAACATATCATGTTTGTGTTATTTTTACTTTTGCATTAAATAAAAAGTTATTTATGTCATTTCCCAACCAAAGTGGCTCCATGGGGTCCCCAAGTTGACCCATGGATTGTCTTGGTCGGCCATTACCCATCCAGTGAGGTTAGGACATGTTTCAAGTTCATTTCATATTATTAAAACATTATTTTTACCTTAAACTACACTAATTACCTCTAATCACGATAAAAAACTTAATAAGTTACTATTCACCAAAAAATTATTTTAATCCCATTGAACCACATTTTACTTCTTAATGAAAACCATGTATGTAGGATTTTTGAAATTCAAAACAAAAATATGGCAAAATTTCATTTAAACGGAAAAATCAGTTTTTATAAGTACCACTAAGTGGTGTCACTATTCATCAAAAATTGATGTTTTTCAGAAAAATCCCAAAAATTCACCCTAAGCTATATTTGATATTCCAAATTCAAAAATGGAGTCTATTTTACCAAATTCAAAACATATAAGTCACATTAATTAATTTAATAATTAATTCCCGCTGTCAGAGAAAATAGCGTGTTTTTATGAAATAATAACTATCAAAAGATTGACACTGGTTTAAGTATGTTTTCAAAGTGAAATTAATTCCAACGACCACTATTGGATTTAATAGTAAAAATATACTCTAATTTAAATTTAAAACCAATTCAAAATATAATCTAATCATATAAATAGATTAGATTAAAAAGAGGTTTTGAATTAAAATACAACATTTTACACTATTCATTAAAAAAATGAACTTTATCGGAAAGATACCAAAAATTTACACAAAGTAAATTTTGATGTCCCGATTATTAATAAGAGTTTTATTTGGTCCAAAATAATGTTTAAGAGTGAAAAAAACTATATTTAATGATGGTTCCACATCAAAAGGTGATAAGTGAACCTTTAGTGAAAACTAGGTCATATACGCCTAAAATTGAATTCTTTCCGTATTTTAAGCCTCTATCCTTTATTGGATAAATGTAAAAACATTTAAAAACATATATAATCATATTATAGTTATTTCTATCCATTCCCTCCATTACAACGGCTACATGTTAACTACCATTTAAAATAATATTATTTTATTATTAGAGTGAAACATAAGATTCCCAAGAAACTCATTGTTGCGTGTTGGGTACGCCATCGAGCAGAGCATCCCCTTTAAAGTCATATTAATATTTTATTCACAAATATGGATAAATATGAAAATGTCATATTCTTTATTTACCTGGGGTGTTACATCCTTCCCCCCTTTTGGGAATTGCGTCCTCGAAATTTTTAAAATTGAGCTTGGAAACATCCTTGAACGTCCCACATCGGAACAAGAGTCGGTAAAACAATCACTTTAAAATAAAGGAATATAAGTACAGAGGTCACCCGAGTTAACCCATACTAGGATTCCATGTAGAAAAACATGGACATGGAAGAAAAAGCAAAGGGTCATGTTCTTGAGGGAGAGTGATAGTAAACATGTCTAGGAGAAAGTTAACAATGAGAAAATCACAAACTTGTGATGGGTTAAAAGGTATTTGATTCCCCAGTAGGAAAAGCTAATAGGAAACATTTTTGTTTTGAGTTACTTTTTATTGAGGAATTTATTCATAAGGAAACATAATCACTTATCATGTTGACTTTCAACTTTTACTAGATTCCTTAATCAAACTCATATTTTTTTTCCAAAAGACGAGTATTTAGGGAGACTTGTTCGCATTAAGAGTACTATAATCAAATTCTAGAGAATCACCTAATCCACAAAATAGAACTATATACATCCCATGTCTTTAGACTTTAACCAAAACCAAAAACGAAAAGGTTAGTACAAGGTCAGATAATCTAGAAAAGGATAACCCATTAAAAAGAAAATCTATGCTTAATCTCCAAAAATTGTCCAGCAAAACCCAAAGTTCAACAAGGACCATTCGATAAACAATTTGTCCATAAAATTCTTCAAATTAAACCCATCTATGATTGAAACCCAAATGTTTTAAGGGTTTAGTCACATATTCTTCAATGTTAAATCGTAACATTTATCTCCAAACAACATCAGTTGCTCCTAAAGTCTCGTATTGAAAAGTAATTAACCTAATCACATATTCTCCATGATAGGTTAATCATTTTCATAAATAACCCAAAATCAACTTACTCTTAATTCATAAAACATCTAACTAAAAAGAATCAGTCAAACTAACCAGGGACTTCGTGTAGTCTAGTGGTAGGCGATAAATACCAGTCGCACTTTGGTTGTGGGTTCGATTCCCGCAGCTTTGTCCGACGCGACGGGTAGTCACACGGTCTGCGTGTTGTCCTTTTTCCAAAACTATATAATTCTCAAATAATTCCCCAAAAAGGGATAAAATCATCAGAAATAACCATAACATAATTTAACCTCAATTTATCTCATGCCTTTCACTTCAATCATAAAATATAGTAACCCATAATTACCTCAAAAGTAAGGATCATATAAACCCAAATGGTTCTTTATAACTATGTCCACAAAAGAAAAGATAACTATTACTTGAATAAAATTTTCCTATATTAAACATCAGGGTTACACATAATATAAAAAGTCTTCTAATGTAACCCCATCATCAAAAGAGACTTAATACTCTTATGGATTTCACCATAACTGTTGAAGCCCTTATATGTTGACATCTTACTCATTCAACATTCTTCATGATCCATTATCTATTCCTTTCCAACTTATTGCGAAATACCTCTTTCCTACAAACAAAATCATGAATCATATCCTAAGATTCCAAAATAGGAAAACAATAGTCATGAGATAGTACATAACTTTGATTGGTCATTTTCAGTTTCTTCATCCTCAATCGGAATGGCATTAGGTATTGGTAAACGAATATTGGTACGCTCTTGGTGACCCCATTCACGAAACTTCTTCATAGGACATGTGTTTGCATAATGACCATTCACACCACATTTAAAACATTCAATTGATCCCTCAGAAAGAACTTCTTTCCCTTTCCTCGAGTCAACTGGATGCTTCCTTTTTCCATGGCAGGTTCTTACTTTATGACCTTCATTTCCACATCTATAGCATATTTCTGTCCCTTTGAAACATTTTCCTAGGTGTTTCTTTCCACATATTTGACACATAGGTTTTTGAACACACTTACCTTTATGATTATTACCTGTACATCCGTAGGGATTTGTTTCATGAATATATGATGCCTTGGAGAAATCTCCAAGGTTTAGGTGGTCAATCATGACTCCAGATAGTTGGTTGAGGATAATCACAAGAGTTCTCATTGAAGCTCCCATATCATTCAGTTTCTTTCTCAAAAAACTATCACAGTTTCCTTCACATCCACTGTTACTTTGGTGCCTGCTAGATCCAACCATTTACTAAAACCAAAAACGTTAGTGTGAGTATATCAACAAAAACATCATGTACTAATGAGTAAGATAAACACTAATATATACTTACTCATTCACTTTATCTAAAACTAGGACTCTTTCTGAAATCCTAACCATTATGGTAATGTCACTTATGCTTAAAGAATACCCTAACCTCTAAAGTTATCTAAACCGACCTCTGATACCAACTATAAGGCCCCAGCCTTAAACCTTACTTAATATTGAGTTATTACAAGATTACACATTGAGGATCTTTTCAGGTTTAGAGTTTTAGAGAATTAGATCAGGAAACTTGCATTACATTCCACATTTAAACAAAGTGGTTACATAAAAGACAGTATTCATTCTTCCCATCAATGGAAACATATTTAAAATAAAACATGGATTCTTTCTTGACACATCCTTGACACTATCATCACATCATGTACCCTTCACTTGACCTGTGAAAAACATTTCAAAAACATGGGATGAGCATAAAAAGCTCAGTAAGGGATATAAAAATATGGAAAGGAAACATGAGTACATGTATACATAAGAATGAAATCATACTTTACCCATAAAACATAGGCATATCAAATCATGAATAAATCATAGAAATCATAAGACATAAAAGGTAACTTGAGGCATTCATAACATTCTTACATAGGGAGTAACCCTCTTTGTTACGTTTTGGAATACCCATCACAGTATATTCCCTAAATCTCTTCGGAGAAACCTCAATGTTTCACTCCTTCACGTTACCCAATGCATTGGAGAGCTATATCGGGCTCACCCGCCCTTAGTTTTTCACAGAACCACCCATTTTCATAACAATGCCCAAGAACCATAACATAAATGTATCACATAAAACATGCATAAAGGGAACATAACATTTCCACATTTCAATCACAATATAACATTTTAGTATATTGAAATAATGAATCCATTCAAAAAGAAACCATTTCCAAAACCATTTAAAACATTTAATAAAGAGATTTTTGAATCAAAGTTTCCCATACCACCTTGAAGCTTAAAATTTTAAACCATTAATATCCCTATAAATAAATCCTTAAAACCATTTTGAAAACATGGATATTAATAAGAACAAATAATTAAAACATTTAAAACGATATTTTGGTTAAATGGGTTTTACCAAAATTAGAGACACTTGAATACAATAATTGAGGAATAACATTTAGTCAGAACTTTATAATATCATGAGAATAAATGGATTCATGATATAATACTCCAAAGGACAGTATATACACCATATAAGAGTGAATTGGTGCATAACAACAATGAACCCTCAATAGAGATGTCAAATGTGATGAAATCCCTTATAGAGAAGGTATCCTTAAATTAAGGACAAATCAATCTCAAAAATATGTGTGAAAAATATAAGTACACCCAATATAAGTGGATATTATGTGTAAAACAATAAAAGTTCATTCCCACATATTCAATGGATGACATATTCAATGACTACATGTTGAACCCAAAGAAATCGAAATTGGGTTAAAAAGTTCCCTTGACAGCCAAACAACATCACATCAAAATGAGTTGATGAGATATAAAAAGTGTATATCATCACTTGGACATAAAATTTACATCAATAAGGATATATGAGAACATATCCCAACATAACAATATGTAAATTAAACGACCCAACAAAAGAAGTCTTTTAAAAAAGAGGAGGGTCAAAGGTTCCCTTACCGACTTGGGTATCTTTCAAAACATACACCCCATGAAAGAAGGACAATAGATCACTGATGTAAATACTCATAAACGAATTTATATTACACAAATAGTAGAATAATGGGAAGTACATACACCACATAATGGAATTTGTGGAAAATGTAGCATAAATCTCACGGGAATAAAAGTGAGATGAAAAATCCCTTACGAAAACTCAGCAGCCTAACGGCGCCACATAAAACATCCGAATATGGATTGATGAGATCAAATAGGGTATATTATCACATTACAATAAAATTTACAGCAAAAGGAATATGAAATAACATCCCCCAACATTACAAAGAGGAGCTTAAAAGAAGTGACATAAAGGAGAGTACTTAAAAAGAAAGAGAGAGGTTAGATCTCTTACGAAAGTTCGGCAGCCTAACGGCGCCACACAAAACTTCCAAAATGGATTGATGAGAGAGAATAGGGTCTCTCATCACATGAACATAAAAATTACAGGAAGTGTAATATAAAGGATCATCCCAATAACAAGAAATATGAGCTTTAAAAGGAATGACATAAAAGTGTGTACTTAAAAAGAAAGAGAGGAGTAAGATCCCTTACCTCGGGTCCGACTTGACTCGATCGTTCTTTAATCTCCTGAATAATAAACTTGAGTTAATTTATACATCCTTAAGAACCTTTTTAAAGTTCATTATTCCTTTTATATAACTTATTACCATGTCATAAACATTATGTAATCATTTAAGTTAATAATATTTGTTTTGTCGATATTTGGTTCTTAAGTCGAAAGTGGACTTCTTACAATTACATGTAGTTCGTGTGGCCAAATGATTATTATATCCAGAATTGTATTCTTGATTTAGATATCACATATGTCATATATATCCAGTACATTCATGCATTTATAACATTACATAATCATTTAGAGGTAAGAAATGAAATGCACCATTCATGGAGACGGTAAGCCGTACGTACGCATGAACGCTACTTTCATTTCTATTTCGTATTTTATAGAATGGAATAATAATGATATAAAGGTATATTATAATTCCAGTATAATATTATATATAATATCATAGTTCCATCCTTTATACGTCCCACATATGGTATTTAACGAATCAAATCACTTTGAGGGGGCGGTAGTCCGCACTTCCTTAAATGAAGATATCGCGTTTACCAATAATGGAAACCATAAAGGTATGCCCAAAATGAAAAAAAAACAGAAGCTTAAGGAAAACATAAACATATTATATATCATATATAAAAATAGTGTCATCATAATGGCCACCTTTGAAGGTGTTAAATGAGTATTGAACAATCATCATTTCGGGAGGCAGAATTTTGCCATCCACGGAAACCGTATGTTCTTTAACCATTTGATGTAGTTGTGTGAGAGTGTAGCTCGAATAAATCTTATAAAAACATCCTAGTATATTTAAGATACTGTTGTTGTTACAAAAGAAGTAAATAAAAAGAGTTTAGGGGGTTGGAGAAGCAAAATAAAACAAATGAACATGAGAGAATGAATTACCTTTAAAAGTGTAACTCCTTTTGATTTGAGCCTAAAGGCTTCCTTTGAAATGATTCTGCCCAAAGGGAATCCTCTAGAATGAGAATAGGGATGTGGAGTGAGTAAATGATCAGGGGTTGGCCGAGCCAAAGGCTTGAGGAGTGTGTGAAATGAGGTAGAGGTGGAGGCCTTTTATAAGAGGAGAGGAGGGGCACTTTTGAAAAGTAAGAAATATTACTTTATTTGAAAATGTGTTTCGGTTTTAAAAGGTCCCAAATTGATATAATTCATGGATAAGGTGATACGGGTTCGAAATACACCCATCCAATAAGTTTTTGACATGTGTAGGTCATAGAGTTTACATTATCTTCTCATTTTATTTAAATCATCAGATAATGAAGTCATCACTGCATCATTATGATGTCATAAATAATTTAATTTATTTAATGTATAAAAATTATAAAAAAATTACTATGATGTAGGAAATTATTTTATATTTCCAATGACTATTTATAATAAAAAATCTGACTTGTATAACCCCACTTAACAATTGGTTTAGTAACACATATCATGTTTGTGTCATTTTTACTTTTACATTAAATAAAAAGTTATTTATGTCATTTCCCAACCAATGTGGCTCCATGGGGTCCCCAAGTTGACCCATGGCTTGTCTTGGTCGTCCATTACACATCCCATTAAGTTTGGACATGTGTCAAGTTCATTTCATATTATTAAAACATTATTTTTACCTTAAACTACACTAATTACCTCTAATCACGATTAAAAACTTAATAAGTTACTATTCACCAAAAAATTATTTTTATCCCATTGAACCAAATTTTACTTCTTAATGAAAACCATTTATGTCGAATTTTTAAAATTCAAAACAGAAAGATGGCAAAATTTCATTTAAACGGAAAAATCAGTTTTTATAAGTACCACTTAGTGGTGTCACTATTCAACAAAAATTGATGTTTTTCAGAAAAATCCCAAAAATTCACCCTAAGATATATTAGATATTCTGAATTCAAAAATGAAGTCTATTTTAAAAAATTCCAAACATATTAGTCACATTAATTAATTTAATAATTAATTCTCGCTGTCAGAGAAAATAGCGTGTTTTTATGAAACAATAAGTATCAAAAGATTGACACTAGTTTAAGTCTGTTTTCAAAGTGAAATTAATTCCAACGAACACTATTGGATTTAATGGTAAAAATATATTCTAATTTCACTTTAAAACCAATTCAAAAAATAATCTAATCATATAAATAAATTAGATTAAAAAGAGTCTTTGAATTAAAATACAACATTTTACACTATTCGTTAAAAAAATGAACTTTATCGGAAAGATACCAAAAATTTACACAAAGTAATTTTTGATGTCCCGATTCTTAATAAGAGTTTTATTTGGTCCAAAATAATGTTTATAGTGAACAAAAATATATTTAATGATGGTTCAACATCAAAAGGTGATAAGTGAACCTTTAGTGAAAACTAGGGCATATACGCCTAAAATTGAATTCATTTCGTATTTTAAGCCTCTATCCTTTATTTGATAAATGTAAAAACATTTAAAAACATATATAATCATATTTTAGTTATTTCTATCCATTCCCTCTATTACAACGGCTACATGTTAACTACCATTTAAAATAATATTATTTTATTATTAGAGTGCAACGTAAGATTCCCAAGAAACTCGTTATTGCGTGTTGGGTACGCCATCGAGCATAGCATCCCCTTTAAAGTCATATTAATATTTTATTCACAAATATGTATAAATATGATAATGTCATATTCTTTATTTACCTGGGGTGTTACAACTTCACCATTAAATACACAAAAAAGAACAAGGGTTATTAAATCTCATGAATATACACCATCTTTTAAAACTCAAAATCCACTTATACCTTGAAAACTTTCTTGAGAATTTGTGTAGGAGAATTAATGTAAGTTTCCCTTCAATTTGATTGGGTTTAAGTTTATCAATATATTTTGACAATAATTATTTTTTGAATCAAACTATCTCAATATAAAACCTCATTTTCATGAAAGAAAATTTCATGATCCACTAATAGAAATATGGTATTTATAGTGATGGTGATTAGTATTACTGTAAGGTGTGAAGTGAGGAATTGGATTATTGATGAATATCAGTACATATGAGTTGAGTCGGAGGAAGTTTGTCTATAAATACCCGGATATTCATTCATTTTTAGTATAATATGTTATAACAGTCAAGGGATAAGTTTAATAGGGAAACAAATTTGAATAAATTATCAACTAACTTGATGAGATTCAATGAATTCATGATTCAATTTTCAAAGACTTCATGCTTGCATGATGTATCTATAATTTATGTGGACTGATGTAGATTTATCCCACTATTATTCTTGAAGAATCCATCTGTTCCAAAACATTTTAATATTTATTGTGTACATGATGTTTCATGAAGATACTCTGGATATAGAAATATAGACAGTCCTGATTTTACAATTTAATATCAATAATCATGCATTATATATCATTATTTTTCTAGAGTGGAAAAAATTATTTTTTTGAGTTTCATAAAGAAACAATCACATCACATGAAATTCCTAGTCAAATTGTAGTAGGTCCGTTTACTCCTAATTATTTCACATTTAGTCTGAAAAATTTTTCGAAGAACGAATTGAGTTGATAATATTATATTCTTAAGAGAAGTCTGTAAAATGTTCATAGAATTTATAAAAAAACATGTGAGTGATAATAAAGTGAGGTAGTTTAATGTGATGACACTAATCAACAAGTTAGTGAACATGAAATAATACATGCATGAAAGTGGAATGCTTGTGAATGTGTTTTATTTAACCAAGTAAGATGACCATGAACTATTACACATGCATAGAGGGAGACACATCTATGAATTTATGATTATGGACGATGGTTTCCAAAATAAACTTGTTATATTAAATTTTTAGTATGTGTGTTCAATTTAGAGACTAAATCTAGGGATGATTTTCATTCTGTATATCTGAAGGAATTCATATACGAGTTTTTAGTATTTAGTGAGGTAGTTTATTTTGAAAAAGAATAAATGTTTTATTTATATGTTTTGTATTGTAGAGACTAAGCATAAACACATGGTCATAATTATTTACCATGATTTAAACCTATTCAATGGTTCTTGAATTATACATGATACTGTGTGTCTAGAATGATGAGGGAGGAATCTTATGAGATCATTATAAAGTGGATTAGATATTTCAATAAAAAGGAATGAGACTATCATTGGGGGTTATAACCAATTTATGAAGAGGTTCGAGATACTGTGCGGTATAACCAGTCAAACTAATAGGGTGTTTAACTAATAGAGGGAGAATAGTTTGACTATTGGGGGGTTTGACTAGGATCAACTAGTGGATCGATTACTAGGTTGTACAACCTATCATGAAAAAAATCTGGTCTCCATAAAATCCATCACTAAACCCAGCCCATGACAAGGCCCAATGGTCATTCCTTATCCCCACGAGATGGCACAAGTTCCCGTGTTTCATATATTTTTGTTTGGGAATGATTTACACATATATGGAAACATAAAACATCAAATCCAATAGATTAACTGAATCAGAAAATTTCATACCAAACAAGATTTAATAAAAATTCAGAAAAAAATAAATAGGTATAAAAATAATACATGAAGTCCAAGGATAGATAATAAATTTAGAAAAAATCCGAAAGGACTCCACACTACAAGGGGTCATCACCCACAAGCCATCACCACAATGTCGCCCAATGGAAGGGAACTGACAACCGGAAAAACCATCACCCAAAGCCTGTCCATTACCTATGTCAAACTTGACCAAGTATACTACAACCAAGGGGTGTTGGTAAGGTGTGATAATAATCCCAATATTATACCACCAAGATGTTTCATAGAGTAAACAATACAAGATAAAAATCATGCCAGTTTAGATAAATAGAAAAGGGACGAAATAATTTCTGAAGAATGATACTTTGAAATTTAATTAGTTTTCAAAGAGAATTTTCCATGAGTGAGAAAAGTTATGTAAAACATGTGTTATACTTTATTTTCCAGGAAAACCCACCATATACCAAATATAATTACATATGATTCAATGACCACAATTCTTGGGAACACCCCTAGGGACTAGTCAGTCTCGGGCCCCATGTACCTCGTATATCGGTGTAAAGTAACCATTGAGAAATCTATTATCATGAATAATCCACTAGTAGGGAACATACCAATAACCTATTGGTCCTAAATCTTCATCAATATAGTTATTTTTAGTGTTGTTGTTATCCATTTTAATAAGTTAAAAAGGGATAAAACCCATCCAGATCACCAGTGTACAAGTACATATCTGACCTCTTAGATACACAGGCTTTCCCCTCTATGATCGAACCATTTTCTCATGATACAAAAATCTATTATCACATAAAAACATCAGTCATGGTCATAATCAACACAAAATATAATATACACAAGCTTTTCACCACTTACACCACTCAATAAGACAGTTATGATTTCAATAAAATAACTTCACAAAACAGAACAATGTTTTGCACAAAAAATCCATTTAAAACCCCACATTGAAGACCATGGCATTCCAATATTATCCAAATCGGAATATTCAACACCAAAAAAATTTCAATAAACCCATTACAAGAGTTATAAAACAACCCCATTTTGCATAACAAAATATAGAATTTTAAAACACCAAATTGATACCTAAAAATAATTTTCCAAAAAAATGTCACCAAACCAGATTTTACAGTATGTATAATGAAGGAAAAGTGTGATAAAAATAAAAATCTAGAAAATCCAACTCATCTAGCATTGGTTAACCATGGAATCACCTACCATAATTTCAAAACACTTAAATTATTATGTGAAAGTTCAACCGCACCACCACCACATGACAAGGGACTTAGATTTAGCCTAAAACCACAATAATATACCATGAAACCCAAGATAAAACCCAAGGATTGAATACCCACTACCTAGAAAGTGAAAAATTCAATAATAATTGGATGAAACATTAAGAAAAAGGGAAAATACCCTAAACAGATGGGAGGAAGAATGAAGGAGACTCACATACTTGAATGATCATGAAGAAATCGCCCCAAATACAATTGTATATGAATTTAAAAACAGAAAAAAATGATGGTGAGGTTTGAATAAGTCTCAGAAGGTCATGTGAGAATGGAAATACGGGGAAAAGAGTAATAATTGGAGTTATAAAGGAAAGAAGTTACCTCATCAAATCTTGATAATTTAAGAAAGGATAAGAAGTTATACCCTAATTCGCGATCCATACAAACTCCAAAGTGGGGGGAAAGTGAATGGGGTTTCCCTGGGTTTTTTGGGCCTGGGTGAGACATGGAATCGCCAAAAAATCCTATGAATTGAATATGATATTAAATAAACATTTTTTTAAAACTGGAAATGGGCTTCTTGGATGGCCCAATTACTTAAATAAAAACTAAAATCCACCATTATTATGGATTCATAAAGGTTAAAAATTGAAATGGTGGTTTTATTAGACCAGGGGAGGCCATTTTGTAAGTGGAGTGGGTGAAAAATATTAAAAAATTAGAGTTATAAAATAATCACAATTGGTTATTAAATATGGAGGTGGGCTATCGGTTTTGGGTTAATCATGAATACTCACCCATTCCTCCAATAATTCATGGGGAATTTCAAAAAAAAAGGAAATAATGAAAACTAAATGAAATTTACCTTTATAATAAGTTTTGGATTTTACAATTCTCGACACCATGAAAGACTTTTCTCCCCAGAAAGTCTAGATGAAGCTTAATCAGAAAACAAGAATGTGTACTCATTCTCGACCCACAAAATCCACTCCCATGTCTCAGGTGTATCATTCCCATGATGCAAAATAACCCGAACTAGTGGAACATACTTTCCTCCATGAAACTTCTCTTGGGCATCAACTATTCACACCGTCCACTCAAAATCATGAAAATCATGTTCTATATCAAACTCCTTCCAATTGAGTACATGTGTTAGATCTGGGGTGTATTTATTCAAATGGGAGACATGGAGGTTGTAATGGATGGATGAAAACTGAGAAGTTATGGCCAACCTATATGCCCCTTTTCCAATACTCTCCGTGATCTAAAAATGTCCGACATACTGCGACGTTTGCTTCCCATGCTTTCACAATCGATGACGGACCATACGTGGAGCCACTTTCAAGAATACCCAATCACCGATAGAAAACTCTAGGTTTCAATGTCTCTAGTCAATATATGATTTATGTGACTCTGAGCTATCACTAATAACTGCCTAATCAGCTCAAACATCTCAGACGTCTCCTACCCTAGACTCAGTCTTAGCAGTGAGGCCTTGCCTACCTCATCCCAACACAAGGGGACCGACAAGTCTGGCCATAGAGCTCCTCAAATGGTGCCATTCGAATAGAAGATTGGTAACTGTTTTTATAAGAAAACTCAACCATTTCTATATGGATATCCCAGGAACCTCCAATGTCCAGAACACATGCACAAATCATGTCTTCCAAAATATAATTTTCTCGCTCTGTCTGACCATCTCTTTGAGGATGGTATTCCGTGCTTATCTTAATCTGAGACCCCATGGACTTCTAAAGGCCTTAACAAAACCAAGAAGTTAATCAAGGGGTATCTATCTGAGATATAAGCTGATAGCACACCATGGATCCTTAAAACCCTTTGAAGATACAAATAGCCCAACTTTCCCACTTTAGTTGTTTCTCTAATCGGAATAAAGTGGGTTTATTTGGTAAAATGATCAATCACTACCCAAATAGAATTCTTACCCTGATGTGTACAAGGTTTCCCAATAATGGAGACCATGGAAACTTCATCCCACTTCTAGGTAAGAATGTGTAATGGCTGGAGAAAACCGTTGGGCCTTTGATGTTATATCTTCTCGTATTGGCATGTGTATCATGACAACATGAAATCTGCGGTGTCTCATCTCATACCCAACCACCATAACTACTGAAAGACATCAAAATATATTATGATGGAACCTAAATGGACATCCCACTAGGAATGGTGTCTATCCTACATCTCCACCTTCTGTAGAGATACCGACAATACTGAATGACCCTTGATGCATAGGTTTCTTTGGAGAGATGACATCCAATCGGAAGACCTCTCCCCACTATGATGAAACTACTTATACCACTGAAAAATCTCATCCGTAGGCTATTATCACTAAATCAACTCAATGATATGAGTAAACTGAATGCTATCCAAGAACACACCTCCATTGGGCTCCTTCGTCTCTAAATGCATATGAGAAAAGTGTTCCATCAGATTCCAATCATCAATGGACTTCCTCAATGCCAGCACTGGGACTCTTCTTCCTATAGTGTCGGCCATGACATTTACCTTGAATGAGTTATAGACAATATCAAAGTCAAACCACTATAAGTACTCAATCCAAAAATGCTGACTTATGTTGAGGTCCTTATTTGAGAAGATATAGGCCATGATTTTTTGATATGAGTAGCCACAAACTCCTCCACAAATTTATAGTGATTCCATTTCATCAAAGTGTGCAACATAGATGCTAAATCCAAGTCATGGGTTGGGTAATTCTTTTCAAGTGGTCGAAGGAATCAACATCAATATGCCACCACGTGATTATCCTACAAGAGCATGCACCCGAGACCCATACTTGAAGCCTCACAATACACAACATACCCCTTTCCAACCTCAAGAAAATAAAAAATAGGGGCAGCAGTCAACCAAAAATTCTTCACCTCTAAGGATTCCTAGCATTATGGTCCCCATACAAACTTCACCCCTTTCCAAGTGAGTGCTGTCGAGGGAGAAGCAATCTGAGAGAAATACTGAAAAAACCACCAGTAGTAACCAACCAGGCCAAGAAAACTCTTTATCACAAACATGTTCATCGGATGCTCCCATGACATAACTACCCTAATATTCATGGGGTCCACTAAAACCCCCTCTCTGATATCCGGTGCCCCAAAAATTTCACTCCTAGATTTAGAAAGAGCACTTATAGAACTTTTCATAAAGGAAATGATCATCCAAAGTTCCCAAAATGATCCGCAAGTGATGCCCATGTTCCTCCACATATCCTGAATAAACTAAGATGTCATAAAAAATACCACGATGAAAAAATCGAGATACTGATGGAACACCCTATTCATGAGTTCCATAAAAACCACTGCTTCATTGGTCAATGTGATGGGCATGACCAAGTACTCAAAGTGTTCAAAACTGCTTCAGAAGGCTGTCTTTGGGATATCTTCCTCTATCAACCTGAGTAGATGATAGCCCAAAAACATGTCAATTTTATAAAACCACATTTCCCCTTCAACTGATAAAAAAATTGATCTATTCGAGGAAATACATATTTTTTATTGATTGTTACCATATTTCACTTCTATTAGTCAATACACAACCAGATGGATCTGTCAGCCTTTTTCCTGAACAACAGAGGAGCAGCCCTAGGAGAGATTCTTGGATGAATTAATCTGTTGGATTCTAAGTCATTCAGTTGTATCTTTACTTCCCTCAACTCGGTAGGGGCTGTGTGATATGAAGGAATAAATATCGACTGTGTCCCCAGTGCCAAATCAATCGAATACTCTACATCCCGCTCTGGGGGATAAACCGAAAAATCATCCGAAAATACCTCTGGAAACTCATCAACTATAGGAGGTAGTCCACCATCATGAGTAGAGGTCCTGCACGACTCGATTGGGGATCTCATTCCCTAGAAAAAACCAAACGACTCCCATCAGTTGTTGTGAAACTCAATCATCACCTATAGCAATTTGATTTTGGAGGACATGCTCCAAGTGTGTGTTTGGACTTTTGAGGTTTCTAGGATAACCATTTGGTATTGGTTGAGTTTTTTATAGCTGAAAATCTATTTTTGGGGGTATAAGCAACATGGAAAGGTATATCTATTTCTTCCAAAACTTGTAAAAATATATGTTGATGTGTTTTATTTACTTTATTCATTTCTTACATGATCAAATCATATTAACATGTGACGAATATTTAAATTAAAAGGTGAAAAAATTATTAGAACAATTCGCACCTGATTCTACCCACCTCTCAGTGTGGATGAATGATCAAAAAGAGATTTCAATAAATATTATAGTTTAAGCCACCTCTGTTTGGATCTAATTTACTTGCCCGATTGTTTATATTGGACCTATATAAAGTGAAGATTAAATTTTGAAGAAAAATATGAAATTCTTGAGAGACAAAAATCATATCTCTACTCTTTGTCATAGAATTGTTGAAGTTTCCATCATGAATATGAAAATAAGAATAACAGAGTGTAATAAAAAATGGTTAATAATTCAATGATAAATGAAGATAAACTCTTAGCTGAAGGAAATCAAAGTAGTAATTGTTTTTCAATATCAATGAATTTTAATTCAAATTAATGCAGTTATCTTTTTGAAGAAGATATGTTCAATTAAGAAATTAGAGAGAATGTTAGGAATGATACAGATGATGCGGTCACATGTATCTTTATAGTTTTCAAGGACATATAGGATGAAAAATTATAGTAAGAAGAAGTGGAAAATTATATTTAATAATCATTATATAAAAAGGATGGCATATCCAACACTCTCTAAAAAATTATGGAATGAGAAAAAGAAAAAATATCACCTTTTAGTTAAAGATATGATGGAGATAATGAAGAATTACAATGAAATTTTTGTGTGATTCTTTTTAATAAATTTTTTATAGAAGATATACTAGAACTAGAAAAGGTGCGCAAAACATCTATTAATGTTTAAGATACTAAGATGTTTGTTCGTGAATAAACAATCAAGGATCCTGAAAGTTTGTAAAATAATGAAAATTAAATGCAAGAATTTGAAAAAAGTAAGATGATGTTTTAGTGGGAATAAAGTATATAATAAATTGAATTTGAGAACGTTTCTCTGAACTGAAAATTTATTGAGCATGAAATGAAACTAGGGAATATTGAAGAGACACAATATAAGACTTGGAATGTTTTTTGAAAAAATGTTCCTATAAAGATTCATCTACAAAGGGTATTATTTCAAAAAAAACCAATATTTTGGTAATAAGTGTTTAATATTAATCATGGATTAAAATGAAATAGGATCATTGAAAATGGTAACCCTTCTTCAAAATAAATATGTTTTCACCAATGCAGCTTTAATTACTAGTGAAGATTAAACAATATAATTTATAAAAACATGGATGGGGAAAAATTATCATGATTATAAAATATCTTCAAATATGGATGTGAATAAGTTTATAAATTTTTTCCCAGATAAATAAAAATGAGGAAATGTGTTTTCCAAAAGAAAAAAATGTCAATGAAAATCAGAATATGATATAGAAAAATAATTATGGGTTTTTCCTATGTTGGTTATTTTGTATGTTTTGGAATAAAAAAATAAATAGTTTCAAAAATATGTAAATTAATGAGAATTGAAAAATGTCTTTATTAATGTATAGAAAAGCTAAATAGAATGTGAAATCAAAATAATAGATGCAAAAATAAAAACTGAATCCATTTATCAAGAAAAGATATGATTAATTTGAAATATTTACTGATTATTACAAAATAATTGGTCATTGTTATGATGATTTTGGGTATGTTCCAATAATTCCAAAATCATATATTGATGTGAATATATCGCCATAAAAATAATTGAAGTATGTAATAAATGAAGATGACAGGTACGCCATAGTATGTGAAAGAAAGATGTTAAAAAACAAACTCCAAAAATGATTTTAATGTAGGATTTGAAGAGTGTAACACTAGATAAAATATGAAACTCTTTTGGGGAGAAAGGTCACATCACATAAAATTTTGAGTTGGCCATTAATATTCATACATAAATAAGAAATCTGTAATTAAGGAAAGAATTAATAGAAATGAGATACAATAGGATTGTTTTTTTGATAGACATATCTGATGATGACTATGAAAATTTTCTTAAAAAGGGAAACATAGTGAATGCAAATGTTTTGTGTAAAAGTTGATATATGTTTATAAATTCAAGTAAAACATGTTTGACATGGTTACATAGAAAAAAATAATTGTTTAATATGAGAGGAAAAGCACATGTTACTTGTTGTGGTAAGAATATTATTTAGGGAAAAGAGTATACACAAAAAGTGAAGACTAATAATGTTCTTAAAAAATGATTGATCATATGTATTAAATAGTTGTAAGAGGCATGATAGATGTAGAAACCTATGAAAACTATAACTAATTTTCTAGAAAATGTGACGAATCATTTTTCATCAAAGAAGAATATTGGTTTGACAAGAATCTCTCAGTCTTATTTCTCTTACTGATCAGTATTGATGAACTACCTTATTCTTATATATACAATGTGATTTTTTTTTTCATTCCATGAAGTAAAGTTAAATTTTGTATCTAATGGGATACTTTAATTTGATCAAATATAGGAACATCTTATAACTATAATGTTTTTTATCATGTTGACTATTATTATGAAGTTGTATTTTTGTACCATTTAAAATAACATCATAATATTCTCGGAGTTTATTCATGAAGAACACCAGTAAAGATGAGTATGTAAGGATTAAATCTCTTGATGTGGAAAACTAATGAACAAACACCAGATTTCTCCTGTAATTTTATTTCTTCTGAATATTATATGTTATTTTGACATAAACATTTAAAAATTCTAAATGATTTTTTTGGAATTTTTAGATGGAATCAATTTAGGTATGTAGGATCCGTTATCCCGATTTCTTGATCAAAAATCATTTCAAAATGGTATATATTGATGATTTTATGATAAAAGGAAAAGTATGTTGAAACAAGGAAGTACAAATTGGAATCAAAAGGTTTTAATTAGTTTTCTAAGATATATGTATGAGAATGGTTGAAAATATTTCTATAACTACTGATAAATGGTTTCAATTTTTTTGTCATGTTTTTAATATTTATTGAAAACATTGATGTTATATTTGATTAATATTTCCTTCTACATAGATAATTGCTCACGTATATTAAGAGTTTGTTAATTTTAGATCATTTTTGAGTTAGCGGTAATTACATATTCTATGATGTATATTAGACTATATGTTTCAAGTGATGATAATATATTCATATGTTTGAATAACAGAGATTAGAATTATTTCACATACTAATATATTTCGTTTTATTTTCAATAAGGGGGAGAAGATTCCATAGAATTTTGAAATGAAATGGGTGTTAAAAATGGATCCAAAGGGGTATATTAAATAACCTCAGTGGTTTATTTGTGCCAGAATTGATTTGTTTTCAATAGGCACTTACAATTAAAGTAAATGACGATTTTATAATGATGATTAAAAAAATTTCTTATGTACATGTGGAAATTTTTACTGATGAAGAAACTTTGATCCCAATAAAAGAGAAATTATATAAATATCATCTAAGAGGGAAGTGAAGATTTACTGTTGGATTCACTATATATAATAGAATTGTGAATGTGTTTTTAGTGGTTTTTATATTATAAAATGAAAAACCACACTTTCCAGTATGAGGAAACCACAACAAATATTGAGGTTGGAATATAAAAATATGACTGAACAGTATAAAAGTAGAGATTTTGCGAAGTACACCTAGACCACAATGAATGACAGGTCATTGTACAAGGTGGTATGGTTGTTGATGTGTATGTTAGAATGAAACAATGCCCTATATGTAATCGGAGTGGACCATATACTAACAACTAATAATATATTGAATGATTGTATATAATAGTGAGCACATTAATGAATAAATATTAAATGTGGGATGAGATAATTATGAAAACTGTACCTACATCATTATATACATGGAAGTATCCAAGAACAAATGATCGGAACAATCTTCACCATTCGTTTAAGACCACGATTTTCACCTACCATGAGATCATTTGAGATATTTTTTTGTCATGTTTTCTACTAGACATAACTCCTTTTGATCAAGAAGAAGCTACCATGTATATTTTGACCAATCTGAGGATTCTAAGGAGATTGAATCCACATGTAACATTGTTTAAATGAAATAAGAATGATTAAAACATGAGAAAAAGTGGTATTTATATGGTCAATTATTATGTTAATTGTCAAGTGTGGGATAATACATTACATGATAGATGTTTGTCAATGAAAATGAGATGATTTGGTTGAATATTGTCTATAAAGAAATCGATAGACTATAATTTATAGTATTTTCAAATATTACATTCAAGAACAAAATTTTAGAGAGGAATATAGACTAGTAGGTGATTTGATTTATCAAGGATATTCTATGCGTTCATTCATTGATTTCAAAGACTTAATGTTTTCTTGATGGTGTTTTGATTTCTATGAGCATGTGTTGATTTTTCCCATTGTGTCGTGTGAAGAAAACATGATTTTTGTGAGCTTCTACGACTAATTATATGCTTTGAGGTGTGAAAAAATGTACTAGAGGTAGTAACATAGGATGCACAAGGTTTTCCTGTTATGATCAATATTCATGCCATGTAATTAATTCTTGAGTTAGAGTAAAACAAAATTTTATGTTTTATTTTTATAAATAAATAGCGAAATCACATGATATTCTTATGGAGAGATAAGTAGTTCAATTTGGGAATATTGATTTCAAATTGAGTGTGTATACTATTTTCATGAATGAATTGAGATGATACAACTACTTAATTTTGTGAGGTCATCATAGTTTTCATACGATTTATAAAACAAACGTGGGAGAAAGAATCTAGTGAAGTAGTGTATTGTGTTTACATTATTCAACACATGCTTGCACATGAAATAATGCATGAATGAAAGAATATCTCCATTTCATGTGTGTAATTTCATTAAGTAAGATGACCATGAACTATTACACACACTTAGAGAGTTGAAAATATATACATTTATGATCATTCATGATGTTTTAATAAATTGACATGAAATATTCAATACATAGTTAGTGTGAATGTTTTTTGACGGAATGCATAACATAATTTTGATCAGTATTAACAATGAAATTCATACGCAGGTATTCAGTATTCAATTAGGTCTGGTCTTTAGTAAAAGAAGGAATATTTTCCCGAGAAATGTTGTTCTGAGGGAGTTGACCATAAACTAGTGAACAGAATTATTGAAAAATATTATAATTTATACAATGGTTCACAAATTTTATGTGATCCAGTGTGATCTAGAAAGCTCATGGAGGATGATCAAGAGATAATATTATAGTGGATCATGTCTTGTGAATAAAAAGATGGATCCTGTGTCTGGGGGTTATAATCAATTGTTAAAGAGGCTCGAGATACTTGGGGTCTATCTCGTGGAACAGTTGGGGTGTCTAATCGACCATGGAATAAGAGTTGGATCGTTTGGGGTATAACACAGATCAACTAGCAGATCGACTACTACTGTGTGTAACCATATTATTCCTGATCCATTATAATTTAATAATATAATTGTGTAGAAACCATGTTGGGGGGTCTATCCAATATGGAAAGGAGTGCATCTTAGTACCTAAAATTTTAAAAATAATGTGAGCTATATTTCACTTAATTTTCTCATTTCATAAATGATCCAATCATCATAACAAGTTAAATAGGTTTGAATTAAAATGTTGAAAACATTAGTAAAACAAGTCACAAAAAATAAAACCCCCTCTCAGTGTGGAAGCACGATTTATTGGACACTTCAATACCTATAATGTTGAGTTACCTAGAAACCCACAAGATCACGATGTTAAGTTTCCATTGAACTCAAATTGATGTGTATTGTCTTTTTAAGAGTCCGAAAATAATTTCCACAATATAATTAGTGTAAATAATAAAAAAGGACAAAATTATACAATATCAAATTCATTCACCTTATTTTTTCTCATTAAAGAGTCTTTATTTAATTTATCTACATGATTATGGGTCTATGATGTTGTGTATCAATTATATGGAAATATATTACATTACTATAAAGAAAAAATATACTCTACATTAGATTGTTGACCTGAATTATCAACATCATAACTCTCATCATTTATCAACAATTAATCTCTTCTATGTGTTTGATCAATTATGAATAATGAAGGATGATATTACAATGTTGAAATTTTTATCGAGTCATGAAAATTACGAGTTCATATTAATTACAATTAGATTTACTAATGAACCTTGTTTTTTATGGATTCAATTAATAATGTTTTGAATGATTATATATTTAAATTAATTTTAGTATTTATCAATGATATCATTGTATGATCTAAATTAATTTAAGGTAAAATAATCCATTTTATAATCATTATTTAATATATTAAAAAGAAAAACTTATATGGAAAGATTAATGGTAAAAATTATGTCTTTATGAATGTTTTTAATAGTTATATTATCTCCAATATTGGAATATGTGTCTAACAGTCAATGAAAAAAGTATTTAATGAATTGAGTACACCAAAAAACATAATTGATATACCATGTTTCCATAGAGTAACATTATATAATTAGCACTCTATTGAAAATTTTACCGAATTTGCTAACCCATTAACCATTATAATAGGTAAAAGGTTATATTAATATAGTTAGAAGAATGGAATATAATGTTTTGAAGGACTAAATAAGAGCTTGTTCAATGAACAAATAACGAAATTACCATTAATAAGTGGTGGAATTTTCTTATATAGTGATTCATTAATGAAAGAAATTGGTTGTTTCCTCATAATGAGTGATGTAGTTATTTCTTATGAATAAGTATAGTTAAATAATCATGAAATGAATTTTAGAAACCATGATATAGAGTTGGAAACCATAATATTTACTTTGAAGATATGGGAAAATTATCTTTATCATGAAATAAATAAGATATATATAGATCACAAAATCATCAAGTTAAAATATTCAAAAATGGCTCAATATGGGTCAAAGAAGATTCCTAGACCTACTCAACAATTATTTTTGATCAATACACTTGCGAACAAGGATGGAAAATAAGATGGTAAATGCATTGTGTCAGAATGATCATGTAGTTATAACTAAATTGAGTGTTAAAAATGACCCTATATTCATGGATTTAGTAAATATATATTAAAATATTTAATGAAAGGGAAACATCACTCTTTCCCAAATTACTTCTAAATATTCATTAATAGAGAAGACAAGAAAGTCTCAAACTTCTCATAAGTGTTAAAAAAGAACATAATTTTCATAAAATAAGGGAATTTGGAAGAATTATTTTTTATTAATATGTTTTGTAAATATTTATAATGAAGATATATTTTTTAAACAAACCAAAATAGATAAATTAATCACAATATTAACCCCATTGCTCAAATTTTTATATAAAACATTATAACACCAAGATATTTAGGTATTTTATTGAAAACTTTTGAGGGGATAATACATTGTTGGAAAATAATCACTATGTATATTGATGATTGGGTTGCTACCAGGTAGAGGCTAAGAGAAAAAATCCTAATAGAGTGATGAAAGAACTCCCAATTTCTACTTGTAGGGTGGATGAGATTTCCATTTAAATTTCACTATTTTACAAAGACAATTTAAATAAATAATTCGATATGTGTTATTAGTGTAAATGTTGAAAATTCAAAAAAAAAAACCCATGAAATAAGGTATGATCTACTTTTTAAGAACCACATGTATTGGTATATCAAGGATATTGTATGACTTCACAGCGCACCTGTTTTGATTCTCTCTGATTATGACCTACCATTTACATTATTATTATGAAAATTTAGTAGAAGTCTTTCAATTATAAGCTATATTTTTGAACTGATTATCATACATACATAGATAAACTATCTGAAAGGATTGTTCAAACAATATAATACATGATTATATTTTTCTCATTCAACATCATGGTATGTGGGATGAATTTTTACCTTTTTTGGAATTTTTAAATAAATAGATCTACAATTAAAGTATAAAATTGGAACGTATTAAGAAATGTATAGAAATTGAAAACATCCACTGACTTTTTGGGATGAAGTTAGTAAAAGGAACATTTTTTCACAAAACTTCTTAAGGATACAATAGTGAATTTATGAACTATTTAGTGTCATGTCAAGATTTCTCGAAGCAAGGAAAAATAACTATGATGATACCTGGAGGAAGGATCGTGAATTTATTATTTGTAATTGTGTTTTATTTAATGTATATATATGTTAGGGAGTTATATGGTTGTTTAAAATATAGAAACTATATCTTAGTTATATCCCATCTTCTTAGTTTTTTGAAAGAATCATAGTTGTGTCTTATTAATTGACTATGCCACCTAACCTCTATAAATTCTATGATGTGTTTGATATCTCATTATTAAGGGGTATTATTATAGAACTAACACCTATACTAAACTATAAGGAAATGTAATTTTATCCTTATATATATTACTATAGAATATCGTTTCTAGATTTTTGACACTAGACAACCAGATTTGAGGAATTATATAACCAAGATTGTAGGGCTTAATGGGGAACCAATAAGATAAAATAGGAAACATGGGATCCCATGAAATTTATGTGGGAGAAATACCCAAATTAATTTTATTAAATTGGATCATAGAAATTTATATGATGAAATTTTTAATTGGGGATGAATTTAACACCAAATATTCATGAAGAGTATATAAAAAATCATTCTAAAGAACTTATAAACTAAAGCATCCAGTTTTATTCAAGAATGTGATTGGAAGATAATATCCAAAATTTTATTATTTATAATTTATGAAACTATGTTAATTTTTTAAATAATCATCTCAAAATTTTCTTATGGTGAATTAATGATATTTTTCAGAAGTAGTTTTTTTGAGTGAATAGTGAAAATATCAAATTTAACAATAATTTCACTTATATTATAATATTATGATATAAAAATAACATTAATCATTATGAGATATTTTTTATAAAAAATAAATATTAATAAAGTAATATAATTAATTTATTAATATATTTTTAAACATAATAAAATATTATTATCAGTTTTGGAAATCAAAGTAATGTTTTCATTTAAATAAAAAATATTATTAGTCCTTTTATTTTAATTAAAAATTAAAATGGTTATTTTTTGTATAGTTTTGGTTTTAAATTAAAATAAGTATCAATAATTCTAAAATAGTACTATTAATTTTATGAAAATAAAAATAAAAATCTATTTTTTGGTAAAATCATTTTTACTTTTATTGTGTTTTTTTGAAAATGGGTTTCGTTGCATATTATGAAATTATGTTAAAAGTAAGTACAAAAAGTTCTATAAATATTGTATTTTAAAATGTATTAAAAAAATTTATTCAATATAATTAATAGTATTTAATATGTTGAACTTTATTTTTCATTATAATGAATAGTATCCAAGGTAAATGTTTTTAACCTCAGATAAAGATAATATGAGTTAAAAGATTTAAAATAACGTCATAAGGCTTCATTATAAGGAATAATAGTTGATTAATTCCCATTAAATGTTTTAATTTCTAAATTTTATCCGTATATTAAAATATATGATAATTTTGAGCTACTTTACTTTAGCATGACATATATTAAAAAAAAATCATGTATTTACATGTTTTTAACCTTCATCACTTATAAAAGGAACCCTGATATCATCTCTTATACACACATATTGATCATCTTATCATGACCAAAAACGTCAAAAATACCTTAAAACATTTTAATTTTATGTTTATGTTTCCATTTATCACAAAAAGGACACATAAAAAAGGATTAAGGTGTATATTGAAGTGGATTTCCCAAAGTAGAGGAATATGTTCTTATTGATATTTTTTGAAATAAAATTTTATTAAACCTACACAAAATATCCAAAAACTATATCAAAATTGTCACATTACTATTTTTATTATATTGAGATATTTTTATTTCAACAATATATCCATTTTATACCCTCTATATATACAATATAAAATGATAACATCACTTCAGCCCATGTACAGACCACCAACTAAATATAAGGGAGTAATTAATTTTTTATCAATAAATTACATGGATTGTTATAAATATGTAATAAATTAATATATATTTTATTTTGGAAATTAATATTATTATTTTAAATATATGATTTCATCTATCTTCATTCTCTTATAAATTAAGAAAATGAAGGTGTTTCTTGTGCATACATTTGGACTATCATCTCCACAAAGAGAAGTGATTCATCAATCATATTCTCTTTACATTGATGGTCATAAGAATATATTTGTTGAATATATATAAAATTTATAAAATAAATGTAATTTTATACAATTAAATTATTATATTATTTCTTTCTTTTCAAACCATTAGCATAATAATAATTATTGTCATGCGTACGAGTGGACTACCACCTCCATGAAATATATATATATATATTTTCTATTACATCCATGTTTGGTTGGAGATAAAATTTTATACAATGAATAACAGTTAAATTTATTAAATTATTATTATTATAGAAAATAAGTAATTATTTCATAAAAACTATGAGCATAGTCCACATATCAAAGAAATATAAAGAAATTCATTGAACAACCTCAGCTCATCAATGTAAGAAAAATCTATTCAATGAGTGGATGTAAAATAATTCTAAAAGGACCATAACAAATGAAATATATATGAAAAAGGTTTTTAATAATGAATTTAATATTTTTTAATTCATTATTAAAGATAATATATTTCATCTAATCAAGCACAATTCAATAGTAAATTTTTCTCATCTCAATTACAATCCATTGGGACATATTTTATATCATGCACTTAAATTTTTTTATATATTGTATAGAAACGAATGTTTATTTATTATATCATTAATTAATATTTATTTATGGAATTTAGTGTCCCAATTAATATATTGTTTAAAAAGGGGGTTTTATTAAAAAAATTTACTCTGTAATGGTTTATTTTTCAATCTTAGTCTTATTTAGGATAGTAGATTTATAAATTTAGAAAAGAAGAATTAAATTCCATTATTTTATTTAATGTAATATATTTTAGTCTCATTTGGTTATATATTGGGTTTAAATGTTTTTCTTTTAACATTTCCTCTCATTGGCACTAAAATACATAAAATATATTTAGTATGAGAAACATAGGTTATTCTATATTTTGGGTTAGTAATATATTTCTTCCATGTAGATATTTTATAAAATACTTCATGAATGTAATTTTATATTATAAAATTAGTTTATAATGTAATGTCCAAACATTTTTAAAAATATAAATATTGTAAATTAATAATTTTAAATTTTAAGGAATATTTTGGTTTTTAATTTATTTTGAAAATTGTTATTGTAATATTCATTTTAATGTTTACGAAATGAAAAAATTTTCCCACCTTCATAGTTGTTACTCGTTCTCAAGATTACACTTCAAATTTCTATGGGTTTTTAAAGAAATAAATTTTCTATTTGTCACCTTTTTTTTAATTTATTATATTAAAATAAATTTTTTTCCATTAGATTTTTTGTAATTTTGGAACTGATTTAAATAATTTGGTTTACAGAAATGTTAAAAAAAGCATTAAAGAAAGTTGTTATTTAATGTTTTTAAATTAAATTTTCCTCTATAATTATAGAAATTTTTCCATTTATAAAAAAATTAATTTATTATGAATTTATTTCCTTCTATCACTCTTTTAAAATTTATGGATTATACCTTATTTTGAGAACAATCAATTTCATTAAATCATATTCTATATGTCTCTCCATTATTTATCAGTTATTATTTTTCATATTTTTATCAATATTCTTTTGTATCAGTTATATATTTATCATTTAAAAATTTTATAAACCATCACTTTAATATAAATTTTGTTAGTGTATGGAATATGTAACACCCTATTATTTTTATGAAATAATTATAATTAAATAACTTGATTTCTTCGATAGCACGAGTTACTCACTACAACAAACCACATGACATTATTAAAATATTACATGTGTCTTAAAATCCATCCCTTGGACTTGAGGGGATGATTAATAATAACTAATAATTAAAATATATAGTCTAGAAATTTATAAAATTAGTTATTTATTTATTAAATGATTATAATTTAGAATAATTTGAAAATAAAAGTTATTTTTTCCGATTTTTTATAATTGAAATTAATTTTTATTAGTAAATTAATATTTATTATTGAATGATTGTAATTAAATATATATATATATATTACTTGAGAATGTTTTTTTGGAAAATTAATCAAATATTTTTTGTAACATATGATAAGAATAAATCCACCTTTATGCTTAAAAATTTATGTCTTCCTAAACAATGTTTTTGTTTCATTTTTTTCATGTAAAATGAAATTTGTTTCTTCCATTTAGTGGTATTGAATTATATTAAATAAATTATATATTTATAATCATTAGGATCATATTTCATAAAAAGGGAACCTTAATTTTAGGCAATATAAATAGAAACTATTGTAATATTTATCACATAGTAAAGGATATATTAGCTTATTCAAGAGTAAAAAATAAGTGATAAGGCCATAATTTTTTTTCCTAATTGTTATTGGATGAATGTAAATCATCATTTATCACTATAGGATAGAAATTTATCAGTTAGTGGAAACTTTTCCCTGAAAAGGATTTATATATTTTTTAAATCATATAATGTTACAAAAAATCCCTCTCTTGGTTTAAAATATACATTATTATTCATATAAGGGAAAAGATTTTTATTAATGAAATTTAATTGTTATTTTTTGAAAAGTAAATTATATTTTGGATGAAAATAAATTTTTTATTTTTTGTTGTTATATACATACCTGAAACTCTTACATAATGTCAAAACAATATTTATTCATTTAATGTTAAAATAAAATTAATGAAATTAAATTTTTTTAAAGTGATATAATTTTAGTAGGGTTTGTGTTTTCAAGTATTTTACAGATTAATATGACTAAATACTATGGTTTTAAATGATTATATTGGAATTACAGAATTTTTATTAGTGTCTTTTATTTCAAAATAAATGAAGATTATTGATATTTAAAATAATGATACGTTATCAAAAAAAATATTTTGTAAAATTATTTAAACATCATAAAAATATTTATATAAGATAAGTTGTATATGATATGATATAAAATTTAATAAATTTCACATTTATTGGAAAATTTTCTCAATATAATTAAAAATTGCAACTCTTTCATATTTATTTTTTTATCATTGTTAAAATAAGAATTGGACAACTAATGGATAACCAAAATAATAATGTTTAAAATGAAATAAGAAATTTTCTCAATTCTATTAGTTGATTATATTATAACAATGTTATACCTTATCTTCTAATACCCATACATTTTGAAGAATTTAGATTGAGAATTAATTTATTATAATTTAATCTTTTTGTTAGATTCCAAAAGAATCTCTCTCCATATTTATAAAACAGAACCTCTTCTCCACTTATATACACCACATTGTGACTTATATCTCTACTATAATATCCAATTTCTACCCTTAACATCCTTATCCACATTATCGTGGTTTTAGTGTCTCCAAAAGACAAAACTAGATCTTTATTGGGGAGATCTAAAGAAGTTATTTCAAAGAGGATGTAATCTCTCTAACTGACCACTTTATTTTATACTCTTCTTTACCACGTATTAATTTTTCCACAAGATGTTGTAGGTTTCAATGTGATGGGGGGGACAAATTATTCATACACATATTTTATGAATTTTAATACATTATAATTCAAACTATTTGACTTGTTAATTTTCTGAATACACTCATTGATATATATCAATTCCACTTCATGGGAATTAGTAATCACAAAGGTTTAAGCACACAATATTTACAAGGTTTGGATGAATGGCCAACTTATCTCCATGTTGGTTGTTCCCCCCAACATGGATTATCCACAATAATATTATAATCAATTACAATTTTCAACATATTGTCACACTAGATATTGACTGAATCCACATAGGAGGTTATTTATACATCATCCCCAATCGTTACCAAATTCCTCACTTGCATGCTATAGATTATAGAATATTTAATTCCTCTCCAAAATCACAAAAAAAAATACTTCTCCTACTACAAAAATGTGGTATTTACACCTTAATTAATGGTTGATCCTCAACTGTATGATATGTTGATCTTCCTTCATGAGCTTACTAGTCAAATTTTCCCATATATACTTCATATACCATTGAAAAGATTATAGTTTTACTCAATAAACTCTGATCACCTATATCTGATATGTTTCTTCAGTGATACAATTTATAAAGAAATTATTATTTCAGTCTAATGAATTACAACCCTTAAATATATTTTCTAAATAGTTGTACAGAAATTCTTAGACAATAATTTTTTCAATAATAATACATTCATAAAGAAATTGACTACATTCTTTATTAAATTCTCAAGCTTTTTTTATTCTTGCATGTGATAAGACATGATTCATGACCATATAACTTAAATTATTTTTTTTCTGAATATTTTTCATGAATTCTGAAATTGATTATTTAATAAAAATATATATTATGCATCCATTTAATATTATTTGTTTTATATCATTCCAAACCAATTCAAGTTTTTTTGGTGGTACATTGGGTTCTTGAAATTTATGGGTTTCAATAATGGTCTATGTATTAAACACCAATTCATGGGAAGTACAAGGCCAATATAAAGTTATGAAATTTATTCTAAATAATAGTTTTTGTGAGGTAAATGACCTTTCCAAAAACATTTGATCATGTGTGTTTCTTTCTTCCATTGTGAGAATAGATCTCACGATGTATCACTACATTCTTCACATGATGATGTGTGACTCACATAAATTTATCATCATGTTTATAAATATATGAAACAATATTTTGTTATATATATCATGTCTCATGGAATATGTTATTCACATGATAATGGATTTTCCACTATATGTTCTAAAATTATTTCATGTAATCGAGTGCTTGTATATGGGTTCTATCACATTACAAGAGTTTATATGTAGTTTCTGCTTTGTGGGATAATAATTTTTCTATAGGTTCTTCTCTCAATAAGAAGACTAAAATATATCATGGATACCCTTACCATGATGGGATCAAGATGGATCATCTCCTTTGTGTGAATGAATCATGTGGTCTCCTCTTTTTCAATATATTCTCTTGATTACTCAAATAATTAATTTATATCACTACTCAAAAATGGATTTTTTATAGGTTGTGTAATATTTCCTAAACAATGGTTTATATGAAATGTAAAAGGATAATTAAATTCCTATAAATCTTTGAACATCTCATGTAGTTTGGATTTCTATAATTCTTAACCTCTTCATGCTATATCGAAGGATAATGTGATCTTCATGACTTCTTTTCATATTCACTTCATTTATCATGAAATTAATTAGTGAAAATATTATTGATAATCCTAAATTATTACAATGATTATTCTTGAAAAATATATTATATTCAAATGATAAAAAAATACATTCTTTTTCATGTGCTTATATTTCATGGTCGATAGATTGCTTTAGTTAAACCAAAAAAGTTCATGATATTTCATTGAATAATTTCATTTATTTATGAGGCGACATCATGAATCATAGTTAGGTTATTCTAACAATTTATCCTTCATGAAACATATCACTTATACTCAGCCAAATAATTCATAAAATTGTGGAATTCATGCATTAAAATGATTGAATGCATGTGGTCAGTGAAATTGACATTGTCTCGATGTTTTAACATGATAACACATGGTAGCCAGTTGTCTTCATGCTTGCACCATCAAACTAGATGTTTTGTTGAGGAAAAAGGTTTAATGGAGGATAAAAATGATCTTCTAATTTAAATACATGTTGTGTGAAATCCTATAAAGGTTTAAGATCACTCATATCGGACAACACATGTTATTTCCAATTTCTAATAGATGAATGAATAGTGGTCATAGAAATGTGCCCCCATAGGAAACAACATATGAAGAGTGTCTCTCTATATATCATTCCATGTCCATTATTCAATATAACCCACTATGAGATTTGAAACTTTTTACACTGTCACAACACTACCTCACGGTCTACGATGCACTTGAGATTGACCACCAGAACCGACATACCCAATTTTTACTACGCATTCATGCCATATACACCAACACAAAATTCAGATAATACATGTCCCAGGGTCTATGCACCAACCTATGTCGCCATACAAAATCCTTGCACATGATATACCTCACTATATACCTTCAAATCCTCCATGTGTGGTTGAGGGCTAGTCATTGAGGGCTTATGGTTGGCCCCAATTTTTCATGCCCATCTGTCAAAAAATAATTGAATAATTAAAATTTTATAATAGATAAAAACAATACATTCTAAAATAATGTTACAATACAATTATTCATATTCTTCATAAAAAATTCCAAGAAAATTTTCAAGTCCTATTTCGAATATTCGCCAAGAAATTACCTATATTTTTCATGGAAATATTCTTCTTCACATTTTGGTAAATGAGGTGCCATCAACGAAACATGTATTTCGAACATAAGATCACTTCAACAATCAATATAGTAATAAAAGTGAATTTTCCAAGTTTGAAATTTAATTCCATTAGATAAATATATAAATTTTCATTAATATTTATCTCTTCATCCCCACATCATCTAGTAAGAATAATTCACATACTGAAAATAATAAAACCAGAGGTAAAAAATATATCACATTGTAATTTTTTGTTAATATAAACAAATATCATTTATATCAATATGCGGTGAAAAAATTCTCTCCTTTATTGAAAATAAATATACAAAGGGTAAATGAGGTCTTATGAAAAAGCATTTATTTCAAAATCATGATAATCAACATTGTATGAAAATTTAACGACCGCCTCTAAGAGAGGGATGATATCACAAGGTTATCCTAGAAAGGTTCCTTTAGTTAATCAACTCTAAGTCTACAAGAGATTAACCAGTGTAGAATATTGGATCGAATATATATATGAATATGTATATTAGAAGGAACAATACAAGAGGGGTGGTGAATTGTAGGTTTAAAAACCGTGTTTAAACACTAAAGAAATTAGTTTAAATGATCTTTAACTAATACAATTAAAACAACCACAATTATATTGAATATAAAGGTATGATGTAATGTAATACTATTAGAAAAGTAAAGTAATTGTATTCAAGATGAAGACAACAATTAGAGTAAAACAAGTGTCAGAGATTCTACCATAAAGCGTATCGAATATTTTAATACAATACGTAATAAGATAATCGTAATTGAAACAATTACAAATGAAAGTGTAAAGAAGAAAGGAAACAATAATTCCTTTCTAATACAAATAACAGTGGAAAAGTAAAAGTATTACATTTATTTTTACCTAATGTTATGGGTTATACTTTCACATAGGATAAGAGGTCTGTCTTACCACCACCTTGGTAATCCCTTGATATAATGATTAGTTTGTCTGTATGCCTATCCCCAGTAGCCCTCGATTTCGAAGGAAATCAGAACCTCTGTCTTTCAATCACTTGAAATACCTCGATATGAAGATCGATCGCACAACGCACAAAGCATGAGAGAAGTTACATTTTCTCTCTCTAGAACTTGATAGAAGAAAAGTATCACAGTTATATTTTTTCTCAACTTCAAATGACCTCCTATTTATTGGCCTTAGGTTCCAATGGTCATATTTCCTCCAACGGTCATATTTCTCTGAAAAACTCGGAGGGACTTGGACACCTGGCATTATAACGGTCATATTTAAATATAAAGCATGACATCATTTTGTATAGTTTGTAACTAACTCAAGGACATTGTATTGGTTAAATGAAAAGATATATGAAGATGATAAACAAGAGTACGATTAATATGAAACATGTATTTTTTGACTAAGTACCAAAACAAAAAAGTAATGAAAGTATGAGTATTATAAGTATCACTAAATGTAATGTATTGATATTATACAAAGTAAGATAAAAAAAGTGATTACAATTTACAGAGTAAGTATGATATGATTGACAAAGTCAGTACGAAAATTATAGTCTATACGATCAGTATGGTCAGTACGATCAGCAAGGTCAGTACAATCACCATGGTCCGTACGATCAGCATGATTAGTATGATCAGCATGGTCAGTACGATCAGCATGGTCGGTATGATCAGCATGGTCAGTACAATCAGCATGATAAATACGATCAGTATGTTCAGTACGATCAGCATGTTTAGAACGATCAACATTTTCAGTATGATCAACATGGTCGGTACGATCTGTATGGTCAGTAAGATCACCATGGTCAGTACGATCTGCATTGTTAGTACGATCATCATGGTAAAATACATTTGTTATTTCCAAAACAAGATATAAAAGTCAAAAGAAGACTTTTGACTCAAAAATATCCCCCTTTTTGGAAATCACAAAACACAAAGTAAAGACAACAAGAAAAACTTATCTCCCCCTGAGTAATTGGATACTCTTCTGAATATTAATTTGAATACAACTAACTCCCCCTTAGGTATATACTTTCTTAAGGATTGTATTCATAGATTTTCCTTGGTTTCAAAGTATTTTATTGAAACATTCTCCCTTTTTAAAACATTCTTCCCATTTGTGATTTAAAAAAAGAATGGGGTAACCTTGAGTTGCCTGAAAGAGTTAGAGAAAATAATTGTAGGGAAAAAGAAAGAGTAACATAAATGTCATTACAAAACAAAGACATGTTCTATAAGAAAAGAAAAACAAATACAACACTCATTTGTTTTCTCTTTAATTTTCCTTCTTTATCAACTCATGAAGAACAACTTTCATTATTTTTATTTCTTTCTTGTCTTCAAAAATTGAATCACACAGAGATCTGAGAAGCTCTTATTGGTCGGAAAAAAGCTGATCTTGATTTTTGATAGTCTCCTCATGGACTCTAATTACATCATCAAGAGTATCAATTCTGTCTTGCAAATTCTTATTATCTTTGGATAGCACGGAATTTTGTTTCTTTAATAAATCCATTTCATCTTTGAAATATGGAACCATAAAAAACTCAGACTGAAAAGCATTCTTTCTTTCTTCCAACTCATTCACTAATGGGATATCTGATCCATGAGTTACCTGATTCCATCATTCAATAGTTTCTTTGTCAGGGATATTGAAATCCATCGCATGATCATTTGAAAACCTCCTTATATCTTCAATTGATATCTCATGGGCATTTACTGAGCTTTCTGTTTTATATGACCACTTGGTCATCCTGTTGGAAGCCTTCTTATGAGCAGTTGAAGTTTTAGATAGAACATTCTAATCAGCTTCAACTGACAAAACTTTCTTCCTTAATTATCTTATAGAACCAAACTTCTTTCTCTGATTGTCAGTAATGAAATAAATTTTTCCCTCAGGCCTGGGAAAGTATGGAATAGTATTTTCAACCCTCTTTAAAACATGAACAATGTAATCACACCTCTTAAGAGTGATTGTTTGTTCTAAATCATTATCTTCATCGTACTAATGTAGTTCATTTGATCGGCTTGAGTCTACAACTGGCAGTTTTCTTTTTTCTTTTTCTTTCTCCTTTCTTTATTCCTTCACTTTATCACTGATTACAATTACTTTTTCCGTATGAGAAGATTGAGAACATTTAATTTCTTGAGAGGTTATTTTATCCGGTGTCTCAAAAGATTCAACCGGTGTTTGATCACTACGAGGAACTTGTTGAATACCTTCACCCTACTTTTGGTAAGATTCTTCTAAACTATTTTTCGAACATTGAAGGATTTCTAAAAGAAAATCTCCTTCCTCTTATTCAACTTCCTATATCTCTTCCAACATTTGTTTCACTTTTTGTTTCTCTGGAAGACTATGTACGATTAGTTATTGATGTATTTCTTCCGTTAGTTGAGAACTAGCATCCTCAACCATTTTCAGTACTGTAGAGTTATCAAAGTCTTGAGCCTTTCTTTTCAAAATAGGTTTCTTTTTCTTTTCACCTTGAAGGGTTTCCTCTATCCCTATTCTCATAGCAAAGGCTTCAGTTGGGTCAAGACCGAACTTTGGATCACCTTCCTTTCCATGTTCTCTTTCTTTTCTCCACTTTGCCACAACCTCCTTACTGTACTTTGGTTTCTTCTTTGGCTTTGAACTGGTTTGCAGATCTTGACTTTTGAGGAGCACTGATAGAAGGATTTTCTTTGACTGGAATAGGTTCCAATTGATTCTGAGCCGATTCATCTTCAATGTATTTTACAAAAAGTGTTGAATTTGGATCAAAACAAACATTCAACTTCTTCAATGGACTCTTACAAATCCAGGAGGGCTTCAAATCTATCAGATTTCCTTTCAATGGAATATTACTAAACTTCATACTATCGAGAATAAACTTTGTAAGGATAGATGGATACATAATCAAATGAGATTTGATTTTTCCTGACTTCACATTCTTAATCATTTCAAATATGTATCCCATAAGATTTAATTTTCTCTTGTTGAAAATATAGTCCAACATAAAGATATCAGAAACCTTCAAAGTCTCTCTATCCCCTTTCCTTGGGATAAGAAAACCTTGCATCCACAGTGACACAAATATGTTATCTGGTGAAAGATGAGCCACTTTCCTCTTCTATTCATTTGTAATAAACAGATACTTTTCAGAATTTAATTTGTTGAACGTTCGAACTTCCTCTAGTAGTTTATGTGATGGACAGAAAGAATCACCTTCTATCGAAACATTCAGAAAATGAGCTTCATGATTCACAGACATAGACATATTTCTATCGTACACAGTAAAGTTGATATTCATGTTCTTATCAAATGATACGGTTTTGTAAAAATGACTGACTTCATCAATAAGAACCAGATCATGGGACACTGGTTTTTCAACATAAAAATGCTCCCATCCTTGAAACAAAATGATTCTTTGGATGGTAGAATCATACGAATCGAAAAAGTCTCGATAAACTAACCATTATCTGAAAAAATATTTCTCTGAAAAGATCTTTGAAGACATTTCTGCAGGATTATTGGCAGAGGACTGCGACATATAGTTGAAGTTACTAAAAAATTGTACGATGACTTAAATCAGTGGAGCAAAGCTTCGCCACAAATCCTAAAAAACTAGGGTGGGTTTGGGGAGGGGGGTCTATTTATAGGCGACAAAATGGTGACCGTTGATCTTCTATGGTTGAGATTAGAAGAAATAAGATCAACATATAAGATTAAAATGAAGAAGAATTTTTTTAAAAAAAAATATGCACATACTAGATATTGTAAGGTAATTGTTGATTTAGATAGTATTAATAATGAAGTAAGATACAAATGTAAGAGGAAAAATAATACAATAAACTTTCATGCTGATGGAAAACAATATTGTTACCACAAACTGAAGAGCTGATGGAAAAGAAAATCTTTACCATGAACGGACGAGCCGATAGAAATGAAAATCATTACCATGATCGGACGAGTCGACGGAAAAAAAATTCATTACCATGAATGGATGAGATGATGGAAAAGAAAATCATTACCATGATCGGACGAGACAATTGAAAATAAATTCATTACCATGAACGGATGAGCCTATGGAAAAGAAATTCATTACCATGAACGGACGAGCAGATGGAAAAGAAATTCATTACCATGATCAGACAAGCCGATGGAAAAGAAAATCATTACCATGATCAGACGAGCCGATGGAAAAGAAATTCAATACCATGAATGGACGAGCTGATGGAAAAAGAAAATAATTACCATGGTCGGACGAGCTGATGGAAAAGAAATTCATTACCATGAACGGACGAGCCGATGATCAGATAGGTAAATAATACAATAAAACTGTCAATACGATAAACAAAAAAGTAAATAATATGATAAAACTATCAATACAATAAATAGAAAGGTAAAAAAACATACCAGGATAATGACTAATTATGGATCATAAGATAACAATAAACACAGTAAGAAATGTTCTCCCCCTTTCTAAGAGGGGTGGTTGGATGTAAGCAGAAATGTAAAACATGAAGTAGATATGAATGAATATTTTAATGTAAGCATTCCTAGATTCTATTTTATAAACTCAAATCTATATGAAGGTAATGGTTTTGTAAAAATGTCATAAAGTTGTTCTTGCGTTCCGATGAATTTTAAAATAATATCTCCTTTTTGTGTGTGATCTCTAAGACAGTGATGCCTAACATCTATGTGTTTTGCATGAGAGTGATGTTCTGGGTTCTTACTAAGAGCTATGGAACTAGTATTATCACATAGAATTTTGGTATTGGAAAAACAAAATCCATAGTCAGTGAGTGTGTGTTGCATCCACAAAACATGAGCACAACAACTTCTAGCTGCTACATATTCAGCTTCAGCAGTGGAAAGTGCTACCGAGTGTTGTTTCATGTAGGACCAAGAAACCAAAGAATCTCCTAAGAAATGACATGTTAAAGTCCAGCTACCAGAGTATATGTTTCTTCATATTCTATTCCCTCTTATTGATTATATCCCTTAGTAACAAGTCATGCTTTATTTCGTACAATGATTCAATTTTCATCACATTTGTTTATGAAAACCCATTTTACTCCAATTACATTTGATTCTTTGGGTCTTTCAACTAATGTCTAGACTTGATTCCTCTCAAATTAATTTAGTTCATCTTGAATTTCTTTGATCCAATCTTCATCCCCTAAGGCCTCACTTGTACTTTTAGTTTCAAATTTGGAATGAAAAGCAAGATGTTCTTTTTCATTTCTTAAGGAATTTCTGGTCCTTGCAGGTTGATTTACATCAGCAATGATGTTATCACTAGGATGATTCCTAAGAAACAACTGAATTGGGTTTTGTAAAACCTCTTCATCAACATATAGTAGAAATTATTCTATGGTAAATGTTTTAGAAGTTTATTCTAGAACATTTTCTTTATCAGAAAGATTTTCTAACAAAGGTTGATAATCAGTTTTTGAAAACACATCTGAGGATGTATGTTGGGATTATTTAAAAACAAATGGATCAATTTCATTAAATTTTACATGTAATTTTTCCTCAATAGTACAAGTGTTTTTATTGAAAACTCTATAAGCCTTAGAAGTTGTGGAGTATCCTAGAAAGATTCCTTCATCATATTTTGGTGTGAATTTGTGTAGATTATCTTTTGTATTCAGAATGAATACTTTGCACCCAAAAACATTGAAGTATGAAAATTTAGGTTTTCGGCCAGTCCATAACTCATAAGGTGTTTTATTAAGAAAATGTATGGTTAAAATACAATTTATAGTATAGCAAGCATTACTAACAGTTTCATCCCAAAAGTGCTTAGTAATTGAGTATTCACTCAACATGGTTCTAGTCATTTCATGAAGAATTCTATTTCTTTTTTCCACAAAACCATTTTGCTGAGGAGTTCTTGGACATGAGAAATTTTGAGTAATACCTTTCATACTACAAAAAGTTTCAAATTCACAATTTTGAAATTCACCACCATGATCACTATGAATAGTTATCAATAGTAGGTTTTTCTCATTTTTAACTTAGGCTCTAAAAGTTTTGAAATAGGAAAAGGCTTCATATTTCTTTGTTAGAAAATAGACCTATGTAAATATAGTAAAGTCATAAACTAAAACAAATACATAGTAATTTCCTCCAATGATTCCAATTTGTGAAGGACCAAAAATATCCATATGTACCAGCTGCAATGCATTAGAAGTTGAGACTTCATTATTTTATTTAAAGCTAGTTTTATGTTGCTTGCCAAATTGACATAGATCACAGACTTTTTAAGAATCATATCTAAGAACCGGTAGTCCCTTTACAATAATTTTCTTTGAGAGTTTACAATGGTTTCTTAGGTTGCAGTGTCCTAGTATTCTATGTCATAGCCATGATTGGTCTTCTATAGCACTTAACCAAGGTAAATTTTGGCTCCTAAGGTCTTCTAAGTTAATAGTGTATACATTCCCTTGCCTTTAGGAAGATAGAATGGACTTATCCTTGGAATTGTGAACTAAACATTTATCATTTCTAAAATTCACAAGGTAACTTTCATCACAAAATTGACTTATGCTGATGAGATTGTGCCTAAGACCTTTAACAAACAAAACATTTGAGATAAGAACTTTTCCAAGAAAAAAATATTACCTATTCCAAAAATCATTCCTTGAGCATTATCTCTAAAGGTAACCTTTCCTCATTTTGTTTCGATAATATTTTCAATGAAATCTTTGTTTCCTGTCATGTGTTGAGAACATACACATTACATGTACCAAATATTTTTGTTGGTACACTTTTCATTTACTTGAAAAAGTGAAAATTAGTTTTTCAGAATCCAAACTTGTTTAGATCTAGAATGGGTAGATAATAGAATTTTAGAAATCCAAATTTATTTTGCAAAATGAGCTTTATGAAATCCTAAAGACTGAGTTATATTAAGAGAACACTCTCTTTTCCATTGTTCACCACATTGACACTTAGAACAAAAAGGGTTACTTTGTGGAACAAAATAGTTACGACTAAAAACAAGTTTGGAATGAGTATATCCAAGTCCAAAATGATTTCTCAAAAGCCGGATTTGGGAATACATTTTGTCAAATGTCTCCTTTCAATAAGTTAATTTGACAAAAAAATTCAAAGAAAAATTTTCTGAATTTAGTTTTAAAACTAAATTCTTATCCTCCAAATCATTTGATTTTGAACTAGGGTTAGGTTCTAAAACATTTTTCATAGAAAGTACGTTTTCAAGATCCTTAGAATGTTTATACTTATCATATTTGACTTTCTCAAGGGGTTTTAAAATACTTCCAAAATCAGAAGTTTTCATATCAAGATCATTAGAAAGATATGATACTTATTTAGTTAAAACTGAAATTCAAGAATTTTCTCTATCAAGCTTTTTCTTAAGTTTAGAATTATCATTTTCAAGTAATTTAGAAAATCTTGATACTTCATCAAAAGAAGGTAATGTATCATCTTCTAATGATGAAGAATTATCATTTGAAGATTCCTAATATTTATTATTAGTATAATTTTAATTTAAAGTGACATTTGTAATAGCTTCAGCATTGTGTACCTTAGCCATAAGACAATGATCATCAACTGATAATCTGGATATAAGTCCAATATTTCTCTGTCCCGAGGACTCATATTATGAAGAATTATCTGATCAATCACTACCACTAGCACTCCAAGTATCATTTTCCTTCAAGACATTCTTTGTCTTATTATACTGTTTCTTGTTTCTTTTAGAATATTTCTCCTTTCTGTCTTTTCTCTTTAGTAATGGACAATCAAGCATTATGTGTCCCACTTTCTTACATTAATAACAAGTTACCTCTTAATATTTCTTATCCTTCATATTGTTCTTTTTGAATCTGTATTGGAAGTCTTTCTTTCCCACAATCTTGTTCATCCTTCGAGAAGGATTGGCTAACTCATTATCCGAGTGATTACTATCACTTGATTCTGATATAAAAACATTCTTGGCTTGGGATCTTGTTATACTTTTTGGTGTTTTAGCTTTACATATAAAGGCTACACTTCCATTTCCATTTTTCTTCTTATTAAAATCAGCGTTTCTCTTCATTCTTGTCTCATGTTGTAAAAGAGTTCTAATTTTTTCATCAAGTGTAATCTGGGAAACTTTTCTATTTTCATCAATAGATGTCCTTTTTGACTCCCATTCATTTGGCATTATGTCAATAATCTTATCTACAAGAGCTTCTTCATCAAGACCTTTTTCTCCCATAGATTGTAAATTATTGATGATTGTCATAAATATTTGTGGCACTTTACAAAATGGCTCTCCATAAGGAAAAACTAATCCATGATACTCTGACTGAAGCATTTCTCTTCTTGTTTCTATAACCATAGATGTATCAAAAAGTGTGACTTCTAATTTCTTCAAAATACAGTTGGCTACTTCAAAAGAAGATATCTGGCTATATATATTCCTAGTAATATAACATAATAAAGTATTACATACCTTATAATTCATTTGATATTATTGCTTCTCTTGGTTAGTGAAGGTACTGACTTCTTTTTCAGGAATTTTGTAACCTCCAGTAAGCATAATAAAATTGTCTACACCATTATTGATAACAAATGTCTTCATTCGATCTCTCTAATACTCATAATCATTACATCAAAGATATGTGGTCTATAAGGATTTAGATTGTAAATTGACACAATATTTATTCCTGCCATCTAATGAAAAACAATCATTTCCACTCCACATGTTAGTGTAGTAAATAATTGAAACAGTAATAAAACTAGAATAAGTTCTAGTAGTATAAATCAGTGGAAACCTTTCTCTGATAAAAATTGTTTGATAAAATATGTAGATGAATATTTATATTAGATGGAACAATAGAAGAGGGGGCATGAATTGTAGGATTAAAAACTATGTTTAAACACTTAAGAAATTAGTTTAAATGATCTTAAACTAATGCAATTCAAAAAAACACAATTGTATTGAATATAAAGGTATGATGTAATGTAAGACTATTAAAAAAGTAAAGTAATTGTATTCAAGATGAATACAATAATAAGAGTAAAACAAGTGTGATAGATTCTACCATAATTCTTATATAATCTATTAATACAATATGTAATAAGATAATCATAATTGAAAAAATTACAAATGAAAGTGTAAAGAAGAAAGGAAACAACAATTCCTTTCTAATATAAATAGCAGCATAAATGTAAAAGTATTACAATTCTTTTTACCCAAAGAGAAGGGTTATCATTTCACCTAGGATAAGAGGACTGTCTTACCACCACCTTGGTAAGCCCTTGATACGATGATCGGTTCGTTTGTCTGCCTATCCCCGACAGCCCTCGATATGATGATCAGTTCGTCTGTCTGCCTATCCTCGACAGCCCCCGATTTTAAAAGTAATTGACACCTTTTTCTTTCAATCACTTTAAATCCCTCGATACGATGATCGGTCTCACAAAACACAAATCATGAGAGAGGTTATAGCGTCTCTCTCTAGAACTTGATAGAAGCAAATTATCACAATTATATTTTTTCTCGGCTTCAAATGACCTTCTATTCATAGGCATGAGGTTCCAACAGTCACATTTTCTCCAACAGTCATATTTCTCAGAAAAACTTGGAGGGACTTGGACACCTGGCATTATAATGGTCATATTGAAATAGATAGCATGGCATCTTTTTGATTAGTTTGTAACTAACTCAATGAAATTGTATTGGTTAAAACAAAATATATATGAAGATGATAAACAAGAGAATGATTAATATGAAACTTGTGTTTTGACTATGTACCAAAACAAGCAAGTAATGAAAGTATGAGTATTTTAAGTATTACTAAATTTAATATATTGATATGATACAAAGTAAGATACACAAAATTGAGTACAATTTAAAGAGTCGGGACTAAATGATTGACAGAGTTATTACAAAAATTATAGTCTGTACGATCAGTATGGTCAGTACGATCAGCATGGTCGGTACGATCAGCAAGGTCAGTATGATCAACATGATCAGTACGATCAACATGGTTAATACGATCAGCATGGTCAGTACGATCAGCATGGTTAGTATGATCAACTTGATGAGTAAGATCAACATGGTCAGTATGATCAGCATGATCAGTATGATCTGCATGGTCAGTACGATCAACATGGTCGGTACGATCAGTATGTTCAGTATGATCATCATGGTCAGTACAATCTGCATGGTTAGTACGATCAGCATGGTAAAAGAAATTTGTGATTTCCAAAACAAGATATAAAAGTCAAAAGAATACTTTTTACTCAACATAGAAAACTAGAGAGATACAACCAAGGATTTCTACTATTTCCACAAATTACTATTCAAGTTATATCATGCTAAAAAATTCTCAAAAAATATTTGAAGAGTTTCCAAAAACCAAAATTTTCAATGAAATAAAAAATCCTTCACACATCAGTAAATAAATTAGGACGTTCAAGTGTAATGATATTACAACCTCCTTAATCACATATTATTATCAACCAATAATTCCTCCAAAATTTTTATAAATAATAAAATTATGAATGAGGTATGAAAGTGTTATTTACATAGCTCAACTCATGTTTTACCAAGCTATCTAGAAAATTCCAAATTCATCATTGAAATGTTTTGGAATCCTCCTTTATTAAATTGGCTCTACCATCAATATAACCACTCATCAAAATATTCATAAAGGTAATCCTCTTCACAATTTAATATAATTAAATTCCAATTTATGAACCAACCGAAATGGAATTCATTATTTGTATATATAGTTTGGATAAGATCCTCGCCTTATTAGTGTCTATAATATGATATAACTAATTGAATAATAGGTTATCCTCTTGAGAAATTTATTCACAATTTTTTCAAACATTATAATCCCAATACATACACAAAATATTAATGGGGATACTATAGAGTTACTTTTTCTTCATTGAGAATAGAAAGGTTGAGATACATTTTCCAAAAATATTCCTTCACTTTCATTAGTATTCATGCTTCCATATTGGATTATCAAATATAATTTATCTATAATAACATTGATCTTATCACTCATACCACTTAATTGTGTGGGGTTGTTCATCGCTATTTAAACATGAAATCATATTCCACTCTTGATGTAAGCTGTATTCTCTTAAAAACACTTCTTCTATTAGGAATGTCGGTGAAAATCATTATACCTTTCGTCTAGATTTATTTCATCTCTCAAAGAGAACTTATTCAATACATGAGACGTCATTTTTTAAAACATCTCATGAAATTGGAATTATTTAAGTGGAATAATCATTTATCATTTAACATTGGTGTTTTCCTTTAATTTTTACAACATCCTAGAGTACATCAATTTAGTTAAAAAAGCACAACAATTTATTTGGGTATATTTAATGCTTTTAGAGAGTTTCTATACATTTTTACAGGAGTTCCAATATTACCATCTTTTTTCTGATATGTATCACTCATATTTATCATCTTTTGAATCTTCTTCTGAGTAATTTGATCAACAAAACATATAATATTTCTACATAAGGATGACTATTATTTTAATTATGGTCTTTAATACATATTATTTATTGATACATGTTTATATGTAAATGAATCAATTTTGTGACACTTATAATTATATCTAGCAGAAAATTAATTAAGGACTTCATGATTGTCTTATCTGGGTAGCTTGGATGAATTTTTGGTCGCATCATTCTTTATCTTAGAGTCTATTTGGATTTTTTTACAATGAATCCCCATTGATTGATTCTTTTTTTTGGGAAATGATATTTAATACTATAAATAGTATTATTTGTTCCCATATGTATTATAGTACCAGTAAAGCATAATAAACCTTGTTATTCCACCAAGATATGTATTTTATCCATAAAATTATTATTTTTATTTATTCAAAATGGGCTATCATTTTCATAAGGGGATGTGATTTTGTCTACTAAATTATTTCTACCATTAATATAGGTGATTATTTTTCAATGTTATTCTTAGAGACATTGGTTTAATAGTAATCTTGTTTTATTGATGTCTCAATAATGAGTTTTCACCCCTTTTCATATATGTATTATACTTTACTATCGTATTATATATATATATATTATAATATCATTTTTTTTATGAAAGGTACATACTAGGACTCATAAAAAATGTGACCACATCTGTTTTAGTACTCACTGAAACCTTCCAGGAATTCAAATATGTTATTCATAGATAGATTAAATTTCTTCATGTTTCTATTCAATGGTGAAGGTGTTATATTTTCATGAGATATTTACACCCAAAATACAAACGTTATATTATTTTATGAATTTTCATGATATTAAAATATTTCAAATCTTCATCCCCAAACTTTTAGAAACACCAAAAACAACATGTGAAGCTTATTTTATTATATTATAGTGTAATTTGTTATATTTTCAATGACATCAAACCTTGATAATTTTTTGTGGAACAAACAATATTGGGGAAACATAATTGTTTTTGTTATTCATGATACAATTTATATTATGACTTTATGTAGCTTATTTAATATAATTTTTTCCCAACCATATTTTCTCAGAGTTTGGATTAAAATCTGTATCAGTGCTTAAAAAATATTAAATACCGAAAACAATTTATGGGTTCTGTGATACCTTCTTCTTATAGGATGATTCCATTTTATTAGATGATGCTCTAATTTTATTTATGTAATCGTGATCCTTAATAAAAAAGTTTGTGATAAAATATCTTCATTTTGTTATATCATAAGTTCCAGCTTGTGGTGATTCTTTATTTTTCTATCTCACCTCCATCTCTTAACACTTCATGTGGAGGGAGTTCTTCTTATCCACAACTGATCATAGATTGGATTCCCAATACTATTGAACATAATTATGTATTATTCTTTAATGATTCTATATTATTGAAAATAACTTATTACCTCCTTTAACATATTTTATCAATCCTCCAGTTTAATTATTTCAAAATCATAGAAGCTTTTTACAAATTTTTAAATTCATGGAAGGATTTATAAATAAAAACACAAATAATTCTTCCACAAAAACACATTCTAGTAATTCAGAAATAGCATCAACATATCGTTCATTAAAAATAGAATTTTTTTATTCCATTTTCTTTCAAATTTTTTGTGATATTTTTGGATATCCCATGAATTTTAGCTGATTCCTCTTCCACAACATTTAATCCTTCTTCACGGTATAATTTTTCACACTGATGACCCTTTTTTCCAATAACAATATGTTTTAGAACTTATCTTCAGATATTAATAATTTTTTATAAGAATATATAATTTACCAGACTAAGTAGTCCATTATCTTGAAATATTGACTCTACTTCATTTAATGAATCATTATCACTAGAATTATTAAAATATATAATATTTAGATTGCGTTTGGTTGATAGTGTCTTTGTTTTAAATGTATGAATCATCTTCATATTCTAAGTATGAATGTTCATTATATTATTTTAGGAATTGGAATAAATATGTATATATATTAGCTAACTCATTTCAAGTAATATGAAATTTATAATGTCTCATTTAAAGAATTTGAGGGAACCTACCCTATAATAAATATTGTAGAGCCCTGGGTTGGGCTCTGTCCTACTGAAAATGGGGTGAATATATGGTACTCCATTTTTATGAATTCTATTACTTTTAAATTAAACCTCATGAAGTTCTTAATTTTATTTGTCTACCCAAGTATAGCTATCATTCTCACTTCATTTTAAATAGTAATAATAGAGAGACAAACACAAATTATTTACACGGTTCAACTAAAGGCTCAATCCTTTCAATGATGGTTATTCCCCACAACATGGATTCTAAACTATAATCTTATAATCAATTACAATAGATGATATAGATTCATATTTTATACTAAATCCACATAAGAGTATCTTTATACTACATAAAAAATTGTTACCAAAATCTACACTGTCCTTCTCTAGAATCTGCACTAGCGACATACACTCCTCAATAACACAAGAGATTTCTCTCTCTCCCAACATTAATTTAGAGTCTTACTACTTTATTCAATATTTTATCCACTATATGATGATATTTTTTTCTTCCTTGTTGATATTTATAGATTAAACATTCTCATGTACAATTCATGAACCTATGGAAAGTTGATGGTCTAAATTAATAATCTTTGATCACCTATATATGATCAGTTTCCTCTGTGAAAAAACTTCTTGGGGAATTATTCTTTAATTATGATAAATTACTAGTAATAAATAGTTTTATGTAAGATATTTATAAAAATTTCTCAATAATAGTTTATAAAAAGAATAATATTTGAAAAATATTTCTCAATATCTTCTTAACAAAACATAAAACATTATTCATGCACGAATGGGATATTTCATGATTCATGATTATTTAACATAATTATAAATCATTATAATTATCTTGAATGCCTTCTAAAATTGATTAATTAATGTTAAAATATCTCAATCATTCATTGAATATTATTCTTGTAATTTCATTTCAAACCACCTGATGATTTTCAATAGTGGAAAAATGGTCTCATGAAATTCATGAGTTTCATGCATAGTTTGTGTACTCCACACTCTTTCATATGAAGAGCATGACTTTTCCATGGTTATGTGATCATTTGATCCACAAAAAGTTATGGGAAACACATGAACTATGAAAAAACATGAGATCATATGTCAATCTTCTATGATTGGTGTGGAGAAAAAATGTGATGTCTTGCTACATCCTTTGTATGACTATGGACGACTCAAACTAATGTCTCGTCAGGTTTCTTCACATATGAACCAATATTCTATGAAAGTTGTCAAAGATATTTTCTTAGGGGGGTCCTTTTAAAAAGGTTTTTCCACCAATATTGCTCAAATACATTCGCATAAGACAATTCTTATTCAAGGTTCCTTCAAGTGACAAGACTCTGTCAATAGTGTATCCTTCATAAGACAAAGGTTTGTCTGTGGGTTCCTTTTATCCATCCTAAGAATAACTTATCTCCTAGAAACTACAATGAACCAATATTTTATCTATGGAATTTACGTCTTATAATTATGTCATAAAACACATTCATCACAAAGGGAACCCAATAAAAACATTACTATCTAAAATGGAGAATGATACATTAGTCAAAATACCAATGAGAATTCCAAAAATTATAGTGGGAAAATAAAATGATAATAATATAATAAGGATAAAAATATTTCAATCTTTATGAGCCACTAGAATGACTACACTGTCGAATAAAGATGTAGAAATAAAACATAATGAAAAAATAAAATATTAATTTTAAGGATGAATGTATATGACCTTAAGAAAAAATAGAAGTGAATGAATAATGAATCAAATAACAGGTATTTATAGAAATTAAATAACCTATATGACCATTATAAATTTGACCTTTGAAATAGTTTCATGACTATTTCAGTAGTAATCATACCATTATGAATAGTAATCTACCAATTAGAATAGTAAAGTCACCTATTAAATTATAAATAAAATTTAAATAACTTATAAATGAAAATGCCACATATTTTTATCTTGGTATAAGTAAATATTTTTTTCCAAAAATGATAAATTAATTGTTGGTATTTCTGAAAAAAGAAATTTTTTTTCTAACATTATAAATAATATATGGATTTAAAATAAAATATATTTTCATGAAATAAATTTATGATTTTTTTATTTATTATTATAATTATAATATAATTTTATCTTACCTGCATTAATTTATAAATGTTTTATATAATCAATGATAATTTTAAAATTGATATTAAAAAAATGACAATTTAATTTTAAATCCAAAATTTTAATTATAAAAAATTTATTTTCATAAAAATGATTCCATACATGATATAAAATCATTTATAAATGGTTATGGAGATTTTATTTATTTTTAAAAATATTTTATTTCTAGTGCATAGTGATGTACAATAATTTTCAGTAATTAACATTATAATATTTTTTGAGTCATGAATGATGTATACATCATGTGAGAAACCACTGGTTTGAAATCTCCATAACTATTTACTGTATTAGGTCATATCAATAAAAAGTATTGATATTATTGATCTAAATTAATAAAATAATGATTATAACAATAAAAAACACCCCTCTCCCCTATAAACTCCACCCCTCACGTACCCTTATATTGACACCATTTAAGCCTTGTAAGGTGTCAATATTCATCCCAACTATCTTCCCAATCCTCTTCTAAATTTTAATAATATTATACTCTCAATAAAATATTAAACCCTTGTTCCTTAAAGAGGTTCCCAAGGAGACAACATTGTAGAGGTGAAATCCTCAATCCTACGTTTTTAATTTCATTTATTTTCTAATCCCCTTGTCACCTACCCTATAAAAATATGCATGTTTACTCTAGTATCATATATATAATTTAATTCTATTATGTTAATGGAATATCCATGATCAAATATCTTCTCTTATAATTTTATTGAACAAATAATAACATCATCCTTGATATGTTCGTTCACCACCTTCGTGGAGGAAGTGTATTTTTACATTACACCATTAAAGGATTGTCATAAAACCATTATTAAGGTTTTATAATATTTTAGTATTTATATTATAACATTATCCATATTTTTATCTATTATATTGATATAATATTAAATAAAAATAAACTAGTTTGATATGATCATAAAAACTGCCAATATAAATTAAAGAATTATCACTAATATTTTATTAAATGAATCAACCTCAGATTATAAATGCAAAATATATATGGGAAAATTATGACTTTGGGAATTTTATCAATACCATATAATTTTGATGGTCATAAATAAATGATAATTTTTTGATAATTATAATTACATAATCGTAGACATTATGTTCGTGTGCATAACACATTCTAACATATGATGAGGGATCTATCAAAACATCCATTTTTTATTTTGGGTTATACTTTCGCTCCGTTTTATATAATGTAGTTATTCATTATTTTTCAATAATTCACATATATTTTGTTCATATATTGATCAAATATTCTTCTATATAAATTCATCCTTATTTGATGGAGGGGAAACATGGTTTAATGGTTTCCCTTCTCAATCCCTCTTCATAAGAAACACCGATTAAAAGGAACTTATATATTTTATATTCATTTTCAAGTACAATCCATAAACTTTTTTATGCCAAAAAATAATTCATTAATATATATAATCTTATCAGGACAAACTATTTTTTTTATTTCTTGTTTTATACAAATAATTGTTAATTTTTCCTCTTTAAATACGGTTTAATCATTCCCCATAAACCCATTAAAGGTTCAAATTTCAAAAATTTCTTAAACTCAATTTTTCATGTATTCATATCATAGGGACACCATTATTCAGGATGTATTCTTTTTTTAGTTCATTAATTTGTAGAAATTACTTAATCGCTTATTTCATGAATAAAATTTTGATACACCCTTTCTTTATGCCTTACTAAAAGATTACAAAACCCATTTCTATCCATAAGAAATCCTTATGATTATTTGTTATAATTTATTTTTTTATAGAGAAGCCATAAATTTGTACATGTTATGAAGGGTGTACCTAGATAGAACCCCAATTACTTGGTTAATTTTTAGTCTAATGATATATTACTTATGGTATTAGTGAGTAATCCAAATCCATTATGGGAAATTATCTACCATGTGATATAGTATTGGTAGTTATCCTTGACTCATGATTATGTCAAGTTATGAGTTTCATACACATTCCAATATATCAATGATTATATGATTCAATGTTCAATATGTTATTCTTAAATATATTTATTAATGATCAATTCCTTTTATGATATAATGTTAGGCCTAGTAACTCAAGTGATATGATTTATTCCTGTGTTGATTTCCTTACTAGCCTTTTTTAGATCCTCTATTTTTTCTATGTATTCTATAGGGTATACATTGATTATGTAGGAGATAAAAAACGTTAGGACCTAATTATGTAATATTAACAAATTGATTATTTTTTGTAGTTACCTGTTATTAATTCTATGTAGTCATTCTTCCTTTAACACTAGATATTATGATCCCTGGTTTGTATTTCATGGATAAATATACATAAAAACATGTAATAACAAAGTGTAGGGTCTCTATAGTTGGTGTAAGATCTTGGTCTAGTTTTTTTTGATATTAGTTGTTTAAAACTTAAGTAAGAACACTATGGAAAATGGAATCACTATGAATAACCTATGACAAAACATATGAAATAATACATTGGGATACACTTTTCCTTTGTATGTTCTTCCCTCAATGTTTATGGTTACCTTTTTATTTTCACATTAGATAAATATTAAATCAACCTAGCCTTTTTCTATATTTTTTATATAATAGTGTGAAATGTGAGAACATATGCTAACATCTAGTGTTATAAGAAATGTGATTATTTCCGTAATAAAATTCCAAACCTAGTGGGAACGAGAGCCCAAAATCTTATTACAATGCAAGCATAATTAGCTCAAGTTATGAATAAAAACATGAATTGTGTGGAACACCGTACATCTCCAACGAAAGACACGAATATGTTTAAATCATTTATTAAAAAAATTCCTCTGATAATTAGTCTATCAAATTATTTCGTAATAATAAAAAAATAGATTAAATCAACTAAGAAGATATTTATTTTCATTAAATGATAATAAGAATTGAAATTAATACTGGATGTGTATGGTTTTTATGGGGAAGATGATCAGTGGTGTACATTGATCAAAATACAAAGACTAAGGATAAATTTATTCAATCGATTCAGAAGGATTCAAGAAAATATTTTTCAACAAATATTTTCCCAAAACTCTCCGTATTATTATGGAGAGGGAATTCCTCATAATGAAAAAAAAGAATATAAATCTATTAGGGAATAAGAGGAAAACAATACAGGTAATGCATGATAATCATTTGCCTTTTAGTGAACCCTTAATATAATATGGATAACCGATTTCGTGTATTAATGATGAATATATAAAAATACTTATTTATTTGATATACTATAAATAATGAAGAGATTTTTATTTTGTGTCCATAAGGTTGAAATTAATAATGACAGATCACCATTGTTTCATGGTACAAGAGATAAAACAGTGAACATAGAGTTTAAAATTGGGGGATCAATAGTTAAATCTCATAAAGATAATAAAAAATATATCCCATATGTCAAAAGTATGGGATGAAGCAACCTAACAACCATCTATAGGGAACCACAAGATACTTTCAAAATAGAAATCATGGGAAACGGGCTAGTTACTATTAAATGAATTCGAAAAAAATCACTAATAGAGAATATTATAGGAATGAATAAATCGATACATCATTTGTAGTTTAATTTTTCAACTACAAGTTACATGGGCATTATACGAACCAATTAACTTATCCAAGGGTTGTTTGAGACAATAAAAAACATACACCTCCAAGGCAGTAAGGAAGGTAATATGATATCACTACATATGATATGGAGCCAAAGAATGATATGGTGAAATGTAGATAGTAATTCATTCAATAATAGGGAACATAATATCTAATTTCAGTTCGAAACATTCATACATATCTAGATTTTCAGTAGGACTATTCAAACACCACCTCAAAATATGATGTTCAAGCTATTTTTTAGAATACATCGAGGGTAAATTATTACATCTAACATATATACCTCCTTACTAGTAATTTTTTTTAACATGGTATTCTTGAAAATTTCATCACTCTTCCTTTTGTGGATTTTTATGCTATATTGGGGATGGATTTTCTATATTTATATTAATCCAATATAAACTATCGATAAAGGGAGATCACTATTCACATCCCAAGGAACCCTCAAATTATAAACAAGCCTAAAGTGGATGATGAAACTACTTCAGAATAATAAAATCAATTTTGGATATTATTTTCTTATGAGACAGTATATATATCCCAAGTTATTTAAATGATGGAGACAATCTAGCTCAGTGGAACACCAATTGTGTGGGACTACACTGATGTGTTCCTCGAAGAATTTATTGGCCCTCCGCCTAAATGAGAGATTGATTTCTCAACTGAAATTGTACTAATATATCTTCCCATATCCAATACACCTTAAAATAAGGACTCCATAGATATTGAGGAACTAACGAAGTAGTTATAATATAATTTGGACTAGGTCATTATTCACCTGAGTGCTTCAGTGTGGGGTGGGCCAGTCCAATTCATCAAGAATAAGGATTGATTAATATTCCTTTAAATTTATTATCCTTTTCTAAAATAATTAATGATAAATAACTATTATCCCCTACCACATATATATTTCTTGTTGATCAACATTGTGTGGCGATGTATTTCTGTAATGAGGTTAATTGGTTGAGATATCACAAACTAAAGGTGAGGATAGTCAATATGAGATCCCGACGATTCCCTTAAGAATCAATAATGTTCCCAAAATTTCCATGGAATTAATGAATAGAGTTATTAGATATTACCTCGAAATTGTTTTGGTATAATTTATTAATGATATTCTGATATACAACAACAGTTAGGAGGAAAATTTTGATCATTTAATTTCGATGCTAAAGACATTGAGGAGGAATAAACTATTTGCAATGTAAAATAATATGGAGTTTTGGAAGGGGAAAGTATCATTATTGGGGAATGTTATCACTAGTAATGCAATATAGATGGACCCTTATAAATGAATTTCAAATGAGGAGTGGCTAATGAAAACATCTTTAATGGATATATATTGTTTCATATGTCTATTAGTGTATTACTGATGATTTTGGAATAAATTATATGATTTTAAAAAACCATTAACCAATATGATAGGGAAGGGGGTGAAGTGTTTATGGACCAGTGAATGAGAATAATTCATCGAAGATTAAAAAAAATACTTCTCACTAAACTATTACTTATACTACCGATATGTGGGGAAATTATTTTGGTATTAAAGGATGCTTCAGTGAATGTATTGGGTTGTGAATTGATGTTAAATGATAATGTGATAGACTAAACCTTAGAGAATTTGAATTTCCATTAGAAAAACTATCCCACACATGATTTGGAGTCTGTAGCTATGATCTTCAAGTTGAAAATATGGTAACATTATCTGTATGAGGAGAAGTGTGAGATATAAAAGGATTTCACGGGACTAAAATATATCTTCACATAGAAGGGAATTAATATTCTCTAGGAAATATGGTTAGAAATTTTTAGGGATTATGACTACTCAATCCACTACAATCATGGTAAATAAATTACGTAACAGATTATCCAGTTAGAAAGGATCCTAAAAATTTATCAATAATGGTAATTTAGAATGATAAAATATTCTAACACATTAATAGTATAGAAATGGTAATTATATAAAAAGTTAAATCTTTATTACAATCAGATATTATTTCTCAACCATCACATTTAGAGATGATAAAGGATGCTGAAATAGATGATGATGAATTTCAGAAGAATGTAGAAGATATCAGAAATGGGAAATCCTTAATGATCAAAATTGATGAAGATAATTAGAATGATTTGGGTCATGACTAGGTGTACCATATAAACCTAGTATATATGAAATTATTTTAAATAATTTACATTGATCAACCTTCACCATCGACACAAGAGGAATTTTAACTTAATCAACCTTCATTTGGGATCATTATATAAATGATTATCACTTTATTTCAATTCAAGAGGAACTTTAACTTGATCACCTTGTACAAATATAAATCAGATAATTGGCATATCTTCTATGATTATGAAAATACATTAAATCAAATTGAGACCCATTATTCATCTCCACGTTCTTAGAAAGCCTTTAATATACTATAAATATTGAGTTAAAATTTAGTACACCTTATCACCCCTAATCATAAATCCTTTTGGTGTATAATATTAAAACATTGGAGTATATTTTGATATCAATCTTATTGTATATCAAAGGAAAATGAGATCAATATCTTCCAGTATTCAGGTTTTCTTACAATAATAGTTTTTACAAAATCATCTAAATCACTCCACACAAAGACCTTTATAATAAAATATTTAGAAAACCTACATTCTAAGATGATGTTCTTGAATTTAAGCTGTTGAGACCTTAAATGGTTTAGAAAATTTAAGAATAGGTAAGGAACATCCAATATAATATTAAGGATGGCTAGAGTATGATGAATAGTTATGCATATTATCAATTACATGATATATATTTTGAGGTTGGATACATGTCCTTCCTACTCTTATATCAATGTAATAGGTTCATGTGGTTTGGGAGGAAAGGAATGTTATGTCCAATGTATTTCGACCACTTCGATATTCTTGATCGTGTCAGATATGTGGCCAATATTTTTGAAAATCCAAAAACCTTGTCTCAAGTACATGATGTTTTCTATGTATTCCTTTTTGAGGAAGTACATTCTAGATAAGTCATATGTAATGAACTTATATGTGGTACAACTAGAAAAAAACCTTTTTCATGAGGAGCATCAAGAGAATAATGTGGACCATTGAGGGAAGTCTATACACAACAAGACCACTCAACAGGTCATAATACTATAAAGAAACCATAAGTTTGAATAGGTTTCATGGGAAACAGATGAAGTGATGAAAGAGAAATAACCTCACCTATTTGAACATAGTATGTATAAAAAATGTTTATTGAAAAATATCATAACGGGAAAAGAATGTAATGACCCAAAAAATTTTATAAGTAATTTTCTTTTTTATATTTATGTCATAACAAAATACATCACATAGAAAACATAATAAAAAATTTATTTTAAAAAAATACAATAATGAAAAATTATTCATAAAATAACGCAATGATAATGCCAAATTTTACAGAAGGACAATAAATTGTAATTAAGATAATAATAATGAGAATATTTTTATATGATTAACGCACAAGAATTATAAAAATCTTGAATGAAGATATAGAAGAAAAATGTTAATAATAAAATATTCATTTTGAGGGTGGAACTATATACACAACCTTGATAGAATGTACAAGTGGATTAAAAATGAATTAAATAATTTGTATTTATATAAATCAAGGAACCTATATGAATAATATAAATCAGACTGTTGGAATTGTAACCTATCCATTAGAATAGAAATTTAACCATTTGGAATATTTCTATAGACACTAATGTAGTATCCTAAACTGTTAGCATACAAATAAAATTTACATATCTTATAAATGAAAACAATATATAATTATATGTTGAGATAAGTAAATAACTATTTCAAAAATGATAAATTATTTTTTGGTATTTTTGTAAAAAGTATATGTTTATTTGAAAAAATATTATTAATATAATTATTTAAAATAATATTTTTCATAAAATTGATTTATATATCAATAATATTTCATATTTTAATTATAATATAATTTATTGTGATCATAATAAATTTCTCAAAGGGTTATAAACTCAATTATAATATTAAAATATTTTTTTAATAAATGATGATTTTATTTAAAAACTAAAATTTTCAAATTTAACACATTATTTCCATAAAATAGATACCATTTTTAAAATATCAATTGCAATAAATTCTTAGGGTGAATTTTTTGTTTTATTTAAACTAGATGATTTTTTACGGAACAGTGAGATATGGTAATTTTCTATAATTTACACTATTAGAATTTTTGATTAAAGAATGACGTAAGAATCATGTAAAAACACATTGGTTTGAACTATCCTTCACTATTTCTTATAAATATTCATTAGAATCAATAAGATTGGCATTATTGATAGAAAATACTAAACTAATGAAAATAATAATAATAAAAGACTATCCCCTTATAAATACCACCCTCCCCACCACATCTCCTAACAAAATCTAAGTCTTGTAGACTGTCAATATTCTAGGAAATTTCCTTATAAATCTTCATATCTAAATACAAAAGATAATAAACTCAATAAATTTTCAAATCCAATTTCTTTAAGGAGGGTCCAATTAAGAAAATATTCAAGAGGTAAAATCATTTATCATTCTATATTAATCTATTTTCATTTCTTTTGATTTCCTCAAATAACCTATTCTATGAAGAAAAATAAATCTAGTATCCTATATATACTATAATTTTTTAATGTATTATTTTTCATCAAATATCTCATCTTCTCCATTTATTTCAAAAATGAAAACATCACCTGTGATATGTCGATTCACCTTCTTTTTAGACAATGTGATTTAATTAATCATTATGTCATTAATGGATGGTTATAAAAAATTATTATGGTTAAAAAATAGTTTTATATTAATATTATAACTTTTTCAGGTTTTTGATATAATATATATAAATAAATAAAATTATACTACTTCCTAATGACTGTAACGACATAGTAAATAAACAACACATTTATCATTAATGTTTTATCAAATGAATCATCCTCATATCGGAAAACCAAATGATATATTGGACAATTTAAAATTATATAAGTTGATCAATAACATAAAATTTTACTTCTAATATACTATTCCCATTTGATAATAACATCATTAATTTTACACATGCGAACCAACAAGGATAATGTGAAACAAACACTCCTAGAAAGAAGAAATTATCCTAAATAACTCATTGAAATAGTCATAAATAAATATAATAAAATAAAAATAAATAAAAATAATATATAATATTTTCTAAATTAATTATTTACAGAAAATATTTTTATTAACTACGATATTATGTGAAAGTGAAGAACGCATTCATATATAAGAGAAGGTATTTCTCAGAACATCCATATTTCCATTGGGTTACACTTTATTTCACATTGATCCAGTAGATTTATTCATTATTCCTGTATAATTAACCTATATTATGTTTATATATTAAAAAAATATTTTTCTATATCAATTAATTCTTCTTTTACGGGGAAATACATGTTTTAAATGGATCACTATATCAATTCCTCATGAAAACCAATCCTGGTTAAATGTAACTTATCTGTTTCATAATAATTTTGAAGTAAACTCTATAGATTGTTTTAAGGAAAAAATATTTGTATGAAATTTATCATTTTATAATGAAAACATATATTATTTCATTTTTGATTTTATAAAAACAATTATTCTTTTTTCCTCTGTAAATAATCTTTAATATTTTCTATTAAACAACATTAGACTGGCTAATTTAATATGTTTTCAAACATTTTTTTTCATGTGTTAACTTTTGTTGTAAATCATTATTCTCAAACTATTATTATTTTTATCTATTTTATTCGTTAATTATTAAATATTTTATTTCATGAATATCATATTGGAACATCATTTTGTAATGCATCATGATGTAATGTCCAAGTTCCGAGTGCCACCCAAAGGTGCCTCATACCCGGTGGGTCACATGGCTTAAAGATAATTTCACAAAATTCCAGAGGCTTCCAACTAGAAGCGAGGGTCTTCAGTGTAACATTGGGGAAACTATTACCTCAATGGAAGATCATTCACACCAGAACAAAAAATAATAAATAGTATCAAAATAAAAATACCATAAAACATGCAAATAGTGGTAGACTGAAAGTATATAACAATTGAAGCACATATATAAATTATGCATGTCAAATATGTCTAGGAAAATAGTCAAACAATATAATAAGCTATAAAAATATTGAACCAAAGAAAAAAATAAAACATAAAACCTCCAACAGCATTTCTATCCAAAGCTTGGTCATATTCTCTCCAAATCCAACCATCCAAACGTGTAGTTGAGAAAAAAGGGCGTCTACCCTTAACTGCACATGAAACCATATAATCTGTTTAGGTCCAAAAATATGACCCAAACAGGATGTAAGACAAATCGTAGTAGGAAACCACCATAAGATCAGTGCCTAAATTTCAATGATTATATATATCAGGTAATAATAGAAATTCAAAAAAGAACTAGAAGTATAAAAAATTAAACAATCCTACAGTTTCCATTTACATTCATTAGCATTTAATGTTGATCATTTAATCATGCAAGTATCACAATAGGTATCTCATAAGACTACATAACAAGACTGAATCGAAGATTTCTTTTGTCTTAGAAGACACCCCACAATCATTAAATATTTACATTAACCCTATGGGTATCTCACACAGTCTAACCACTCTGGACAAGTAATTCATAAAGAAAAAGTCACTATGAGAATGAAATCACCTAAAATTACACCTATGTACATTCCACAATTACTAAAAAATCTCTAGGGAAGAACTCAATGTCAATTCCTCCTTTTTTCTAGTAACTTAATCTATAGACACACTAGCAGAGCACTCACCATGGATCCCCCATGTGGTCTCCAAGCGCGGAATATAACATACATTCTAAGGCAGCAGTCAATGCAAATTCCCACTGTGGTCTATGTATACCAGGTTCAAATATCCCTATACAATTAAATCGTTCATATATGATTTCAATCATCCAAAATTTATCTCAACAACTACATGGATAAAAAAATCTAATGCATATCACAAACTTTTAACAATCAGTAAAAAGGCAATCAGTTCCATCCTATCAAGAAAGGCAGGGAAACAAGGTTTGCCTCATACGTAACCTAGACCAAACAGACCTAAACATTCAAACAAAGAAATGATACCATGGGGTGTTAATTTAAAATTTAATTTCAAATAATTCCACAACAAAAATCTATTGTTCCAACAATTAATATAAGGAAGATAAAACAAGGATAAATTTCAGTAATCCAAAATACCCAAAACATTGGTTACCAACACATTGCCCTAAAAACACAAAGAAAACCAATGAAAGGAAACAAACCACCTGCATCAAAATTGTATGAAGAACACTATTGAACTTCAGCCCTTGAATCGGTGTATAATTCCATGGATATAAAAGAGTAAAAAAATTTCAACCTTGAATATCTCACGAAAGGAGAGGAATCAGGTGGAGAGGCTCTAGAAGAAGGAAGAACTCACCAAGGTGATTCCAATGCACTATCTGGAGGTCGAACCAGACCATGTAAAGTGAAATAGTGGCTTGGAGAAGAATAAGTTATTCCAAAAACTCCTTAGCGAGGTACAGACATAAGAAGATGTTTGATGTGATTAGACGTGACCCCAGTACAATTAGTCAAATAATAGAAAAAGTGAATGGTGTGTACTGTTAATGAACATGCCATGTATTTTTCGCAACCGGACCATGACATTAGAGGTCTTCCATGTCACCCCACATGGCCATGTATCAGTTGTTAAACGCCCAAGACACAACTGTACAGAGTAACAGGGTACCCAGTGTGTACTCAGAAGTACACGCCATGTACTTAGAAAATTTCCAAATCCTTCCTTTTTTTCTAAAAAATACTTGAAATATAAAACCATACCTGAAATGAAGATCTCGGTTCATACAAAAGTCCCCACTTAAAGAAGTTCTTCCCATAATTTCCCTACCAAATTTACGAAGATGAATCCTCAAACAGCTTCATCCACTACGATCACATATTAGTCTCCCACTCACAAGTCTCATCTTGTACAATCCTATTCTACAATATCACCCGTATAAGAGGTAAATACCAGACATAGAGAACCTTCAAATTTCAATTAACAATCCATAGTTGATGATCCTAGAACAATGAATTCACCACCAACTAAATCTCCTTGGGTTGAAAAACCTGAGGCGAGTCTAAGAATTAATGTCAAAACTGAGAAAATTAGACAACGTCATTCATAGCTCAGTACCTATGAGTTAACTACAACCAATAGGAAACCATCCCGACTCTCTCTAATTCCTCAAATATCCCTACGTATCTCGATGAATTCTTTCCATATCTTTTGATCCTTCATTATCCCAAACCAATGTGTGAGACGTTGGAAAACCATTTATCCGACCCCGAACTCCATAGGTCATCTTTGACGATCAACATAAGACATCTACTGAGACTGTACAGTAACAATAATATTCTAAATCAACTCCACCTACTCAGTGGTCTCTTGGAAAATATGAGGTCCCTACATAGATTCCTCTCTTGCATCCATCCAACATAGGGGTTATTGGCATGGCCTACAATACAAATCATCACATGGTTCCATCTGAATAATCTCCCGAAAACCGTTATTTTATGAAAAATTCATTATATTCATATGTTTCTACCAATAAACCCTAAAATCTAGGAGGCTTTCTTGAAGAATGTCCTCCAGCACTTGAATCATTCACTCTGACTGACCATATGTCTCGTAACAGTAAGTTGCACTCAGATATACATGTGTACCCAATGCCCTCTGTAGTCCTTTCTAGACACGAGAAGTAAAATGTGTGTCTCTAACTAAAACTATAGAGCATTGAACCCCATGAAATTCTACAGTCTTTCAGATTTCAACCTTCAAAACACATCAACACTGAAGGTACCCCTGAATGGTAAGAAGTGTGAAACCTTCGTGTGCCTGTCAATAACAACCCAAACAACATCATTCCCTCGAGTTGACCTCGGTAGACCTGTCATGAAATCCATCGCAACAGCCTTCCACTTCCACTCGGGAATGGTTAACTATTGTAAATGCTCGGCTGCTCACTAGTGCTCCTCCTTCACCTATGGGTAAGTGGACATCTCATAACAAAACTAGCTACACCCCTCTTCACACCTAGCCACCAAAACTGATGATTCAAATCTTGATACATCTTAGTGACACCAAGATGAAATGCCCAAGCTGAATTATGAAAGTATCACATTAGCTCCTTATGAAGCCTTCTCGGAAGAGTGAATAGACACCTGTATCTAGAATGATAGATGGTTCAATGAAGGGTACAACATGAGGGTTTTCTTTTTGTCCTTGGTTTTCTATTTCTGGTGTTGGATAATCTCCCAAAACCTGGCATACAACTGCATGACATCTAGGTGGCATGACTCTACTAGGTCAAGCACAGACCTAAAAACAAGTTTAAAGAAGCAAAAACATAGAAGTGAAAAATGGAACAGATAAGGAAAATCATTCATGTTTTTCAAAATAGGGTTTCATGGTGTGTGTGAACACTACATGGTGTGTTCCCTTAAGCCTTTATATGGATGTGTACTCCAAAAAACCCCGATCGTGTAACACCCCATACACACAGTGTGTTTTCATTGAGAAATGGTGTGTACTTGAATGTTCTCTCCTTCCCAAGTACTCCAACACAGGTAGAACTACACTATTATCCTAGATCAAAACTACACATCATGTATATTCTAGGCACAACATGCACACCTAGTACATGGCATGTTGAAGAAAATATTTCAAACGCATGTCTCTTCCCACACTGTTAGTCATAGGGTAAAAGGATACACTTCATGTTCATTACATAAACGGTGTGTCCTATAAAAGGATACCCATTCTCGTGCCTCTTCTCACACTGTACGTCACATGGTCATTATCTACACAGCATCTAGAAAAATTACGTGGCATGTACTCAAGAAAACCATTTTCTTCCCTAATAGTAGGATACATGGCATGTATTCATCATCGCACACTTTGTATTCTGGGTTTTTTCTAGACAATAAGCCTTAAAAACTACTCTAGAACCCCATAAAAACAACAAAACGACAATTAATGTTCCAAATTCTGATCTGTGGGGGCCCATACTCCCTATGGATACAGTATTGGCTTCATATTCATGTATATCACAAATTAGAAAAGTTTAATCAATCACATTATCCACCAAATTCTGATTTATGAGGGCCCATAACACCTTAGGGACCAATGTTTGGTGCCAATTCAAATGAAACATTAAATATTCTAATACCCTATCAAAATTGATGGTATTATATCATGACATATATCACAATAGCATTAATATCTTGCACAAAATCTATAACAGTATTTTGTAATCAGTGATGTATTCTAATTTTCATGACTAAATGCATGACATGTGATATCTAGAAACTTCCTATATGATGCATGATATGTCATACCCATATCCCATTGGGTTGAAAAAGAAATAGAACCTCAATGATATAAATCATAATATCACAAAGCATTTGAATCTCCGAATGGTGAAATCAAATGTACCATAAAAATTAAAAAACTATAAAAACTGTAATAATCTAGGTAAATTGGATTTTCCATATACACGAGTTAGCTACTCCTGAGCACAACTTATTACCAACTACCTATTCCTTCCTATCCCTATCTATATTATCCAAATAGTAAGACTATGACGAAAATAACATACCTTTGATAAAAAATTCCAACATCTCACTTTTAGGTGCTGCCCAAAGGTGCCCCGTACTCGGTTGGTCACATGGCCTAAAGCTCATTTCCTCGAATTCCATAGGCTGGTGACTAGTAATGAGGGCCCTAGGTGTGATAGTGGGGAAACTATGCCATCTTTGGTAGCGTATGCATAGTGGAATTTTCAAATAATAAAGAGTAGCAGAAGAAAAATACTATTTAACAAGTAAACAACAAAATATTGAAAGTAAATAAAAACTAGAGCCCTTATATAAATGATGGACGTCACATATGACACAGAAAATATCCAAACAAGACAATATGCAGGAAATAAAACTGAACCAAAGTAAAAAAAGAAAAAAGGAAAACTATTGTTGCATCACAATCCAATACCTGGTCATATTTTTTTCAGATCCAACCAGCCAATCATGTACATGAGGAAGAAGGTCTCTTTCCCTTATCTACACCTGCAACCATATAATATATTTCGGTCCAAAAACATGACCAAAACAGTGTGTGAGACGAATCCTAGTAGGCACTAATCATAAGATCTGTGTATAACTGTCATTGAGTATATAAATAAGGTAATAATGGAAATACAGCATAGAACTAGAAGTAAACAAAAGTAAACAATCCCACTATTCCATTTACATTGATTATTAGATAATTTTTATCATTTAATCACGTTAGTATAACAAAAGTTATTTCAGAAGACTACCTAATAAGACAATATCCATGATTATTCTTTGGCTTGGCAGACGCATGACAATCATTAAATATTTTCATTATCCTTATGGTTAGCCCACACAGTCTAACCCCTCTTCCCAAGTAATTCAATAAAGGCATAGATGCTCTGAATAAGTACTCACCGTCAATTCCTCATATGACCCTTCAACAATAACAAAAGACTCTCTAGGGAAGCACTCAACATCAATTCCCTCTGTGTTCTCATAATGAAAAATATAGACACTCTGAGGGAGAACTCACCGTCAATCCCCCCTATGGTGTCGTAGCATGAAATATAACACACTCGGAGGAAGCACTCAACATCAATTCCACCCCTATGGTCTAACTAAAACTGGTTATCACAACCATATGTAATTCAATCATGTATATATGATACCAAGTATCCCATAGTAATCTCAAATACTACGTGGATAATCAATCCCAATGCATATCACAAGAAATTAAAATAAATAAAAAATGAAATCAGTTCAGTCCTTTCAACTTAGGCATAGAAACAAGGTTTGCCTCATAGCCATCCTGGAACAAATGACCTTAAACATTAAAACAGGGATACACACCCAGGGGGTGTCCCTTAAACATTAAATTTCACATAATTCCACAACAACAAACCCTTCATCTAATAATAAATATAAGGATGATAAAACATGGATTAATTCCCTTAACCTGAAATAAAAAAAACATGGGTAATCAACACTTTGGAAAATAAAACTCAATGAAATCCAAAAAAAGGCAACAAACAACCTACATCGACGTTGTACAAATAACACTATAGAACGTCCGCCCTTGAATTATTCTATAACTTCATAGATCGACTAAAGGGAAAGAAATGTCCAACCTTTCAAAACTCATGAAATTAGTGGAATCAGAGGAGAGGATATAGCAGAAGGAATAAATCACAGAGGTGATTCTAACACACCTGTTAGAGGTCGAATCAGACCTTGTGTGAGGAAAAAATGTCTTGGGGAATAATCGGTGATTCTTGATGCTCCTTCGTGTTAGACAGCCAGAAGAAGATCTCCCTCTGGATTAGACTGGACCCCAGTCTGATTAGTCATATAAAAGAAAAATTCCATCGTGTGTACTGTTAATGAACACATCATGTATTTTCTTCAACCAGCCCTGACATTAGTAGTCTACCCCATCATCCCACATGAACATGTCTCAAATGTTACACTCCCAATACACAGCTATACATGGTATCATGGTACATAGTGTGTACTCGGAATTACATGACGTGTACTTAGAAAATTTCCAAATTCAATCCTTTTCTCAAAAACACTTGAAATCAAGATCCATAAATGAAATGAAGATCCTAGTTCCTACACAGTACATGATTACAAAACCCATTTCTTTTCAAGGGTAACTATTATGATTATTCCTTTTATTTTATTTATTTAGGTGGACCACATATGCATCATATTGTCAAGATGAGTGAAACCAAATAACACTCCAATTAATTTGGTGATGTTTAGTCTCATGAGACATCATGTATGAGATTAGGTAACAAACCTGATATATTATGTGGTTTTGTCAACCATTTGATATCAATTTGTTAGTTGACCCTGCCTCATGTTTATGTTTTGTTATATGTTAATGATACATTTAAATATATCAATGATCATATGATTTCATGTCCAATTATTTATTAATACATATTCTGATCCATGATACATGAATTTTATTCTAAAATTTTATGTATTCTTTGTCATGTTCTATGCTTTATTCCCATGTTTATTACCTTGCTTGGATTTTTAGATCATCTCTTTTGCGCATTTATTTCCCATCTTATCCAATGAATAATATAGGAGATCAAACGAATTTTTGAGATCACTATGTTGGATTAAAAAATTGATTGTTTATTCTTGTTCAATGATTTTAATTTAATATTTGTAGTCTTTTAAAGACAATAGACTTTATGATCAATGGTTTTTATTTCATGGATAAATATGCAGAAAATCATGTAATAATCTATTTAAAATGATAGGGTCACTATAGATACTCTTCACATGATATGATCAAAGGATATATTTTATTTTCCTTGAATTAGTGAGGATGTATCCTTTGTTTCAAGAGACTATCTCAATTTATCAAAAAATATACCAGAAACATAAATCATCAGTAAAAATGTTTATTTAGGTACTGTAAAATATATTAACCATGTATTTTTATTTTACTATGAAGAATAATTAAATTACAGGAGATCTCAACGTATATAATCTATTTTTAATATCCATAAGTCAGGGCCCCAACATTCTATGTTGAAGGATCCTGAGATCCACAAGAATTCTCTTCATGATCACATTTTTGATCATGAGATGCCTTTTAAGGATTGGTCTTGATAATCACAAATTATTCAAATGATAATTTCTATAAAACAAGGGTAATTCAAATTATTAAATTATTAATTATTTTTTATCAAATGATATCATAAAATAGAGATATTTCATCAAACAATCAAAATATGATCATGATATTTCATTGGTTAGTATCACTATTTCATGCAACAAACTCACATGACATCATAGATAATTATTAATCCTTATTCTTTATATTATTTCATCGGTTAACCTCTTCTAAATTTATCTTCAAATCCTGACATGCATGAATGAAAAAACATTGATCTATGTGATCAGTGTGATCAACCTTATCTCGATGACTTTGTAGATAACATGTGATGACTGAATGTCTTCATGCTTGTACAATCGAACAAGAGGTGTTGAGAAGGATGGAGGTGAATAAGAGGATGAAGACTATCATATTATTTGAATATGAACTACATAGGATCAAATGGACGACAAATATCCCACTAATTAAGTATTTAATGTTATTTTATTATTTATAATTGAATGGTGAACAGGGGAAGTGGGAATGTATCCCATATTGAAAACAAATTCAGTTGAGAAATACATTATATATCATTTTGTGTTTGATGTTCAGTCGATGTTCCTATAAGGTTCAACAACCATTATTCTTACACCCCACTACCTCATGGGCCATACTACACCTGTACTGGGACAACGACACATGGGGGCCTTGTGGTGCCGATCCATGCACTAAATAGACAACAGAAATCTTATAGGATTATACATAGCCTATAATGATATGAATCTACCTCTTTTACTATGAGGAATCCTTGGGAAACAACTCCCATTATGTTGAACTTCAATCCATTAAGTATGGTTGAGGGATAACCCTTGCAGTCTTGTGGTTACCCCATATTATTTACAAGGGGCCAACTAAAAATAAATTATGAATTATTATTTTATAATTTATAAAACTACTAATTTCTAAAATACTGTTGTAATCCAAATCATCATTTCATTTATACAAAATTTAAATACAATTTATAGGGACCCCTTCAAATCCCCTTCATGTAATTACGTTATTTTACATGGAAATATTTTTCATCAACTTATATTAAACAATGATTCATCAATGAAACAAGTATTTTGACCTTAAGATCAATTAAAAAAAATTATAGTTAATTAACAGAGTAATCCATGTGATAAATCCAGTGAAATTTAAGGAATCAATAATAATTCCCCAAGCATTACCACATCATTCCAACATCATCCTCCAACACACATTGAATTTTTTATAGAAATTTAAACATGGGATAAACAATATATATATGGTATTTTTTATTAAATAATAAATTTTGAATCCAAAATATTATTAAATTTTTTTATGATTAGTAAAGGATAATTATTCATCCTGTTTTCCACCAAATGGTTAATGAACGGATATCTCATGAAAACATATGACTTAATATCTCCCCAAAGTGATGTAATTATATTTTCATGACCATATTATATGTACGAGTATTATTATGGATTTAATGTTAATATATTATATTTTTGAAAAAAATTATTCTGGAATTATAATATAACATCAACTCACTTACCACCTAATCCTTTGTAAAATGATAATGCCATTCATGCAAATATACGGACCACCACCACCACAAGGAGATGTGATTTTCTCATTTATAATTTTTTATTATGGTAATAAAGAATTATTTTATGAATATATATGATATATAAGATATAATAATGACCCTATAATGGTTAATGAATAATTATATTTATTTTCTCCAATCATTGGAAAAATTATAACAGTGTTCATACATACGTATTGCCTTTTGTGTCCATGAACATTGTAACTGATGTTCCATATCATGCTTATATATATGACTCTAAATATATATAATGAAATTATATTAAATTTATTTCCTGATTAACATTTTTTACTTGATGGAACTATGATACATTTATAAGGAAAAAAAATGTACTTAAATACTCATGATAAATGTAACAGTTACCTCCCAAAAATGAAAATTTTAATACAAAATTATTTGGGTGTTTAAATATTAAAAATTTGGCCTTATATTGAATTATAAGGTAAAAAATGAATATAGTATAAAGTTTATAAAATTTAAATTTATTATAAAGGATGTTAGAGTGCTTTCTTTTTATGGTGAACTCTAGGAATGGGTGTCAAGTTACAATCCCATTTTTTTATTATAGTTTGTGATGAAGTTTATAATGATTAAATATTTTGATATATCTTTCAATAATAGAATGAATATTTTATCCTAATCTTATTTATTGAAAATACATGTATTTATTTCATTTTACTCACTTTAAGTACACAAGAGACCAAATATATGTTATTAAAGAAAATGACTTCATTTATCTCTCAAGTGGAAGAATTTTTCACATCCATTTCGTTGTTTTATAAAATAAATTATGGTCTATTTTTTAATATTATCTTATTATTATTTTATTTAATTTTCAACCATGTTATAATTTTTAGAAAATTGGTTTAAATGAATTTCTTTTTCTTTTTTCAAATGAGGAACTCTATGACTTTTCCGAAAAATGTATTGAATGATGGATTTTTGAAAACAAATAAAACATGAATGTATTTTCCCACCATCATGACTAATATTTTATTTGAAGATTAATTTATAAGATTACATGTATCTTTTCACTGAATTTTATTTACTTTATAATTTCATTGTTTTTTGAGTACATGATTTCAAATCTAAAAGAATATTTTACCCAAGAATATTTTTGTGAATTTTTAATGTTATTACTATACATTAATGAAGAAAAGCCTTAATATCAGTTTTGCTTTATTGGTTATTTAATCCAAGGATACCATAATTATTTTTCATAACGATGGATTATGTTGAAAATGAAAATATTTTTAGGAAACTCATTTCATTTACATATGTTATTGTGTGATGAAATGATGAAATGTTTAGGAACCCCATTCCTTGTCTACAGGATATGTTATAATGAAATGTTTATGAGATTGATTCTTTTCATGGTATTTCATATAATTAATTAATTATTATCTTAATGCTCATATATTTATAATTTTCATTATGGGACTAGTGGGACCAATATCTCCCTCCAATTCATTGGATAAATATTGATATATAATGGGGTAAATAGTAAACGACTATGCAGTGAACCCAGTTTAGTAAGGGTGTCTATTTACAATGATAGTCTTGGAAATGAACATTAACTTATAATTTTTTATGATATTGAACCTATTTCATTAATATATCCTTAGAAGTGAGACATTAGTTCAGTGGAAATGATTTTCTATGCTTATGTGTTTACCAAAAATCAATGTCTTAAGATTACATGGTTCATGTTACTTTTTCCCTTATAATTCATATATTATGAAGTACCATGATATTTTTCATTACATACGATTATGAATATTGTTATTTAAGGTATGGTTTTAAATTTTCAAGATCATGATATTGTAACCTTTTGATCATGTTCTCGTTCGGTGATTATGGATATCTCCCATGTATACCCTTATTAAGAATCAAAAATAACCTTTTCTTATGTATACATTACCTAGGTTATGGAGAAATTTTTTATGTATGATATGTATTTTAAGGTTTATAGTTTTGAATATATATGTTGGAGATGATTTAAAACTATAGTTAACATGTTTTTTATGTATCTATGACACCAATGAAACTAATACTACATGATGTTTTAATGGTTCATTATGTGATGTACTGAATATCATCTAATTATATGTAATATCTATATTTGAAAATTCTGGATATATATAGTAGGAATTATAGAAATGGTTAGAAACCATTTGGAAACATGGATGAGATATCATCAGTGAGAAATATAGGGATATTTCAAATAATGGGTCGAAATCACAATGCTTTCGTAATGATCATGAAGACTGTGAATAAACCTAAGGTGTCATAGAAGATGGTGTAAATATTTCAAAATCATATATATGATTTTTAATGATTTTTTGGTTTCCCTTAAAGATTATTGTTTCTCACTCTGTAAATTCTCATTCTAGAAAATGGACAGAACCCAAGAGTAACATCTTAATTTGGAAGGATATGTATAATGGGATGATTACAGTCCTTAGAAATCAAATGATATGACAGTTGAAGTGAAAAATATTGTTTCTGTTCTCACACCACATTATTATGTTATGAATCATGACGAGCTTTCAAAAAGGAAAAGGAAGGAACACAATTATGTTGTTTCATTAAAGAGGAAATTCCCACATTCTTTTACATGGTCCAGTAGTTGTTGAGAAAATGATCTTTACTAAGGAAAAAATATTTTGAATTATTCATTTTTTTAAACGAAAAAAATATTTTAGTTATTTATCATTATAAATACAAAGAAGTTCTGTGGTGGAACCTTATAGAGAACATGATAGAACTACAATAAATTGAATATATAGAGTGGGATAATTTTTAAAAATTATTTTTCAACATGTGCTTTTATAATATATATCCTATGAAAATGGAGAATGAATTCATTGAGTAAAATTATAAGGATGATGAATCTTTTTTTACATATGAGAAATATTTCATATAACAAGCGTGATATTAATTTGGTAACATCATCTAACATGAATTTTAGGTCTATCATTTCTTTAGTGGCCAAAAAAAGTCCCTAAAGGGGGTTATCCATAAAAGACATTAGTATCTATGATGAAATTATTCGATTTGATTTAAATGTGGATATGGAGATTTGTGTATCTGATCATATTTAGGGGATTCTTAGGAAAAAAAATTCATTCAAAGGATATTTTAAAGAACATAAAGGGAATAAGACAATCCTTCCTTTATTATTAAAACATAGATAAAAACATGAGGTAAATTTTGACAAGGTAAATTGTAACTATTTTATTTTTAAAAAGGAAGGTCCTCAAGAAATAAAATTTCAAAGTGACGAGAAAAAATAAAACAATAATGTGAATAGAGAGAAAGAAGTACCCACACTTTATTTTTTTAAATGCATGGATTATGGTATGTTTGAAAACCAGTTCCCAAACCATAATTTTAATGATAATGATTAGAAAGAAAAAACTCTTATGTGTAGAGGCATAAAGAAATCTCATTAAATCACTATTTTAGAAGAGGGGTATGATAAAAACATATTGAAAAGATCACTTACCATCCAATATAGGAATGGTAATGTATTATTTGACTATGTATCTACAAACTCATTTATATCTAATGTCCTTTATAAGGGAATCAAAGTATAAAATAATGAATTAGATCTTGATTTGGTCGTAAAAATACATAAGGGAATGATAATAAAATCTGATGTCAATGATTCTTCTTTAGTTGATGTTTTTGTGAGTGTATTTTTTACAAATATTAATGTTGTTCTTCTAGATCAATTTTTTGTTATCTTGTGCATGGATTTACTTTCTGTAAATAAACCCCACATCAAATTATAAGGAAGGGATGTTGTGTTTCAAATTATAAACCATCATATGATCATCAACGATTATGATGAAAAAATGAACTTTCGATGGAAATTACATCCAACATATTGGTCATGATTCCAATTCAAAAGGGGTATTTATCACATATAGTTGTGGGGAAACTCATAATTGAATACATTCCTATCGTAAAGGAGTTAATTTATAATAATATATTTGTATTATACTAAATCATTTAATTGAATTTTTATCTGAATTCATACATGGAAATACACCTATATCTATGACTGCACATAGAATAGACCCGGTTCGATTTCAAGAATTGATAAAATACTCCTTGAGAATTCGTATAAAAGATTCATTTGGATAAGTGAATCACATTTGGATTGACCTATTCAATTTAATATTAATAAACATGTATAAATGTGACTCTACAAATATTATTGAGAACATAACAATATCACAATCAAGAACAAGTATCTTATACCCCATATTGATTCATTATTTGATCAAATTCAAGGATCTCAATATTTTTGAAAGATTGGTATTCATGATGGATATCATCAATTTTGGGCCACGAAGGAGGATATACCTAACATGATATTCCATTAAATGTATGGACACTATAAATTTATAGTTATTCAATTTGGTCTAACTAATTCCCCAACTATCTTCACAAATTTAATGAATAGATTATTTAGAGACTAACTTGATCCTTTCATGGTAGTCATTATATAAGATATTATTATTTATTAAAATAGTAAGGAACTAAATGGAGATATTTTTTGAATTATGATGAAGACCCAGAAGGATAATATTTATAAAAATTAACCAATTTTGTATTTTAGCCAGGTAATGTTTCATTCTTGTGTCATACATTCTCATACGAGGGTTTATTATTAGAATCTAAATGATAGATTATATTGAAATCATTCCTAGATTAACAAATTTGTCATATATCTATAATTTACTTGGTTTGGAAATATATTATTAGTTCTTTGTGGCTATGTTTTCTTGGATACTGAACCCACTTATAATGATAACTCGTAAGGGAGCCATGTTTTTTTGGAAGGATAAATGTGAGGAATATATTATAGAATTAAAGAGAAGTATAGTAAGTGAACCAATTCTTACAATATTCTACAGTGGGTAATGGTTTTTAATATATAGTAATGCATCAAATTAAGGACTGTGATGTTTCCTCTTACAAATTGATCGGGTTACAGAATATTCCTCCCAAAAATTTATGGTTCATGTGAAGACTTACCCAAATAATGATTTGGAGCAAGTATTAGTTTTTTTACAGTAAAGTTATGGAAACCTTATCTCTATTTATAATAGTGTGAGTCATTTACTTATCCATATTGATTAATGTATATTTTCAGTCATAATGAATTTAATATTATCCAAAGATGGTGGTCAAAGCTGAATAAAAATTATTACTTCTCAATACATTACCACCCTATGAATGTGAACATGGAAAGAAATGATGTGAGCTGAAATAATCATGATAGATTAATAATGTTATGGATAAAAAATGATCTAATATTTTTGGACAAAAAATTATGGATCTTGAAAAATTGATTGAAGAAGAGAAATCACATATTTCTCAAACGGGCATTCAATCGTCTGTCCAAGTAATGATTAATGTAGAATATAAGGAAAATATAGAGCTAACAATTAAATAAAAAAATGTTCTTAATTTCTTTTTTGATTTTGAAGGAATAATAATTCTTAGGAACCAAGTATGTGTCCCTCCAGTATCATATTTAAACAAGGTGAAAATGGATGAAGCACATATTTCATCAGTCTACAAACATCCTGGAGGTATGAATAAGTATAGTGATTCGAATGTTTATTTATAGAGGGATGACACGAAGATAGATATTTTGGTGTATTTTCTCAGTTATTGGTATGTCAACATGTTAATAAAGAGATATTAGTTTATGAGTTTTTGACAACCATTACACATTACAAAATGAAAATGGGAAAAATTCCTCATGGATTTTTTCTTTGAACCCCCCATACAAATAAAGGAAATAATTATAATTGGGTTATAGTCGACCACCTTAAGAAACCAGAAAACTTCATTTAACTTATATATTGTTTATTTAATTTTCAAATTACTCATTTATATATCATGTAATAGGTATGATTCCATGTTTTACCACTATCAATAGTATATAATCAATATCAAAGCATTATATTGATGATTTGGAGAAGTATTCAATAAGCTACAGATTCAGAGTTATGTTTCAACACTTATTATCTTCCAAAGACATATGGTCACTATGAGAGTACTATTAAAAATTTATAAGACATGTTGACAGATTACAATATGGATTTCAAATGTGGTTGGGATTAACACCTTCCTTTAGAGTAATTTTTATACCATAATAGATTTCACTCTTGTATTTCGATGGCTTCTTATTAATATGTTTATGGTAGGGGAAAAACTCCAACCAACTAGAATGAATATAGTATAATAATGATGACGAGGCCTAATCAATCATAGGAATTGAAAGTAAAATTTTGATCTATTTAATAGTATATAAGAGTTTCTTAGAGTCAAAAATTTATGATGATAATCATTGAAAAGATCTAAAGTTTGAAGTTAGTCAAAATGTAATGTGATGAATACCTTACCAAAAGAGTGAAATGATATTTAGAAACAAGTTAAATCTAATAGCTTGTAATATCAATAATTTTGAAAATTTTGATCATATTAGGATGGCACCTTATCGATTACTGCTTCCACCAAACCTCTCTCAAGTTCATGATGTGTTCCATGTATCTGTCATGAAGAAGTACATACTTGATCATTCTTAGGTACTGAACTCAATGTTCATACATAAATATAAATAAAATTATTATGAGGAACAACCAGTAGATATTGGGGACTGTAGAGTTGATTTTCTAGAAAATAAGACCCCTCACATTGTCAATGTTTTTTTTGGCAAAATCACAAATTTGAGGAATCTATGTGGGAACCTCATGATATATTGAGGTAGAAAATTTATGAAATATTTATATTATAAATATTAATTTTGTGAGGTAAATTAATTTTTAGGGTTGTATAATGTAACAATTGAAGACTTTTATCTAGTATTTCCCATTAAAAAATCTTATTTCTTTGATATCATTTGTTACATGTAACAACACATATATATGGGATGTGTATTATTATCAAAATATTAATTTTCTGTTATCTTCTTGACATTAGATTTGTTTGTATGAATATTAATAATTTAATTATGAAAAAACATGGTGTAACCATTTCTAAATTAGTTTTTTATTTTCCAGATGGTTATAATTAAAAAAGGAAAACTATTTTCAAATAAAAGTGATTGTTTTTTTAACTTTTATATTTATGCGCGATATATATTTTATTAATAAATTGAATTAATAAATATTTGGGAAAAATATTATTGAAATATATATATTATTTAATTCCTAAAATTTTTTATCAATTAAAATAATATTTTTCTTGGTGGAGGATAATAATAAATCTAATTTTACCCTTAAAAATGTATTTCTATACTAAAACAAAACATTTTCTATTATTTTTTGTAAATTAAATAAAATTTAAAATCATCAATTAATAGGTATTTAATGAGATAACATTAATAATGATTCAATATTAATGAATTGGAAATTTTTAAAATATGTATCTTTTATTTTTTTATCAATATAGATAGTAACAATGGTAAAATTGATCACCTGGATTAACGGTGATTTAGATTAATAAAGAATAATAAAAGTTATAAGGACATAATGGTTCAAACTATTTTCATTTATTAATGTAATTATACCATTATCACTATATGCTCTAAGTTTATCAGTTTATTCGACAATTTTCCATAAAAAGTATATTTATATTATTTAAGTTAATAAAAGTTAAAAATTGCCACTCACATAGTTGTAAAAATCATTCATGCACTAATATATATAAAAAATAGTAAATAATGAATATTAATATTAATTTTGAGAAGAAAGATGTTATATTAATGGTGTTAAATTTTTGTAAATTTTTTCGCATCCTATAATCAACGTAAATACTAAGACAACACAAATATATAAATTATTCAATAAATGAAAAAACAATAAAGATTCTTTTAAAAATATTAATTATCATATAATTTGAGTAATATATAGTGTTAAAAGAATGGTATAAGGGAATATGACGTATTTATAATGTTTTAATGTATTATATTATAATTTAATCATTGTATATAAGATTTTTAAATATATGTAAATTAATAGTTTTAGAATTGAAAATAATGGCATTTTATCAACAAATATTTTACTTATATATATATATAAAACATAAAAATAATTAAATAATCATAATAAGATAATGTAAAATGGTCTAAAATATCATAAAGTTCCCATTTATTGGGAAAATTTGACCAAATAATTAAAAATTACAACCATTTAATATAGAAAATGGTTTTACCGTAGTTGAAATGTAAACATGTTAATAGAGGGAAAATGATAATGATAATGTTTTAAATGATATCAATATTTTAAAAATCAAACAATTTTATTGGATTATAAGCCTATACCACGTAATATTATAATTCCATTACATTTTTTGGAATTTATATTGAGAAGTACCTTATTATAATTTAATATTTTGTGAAATTCAAAGAGTATCTGTCAACTAAAATAAAAAAGGGAACCATCTCCCACACTTCATTATAACATTTGAGCCATAAAGATTGAAAAACATATGAAAATGTATATTATAAAATTCCCTAGAAACAATATATATGCTGTTGTCTTACCAGAAGACAAATTCTAGATCCCATTATAAGAGATTTAAAGGAGTCGTTTCAAAGAAGAGGTAACCATATTAACCAATCACATTCTTTTATACTGTTATTTATCATATCAAAATCCATGGTATTTACCATAAAATAAAATAATAATCATCGTAAATACTCTTAAATGTTAATATTATTAAGAAAATTCTATTATACACCCATTTCCCATCAAATAATAAGTGGGAGTATCACTCTTGTGTACGTATATCTTATCGACTCAACATAGAGATGTAATTCATTTTTCATCACAATGTGTTATGGATGGGAATTATGATGCGTTTAATGTCTATATGAGATATTTATGAAATAATTATACTTAATTAATTTTATTATCACATCTATTCACATACCATACCATTCTTTGGGTAGTGATAACATTGTTTATACGTACTTTAGGTCTTTAACTTCTACGAAGCTTTGTAACGCGTTTTTCAAATATATTTCACATAGATGGTACTGAGATATAACTAGATAAATATATATGATATATATTATATACTAATTAGTATTTATAAATTAATTAATATTTACCTATCTTTATTTCCATCCATAAAAAAAATGACAACTCTGTTCATGCGTACATACGACATAACATGTCCATGAATAGTGTAGCACAATATTCAGTCTAAAACTTTTATGGATGACTCTAAATAAAAATATAATAAATATATATTACATTTATATACTGTATAATAGAATTTATGTTATTTTATAAGGATATATTTACAAAAACCAAAATTACTGATCCAAAATACTAAGGATAAACGAAACAATTAACACACAAGGATGCTGATTTTAATAAAAAAAAATATTGATATATTAGGTATCAAAATGATATAAATGATCATATATTATATTTTTTATATCAAAATATAATTTATATATATTATTAAATTTTTTAATTTATTATACTTGTGTTTTAAGTGCTTATGATTCAATGAGAACTCATTATATTGGTTTTATGTTACAATCTCAATGTTTATTTGGGTTGATTATGATAAATTTTCAAGTGATGAAATTTTTCGATATATCTCTAAATAATATCATGGAAGTTATTATCCTATGTTCATTTCATGAAAATAAATGACTTTAAATAACCTTCCAATCCATTCTAATCAAGATACCAAAACTCTTTTTTATGGGAAAATGATTTCATTTCTCTATTCGACTAAAGATCAATTCAATTCAATGTCCTTGTTTTCTATAAAAAATTACAAGAATATTTTTTGTATTATAATATTAATGTTGAATTTAATTTTTACCAATGATTTAATTTTTATAAAATGTATTGAAATAAATACCATCATGGTTATCCAAATGTGGTACTTTGGGACTTTTTTTAAAAATAGTACGGAAGTAATATATTTTTAAACATATTCTATATTAATAGATTTTTTAACCATCATGAATAGTGTTTTCCTTGAAAAATAAATTAATCTATTTCTTGTTTCCCATAAAGGATGTTTTTACCTTATAATTTCGAAGTTATTTGTATATAAGTTGTTTTAAATTCAAATGAATATTTTCCTCAAGAATGTTTTAATGATATTGTAATTGCATTTCTATTCAAAAAAGACAACAACACAGGATATTGATTATGATTTAATAGGGATCTGATAAAAGTATACCGTAATTACTATTTATAGGTGTATTTCATGTTTATTAGTTAATATTTTTATTTATTCATTTTATTTTTAATATGTTATGATGTGATGAAATGAAAAAATGTTTATGAAACCTATTCATTTTTAAGTGTTATGTTATAATGAAATATTTATTAATCACATTTATATTCATGGGTTATGATATGATTATTGATTTATAATCTTGTGGAACACATACATATGATTTTAATTATGTGATAGCTTGTACTTATGTCTCCCTTTAACAAAGTTGGTAAATATTGGTGTCGTATGAGAGAAAGAATACTTTTAGAAGGAGTGCACACAGTTCATTAAGGCACTCTATGCAAAATAATTGTATTAGGAGTGAAACTTCACACTACAATGGTTGGAGGAGAAAACGCATCACACTATAACTACATTTGAAATGATCATTGAAAACTATGGAAATGATTTTATATGCTTATCTGAATAAGAAAATCAATGTATTATTCCTATGTAAAGAGTTTATGGTTAATGTTCATTGATTACCTTGTAATTAATTACATATTAACTTCAAATATCTATTCCATGACATAATATTATGTAATTTGAAATGAAGATTATGGGTTTCAAATGCTCATATCTAGTACATATACTCACATGATCATGCTATTCTTACGTGATTTTTGATATCTTACTTTTTTACCTTTACTAAGCATTAGAGCTTACCCTTTCTTATTTTTCCTTTCCCTGTGTTATAAAGAAAGATTTTATGTACGATATTTACAATAATGTTCATAGTCGTAAATATATATGAGGGAATCAATGAAGAACGATTATGAACAAGTTGTTTAGGTTTCCATATTTCCTATACTACTAGAACTATATGGATATAACATGGATTGTTATGTTTTGTAACAAATATTCATATATTTTGAAGTATTATCTATGTATGAAAAGTACAGGTCACTATATAACATTATTTAGAATGTTACTCTATGTACTGTTGAAATATTTATGTTTCATATTCATGAATCAATATAGAAATTTCATTAATGATATTTTATATTTATTATGAATTTTATTATTCTTCAATATATGAGAAATAAATTTGAAATATATATTTAATGGGTGGGTCCCCATTATAGATAATCACTCAATGCATTGGAATATCTCATGAAACAAACAGAGGACTAAATTATGTTAGAATTTTGTGTATACCTACACATTCAGTAAAATGTATTTTGATAAGGAATCGATGGTGTAGTTAATAATGTATTGGAATTAGGACATGATAGTTATATCATGATTTCCAACATAGTGCATTTACGTTATTAATATTTAACTTATTATTATATGTATTATTGTTATATTGATATATTATAAGGATATAATTTTATGTTCAACATACTCATTAAATGATATATATATTTATTATCCACTCTTTAATATTGTTCACTCTATACCGACTCATGAATGATTTCATTGTAAATAACTATTACTAAGCACCTATTATCTCCAATTATTATATTTTTACTTTCCTGAGGATATACTAAAGTATTATTAGCATAATTTTAAATTTCGTAATAATGTTTTTCAGTTAATTTTTTGTTTTTATAAGGTATATATTATTTCAATAATGTATTTAGTTTTACAAGACATCTGAACTGCTCCATTAATGGTTTTGGATCCACTGTCTCTTGTATCAATATATGAAATCAGACACCGAATCTTGGTTACTTGTGTTGGGGTCATGATAGTAAATTCATCAAAAAGAATAAAAACATGGAAAATAATATATCGAGAAGAAATTATTGACCTTATATTTTTATAAGGATGATTCATTAATCTTAAAAATATAATTCTCAATAACCTAACCATAAAATAGATAAAACCCTATCAATAAAGTTCATCTAATTTTTATTTTGATTAACCTACATTGAGACCTCTACATATAAGAGAATATCTGTCAAAATATGTTTTGGAATCCTCTTTACCACACATCACCCCCTCAAAGGTACTCTAAGATATAAAAAACTATAGTGATGAAGGTGGGATGAAAATGAGAACATGGAGAAGAAGAAAATAATCATTAATGTAATGATAACACATGATAAATAAATTTAACAACTATTGAAATCAAAGTGTATTATAATAGAAAATATTGAAGTATAATAAATAATAAACCTCAAAACTTCCCACTAATAGAAAACAATGAGGGTTAGTTTTTTATAACCACAAAGATAAGAGACATAATATGCAGGAAAACTTATCTATAGTCAAAATGAATAAATAATTATAAGATAATAATTATATGAAAATAGAAAATAAAAATAAAAAATATACATATCATTATCCAATAAAATGGATAACCTTTTTGAAATTAGTTGGAGGAAAAATTTATAGGCAAGATGGGTGGGTAATTTCTATGAAATTCTATCATCTAATAGTTTTCAAATTTTTGTTCCATTAAATGGTTTATTTTTGGGATGTTTTATTATTTTAAAATATAATGATATGTTGTACACATTTATACAAAATATTGAAGATAATTGGAGGCACTTTGAAAATTTTGTTACATCATTACTTAACAAAAATTATATGGCTAGCCAAGAAATTGAATATTTACATGTTTCTATTTCCGATGCATTAAAGAATTTGAAATTGGATTATTATCTAGTAGAGATAAGTATGGATTTTTTCTCATATCCACTATGTTTTCCACTTTTACTGTTTATTCTAGTATTTTGTACTTTTAGATATACGTTCTGATTTTTAAAACCTATTAATAGTGTGCATAGATTTTGAGGAACCACTTTTATGATTAATTTTGGAAATCTATGGTTAATTTTTGATTATGTATTGTTGAAAAAAATTTAAATCAATTAATGTGGAATCCTACTAAAAATAATTTTTCAGTTTGAATTATTTTATAAAATGTTATTACTAATATATGAATCTAATATAAAAATTTAAAATAAAACCATTTAAAAATTTAGTCCAAATTATTATTAAAACTAAAAAAATTACAATTATATTATGAATATAAAATTGGTTGGATTTAAAAATTGAATAATGGAATAAAATATATGAAAATAATCTTTTTATTAATCTCTTATTTGTAAATATTGTAGTAATTATAAATTTTAAAATATCAATATTAAAATCCACAACAACAAAAAGTTAGTTAAAATCATAGATATTTCCAAAATAAAATTTCATCATTTCAAATATATGAAAAACATTTCCCTTCAAATTTCATTTTGGAAATTTAAATTTATTAAACATCAAAAATCCATCTGTGACACAAAAAAATACTTCAATAACTATTAATGTTAGTCTTCATTTATGAGAAAGTTTATATGTAATAATGACCATAATTGAAAAAATAATATACCACTATATCATTTTGAAAATTCTATTCCCTATATGCCATATTTCTGAAAAATGTTTTCAATTATAAGGAATTCTTAGAGGAATTTAATGGGATGAGTTATGCTAGGTAATTTGTGCTAACATTTATGGTTGATAAGAGGGGATAAAAATTTATGTATAATTAATTATCATTAAAGTGAAAATATTCTATTTAATTCATTTAAATCCCCTTCTATGATTTTCATCACACCTCTTTTTGTGACTTGGTCAGTGAGGCAATGAATAAAATGAAATATTTCATATTAATTATACATTTTTATTTTTTATTTCCTCATGGAATATTTTAAAATAAAATAATTTGAACGTATGGAAATTAATTTCTAATATTTTTTAGTGGTATATGATTCCTAAATTTAAGAAAAAATAGTAATTTAATCAAATTTCAATTTTTTAAATTTATTTATTTTTGTCATCTTTTCTTTTTCAAAACATGATTTTATGAATGAATTAAAATGATTATAAAATCTTTAATCGTTTAAAAAAGCCTGGAAAAATTAATTTCACCACAAAAAAATGAGTTTCATCATAAAAAATTCACATTAAATTTCATTCCCATGAACTCTGATTTTAAATATCCATGCATAAATAATAAGAGTGGATGAACATAAGTGGAAATTTTCTTGTAATATGGCTTAAAACTAAAAAACATTCGTGTATAATTAAGGATAAGTAAGCGTAAATGTAAAGGGTAGGTATCAAGTGAAAAATATGGCTATGAAAATAAATTCATAAATCATTTCAAAATTATTTATTGACATCAGAACCATTTAAAAAGAAACAATTACAAGTTATAGTTCTTATAAAAAATACATGTTTTTAAATAACGAGAGGGTAAAAATAATAAAAGGTTCCCAAGAACAATAGAACCATTTATTCCCACACAAAACATTAGAAATTAGATAATTTCATTATATTTTTCCTCATAACTAAATTAATAGTGACCCAAATATACATGATACATGATCATAATATATAATTTACAATTAATTTATATCAATATAGAATTATATCACATTGATATTATTTATTCTTTGGTGATTCAAAATAAAACATCTCATATTACCCTCATTATGTTAGATGATTTAAGGCTACAGTCAAACTAGAGATAATATACACACATAATAACATAAAACATCAAAAAAGAAAAAATGTGGTTTTATCATAGAATATTATAATACATGCTTAATTTTTCATTGATCACAATAATAATAGATTTTTGAAAATATATGTCTTCTTTTTATCTCTGTAATCAAGATGGAACGGGAGAAAAATTTCATTCCATTATAGATAGATTTATAGAGGAAGAGGTTTCTGGGGTTAAAATGGATTCTATATAATTTCATAGTGCATAATAAAAACAAGGGTTGGGATTTATATTATCATGTTTATATAGAGTATCATTTACCTAATAAAAATATCACATGTTCCCATATAACTATCTTTCTCTCTGGTAAACCACATGTCTAAATAATAATAATCATATTGTTATTATTTATATTACTTGTGATAAACTCATGTATAAATAAATAATATTTATGGAATAAAAAATAATCATGCATTCATGAAATATTTAATACATAATTTTCCACTAGACTATTAACTCATATATTTATTCCATGTTTTTATTTATCAATCCATGAATAATGAATATTTACTTAAATAAATATCATTTCATTAATCACCAATAAGTAAATAAAAATTATATTTACTACAATATAGAATAAATATTTAAGAAATAACAATGTCCCATATATTATCCAGAATAAATGGTGACTGGAGTTTTTTTTATTCTCCATACATGAAAAATTATTAAATTAAAAATGCGAATAATATTTACACAACGTGTTATGTTTCTATATAATTCAAATACTGTTCTTAAAATACAAAGTGTGTTACCCTCTAGGTATTTTTCCTAATGGCATTAGGTAGATTTTCTATTTTCCTAGGTTTGTGTATAGAAACCTTCCACATCCCCCATAAAGAATGAATTTAATATTTTAGTGACATAGAATCTCATATGAATGTAAAATGTGTAATAAAAAATGATTATCATGATATCTCTAATGATACAGGCTGCATATGGGTGTAATCAACCTATATAACCAATATATTTTTCATTGATTTTTTACAATAGAAATTTCTTAAATAAAGTAATGGTAATGAGTATAATTTGGATGTTACATTCACATTAATGTGATAGAGATGTCATATTACACTAAAGAACAAAGGCAAATCCTTAGTCTTATTGTTCGTTAGTTCAATATCAATCATGATGCACCCAATGTATCCTACACCAGTAAGAGCATATGTCATCATAAATTTCATTAATAAAATATTAAAAACAACTTATAAAATTAATTAATAATAATATTATAGTATAAGGAACATTGAACACCTCTATAAATTTTAATATACAGTGTAACATACTAATATAGATTTCCAAATAGGGATTCATGTTTTTATAAAATCCTCTTTCATGATATTACAAAGGGAGAAAATCATAAGAATAATTTGAAATTCATATGATCCCAATATCAAAAATATGTTGTATCATATATGTCACTTTAGATGATATAATCATACAATAAAATAAGTAATTATGAATACTTTCACAACACTTCAACATTTTCATAATATTGGGATCTTATTTAAAATTATAGGGAAACACATACACTTAATTGATTCTAACATACAATGTCATATAGAAAAGAAAATAATGATATGTTAAGGACAATATTTATATTCAAAAAACATGATTATTGGTAATGAAAATTTACATAGAAGTTAGATCAAGGGAATCAACAGCAATATACATCCAGTTTTAGTAGAAATAAATTCCCACAACTCTTAGTCTACTACTTATCACATTATGATTATGCTTATGATTCGATAAATATTTTCTCAAGTTGTCTTCCAAATTATCCAATGTGGATGATTTTCATACCATGACCTCACCCCATTGAGGAAAACACTTAAAGAGGTGATACTTACAAAATATATTATTCACCCATTGATTTGACATTGTCTCCTTGTATGATATACACTTATATAGTATTATCACAATATATTATGATAGATTCTTTATTTTTAGGAAGCACAACATTCTCGTAGAAAAACATTTGTTTCCAAACCGCTTCATTAATTGTATCACACACCATAGTATACACAAATTAATTTATATAAAGTATGAAAATTAGATTCATTGAAATTTTCTATCCCATAACTCCCCCATTGAGATAATGTTATATATTAACTATGAATTTGGATCATTACAATATATATATAATATCGAATCCAAATATCCCATAATTAATAGTTCCTCACCTCATCTATATACCTAGAAAATGTCCTCAATGATCACCACTCACATAAAGATAATGTTGATAAAATTATAATATTTTTCCCATGATGGGTCTTATATCTCCCCACCATGAACATGATGTAGGAAACATCATTATTGGTTCATAACATGAAATTCATTAAAAATCATTTCACATATGCTTATGGGATCCTACTCAGCCTCTATCCCTCTCTCATGCTGTATATAATGAATTTGTTTTTGGAGAGATATATACCATAAGAAATTGGAACAAATTTCCTCATGGATTGTTTAACATATTAAAAATTTAGTATCTAGTAAATATATGTACATTTAATTAGTCCAATATTCCTATTTAATCTATTAGGAATTATAATGATCATTAAAATGAAACCCCCTTTACTTATGTTTTTGATGGAGAAGAACAATTTTAACTAGAATTTAACAACTTATAAGACTATTATATCATTTATACTAATTTATAATTCATTTATATATTAAACTATGAAAATTACCAAACCCCCACTAAACCACTTATAGACATATGGATCACATTTTTTCATTGTGCATCCAAATTCTCTTATACCTCCAATGAACTAAATGTTTCTTTGTCATTGATACATTCTTTAATCAATAAATGGATATTTGAATCTTGAAAATCATAATGGAATTACCTATAGTCAAAAAATATTATATTTTCTTATGTAGGTATATAATTTAAGGTTATACATGATGAAATATGTTTTTACATTTAACTTCAAAATAAAAAATTTATAGAAAGATTATATGCCAATTAATATTTTGATGTATATATGCATCAAAACTGGAGGAAATATTTCATTATAATTATATTAATTGATTATTTTTAAACAATTTAACCCCTCTCCAATATTTATATGTACATAATTTAAATTATATGACTATTTTTCTCTTGAATATACATATAAACTCAATAGGATATATATCAAGTGATTGATAGAATAAAACTAATGCTATGTTATGATATATTGAATCCATCATAGAATTTAGGTATTCTTTCCATATGGATGTTTAGATCCCTACAATACCAAATTGAAATAAGTATTACCATTATTTTCATTCAACGATGATTCAACATCATTAGTGACATGAAAATCACATATTTTTAGTTCATTAATTAATCTAGTGATTATAAAATTAAACATGACTTATGAAAAATATCTTCAATGGGGACATGTAGAATTCATTAATTTATTAACTCATGTGTATTTTGATCATTAAATTCTTGTATATAATCCTAATCACACTATCTAATTTATTGAGGTTATCAATCTCAAAAAATATGCATTCCTAAAAACAAATAAATTACTTTGATGTGGGGTTTTATGGATATTATAACCTAGTATCCTTTGATATCCAATAAAGATACACTTTACACCATAGGGTTATATTTTCATTTCAAGATTTTTTCTTTAAAAATCTATTTACAACCCATATATGAGCATGTTGGAAAATATATGTCATTACATATAATAACTCATATGGTATTTTCTTTTCACTTTGGATTGATCCTAGTTTAGTATATACATTATATCATGTAATGAATATCCCTAAAATGATAATAGGTTATTCATATGAATCATTAATAACCATATAATTTAAAATAATGGCTTGTTACGAATTTAACTAAAACATTAAAATATGGTGTATTATTTTCATTGAGTTGAGATATGATCACAAAATACAATACATAATTGATTAGTTTTTAGTAATGATAAAACCCACCTCAATCAGATTGATTCTCGTATATCATTTTAACTAGTGGATTCTATAATTCATTCATAGATTCATTGAATATATCAGAATAGTAAGATTTATACATCAGTATGCATACACTTTTTAATGACTCGGATTTTCCATGTAATTTTCTCTAATTATATGGAATTATTATGAGCCTGTGAAAATTGATGGCATGTTATTCCGTGGACTGGTGTGCCTGAAATTAATTTCTGAACTTTTTTTTGAGTATTTCATGTAAATGCACGACCGAAATTTTTTAACATTTGATTCATTTCTCAGATTAAAAACTTAAGGGAACCGTTGAATCCACACCACTGTGATTCATTTAAAGGAGGTGTTACTTTGACCACGGTATGTCCAGAGAAGTTGTTAATTTTTGAGACTTTTAAAAGAAATGAAATAAAATAATCTCATTATTTTAATTTACTTCCACCAACGGGCAAGTGCAGTGTGGTGCCCGCGGCATATCAGGACAATGAATGGATTGAATTATAAAATCCTAAGTAACGATGTCATTGGGGGATTATAAAGCTTCCTAATTTATGATCCCCATTAACTCCCCATGTCATTACATACTCTCTCCCACTCCTATAAATATATAGCATGGACGAGGGATATCAGACATGCATTTCCAAGAAATGAAGTTATGTAGGTGTGCCATAACACTAAGACCATAGAAGATAGAGTCGACCCCCATAGGAGGTGACATACGACACCAAAACCCCGAACATGAGCTTGACGTTCAAGCAGCGTCAAGGACAACTTTTTGCAGGGGCGTCAAATAATGAGACTCCCTCAACCACGAGTTATCTCCATCATTTCAAGGTAGGGTTTATTTCATTTGTGCAATTTTGATTCCCTCTCCCTTGCTCTTGCAATTATACGAAGAACGGGGGTCAACCGACTAACGGGTTGACCCACTATTCAATCGTCTTTGCGAGAGGATTGTTGTGGGGAATCATTGTGTGGTTTATCTTGTCGTTTAATTCAATTGATTATAAATCCCCTTAATATCCTCTATAATACGAGTTAACACGGAGGGAACGGTACTAATGAACCATGCCCGAACCCTCTGCTATCTCACTATCCTTGGGCCACCTTGGAATACCACGAGCACATCGACGCACGCCACAAGAGGAAGGCCATAACACTTCAGCTACAACAAACAGAGGAGGCAGAAGCCCGATGGTCGACCACGGGAAGGGAGGTGGCATGACCACCATGCTGCCAGTGAACTGAAGTTGAGACCGAAGATGCGGCAGAAGCCAATCCCACCTCTGGCGGGTTCCCCGGTGACTGAGCAGTGCCACCACCTCGGAAACCGAACGGCCTCCGGGACATTCGAAAATCCTGGTGATAGTGGTTCCCTCCCCCCCTCGTTAGACCGAACCAGGCCGCCGCTCTAACGCCAGGTTGCCTCCCTCGAAGCAGGCCGCCGCCTTCGATGCAGCCCCTGCCCTCAGACTAGGCTTCCTCCTCGGTGTAGGCCAATGCCCTCAGAGTAGTTTACCGCCCCCATGCTGGGCCGCTTCCCTCAGACGAGTCTGACACTGTCAGAGTAGGTTGAAACCCTCTAGGTGAGCCACCAACCTCATATCGGGAGGCCTCCCTCGGACAGGGCCGCCGCCCTTGGAGCGGGCCACCGCCCTTGGAGCGGGCCACCGCCCTTGGAGCGTGCCGCCTTCCTCGATCTAGACCACCACTCTCGAACAGGGCTGGCTCCATGGACCGGGCCACCACCCCAGAATGTTGCCACCCTCAGACCGGGCCACCACCCTAGCAGGCCGCCACCCTCATACTGGGCCACTGCCCTCTGACCGGGCTACCACCCTCGGACCGGGCCACCGCCCCACGCGGGGCGGGCCGCTCCTTTCTGTGCCGCCATATTCGGGCTAAGAATCCCTTGCGGAATGCCCCTCTTGTGGTTCGGGCCGTACAGCGGCCCAGTGGGCCCCGTCCTCCTTCGCCCAGCCCCGACCAGGTGGGGTCCGGTCGGTCCGACCGGGTCAGACTGGACCCGGGCCCCACCAGGCCCAAAATCACTAAAATTACCTTATCCTAAGAACCTGATGCCCATTTGATGAACCTTTAGGGCCATTGGGACCCTTGGAGATAGAAGGTCCTTTTTACCTACTCCTTTAGAGTTTCAGAGAAACTTGGAGTTCGTCTTAGTTAGATCGCACCCGAATCCAACCGGGCCCTCGGTACTAAAAAGCCAATAACGCACAGACTGGGCATCCGACAGACGCACAGTCTGTTGTGTTGGAACCCTTAGGACTTGGAAGATCACCAAGTTATATCTTTGTTATACTTCGTGCTGGATGAGAAACGAGTGATGGCTTGGGGAACGGTTCTACCAAGCGCACCGCATACAGAACCCTACGATTGGCTGAGACCTGATGACTGCTAACTTTTCGACTTGGAGTGGCTCTACGGCCATGGTTCACAATGAGGAGGAGTACCATAATAGACCATGATGTGGGTGGGTGGTTCTGTGTGACCTCGCAGGACATGGTGGGGAGCAGTCGTAGTACCTGATGGCGAGGAGTACTTTTGCCGTCCACGATGGGGTGGGTGGCTTTGTGTGACCCGAAAGACCCATTGTACGCAATGGGTAGCAATACCTCAGCAGTTCATGGTTAGTCGGATGCTACTCGGAGTGACCCGGAATGACCAATGATACTTTCTACTACCGCTAGAATAAAACCTGGTGTGAGATATCATTACCTTGTGCTTGTGATTGATGTTATGTTATCTGGTACTTTACTAGTGTGGAAAACTACCTTCGTGGTGTTACACTGTGGTTTTTTGGTGGAAATCTAGGAGACCTTTGGGGTCTAAGGGTCCCTACTATGAATCGTTATACTCACCCCTACACGGGTTTCTCCCAAACGTTGATGTGTCTTCTACAGATGATGTACCACATTGATCGAGGCTAAGAGAGCCAGGACTAGATAGTGCTCAGAGGTGGGCCATTCAGTGTGACGTGATGCAGAGGAGATGAGCGGACGTGGAGTGCAGTGGAGGCGATCTGTACCTACCCATCAAGTAGCAACCTCGGAGGATGACCCTGTTGTTTTTTTCCTTTATCTTTCAGTTGTACTGTACGTTCAGTTGTACTTATACTTTAATAGTTGTGCTTGTATTCGGGTCCCTTTTACATTCAGCTCTCTCTTACAACAAAAGTTTACTTTATAGTAGCTTCTTGTTGTGTTCTTGGATAGTGTGTTTATATTGGTTTAAAGGTAATGGCTTCGCATTTAGGGAATATGATTTTAGTTATTAGTCACATGCCCTAGGCCTATAGGAGGTAGTCTTGGGGTAGTCACGTCATGGGCCCTGAGGGATGAGTCCTGACAGAGTGGTATCAGAGGAGTTCGGTTCTACCGAAGAATTGGGACTCTAATATTTTCTGTGTGGAAATAGTGTTATTTGTTTTGAGTGTGGTTTTCAGTTCAGGGAGTCCAGTGTTGGTGTGACGACCGACTAATACATACACCATGACACTGAATTTTGATTTCTGACTCAACGCATGAAAATAATAAGTGTGTGTGTTTTGAATGGTCTTTATTATGTTTTCTTGAGTCATCTATCTAGGTATAACTTTTAACCGTGGAACAAATATTTCTTTTCCGGGTGCCTCCACACAGACGTCTACCCCGGTTTCTTGATGGAGTACGCGATGACGGCCCACCGAGAGACGAGGCCTTGGGGCAGGGCCCTATCACAGCGTTAGCACCTTCAAGTTTTGTACCAACAACCCCAATTCCAGTGTGGAAGTTGTTTCCAATAGCCCCACCAGTATAGGATGAACTCCAATAGAGCACATTGCACGAGTTCCAATGGTAAATGCCTGTGAGGATCGATGGAGAGATGGACCCACATGCAGTTGAGGACTAGCCAGAGGTTGTGGCCAAAGTTTTTCACATAGTTGGTACACTATCATATTTTATGGTGATTCTGGAAGCCATCCTTTTTCCAGAAGAAGTAGGGAGATGGTGGATCCTAATTCTACCGATACACAATGAGGTGACCCTTGTCTATGTGGACTTCGAGGGCCTTTTCAGGGCAGAGTTAATCCCAGAAACCATATGCTCTTTGTGTATATAGGAACAGCTGCACTTATAGTAGGGAAACATGACAGTGGCCCAAAACTCAATGAGGTTAAAATATCTCTCCCGCTACTCCACTGACATGGTATGAGACCATTTCTTCAGGGACTAGACCTTTGAGAAGGGTCTACGACGGGAGATCAGAGCATCGATTGTAACCCTCAGCATTCCGACACATGATGGGTTGCTCAAGTGATATCTTTTGGTGGAGATATTCTTAGCTGAGTAGGACCAAAAGTGAGAGCTACCACTAGACGTGCATGTTCATATGGATTACGACTGCCCAACCCGCCATACCAACAACCAAAATACAGTCAAGGGACTGTTGAGGTATAGGCAGAGGTTCGAGCGAAGTGGTTTGTAGGGTGGCAGACATGGTAGAGGATTTGGTCGTGTATCATGCGGTGGTCGATATTTCGAGATTGTACCACCGCCACCGCGATGTGGTTCACCCAAACCACAAGGAGCTAGAGGATAGGAACGAGATCAGATCCCGATAGGTGAGGCATATGACCATGAAACTCTATATATTATTAGAGGCATGATCTATGTCTACTCCACCTTAGCTATAGTACTTATAGACCCAGGTACAAGTCACACTTTTATATCCACGACCCTTGTTCGGAGCTCAGAGATTACAGTGGTGTCGTTGGCTCGATCCTTATGGCTAGAGACACGTACGGGAGAAGATTCTATAATTACATACTCATTATAGTAGTGTGATCTAGCTATAGGAGATGTGAGCTTCAGCTGGGATATCCTAGTAGTGGCATCGAGGACTTACAACGTGATCTTGGGTATGGGCTGGTTATCCACAATCCATGCTCAAATTTACTATATTTGGAACAAAGTAAGGAATTTCTACAAGTAAAGGACCAGTTTTTACATCATCGTAAAAAAGGGAACCTTTGCAACACCTGGTGGATTACCCAGAAGAGGTTGTAGCTGATTACTCATCAGTTGGCTAGCCTGACCCTTAGAGAAGTTAATGATGAGAGTCTTAGCTATCATATAGTGGTGGACTAGTATGCTGATTTCTTTCCCAATAATGTTCTAGGACTACCTTAAGGTAGATAGGTAGACTTTTACATCAACCTATTACCTGAGACGACACTGAAATCATCACCAGAATATCGTATGGCTCCGGAGGAGTATTGTGAGTCACATCTATAGTTGGAGGACCTGCGAGGAAAGGGGTTCTTAAGACCCAGTGTTTCTCCTTGGGTAGCCCCGATTTTGTTCACCAAGAAGGAATATGTGAGTTTTAAACTCTATGTGGACTATCAGTTCCAAAACCAGATGACCTTTAAGAACAAGTATCCACTCCCAAGGATTGATGATCTTTTGGATCACTTGAAGGGATCTCGCTGGTTTTTGAAGATAAACCTATGATCAGGATATCATCAGATCATAATACGAGATGAGGATGTGCATAAGACAACCTTCAGATGTCGGTATGAACATTATATGTTCATGCATATGCCTTTTTTGCATGAACAACTCCCCAGCAGTGTTCATCGGACTCATGAACATGATCATTCATCCATAACTCGATCGCTTAATGGTGGTGTTCATCGATGATATCTTGATAAACTCGACAACGGAGGAGGAGCATGCCTATCAGCTACAGATGGTTTGCGATACACTCAAGGAGCACCATCTATATGTTAAAAACTCTAAGAGACAGTTATGAATACTATAGGTCCACTATCCGGGTCACGTTATCATAGAGGCTGATTTTTCAGTGGATCCATCAATGATAGAGACTGTGCAAGCATGGGAGGTACCCGGGAGAGTGACGGGGGATTAGAAGGATTCTAACATAGATTCGTGCCTGACTTTTACAGAGTTGTATCACCCTTGTCAGCTTTGACAAAGAAAGGTCAAACATTCCAATGGACGGAGAGATACGAACAGAGTTTCCAAGAGCTGAGGCAGAGACTGACGAGTGACCCAATCTTGAGGCTGCTAGAAGTGGTTGTTGGGTATGTAGTCTAAAGTGACGCATCAGGTAACATGCTTTGATGTTTCCTGATGTAGGAGCGAGCAATGATCGCTTATGGTTCATTACAGCTGAGTCAGCATGGGAAGAACTATGCTACCCATGACCTAGAGCAAGAATCAATGGTCTTTTCCAAGAAGATGTTGATGTATTACTTGATAAGGTAACATTTTACAATCTACTATGATCACAAGAGTCTCAGGAATATCTTTTCTCAAAAGTAACTAAAACTAAGACAATAGTGATGGCTATAGATACCCCAGGACTATGACTTTGAATTAGTCTATACTCCTGGGAAGGGGAATGTGGTATCAGATGAACTTTGTAGGGGGTCTGGTATGCATTTTCCGAGTGAGTCGACAGAGCAGCTATCCACGTTGCAGATATCCTTTATGTAAAGAGATGGAGTAACATACCTCCAATCTATGATAGTCACACCCCCACTCCATTAGCGAGTCAGGGAGGCGCAACATGGGGACACTGAGTGCGAGGCTCGACGTGCTTTGATATCCTCAGGCAGGCACATGAGGGATTTTCTAAATCTGGGAAACAAGTCATCCATTTCAGAGGATGTATCATTGTGCCAGTGACGCCATGGGAGGAGTTGTTTAGGGAGTTCTATATGCCACCTCCGACAGTACAACCTGTTGTGGACAAGATGTATCAGGACTTCCAGCACTAGCACTAGTGACCAGGGATGAAGAAGGATGTGGTAGAGTTTGTTTCATGATGCCTCACTTGTCAGCAAGTGAAGGCCGAGCATCAGGTTCCAGCAGGCATAGCTCGGCCACTAGAGGTGCCAGAGTGGAAGTGGGATGGGATCTCCATGGACTTTGTGACACGACTTCCATGTATGTCCAGGAGACATGATTCCATATGGGTGATCAATGACCAACTCACCAAGTGGGCCCACCTCTTTCCTATCTGAGAGAATGGATCAGTAGAGGGAATTTGATGTCTCTACGTACAAAAGATCGTGCAACTTCATGGGGTTCCATCGATGGTCGTCTCTTACTGTGACACACGTTTTACATCCCAGTTTTGGAAGGTATTGGAGGATATGTTCAGGACTCAGCTACATTTGACATCACCTTTCATCCTCAGATGGATGGTCAGATGAAGCGAACCATTCATAGGCTTGAGAACATGCTTCGTGCATGAATCCTAGATTTTGGCCATAGTTGGGAGTATCACTTTCCCTTGGTGAAGATCGCACAAAACAACAGTTATCACTCCACTATCGGTATGGAACTATTCGAGGCCCTATACGGCCGACCTAGTCGATCACCTAAATATGGAATGACCCAAGGGAGTCAGCAATTATGGGTCTAGAGTTGGTACGGGCTACCACTAATAAGGTGCAGATATTCCAGAAATGGATGAAGACTACATAAAGCAGACAGAAGTCATATCCCGACTAAAGATAGAGACCATTGGAGTTATAGGTGGGGGACCACATTTCCTTGCGAGTCTCTCCTCAATGGGGACTACAGAGATTTGGATGAGGCGGAAAGTTATCACCAAAGTTTATCAGTACATTTCTGATACTTCAGAGGATAAGAAAAGTGGCATACCACTTGGCACTTCCACCGCAGTTAGAGAATGTGCATGAAATCTTCCACATATCCCAGCTATGGAGATACGCGAATGACCCATATCATGTCATCTACCATAGTGAGCTGGACTTATTCTATGGGGAGACATTTACAGAGGTTTTAGTAGAGATGGAGGATCGATTGGAGTGGGTCCTTTGTGGGTGGTCAATACCTCTGGTGCGCATTCGCTGGCAGCACGGGAACCATCTGGAAAGAACGTGGGAGCGAGAGGGTCAGATTCACGCTCAGTACACCCATTTATTACCTTAATCAATGTTGTGTATTTTGATGGCGTTAATCCCTAAGGTGGGAAGAATTTAAAGGCACATATTTCCAATGTAATTTTTTTAATTGTATAGAATTATTATGAGTCTGCGAAAATTGATGGTGTATGATTATGAGGCCCAGTTTTCCCATAATGAATTTTTTAACTTTTTTTTCAGGTACATTTAGTATACGTGGGAGCAGTGTTTTCTAAATATTGAACTATTTCTCGGATTAAAAATCCTAGGCCACCGTTGAATCTATAGAACCAAGACTCACTTAAGGGAGGCTTTACATTGACTACAGTAGGTCTGGAGAGGAAGTTAATTTTTGTGACTTTTAAAAGAAATGATATAAAATAATCTCATTATTTTATTTCACTTCCATCAAAATTCATGTAGAGTGTGAGACCATTGGTGAGTCAGGAAAATTAATGGTTTAACATGCCAAATCCAAAGTAACGATGTTGTTTTGGGATTAGAAATATTCCTAATTTATGAGCCCCATTAACTCCCTATATTGTTACTTACTCTCCCCCTCTCATATAAATATAGAGCTTGGGGGAGGGGTATCAGACAAGCTTCTCTGAGCAATGATGTTCTGTTGGAGTGCCATAATGTTGATCCCTTAGAGGATGGAGCTGACTCCAGTCGGAGGTGATGTGTGACACCGAAACATTGAACCAGAGTTTTGCATTCATGTGGCAGTAAAGAACGCTTGTTACGGAGACGACAATCAATGATACTCCCTCAATCTAGAGCCCTCTCCAACTTTTCAAGGTAGGCGGTTATTTAATTTGTGATTTTTGGATTCCCTCTTCTCTGTTCATGAAATTATATGAAGAATGCGGGTCAACCGACAAACAGGTCGTCCCGCGATTCATTTATCTTTGTGAGATGATTGTTGCGGGGAATCGTTGTGGGGTTTATCTTGTTGTCTAATTCAATTGATTATTCAACCTCTTAATATCCTCCATAATATGAGCTAACACGGAGGGCGCAGGTGTAATGGCCCAGACCTCCCTGGTCCATTCCTTGGTGGAAATATGGAGTTTGAGGTGTTCTGGGAGGTCAAGGTGACTTATCCCCAATTCATCTCAAAATTTTTATTTCGTTGAACAGTTCCAATGGAAGATAGTTGTGAACTGTGAATTGGTAACCTTCTATGAACAGTGAAATCAGTGACCCTCGTTGCACTGTTCCAATGGTAGATAGTTGTGTATAGTGCAACAGTGACCTTATGTGAATAGTTACATTCTTGACCTTCTGTGAATAGTATAACAGTAACCTTATATGAACAGTGTCATTGGTAAACTTAAGTAAACAATAAATAGGTGAGGTTCTAATGGTGACCTTCTAATGGTGACCTTTTCATTGCTTTTCCAAATTTTGAGTTCGGTGAACAGTGTTTCCAGAATGGTGACGTTAATGAACTCTGTTTCCAGAATACTGAGGTTCCAACGGTGAGGTTGATGAAAAGTGTTTCTAGAATGGTGAGGCCCCAATGGTGAGGCTCAAGAACAGTGTTTCCTGAATGGTGAGGTTCCAATGGTGAGGTTCATGAACAATTTTTCCAGAACATTGAGGTTCCAACATTGATTTTCATGAACAATGTTTCCAGAACAGTGAGGTTCCAATGATGAGGTTCATGAACTGTGTTTCCAGCATCCTGCAGTTTCTACCTTTTAACATTTCCTTTGATATAAAATTCATTTAATGCCTTGTTTTAAGGAAAATATTTCCGATTCAAAGGCCATGACTCCTACATTAATTATTCATAAGGATCAGGATGTTTTTACTAGGTAAAACCGCATGGTTTAATACAGTCTTTTTTAATGGGAAATCTAGTGTATCTTAAACTGTCACTCCATTAAATCATCAAATGTGAAAAGATATCTTCCTCCCTTGTTATTCCAACTTGTTCTCTTGTTCCAGATGCTCGAACCTTTCCTTCCGTCCCATTGGAATAGGGTGATCAAACTTTTCACCATGGATTATTTTCCTGGACGTTCTTCCTGCAGCATGTGCACCCCCTACATTGGTTCAAGCAGCAAGGGCCGATCCTTCATCGAAATAAGGTATGTTTTGTCATAATTATTTTGGGGGTTCATATTCTCAAATTTTCTCCTTTGTATTTTATATCATGTGATCTCAATTCTTCTAATTAAGTTTTCATGGGTTTAAGTTGGTGCGGTCGTACTGTGGAATCCTCTGGTGGAAGCAGTTGTCACAAGAGGAGGCGATCATAATCCATTGTGTGTACTATTATCATATAAATAATTTCAATAACTGATTAGTGTAGTAAGCATGTCTGTTTATTTATTTTTGATTGCTTACTGGTTAGGTTTCCCAAATTTCGAAGCAAAGAATAATATATCTGTTAATCCGTGATGGATTAAAGAACTGGTGGTTCGATAAAAGATAATTGCTTGTTGGGTTTTGAGATTCCCTCTTGATTCTTAAAGGTCTAAGATCTTAATTTTTATCATTTTTGTATTACTAATGATTGTGTTGTGATGTCATCTTGTATGGCTATGGTGATATGTGGAGTCATGGTGGCCTATTGGTTGTGGCAGCAGTTGACGCCTAGAGTGGTGAAATGAATCGGTTTATGCATGTGGGTGTCAGGGAGGACACCGTGGATGATGGAATGGGATGGATGTGATTTTTGGATGCTTGATTTTTCTTATTGTGGATTATATACTTTACTTTTTCCCATAGATCAAGGAAGCTGGTCTTGCTTACCCTTCTTACAAAAGAGACGAAGACACATGGGGTATGCCATGTGCCTTCCGTGTTTAGCTTCTCAAGGAAGGATGGGTATGCGCTCTTACTATAGGAGGAAAAGACTTGACAGGTAATACATATACTCACCGTGTTGATCCCCCTTGTGTTTAGTAGCATAAAATTATTTTCTAGAATTCCCGAGAATATGGGAAAGTAATTATGTAATGAATAATTGAATAAATGATGTTAACCCATGGGGTTGGAGTTTGCTGAACATAATGATGATGTTGTAATACTAAAGGGATAATGGACATTCTGTGTGATGCTAATACAATTTAATGTGTAATAGTAAATGGGTAATTAATGTTTAAATAATTAATTAATGTAAAGAAGAACCAATAAAAAGGGAATAAAGTATGGGAATAAATCTCTTTAAATGGTTGTGTGCTTATAGGATACACAGTCTTAGAAGTGGCAGCTGGGAATCTGCGAGACGTTTGCTGCAGTTGAGTTGAAGACTAGGTTATTCCCATAGTGTGGTTGTGAGATAGAATATATTCTGTACCTTTTGTGTTTCTATATACTACTCCACCATTTCAATAAGGGAAAATGACACCCTTGGGTTTCTGAGACCTGGGGGGTGTTTTCCATAACATTCAGGTGGGAGGATGGATGGCTGACTACCCCTTTGGGACCGCTCTCTTATCTTGGTAGTTACTTGTAATGGTAGGCACAATGGTTAGTTTTCCCCATATACGTGTGTATAGGGATATAATGGCTTTTGGTTATTCACACACACATATTCTAGATAGAGTATTCTACGGAAAACTATAGGTGTATCGTGTATAGCCTGTGATAGCTTGGGGATCCTTACTTAGTGTATGGTCTATAATGGATTGCGGTATAATACCCGACGTATGATACACGTTGCGTGAGCTGTGGTGGCTCCCAGAAACTACCTATTAACATTGGTTACATGGACATGTTGTTTTTGTTGCATGAGGTTCATATTGTGGTGATTTGCCCTGATGTCTTTTGGAAATCCATTTCGAAGAGAGATGCTTAGGACATTCGACGTTGAGGAAAAGCGTAAAACCAGTGGGGAATTAGTAGTAGTGTAACCTTGATATTTTTTTATATTATATATTATTGTATGCATTACATTGTGATAGTAGCCATGGTGAGGCTGATAACTTAGTATACCTGTTTAGATGACAAGTTAGTTTCACTTGTTGTTCACTATTATTTAGTATGCCTTCTTACTTTTGCATGAGAGGCTTCAAGGAGGATCCTACTGGGTATACTGTTATACCCACCCAATGTGTATATAAACTGTTTTTATCAGGACACTTTGAGTATGTTGGAGATCAAGCAGACGCTACTAGCATGGGGTGGCAGGAGCTTTTCGGGCTTGTGGTTGTTGCTATTTTTACTTTCCTTTGGATACTTGCAGTTTCTCCATTTCAGTTGTAGTCGTTTTGCATGAAATTAAAAATGTTAACTTGGGATTTCATTTATATTGATGTATGAGATGGGGTTTCTTGGGGTCTATCTTATCTCTCTCTTTCTCATGTGTTCTCTTAGAGGGTAACACCTCCCTTTTGTGTGTTATTTTACACTCAGTGCTAGTCGCCAACCCAGGGCCTACTAGAGGCCAAAATCAGGGGTTGTTATCTTCCTTCTCCCATTATAGGCCCAGGAGGTGTACACATTGTGGGGAGGGGGTCATAATAGAGTGGTATCAGTGGTCTGGTTGAGGGATATGATAGAGTTTGGAGTTAGAAACAGGTGAGGTTGCATGGGTTGGTAGGGCAACGATGTCATTCATGTTTAGAAAGTGATGTAAACAATGGAGACCGGCTGAGACAAAGGAGTTTTGGACCCCCTATGATCTGATGTGTGGACCATTATGTTTAGAATGTCTACTAAATGAGGTGATACTAGTTATAGGGTGTAGACCTATAAAACGATCATGCATCATTCATCTTTGTGATCGAGGAGGCTTTGCATCCAGACATCCAGCACCAGGTCACCCCATATATGCTGAAGGCATATCTTGAGGTACTGCTGAGGGTAGATGTTTTTGAGAGGACTTTGTCCAGAACCAGATCATCATGAGAGGGGAGTCATCGTGATTTCTTACAATGAAAATCTGTTTTCTGGGGTTCCAGTTTTTCAGGGAAGAAGAGTTTTCAATTGGATGGGGGTAGGTCCTAGCCATCAAGCTCGTTTCTCTGAGGGAATCACCTCTCAGGCCTATGATAAGGGGTCAGGTTCTTGTTTTTTTTATGGTGGTCAAGGTCATTAGTAGTGAGAATTCCTAACCTTTCAGAGAATTCATCGTGCACCAGGTGCTCCGCTCCAGGTTGCTCCGTTGAGGAAGTTCCAGCAGAGGCAGCAGTAGTAGGTTACACCAGCTATAGATCAACATAGGGTAGATGGGGCATGTAGAGGACAACCCTGTGACACTCCCCATCATTAGAGATCAGAGCATGGCTGTGGTGGTGGTCGTCGTCAGGGTCATAGAGGTCGTGGACGTAGTCGTGGTCAACTTTATGCTTTAGCATTGCCAGCTCTAGGTGAGCAGATGGTGTTCGAGGAACACTTTTCTTTTTTTATTCCATTATTTATTCCTTGTTTAATTCATGAGTGACACACTCCTTCATATCACATACCCTTTTCCATGCTTTGGGACTTGAGGTAGAGAGGCTTTCAGTGCCCTTGGTGTTGACTTTTCTAGTTGGAGGTCGAGTAGATATGTTTGAAGTATGTAGAAATTATGAGCTAGTGTTGGGGAAACACCGCTCTTTGGGATATTTCCTATGTTTACGAATACCACAATATGATGTTATAATCGGAATGTATTGGTTGTATTTGGTATAGGATATCGTAGATATCTTTAAGAAGAATGTCGTTTTCCTTCTTGCGGATGGAGAGCCGGTGGTGTTTGTTGGCGAGCGAGATCCTTAGATGGGTCATAGGTGCATTCCGTCCCTATCAACCATGATGGATGAGATGATGATGAGATTTTTAGGAGTTCAACAGTTGGCGTTCCTAGGGTCTTAGAAGAGTACCCTAATGTCTTTCCAGAATAGGTTGTAGCATTACCCCTTCGACGAGAGATTGAGTTTGAGATCGAGCTACAACTAGGAGAATCTCATATCTCTATGTCTCCATATAAGATGGACCTATATTAGTTATGATAGCTACATATACAGGTTGATGGTCTCTTATAGTTCGATTTTTTTTGGCCAAGTGTGTCACCATGGGGTGCACCAATTTTGTTCATGAAGAAGGCTGACAATAGTTTGCGGTTGTGTGTCAATTATCGTCACTTTAACAAAGTGACCATAAAGAATATTTATCCTATTATGTGGATTGATTATTTATTCGATCAAATGAAGGGTGAATGTTGGTTCTAAAATATCGACTTATGGTGAGGATATCATCAGATGCGTGTAAAAGATGAGGATATCCAGAAGGCTGCTTTCTGTTGTCATCATGGGCATTATGATTTTGTTGTAATGCCGTTCGGCGTGAAAAATGCTCATGATGTGTTCATGGGATTGATGAAAGATATGTTTCGTATGTTCCTGGACATGTTCGTTGTAGTTTTCCTCGATGAAATCCTTGTGTACTTCACGTCTGAAGAAGAGGATGAAGAGCATCTAAACGCTGTTTTAGGAGCTCTTCGACAATATCAGCTGTTTGGGAAGTTGTAAAAGTGTGAGTTGTGGGCTTGAGAAGTCATTTTCATGGGGAATTTCTTGTCCCACTAGGAAATAGCTTTGGATCCATTGAAGATAGAAGTACTGGTGTCTTGGGAATCCCCCAAGATAGTGTCAGAGGTGTGATGTTTCTTGGTCTCACAAGCTACTATAGTAGGTTCATAGTCGATTTATCTCGGGTTGGGACTCCTTTGACAGTATTGACCAACAAGGATCTGGCATTCATATGTGTTGATCAGTTTCAGGCAGCTTTTGAGTATCTAAATGTGAAGTTAGTAAGTGATCTAGTTCTTTTTCTTCCAAAGAAAGAGTTTAGTTTGATGTTTTCTACGATGCTTCACATCTGGGGTTAGGTTGTGTTCTGATGTAGCAGAGATCAGTTGTTTCTTATGGGTTATAGTAGTTGCATCCCCATGACCATAACTATTCCACCCATGATCTTGAGTTGGCAGCTGTGGTGTTTTCTACGATGTTGGGGAGACATTGCCTCATTACTGAACACTTTGTGGTTTTCACTGATCAGAAGAGTTTGAGGTATGTTTTCTCCAAGAGTGACTTTAACATAAGATAATGTCAGTGGATAGAGTTATTATTGGAATAAGACTTCAAAATATCATATTCACCTATAATGTGTAATGTTGTAGCTAATGCGCTGAGTTGGAAGTCACGTAGTGATGCAGTGCTTGAATCTGGTGACTTTTGGAGAGTAATGGAAGAACAGTTAGCATTACATCATGATATGGGAGAAGTTGGGGGAAAAGGTTGTCTTTTTCAGATGATGGTGTGGTTATCTCTCTTGAAGCAAGTGGGAGATTCCCAGTTGGGTGATCTTGATGTGGAGGTATGGAGAGACCGTGTTGTTTGTGGTGAGGCCCCTGATTGTTGGTCTGAGGATGAACAACACTGAGTGTTGTATCACAGAATTATTTTTGTTCCTTTGAAACTGAATGAGATGGTTATCAGAGAGATTCATAGTTAACATTTAGTTGTACATCCTGGCGTGACCATGATGTAAAAAGCCTTGAGGAGCTAGTTTTGGTGGCCTTGGCTGAAGTGTGCAGTTGTGGAGTTTTTGTCTCGATGTTTGTTCTGCCATATGGTGAAGGCCGCACACCATGTTCCTGGTGGTCTACTCCAGAAACTAGAGATTACTTAGTGAATGTGGGAGTAAATCTCAAAGGTACATGTTACTAGGTTACCTTGAGCTCCAGGAGGACATGATGCTATTTGGGTGGTAGTGGATCGCTTAAAAAAATCAGCCCACTTTATAGCAATCATGGCGGTGCGCTCAATGGATGTTTTTTCAAGGTAGAATCTAGAGGAGGGGGTGAGACATCATGGATTCCCATGGATGATTATTTCTGATCGGGATCCTCGCTTTACTTCTAGGGAGTGGAGAGGTCTCTAACATGCATTCAGATCTCATCTATGCCATAACACTATTTTTTATCCTCAAACGGATGGTCATAAAGAGTGAACCATCTAGACTATTGAAGACTTGTTATGCTCTTGTGTTCATGATTTTGGAGGCTCGTAGATGATGCACTTACCCTTTATAGAGATCGCTTACAATAATAGTTTTCACTCCACCATTGGTATGATGCCATTTTATGCCTTGTATGGTCGGACTTTCCATACTCCATTGTACTAGACTCGGGTCAGAGAGTCCACAATTCTTGGACCTGAACTAGTGCAGGATACAACAGAGATGGTTTAGGTGATTCGTGAGAGGATGAAGAAAGTGAAAGATCATCAGAAATCATGTGCTGATCAATGGAGGAGACCATTAGAGTTTGATTTTGGGGATCACATGTTTTTAATGGTGACTCCCTATCATGTGTAGCGAATGTTTGGTCGTGGGATTATGATTTATCCCCAGATTGTTGGGCGTTTTGAGGTGTTAGCTCACATGGGAGTTGTAGCGTATAGAGTTTCACTTCCCCCACAGATGATTCAGATACATGATGTTTTCCATGTATCACAAATTTGTCGTTATCTTTATGTTGACTCTCACGTCATCGAGTGGGAAGAGATCAATGTTGATGGTGATGGAACCTTTGAAGAGTGACCTATGGAGATCCAAGACCGCAAGGATAAGGTGTTGTGCAAGCATTCTATCTCCTTGGTTCGTGTCTTGTGGAGACACAGTGACATGGAGGAGAGTACCTGGGAACGTGAGTCACAGATACATGCTTAGTACCCAGAGTTTATTGATGTTTAACTCTTTCTATTTAATGATGTACCCTTGTGGTTAGACCTTTCATCTTTACAATATGGTTTTCTTTTGTTGCATAGTGTGGCTTGCTCTCTTTTGGGAGGTATCTCAATGGGTGGATGTTTGGACCCATTTTTTCCCTTTAAGTGGGTTTTCAATTCTCGAGGACTAGAATGTATTTAAAAGTATCTTATATAATGTCCCTAAACTCCCCGGTCTATTCCTTTGTGGAAATGTGGTGTTTGAGGTGTTCCGGGTGGTCAAGGAGACTTATCCCCAATTCTTCACTAAATTTACTTTTCGGTGAATAGTTCCAAAGCTAGAAAGTTGTGAATAGTACATTGGTAACCCTCTATAAACAGTGACATCGGTGAACCCCAGTGAACAGTTCCAATGGTAGAAAGTAATGAACAATGCAATGGTGACCTTTTGGGAATAGTGACATCCATGACCTTCTATGAATAGTATAACGGTATCCTTATATGGACAATGTCATCGGTAACCTTAAGTAAACAATCCAAAGGTGAGGCTCCAATGGTGACCTTCCAATGGGGACCATTTCATTCCTTTTCCAATTTTTGATTTCTGTGAACAGTGATTCCAGAATGGTGAGGCTTCAATGGTGAAGTTAAAAAACTGTGTTTTTAGAACGGTGATGTTCCAACAGTGAGGTTCATGAACAATGTTTCCAGAACGATGAGGTTACAACGGTGAAGTTCATGAATAGTGTTTCCATAACGGTGAGGTTCCAATAGTGAGGTTCATGAATAGTTTTTCTAGAACGGTGAGGTTTCATTACTGAGGTTCGTGAATAGTGTTTCCAGAATGGTGAGGTTCCAACGGTGAGGTTCCAATGGTGAGGTATCAACGATGAGGATCATGAACAGTGCTTCAAGAACGGTGAGATTCCAATGGTAAGGTTCATGAACATTGTTTCCAGCTTCCTAATGTTTCTCCACATTAACACTTCCTATAACGTAAAATGCATTTAAAAGCCTTATTTTAAGGACTCTCTATCCGATTCAAAGTCCATGAATCCTATATTAATTATTCATAAGGCTCGGGATGTTTTTACTTGTTCAAACCGCATTGTTTAATATGATCCTTTTTTAATGGGAAATCAAGAGTATCTTCAACCGTCATTCTATTAAAAAATCAAGAGGGACAATATATATTTTTCCCTGGTTATTCTTCCTTGTTATCTGGTTTGAGATGCTCGAACCATTCCTTCATTCCCATAGGAATCGGGAGATCAAACTTTTCACCGTGGATTGGTTTCCTTGATGTTCTTCCTATTACATGTGCACCCCCTTCTTTGGTGCAAGCGGAAAGGGTCGATCCTTCATCGAAATAAGGTATCTTTTTTCATCATTCTTTTGGGGTTCATCTTCTCTTTTTTTCTCCTTTCCATTTTATATAATTTGATCTAAATTCTTCTAATGGATTTTTCTTGGGTTTTGGTTGGTGCGGTCGTACCGTGGAATCCTCAGGTGGATGTAGTTGTTTTGAGGGGAGGAGATTGTGATCCATTGTGTGGATTGTTCTCATATAAAGATGTCAAGAACCATTCGAGGTAGGGTATTCATTTCTTATCTATTATTTTACGTGAAACTGTATCGTTGTCATGTTTTATCCCCCTGGATGACAATGTAATTGACTTAATAAACATTTAAACTGGATAAATAAATTGATATCTATCATATTATATTGCCTCTTGTTTTTCTAGATAGTGTGATATATATTCATGTTCTTGATGGAATTGATAATTTCTTGGCTAAAGATAAAGAGGCATGTGAATGAATCAAATTGATGTTGTTGTAATTTGATGTTAATCAAATTGGTGTAGTAAGCAAGTTTGTTTTTTTATTTATGATAACTTACTAGTTAGGTTTCCTGAATTTATAACCAACATATAATAATCAGGTTAATCCATGATGGATTAAAGAACTGGTGGTTTGATAAAAGATAATTTCTTGTAGGGTTTGGAGTTACCCTCTTGATTGTTAAAGGTCTAAGAGCCCAATTGTTAAGATGTTTTTTACTGCATCTTGTGTTGTGATTTGAGCCCGGATGGCTGTGGTGATATGTGGAGGCATGGAGGCCTATTAGTTGTGGCAGTATTTGAGGTCTACAGTGTAAGGATGCATCGGTTTATGCATGTGGGTTTCGGGGAGGACACTGGGGATGACAGAATGGGATGGATGTGATTGCTGGATGCTTTCTATTTCATATTGGTTGATTATCTACTTTTTGTTTTCCTACTGATTAAGGTATCTGGTCTTGCATACCCTTCTTCCAGAAGAGGTGATGACACGTGGGGTATTCCACCTGCTTTCCATGATTAGCTTCTCAAGGGAGGATGGGTCTACGCTCTTTTAATAGGCGACAAAGATTCGACAGTTAGTACATATACTCACCGTGTTGACCCCCTTGTGTTTAGTAGCATTGAATGTTTTTCTAGAATTCCTAAGAATATGGGAATTTATTCTATAATGAAAAATTGAATAAGGTATGTTAACCCATGCGATTAGATTTTTCTAGAAAATAATTATGAGGTTGTAATTTTAAAGGGACACTGAACTTTGGGTGTGGTGCTAATGAAAATTATTATGGACATAATAAATTGTTAATTAATGTTTAAATAATTAATTAACATAAAGTGGAACCGATAAAAAGGTAATAATGTAAAGAAATAAATCTCTTTAAATGTTTGTGTGCTTTTAGGATACATAGTCTTACAAGTGGCAGCCGGGAGTCTGAGAGACGTTAGCTGTAGTTGAGACTAACTAGGTTATTCCCATAGTGTGGTTGTGATCTATATAATATTATCTACATTTTGTGTTTCAATATGATACTCCACCCTATCAATAGGGGAAACTGACACCCTTGGGTTTTGGAGCCCTCGAGGGTGTTTTTCATAACATTCCAGTGGGAGAATGGATGGATGACTAACCCCTTCGCTTTCATTTCTTTGTAGTTACTTGTGCTGGTAGGAACAATGGTTAGTTTTCACCATATATGTTTGTAGAGGGCTATAATGTCTTGTGGTTATTCAGAAACATGTATTAAAGAAATAGTATTTTATAGACTATTATATGTGTAATGTGTATAGGCTTTGATGGCTTGAGGATCCTTACTCGGTGTATGGGTAGTAACGGACCGAGGTATAATACCTGATGTATGATACATGTTATGAAATCTGTGGTGGATCCGAGAAACAACTAGTTTACATTTCTTTTGTGGATGTGGTGGTTTTGTTTCATGAGGTGCATGTTGTGGTGATTCACCCAGGTGTCTGTGGGCAAGAATTTTTGGAGGGAGATTCTTAGGACGTGCGACATAGGGGTAAAGAGGAAAACCAGTGAAGAAATAGTAGAGGGGTACCCATGATATTCTTTATTATATCATATAATCATGTATGTGTTATGTGGTGAGAATAGCCATGGTGAGGATGAGAACTTAGTATACCTGTTTAGATCATGAGATAGTTTCACTCGATGATTACTGTGATTATCATGCATTCTTACTTTTCCATGAGAGGGTTCAGGGAGGATCCTGCCGAGTATACTGTTGTACTCACCCAATGTGTATATAACCTGTTTTTTACAGGTCACGTGGAGCAGGTTGGAGATCAAGCTGGTCTCTACAATCTTGGGGGTTACTAGAGCTTTTTGGACTTATGGTTGCTGCTATTTTTACTTTCTTTTGGGAACTTTCCATTTTTTCCCTTTCAGTTTTATTAGTTTTTCATTACGTTACATATGTGTACATGGGATTTTATTTATATTGTTGTTTGAGTTGGAGTTGGTTTGTGTCTATCTTATCTCTCTCTTTTTCATGTGTTCTCTTAGAGGGCAATGCCTCCCATTTGTGTGTTACTAGAACCTTGGTTCTAGTTGCCATCCCAGGGCCTACTAGAGGTGGGACTCGAGGGTCATTATACCCCTTCTCACATTGTCGGCCCAAGAGGGGTACACATTTTGGGGAGGGGGTTGGGAAATCGGTCCTAACGAACCCGGCCCAAACACTATACTATCTTGTTATCCTTGTCCCTCCATGGAAGAACACGATCACTTCGACGATCGCCACAAGAGTAAGGCTTCCGCTCGTCAGCCGCGGCGAATGGTGGAGGCAACCGGCACGACGTCCGGCCGAGGGATTGGAGGGGGCACGAACGTAGAGCCACCTACAAAAGGATGTCATAGTTAACGTCGTGGGAGAGGCCGAACCCGCCTTAGGTGGGTTCTTCGGAGACCGAGCGGCACCCTTGTGACATCACCGCTTCGCAAACAGAACAACCTCTGGGACGTTTGGAAAATTGGGAGACCGGAGGGTTACAAACCCCCGTATCAGAACCAACAGGGAAACCGCCCTCATGACTAGACACCGCCCTTGGAGCAGGCCGCCTCCCTCGAGTCATTTCGCTACCCTAGGACCAGGCCATAGCCCTTAGAGTTGGTCGCCACCCTCTGAGCAGGCCCCTTACCTCATGATGGGTCGCCCCCTCGGATTGGGCTGCTGAACTCGGAGTAGGCTGCCGCCCTCGAGCCGGGCCTCCGCTTTCATGTCAGGAAGTCACCATCAGACTGGGTTGCCACCCTCGGTGTGGGCCTCTATCCTCGAGTCGGGCCGCCGCCCTCAGACCGAGCCGCCACCGTAGACCTAGATGCCACCCCAGCGGGCCACTACCCTCGGACCGAGCTGCCCCCCTCGGATCGGGCCACCTCCCTTGGACAGGGCTGCCACCCCAGTGGGCCGCTACCCTAGAAGGAAGACGGCCCCCGTGGGCCAGGACACCCCATTGCGGGCTGCCCTATTCGGGTTGGGCCGCCCTTGCGGCCCACCCCTATTGCTGGATGGACTAGACATTGGACCCGTGAGCCGAGTCCACTTCGACACATCCCAGACCGGGTCGGACCGGACCTAGGCCCCACCGAGCCTAGAAACAATAAAAGTACATTATCTGGAGAACATTACACATATTTCATGAACTTTTTGTGGCATTGGTACCCTGGGATCTAGACAATCCTTTTTACCAACTCCATTAGAGTTTCAGTGAAACTTGGAGTTCGACTGGGTTGGATCGCTCCCAAATCCAATAGGGCCCTCGCCACTGAAATGCCAATAATGCATAGACCATACATCTAACTAACGCGCTGTATATTGAGATGGAACAGTTATGACATTGTAGATCACCAGGTTAATTCATTGTGAGACTTCGTGCTAGTTGAGATATGAATTATGGCTTTGGGGGCGGTTCTCCCAAGCACACTACGTATGGAACCGTACGACTGGAGGAGACCTGACGATTGATGACTTTTCGACTCAGAGTGACTCGACTGTGGAGATTCATGATGGGGAGGAGTACCTTAGAGGACCAAAATGGGGGTGGGTTGTTATGTGTGACCTGGCGAGTCACAATGGGGAGCGGTCATGGTACGCGATGGGGAGGAGTACCTTATCAGACCACTATAGGGGTGGGCGGCCTTGTGTGACCCGACAGACCCACAGTACGCAATGGGGAGCAGTACCTTAGCAGTTCTAGGTTAGTGGGTTGTGGCTCAAAGTGACCCAGTTTTCCCACTGTACTCGATAGAGGAGGAGTTATCCACCAGCTGAGGCATTCAACGTTTTAACTGGGGATGTTACTTGTTACTTCCCCTTGAATAAATCCAGGTGTGATCTGTCTTTACCGTGTTCTTGTGATTGAGGTTATGCTATTTGGTACTTTATCTTTGTGGTAATCTACCATTGAGGTGTTACCCAATGTTTTTTTTGTGGAACTTTAGGATACCTTCGGGGTCTTGGGGTCCCTAATGAGTATCATTACACTCACCCATGCATGCACTTATCCTACACATTGTTGTGTCTTTTGTAGGTGACCTACAACATTGATCGAGGATGAGGGAGCCAGGATTAGAAGGTGCTCAGAGGTGGACCATTCGGTGTGACATGATGTAGAGGAGACGAAGGGATGTGGAGTGCAGTGGAGCCAATCTGTACCTACCCTTCAGGTAGGAACCTCAGTGGAAGACCCAATTGTTGTTTTCCTTTTTATTTTAGTTGTACTGTAATTTCATTCTTACTTTTACTTTTATATTTGGGATTATATTCTGACCCCTTTTACTTCCTTCAATTTTTAAAATAGTAGATTACTTCATAGTTTCTTCTGGTCATGGTCTCAGACTGTGTTTTTGTACAGGTTTAAAGGCAATGGCTTACCGTTTTAGGGAATATGCCTTTTGATGCTAGTCACCAGCCCATGGCCTATAGATGGTAGGCTTGGGATAGTCACAACACATACCCCGGGGGATGGGTCATGACATAATTTCATATCTACTAATATAATTAGAATATGTAATGATGTAATAATACAAACCATTAGTTTCTATAAAAAAAGGATTGTGTGTATCATAGCATACCAATTTCAGAATCACAATGTCCCATTCACTCTAATAATGAAAAATAGTTTTGGCTATATTTCATTGTAATTAATATAGACTAATGACATTGGTATTTAGATAAAAAGAATCTAAACTGCCATACTAGTAGTTCAATTTCATCAAATTCTAATTTAAATGACAATGGTTATGATTCCACAACTATGTGTGATATGAGTCATGTTAACAAAGTTAAATACCAAATAACAAAACATAATTTCAATAATTATAAACATTAAACTATTATTGAAATTCATCATACCATAATATATGATTTATCAATAAAATAAACAATCTTTATGTCTAACATAGAAAATAAAACCATCGGTATCTAGGAAATAGAGAATATAGGTTTTTGTTAATTTTTTGTACATAATTATAATCACTAAAAACAAATACAATCATTTTTCAAAACAAAATAAGGTAGTTCCTATAGGCAAGATTGCAAGTTTTTCCCCATTGATACTCAATGATCCCCATCCCATTAATTTATATTTGAATATACTTTCTTCATATCATTTTACATAATCAAGTGTACGAAAGTCTATATCTGATAACCAATTGGTTCATATGGAATGATTATATTTGATAATCAACACATCTACAGCTTCTTCAGGATTATTTAACTAGATTCAGTTCTTCTTCTAATAGCCCATGTTTCCAAATGTGAAAAAAAATCAACTCATTTATTCAACTATAGATGGATATTAACGTTACCGTAGGATGTTTCATAGGATTAAAAAAACAAAGTGAGGATTATAGACTTTTTTTCGTATTCTTCATTTTATTCACTATAAAAACAATAGGTTTTCAAGCCTTTTATCATTATTAAAATGGGAAATCTTGGTACATAGTTTAGAAAAGATTATCATTATATTTCATATTATAATTCAAAATAAACTAAGAGAATCTAATAGGTAGTGAGGATAAAATAATATTTATAAAGAGCTTATCATGGATATTAATGCCCAAGATGTCCAAGATCCCTATGTATCCAATCAATTTAAATATTTGTGTACTAGCTGGCACTGAATCTACGAGCTTTCACATGAATAGTATATTAGAGATCTCATATTTCTCTTGTCATACCATATCTTTATAATGATCACAAAGGTGATACATAATGATTTAAAAATCAATTTCCCCATGTTAATTAAGGATCTTAATTTACATGAATGATATCAAAAAACATTGTACATCTACCACCTTATCAAGATGATTGACCAAGATAGAGATCTACCCCTCATTAGCCTTTCTAGTAGTAACTTTGGGAACATGGAATTCAAAAATGTAAATATTTACACTCATTGAAAAGTACAATGAAATAGAACATATACCACTCATTTAAATTTGAGTTATTGAGAAGGTTTTCCTTCTCTAATAATGATTTTAGTAATATATTTTAAGTCAAATGTATTTACCTTTTCTATATTAAAGTCTAAAAAAATTATACATTTTCAGGATTAAATATTAGATAATTAATTTTCATTTATTATGATATTAATATTTTATTGAAACCCAAATTCCCACACAATTAGTTTTAAAATATCTCATCATGTGGATATTGGAGTCAAATGGATCCATATTTATATATTCTCACAACCTAGATCGGGACCTAATAAGGAATTCAATGGTATCAAGGTATGAATAACCCTCTATGCACATTAATTCACTTCCTTGATATATTGAGTAGAATCCCCATTCCTAAATTCATAGACATTGATTTCGAAAACAATTTCCCCATAGTTTCATTATGCCTCACAGAGATGATCAACCCCTAATGAAAATTAGATTCATATAAACCAAAACTAAAGTAATATATTCTTTGATAATTTACAGCACATGAATAGTGGTTGTTCAAGCACATTGAGATATGGTTTCATTTCCAACCAAACAATGGAAGAAAAGTTTTTCAATATTTTTGTATATGGTATTTCTATATCAATTCATAAATTTCCCCATTTAACTTACTACATTATTGTTAATGTGTAATAGATATTAAATTATCAATTAACCATAAATAGATAATTTTAAAAACAATTCTATTTATTTAAAATACTTCAAAAAATCTATTAAAAACATTTTTATGTGATTATAATAAATAATCAATAAATAATGAACCATTCAATTGAAAAAAAACAAAAAAGTGTTATCATGAGAACATTCTAGTGATTGTTTTATCTAGAGGATGATAAAAAAATCCCATGGTCACAGGGTAAAAATCCATAAAACACTTCTTGTTTGGGTTGAAATATTCCATATGTTATCCATGTATGTCTTGGGTTGGATTCATATAAACTCTATTATCAGACCACCTTCTCTCTCATGTGTGATTCATCCTTAAAAATACCTGTACTATCATGAAAATGAGGGGAACTATTTGAATTGTTAAGGGTTTTAACATAAAATAAACCCTTGAACAAGAAGTATAGTATAGATAATATAAGGGATTAAACACTTTCAATTATTTTCATATAAAAATAAAAAATTAAAAGAAACAAATCACTTTCATATGTCAGTCCAATATCATGATAATTCATATACGGAACATATAAAAAATGTAAAAAATATATATATCACATAAATTATCTATTTATTATTAATATAAAATATATTGAATTAATTAATTAATTAATAAGTAAGTTTATCTTCATATTCATCTGAAGAGTCTTGGGGATTCCCATCATCTTTGGAGAATTTCATTGTTGATAGTTCTAGGAATATTTTTTGAAAAACAACAATGAAATAATTAATAATTTATTTAGTTAAAAAACATAATTACATAGTAATAGAACTAGATACAATATCTGTAATTTGAAATTAATGATATAAATACTTATATTCTTGTAATTTAATTCTATTAATTACTATATAACTACACATTTTTTACAAATGAGAAAGACACATTGTATGTGTCTTTCTTGGGTCTAGAATATACACCTATTGATTCAATGTAAATATCATATAGTATAAAATGTATGTAGTAATGAGTTATGAGACATGTATATTGATTTAAATGTGTTTATGATATACCCCTATGGAACAATTGTGCATTTTGAATGAGAAAACATATGAGTTATAGAACATGTATGTCAGTTATATGGTTTGTTACATATTTTTTATCCTATTATTTGTCCTAGGATTTATTTATTAATAAATAATAAAAACATGAACACAATGAATGTATGATATTTACTGTTAAAATAGGTAGATTAATGGGATACTAAAATTTATTTAGTCTAATAAACTATGTGCTAGAATGACTATTCAACACGTTTTGTTTAATTACTTCAAAATGTTTTGACTTTTCTTAGGGGAGCTATATATCCCATAACCCTTCACAAAGAATTGATCGTTTTTACCCAACTTGTATTATTATGTCACAAAACATGTAGTGGTTTCAAAATGAATAATCCTTTGTAACTTCCCGATGGATTTTGTGATCGTTATTCACATGTTCTGTACAAGTTTAGGATAATATAAAAATGAATAATGCATTTTTAATTGATGAAACATGATAACTGAATTTCATATTAAAGAATACATAATACAGGAATGAAAAAATAATAATAAGTATATATATATTATATCAAGGAATAATAATGAATTAGAAACTTTATTGTGATCCCGCTAATACCACATGATGTTTCTGAGGTATAATGGACGATGTGAAGTCCATGGACATTATTTTAAATTCATCAACCATTTCATATTTCTATTAAAAAATAGAAAAACAAAAAAACATGAATCCCTATTACATGATCATCACATATAATATATATTTAATTTATGTAAATCAATAATTAACTTATGTTGATATTCATTCTTCATTGTTGAATAAGATTAATACTACTTATCATGCAATCATTTTTTCAGAGAACTCCTATTTAGAAATCATCATGTTGTGATATAAACATTAACTAAAACCACTAAATATCATTGTCTACATCACTAGGTACTAGAATAGAATATTACAATAGTTTACGCCTCATCAATAATTTCTAAATAAAATATGTTTTAAGAAAAAGGACTTATATATTTCTATCTAACATTAAAACAACGAGAATTGAGATTTGTTCACTATTGATGAGAGTTTTCAAGTGGAAGATCCATTAAGGGCATGAGAGTATTCCATATAATTTTGTCCACAATGATAACAAGGGATTAGAATAACAATTAGTCTTTATATAGAGCTCGTGATGGGGGAAATAATATCACATGAGCCCTTGTAATTCCCTTAACAAATGAGAAACTCCATTTATAAATTAAAATAAAAAAATTATTATTATTTTTTAAATATATGTTTATAAACTAGAGGAAAAAAAATATTATTTTTTGACTAATATAATAACATTTATTCAAATAATTGTTATCATATAATTTCACATTAAACCATTGACTCGACCGGCTATTTCTCTTCTGTATTTTTTAAACCATTAATAATGACTATTTATTTTAAAAAGATAATTTAACAATATTTTTAATTGATAAAAAATATGTATCATATACACTAAGATAATTAATAAATAATTATTCATTATTTAATTCATATATATTATATTTAATAACTATGTACAAAATATTTGTGGTGAACCAAATAAGTATAATTATTTAACCACATCAGATAATATTTCTTACTATTTATCATATGTTCTAGATATACATAGTGAGTGATGCTATAGGATATTTTCTCAATGGAATATGGAATAACCACCTAAATTACAAGGATAGAGTCTAAAAAATGACAAGGAAACCATAAATAATCAATTTAATGTTACAATATCCTCCAATGAATATACATCATGTAATATAACCATTTTGAGATATTTCGAATCATATTGTATTTATAATAGTTTCTTTACCCTTGTTTGAGATTTCAATTTATTTGAATTCACAAAAATGAAATGGTTGGTCGAATTCCATGTTAATGTAATTGATCAGGTTGTTTTGTCCCCATAAAAGGGACTAATATGTCAACATTTATTAAAAAATTGATGGGGTACATCCTTCCTTTCAATACTCATTAAATAAATACCAATCATGATGTACCTAACATATCATTCCTTTCCGTGAGTAGATTTCAACATCATTTTCATGGATAAATCAATGCACACATTATGAAGTCTTCATTAAAAAAATCATAGAGTCAATGGACCATTACAGACATCCAAAGAATAAACATCCAATAACAAAAATAAGTTTCGGTTTTATATTAGAAATAGAAGTTATCATTACCTCATATGATGATAATACAAAGGAAAATATTAATTAAAATAAGCCTTAATGACTTATGAGCCATTAACTTTTATAGAATAAATCACCAACATCCAGATAAATGTTATATCCTTTTCATATATTTTTTATATTGGAATACTGTCATATCACGTCTAGGTTATCATCATTGCATGGAACTACTTAAACCATTTATTATGGTAGGTTAGATTAATACATCATCACATATAATTTTTTATAGAATAAAAATCATGATGATATACGAACATTACTAATATTTATGAACAATAATGATATTTATTCACAATGTACATCAAATTTCATTTTAACGAACCTAATGTAATATGAATAATATGTTAAAATGGTTCACACTACATCAAATGGTAACGATTATATTTATAATAACATTATGATGGATTTAAAAAATTATTAAAACACATAAAATTTCATTATAATATAATCATATGAAACAATTCTACATAAATAATAATTAAAATAATTTTTTTTTATTTGTGAAGGAAACCCTCTAGAAATTTATTCTAGTGGGAAAATGGATAATTGATATTCATAAATGCAAAATGTTCTAAAATAATATGGAAAGAAAGAAAAATAATAACATGTAGGTTGAAACTCTCACAAATTAACAATTAAGTTCCCTTTATTTCATCTCAATAGATTAAAAATATTATGTCATAAAAAACAAAATGAAATAATAACACAACCAATATTTATTTAGAATTTTGGGGCCATGTGTTAATAACAGTGTTTCTTTCACATAGGACCATAAAAAAAGAATAAATAAAACGTAGATAATTTATTGAATTAAAAATAAAAATAAAAACCAATATATATGAGGGATAGTCATGGTTTATACACCTAAAGAGGGTCATAATTAATTAGTACCTCAATTTATGTAGTTCTAGTTGGTTATCTATAATAATAAAGATGATGGTGTTTTCATGGCCTAAAACACCAGATTCTATATCTACCAACATCCAGAAGTATATGCTATGAGTTGACACCATTAATGAAAAGGATAGAAGTCCCAATCCCCAAGAGATAAGGAAGGGAGGGGTAAAATTATTGATATTGATTGTATAGAAGGTATAAGTGATCCATTTAGATATAGTGTTGTCATATTAAATTAAGTCTTTTATTAGTGTTGAGGAGGTACTCAAATCACCATAGGATCATAATGGTATTCCTCTTATTATTAATGTTCATCAACATTTAACACCATTTTATCCTCAACAGCCTATAAAATATCATAGTTACCACCGTTTAGGGATTAAATTACTGATGATCCTAGAATATAAAAGTATGAATAATAAGTAAAGCTGTCCAAAAATTTATACATAGAAGAAAATGATTCTAATGATATTTAAAGTCCATTAAATTTATCATCAATATTCACGTTTTTCATAAAATTGAATAAGAAGGTAGTATAAAGGTTTTGGGAGACAATGGTTTTAAAATCAATCATGGAAAATTTTATAGTATTTTTGGAATGTGGGAGGATCGAAAAAAAATTTAATTTTTAATTTATTCTTTTATATCACTCATGAAGGTAGAAATGATCTTAGTTTTCATTATAATTTTTCAATAAATTTAGAATTTTCATTTAAAAGATTCTATAATTACTATTTTTGAAGAAAATGAACAATTTTTTATTAATTGGGAAGGAATAATAATAATTATTCTGAAAATCAATCTTAAATCTATGAAAATGATTATATACAGTATTGTTTTTATAATAATTGAAATATATGTTCATGTCTTTTTTTGAATAATTGACAATTTATGATAGAGGCCTCCAAAAAAAAGTTTCATATTTAAGGTAGGAATTTTATATGGATCCCAAATCATTATTTTTGAACGAATATAATATACTGAAATCCTTGTGTCAATCTCATAAAGAATCCAAACACACACACACTGTTTTTTCTATTGTCACTATATATAACAAAAAAGTTATAAATTAATACTAATGTTTAAGAGATTTTGTTAAGTAATATATATATATATACATATATTGAAAAATAGGAAAAAAAAGAAAAAAAATTGAGAAAAAAGATCATTGTTTTCCATAAGAGTTCATAGTGGTTATATACATATTCTTAAAAACACAATAATATTTTGAATTTTCAATATAGATAAAAAAACCTATGACTCAACTCCCACAAATTTAAATTGCGATATCCTAAACTCACACATTTTTCATATAGATAAATCTCTCTCAATATACGTCTAGGAAAACTCTTCAACACACATCACAACTATAATGCTACACAACCATACACAACGTCCCAATGATGAGGAAGTGTAGAATGGATAAACATGAAAAATGATATTATAAAATAGAAATAAACATAATTATACAAGAAATAAATTATACAACTACTAAAATAATATAATATAATAATATAACACATTTAAGGGAACCTAAGTCTACAAAAAAACATCCCCTATCAAAGAACAATGGTGGTCAGTTGTCCACAGCCATCTATATGAGAGAAATAGAATGGTGGAATATCATAAGTGAATACCAAATAAATAGAGAAATAAAAAAAAGTTATGTTGCAATTTTAGAATACTAAAATTAGGAAATAAACCCATCCTTTTGGTAACACCCCAGGTAAATAAAGAATATGACATTATCATATTTATCCATATTTGTGAATAAAATATTAATATGACTTTAAAGGGGACACTATGCTCGATGGTGTACCCAACACGCAACAACGAGTTTCTTGGGAATATTACGTTGCACTCTAATAATAAAATAATATTATTTTAAATGGTAGTTAACATGTAGCCATTGTATTGGAGGGAATGGATAGAAATAACTAAAATATTATTATATATGTTTTTAAATGTTTTTACATTTATCTAATAAAAGATAATGGCTTAAAATACGGAAAGAATTCAATTTTAGACGTATATGCCCTAGTTTTCACTAAAGGTTCACTTAACGCCTTTTGATGGAGAACCTTCATTAAATATAGTTTTGTTAACTCTTATACATTCTATTGGACAAAATAAAACTCTTCTTAAGAATCAGGACATCAAAATTTACTTTGTGTAAATTTTTGGTATCTTTCCGATAAAGTTCATTTTTTTAATGAATAGTGTAAAATGTTGTATTTTAATTCAAAACCTCTTTTTAATCTAATTTATTTATATGATTAGATTATCTTTTTAATTGGATTTAAAGTAAAATTAGAATATATTTTTACCATTAAATATAATAGTGGTCATTGGAATTAATTTCACATTGAAATCAGACTTAAACTAGTGTCAATCTTTTGATACTTATTGTTTCATAAAAACACGCTATTTGCTCTAACAGCGGGAATTATTTAATAAATTAATTAATGTGACCTATATGTTTAGAATTTTGTAAAATAGAATTCATTTTTTAATTCAGAATATCCAAAATAGTTTAGGGTGAAGTTTTGGGATTTTTCTGAAAAACTTCAATTTTTGATGAATAGTGAAACCACTAAGTGGTACTTATAAAAACTGATTTTTCCGTTTAAATGAAAATTTTCCATCTTTGTGTTTTGAATTTCAAAAATCCGGCATACATGGTTGTCATTAAGAAGTAAAATGTGGTTCAATGGGATAAAAATAGTTTTTTGGTGAATAGTAACTTATTAAGTTTTTAATCGCGATGAGAGGTAATTAGTGCAGTTTAAGGTAAAAATAATGTTTTAATAATATGAAATGAACTTGAAACATTTCCTAACCTCATTTGATGTGTCATGGCCGACCAAGACAACCCATGGGTCATCTTGGGGACCCCATGAAGCCACTTTGATTGGAAAATGACATTAATATCTTTTTATTTAAAGTTAAAGTAAAAATGAGACAAATAGGAACTGTTTTACTAAAATAATTTTTACATGGGTTTATACAAATCTGTTGTTTGACTATAAATATTAATTGTAAATATAAAAATATTTCTTACATCATAGTAGTTTTTTTATAATTTTTAGACATTATATAAATTAAATTATTTATGACATCATGATAATGCTGTGATGACCTCATTATTTAACGATTTAAATAAAATGGAAAGATAATGTAATATCTAAGACCTAAACATGTCCAAAACCAATTTTATGAGTGTATTTAGAACCCTTATCACCTTATACTTGAAACACATCAATGTTGGACCTCTTAAATCCGAATAACATTTTAAAATAAAGTGACTTTTCTTTACCTTCCAAGAGTGCCCCTCCTCTCCTCTTATAAAAGGCCCCCACCCCTACCTCCTTACCCACACTCCCTCGTCCATCCTCTGACCATTTTGTCTCTACAATTCCCTCCCTTACTCCTTGAAGCCTCACATTGGGCAGAAGTCTTCCCAAGGAAGCTTTTGAGCTCAAACCAAAGGGAGTTGCCCGATTTTAAGGTAATGTCTTCACTTGAGTCCTTTTGTTTTATTTTGCTTCTCCAACCCCCTAAAATATTTTTATTCATTTCTTTTGTAACAAATAATGTATCATCAATATACTAGGATGTTGTTATAAGAAGTATTAGAGCTACAATTTCACACACCTACATCTAATGGTTAAAGAACATACTGTTTCCGTGGATGGCGAATTTCGGCCTCCCGAAACGATGATTGTTCAACATTCTTTTAACACCTTAAAAGGTGGAAATTAAGATGACACTATATTTATATATGATATATAATATGTTTATGTTTTCCTTAAGCTTCTTTATTTTTCATTTTGGGCATACCTTTATGGTTTCCATTAAGGGTAAACGCGATATCTTCATTTAAGGAAGTGCAGACTACCGCCCCCTCAAAGTGATTTGACTCGTTAATACCATATGTGGTACATATAAAGGATATATTTAATGATATTATATACGATAACATACTGGGATTAAAATACTATTATGTATCATTATTTTTTAATTCCATTAAATATGAAATAGAAATGGAAGTAGTGTTCATGCGTACGTACGACTTACCGTCTCCATGAACGGTGCATTTCATTTTTTATCTCCAAATGATATGGAATAGTATGAAATGAATATTTACTGGATATATATATGATATTTTAATCATTAATACTATTCTGGAAATTATTTACTTATAACTACATGGGAAATCTTTTTTCAAACAAGTTCATTTTTGACTCATGTACCAAACATCAGCAAAAATGTCTGATATGAACTATCATTATTAAAAAATTATTATAACATTATAATATGTGATATGAACTGAATAATAATCTCTAAAGTAGGTAATTAGGCAATTATTAATTGACCAAAGTTTATTATTCAGGAATATAGAGAAACGAACAAGACAAGTTGGACTTGAGGTAAGGGATCCTACTCCTCTCTTTTTTTTAAGTACACTCTTTTATGTCACTCCTTATAAGCTCATCTATTTTGTTATTGGGATGTTCCTTTATATTACTCTTACTATAATTTTTATGTTCATATGATCAGAGACTCTATTCTCTCTCATCAATCCATTTGGATGTTTTGAGTGGCACCATTAGGCTGCCGAATTTTCGTAAGAGATCTATCCTCTCTCTTTCTCTTTAAGTACTCTCCTTTATGTCACTTATTTTAAGATCATATTTGTTATGTTGGGGGATGTTATTTTATATTCCTCTTTCTATAAAATTTATGTTAATATGATGAGATACCCTATTTGATCTCATCAATCCATTTTTTGTATGTTTTATGTGGCGTCGTTAGGCTGCAGAGTTTTCGTAAGGGATTTTTCATCTCACTTTTATTCTAATGAGAATTATGCTACATTTTCCACAATTTCCTTTGAGTGGTGTATGTAATGCCCATTATTTTACTCATTGTGTAATATAATTTCTTTTATGAGTATTTACATCAATGTTGTATTATCATTCTTTCATGGGGTGTATGTTTTGAAAGATACCCAAGTCGGTAAGGGAACCATTCACCCTCCTCTTTTTAAAAGACTTCTTTTGTTGGGTCTTTTAATTTACATATTGTTATATTGGGATATGTTCTCATATATCCTTATTGATGTAAATTTTATGTCAAAGTGATGAGATACCTTTTTTTTAAATCTCTCATCAACTCATTTTGATGTGACGCCATTAGGCTGTCAAGGGAACTTCTCAACCCAATTTCGATTTCTTTGGGTTCAACATGTAGTTATTGAATATGTCATCCTTTGAATATTTTTGAATGACCTATGATTATTTTACACTTAATATCCACTTATATTTGGTGTATTCATTCATCACACATAATTATATAGTTGATTTATCCTTAAACCAAGGATATCGTCTTTGTAAGGGACTTCGTCTCAATCTCCTTTCATTGAGGCATATTTTTTTTATAATCAACTTTCTTTATACGGTTTATAAACCCCTTTGAATTTTACGTTTATTCCAAAGGAATATTTTTTATACGAAGGGTTTACTAAACGACAAAATTGAATGTTTTTGTCGTACGTATACGGCGACAATGACTTCTCCGCCGTCGTGACCATTATTTCAGTTCCGGCTTCCTCTACAATCCATACGTTCTTTTTAAAATAAAAATAAATTCCATGTTATACTTTTCTTTTATTTTGGTATCGAAAATGTTTTTCATAATTTTTTTATATCAATGTGTTGTATTGATATCTTGTGATTGAAAGGTGGGAGTGTTATGTTTCCTTTATGCATGTTTTATGTCATACGATTATGTTGAGGTTCTTGGGAATTATTATGAAGACGGGTGGTTCCGTGATAAACAAAGGGCGGGTGAGCCCGATATAGCTCTCCAATGCATTGGGTAACGTGAAGGAGTGAAACGTTAAGGTTTCTCCGAAGAGATTTGGGGAATATACTGTGATGGGTATTCCAAACGTAACCAAGAGGGTTACTCCCTACGTAAGAATGTTATGAATGCCTCAAGTAACCTTTTTGTCTTATGATTTCTATGATTTATTAATGGTTTGATGAGGTATGTTAAAGTGCCTATGTTTTATGGGTAAAGTATGATTTCATTCTTATGTATATATGAACTCATGTTTCCTTTCCATATTTTTATAACCCTTACTGAGCTTTTTATGTTCATCCCAAGTTTTTGAAATGTTATTAACAGGTCAATGCAAAGGTACATGATGTGATGATAGTTTCAAGGATGTGTCAAGAATGAATCCATGTTTTATTTTCAATATGTTTCTGTTGATGGGTAGAATGAATACTGTCTTTTATGTAACCACTTTGCTTAAATGTGGAATGTAATGAAAGTTTCATGATCTAATTCTCTAAAACTCTAAACCTGAAAAGATCCTCAATGTGTAATCTTGTAATATCTCAAGATTAAGTAGGGTTTAAGGCTGGGGGCTTATAGTTGGTATCAAAGGTTGGTTTAGATAACTTTAGAGGTTAGGGTATTCTTTAAGCATAAGTGGTATTACTATAATGGTTAGGATTTCAGAAAGAGTCCTAGTTTTAGATAAAGTGAATGAGTAAGTATATCTTAGTGTTTATTGTCCTCATTTGTACATGATGGTTTTTTGATATACTCATACTGACCTTTTTGGTTTTAGTAAATGGCTGGATCTAGCAGCCACCAAAGTAACAGTGGATGTGAAGGAAACTGTGACAGTTTTTTTAGCAAGCAACTGAATGATATGGGAGCTACAATGATAACTCTTGTGATTATCCTCAACCAACTATCTGGAGTCATGATTGACCACCTAAACCTTGGTGATTTCTCTAAGGCATCATATATACGAGAAACAAATCCCTACAGAAGTACAGGTAATAATCATAAAGGTAAGTGTGTTCAAAAACCTATGTTTCAAAGATGTGGAAAGAAACACCTAGGAAAATGTTTCAAAGGGACATAAATATGCTATAGATGTGGAAATGAAGGTCAGAAAGCAAGAACCTTCCATGGAAAAAGTAAGCATCCAGTTGACTCGAGGAAAGGGAAAGAAGTTCTTTCTGAGGGATCAATTGAATGTTTTAAATGTGGTTTGTATGGTCATTATTCAAACACATGTCCTGTGAATAAGTTTCGTTAATGGGATCACCAAGAGCGTACAAATGTTCGTTTACCAATACCTAATGCCATTCCGATTGAGGATGAAGAAACTGACAATGACCAATCAAAGGTATGTATTATTTCATGACTATTGTTTTCCTATTTTGGAAGCTTAGGATATGATTCATGATTTGTTTTGTAGAAAAGAGTTATTTCTGAATAAGTTGGATAGGAATGGTTAATGGATCATGAATAATGTTAAATGAGTAAGATGTCAACATATAAGGGCTTCAAGAGTTATGGTGAAATTCTTAAGAGTATTAAGTCTCTTTTGATGATGGGGTTACATTAGAAGACTTTTTATATTATGTGTAACCCTGATGTTTAATATAGGCAAATTTTATTCAAGGAATAGTTATCTTTTCTTTTGTGGACAGTTATAAAGAACCATTTGGATTTATATGATCCTTACTTTTGAGGTAATTATGGGTTACTATATGTTATGATTGAAGTGAAAGTGATGAGATAAAATTGAGGTTAAATTATGTTATGGTTATTTTTGATGATTTTATCCCTTTTTGGGGAATTATTTGAGAATTATATAGTTTTGGAAAAAGGACAACACGCAGACCATGTGACTACCCGTCGCGTCGGACAAAGCTGCGGGAATCGAACCCACAACCAAAGTGCCACTGGTATTTATCACCTACCACTGGACTACGTGAAGTCCCTGGTTAGTTTGACTGATTCTTTTTAGTTATATGATTTTATGAATTAAGAGTAAGTTGATTTTGGGTTATTTATGAAAATGATTAACCTATCATGGAGGATATGTGATTAGGTTAATTACATTTCAATACGAGACTTTAGGAGTAACTGATGTTGTTTGGAGATAAATGTTACGATTTAAATTGGAAGACTATGTGACTAAATCCTTCAAATATTTGGGTTTCAATCTTAGATTTGTTTACTTTGAATAATTTTATGGACAAATTGTTTATCGGATGGTCCTCGTTGAACTACGGGTTTTGTTGGACAAATTTTGGAGATTAAGCATAGATTTTCTTTTTAAAGGGTTATCCTTTTCTGGATTTTCTGACCTTGTACTAACCTTTTGGTTTTGGTTTTGGTTAAAGCCTAAAGAAATGGGAAGTATATAGTTCTCTTTGGTGGATTAGGTGATTCTCTAGAAGTTGATTATAGTACTCTTAATGCGAACAAGTCTCCCTAAATACTCGTCTTTTGGAAAACAAATATGAGTTTGATTAAGGAATATAATAAAAGTTGAAAGTCAACATGATAAGTGATTATGTTTCCTTATGAATAAATTCCTCAATAAAAAGTAACATAAAACAAAAATGTTGTCTATTAACGTTTCCTACTGGGGAATCGAATACCGTTTAACCCATCACAAGTTTGTGATTTTCTTATGGTTAACTTTCTCCTAGACATGTTTACTATCACTCTCCCTCAAGAGCATGACCCTTTTCTTTTTCTTCCATGTCCATGTTTTTCTACATATGGGTTAACTTGGGTGACCTCTGTACTTATATTTATTTTAATGTGATTGTTTTACCGACTCTTGTTCCGATGTGGGACTTTCAAGGATATTTTGAAGCTCAATTTTAAAAATTGCAAGGACGCAATTCCCAAAAGGGGGGAAGGATGTAACACCCCAGGTAAATAAAGAATATGAAATTTTCATATTTATCCATATTTGTGAATAAAATATTAATATGAATTTAAAGGGGACACTATGCTCGATGGCGTACCCAACACGCAACAACGAGTTTCTTGGGAATCTTACGTTGCACTCTAATAATAAAATAATATTATTTTAAATGGTAGTTAACATGTAGCCATTGTATTGGTGGGAATGGATATAAATAAATACAATATGATTATATATGTTTTTAAATGTTTTTACATTTATCCAATAAAAGATAAAGGCTTCAAATATGGAAAGAATTCAATTTTAGGCGTATATGCCCTGGTTTCACTAAAGGTTCGCTTATCGCCTTTTGATGGTGATCCGTCATTAAATATTGTTTTGTTCACTCTTATACATTCTATTGGACCAAATAAAACTCTTCTTAAGAATCGGGTCATCAAAATTTACTTTGTGTAAATTTTTGGTATCTTTCCCATAAACTTCATTTTTTAATGAATAGTGTAAAATGTTGTATTTTAATTCAAAACCTCTTTTTAATCTAATTTATTTATATGATTATATTATCTTTTGAATTGGTTTTAAAGTGAAATTAGAATATATTTTTACCATTAAATCTAATAGTGGTCGTTGGAATTAATTTCACTTTGAAATCAGACTTAAACTAGTGTCAATCTTTTGATACTTATTGTTTCATAAAAACACGATATTTTCTCTGGCAGCGGGAATTAATTATTAAATTAATTAATGTGACTTATATGTTTTGAATTTTGTAAAATAGACTTCATTTTTAAATTCGGAATATCAAATATAGCTTAGGGTGAATTCTTGGGATTTTTCTGAAAAACATCAATTTTTGATGAATAGTGAAACCACTAAGTGGTACTTATAAAAACTGATTTTTCCATTTAAATTAAATTTTTCCATCTTTGTGTTTTGAATTTCAAAAATACGACATACATGGTTGTCATTAAGAAGTAAAATGTGGTTCAATGGGATAAAAATAATTTTTTGGTGAATAGTAACTTATTACGTTTTAAATCGCGATTAGAGGTAATTAGTGTAGTTTAAGGTAAAAATAATGTTTTAATAATATGAAATGAACTTGACACATGTCCTAACCTCATTTGATGTGTCATGGCCGACCACGAAAATCCATGGGTCAACTTGTGGACCCCATGAAGCCACTTTGATTGGAAAATGACATTAATAACTTTTTATTTAAAGTTAAAGTAAAAATGAGACAAACATGAAATGTTTTACTAAAACAATTTTTACATGGGGTTATACAAATCATATGTTTGACTATAAATATTCATTGGAAAGATAAAAAAATTTCCTACTTCATAGTATTTTTTTATAATTTTTAGACATTAAATAAATTAAATTATTTATGACATCATGATGAAGCAGCGATGACCTCATTATTTAACGATTTAAATAAAATGGAATGATAATGTAATATATAATCCCTAAAAATGTCCAAAACCTATTGGATGAGTGGATTTAGAACCCTTATCACCTTATCCTCGAAACAAATCAATGTTGGACCTCTTAAATCCGAATAACATTTTAAAATAAAGTGGCTTTTATTTACCTTCTAAGAGTGCCCCTCCTCTCCTCTTATAAAAGGCCCCCACCCCTACCTCCATACCCACACTCCCAAAGCCTTTGGCTCGGCCAAACTCTCCCCATTTTGTCTCTCCACTTCCCTCTCTTACCTCTTGAAGCCTCACTTTGGACAGAAGTCTTCCCAAGGAATCCTTTGAGCTCAAACCAAAGGGAGTTGCCCGATTTTAAGGTAATGTATTCACTTGAGTCCTTTTGTTTTATTTTGATTCTCCAACCCCCTAAACTCTTTTTATTAATTTATTTTTTAACAAATATAGTATAATAAATATACTAGGATGTTTTTATAATAAGTATTCGAGCTACACTTTCACACACCTACAACTAATTGTTAAAGAACATAATGTTTCCGTGGATGGCGAATTTCGGCCTCCCGAAACGATGATTGTTCAACATTATTTTAAAACCTTCAAAGGTGGCCATTAAGATGACACTATATTTATATATGATATATAATATTTTTTTTTTCCTTAAACTTCTGTATTTTTCATTTTGGGCATACCTTTATGGTTTCCATTATGGGTAAACGCGATATCTTCATTTAAGGAAGTACGGACTACCGCCCCCTCAAAGTGATTTGATTCGTTAATACCATGTGTGGTACAAATAAAGGATATATTTAATTATATTATATATGATTAAATACTGGAATTAAAATACTATTATGTATCATTATGTTTTAATTCCATTAAATATGAAATAGAAATGGAAGTAGCGTTCATGCGTACGTACGACTTACCGTCTCCATGAACGGTGCTTTTTGTTTTTTATCTCCAAATGATATGGAATTGTATGAAATGAATATTTACTGGATATATATGATATTTTAATCATTAATACTATTCTGGAAATTATTTACTTATAACTACATGGGCAATCGTTTTTCAAACAAGTTCATTTTTGACTCATGTACCAAACATCGGCAAAAACGTCTGATATGAACTAACATTATTAAACAATTATTATAACATTATAATATGTGATATGAACTTAATAATAATATTTAAAGGATTTACTTAGGCAATTATTAATTTACCAAAGTTTATTATTCAGGAATATAATGAAACGAACAAGACAAGTTTGACTTGAGGTAAGGGATCCTACTCCTCTCTTTCTTTTTAAGTACACTATTTTATGTCATTACGTCTAAGCTCATATTTCTTGTTATTGGGATGTTATTTTATATTAATATTACTGTAATTTTTATGTTCATATGATTAGAGACCCTATTCTCTCTCATCAATCAATTTTGAAAGTTTTGAGTGGCGCCGTTAGGCTGCCGAATTTTCGTAAGAGATCTAACCTCTCTCTTTCTCTTTAAGTACTCTCCTTTATGTCACTTCTTTTAAGAACCTATTTGTTATGTTGGGGGATGTTATTTTATATTCCTCTTTCTATAAACTTTATGTTAATATGATGAGATACCCTATTTGATCTTATCAATGCATTTTTTGTATGTTTTATTTGGCGCCGTTAGGCTGCTGAGTTTTCGTAAGGGAATTTTCATCTCACTTTTATTCCCAAGAGATTTATGCTACATTTGCCACAATTTCCTTTGAGTGGGGTATGTACTGCCCATTATGTTACTCATTGTGTAATATAATTTCTTTTATGAGTATTTACATCAATGTTGTATTGTCCTTCTTTCATGGGGTGTATGTTTTGAAAGATACCCAAGTCTGTAAGGGAACCTTTCACCCTTCTCTTTTTAAAAGACTTCTTTTGTTGGGTCTTTTAATTTACATATTATTATATTGGGGTATTTTCTCAGATATCCTTATTGATGTAAACTTTATTTCCAAGTGATGAGATACCTTTATTTAATCTCTCATCAACTCATTTTGATGTGACGCCGTTAGGCTGTCAAGGGAACTTCTTAACCCAATTTCGATTTCTTTGGGTTCAACATGTAGTTATTGAATATGTCATCCTTTGAATATGTGTGAATGACCCTTGATTATTTTACACTTAATATCCACTTATATTTGGTGTATTCATTTGTCACACATAATTATGTAATTTATTTATCCTTAAACCAAGGATACCTTCTTTGTAAGGGACTTCGTCTCAATCTCCTTTCATTGAGGCATATTTTGTTTTATACTCAACTTTATTTTATATTGTGTATAAAACCCTTTGACTTTTACGTTTATTCAAAAGGAATATTTTTTATACGATGCGTTTACTAAACGACAAAACGGAATGTTTTTGTCGTACGTATGCGGCGACAACGACTTCTCCACCGTCGTGACCGTTATTTGAGTTTCGGCTTCCTCTACAAGCCTTGCTTTATTTTCAAAAGAAAAATAAATTCCATGTTATACTTTTCATTTATTTTGGTATCGAAAATGGTTTTCATAATGTTTTTATATCAATGTGTTGTATTGATATCTTGTGATTGAAAGGTGGGAATGTTATGTTTCCTTTATGCATGTTTTATGTGATACGATTATGTTGAGGTTCTTGGGAATTATTATGAAGACGGGTGGTTCCGTGATAAAATAAGGGCAGCGGAGCATGATATACCTCTCCCATGCATTGGGTAACGTGAAGGAGTGAAACGTTAAGGTTTCTCCGAAGAGATTTAGGGAATATTCTGTGATGGGTATTCCAAACGTAACCAAGAGGGTTACTCCCTACGTAAGAAAGTTATGAATGCCTCAAGTTACCTTTATGTCCTATGATTTTTATGATTTATTCATGGTTTTATGAGGTATGTTAAAGTGCCTATGTTTTATGGGTAAAGTATGATTTCATTCTTATGTATATATGAACTCATGCTTCCTTTCCATATTTTTATAACCCTTACTGAGCTTTTTATGCTCCTCCCAAGTTTTTGAAATGTTTTTCACAGGTCAAGGGAAAGGTACTTGATGTGATGATAGTTTTAAGGATGTATCAAGAAAGAATCCATGTTTTATTTTCAATATGTTTCCGTTGATGGGAAGAATGAATATTGTCTTTTATGTAACCACTTTGTTTAAATGTGGAATGTAATGCAAGTTTCGTGATCTAATTCTCTAAAACTCTAAACCTGAAAAGATCCTCAATGTGTAATCTTGTAATAACTCAAGATTAAGTAAGGTTTAAGGTTGGGGCCTTATACTTTTCTAGTGAAACGGATAAATATTTTGAAATGAAATGGAGGTATAAATTTGTATGTAAGATGGGTAGTTGGTGTCACTCAAATTCATTCCTCTAAAAGATAAAACATGTTTGAAAACATTAATGGATAAATCTTATAAGTTTTTACAATCTAGAATTGTCTTTATATATATTATTCATTCACTCACAAAATTTAAACTCTATTGGGGACATTTAGAAAATTTTATTACCTCATTACTCAAAGAATAATTTTCAAGTAGTGACACTATTAATATTAATGTTCTCTAATTTCCTATATATTAATGGATTTTATAATATATTATTGTTGAGTATAAAATATTAATTTATTTGTTTCCTGTATTCTTCTATATCCTCATTCAAAATATCATCTCATTTGGATTGGTACATTATGTGATATTATCTCATATTTAAAATTATTCAACATTATACATAGATTTTCAGGACCCACATGAATTTTTTAATTGGGACATATATGGTTGGAATAAAAATTATATATATATATTAATAAAATTTAAATAAATGAATTTGGAATGTAAAAAAATCAAAATTTGGATGAGTGTAAAAAATATTAGGGGGAATAAATTAAAATGTTATAAAATTTATAAATTAATAAACTTTCACAATGATATTCAAATTATATAGAATATAATAAATCTGAAAATTTCCCTTATAATATATATTTCCCATGATTAAAATATTGATTATATAATAAAAGGAATGAAAATATGATCGTCATAAAAAATATAGTTATTCCTTAATTTTTTTTATATACATTATATTATTGAATGGATATAGTAAATAGCATGTCATCTAAATTTAATTAATAACTAAGGAATTCATATTTGGATGAAAATAATTATATGATATGTAAATAAAAAAATCAGTCACACTTTTTTCTTATCACCATTGACTTTATATATTTTTTACATACGATTTTGTAACCGTGGAATACGAGACTCTTGTGAATATTTTATATGATAGAAATATTGAAATTTATTAAAGTGTTTTAAATATTATATTATCATCCCAATTAATTTTTTCTCCTAAGGATGTAGGAATAAAAAAAATAAATGAATTTTGGATTAAATCAAAAATTTTAAAAATTCTAATGGGATTGTTAAAGAGGAAAAGCTCAAAAGGTACAAACATATTATCTAAAATATTCACATGTTTGAAAATAAAATATTTGATGATTTTATTCCCCATGAAAATGATATTTTATAAATTATATGATTTTTTAGAGTTCTATATAATGGCTCTATAGTAATGAAAAATATTCATTGGATTCTTCCGGAGAATTTTTTCTCAATTTTTATCTCTTGATGTCAAATAAAAGGATTGATTTTTTCATTATGATCTACATAATGTATTGACTATATATAAAATTAGGATGTGATATATAGTTATAAAAAATTCACATATGAAATAATTTTTTTAATATATATGTATTTCATACTTGAAAGTAAATTTATTATAAATAAATGTATAATTCAAAATATGAACAAATAATATGAACCACATAATGAAATTGAAGTTAATTTTTATTCAATATAAAATGATAAAAAAAGATAAATACCTTCCATAAAAATTAAATAAAAATGATGAGATAATAATAATATGTATATTACATAAAAATATATTAAAAAACTTATGGGTCATGGTATTTAAAAAATACGACAACTTTGAACACATCATAATAAGATGTAATGGATTTGAAATAACCTATTTTTAAAACAAATATAAATAACATTAATTAAAAACGTTCTAAACAAATTTGTAGTATTTTATTGGATTATATCGGTTAGTGAAAGAAAATGTGACCATTTTAATGGAAAACATATCCTTTTAAAATATTACAGATAAAATAGTATCTTTTTTATTAAAATATTTATTTAAATTAAATATTTAAAATTTCATAATTTTTAAATTTTTTTATAAGATTGGATACAACATTATGAAAATATTCATTAGTTAATTAGTTTTAATTTCCAATATTAATTTAATTTTATAGTTAATACTAAAATTATCTATCCATTTTGGAGAAATAAATTTTGGAATCTGTATCTCGTTTTTCATATTTAAAACCACTGATTTTTTGTGTTTCCCCATTAAAAATTTGTTGTGAGATATTTACGAATTTGTGGGGCAGTGGATGTGAACTAGAAAAAATGATAGAGTAAACCGCATGATATTTCCCCATAAATCATTTGTATAAGGGATGGTTTAAAGTATATAGGTGAGGAATTCAATGGTGGTCATGATTATGTACATGGGCAGAGGTTTCAGAAGACAAGATGGTGGTGGTAGTGGATGATTGTGGGAAATGGATCCCCACTCAGCGACTTAATGTCTGTTGTATATGTTAGCATAATATTGTTGGAAGGTCACTATAAATGATTGATCCCACTCAATGGAGCAGTATAGATATGAGAAACTAGGGTTAATCATAAATGTGATATTAATTATTGATGATATATGCTCCCAGTGTACTATAATGAATGGTCTATGTGGCCAGGTTTTTGAAAAAAAATCTTGATGAAAATACAACTAAGTGACTCTATGATAGATTTATGGATTAACGCTATAAGGATTTAATGTGAGAATATTTTAATCCTCATTATGGGTTCCTTTAGATCCTTATAGAGAGGGTTTAAAAATTACCTTCCTGTGATGTCGGGTATTAGTGTGGTTGTTGTTCATGACCCCCAAAATTTATAATAAAAATTTTATAAAAAAACTAAATACTACATATTTGTTAAATTATTTATTTTTGAAAAATTTCAATTTTGTCACAAAAAACCAATAAATTAATTTTATATTATTTAATTAATATTTTGTAATAGTTATAAAATAATTTTCAAACTAATAAATTGATTTAATTTATTAGAGTCTTTATAAAAAATTATTTCCACATAGTTAAAAGATTCTTTTCATAAAAAATAGCACCATATTTAGAAATATGATATCAAATTTAGTTATTATTAAAATATAAGTATTTTCCATAAAAATTGATAATAAAAATAAATAAATGAGTTAAATATGATGTAATAACGATATAACATTGTTATCGTAAGAAAAAACATCATGTCATAGGCGTGCAGTAAATAGGTTTTCCTTAAAGTGTGTCTAATAGTATTTTATATCATATAAAAGAGATTTGTTGAATGTTTGGATATTAATTGATTTAATATTAATTATATTATCAATAAATATCCCTCCCATCAATGTTTAAGAACCCCCTGTTACCCATAGATGTAAACCACATAAAAATATATCTCATAGAGTAAATTATAATCATATTCCCTATTATAATATTTCTAATCATCTTGGAGATGTGCTAGTCTCACTACACTATATTTTCCCAAGTTCTTAGACACCTATAAATTGATATGACATTAATGACGATGATATATTCCTCATTTTTTTATTATTCATTTTACTCTTCCAATATCTTTTACATGTATAAAACCCATCAATACTATGATATTGAATATTTAAATAATCATTATATTAATGATTTTATAATTATAGGTTGTTAATATAAATATATTATAGTATATCTATATATTATCTTCCTTTAAATCTCTTTTAACACATCCTCAGATGGAAAATTCTACCACTTATAATGATGATATATATATTTTAGTTATCATGGCCAAATATATGTTTCGTATAGTAAACACACACACACAATTATATATCTCTATGTGTGATTTTATTTATGTATCAATCTAGAGATAATGGAACCTATTGATAAATACATTGAACTACACTATAATATCAAAAAAAAAAGAAATAATTCACATAGACATGTGTTCATAACTTTTATTAATAATAAATTTCTATAAATTATTGTTCTACTTAAATATATGTCAATTATACATGAGGTATAAGAATGGAAAAAAATACATCTTAAGGTGAGGAGTTTCTCTAACAATTCTCACTCACATGGGTTTTAATTGTTTAACCTTAACATTAGTTTTTTATGAAATATATTATGAATTATTTATTTATGAAAAATCATTTCATCTATAATTTTTGGGATATTATTTCATTTCAATATAGGTTTATATTAGAAATAAAATTATTAAAAACCAAACACTCCCCACTCTTTGAAACTGTTTACCCATCTCATATTTAATTATTCATGTTTATTTTTCACATAATTTCTATATGTACAACAATTTTTATTTGAAAAGATTTAGATTTTATTTTTATATTTATATATGGTTTCTAGCTTTTACATCATGTGATTAAATTCATGATAGGAATTGTTCTAAATTCTACTTTTGATTTGATATTATTTATACTCTTGTGATTCTCAATAATACTTTCTATAATATATATGATTCTTAATGAACAATTGTATATCATGAATATATCTTTAAAAAATAATGTTTATCCAAATGGTTAATCCAATATATTTCTATCAATTAATTTTATATTGATGATTTTAAATGATGTAAGATATTTCTATAAAACCCATTTTCATTTCATCAATGGTTATCCATATTATACTTAAATATTTATTTATATTCATTTATCAGTCCATTTCTTGGTGAAACACATGTTTTTGAACATATTATAATGTTGTAAACATGCATTATATTATAAATAACCCTCATGTATTGAGTGGATATTTTATATCATAATTTTATTCATAAAACGATTGATCATAAAGACTAACAAAAATGTGGTATGTTGTCATGGAAATAAGAATTGATGTATACTTATAATGTTTCATTAATATATATATATCCCCTTAAACTATTATAATTTTATCTTTAGTGGAACCAAGACACACAACGACAAGACCTCTGATAGAACTCTTATTATTTTGAAGCTAGTGTATACGAAAATAGATAAAATGAAATATGATAATTTGATTTAAAAATTAATATTTTTAAATAAATAATAATTAAATCAATGAGAAAAGCAGAATTAATTTTCAAAATGATGGAAATAATAAAAAAAATAACTTGTTCATCGAAGTGAAAACTTATATAAAATAGGCACATGATTTACCAATATATTAAAAGAATATACTCTTATATGTATGAAATAATATTGAAAAATTGTTCCCAAATACAAAAAAATGACAGGATGAAGAACCGTTATATTACATATAAATTTGAAAAAATAAAATAGTAAACCATTTTAGATGTAAGTGTATGAAATCATAAATAATTCCATTAAAAATATAAAAAGTATCATGACACCATATTCAAATAACATTATCATCATACCCAGAAAATCGTCATAACTCTTAAACCCTACATCTATAGTCACTCAAGATTTCTTCCTTTCCATTACATATATCATATATAATAATGTGTTCATTAATTCTAAATGAACATATATAAGGTGTATGTACATAATACAGATTATTAAGTCACCATGTTGACCATTATTTTCTATAATAATTCTTAGTGTACATTGTAGCAATGATTCCCCTTCTACTATCACTCATCCTAGAATGACAATGAATATGGGGATAACCCTCAACGCCTTCCAGGAATAGGACATGAGTTTGAAAAAATCTCCAAAGGTATGAAATGTATACCAATGGGAGGAATTACCCTTAATATATAATTAAAAATAATATATGAGATCCACCAACTTAATTCATATAATTAATAGTAAATAAACCATATAAAAACATGAATATTATTTTTTACATAGAAAAAGTAACTAAAAATACCCATATCAAATCCTAAATAGGAACCCAAACTCAAATAACACTTGAATGACCTCAATATATAGTAATTCCTAGGTTAAAAATCAATAAAATCCCATATAACTTAAAATTGTTCATATATATATTGTTAAGGAATACCGGTATAGAATGTTGTATCCTCCTGGAAACATACATTGATAATAAAAAATATGTGTACAAAAAAATATTGAGTTAACGGAGGAAAAAAAATCATTACCCAAGAAATAAAAACTATTTTCCATACTCAATAAATCTCTCTAACGAATAAACACATAAATGTTGGTTAATATATATCAAATGGTAGAATTTAATAAATGGTATCCAAAATGCACATCATGTTAGGATTGGTAGTCCCACTCTTCAACCATAAAAGTCCAACACTATAATCCCTTACATATGTATTCAATCCCACCTATGAAATGATAACAAAAATATTGAATAATATCATCTTTTACCTTATGTACACATATCTCAAGAACATCTAATCACATAAAAAACAATATAGAATTAAAAATCCATTAGATATTTTTTTATAATGATCATTATCTGAAGACATTATACCCCATACATGTATAACTATTGGAGAACAATGTCCTGGGAGATGAACTAAATGTATTTTATATAACCTCAATACACTATATCCCACATGAATATATATAGAAAAATTGAGATCAACCATATCACTTGTATACATAGATCATATACCATAAGTCATCATAAAAAAGGTACTCCAAATCAATATTCTATATCTAAAGGTGAGTGGGGCGGTGGGAGTAATTAGAAATTTGTTCCCTCACCAACATGAATATTGAGGAAAACACTAAAACCCCAAACCATTAGTGTGTTTATTTCTCAGATGACTCTGGTGGTGGAACATATGAAATTAGAAAAAATAATGTAGATATCAAGAAAATAAAACAAAAAGAAATCTTTTTACCATTTCACTAAAATTATTAATTTCATCTAATATGAAACTCTACTACCACCACTATTTCCTAGGAACTAGATTTCATTTATAAAACAAGAATAAAGTTTTGAATTTGTTACAATTAAATGTTTTTCAGGTACATTACACAATAATATTGTCCAATATTTATGTGTTGTCGGTTTTAAAATTTCTTGGAAAAAGTCTTTGGAATTTCTTGATTGGTATTGGAGAGTATTATAAGAATTGAAATATAATTTATATTTGGGTAATTATTAGGGGATACCATATAGTTCTTCCCAGAAAAATATGTGGATTTTTAGAGAAGAATAATTTGTGGAATATTTTTGGACCATAATTAGAGATAACCATGGGAATTTCTATAAGAAACCATGTGGATTGGGTAAATAGTGAAAAACATGTTTGGAGAATGTTATATCAAACCATAATAAAAAAATCATATGGGTTCATAAAATAGGTAGAGATCGTTGAACCATTGGGGAATGATTTTTAAATCAGTTTAAACAAACCATAAGTGGGGTTTCACTTAATCAAAATATTTGGGTTTATATCTAGAACCTATCCAAACACCTTATACATACTACTACACATAGTGATATCAATTCTGGGAATTCCAATGGTGATTCTTGGAGGTTCCTATCCTATTCATCTATAAATTAATAGGACCTAGGTAATTTACTCATACAAATTTATGAAAAAAAAATTTCCTCCTGTGATCTTCACATATATCATATATCTCCTCATTATCACTTGAGATGAACAATATATCAATGATATGATTTATAGATCTATATTTTCAATCATGATATTATTTTTTATCTTAGTTTTTTATTTGATGTATTCAGGATCTATAAAATTGGGATTGTTCAATTGAGTGTATATAAATCCAATGTTGATGGCAGATCTTCCACTCTAAGTTGATGTGGTCTCATATCTTCAATTTATTTATTACATGAATAATAACTCAAAAAAACTATATGATGATATATTTTCCAATTTTTTTTGATTCATAGGGATTTGAATTTTGTATCGTTCCAAGATGGATCATTGTAATTGACATCAACATGCTAAAATATGGAATTCTCTACCATGTTGTGAATTTTATGATGTTTTTTGACATGATTAACATAACTGTATGTTCCTAGTATGAATACCCTTGCATGATATGTTATGTTTGGCATGAATGGGTTCCCATGCAACCTTTTTTCTATAGACTGTATATTCCTTACTATATCTAACCATACATGTGGTTATTTAAATGTTATGAAGAATTTGATATTACATGCTTGCTTCTTTCTATGTTATATTATGCTTATTTATTGTTTTTAGTCCATAAAATGTTAATTGTGATTCATTTCCCCATTCCATTTTTTCCTCATATATTAATTTATTAATAGATAGTGGGACCTCTTTATTGGTGTTTAGGGTATGTGGTGGTCTTAGAAGATTTAGATTCTCCCTGAGAGGGAGAGTTTGGATAAAATGAATCACTGGTTGTGGATCAGCATATTTGATATAATACATCTGATCTTGTAATGTGATAATCTGATTTGTGGTTATTTACAGACTCCATTAGAAGTGGGTTTATAGGTTGTCATGGTTCACTAATGGGAAAAATCCTTATGTGTGTGTATATTTACACTATTTCAGGCATGCCAAGAGATCATAACATCCCAGGATAAACCTGGGTCATTGGAGATATATTCCCATAGATAAATAAATGATATTTTCCTTAAAATTATAATTTTTTTCAAAAAAAGGAATAATCGATGCATAAACTATGATCAAAGACACCAGATGATTACTTTGTATATTTCTCATCTATGGAAGGGATATTGGTCCAACTGGGGTTTAGGGAAGCTTGATTAGAACCATATTTCTTAATTTGTGTTCGATTGAATACATATATAAATATTTACCATTAAATCATGATATATATCTCTATATATGTGAAAATGTGTTAAAGATTTATTAACCGTATCCCATAAGGTTTATACTCACACCTAACATGAGAATATCTTGGCGTGTGTAGACTTCATGATTAGGGATTTGGCAAAAGGAAAGGGACATGTACCAGTTAGTTGAGGAGCTTGGGGTATGGAAATAAATTCTTTTCCATGATGGATTCTAGACAATTGTAATGAAATATTTTATTCTTTATTCTTATTTGTACTGTAATACCTATTTAACTTTTACACTAGAGGTCTATTTTGTTATTATTGTACGAATTAACATGGAATCATATTTATATTATCTTTTCTTCATAATTTTTAGATGATTTTTTTTATGTTTTTATATTTTTGTGTACAAATTTGATTACCAATGGTATATTATACCCATTATGCCTTTATAACTCTCCATTAGTCAAAAAAAATTTATATATGGAGGCACTAATAAGGTATTGTGGCACTTAAGCTCAAACCCATTAATTTTCAATAGGGTGTTACAAAATGGCAACAGAGGCTTTTATGTTCTATTTTATTTATTTTTGGGACATGATAGATAGAATATTAGTTATGTGGTACTTTGGTTTGAGAGTTTTAATGTTTCTATATAGCTCATGTGTAACATGACATCGGTTTACCTATGTTGAGTTTAGTAGTACATTTTATTGTGTTTAGGTTCATTCATGAATCATGAATAGGCATTATGGAACACATTTCATATATATAGTAGTTATTTTTAATAGTAGTTACATAATTTAATTTATTCTTTTATGATATACATTGAATTATATATTTTTGTTCTCTTCTTTTCTGATATATTTGTGATGGAATTAGTTTCTTGAACTTGTTCGTGCTATTTTGATGTATATGCTTATGATAATGGATAAGACTAAATTATGGAGGATTAGGATTGATCCTTGTGTTGAACTAGGTGGGTGTACCATATCTGTTGGTATATCCTAGGATAAAACATCAATATAAATCGAATATGTATGTCTTATGTCATTATATGTTATTCTCAAAAAAACCTTCTTTCTTAACTAATTGATGTTTATAGAGAAAAAAATTTATAGGAATTCAAATAGGGATGATGTTAGATTTTTCTTTTATATTTTATTAACTGTTTATTCATTCCTCCTACTATATATGAGAACAAAGAACAAAAGGCATGAAAGTTTGATATTTTTCATTATTTGAGTATTATATGTGAGGTTTGTGAATTTGACTCCCTGACATGTGTGGAGGTTCTTTTCAAGGCCCTGCATTTTGAGAAGGGGAATTTGAAAGAAACAATTACTGGTTTCATTCGATCTTATAGTACATTTATGAACTGACTTCAAACTGATCGATCGACTTACTCTTCTAGTAGTCGGATGAGGATGGATGAAGAGTTTAAATGGAGTTGTGGGAAAGAAGAGCTGAGTAGGGACTCTTTTATGCCCTCTATTGGAGGAGGTTCTATAAACTGAAATAATTATGGACATAAGGGAAACTTTAGTACTTTATGTTACACGAAACCAAGAGATTTTCACATATGTGGAAAGTCGTTTTATCTAAAAAAAAATTACCTACATTTCTCACTTCCAAACATTATGAGGTCAAGATAGGGTTTAGTAAGGGGTCCTCAAATGAGGACGTACTAACTACAGCCCATGTTGAATTGGAATATTTATGCACCATAAGGGCATGTTCTTTTTTTGGAGGCTAGTTGGGTATATATAATGGAGTAGGTTCATGATTTTAGTAGAGATATAACATATATAGCTAGAGATATGGCTTTGATTACCACCATTTCATCCACTAATTTTTTGAAAATGGATCTACCCATTATTTTAAATCTACTCTAGTTACTGCTATACATTAATTAAATGTTATGTTATCATCTAATTTAATATCTCTTGAAGAACCCTAGGAATAGAAAGCAGAAAATCTCCAATGATTCCCTAAATTTCATATAAATTTTATATCTATAAATAACTATGGGACCTTATGATCATGTATATGAATATTTAAAATTTGATATAGATAATATATTTTTTGATCGGTTATTGAAAACATATCTAACACTCCCAAAAACATGTATCTTTAACCATTCATTGAGAATATATATTTTTATTGTTTGGTGAGTGGTATGTTAGAGAATGAAGAATGATACTAGTCCTACATATGATTGTGGATATTATAATGAATGTATTAGGATTAGATATTGAAGTAGAATCAGTTGTATCCCCTATATCTTCCCTCAAGTGGTAGATCATTTTAAAAATATTTTCACGAATGACTTCTCAGGTCATCATCCATATATATGAACTTTATATTAGATTGTTCATTTACATGGGGCACAGAAAATATTGATTCATTCTTAATATATGTAACTAGATGTGTTCTGTAATTTTAAGGTGCAGTTATCATATCTAGATGCGCATAGATTAATAAAACCATGAAAATCTCTTTGGGGTGATCCAACATTGTTTAATAATAAGGGTGGATGTATTCTATGAAATTTTGGGGACTATAGGAAATTGAGTCAAGTAATAGTAAACATCATGTACACATTTCCTAGGATTAAGGATATATTTGAATAGTTAATGGAAGCCTCTTGGGTTACCATGTTTGGTATTTATTTAGGGTATCACAAGCTATAGTTTAAAAAGGATTGTATTCCCAAGAATAAATTTATGAGTAAATATGGATTATATTAGTATCTAGTAATTCATTTGGGATTAAAAATGATCAAGCAGTGTTCATAGATATCTTGTACTTTATTTATCATCTATATAATTATTATTTCATCCTGATCTTCATGGTTGATATCCTATAATATTAAATGAATTGAAATATTCTTGGTAGGAACCTTGATATTGTATTATGTTTAAATCTAGAACATTGTCTTTATAAAAAACAATCGATGTATCAATTTTTATTTAAGGAGGTGCAGTTCAACAGGAATTTTATTTTTGAGGTTGGAATTTTAGTTATCCAAATATAGTAGATGTTGTGATGTATTGGTTATACCCCAAGAATGTGATTGAGATCATGATATTATTTATCCTTCTGGGGTACTATGAACAATTAAACTAGGATGTATCAAATTCTGAGGTGAGGATTATAGAGCTCTATAAAAAGGGGGTGATTTGGTGTGGTCTAATTATTATAATGATGGATTTTTATAGATAAAGTGATTATTGAAAAAAACCTATAGTTATGATTATTCTAGTGAACGGTATTGGATATTCATTTTATTGTGAATACACATGTGTTGGGTTAGAAGAAATGATGATATGGAGGGATCGGGTAGTCATTTATGGTTAATGAAAGTCATGACCCAATATACAGGACAACCTAACACATGTGTTCTAGTTATCATTTGTGCTTCATGCTCATAAATTTTGGCTAAATTAGCACTTCATAAACAGTTTTATATTCCACATGAATATGATCTTGTGATAAATCATTTCATGAAGTTATATTAATTAGATGTGGAGGGTTTAGGTGGAGTATTTATAGACCTTTAATATTGATATTTCATTGTGAGGTTATAATTGTGAGGATGAGATTAGTACATGATACCTATGAGAGAGTGTATATTATATGAATAGGGTTAGTCATATCTTATAGAAAAAAAATATTTTTATAGGATTAGGTCAACTTTTGGTTTATTATAGTGGTGATATTAATTATAGTCAATAATTTGATGACTGCATAATTTATGGTTACAGAAGAATTGGAAGATAACAGTTTGATTTGGTGGAATATTCTAGATTAATATGAATATTGTGGGGGGGGGGGTGTTATGATATTTGGACATTTCTAGAGGATATTGATTTATAAATGATGTGTTCCTTGTCTCTCATGTTCATATGTACATTATTGATCATACACAAGGGATCAACTATGAGGAAATTGGTATGGAACCTGACACATTATTTGTAGGTTTCCTAGTGTAGATCATAGATCATAGAAATAATATTTTATGAGGAAATATGGTGCTACTTGGTAGTGTCCTATGGTAGTATAGAAATATTCTAGAAGAGACTTGATATCCAAAAATATTATTCATCAGATCAATATCGATATTTATTGGATTTGGAATTCTATATTCACGTCATGAGGATGAGAGGTACATAAAAGGAAAAATTTTAATATCCTAGAGTGTCCTAGGTACTCTTTGACATATATTAAGAATTTATTAATGTTTTTTTTAATTACAATATTATTGGGTGATGTTTTTGGAAAATAATTTTTTTGAAGGTTTTATAGGCTATAATGTGGGTGAACAGTTGGTTCATGGTTAGGTGAAACCATTTGGTTCTCCCCTATAAACTGTGTGGATTTTTTTGAAAGGAACTATGGTTGGAACATGTTTATAGATAATTATGATAATTTTGGTAGGAAACCATGTGGCTTAGTGTAGTGGTAAAAATCATGGATGGTTATTAGTTTACAGAACTATGTGTCCAAACCATGTATTTTCCAATAATAGGTAGATATACATTAATAGTTGGAAAATGTCCTAGAAAACCATTCCACCAAATTATTCATGATGTTTTAATTAATATGAAAATTATATTTTTAACATGAAACCGTATAGAACCTCATAATTACCCATTTTAAACATAGGGAACCAAATACATGGTGACCTAGGTGTAATATTTTGGGATTGATTTTCTCTATATTATAAATATAATAATTTTAGGACATTAGCTTGCACGGATTCCAAGTAAGATGTTATTTCCTCTTATGTTATTCATGTTTATCCAAAATTATCCACTTTTGGTCTAGAGAATAATAATATATCCATGATATAATGGCTATATCTAAGGATTATATCATTATATAATGATGTTTTCTTTGTTTTTTTGGATTAATTTCTGATAATGAGAATTGGAATAGTATTGTTGAGAATATCTAAATATACCATTGAAAAATGTTGACCAAGGGTTGTTTGATGACAATCCCATATTTTTGATTGATGCCTTATTGGAATAACAATCATCACAAATCCATGATTATGGAATGGGTTTTTTCTAGTGAACATTGGAAAAGGGATTTGATCAGGGTATCTTTACTTTATGGATTGTTGAAATTATCATTAACACAATAATGGTAGGAAGCACATACCACCATATATTTTAGTAGGTATTTTTTTAAATTCTTGTATTTGATATATTTTTCTTTTTTGTGAATCCCTACATGATATGGTTTGAATGGAATGAATGGGTGTACCATGATAACTTTATTTTGTATAGCTGGTATGTTTCTTTCATTGTCACAACATAGATGTATCTATTTTATAATTTTATAGTATTTTATATTCCATGAAAGTTCCTTTCTATTTTATAACATGATGATGTAATATTTCATAACCGATGGAATATTTATTGAAAAATAATTTTCATTTATATTTTCTTCCTCACATATCTATTTCAGAAAATTCAATGAATCTTATTTTTCATTATTTTTTTGATATGTGGACATGAAAAATATATCATGTACCTTAGAATGGGAGATTTAATGGATTGAATCATTAGTTGTTTCACTAGAAATAGAATGGACAGAACCAGATCTTCAGATGTTATTATCACATGTGATGAATATTCTATATACCATTAGAAAAAGGTTCCTTGGCTGGTAGGACGTACTGATGGGGATCTTCCTTGCATATGTATGGTGTTCTATAATTTTAGGTGTTCCAAGGTGTTCGTAACATAGAAGGATTTTCCAGATTAATGGGAGATATGTAACCTTAAATGAAAAACATTTGTTATCCCTAAATGATTAAAAAACATATTTTATGGTATAATCCATGTGGTGATTAATTATAACATTATTTAAATAAAGGCATAAAAATAGGTATATTTGAGCATAATGGAAGCTTAGTTAATTCATGGTTTCACTTTAGAAGAATGTTTTTATGATTTCATGTATATTTATGTTTCATTCATGTTTTAATCCTCTATAAGCATGTGAACTTTTGTTAATGATTCATTTTTGGAGTCATACTGGGGTTATACTCTCACCCAACATGAGCATCTCTGTGCACATGTTTTCATCATTATCATGGATCTTGAGAAGAAAAAGGGAACAATGGTTAGATTGTAAGGAGATTGGAGTTAATAGGTTTATGAAATATTAGGATAGCCTTTGAGAAATGATTTGTAATTTTTTTTCTTGTTTTACTATTATACCTATTGATTTGGCACATTGGGGATCCATTCGATTATTATTCAATGACCAAACATGGAATCATGATTATTCTATTTTCTATTGTGGTGATTAGTGGTTTTATATTTATGATTCTATATTCTAGTGTATGTGTACAATTATCTAGTTTATAGTCTCCCAGTGATACCTTTAGACCATCACCATTTTTCAACAACCTCTTCCATATTGGGAGGCCTACATGAAGTCATGAAGAATGTCATCTTAGACCCGGTGATTCAGGTTGGAGTGTAATAAGAGTTAACTAAGTCTATTTATTAATTAATAAAATAAAAGTCCTTTATTTACACCATCATAAAATTCTAGTTTTATCAATTAATGTTAATAAAATAATATATCATTCCATTACTAATGTTTTGAATTCTATATTTTCATTCGAAACTATGAAATAATTTCCAAAAAATTTAAAATATTTTCAAATAATTAATAATTACCTTCATCAACACCCATTTCCAAAAAAAATTAATATTCATCTACTATTCCATAATCTGGGAAATTTAGGACTCTAATTGAAATTCCACAAAGAAAGATGAACCTATATTATATATCTCAAATGAGAAAGGTAGTTCAAATTATGAATAATAAATCATCAATAAAACTATCCATCAAGTATCGAATAGTTTTTTCAATCCATTATATTATCCCAATCTGAAAAAACATAAAAAATCCATGCACAATAATAGAGTAAATATGAAATCCACGCTATATTCCTTTTCAATATAATACAACATCACCACTCTCAAAATATCCCAATAATATCTTTTTTTTGAAAAAATCAAAATAGGGAACCTACCATCCAACAAATCATATATTGATGATAGAAAAAATTTAACACACAAATAGAGGTGGTAATTTAGGCCATCACACTAAGTCTAGCTAAGATATGTTTCAAATAATCCTTTACATTTCATTTATACAATCATCATCAGCCATTAACATATTTCATTATTCATTTAACTATGATATAGTTTGAGAATAACGAATAAAATATTAGTAGCTAAATACTACTAATATGAATTTATAGGCAATCTTAAAGAAACACTACCATAATAATCCAATTTCATAGAAGAATGATAATTATATTCACAAGGCTCATTCGTAATTTACATAATAATAGAAAATTAGAATTATTTTAAAAAAATCAATATATTAATTAATAAAATGAAAAAATATAATCTTATAATGAAATAATACTTTCTCTAAATGATCATGTGGAATATATTAAACATATAAAACATAAAAAACATCCACAAAACATTTTTATATCTATTCTCGTCATAATTACCTAATAATTATCTATATTAGGGTTAATCTCTTCCATTTAAAAATTAATGTTAAAACATTATAATACCTCATCAAAAGTAAATAATGATATGAAAGAACCCCATATATTGATATGAATCATTAAGTGTTATTTAGGATTCAATTGAATAATAATAAAAACATTTAATCCACTATTTCTGTGAGGAATCCAAGTTCCCTAATGAAATCATCCTAATCAAAATAATCCATAAATAATTGATATAAAATCCTGAAAAAATAGAATGAAATTAAATTGGACAACATGGTAAGAGAGATCATGAGGGAGTGGAACCAATATGGAAGAAGATAAGTCACCAAAATATCCACCAAAAATAAATCTATAGAATATAAAGGATAAAACCATAAAGATTGTGTGTTAAAGGACTCTTAATGAAACTATACAAATTTTTCAAATTAAATTCTCTTATTGTTGAATAACTGCCTCATTAAGAAATTTATTTATATAAAACAAATGACCAACATTGTAAATTTTGGAATGTAATTAAATATATAAATTTTTATATAAATGGATATTATGAAACATAAATTTTTATAATATAATAATTATATAGTGACAATAATTATTACTTGATATTAGGTGTTATGTTTATGTATAATAGACCCTAATAAAATAATTGACGACCTCGACCAGTAGGATCATACCCAATGAATCACATTTACTTGAGAATCCAAGGGATATAGAATCACATTGATTTGACATAGTGTAAGTCTGGTCTATAATTTAACAACAAAATCACGAGAAGAATAATTTATAAGATATGTTCATGATTATTGTGATCATGACGCATAACATGTTTGGAAAATAAAACTAAGAATGTAACCCCATAACACACATAACCTGAAGGGTACATGCTTGTTTAATAAATATATATGTATCTAGTATGTAGTTTTATAAAGTCACACATATATATATATATATATATTAAAATAAAATAATGTACTTATTTATCCCTTATTATTATTAGTTTTTAACGGATTATATAATGAATTTGAATAAAGTATGACTTTGATATATAGAAATTCATAGTTTATTTTTGGGAAATATATATTTTTTAATAAGGGATTTTTTTGAAATGTTTAATTATTTTAATTAAATTTTATTTTAATAAAATATTAATATTAAAAAATATTTACAAAATTATAAAACATAGTATAATTTAATGATGTCTAGTGTAATTTTTTATTGGTCTGAGAGTTTTTATTTTATTAAAACTAGTATTTTCATGTAAATACTTTTTTAATTAAATATAGAGATGTTCAAATTTTGAAAATTATTTTTGTAAAATAAATATTTTTCTCAAAATCAGAACATTGAGAATATTACATGGTGAATCTTTCATAATTTTCTGAGAGATTTGAATTTTTGGGTAAAAACTAAATACTGCATAAATCTACGGTATATATTATCCCATTATGATAGTATAAAAGTGATGTAGTAAATTCTATAAAATGATTCCATAAAAAATGATTTCTTTGTTAAGATATTGTTTATTTTTAGTTATTTGGAAAACTATATTATCCATTAATGAATTAAACAACACTTATATTATATATTTGTGTTTTAAAATCAATTATTTATGATGATAACTCACTCCCATGTAACCTATGAAATTGAATTAAAATGATTCATTCTTGTTATTATAAAATAATTAAACCCCCTCATATTTAGTAAAATTCATGGGTAAAACCATGTGAAGGATGTTAGGTTCTGATTGGTTTATTTTATAGTGTCCAAAACATATGTTAAGAAATCAACAAGAATAACCATCTTTTTAAAAAAAATCCCACCCAAACACCAACTCTTATTATCTCAAATAAACATTTATCAAGAAGTTACTATCCATATTTCTCTACAAATACCTCCCAAGGTTGGCCTAATCTCACAAGAATATCCCCTTAATCTATAAAAGAACCCTCTCATGGTAATAAATTCACATAATTTTTTTTATTCAAGTATGTTCATTGTTATAATAATTTTTGATTTAGAGATGTTCATTTTATTATGTGTTTTTATAAATCCATTTTCTGTAATTATGATTTAAATGTATTGAGTGACCACATTTTTCTCTCATTAAACCTTTCAATGAACCTTTATGTACACCCGTTATACTGTAGAAATTATCCTTTTATTTTCCATGACAATCATTAATTTTATGAATAGCCATTCCCATTTCATATGACGGCTATTAACATAGGTATACGTAAAATTAATTTATTAGGGAATAACTTTTATATAACCAGTACTACTTAGTCAATGGATTAGAAGTGATGATATATTTTATTTTGTAGTATGGTATAAGAGGAATTTTTTTTAAGAACATGATATGAATGTGATGAGTGGTCCCTGAATTACATTGTTGTTCAATTCATTGAATAATGTTTCTATCTCATGATATATCATGTATGGTTCATGGGAGTTTGTGCTTATAACACTTTGTCGTGATTTCCCATTGTTTATCCTTGATATATTCTTATGAGGTCATGTTTTCTAGTCACATTCCCATGTTGGATAGATATTATCATATAATATCATGATTATTTTTTTATGTGTATGATTGTCACAAATTTATGTCACATTTATATTCATATTCACTCTGATGTAATACATTCGTCATGTTTTTCTTTATTTATTCCCTTAATGAGATTTATAGATCAGTCATTTCATATGTATTCCCCTAGGTTATACCATGAAAATTTAGAAGGGAGATGAAATATTAAAACTATTTTAATGAGATTTCAATAGTAACATGGTATCCCTATTTTTAAATATTGATGTATGTATGTAATTCCCACATGAAAATATGAAATTCTATCTTATAGGTTCAAATTATTTGTCACTTTTTTGTAATAAATAATGAAATAACCCATTTATAAGATATAGTTTTTCATATATGGTATTTGTTAAAATCAAGTAATTTTTGGGGATTATGACTAGAAAACCATATTTAAATCCCTATATATATAACCAAAACAAAGGAATAAATCCCCAAATTATGGTAAAGTATAGAGTATGTGGTGTCTGAACCACCAATCCATGTTTGGATACTACATGTTGGGATTTCTCTTACTTAGTAGTACATTTTTGTAATAACCTGAGAAAGAAAACAGTTGGTATTAAATAAATATTTCCCCTTTTCATGAAAATGAGTCCATGATTTTTAAGTAGTTTTAGACTATTGAGGGATGTTCCTAGAAAAATTCCAAATCTAATTATAAACTTTTTTTTGGAAGAAAAAAGATTATAAAATATTCTGTTAGAAAATAGTCCAAGGATAATATTGACTAAAAAATAATTAATCGGTTAAAAAATATTTTACAATTATGTTTTATATATTTAATATTTATTTTTTCCCTTTTATCTATTTAATAGTTTTAAAATTCTAATCCTTAGTTTTTTTGGATGAAGTAAATGTTTTGAACAAGAATCAAATAGAGAAAGGGAGGCATATCTTACCTTAATTAACATTAAATTTACAATGTGAAAATTGTTCTAGAAATTCATCCATCTAATTTTTTTTGAATTATTCAAACACCACATCCATTCTTGGATGTTTATTAAATTTTTAGGATGGAAAATGAGTCAATTATTTCAACCCATGCAGATAACTCATCACCAATAAAAAATTGTTGGGATGAACATCTAAGTGAACCATGCTATAGTCCCAATAGTATAATTTGATGAAATAAAGGATATAGAATGAATTTAATAATGTAGATCCACCATTAATTTATGAAATAAGGTAATCACAGTTCATATAATGAATTTCCAAAAAAATCGAATCTTGTTCAAGGATGGGGATAAACCCCCATTTGAATAATCATATCCGACATAAATATTATTATGGTATTAGAAATAACATATACCAAAATGATTGATTTAAATTAAATGATAATCATTGAAAAAACTCCCATTGTTAGGGAATAAACTAATGTTTTACACAAATAATTTTATTATATTCTTAAGGATGATGGGTTGAGTTTTCAATCAAACAAATACTCAAATACTTTCAAATATCTAGAAATCCTTATAGAATTCCCTATGATGAACATGATGAGTTGAATAAGAAACTACATGACTATGTTGAATGGATTTTGTTCCCCCAATTATTTCATTTTGGGGAAAACAGATCCATTTATTTAAAAAATGTATTGGGAAATTTAAAAATTCATTGGTTACCATGATTTCAACAAAAACACGATGAAGAAAAATTATACTCATCATTGGATTGCTGATTTTATTGATTAGCTTCTTGGGTCCCAACACATCTTTAATTTATATCTTCAGTTAAGATATTATCCGATATTGAAGAAGAAATAAGATATCCGTAAGTACGATTTTCATATATCGTATAGGAACTATGAGTTAAAAATGATTCTATTTGGACTCACTCGTGATCCAACTATATTCATGGACATAATGAGTAGATTCTTCATGGATTAACTTAATAAATTTATAGTGTCCTTCATATATGAAATTATTATGTACTACAAAAAAATGTAAGAACGTGATATGAATTTTAAATTTGTATCAACGAACATGTGAAAGTAATTTTGTTTTAAAATTACTGTAAATGTGAGTTTTGTATGGAGAGATTAAAATTCCTGGGGTATGTAATCACTAATAATGGTCTATCAATGAATCATTCTAAAATACAGGAAATTAATGGATTAAATAGAAAACCATATATGATATAGATCTACAAATTTAACTGGATTAGTTGGGTAATATCATAAATTATTGTTTATCTGTTCATGATTGTAATTTACACTAACCACGATAACTATGTAGGGAGTAAAATATCTCTTGGATGATAAATTCAACTAGTAGGGAAAGATTTTTTACTACTAAATTTCTTTAAAAAATTATTGGGTTGTGTACTCATGAATTAAGACCCGGTGATAACTTATTACTACCTCTAATTAAATATCAATAAGAAAAACTACCCATCCAATGATATATAATTGGATCAAGTGATATTCACATTAAATATTTTGTGACATTATCTCAATTGATAAAAGTGTGAAAATTGTATAGATCGTAAAATTATCAATTATATATTCACTAAATGTATCATAATGTTAATAAACGAAGGAGGTTGGATATAATAAAATATTATGATTATTCTATCCATTACCATTATGGGATGGAAAAAAATTTGGAAGATGATATGAGTAAAAATGATGTCATGACCCAATCCATGATTAGGATTGAATGTGATACATTATTGTTGGATATGAAAATTATATACAAGGGAATAAAAAAGGGTATTCATCACACCATTCTCATATAAACTCTTTAGAATCCAATATTAATAGGACCAAGGAACCATTAAATGAAAATTTGGGTCTATAGAAAAGGGTAGTGCATATTCAAAAGATGAGCATTACTAATGAGAAATTTATAAGGTATGAAACCTGGATACGTTTCCCATAGAATGTAGATATAAAGATGGAAATATTGGATGATGAATATACCTCATACATCCATATCAATATGGGATGCATTGTTATGTATATAAATATAAGGAAAGAAATCTTGTGGGAAAAATGAAGCAGTAAATTTTAGAAGTTTTATCTAATTTCATTGTATGAAAGCATGTTTATGATGAATGAAAGAAGTCAAATGGTATGATTAAACCACTTACTATCCCCATATATAAATTGTAAAACCTATCCATGGACCTCATTACAATACTCCCCAGGACATATAAAAAAACTCCTTATAGAAGGTATTAAATTTCAATATGAATTCATTCTATTTCGTTACTGTTAAGGAAAATTTATATTTTGAAAAAATAGATAATATGTATATATATATATATATAATGGACTTGGTATGACTACATGGTGTGCAACCCTCTATTGTATTTGATATATATTTATGTTTTACAACAAGGTTAAAGAGAATGCATTAGAAGGAACTGGATAGAGGGATGGGTTACAATACTTTATATCACCTTTAGATAGGCAGGTAATTATAGAGAAGAATTAAAATTATAAAGGGAATAATAAGATAATGTTTAATGTATTTTAAAAGGATATTGTAATAAATAACATCTTCTGGTGGAGTTCTTATTTTATAGTAGTTTCCATTATCAAATTCAAATCGAACCTTATGAGGAACATTATGGTAAGAGGTGTTAGAATCTAACATGTTGGGCTGCATTTGGGAGTAAAAAATTATGGGTTGTTATATTATATAACAAATGATATTTAAGGTTCAAAACATTCAACAAAACATGAAAAACTTGTAATTTTAATATACAATATATGTAGGCAATCATCAAAGAGATATATAATTTGAGGCCCAAGATAATTTTTTCCTTTGTATATCACGGTGGAAGAAATCCACAAGGAATTATAAGAATGGAAAGAGTGGCCATAGATACATTGCAACATTTGATATCCTTGATCACATAAGAGTTTTGGACTATTGAATATTCCTCCAACCTAACTTATCTCAATTAAAAAATGTGTTCCATATATAAAACTTTTTGAATTACATTTAAGAATCGTTACATTTTCCAAATATATTGGTGGTACCATTAGAAAATTATATTTTACATGAGGATATGTTGGTGAAGATTATAGATCACAGATTAATTTTTTAGTGAATTACAATAACTAACATATTCAATGTGCTACGGAAGAACCACATATTTGATAACACAACTTGGGAAATCAATTTTGGGTGGAATCCAAAGTATCATAATATATTTTATGGAATGAAATGAAATTTAAATGGAGAAATTTATAAAGGGGTAATAATATTTCTTCTTGATGTTTTGTAAAATAAATTCCTTTTTTATGGGATACACAATTCTATAACAAATGTAGTTATAAGAAACACAATCACATTATTTTTTATACTGGTGATTTATAAAATATATTCCTTCACAATTAAAATAAAATTAAGAATCATAATAAATGATAATTTAGAAATTATAGGGTGACTGTTATGATTATAATATATTAAGAGTTATTATAATATATAATAGACTATAAAAAATAAGTGATAACATCAACCAAAACAACTGTACCCTATGAAACCCATTTATTGAAGCATATAAGAGATTGGAATCACCAGTATTTTCTCATGACCAAACCGAAGTTGAGATTTAACAACTAATGCATGGGAAAATGATTTATTGGTAATCTTCATTCTTATTACTATAATGGCCCAATCCATGTTTACCTTACCACCCCACGAATGTACCACCATCAAACACCTTACCCTTATGGTGTATAATTGTGTAACAAGGGGATATATTTCTATACATTAGTAATTTTAAAATGTATATTTTATTTTTAAATAAAATTATTATTATATTTATAGATTATTATATTTATTTTATAAAAGACTATATATTTAGTTTGATAAGAGTTACATTTTCATATGAAGAAATAAATATTAATTTTTTTAGGAAATATAGACGTTTATATTAAAGAACTATTTTTTATAAATTCACATGTATATGAAACAAATACTATTTAACCAGAATATTATTATTAAATAATATATATATATATATATATATATATATATATATCATAATATAATTTAATGTTGTCCAAGTTAATTTATATAATGGTTAAAATGTTGTCGGTATTTTAAAAACTAGTAATTTTCTATAAATAAGGGTTTTGTTAAAAATTTATAATTATAAATATTATTTTTTTTGTAAAATAAATATTTTTTTTTCAAAATATATCATCGAAACTATCCAATAGTGAATTCTTCATGCTTTCTTAATACAATAATTTTTGGTTAAAATTAAATACATTATTAATATATGGAATTTAATATGGCCTAATAGCTTCCCAAAAGTGTTAGAATCAAATATATAAAAGGAATAAATGATCAAAAATACATTTTCCCTTGAGAATATTTTTTTGAAGACATTTTATTTATTATTTATTCTTTTATGTAATCTTCCAAAAATATAATTTTATGTAATGGATTAAAAATGAATTCATTATGTAGGTTAATCACTCCCACATAAAATTGTATTGTTCTAAAATGTTTAGTTATTTAACTTATAAAATATTCAAAACCACTACACTCTGGATGAAAACATGTTAAAAACCATGGAATATTTTGTGGTTTTGATTATTTTTTTATACAGATTCCAAAATCTGTGTTTATAAATTAATAAGTAATTCCCCATTCTTTTTCTACAAATATACATTCAACCTCCCTCTCATATTCTCTCAAAACCCATTGAGAAAAATTTTCCTATCTCATTTCCTCTCTAAATTATCCAATGGTGTTTTAATGCTCTTAAAATGTTCCACCAAAGCCTTTAGAAGATCCTAATCAATTTAAGGGAACCATTTTCAATCTTTATATCCAAGTACATTCTTTGTACTGTGCCTTTATTATTTATAATTGTTCATGCTATAATATTTTCTTACACATCCCCTTATTATTCTTAATATATACAAACAATTGGATTCCACCATTAAATCACATTACATACTTATATATTCTTTTAGGTACACATGCTATGATGTTGAAATTATCCCATGATATTCCATTTCAAATTTTCTATTATGAATAGTCATCCCCATTTCCATTCAAGTGAAGTCACCTATATGTACCAATCCATCATTTATAGGAGATTTCCATTTATTTATACCACACTACTTAATTATGGGATTAAATTTGATGAAATTAATTAATTGGTTTTATGATATATGTGGCACAAAAATATATTTACATGATTTCAACAAGATTGGTGACCCAAAATTATATATCCCTCTTATTAATTGGTAGTGATTACATCTTAAGAGATATCATGTATCAGCCATGGATGGTTGTAATTAGAAAATTATGTCATTATTTCTCAATGGATAGCCTTGAATTACTCTTATGATGTCATGTTTTACACTATTCTTGAATTCCATTATTTTGCTGGTATTTTTTTCTTATATCATTATTTGATGTTCATATATTGATTTTAACCCATTTATGTTACATTGATATTAATATTATCTCATATATATTCTCTTTATCATGTTTTTATTTGATTATTACCTTACTAGTTTTGGTAGATCACCCTTTTGTTATGTATGTCCCTAGCATAACCCGTGTAGTTTTAAAAGAGTTGTGGAATTTTAAAGGAAAATCAAAGATCATTAAACATTTATTAAATATCATTTATAATGGTATTGTAAATTTTATTTAATCAAACAAATACATGATTATTTTTGTTCTAATAGGGTTTTATTACAATATCAATTATGTAATAAATCATGATGTAGCATGTTTAAAAGATATGAGTTTTCATAATGGATATCTTCTGTAGTTTCATAGGGTTCCAAGGAAGTGGAGAAAATATGAGGAAATAAAAGTGACTCTAGATCTTATAAAAGTTAGAAAAACAAAATACTATTATAAAACACACATGAATATTACATAGTAGATAATTCCTCAACCCAAAACATGTTATAACAAGAGTTTCTGCACTACAATGGTACATGTCAAATCCACCACTCAGAAAAAATCTCTCCATATATCACCATTCCAAATCATGGAGAAACCCTATCCTATGAACTAAGAGAAAGACTAATGTGAAACCGAGATTCCACCCAATAATAGTATTTTATCTGAATGATTTCAATAATTTGATTTCATAATTCCCATTGAACCACCCTATCCAAACACCACATCTTCTATTGATAAAGAAATGATAATAACATAACTCTTATTCTTCCTTTTTGCATTCCTAATTATATTCTGAAATAATCACTAGGTAAGTATTGAAATTAAGATCAAACCATCATTATCTATAGAGAAACACAAATCACAAGACCATAATTGCCCCTTAAATAATATAGACACACAATAATTGATTCCTAGACCCCACATTGTAGGAACCAAGCATCCCTATAAGGGACACGTTCAAGTATATACCACACTAATGGATAATATACCATACATCAATCATTTTCCTCCTATCAAAATTTAAACACCAACAAACGTCTACTATTCTATGCTTTCTTATACACCTTTAATCACCTGAAATCTTAAACGAAAGGCCTTAGGGGAACCAAAATTTATAATCATATTCCTCTTAAATAATTATATTCCCATATAATTAAACCAAAAAAATTGGTGAATGGAAATGTGAATAAACAAAAAACATAATATATAATTCTCAAGGATATATTTATAATAATAAAATGTCCAACATATCATAGGAACAATGTTTATAAACATGAAACATCATCTGTCATCTCATAAATAAACCTATATCCTACAGATCATTCCCTAAAATCATGAATTAAAAAACATGAGATACAAATTACACATCTATATCACACACTCTAATTAATCTTATCTAGGGTTATGTACTAGCATACATAATAAATAAGATGAATATAATTGTTGTAGAAAAATTTCTCTAAATATTCATCGATCTCAGTAGGTCATTTTTTGATTGCCACATCATATTTAAATCTAAACACTCCACATTTAATTACATGGTTATCATCATTAAGATTCAAAAGAAGTAGTGAAAAGAGAAATAAATGATAGATCTATTTAAACATTCGGGGATGTGTGAGCTGATACATTATAGCTCCAAGACACTCTAAAACCATTAATGTTTCCAAAAATTAAGGCAACAATTTACTATAATGACTGAACATCCTCTACCCATGATAAAACAATGTCATGAAGAACATATGATATGAAATATAAAACTATAGATTATTCATCCAATGATTAACATAAAAAATTATGATGACCCCATGGTGATTTCACTAAATTATGAATTACGTATAACTTCTCTATTGTGATCTTCACCATTTCCATTCCAAGGATCACAAACTACTAAACCTCAGTCTAACTGAATGGAGATATTTATGGTCATGTGTTAAATACATAAAATTTATCCAAACTAGGACATATTTATAACTATTATTATAATAGTTTTTGACCAAGGGAATTTACTTCACCCAACAAACCCCATAATATAGAGTGCAAGTGTGCAACATGTCCTCTAAATTCCATATTTTCTTCTATGTAATATCATCCACAAAAATATGATAATTTCTCTAAATTAATTACTATATTCCATAAGAATAAGTGATATTTCTATATATCATGAAGGTAAAATGGTGAATCCAGTCATTGATGACAATCTTTGGAACGACATGGAATCTCACCACCACCTCTACTATAATATCATTCTAAAATATATTATTGTTAAATCCACAATTCCAATAATGTCTGATTATTTATTCACGTGGTCTATGATAACCCAGATAGAGTTACATGTAATCTGAGATTGAGGAAAATAATAGATGAAATATATATAGATTTACATCCACCTTCATTAAGGAACATTAAGTTTCTAGCACATCCTACTAAGAACATGGTTCATAGTATTCACCCTTTTAAATACCAAACATCAAGATATGATCTCAATAAGAAATATATCTATCCCTAAAACTTGCAAATACGACTCTTAAAGAATGATGCATCTTATATTTATTGGGATGTACCACTAATGTGAAATTTAGAAACTCACAGAGAACAAAATCATTTATTGCTGATAGAATGAAAAGCAATTTTATTGAACAACACCCAATGATGTCCATCCTGAAACCATACCTTAGGATAATGATAAAAAAACAATAATTCCAAAACAAAATCTTTTAATCTGTTATATTTGATTCCTCCACTTTCTACAATAATTATTTCTAGACCATCATTTATTAATGGAACCCTCTACCATTATATTGAACCATATCACGGTGCACTAAAGTGAAATCCTCTATCACACACAAAGCATCACTAGAATCACAAAAAGAATATCAATTTGACTTTAAGTTCTAAATATCGGATACAACATTTACATTTACATATATATAATAAAACTCAAATTAATAATCGATTTCTAATTCCATGCACAATCACTATTAAAAAATAATATTACACTCATAGTAGACATACCTTCTGATTTTATGATATATAAATACCAAAAGACACTAATTAATGAGAAATTGTTTCCTCAAAATTAGAAAAAACAAAACCGAAACATGATCAAAATCATAGGTAGTGTATTTAAATTTATCAGGACATAAAATTAAATACCCACAAAAGATAAGATCGTTTTACTACATCAAAACACCTCCTGAACCAAGATGTTATGTTACAAAAAAACCCATTAATTAAACTCTTTCCACCAGTAGGTGTGGAGTAGTTGCACATGCCATATTTATTATTAAATGATCAAAAGAATCAGGGAACTTGTATGTAACAATTATATATATATATATATATATTCAAACAAGTTAGTTCATTACAAATCTAATAGAATTCATGTATAGACCTCCGATGATAGATTATAATGACTAAAAGAATCATCACTACCATAAAATTATTAGAGTCTAGACAAGAAATGAACACCTAAAAAATAAAAGGATACAGAAATAATACTTGATGAGATATGATTTTCCTAAATAAATTAACCTCAATGGCCCAAAATTTACCCAAATAAAACTTCCCAGATTATTGAGGAAGAGAAATGAATTCCAAAATATCATCATTTTTTCATACTCCACATTTGAGATACAATTCACCAAGAGTATCATTAATAAAAAAGATAAAAAAAATAAATTCATGAAATATTGAGTTATTTATTCCCATAAACATGAGTGGGTGTTCATGATGTGTAATGGTATCATGATGAACTCATAGATTCCCATAACATCATATAATAGAAGTAAGAAAAACCCCATTCATTACTCACATTTAATGACATCTATACCAAAAAATAACTTTGAGAACCAAATATTATTGTTCATTTAGTCACCTAAATTTTTATCAGTGTTAAGGGAGATAATTTATTCACAATTAGTTAATTTGAGTTACAAAAATCAATGAAGAAAATAAATACTTCCAAATTAATTAATGTCAAATAATACTATATGACCCAAATGTTAAACACCTGGATGAATAAAATATCTCTAAAAAAGATAATCAGTCTGAATAAATAGAACCAAAAAACTATAAGGTGAAAATATATATGGGGAAATTGATAAGTTAATGACACCCAGTTATAAATCTATTCTATATTGAATGTCATTTCATGTTTGTAGATCCATATCCTATTTTGAAAAGACATGAGGGTAGTCTTCCTCAACCTTGCGAAACACAACAGGATGATCATCCTATGATATAAACATCATCTTGGATATTAATGAATAAAATGACTCATAATTCCTTCCACAAAACTATTGGTATCACTAAAAAATCATACATTTTATCTATATCACTTTATATAACATTCCTCATAAATGTAAAAAAAATATCCCATAAAAAGAAAACTATTTAATTCTGATGATGATTTCCTATGGATGTATCCATTGACCTAAGAAATAACATCATGATAAATGTTTCTGTTTCATCATTTCATAATATTTATACACCTAATAAAATTTAACTCAACCTAAAATTAGTGTAGTGAACACCAAGGGTATGGGAAGCCCCTCCACCTCAAGTATTTGATATTGAACTAGGGTGGGAATTTTTTTTTCTTTTTTCAAACAAATTATACACTCATATCGAGAATAGGTAGTTAATCATATGAAATATAGATTTCATGGGACTTTTATATTCAAATAATAACTCTAAAATATTCTAGATCTAGGGCCTTTGTAACATTAACTGAGAAAACCTCCATTTCAATAGTGTGCAAGTTAACCCTAAGGAATTAGAGCTTCATGGGAATATAATCTAGCTACCTCATCCCCTCTATATGGAAAAAATCCTGGATCACCATATTTCTTCTTATTGGGAGGAAATTACTACAAAAAAATAGATTAAATTACTCCTATAGATCTATTCTATCAATGTAGTATGTTTGGATAATAAATATTCGGATGGAAAATAATTCATCATGAAATAAAGGCCATGTCAAATATTTCATATGAGGTCCACCTAAAAACATCCCTAGAAAGAATGGATTATGAAATATAGAACTGAATCCCCACTATATAATACTTCATATGATCAGGTAACATAAAAAATCTAGGTGTTTCATGATGTCATAGAGAGTTACAAAAATTATCCTCCAATTATGATCCACTACTAGCTAGAATCCTTTTGAAGAAATACACCTTAAAACATCTCATTATTTGTACAATCTATTGATATAGTGACCTAGAGTTTGAAATTTTTACATAAAGCCTCTGAAAAATTCTTTTATCTATCCCCCCAATCTAGTATAAAATCCTATGAAAAATACAATAGGTTATTGAAAAAATTTCAAAATTATCACAAACTGGAATTCCACATGAGTGGAGAAAGAATATATTACTAGCATACCACCATTTTTTTGAATTAATAATATTATCATGAAAATGAACATTTTGATTGTCCCCAAAATTTTTTGAATCATCATGATTAATAATGAATTGTAACCATGAGTATTTAGAAGCTTGGTGTAGCATACTAACATACAATGTAATCCATTTATCCTTCCAAGAACATATCAAACTATTGGAAATTTATAACTCGTCCCACTAATAAGTGGAATCCTAATTCAAAATAGGGTCTTAACAAATTTTTAGACTATAGAGTTGAAAATATTCATTCATCTTCATCAATTAATATTCATATATGATCTCAACTAGGTGGTTTCTATTATAACTTATTACTTAGAATCATCCACATGATCCAAATGAGGTAATAAACCACGATCCATTACATTAATAGAGAATATTTTATTGAATCTCTGAATATATAATATTGAATATTTATGATTAATTAATTAAAATTATATATAATTACCATTTTCTACGGAATTCAAATATATTCCTAGGAAATCATAATGCATGATCCCTAGTAAGGTATCCAAATTTTTGAAATAATCACTTCACCTATTATATTTATCATGCATATAGTACATGGATTGGATCACATGGTCCCTAAAATACTAATATCCATATCAGTCTCCATTTATTACAATATATATTAAGTCAACTGATACCATTTATCTACCAACCCATTAAATTCTCACCAGTTCATATCGTAAAGATCCATCATATCTCCCAACCAAATGATTTTCTACCACTATGTCACTACAACCCTCCACTAGTAACAAATTTTGGATGGTTGTTAAAATAATTATTCCCCTCAAATCCCACCTACAAATGGTATTTATATTTCCGACTACCACTAAGGGTATGAAATTCATATTTATGTGGGTAATTACACTTAATATGTAATTCACGATAAGATGTAATATCCAAAAAACTACTCAATAACATTAATAATTAATAGTCCATCCTAAGACATGAATGTAATGTCCTATAATGTAAGAACAACTAAAAATACATATAATACATCCTAGGATGTAACCAAGAATTCCAACAACTCCTAAATAATACCATAAGCTAGTAATTTTCATCTCAATCACACCCATCTCATAATGACATGAAAATATAATATATTTAAATATAGGTCTAGATTATAGGTATACATAGTAGGATAATCCAAAAAAATACATGTTCTAATATGAATCATGAATTATAAAGGAAAATTAATAACCAAAGGAATCCAACTCATTATATATGTAGGAAAAACTATATCCCATCCCCACCAAGGATCAATCACTATGTAATTTATATAAGTAAATATATATGAAAAAAATATGTAAGAAAATGTATTACACATAATCTTCCCAACATGTTTTCTACTATCAAGATCCAATAAAAAATTTCTTATATTATAATTCATTATATACATCATCCTACCCACTTGAGACGCCATACAAAAACCATAACATCATCTCATCCTAAAAACATTTAAAACATATATGATCCCCATATCATCAAGTATATAATGAATTATATATTTCAAATCCATTTCGCCCTATGTGTTATTCAACACACCTGAAGATATTAAAGTTTTAACATTTACAGCTATACGATATCATAGTGACTAAAACCAGAATAAATACATGTTTTATAAACATATGTTCATATAAGAACACACACTTGTATGGAAAAGTTTAGAGCTCTCATAAACCACATGGACACACACCATATACTTTATTCAATGAAAATTGAGATATTACTAGACATTATGATACATATAAAGTAAGATTTAATAAGACGGAGTAGTCGACCTCCCAATCCTCAATTTCTTCACCAATCTGGATATTGATAAAAACACCAAAAAAAGGTATTAACTGAATTCTGAAAAAAATATTGGAGTGAATGAGAATTAGAAAATATAATTAATATATCATGAACAAACAAACAAAGGGAAGATACATATCCGTATAATAAAATGAAAATAACCATCTCATGTGATATTAGGTTATCATAGCTTTGTTCTATGAAACATGATTCTCTACATGTAGAAATGTATCAAACTGTATCATTATACAATTCATTATAGTAATTAAAAAATTAACTACCATTTATTTACCCAATTTGTTTAGGATTGATCAATTCATGACATAAAATTCAAATTTTATTTATTAATTAAACAATTAAATTACAAATTTATATTATATTCACTTAGTGCATTGACCAAAATGTTTTTATTTAATTAATTATTATTTTTATTATTAACAACCATTCCAATCAATTTATTTATCTTTCCCTAATATTGGTATTCTAGGATGTGACCAGAACTACATTAAAGAAATATTATATTACAATATATAATTCAACTATAACAAGGATTTGGAATTGAAAATAATGAATCTTCATAAAAACATTCATCTTTTAATAAATATATCGAGGAAGGCCAAATATTAACAAGAATAAAAAACCCCATAAAACAATCTACACAATAATAGATCAATCATGAGATTTTATAACTAAATAATTTCTATTTAATACAACTCTATCCCATAGAAAATATCAATACCAAATCACCACCCACAAAATCAAATAAATGGATCTATAATTCAATGGTACACAGAATGTAGTTAAACATATTTTTTTCAAGGAATATCCCCCACAATAATTGATAACAATGAGTATTGAGTGAATAAGTGATTATATATTATCAATTTATGTTTCTTCTCAAAATAACCTTCAACAACTGGGAAGATGTTATGTATTATAATTATAAATAAATAACAGAACACAAAAAATGGGGAATGTAGACTAATAAGGTTCACAATATGAAATGTTAATCCCTAAAATGATAAAGATCTCAATAACAAAATATGATCTACATGTTTAAACTTATAGCTATATATGAGATGGAATATGATGGTAATCATGTAACATGGCTCTCAATTGTGATCAGGTGATTACCCCTATTACAATGACAAATAAGTTTTTAAAAAAAATGATGTGTTCGACCAAAATAGATTTTCATAATGTGTTTATAGTACTACTTGAGTTCTTATTCATTAATATTTATTTTCATATGTTCCTTCATTTCATTGGTTGAAAATTCTATAAATAGTTTTAATTATTATTTCACTCAAATATATTCAATATTAATTATATAAAGATTAGAATCATATTCAACTCAAATTATTTTCATACATGATACATTTTAGATTTTTCATCCACAAGTTGGATAAAAAATATATTTGAATTTGAATTTGATATTCAATAAAAAATAATAGCATCCTCCTACTATATTCTAAACTCTTACCAGTTATCCAACTTTTTATTCTTCATTTTGTACTATTCTCTAGGTCGTTATAGTGTACCGATAGTAGTTAAAATGTAACCAAGATGATAGAATAGTAAGTGGTCCTTATTTCATCGTAAATTTTTTTCTAAAATATAAGAACATTTTCTTTCATTTGACGGAATAAAAAATATCAGTTGGTTATGTTTAAAATTTGAATTAAATATTTCACATCATCCTAGTAGACTTTATTCCACAGAGTTTAAATTTATTAAATCCAATCTTCATACAATTGAGTTATTAAAATTCTAGTACAACTAAAGTCCCAAATAGATAGACAAGTCATACATGGATCCAATAAATTCATTCATGGATCAAATAAATAATACAAGGCTACAAAAAAGTTATACACCCTTGAAAAGTCATATTCTATAAGTTTCACAGAACTTCAATGTCACACCCCAAATATATGAAGTCCCATGAGGCATGTTATATGTTAAAATTAATTCATGGAGCATGTGAATTAAAAATTCCTAAACCTATTAAATTTCATAAATATTAGATCGTATTTATACAGTAAACTGTGATGAATTATGTTAACAGTTATACTTATATGAATTAAGCTTATGAAAGTTTTAATCCTCAGTACAAGAATTCCAAAAATCATGACATGAATTCAGGTCCTTCTCAACCACCCCAAAAATTACACCAAACAATATCGAATATTCCCAATCTATGGATTATGAATCTTATAAAATCAAACAGAAAAGCCTATATTATAATGTTGTTTATTTATTTACAATAAAAGAAAAACACATTTAATCATTTCCACTTCAACATTTTCAATATGATTTTGTCTAGTAAAATTACACACAATAGATGTAATTTCATAATTTTATATAATTCTTCCAGAGAAATTTTTTTCCATGTACACAACATATCACAAAAATATATTGGGATTAATATTCAATCAATATTAATTATACTTCAATCCAAGGAATGTTAGTCTCTTTCAAACTCAGACTATATATAATTGAATCATAACCATATATGTTTAATAATATTTCTATGAAAATGTTGTGATAAATAAAAATATTGAATAATAATGTCCTACTTTCTGATAAAAAAATAATTTATGTTCATACCTCTCAAATCATGTTCCCCTATATTCAATTTCATGGATTGATGCCACTTGAAATTTAATCTATTAATGAATAACTATATTTTAATAAATATATAATTTCAACATCAATGTACCCTTAAATAAGAAAAATCAGACCACAAAATCTATCATATAAAAATTCTTATATAAACATGAATAAAAACTGTTAGAGCAGTTCAAAAAAGAACATTAAGAACAAAAAGTTATCCCTGAAATCATTACCATTTTAATAATTCATAGTAAATACATGAACCCTCTTAGGATATCACACCATAAAAAGGTTAAACACATTTCAATGGATGAATATCCTCATATAGGTTTTCCCCCTCTATGTAAATAATGTATAAGAGTATAAATAAAAGAATTATGTCGTCAATTTCTCTCTCTTATTGACAACAATAATCCAATGAAAAAGATATGACATGGGATTGGAAGACTACACCATATCATTTAGAGGAACGATGTTGAACTATTACCATGCACCTCAAACAATGAAATTAATCCCTTGAAAAAGGATATGTGAAAATGAAAACCACTTTCTCCTTTATAGCTGAAAATTAGATCATTAATTCATTTATCCCCATAGTATATTTGATGGAATGATACCTTATTTGAATTTGATATAAATTTTAATGATTAGAATTTTTTTATTAAGGAGTAAAAATAATTTTATTATCAAATCCAAGGAAAAATTGTAATTTCACCTCAACATTATAATCTTCCAACCATGTTCTCATCAAAAAAGTTGAGTTATACCTTGAGTGGAAACCAAATATTCTTCTTCCACAATAAGTAAATTTAAAAAAGACAACTTCTTAATGTTTCAACATAAAAACCAATCTCCTAGAAAGAAGATTATATTGAATGTATATCTCATATGGTCATAATTTACTTCACAATTATTATCTAAAAATGTAATCTATCTCATTACTAGTCTATGGTTTTTATTTGTGATCCGTATGATATGTTTTTTGTTTGAGATGTTTGAGGTGGTTCATAAAAAATTTTAATCTAATTTTTTGAATTTTATATAGAAATATAGGCTATACTACACCGTGTTTCAATTTTTATTCCATATGGGGATTTGTTATGTAAAATTTGTAGACCAATAACCCTAGGTGGCATGGTGTCATGACTGTGGAGTTCAGGAGATCTACATGTGGACAATGATCAAGATGCTTCACCACACCATGGTGTATGGATTGGAGGGTCTAAATGAGACAACACCAGATATTATATTAATAAAAAATCTTATTGTTTATTTTTATTCATTTTTTGGATTCCTAATCATAAAAAAATAACTGTATACAAGATTTTATTCGAAAATATAATAGTTTTATTTAACAATGTTTTTTTCTTTTAACCATAAGGCTTTATTTGAAATACAATTTTTAAATTTTTTAAATTTCAATTGTTTAATATGTAATTAATTTTTTATATTAGAAAAAAAATTATTAATTTTTTTTGTAATTAAATTGGATATATTGATTTTTATATTAAATTTCGAAAAATGACATTTTTTAAAAAAGTATTTATTTTGATCATTAAATAATGTAATTTAAAATTAAAATTATGTTATTAGTGTTTTTAAAGTAAATAATGTAAAATTTTATTAAAAAATATAAATAATTCCATAGGAATAAAATTATATATGATTTATTTATAAGTTCATTTCTATGCTTGAAAATACTATTTTTTGAAAACTGTTTTTCATTGAATTTTGTGGAAACACATTTAATGTATCTTATGCTATTTATTGAAAGTTATGCTGAAAAAAGTTAATAATATTTAGAATTTTTTCATTCATATTTATTAATTTAAATAATTTCATTAATAAAAATTATAAATAAGAACAGTGGTTAAAATTTGTCACTGCTGTAAAGGGTGAATCATGTTAATTAATGAAAAAATAACTGATATGGACATAAAATCTTATATTAATTTTTAAGAGTTTATTTTATTTAATTCCTTATTAATTTATTTCCAAAATATGATATTCATTTATCCAAATGACCATGATGAAGATATTTATATTCTTTAAATCTTTATAAAAATTAATAGTGTGTTACTCCCCTCATGTATTAAAGGGGAACTCATATCCTCCCTTACTCCCATGTTTTAAGAAATACAGTTCCTAAAATTCCAAAAGAAATCTCTATAAAACATATCTAACCACATCTTATGGGTTTTAATATTCCCCAAAGATAATTCATATAAGGAATATGGTGAAATCCAATGGGGGTATTCAAGGAGGTGGAATAAGTCATAACTAACATGTGTGAACACTATTTCTTGCTATACATAATTTAGATATGTTCTTACCACTATAAAATAAGGAAATTATTATCATATATATAATTAAATGTTACTTTATTATTGGAAGAATTCATTTTTATCTATTTTCCATCCCATGGAAAATGGAAAAAACTCATGTGGGTTTGTGTGGTCTACCTCATCTACAAATTGATGTGCTTCATTTTTTATCACTACATCAGTAGATTGGTTATAAAGATGAGATATATGAATATATATCATTTTTATGAAATTATTATTATTATTATTTAAATATAATATATTACATAACTTCTTAATATTCTAATCTATTTGAAATTGATAACGTCGCTCGTGTGTTGATGAGGAATACCACCTAAATAAAGCAATGTGATTCATTATTCATCTATATATTTCAAGGTTGTTCATAAGGATAAAACTAATGGATAAATATGAATATTATAAAACATTAATTATTCTATAAAATTAAAATATTATCTATTTTCCCCCATTATAAAAATGAAAATGCCATTCATGTATATATATATCCTATTATCTCCATCAAATGTTGTCGTTCATTTTTCAGGACTGACACACATGGTTTTTTAAAGCTATATAATATATAAATATTATAATTATAAATTTTTTAGTATTATACAGTTAATGGATCTATAAGGACATTGTCTATGGCCAAAAAACCAATTCTATTTTGAGGTTATAAACCAAATAACCCTGAAACGTCCAATGTGAAATTAGCCATTATAGTAAATAAACTAGTTATGGTACTAAATTAATAATAATGAAAAATAATAATGAAATTAATATTATAAAAATTATAAAAAATTATTAAAATATAATAACAATGTAATTAATTATTTATAAAATGTTTAATTCTAAACGTTACTTAATATAAATGATTTTTTTAAAAGTTTTGTTAAAATGTTTTACTTCGATATATATTCATCTATATATGGTTTTAAACATTTCAAGAATGATATAAATCATGTTTCAAATATTGATACAAATAATTTTATTTTTTTTACTTTCTCTACTATGGATTAAGAAGGTATATTTTTAATATTTTTCATTTGTTTTATTTATGATTTTTAAAAGAATTATAAAAAAGAAATTTTTTAGCATATATAGATTAAATAAATGTCCCCTCTATTATATCAGCTTTTCATTTTCGAGATTCATTTACATGTTTCAACGTCTATTTTCATAGATATTTTTTACCTCAGTATTATGTAATTTTTTAGTTTTATTTTTTTTCTATCTAAAAAAGAATAATTTTATCATCATTATGTGATAATTGAAGGAATTTTTTCTTATCAGACTAAATACCAATTTAAATGAGTTTTATGAATAATGTGAAATGAATATTCATGTTATCTATTTTATTATTATTTAAGATTTTATATGATTAATGGGTGACACCAATATATTTGTATTGATGATAGATCCTGATATATAACTCCATTATATAGGGTAATGTTATAGAAATTACTGTTGATGGGTTACTGCTACTATATTATTTAATTTACTTTTCTGGTGATTCTAGTTTAAGGGTTTCTTACATGTGAATATAGTAATCATTTCCCAATATTCATAAATGAAATCTAGGTAAATATTTATAAAGGAAATCATTTTATTTCAAAATTTATGAAAATGATAATATATTTTAAAGTAAATATTATAACCTTTTTTAATAAAAATGAATGTATTTGTTATAGGAATGGGGTACATGTGACGTTTTTATTTCCATGAAACCCCTTGTTTTTTATTTCATTATAGAATACAATATAAAATTATTCTGGAAAGAAAATATAAAATTATTTTATTTTCATGAATAACTAAACATATATTCTGGGTAAAATTATTTAGTGTGAATAAAGTAATCTTTCTTATATATTTATCCGGTGTACAAATGTTTAAACGATTTTATTTAATTTTATGTCACATACTAATTTTTTTCTCATCGATTGTTTTGTAATGATTTTCCATATGGTAGAATTATGATTAGAAACATTAATAAATATTGAGTTCCTTAAATGGGAGTTATCATTTGTTAAACAATTATGTAATTTTTAAAATCATGTTTTGTTGGATAACTTACTATGCATGGAAGTGTTCAACTAATTATGTATATTTTTCAATAATATACTAAAACAGTATGCCAAAAAGAACATAGATATTTATGATAGAGAAAATATAAAAATAAATCACATATTTATGTTTTAAAGAAGGTTCTTTTCATTAATGTTTTTATCAGAAGATGGGCTTTAAAAAATATTTATTTTAGAAAAATTTAAAAGTAAAACATAAATAGAATTTAATATATGGCTATATTATTATTGGATATCTATGGAATATTTCCATGGGGATTCATCTATTCTGTGTCTATTTAGAATGGTTTTTTATGGAGTACATGATATATAAGGTAAAAATACATCAGGATGATAATATACCTCCAATCCAAAAAACTAGAATGGTTGGAAAAAATCATTTTATGGAAGTGAAACCTCATTTGTGGTAGTATATAAATAATGACACTGAAGAAAGATAGAAACTGAATTATTCTCATTGTAACATGTCTATATTATGGTATTTTTTGAAAAAGAACCCTCAATCTTTTGGTTTATCCTAAGGCCTAGTGAATGATGAAGGTTTGACTAATTTATTAGATGCGATTTTTTATGTTATATGATGTTTAGAAATTTAAAAGGAAGGAATTTATACTCATTTTTTGGTAAAGCTGATCAATGATAGTCATTTGATAGAAAACTAATGAAAACGGTGAAATTGATTCTATGTAATGGATAATATTTAATCTTATCTTCATGAAAATGATTCTTCCTAAGGATATTAAATTTAGAATTAAAATAAAATTGATTGTGTTTTTTAAAAAAATAACACTATTTACACTTACATAAGTGATTTTACTATTTTTCAATAATACATAGAATTTAATTGTTTACCAAAATAGTAAAATAAATTTACAATAAATTGTGTTGAGGAAATATTTACAAAGGGATCTAGAAACTCATGAGTTAAGATGTTATAAAAAAATTGGGTAGTATATATGGAATGTCCAGATCACGATTTTTGACTTTTAAAAAAAATAACGATAAGAAATTATACATGTTTTCGGAAACAATAAAAAATTAAATGATTAAAAATGGAGGTATGAAAATTCCATTACCCTATTTTTATATGTGAGGAATTAAGTATTATAGATAATTTAATATGAGATATAGGAAGTTTACTAATTAATAAATCCTGAGCACATATAGTGTGACTAAAATAAAAGAAAAATAAAAATGGTGTGACTGGTAATGATAATAGGTATGGAAATATTTTTATTTCATTGAGTAGGGACATTAAAATTATCTACAAAAAATGTCAGTTAGTTAAGGTGGGAGTCATCATGATTGGAAATAGAGGCATAGAGGAGTCTATTTATACTTCTATGATAGATGTGACATCCTCAAATAAAGTGTGGATAATTATATTAAATGTTAATTCAGAATATTTTACAGTATTATTTTTTTCTATATATTAGAATTATTTTATATTTACGATATTTTCATATAAAATGGAAATAAAATATAAATTAATAATGTTATATCTCTTCTAAAAACTTCATTGGGGTAGTATAATGGCAATAAGAATTTAACAATTTCTTCATGTTATAACTTATGGATTGATTTTTCATAAAAAATTATTTTTAAAACCCATTGAATTGTTTTATGATATTCTAGGAGTTTATTTGATTTCTACTTATTATTCCATGATTGATTACCAATGAAATGAATTGATATTAAATTTTTATTTTAAATTTTAATTCATATAAAATAATGACTTCTTACCTTTGATAACATATCATGAAGATAAAAAACTAATTAAATAAGGATCTTAAATTTATCTATCACTAATTGTTGAATGTAAATGAAATATTTAAATTAGTAATATTCTAGTACTAAATGAAATTTTTGATGAATTATGTATTATTTGTTTTTTTTCTTGAATGGAAGGTCAAATTAATTATTGAAATAGTTCATGATGCTAATAAATTTCAAATACTACTTTTTTAATTGATTCAGTTGAGTTGGTAGAATTGAAAATAGTAGTTACCGTTGTTACATGATTTGTGTTTCATTATCCCTAGATGTTATCTTTAGGGTACTCATATTCTAATTGGTAGATACTTTTTATTGATTATAGAGAAATCAATAACATCACTATTAAGGAAATTATTTATTTCCTTATATTGATGAATTTTTTGATTTGATATTGGGAGTATTAAATTTCTATATGATTTAGCTCATGGAAGTGTATACCCAGAAATGTTTAATGTGGAAATCATTCTGTGGATGAAATTCCTTATTAGGTAAGGTGTTTATGATTTTATGGTTATAAAGTTCGGGTGAAAACAATCAGTCGTGGTATCTAGAAATCAAATGAATAGAGTGTTCCATGAGTATATGCATATATTTGTGGTTTTCTTTGTCAAATATACTATTGTATAATCTAAAATCAAGGAAGATCATGGTAAGAATGTAGGGATTGTTTTCTATACAAAAGAAAACAAATTAATTAGTATGTGAAATTTACAGACTATGAATTTAAGATACAATAAATTTATTTTGTTATCAATATTGTTTTTAATTATTTAATAATGGTTTAACCTTATATAAATATAGTTTTAGAACTCGAATGGATAATGAAGGGATACAGTGTGGGGGGGGGGGGGTGAATTAATGTTCACAATGTTTTACCAGATTTTATGTCTTTTAAATTAACCCCACATACTCTGAAATCTCTTACCTAGTTAAGGGGAATGGATTTCATGTGTGATATCGAAAATTACATAGTCATGTAATATATATAATGAAATAGAAAACAAAACAAAATTATTTTTAAATGTTTTGGTAAGAAAACCTACTCTTTATCAGGATCATCATGTAGTTGATTCATATATTCTTTTATCACTATAATTTTCAGTGATTTCAAATACGTGTAGTTTCTATATAGTGTTCAAGTAGGGAATAAACAGTTTTCATATTCTAGTGGTGCAATATATATTGGATTCACCTTTCATCAGTGGTTTTATTTATATTAGCAACACCATTTATTCAAATATATTAAACAAACAAATTTAACATGATCTTGTCTACTGCAATAGATAACCTTACATCAACATAATAAACATTTCATTGACTGATGTTCTTCGACTTCCAACACCACCAAAAAAAATTTATATTATTTCATAAGCACTTTTCTAGAAAATTAGGATAGAAACAATGTTCAAAACACAGAAAATAATCAAACCTCTTAAGAAAGTATAAATCCATTCCCAGACAATTTAATGAAATTAGAATTTTTAACCTTAATAAGTCTCCATTCAATGGAGGTAACCTCCATTTTTGGATTGTCTTTAATGAGATCCTTGATGTGAGATGCCATTTTGTCAAAAAGTATACACATTCTCCTCCAATATTTTATTGACCTCATTGAATCCATGGGTAAATATCTTGTTCTGTTTTACAATCCACAAGGCTTGTTATTTGTTTAAATCAACTCTAAGCGGTCTTTCAAACATTCTGTGTGCATCCTCTTTTGATATCTTGATCAGGAATGAATCCTCTAACACTTCTTCATTCGAGTACATGAGAAGCTCCTCGGTGTTGTCATATTCAAAAACCTCCTTATCACTATTCACTAAACCAAGGGATGATGGTTCCTATGCTCGTGTAATAGACGCCTCATCATCTCCTGGCTCCACATGTATAATGGACTCCTTGCACTTATTCTTTAGTTTTTCAACAGCCGCTTTCAAACTCACTTGGGGGGTTTACCTTTTCTTGCGGACATAGTAATAGGAGGGCTTTGTAGATTAGTGTATTCATTTAGTCTTCGTGGCCTCCACATGAGATGAATTAATCCATCTGAATCCAATAGGGTGTTCTTTCCTTTCATTGGAGAGGATTGAAGGAACTCTTCCGCGAGCTCCGATTCATTGGGCTCCGAGGACCATGATTTAGTGGCAGAATCTATGTCCACACCTATTTCATCTATCCTACCTCGAGGAAGATTATAATCTTCAACCCATCATCCTTAACAACCCCTTATTCAGATGGGGGAGGTTGACCTTCTCCAAGCACCGCAAAATAGTTCTGAGAGCCATTATAAACAATTCCATCTTTACTAATAATAGCTTAAGAGTGGGGCTTGCTGCCCTCACATATAGCCGGTCCTTCAGGAGCCCATATTAGGCTTGACCTATGCACATGTCTCCATCCATCTTCCCGTCCCACTAAAAACCCATGTCGTGCATGTTCTTGACAATTTACACTGGAAGATCCATCCTTACCTATTTTCTTTATCGTGACCTCTTGAGAATTATTACACTCGTATCTCACAACATCTTGAAATGAACTATATTTTCGTGAGCTACTTCTTGGAACCACTCACACCCCTTGTCCTCCCCTAAACCACCTTGGAAATGTCTTAACACTAATCGACTTACGTGCAGATCATCACCCACTGGTAGAGGAATCTAATGATAATTACCAATCTCCTTCCCACTGAAATACTCCATGAGCATTGATCTAGTCACATTAAAGCAATTCAAAACCGGCATAGCTAGATCTCTACAATGACATTTCTGGGAAGAGTGACTTTGGAGGAAGCAGGTGGAAGAGTAATGGGTCCACGACTCATAACCAACCAGCTTTTTGAGTCTATATTATCCTTCAATGTCAATCCAAACAAATTCCAAAGGAGGTTTAGAAATTTTAAACTCAACACAAATACAGGGTTCAATGGGATGGGTGACTGATTTTTTCCTAGTATCTGCAACTAATAAACAACCACCAAGACTTCCTAGCATATGAAATATAGAAGGTTTTTGGAAGGAGAAGGGAAAACCAGGAAGATGTACCCAAATTCATGTTGTCTCTGGGTCTCGTTTCAAATGCATATTAAAGGACCAGTTAATGAGGAAGAAACAAAAGTTGTTGACTAAGCACGAGCCACTGGACCACACGATGGTCAGATCTTCATCAGAGGAAAAAACAGATCCTCATTTGACGCGAGTCGAGTATGCCAACCACCGCACAATGATGACTCCCCCATTGAGAGTTGACGAATTTGTTGACAACATTCACTGAAGGCCTTCACTGACTAAAGCGAGCAACCAAGGTAAGGTTATGTAGGGAAGAAGCATCAAAAAGCTCCATGAGTGAAATCGAAAGTGAAGGGGATCCGATAGAAAATCTGGAAACTTTGGGGGCTTGCACAATACTGGGGAAAATGGGGAGAAATCCCAGATTGGTGAAGGGAGAAAAGTCGAGGGAAGAGTCAATGAGAGAGTTTGGGAAAATTCCATTGCCACCCTCCCCTTCAAGAAGGTGAGGGGCCGAAGAAACGGACAGTGCCGGCGGAACCATAGTGGGTCCAAAGGAAGACAGAGAGAAACATCAGGATCCCCCATTCCTAAACTTCCACAGAATCAATTTTTTTATGAAAACAATCCATATACTCTTTTATATAGGCAATATACTACTAAAAATATATATCAATACCTTTTAGAAATATGAAATTAGGAATATTTCAACACACTAAAAACTTTATTATTCCTCGCATTATCACGTGCTCGAGTATATTCTCTTTCAGTAAATAAAGTTCCCAGACTCAATGTTATGTGTTCAAATGGTGAATACAAATTCATCAAAAAAATTATACGTAAGATTGATTTTTCACAATATCACCTTGGTCTATCTTATGGAATTATTTAACACTATCAACTTGGATATTAGCACTTCTAATATTCTCCCCATCTTCAATATTATAAATTATTTAAGAATTTGTGAAGATTTAACATAACCATTAATCATTAAAATTTATTTTTTGAGCTTTATCAAATCGGATAATCTTAAATATATCAAAAAACATTAAGTATTGTTCATAAAATTTCTTTTCCTATTAATTGATGTTAATAAATATTGTTAAGAGGGGTGTATAAATTTCATGTGTTCCCTGAGTCACATTTAGGTTCTTCATTTCTTCATGAAAGGGTATCATTCCCTATCACTGACTCCTTCACATGATAATTTATACTTTACATGAACTGTTTCCCATTAAAAAAATTACCATTATGTAGGTTCTTGGTTATACCAAAATAATATTCGTAGATTCCTTCAAATGATAGGATTGGTATCCATGAGTTTATTCTATGCATTTTGAGGTGTGTCTATAATACATTCTACCTTCATTCATAATGCTTTCACATAATCCTAGGTTGATTCAGATCTATAATTCACATTATAAGAGTTCTCTACAAGTTTAGCTTTCAATATATTCAGGAGACCTATATTTATTTTATATTGTATCGTTGCATGAAAATTGAAATGTACATGGTTGTCTCCTCAATTATTTTCAAGAGATAGAAAGTACTATACATTGTATTTTCTTTAGTCCATTCATGTAAAAAGATTATTCAAGTTGAAACATTTCATTTAATTCACTATTTCGATATGAAAACAAGTGTGGGTGATCATTTTTGTGTGAAGATATTATTTTGGACTACTTCACTTTCATATGACTATCATGGTTTATGAGACAAAACCAATCTTGATAGAATCACATAGACTTCATCTTCCCTTCATAAAAATGTTTCATGTGAGAGCTATATTTCTAGAGCTCTGATGATGTAACATTGGGAAGAAAATTAATCTCTCAATCAAGATTTGGATTATACATAGGGGATATACTATATCTCTAATTATTTTTTAGATCATAATGAGGACCCCTTAATCACTCATAAATATCAGTTTATCACATTAATTTTTTAAATGGTCGTATATGGATGATCATTATTTCATTCCGGGAATGATTATAAGATTATGTAGATCACTTATTATTCTTCACATGATCATTTCATTGATAATGTGATGATTATTTTGATGACACAGTTGTAGTCTTGATAAAATGTGTGATTTTATATTGATAATTCAAAATAAATCATGTAATATTATCTTTAAAATATGGATGCGTTTCAGAATCATAGATTCGTTTAGATTATTACGACAACATTATATTTTAAAAAAAAAATGTGATATCTCAGTGTATGTCTTTTGATATTGTGAAAAATTCATGAGATGGTTCATTAATTTTCAATATTTATGAAATGAAATCACAATGTGTTACTAGAAGTTTCAATTTATATACATTCATTTCAATACATCATGGAAATATAATTCATTCAATTCAATGATTTCAAGCACATGATTTTGCGAAATTGTGTTTGTCTCGAGCTATTACGGTGGCCAGTTGTCTTGATCTCATATATAATGTGTATCATCAAGTGAAAAAAGATGACAAGATCTTTTGAATATTGAGGACTATATTGAATATGAAAGTTTTGTTAGACCCAACAGTGTTTTTTAACAGATAAGGGGACACATGATGTATCCATCATTTAAATCTTGGAGAATAATAGGTAGGTGCTTGTTGTCCAACATTGAACTCTGTATGGATTATCCCTACGATTTAAATTCTAAAGTGTTATAATTATTCTGTTGATCTAACTATGGGTTTCATCAACTATTACACATGAACAGACCCACAATCATGACCATGGAATTATATGCTTCAAAAATACAATATTCATGACTACGGGTGCACAAACTCTTAGACTTACACATGGGCCCCCAACTTATAATAGGTGTTATGTCTCTTACCTCCCATATTCTTGACAAGTGAAGCTTCTTATGGTTGTGGTTGACCTCCGAGTCAAACATGTTCCCTTGTTTGTGTGGCCTAGTATATTTTTGGGTTGGGCCATATCATTAATTTGAGGATAACATATATATATTAAAATGACTTCTTTATTAAATATGCAAAGACAAAATGTTATCAATTCTTTCACTCTACTCAAATTTATTCATTATGGAAAATATGAATTTCGTAGTGTATGAGATTCCTTACCATTATATACATTTTTGTTTAAATATTTTACTACAGACAACCAATTTTTATTCATTTAAGATCAATTTAAAACAATATTATTATTTCATTTGTAGAATTTTCCAAGTGTGACATCCGATTTCATTAGATAAATCTATAAAAACTCTCTATGAATAATAATCAATCATACTTCTATAATATTTCTGAAAGTATTTATAACATTATCATTCAATGATTGTTCAAAAATCATATAGGACTTCATCATACATTAAATTTTCATTCCATATAATATATTGATAACAATTAAAAAGATAATGATCAAACATTAACATGGTATTTCAATCCCCCACATTATCATTGTTTTCAATAACCATTCCCTTCAAGTAAATTTCCATTCTTCCCTTATTGAAAAATAATGAAAAGTATCATTTACGCTATTTTTTCCATCATGTAATTATGAAATTTCATCTTTTTTTACTTGTAGTATGATACCACCTAGTTCCATTAGAAAAAATTAATTCAGTTGGTATACACGTGAAAACCCTATATAAAAAACAAGAGTGATAAATCAACGGTTGTCTCTGATGTTTATTAAGAACTATTCTTATGATATAACCCTTATAATTATCTATCTAAAGGGTGGGTTGAATGAAATATATTTAACATGAAATATATTCTCCAACACACTTTAGTAAATAAAATTAGATATTTTATGTGTATTAATATTTTACGTTCCCTTTCAATGAGATTACACATCAACCAACAATACCCTAGATATACATATTTAACACAATAAATACAATGGGATAAGGTGTAACTGGGTTTCCTTAATTTTTAATTTATTTTGAGATTACATAAATTTTAATATATTCATGTAATAAGAAATGATAAAATCTCTTTTATGAACTCCCATTCAAGGGGTGAACTCCCTTCTATTTAATCTGGGGGGAAATTTTATCAAATGGAACTCGATATGCTCAAAGTAATGATGCGACATTGTGGAATAATTAATTTATTTTTCAGATATTGAAAACTCATTAAAACATGTTTCCATCCATTGGGTCATTAATTTCATATGTTTAGAATGAAATTCCACTTCAACTCAACATAATGTAAAACAAATACAACCCATGAATATGTTAACAATATAGAGAACTTGTGATTTCTTAACATGTGAAATGGGGACGATAATTTCCTCTAAACGTAAATACTTTTTTCCGTGTATCTCTAATGATTATGAAATTATTCATGAATTTTTATCATTTATATTTCTTATTTTGGGATTTTTTGATATCATGGGCACTTTAATTCCACTCACTTTCATATTATGTTGATTATTTATCATCACTTATTCCAATAGATTAGTAAAATCACCTTATGATTGTTTTTCTATCATCAATATATCCATTTCAGTTAGTATAAATGTTCTGAAATTGTTTCCATTATGTTCTATCTACATTAACCATGAACTCATTATTTGGAGACACATGGGGAAAATATATCTTGATATATTAATTCATCATTTTGAATAAACTGATTTTATTTTACCATTTGTGTAGCTTGTTCATCATCCTCATCTTTTTTACATTTCTCTCCCTCCTTTAATTTTCACATAAAAATTGATAATGAGATCTTTTATAACTATTATATTTTCAATATCCGCATGGAATAATCAACGTTTGGGTGTTACATTTCTTGGGAAACATACCATTGTCCTCTTCAGGATTGTCTTCAATCAATTCTATATTTTTCCTCCCATAAATTTATTATCACATTGGTTTCATCTGATTTTTATTCATATCCATGGACATTCTATAGTGTTCTATAGTATGACCTACATTTATATAGTATAATTGTAACACCCCAAGATTTTATGAAAAATATTCTTTTAAATTTCATAAATGTCTTGTGTTGTACGCTACACCAAAAAGAGCTTGCACAACACGCATCCCTGACTTGGTTTTCATTACACGCAATCACGACCTTCCACGACATCGTGTTTTGTACGCAATACTGGGTTTCGATAAACAAAGATATGTTATATAAACTAGCCATTATGAATAGTAATACCCATTTTTTTAAAATTTTATAAATTTTATCTTTTAAAATGGACTTCATTTTTGGATTCGGAATATCGAAATTAGCCTAGGGTGAAATTTTGGTATTTTTCTGAAAACATTCAATTTTTATGAATAGTGAAAACACTGGGTTACTATTCAAAAAATGACTTTTTATTTAAATATTTATTTATTTTATTTAAATTTATTTTAGGTCAAAATTGATACATACTACCTATATAGGTTTAAATTAATTCATTGGAGTCATTTTTTATTAATTTTAGATATATAAAAATTTTATTGAACTTTTCACCGTCTTTTACCCAGCTCCTAGGAGAATTTGCAAATTCACATAAAACTTAATTTTACCGCTTCTGTGAGTGGAATTTCGAAAATCTGAGAGACACGGTTAATATTGAAGACTAAAATGTGGTTCAATGAGATGAAAATAATTTTGGGTGAATAGTAACTTTTTACATTTTTTACCACGGTTAAAAGTAAATAGGGTAATTAAGAGTAAAAATGATATTATTATTACCCTAACACATTTCCTAATTCTATTGGATAAGTTCTATTCGACCAAAAACAACCTTAGGAATAACATATGACCATTTAGACCCACTTGAATTTGATTAGGACATTTATTATTAATTTATTTAAAGAAGGGTTAAAATAGTTAAAATCAATGTTTAATAACTAAATCATTTTTAATATATGGAAATACATAGGATAAATTCGACTATAAATATTCATTATAAATATAAAAATATTTACTACACAATGGAATTTTATTTATAATTTTTAGACATTAAATAATTTAATATATTTATGACACAATGATGACACAGTAATTATCTTATTAATGAAATATTGAAATAATTAATGTTATAAATACCCAGATAAATGTAATTTGAGACTTTGTATTAATTCCACTAATTTTCTAGGTTAATATTACTTGTTAATATTGATTTAGTTAACTTTTTTTAAACTCATCATTCTATTATGATTTTTCACTAAAATCAGTTCCCAAATAGTGTCAAAATTGACATAAAATAGTTTTTTAAAAAATATATTATATTATTAATTGTTATTTTATTCATAAAAATATAAGGATCTCCCAAATGAATTATATAAGGTTATATATATTAATAATAAACAACTTGGGGTTCTTCTGTCTTGATATAGTAAATTTAGTAACCTTATAGTGTAAGAAAACAAGAAGACATGGTAAAAGAAAATTTATTTAACTTAAAGTTAAATCTAAATGATAAGGTTAAAATAGAAACCTAAACTTGTCTAAATTATATTGGATGATATTATTTCGACCAATCCCCACATTAGCTTTTAAATAACTAAATTTGGTTCTATTAAAAACCGAATCTGACTTTATAAAAAAATAATATTTTTTGTTATTCCAAAGGTGCCCCTCTCCTCCCTTATAAAAGGGCACCTCCTCCCTCTCTTCCTCACACCACTTTGAGCCTTCAAGCTCGGCCAAACCCTTCCAATTTCACTTCTCCAATTCCCTAGAAAAATCATAGAGGTTCTGGTCTTCTTCAATGACCAATCCTAGTGCCCTAAGAGGAGGTTTCAAAAAGGCGTGTCGAAAGAAGAGGTAAAATCCGTTACCGATTATTTCAACTTTATTTCTTCTTATACTTCTACTTCTTTTGTTGTTTCATTAGAAAGTAATAACATCAGTATCACTCATATACTGATATGTTATTATAAGTATGAAACAACCTTATTTCACCATCTATCCATCCTACGGAAAATGAAATCACCGCGCGTGCGTACGTACGGAATACCGTCTCCACGCCATGGAGTAATCTATTTTCCACCACCACCTTACTTGGATGGGTATAATGGTGTAAATAATAACTATATATGATTATTGTAAAGTGATATTTATTCTGAAGTTGTATACATACACTCCAATTCATTTCCAGGATCATGGGAATGGTATCATCACTCATGCGTACGTACAGACTACCGTCTCCACAACGCGATGAGATTCATTCTCCATGTTAACCATTCATGAATGATTATTAAGTATTTATAATGAATAATAATGAAACATAAGACATAATAATTATACTGTATTTATGTATATATATATGTATTTCATCTACTTAATTCCATTCAATTTGACAAGGAAATGAAAACAACGTTCATGCGTACGTACGGCCTACCGTCTCCATGAACGGTGTATTTCATTCCATTTATCGATCAATCATATATATATGTATATAATGAATATATATATTACATATAAACCATGTTTTACATTCTGGAATTAATTAAATCAGGATATAAGTAATAATATTAAGAACAAAAAGTCGAAACACGTACAATAAATGAAACCATTTTACCCAAGTCACGACTTTTACATCGAATTATAAAAGAACGGGTAATATAAAGTCATAAGTAAAATATATATGATATCATAACAATGAATATGATTATTTATTAAGTCATTAACATTATTTAAATCATTATACAGGAGGATCAGATACATACGAGGCATATCAAATATAAGGAAAAGGAAAATCTCACAATCTCATTTTTATCCGAGATTGTTTATTCGTAAGTATTCACCAGGGTTATATCTATCATCCATGTCCCTATTTTCTAAAAATGGTTTCATGTATGTTTAAATTACTTTTTACCAATTCTTGACTTTTACTACATGGTATGTAAGGATTATATCATTTGTTTATGTTACGAGGTACTTTTTTTTGACTTTTTCGGCAAAAGTATGAGAAGAATGTTTTTTTAACTTATACGGAACGAATGGATTTTTACGGTATCATAATGCCTCATTTGCATAAAGCATACTCTACAATATTTTATGACTATTTTCAACAAAATACTTTTATTTTAAAATTCCATGGAATTTTGTGAAAGAAAAATGATTTTGAAGAAGAAAGGATATTTTCCTCAATAATTCATTTCAAGTGTTTTATCAAAACCATTTTACATATAAGATGAAATTATTCCATATGTGAATGTTTCAACTATAAATTATCTATTATTTACATGGTTTCACTTATTTTATGATGAAATTATATCCATTTGTTTTATATGAATTATGTTATGATGGTATCATGTTTTTGAAACCCATTTTATTCTTTCGGTTATGATGAATGTTTTAATTTTATTTTGTTGCACAAGTAAGAATGATTTCATTATGAGATGGGTGGGACCTATATCTCCCTCCAATTCATTGGGTAAAGATTTATATCTCATGAGATAGAAATTTTTGGAATGGTAAGTTAATCTGGTTCATTGTTACAGTACTGGAACAAGGAGTGAACTCGATTCAGAATGGGACTTTGTCCACTAAGATGGTCTTGGCAACAATGCCTTGACTACTATGGAAATCATAACATGTGCTTAATGGATGACAAAATTACATGTTCTATTACCATGATAGTTTATCATGAATAATGTTCCTTTATGATATATTCCTTGTGTTTTTCCAAGATTTATGTCGTTGCTCATGATTTTGATGTTTAGATTTCATGTTCATGTTTTTGTATTCAAATGTTTATGGATTGTTTAATGTTCTCTATGTTTACCCTTACTGGGCATTTGAGATCACCCATTTTATGTTTTCTTTTCCCCATGATATAAATAAATGTTTTATGTAAGAAAAGGAAGGGGAAGATATTTATGGGAGATGTTGAAGATCTTTCACCATGATTAGAAGATTATATTCCGAGTTTCCAAAGACACTACACTATTACACTCCTTATGTGTATGTTTTTGTTATGTACTAAGTATTCCAAAAAAGTAATGTAATGTCCATGTACATCAAGTTTTGGGTCTCTACAGTTGGTATCAGAGGAATGGTTTAGCCAACCTTTGGAAACTAGGATGCGAGAACTTTAGTGAGATCACTAGAGATATTTCTAAGGTATGTCTAAGGATGTCCCTAATGTTAAGTATAAGTATAGGTTATAGTCCTAGAATTACGGAAACGATTTTAGAATTAAACCTAAGACGTTAGATGTTGAAGGTACTCCCGCATTATTATGTTGTTTTCCCTAGCATGATTTTCCCTCGCACACTATTCTTTTTGGGTTTTAGACGATGTCTGGATCCCGAAGGAACCATGTTGATCAATGAAATGGACAATGCAATGATTGTCCTCCTGAACAAACAAATGTTATAGGAGATGGAGTGAAAAAGCTTATTTCTATACTTACACAAGCTATGAATCATTCTGTACTTCCAAATGAGCAAAGAAGGGAACAATATTCTTTTAAGTCCTTCATGAGACAACGTCCACATTCTTTCAGAGGGTCTTCTGACCCACTTGTTGCTGAACAATGGATCAGTACCACTGAAAAGATATTTTTAGTTCTTCAAATTTCAGAACATGATAAATTTATCTTAGCAGTATATTGTTTGGAAGGTGAAGCTGATCAATGGTGGAATCTTATAAAGAATATGAGGCCAAGAGATGAAATCGAGTCCCCAGAATGGGACGAGTTCAAGAAATTATTTTTTAGTAAGTACTTCCATCGTATTATTCGAACAAATATGGAGAAGGAGTTTCTTGAACTTAAGTAAACAGATGATGAATCTGTTGGTATATACAAAGCGAATTTTACAAGGCTTGGAAGGTATGCATCTAGCTTTATTATCCAACCTGAAAGTAATGTTGATCGATTCTTCAGTGGCTTAAAACCAAGTCTTCGAAGGGCATTAGATATAAGAGACTTCAGTAGCTATGAAGAAATTGTGTGTTGTGCTATCAAGGTAGAAATGGAAGTTGGTGTTACATATCCATCTCATGGTTTTGACAAGAAAATAAAGATGGAGTTCAAGTGGAAATCTCAGAATAATGGTGAAAAGAAGATGAATGTTTCTTTATGCTCAAAGTGTGGAAAGAAGCACAGTGGATATTGTATTAAAGGGACTAGAAAATGTTTTATGTGTGTAAAAGAAGGTCATCGAGTAGCTGAGTGTCGAAGTAATGGAAAAGGGTGACTAATGATAAACAAAAGACTGCAGAGAATGCACCACCAACACTTCAATGATTCAAGTGCAAGGAAATGGGGCATTATGCTAATCAATGCCCTAATCCAAAGGTTAATGATGATCAACGTGAGCAACCTCTTAAGGTAAAGGATAAAGGGAAGTCACATGCAATCACTATTTCTGATGTTGAGTATGACAATGATGTTATGTAATGATTAAGTGTTTATGTAATGGGATTTAAAAATAGTATCATGGAATCTCATTAATAGTATCGTGGAATTTTGAAATATCTGTGTATCCGTCCATTGTGGTTTTCTATAATAATATGGTACTGGTAACCATGAAATGTGATTCAAATATTTTGGAAAGTAGATGATATGCACACAATGAAGGGATATGAAGAAAATAAATTGGTTGATAGTATTAATGAGATCATGATTTTTATAAGGACTAAGTGATATCATGGTTTAAGTATATAGAATTTTTGGATTTTGGTATGTGGAAAGAGTTAACATTTGATAGCACTCATGTTTTCACTAAGGTTCAACGGGTATTCATTTTTCAAGAGAATTCATTATTAAGGCCTTATAATGTTTGGAATGTGACCAACAAGACATATCTTATGATATATGGGGATCAACGATGGTATTAACATGCTAGTTATATGATCTTTCCGGTAATCATTTTCATTATAATATGATATTGGACAGCAGTATTTTGGATTAGCCTAAAGATTGTAATATATTATGTAGGACATTAGTTAGTATTGTTTAAGGTTAGAAATTTTTCGATAGTATTGAGGGAAAGTTATAATAATGTGGTTTTAGAAAAAGGACAACCTGTAGGACGGGCGACAACCGGTCACGTCGGACAAGGCTGTGGGAATCGAACCCACAACTGAAGTGCGGCAAGCCTTTATCGCCTACCACTGGCCTACAGGAAGTCCTTGTTTAGTAGAAACCAGTTTTATTATATTATGTAGTATGATATAAGAAGTATAAGTACATTTTGGAAACCATATATGAATAATCTCACTATAGATGGACTTATGTATTTTTGATAACTTTTCCTAACCTTTTGTTTGAGATAGATTGAATGACCCATCATTCTATCACATTATCTGCTAACACTTCACGAATGACAAATTCAACATCATTTCTCTAAGAGATGAAGTGGAAATTGTCCATGGAACGACCAACGATGAGACTATACCAAAATCAAGAAAGTATTTCTTCTAACTCCAATTTCTTCAACTTCAGGGAAATGATCATGAAAACCAAAAATGTTGTCCCAATGACCTTATATCTGATGAATCTGATGGTACCTTAGATCATCAAAAATCTATTTTTTTGTGATTGCTGGCTTTTTTATACCCATGTTCTATACCACTCTCCTTCAGAACATGATGGTTAGATTTCTCTTCCATATCCATATTTTCACCTATGTGGAAACCCAGTGATTAGTTAATTTGGGTAACCGTTACGTTTCATACTATAGTTTTTAAATATTGGTTTTGGTATTACTTTTTATGATGTGTGATTCTATTAAATAAACTTTCTAGTAGTAAACCATTTATAACCCCGACGAATTTTGAGGGAGAAATTCATTTTAAGGGGGGTAGAATGTAACACCTCGAGATTTTATGAAAAATATTCCTTTTAATTTCATTAATGTCTTGTGTTGTATGCTACACCAAAAGGAGATTGCACAACACGCATCCTTGACTTGGCTTGCATTACACGCAATCGCGAACTTCCACGATAGTGTGTGTTGTACACAATACCGAGTGTCGCTAAACAACGATATGTTATATAAACTCGCCGTTATGAATAGTAATACCCATTTTTTTAAAATTTTATAAATCCTATATTTTAAAATGGACTTCATTTTTTGATTCGGAATATCGAAATTATCCTAGGGTGAAATTTTGGTATTTTTCAGAAAACATTCAATTTTTGATGAATAGTGAAAACACTGGGTTACTATTCAAAAACCGACTTTTTATTTAAATAATTATTTATTTTATTTAAATATATTTTAGGTAAAAATTGATACATACTACCTATATAAGTTCAAATTAATTCATTGGAGTCATTTTATAATAATTTTAGATATATTAAAATTTTATTGAACTTTTCACCATCTTTTACTCACCTCCTAGAAGAATTTACAAATTGACTAAAAACATAATTGTACCGCTTCTGTGACTGGAATTTTGAATATCCAAGAGACGCAGTTAATATCAATGACTAAAATGTGGTTCAATGAGATGAAAATAATTTTTGGTGAATAGTAACTTTTAACTTTTTTTTACCACGGTTAAAAGTAAATAGGGTAATTAAGGGTAAAAATGATATTATTATTACCCTAACATGTGTAATAATTCTATTGGATAAGTTAAATTAGACCAAAAACAACCTTAGGAATAAAATATGACCATTTAGGCCCACTTTAATTAGATTAGGACATTTATTATTAATTTATTTAAAGAAGGGTTAAAATAGTTAAAATCAATGTTTAATAACTAAATCATTTTTAATATAGGGTTATACAAAAGATAAATTCGACTATAAATATTAATTAGAAAGATAAAAATATTTACTACAAAATGGTATTTTTTTTATAATTTTTATACATTAAATAATTTAATTTATTTATGACACAATGATGATGCAGTAATTATCTTATTAATGAAATATTGACATAATTAATGTTATAAATACCCAAATAAATGTAATTTGAGACTTTTAATGAATTCCACTAATTCAATAGGTTACTATGACAAGTTAGTATTGATTTAGTTAAAATTTTTAGAAATAATCTTTTTTTTTTGAATTTCACAAATATCAATTACCAAATAGTGTCCAAATTGACATAAAATAGTTTTTAAAACAAATATTATATTATTAATTGTTATTTTATTCCTAAAAATATTAGGTTCGGCCAAATAACTTAAATAAGGTTATATATATCAATAATAAACAAATTGGGGTTCCTTTGGCTTGTTATAGTAAGTTTATTATCCTTATAGTGTAAGAAAACAAGAAGACACGGTAAAAGAAAAATTATTTAACTTAAATTTAAGTCTAAATGATAATGTTAAAATAGAAACCTAAACTTTTATAAACTCTATTGGATTATATTATTTAGACCCATCCCAATTTTAGATTCGAAATAACTCAATTTGGATCTATTAAAAACCGAATATGACTTTATTATAAAATAATATTTTTAGTTATTCCAAAGGTGCCCCTCTCCTCCCTTATAAAAGGGAACCTCCTCCCTCTCTTCCTCACACCACATTGAGCCTTCATGATCGGCCAACCCCTGCCAATTTCTCTTCTCCGCTACCCTAGAAACATCCTAGAGGTTCTGGTATTTTTCAATGACAAATCTTAGTTCACTAAAAGGAGGTTTCAAAAAGGCGTGTTGAAAGAAGAGGTAATATCTGTTACCGATTCTTTCAACTTTATTTCTTCTTCTAATTATTCTTCTTTAGTTTTTTAATTATCAAGTAATAACATAAGTATCACTGATATACTGATATGTTATTATAAGTATCAAACAACCCTATTTCACCATCTATCCATCCTACAGAAAACGAAATCACCGTGCATGCGTACGTACGGAATACCGTATCCACGCCGTGGTGTAATCTATTTTCCACCACCACCTTACTTGGATGGGTATAATGGTGTAAATAATAACTATATATATTTATTTTAAAGTGATATTGATTCTGAAATAGTATAAATACACTCCAATACAATTCCATGATCATGGGAATGGTATCATCGCTCGTGCGTAGATACGGACTACCGTCTCCACGACACGATGAGATTCATTCTCCATGTTAACCATTCATGAGTGATTATAAAGTATATATAATGAATAATAAGGAAACATAGACATAATAATTATACTGGATTTATGTATATATATATGTATTTCATCTACTTAATTCCACTCAATTTGACAAGGAAATGAAAACGGTGTTCATGCGTACGTACGACCTACCGTCTCCATGAATGGTGTATTTCATTCCATTTATCGATCAATCATATATATATCTCTATATAATGAATATATATATTATATATAAATCATTTTTAACATTCTGGAATTAAGTAAATCAGGAAATAAGTAATAATATTAAGAACAACAAGTCGAAACACGTACAATAAATGAAACGATTTTACCCAAGTCGCTGCTTTTACAGTAAATTATAAAATAACGGGTAATATAAAGTCATAATTAAAATGTATATGATATCATAACAATTAATATGATTCTGTAATAAGTCAATAACATTATTTAAATCATTATACAGAGGGTTCAGATACATACGAGGCATATCGGACATAAGGTAAGGGAAAATCTCACAATCTCATTTTTATCCGAGATTGTTTATTCATAAGTATTCACTGGGATTATATCTATCATCCATGTACCTATTTTCTAAAAATGGCTTCATTTATGTTTAATGTCCTTTTTACCCATTTTTTACTTTTACTACACAGTATGTAAGGAATCATTCTTTTGTTTATGTTACGAGGTACTTTTTTGACTTTTCCGGCAAAAGTACGATAAGAATGTTTTTTTAACTTATACAGCATGAATGGATTTTTACGGTTTCATAACACCTCATTTTCATGAAGCTTATTCTACAATATTTTATGACTATTTTCAAAAAAAACTTTTCTTTTAAAATTTCATGGAATTTTGTGAAAAGAAAATTATTTTGAAGAAGAAAGGATATTTTCCTTAAGAATTCATTTCAAGTGTTTTATCAAAACCATTTTCCATATAAGATGATATTATTCCATATGTGAATGTTTCAGTTATATATTATCTATGATTTACATGGTTTCACTTCTCTTCTAATGAAACTATATCCATTTGGTTTATATGAATTATGTTATGATGGGATGATGTTTTTGAAACCCATTTTATTCTTTGGGTTATGATGAATGTTTTATGTTTATTTTGTGGCACAAGTAAGAATGATTTAATTATGAGATTGGTAGGACCAATATCTCCCTCCAATGCATTGGGTAAAGATTTATATCTCATGATATATACATGACTGGAATGGTAAGTTAATCTGGTTCAGTGTTACATGACTAGAATGAGGAGTGAACGAGATTCAGAATGGGACTTTGTCCACTAAGATGGTCTCGGCAGCAATGCATTGGCTACTATGGAAATCATAACATGTGCTTAATGGATGCCACAATTACATGTTTTATTACCAAGCTAGTTTATCATGACTAATGTTCCTTTATGATCTATGCCTTGTGTACTTCCATGATTTATGTCGTTGCTCATGATTTTGATGTTTAGATTTTATGTTCAAGTTTTTGCATTCAAATTTTTATGGATTGTTTTATGTTCTCCTTGTTTACCCTTACTGGGAATTTAAGCTCACCCCTTTTATGTTTTCTTTTCCCCAGGATATAAAGAATGGTTTTAGGTAAGAACAAGAAGGGGAAGATCTTTATGGGAGATTTTGAAGATCATTCACCATGATTAGAAGATTATATTCCTAGTTTCCAAAGACACTAAACTATTATCGTCCTTGTGTGTCTGTTTTTGTTATGTACTAAGTATTCCAAAAAAGTAATGGAATGTCCATGTACGTCATGCTTTGGGTCTCTACAATAATACTATATTGATCGTTGAAATGAAATTATTTTCATCCAACATATCATTATTTTTTAAAATGTCTCTCCTAAAAGAGTTCTGGACTACATTCTTTGGAATATTATCTAAGGAATATTTATCATCTCTTGTCTTTTAATTTTGAATTTTTTGTGGCCTTTTATTCTAATAAATATTTCTATAGTTAATGTTTAGTATAATCCGATACTCATCTTAATTTTTTAAACAGAAGATTTTATAACCATAAGAAGCCATAAAGACTCCCAAATCGATTCATGATAGACATATTCTTATACACATGTTAATTGTTTTTTAGGTGTGGAGGTTTCTTTATATTTTCACATCTACCCTTCATGTATGATTGCCTCCTATAATTTTCAAATGCTTATAAATTATTTAAAACATCTTGTGACTGATTCCAAAATTTATAGTAGCACCATCAATATAAAAAAACTATATCTTTTAGTATTATTAACAATATGACTAGATTTAGAGCCTTACTGTTTTTTTATTTTCCTTTCCTTAATTTGAAGATAATTTTGGGAGTGATTTTTCCTAATCATTCTAGTATCCATCCAGGGTGTTTTGGTGGATTCTTTGTTAATTTTAACAAACCATATCTTCCAGGATTTTATCTTTGATCCTTCACTAATAGAAGATACTGTATTAGTTAAAACTAAATTAAACATGTAATTAGTTACCTTTGTCCATGATTTTTTAGAATGTTAATTAGGATATAATTATATGGTTTTATTTACCAAAAAAAATGATTTTCTTTTAACCCATGAGTCTCATCAATAGTTTGTCCAACAATATCCCAATTTAGAGACTCACTAAATTCATATGTATTTGTGGAGGAATTTATCCACTCATAAAGATGGGATGTTCTATTGTGTGTCTCATTTAAATTTATTTATTCAATCTCAACATAAAGATAATTAACTTCTGATTAATACATTTCATTACTAAATAATTCTGGTATACCTTAACATTCTCTTTTTTGTATCTTATTTGGATCTTCATGTTGTTTAATACCTTTTAATCATAGCGTTTTCAAGTTATTTTATTCCATTTTATTTAAATTCCCATTGGGATTCCATTACATAGGTTATATATTTGTGATATTCTTCTATACCATGGATATTAAGCATTTATCCTTAATGGAGCATGCTCTATTCAACCACTAACATGTCAATATTTTTGATAATAAATATTTGTATTTCATGTTGATAGTGTCTAAAAATCATGGATAAATTTAAAAATGTCTTCATGTGGATAGATTAGATCACCATAAACATGATTACTCACAATAATCTATTAATAATTCCATTGCAATTATTTTTCATTTGTTTAAAACATTTTATTTCAAAGAGACAAAGATTCTGATTTCCCTTCAATGAGGTTTGGTATAATAATAATCTTTTTTAATTTCATTGCAAGTGAATCATATTTTATATTTATTTATTCTTAAACCTGTTTTATATTGTAAAAAATATCATTTAAAGAATAATGTGTTTATAAGATATATTCTTTATGAACACTCTTCAGATACCATAAAAATAGGGAGTATAATACCTAAAAATTTAAGGATTAATGATATTCATAGTCTACAAAATATGATCAAATTTATTCATTATAATCATTGTGAATTAATTTTACAATGTATAATTTATCTTTATCTTATATTTTTGTTATTTTTCTCAGTTTCATTACTTCCCTATTATTTATATTTTTGAATATCTTGGATAGTAACTTCATGTTTTCATTAATACTAGTGTATATTAAATTCTCTACCTGAGGTGCTTCAGAATCAAAATTTAAGTATCACTTAATATAATCCTCAAAAAAACAAATGGGACCTAACATGTGATCTAATTAGAGGTAGACCAATTCTCTAATACTTCTTGTAGCACCCTTACTGGTCATGCAGGGTCCTTTAGAGGGGGAGGAGTGAAATAGTGTACCCAAATGTTTTCCGAATTTACTTTTTTGCAATGATATCCTCTTTACAATGATCCTATACACTAGTAATGAGGAATTGATATATTATGTGTTTTCAACAATTACATACAAATGAAATAAAATAATAATTGATATAGAAATGTAGTAGTATATATAAAAGGTATAGTAAAAACAATTACTCCTTGTCACGATCAATATGTAGTTGATTCATATATTCTTTTATTTGTATAATTTTTAATGATTAAAAATTCCTATAATTCATGTAAAATGTTTAGGTTTGAAATAAAAATACTCTAAGGTTTCTATCACTCATTATACTAATACCACCAGTCTTTTGTGGAATTGTTTATATAGGAATAACTAGTTCTTCAAATATATTTCATAAACACATTGATGAAGATCATCCCTACTGAAATGGATGACTTTTAATCCACAAAATAATCTCATCCTTCAACTGAAGGTATTCAACTACAACAAAATCAACATTATTCATTAAATTATGTCCTTATACTCTTGAATGATTAGAAGATAAACAGTCCACTCTAACTCACTTAATTTTAGAATGACCAAATGATAAATCATTCAACACCCTATTAGTTGTATTCTTCCATGATTTAAAATGTGTTTGAGTGGATAATAATTAATTCAATTAATCTTCAAGCCACAATTTTATGTATAAAAATAGTGTACACAACCTTATCAACAGTATTATATGGAAGAAAAATACTACACAATTCAAGCTCGAGCTATCTTTTTGAATTCTCAAACACTGTCAACATCAAGATAAGATAGTGTGACATAATATTCAAATCTAGTATTAGTCATTATAGTTAAATATATGAAAATTTCAAATAAATTTTTTTAATTCTCGTTTACATTACATTATTTATAAACTATTTTAATCTCGAATACATCGAAGACCCATTGTGTATTATTCATCGATTTTCCTTTAAAATTACTTGATCGTTTTCATGTACTGTAAGAGGGGAATATATATTGTATGAGTTTCATGAGTTTCATGAAAAAACATACTTCTTTGAATGAAGGGATATTACGATATTTCTTCCTCACTCATAGGAAAATTTAAGATTCACGTGAACTATTTCCCCTTAAAGACACTATCTTCATGAAAGTTCTTCATATAAAAATAATATTATCCACTGATTCCTTTGATTAACCAAATCACAATATATGAGTTCCTTCAATGTGATAGGAGGTGTGCCTCCTAGATCATCTTCTTTCCTACTCAATTTTTTCATGGAAACCATGGTTTATTCATGTATATACATTGAGTTATAAGAGTCTTGTAGATGTTTTTACCTCAATATCTTCACAAGGCAAGGATGTATTGTATCATTATTCTTATTTGGAAAATAGTATTTTATACAAGAGTATCCTTAAAAAAATTGATATATATATGTTATAATATGTGGTATTTTTCTCAATCCCTTCGTATAATATGATTTTGCTCACAGAAACCATTCACACAACACAATATGTCAAGAGGATGAACATTGTGTCAGATTTGTCATCTATATGAATAAAATCATGAAAAATCATTATCGATCAAGTAATCTATGTGTTTTGAGAGATTTATCTCCACAAGGTCAAACCATGTGTACTTTTTCTTACATTCAAGTTCATGTATAAAGCGATAGATCGATTTTAAGAGAACTATAGATTTAAAATCTAGAATAAACTTATGCACTTTGTCAATCCTTAGTTTATTTAGAGGAAGATAAACCACCTTTACTATGATTTTCAATCCATCATGAGGACCCCATATATTAATGAAAATATCAATATATCTCATTCATTTTTGAAAGGTCTTATATCTTGTATTATTTTTCCTCTACAAGAATGATCCTGAACTTCACACGATTAGTTCTTATTCTTCACCTGATCACGTTTTTTATCATGATATGCCTCTTCTGATGGAACCATGGTATTATTTCATTTCAGTATGATGGATTAATGATAATTGAAAATAAATCATACTATTTTATCTCCAATGTATGGAATCATCTCAAGATAATATATTCATCCATCTTCTTGCGACTAATTCATGTTATTCTTATAGCTATTGTGATGCGTCAGTGAGTGTCTCATGATCATATGGATGGTATTTCATTGAGAGGTAGAAGATGATGAAAATATTTTAATATGTGAATCATATTTTGAATGAGACATGTATGGGAAAGCCAATAGATGTGATTAAATAGATCATTTGGTACAAGGTATATCCATATTTTTAATTATAGAGGAATAATATTTGGGTTCAGGTTTTCCAACATCTAACTACAAAAGTGAAATCCATCCACTATATTATCTAAATTGTGGTCTTTATTCTATTTATCTAGCTAGAGGGTTTAGCACCACCTTCCACATAAACACACCCACAACTTGAACATTATCCCAATAGGATTTTGGGCCACATTATAATTGAATTTTGGTGCGTGCACTCTGATCCTTCCACACGATCCAACGTTCTTGACTAGAGATGCTCTTTATATTATTGATTGACCTCTGGGCCCCACACATTAATTTAGTTCATTGGCCTATTTAGTATCTAGGATGACCAATATTTTTAATATGAGGCAATCTTAGAAATAATCCCATGACTTTTTTAAAAAAATTACTAATGAAAACCCTTCAAAATTCCAATTCTATTCTAAAATATATTCTTGAGGAAAAATATTAATTTTCTAGTGTATGAGATTGTTTACACTTCTAAAAAACATTTTTCTAATGTGCATATAACTTAGGAACATTTTTTAATCATCAATAGACTCAAAAAATAACCATCATATTTCACAAGTAGAATTTTCTAATAGTTATATCAAATGCCATTATATAAATCACCAACAATTCTCTAAAAATAATCTCAAATCATCATTTTTTAATATGTCAGAATCTATTTCATATGTTCAAATCCTATGATTCATCAAAAACCATAATGTAATTCATCACACATTGAATTTATATTCCTTTATATATTTTGACAAAAAATACAACCATACTCATAAATCAACCACATGGGCTCTTTATAAGTGGTTTATGTGTAGATAATTCCTAAAAATTTCAATGAGATTTGACTTTTTTATGGATTGGTTGATTAATATAGGTGTCTCATTGAAAACATTATTTATTTACCTACCTCACTATATTTGATGACTAAAAATGGAGTGAACATCAGGTAGATTAAAAAATTTGATGAATATATTAAATATTTGAAATGATTATTTTAATACACTCCATTTTATCGTTTATAATAAGAAATGGAGTTTTTTATTTACATTGATTCTTATATGAATGATATTGTCTATTTATTTATGAAATATTATTGGTTTATCGAATATACATCACATAAATTTAAACCATGAGATATAAATTATGGTAGACACGAAATTATGTTGGATCTCATAATTGTTTTCTTTAAAATATTGGAGGAATCATTTATATGGGTTGAAATTTGAAAATATATTGATCGTAGAAGGTTAAATAATGTATTCACTTAAACAGTTTAAAATGAGGTAGAGATTTTTGATAGAATTTATTGGGGATTATTACTATATAATTATCTATAATTTGGTTGAATAAAATAGGGTATCTTATGCGTAAGTAAAGAAGATAATGGATCATTAACTATGTTATGTTTAATACATGATCAATTTAAAAATGATTTATTACCTGTTAGCTAAGAATTTTTGAATGCACAAACACAATCACTTTTCACTCTAGTATCATGGCAATTATATATATTAGAGAAAATTAATCCTTAAAATAAGGAAGATCATGGTTTCTATGAAAGAGTAGAATTTGTAAAAATATATATGTTTCTAGACATTAATGTGGAAAAATAATGTTTTATTATATTTAGAAATATATATTTTGTTTTTTTAGATTTCTATTTGAGAAATGAATTGTTATGTGGATCCCATATCTCTCCACTTTCTATTCACCTTGGAAGTACTACAATATATAGAAAACTTTGAGAATATTTTTATTGGGAATGTATAAGGAATGATATAGTATATTTTACCATGAACTATATGTATTTTTAATTGGTTAAATATAAGAATAAATTTTTTGTGTATGATTTGGCCTTTTCTAGTGCATGAGTGAAAATGTGGGAACATATCGATGGTGTTTTTTGGGACTTCCAATGAAAACATGTGGTAATAATGAGATATCAGTTAGTGTTGAATAATTGACTAGATCAGTTCATTTTATTCAAATTTTATATAACATTTCATATGATTGTCATGATATAATTTATCTTAAATAGATATCAAAATTACATTGAGTTTCTATCTCTATTGTAATTGATCAATATTGGTTGTTATTAAAAAAATATATATTATATTTACAGGATATGATTAATGAATTAAAGTTTTTTTCAAAATTTTATGCATTAAAATATAGATAATATGATCATGAAATTCAAAATTGATAGGACATGATTTTATACTTATAATTAGTTCATTAGGAAATCTTGAATTATTTATTATATTTAGTTTTATTTTCCTGTAATAATTTTTTTATATTATACATATTAAACTTTTTATGCTATAATAGGGAAAAGGGTATCATACTAAAATATATTAGTATGAAGATGGTGAGGGTATTTTTTGAATACAAAATTGGTAAAAGATTAGGATTATATAGAAAAAGAGTTTCGAAACTACATGATGGAAGGTTGGATGAGGGAAAATAATTTAGATGATAACCAGTTGGAAGACTATTTGTTTGAGGCTGGTGATTATATCTTTCCTAAAACATCTCCTGATAAAGGTGTCATATATTTTTTTTAAAAATTAAATTAGACGTCATGATTAATTCCTACCAATGAATTTCTACAAAATCTGTCTTAATAATATTATTAGGTAACAATGCATATATGTTCATCAAAATTAATTTTTTTCTGTCATAAACAACTATACAACAAATGAATTTGTTTTTTTGATCCCTAAAGTGATTATGTCTATGTGGAATATATCTAATGAAGAATATACTAATTAGATTCTTCATCATAGTGGGATGTTTGTTGGAAATAACTTGATTCGCAAGGTTATGAATTCATTCAAAAATTACATGACTGAGGATGAAAAATGGGAATTAAAATATACTATGCAGGATGAATACACTAAGATGTTTAAGATGTGAAAACAATATGATAAAACAATTTATTAAGTGGGAAGAATATAAAAATTTATGTAATTATAAAATTATATCAATATTAGGATTACAAGTATTAATTTTACAAAAGTATAATCATTATAATTATGTTTAAAAATTATTAAATTTAAAAAATCAATTAGTTTAGACAAAAAAAAATTTCCCTTGAATTACAAATTTAATTTTTAAGATAAATTTATAAATTTTGGAAATTTAATTTCATATAATGGATTTAATTTTTTATATAATTATACCAAATTTTATATGGTTATGTTAACAGTTTTTTCAAAACACCGATCTTTTATTGAAATGTGAAAAAATGTATTTTTGGAATAACACTTATTGTAAAGATAATTTAATTTAAACATATCATTGTTTTTTGGATTTAGTTAAAATATAAAATAATACATATTTTATAACAAAAAAATACATATGAATCTTCATTTTAGTTTATTTTGATATTATTCCATATTATCAGTAATTTCTTATCTAAAATACGATTTTATTACGTTATGTGGACTTATATTAAATTTAAATTATTCCACATATAAAAATATATTCATTAAAAATTAATTACCTTTTTTGAATCCAAATTTTTAAATTTTATAATGAAATTTATTTCACCTTTGGACATTATGAATGGTAACCATGGTACATATTTCTCATCATTGTAAATATTAAATCATGTAAATGAAGGTAAAAAAAATTAATAATCCACAAAAAACTTGTGTTAACTAATATTTTAGGTAGAATTTAGACTGTTATAACCTTATCTGTGATGATGGATGGTTCCAAATCAACTATAAAATGATTAATACATTTATTATATTTAAATATTTAGGAAAATTAATATTGTACCAATATCATCACAAAAAATGGAAACCCCCACTCTAGAAAAAAAAATATAGATCCCCATAGTTGATATTATACATTCCCCAATATATCTTTACCATCTATCACCATGTACTAGATTTCTTTTCATTCTCATACGTACAATCCTGTTAAGTTAAGGTGAAATCCAATGGGATATATCAAAGGAGGAGGAATAATTCCTAACTGAACCTTTTCAATTTTATTTATTATTATACCTCATTAAAATATATTATAACCACTATAAAATAATTTAATAATTATATTATATGTAATGATATGCTATACAATTCTTTTAAAAAACTAATTTCTATAACTTTTCAATCAAATGTGAAATGAAAACAGATCCTCTATGTACATTCAGAATGCCACCTTAATGAAGGAATATGTCTCCATTTTAATCACATCATCACATAATACGTTATAATTATATAATTTAGGAATACATTATATATGTATGAAAATATTATTATAATGTATAGATAATATATATATTATCTTTTAAACATTTCATTATGTTAGAAATTGTTATTTATTCTAATGTGTACCTGTCAAATATCAACTCCACGATGGAATGTTATCCATTTGTTAGATCTCCCTTATAAGGATGGTCATATATACTGAAATAATGAATAAATATAAAATTATAAAACATTTTTTTATTATTTAAAATTAAAATATTATCTAATATATTTATTTTCAACCCATTAGACATATGAAAACATTACTCATGTGTGTATAGGAACTTCCATTTTCATGAAATGTCGTGGTTCATTTTTCTTAATAGCATTAAATGGGTTGTTTTAAAATTTTACCTAATATACATATATTATAATTATAATGTTTTTAGAATAATTTATTTTAATGAAAAATAACTCTATTTACCACAGTCTATGAATTTTGTTTAATGTTTATAAAATGAATGTCACCATGAAATCCGACATTAACAGAAACATTTTTTTAAAATAAATAATTACAGAAAAAATGAAAACAAATGGATTAGAAATAAATAAATGAATCTGAATTTTTTTTATAATTTATAAAAATAATATATTTTTTATTTTTGAGAAATTCAATTTACAAAAACAGGAGACAAAAGACATGAGTTTATAATTTAAAAATATTATTTTAATGTTTTACAAAAAATTATTTTTCTTTAATTTTCATGATCACATTAATGTTACAATTATATTCATAATAATGATTCAATGGATGATAAATATAATTTGGAATTGTTTTTGAATATATATATTTGGTATATAAAAGGATTATTTAAATCATTTTCCATGTGGTGTTTTATTACTTTTTATAGAAGTGTGAAAATAATTTTTATTTAATGTGTATGAATTGATCATATTTACCATCAATCATATATGTTATTAATTATATATATTACCTTAAAATTTTATATGTTTGTTAAAAAATAAAATGTTTGCCCTCATATTATTGTAATTTGTAGTTTTAATATATTTTTCTATGGAAATATGCACGTTTTTTTCATCATTATGAGGTAAATGAAAATGTTATTAATTATGATATTTAATGGAAATTTTAATATATTTTATAATTAAATTTAAATATATATATGTTTTATTTTTTCTTTTGATCTTATAAAAATTTATATGAATCGTCATTGAGAATGATATAGGTCAGATAACGGAAGAGCCAGATATAGTTTTCTAATGCATTGGGTAATGTGGTGGAGTTTACTGGTGATAGGTTAAATCTATGTGATGGAGAAATTATTATTTTAGGTGACTCCATTTTAAGGTTTCTTGTAATATTTAATTTATGGATAATTCCACAAGTTAACCCCATTCCATTATTTTAATGGTCGATAATAAAAATATTTTTGTTTTCAGAAGGTATGAAAATGAGAATATGTTTTTATGAAATTTTATTAATTTTTTTAATAAATTTGAGCAGAAATTTATTAAATAATGGTACTTCTAATATTTCATGTTTTCGATGAAATTTGTATAATTTTTTTTTCATTAATAATGAATAATTTTTTTCATGAATGATATTATGAAATTAATTTATTTATTTTCTTATAAAATAAATAGATAATTGAGGTCAAATTTTGATTATGAAAAAGTTAAATCATTATATGGATTTTTTGAGTTTTACAAATAGATGAACATGATTTTGTTTCTCTGTGTCGCGTATTGAGATTTTTTTCCATTCATATTTCCAAATGGTTTTACATAGATCTTAAACAAGTGTAGAGATGATAATTAATTAAACCATCTAGATAAAGGAGTTACCCTTAGTGAAATTGATTTTGCATTATAAATAACTTGTTTATTTGTAAAATTTGACTCAATGTAGAAATGTGCACTTAGTTATGCATTATTTTAGCTAATTATCTAAAACTATTAACCAAAAAGACAATAGAAACTTAAGAAAGTGAAATTCCTTTTATTAGTCATATATTTAACCACTATATAAGTTAGTATCCATTATACTAAAACAAACAAGTTTTCTACCCTATTATATGGTCCGTTGAAGTTTCAACTATCATAGACATGGTGTGATCCAATCCACCTCAACAATTGTGGACACCTCTATCCCTTGGTGTCAGTAATTTTAATTTTTTGAAATGGACGAATTGACTTACTAGTCTTTTGGAGAGGTTAGTAAAGTTAATTTTAATGTCATGTTTTCTTATTGGGAAGGTTTTGATTCATCAATTATTTTTCTTCCTCATTGAAAAAAACCATTTCAATACTACTTTTTGAGATATCATGGGTCCAATGTATTATAGTGTGAGATCTTATTTAATGAATTCATCATAAAGGAATAATTGGGAAATGTATCTCATCTAGATTTATTCCAATTGATTGTTGTGGTTGTTTAGACTAGAGAATACATCTTTCCCATCAGTTTGTGGATACAAATCAGTTCACTAAAAATCACAGTATTTGAAGTTGGTGGCGTCAAGATATCCATTGTTTTATTGATGTTTCTCCAAATTTATATGATGTGAGGATGCACTAAAATAACACCCCCCATTAACTTTTCTAGTTGAAAACTGTATTGTGTCCCAAAATTAATTGAGGTAGTCCAACATACATACATGGTCAGTTTCTATATAATGTTTCACACTATATATTTTGTAATCAATATCTAGCGGTTATATTAATATATTGACATAATCTATGAGGAATCAAATCCAAATGATCAAAATGATTAATTATCATAGAATAATATATGCATACACGACTCAATCATTAAATTATAAAACATGAAACAAAACAAAATCTTATAGTGAAAAGTTTGTCATTTCATCTAGTATATCATATAAATATTTCATAGATCCCTTCATTGTATCATTCGGAAAGGAAAAAATAGTAAATGGTGATCTCATATTCTCATTAAGGGATAGTTTACGACATACGCTATTATGGAATAATTGGAAAAATATTAAAATGGATTTTATAAACAATAATGAATGATACAATACAAATAATATTACAAAAGGGAATATATATATGGATTTCATATATACAAGAATAATACCCTAGATAAAAATGAACAACTTCATAATGATCGAATGAATAATTCCTTACATAATATTATTACATTAATGTATTTATCCTAAGATATTATACTTTAATATCATGTATATAAATATGTTGTTCTAATATATCATAGTACTTTTTGTATTATTATAGTTAAAAAATACATATTTATATTTTAATTTAGATATATTAGCTGTTATAGGCACTACCTCCTTCTCATCTTATATTTTTTGAGCTATTTATTTGATATATTTAAAATGAACTTATCATATGTGAGAAAAAAAATCAATTCTATCGAAATTTAACTACATGTTGTAGAAATGTATCTTTCACATGATATCTATCTAATTTTTCATATAATTCTATTTTGAAGGAAAAAATTATATATATCAGAACATTAATTTGTTCACAAAATTGTTTATCATAGGATACCATATTTTGGAATGATTATATTACAACATAAGAGAAAACTTTTATGAAGAATGTAATTTACATCCATTTATTCAACATCATAAACCATTATCATATGGATAATATGAGAAGTATTTAATCTAATAAAATAAATCATAAAAGGATTATCTAATGATCATGAAATGATGGTATAAATGTAAATTGCCTTACATTCATAATATATTATCTTTTGCAATAGTGAATTCAATTTGTTTTATGTAGTGAAGAGTTCCAAAATATATAGTATTTCATCATATGATGCTTTTGAAAAATCATTGTATGATCAGAGTTATAATAAATTTTTATCTTATAATTCATAATACATATTTTATATTTTCATGATAATACATGTAATGATGGTATAATCTTCAATATGTCAATTATTTATTTCAATTTTTTTTAGAAAAATAATATGTCCAAAATATTGAATGATCGATTTTGACATGGTTTATTTTTTCATAAAATTTAATGATATGGTGAATGATATTTAATATGTTTCATTCCTGGAATCTTTTTAAATATTTAAAAAAATTCACATTGGCCATTATAAACTTATCTCATTATCATTTCACGAATATTATCTATTCAAACTATATGATTAATGAGTGTTCTAAAATAAAATATAAAATCAAAGATATTTATAGAGAAGTTTTTCTGTCATCAATTATGGATTTATTCATGTGAAAATTATTACACATGATATTGTGTACATAATAAAATACAAAAATGGGTCATGAAAGTAATTTCTCGAGAATTCAAATATTGAAAATATTTTATAGTATTTTTTCTTACAAGGTCCAATTATGGAATTAAAGAATTTATATATTTGAAATTAGAATATTCTCATATTCTTGGGACATATCATCAATTATTATATACTTCTTTTTGTAATTTTGTTCCACACCATTTTCTAAAAATCATTTTAGTTATATTGATTTTTATATTCACTCACAATCACTAAGTGTGTTATGGTTATTGTTAGGTCCTGTAAATGGGGAGAATTGTTGAAATTTGTTGGATATTTTTAATAAGTAACATATTATTTCAATCATCTAAGAGCAGACAAAAATGTGGTGACATTGAATAAATCAATAAATTCATGGTGTAGTGTGTTGTTGGTGAGGATTATGTGATTTATGATCAAAAAACCACTATAAATATATTTTATTTGATACATTTTCTAGGTGATATCATTTTTATTCGAATATTTTGTTACGGATAATATTGTAACCGAAATACCAAGAAAATGATAGTTTATGTAAATAAAATTTTAATGATCTCTATTCACCCTTTTTGAGTCTTTTTATAGTAATTATTTTCAACGAAAATTAGTATAAGAGCTCATGACTCTGGATTCCTCAGAATTAAATGGTTAAATTACTTTGATCTCCTATAAAATGGCTACTTAACTAATAATAGAGGAGGAATATCAATGATTAGAGATATCTAATTTAATGTAAGAAATTATGGATGATGTGAATAACATATGGTGATATATCTAAAATAACATAATCTAAATGTTTATGTCAAAGTGATGTGTCCTTAATAATTTCAAATGTCACAACAAGAAATATGTAATAGTGATATGAAACCTGGTAATTATTTAAAATCCTATGAAATTATTTCTATTATTTGTGGACAAGGACAAAATTATTCTAACTAAGTATTACAATGCTAATCAACCCGTGAAATAAATATTACAATAGTGTGTTTTTGAAGGAACAAATAATATGTGGGATCTCGGATATACAAATTATAATGTGGAGTTTGATATATTCACAATGATGGAAGGAGAGATATTCAAAAAATTAAAAAGAATAATTATATAAATTTTTAAAAATATTTCTATTTTAGGAGAACTGATTTCTGAGTGAGATAATTCTTTAGAAATTATTAGAATTATACCTAAAAGGTTTAGTGGGCTCTTGGATATAATCATATTATCATTATAGGTCATGAATTTGAAAATAAAATATATCTTTGTAAATATTATGACTTATAATGGGATAAAGGAATATTTAACTAGAGTAAAAATACTGGTTAAAAGGAATATAATTCTTTTGAGGGAATGATTTCTATGGATGAAAAAATGTATACTAAAAAACATGCTACTCTGTCCTATAATGAAGATGGGAAAATAGTTTCTTCATTAGATAATGAACTTATTCATTTTTAATTAATATTTAGAAAATCCAATAACAAGGTATGATTTTTTCAAAGACCATTTTACAAGTGATGAAATCATGATATAAATTTCACTAATGTGAGACTATATTAAAGTAAAAATATTAGACACATATGGCCAGAACTTCCCCAACTAGAATAAAATATAACGAATGATAAATTATTTTTTAAGAAGGTCAGGTATGAGAAGAAATTCAAAAAGGGAATTAGAGCCACATTGAGATCCTATGAAGACTATAGTGAAAATATATATTCAGAACTAGATACTAATGTTTATAGTGATATGGAAAACATGTTTTTTATTGAACATTCAATTAGGTTACTAAATCCAAAAAAATCTCTAAAATATTTCTAAAATAAAATTTTCATTGAAGAGGAATGGTTAATTTAAGAGATAGTATATTATAAAACAAATGTTAAAAATTATACTTCACAATGTAGTATAAAGAATAAAAAATGAAATGTTAAAAATGAATATGTTCAAGATAAGAACAATGATCCATGTTTTTCACTAAGGGGTATTACATATATAAAATCATTGGAAAAAATAAATCAAAAATTGGGATTTATGGTACAATTACAAAGCGTAAAAAATCAATATTTATAAAATTACTCTAAACAGAGTTATAAAAATGAAAAAAAGGCTACTATTAGTTGATTTTGTTTTGGATAAAATGGTCATTTTTAGATGACTATTATTTATGAAATATGATAATATGGGGAATAAAAAATGCTTTCAAATCAGGGAAATTATACAATTCATTTTTTAATTATGGAAAATGTGAAAAAAATTGGGTTCCCAAATATTTTATTCAATAATTTAACTAGACCCTTGAGTATTTATATACAGAAAAAATATTTTTTTCAAGTATAATTTGATGAAATTTTATAGAAAATTTGAAATTAAAAAAGATTATATTAATTAGTGGTTAAGAAATGTAAAGACCCGGAAATCCTATGGAAATTATTTTCTTAATTACATGGGAATTTTATGATTCTACAGTTTCTGACGGCACCTGATTCTGAGGCCCGGTGTGCCTGGAATCATTTTCTGACGTTTTTTCTGGGTAAGTTCAGTAAACATACATGCAGGTTTTTCTATCTTTTGAACCGATACTCGGAATTAAAATCCGAGGGAACTGATGAACTCACATTGACGGTATTTGTTTAAGGAGACATTTATCACATTTGTGTTTGGTCGAGAGTAGAAGTTAATTTTGGGGGTTCCAAAAAATTGAAGATTAAATAAAAATGTTTGTGTAAAACATTTTTAATTGATGGTGGTTAAAGTATTTGGGTGGTGGTTGTTTTCTCAAATTGGAAGTTGGATGTGGGGCCCACCCCCACATAACCTCCCATGGGAGGATACTATAGGGTGGGGCCCACACGAACACAAATCCTTTTAAACTCCCTTGAACCCCTTTAAACTCTTGGGCTTCCCATTAAATTTCCAACACACCCATGCTATTAAATATTAGAGACCTTTGAAATTCCTTCCATCTCTATGAAATTAATTAAGTGAATCAACATAATTAATTATTTGGAGTGTTTGGATTTTTTTGAATTCACTTATGCCAACATTAAAATGAGGAATGATATTCTCTTATTTTGGTTGGCATAAAAATTGTGGAGAGCTTAGCTGAAGAGAGAGAGAATTATTCCCACAAAGATCACGAAGAACATCTCCAACACTTCTTCAACTGGGGAATGAAAGTGAGGCAATGACCACGAGGAACGCCCTTTTTTCCTTCCTCTTCCTCCGCGACAAAGGAGAAGACGCCGCCCGCAAAGGATGTTGCCAACGACAATGACTTTTTATCCGACGTTGACAGAATGACATCCATCTTTCATGACACCATCTTGCATGACTCTGTCTAGAGAACATTTAAATCAAGGTAGGGGAATTTGGATTATTTATTATATACATGTGATTTATACCCTCGTACTTTGGAGATTATATGCTGGATTACTGTTTTAGCCTCTAACGCGGAGGGCATGAGCTAACAAATAGGTACGAACCCTTTTCAATTTCGTTCATGATGAAAGTTTTGTTGGAAGATGGGTGAATGGAATTGAAAACCTAATTTGAGGTCGTCGCAGTGATGACTAGGACCGGCGAGGCCGTAGGCACAGATGAGAGGCAAAACGGACCACCAGAACGACTCTGATGTCCCGTGAAAGAGTGCGGCAGCGCCAGCGCTGAGCCAGGATGCCTGATGTGCGGGATGGGCCGCCCTAGAATGGGTTCGGCCACATCCACTGGACCAGGCCACGCCCTACCAATCCAGACCTGGATCTGGGTCGGGTAGCCTCAATTCTGGCCAACCTAGGGCATGTTGGGCAGGGTCAGACCGGACCCATACCCCCCTCTTCAGACCCCTTTTGGCTTTTCTCCCATAACATGAGCTGCGAACCTCCGATCTACACACCGTCAGTTGTGTAGGATTCCTTGGATCGAAATGGTCATTTCGGTATATTAAACTCAAGGTTTTGGTGATTTTTGGGTATGGCCAGGATGGTTCGAACTAGTAACTAACCGGGCCCTTGGAGAAGAAATTCTTAAAACTTAAAAACCAGACATCCATTTAATGAGTCGTCAACTACGTTAGATTCCTTTTGATGACACAGTTTTTTTCATACTACAAACATATTATAGACGAGTTTGGAGTATGTCCAAGTTGGATTGTAACTAAAATCCAACCGTCCCCTTAGAATAGAAATGCTAATAACTCTCTGACTGGGCGTCTGATTGACACACCGTCTGTCACGTTGGGTTCCTTATGATGAGATGGAATGACTGGATACATCAACATAGGTATTTGTGATAGTAAATGTATCGAACATTGTCTTGAGAAGTGGACCCTCCCGGAATCGGGCTTGCAGTGTGCGGGAACCCTAGGGCTGGTTGCGACTAAGATGACACTGATAACTACTGTACCGGAATCCTACATGGGTTCAAAAACAACGACTTCTGTACCAGGATCCTACATGGGTTTGACAGTGATAACTACTATACTAGAATCCTACGTGGGTTCAACAGTGATGACTTCTCTACCAGGCTCCTATGTGGGTTCGACAGCGATAACTACTGTACCTGAATCTTATCTGGGTTCGACAATGATGAATTTCGTACCAGGATCCTACATGGGTTTGACAGTGATAACTACTGTACCGGAATCCTACCTGGGTTCGACATTGATGACTTCTGTTCCAGGTTCCTGTGTGGGTTCGACAGTGCCAATATTGTTCCAGGATCCTATGTGGGTTAGATATAGGAGATGATTCAGAGGCTACATCTAATCATCTCTACCCATATTCTTGAGTTGTATACCTGTGTGAGCCGAGTCTTGTCTTTCAACCATTATCGACGTGGTGATTGACTTACTTCATTGTGGAATGGTGTGTGCTTGGGCTCGAGAGTTGGGTCCAGACATTGATTGATAACTTAAGTATATGTATGGGTATATACCTGAGTACAGTTGGTTTATACTTCGTGATTGTATCTTTCAACTTTGGTTTATCCTTAGTGGATTTTTTGAGACTTTGGGGCTCTTAGGGTCACTACTAAGTATCGTTATACTCACCCCTTCATGCGCTATGCCCACACCTTTTTGTGTTGGATGTAGACAACGAACAAAGACGACCGAGGCGGAGAGTACGAGGACTGGATGGTACCCAGAGGTGCACCTCACGACGATTCGGTACCCAGAGGAGATGGACGGACTTGGAGCACTGAGGATTCTATCTGTACCTACCCTTCAGAGAGGATATGTGGTGGATGATCTGTAGAGACCCGAAGCCTGACATACATGGACATTACATTTCTTTTGCGGAATATTTAGTACATAACAAAAATACACACACAAGGACCGTAATAGTTTAGTGTCTTTGGAAACTCGGAATATAATCTTCTAATCCTAGTGAAAGATCTTCAACATCTCCCATAAAGATCTTCTTTTTTTTAAACCTAAATCCTTTCTTTATTTCCTGGGGAAAAGAAAACATAAAAGGGTGAGCACAAATTCTCAGTAAGGGTAAACAAAAGAAATATCAATCATGTCATATTCATAAGAACATATCTTTTGGAAATATTAACCTGCAAAAGAGATCATAATTTCATAACATGGGATAAATCATACTAGTGAAATGTAATCCCTATAATCATAACATAAAACATGAAACTTTGTGGAATACACACATAATCATAGAGAATCATTTCTTATTAGTCAAGACTCATTGCCAATACTATCTTAGTGGACAAAGTCCATTTCTGAACCGAGTCACCCTCGTTTCAGTCCTATTTCACTGAACCGGTATAACCTACCATTCCAGCCATGTCTATCTCATGAGATATAAAATCTTTACCCAATTCATTGGAGGGAGATACAGGTCCCACCCATCTCATAATGATACCATTCTTATGGATGACACAAAATCATAAACCACACATCATTGCATAACCCATGTAATAAAAATGGGAATCTTAAACATCATGACATCATAAAACAATTCATATACGATAAAGGAATTCATAAAAATAATTCCATCACAACATAATCAAATCAATATAATAATAGGGATAAAAACATAACCCTTTATTATCTTAGATGGAAAATAATTTTGATAAAACACTTGAACTTCATTCTTGAGGAAAATATCCTTTCTACTTCAAAAACACTTTTCCTTTCTTAACATGTCATACAATTCTAAACTAAAAGAAGTTGATAAAATATATACTTGAATAATTTTAAAGGAATCTTCTTGGAAATAATTTTTTAAAAATCCATTCATACCGTATAAGTTAAAAAAAAAATTCTTCGTACTTTTGTCGGAAAAGTCAAAAAGTACCTCATATGAAAAACGACAAAAGATTCCTTTCATATCCTTTACTAAAAACTCACCGAAGGGTAAAATTGGATTTAAAAAATTGTAGGTGGATGTAAATAATATTACATATTGAGGAAACATGGATTTGGATGATAAAATACACCCTAGTAAATACCAAAGTATAAACAATCTCGGATAAAAATGAGATTGTGATATTTCCCTTACCTTAAGTCTGATATGCTTTGTATGTGTCCGAACCTCCTGTATAATGATTTAAATAATGTTATTGACTTATTACAGAGTCATACTTATTTTTATGATATCATATATGGTCATATTCTTAGCTTCTTATTAGTAATATTTCATTACTACTTGTTATTCGGGTGTTTATTACTTTTTGTTCTTATGTGTGTCTTGTCGAATAAATTATTATTATTCTCTTTAGGTTATAGATACCTCATTTCCAGAATGGTATTAGTGAAATATATATCATATTAATTCATTTAATTCATTTATATAATCATTATGAAGTGAAGATCATGTAGAACGAGTCGCATCACATCATGGAGACGGTATTCTGTGCGTACGCACGAGTGACGATATCGTTCCCATGGTCGTGGAATTGTGTTGAAGTGTATGTATACTATTTCAGTATCAATATAAATTTATAATAATAATATATAGTTACTCATTACACCATTATACCCATCCAATTAAGGTGGTGGCAGAAAATAGATTACACCACGACGTGGAGACGGTATTCCGTACGTACGCACGCTCGGTGATTTCCTTATTCCGTAGGATGGATAAAATGATAATTAGAGTTGTTTCATATTTATAATAACATATCAGTATATAAGAAATACTTATGTTATTACTTTATCATGAAACAACTAAAGAAGAAGAAGTTGAAGAAGAAAGAAATTGAAAAGGATCGGTAATGGATATTACCTCTTTTTGACGCGCCTTCACTTAACCTCCGCTTAAAGAACTATGGATGGTATTTGAAGAAGACCATGACATCAACGATGATACTAGGGAAGTGGAGAAGATATTTTGGCAGGTTTTGGACGAGCTTGAATGCTCAAATTGGTGTGAGGAGGAGAGGGAGGAGGTGCCCTTTTATAAGGGAGGAGAGGGGCACCTTAGGAAAATCTCAAAATATTATTTTATATTAAGGTAAAATCCAGTTTATAATGGTTCCAAAGGGTCTTATTTCAAAGCTAAAGTGGGGATGGGTCTAAAGCCTCTCATCCAATATGATTTAGACAAGTTTAGGTTATTATTTTAACCTTATCAATTAGATTTAACTCTAAGTTAAATAATTTAACTTTTACTGTGTCTTTTTGTTTTCTTACACTATATGGTTAATAAACTTACTATATCAAGCCAAACGAACCCCAAGTTGTTTATTATTAATATATATAACCTTATCTAAGTAATTTTTCCGAACATTAGATTTTGTGGAATAAAATAACAATTAATAATATAATATTTGTTTTAAAAACTAATTTATGTCAATTTTGACACTATTTGGTACATGATTTTTATGAAATTCATAAAAGAATGATACGTTCGAAAAAAGTTACTTAAATCAACAATAACATGTCATATTAACCTATAAAATTAGTTTATTTCATAAAAAGTCTCAAATTACATTTATTTGGGCATTTATAACATCAATTATGTCAATATTTCATTAATAAGACAATTACTGCATCATCTTTGTGTCATAATAAATGACAATTATTTAATCCCTAACAATTATAAATAAATTACTATGATGTAGATAATTGTATTAGAGTTCTGGATAATATTCATGTTCTAAGTTTCATTACGTTTATCACTAAATTAAAATTAGTATACTTATAAGATTTAAGAAAGTGACATGTTGTCACATTCTTTGGTTTTAATAATAATTAAATTATTTTCATGGAAAAAAGTCCATAAAATGAATCTAATCAGACCCTTAGGTTATATGGGTATACTTTTATCCATCCAATAGGATTTTTACAAGTGTTATAGTAATTTTATAATCATATATTTACCCTTAATTACCCGATTTACCTTTAACTATAGTTAATAAAATTTACCGTAGTTACTTTTCACAATGCCCAAAAATAAAAAGTAGCTTATTAACATAATTTTGACCCACTGATTCCAAATATGGAATCCAGTTTTCCAAATTATTTACACAAAAGATGCAGAAATTAAATTAAAATTAATCCCGTTGTCGAAAGAAAACGGGTTTTTCTTTAAAACATTGCAAAAGATTGAATTGATTTAACCTACGAATTCAAGGTAAAATCAATGCTAATGACATACATTATATTAAATGGTAAAAATATATTCTATTTATATGTTAAAACCATTCAATATTATAATTTAACCACATAAGATATTACGATGAAAAAGTTGTTTTTAATTAAAATATAGTGTGTTTTTACTATTCATCAAAATATGAAAGTTACCAGAATAATATGAAAAATTTATCCAAAGTAAATTTTTATTTCATGATTACAAAGAAGAATTTTATTTTGTCAAATTTATCTTATAAACATTTCAAAAACTAGATTTAATGTGGGTCCACCATCAAAAGGTGGCAAAATTTCATTTTTTAAAAAATACTTATTTTACCCGAAAAATTTATTTTATTCATATAGAATGTTCTAGAAAATGTGTATGACGAATAATAATGTTATAAGATTCAAAATTTAGTTAATTCTATTCATAATGGCTAGTTCATAATAATATTATAATAATATATCGTTGTTTAGTAAAACCCGGTATTGCGTATAACACACGCTATCAAGGAAGGTCGTGATTGCGTGTAATGCAAGCCAAGTCAGGGTTGCGTGCTGTGAAAGAATCCTTCGTTGTTTCTTATAACATAATCCAACCATATTTCATTTATACATTGAATATATATATATACTCAATGTTGCGTACAATAACTATTATCAATATTGTATGTAACACGATCCAAGAATAGTGTTGTGTATACTGCAAGCTAAATACAGTGTTGCGTACATCGCAAGGTAATCTTGGTGTAGCATAAAACACAAGAAATTAATGAAATTAAAAGAATATTTTTCATAAAATCTTGGGGTGTTACATTCTAACCCCCTTAAAATGAATTTCTCCCTCAAAATTTGTTGGGGTTATAAATGGTTTCCTACTCGAAAGTTTGTTTAATATAAACCCACATCGTAAAAAGGAATACCAAAACATGGCTTTAAAAACTAAAGTATGAAATGTAATGGTTACACAAATTAACTCATCACTGAGTTTCCACGTAGGAGAACATAGGTGAAAATATGGATATGGAAGAAAAATCTAACCATCATGTTCTGATCGAGAGTGGTAGAGAACATGGCTATGAAAAAGCCAACAACCACAAAGCTATTGATGTGTGATGATCTATGGTACCATCTGATTAATCGGATATAAGAGAACTAGGACAACATTTTTTGTTTTTAATATCATTTCCCTAAAGTTGATGAAATTGGAATTAGAAGAAATACATTTGTGATTTTGGTATAGTCTCACCGGTAGTCGTTCTTTGGACAATTTACACTTCATCTCTTAAAGAAATGAAGTTGAATTTGTCATTCGTGATGTGTTAGCAGATCATGTTATAGAATGAGGGGTCATTCCATCTGTCTCAAACAAAAGGTTAGAAAAGTTATCAAAAAAAAATACGTAAGTCCATCTATAGTGAGATTAATCATATATGGTTCCTAAAATGGACTTATACTTCATATATCATACTGATTAAAATAATAAAACTAGTTTCTACTAAACAGGGACTTTCTGTAGGCCAGTGGTTGGAGATAAAGGCCAGTCGTACTTCGGTTGTGGGTTCGATTCCCATAGCCTTGTTCGACGCGATGGGATGTCGCCCATTCTGCAGGTTGTCCTTTTTCTAAAGCTCTATTAATATAACATCCCATCAAAAATATCAAAAAAAGTTTTATCCATAAACAATACTAACTTATGTCCAACATAATCCATTCCAATCTTCAGGCTTATCTAAAATACTTCGTTCCAAGCTCATAGTATAAAGAAAATGATCACGTGAATTCCATCATTTATACCCCCTATATCATTAGATATATCTTGTTGGTCAAATTACAAACATGTGAATACCTTAATCATGTATTCTCTTGAAGAATGAATATCCATTGAACCTTAGTGAAAACATGAATGCTGTTAATAATTAACACATTCCACATACCAAAATCCTCAAAATTCTATATCCTCAAACCATGATATCACTTAGTCCTTATATCAATCATGAGCTCATGAATACTATCAAACATATTAGATTCTCTTTATCCCTTCATTACGTGCATATCATCTGATTTCCAAAAATATTTAAATCACTTAACATGGTTACCGATGCCATAAAATTATTGAAAACCACAATAGACCAAAACATAAATATTCCAATATTCCACGATACTATATAAAACATTATTCTGGAATCCCATTACATAAACACTTAATCATTCCACCACATTGTTGTCATATTCAACATCTCTAATGGTGATCGCATGTGACTTCCCTTTGTCCTTTGCCTTAAGTGGTTGCTCATGTCGATCATCACTAACCCTTGGATTAGGGCATTTATTAGCATAATGCCCCATTTCGTTGCACTTGAATCATTGAAGTGTTGTTGGTGCGTTCTCTACAGTCTTTTCTTTATTCACATCATTAGAAACCCTTTTTCCATTACTTCGACACTCAGCTGATCGATGACCTTCTTTTCCACACTTAAAAACATTATCTAGTCCCTTTAAGACAATCTCCACCACGCTTCTTTCCATACTTTGAGCATAAGGAAACATTCATCTTCTTTTCACCATTATTCTGAGATTTCTCCTAGAACACCATCTTTCGTTTCTTGTCAAAACTATGAGATGGATAAGTAACACCAAATTCCATTTCTACCTTGATAGCACAACGCACAATTTCTTCATAGCTACTGAAGCCTCCTATAGCTAATGCCCTTCGAAGATTTGGTTTTAAGCCAATGAAGAATCGATCAACTTTACTTTCATGTTGGATGATAAATCCAGATGCATACCTTGCAAGCCTTTTAAAATTCAATTCGTATATACCAACAGATTCATCATCCTTTTTCTTTAGTTCAAGAAACTCTTTCTCCATCATTGTTCAAAGAATACAAGGGAAGTACTTATTGAAAAATATGTTCTTGAACTCGTCCCATTCCATGGACTCAATTTCGTCTCTTTTCCTTGTATTCTTGATAAGATTCCACCATTGATCAGCTTCACCTTCCAAATGATATACTGCTAAGATGAATTTATCATGTTCAGAACATTGAAGAACTGAAAATTTCTTTTCAGTAGTACCGATCCATTGTTCAGCAACAAGTGGATCGGAAGACCCACTGAAAGAAGGTGGACATTTCCTCATGAAGGACTCAATATAATATTGTTCCCTTCTTTGCTCATTTGGAAGTCCAGAATGATTCATATCTTGTGTAAGTGTAGCAATAAGATTTTGCACTCCATCTCCCATAACACTTGTTTGTTCAGGAGGACAATCATTGAATTGTCCATTACAGTGATCAACACGGTTCCTTCGGGTTCCAGCCATCGTCTAAAACCCAAAAAGAATAGTGTGAGAGGCAAAAATAATGTTATGGAAAACAACATAGTAAAGGGGGAGTAACCTTAATAACTAACATATTAGGTTAAATTCTAAGATCGTTACCGTAGTTCTAGGACTATATCCAATATGTATACTTATCCTTAGGGACATCCCTAGACATACCTTAGTAATATCTCTAGGGATCTCACTAACGTTTTCGCATCCTAGTTTCCCAAGGTTGACTAAACCTTTCCTCTGATACCTACTGTAGAGACCCGAAGCCTGATGTACATGGACATTACATTAATTTTGCAGAATACTTAGTACATAAAAAAAATACACACACAAGGACCATAATAGTTTATTGTCTTTGGAAACTCAGAATATAATCTTCTAATCGTGGTGAAAGATCTTCAACATCTCCCATAAAGATCTTCTTCTTTTTTAAACCTAAATCCTTTCTTTATGTCCTGGGGAAAAGAAAACATAAAAGGGTGAGATAAAATGCTCAGTAAGTGTAAACAAAAGAAATATAAATCATGTCATATTCATAAGAACATATCTTTTGGAAATCTTAACCTTCAAAAGAGATCATAATTTCATAACATGGGATAAATCATAGTAGTGAAATGTAATCCCAATAATCATAAATTAAAACATGAAACTTTGTGTCATACACATATAATCCTAGAGAATCATTCTTATTAGTCAATACTCATTGACATGACTATCTTAGTGGAAAAAGTCCATTTCTAAACCGAGTCACCCTCATTTCAGTTCTGTTTCACTGAACCGGTATAACCTACCATTCCAGCCATGTCTATCTCATGAGATATAAAATCTTTACCCAATGCATTGGTGGGAGATATAGGTCCCACCCATCTCATAATGATACCATTCTTATGCATGCCACAAAATCATAAACCATACATCATTGCATAACCCATGTAATAAAAATGGGAATCTTAAACATCATAACATCGTAAAACAATTCATATACGATAAAGGAATTCATAAAAATAATTCCATCACAACATAATCAAATAAATGTAATAATAGGGATAAAAATAGAACCCTTTATTATCTTATATGGAAAATAATTTTGATAAAACACTTGAACTTCATTCTTGAGGAAAATATCCCTTCTACTTCAAAAACACTACCTCATACGAAAAAAGACAAAAGATTCTTTTCATATCCTTTACTAAAAACTCACCAAATGGTAAAATTGGATTTATAAAATTGTAGGTGGATGGAAATAATATTAAATATTGAGGAAACATGGATGTGTATGATAAAATACACCATAGTAAATACCAAAGTATAAACAACTCGGATAAAAATGAGATTGGGATATTTCCCTTACCTTGGGTGCGATATGCTTTGTACGTGTCTGAACTTCTTGTATAATGATTTAAATAATTTTATTGACTTATTCCAGAATCATAATTATTTTTATGATATCATATATGGTCATATTCATAGCTTCTTATTAGTGATATTTCATTACTACTTGTTATTCGGGTGTTTATTACTTTTTGTTCTTATGCGTGTCTTGTCGAATAAATTCTTATTCTTCTCTTTAGGTTATAGATACCTCATTTCCAGAATGGTATTAGTGTAATATGTATCATATTAATTCATTTAATTCATTTATATAATCATTATTAAATGAAGATCATGTAGAACGAGTCGTATCACATCGTGGAGACGGTATTCCGTACGTACGCACGAGTGATGATATCGTTCCCATGGTCGTGGAATTGTGTTGAAGTGTATGTATACTATTTCAGTACCAATATAACTTTATAATAATCTTATATAGTTACTCATTACACCATTATACCCATCCAATTAAGGTGGTGGCGGAAAATAGATTACACCACGGCGTGGAGACGGTATTCCGTACGTACGCACACGCAGTGATTTCCTTTTTCCGTAGGATGGATAGAAGGTTAATTAGAGTTGTTTCATATTTATAATAACATATCATTATATAAGAAATACTGATTTTATTACTTTATCATGAAACAACTAAATAAGAAGAAGTTGAAGAATAAATAAATTGAAAATGATCGGTAATGGATATTTTCTCTTTTTGATGCGCCTTCACTTAACCTCCACTTAAAGAACTAAGGATGGTCTTTGAAGAAGACCAGGACCTCTAGGATGATACTAGGGAAGTGGATAAGATATTTTGGCCAGGGTTTTCCGAGCTTGAATGCTCAAATTGGTGTGAGGAGGAGAGGGAGGGGGTGCCCTTTTATAAGGGAGGAGAGGGGCACCTTAGGAAAATCTCAAAATAGTTTTTTATATTAAGGTCAAATTCGGTTTATAATGGTTCCAAAGGGTCTTATTTCGAAGCTAAAGTGGGTATGGGTCGAAATAATCTCATATAATAGGATTTAGACAAGTTTAGGTTATTATTTTAACCTTATCAATTAGATTTAACTCCAAGATAAATAATTTAACTTTTACCGTGTCTTTTTGTTTTCTTACACTATATGGTTAATAAACTTACTATATCAAGCCAAAAGAACCCCAAGATGTTTATAATTAATATATATAACCTTATTTAAGTCCTTTGGCCGATCCTTAGATTTTTAGGAACAAAATAACAATTAATAATATAATATTTGTTTTAAAAACTAATTTATGTCAATTTTGACACTATTTGGTACATGATTTTTATAAAATTAATAAATGAATGATAAGTTCTAACCAAGTTTCTTAAATCAACAATAACATGTCATATTAACCTATAAAATTAGTTTAAGTCATAAAAAGTCTCAAATTACATTTATTTGGGCAATTATAACATCAATTATGTCAATATTTCATTAATAAGACAATTACTGCATCATCTTTGTGTCATAATAAATGCTAATTATTTAATCCCTAAAAATTCTAAATAAATTCCTATGATGTCGATAATTATATTAGCTTTCTGGAGACTATTCATGTTTGAAGTTTCATGAAGTTTATCACTCGATTAAAATTATTATACTTATACGATTTAAGAAAGTGACATGTTGTCACATTCTTTGGTTTTAATAATAATTAAATTATTTTCATGGAAAAAAGTCCATAAAATGAATCTAATCCGACCCTTAGGTTATATGGGTCTACTTTTAGCCATAAAATATAATTTTTCCAAGTGTTAGGGTAATTTTATAATCTTATATTTACCCTTAATTACCCGATATACCTTTAACTATAGTAAATAAAATTTACCGTAGTTACTATTCACAATGCCCAAAAATAAAAAGCATCTTATTAACATAATTTGGACCCACTGATTCCAAATATGGAATCAATTTTTCCAAATTCAATACACAAAATATGCATAAATTAAATTAAAATTAATCCCATTGTCGAAAGAAAATAGGTTTTTCTTTAAAACATTGCAAAAGATTGAATTGATTTAACCTACGTATTCAAGGTAAAATCAATGCTAATGACATACATTATATTAAATGGTAAAAATATATTCTATTTATACTTTAAAACCATTCAATATTATAATTTAAACACATAAGATATTATGATGAAAAAAGTTGTTTTTAATTAAAATATAGCGTGTTTTTACTATTCATCAAAATATGAAAGTTACCAGAATAATATGAAAAATTCATCCAAAGTAAATTTTTATTTCATGATTCCAAAGAAGAATTTTATTTTTTTAAATTGATCATATAAACATGTCAAAAACTAGATTTAAACTGGGTGCACCATCTAAAGGTGGAAAAACTGCATGTTTTGAAAAATACTTATTTTACTTGAAAAAATTATTTTGTTCTTATAGAATGTTCTAGAAAATGTGTAAGATGAATAATAATGTTATATGATTCAAAATTTAGTTATTAATATTCATAACTGCTAGTTCATAATAATATTATACTAATATATCATTGTTTAGTAAAACACAGTATTGCGTACAACACACGCTATCGAGGAAGGTCGCGATTGCGTGTAATGCAAGCCAAGTCAGGGTTGCGTGCTGTGAAAGAATCCTTCATTGTTTCGTATAACATAATCCAACCATATTTAATTTATACATTGAATATATATATATATATACTCAATGTTGCGTTGAATAACTATTATCAAAATTGTGTGTAACACGATCCAAGAATAGTGTTGTGTATACTGCAAGCTAATACAGTGTTGCGTATAGCGCAAGGTAATCTTGGTGTAACATACAACACAAGACATTAATGAAATTAAAAGAATATTTTTCATAAAATCTAGGGGTGTTACAAGATCCACGAGCTGCAAGGCACCTTCCAACTATTTTTCGTTTAGTAGTACATGTTTTTCCTTTCTTTGTACTATATTGTTGGGCTTGTATTTCTGGCCCTTGTACTTTCCATCACTTCTTCTGTATTTAGTTTTTACTAAGATTTTTCTTTCTCTTGTACTCTGGTTGAGTTTGTTTGCAGTTATAAAGGAAATTCCTTCCCAGTTTATGGATTTACACCTTTGGTTCTAGTCTCCAGCCACTGGCCTATGGAAGGCGGGTTTGAGGTAGTGACAACACGGGCCCCGGGGGTCAAGTTGTGACAAATTGGTATTAGAGGAGTCGGTTCTACTGCATAACATAGAGTCTTATTTTTTTAACGACAATAGTGTTATATTTTTTGGGTGTGATTATTAGTTTTGGGAAACTGGTGTTGGTGCGAGGACCGAAGTATCCATACACTATGGCTCTGACTTCTGATTTCCAACTCAGTGCATGAAAACACCGATTTCATGTGTCTTTCCTTTGAAAAAGTTATCTTCATGATTACTTTGTGTCAGCTATCCATGTATACTATTTTAACTGTGGTGCACCTGTTTCTTTTCAGGATGGCCCTGTGAAGCATCCAGCTAGGGTTCCGAGTTATGTAAGAGATGGTAGCCCACTGAGCGACGAGGCCTCGGTGCAGGGCCCCGTTATAGTGGAGGTACCAACGGTTCCACTACCTGCTGGGCCACCGATACTCCAGCTCCAGCAAGAAGAGAGTGCACGCCGCTTGAGTGTGTTGCATGAGTTCTAGTGACATAGGCCACCCAGGTTCCATGGGGGACGGACACACAAGAATCTGAGGATTGGATGGAGGCTGTTGTGAGAGTTTTCATATTGGTAGGGACACCGGCCGACCCCATGGTGATCCTTGATGCGAGTCTCTTGCAGGCAGTATAAGTTAGATGGTGGTGCCTAATTCTCTAGGTTCTTAATGAGGCTTCACTACTCTGGAAAACTCTGAGATCTTGTTCCGGGTAGAGTTTTTACTAGACACCCTTAGTGCAGTGCGGATTCTAGAGTTTCTTCATCTGCAGCAGGGCATCATGATAGTAGCTCAGTACTCACCGAGGTTCACCAAACCTCTCGCGCTACTCTACAGATATGGTATGTGACCCATTCTTCAGGGCACAGACCTTTGAACAGGGACTCATGCAAGATATTAGGGCTTCTATGATCTCCCTCAACATCTCGATGCAGACGGGGCTATTAGATAGAGCCGTTCCAGTGGAGAGTTTCTTTGCTGAGTAGTCTCCAGTAGCAAGACCCACCACTAGTCGACACACACCCGAGTCTTCTACAGCTGGAAGTAGACAGATGACGTAGTGGTCCAAGAGGATCAGAACAACAGGTGGTCGACTACACGACTCAGGTTCGGTTGTGTGGGGAACACGACACAGAGCTAGCCATACGAGGAGTAGGCAGTGCTATTCATGCGGTGGGCAGGTTCACATGGTTCGAGACTGCCTAACCTGCATTGAATATGGGAAATAGGTAGTAGAAGGACCCCCTAGGAAGAGGTAGAGGTTCGACAGTGGTGGTCCGCCGGGAGTAGGCGGATGTGGCAGAGGAGCTGGCTGAGCAGTAGGGGGTGGACGACATTTCGAGGCCTTATCACCACCACCACCAGGATGTTCACCCCAACCATTGGGAATGAGTGTATAGGGGAGAGATCAACTTCAAGAAACTTAGGCCTATGACCATAATGCTCCGAGAGCAGGGTTACAATAGTCAGACTACTTCTAAGCATATAGTACATTGTTCATGAAGTTTTTAGTTTCATTGATGTCATTGTTTGTGGTTGCTTTGTTTCTATGTCCTTTGAGCTGCAGTAATAAAAGATAGTTGTAATTGTGACGTTTGATTTAATGCATTTTGTGTGAATAATACTAAGATATATTAGATAAAATCATTGACTTGGACCTCACATTCAAGATTCCTACTAGAGGAGACCTAGTGATGACACACTGATGCCGACTGTGTGACTAAACCCTTCGAGGTGAGAGTAATAGTTGAATATCTTGGTAGAAGTGTCGAGGCCTTACGACGTCATCCATGGTATGAATTAGTACCATTCATGTTAGGATAAAGTGTATTAGTTAATTGGTATGTTTCATCCAGGGGATGAGACCCGATTTCTCTTTTCGGAATAGGATAGATCTTAGAAGCTCTTGTAAGACATATGAGAAGAAGGGTGTAGACGAGTTCTTTTATATTGGCTATTCTCACCCATAGTTTGTTTGGAGAACACTTTATTGTCTACTCTAACCACCAGAGTCTCTAGTATATCTTCTCACAGAAGGACCTGATCCTGAGATAGTGATGATGGATCGAGATCTTCTAGGACTATCACCCCGAGATAATCTATACTCATGGAAATAGGAACATTGTAGTTGATGCTCTTAGTAAGAGAACAGGAATTCAGCTACTAGGAGAGACGACAGAGCAGCTGGCCGCATTGCAGATATCCTTTGTAGATCGGGACGGAGCATCCATTTTATAGTCTCTCACAGTCACTTCCCCACTTCATCAGCATGTCAGGGAGCCACAACATGGGGAAGCTAATTGGGATACATGACGTGCTTAGATATCTTTAGGGCTGGCACTCGAAAGATTTTCTGAATGTGGGGAGCAAGTCATTCCTTACAGAGGACGTACCATGGTACCAGTTTCACTTCAGGAAGAAGTGTTGCAGGAGTTCCACACATCCCCTTCAGCGGTATATCCAGGAGTGGTAATGATGTACTAGGACCATCGATGACAGCACTGGTGGCCTGGTATGAATAATGTAGTAGCAGATTTTGTCTATTGATGCCTCACTTGTCAACAAGTGAAGGCAGAGCATTAGGTACCAACAGGCTTGGATCATCCTTTCGAGGTCCCAAAGTGGAAGAGGGATGAGATATCAATGGACTTCATGACGGGTCTTCCTTGAACGTCTAGGGAACACGAGCTGATTTGGGTGACCGTCGACCGACATACCAAGTCGGCCTACTTCTTACTGACCAGAGAAGGTACGAGCTACCATAGAGGAGGTGATGGTCATCCAGGAGTGGGTAAAGACTGTGTAGAGCTGACATAAGTCCTATGATGATAAGAGATGGAGAACATTGGAGTTCGAGGATGGTGACAACGTCTTCCTATGGGTCTCACCTCGACGAGGTCTACGGATATTTGTACGAGGCGGAAATTTATCTCAACTATTCATCGGACCATTCCAGGTCCTCGGTAAGGTAGGTGAGGTGTCTTACCGCTTGGACCTTCCACCTCAATCAGACTAGGTGCATGGGTTCTTCTACATATCTCAATTGAGAAGATACATGCACGATCTGTCCCACATCATTGTCCATGGGGAGCTAGGTATCGATGATGGAGCGACTTTCAAGGATGTTCTAATAGAGATTGAGGATCGATAGGAGCAGGTCCTATTTGGATATTCGATTCCTCTGGTGCGCATTTTCTAGCAGCACAGGGACCTCCAAGAGAGCACATGGGGGCGGGAGGCTTAGATGAGTGCTCAGTAACCCCATTTGTTCCATTAGTGTGTGTTGAAGTTTCAGTGGATGTAAATCCCTGAGGTGGGGAGAATGTAAAGGCCCGAAAATCCTGTTGAAATTTTTTTCATAATTACATGAGAATTTTATGAGTCCGTAGTTTCTAATGACACCTAATTTCGAGGCCTGGTGTGCCTGGAATGATTTTTTGATGTTTTGTTCAGGTACGTTCAGTAAACGTACGTGTGGGTTTTTCTATCATTTGAACCGATGCTCGGAATTAAAATACGAGGGAACCGATGAACTTGCAGCGCCAGTATTCACTTATGGAGACCTTTACCACAGTTGTAATTAGTCGAGAGCGGATGTTAATTATGAAGATTCTTAAAAATTAAAGATTAAATAAAAATGTGTGTGTAACCCATTATTAATTGAAGGTGGTTAAAGTATTAGGGTGTTGGTTACTTTCTCCAATGGGAAGTTAGAGGTGGGTCCCCCCCCCACATAACCTCCCATGGGAGGATAATATGTGGTGGGGCCAACACGAACTCAACTCCCTTTATACTCCCCTGACCCCATTAAACTCTTGGACTTCCCATTAAAGTGCCAACAAACCCTTGTTATTAATTATTAGAGAACATTGAAATTTTTACCAACTCCATGAAATTAATTATGTGAATCAACTTAATTTATTATTTGGTGTGTTTGAATTCTTTTGAATTCACTTATGCCAACATTAAAATGAGGAATGATATTCTCTTGTTTTGGATGGCATAAACATTGTGGAGAGCTAAAGTGAATAGTGAGATCCTTCTTCCCACGAAGAACATGAAGAACATCTCCACCACTTCTTCAAATGTGGAAAGAAAGTTAGGTGACTCCCATGAGGAATGACCATCTTACTTCTTCTTCCCCCATGACAAAGGAGAAGATGCCGCCCACAAAGGACGCCGCCAACGACAACTACTTTTCCTCTGACGTTGACGGAATGTCATCTGTCTTTCACGACGCCATCCTTTATGACTCTGTCTAGCAAACATTAAAATCAAGGTAGGGGGAATTTGGATCATTTATTCTATACATGGGATTTATACCCTCGTACTATGGCGATTATACATTGGATTACTGTTTGAGCCTCTAACACGGATGACACGGGCTAAAGAACAAGTTCGGACACTCCGCAATTTCATTCTTGATGCGGAGTTTGTTGGCCGATAGGTGAATGGAATGGAATCCCTGATTTGAGGAACTTGAATTGAAGAGCAGGACCCGAGGAGGCTATAGGCGCACACGAGAGGAAAAACGGACCACCAGAACAACTCCAGTGGCCCGCGAAAGAGCGCAGCGGCGCGACGCCCCTTGCGCGCCGCCGACAGAATACCGCAGTGACACCCGTCACGAAGGTGGAGCAGAAACCAAGTTGTATGATTCGGGATGGACAGTAGGTGACAGCTGGCATCGCCATTACGGAACACTGGGGGGGCCGCCCCCCCCCCCCCCCCCGCTCCGCACTCGGCCAGCGAGCCGAGCCGTAGCCGGCCACTGGGATGGGCCGCCTGCCATGCGGGCCGGGCCGCCCTTTTGCGGGCTGGGCTATAGCCACAGGGTCGGTCCACTACCTACCGAGCCAGACCAAGATCTGGGTTGGGTTGATCTGGTTCCGGCCGACCCAAGGTGGGTTGGGCCGGGTCGGACCGGACCCATACCCCCCTCTTCGGACCCCTTATGGTTTTTCTCTCATAACATTAGTTACGAACCTCTGATCGATGTACCATTAGTTTCATAGGATTCCATGGATCGAGGCGGTCGTTTCAGTATATTACACTCAAGGTTATGGCGAAGTTTGGGTATGGCCGGGTTGGTTCGAACTCGAAACCAACCGGGCCCTCGGAGCGGAAACACTTATAACTGAAGGACCGGACGTCCGATTGAAGAGTCGTCAACTACGTTGGATTACTTTTGATGAGATAGTTCTTTTGGAATACTCCATATAGGATTCAGTTGATTTTGGAGTATGGATGGGTTGGATTGTACCCAAAATCCATCAGGCCCCTTGGAACGAAAATGCCAATAACTCTCAGACCGGGAGTCTGATTGACGCACCGTCTCTCGCATTGGGTTCCTTATGATGATATCGAACTAATTGATGAATTAACATAGTAAATCGTGATATTTAATGTTTTGACACTTGTCTTGAGGAGAAAACCTTCCCAGAATCGAGCATGCTGTGTGCCGGAACCCTAGGGCTGGCTGCGACTGAGATGACATCGATAACTACTTTACTGGAATCTGATGTGGGTTCGACAGTGATGACTTCTGTACCAGGATCGTACGTGGGTTTGATAGTGACTACTACTTTACCAAAATCCAATGTGGGTGCGATAGTGATGACTTATGTACTAGGATCCTACGTGGGTTCAACAACGATAACTACTATACATGAATCCTACGTGGGTTCAACAACGATAACTACTATACCAAAATCCCATGTGGGTTCGACAGTGATGACATATGTGCCAGGATATGACGTGGGTACGACAGCACTGATATTGTTCCAGGATCCTACGTAGGTTTGATAGAGGAGATGATTCAGAGACTATATCTAATCATCTCTACCCCTCTTCGTGAGTTATATACATGTGTGAGATGAGTCATGTCTTTGAACCATTATCAACGTGGTTATTGACTTACTTCCTTGTGTAATGGTTTGTTCTTGGGCTCGAGAGTTGGATCTGGAATGTTATTGATAACCTAGGTATATGAATGGGCATATTCTTAAGTAGGGTTGGTTGATACTTCGTGAATGTATCTTTCTACTGTTGTTTATCCTTTGTGGATTTTGGGAGACCTTGAGGGTCTCGGGGTACCCACTGAGTATCGTTATACTGACCCCTGCATGGGCTCTGGCCGCACCTCGTTGTGTTGGATGCAGATGACAGACATCGTCGACCGACACAGAGTGTATGAGGACTTGACGGTACTCGAAGGTGGACCTCACGACGAGTCGGTCCCCAGAGGAGACGGACGGACATGGAGAACTTAGGAGGCTATTTGTTCTTACACATAAGGTAGGATCTATTGTGGATGATCCATGAGCTACTAGGCACCTTCCAGCTGTTTCGATTTTAGTTTTACCTTTTTGTCCTTTCTTTGTACATTACTATTGGGCTTTTATTTCTGGCCCTTGTACTTTCCATCACTTCTTCTGTATTTAGTTTTTACTTAGAGTTTGCTTCTACTTTTACTTTGGTTTATTTTTTTTGCAGTTATAAAGGAAATGTATTCCTAGTTTAGGGATTTTTTCCATTGTTGCTAGTCACCAGCCCCTATCCTATGGAAGGCGGGCTTGGGGTAGTGACGACATGGGCCCCGGGGGTTGGGTCATGACAAGAAACATGAGTGGGAATTTCTCCATCATTCACTAATTATCTATTGTTGATGAAGTCTATATAACATATTTTGAAAATGAAAATGGAATGACAGTTGGAATTGTATTGGTTAGAAATCCACAATCTATCCTCATCATTGAATTACTCTATATTGAAGGAATAGAGCACAAACTGCTAAATATTTATCTTCTATTTAAAAATTCTTATTTAGTTTATGTTTCTAACAATGAAAAATTTATCTTTAATGAAAAATATAGTATTTTTAGGGAACCAAGAATGGATAATTTATATACTCTAGAACTTAATTCTTTGTGTATATAAAATGTAAATTTTTGGAATGCTAGAGTAAAATAATCATGGATTCATAATAGAAGACTTTTACACTGAATTTTTTATTCCCTATAGATGTTATCCTACCAACATTTGACTTCTGATTTTCCAATAAAAAAATTGGATAAACAGAAAATATATGATAAATTTCAAATGGTAGAGCTTGAAATTTGATATTTTAATCAAATTAAATAGGATTAAATATCTCTACAACTAAAAATAATCCATATATATCAGTTTAGACCTTCTAGAATATTTATTATTGATGGAAAATCATTTTTTTTGTTTTAGTGTATGATTTTCATCACGATTTACTTGGAATTACTTTTTGTGACAAAAATGTAATGAATTATCATTTTTCCTTTATTTTTGTAGAATTTAAATAAATGAAAATGATATTTAAATTTCATCTTTATGAATTAATCTGGGAATGAACATGAAAATAATGAATTTAATTTATTTTGATAAAAACCATTTAATAAGCACAATATTTCCAAACCTAGGAATTATTAATTGAATTTTATTTATAATAGGTAGAATTTTACATTCTGTAAAATATCTACAAAAATTATATGAATTTAAAATGACTAATAATTTTTTGGATGAAATAGTTAATATAGTATGTAATATCATTAATATAGTTCTAAAAAGGACTATAATAAAGAAAATAGAAAATGACATACAAAACAATAAAAACAAAATGTATGGTAATTTAAATTATTTGAATGAAACATTTATATAATTAACGACATGGAAAATTTGGGAAAATTTGATTAAAAATTTAATGAAGGAAAGCCATTGACAAAAGGAAATGAATTATTTAAGAGTGAACTAATGTGATGTTTGATTAGATTGATCATTTTGATAAATCAAATATGTCAATATGATGAATCAAGTTACTATATTTATTTCAATAGCTCTCTTCCTCTTTTTAAAAATTAAAATGTTGATGATATTTATTTTATAGATAACCAAATCATGAAGGGGATGATACTAGTGATCCAGAAGTTATGGATCCCAGATAACTAGAATCCTTATGGGAAATACTTTATAAATATTTACAGAATATTTATATTAAGGAGTTTGGACTTGAAGAAATTTATAAAATCATATAGGATTCTATCGATTATTATATCATATATAACCAAAAACTACAGAAGATGAAGTAATATATGAGAGTTGGATTTTATCAGTGAATGAATAGTGAATCTACTTGATAAAGAACAAGGTATAAGAACTATTTTATAGATGATCATATGTTCATGTAATTTGAAATAATTTGGGTTTAATAATAAACTAGATGATGAAGGATTAGTCACTATAAATAATGATAGATTTGTTCAAAAAGGTAAAAATTAAGAAGAAGGAATAGATTATAAAGACACATTTTATCTAGTATCTAGGTTAGAAGAAATTAGAATTTTTCTATAATATTAATCTCATATTAATATAGTATTATATAATATTGATGTTAAATCTATATTTATATATGGATTTTTAATGGAGGGGGTTTCTGTTAAACAACCTTTTGTTTTTAAAAATCATTATTTTCAAAATTATATTTCCAAACAATCCATGTCCCAATATAGATTGAAAAAACAACCAAGAGCATTGTATGAATAATTATCTTCATTTATTTAGTCTAAAATTTTTAGTGTGGGATTAGAAAATACTACACTTTTTAAGGAATCATTGTTGGAATACTTGTTTATTGTATACATATATATTTATGAGGTTATTTTGGTTCAAAAAATAAAAAATTATATAATGATTTTCAAAACTAGTATCAAATTTGATGATCATGATGTGTGAGTTAAATTATTTAATTGTATTTCAAATTTAACAAAAAGTATTTATAAAAAATTTATAGCAATGAAACCCCGAATTGATTCACTGAAAATGTTTGGTCTTGAAAATAGTATAGACCTATTCAACTACTCTAAGTTCCAACATTAATCTTTATATGGAAGACTATGGAAAACTAGTTGACAATAAGTTATATAGAGGAATAATTGGAATCATGATTTATTATACTACAAGTATTCTATAAATTATGTTGTCAATATATCAGGGTTGTAGATTTAAATCCAACCAATACGAATTTCATTTAATTTCTATATGATGAATCATAAGATATTTAAAATGAATTGTGTCTTCTTATGTATTTTTTATAAAAACAAATGATTTTTGTTTGATTTCACACTCATATGTTGACATTGGTGATTGTATATTATATACAAAAAAGAACCATGAGAACCTATAATTTTATATTTTAATCATTATTATCATGGTATAGTAAGAAATAAACATTGTATCATTTTCAACTAATGAAAATGAATATAATAAATCTATATGTTTTTGTTCTATACTGTTATGCTTGAAACACACTTTGATGGATTTATGATTCAATATTAATTATATTCCAATAAAATGTGATAACACAATTGATATCAAAATTTTAATAAATCTATTAATCTTTTATATAAAAAATAAAATTTACTAGATGAACTATTTCATAATATATCATGGAAAAAATATGATATCTCTTTAGAAAATTTTTATAGTAAATTTACACACACATATTTTTTTGAAACCTTTTCATACAGACATATATTATTTTATTATATCTAAATTATTATTTTTATATTTAGTTGATTCTCTTTTATTTATTTTAAAATTTACTAAAGTTATATTAATAAAATTTAAATTTCTATTTAATTTATTTAAATATATATTTTGTACTTCTCTTTTGTGATTTAGTCCCAACATAATATTAAACATACAATAGTTTTGTAATGATTATATTACACAACAAATTGTGTGACACTTCAGTTACATAAAAATAAAATATAACAAGTCATTCCTACATGAAATTTTTTTGAGAAACTATTAATCTTTATATATTTACTATAAAAAAATTATTACATAATACTTTAATCTATAAAAAACTCTTCAGAAATATGAATGAATAAGAGGTTATATAGTTCTACTTTTATTAGATCTAAACACCTAGGATCTATAAGAATAGTGATGAGTGGGAGAGTTATTGAGTTCAACTGGTTGTACAAAACTAACATGTTGAATAATAAAGTCTTCAATCATCAAGGATATAAGTACATATTTATTGATAATTGAATAGAAATTTTATTTTAGAATGATTTTATATATTTTTATAATGTAGTGGTGTTTAACTTTTTCAATTTTTGAGACCTTGTAAGGATGAATATAAATCCAAAATACATTTCAATATGGAATTTCACAATGCAATGGTGAGTTTAAAAAAATATAATTCATAGATATTATATTTATGTATAATTTTATGATATATAATCCTATAAAAAAGGAATTATATTCAATGAGATTCACGTTCTATATCTAGATTAAATCACTAAATTTTTATACATTCAGATGTTTGGAAAAAAAGATTTTCAGACAACTTCTGTTTTTCTAAAAAAATAATACAAAAACTCATTCTCTTGTAACATCAAATTTAGATTCTACTATATTAATTCATAGAGGATTATAATATATTACTTATATGAATAAATTATTGCGATTCAGTTTAAAAAATGTGGTTGAATTAGACATAGGAAATTTATAGGTTGATTTTTAGTAGGACGTGGCTGCATATATTTCTCAAACTCAAGACAACATAAGTATTCCTACATATTTAGAAGAACATGTTGAGAGTGTACATGTGAGATAACTTCTAGAAAATAATACCCACTATGAGACATACAGAAGAGTTCATGCTAATTATTCCTAAGAAATTCAAAAGGATAAATAAAAGATCCTATAAAATCATTCAGGAACTTGTAATATGATTGATAACCCTGTTCATTCAATTGTTAAACCAACAATTTTAACAGTTTATACTTTAAGGTAATTTTTTGGATTTTTCCCTTATGATATCAGTTAGTATTATTCAAGAGAAGAATATATCTACTACATATGGAAAAATCCCACTTTTGAAAATATCTTTTCCTGGGGAGGCCATTCCAAAGGTTAAAAGTGATGAAATTATGTTTTTTTATTGTAGTTTTATTTGTAATGTAAATGTACAATAAGTGGAATATGATGAATCTAATATAAGGACCCAACCATAAACATTACAAAATCTGGCTTCTTCAAATAGATTTCACTTATTTACATTCAAAAAGATCTTTTATGTTAATATTTTTAGAAATTATGGACGTAACACATATGTATCTTCCCATAAGCATAAAAAGTGGTATCCACTAAAATAGTATCCATTTCATCACAAATATATAATTTTAACACAAAATAATGACATGATTTCTATGAAAAATCATCATTACATTTAACATGGATTCCTTATTTCTCTTATAAATTTTTTAACCTGTAAAAAGCATTAAAAATAAATTTATGAGCATAAAATTATCAATAATGGATATAAAAATAAAAAAAACAAACAATTATTCCATGATTACTTATAAACATATGAAATTATTTTCAGAAAGACATAACTCTCACCCATATATACTTATGTTTCAAAACATGATATTTCTATAAAATATTAGAGAACATATATAAAACAATAAGGGTATATTAGGGAATTTCATAAATATATTTAAACCTTCTTGTCTCCCATAGGATTTTTATCCCTCACGACTAACTTACAATGTAAGATTCATGACAACCTTATAGTGTTACAATCATAGTTACACATGGAGAAACCAAACAGAGAACTCTAAATTATAAATACCCAATTAATTGGAGGGAGTTACAGGTACCACACATTGTCATAAAAAAGTATCCAAGATCTATAAAATAATCATAAAACATGAATAATCTTATAAAAAGAAACTCTTTTGAATTTTGTAAAATCATATTTAAAAATATGATTTAAAAAAACCATGAAAATACCATATAATTGATATGAGAATTGATATAATTAAAGGAATATGTGTGTACACAACAAATACCCATAACAAAAAATAATAATTAAATTAATTAAAAAAATAATCTTATTACCACTTAGTTAATGAAGTAGAAGGTTAACCCAAAGAATAAAATATGGGTTACAAATTCTCATACATTAGGCCCTTACATAAAAATTGTTTAAAACTCATGTGTAATGAATAAAATAGTGTTATTAATATTTTTAGGAAACATACTTATTTTTATAACACCTTATATGGTCATTCAATAACATCATTCTTCCCATTTATTAAAAATATTTTTTTTATTTACATTATTTTGATTGTGTTCTTTACATTTTTTTCATGGTTGATTCATAAAGGATTTTCTTATTTAATGGAATAGAAACTCTTTAAGTGCAATGGAAGAATGTTAATATGTTTTAATAATTTTAAAATTTCCCACTAATCATCTCTATTATATGTTATGAAGATGAATCAGTTGATAAATCAGTAGTAATATTTATTTAGATCATTTTGGCGGTTCTTCGACAATCACAAACAGGTTTCATCATATAACATTAATATTAAGCATATAAGTTTACATGAGAACATAAGAGAAGTCATATAATAAAAATTATAAACTTTTTTGAACATTGAAATTGTTTTACAACCAGTTCTTAAGGTAGTAAATGAAATAGAAGTCACAACATCCATGATGTCGGTAAATGGACACATCATAGATTGTATTTTTATTTTTAGAATAAGTAGACTAAGAGAGGAATAATGATGATGAATTTTTCTATAAAAAAATAAATAAATCATATATATATAATAATAGATCTATCATGCCTCTAGTTTAAGGGGAGGAAAATAGAGTATAAGAAAAATAATGTATTGAAAAGATAACACAAAAAAATGAAAGATGATATTTACTACTTGATTTATTCCCATTGAGATACTTTTTAAGGAAATTGGTTTTGGATTTTTTGTGATACGAGAAAGTCCTGGGCATAAAGAAGAGAATTAGGTAATAGATTTTATAGAATCTAGAAAATTATTATAGGTTGATAACTATGAGATGAATATGGTGGTAAAGGTTGTGTTTATAGTAAATTTGAGGGTGTTTTTAATTAATTTCCAAGGACACCTCAGTAGACGTATTTGAAAATCCATGGGATTTACATTGGGTTTTCAAATGGTATTGGACACATGGTACTCATCATATCATATCTTAATCCTAAAGAATTATCCATGATGATTATATCGTTATAACATCATTATGATGTCATCAAACACAACAACAAACATAGAACTGTATTTTTTTTTCTATTCAATAAAAATTCAACTATCTTAGAAAAATCCCAAAAGACCCCATAACCATTTCTTGAAATGTATAATTCAAAAATGAAATTCATTATTTGAAAATAATTTTCTATATATGAATAATTTAATTTAAAAAAAGACAATTTATTCGAAAATTAACAATATTAAAACTATAACTCAATTTATATGACATTGAATAATTAATCAAGATCTCATTATCTTATAACTGCAAGGAAATAAAATAAAAATATGGTTTACTATTCATAAGGTTCATATTACTATTCAATTTACTATTCATGAATGGAATGTTATAATTCAACAAAAAAATAAAAATAACTTACTTACCACAAAAGTAGATGTCTGTTTTCGGAAATTAAACTCAGAGAATCCAAAATATTATGTTTAATAGCTAGTTTATACTATTTAGTTAAAAGAAAGTATCATTATGTAGAGACTTATTTTTTCATGAATTTAAATTTATTTTTAAAACTATAGGGTGTTGCATTCTCCCCACCTTCAAGAAATTTCATCCTCGTAGTTTTATTTACATATTAAAGAAGTGTGGATAACTTTCCCTAATTGCATTTTCAGATTCCATTTGTTTCTTTAACCATGTGTTCTCTATAAAAAAATATTTACTATGTGTATTAAATTATTCATTAATAGTTGTTCTCTTCAATCAAGAATATGAATTGTTTTCTCTTCATTAGAACGGTTCTCTTCCAAGTAAACTACTATTGGGATTAAAACATAAGATGAATCTAGAACATTTTTTCTTACCAAGAATAAAGAAAAACATTGTGTAGATGATATAAAAACAAAGGAAAACCTACTTGGTATAATCCATTTTCAAATTCAACTAATATGTTATGAGATCTAATGAACCATGTAATTATATTTCTTCAGATAAAAAATTCATAACACTTTTACATTGTGAGATTCTAAGAAAAACATGATCATCCACCTAAAAAGAAAAGTATTTCCTCCTATTATCTTCATAACCGTTCTGCCTATGTTGAGTTTTCACCATATGTTGTGAAACCATCTTCACATTCATAGCCACTTCCACTACTAATTCTGGTACCATAAACATATTTTACCTGACTATATCCCAAAAATATATAGTTTGACATCACTACCCATATAATTCCTCAAAATGTTCCATCTGTATAATGGAATTAAAACCATTATTATATAAAAACTCAACTAATGAATGATGTTGATCCCAACATCTGTGGTAGTTTATTTAACATTATCTAAAGAAATTCCCTAATTTTTGAATCATTCATTATGAATAATCATTTAATTTAGGATGAAATGATTTATTGAAATTTAATTCTATTCCTAATGACATTAGAAGGCCTTTCAGAAAATCAAGAGTGAACCTGGGATCACGTTCAGATACAATTGAAAGTGAAACTCCATGTAACAAGAAAATAACTTTGAGATACAATCAATAAAGCTAATCCCAAGGAATAATATCTAGAATAAGAAAGAAATTAGAACATTTCATTTGTCAATCAAAAATATCCTAGATTGCATTATTACCTTGAAATGTCTTTGGCAGTCCCAGAATGAAGTCTATGAAGTTATTTTCCCTTTTCCACTATGGAAATGGTAATGGTTGAAGCACACCCTTTGAAAATTTCTGATCTACATTCACTTTTTGACATGTAAAACATTTCATGGTAAAATATAGAATAACTATTTTTTCATCCCACCATTAATACTCCTCAAAGTCTCTATACATCATTGTTATACCAGGATTAACTTCAAATGGAGAACTATGAGATTCACACCATAATTATTTCTTCATCTGGGAAACACAAGGTAGACACAATATTTTTCCAAATCTCAAAAGACAATCATTATCAATGTTAATTTCTGGAAAGAAACCCATTTTAACCATTTCTACATTTTTCAATAGCTCCTTGTCTGCCTTATGCACTTGATTAATTATGTATGACAAAGACAACTATACTAAAACATGAAACAAAATTGAGTAATTTGCTACACCAACAACTTCCATGAAAAAATTAATTATATCATTTACCAAAGGGTCTTTTTCCAGCCGTAACAATGTTAATGATGCAAGATATTTTTGACTCAAGGAATCTACCACATTTTTTTCATTCCTAGGATTGTAATTTATCGTGCAATGATAATCTATTTTCAATTAAAGTTATCTTCTCTTCATCATGTTTAATTATTTTTGAGTGAATATATACTTCATACATTTTTTGTCAGTATATATTTCACATTTGGCCCCATATAATTGATTCCTCCATATTTTTAATTTGAAAACATTATCTTCTAATACATAATCATGTGTGGGATTATTTAACTCATGAGGTTTTAATTGTATTGAAGCCTATGAAATTAACTGATCATTCAAAAACAAAACACAATCAATTACCTTTAATGATGAGTAAATATATATGAAAAACACAAAATTTCATGAAGGTAGGTTCATATCTGGAGCATTCACCAATCTTATTTTCAATTCATAAAAACAGTCATCACATTATTTTGTCCAGATAAATTTAACTAATTTTCATATTAACTTATTCAGTGGACTAGATAACCATGAAACAAATTCAGAAACCTAAGGTAATATCCTACCAAACCAAGAAATATTCCAATCTTGGTTATATTTGTGGTGGTTGGCCATTATTCAACCACATTCATTTTATCGGGATCAAAAGTTATGCTATAATTTGAAACAATCTGACCAATTACTAATATTTGATGAAAAAAAAATTCACAATTGATAAATTTTCCATAAAGATTAATTTATTTTAAATTTTTCTAAACAACTCTTAGATGTTTTTCATGCTCTTATTTACTTATATAATATACCATAATGTCATCAACAAAAAACAACAAACTTATCTAGGAACTCATGAAATATTTTGTTCATAAGATCCATGAATACTACATGTACAGTAGGAAACCCAAGTAGGATAAAAAATATTCATAATGAGCATATGTAGTTTGAAAATCTATTTTTGGAATTTTATCCTCCTTCACATTCAGATGATGTTACGTGAATCTCTTGTCAATATTGGTTATATACTGAGATCCCTAGAGATGATCAAACATGTTATAAATGTAAATAAATGGATATATATTCTTAATACTTATGTTATTCAAATACCTATTATAAAATAAAAGTCTCATTGAACCACCTTTTTTTACAATAAAAATGGTGCTCTCCATGGTGATGTGCTAGGACGAATGGAGCCTTTATCAAGAAAATATTACAAATAATTTTTCAATTCAAGAAGTCTCATCTAATCCATTCATTATGAGGTCTTTGAAATTCTCTTAGCATTAGGAACTAAATAAATTGTGAATTGAACTTCCTGTTTAGGTATAACACTGGGCAACTCATCAGGAAAAACATCATGGAATTCATTTAACAATGACACATCAATAATCTAAACTACTCCTATATTTTCAACAATATAAGAAAGATAACTACAATTTCCATATTTAAATATTTTCTAATCTTCATGAAATTTAATCAATTGTATGATTTTTTTCATCAATACAAATTGAGAAAAATTCTGGAAAACAACCTCTTTAGCTCGACAATCAATCTTAGAATGAAAAAAATAAAGAAAATACATATATAGAATGGAATTAAACAATACTAGGGGAGAAATAAAAAAATTTTACGGTAATGTATTTCCATATATAACAATAGGAAGATCCTTAAAATTCATTTTTGTTGTATCATTTCCCCTAAAATTTTATCAATATGTTCTGGTCTCATGTGTCAAGGAGATATTTCCAATATGCTACAAAACATCTCAGAAATTAAGGAATGTGTAGACCCCATATCAAACATGTCTTTATCAAAATCTAAGTAAATAAAAAAAGTACCTAGAACAACTTCATTGGATGGCCTGACAACTACTGACGTAGTCGAAATGGATCTATCTTAACCATTCTTCTAAGAGTCTGGTTGCTTTCTATCACTCAGATATTATTTTGGGCATGGGTTTTCATAATGACCCATCTAAAAACATTTGAAACACGTTACTGTTTTCTTATCATAATTGATCTTAATATCCTTTTCATTATAACCTATTTCTATATGTTTGAACTTACCACAATGAATACACTTCCCTATTTTAGTAAGGCATTCCCCTAGGTTTCTCTCACCAGACATTTCACAGACTAGAAATTGATCTTTCATAGCATCATATTTGTTTTATAGATTCTTACGCATCACATTCCATCTATACCCCTTATTCACTTTTATCTCAAAGTACTCATGATCATTAGAAAAATGAATTTATACCCTAACAGAAAATTGTACTGGTTTCTCATTACTCTGGAATTATCTAAAGGCCAATTCCCTTAATTACCATGGTAACAATGTTTTTTACAATATGTACTATTGATTATAAAAAAATTAATTTTATCCTTATGAACTAATATAAATTGGATACGACTATTAATATTTAATCTATTTAAAATAATCCAATTTTAATAATTTTAAGAATTTTTCTTAACATATGTTCCAAAATCACAATGAAAACTGTTTTTCGAATAAATTTTATTCTAAGCATAAAAAATATTTTACAGAAAAATAATGTATAAATTGGGTATAATAAAATGAGTTGCATTATTTTTAATAAAATTAGTGTTAATTTTATTTTTAATGAAAACAAAATATTATGGAAAATTTTATACACCTTATTAAGAGAGAAGAACCAAAAAAAATTTATTTGAGCAAAACCATTTATTATATTTACAAAATTTTAGGTATATATTTATATGATCAAAATTATATTTTAATATGAATTATATTACTCCTTAAATATATATTATTTGTTTTGAAGAACTTTTAATCTTTCAAATTTTTATAATATTATAAAAAGAAATAGTTTTTCTAGAATCTATATTGCTCACTATGCAAAAAATTTTACTATTTCTGAAAAATATAAAAAATTCACAGGAAAATAATTTTGAAATGATGAATAAAAAAATAAAATTGATTTCATAAAATTAAATTTATTAACATTTTCATTATAGTTGTCAATAAAATTGTTGACTAATGTTATGTGTATTTTTTATTGTGATGTTTGTTTCCCTCGAAAGAAAAGATTAATATAATTGATTATATGGTGTAAAATTAATCCCTCCTTAAAATATATCATGAAAAAAATTAAATTATTTAATTTAATTAAAATATATTGTTAGTTCGTCATCCTATCTTCATTAGGTTCTCATATCCCCTCTACGATATTGTGAAATATAAAATGAAACTTTACCAACTGAGTCATCTAATTCGACAACAATAGTTCTATTTGGGAAAGAATCTATATAAGATATTCACTGTAATATTAATATAGTTTGGTTTATATTTCCTCATAGGTGAGTAGATTCATTAGTTTGGAATTTACTTCTGAAATAAAGAGATATATTACACATAATGAACTTTACATAGGCTAGGTGGAAATTCCAAATGTTATGCCACAACACCTATTCATTCACGAATTTAAAACTTCTTAATTTTACTAGGACATAGTTTCCAATTAATAAAAAAAAAATATTTCCAATTATATACAATTATGAAATATTTATCACCCACTTGAAATTATAAATCCATCATTAATATATTTGCAAAATGTTTTTTTCTATATTGATATTATGTAATATTATTTTAAAAAGTCACCACCTTCACTTATTTATTCTCAACATTATATTTTCCAATAATCATTCCTTAACTAACATAATCTTAAAATGTTGGAGAATAAAACATATTTCTAAACGATTCCTCATATGTTTATATTTGATTAATTTAATGGAATTTATTCTATAATTTTAATGTAAGGCAAATAGCTTGATCAGATATAATTGAATGTGGGGAAAAATTATGTCTCGAAACAATGTTTATAAAGAGCTATATTGTTTGAACATGTGGTACATATTCCCTAATTGCGAGGAAATGTCTCAACATGGTAAAAAGATAAAAAATAACCCACATAGAATAGATGTCCCCAATTTTTGAATACTAAATTTGAACATTTAATTGATTATAAAATCTTTTCTTCCTCAAATATAAATTATTAATAAATAAAATTATTTGTTTTGGTGTTCATGGTAAATTTCTAGATTCTTATAGTCCAATTCATAAGTAGAGAATGAAAAAAAAATTCTTTAATATAAACTATGTGTAATATATAATCACCTGCGATGTACCATGCACATGCACAACTTAGCTCGCACGAGTACATTCTCATGTCACCTATCAGGACCAACATGAAATGTACATATCCTTCCCTTTCCAAATAAAACCTTTAAGAAGATGTTGGTTTATAATATATATTTGAAATAACATGTACAACGACGCTACATTTTTTGTACATCCACCAAAAAACTACTAACACAACAAATTAAATGGGTGGCATGGCGATCCATCCACCAAAAAAGAATAAAATTGAAATCTTATTTCACAGGTGTACAAACTGTGATCTTTTGAGTACTATCCATTTATTATATTTTTCACTATGTAGAGATCTATCCCTATAAATTTAGATTTTTAAATTCAATGGGGAGGTGATTCTGCTCTACAGGTTGATATCCATCAAATCCAAATAGGATATTTTATTCAAATTTCCAACAGTTTTCTTGTAATTCAACCCCTTACACTTTATCCTTTCATAAACATTGTTGTGTTTGAGTTTCTCTTAAACCCAAACAAATGATCATGGTCATAATAGTATGAATTTATTGTTTTGGTATTATAATAACAGTCTATGTTTTTTGTTACAGAACTTTTGATTTGATTAGTTTAATAATGATTTTTTCTTTATAATTTCATTAATGGAAAATTTTCAATCTCACCAATTGTGTCATATCAGACCTAGAGTGACATAAATTTTGAAAACTAAAGGTGCTTCAACATGAAAACATGTGAAAATTTTGTGACCCTATTGCCACTATAATAGGGGTAATGATTTAATATGTATTATAAAATTCAATCATATGACTAAGGGATTGATATTTAAATAAATATTTATTTGTTATCCAACCAATAAAAAATACTTTCAAAAAATACCTATGGAAATAAATTTTTATACAATATTTAAATACAAAAGAATAAATTTTTAAAATTAACAGAACCATGTTTTTTCCCAAAAATGTATTTTATTATATTTTCTCATTCCCTTCTTCTTTTCTCAATGGATTTTAGAAAATCATTCCATGATTTCAATTTGATGATTCTTTCTAGATAATCATCTGAAACTCACATATATGCTTCTAACATTTATTTTTCATAACTAACTATGGGATTAACCCGATATTTTTCGAGTTACAATGTTAATATTATTAGAAGGGACCACAAATTTTCCATGACTTGATGTGTGTGAGGCCAAATTATGGATCTATTACAAGGGAGTTTCTGAAAAAAAATAAGTCTTAGTCTAGGTTGGTTTACTGAGTATTTTATTTTACAATTCTTATTTATTTTCTTGGGATCCTTGGCATCTTATCCCTTTGTATTTTTTTTCTAATGGATGTTGGTACACTTCTCATAAAGATGATTTTTCTCTAAATGATATTGTGATTTGTTAATGATATAAATAATAGTATTACTTGTACATGGATGATGTATTTTTGTAAGAAAAATACCCTTGTAAATACTTCACAACACCCATTTCTTCAATTATTCCATAATCATTTTCAGGTAATATGAAAAACTATTATCGATGATAGAATCCTTTACCACAAGCCAGAAAGACCAAAAAAGGTTAGGATGACATGAAAAATTGATAGAGCATCATTTATAGATAATTTCACATATGTATAATGTAGTTTAGTATAAATTTGAGTTGTATAGTTACATTTTAATTGAACATGCATGTTATGATGTGGGTAGCAGTTGTAATTCAATTAAAAATTCTAAAAATTATTTTCCAAATACTGAATTTCAATATGGGAATACAAAATGAGTTTGTTCAACTCTATATTTTATGAACCTATGTTGATTGCTTACATACATATGAGGATTACTCTATTTATTTTAGGTTTTCAGTATATCTAATAATGAACCCAAGGTGGTGGAGGAAATACATGATCACACCAAGGAACCATTACACCATTGTAATTTACTAGCAACCCTGTATGGATTTTTCATTCCTCCTCCCAAACAACATGAAGGTTAACAATCATGGATACAAGGTGAGGGAACAAGACTTGTTTGGTGGTTATCAAAATGGAAGCCATATCCGCCATCCTATTATCGATATAAACCATATCTCATATCGAGATAAAGTCATAAAAATCTTCATTTTGACAGGAATCCTAGAAACTCCCATCCTCTTTCTTTAATTTCTATAATCAATGGCTACATGGTGTGTTCTTATTATCAACATGACGTGTACCATTGATTCATTAGTTTACTAGGATCTACTGATTATACATGAATAAAAAGAGGTTACTTAAAATGAGTATCATCTGTATATTGTGTATAACAATATATTTAGTGTAAATTATAATACTACATTTTATATAAATAAACATTTATTATGTAAATAAAATATTAATGAAATCTATGTTGATGGAATGGTGTCATGAGTTTATCTAAGCTGTTGATTGCATGAATAACTCTTCTACCCACTTTAGTACAAGATTCAATCTTTTTATCTTGTTTTTTATTAAAGGACATGCGAGATATTTTAAAAATTAATTAAAACCCCTTCAAAATCAAATTATACTAATGGTTGGGTTGTATCAGCTAGAGGGGTCATAGGACATGGTTCAAAATACATAGGTTACAGTCATTCTAGGAGACTCAGTTATATCATTCTTCCACAAAAATAAAACCATATGTCATTTGTTTTGGTATACATCGAGTGTAATGAATATATGGTATTTACTTCTATATTAAAAAACATTTAAAAATATAAAAACTCTCAAGGGTGATGTTAGATTATTGGGAGAGTCATAAGCCATTGTTAAAAAGACCTCAAGTCAAATTCAGATAATCAACTCCCATCATACTAATCCTTTAATAATTTAAACCTCATGACATATATTCTTTATTTTCACTATGTTGCGTTCAATATAATTTTTAAACACCAAAAAATATAATAAAATTTTTATTTCTAAATCATAGTATAGTGGTTGAAGGAATCCACTCAGATTGGTATGACCAATGGTTTGAATCGTGACCTGAGCACTAATATAAGGTTTTTTTTCTGTTTTTCCAATTTAAGAAAACAAAAAATTTATTATTATGATACATTACTTTTATTTATTTATTTTAGTATATATTTATATTTATATATTTTTATAAATTCACATAAATATTAATAAATAGATTTTATTAATAACCATCTATAAAATATTAATATATAAAAGAATATAGATGATGTGTACTCTTTATAAAATCCACTTCACCTAGGTATACAGGTATGTATCCCTAAACCGGTTTCACATCGTGCCCTTTCTCCATTTCCCCCATTGTATTCTACCATACACTGCTCAAACCCTATATTCCAAACTGAATTTCAATGCGATTCATAACCATTTTTCATTGTAATCTTGATCATGCATCCATGTATGTTGTTCATCGCCATTTATTTCAAGGATTTTGATCCACTATAAGTGAGTTACAGATCAGGGGGGGAATTCAATCAAAAAATGAAGTATATGGGAACACATGAAGAACACGTGTCATGTATAACATGTAAACAAACACATTTTCACAACTCAATTTAAAAAAACAAAGTTTTTGTCCAGAACACGATGTGTAATTTTTCCTCTACCTGGCATAGTATACATTATTTCCCCACCACCACACAACCAGAACACCCTTATACCAATACATGATGTTTGTGGTTAGCACCATTTTTGTACTATTTTCTCGATGATTAGTCTATGTTATGGAATGCATAGGGATTGCATACTATGTTCACATTTATGACGTGTATGTTTCGTACACTTCATCTCAATGGATTTATGACCCTTATTGGGAGAGGTCATGTATCATTGCTACATATCCAGACTCCCCTTGTCCATATAATATTTTTTCACATTTTACACACCTTTCACTTTTTATTTCCATACAGAAGCCCAATTGGAGTGTGTATCTACATGTAAATTTTCGGTATTCATATAATATTACACATCGTGTAATCTAGAAATACTCATAATGTAAATTTATTTTAGGCTTCCTCAATTTTCGTCATTCATTTTGAATTTATTTTCATTTAGATTATTCTTTTCTTTAATTTTAATAATGGCAGATGGGTACCATGATATTAGGAAGCATCCCATGCAAGAAAATTACTAGTATAAAACCACATCATGTTGAACCCATATCAGGACACTTGGAGAGAATTTCATGATAGATCTATTGACTCACTAGTAGTCAACTTTAGCAATTTTTTTCCTCTTCCACAACCAATGACATATTCGATAGACGTTTCCATTCCCGTGGACATAGACACACCATTGGTGAATATTTTAAACCTTGCATAATTGTCGAGGGACCGAAAATAGTATCTCCCACATCTGTCATGGCACTATCAGCAGCCCCCACGACACCATCAATAACTGCCATCTCATTAACGCTTAATTCACCAACTACTAGTGATCCACCAAAACCAGTACACATATAAACCAAATATTCATCTCCACCCCATATTTATTTTGATGAAAAACAGCTTATGGATTAATGACTACATCAATTTTCTTGATTCATGATCCAACTAAGCATCTGGTTCCATGACATTAGTCTTTTGGAGAAATTGGGATTTTGGGAGGAGATTGAGGAGTGTCCCAAGAACACACATTTAATTTACAATATCTATGTAGGAGCTTGAACAAATATTTTTTTTTTAGTTTTTTTATTTCTACAACTTTAGATTTTGACGTAGACACATACCTCGAGAAAACAAGTGATGAAACAACTCTAGTAACATTTTGATTTGGAATCAGAAAATTTTAACTGGTGATATTGTAATTTGGATGAGGTTGTGGTTTTTAAACTTATTATTCCACTGACCCTTACATCATCTCTCCCCTTCCCTATTCACTTAGACCCACTCTCTATGTTTCTAGATCATTATAGATCCAATACATAGTACTCTTCAAAATCACATAAGATCAACCTCAAAATAATCCTTTCATTTCACATTATAAGCCACTATTTTAGTTCTATACTCTTCCCAAGACACGATGAAATTGTGTTATTTTCATTGATGAAATAAATCCTCTTAAATTTTATAATATGTAACAACTATCCCAAACTACCTTATTTTTATATCCTCTTATTTCCATTCCATATTTAATATCCATCCAGGTCACCTGAATGGTGGGGATCTATATCATCAAATTAGAACACCATGTAGAGGTGTTTGAGCCATCTCTCCATCTTGATAACTTATGTTCTCCATTGAATATTGAATTTCACATGATTATTCACATGATCTTTTTCCAATTTTAGGATAACAACAATGTTCTAATATATCATAACCCAAAGCTCTTGAGGTAGTAGATGACCCACATTTCATTAATGGTTCTACTTCTCAAATTATTCCACCATCCACACCTCCAAAAGACATTCACAATCCACCTATCCTTAATTCTTCCTATATTACCTCATATTCCACCATTACAAATACTTCACTATCCACAACCCCACTTACTCCTACACTGTCATTCAATGTTTAATTTCACACCCACCTCAATTAGATAGACAGAATTTTATTCCTCATTTTGCATTAATTAGTAATTTTGTCCTCTCTCGAACCTACTCCCTAATAGAATCCCCAAACCATAGCAATGTGGTCCCAATTACCAGCCCCGGAAAATGACTCCATGATTTAATATTTTTATAGTCCAAAACCTACTTCCACTAATGTAGCCAGGTATATTCTTACCAAGACCACACTCTAGAATGATTGTCCAACACTACCAGATGCCACTACAACTGATTCCCCTCTCCTGGATCCCCCAGTATCATCCAATACGTATCCAGAGGCCACTAATTGACTATTTAAAACCAATTTTTATTTTAATTATATATATACATTTAAGTTGATGTGATTGGATTTTTACACTCATAATATATTTTTTCTCATTTCCTAGATAGTAAAAAGTTATCTAGAATACAATGGGTTTCTTTTTTAAATGTAATTCATTATTATCCAAGTATCCACAAGGGGAGTATTATTTTTGAATTTATTTTTTTTTGTTTTTATTTGTTTATTATTTCAATTCCAAACCTCGCCCTGGCCCACTACGTCCATTACACATCTTCTTCTCTTCCTTAGTGTGGAACTTGCTGGACAAATTGAGGTATTAAGTGTGGGGGAGAATCTCATTACTATACTAGTATTTTCCCATAAACTAATATAGGGGACATCATTAAATAGATTAAATATTTAAAAATTTTATTTGTTTGATTAAATAAATTTCTAAACAATAATTAAATCAATGGGAAAAGTTACAATCTTAGTTTTAATTTAAATTAATTAAAAATGATCGGTGATATAGTTCAATGATTTATTTAAATTATTAACTATTTGAATTTATATGTATGATTATTTACATTCACGTGACAATCTTATTTTCCCATTTTAATCCATATTCTATGGAGGTATTCTAATATATTTTTTATATTCCTGTATATTCCCTTATTCTAGATTGTTTATTGGGATATGCATACATAATATAGCATTCATGTTTTAATCATCAAAATATAATACTTAGGAATCACATTAAACTGAATGAGCATTTCATTGATATTTTCATCCATGTCGGACATTGTGACCCCCCATAAATTTTAACTCAATGACACAATTATAACCCACAAACAGTATTGAATGAAATCTAAATTAAATTTTAATTTATCCATCCTACCATAATTCTTTGTTAATATTCCATGATTATTCATTATGTAATTAAAATGTGAGTTACAAGATTAACGGTATATTTTGGTGAACAACAACGAAATTATGTGTTGGGGTGAGTATATCTTTTTAATTTTAGGGAAAAGGGATCCAATACAACAATTCCTTTTATTCATAAGTGGTCCCCATTAAAAATTAAAAAATTACCATATCCATTAGTTACACTTATTTGTTTATTAAAAACACATTTTGGGAAGGAAATATCATGGTGATTTTGAAATTTGTGATATATTGATTGGGATTTGATTGAAAAGAGATTATTCATTGAATATCATTATTTATTATTTAATAATACATCCTTCCTTTTCAATCTTGTAGTATTAGTTTTCCATCATTACCTTCCAACCATTATCATTAGAAACATCATAGCCTTATTGAAGGTCCTCCGAATTTGTTTTGATTTAATTTGTAATTAAAGAATTAGATAACATGAAAACTTATGGATAGATTTCAGATAATTTATATTGTGAAAAACCCAGATTAAATGATCTCATGTGATGAGCATTAAAATTTCACAGTGTGGTAATTCCTAATGTGGAATGTGTATTAATGAAAATTTGATAAAATGTAACTGTAATAGGATGAATGTACATAATTAAATTTTTGATGACTCATGATTTTAATACATTTGAAATGAAAGTATTTGTTTTCCTTTTTAAATCATTTTATATTACTAAAATAGTTTTAAGTGTAATTAATTTAATTCTTCCAATTTTAGATTATTGATTCTGATAATTTGATGAGGATACTTTTCTCTGGGGAAAGAAAATTACTATGTGTTTGGGAGTTTGATGTTCCCAATTTATCTATACTAAAATCATGAATTTTATTGACTAAAAAAACAAATTTTCACTAGATATAAATTTTTATGTGTAGAAATCATTATTTTGATGTTTATGATAATTATTCATGAGTTTCTAGTTAAATTCACAAATCAGAATGACCATAAAAATTAAATATAGAAAACATGAACATTATAGAAACATGTTGTTTAGCCTTTCATATGAATGGATAATCTAGCCTGTGTATAAAACCATATACTGATTAATGATAATAAATCCATTTTATTCATCATAACATGCTATATATGCCATTCCAGAAGCGTTTTGTGGTTGATAGAGATTCTACATGCTATGTATGGCAGTGCTATAGACAATGTACTTGCACTAATCAACCACCGACACTACAATTTCAATTTGATGCCTAAATGAGAACCTACCAGTGGAGGAAATAAGGTAAACAATAGTTTAACAGGGTACACATTGTTTAATTTTATGTGCACATTATGTATTCAAATATTCAATAAAAAGACCGACTGCCCACTGAATTTAGTGTTGGAAATTCAAGGGGGAGGTTTTTTCATTTTTCTATTTGATCTATATCAATTCCAAATAAGTTATATAATTCCACTTTCATGATATTTTAGTGTAATTCAACCCTTTACACTTTCACCTTTCATATCCATTAAATGGGTTAGTTTTTTCACAACTCGCACACCATGACCATGGTCATAAGAGGTGAAATTTGCTGTGTTGGGGTTATAAAAAGTTTATTAATATGATGTAATATAAATATTAATATTTTTTTAATTATAAATTTTTATTTATAATTAATTGAATTTCAAATTCCCAGTCTTACCAATTATGTCATATAAGACCAATAATGACGAAACTAGTGTAAACTAATACAACTACAATAGGAAAATCCATGACCATTTGGTGATCCTGTTGACACTATTATAAAGTTATTGTTTTAATATGAATTTTAGTAGTCAATCACTATTATTAGGGTTTCATGATTAAATACATAAATACCTATTTTCATACTAGGAAATTGTAATATAAAAGAATACCTATAGTAAAAAAATTTCATAAATAATTTAAATCTAAGAGAATAACATTTAGAATTTACCAAAATCTTGTTAAAACCTAGACATGAACTTTTTAATGTTTTTTCTTCCACTTATTCTATTTTTAATGTATTTTCACAAAACATTTCATTATTTCATTTTGATTCATTTGTTCGGAAAATTAGATAAAACTCACTGACTCACATATTCCATTTATTTTCTATAATTCATTATTGGATCAACCCTGAATGCCACTAGCTACCTAGTTTTCGGATTAGAAGGGAAATCAAATTTCCCACCTTGTGGTGGGAACTGTTAGGAATCCTTATTTATTATATTCTATAAAAATCCAATTATAATGTCTATAGTAATAAAATAATATTTTCAATCATGTATATTAAATAGTTTAATTACTCAATTATGATGTTCTATATCGGTATTTATTTATTGAAAATCAATGTATCTTAAAACATTGTCTAAAATTTCTTATTTTATAGTATACCAAAAATGTTACATCCATCCCTGAAACATTTGGGTGATACAGTGTTATATAGAGAAATTTTATATATGAGAATCATTTAATAATAATATTTTTTGATCAAACATTGTTTAAACACATGAAGTCTTTCCAAATTTGAAAATTTTATCCTCATAGTTGGAGTCTATAGACATCCCATCATTCCTGGATTTAAATTTATTTTAAACATTTTTATCATCAAGTAGGTATCCTTATATTTTCTCTAATAATAATAGTTATGAAATCATTTGGAATTCATGTGTTGTATCCCCCTCTTTCATAATTACAATAACCAATTTTACTAAATCTATGAATATAAGGTCATTGGCTATCCAAATTTTAGTAAAAACACTATAATATTTCCAACTCAATGTATCATCCATATTATTATCCTTAAAAGGGTTATAGAGTGTTGATAAGTCATAATCCATGGTTTGTTCTAGCCATATACTTTTAACTTATAATTTTATATTTTAGTGAGAATATGTTTTTGAAACATTTTTTTATCAATATGTATTTAGAATGATTCTACATATAGGTAATCCAGATATATCATAATTATAAATATTGAAGATTATTACTAATGATCATGTGTTTTAAAATTTTAGTGATTAATATTTATTTTTCATGATTCACATGAAACAAATATATCAATCTATATAGGGAAACATCCACGTACATCCATTAATGCATAAATATATATAAAAAATCCATCCCTAAGAGATAGTAATGTTAATATCATTGAATAGAATAGTTTAATATTTAATTCATTAAAATCATCCATATATTCTTTGGATTATATGAGCATAACCCTTACATTTGTCAATTTGATTGATGAAATGTATAACTGTTAATTTTTTGAATAATGTATTCATAGTGAAATATTAATATATTAAAACTACATATGACAGTTATATTAATTAGCATGTCTAATCCATTTATAGATTCTCCTTTGATGTATTAGAAAATATAAAATCCTTATAGAGTTTTTTAATCAAAATAAACCTATTCGAGAAATAATTCACATTCTTACAATATAATTATTCTAATTTATGAATATTAAGAATTATTTCCAAATGAAATTTATTCTCATCATATATTTTTGATTATATTAATACATAATTTATAAATACCACAATGAAATGATCAATATAATTTTTGAATACACCGTAAATTTGATGTCTTATAATAGATGGTTCTTTAATTAATTCTAGTGAAATTAGTGTAAATTTATAATTTCTACACCTAGAATGAATTACCTTATTTGGAATATCTTTTTTATTTACCATCAGTTGAAAAAACCTAAAAATAAGATCAATATGTGATAAAAATTGAGTTTGTACATGTTGATAAAATAATTCATCAATATTGTGCATATGATACTTTGTCTTTATTGTAATGCTATTTATATCCCCAAAATTGATTAATAACCTCATTGACCTAGATTTCTTGTAATAAAAAATTGCAGGGGAACCCTACAATGAAAAACATGGTTGTTTACATCCATTATTAATAAAATCCTATAGTTGGTTCTTCAATTACACTAGTTCCTCTTTGGCCAAGATGTACAAACAATAAGATATAGGTTTTTATTCTAGTATGAGATCAAAGAATAATTTGAAGTAATGCTCAGGTGGATTTCAAGGTAGCGATTCCTAGAACACAAATTTTTTTTCTACACAATAGGTATATCATATATTATAAGGATACATTTCCCATTCATAAGTTTGGTCTTCTCTTTTTCTCCAATAAGTTCCTTATGGATAGCCTCTGGATGTGTAATTAAATATGAATCAAATGATATATCCTCCACTATGAATACATGTGATTCTATATTTCTATAAAAAATTTAAAATTTTTTTATCTCAAGAATAAATTTATCTCATTTTAATTTTAAATATAATAAATTGAAAGCATTATTTCTAAATCAACCAATAGTATAACATCCAAATTTTAAACTGGTTAACAAATATGTGTCACAATGTGTTATGACTGACATATTCTAAGTGAATTAAGATTTTTACTTGGAGTATATATTTAAATCTATATTCCTAAGGTTCTATAGAAATTTTAAATTTCATTTGAAAACATGGATGACATAAAATGGAGTGATGATCCAAAATATAATAAAACAGTAGTTGAATTTTATTCTATGATTATAATACCTATCACTATATAATTTGGATCCTCAATCTCATTGTTATTGATTGTATGTGAATATATTTGGTTTCTTAAACAGTTCAGATTAAATTTTCAATGAACCATGTGGATTTGATTCAAATAATTCCCAATATCCTTATTTTTTAATCATTAGTAATTGGAATATTCTTTCTGTCCCATAAAATATTGTGACTAATTGAATTTCTCTCCAAACATTAGGAAAACTACTATTTCCATCAAGCTTTTAACACGGTGTTTTTCCAAATTATTAAGACTTATAAATTAAACCCCTCCCTTAATCCATGTCTTAATATTTCCATTACTAGTGTGCATATGAACCTTATTTCTTTAACATGTTTCATTGGTAAAACAAATGAATTAGAGTATTGTTTCTCATTCGGGATGAAACATATCAAATTATCTTCATATATTGAAAATTTCGGAGTGAGAAATTCCCATTCATGTTTACGATTTATCTAATTAATTAAATGATCAATCATGCTTCTCGTATTATATACATAACCAGTAACATGATTTATAACAATTATAATGTTATGATCATAATAAATATTATTTTCTTCTTCATTTTCCAAAAAAATAATGAATTTTATCTCTATATAAACTTTATGTTCATGAGTAATGTATATTTAAATGAATACATCATTGAATTTATTCCTGGACAAACCATTAATTTCTTCAAACTCCATTGTGTTCTTGATTAATGACCTCTATTGATCAGAATATCCATTATGATTATAAATTAATATGATAATTTTACCCCATTCACTGGTTCCCAAATAATGAGATATCTTCTCTAGGGAAATGATCCATTACTCACAAACTAAAGGAAAAGTAGTCTAATAAAAAGATAGAGGTTACTTTTGAAAGAATCTCACCAAATTTTTACTCCACATTTGAGATTAGTAGGATGATCCATATGGGTATGCTATTTGGTCAATAATAGATTCAACTACTATAATATAGTTATAATTTGTTAATATCTTGCCCCTAAAAACATTATCACTCCTAGGAGGGAAATCCTTTCAAAGACTAAACACATTTATTCAATTTTCTTTCCTTCTAATAAATGAAATTTTTAGTAATTCCATATAATGAATTATGTGTTGTAATTAAAAACCATGTGTAATAGATAATATAAATAAAAATTTTTTCCATATATAATATTAAAATGATAAACTTACTATCTTTGGGAATATCATAAAATCCTAAAAATTCATCAAATCATTAACAATGTTTTTCAAAGAGAATGATTATAAACCAAATAATAACTCTCCATGTTTTATATATTTATATTATATCTTAAAAAACCTCATCATGCACTAATGGTGATTGATATTACACTAAATATTACGCTTTATGAGTTGTTACCCCTTGGTGCGTCATTTCAAAAAATCAAATCCACCTTCTTGTAACATAAAATTGATGTATTTTACTGTAATAACAAACAATCTATATATTAATAAAACAATAAGATATTATCATATACTTATAAATACCCTTCAAGTATGTCACAGTGTTATATTATCTAATCTATGTTTTTATAAGTTTATATACATTGGTTTATAAAAATGTTACATTATTAAAAAAATGTAACACCTTAACTGATGTAATTTGAAACCGGTAATTATTTTGGAACATTGTCATAAGATATGATGTATAACATCCCAACAGATCAAATTATTTTGTAGTATTGGGATAATATAGATAATTCTTATATTATAGTATAAAAAAATTATAAAACATAATATTATAGCGATACCATTATAATTTATTATATTATACCTTAGAATTTATTTATAATTATTTTTATGTTATCCTAGGGAGAGGAGAACATACCAAAGGGTGATATCACATACTCAATAATAGAAAAAATAATATTAATAATATGATAGATTAAATAAATTATGAATAATATGGATGTGATGTACAATACTCAAATATAGAATATAACAGATATCATAAAAGGGGAATATATCCATGGATGAAATACTAACATAAATAATCACTTTTATAATAATAATAATTGATTTCATAATATCAGACATTATAATCGTACAATCAAGGTGTTATTCTAACACATCAATCATAAATAGTCAATAGCTAACTCAAATACCCAAGCATGTTTTTCTCAAGATACACACTGATTCATTGAGGGTTTATAATTTAAATTTCACATATTTTATTAGGTCCAAATAATTCATCATATTAAATTAATAAATCACAATTCAAAAAAAAATCATCATAAACATTCATATTGACAAAATAGAATAAGAAATGTTAATATTCACCATATTTAGTAAAGAGAACAACACTATTTTAATTTATCTTTATTAATATATTTTATGAAATAATTAAATTATATTCATATTTTAAATTACTATTCATTAAACAATGTGGACATTGATGAAAATACTTTTAAATGTTCCTTGTAATATATCTTGAAGAAAATATAATTTTAATTTTGAAATAATTTTTTAAAACCTAAATGTTAAAGAATATTATTAAAAAACATTCAATTAAACTAACAATGGAAAATTTAAATTTATCGTTAAAGTGTAGAAACAATCATGAAATTGGTAATATCCATTCATGTGATAAAAAATAAAATGAATACCCTTTTTATACATTTTGTCAAAACATGTATCATTTGGAAAATCACAATAAAATTCTTTATAAATTTTTATAGAAATTAGAAATGGATTGAAATGAAATTAATAAATCATTTAATAATTTTAAAAACATCCAATAAAATAATATAATGAATGTACAGAGAATGAAGTAAAAGATTCATGACAGAATAGAAAGAAATATTTTTTTCCTTAAAAAACTATTCTAGAATTTTGAAAACATAGAGTGATTAAAATTAATGGAAAAAATATAATTTCAAGAAATAAACATAATATAATAGAATATATTGGGAATAATATAAAATTTTTATGTCATTACCCCAATTATGACTTCAATATAAAAAATTCAAATAAGGATGATATTGTCGAATAAACACTTACCTCATGTTTTCCATGACTCATTAGTTTTTTATCCTCAAGTATAATACATTAATATTTAGTATACATCAATATATAAACCATATAAATACATATAATATCTTATATTATCCTCTTATAACATTTATACACTCATTTATTAACAATTCATTGTTAAAATCATCAGTTCTGTGTCTTAATAGTTTCATTGATCATGTATGCTTGGTAGTTTTGGTACTTTCATCCTAATCATGGTTCCGACACTAAAAAACATTATCATTTCATAATTATCACATTAAATCATTATATACACTTATATAACAATTTATATGATGTGTTGATGAATAATAAATTACATCCCTTCTTGTAAATTTAGTCAATTTTTACGCTTGAGTTAACATTTTATTTTTTGAGGACGAAACAAATCAAAGGTAAGAAATAATTCAATTTTATATAATAATAATTTTCTCATAAATATAATAAATATTCATTAAATATATCCATATTACTATTAATAAGTATTAAAAATGAGAAACTAATAACATCACTTAATGTAGTGGTTTGTCTACACATAAGCGTGAGATGCATCATCATTTCCCAACATATGGGTAAGTATAAAGGTAGGTATGATACAGTAACAAAAGAAGGATAATTTAACAAAAACAACCTCAATATCATGGTGTTGGAGCCTTACATTATTACATTTTCATAATAAACAATTAATTCAATTCTCTAAGGATCGAATAGTTTAGTTTTTTTGTAAGATATATTAAATACATGACCATAACATTACAAATTTAAATGAAAAACAAAAAAAGAAAATGCATTGGAAACATACATAACTCTTAGACCGTACTCGAATGTCTTTCATAATATACATCATAACATCTTGAAAAAATGAAAACCTAGGAATAGGTTGAGATCATATTCCTAGTAAGGGCATATAATACAACATAAACTAAAATTGTCAATAAGGCAAGGTGAATGACTAATAACACATTCCATTAGAACACAAATTTTAGCATAATATTTCATGAATAAAACATGAATAAATAAATCTATATAAGTAATCACATGAAAACAAGCATAACGATTGATATTATACTAGTCAAATAAACACATTATTTATCAATAAATAATATCAAAACAAAGGAATGTTGAAATCTAGTCATCTCAAATATACCATTGATATATTGGTTAAGACACAAAAATATAAATTGTGAAGGCCTCAACACAAACCTTATCTAAAAATGGTAAATGGATCGGCCACATCCCTAATGATTATTTATAATTATACCTAACGTTGCATCAAAGGGCTATAGTAGGGCCCCCACATTACTTTCTATGTCTAATGAATTACTCATATGAATGGGGTTACACATAAACACCATATACATTTGAAATGAAAAAATATTCCCCAATCTACAAACATAATCACTAACCATTCTATGTATTATGGTGAATTGTATCATGATAGAAAATACATAGTCATACTATTCATAAACAATTTAATAAAATATGGGAGATGATAGTAATTAGAGATAATTTTCAATAAATAAATAAATTCAACAGAAGTGTTGAAATGGATTAAAATAATTGAGTAAAATTAATGAGGAATTCTTGAGTGAAATACTATTTTTTACATTGAAAATAAGGGTTACTTTGGAAAAGATCATTATTAATTTTCATAATTGATCATATAAAACAATAAATGAGAAAATTAAAATTGTAATGAAATAATTTGTTATTTTAGAAAAATAATTGTGTCGTAAAACTGATTAAACATACTACTTGAAAATGTGTATAAAATCAGGAAGTTCCATTTAATCGGGATTTTATATCACAAAGAATTAATTAGGGGTGATTTAAAACTAGTAATTCACATAAAATAATGAAAAAAATGATCCGGATAAATATTTTTGGACCATATAAATAGAATTTATAATAAATATATAATAATAATGAATAATTACATTTTTTTAATAGAGGGAGAGATCATTACTCAAATGAAAAGGGATGTTTGGGAACAAACCCCTTACACTATGGTCAAATGTGTTCTGCACATGATCATAATGTCTTAAAAAATAAAATAAAATAAATTAATTAAATAATTTTTAAAAAAATTTATATTTATTTTAATCATTATGGTTTTTTAATGTTCATTTATGGCTTTATTGATGGGTTATAAATTTTATTTTCATCATTTGGGAGTATTCGTTTTCGTGGCATTCATTATTGGTTCTCTTGTTTATATGTAATGAAGTTCTTGTAAAATGGGAATAATTTTCTAGAATTGGAATAATGTTTTGTTAATGAAAAAATATGTTTAATTGGTTTTATATATTGTTTCATTAATAGATTGTATGATGAATCATTAGATAACATGTTAATGATAGCCGTTTATTTTAATTTTTGAGGTTTTAGATCATAACAAACTCATTTTTTTAACATTTCATATTATGTAAATATTTTACTTCAAAAACATAAAATGGTTGTAATATAATTTTTAAAATATTTTTCAACCGTTAAAATAGTTTTATCAGTATCCATGAATAAGTGGAATGAAAGTGAAAACCTTTTATCATTAAAGGTGATGAAACACCAGCTCACAGATGATGTAATCATTTATAGAATAAAAGGTAGAGGAGAAGGGGATTTATGATGGATTATTAAATTAGTATAATATCATTATAGTGTATTTATGCTGCAAAAGGTATCATCATAATAAGAAAATAATAAATGAGAAAAGAATTAAAAAAATTAAGAGGTGTTTAACTCTTGATTTTCTCCTCCTTGAGAACCTCCTTATGGAAAAGGTGTTGGCCATTTTATGAGACCAATAGACAGTGGACATGGGGGATGATATTTGAAAAAGGATTTTTCATAAATATTAAAAGTATCAAAGACTCAATGGTGTGAAGATAATGGTAAATGAGGGGTGGTATTTATATTGGAGGAGAGGGGTGTTTTTTGAAAATTTTATTCATTTGTTTATTATTTTGGATTCAAAGTTGAAATAGTTCTATAATTATGACCAAATACATTAAAATAAATATTTATTGTTTGATATTATGGTCTTACATCAGCCATTCATCACATATGACTCAATAATTCATGTATTTATCATTTATCATAAATTATCTTATTTTACTATTCACAAATGATTTATGTATTTATGAAAAATCACAAAAAATCACTCTAACCATATTTTGATGTGAAAAATTAAAAAATGAACTCTATTTTATGAAAAAAAAATTATATAAATGTGAAATTTCTTTTTTTAAAAATGTCCTCACTTACTCAAAAAAACATATTTTATAATTATAACTGATTTTATAACACATTGAAAAATTAACTACGGTCACATAAAATAATAATAAAATCATAAAATTAAAAAGGATTAACATAGGAATCTATTTTATCGAAATATATTTTATTTTAAATATTAATATTAATAAAAATGTTGTAATTATAAATTTATGACTTACCAAAATAATAACACATAATTAATTTTTTTTAAAATATCTATTTACTTATACTTTGATTTAATTAAATCATCATATAATTAATAATAAGCCTAAGTTTTATTTATACTTTCATGGGAATAGATACTATTTATTTGGATAATTTACTATTTATAAGGGTCAACGTACTATTCTTGTGGTCATGTTACAATTTCACCAGTATGGGGACCTTAACTTCTGAAAATACTTTTTAGATCATTAATTATTTATTTTTAATGGTTATATTATGTTATCTATGTGATTTCATGCGATTTATAATATATGAAATAATCATAAAAAGCTAATTTTCACTGGTATAATTCTAGTTCATTACATTCTACCCTCCTATAAAATGTCCTTCCTTGAAATTTTCACAATATTACCTCCTAATTTTTTTGTTAGTTCTTCATTATAAGTTCCTTAGGATCCCACATCACCCCATAAATTTGTTGACTTTTCCAAAGAAAAATTACCAGTTGGGTCATCCGAATCCTCAACAACAATTTGTTAGTGTCTAGAATATGGATAAGTTCTTCATAGAAAGATAAATTTAACTCCAAATCTATTCCATAAAAATTGAGGACATGTGTTGGTTCTGGGATTACAAATTTAACTGAGAGATTTTGAACACATTGTGTACTTTATAAGGGATATGCGTTATTTCCATATGATAATCCACAAATCCAGTTATCTTCATAATTTAAAAAGATCCATTTTACCTAGTACTCAGTTTCACTTTCTTCCCAAATCACATAACACCCTTCCATGGAGGTAATTTTAAGAAAACCTGATCTCAAACTTGAAATTCCAAATCCTTCCTTCCATTATCAGTATATAGATTTTTTCTAAATTAATCTTCACTGATATTTTTTTGAATATCATTTACCATTTATCTTGTTTTCCTCCAAAAGATATAGTCCTACAAGTTTCCTTTCACCATTTTTGTACCAAAAAGTTTTTGTATATCATATAATTCCGTACGATGCTTCATATAGTTCCATTTCAATACTATAACGGAAATTATTATTGTATGAAAACTATAGCAGGGGATAATTCTTATAATACAAACCATGAATCTCATGTTTTTATGATCTTAAATTGTCTTCTAATGTTTGGATCTTCCTTTCTAATTGCTCATCAGTTTGAGGGTGATAATTAGAAATCAAATATAACTTAGTATAAAATTTATTTTGAATAATTTTATATAATTTTTATGCAAATACTGTATCTCAATCCATATTAATTAAAACTGGTTCTCCATGTTTTCTTAAAAAATCATTAATATATATTTGTTCTAGGAGTTCCAATGGATATTCCTCCCTTTTATTGAGAAAATGTGCAGATCTAGTGAGTTGATCAACAATTACCCATATAACACCATTATTTCTTAGTGTAATTATGGAAAACCATTGATAAAATACAATTTTATGTCATCCAATTTCCATGTAGTAATTGGTGATGGTTTCATGAATCCTCTATGATGTTGTATTTCAGTATTCACAATTTTATAGACTAAATATCTTAATACATATTTAGTAATTTCCTGCATTATATTATCCCACCATAAATGATTCATCAAATCACAATAAATCATAGTTAATCTATGGTGTATATAGAAATTCTAGGTATTTGAATCATCCAATAACTCCCTTTCTAGATCGGGTATAGTGGGAACACAAAGCCTCTTCAACAATCTTCGATTTCCATCCTCATACACGAAGTATGTCAACCTCTCAAGAGTCACAGATTTAATTATCTATTGATGATTCTCATCATTAGACTGAGAACTTTAAATCCATTATAATAAATATGGTAGCGAAACCAATTGAAATTGTTTAAATGTTTCACAATCATTTATAATTTCCATAATAATCTTTTATAAATCCATATACACAGGATCCATGTCAATTCTCATTTTCATCAAATTTCCATGATCCTTCCAGATAAATACATATACTCACTTATTTTCCATACCTGAATGTTAATTTTTTAAGAAAATAATAATACATGAGTATCTCGAGCCATATCATTTTCCTCATGTTTAGTTATTTCTTTGAGGTTATATATTTCAAGGTTTTGTGATTTGTATATATGTCACATTTTCCTCAATAGAGATAGTTTCTCTATACTTCATCAAAAAAATTGCGGATTCTAACTTGAGATAATGATATTGATAGCTATGATCATGTTTTTAAATTATTTGATGTATAGGAAATAACTCTATAATTATAAAAAAGGACATAACCAAGTTCATTATTTGATTCATCACTATAAATATAAAATACTTCATTACCCAATGGTTGAGTCAATATAGGATAATTCACTAATCTACTCTTCATTTTTTCCAAAAATTTATCACATTCTTTTGTCCATATGAATTTGACAACATTATGAGTAAACAAGGTCGACGAATTTGAAAATCGTGCAATGTTTGGAATGAGATATTGAAAATAACCTTAAAACCCATGAAAAGTACATACATCGGTTATGTTCATTAGTGTAGGTCATTCGGGAAATGCATTTTTCTTCATAGGATCAACTTATATTACATCCTTATAGAGCATAGGGCCAAGAAGAGAAACTATTTGAATTCAAAATTCACATGTTATAAACATCCAATATATCTATTTTCTTCTAAGAGTTTCCAAGACAACCATAATTGGTTCTCACGATCCTCATAGATTTTGGATAATATAAAGATATCATCAATAAATACCACATTAAAACCATCATGATATTATTGGAACACTCTATTCATTAGATCCATAAGAGTAGAACGTTTATTAGTTAGTCCAAAGGGAAGTACTGTAAACTTTAATTTTTCATACCTATGTTGAAATGTTATCTTTAGAATACCTTCAATATTCACATGCAACATATGATATCTAGATCAAATGTCAATTTTCAAAAAATATTGATCTCATTGATATTGATAAAAAATAATCAATTTCAGGTAGGGGATACATGTTCTTTATTTCAACATCATTGATTTTTCTACAATCATTTCATAGCCTCATAGATACATATTTTTTCTTAATAAAATTAATAAGGGATCCCCATTGAGAAATAATATGGAAAATAAATCCTTTATCACTAAATTCTTCTGGTTTTTTCTTCATTTCTACTAATTTTTCCATTGATATAGGAAATGCACTCGGAATTAAATAAATAGATAACTCAACATCACTATTTAGAAGATATCTAAGAAAATACTCTAAAAATGTATCAATATATTCTTACATAATAGGTATATCATCAATTTGAATATTTCATTCCTCATACATATATGATTTTTTCTATTCCTCCATAATAATTTAATTAAATAGAGCTACTGGGGGCAGATCTAGTGACAAAAATCGGATGATGAGGTTTTTCCAAAAAGATAAGGGATTCCACTTCTTCCTCAACAATCATAATTTACTTCTTTTAGAAATGAAGTTTCTCATCCTATTTTGAATGACAATAGATGATAAGGATTATATAAAACACAATCACATGAATTATTACAAGGATTGCAACCAAATCATAGTTATGGGTTCTAAAAGGGACTGACGGATATATATTTGTTGGAATGATACTTCCCTAGGGAGTTTGGACTGGAAAATGAATTCTTAAATAAAAAGGAAAATGTTTAATTTTCATGGAAAATTTAGAATATATAAAATAATGAAATGATTCAAAGTCAAATAAATATTTTACTTGGTTTGATGAAATTATTAAAGTATATTCCACCACATAAATTTTAATTTCAAACTCATTAATTGGGATCACATAAGATTTTCCTTGAACCCATGGAATTTTCTAAGGCTTGATTCATTAATTATTTTGACAGTAATTAGCACAGCTTCCCATATCCATATAATTATATCATTTAACATTGATAAATTATTTCTTTCAGTTTAAATCACTACCATGATGGCCTTTCTATATATGAAAAAAAACAGATTTTCCATTTATGTAGGCACCATGGTGTTTCCTGCCTCATGTATCACATGTTGGAAAATTTTAATTTGTCATATTCTTTTTATCTATTATTAACTAAACCACTCTATTATTATATATTTTTTAATAATTTAATAAGTCATAGAGAATAAATTCTCTGACTTTATATCACATGAGACTATATCTTGGTACGATGTGAAATTTTTGGAGAGGGGTGCCATCTAATGAATGGTTTTAAACCCCAAAATAATCTATAACCCATTCGACTTGGATTACATGTGTATATTGTGACATAACTTTATAAAATTATAAATTTGGCTTCATACGTTGAATGGTTTTTAGGTTTTCATCCATTTTTTTAGACTCAAGAATTTACTCTCCATATCCAATCACTATTTGCAAGGAATATATTTCTCTAGGGAAATCTTCTTGAAATACCTCCATTCCATATTTTTTATTTCTTTTTCCTCCTTTTTGTTTTGAATTAATGGCCACCATTAATCTAAATCTCCTGATATCTGATAAAATTCCATGACAACCCTCTCAATTTCATTACCTATTGAAGGGTGAAATATATTCTCTAAGGAACTTATCCACCACCGTTATAAATGGATTTTTTGTCTCATTGAAAGATGGTGGCTTTTGCAATATAATGTTTTCTAACATTTCTCTTCCATGTTGTTGATTAGAATGCTCTATACGATTAAGATTATTTTTCATGTTCTATGTCATTTGTCCGTGTATAGTAATAAGTTTCATAGCACTAGTCATAGCGTTAAAACCAATATCATTATATACTATATGAGGGAAATCCCAATAAGGGAAACACAGGTTGATACAATTTCATTTCCTTCAATTAGGCACAATTTCTAAATAATGTCATACACTACATTATATTATGAATTATATTGTATATTTTCCAATAAAAAAACACATAACTAAATGGGAAATGTACTCATAGCTAATATCATATTATTAAACATGGATTCATTGGGGACATATTTATTTTTAATTCATTAATAATTGATTGTAAGGAAATTTTGGATTATCCCAATAATATCCCCGGGGAGTATCAATATAGGTGTGAATTAAGGTCAATTTTCATGTACTTGGTTACCCGAAGTCATGTACAAGACAAATTGTCATATTTATTACCTCTAGGTACATCTATTACATAACCACATCAACTTGTGTTATCCAAACAAGGATTCATTGCTATAATGTTATCACAATATAAACAATACCAAAATTCTAGGATTCAATTCTATTCTTATCATAAAATTCTATCTTTGGGTTATATTCCATAACATATGTTTTATAAATTTTGTTTCCAATGTTTCTACTAAACATCCTCTGATACAAACTGCAAAGACCCAGACCATAGTTTCGCAGAGATTGTGCCTTAATTTATTACATTAGAATAATAAACAAGGAAGTCACGTCTCAAAGGATAGAATACCTTAGTGGTTTTGAAAGCTAGATTACAGTTATGATCTTTACATTTCATGTTCAAATTAATACCCAAATACAAACTCCATTGGAATCATCCATAAATCCAAGATTATCCATTTAAGTCATTCATAGTATACATCATCACATCATGGGAAAAATGAAACATAAGAAAGGGGTGATATATAATGTCAAGTAAATGTATTTAATATAGTGGAAACAAAAATAAATAATAAGGCATGGTGGATGAATAATAAAACACTCTATTAGAACATAAATTTGAGAAAAATATTGAATAAATGAAATTTGAATAAATGATGATATAAAAATAATCACATTTTATTGAATCTTGACCATGGATATTATAATAGTCACGTAATAACAAGATTTATCAATTACTAAAAATATAATGAGGGAATGATTAAGGACAGAAAAATGAAGTATACTATTGAGGTATCAACCAAGACATCTGGAAATAAATGGTTATGGACTTGTGAAAAAACATATTTGAAAATCGGAAAGGCCTCATCCAAGTACATATCTATTTTTGTACCACGATACATATTGATGAATTGAGGGGTTTTAGAGGGCCCCAAAAATCTCATGCTAAGTACAATTTGTTCCTCATTTGAATGGGGTTAGATATAAACATCATATACATATGAAATTTAAATAACTTTCCCCAATCTATAAACATTGTCACTAACCATTATGAGTATTATGGCAGATTGTTACAATATATCACATATAATGTCAACCTGATCATAACCCATTTAACAAAATATGGTTTATGATAATCATAAGAGATAAATCTCAATAAATCTAAGAATTCAATAGAGTTATTGAGATATATAAATATACTCTAGTAAAATCAGTGGGGATTTTTTGGGAGGAATACCATTTTTACATAGAAAAGGAGAGTTCTTTCTGAAAAAAAAATCGTTTTTATTTTTGGTAATTATTTGTATAAAACCACAAATAAAAAATATATATTTTCTTGAAAAAAGTTGTTATTTTATAAAAATAATTTTCCTTTAAAATACATTATCGATGGTACTCAAAATTAGGTATGAAAACAAGACGTTCCCTTTAACAGGGATTGTTTATTAGAATGAATTCAGAAGTGAATCTTGTAAAACACATAATTCCCACAAATGAATCATTAAATGATCTAGATAATTTTTTTTTGAAAATAAAACATAGAATTTGTAGTAGTTATACAAAAATAATTATGTTTTTCTTTGGTTTTAGTGGGATAAATCATATCTTGGATGAAAATGGTGGTTCGAGAAGGAAACCCTTAAATTATGTCCGAATGTGCTCTAAACATGAATTTAATGTATTGGATTATCAAATTAAATCCATTAGTTAATTAATTATTAAAATTTATATATTTATTTTATTAATTCAAGTTTTATAATGTTTTTAGGACCATATTGACAAGTTATCGAGTTTAATTTCATTTATTTGGAGATTTTGTTTTCTTGGTTTTCATAATTGATTGACTTGTTTATAAGTGGTGATGTTTATGTAAAGTGGGAATAGTTCACCAGAATTAGAATTATATTTTTTTAATTAACAAAAATAATTTTACTTAAATTTAAATATTGTTTCCCTAAATATAATGATGAATTATTACATAACATGTCAATGATAATTGTTTAGTTAAATTTAGTGGTTTTAGATCATAATGAACTCATTTTATTTTTTCATTTAGTATAATGTAAATATGTTACTAACATAACCTAAAACGTCTTTTAATAAAAATTTTAAAATCATTTTCAACCATTAAAATAGTTTCATGAACTGGTTTGAAGATGGTGAGGGAAAATGAAAACTTGTCATCCTTGAAGTCGATCAAACAACACCTGAAAGTTGACGTTTCCATTTTTTGAATAAAAGGTAGTGGATAAGGGGTGTGATGATGGATAATTATATTAGCATAATAACATTATATTAAATGTAAGGTAATATATTTATCATTCTATAAGGACTAGGGTTGGTGGTGATAGAATAATAAATGAAAAGAACTAAAAAGAAATTAAAATAAAATGAAAGAGGTTTTTACCTATTGATTTTCTCCTCCATGTGAACCACCTTAGGTCAATGGTTTTTGTCTTTTTATGAGATCAATATATTCTGGTCATGGGGGGGGATTTGGAATGGAATTGGGTAGAAATTTAAGTATCAATAGTTTTAATGTGTGGGGATTAGTGGTTGTGAGGGGGTTTTTTTTAATATGTTTTTCATTTTTTTATTATTTTTTCTTACGCCCATGAATAGTTTGGGAATTATCACCAAAAACATTAAAATAATAGAGTATAGTTATATATTATGAGCTTATATAATACACACCTCACCTATTATCAAATAATTTATGTATTTAATATCAACAATATATTATCGTATTTTACTATTCATAAAAATTCAATAATTTCATAAAAATCCAAAAACCTCACCCTAAATTTTTTTATATTTTTAAAAATAAAAAATAATCACCATTTTATGAAAATATTTTTCTAAATTTGTTGAATTATTTTAAAATTAAAATAATCATTTACATGAATAATAATGATTTTAAAATTATAACACATTTTATAACACATTGAAAGTTTCAAAATTATATCCTAAAATCATTAGAAAAGATTTAATATATGATTCTATTCTGAAAAAATAAACAATATTCAAGATAATTATATTAATTATAAAAACATAAATATATATTTATGAATTATAAAAATAATAACTCATAATTAATAATTTAAATAATATTTAGATACTTAAACTCTGCTATAAATATATAATACAATAATAATAATATGAATAAATTTTATTTATTCTTTCAAAACAATGGTTATTATTCATTTGGGAAATTTACATTTTATTTAGTTTATATTACTATTCACATGGTCGTGCTGCTATTTCATCGCAATAGCTTCCTAAATTTCAAAAAAGCCCTTTTATTTCATTCATTCCTTATTCATAATCTTTGTATTGTGTTATATACGTGATTTTATGTGATTTATAAAATATGAAATAGTCATAAGAAAGAAAACATAACGTATAGAAATCTAGTTCTGTATATATAATTTTTTTCCAAATATCATATATAAACATGAAAACCATTGTAATTGTCATCTAGTAAAAATGGTGATGTAAAATGAATCATATCTCATTGTTAGTGAGATAGTCCACTTAAACCGACAAGTGATACATTCATTTAACATTTCACTAAATTGAAGTGGATATTTTTGATCCCATGATAACAATAAAATATTATATATATATATTATTGTATTAATTATATTATTTATAGATGCATCTTTCTTACAGTATTTATATGACGAAATTATCTTTAAAAGTGTCGGTAAAGAGGATAACATATTTCTTGAGTGATAAATTTTTTATCACACCAAAAACATTATTATGATGGTATAATACTAATAAAATATACTCATGAATTAAATTAATTAATATATTAATATTTTTATGAAGGTATTTATTGAGAAAAATATCTCAACGATTCTAAATTAGGGAGGAGAAGAGGTTCCATTTTGTATGTGGGTGGAAGGACATATACAAAATTAATTAAAATATTTAAAGAAAATAAATTTATTTTATTTTGAAAATTGAACCAAAATGAAATTAATAAAATTTATGATATTATAATGTCAATATAAATCCATGTAATAAGATTTTATCATGTTTATGTTTCTCTTTAACAATTATCTGTTAGTATAATCTTTGTTAAACTAATTTTTTATCAAATTGTGCTAACAAATAATTACTATTTTTACTATTAATTATATACTAATATTAGGTTTAGCTTATTAGCTAATATTAATTATATTTTTTAAAAAATTGAATAAAAATTACAATATTCAATTTTTAATGTTAGAAAATGTAATTTTAATATAAGTGTCCAAAATGAAATGAAAACCGGTTTTAATAAAATCTTTTTTAATGAATAAAAAGTATTTCCTAGAAAAATAATATATAATATGTATTAAAAAGTATATAATTTGATTAGATTAAACAAAATGATAATTATTTTTTTTTAATTACAAAAAAACAACTAAGACTAAACCTATATATATTTAATGTTATAAAAAATAAAAATATATTTTGAACAAAAGCATTACTTAGAATTAAAAGAATGGTAAAAATATATTTCATTGTTAGTTTTTTTATATATACTATATTTGTTATTTTATATATATATTAGTTCTATATAAAATGTTTAATAAAATATCATGTTATTTTATATCATTATAATTTCCTCAAAGAGACAGTTTTTGGAAAATCGACATTTTTAATTATTCACCATCAAATAATCCAGTTTTAAAAAATCAAAAAAATAAATCATAAGAAAATTTTGACATATTAAATTCAAAAACAAAATTCAATTCATAAATTAAAATCGAAATATTTGTTATTTTAGGTTTTATTAAATTTATTGAATAATGATTTATTGATTTTGATATATATTCTTTATAAGAAAAAGATTAATATAATTGATTCTTAGGTGATACGTAAAGTCATAGAATTAGATAATCATTTAAGGCATGTCTAATTTTTAAAATAAAAAGGAAGAAAATTTGGAGACACTAGGGTTTCTTTCCTCTTACCCAATTCCTATTAATCTTTTCTATGATTCTTGGATTATACAATGACTTCATGTGTTTTATCAAAAAGTTAATTGATATTATCCTTGAATGGATTGTGATTTTTGAATGCTTAGACATGGAATAGGGTGACTTTATTTTTATAAAACGTATAATGTGGTCTTGAACATTGTTAAATAATAATATTTGATTTTAATTATTTAATGAACATGATGTGATTTCAAGGATTTGGTATACTACTACTGTTTAATATTATATTTAGTATACTGTGATATGATTCCAGTTATTTTTTATGACCATACTATCAATTATTATTATTTGGGGACACTATCGGGGTTCCAAGGATTTGGTATTCCCATACTATTGGTTATTGTTTTTTTGGGTAGCTAGATTTGATTCCATGGAACTAGTGTGCATTATTATTTATAAAATTGATTTCAGTATGGTGGACATAGATATTCAATGTTCACTGAATCTAGTTTTGTTGATCCTGAGTTCCCCCTTGAACGTGAGGGATGATGCTATGTATCATTTTTTATTTTTAATTGTTATATCACACTTTATTTCATGTATTTTATATAATTATATACATAAATTAGATTGGATAAGTTTTATACACCAATGGTGGAGGCCTATAGAGTTTATTCATAACCTTATTAGGAAAACATTGGTACTTAAACTGAATTCAGGGTTGTCAGCTATGATAAAAGAAGGACCCTAGTGTTTGATGGTAATCCATGTTCTAGATAATATGCCCAATTTTCTCGATTTTCATTTGTTCTTTATGTTTCTCTTGATATGGACTTTGTCAATGATTGATATTGGATGAGTATTCAATTAGAATCCTATGGTTTTTGAAATAAACCTTTCACTCTAGGATTTGTGTTTTATAAGAATAGTTTCCATTTTTCATCAAATCAATCACTTTTACAGTTCCCATTTAATTAATTAAATGGTTTAATTGAATGAATTCGAACCTATTTAGGTTGACCACAAGCATCTTTGAGATTGTGGGATGTTTTTTTACCCCACCTAGAACACCCATGGGTTGTGACTTCATATCTTCCCATTATTATACCACCATTGGTGTGTGTGTGACCTCACCTATTTATACATAGAACATTCAAAATTGATTAAATTAATTAAATTTAATTGAATTTTTTTAAGCTTGTTCTCCCTTTTCCATGTGATACCTAGTGATTAAATAATTAAATTGTATGAATTCAAATTGTAAAAATGATTTATAAAAACTCAATGAATGTGTATGTTTATGAATAATATATTAATTTAATTGATTAATTGAAATGGTATTAGATTCCTTGGATGATTTCCATGGATCATGATTCCATTAGATTCCATGTTTGTTTATCCTAAGGATCATTGTTATAGTAGTTGATTACTTGGACCTCTTATTCACATTTGATCCTTATTTTGTAGGACACCATGGGACATGGTACCCCTTGTATTTGGATTTATTGTAATCAAATTGGATGTTATCTATTTACATGGTCCTTGAACTATGAACAAGTCATTAGAGAAGTTTGATCAAGAAACTCCATGGACCCGACGTGGATGCCCTGTCCTTTTATTCCTTTGATAAGTCTATTCATGGCCTTCCACGTATGATTACATGGAATTAAAATTGTTGATGTTGTAAAATTTGAATATATGGGGATTCTATGATTGAATTATAAACATGATTATATGACCTGGACATGGTAGATAATATAAACATGATGACATGGGATGTCCATTGATGATTTTTTGTTTCTTTTAATAGACATCCATAGTATGTGTATCAGAATTTAGTGGGAATATTAGATAATATAACGTCTTATTCATGTTTTATAGTATCCATTATATATAGTTGCTCTATTTTTTCCAAGGGAATATTTTTTTCTGGATAATATCCCACATTCAATTTGTAACTATTATATCGATGTTAACTTGCACCATGTGTCTGTATATCCCTTATAAACCTAATTCATTATTGAAACTATTTTGGTGACTTATTTAGGATTAAAACACACCATGTTTTGGCCACCGTTGGGAATTGGGGTAGACTTCTTCGATTCATTTAGGGACCAGGGAATGAATCCATTGTACGATGCTTTATTTTCATGTTATTAGGATTAGGGGAGCTTATGAATGACATAGTCTTGTGACACAAGATGGGGTAGTTTATTTTTCTATTTTTGGTATTTTTATTCTTTTATTCCATTGGATTCTTATAAAAATGATTTCATGAACTTTGGATTCAAGAAATGGAAAAAAATAGTATATTAAAATACAACTTTCATTGCATATATATTACTCTATTGGATGTTTATATTTTTTCTAGTTAATCTACAACATTCTCATTTGACTGTCGATATTATACCTATATTCTACACTATGTCATGAGGAAATTGTCTCCCTATCGAGAAACCATATGACCTCACTTCTAGTCATCATCCTTCAGCATATTAGGAGTTATCCATGAGTCCATGTGAACTACTAGCATCAAACTCCATTTAATGGCTTCCGAGTTGGGATGTTACAATGTGGTATTAGAGGGTTTTATTTTTTATAGTTTCTATTTTTAGACAATAGCGAGGGGATACAGAAGGTAATGGATTTTGGTAATAAGTTGTTCTTAGGAATATCGAACAGTCATACAAATAACATAAAAATTTCCAAAATGAAACATGTTCTTTTAGATGTTGCTGGTTACATTGGATTTGATTCCACTAATGGGTGACACAGTTTCTATCAGATATTCTTTATTATTATGGATTTCATATTTTCTCAGTGATATAAGGTTATTTATCTCATGTGACATTCCAATAACATATTATAATTTTTATTCCATGAATATTGTAAGGCCCATGCCATAAACATCATATATTCTACTATCTTTAATCTAGAATTCACAATCAAGGGTCTTTTCGGTTTAGAGTTTTATATATATACGTCAAACTCTTAAAAATTAGAGCAATACATTATAAGTGGACACTTTTACATAGTATCCATTTTTCACCAATCATATATTCTAAACTAATATTTAGTTTTTTCCATTGATATAAATCACAATTTTTGTATTTTTTTCATAATTTTTACTACTGAACCTCAAACCCTGGGATTTTGTTAAAAACATTATATGGGATGAAAAATCCCTGCAAGGGATATAAAAATGAATAAAACAATTAATTTAGTGAACAATATGAAAACCCATTTAATGGTATTTGAGTTAATTAAGCAGAAAATTATCATTAAAAGAAAAAATATTTTTTCCATATAAAATCATTGAATATAATAGCATGTAATTAATGCTCTTTTAGGTTACATAGAGCATTATATACAATAAACCCTTTCAAAACAAGTTAAATTTAAATAAACATATGGATGACATTGATTATTATTGTTACCTAATGCATTGGATAACTACAATGGGTATCACCCATCATATAATCTCTATCAGGCTAACAGGTGAGCTACAATGGGAAACAACCCTTCATGTAAGCTATATCGGGATCATTGTTTCTTAATGGAAATAATGGGTATCAAACATTTACATAGCTAAGTTGGGATCAACCGAGAGATTTAATGCGGCCTAAACCTTTGTAAAAACTATACTTGGACCACCATTTAACATAACGATCTCATACCATTTCATAAATAAAACAATTTATTAAAAATACAGATTGAAAACCTCTATTAATCCCATATGGAAAAGATAATCATATAAAAATAAAATTTTCATTTAACAAAACTCATTCAATAAAAAACCATTTTATGTGAAAACGCATTTTCAGTAACAAAAAAAAAATAATGAATTATTTTGTTTTCATTTAAAAAAATATAATCTTAAAATGGAATCGAGAAATTAAATAATATTCATTGTAATGGAAAATCCATTATTTCCATGTATTTTAATAATATGAAATTCCTTTATTAATTTTTCTAAAAGATCTATATAAAAAAAACTATTTATTTTTAAAACCTAAAAACTAAAATAAAAATAGGAATAAAATTTCATTTATAATCATTTTATATCCAGATAAATAATAAAAAAAGTTACATGGAGAAAAATATTTTTAAAATAATTCATTAAAGAATCAAAGTTTCTCATACCACTTTGGACATTTAAATTATATGCCCAATGAATTTATAAAATTTAAAAAAATTATATAATTATAATAAATAAATTAATGATATTATATTTCAAATGGGGTTATATATACACCTCATAAAATAAGGTAGGTGTATAACATCAAAATATTCCATAATGATAGAATATTGAGACAAAGTCCTTTACCTTGAGTCCAACTCATCACATAAAATATTTACCTTCTAGAATAATAAATATATGATAATAATTTAATTTCATAAAGACCATTATAAATTTTATTATACATTTAATACAGTTTATTAAAATGTAATAACAATTACTTAATTATTTAAGCTGACGTCAGATGTCCTGACTATATTCATCACTTGAGTCCAAAATCACATTGGTATGACATAAATATCAAATTTGGACATTAGTATATGATCAACAAAATAATATACATGATAATATAGTAACCTTTATAAACAAATTATACTTATAAATATATCCATTACATATGGTTTTGAAAAATAAACTACATTATAATCATAGAGATGGTAAGTCATATGTATGCATGAATAACATTTCAATTTATCAATGATAATTATATAAATATGTTAAGTATTATTTAAAATTTATATAATAATAATATAATAATTAATATCATATTAATAATTTAAATATACATTTATATATCCTCCATGTGATGTAGTGTTGAAAAACAAATCATATCGCTTCGTGAAAAGATAATTCACACATACAAACAAATGAAGTTATTAAATTTGTGTTCAAGAAATGTTTAGAATGTAAATGATATAATATTACTTCATAATAAAAAATATATAATTAATATCATATATAAATATTAATTCAACAATTATAACCAGTCCTAAGAGATGGTGATGGAAGAAAAATTATATTGGTTCGCGAGGTGGTAGTCTCACGTAGACATGAATGACTAATTACCTAACAATTTGATCGAAGTTGAGATATATTTATGTGATTAAATTAATATTATAGAAAATAATTATGCTATCGATACATGATTTATTATTTTAACATTGTTTAAGAATATTTTCAGGAAGTGGGAGAAGAAACAAACCCTAAATACAAAATTAAAAATGAAAAATTTTCTTAATAAATATCCAATTTTTTAGATCTTAAAACTATAAAGGATGATGTTCAAATTAAAATAAGAGCTCTAGAATGTGGGGATAGATTTTAGTAAGGTATTTTGGTATAAATGTTCCAAACCAAATTGTTTCTTAGTTGTTAATACAAGTGTAGAGGAGGATCCCCTTTATAAGGGAGGGGATAGGCACTCTTGAAATTACTCAATATATTAAATTAATATAAATAATTCTATACTATAATTTGATAAAATCTGATTTATTTATAATATAGAAAGATATTCGGTTGAAATAAATTCATAAAATTAAAATAGTACAAGTTTGTACTATTTTTTATCCTTTCCATTTTACTTATCCTATATAATTCTCACAGTAGAGAAACATGACTTCACATTTGAAGGATAATATATAACATGAAAATAGAAAAATAACCATAAATGGATCATTTATGAAATTTTTAATCATATCAAAATTGTTTGGGATAATTTAATAATTTTATTAATTTTATATCATTTTATAAAATACTATTTATTTTAAAAATATCATTAATATCAATTTTGACCCTATTCATTATATGAATACAAAAAATATCATAAAAACATTATTTTAAAAAAAATATTATTATAACCCACCAATAAAAAATTAATATTTACCCATTATATTAATGGATAACATTAATTTTGTCAAATAATATATATTTTAATATTTTTTTTAAATTTTTTTTTATATTTTAATTAATTAATCAATGACTGATTCATCATTTTGAAAGACATTAATTTATTTATTTATTCTCTAAAAATTAAAAATAATCTATCATTTTGAATGTAATTAAATTTTCTTTAAGAATATTATTTACAGTATAACATATCCTCAATATAACTCCATATTAATAATATTTCACTTGTTAAAAATAAAAGTACTACTAGGTTGTCATTTCTATGAATATATATACTATAAATGTCTTAAATTCATCCTTGTGGCTCAAATAGAAAATAAAATATACCCATGGATGAATTTGTTCAAAAATAACTCATAAAATAAAATTAGTAGATGTGTGTGAGTAATTTATTAATATTTATAATATTATTTTTACCACTAATTACTTGATTTCCCCTCAACTATTTTAATGGATAATTACTAGAGTTGATATTCAAATTTTCCAAAAAATAAATGGAAAATATTTTCTCCATTTAAACAATATTATTCAAAATATGGAATCCATTTTTCATAATTCAAAATACATGATTTGATAAAATTAAATTAAAATTAATCACCATGATAGAATGATAAAATGTGCCATTAATGTGAAAATGATTAGAAGATTGAAAATTTTTATATAGAAATTCCATGTGAAATTAATTTAAAAGAACTAAATAAGATTAAATGATAGAAAATTCATCTAATTAAAATTTAAAACCAATTAAATAGATTATTTATTCCTATAAATTAATTAGACCTAGAAGCCAATTTCAATTAAAATGAAATATGTTTTCACTATTAATCAAAACATGAATCTTATCACAATTATATGAATAATTTAACAAGTGTAAATTTTAATATTACTCTATAAAATAGTATGTTTATTTTTTAAAATTGAATTTTTAAAGTTTTCACAAAATAGATATAAATTATGTTTACCACAAAGAGGTGTAAAACTTATTTTTCCAAGAAATACATATTTTATGTGTAAAATTAGATTTTTTCTTAATTAATGTATAGAATACACATTCTATTAATTTCAAAAATTAAATTTAATATATTTTACTTATATAGTTCAATAATATAATCCAAAAATAGTTATTTGGTTTATTTATTGGTATCAAACTCACTTGGGAAAAAGAAATTGTTTATCAGAAAATAAATTTTTTTATTAAAAATAGCTTAATTTTCATTTATAATTAATTGTCCAAAAAATAATTAATTATATATACCAATGTAACCATGTTTTTATAATTCAGATAATAAATTTCATTTCCTCTATTCTGAAGATTGTTTTATAATTAAAACATTTAAATTAAAATATTTGGTTGTTCTCTTAATCTCGACGTGGCGTATCATGTACTGTATTTAACATAATATTGTTTTAAAAACTCAATATGTTACACATATTACATTCCATATCAGGTGAATTTTATGATTTCATGAAATTTAAGTTAGGATCATTGCATGAAATACCTATTGTTATATTGATTAATTATATTGGAAATTTAGTAATATAGCTGGTACATAGTGTTCATTCTATAACATGAACATTGGTTTCCAACTTAGGATATAAAAACCACCATAAACAGCAAATAATGGAACATTGAGTCAGGGAACATTGGTTATATGGACTGGAATTTGTTATAGTTTTGGTAAAGTGGATGTAATATTCAATTTCATGAGATGTAAGGGACCTGGTGGATCATGAGTGGTTAACCATTTGCTTCAAAATATTAAAAAAAATTATGAAACATGGATGAATTAAAATTAAATGGGAATTATGAAACATAGAAATGGGAATTAGAACATGATATATAGTAGGAAGTAGGTAGTGTCTCTAGTGTTGTTAACAACAAATTCTTTTTACACAGTCCTAATACGAGGGGAAGATGGAGTGGCATGAATTTTTTATAGGAAGGTTTTGACCAATCATATGTTTTAATCTTTGAAATTCATATTATCGATCTTTTTGGAGGTATCTCTTTCACATAGAAGAGACATGCCACCAAGATGAACTCGAGTCATATTCTACCAGGGTAGTGAATACGACACTCAAAAAGTAGTTGGAAAAGTGATAACAATGGTTCAACCTGTAGTTATATCTGACGAAATATTTGTAGTGCCAGACACAAGTGATGAGGCAGAGTTCTGGAAGAGTTTTATGCACTTTACGAAGACCATTCAAGGAAAATTGCATCGTACGGAGACTATAGAAGGTAATAGAAGACTATTCTTGTAGTAGAATCCACTAACCTTTTTGGCTGATGGTGGTCGATATAATGCTGAGTTATGGCTTGAGACTAATTTTTCGATCATCGATCATGTGAAGATGCATCCTAAGAGGAGTGTAATGATATAAAATATATATGATTTTGGGATCATCTAAGCATGGGTTGGATGTCTTGAGCCTGGATGATATGCTATGAGATATGGTTTTGGTGGGATATCTAGACCATATTTTAGTACTAATTTTTTATAGAGTCCCCAGGTACTGAATGGGTTGTTGTGTTTATGCATATAGAATGGGTAGTAATGAATATTATAAAATATTAGGAATTATTTATATATTTTTCTTGTTTATCTCCAATTTATCTTGTTTAGGAGATATCAAATGAGAAACACTTCACAGAAGGTCTCAAGAATAAAATTTGTTCGTAAGTCAACCTTTTTAGGTTAATAACTATTATAGAGATAGTCAATAAGTATATTATTGAATTGAAGAACCATAGTGAAGTTGTGGGTGTAACGAAAGGTAGTGTAGTAGATTAACTATGTGTGTTACCTTCCAGTGGAAGGAAGACCCATTTTGTGGTATCTCACAATGAGACTAATAACATATTTTTTGTGATGGTAGCATAGTTTTCTATCATAGGTGTTTTAGATGGGGGAATTTGAGTAATTTGTGTGATAGAGACCATGTTTAGGTCCTGGTTTGTGGTGGGATAGGTCATGAACAATGTATTTTCCAGACCCTCTCACCAACAGTTATTAGATGGGGATCATCTCTAACTCTAGGTTCATGACTGAGATTCATGGATCTACTTCACGCTGGGAGCTATGTTAGTGATGGCCATTCTCAATGAGGAGGTGGTTATGGAAGTAGATTTTAGGCACCAGTTCTGCATATGAAATAGAATGTACCTACTCTATGTAGTTCGGTTTTTTATAGGGATGAAATTCATGATATATATATTCTATAAAACCATCACAATAGAAGAAAAGTGATTGGACATATTCAACGAGAGGAACGATCTTAGTATCCTCTACTAGAGTATCTAATGATTTTTAAATTAGTGCATCACATAGTTTTATAGATGTACCTCTGGTGGAGTGTCTTGGTATAATCATTAAATTTTCTAATGGCATATTCACACTTGATACACTATTAAGGATTAGGATGGAGGGTGTATGCTATTGAAGAGAGTTTCCTCTTAATATTTGTGGGTGTCACATGGTATGTAATTTTTTTTCTCCAAATAACATGGTTTGTCATCATACATGATATCGAGTGGATTGTTTTTTATCAAGCCTATGTCAATTTCAATCACTAGAGGATTACTTTCACATCACAATAGGGTATCATTTTTATTCGTAAGGGTGAATTTGATGTCTAGGATAACTGAGATGGATATGAGAATCATGGGTTGGGTTGGATGACATCCTAGAATGCTAGTTCATATACTGATGATCAAGAAAACATTACCAAGATTATGTTCCAGTAGTGTTTTATTTTTTTAGGAATGGTTTCTTTGATAAATTTTAGGTTTTACCTTCAAATAGAGATGTAGAATTTTCTATCCAGTAAGTGAAATAAGCAACACCCATATCCATTTATCTTTGTACTATGGATACTATAGTGATGTATGAGAACAAGAGGAAACTGGAAGAGTTTTAGGCAAAGGGATTTATATGAAGCATTATTTTTTTTGTGGGGTTCATTGGTCCTTCATTGAAAAATTAATAAATCTACCCTTATACTATGTGTGACGAACTATCCTGGAATACCATGTATACCTATATCTGAGTTGATTTGAAAATAAACCTATGAGTGATACTAATCTCCATGGGATTTCCACAAGAACCACGAAATCAATAAATAACCATTAAATATTTTTCCATTAATAGTTTCCAATTACGTTGTAAAATGTTTAAACATCATTAGATATATATCAATCAATATATACATATCAAGTACAAGGTGATACCGAGAAAACTAAAAGTTGAACATAACAACCAAAACCCACCATCTAGTGTTCAACAACATCTCAGCATGTCCCATGTCACCCTTCAATGGTCTCCCTCACATGAAACCATAAAATAAGGGTGGAGAATGAAAACCTAATATATGATAATAAAGGTATGAAACCACTAAAAAGATACAAGGAGGGTGTCTTCTAGAGATCCTAGTAGGATTCTCCCAAATATTATAGTCAATTACATCAAAATGAAATTAAAATATGACAAAATATTATTAAAAATAAGATAGTGTGAGTTTTAATTTAAAAATATATTTTTAATTAATTAAAATCATTCATTAAACTAAACCAAAACAAAAAATCCATTTGACCAATTTAATAAAAAATAATTTCTAAAAAATATTGGAAAACCATTTAAAAAACAATATTCCAATAATCAGGAAAAGATTAGAATATATACATGATATGGAAAGAAGAACAAGAATCAATACAATAGAGTCGAGGATCATAATAAAAAATAAGTATATCAATCACGAAAAATCTAGTACTAAATAGTGAGAATGATCATTGTAATGTATCTGGTATCATGTATATGGACTTCATGGGAACAACCCAGTATGATAGTGAGTCAACCATAAAATATCTAATAAAATTATAACATGGAAAATTTCTGGGATTACATATAGTCTCACAACTCTCCTTAAAAACACTTCTTTACAAATACTCTATCCTAGACACATATCCAAATCCTAATCCATTAACATTCTATACAGATCCACTATAAGAAAGTTAGTCTGCATGGGAATCAAATATATTGGTAATCCCATATAACTATCTAGATTTCCATTAATAGTCAAAAGAGTTGAGTTATATAATCAGGTTGTGAGGATCACACATGTAACCTAATCATATAGTTAAATGGCTCAGATATCTCATCTTGTTCTCACCACTAATTCCATAAAAGTAAATAATCCATCTTTCAAATCCAAATAATGGCAGTTATAGTAATGAAAAAATTCACATCAAGGGATTATCATAAGAGATGATCATCATATAGTTCCAACCATGAATCCAATAATCATCAAATCAGTTTAAATCCATAATAACAACTCAATCTTCACAATTATAACATCACCCGCTCACTTTCAATATTCAACATCAAAAAATTTAAATGACATTTTAAAACAATCATTAATTTATAAAAAACCAAAATGTATTCAATAGATGTACTATAATTTTTAAAGGGATAACATATATTTCTAAACATGGGTTAAAACCCTTTTTTCAAATGAACAAATAATTTATTTAAAATAACCCAAGAACACTATTTTAAAAACAAGGTCAAAATAATTCAAATGGGGTTCTTGAAAATTTAATAAATTAATTAATTTAAAACTATTTAGAAAACATGAAATAGTTTAAATTATTTAATTCACATAAAGGAAGATCATTTAATAAATCAATACATAGGACAAAGACCTCAAATTCACCAAAACATCCTTTAATAGTTATTTTTAAAATATTCAATCAAACATTGAATTTAAAAAATTCCTAAAAGGTATATAGATATAATTATTTTTGACATACTACTAATTCATATTCAATTAAAATGGAATACGTTCAATGATGTTTTTATAGGGAATTAAATAGAAAATTTTCATAGAACAAGTGTTTGAAATTAAGAAACATGAATCTTTGAATTATCATGATACAATGATTCACATAATTAAATAAAAGCATAGAAACACATACGTGGGAAAATAAGGATTCCAACTGCAATGAATCTGAGATGTGTCGCCATCAATGGAGATATTTATATACAAGAAGAAATATCTTGAAAGAATATGGAGGAGATCCTAGATCTAATATTCCACATAAATCAACCAAGATTCAAAAAAGTAAGTCCATCATAACATGTAGGAAGACGTAATTAATAGAATATTGGAGATAAATGATTAGGAAAAAAATAACTCACCAAACGAGAAGATATCTTCATCTATTGGAGCATAGATCCACCAAGAGATGGGGATTCATTGCCAAAATGTATCTATATGGTTCCCAAAATCCAAATAATTGATTTAGGTTTCATTGGGATGAGTAGATGATTAATTTGGGGGGAGTTTCAATATTTTGATTAGGATTTTTGGTAACATTATTTATATCATGCACATTTTTCCAGGTTGGGTTGATGGGTTTGTATTAACCATGCTCATTACCATGAACCCAAAGCATAACCCCTTAAATATTTGAAAACATAGGATGAACACTTAGCTTAATGTTGTGAAAACCATGAGACATCATGTAACACATTGTCTAAATATTCAAAACCCTTGCACAAACCATGAAAAACCATTCTTCCCAAGATTCAAAGTATGTTTAACCTTGTGTGAACCATTCCTAAACAATTCAACCCTAGATTCGCACATTGGTTAACCATGTAAAATGCATGTAAAAACCATTAAAAGGCCTAGAAACCATCCTAAAATGATCAAAAAAATACCAAAACAACCCAAATGAAAATAATATCCTTGGGTGCTCAAATAAATGGGTCAAAGAACATACAATAATGTAATAGGATGTTTGAACCTCTCTAGTAAAAAGATTTTTTATCCCTATAATTTTTATATTCTAAAATATTGAATACAATGACATGAGAACAAATCCATCACCTATCTTTTCAGGAGAATGGCCCAGGGTCCAAAAGTGAGACTCACCCAAAGACAAACAACACACACCACTCCATAATAAAAACAATATGATCAACACATTTCCCCAAACTCAGGAAATACTACAGACCTAACATAAGCCTCACCAACATTTAATATTCCCAAAAAATGGTGTATCAAAAGAAAATATTTCCCCTTAGAACCATAGAATAGACTTCAACCACTCACTATGGAGAAACATCCAAGATAAAGAATCCATAATCAGGGTAATGAAATAAAAAAGGATTTATGCCCAGGGTATATACATATCGATAACATGAAAATTTCAAAATAGATCATCATACATGATGTGCTCATAAAATCAAATGCAAGGTCCACCATGTGCATGGTCTATCAAAATTCACATCATCTTAGTTACCCATATACATTCCCATGATCAATACATGTCCAAATTTATTGTTCTCCAACATCTAGGATGTTGTTAAAAATTTCACTATACTACCCAAAAGGATATCATCCAAAATATAAAAAACCATCTCTAATGATCATGTCAAAACAAGAGGTTACTAAGGAAGAAAAACCAAGATATCAGGAAATGGGAACAATTATTACATCATAAATACATAAATTTCATAAACCAAAGTCCCTAATATATCATCAAATTGATTCCAAATAAAAACTTTTCCAAAACATTTATATAAGAGACATGTAGGAAAACTCAAGTAGCTTATTCTATGATGTCAAAAACATCAACCTGATAAAAAATTACCTTTACTACATGAAAATATAGATTTCATTTCATTTGGATGGTTCCCTATTGTCATAAAAAACTAATACTCCATTGTAGGAAGAAGATATATCTTACCAAATTTTCTTTTTTGTGTGGCACAACTTACAAAACCGTGGATAGTAACCTCAACAACCACGACTACCAAATTTTTTTGGAGAATTCAGACACATCTCATAGAATGGCCCGATTCTCCGCACTAGAAATTCATGAGATGAATCCTATTTTTTTAGAATTATTTATTTTTTCAGCCTGTAAATTGGTATTTTTACCATTATGTTGCTTCACATGGTGTACATCAGATAAGAAGGCCTTATAGAGTGTCAATATATGATAGATCAACATGATTATAGGCATGGGGGATAAGAGGTATGGGTGAAGTCATTTTCTATAATAGACAACCTTGCACATATAATTATGATAAATACCTGGAATAAAACATTCCAAAAGTGATAATTTATTATAATTCTCCACAAACTAGGATCTCATCTTAACCAACAGACATGAACTTAGAAACATTCTCTTTATTCACTTCCTCATGATACATTGATCAAATGAATATATAATTAAATAATTTTCTATACATTAATGTATGAAAACATGGGAGAATCAAAATATCCACCCAATTTTGATTATGTTCCTCATATAAAGAGTCCATAGAATTAACCTTCAGAGTATCTGGAGTATTGAGGTAATAAAAATATCATCAAATCCATCAAGACACTTTATTTTCCCAAGTGAATCTTATTCACTATTATATGAAGGTGGATGAAAATCTTCAAAGTCAATGACGGAGTTCAATGGATTCAATGCCTTTGTCTTGACCACATGATTTGAAGTCTGGGTAGAGTCCTTGATAATGTATTCTACATTTTCAAAACCTAAATAACTACAATGAGTAACATACCATTGGACCAACATTATATCATTATTGAAGGAATTTTTGGGATGCCTTTATAAAAATAAAAAAATAAAGGCTTATCAACTCGAGAATAAAATGACACTAAAATATAAGAAAAGTGATTTTAAAAAAATTCATAACCAACATTTTTCAAATACCCATTGATTTAAAACCACACAGTATTTCTCTATTTATAAAACATTACTCATATCTTTCAAAATGACAAATAATTTTATAAATCCATAAATGTTTCAAAAACCCATTACTGTCACATGAAAATTAATCGATTGTTTGAAAATCATTAATCCCAATTTAAAATAATTAAAACAATTGCCATTTGAATCCATTAAAAACAAAAATTTATTCTAAATAATAGATTTATCACATCACATGATAGTCATTGATAATTATTTTTCCTAAAAATAAATTCCTTATTTTTTTTGAAATTGAAAAAATTTATCAAATAAAATAACAAAACATATTTTATGAAATAATTTAGTTTTCTGAAGGGATATAAAATTTCTAATAATATATTACTTTTGAAATAACCAAACAAGAGAATGAGACAACCCATATCCATAACACACATAACCAACCTCAAATAAGTGAATTCACTTGCAAGAAATTGGATAAGGATTAATGCATATAACCATGATATAAAGCAAATGGATTGGTCTGATATACTAGTAAATTATACACCAACCTCAAAAAAGTTCATCATGGGTTTCTATGTCAATTACACTAATTACTCACCGTTTACAGGATAGTTAAAAGTTGATGTCAATATGGACATCCATCCATTATTGTAACAAGAATAATAAGAGGTCCCTAAAATAAAATATAGTGTCATTGGGACTCTAAATATAAATTATCATGAGAAAATTAATAACTCAAATAAAATACTAATGTTTGAACATCCCTAGTAACTAATGTCTCGTCATGAAGGGGTGGTGATCAAGAACATACTCAAAAACAACATATTAAGTCTTGAAAAATTCATAATCACTTTTATACAATGTCCTGCCAAAAAAAACATAAGGATTTAAACGTTATATATTTACATATAAGTAAATACCTTCTCTGATACAATTTGTGATGAACCAAGCAGAAATACCATCTAAACTGATAGCCAAGATTATTTTACACTAACATAAAGAGTTTTCCCTTTCTCCATGGGATGGATATAATCAAATGGAAATCAATAAATAAATATTGGGAATTATTTTACTCCAAAATATTACAATAATAGAGTAAAATGTGGAATCATCATTAGTTATATATCAATAAATACATATATATCAACTACAAGGAGACACTATGAATGTGTAAGTGAAACATATTGACCAATACCCAACTCCTCTCTATCCATGACCACTAATCATGTCCCAAGTCAACCACCCATGGAAACTAAATCCCTAATCCAAAAAACAAAGGTGAGAGGATTAAAACATTCCAAAAGATAATAAATGGATAAAAAACCAAAAAATGTATAAGCAGGGTTTTAGATAACTAATTTATAGGATTCCATCAAATGTTCTATGAAATTATATCATAATACAATCTATATATGATAAAATAAGAGTAAAATAATATATTATAATTATTATTTTAACAGTATATTTTTAATTATTTAAACTCATTTATTATAATAAACCAGCAAAACATTTTACTTCACTAATTAAAAACAAAACATTTTCTTCAAAATCATGGAATACTATTTTACAAGAAAAATTATGATAATCATGAAAGATGAGAATATTAACAAGATATAGGAATATGAACAATGGTTGATTCAATAGTGTCAAGGTACATAATAACTATATGTATATCCTGAAAAGAAAACTCCAATCCAAAATAGTGAAAACAAATGTTTTCATGTATCGAGTGCCAAGTATATGGATGTCATGGGTAAAACCTAGGTATGATAATGAGTCCACCTTAGAATAAATAATCAGGATACCAAATTACTAATTCAAGTCTTTCATCTAGATTCAAAGGTATCAATCAAACCCATTCCACTCACACCTACTTTCAGGGCTAGATATCCATATCCTAAAACATTTACATTCTCTATGGATACACTAGAAGAGTGTGGGTATTCTTGTGAAGAAAATATCTTGGTCATGCATTCAAACTATCTATGTTCTTATGACTAGACAATGGATGTGAGTATGATAAGTGAGTTAGGTGGATAACACATATATCTTCATCAATTATAGGAAATATACATAATATTATATATCACTATCACCCCCAATTACTTCTAAGTAAATAATCTATTTTCTAACACCCAATATTGTGAAATAAAAGAATATAGATGTTATATAAATAAATTAACATAATATGAGATCATCATGAAGTGTCAACTGGCCTATCAGTAATCATAAACTAAATTAAAATCCTTTGAAACAAATACATACTCAAAAGGTTGAAAATAACATCTTTATTTCAATGATTTTCAAAAAACCCCCATCGTTCCTTTAAAATGATCATTTATTTCGAATAATTCAAAAATAATTCAAAGGATGTATTATAATTTTAAAAGGATTTTATCTATTTCTAAACATGGGTTGACACCCTCTTCCCCATGAATAAATCATTTATTTAAAATATCCCAAGAACACATATTTAAATACTATTTAAAAATCACTCAAAGGGGGTTCATGGACATTCAATAAACTAATGCATTTAAAACTACATGAAAATGTCAAATATTTCAATTCATTTAATTGAAATCGATGATGTTCATTTAATAAATAAAAACCTGGGAAAATTATTGAATTTCACTAAAACTTTTTTTAATAGACCTTTGTAAACAAACCCTATCAATCATTAAGTTTAAACAATTCCTAAAATGGTTGTACATATCAATATTATGTTGATTCTATTAAATAAATATTAAATCAAATGAGAATAGGGTGAAGGAATATTTTTTAAGCAATTAAAGTGAAAAATTTCATAGAAAACCTGTTAGAAATTAAGAAACATGATTTAATGAATTATCATGCAATAATGAATCAAAAAATGATGGAAAATCATTGAAAATCGTACTTAGGAAAATAAAGAATCCAACTGAAACAAATCCGAGTTGTTTCACCATCGTTAAGGATCACTAGATCTAAAAATATAGATCTTGAAATAGAAGATAGGATGTCCTAGGTCTTCAATTAAACATAAATAAACCAAGATCCAACCAAACTAATGGCCATTATAACCTTCAAGAATATGGAATCATGAAAAGAATGGATATCCATGTTTTTGAATAAAACAAGTGACTGAATGATAATATATATTCATTGATTAGAATTTTGACTTATCAAAGCATGGGGGTTGGGGGGACATAATGGATCTAGATTGTTCACAAATGGTAAATAATCAATTTAGGTTTTAGTGGGAGGAGTTTAAGGTTAATTAATTCAATTTTGGATTTTATATAGATTCTCATATTTTTAATTATTGTGTGTATTGTTTTTTGTGATAGATCACATGGTTAGTAATAATTATTTTCTTAACCATGTGTTCAGAATAGTGCCCCTATAAGAGTATCACACTAGGATTTAAAGAATCATATAACCATACACAAACCATGCGACCTCAAACCACACTTCATTTAACCATTCACAAACCATTCAAATACCATGACATCACATCTATCTAAGTCTCAAATTTTTTTTACCATGAACAATCCATGAAAAAAAATATTGTAAATGTTTTTTAAACATGACCAAAACATGAAAAGCATGAAGATTCCCAAGAGTCCATAAAAAGACCCACAAAACATCAATTAGCCTAAAAAGAGATCCAATAATTTGGTACTCAAATCAAAGCGTAAAAACACCTATTAAAATTGGGATTTTACAATATATGTTGATTATTAGATATTAATATAGTTGATGATTAATATCTATTATCCCCTTCCATGGATATATGATGTTTTTTGTTATCCTTGAGGAGCTTTGGTGTTTTGAAAAATTCATTTGAGGCCATGTTATCACAATGAACATGTTTTATATGAAGACATAACTTTTAGAGATTTTAATATATATTATGCTATATATGATAATTTATTTACATCATTTCGTATCACCATGATAATAGTAGTTTTTGTCATGTATTTTAATTATGTCTTTCATCCTAACATAGATTCATTTGCAGGGTTTTCAGGGTTGATATCTTGTTTTATTCTCGCAATTAACATAACATTGCCTAAATTATGGATATAATTTTTTACACTATAAGAGCATCAGTTATATGAAAATATCACAAAGTTCCACATTTGGATGGATAAAATTCAATTATAGCTTCATATTATCCTACATATAGGAGTATCAATTTACCAATGATGGTGAGAGATGTAGTTTTTCAGGTGAACCCTATGATCATATTTGATATAAAAACATTATTAGGGATATATTAATATTATAGGTGCTTCATACATGAATTATATTTTATATAAGTATCCCGAAAGGGCTTTACTATGAAGGGTATGTATTTTATATGGTGAGACACCTATAAAAAAGCCTTTTAGGAGCCTAAGGGAAGAAAAAATTCAACACTGGTCTACATTTTATGAAATCCTTGAAGGAACTACACTATTTATTTTGATGCTTCAAGGATCAGGATTGAATAAGTTATTATATATGCAAATAGATTCATGGAATATAGATATTATTATTTTAGGTCACCTGAGAAGAATTACATGTGTGTGATCTTGAGTTAGCTATAATTTTTAATAGTCTTCACTATTGGATTCATTAATTACTGGGATAGTGTTTAATAATGTACATAGATCAAAAATGCATCATGTAAAAAATTTTATAGTATGATCTCAATATATTTAATGAAGGGTGGTTTATTACATAATATCTTTTCAAATCTATCCCTCCTACACCCAAGGAAAAAGAAGTAAATTTTCTGATGCACTGAGCTAGAGGACTCATATAAAGGCATTCATGAATCTAGTTATGAGTGATGTCTTAGGTCCTTATTCTCATAGATGCACATGGAGGTGTAGTGTGGACAATATTAGTCCATTTTCTCATACTTATTAGTTATTTACACTATTATAAATAGTGTAAGGATTAGAAAATTATTAGATTTTGATGGACTACTCTTACAGGAGAGTGTGGTAGGTGGGGACCCACATCCTAGTAATACTATGGGAGGGGATGAAATTGTGCATATTAATTTTCATGTTTGGGTTCTATCAAATATATATGTGGTGTGATTTTAGAGTTTTGTGCATTAGTTTGGTTAGTACATCCTAGTATTACCATGATTTATTGGGATTTCTGTCGTCAATATTGGTAAATAGGTATGAAATGTTCTATAGTTTGTTTCGATATTAGTTTTACCTCCCATCCATAGGTGAAGTAAAATTAAAAATTACTATATAAGATTTTATAGTAGTTACCCATTATGGAGTGGAAATGGGAAGTCATTGAGGGGGATTCCATGACTGGGATGGTGAGGTTAGCTCGAGGAGGTGTTGTTTTTAGGTTGTTATAGAGAGGCTCATGATGGTTTATCATTTTCAAACAATCAGAGATAGTATATATTCAGATGAGAATGTGAGGTGGTATATCCATGAGATATTTTGACTTCATGGGGTTCCTCATACAATTATATCAGATAGGGTTTCCTTATTTACATCTCGACTTTGGAAGAGTTGGTAGTGGGTGTTGGGTACAAATGTGATACAAAATAAACATACCACCCTCCGATTGATGGATAAATAGAGAAGATTAATCAGCTTCATGAGTAGATATTGAGATGATTATTACTAGATTTCTAGGGCTCATGGAATAAGGATATACCATACCTATGTTCAGCTACAAACATATATATTAGGTGACAATAAAGTAATCACCCTTATGATGGTTAGAGGTAGGTCAACCAACATCGGTCAGACCGTGTTTCACATAGGATACTTAAGAGTAAGTCATTCATATTTGGACATGTATGGATTCCACATATTCATGATATAAATATAACTTTTATGGCTTTCGATGACCTCTATAATTTCATGTCAGGGATCGTGTACTTTTTAGTATCTTACCAAGACAGGAACATAGAAATATGTATAGAAATGGTGAGATTTAACCACATTATGTCTGGCCTGTTGTGATTCAGGAATGAATCGTTTCAGTATCCTATCAGTTGCAGTTAATTTAGATCTACCGTGCCATGCACAAAATCTTCCATGTATCTTAGACATACAATTATCACTTATTATCATATCACACTATAACAATAGATGAAGTGGACAATTAGTTATATTTTTCCTTCGAGGAGAATCCTACTTACATCATTGATTGGAGCATGAAGGCTCTTCTATGGTGGTTAGTTTTTCCAGTATGGAAGTTATGGTAGTATGTTTGTTTACATGACAGGAAATAGATTAAGGAGGCTGATATACATACCCACTCCTAGGTTTGGTTACGATCTATGTATAATCTGTTTTTATTTTCAAATCCATGTTTCTATCCTAATGTTAGTGTATTGTGTGATCAAGGGAGTTTTTTGAGTGTCTGGTCTGTGTTCAGATACTGAAGCCCATGTTTCTGGGAAAGGATTCAAGGGCGCACAATTAGTATAAACTATGAGAACCAAGCTTCATGGTTAGAGGAAACTATGTCGGGATGGGATGTAACTATCATGACCCGACCCTACCCGGGCTTGAGTTTAAAATACCCCAAGCCCGACTCCATTGTCCAGGGGCTGGCGACCAGCAACGAAGTCACAACAACTCGGGAAGGCCTTTTCCTAAATACCTGTACACACACACGCAACACACACAATGAAAAAGTGCAGAGTAAAAGAAAGGAAAAGCAGAGTAAAAGAGAAACTGCTATATATATATAAACCACAGATGTGCGTCGACCTCTAAACAGTACAAAGTACAAGATGAAGTTAACCTGAAAAGAAAAGAGACAAACCACGCACCCATCCAAAAATTTCCACAACCCACCAACAGGTAAAACAACAGTAAATAGCTCGTAGGGTCCCACACCTGGAACCCGACAACGACCACCACACACGGTCCAAGCTCCCGGCTCCTAATATCCTCTTACATCACAACCAACCTATCTGTCATCTACAAGGGGACACCAAGTGTGGGAAAATCCCAAGTAGGGGTGAGTATAAAAATACTCAGTAGGATACCCCAAAGGCTCGAGGGAGAAAAAAAGGAGGTACCGAAGGATGAGCAGCAGATCGAATAGGAAAAGTAAAGGAGTACAACTGAGTGTGCAGTCAAGAGTACTACAGTAAAGAGTCCAGCTTATCCCAACAATAGAAATGAAGGTAGAATCGTCCAGAAACAAGGAGCTGGAAACGGTGAGAAGATGAACTTCTCGTCGAGTCTTCGCTACCTATAGCAAGATAGTAGACTTGTCCAACCACGAGAATCTAGGCATAGAAAGCACATGGCATACCCTGCGCGTCTTTTCCTCTCCTGCAAGGAGAGTATCCAAAACCAATGAAGAGGGTACTGGAAAAAGGTATACATATATATATGCTCTCTCAAAAAACTTGGCCAAGGTCGTAAGGGGATCTCTTTCTCGTAGCTCAGACCAAGAAAAGAGAGTATCCAACAGTCCCAGAAGTAAACCCCATCGATGACCAGCATCCTGCATGTCTGCCCCGAACTGCAAGTCAAGGGATCAAATCACCGCACCTCGACACTATCCACTTTGGGTGGCACTGACTTGACCGCACGGCTTGATGTCGCGTCCCAAGGACCCATCTCCATGGGGAAAGTGCCCCTCGTACATGAGAGTTATAGGTTAAGTTAAACCACAACTCGTCACTACCCCGCAGTCGAGAGGTATCCTCAAAGATTAGGCCATTCCGTCACTGACCCGTACAACCAAGGCTCCCATTCTGGTAATCACGGAGGAAAGCCACATTCTAGCCTAGTAGAATGGACTGAGTATGGAATGTCAATAGGTGACCCACTACCCAGCCCTGTTGTAGGGAAATTCATAATATGATATCAGTTGACCCACTGCCCAGCCCTGCTGGAGGGTAAACCCTAATAAGATATCAGGTGACCCACTGCCCATCCCTGTTGGAGGGTAAACCATAATACATCATTAGGAGACCCACTGCCTACCCCTGTGGGAGGGTAAACCTCGAATAAGTCGTCAGGAGACCCACTTCCCAGCCTTGTTGGAGGGTAGACCTAGAAGAAGTCGATGGGTGACCCACTGCCCAGCCCTGCTGTTGGGTAATCCCAGAACAACTCGATAGGTGACCCACTGCCCAGCCATACTGGAGAGTACACCTCAAACAAATAGACGGGCAAGACACTGTCCAGCCCTGCTGGTGGGTAGACACTCAAGAGTCATCGGGTGACCCACTACCTAGTCTCTACTATAGAGTAAACCTTGAGAAGTCCACGAGCAACCCGCTGCCCAGACCTGCTGGAGGGTAAACCCAAAAAAGTGAATGAGGAACACACTGCCCAGCCCCTTTGGAGGGTAAACCCAGAACGACTCTGGAAATCTCTACTGGATGGTGCAACATTGGCCAACCGAACACGGAGTGGGTATCGCGCAACCACCCAACTCTGGAACAAACTAGGGGAAACCACTCAACCCTACTGATCTAAACCATTGAGTATAGAGCCCGGAAAAAACTCAACCCCGCTGGTCAACAATCGAGAACTGAGGGACCCTCTATGTCACGAGAGGTCAAAAGTACACAAATCAGACCACGACAGGCACCTAGGGAACACACGACATGTCTCCCCAAGTCAATCTCAACCAAACGCACAAATGTTCTTAGGTACAAACAACCACATATACCTCCAAGTGTTCCTGTATACTCCCAGTGTATACCACATTCCATCCCAAAGGCTATCGTCCATACGACACCCAACGTCAACGTGAAGGAGTAACATATCAACTCCAACTTTCCACCTCATCAGACCATGTACGACCAACTACATCTCTTCTAGCATTCACTTCACTCTCCTAGGAGTGAACGCAATCACACACCAAGGGTTCTCTGCAAACACCACAGGAGGAACCTCCACCGGTACAGCTTTTATGCTTCCACATTTAATAAGGACGCACAAGAGGCTCTGTACAACCAAACGGTTTATACCGTTATAATCCTCACTCAAAAAACATGCGAGCTGGACTACTTACTTTCCGGAGCGGTCAACCGAAGAAAAAGGTATTATTTAACATACCAACCCATGTGGGGCCCACCCCTAGATCCCAAAACCGAACAAATGGATCACACCACTGTGACCCCCTTGGAAAAACACATAGGATTGACTACTCAATCGCCCTAAATGGACAGCTGGTGAAAAATGCACTATTCACTATAGCCAGGTTGGGTGGGACCCACACCACGTCCCTGAAAAAGGTCGGTCAAACTACGCCATCGCAATGATGTCGTCAAAAAACATCAAATTGACTACTTACATGCTTGGAACGGATGTCCAGAGAAAAAGATACATTCCAGCTTACCGCACACGAGCGGTACCACGCAGAACCCGCACCCCGGTCCCGAAGTGCTGCCAAAGGATCGCACCGTTGCGATCCTCTCGAAAATGTACTCATGATAGACAATTCACTTGTCTAAAATGGTCTCCCAGTGATAGAGATGGAAAATCAACGTCAACGCCCAAACAACCCTCATGGGGCCAGCACCATCTTTCCAAATTAGAGTGGGCGGATTGCACCATTGCAATCCCCTCGGAAAAACACTCAAAACGGCTGCTCGCACGCCCCGAACGGACATCTGATGAAAAAAAGTCGTGAAACATTATACGTAGCTCAAAAGATGGGTCATGGGGCTGACACATCAACTTCGGCCTCAATGCCTGAAACCACCCTGGAAACCTCCGCCTCGGTGTCAGGGTCCAAACGCCACTGACAAAGTTTAAATAAGGCGTCGGACGCGTCGACACCATCCAAAACAAATCCCCCTAAAAAATGTCAAATCACATAAAGATGTGTCATGCTTATGAGGCCCCTCGTTTCAGAAATTAGAAATTCTCAAAACCATCTCAAAAATTCCTCCTCGACGATATTGATCCACATCTGCAGATGGCATGCAAAACGAACACCCGTAATGAATATTACGGGCGTCCGAAGGAGGGAGATGAATCCCCTTGTTCTATAACGGCCTGGACCAGCCGGTCCGCCCGGCATGGGCTGGCCCGCGGCTCAGATGCGTGGCCCTGTGCTGGCTCATGGTCTTCTTGCAGACCGGCCACAAGGGTCAGTCGTTCTCACCACGTGAGGACCCGCCTTGTGCGGGTCTTTGTTTCCCCCATGGGGTCGCGGCGTGCGACACCGGTCCTTCGAGTCAACCGGCCGGCACAGCCGGCCGGTCCTTCTGCTCCACGCCATGTGATGCCGAGGCTGAGGAGCTCTACTCCGTGCCAAATAACGGCATAGCCTCTACCTAATCCCGCTGGAACCGAGCCTCTGCTGCTCTGATGCTCACCGGACCACATAAACCCGCTGAAAAAACATCAACGACCCCCAATTCCCGCAAACTTCGGTGATGATTGTGAACTCCTCTGAACTCGGATTTAAATTCCAAAAAGTGCAATGGAAAGAAAAAAATTTATATTATCCGACCATGGGATTTTTTCGAAGATTTAACAGCAAATAGGCGCATCAAATTGAATTCTAAAGGAATGTTCCGAAATGAAAACGCAAACCAAAACCTCCTACCTATTGGGGCGTTGCCCGACGCTTCACGGAGGGTCCGCCGTCGTGCCGCTGCCTTGTCGGAGTGAAGGAGGAGAGGGAGAGGCTACTGCCTGCTACTGTTCAAGAAAAGATGTAGAAGAAGAAGAAGAGGAAGGTTGGTGGGTTAAGTGTTTAAATAGAAAACACTTAACCACCCGCACGTCCACCCAAACCCGAACTCCAGATGGGGTCGGGATTAAGCCTCCCCTAGGATAAAAAACACGCTTTGAACACAAGGGTGGTCTCGGAATTTTAATCTGAGGCCCCATTGAAAAGTTATAAAACTGATCACCCAAAGCCACCAAATTACGAAAATGCCCCTGGGGCCATTTGTCATAGACGGCCTGTGCCTGTGAAACTTATACCCCTCCTAGGGTAAACGGCACATTCCGAACTCAACGGTGTCCTCATATTTCCAATCTGAGCAACTTTTTAAGAGACACTTGAGTTAAGCCATTAAATGAATAAATTAATTAGTTTAATTATCCATTTAACATTCTAGAAGTGGGCGAGGGATCCAAACGTCCTACATCGATAAGTTTTATGTCGTTCCTAGGGTAAACACCCCATTCCGAACCCATCCATACACTCAGATCTCTGATCTGACACACCGTTTAGGAGTTATCCCATTTATTTTGCGTTCTCAGTGTGAACGCACTGAAAATTTAATTTCGACCGCTCCGGGGAACGGAATCACACTCCTTCTGAAGGAGCTTCTCTGGAATAATATAAAGAATATTCCAAATTCTTTTGTATCCAAAACCGGGTTCTTACATCATTCCCTCCTTCAAGATTTTCAACCCTGAAAAGCAAAACCAGGAAACAACTCAGGGTACTAAGCCCACAACTGGATCTCTCGTACCCAGAAGAACTCTCGCACAGCTCTTCGCCACTGTGCACAGACCAAAGGATTGATCCGTTCACGGGAGGTCTGCCCTTTTCGATGACGTGCATAGAAGAAAGCACACATCTCCTCAGGTAAGCCACGCAGGATATGTCATGCACCCACACCCGACCTTGGTGTTAGGGAAAGGCAGTAGGGAACCTCGCCATCCCTTTTCACTGGCTCAAACATCCCGAAGGGTCTCGGGGGTATCCCACCTCCCCCATTGAACCTCTATGTCGCATGCCGCGACTGGAATCACCACCCGAACCTGGAACAAGGCCCGGTTATTCCCTCCTTCAGAAAATCCATATGGTGAAACACCCATGGATATCTGGTCATGCATGGTTCCACGGTAGATGTCCCATGGCTAAGACTCTCTTACGTGCTCAGAAGGAAAAAGAGTTGCCACCATTGACTAAAGAAAATGTTCCCACTCCTTTTTACCTTACCAATATAGGGTTACACCGATGCCCCACATCACCCTGGTAACACCCCAAGCAAGGAGCGGGAAGAAAATAATTTCGCATGAAAAATCTAAAAATTCTACTGTAAAAAGTAGAGGAGCTGTAGAGTGTACCCCTTATCACCTCATGTTCCGTAGGATCGTAGACATCCAAAGGTCGTGGTTATCCGTGGTCCCAACGGTTAGCTCCCGGAGCCTGACGTGGACCACCTAGTTGTGATGGGGAGACCTCGTAATGTCGTCCCCCATCACCAGCTTCTCCTGCTCCTCTGCTAGCACCACGTCTCTGGTTATTACTCTGATCAATGCGCTTCCTCCGATGTGGTGGTGCACCTGCTTCCTGACCGAAGCACTCTGAATTCCTGGTCGGGCAGTCACATGCCAGGTGACCTTGCCCATCGTAAGCATAGCACCGACTCTCTTTGGGATGCACTAGTGCCCTCCAGTGCCACTATGGTGTACGGCCACACCCCTGAGTCTGGTTGTCAGAAATCCACCTGCATTTAGGTTCTTCATGCCGATGCCTGCTAGCTGCGGCAGACATCTCGGCTCCAACATGCCTGCTGCCACCACCAACGCTAGAATGTGACAAGAATCTCTCAGTCACCAGTGCCTACTCTAGACCCAAAACATATGTGGAAATTACCAAGTATACTATGACATCATGAATCTATCGGCAGCGAACATTCTCAAACTTCTGTGCTCGAATGTTGTCCTCATGGACGAAGTCCGGGTAAAAGCGTTCATGGTCTGCAAAACTGGCCACGTACTCGGCCACCATCATCCCTCCCTGCTAAAATTGCAGGAGCTCCTGAATCAAAATGGAGTGCAAGAAGGAGGGTAAATACTCTTCATGGAACAACAACTGAAAGTCGCCCCACAGAAGCGACTACTCGTCAAGTAACTGAGTCACCAGACTCTACCAACGCCAAGATGCTCCATGAAAAAGGTTGGCTACCAAAGCCACTCTCTGATCTGGCAGCGTCTGCAAAAGCCTGAAATGGTATCCCGCTGTCTCCAACCAAACCCATGTTGCCTGAGGGTTTGGCACACCACTGAACCTCAGTGGTCTATGCTGTTGGAACTCATGGAGTGTGCTCTACCTGCGCTCAAGCTCAGCCTGCCCTACTGAAGCTGTCTACTTCTCAACAGGAGGGGGTGATGCTACCGACCCCCCCGGAGAAAGGGGCTCGGGTGATGGGTCCTGGACTGAGGCATCTTAGCTCGCAAGGTCGTCGTCACGAACCAAAGATGGTATCCTGGCAGGCTGTCTTCACGGATACATCTTGAATATTATCAAGGAGTGCCACGGTCAAATGAGCATATATGTATATATACCAATAGTAACGATGGGTAGATGACTCAAGAAGGACAGTCAAAGACTCAATCCTATGTGATTCACAGACCAATTTTCCCTGCAACAAGTGTCTCAGCATGCTGAGTTAAAAAGCAGGTTCTCAAGGTCCTGGTGAATGGATACATCGGCCACCGCACCATCACTGGACTCCCTGGCCTGAGAGCCGCTCTCGAGACACGTTAACACTGTTGCCCTAAATCCCAACCAATTCCTTTTCAGGGATGTCTAAACAACGTCCCATGGAACGAACCACCTCTGATACCACATTGTCATGACCCAAACCTACCTGGGCTCGAGCCGAAACTACCCCAAGCCCCCCTCCAAAGGCCAGGGGCTGGCAGCCAGCGTCGAAGGAACAACAACTCGAGGAGGCCTTTGCCTAAGTACATGTACACACACACGCAACACAATCAATGAAAAAGTGTAGAGTAAAAGAAAGGAAAGGCAGTGTAAAAGAGAAAATGCTATATATATATATAAACCAGAGATGTGCATCAAAATATAAATAGTACAAAGTACAAGATGAAGGTAAACTGAAAAGAAAGGGGAAAAAACACACACCTAACCAAAAAGTACCACAACTCGGTAATAGGTAAAACAACATTGAACAGCTGGGAGGGTCCCACACCTAGAACCTGACAATGACCACCACACATGGTCCAAGCTACCGACTACTAATATCCTCTGACATCACGACCAACATGTCTGTTGTCTGCAAGGGCACACCAAGTGCGGGTAAAGCCCAAGCAGGGGTGAGTATAAAAATACTTAGTATGATACCCAAAAGGCTCGAGGGAGAAACAAAGGAGGTATCGAAGGGTGAGCAGTAGATTGAATCGGAAAACTAAAGGAGTACAACCGAGAGTGCAGTCAATAGTATAGCAGTAAAGAGTCCAGCTCAACCCAACAAGAGAAAAGAAGGTAGACTCATCCAGATAAAAGGAGCTGGAAACGGTGAGATGCTGAACTTATCATCGAGTCTTCGCTACATATAGAAGAATATTAGACTCATCCAACCATGAGAAGCTAGACACGGAAAGCACGTGGCATACCCTGCACGTCTTCACCTCTCCGTGAAGGAGAGTAAACAAAACCCAAGAAGTGGGTACTGGAACAAGGTATACATATATATAAATAATCTGTCAAAAACCTGAACATGGTTGTAAGGGGATCTCCGTCCCGTAGCTCAGCCCAAGAAAAGTGAGTCACCAAAAATCCCAGAAGTAAATACCATCGATGCCCAGCATCCTGCACGACTTCCCTGAATAGCAAGTCAATGGGCTCAAATCACTGCACCTCGACACTATCCACTTTTGGCAGCACTGACTCGCCCGCACGGTTTTAGGTCACGTCCCAAGGACGCATCTCGGTGGGGAAAGTGACCATAATACTTGAGAGTTCTGGGTTATGTTAAACCACACCACATCACTGCCTCGCAGTCGAGAGGTCTCCGCAAAGACAAGGTCATCCCATCACTGGCCCGCACAACCAAGGGTCATGCTCTGGTAATCACGGAGGAAAGCCAGAGACTAGCCTAGTAGAAAGGACTGAGTCTGGAATGTCAACGGGTGACACACTACCCAGCCCTTATGGAGGGTAATTTATAATATGATATCAGGTGACCCACTGCCTAGCCCTGATGGAGGGTAAACCCTAATAAGGTATCGGGTGACCCACTTCCCAGCCCTAGTGGAGGTTAAACCCTAATACATCATCAGGCGACCCACTGCCGAGCCATGCTGGAGGGTAAACCTGGAAAAAGTCATTAGGCGACCCACTTCCCAGCCTTGATGGAGGGTAGAACTGGAAGATGATGATGAGAGACCCACTGCCCAGCCCTACTGGAGTGTAAACCTGGAGCAAGTCGATAGGAAACCCACTGCCCAACCCTGCTGGAGGGTAGACCTGAAACAAGACGACGGGAGACCCACTGGCCAGCCCTACTGGAGGGTAGACCCTCAAGAGTCATTAGCTGACCCACTTCCTAGTCTCTACTAGAGGTTAAACCCTGACAAGTCCATGAGCAACCCACTGCCTAGCCCTACTGGAGGGTAAACCTGAAGAAGTTGATGAGGAACCCACTTCCCAGCCCTGCGGGAGGGTAAAACCAGAACTGATCTGGCCATCGGTACTGGATGGTGCAACACTGGCCAATCGAACACAGAATGGGTATCACGCAACCACCTGACTCTGGAACAAACAAGAAGAAACCACTCAACCCTGCTGATCTAAACCATCGAGTACAGGTCTAGGAAAAAACTCAACCCCACTTGGCAACAATAGAGAATAGAGGGACCCTCTACGTCATGAGAGGTCAAAATTACACAAAGAAGAACACGACACGCACCTGGGGCCCACACAATGTGTGGCCCCAAGTCAATCCCAACCAAATTCACAAATGTTCTCATGTAGAAACAACCACATGTACCTCCTAAAATTCACGTATACTCCAACAGTATACCACATTCAAGCCCAAAGTCTATTGTGCACATGGAACCCATCCTAAAAACGAAGTTTAAATGTATCTACTCCAACTTGCCACCTCATCAGTCCAGGCAGAGCCAACTACATCTCTTCCAGCATTCACTTCACTCTCCCAAGGGTGAACGCGATCACACGCCAATGTTTCTCTGCAAACACAACAAGAAGAACCACCACGATACACCTTTCATGCTTCCACATTTAATAAGATCACGCAAGTGGCTCCGCACAACCAAACAGATCGAACCGTTCTAATTTTTGCAAAAAAACACTCGAGATAGACTACTTACTCGCCCGAAGCGGTCAACTTGTGAAAAATGTACTATTCACTTTACCAACCCATGTGGGGCCCACCCCTAGATCCCAAAACTGAACAAAATGATCACACCACTGCGATCCCCTTGAAAAAAAACATGGGATTGACTACTCAATTGTCCAAAATAGACACCTGGTGAAAAAGGTAATATTCACTGTAGCCAGGTCAAGTGGGACCCAGACCACATCCCCGAAAAAGGTCGGGCAAACTGCGCCATCGCAATGCTGCAGAAAAAACACGTCAAATTGACTGCTTAATTGCGTGGAACAAATTTCCAGAGAAAAAGATACATTCTGGCTTACCACGCAAGAGCGGTACCAAGGGGAACCCGCATCCCATTCTCGAAGCGCTGCCAATGGAACGCACCATTGCAATTCTCTCGAAAAAGTACTCAAGATAAACTATTCAGTTTTCCGAAATGGTCGCCCGGTGATAGATATGGAAAATCACCATCAACGCCCAAACGGCCCTCATGGGTCTTACACCATCGTGCCGAATTAGAGCGGTCGGTTTGCACCATTGCAATCCCCTCAGAAAAACACCCAAAAACGACTGCTCACAGGCCCCGAATGGACATCCGATGAAAAAATGTTGTGAAACGTTGTACGTAGCTCGAAAGACAGGACATGGGGAACATGACTCAACTTCGGCCTCAATGCCTAAAACCACCCTGGAAAGCTCTACCACGGTGCCAGGGCCCCAACGCCACTGACGGCGTTTAAATCGGATGTCGGACGCGTCGACGCCGTCCAAAACAAGATCCCCCGAAAAAATGTCAAATCACTTAAAGACACATCGCGCATTCGAGGCCCCTTGTTTTGGGAATAAAAAATTCCTAAAACCATCTCAAAAAGTCTCCCTTTACGTTACGGCTCCACAGCCGCAGACGGCATGCAAAACGGACACCCGTAATGAAAATTGTGGGCGTCCGAAAGAGGGGGACGGATCCCCTTGGGCTAGACCGGCCTGGACCGGCTGGTCCGCCCAGCCTGGTCCGGCCCATGGCTCAACCACACAGCCTGGCCCTGGCCCGTGGTCCGCCTGTAGACCGGCCATGAGGGCCGGTCGTTCTCACCGCTTGATGACCCTCCTTGCGCGGGTCTTTGTTTCCCCCGTTTGGTTGCGGCGCGCGACCCCGGTCCTTCGATTCAACCGGCCGGCATAGCCAGCCCGTCCTTCGGCTCTACGCCGTGCGAAGCCACGGTTAAAGAGCTCCCCTCCGTGCCAAAGACCGCTAGAGCCATAGCCGAGGCCGGCTGGAACCGAGCCGCCACCGCTCCGAATCTCACCGGACCGCTTGAACCCACCGGGAAAACATCAACGACCCCCAATTCCCGCAATCTTTGGAGAATGATTGTGAACTCCTCCGAACAAGGATTTAAATTCCGAAAAGTGAGATGGAAAGAAAAAAATGTATACTATCCAACCATGGGATTTTTTAGAAGATTTAACAGAAAAGCGATGCATCAAATTGAATTCGACGGAAGGTTCGGAAATGAAAATGCATACCAAAACCTCTTACCTGTTGGGGCGTTGCCCGAAGCAACACGGAGGGACCACCGCCGTGCCGCTGCCTTACCGGAGTGGAGGAGGAAAGGGAGGGGCTGCCGCCTACTGCTTTCCAGGAAATGAAGACGAATAAGAAGAGGGAGGGGGTGGGTTAAGTGTTTAAATAGAAAACACTTAACCACACATCGTCGGCCCGAACCAGTACTCCCGATGGGGTCGAGATTAAGCCTCCCCTAGGATAAAAACGACACTCTGAATACAACGGTGGTCTCAAAATTTTAATCTGAGTCCCCGTTCAAAAGTTATAAAACTGAACGTCCAAAGATGACAAATTACGAAAACGCCCCCGGGGCCATTTTTCACAGACGGCCCACGCCCGTGAAACATATTCCCCTCCTAGGGTAAACGACACGTTCCGAACTCAAATGTTTCCTTGGTTTTCCAATCCTAGAAACCGTTTAAGAGATACTTGAGTTAATCCATTAAAAGAATAAATAAATTAATTTAATTATCAGTATAACGTTCCGAAAGCGGGCGAGGGATCCAAATGTCCTGCGCCGACAAGTTTTATGTCGTTCCTAGGGTAAACACCCCATTCCGGACCCATCCGTACACTCGGATCTCTGATCCGAAGCACCGTTTAGGAGTTATCCCATTTATTTGGCGTTCCCAGTGTGAACGCACTAAAAAATTAATTTCAGCCGCTCGAGGGATCGGAATCGCACGCCTTCTAAAGGCGATGCTCGAAAATAATATCAAGAATATTCCGAAGTCTTTTGTAGAAAAAAACCTGGGTTCTTATAGTAACCTCTATCAAGAGGGTCATAGTTAATGGAACCATGTATACATTGGTGAAAACCCATGTATCCCATCTAGAGTTTTTGGTGAGGCATGCATGATTTATTTTCAAATGGTAGGTCAAATTGTGAAAATGAAATGTTCATGCTTTCCCCATGAGATATTTAAGGGTTTAGAATTGGCACGTGATTTGGAAAAAGGTGTGACCAAAACATGTGACCTAGTTTAAACAGAATTTTTTTTCATTTCACCCTTAAAATATATTAATACATAAACTCTTTTTTTCTATTTTCCACCTTTTGATAGTAGTTCCTTCATGGGAGCTCCCATTTAATCTCAATACATAGCATTTAATATGTATTATTCATATTATGTCCAACATGAGAACTATTTTTCTCATTAGATATGTGATAGAGAGTTCTTACATCATCTTTATTCATTACTCATTCGACATTTTATCAATGTGGTTATTTAGGTGAAGGAAAATAATCCTTATTTTTATTATTCTCAACCATTCATTGTTTTTCTCTTAATATGGACTAATTTATAGATTGATATTTGATGAGTGCTCCACTATAGACCTATAATAGCTAGTCAATACATTTCCATGATGGGTTGGTGTATTATAAGCATATTTTCATAAGTGATGCATATTTTAAATTTTGGTAGGCCCCCTTTAATTAATTAAACTATTGAATTGAATGAATTAGAACCTATTTGTTTTTTCCCGTAGTACCATTCATATTTTTTGAGATTCCTCCCTATCCTAAGCCACCTATGGTGTTCATATTTTTTTCAACCGTTCATTATACCACCCATGGTTTGAGTGTGATATTTACTAGTTTTATGGGTCCTTTTATATATTGATTAAATTTTTTTAAATTTTTTGGAGAAGGTTGTTCCTAATTTTTATATGAAACAATATGATTAAATGATTATATTTTTTGAATAGAAATTACAAGAATGAGTTGGAAGAAGTTATGTAATGTGTATGGTTTGGAATGATGATGGAATTCATATGATGAATTTAAATTGTATTATATGCCTTGGATGAGTTCCTTGGATCCTTATTCCATTAGATTCCATGGATGTTTCTCCCATGGATCGTCATTAGGACAACGGATTCCTTATACATTTTTTTCTCTGTAGAACCTAATTACATAGGATTACTTCTTCCACACATCCACTTGGATCAAATATTCTTGGAATTACATTGGAAATAGTCCATTGAAATTCCTTTTGGAATCCAACAACATACTTTCTTTGTCCTAATAAAGATACCTGTAGGACTAAATGTGGATTCTTTATTCTTATATAACTTGGATTCGGCCATTTACAGTCTTACAATTTTTATTGCACAACAATACCATTGTGTATATGGTGCAATCATGATTATCAGTTGTTTCTATGATCGTATTATGCACTTGATTATATGGCATGGTCATGGTAGTGTTATACACTTTATGACATAGAAATAAAATTGTTGAATTTTTATGCATTACAAATATATCGTGTATGTGTGTTATAATCTAATGTGTAGAATTGTTAATATCACTTGTTATTCATGTTATAAATTGTACAATGCATATAGTCTCGTGATTTTTTATAGGGAGACTTTTTTTTTCTAGATAAGATCACACGTTACATTTAGTAATTTTATATCTTTTTTCTTTTTCACATTGTTTATATTTATATCATGTAGACTAGATTCATTAAATAATCCATTGCTGGTGGTCCACATAGTGTTATCTCAAACCCTATTTGAGCCACCATTGGCTACCTGGACAAACATCATGGATGTTGGTAGATATTGAGAAAAGTGTCCACTATATGATTCTTGATTCTTCTTGTTGTTGGAAAAAAATATCACATGACTGAGCAAGGATTAGGATTCTTGCTGGGATATTTCTTTTTTTTATTATTGTTATTTAGATACATGTATTTTACTAGATGCTTATATATATATTTTTATTCTCTATGGATACTTCACTAGAAATATCATTTTTATATGAGATTACTTCTGGAACAATTTATTTATTCATGTCATAGATTTTTTCTATTCTATTTGGTTGATCTAATACGTTTTCTATTGATTGTTGAGTTTATACCACTTAAATACACTCAATCATGGTGGAATATTTTCCCGATAAACATATCATTAGACCAAAATTCTTATTAGAAGCCCCTGGTGTATAGGGAGGAATGCTTAGGGCCATATGATCCACCATCTCAGGGAACTCATTAGAGTCTCCCAAGATAGGATGTAACATTATAGATGAAAATAGCATTAATTGTTCACCAAAACATTTTTGTAGGGAAATAACAATTTATTTTCTAAATAAATTACATAACATATTTTCTTATAAAATATTATAGAAAATAATTTTTTTGAAAATATCCATGGAATTTATAACAACCCTGCTCTTTATTTCACACTTAATAATAATTTATTCCATAAAATGGTCACTTGAAACAACATATAATATCAGGAGGTCTAGTGTATTTGGGTTATAGGAACATTATATTACAACATAAAACCTGAAATACATATCTTTATTGAAAACTTCTTTTACATGACCACACACATTCCTTCATACGTAGCACTGCATAGGATATCCTTATGACATGCAGAAGAAAAGGGTGAGAATTAAAGCCAATAAAGGGAGTGAAAAAGCCATAACATGAAGAGTAAGGTAAATGATATTAAATATGCATATTAATTAATCTTTAGAGAAATACATACATAATGAAATGATATTGCGTGATATCATAACCTGGAATTGTGGCAGCAACATTTAACATGGTATTAGAATCCACCAAAGCTCATTGCACACAGAGCATGATTAAACCTTCATTACACATGAATTATAATGATAAAACCCTCATTGGACATGTTTTTTCATGATATTAATCTTTACCCAATGCATTAGAGCGCTCTCTGGGCGCACCATTCATAATCATTTCAAATCATGTATAAATGAATCTCATGGATCAAATCACATGGATTCTTTAAACATAATAATTTATTCCAAAATAATAGAATATAGAATTAATAAATGAAACCCTATAATGAATAAGTAAATGTTAATAATGATGAATACCTTTAATAGTGTAATGGGAAAGGTATTCCCTATATAATGACTTTGGTTTGGAAAAATCGTGGTGTGATTTAGACAGCATAACGGTGTGACATAAGAATTCATATAAATGGTGGATGAGAGCGAAATGGGTGTCTCGTAATTTTTAAATGAAATGGTTAGTAATGGGGTCATATAGATACATGTCCCAACATAAGTAATGGAATTAATATACATAATAGAAAAGAATTACTTTAATGTAAATGAAAAAAGAGAAAGTCCTGACATAATTTCGGCATTGTAACAGGTGTACATGGGAGGAATTAGCAAGAGAGAAAATGTATCTCTTCATTCAAAAATAGAAAGGGAAGTATAGAGGATGTGTGAAATCGTACCCCAACATCTTTATTTGATGAAAAAAATTGTGTAACCCCATAATGAAATTTTGATAAGAATTAGAAAGGAAAAAATCCCTTACTAGGAAGTGTGACGCCAAAGGATTTGGATAAGATTGAGAGAGGATTATGGGGAGATTGAGGTTCATTGGTAGGATACTAGGGAATGGAGGGAGGAGTATGAACATGATCCATGGGTTTAGAGTGAATAGAAGAGGTATCTTGGGATAATTTATAAAGGAAAAGGGAGGTAGTTCTTTATTATTTAGGTTTTGGATACCACACATTAAACGAATCAAAACCAAAAAACCTACCCTTGATTTTTTCAAAAGTGTAGTGGAAAACATGATTTTAAATGGAAATTGTCTGGAATTATTAAAATATTAGGTTTTCTTATGCGGAGATGAGTCACACAATCAAGTAAATCATTTTAAATGTTAAAATGGTTTTTAAGTCTTGTATCATCCCCTAAGGCACAATAAAATAAATAAATAAAAAAAATCTAAAATCACAATATTTTTATGGAAAAGCATATATTGTCCCAAAATCAATTTTAGAGTATTTTATTACATCATAATTTTTTCATTATGATTTCATAAAACACATTATATGTTCAAATGATATTTAATTTGTGCCCATAAAAAGATTATCTCAGAAAACTATGAAAAATTCCCCATTGGAAAATTTTGATTTCTTGATTTCCAAAATAAAATTAATTTTATCTAAATAATTTTTTAAATATGTGAATTTTCACTTTTAAATTAAAAAATAATATTTATTGAAAAATCTTGAGTTTTAACAAAAATAGTTTTCAAACCATAATAAAAACTACAATTGTTTTCATAAAAAATATATGATCATTTATATTTAATTAAAATTAATTTAGTAATAATAATATTTTATTCATATATTATTTAATTCCAAAAATCATTTAATTCATCAAAAAATATTTCATAATTGAATATTTACTAAAAATACTATTTTTCATTATAAAGAATTTACAAAGTAACATTAATGAAATGAATGTATATTCCTTATAAAAAAATAATGCAGATAATCATAGTGTTATGGTCTTGTTACATTACCCCTTATAAATCCCGTGTAATGCCTCATGGTAAGGTGTGTAATGGTGACAGAATCTTGGGGTGGCTTGGATAACATCCCTTGAGTGGTAATCTATATCAACTTCCACTTCTCTTGTAGGTTGATCCGTTCAAGATTAATGAGTTGAAACTCATCTTGGGATTCGTCAAGAGAGAAGCGGAGTTATGCTACCTCGTTTCCAAGCTCTAACAAATGGGCTTTGTATGGAGCAATTATACTACATGAGGCCATCACTTCCTTTGTCTGAGTAAATTATATTTTTTACTGCCGTATATTTATAATAATCATGTGATCAATGCTTAATGACTATTTTAGAAATGGTAACAATTGTAAACGGTATTTTAAAATCCAAAAACATAAATCCATAGAAGTGCATATGTTTTATATAACTCAATTAAATAATAATACATTTAAATAGATCAAGAGATATTTTTATTTATAAATGATTGGGTCATTATAATCTTCCCCCTTAAATTATTTTAACATTGATTTTTACTTTTCCCACACTAAAAGAGATGTGGGTAACACTACTTCATCACTTCCTCTAATTCCCATGTTTCCTATTGAAATTTCTGGATTAGCCACAACACCATGACTAGGGGAATTGTCTTATTAAGTAGAACTTTTTCCCTATGATATATGATCATCACTGAATCATCTTAATAGGAGTGGTTATTCTCCAATGTTACCACCACTGGATTGAGTACATGAAATGAGTAAGGTATGTACATCCTCAAGAGTGATACAAAGAATAAATCATGTACTTGAGATAGGTTAGGTGGTAGTGATATTTGATAGGCCACTACTATTATGTGATCAAGGATCTAAATATGGATAATATACCTTGGAATAACATTTCCCTTCATCCCAAAATCTCATAACCCTCTTCCATGGTGCTATACGGAGGAATTCCATATCTCATACATCAAACTGTATACCTGGTCGATGATTATCAGCATTGCTCTTTTGTTGACTCTGAGAATCTTAAATGTGTTGCTTTATTTTCATTACCTTCTTCACAATTTATTGGACTATTTCTGGAACTCTGATTTTTCACTCCCCAACTTCATCCCAACATGCTGGTGTTCTGCACCTATTCCCATAATGGGCTTCATTTTTAGCCATTTCAATGTTTCAGTGGAACAATTATTGTATGAGAACTGAATCAGAGAAAGATGTTGATCCCATCATCCTTTGAAGTCCATTGAACATTCTCTCAATATATCCTCAAGTGTTTTCATAGTCCGCTCAGATTCACCATCAGTTTGAGGATGATAATCCATGCAGATGTTCATATCAGTATTCATAGAATGTTTAATACTCTTTCAGAACATAAGAGTGAATCTTGGATCTCGATTAGATACAATAGATAGTGGCACTCCAGGAAGCCTTACCACATCTCTAATTTATATCCTTTCCAGTTCATCCAATGAAAAATCTTCTTAAATTGCAATGAAGTGTGCAGTCATTGTATAATGACCCACAATGACCTAAATAACATAGTTTCTATTTGATTTAATTAGAATTCTGATGACAAATTCTATGGTGATGTTCTCCCATTACCATGAATGTATGTGAAATGGTTGTATCATCCCCTTAGAATTCTACCTCTCAGATTTCACTAGCTGACATACCAGGCACATTGATTTATACTCGTCGATCTCCTTCTTCATGTTATCCCACCAATCATGCTATTAGATATCTCTATATGTCTTTTTGTTTCCTGGGTGAATTGAGAATTTAAAACTATGTGCATCATCCAATAGATATTTCTTTTACCCACGATTTGATAGAACACATAGGCATGACTCAAATCTTACGATTTCTTATTTATTAACATTGAACTCTAAGGATTCTATCTTTCTGATAGTTTTCACTTTCTTCTGAGTTCCCATATCATCCTTTTTAGCATCCTTTAGACTTATCAAAATAGATATTGGAGAAATAATTTGTGATTGGATTGATGATGCTCCCTTATTTATAATTACCATGAACTTTTTCTTCAAATATAAGAATATTTGATTATTTTTAATTCGCACCAATGATAGAGTCACTGTGTCCTTTCTACATAGGGAATTCTCCAACGTTTTTTGCATTTCCAGGGTGGTAATGGATTGAGTAGTCATAGTACTTGATCGGCTCTATCCATCTTTGTTGGAACATGTTCTATTCTTTCTGTGTGAATATATAATTGTAACTTTTGTGATCTTTATATATTTGACACTTCTCTCCAAAGAGGTAATGTTGAAAACAATTTAATACAATGATTATTTAAAATAACTTCAGATCATGTGTTGGATAGTTTATCTCATAATAATTCAATTTCCTTGATGCATAGGCAATGACTTCATTATTTTTCATCAACACATATCCCAATACCATATTCGAAACATCACTGAATACCACACAAAAGTTTCCTCCTGTTGGTAGTGTGAGCATGGGTGCAGTGAACAGCCATATTTTTAACTCCTTGAAGTTATCTTCACATTCATCAGTCCATGAAAACATTACTCCCTTCCATGTTATCTTGGTAAGAAGGTCGGAAAATCATGACAAATTTATCCGAAATTGGCGGTAATATCTAGCTAACCCTAAGAGGCTATGGATATCTGTTATAGAAGATGGCCTTAGATATCCCTGAATGGAATCTATCTTGGAGGGACCCATAGATATCCCATTGATTGTGATGATATGTCCCAATAATGAGACCTCATTCAACCAAAACTAACCCTTTATGTTCTTTTCATAGATATTATACTTTTTCAAGGTAGTAATATCGTTATTGGATGCTCATTATACTCCTCCTTGGTTTTTGGTTATATTAGAATATTTTATATAATGACTACCACATATTTGATAATATAATATATAAATACTCTATTAATTAGGTCTACAAAGAATGCTGGAGAATTTGTGAGTTCGAAATGCATTACTATGAATTCATATTGCCTGCAAGTTGTACGAAAAGCAGTCTTGGGGATATACTTCTTTTTCGCTCTTACATGGTAATATCCTGACTGAAAATCCACCATGGGGAAGTATTGTGTTCCACATAGATTATCAAATAGTTCATCAATTTATGGAAGATGATACTTTTTTATAATAATTTTGTAGTGCTCTTTATAATCATTGCATTGGTTCATTAACAAAACCTTATACTAGATGTAGATGATTAGTGAACCCCATGGTGATGAACTTGGGAGTATATTCTCTAGATCTAGATTCTCCTTTAGTTGTTTCTTCAACTTCTCAGGCTCCACATCAAAAATTTAATATGGAGTCTTGGATATTTACAATGCCCCATGTTTTAGATCAATTGAGAATTCAAAATCTATTCTAGAAGGAAGACTAGGAAATTTCTCAGGAAATACTTTAGAAAATTCCATCAAAATTGGAATGTATTCTCGGATGATCGCTTCCATAGACCCAATCATCTATGAAAAATAAATTTTCTCATAGGAATGTAATAACCATGCTTGAGATGATGGTGCTAAATAAGAATCATCCTCTTCAGTACACATGTATAGAATCGGGGGTCGATTCACTATATAGAGATTGATTTCCCTCTCAAGACAATTTATGATGCCACTATATTTAGAAATCCAATCAATGTCAAGAATCGCATCAAATTACACCAGTGGGATTATGAAGAGGTTCTATGGGAAGTTCAATCCACAAATTATGAGAGGGGAGGAGTTATATTCATGGAATGTAATGATTTCCTCATATTCTATTCTCACCGACATCTGTACTTCCATGATTTGTGGTGGGGTTGGGATTATTATACTAAAAACTCGGGATTTAAAATAATGTGTAAAACAAGAATAAAAAATTATGTTATCTATTCATGAATGAATAACTAGTGTACCTATCACCACTTCGTTTTCGGGGTTCACTTTTTCTACACAGATGGAAGAAGCTCACCCTTGTTTCCTTGGAGGTTGTTGGATTCCCATAAAATCCATTAGATTAAGGAATTGGTTTTCAATGTGACCTAGTTCATTGTAGTTTAAGAAATGTGAAATGCGTTGAGGTTTGAATAGAGTGTTCCTATCCTCTATCAAAACCATTATTTTTCTTTTTGGTAGTTAATAGCCAGGTGCCATTATCTTCCAAAAAAAATCATTTCCTCTTCCCCATTAGGCAATGTACTCAGTGCTTCTTCATGTACATTTTGTGAGTGAGGTATTGTATTTTCCTTGACCCATTCTATTTATCCATCAGACAAATATAATTAAAGTTCACCTTATGATTATTATCCTCAGATACCCCTAATATTTGTTGATCTCCATTTCAACCTTGAGAGCACATCTGAAAATTTTATCATAACTCTCGATGCCAGGGATCTCTAGGGATTACCCTAGGCTAGGTTTTATCCCACCAAAGAAGTGTTCAACCTTGTATTCAGGGGTAAGACAAAGCTGAAGGCGTATCATGCAATCCTTGTGAAGGTTTCCTCGTATGCTCTGATGGATGCATCTTTTTTTTTCTTGAGGGAATAGAAGTCCCTTTCCATATTATTTTGAAGGGAGCGAGGAAAATATTTATCAAAAAACACTTTCTAGAAAAAAATCGATTCCAACACCTCAATATCCTTATATGGCTTTATATTTTTTATCAATGTCCACCATTGATCAGTTTCACCCTCCATACGATAATCAACCAGGAGTACCTTCTCAGGTTCCAAAAATTGAATGTTGGAAAATATCATCTCAATGATGTTTATCAATTGTTCGGTGATTGAGGGATAATATGATCCATTAAAAGTAAGAATATTTTGTCTCATGAAGCTCTCAATTGCAACATATTCCTAGGGGGGTGAACGTTCTTCTTGACCCATATTTCAATTCAAAAATTGGGTTAACTGAGAGAGTATCCGGAAAAATATTTTGATTCCTACTCCAATCAAATTGAGATTCTCATTAGAACAGTCATCATATTGATCTTTTAATTGATTTTTAGCATGAGCCTTCCTATTAACATACATTGGGTAGAATAAAAGAAAATATTGGGTTAACATAGAAAGTGTTATCCAAAGACAAAAACCGATGACTTATAAATTACTTTTATTTTATTAACTGATGAATTTATAGGATTTAATATATTTTTTATATTATAAACCTGCCACCATATATTCTTAGAGGGATTTTTTTATTCCCTTAATAATGGCTCAAACTATGATTATTAATTTACCAAAGCATATCACCCGAGAGTGTCGTAACCAAGAGTGTATCAAGGCCCATTTTCGTGCCACTGTTCTTATCTAATTCCAGATTAAGGTGGTGTTTTCGTGTTCTAATCCAAGACACATATTTTCCAGATCCGCCTCAACCTACTCATACTTAGATAGGAATGTATTTTCATGATAAACCACATACTCAATACTAAATAATTTTTAATGATGTTTTTTATTATACTTAGTCTTATCCCTAAGGCTTTCACTGGGGTTTTATAATTCCAATACCAAAAATAAATAAACATATCTTCTAATACCAACTATAATAATCATGATCTTTATTTCACAATTAAACATAAATAATTACACAATATAATAACTTGGTACAAAATAGAAGATCAAGAGGTCTAGTGTATTTGGGCCATAATAACATTACATAATAACATAAAACATGAAATAAACATCTTTATTGAAAACATATTTTACATGACCATGCTCATTCCTTTGTACTTAGCAGTGCATAGGATAACATGAGGACATGAATAAGAAAAGGGTGAGCTATAAATCCCAAAAATGGAGTAAACAAGGAATAACATGAATAATAAAATACTTGTTTGGATATAAGCATATCAATGGAGAAAAAGAAAAACACGAACATAAATGCATGATATAACATGATTATCCTAACATGGAAATAGGGAAACAACATTTAACATGATATTAGCGTGAGTCGAGGTTCATTGCACATGAAGAATTAGTAAACCCTCATTTAAATTGAATTACAATTAGTAAACCACTATTTCACTATATGTTTGATGATAATAATCTCTTCCCAATGCATTGGACCACTATCAGGGAAAACACTTCTTATTCATTTTATTTCATGTATAAGTGTACCACATGGATCATATAACATGGATTCATTAAACATACTCCTTTACTACATAATAAACGAACGTGTAATTAATACAAGACACTCCATAATCAATATGTAAATGCGCATAATGGTGAATACCCATGATCGAGAAATGGGATTGCTATTCCCTACACAATGGCTTTGGTTTGGAAAATCGCGGTGCAATTTCGGCATCATAAGAACGTGACATAAAAATTAATCAAATAGTTTATGAGAGATAAATTTGTGTCTCATCATATGTACATGAAATTTACAGTAATGGGGTTATATATATACATGTCTCAACATAGGTAATGGAATTTATATTCATAAAACAAATGGATTTATTGAATGTAAATGAGAAGAGAAAAATTCCTTATAGAATTTTGGTATGGTAACGGGTTTACATGGGATGAATTAAAGAGAGAGAAAATGGTCTCTCACCTTTCACACAAAAGGAAGGAAGTATGGGGGAGGTTATAAATCAATGAAAATAAAATTTTAATTGAAAAAATTGTACAACAATATAATAAAATTTTTTCAAAAATGAGAAAGGAAGAAATCCTTTACATGGAAGTGTGATCTCAAAGGTTTGAGAGAGGCCTCCGAGAGGCTTACTGGGAGCTTGGGGTGATGTGGGAGGATAATAGAGTGGGGAGGGAAGAGTAGAGACATGACCCAATGGTTTTTAGTTAAGATAAGTGGGAGAATGGGTGGGTCATATAAGAAAATATGGTCATTCATTATTATATTGTTTTTAAACACCACACATTAAACAAATCAAAAGAATAGACCAACAAATTGGTTTTTCCCATGGTTTTTTCCAAAGTGGAGTGGAGAAAAATATTTTACATGGAAAATGGAAGATATTATTAAAATATAAGGATTAATTTTTTGGATGTGATTCACACTCTCAAGGAAATAATTTTAAATGTTAAAATCTTTTATTAGACATGGAGGGTCCACTACAGCACCATAAAATTAATCAAAAAGTATCTGAATTCACATTATTTTAACGGTAATAATTATATTTTCCAAACCTCTATTTTATAGTATTTTATTTTATCACTATAGGGTCATTATGATTTCTTAAAACACATTATATATTTAAACAGTATTTATTTTTTACCCCAAGATTCGACTCTAAGAAAATTATGAAAAATTCTCCATTAGACAATTTCAATGTCCTTAATCCTGAAATAATATTAATTTTATCTAAAAATTTTCTAAATATTTGGATTTTCAATTTTAAATTAAAATACCATCATTTATTGAAAATTTCTGGGTTTTAACAATAAGAGTTTGCAAACATTAATAAAAATTGCAATTTTACTCATAAAAATGATACAGTCATTTATATTTAACAAAAATTAATTTAGTATGAATAATATTTTATTAAAGTATTATTTAATTCCAAAAAACTCATTAATTCATAAAAATAGCATTCAAATGTTAATATTGTCTAAAAAAAATACTTTTTCTGGTTTCAAACCCATTTACAAATTAACAATAATGAAATGAATGTATATTCCTAATAAAAAAATAAAGAAAATAATCAAACTTCTAGGTTCTTGTAACATAACCCCTTACAATACCCATATAATTCCTAAGGGTGAGGCGTGAGATGGTGATATATTCTTGGGTGGCTTAGATAAAATCTCTTGAGTGGTAATATCTATCAACTACCACTTCTCCCATTAGCGGTTCTGTTTAAGAATAACATGTTGAAGCTCATATTTGGATTGGTCAACAGTGAATCTCTGCAATGGTACCTTTTTTCTGAACTCCGAAAAATGGGATTCGATTAGAGAAATTTTATAGGATGAGGCCATCACATTCTTTATATAGTTAAATTGGATTTATTAAAGCACTATATATATACTAATCATGTGATACCTAATCAATTATTATATTTGTAAAAGTAACATTTCGAAATTGAATTTTAAAATCCAAAAACAAGAATCCATTTAAGTGAATATGATTTATATATCCATTTTACATAATAAGTCATATAAATAGATCAGATGAAATTTTCATTAATAAATGTTTGGGTCATTATAGGTATTTTTATAGGAAGATTCAAATAATATAAATTTTTAATGAATTTCATAAAATTTTTTGATGTGTTGTAGTCAAAACATTGATTTTTTCACAATTCTCTTGAAATGTTAAAAGCAAAACATTTGAAAAATTAAAAGAATAATCAATTTAATATTTCTATACAATTCCACTCAGAGAAACAAATTATTTAATACAATCACTTGAAAATTTTAAACCCATTCATTATGATCTTTTAATGAAAATATGGATATATAAGAAATAATTTATATATGAATAGAGAAATAAAGTTAGTTTTCTGTAAAATAAGTATTCAGACTATTGAGTAATTATAGAGGTGAAAATTAGACTAATAATTGAAATTTCTAGATAGAAAAACATGTGAAGATAATTCATGTTATTCATGAGTGAAATATTATATAATATTTTCATTATAAATTTCATAAAAAAATAATTATAAAAATAATATTGTAATATAAAATTATTACCATATGTCCATCTTAATTTTAATGTAATGTAAAACATATTATAATGAATTTCATTTTTTTAAAACTATTGGACAATAATATTCATAACTATAATACAATACATGGATTACTTATAAAATCATTACACCTATAAATTAAATGTAAATCATTATCATCATCATTTTTGGTGTCATTTTCTACGTTTTTGGTGTATGTTTTTGTTCAGTAGTTAAAGTCTATTCACATTTAACATGTTTTATTTATAAAAATAATTTTAATAACGATATAAATATAATACATATTCTAAATATACATATTTATAAACATTCACATAATGTGGTGATGGTAAATTAATTTAATCACTTTGTGGTGATTGTAGACCATACAAAACCACGAGTGTTGTTTCAATTTTTCACTGGATGGAATGAATGAAATGTAAATAATAATTAATCTTTATAGAATAATTATAATAATATAGTCTTCATATATAATGATTAAATATAGCATAATAAAAAACAATAAATATGGAGGAAATAAAATAAATCATATAGCTATTTGGAGGTAGTAGACCACGTGTATGAATGAATGATTCTTTTATATTTTATTTGATATGAAGATTTGGGAAATGGTAGTTAAATTATATTAATACAATTTAAGTTTATAAATTATTTTTTATCCATAATGTTATGATATATACAACCGGATTTTTTGTAAGAATATGAAGAAATAAATTTTAATGATCTATGTTTTGATTTAAACATGTTGTTTTAGAAATATTTGTTTAATTAAAAATTAATCCTTGAATGATTAGCCTTATAAGAAAAAATTAAGATCTTGGATTATGGGAAGGAATATAGTAATGTTTTTTAGAATTTTATTATTGAGTTATAAGTCAGAGAATTTGGTAATATTGTATGATAAGAGATTCCCATTTTTATGTCAGGGGAGGGACACATATGGAATTTCATAAGAAAATTCAATAATATATGTTTACATTCATGTTAACGTAGATCCAAAAGACCATTAATTAAATGGCAGGACAAGATAAAATTTAAAAATATTTATATAATATTAATTATAAACAATTCTTTTGAATTCATACCCTTATCTCTAATTTTATCCTCCAAAAAACTTGTTTTAAACATTATAATTGTAACCTCAGTTTACTATTTTAACTATTCATTATAATCAAAAGGTATGAATAATCTATTTTAAAATTTTAATTATTATAATTTTAATTATTAAATTATTTTTAATATATTAAATTTATTTATTTTAATGAATCAAGTTTTATATAAACATGAAAAATGTAAATGAGACACATTTTTTTGTAAAAAATCACTTTAAGCATAAAACAAGATTTATATCCATTCCACACCTTATAAAAAATTTAATTATTATTACAATATATTATTAAATATATAATGAATAAATTTCACTAAAAATATTATTTCCTTGACATTTATTTATTTCTTTAATACAAAAATACCTTACATGCATAATTTTTTTTTCTTCAGGGAAATGCATTTTGAAATAAAAAGTTGAAATTATACCAGAATAAAGTTTACTTATAAATACAATGTCATTAATTTTATTATTTATTATTAATGGATACTTATTTTGATTTATAATAAAATTCTAAAAAAATATTACTTTTTTTGTTTTCATGATTTAGTGAAAATTAATATCAAATATAAGAAAACATGTATTTTCAGTATTTAATGAAAAGTAAATATTTGTTTAAAATTCCTTTATAATTAGAGTAAGAGAAAATAGATAACATACTTTAAAAATTTATATTAATTACCCTTTATATAATATAAAAATTGATACAAAATAATTATAAATTCCACACATAAAATGGCTTAAAAATAATTTTTTTAGAACACATATTTTGGAATCATAAATATAATTAACATAAAATTCATTACCTAAAAATTATAATGTAATAAATAGATTTGAAATATTTTAATCATTTATAAATAATGTTTATAATTTTCTTTATTACTACTCAAACCATTCACGTTATCTACTATATTTTATAAGATTAGTAAACAATAATTTTATTAGACTTGAGGTTACAGGTAAAGAAAATTATAAATACATTATATTTTTTTAAAAGGAAAAAAATTTAATGCCTTGGGTGTAAAAATTAGGTTATAGGTGAATCTATTATATAATTAGTGGTTCTATATAATTCATAATTAATGACCAAAAATAATGTTTACATGAATCCACATTTTATAATTTGATCATATATACGGTAGTATACTGGTTGTTGAATATCTTTAGATCGTTTTAGATGAGTTGGGGGTGTTTTACCCTAAAGATAATTTAACAACCCTAGAAGGGTTGTATAATCATGAGTAATTCCATGTATTAGAGAAATTTAATTTTCCAAAATCATTACATAAAATCTATTTTATCCATTCTGTATTTCTAACCATAAATCATTCAAGGTATATTTTTTTGGGTTATTACATAATATATACATTATTTGTTACCGGAGCTTTTCAATATTTTATAGATTTTTTATACATTGTTTATTTTTACACATTATATAGAACCTATATAGGGTGATGACCATTTATATTCATCTAGGGATTTATTCATAAGGAATTCATTACTATAGTGAATGTGTTATGGAGGGAAGTAGTTTTCAGTTTCATTGGTATTTTATTTGCTTGAAATGAACAATACTGATTTGATTCTAGTAATTGACTGGTTTCTACCCTTGTAATCTTCATGTATACCTTCACCACCACTAGATATCCTTGAAAAATACCTATTTTACTACCCATATTCATGGGGGATAGTGGTATTTAAAATCTATAAATTTAGGAAATTACAATAAATAGTTACATGTAATTATAACCTAGGTGTCGAGGAACATAATCCAGGAGGACATAGAAAAACTATATATATATATCCTTTCATTGTGAATCAATTCTAAGATGTTTTCCCTATTTATATTTTTGTATTACCACTCTATATGGTGATGGATATTGGTATATATTTTAATACTTTGGTAGAGCTAATTTGTACTCATCATATCAAATAACGCAATAAGATCTCCGGGAAATAAAATTATTGTTGGAAGACATTGAATCCATGCATATTATCCAGTCAATTACCTCCCCATTTTATTGTCTGATCCTTTTATATGGATAGGTTGATAGTTACATGAGATTTTGAATAGAAAATTAAAGGATAAAACTTGATAAAATATAAAATCAATACTAACATAGATATAGATATGTTATATTTGATTAACTTGGATGGGCCTTTGTGTTTTCGAAGATTCAATTCAGAACATATAATAACTATTTGAAGGAACGACGGTCAGATATACCACACTATGACATTATATGATGGTTTGAAATTGATGATAATTTTATCATTCCTTTTATCTAGATGAAAGCAATTGAAAAAAATTTAGAATTGATTTGTTGATTTGTAAACCTAATTTCGGATAAATATATAATTTTTTATGTCGATGATATCCTCATTAACTATATTCAATTGGTTGAGTATGAATTTCTTCTAGATGTTTCTTTGGAAACTGTAATGGAGGAATAGTTATATTCTATGCTATGAAATTTTCACTTCGAGAGTAACCGAGTACAATTCTCGAGGAAAATTATATATTTAAATATGTTGTGTTAGTGGTCCCAAATAATATCTGTATGTTAGTTTCTTTGGTGCATCAGATGATTTTTTTAGATATTCAATGATTTATGCGTTTTTTTGGAGACTGTTGAATTTTTTGTTGATACTTGTAATACATGAACGTAACAATTAAAAAATGACTAATAATGTGGTTCTCTTTAGGGGTAATAATGATTTCAATAATTAAGTTAATGATTTTATAGGTATGGTGATCTCAAAAGTAGATACAGTTTTACAGGATACATTTAAAGAGTATACTAGGTATTTTGTTTCATCTAGAGTCAGGTTGGGTGGGGTATTGATGCATTATAGATGTGTAGTTACATATAGATCATGTAAATTGATACTTATTACATGAAACTACCTAACACACAACATATGATTTGAATATGTGGTTCTTTATATGAAATTTTGGTGACATTAGTATTTGGGTGAATGAAATTTTCTATATATGGACCACAAATTCCCAAAGTACATTTTTTTCACAATCTTATTAATATATTCACTAATGTGGAAGGGTTGAGTAACTATACTCTATTTATTTCGAATTATCATGTACCCTTGGGAAGAGAAATGTTTTATAATGGCATTTAGTTGGAAAACTCAAACTCATGTTGCATAGGATTTTTCTAATGAGTAGAAGATGATGAATAATTTTTTAGAAATAAATTTTGGTTTATAGGATTTTAAATATTGATAAACTATTTTATTTTAATTCATTACAACTATTCTTCTATGTAATATGAATATGATATAATTTTTATACATAGGGTTGTTATCCTAGAGGGACAACATATATTTCTTGGAGATAGTGTATGATGATATCATAAATGGGGATGATATTAATCATGTCTAAGGAAATGTGTTAGTTCACATGGGTTTGTGTTAGGAATTTATAAGAGACATTCATGCTTTAAAGTGGTTTATAGATCCCACATTTAACATGTTTTATCATGAGATTCATAGGGCATACTTGAGGATCAGGATGATAAATGAAATATAAATCCTTTTAAAATGGTGATCCACCAATCAAAAAACTGTCTTTGAGAAATAGAGGATCACTACTCTATAGCCCATTATAATACACGATTTTAAATGGGATAAATTTTTTTAGATATATTTAATTTTATTCAAAGGAAACCTAAAAGGAAAGGATCGAATGGGTTTTGTTGATCGATTGAATAATGTTAAAAATTTCATTCCAATATAAGAGATGCTATGTAATGATCTAGGAATGCATTATGTTAAGGAAACAAGGATTAATCGTAGTGTTCCATATAGAATATTTTAATATTGGGATCCCTGGTATACCTCAATCTTAGAGAATTTATTTTATAGGGCTTTTGGTTTTCAAATATACATGAGTATAACTTATCATCCTATGAACAAGGGATAGTTTGAGAATAATATTCGTATTTTATAGAATACGTTGATTGAATTTATTTTTAAATTTTTTATCCTATTTGTATCACATGGAAATAAAGTATTTTAATTAAAACTAGGGATTTATAAAATCAATAAAGATTGATTAGTTTTAGGCCTTCAATAATAGGTAATTTCATTCATCATTTTATAGGTTGGAAATTGGTTTGTCAATTCTAATTTATCCAAATATAATATAGGATACAAAATATAATGGTTATTTCACTACGGCAAAAAAAGAATTTAGCGGCGGTTTTTTTTTCATTTCACGGCGGTTTAAACCTCCGCCAAATCGATTGGCGGCGGTTTTCCAAAACCGCCGCTAAATCGTGCGTCGGGAAACTATTCGCGGCAGTTTTGAAAACCGTCGCAGAACGTTTCACGACGGTTTTTTAGCGGCGGTTTTTTTATTTTTTTATTTTTTTTATTTTTTTTATTTTTGTTATTTTTGTTATTTTTGTTATTTTTTTTAATTATATATATATATATATATTTATTTATTTATTTCGTATTTAATTAATTAATTAATTTATTTAATTATTTATTTTTCGTATAAATTTATTTTATTTATTTTATTTCATATTTATTTTATTTTGTATTTAATTTATTTATTCATTTTATTTATTTATATATTTTATTTATTTTATTTATTTATTTATTTTCGTATTTATTATTTATTTGTTTTCTTTCGTATTTATTTTTTATTTATTTAATTTCATATTTATTTTATTTATTTATTTAATTATTTATTTATTTACTTTATTTATCTGTGCATGTACATCCCATGCACATGCACATGCATGCCCATGCAATATAATGAAATTCTGCATTTGGTGAGATTTGAACCCCTAACCTCTTGCATATTTTTCAAAGACTTTACCACTCCAGCAAGCTCGCCATGTGGTTAATAAACAGAAATTAATATACTTATATATATTAATTGAAAAAACAAATAATACACAAATAATAGATATAAACTCGATAATAATAAATAATAAATAAAAAATAAAAAAAATTAATAATTAATAATAAATAAGGAATAATAAATAATAAATAATAAATAATAAATAATAAATAATAAATAATAAATAATAAATAATAAATAATAAATAATAAATAATAAATAATAGATAAATATAAATAATAAATAATAAATAATGAATAATATATAATATATAATAAAAAATAAAAAATAAATAATAAATGATAAATAAATATAAATAATAAATAATAAATAAATATAAATAATATATAATAAATAAATATTAATAATAAATAATAAATAATAAATAATAAATATAAATATTAATAATACATAATAAATAATAAATAATAAATAATAAATATAAATAATAAATAATAAATAAATATAAATAATAAATAATAAATAAATATAAATAATAAATAAATATAAATAATAAATAATAAATAAAGATAAATAATAAATAATAAATAATAACTAATAAATAATAAATAATAAATAATAAATAATAAATAAATATAAATAATAAATAATGAATAAATATAAATAATAATTTAATATAAATAATAAATAATCAATAAAGATAAATAATAAATAATAAATAATAAATATAAATAATAAATAATAAATAATAAAAAATAAATAAATATAAAAAATAAAAAATAAATAAATATAAATAATAAATAATAAATAAATATAAATAATAAATATAAATAATAAATAAATATAAATAATAAATAATAAATAAAGATAAATAATAAATAATAAATAATAAATAATAAATAATAAATAATAAATAATAAATAATAAATAATAAATAAATATTAATATATATAATAAAAAATAAAAAATAAATAATAAATAATAACTAACAAATAATAAATAATAAATAAATATAAATAATAAATAATAAATATAAATAATAAATAATAAATAAAGATAAATAATAAATAATAAATAATAAATATTAATTATTAATTAACAATTAATAAATAATAAATATTAAATAATAAATATTATATAATAAATAATAAATAATAAATAATAAATAATAAATGATAAATAAAAAATAAAAAATAATAAATAAAAAATAATAAATAATAAATAATAAATAAATATAAATAATAAATAATAAATAAATATAAATAATAAATAATAAATAAATAATAAATAATAAATAATAAATAATAATAATAAGTAATAAATAAATATAAATAATAAATAATAAATAAATATAAATAATAAATAATAAATAATAAATAATAAATAATAAATAATAAATAATAAATAATAAATAATAAAAAATAAAAAATAAAAAATAAATAATAAATAATAAATAATAAATAATAAATAAATATAAATAATAAATAAAAAATAATAAATAATAAATAATAAATAATAAATAATAAATAATAAATAATAAATGATAAATAATAAATAATAAACAATAAATAATAAATAATAAATAATAAATAAATATAAATAATAAATAATAAATAAATATAAATAATAAATAATAAATAAATATAAATAATAAATAAATAATAAATAATAAATAAATAATAAATACAAATAATAAATAACAAATAAATATAAATAATAAATAAATATAAATAATTAATAATAAATAACTAATAAAGATAAATAATAAATAATAAATAATAAATAATAAATAATAAATAATAAATAATAAATACTAAATACTAAATAATAAATACTAAATAATAAATAATAAATAATAAATAATAAATAATAAATAAATAAATAAATAAATAAATATAAATAATAAATAATAAATAACAAATAAAAAATAATAAATAAAGATAAATAATAAATAATAAATAATAAATAATAAATAATAAATAATAAATAATAAATAATAAATAATAAATAATAAATAATAAATAAAGATAAATAATTAATAATATATAATAAATAATAAATAATAAATAATAAATAATAAATTGTAAATAATAAATAATAAATAAAAAATAATAAATAAATATAAATAATAAATAATAAATAAATATAAATAATAAATAATAAATAAATATAAATTATAAATAATAAATAATAACTAATAAATAAATATAAATATAAATAATAAATAATAATTAATAATTAATAAATAATAAATAATAAATATATATAAATAACAAATAAATAATAAATATAAATAATAAATAATAAATAAATATAAATAATAAATAATAAATAATAAATAAATACAAATGATAAATAAATATAAATAATAAATAAGAAATAAGAAATAAGAAATAAATATAAATATAAATAATAAATAATAAATAAGAAATAATAAATAATAAAAAATAACTAATAAATAAATATAAATAATAAATAATAAAGAATAAAGAATAAAGAATAAATAACAAATAAACATAAATAATTAATAAATAGAAATAATAAATAATAAATAATAAATAATAAATAATAAATAACAAGTTACAAATGATATATAATAAATAAATTAAAGTATATTATAAATAATAAAAAATAAATAATAAAGGAAACACATGAAAAAGTATGAAAAGACGTGATATGGGATGAAAAATCATGAAAATGCATGAAAAAGGATGGAGAAGCATATGAAGAATGAGACATTAGAAAGAATGAGAACGCATGAAAACTCGTGACAACTCTGGAAAACTCCTTAATAATTCAACATAATCATCATAATAACCCAAAAAAACCATTGATAAAGATAACAAGTCATGGAAACCCAAATAAACAGTAATAAATGGAGCTACCGTTAAAACCCGTTAAAACGGTCATAAAGAGACAAAAACATTGGACTCACATTGACGGAGATAACATAAGATCCGAGAGTCCATTTTAGATCCGCGACCTGTCAAATCAATGATCTTGAAATGATCTTCAACCTGAAAGGTGAAAGAGTCCGAATGGACAGGCGGATCGGAAGTTACGACCATTTAAAAAAAAGCTGACGGGAAACTGGTGCTAGAAACGAGGCATTGAAAAACATAACAAACCACATACCCACTAAAAAGGCCATAACATATGATCTAGGAGGGAATGTGGGCGCCGCGACCAGTCAAACAGAAGCTCATGGAATGCGCTATGATCTGGAAGGTGGAGGAGGCCGAACTGACACGCGGATCGAAAGTTAGGTCCGTTTGAAGACAAGTTTGACGGGACACCGAAGACAGAAACAGGGTTTTGGAGGCCTTTAGAGAGATTTTTGGGGTCGAAAAACATGACAGAAGCTAACTTTTACCCATCTAGTGCGTAGCTCTCTTCGCTGCCTTGGATTTGATATGTGGTAGAGCCCAAACGGACACCCGGAGCGATAGTTATAGCCGTTTGAAGTTGAAAACTTTTTTCAACTTTCTAATAACTCTAATATCGTCAACACCTTAGACTATCTCACAGTTTTGATTATATGTTCCTCTAGATCTCTTCATGAGCTTCGATTTGACTAGTCGTGGTGCTTCAACGGACGCCGAGATCAAAAGTTATGGTCGTTTTAGTGATTTCGGGGTTTCTCGTGTTTTCTTATTTTTTTCATTTCATTTCGCGGCGGTTTTACCGAAACCGCCGCTATTTCGCGGTGGTTTTTTAAAAAACTGCCGCAAATCATCGAATAAAAATAAAAATAAATAAAAAATAAATAAAATAAATAAATAATTTTTTTTGCTAATTATGGGCGGTTTTTTCGCGGCAGTTTTTAAAACCGCCGCGAAATGCCGGCCCGAAACGCATTTCGCGGCATTTTTGAAAACTGCCGCGAAAAAACTGCCACTAAATGGCGGTTTTCTCGTAGTGTTTTATTTTTAATAGGTTAGTGTCCACCATGAGTATGAAGAATTAATTTGATGGTCATCTTTCATGACGTCAAAATACTAAGGTTGTATAAAATGTATTTTTATAGGTGTCATGATGGTAAGGAGATCCCCATATTTACAATTAGGGGAAGGTGGACCCCATATATGTTTTTTCAAGGTAGTGGATAATATCAATGTTAGAAAATATATATTATCCTTCACATAACCCATTAATTCCATGCAAAAAATTTCCCAATTTTGACAACATCAACAGTATCACCCTAAACTATCAGATGTGGTCAACATCCATGATACTTAGATCGGGACTGATGCTTCATTTGAAGAATGTCCCATACATATAGTGGACTAGAGATATAATACCCTACGTGGGAAGGAAATTAATCTAGTTATTGTGCTATTGAAACATGTTCACCTCCAAGAGGAGACATGGGAAAGAGAATTTTATTTTCAGGTGTAGTGGAATTAGATATTTTTTAATGATTCTCTTTGACTCATAAAAGGATAACTCAGGGATGACATGTTATATGATGCATGATATTAACACATCCCATGTATAATTTACAATTTATGGATCACTGTAATGTTTTTTTTGTTTTGGGATGGGTCAAATGGAACTTAGTTACATTAAATAATCCTCTAGTAATTTTTAATGAAACATGTGTTAGAGAGCTCTATAATCTAAGATATATTTCAAATTGAGCTTAGTTATGTAAAATATTGATAATTTCAATCCCATGTGTTCATAGAAATGATAGTGGATAATGGTATGTCCCCCTATGGACGATGACCAAGATAGAAACACCATGCTGTCGTGCAGGGAATAATGGGTCTAAAATAGACAAATATTTTACCCGGCACTGCGGTCCAATAACATTGTCTATATATAAGGAATAATCAGATAAAAAAACTATGATCATGGTGGAAATCTCCATGTCATTGTGAAGAACATTTTAGATCTTTGAAATTTTCAATTGACAGCCTAGTATTCTGAAGTGGATATGCATGTCGATTATGATGTCGTTTGAAATTTATGGTAAGGATTAAATCCATAAATGATTAATTTCCCTCCAAAGAAACCCATTTTAAATCTTAATTTCTAATATTTTAATTAACCACATGATTATATGGTGAGATATTGACACAATATCTTCATCCATAGGCCTTAAGAATATTATATATCTATTCTAGGTTTGTTTTGGTAGAATATTCTAAATGCATTAATACTAGAGGAGCCTCATTTACATACGGTTACATATCCTATTCAGTTGTTGGAAACTAAAAGTGATTGAGGTAGGTGGTTTCATGTTATTCCTTGGGGTATTAATTATTCTTTTTAAGTATATGATTTTTGGCCATGCTGGTATAACATTATGTTGAACATTTCTAATTGGTAATTGAATTTAAATTCTAACTTAATTTTCTTTTACTTCTCATAGACCCCATGTTGTTTGTTGGAATGTATCAACTGGATCTTAGTATATATTATTAAAAAATTCTACCATTTAAAACTAAATGTGGAATTAAGTTGGTGATTCTAGGGGTGATTTGGGAAAACCCAATGACTAGTGTACTGTTCGTTGGTCTTTGATTGTACATTCGGTTCAACGATATTATCAAAAAAAAAATAATTGAGTTTAACCTGTATTTGATTGTGACTTTCAAAATCATGTCCATTAAAATTTATGTTTTAATTTGTTAAGAAACCATTACTTATGATTTTAGAAATTGTAAAATGATAAATATTTTTTATCATTATTTGGGGAACCTAATTTTTTCTAAGGATATGGAACTCCAATGTTTATAATTTTTATTACTTTGGAACCTTGATGTTATTACAAGTAGCGGGTATAAGCATATTTTTGATTATTATTTTTAGCAGACATTGAAATGATTCCAAGGATATGGTATGCCTAAACTATTTATTATTAATTTTCATGGAGATTGATTTGATGGATGTATATGGTGTGTCCATATATTTAAAAAACATATATTTGAATTTTTGAAGGAGATGGTATGGACTATATAATGTGGGTTCTGTTGACTCAGCGTGAAACCCAACACTTGAGGGAAATATATATATATATATATATATTTCATTGTTATATGTGAGGTTATGTGTGAAAATTCACATTATTATATTCGTCACTCGTACATTATATTCTTTAGAGACCATTTGTGTTGGCCTATTCAGTTTTAAATATATGATGCTTAGTTTGTCTTTGGTACCTAAGTGGATATCAAGGTTAATTTTAGGATAAAAAAATAACACAAGTTGGATAGTTAACCTCATGTTTCATGATTGGGGAATGGATTGTATGATTAGGTATAGCCTCAAAACCTTATAGAATATATCTTTCTATAGTAACATTTTTTTCATTTTTCTCTCAACTATTGGAATTACCTTTATTGGAACATGGCTATACATTTTGGAATATTTAGATCTTTACTTGGTATATACATTAGAGGGTATGTGTTTGATGTTATTATTTATATTGTTATTATTAATATAAAATGAGGGTGAAATGTCTATATAATATTATCTTAGACCCTCACCAATTTTTAATAGAGTTTATTATATGTTGATCCATGCTTGAGGGAATATAACCACTCGACTCAAACACTTATGAGTGATATAGGAAAGGAATATTACATAATAATATTAATTTATTTTACAAATCGTACATATATATGTGTTATTTCAATTATTCCTTTCATATACATTATAATACTATTTCTGGAAATGTAGTTGGACAGTTTTAGTTTACTATTTGGCCTAAAAAAAAGTGTAGAAACATAAAAAATATCAATATCTGAAACTACGATGTATAAAAACTCCCATAAATCTTCTATAATTTGTTGGGTTACACTGACATTGTTTCCATATAATTGAAATATATTATTCCCACTAAAATAGGTGTATAAACTGTATTTTAATCCTCTAATAGAAAATTCTTTATATGTTCAAAAGAAAACATCCCTAGAGAAAGAAAATTGTGATCTTTCTCTTAACAAATTTGGAAACCATGAAAATAACACATCTCACAAAACATAGAAATTTATAAGAACATGTTCATCAATAAAAAAATTAATTTATATACTATTTAATTAATTCTAGGTAATATAACATCATCTTCATAAAAAAATAATATATACATCTTTATAATTCGTAAAATAGAGGTTTCTATACACTTATGCTATTATGAATTTTATATTTTAAAGTTGTTATCTAGCTTATAAAACATTGATATAGGGGTTTGTTTTAACCAATATAAATAATATATTAATATTAAAATATAATTAATATATTCTCCCAAAAATTATCCATAAATTTTAACCTTTTTACCTCCTCCATTATATCACTGTAATTTATATAAATTTAGAATATCTTTTATTGTCTTTTTCCTAAAATGGAATGAAATATCCTTAAGGTTTATAGCCTTTCCACCAGTTAAAATATATCATAAAAATAAACTTCTTAAACTTGAGAATACCATTTAAACACATGTATTTATTCTATTATCATAACATCACTTTTTTTCATTTAACTTGTTCTAAAATGAACCTTAAAATAATGTTTTCTTTATTGGGATAAAAATCCAAGGATAAATTATTCACTATATTATGTATGTTTTCTTTTATACAATCAATACACTCTTTATTCGTATATTATTTTCGTACATCACATGGTTTTATATGAGTAATCAATGAGGAATTTTACCCATACCTTAATTTTTTTACATTTAAAACTTTAATCCATGTTCTCCAATAAATTTTTTTGACATAAAAATTATTTATATTCCTTGAATATGATAGAAAATGGTGTTCTTAATTATAAAAAATGGATAAATTTTCATATCCCTATTTCACAGTATTTAGACGATCATCATTATATGAAATAACTTAAGGTTAATGTATAAAAATATATCCATCTACAGCACATCAAATTTTTTTTTCTTTATGTGTGATTTATTTTATTAGTTGTACAATAACCTTCACAAATTTTGTATGTGAAATGTTCTTATATAATTTCTTAAATAATTTATCATCTTCCATTTAGATGATAATTGATAAATAACATATCAATAGTTTTCTACTAAATCCTCCCATGATTTTTTCATAAATTTTTCTGATAGAAGTGTTGAAAAAACATTAAAATACATAAAATATAGATACTTTTTATAATATATCTCATATGTACAAATATTTTACTTTGGTATATATTATTACTGATTTTTAATATGAACTTATACTCCAACAGAATGTTTCTAAAAATATATAGAGGTTTGATGCTCATTCCAATTTTTTGAATAACTCTCCAAAAAAATTATGTAATTCCATTTGGAGGAATAATTTATTTTTTGTTTTTATGGTGCAATTTTTACATGGTGAATACCATTCTTCTCAAGATAAGATTAAAAAAATTCAACTTCTCTATTCATTAAAACTATAATTCTAGATATTCCTCAAGGTGAAACCATGATCTATTTTCAAAATTCTTCTAAAATGTTTTAAAAATATTTTGATCCTCTAATTTTTCTTTTATAATTATAATACATTTAATTTTTAAAAATTAAAATGTAATTTCAATAAAATAATTTTTACTTATTTTATTTCTTCTTCATTGTCCAACAAATTTATGAATGGAAGTGGTCTAACAGATGAGATTATATAATCTATCCCATCATGAATATATAATTGAAAATCCTTTCCATTTGGAATGTTTAGAACATATCATTCTAATATGTATTTAGAATTGGAACATCATTAAAATTTTTACACATTTTGAGAATTCTCATGTTTTTTTATTTATTATCTATATTTTAATTTCATAATTTATTTTATTCTCTTATTCAAAATTGACATGAATTTCTAATATAAACGACTTGAAATAGGTTTCCCATTATTATTAATTATCATTCCAAAAAGAAACCAATATTCTCAGATCATCACTAAAAAATTATTCTTTTATATAAAAAAATATTTACTTCATCATACAATTAAGAAACATTGGGGAAATTTTTTTATAGTCATTTAAATAATAATTTATTATTGGATTTTAGTTGATATTTCCAAATCAAACCAGATTAAAAACCATTTTGGGGTTTCAAATAATTTAAAAAGGTCACTAATCCATCCTTTCTCTATTCATTAGTCTATTTTATATTTTAATCACCAACCATGTGTGAGTAACATTATTCTATAGAATCCATATGTTATCCTATTTTGATAAATCATGTACGATTTTTAAAAATAAGGATTTATCATTACATTTTATCTTGTATTTATAAGACTATTGAGTTTTTAAACTCATATTTTTATAGGATGGTAAAAAAGGGTATTAATTTTCATCACGACCATGTTGATTGTTTCATCAGCATACTTATTCTATAAGATCAATTCTCTTTTCTATTTTTGATACATAATTTTAAAATAGTTATTGATATTTCATCTTTTTAAAGGATAGAATCCCAGAAACAAATTCCTCCAAAATCACCAAAAATTATTATGATATTACTAAATAAAACAACATGAAATTTTCATATGATTGAATTCCCTATAGTACCGAAAAAATATAAATTAAACATTCTATTGTAATAAATTTTTGGTCTTTAAATTGACAGATGATATGAAACATTCATCAACTCATCATAATCGTCTCCATTTATCAAACTAATCATTCTATAAATATTATTAATTAAAATATAGTATTATATTTATAAATTTATAATTAACCAATTATTTATAAAAAATTTCTTCCTGGTAGAGTTCCTAGAATATAATTAATTATTATATTACCTTGATTTTTCTACAAAATTTCCCTTCTCCACATTCATATTATTCTCTAGATTTATAATATTTTTTAATATATATAAAATATTATGTATGATACATTTTATGATTAAAATGTTTTTCATAACACATTGTAACTTAATATAAAACCATTTACGTAGAGATTTCTCCAACATTATACACACAAGATTTAAAGTCAAATATGAAAATTTAAACATCCATTTTATCCACTAATAATTTTTTTTGGTAAATTCAATATCATTCTCCTTATATTTAATCCATTAGTATATGTTGACTCTAAAATATTGTTACCATCAATCTATTTCTTTCAATAATCAATATATTTTCAAATATTTATTTTTCATGTGTATGGAAAAATCCTTGTTTTATGAAAATTATCAATATTTCCTTTTCTCATAACCTGGAAAACCCTGATAGGGGAGGGATGAATCTGGATATAAATTCTTTTTCATTTAATGAGATGAATATTTCCCCCATGTTGGTATAATTTTGTAGAATATTTATGATGGATTCATGAAATTATCAATCACCCATATAATGAAATAGAAATTCAACATAGAAACTTTTCCTGGTTCAATACTATGTTCTAGTTCATTGAGAATATACTAATAGTGTGTTGATCATAAGTGAATTCACTATGATTCATAAAATATTATGGATTGAAAGTGATCACACATGATCAATCTATACATTTCACTATACATTTACCAAAAAATTGATACTTCACTCCATCCCTCTGATCACTTCAATCAAATCATCCTTTCTCAGAATTTGTTTAATCATTTCTCAATTTATTAACATCAATATTTATTCCATATCCAGGATTATGAAAGTGATATTTTTTCATCATGTAGGTCAACTTATGATTCATAAACACATTTTTAAAAATTTCCCATGTTCACATATTCTTATGTAAGTATCATTTTTGGAGCATAATTTTTTCATAAAACCGTCATTTTGTTTCGTTGAAATTTGATATTTGGTGAAACTATAGAATTTTTAGAAACTCCAAAATTTGGCAACAGTCATAAATATCATGAAAAATTAATTTTTCATAAAACATAATTATTGGAAGGAATTACATGTATAATTTCTCAACCATTAATTTCACAAAATTTGTGTTTTGGTAATGGTCAAGATTCACATAAAAATTATCTTTGCAAAAAAATATCATAAAATGAATGTGACCATCCCTTATTCAAAACATTTTCAATGAACATATTATTAGAGGAATACTATTTGATTAAATTTAATCCCCTTTATGAAACATTCCATCTCACTAGTTGGTTCCCCATTAAGATAAATCCTTGCCTCTTCACTAGAACACATTACATTTCCTAGAAATGAACAGAATTGAAATTTCATAAGATTAAATAGCTTATATGTAATATTACTAAACATTCCCAATTTTTTTGTAAAGGTATTTGATTATAGATGATATTTGAATAAATTATTGTTTTTTAGATAACATCTAATTTTGGTTCATTGATGTATCTGTTAGGACGTCAGGATCCATTTTGATACGTCAAACATTGTTTTCCTTATGTTTTGTATAATCTCATTTCTATCCTTTCATTTTTAAATATCATATCTAATTCCACATCATTTTATAAATTTAGGCCATTGATAATTAATGAATTTATCCATGCTTTAGGAATCTCATTAAAATCTTTCCAAATGAATTGTATCAAAAATATTTCCACACTATAATTTATTCTTTGTTTCCCTTGATTTTTATTCATTTTCTAATTTAATCATCAATAAAAGGAATTCTTCCTCATTTTCTTCCACTATATAATATTTTTATTCCAATATCGGTGTTAGGTCCTTGATAAATTTTGCATTTTTTTCCATACTTAGTTTAAACCCACCAACCTCTTCTAATATTTCAAGAGTTGTCACATGTTTTTTTACCTCTACTTGTAGTAAATTCATCTCATTTTCATGTTGATCCATGTACAGTAAATAATTTTTTGACAAATCTCCAAAAAAAATTTATTTCAATATATTTATATTCATGATAACCCTCAAGTTCAACCTTGAGATCAGAAACAACATCTATCATATTTTCTTCCGACATAGCATGTTCTACCCTTTTGACTATATCCAACATTGAATAATCTACATATAATTTAAACACTAGTTCTCTATCATTCGAAATAACATTATTTAATTGTTTCCCTTTCATAATATATCTCTTTCTTTGTAATTCCTTTGTGAATTTCAATTATACCTTTTTAGGAACCTCATATGAGAACACAACATGATTTTTCATATCAGTCTACATCATTGAATTTTCTTTATCACCATGATTCACTATGCACTACTTGACCACAATGAAAACAGTCTTGAGGAATATTCCCTTAAAATATCATTGTTCGTCCTTATAATTTTCTTGAAAAATGTTATATACGTTCATCAAGCACATCATCTCCATCATTACTATTATTGTAAATGTCTTAATTTATTTGGATTTGAATTCTATTTCGATTCTACTAGAAAAGTTATATATTATGGTTTGACTATAATTACATAATCCTCCTGAATGATTAGTGTATCATCAATATAAATATTATATAGATCCATTTCTTCAAGGGCTGATACTTTTTTATTTTATTGAGGTGGAAATATTTATAGTATTTTTCATTACAATTTTAATATCCTTAATTTCATCCCTAAGATATAATATTTCTATAAAAAATAATTTTATTTAATATACAACCTAAATTTTCATCTAGATACATTTTCATATTATCAAACTGAATTTTGAATAAGATGAAAATTTTCCTCTTTCACTTCATTATTGGATACATATACATTTTCTACTTTATCCCACATAGACTTGGTTTTATCAGAACTTGTCACATTTATATAGATTTGATCAGATAGTGCTGTAATGAGTGAATTTTGATATTTTTCATCTTAGTCAAGAATTGTTATATTTTTTCTAGTCATATAATGTTATGCCACATCACTATCTTGAATCCTATAAACATTGGCATTTAAAACATCTATACCAAGAGATCATTGATTAGATCTTATTATATTTATCTAAATCTAGTATTTTTTTCCTAAAACTTTTAAAACCAATAAAATTCTCAAAATAATTAAAAAAACCCAAAAAAAGTAACACCTTAAATATTTTACATCTAATACCACTTTTATTACAAAAAATAACTCGAGAGGGGAGGGGTGAATTGAGGTGTCGACATTTTTAATTATAATAGATGAATCCTTTCCCCATGATTTTAGTAAGAAATTAAAATTTTCTAATGGAATCATGAAATTATCATAACACTATATCCATAAATACAAACACAACATAGTATTTTTACTTAGTTTACCACTAAGGGATTGTCCAAAGAGAATGCATGAACAATGTTTTGGTCTGACCAAAATCAACTAAACTTAAATATATATTATGGATTAATATTTATATAACATAGTCAATTCATTCATGTAACACTTACTTTATAGGAATTCTATGGGTATCACGTTTCCTCCGTTATAAAACTTCTCTCGACGAACCCTTTCTCACAAAATTGGGTGAAGTCTTTCTCATTTTTTTAACATGATGATTGTTTTTTATATCAGAGAAAATGAAGGTGATTTTCTGAAACTTTTTATTCCCCATATTTTTCTTCAATTAATTCAACACCATTTTCCCATGTTCATGTATTATTTATTATGTATGTCTCATGAAACAAACTTTTTCATGAAAACCCCTTTTTATTTAAATCAATAATCAAGATTCAATAAACTAAAAAAATTCATAAATCTCCAAAATCACATGAGCTCATATCAATTATGTAACAATAAAATTTCATGAATACCCCTCACTAAAATGGCATCACATTGACTATTTATAAACTATTCTATTCACACAAATTATTTCCATTTAAAGATCTCATTGAATCATAGAATAGTGTTTATGTAAAACCATAATAAAATTAGAGAAATCAGAACTCTACTAAAACATTTTGTGATCATATTAAGAGTTTCCTTATATTTATAGAAATTTCCTACCCAACATGGAAAAATATATCTCATCAGAAACTTTTCATAAAACTCAACTATCATTTTATTTTTCAAAAATCAGCTTCACAATGAAAGATTCAATGTAATTTTTAATTCATGAATCTCTACATAATAACATAATTTAACATAATTACATCGAGAACAATCTATATTTTGTAAAAAATTATTTATATAATATCATAACCTTCCAGACACAAGTATTTTTAGAATTAAATTACTTTACAATAGTTTCTTATGGTGATATGGGAGATCCATCATTTTCTAAACGTGTCCCTTCATTGTGATTTTAGACCCCAAAAATTTAGAAAACAGTGGTAAAAAATGTAACCATCGACATTGAATCCAACTACATCATATGGTATCTAATAAATCATGCTCTGGGATCAACACAACATTAATTGAAAAAATATGCAAAATAAAATCTGTTTCCAGTTGTGAAAACACCATTTTTTCCAACAAACATCAATTTTATGATTAATATAATTCTATAGTGAGATTAAATAAATATAATCCTCGAACAAAAAACTTATTGGGTTAAAATAACTAATCCATAAACCAAATTCAATATTTGAAAATCACAGTGAATAAGAAAAAGTGTTAGTCAATAAATTTATGCCTCAAGAGACTAATGAACTATTCAGTAAACCTATCATGTAATCATACAATCCATTGAATTTAACTCATTATACCAATTTAGAATTAATCATAATTAAACGATATTTTTACTTTAAGTAATAAAATAAACACCCATATATTGTTTATCCCCCTAGAGACATGCGTCAAATCCAAGAAGATAGTAATACTATCTTCCAAAATGGGGAGTGGTGTGAAATCATAACATCTACATTTAATGGGATGTAGAAAAACCATATGGTTCACCGATGTTTCCCATTAATTGTTGCTTCCAAAGGATTATCCTTGTTATCAACCACATGATCATTAGTTACAAATTTTTTTATTTTTGTCACACCTCATCCCAATTTTCAGTGGATGAATTGATATCTGATCATTATAAGTTTGGTACCATAGTGTTAAACATGATTTTATGTGAGCTTAACCGTGATATTCTTGACACAGCATATCTATATTGATTATTTCCCCTCATGAGAAATATTATTAAGTTATTTCGTCATCCATAATAGTTGAGTGTGTGTTATTTTCATATAGATTTTTAGTAATTCATTCTTACAAAGAGAAGTTATTTTTAGTTTTTTTCACAACAAGCCCACACATTTGTTTCTAAATGAGAATTACCCACATCTAAAACCCAACAAAAATAATAAAATAATTGTCATTAATTATCTCATCTTACTGAAAATAGTAATCCATGTATTAAAGTACTATAAATATTAACACTGATTCTTTTAACTGCCGAAAAATTCCTTTAATTTGGATTAGTTTTGAAGTGTGTTGCTAAACATATTTTGAAGAACATATGTAGATGTTTTTTAGTCAAGTATAATGAGCTTAAAATTATCCTACAATATAAGTTAGGATCCAATGAATTCCAATCAACATTATTTCCATGTTTTTTACTGATTATAATTGAAGTCAACATCGGTTTGGAGCCTTGCATTTTTAATTTTTAAGAATATTTGTTGAATACTTTTCATAAACAATTAAGGTGTTGGATTTATTTTATGTCAAAAGTAGATAAAAAATTATGTGGGATTAGTAATAATGGTAATTTAAAATTTTTATTTAATTTTATTATCAATATTTCAACAAATACATGATTTATTCCACCAAATATAATATTATACACATAAAAAATCAACCAAAATTGATCTCCTTAATAGTTAAAAAAATAAGGATTATGGTAGAAACCTAATTTTACATTTAGCTTCTTTAGATAAGAATCAAGTTGATGATACCGTACTCACGGTTACTACATTAGACCTTACAGATCATTCATTAATATAATGCCATTTATTTAATCATTAACAATCATAAATACCTATGGTTGTTTAGTATAGACTAATTCTTACAGAACTCCACCTAATAATGTCTTCTTAACATCCCTCTATTAATCTTTATACAATATTTGAATTGAAATGGAAACGAGGAGACTAATAAAAACACTTCACACTACCAGAGAAAAGTTTTATTCATCATTAATGACTTAAATTCATTCATTTCCATTACACACCAAGAACACATTGTTTTTTATCCCATTTCATTATTAATTGAATTTAGTTTTTAATATTGAAAATTTTCAATAATAATGTGAATTTTTTAATTTTAATAATATCCCAAGATGGGTTTTTTTCAATCTAATCTAGTTATTCATGCAATTAATTAACATAAAATTCATCCTCAATTACTTCTTAAAATAAAGTCTGTTAAACATTTGATAAGAGTATATATTGTGATTAATTCACCATTCTCCATATCTTTATAAGTGTTATACAATCCACAAATATGATATATTGAAAAAATTATACTATTCTATTTATCTAATGAGGTTTTGGTAATGTTTCTATAGAAATTGATTCCTCTAAAGATTCTACTTTTGAATCATTAAAATTTATAAATCCCTGAATGTTGGGCATGCCATCCATAATTTTTGTATTTGAATATTTTCATTTTCCACATTCTTCATCATCATAAATCATATCGAAATATGAGATACTTAAGTTATTCATCGTTATATCCTTGATTATCTTAATACTATTTATCTATAAAATCTTTCTAGGATTTTTTTATTTTTTAAGATATTCTGTTCATTGAGTATCCTTGGGATATTCTCGCATTTTCAAAATCATGATAAATTCCCTAATACACTTCATTTTTTTGATGAAACACTTACTCCAACTAAATCTAAATACATTAGTTAGGTATTTCTTCCATTACATATCTCATACGGTGTCCTATCAACTCTTCTACTTAGCCCTATTTGATTTGGAATGTACACTATAACATGAACAACTTCTTTCAAATAATGATATTAATACAAATCTCTATCATCCTTGTTTGGGATATTGTTTTCACTGGGAAATTTATCTATTCAACAAAAAAAATATTGATATGTTATCACTAATTAAAAATCATCATTGATCCCATATTTTTTGTGGTTATTTTAAATTTCAAGGGATGTGTATTAAATTTCATTAATAGGAAGTAATATCAAAAATTATTGTGAAATGTAAGTCTTAACTTCTTATAGATATCTCTTCATGCATTCAATCCTTTTGTATTTATTATTAAAAAACCTCATAGATTCAATTATACTACAATCATTAATAAGAATAATGATTTTCCACTTTCCTATGATCTAGCCATGCTCATTTGATTAAACACATATTTGTTAAATATATCAGGAAGATTTGCTTCAAATTTCTTCTTTATCAAATAAGAATTCCACACCATCTTTCATCATAAAAAAACTGACTTCTATTTTATAGATAATTATTTATATTGGGTATGTCTAAAAATAACCATCATCGTGGATAAGTTTTCTATTCTGTATTGATTAATGTTACCTAATATTTGGTTCCACAATTTATTTACTAAAACATTTTTAATATCCAAGTCTTATTAATTGTCTATGTGATATAAGTTATTATTTTTCAACCATAATTTCATTATAGAATTACCTATGATCCCTTTGATGGTGTACCCTTTCTGATTAAATGGCACTACCTGTCATGATTCATTGAGACGGCTAACACTCTAGATATTTTGATGAAATAAATATATATAGATAAAATATATTTTCATTATCTAATCATTTTTTTTATTTCCACAACCATAGATCATTAAGGAACCACCATTCCCTAGTCCCACTATTCCATCGACCAATTTCCTATATTTTTTCACCAAATTGGAATTTCCTTTCATGTGTGATGAGAATCCTCTACAATGAATATAGGTGATAATATTTCATTTAGATTTGAGAGTGATCTATTCTAGGATGGAGTTCTCAATATTCTTATTATCTTTACCTGAGATAGATGTTTTTGTAGCGGTATAATATATCATAATTAATCCCCTTTCAACATTAATGGTGGAATCATACTCATATTATTCTTCTATATGAGAATACTTATTTTCAAGGATATTTTTTCTTGGTTGACTCATATTGACTTGTATCGGAGTTTTGTAGTTATGGTTTCAATCTATCCTCAACCTATAATGAATAGAATTATGGAAAATGTTATAATTTCGAAAAAAATATCAATTGTAATTATTTATTCTATATGATGAATGATATGGTCTCAATATCATTAGTTGACTTTCAGGTGCATCCCCATTAAGATATCACCTTACCTCTTCACAATAAGACATGGAATGGACCAAAAAGCCACAAAATGGACATTTATTTATAAGAAATATCTCCTAACATCAATTCATCCACATGTCCACTAAATTTATATATGTCCTTGATCAATAATTATATGTGAATATTTGAGGATTATTTTTAGATCTCTTCTATGTTTAGTTCAATGTTTTCTCAGTTGGGGCATTATGCCCCATTTTGATATATCTAACTTTATTTTCCTTTTTTCGCATCATCTCATTTGATAGAATTAATATTTATATATCACATCCAATTCCACTTATTCTAATAAATGTATATATCTGATCACTAAAATCCTTCTCAACTCCTTCATAATGACTTTTAAATATTTCCAAAATCTATTCATCTAAAAACCTTCCACAATGTAATTTATTCATCATTTCCCTCAATTTTGATTTAGATTATAGTTAATCATTAAATTAATTAATTATTATTCATGTTCATATACTATATTAACCTTTTACTCTAATCTCAATGTATAGTCCGTGATAACCTTTTCCTACACATTAATGAAATGTTTATAGTCTCGAACCCCTTATGAATGTTCAAGTGTTTTCCAATGTTTTTATAACTCTCCTAACAGTCGGTCAAACTCTGATTCAAGCTAATACATGTAATCTAATGACTCATTCAACAAAGATAAAATCATTTTGTTTTGTATGATTCTAATATAATAATCTTAAGGATAACCCGCATGATCCACCATTAGATAAAAAAACCTTCTGAATTATTTTCTCCCACCTTAATAATTTCAAACTCTTGAACTATATCCATCATTGAATATTAAAAATCCGATTTAAAATATAGTTTTAAATCATATAAATACTCTTTATCATTAGTTTCCACTTATTAAACAATCTCCTCTCTCTATAATTTCATTTCATATTGGAATAGCCTTTTTTATAGTAACATCCTATGAATGTTATGAATGATTTATGGTTTAATTTCTAAATCCTTGAATTTACTAGAGTGCTAAGAAGAAATGTTCCCTACCTTACAACAACATAAACAAGAAAATGGATGCATTTTTTGAAATCAATTTTTTATATCATAAATTTTCATTTAATAAAGAAAGATGTCAATAATACACATTATCTCCATCATCACTAAAATTTTAAATTTAATGTATCTCCAGGGATTTTATTTCCATTTCCTATTTTACTCAAATAGTTGTATCTTATTCTTTATCACTCAATCCATAAGCAACAAGATTCCATAGCATATTAGTAAGAGAAATCATTGAGAAATAAATTTCTCTAGGGGTAGAGAATTTTTGATTGTATAGAGGTTGTATCCTTCTCATGATTTTATTCCAAATTTCAATATCAACAATTTAATCCCTATGTCCTCGAATCACTCCAATGACAATAGTATTTCTATAAAATAATCTATATGCATTTTTATCTAGATGAATTTTCAGATCATCTATTTGAATGTTAAAAACCTGAAATTTGGCCTCCTTAACATTGTTATAACCTTATTATATATTTTATAGTTCCTAAAAAATAGAATTGGATGTAGTGCCACTAATCATGGTAAAAAATAATTGATCAAAGTAGTCTTTCATTAAGAGAATATTGGGATTTGATATATTCTTCAAGAATTTTCCATTATGTTTAGGTCATGGAAATAACTATTTAATTAGATAAAAGGGTGTGTTTTCCGTTCACTACACACATTTCAATTTCAACATTTTTGGATATAAATTATGGGTTCATGTAATTATTTGGTTGAAATTAATCAGCATCCCAATTACATTCCATGATTTTATATCAAATCACATTGAACCAAACAATGAAATAACAATATTTTAAAAAGGATACAGATCTCATGCATGTTACAATAACTTCCTAACAAAATCAAAATGTCAAAAAAGTGTGGAAGAAAAAAATTCATGTAATGTCTAATTGGAATGAAACAACTCACACACTCAAAACCTCACACTGATCAGTTTAAAGTAATGAACATTTCCTTTGGTTAAATAAAAAAAGATAAATAAAAGTAAAATAATTTGGAATGAAATGTATTAAAACCTAAAATACATCAAACTAGTAGTAGTACATATTCCATAACTCCATTTACAAGTGGTGTAGGTCCCTCATGAAGAAAATCCACCGATTAGCCCAACATCAATTGGAGGAGGTAAGTCGGGTGAAAGTACTTCGTAATTCAAGATCACCCTATGAGTATAGGGGCTGATAAAACTTCCAATAAAATTAGGATAATCCTCTAGGATGTAAAAATTATAGATATTAACTCCTGGTTTGAACATCCAAATTTGGTTCCCATTGAGGCTTTTAATAGAAAAAATGGGGCATGGTTTGGAACAACTGGTTCTGGAGATACCATCTGTGTCTTGGATATGGACTAGTATAAAGCCATATCACGACTAGGACACTAGATCTGAGTTTTTTTCCATCCTCTTTACTAACTACATGTCACATTTGGCGTCAATTATACATCTAGAATGTTATATATGGGAAAAATAATAAACTAAACTTTTGATGCCTGGAAGATTCATGTCCCTTGAAATTTATGGTTTGGATAGTCCACCAGATGGGAGAATTGGACTTTTGTTCATTGGGATGCTTTGTAGCCATGATGTCATGGAGTGGACCACAACATTTTATCCCATTTTGTTGCACTAAATTATCATAATGTACATAATAGGAGACATATTTTTAGGGATGTCATGTAGATTGGCCAATTTCATTCTGCATCATGTTTGGGGCCACCAAATCACCTCCTCCTACAATGAATTTATCAAAAAAGTAACATTTACCAATTTATACTTGATAAAAATATATATAAATCAATCATGAATTGAAATTTGTTATTATTTCATCCATTTTCAATACAGATAATTTTTTCTGTAGTGCTGTAAGGGTGAAAATGAAACAGTGAATCATGGCGTGATAACACCCAACATATAAACATTTTCACTCCTGGGAAAAGTCTTATATCCTAATGAAGTCTCATTATTAAATAAATTTTGAATAAATTTCATGGTTCTTCTTTAATTAAATTCATCATGTCTTTTTTATGAAATCAATTTTCCTATCTTATTAATTCTCTCACATTCAAATTTGTTAAACTTCTTTTGTTAACCCTAGAAACATGTCACTGCCTACCTCATTGAGATCTTTTCTCTGTTCAATAATGGAAAAAAATCAAAGTGGAGTTAATATATTTTCCTAATGTTTTTGTGATTATACCATATTATTTTCAATATTCAATGTTATCTACCTGAAGAAACTAGTGTACTACTCAATAGGACGTCCAATTGGTTGTTTTGATTTTCAAGGGTTGGTAAGAATTAATGTATAAAAAATTTGAGGTAGAAGTGGAGTGTTTAATATCTTAAGTAAAAAATGAGTCCAAATTTAGAAAGTGATATAAATAAATGTACACACTAATCCCCTATCTTAGTGTATCACTTCCATCTCACTATCCCCAATTTCCAGTTATGCTGGTCATAGTCGATCAGTGAATAAAAATGTATAAACCTCTTCTTTTCTCCATTAGTTTCTTTTCATTTTAATCTGTTGTTTTTTAATGTACAAACCTATTTTATTTTTTTACAATTTTCATTGAAGATAATGATGTAATATATTTAAAACAATGATATAATATGGCTTGTGAGCCTACTGCCCCATGAAATATACACTTTCTTTCTATCAACCTGTAAAATTGATTAATTTTAGGTAATTCCCAAGGAAACATCCTCTCCCTTAAACTTCTTAAATTTAAAACATGAATGTACACATGAGATTGATAGTTAGGGATAAATAAGATTGTAATGTGGATACCTAATAGGAATTTCATCATTTCTATGGCTTAAGAAGGGTAAAATCACAAGGTGACAAAAAATAGAGGATAATTGTACAAAGGTATTTTCAATGAACGATGGAATCTATCATGATTATAGAACACATGAACCTTATAGCTTCAAACAGTACCAAAAAATTTATAGTTTCTTTATATGACCTAATACTATCAATAAATTGATTAAAAAGAATAATATACAATGAATGGAATAGAATGTCTATTGGGTAAGAGATTAAAAAATTGGTCAGTGTTAATGAGGCATGTGTTTCAAAAATGCATTAAACACCTATGAATGATTTTAAAATATAAATTGTCGATAAATATTACATATCCACATTAATTTGAATTTTTTGCAAAAAACAATGCAATTTTTCACACAATCGACTCAATATTGAAAAATTATTTGGAATTATATTAGAGAGGGAATATCTTTCCATGATAAAATTATCATTTTGGAACAAAAGAGAGGGATAAAGTAAGAGTAATGTGACAATACTATTAAATAAATGATCAAAATTCCTAAATATCGTAGGAAATATACACATTCAATCCCACACCTAAAACATAAAGTGTACTCAAAATAAAAAATTAATATGGGAAGGAAAAAATAAACCCTGATGGGTGTCATTCATAGGTCTCTTTTTGAAAATGGAGTTCCTCCTTTGGGGACTCCATAATGGCTTTTTGATAGTGCATCAGACGCTTCCCATTAATAGAGAAGGTTTTATTGGTTTCATAATTTTGAACCTAAGGAACAAAAAATTGAGAGACAATATTAACATATTATGGTCCAAACTAGATGGGATAAAGCTTAACATGATGAAATTTTAGACTTAAACTGTATATGGGGACTTTCATCCCAATTTACAATTAACGGTGAAGGATAAGGCGGTCATGGGAAGCCTTGGTTGGATCCTTATAAATAATGGAGCTCTCATATGAATCTCTTCTCATTTCCCCTAGATTATGAATCTTCAACATCCTTTGAAAACCTACACTGTATATATTTGAATTTCATGGTTTTTTGGCCCAATAGGCTCGGTGCTCAATCTCATCTAGGAGGTGAAAAATCCTTCAAAAAACAAGTCTATATGGTGACATTGCAAATGGGTTTTTAAAATTAGTATTTTTTGCCCATATGGAATCATCAAGCCTAAAAAACCAATATTTTCTATAGGGTTTAACCATTTTTTTCAAGAATATGTTTTACAACTATATTTGAAACCTCAGCTTGACCATTGGTTTGAGGGTGATATGCCATAGACACTCGATGATAGACCAAATACCGATGCAAATGCGATTTCATTGTTTGGTTTCAGAAATGAAAACCCTAGTCACTAATGATGAACCAAGGTAATTCAAACCAACTAAATATTTGGGCTCTCAGAAAATTCTACAAATTTCATGGAATTATATGTCCGTGTGGATCATGCCTCTATTCATTTTGAAACATAATCAATTTACAAAATTATGTAATAGTATCCAAAGAAATTGGGAAATGTCCACTTAAAGTCAATGACCCAAACATAGAAAATGTCCAAAAAGATAAATGGTTTTTTGTCATTTAATTTATTTTAATGGAATTACCCATTCCATGACCTCAAGGACATGATTTACAAAAATCATGGGCATCCTGAAAAATTGTTGGCCAAAAGAGACTAGAATTAACGAATTTGCGAGCGTTCTGTTGGGGACCATGTTGGACCCCACAATCAAGAGTGTTATAGAATCTAAATACAAAATGAAACTCTCTATTGGGAACACAACACATATTGACATGATCACTACATGTGTTCCAGAGGTAGGGGTCATCCCAAATGTACCGATATGAAACTAATTTTAGACGGCAGTCTTATTTTTTATCAAATAAGAAGGAATTCAAGATTCTTCAAAATAATTTATAGTTTCAACATACCAAGATATAAAATATTTCACATGTTAAAATTGTTAATTGGGAAATTTCATTTAAAGGAATACATGGGGATGAGTCAATGACTGCAGATCGGTGAATCCTTATACTATGGTCACCCACCACATTCTCTGTTCCTTTTTTAACACAATTTTATCGATTGAATTCATAATGGAGGACTATCTAGAGAATGATACATGGCTCAACATATGGTTTCTTTAGGAGATACGAAAGATCATTATAGTTTGAGAACACAATGACTTTGGACCATAAAATCAATGAATTGAATTTATCTAAGGAAAATACAATGGAAAGGAATTATATTTCAGTTTTTGTGTATTTTTCTTGGGAAGGGTCCAATGTATGTGAGGCATAGGCAATAACATGTGGATATCAATCTACCATTTATGATAATACTTTCCCAACTACATAGTTAGAGGAGTCACACATGATCTCAAGAGTTAAATCCCACAATGGTTGTTGAAATACCGAGGTTTACTTGAGACACCATTTTATCTTATTAAAATCACCTTCAGATTATTTATCAAAAAATAAATTAATTTTCTATTGGGAGTAATCTGGATAGTGGAAGTGAAATATTACTAAAGTCTTGAATGAAACAATAGTAAATACCAGCATGACCTATAATGGATCTCGCATATCGTACATATTATGGGAATGATAATGAAAAAATGACATCCATTTTTGATTTATCTACTCAGATACCATCCAAAAAAATGACCTACCCCAAAACTATACCATGTCTATCTATGAAATCGCATTTCTCATTATTAAATGTGAGATTTTTTTCAATATAGAGATGTAGGACTGAACCTAAACTACTCAAACATTCATCAAAAGAGGATCCATGCATAGTGAAATTATCTAGGAAAACTTCCATACATTTCTCCAAGTAGTCGGAAAAAAGACTAACCATACATCGTTGGAATGTACCTAAAGTATTGAATAGAACCAAAGAAATCCTTCTATAGAAAATGTTTCAAAGGTTCATGTGAAGGTTTTATTTTCCTGATCCTCAATGGAAATTAGGATCTGAATGTATCCAGAATACCCATTATGAAAATAGTAATGGGAATACCCCGCTAACCTATCTGTTATTTGGTTAATGAATGGAAATGGGAAATGGTCCACCCTAGTGTGTTGGTTTAGACAGTGGAAGTCTATGAAGACATACTATATATTCTATACACGATTTGTAACCAATTAATTATTTTCATTTTTTATTACTGTAGAACCCGTTTTTTTGGAACTAGTTGAAGCAGACAGACCCATTGGCTATAAAAGATTGTTTATATGATTCCAGAAACCAATAATTTTGTTACAACATTTTTAAATACATCTAATAGTTTTTTGTGTAGTCGACATTATGCTTACCTCATCGGTTTAGCCTCACCAATTAAAAAATTATGATGTGTAAAAATTTATGGGGAAATACATGGAATTTACACTAGTATCAATCATAATTCTTGTTTATAATCCCAAAAAGTTCAACCACTCACAAATCATTTTCAGGATGGAGTAAACAAAAAATGATGATGGGAATCAAGTTTCCATTCTCAAGATATGAATATTTTAAATCTTTAGGCAGTTGTTTTATTTCAAATTCTGGTGGGTTTTGGATTTATTGAAGTATGTATGAATGTGATAGGTCACTAATCTAATCAAACTTCTCAATGGTATCATCCTCATATAAGTAATGATCTTTTAAATGCTTATCAGTATCATCGATGGTAATGTGATCCTCAGTGTTCATGAAATTATCAATTAATAAAAATGCATGACACTTTTCAATACCACTACACCAATCAATGCATGATTTATAACCATGAATTTCAATCATGGATGAAAAAACATAAATGGGATTAGAGAAATGAAATGAAGTGTTTTTAGTGGATGTGAGTATATTAACTGAATTTACCGAGCGATAATAATGCGATTCTAGGGGTCACTTCATGGCATCAGGGATATTTAAATGGACGATGTCACCACCATATTCCATAGATAATGTACCATTATCTACATTAATTATGGATTTTGTGATTTTATGGAAAGGTCTCCCCAATATATTTGGGTCATGTCCATTCATCCAATCATCTATCACTTTTTCACATAAAAATCAATAGGAAAATTTAAAATATTAACCTCACAAGAGCATACTCTAACACACCAGAGGGGTGTCCAGTACACCGGTTCGGAAGATGAACCACAATTACTGTGGGCCTTAAATCTCCAACCTGAAATGAAGAGTAAATGGATTTAGGCATCACATTTATAGAGGCACCTAAATCGAGCATAACATTGTAAATTGAATAATCCCATATGTGGCACAGAATAGAGAATGTTACTGAATCATTTCATTTGCTGGGATGTGGTTTCTCTATCAATGCTAAGACATTCCTCCCCAACATCATCTATTCATCTTGATGATATATCCTTTAGTGTGTACACAAATCCTTTAGAAAAATGATGTATCATGGTATTTTTTTACATCAATAATGAAGGGGATGTTGACCTGCACTTTTTTTAATGATTCTAGGATTTCATTAGAATGTTTTGTTTCATTTTCTTTTCATGGTTGGGTAGAAATTTGGGTAAATTTTATAGGAATGGTTGGGCTAGGTAAATCAACAATATAAACACTATTTCCTTTAAAAGAGATTGTCTCAGGATAAGGTTTTACCTCAATTAGTTCATTTCAAGTGGTTCAGATAGTGGTTTCCTTAGCATGGAATGACTCTAGTGGGGGTTATTTGTCTTTTATGTTTTGTTCCACCTAAAAGTGTGATGTCACTAACATTTCCCTTATCCATATGGTTAACTACTATATAATAATATAGTTTACCCGACCCATGTATTTTTATTTACCCCCACATAGTTAGAAAGATGGCCTAATTCATTTTTAGTCTTGTATGGAATATTGGGTGGTTTTTTGGAATTGGAGACTGTTGGAAACAATTGATTTCACCATGTCTTGTAGCTTAGGATTGGGTTTTGGAAGGGATTTTTTGAATGTACTTTATTATGGTTGAGAATTTTTGGGAGGTGGTGGATGACTGATATTCCCTGGTTGGTTCCATTGTTGTTGGGTTGGTTTGAATAACCTATTTCCTATAGGCTTAGTTTTTATTCCACCCAGGGTTGGATGGATAGTAAGTTTCTTTCATAAATGGATGGTTATAGGGGCGGCCGGGAAATATTTCCTCACCACTCTCATATGATTCTCTCAATTAAAGAAATTGGATAGTGTAGTGGGTGTTATAAAAACATATACAAAATATGATGGGAGGTAGAGATTGAGATTTACCTACAGAATGGTCATGTTGTCGAGTAAGTGTACTAACCTCTTCAAACTTTTTGTCCAAATTCTTCTCAAATTTGGCACATTTAACCACAAGGATACCTCAACTGGGTACACTGGACCTTGTACCGAAATATGGAGTGTTCTGTGTCATGTTCTCAATTAGGGTCCTTGTAGAAATTTTGGTTTTATCCACTAGTTTACCCCTTGCAGCAACATCAATCATATTATGATCAATTTGAATTAAACCCCCACAAAAATTCAATCATAAAATACAATTTCTTATTTGGTATTGTGGAAAACAAGAACATTATATTTCAATTCTTTCCCACCATTCATGAATTTTCACCCCCTTGATATTGTCTTATAAAACATATATCATTCCTTATTGTAATAGTTTGAGAGGATGGGAAATATTTTTCATGAAAAAGGCATTTCATGTCCTCCCAACCTCTTATTGGGAAATTAACATAATATAACCAATATTTCACTATATTTTATAAAGAAAAGGATAATTCTATATGATTAACTAGTTCTTCTTCCAAATTATAATATTTTAATGATGAACTCATAGTATAGAATTATTTTAAGGGAATATCAATATCTTCTCTAGAAAGTCCATGAAATCTTGGCTATAAGTGAATTAAACTAGATTATAGTTCAAAATTGGGTGCCTAATCCTGTATTTGAATGTGTGTGGGTTGGATATCAATATCACGAGAGGATAGTTATTTAAGTGTCATATTATTTAAATCCATGTTATTTATGTTTATTTCAGTTTTAAAATTTGTTCTAGAAGAATATTTAGAAGCATCTAGAAGAGTGTCGATGTTTTATGTGTCCTCCTTCAAAGGGTTCTCTTCTGTGTTTCAGTGTCACTTATGTAAGATCCTCTCCAGTCCGAGTTTGAATATTGTAATGTATCGTAAATTAGAATGTTTCATTCGTAAAACCTTCAAAATAAATAAAGCAGAGCAAAAAAAATATTCTTAATGGTATTCAATAAATCAAATAAATATTATTAATATTTAAAAATGTCTTATAAAAACACCGAGTAAAAACTAAAGCACTCTTCAGCAATGGAGCATAAATTTTAACTTTTTGTTGTGACATGTCAAATTTTTTAGGATTTTAATTTTGATTTATAGTATATCATATCCACTAGGTCATATATCAAGGAGTGTTGAGAGGTTTATAATGTGGGTTTTTCATAAAAAGTACTATAGAGGGTGGGTGGGGGGTTAACAAACAATTTTAGGAAAATAGCTTAATTGAAAAAGTTTAATAGTTTATTAACCAACTGTGTTTTAAAAAATATGATATAATAGGGTTTTTTGTGAGTTTAATACAAGAATTTAATGTTTATTATTCTTGGATATTAATTTGGGTTGGTGAAAGTATTTGGCAGAAATTAATCGGCACCCCGATAACTTTCCAAGATTTTATATTGAAGCATGCTAAGCCAAACCATGACATTACAATCGTATAGACAAGGTAAATATCTCATTCAAGGTATAATAATGTCCAATGACAACTGTGATCTCAAATAAGCTAGGAAGAAAAGGATCCTCATGTTTTCCAATTGGAATGACTCAAGTCACACACTCAAAACCCCACACTTGTTTGTTAAATGTATAGAGCATTTCATTATGTTAAATAAAACAAAGATCAATCAATGTAAAATACTTCTGAATGAAATTTTTTCAATACAAAAATACATAAAACCTCTATTAGTACATGTTTTGGAACTCCCATTACAATATGTGTAGCTCTCTCACAACAAACACCCACCGACTAACCCGGCATCGAAAGGAAGAGGTTAGTCGGGTGGAACTCATTCTTCATCTATGATCTCCATATGAGAATTAGGGAATCTTAAACATCTATGATGATGAGGATAATCCTCTAGGACTATAAAATGGAAGATCATGGCTCCTAGTTCTTATTCCCAACTGAGGTGCCCATGGTTCTATTTTATAGCCAAAATGGGACATCGTTTAGAGAACCTTGTTTTTTAGATACCACTTGTGACTTAGTTTTGGATAAGAATAAAGCCATATAATGACATGGAAAAAAAGATAAGAGTTGTTTAAACGACTCTTGAATATCTCCTTATCATGTTTTCCTTCTATTAGACGTATTTACTACAAGATATCATCAGAATAATGATATAAACATTTCAATTCGGGAAAATTTTGTCCCCAAGAAAGAACGTTTTCAACGGGCCACCAGATGGATGTATTTGGAAACTATTCCTTGAGATGATTTGTATCACATAATGTTTTGGATTTGACCACAATGTTTCATCCAATTTGGAGTAACTTAATTCTCATCATGTACCAAAAATTTGACAATTATTCATTGGATGCCATGCATATTGGCCCATTTCATTCTTGATCATCCTTAGGGCCATCAAATAAACTCCTCATACAATAAATTAGTCAATAAAATTAAAACACCTCTTTTTAAATGTGATAAAAACAAATCAAATTTATCAAAAAGTAAGTGAAAATGTTATATTACTTTATTAAATTTCATTAAAAAATAAATTTAGCACAGTGGTGTAAGGATGAAAATGATATAGTGAATCACGATGTGATCTGAATATGAATCTAAAATTATAGTTTCAACTCCATTTACATAATTCATAAGAATATAATTCATTTATTCCATAAAAAACATTTTTTTTACATTCTTATCCTTCTTATTGATAAACATAAATTTTCACATCTCATTAGTAATTTCATTGATGTGCGCAACATAAATATTGGGTGTTTCTGGATCTTTTTCTCCAAATATGATAAATTTTCATCAAATATGTCTTATTTGGATGAAAAAGATCTTTTCAACAACTAATACTTGAATGGATTTAATGCATTGAACTTTTAATTTATTTTTGATAACCCTCTTTTTAACTAGGTTGAGGGAGATCTGTAACATGACCCGTAGGCTCAGTGCCACAAGTCCCAATACATGTCCCAAAGGCCTTGAGGAAAAAAACCCAAAACATGACCCTGAAGTACCAAATATACTACACTATTATTTATTCAGTACAACAACTACAACATTAAAGTCACATAGATCACAATCTATCAATACTAATTGATTAGAATCACCTCATTTAGAGATGGATGGTTCCTCGTAGTAATGGTAGTTTCCATAAACTCTCATTCATAGAATCTGATTAGCTATTCTATGGTGTTTAACACGTCAATATGTTCATTTATATTTTTTCTCCTATGTTGTATTCTTTGGAAACTTCTTGGTCTTTGTATCCCAAAGGCCCTATGGAAAGAATGTCATTGGTGGACCTAAATCTCTTTGGCATGATGGACCTTGGTTTCCCAAAGGCCATATGGCCAGAAGAACATGTTTCCTAAATCCCATTGGTCCCCTGAAGGACATGAGACCCATAGGCCCAAATAATTGGTACAAAGTCACAAATTAGATGAATATTACTGTATTCTATAATACCAAACAACACATACTATAGTATCTTCTACATGAAATTATAAAGTATACAGTTAACTTTAGTTTTACCTTTATATATTTTTTAGAAATTATCCCTCATTACACTGTTATATTCTGATTTTATTAAATTTACAAAATTCACTATCTAAAGGGGATAAAAAAATGAAATTCCAATCGTGTACATAATTCTCTAAATTAATATATTATATTAATGAAAATATAACACCTACTTTATAATGGATAAATATATTAGTTTCATCTTCAAAGAAATCATCACTGATAGATAAAATATTTTGAAACATTCTACACTTCCATATATGATAACCTACATTATCAAATGATATAATCCTTTTATTGTTTATAGAGTCTAAATCATTCAATATATATTACTAAAATTAGAAATACTATAAATATTACAGTGAAAAAATTAAATCCTATACTCTCTAAACATTAGATCACAAATGGATGGTACCTATCTCAATCATAACAAGAAAAAACCAATAGATCATTGAAATCACAATGGATGGGGTACATAAGGGATTATAAATTCATTTTTTCTGTTTCTCATTGAAAAAATAATTTACGATTATTGAGATATTATGTCTATCCACTTTAGACACATCCAAGAGCACAAATAAAAGTCAATAAAATATTTATATGGATCAACTTTTAAAGAAAAAACAAAATCCATGGAATGATCCAGATTTCCCTATGACCATACAACCCACTAGTATAAAATTATACTGAGAAATGAGTTGGGAATATCTTTGTACTTGTGCTACATGTCACATGAATATGTTTGAGTCCTCCATAAATTATTATGATTATAAATAAAAAATTTTGAAACTAGGATATTGTTTTCTATAGAACTAGACTTTAAAAAAAATACTAATACTTGTGTAACGTCCTTGAATATTGGAATTCTAAATAAACACTTTATTTAATAGATTATGTCACATGAAACACCAATCCAACTGATAACATAAAAAAACTAATAATAAAATAATAAAATTAATGATTAATGTAATCATTTGTAGATAAAAGAGTAATAATGAATTGAAATAACTATATATTATGATAGTAGTTTGTTAATATTTAAAAAGGAGTCATTTTGTAAAAAAAATTTATATGTATGTATTGTATGTTACCATAATAAATAAAATTCATCCCAGTAAAAAAGTTTAATTGTATATATAAACTAATATATCAATATTTAATTATATAGAAATGAATATGAAATAATATTAAAAACAAATGATGTTCAAAAGTTGATTCATTTTATAATATATGTTTTAATATATATATATATATATATATATTTTATTTTCATTAAAAACATATATATAAATTTAGGAATTTGAAATTGTCAAAAATAACATTAATTTGGGACCAAACAATACTATATTATCTTAAGATAATTTTTTGGGATTTAAAAAAAAGAGTGATGTTTAGTGAATTGTGAAAAGTGTCATTGTTATCTTATTACATGAATTTTATGACATTATTAGTTTATATGTAAAATATTTAAATCCATGACATCATTTTCTAAGAGGGAAGAATTATTTTATATTTGAATTTCTTATTTTATATAATTTATTGTTTTAAATTATAAACATATAGTCTAAAATTTTTAACATGAGTTATTTTTTTATAATACATCATATATTTTAAATTTAAAAAATAAATTTTGGTTAATTCTACAAATTTAATATTATTAAATTCATTTCATATTTATAATCAGTATGATCGAATTATGAAATAATACACACCATATGTTTTGGTAAAATTATTATATTATCATAGTTAAAACTAGTTATCATGGTAATGACTAAAATTTAAAAAGTAATAAATATATATGTAAAGGGATTAAAACTAGAAAAAAATGGTGGGAAAACATTGCTGATAATAAATCAACTATATATATTCCAAATGAAATTATTTCTAAAATAATGGTGCAAATTTCATAGAGAGTTAATTTCAATTGTTGGAAATTCTAAAATATTTACATAAATTTTATCGATATCCACTTATAAAATGGGTCTCATATCTTTAATTTCCCTCATGACTGAACCCTATAATTTTATAAAAAAACATCCCAAAACTATCCTCCACATTTCCTGACCACGTAAATATGTTCATGTATTGTAAAAATTACATCTGTCAAATGGTTAAACCCCTTTAAAAAGTATCCATTCCAATAAGTGATGATGTTTGGTGAAAGTATAGAACAAATGACAAACGAGGCTGGGGTGTTGATGTCGAATTCCTCTTTTGGAGACATGTTTTCTATTTTGAACCAAAATTTATTTATTTTGTATTTAAAATCACTAAATGACATTTTATATAATCAAAATATTTTTATTTATCATAATTGAATTTTAAATTTAGAGTTATATCTTTCAAAAGGCTTTGATTTTAATTCTCATCATGTTGAAGTTATTTTTAATATCTAAATTATCATTCATTGTGTAATAATTGTTCATCTTGAAAATATTTCATATAATTTGGGTTATATCTATAATGTGATTTTATTATATAGTATTCTCCCTTTTACATCTGTTGATTTAAATTTTTACCATGAAAACCACTCTTTTTATAGCCTATTACATTATAAAAAAATATTACTATATGATTTTATGTTTAAAATTTTTAGTGAAAACTAATTTTTTTGATTCAAATATTACAACATGAATATTTTATCACATAAAAGAATTACATTATCAAGTTCTAACCACTATCTATTAAATGAATCCCATTTCAGGTCCACATTTTCATTGAAACAAATTATCACAGTTAATGTTTTAAAATACTTTTATATAAACATTTATATGATATTTATAATATACATAGAAAAATTTAATTGATATTTTTTGCACCACTTTTCTAAATGTGTGTTTCCAAAAAAAATTAATATTTTTAATTATTTTCATTTCAAAATAAAATGTTTTAACATTAAATCAACAATTTTTTGATAAAAATTATGTAATTTAAATTCTATTTGTTTAGTATATACTTATAATAATGTTTTCTAAATACTTATCAATCACTTTATTACCATGTTTTATGTTATTTTTGAAATATTCTATTATAATAATTATTTAAAATGTTACATGAAATATTTTTTATTTTCACTTCTATCTACCGTACTAGGTGAATATTCTATGAACTGTTGTTTTTATAAATCTATATATTTTATTATTATATGTATCTATATATAAAATAATATTCTTGATATCCTATTATTTCTTATGTTCAAGTTACGATACTATTCTGAAATGTTTATAAACCCCCATATTTTCCATGGGATATTTACAATGTGTGATAAATTTTTTTGTTCAAGATATATATGTCACATACATGACTTATTTTGAAGTTAAATTTCATTTATTTTCCATTCATGATTTGTTTTTAAGGGTTTCCAAAGGTTTTATGGAGGAATAGATGGGTTTTTATGAATTAGGCCAAACCGTGAGCCCAATTCCAGATTTAAAAATAAATTTTGTTCCATTTATAACTTTTACATTTTTTAATATTTTTCACCTATTAAAATTCCTAAATTGTCTCCTCTGACCTATTAACACCAAAATATAAATTTTGAGCCGTTATAAATCCATAATCATGGAGGATTTGGGTTTTTATTTAAGAATTGGGCCAACCCGAAAGCCCATTTTTCAGTTTTAAAATGTTTATTTAATGTTTTAATATCTTATTAAATATAATGGATTTTTTGGTGATTCCACCTCCCTCTAGACCCTAAGAAACCCAGGAGCGCTCCCATTTCCTTTACTCCCTCCTTGGAGCTTAATGAAATCTCGAATTAGGGCTGATCTTCATAGGGTATCTCAAATCGGCCAGAATTGAAGAGGTAACTTCATCCCTTCTTGATTATCTCAATTATTACTCTTTTCCCTCCATTCTAGTTCCTAAATTACCTCCTAACTCTTATTCGAACAATCCCTGAATTTTGGCTGTTTTCAATTTTAGAAGCTATTTTTTTTGGAGTGATTAATTTAGGATACTTCAAGTAGGTGAGTCTATTTCTTTCCTCTTCCAAATTGCTTAGGGTTTCATCCCTAATTTTTGAATTATAAAAATTACAGAAGTTAGGGTTCGTGCCTAGGTTCTAAATTACTGTATTTAGGGTAAAATGTAGAGGTTTTAGGTTTCTTTTAACTTCCTTGAGGTGTGGTGGTCATGTGGTTGATGTTTCGCCCCAATATTTGAGGGTTTCAACATATTTGGTAGGTGATTCCATGGGTAACCATTTAATGATGAGTTAGTTTGCTTGATTAAATAATTTTTCATGTTCTATATATGCTGTTTATTATGTGAAAACCATTTATGGTAGAAATAGTAAAGAAATTGGTATTAAAGTTACATTTTTTTATGTATGTATTTTTCAAATGTATTTTGTGTGTTATCTATTGTAGTAGTATTGTAAAACCTGGAAGTGATTTATTAGTTGTTGAACAAGGCTGACAATTTTTGTTGGGTAATAATATAGTGTTATGTGGGCCTAAAAATGAGGGTCTTTTAATGGGTTTTATGTGTGTAACCTTGCTATACTCTTTGAAAGTGTTTTATGGATTTGTGTGTTCTCATGTGTATCTTTTGCGATATTGTTCAAGGTGGTTATATAACATTTGAAATTGGGTTATTACATGTTTATTGGGATGAAAATTCTGTTTTGGTAAGATATTGGTGTGATTTTGGATTAAAAATAGGTTTTTGAAATGGGTTTTTTGTGCAAGACATATTTGCACCACTTGGGTTCTTTTTATGACAATTGTAAATGTTTTAGTTGGTTAAACAAAGTGGGAAAATGGTTCATATGTTCAGTTTGGTATATGTGTTCACATATTATGGTGTTTTTAATGGTGAAGTGATGTTTTAAGATTTCAAATATTTTTAGAATGTTTTGTAAATTTCTGTAATGTTTTTGTAAATTGTGATGTTGGAGCGAAACTTGTTTGTGGGCTCTTTCATGTAAGTTCAATGATGAAATGATTTTGAAGGTAAAAGGCGTGTTATGTAGCAAGTTAGCGGGATGTTATGAGAGTTAAAATATATTTTATTGGTTTTATAATTTTTTTTAATGAATTTGTGGAAGTGTTACAAAAATGTGAAAAGTGTTGTGGGCTATTTTGGTTTGAGTCGGATTTCAAAATCAATATGAATGAAAAGTGGACTTTTGTGACTTATTTTGGATAGATGTGGGATTTTTGGTGAATTTATGGTATGGAAATATTATTTTCTTGTGAATATTATATTCATTGACTTGTTTAACATGTTTGAGAATAAAGGGAAAACCCAGGTATCTAGGTGGGTGGACGTGAACTAGTATGCTAGTGAATCCGTGGGGTTTGGCCTCAGTTTCACTTAGCAAGATTTACGCTTACAACTCTAACTAAATTATGATGATGATGATTGGGGACCAATAGATTATGGGTATGTACTGTACTTGGGGCTCATGCATGAGAATGGATATTTGTGAAGGTTACTCTCACCGAGATACGAGGTACCTGAGACCCACAACAAGCTAGTGCCTAGGGGTTATTTCCCATTGCTTGTGCTCACTAGATATTTTGTGATTATTGTTGGAATACGGTATGAGTGTCTGGAAAATTAATTATCCTTGGTATTTATTTTAAAAGTGTTTATTCTTTAAATTAGCCCACTTGAAAACTGATTTTTTTTATGTTGCATCTTTTAGAAATTGTAACATGAAATTACATGTTTTTGAAAACTTGCATGATTTTCATATTTGAATGCTTATCACATGGAATCTATTAGTGGTGGTATCCTACTGGGAATTGGCTCACACCCTACTTACACCTTTGGGTGTAAGTAGACTTGGTTATTTTTGTTGTCGCAGGTTGGGTAAAATGTTTTTTGTTTCAGTGGTTCGGGTTTCTAGCAGGTCCTTGGTGGTGAAGTCTTGCAGAGATGGCTTGAGGGCGGTACCCCATGCCATGAGGGTTCTTGGGATATTTCATTTTGGTTTTCTACCTTTGGTATAGTCTTTTTTAGTTGTTTTAATCTATGTAATTCAGTTCTGAATTTTTTTAAAAGATTGTTTGTTTTGAAAAATCCAGATTCATTTTATTGGATTCTTGTGTTGTTTTATGTTTATAAACTCGGGTAAATCATTCCCAATTCTCATTTTATTATACCCATGCACTTTTTCCAGCCCATGGGGATTGGTAACGCCCTTCGGGCCTTGTCACGAGCCAGGTATGGCACTAGTTTCGGTGGTGACCAGATTTGGTTCGTGAGAAAATGGTATCAGAGGGTGGTTCGCTCTCTTTGGGTCATGTTATTTAGGGAACAATCAGGATAATATGGAGTTTGGATTTTTGGGACTTTGGATTTTAGTTATGAGTATTGTGGCTGATCACCACACCTCATGATGAAATTCACGTCTCCAGGGGAAGTCGGGACCTTTCGGAGTCCCTTGGTTTTATTGATTTAATGATGAATAGGGGAAATGAAAAGAGAGTTGGGTTAATGGTATCAGTAAGCTCATAGGGCCTGGAACGCCATGTGGAGCTGACGATATTCCCAATAACACTCTCTATGACAGTGAAGTGATTGGAAGATGGCCGCCAACCATATTTCCAAGTCACCCACTGAAACTAGTTTCCTCTCGCATTGTCTTCTGTTCATTAGTTTTGAAATAATGGAACATTGGTTTTATAGTGACATGGTTTTAAGAAGTGTAATGTTTTTGTGAAATGATTTTCAAATAAATATGGAATGGATTGATTTATGAAATATTAGAACTAAATATTCATAATTATTTTGAAATGTAAAATGGTGTGCTTACACCTCTTTTGAAAGCAGAAACTATACTGATGTTGGTTTTGAAAAAGTGTTTCCAATAAAGTTTTCTAATCTATCATAGGGTGTTTTGTTTGGATTAGATGTTATGAAATTGATGTGAATAACATGAAATTGAGTTCTTGTATAAATGGTTGTTTCTTTGTGAAAATTTTAGTAATATTTGAATTGGGATTTGGATCCCTTGGTTAGCAGGTTTGAGAAAAAAGATGTGTTGGTTGGCCGTTTTGGTTTTGAAAAGTGGAAAGAATATTTGTTTTAACCTTTGGTATTTACATGAGTGACCACATGCATGGGGTTATATAGGATGATGGATGGTAGATGGCATGACTGGATGTGTTCCGAGACAGATATGAGTAGGGTGCCCGGTGTGGTAGAAAAACATGCATGTGTGAGGCCCATGGGGTACCATTGGTGGATACACTCACTGCTAAACTGTTTGTTCTCAAAGAATTACTTTTAAAGAACAACATGATGTCTTGATGAATATTGTTGTGTGGTTGGTATTATGGGTTTTTGAAAATTCTGATGTTGTGGGAAGTTTTGAGTCCAAGAACTCCTTCTATTTTAACTGTGTTTTGGGTTTGTGTTTGGTCGGTAAGCTGTGTTGTAGGGACGGTTAGTGGTCTATTTTGAAAAATGTTTTGGGATTCCTTTACGGTGGTTAACTTCATGTTTATGGAGCTGGTTTATGGCTTGTTTTGACCAATGTACCAGATTGGTTGGGTCCATGGGTTCTCTCATTGGATAAGGTATGCCCCCATTAAAGGTTAATGCATAACTAAAGCGCAACCCAGATTGTTTCTCCATTAGAAAATCCTCCAGTTGATCAATATAAGGAATCTATTCCTTGAGCTTTTTAGATTGAGTATACACCCTTTCCTTTATTGGTTTTTTCTATCCTCTTGTAGTGGGAGATTGATCATGGATGGATGAAAGTGACCTTAGCCTCATAAGTTTCCTAATTTTTCGAAGGTGGAAGTGTTCTGGGGTTGTTAGCATGGATGAGTATTTGGATAGTGTCTAAGAAGAAACATCGGTCCTTCATAGTCTCTTTGAAGAAGGAGTTCATGTTAAACTATCAGGGTGGGAAATCTGGTCATGAGAGGAAATTATGGCCACTTTCTAGAATTTTTTATTGTTTGGGGATGTTTTAAAAGTTCCCTCTCTATTCATTGTTTATATCAGTCGCAATGGTCATGTTTGGTGATGCCTTGTGATGTCATGTGCTTGATTGACCGTAAAGGTGAAAGTTGGGTGATCATCTGAGAGTCACTATTATGTTGGGAGAATGTCTCCATTGAAAAAAAAACATAAAAAAATATTCCATTTTATAGGAAGGTGAGTATAATTGTTCTTTAATTCTATTTTTTCGCACCCAAACAAACAAGGTGTGATGTGTGTACTTCTTATAATCCCTTATTTCAGTGAAATATAGAGTTAGGGTATTGTGAGTTTGGAATGTGTTATGTCCTGGAAAAACTTATCAAGGATTGCGATGTAGTTGTTATTTGAAATGAAAGAAGAATTCGCATTCATGGGGTTTCCAAAGCCTAACTGCGAGGCCGAAGATGCTTAAATCATTTGACCTCCGACCATAGGTCTCGGAGAGAAGCTATCTCGTAGTCAGGGGAAATCAGAGGGTCATTTAAACCCTTGTGCAAAGTCCTATCCTCAATATGAAAGATAGGAAGAGTTTAAACCTATGATATCATCATATATATTCTACTGTTCATGTTCGGTGGATATAGGTGGAGGGCCTTGTACCCATGTCATCGCCCAATTTTATTCCCTCCCCCTTTGGTTTCCATTGAGTCTTTAGATAATGGTATGATGTTTGGCTAGACAGGTTGACCACACGGTTTGCACTTGGTTAGTAGTGACCATGCCCAAAAACATCCATGTAGATAGAGGAATCTCCCCTGTTAGTTCATGGTTTCCCAAACCGTGCAGACTAACCATGTGGTCATACCAACACTTTATATTTTGGGGTCTTTCTGTATCAGCCCATGCTGGTCGATTAAGATGGTTGGTTCTTATGGTGGGGAGCCTATTTTTCCCCCGTAACAATAAATTAGACTTATATATGGTCATGGATTGGTGGTAGGTAGTTTCGTTCGGATCTATCAAGCTACCTGAATATTCCTTAGGTAACTATTGATATTGGAGAGTGCCCAATAGTTTAGTTATAGCAAGGTATGTGTAACCTTTTTCGATGTTGTTGTTCATTTGAGTGAATTGCTTGAGTCTTGTTTGGATAGTGTTTGAGGAGTTTTCCTTTGGGATAAATATTGACTGTGATTGATTGTTTCGGGAAAGTGGTGTATGATTTTATTGTGAAGTATTCCTTATTTAATTGATCACTGGAGGTGTTTTGGCTTTGGGTGTGAAACCTGGAAAGGGAGTACATCTTGGTTTATCAGTAGGGTTTGGTTTTCGTATTTGGCCTTTCTGTAGCATTCTGGGGACGGGAAGTTTTCATGGTGGGGAGAATTTTCACATACATGACTTATTTTGAAGTTAATTTTCATTTATCTTCCATTCATGCTTTGTTTTAAAGGGTTTCCAAAGGTTTTATGGAGGAATAGATGAGTTTTTATGAGTTGGGCCAACCCGTGAGCCCAATTCCTGATTTAAAAATAAATTTTATTCCTTTTATAACATTTTCATTTTTAATATTTTTTACCATTAGAATTCCTAAATGGTCTCCTCTTACCTATTAACACCAAAATATAAATTTGGAGACTTTATAAATCCATAATCATGGAGGATTTGAGATATTAATTAAGAATTGGCCCAACCCGAAAGCCCATTTATCAGTTTTAAAATCATTCTTTAATATTTTAATATTTTATTAAATATACTGGTTTTTTTGGTGATTCCACCTCCCCCTTGACCCTAAGAAACCGAGGCGCTCTCCCATTGCCTCTTCCCCCCTCCTTGGAGATCTTTGAAATCGCGAATTAGGGCTGATCTTTATAGGGTGTCTCAAATCGTCCAGAATTGAAGAGGTAACTTCATCCCTTCTTAACTCTCCCAATTCTTACTATTTTCCCTCCATTCCAGTTCCTAAATTACCTCCTAAATCTTTTTCGAACAATCCCTGAATTTTGGATGTTTTCAATTTCATCAACTATTGTTTTTGGAGTGATTAATAAAGGATACTTCAAGTATGTGAGTCTATTTCTTTCCTCTTTCAATTGCATAGGGTGTCTTCCCTAATTCTTGAATTATAAAAATTCTGGGAGTTAGGGTTCGTGCCTAGGATCTAAATTACTGTATTTTGGGTTAAATATTGAGGTTTTGGGTTTCTTTTAACTTCCTTGAGGTGTGGCAGTCATGTGGTTGATGTTTCACCCAAATATTTGAGGGTTTCGACACATTCGGTGGGTGATTCTGTGGGTAACCATTTAATGATCAGTTAGTTTGCTTGATTAAATAATTTTTCATGTTCCTTATATGATTTTTATTATGTGAAAACCATTTTTGGTAGCATTAGTAAAGAATTTGGTATTAAAGTTACATTTTTGTTTGAAGTATGTATTTTTCAAATGTATTTCTTGTGTTATCTCTTGTAGTAGTTTTGTAAAACGTGGAAGTGATTTATTAGTTGTTGAACGGGGCTACCGATTTTGGTTGGGTAATAATATAGTGTCATGTGGGCCTAAAAATGATGGTATTTTAATGGGTTTTATGTGTGTAACCTTGTAATACTCTTTGAATGTGTTTTATGGATTTGTGTGTTCTCATGTGTATCTTTTGCAATATTGATCAAGGTGCTTATATAACATTTGAAAGTGGGTTATTACATGTTGAATGGGATGAAAATTATGTTTTGGTAAGAGAAGGGTGTGATCTTGGCTTAAAAATAGGGTTTTGAAATGGTTTTTTTGTGCAAGACATATTTGGACCACTTGGGTTCTTTTTATGAAAATTGTAAATATTTTAGTTGGTTAAACAAAGTGGGAAAAGGGTGAATATGTATTGTTCGGTATATGTGTTCACATATTATGGGGTTTTTAAAGGTTAAGTGACGTTTTATTATTTCAAATATTTTTAGAATGTTTTGTAAATTTCTGTAATGTTATAGTAAATTGTGATGTTGGAGCGAAACTTGTGTGTGTGCTCTTTCGTGTAAGTTTAATGATAAAATGATTTTGAAGGTAAAAGGGGTGTTACGTAACAAGTGAGTGGGATTTTATGAGAGTTGTAATATATTCGATTGGTTTTATAAATTTTTTTAATGAATTTGTGGAAGTGTTAAAGAAATGTGAAAAGTGTTGTGGGCTATTTTGGTGTGAGTCAGATTTCAAAATCAATTTGAATGAAAAGTGGACTTTTGTGACATGTGTTGGATACATGTGGGCTGTTTGGTGAATTTATGATATGGAAATATTATTTTCTTGTGAATATTATATTCATTGAGTTGTTGAAATTTTTTGAGCACAAAGGGAAAACCCAGGTATCTAGGTGGGTGGACGTGTACTAGTATGCTAGTGAATCCGTGGGGTTTGGCCTCAGTTTCACTTAGCAAGATTAACGATTACAACTCTAACTAAATTATGATGATGATGATTGGGGACCACTAAGTTATGGGTATTTACCCTACTAGTGGCTTGTGCACGAGAATGGATATTTGTGATGGTTACTCTCACCGAGATACGAGGTACCTGGGACCCACAACTAGCTAGTGTCTAGGGGTTATTTCCCATTGCTTGTGCTCACAAGATATTGTGTGCTTATCATCGGCATACGGTATGAGTGGCTGGAAAATTCATCAGCCTTGGAATTTATTTTAAAAGTGTTTATTCTTTAAATTAGCCCACTTGAAAACTGATTTTTTTTATGTTGCATCTTTTAGAAATTGTAACTAGAAATTACATGTTTTTGAAAACTTGCATGCTTTTCATCTTTGAATGTTTATCGCATGGAATCTATTAGTGGTGGTATCCTACTAGGAATTGTCTCCCAGCGTACTTACACCTTTGGGTGTAAGTAGACTTGGTTATTTTTGTTGTCGCAGGTTGGGTACAATGTTTTTTATTCCAGTGGTTCGGGTTTCTAGCAGGTCCTTGGTGGTGAAGTCTTGCGGAGATGGCTTGAGGGCGGTGCCCCATGCCATGAGGGTTCTTGGGCTATTTCATTTTGGTTTTTTTACCTTTGTTATAGTCTTTTTTAGTTGTTTTAAGCTATGTAATTCAGTTCTGAATTTTTTAAAAACATTGTTTGGTTTGAAAAATCCAGATTCGTTTTATAGGATTCTTTTGTTGTTTTAAGTTTATAAACTCGGGTAAATCATTCCCAATTCTCATTTTATTATACCCAGGTACTTGTTCCTGCCCGTGGGGATTGGGAATTCCCTTCGGGCCTTTTCACGGGCCAGGTTTGGCACTAGTTTCTGTGGTGACCATATTTGGTTCATGACAATATATTATGAATGTTTTTTTTCCGCAACATGAAGCATTAAAATTCTGTTTTTTCAATATGATATATTTTCTAAATTATTCTCTTTATAAAATGTTTCTTGGATATTCATGTTTTCAAGGGAATGTTACATTTCAACACCATATGACTATTATTGTTCTCTCATGGCTTGTTTTCTTTGACTAAGGTTCCCCCACACAATTGATAAAAGTATTATGATATGCCTACACAAATTAATGTTTTATTAACTATTATTTACCAGGTATTACTCTCTTAGGATTCATTATTATACCCATATTATCATGTTAGGCATCATGATATTTTACTATTAAAAATTATTTTTACCCTTATTAAGAACCAAGGTAACCCATTTATAATATTTTCATCACCCATCTTATGAATATTGGTAAATTATGTAAAATGTAGAGATGTTATTATATGTATATTTTATGGAATACATTTAATACCCATTATGGAGAAAGTATTATCTCCCATTGAAGAAAAATAACCATAATTTAAAAATTAATGTGTTTTTATAGATAATGACTTATCTTAATTGATAAAACCCTAAACTAAAATTTTATTAGGAATGTATTGTAATGATTTTTTATGTCCTATAATTTAGTTTTTTATGTCCAAAGCTACAACAAATTTCAATCTTATTATACAACCTATACTAATATAAGTTCATATTTTTCTCCCTTTGTGAAATGTATGAAAAAAATATACTTTTCTAGGTCACTATAGTGTTTCCGAACTATTTTTATCTTGAGAAAGTAGATAAAATCGAGAATAATCGTTCTTCCTTATTAAAAATTATTTCTTCAAAATAAAAACCTTTTCCATAATTTGGTTAGATCAAGAGTTCCATTTTTATGCCTAAAACCTCAATGATTAACTTTTGGAATCATCATTGTATATTTTTTTCTTCAATGTTTAACATCGATGAGACAATTATATATAATAAAAAATAATTAAATTTAACTCTCTATGAAGTAATTAATATAAAATATTATCATGTGAATATCCAATAATTCATATGTGACTATAATAAGTGATAAATTGTTCCAATAACTCTTAAGTTTATTAAGAAAAAAGTCATAGAACCTCTAGTTGTTAGACATTGGAAGTCTAAATAAAAATAAAATTCATATACCATAAGTATAATGTCCCAAATCGAATGTGATATAAATCCCCCTATATTTTATAACTCTGAATTACAAAGTCATACCAGATGGATCAAAGTCATCTGTTGTGTAGAGAAGTCTGAAAAAAACTATTTCTTTCAATATTATATAGACTTTTCTGTATCCTTAATTGTAGGATAAAAAATTTATATCTATATTTATAGATATTTGATCGGTGGATTCTATGATTAAAAACCAGTCATTTTAATCCTTATCATGATATACATTGTTTAATAGAATTAAACAAATCATGTTCAGAAAAAAACTTCCGTATTCAAACTTTAATAAAACTAGGGCCACAATTCTAATGAAAATAATATCATAATCAAGATGATTCAATTCTATAATCAACAAGTTATTAATTTTGTAATCATATTCCCAAGAAAAAACTATATATCATAGTATTCATAAAAATTATTATAATTACAATGGTTATCATAAATATGAGAAATACAATAAATGACGATTCTACCTAAAAGTTTAAATAATAATATTTAAAGTAAAATAAAAAAATCATAAAAAATACTAATATGATAAATGTAATACAAATAGAAACTTAAATAAAATATCACCATCTATTTTTTTAGAAGAAAAATAAAATACTTGTAATGAAATAATTATTATAATTGATTTTGAGAACTTTAATCCCAAAGATAAGGATATCAAATATCCTTGGATACAGGTTCCTTGTTATATACATTAAAAAAACTCTATATTTCCTAAACTAGGGTAAGCGATTGATACAATTATTGTCTTCTATCTAACTATCCATGTGAACCCTCAATTAAGAAGGTGAATATATACTCTATCTTTCTATACTGGAATCCTTTGATCTGATGGATCATATTTTTTCTTTCTATCCCCGAAATACCTCGATCAATCCGATAAGACATTGTATTCCTAGATTGGAATTATTAAATTTTAATCACAATAATTGGAGTCCTAAAAAGAAAAATTAACTCTAAGAAGTTAAAATAAAAAAATAACAAGCAGTTCACAACTTCTAAGCTTTAGAGATCTTTTACATAGTAATAAAAATTAGAACAACTATCAAATAGTGTTTTTTCATTAATGTAACATGAATCTCTTTAAATGATGTGGTATTTATTTTTATGCATCTGAACAGTCATCTTGATCTCCAAATATTTTATTTTCAATGAGATTTTAGGAAGGACATAGAAACATGACACTTCACATGTTTTATGGTAACTAAAAGTACAAAATCATTTTTCATCACACATGTCATAACAGAATGAATGATAACATTTTATCATTATATTTATAAGAGTAAAAAATTACAATATGATAATATACTTTTCGGTATTGAGGATTAAAATAGGAGTCACTATGATGGATTCAATAAAATAGTTTTCTATATTTAGTGTCAAAACAAAATTTAATTTGATGGAAGTCATTAAGATAAACACCTTGTATATGAATCTGAATGTTATCTGTAGTATTCAATCCGATTAATCTATGTTCCAAGATGATTACGATAATGATAACCATCAATTTATAGTGAAATAATATTGTTTATAGAAATATTTTAAAAACTAAATTTGAAATAAAATTATTATTTATTATTTATTTATGAATTAGTTTTTGATTTAAAAAAAATAATTTGAGAAATAAAAAAAGAAACATTTTAACCTATAGTCCTCCACCGTTATAGAATTAAAAAACCAAAAAGCATTAGAATGAAAATAAGTTTAAAAAAATATGTTTATGAAACATCTTTTTTAAAAATAAAAATATATATTTACCCCCCACCAATTTTTAAAATTATTCTGAAAAATGATATTTAATACCAATAACTTCTTTATGGGATAATAATCCCATAAGGATCTTGTTCTCTACTTTTTAAATAATTATACACCATACATTGAAATTAATAAAATTTTTAAATAATTTTATCCCCAAATATATTTCTTTCCCCCCGTACTAATCTATTATCCACCATTGGGATTTTTAAAAAATGAATGGGAGTAGTCTTGAAGGTACCTAACCACGGTTAGAGAAATAATAAGTATGAAATAATACAATACATAATCACCATAAATTTAAATGAATGAACATTAAACCCATATAACAAGATTAAAATAAATCAAAATTGATATAGATTAAAAGGTTTTTTATTTGAATTTCTAGAGGTAACAATAATAAAACAAGTGTTTTTGGAAAATTTATTCTTTATTCAGAGGCATCAATGATTTGAAAATTGTTTTTAGTTTAATGAACTCCATTCTATTCTATTCCACCATATCAAAAATGTCATCGTGAGTCTTGTTTTTCTTTTACATTCCTTGGATACATTTCTATTTAATGAAACATATTTTATTATTTCATTATATTGTTGTTCTATAGATTCATCCCCTTATTCTAAATTTTGATATGATTTTTTCTTTGTTTTGAATCTTTATGATAAATTGTTAAATCAAATATTCAAATAATTGATCTCACATAGAAAAAAAATTAAATATAATAATTCTTTACTCTGGTTCTCTGAGTAACATTTGAATGTTTTCTAAAATTTTACAAATCTGACTAAATCCCAAGTAATACAGTTGAAAGGAACCTAAATTTCATTCCAAAATTTCATATGATTTACAAGGTTATCATTATGAGTATTAATGTTATCCTCAAAACATTAGGAAATCATTTAAAATTTATAGCAACTTTTTCTATGGGTTTTAGACTTTCCTTTGTGCCCATTTAGTTTTGATTAAAAATAAATTAACCTTTATTTCAATGATTTTACTAAATTCATATTCTTTTATTGGTTCCTCAAAACCATATCCATTTCATTTCGATCCTAGGAAAAAAATTGAGCTTTTTCATCGAACTACATAAGAAACAATGTATATCAATAAATCCTTGGTCTGAGATATAATTCTGATAGTATGACTATAATTATTTTTTATTACATGTTTTTATTTTATATTTCACTATATTTATTTTCGATTTCCATGAATCATGCTTCTGAACTCTTTCATATCCATTCTCTGCAATAAAAATCTTATTTTTTTCAACTCTATCCTTCTTCCTTTATTAAACTACTCTTACACAGAGTTTATCATCAATCTTGAATGAAGAAACAACTTTCTTAATCAAAAGTTATTTTTAAAAAATATTTTTTAACTTATTAATATGATTTTGTGAAAAAAATTAAGATAAAACCAATTCTACAACCTTCATGAACATGTTTCATACACTTACTACTAATAACTTTTTCTTCTACTTGTTTTCTTTTATTTATTTTTCTATGACTTCCACACCATGAAGTCTAAGAGAAAATGCTTGAGCTGGGTCGAGTCTGGGTTGGGGATCTCCTTTTTTCTTTCTACTTTTTTTTCTCCATTCCTCAACAAAATTATTTGAATATTTAATTTATTTGTTGTAAGAGAATCATCTTTTTTATTTTTCTTCTCAAGATTTTTGTTTTTCCTAATCATGGATGGTTCAACCTCCAATTAATATATGTTGGTATTATTCACAATTATTTTTGATAATGGGTGAAACAAACTTATTCAATTTAAAAATATATTCAATGATAAATGAAATATTTTAACTGATATGGTATGATTTGATTGTTAGGATGAAATATCAGAGACATCTTCCAATCATCTTGCTAATAAAACTTGGGAACATGAATAATCCAGGACATGATGTATTTAAACTTGATTTTTTTAGTAGCAAATAGAATGAATCCAAGAAATAAGATATTTATCATGTTCAAAAGATTATATAAAATAAAAAAAATTCAGAAAGCATGATGGGATCTTTGTCATTTCTCTTTATAATAAGAAAACGTCGATCCAGATAGTTAATACTCTCTGATTTGGGATTAAATTATTTACTTTCCTTCAGATATCAGTGGGTTTGAACAAATACTTTTCTGGTCCCCCATTTATAAAGGTACCCTTGAAATCGCACATACATGACTCATTTAAAAGTTATTCTTCATTAATATATATTCATTATTTCATTCAGGGGTTTCCCATGCATTTTTGGAGGAAATGGTGGGTTTTCAATATTTGGGACAAACCGTGGGCCCATTTCTAGATTCAAAAATAATTTCTGTTTCTTTTATAACACCTCCCTTTTTCATAATTTTTCCCTAATTCCAAATCACAATTGGCCTTCCATGGCCTATTGAAACTACCATATCCATTTGGACCCCTTTTAAATCAATAATAATGGTGGATTTTGGTTATTTAGTAAGGTATTGGGATAGTCCATGAGCCCATTTCTAGTTTTTTATATAATTGGTTTCTTTAATATATTATTTATTTATTAATATTGTTCAGTAATTCCACCTCTCAATTGATCCCACCAACCCTAGGCACACCCCAATTTTTATTTCCCCACTTCTGAGCACATAGTTATCTCAGATTATGGAATCATTTCTCAGGATTTTTCAAATCATCCAGATTTGACAAGGTAATTTTTTTCATTCAAAACTACTTCATTTTTTACATTTCCACCCATTTATGTTACCAATTAATGTTCTCATCCTTATTAAAACCTCCATGTCAGTTTTTTTTTCTTGTAGATTCACCTATTGTTTTATTTGGGGATATTTCTTGAAGATATCTCAAGTAAGTGGATTTCCATCCTTCCACCACCCATTTTCTTAGGGTTTCTTCCATTTTTTATGAAGTACTTATTGTCGAGCATGTAGGGAATAAAACATAGGGTTTTATATTGGGTTTTTTTCTTAATATTGTGGTTTTAGGTTTGATATAACAGCCTTGTGGTTCGGATGTGCTGTGGTTGGACTTTCACCCAAGGATTTTGTATTTTTAAAACTTGTGATCAGAGATTCCATGTGATAGAAGTACAAAATGAGTTATCCTTTCTTGATTTTTATATTAGTATATTACTCCTTAATTTTTATTCTTGTGAAAATTCTTTTTGGTTTCATTGGTTAATCAATTAATTTTTAAATGCAATTTTTGTGTGAAAATGGATGTTTTACATGTGTATTCAGGGTTGTATAACTTGGGGTTGTCTTATAATTCATAGAGAAGTTTTACTAAAATGTTCTCCTACTACCAATTCTAGTTTTTGGTAATATTGGTTGGAATTGTGTTTTCAAAGAGGGATTTTTGATGAATTTTATGTTCAATGTTTGGTTACGTTCCTTGTATTTTTTATGGAAATTCTACGTGGGTTATTGAGTTATATAAAGTTTGATAAGTCTATGTAGAATCTCTTTTGAATTTGTGTGACTAGAACTAATGTTTTTTTGTGAAAATTTATTTTTGTAACATGTGTAAATTATTTGATCTAAAAGGGGGAAGCCTGAGTATCTAGGTGGGAAGACATGTACTAATATGCTAGGGATCCAGAGTTGTTTTTCATTGCTTCACAATGTATGTTGAAAATTAAAAACACTTAAAAACTATAGTGATGATGATTGGGGAATAATATGTTGTGACTATGTTCTCAAATATAGGATCGTTTATGGGAATAGATATGGTTATGGTTTCTTTACACCGACATATGATGTATTTGGGGTCCAACACTAACTAGTTCCTAGGGGTATTCTTGAGATTAGATCTCATTAATATTTGGTATTTATAATTGGATTGTTTTGTGTTTGACTGTAAAATTTAGTAGAACACATGTTTTATTAAAATGAGTTTACTCTTTAAATTTTACCTTTGAAATCACTTTACTTTTAAAAGATTCATTGTTTAGAAATTATTGCCACCATTTCTTATGTATTATAACATGCATGATAATTATATTGTATTGGTAACTATATGTAATATTTAGGTGGAATCATATTGGGATTAGAATCACACCATAAATACCCCTTTGGGTGTAAGTATACATGATCGTGTTTGACACAGTTAAAGGCAAGGTATTGTGTTATGGCAGTTTGGGTTGTCAGTTTTCATCAATGGTGTGGTGTTGAAGAGACGGCTCGTGGGTGATTAACCCTTTAAATGTATTGTTCCTTGTGTTGTTTTGCAGCAACATTTATACATATTTGGACCTCTTGAGTCATGTGTAAGACTTTTTATTTACTTCGGAATTATATTTAAGACATGTTTGGTTCGTAAATTTCAGATTTAGTTTATTGATTGTCTTTTGATGTTAAATGATTCTTAACATGGGTAAATTGTTCCAAAACTAATATTTAAGATACCTATAAACTTGTACAAAACTATGGGGATAAGGGACGCCCTTTGAACATTTCTAGGGGCTAGGTTTGGTTCAAGTTGTGATGGCAACCAGAATTGGTTTGTGCCAAAATGGTATTAGAGGAGGTTAATGTTTTTGGGTTATATTATTATTTTTGGATGAGTCAGGCATGACAAAATCTAGGATTGTTGGGGGTCATATTTTTGGTCACGAGTAGGGTTCTTAGCCCAAAACTAACTTGATAGACCTAAATTCACCATGGGATGTTGGAATTTTTTGTTTGACTTCACTTCCAGATAAGATGTGTGGGCAGCACACAACACGTGGACATCAGGTGGGGTTCAAGTAGTTGTTTATTATATTTTTGTAATGTGTTTGGATTATTTATATTCGATGTTATTGATGAATGTTTTCAGAAATTTTGAACAGATTTTTTCTCTTTTGGCTATTTATTTTTGAAGCAACATGCCTCCCAAGAGATCTCACATCTACCCCTAGGGGGATGCTGGGGAGAAATCTCTCTCGCTTCATGATCAGAGGTCGGTGGAAGATGTTGTCTAGGAAATTACAGATCAAGTACAAGGAGAGACTCCTTAACATTCCCCTCCTCCGATTATAGAAGAGGAATCTAGTCCATAAAAGTAAAAATCATAGGAGTTCTTAAAGAACATGCCTCCTGCATTCTGAGGTACCATAGAACCCCAGGAAGCACAAGAGCGGCTCGAGAATATCGAGAAAATGTTTGTTTTTTTGATACACCTGAGGGGGTCATAGTGAAATTTTCTCTTTCCTACTAGTGGGTTCCAATCGGAGATGGTGGGAATCATTGCTTCAAGCTCGGGAGAATGATCATATGAGTAGGAAGGAAATCGTGGTTTTCTTCAATGACCAGTACTGCCCTAATGTTTTTTCATATGATCTATCTTGAGAGTTTTTTGAACATGTTTAGGGATATCTTTCAGTGATGGAGTATGCCAACCATTTTTCTATGTTGGTCTATTATGCCTCAGAAATGGTTTCCAAAGAGCATATGAAGGCACATATGTTTGAAAGGGGTTTGCGGCCAGATATCTATTCCCATGTATTCATGTTCAACCTAAAATCCTATGATGAGGTGGTTGATAGATCATGCATGGTGGAGATAAACTAAATGGGGAAGGATAGTTTCTCTAAGAAAATATTAGGAATGGGCAGTGGTAGTTCTTTTTAGAAGAAAAGGATGTGAGAGGAGAATGGGAACAAGGGAGGTGGCAGCTCAGGACAACCGTGTAGGTAGTTTTCTTTGGTGGATTCTGATGCAACGTCTGTCACATTCTACAAGTTTGGGTGGCTAGTAACATCCGACCGAAACACACATCTCCTCCAAATCCCTATTATCAGTGTAGAGGTTTGGGACACTTGCAGTTAATTTGAAGGATGTCATGTCCAATGTAGAGTGTGTGCAGGATCTGTTGTTCCAGAGGGGTGGAAGTTGATTTAGAGATGTCTAGAATGTTGGGAACTCAATTCGTTTGTCATGGTGGTAGGATCAGATCGTCATCTGGGTAGAGCCAGTTCATGTAAAAGTCACACATGAGTGATCATTTTTAGGCAGAGACAAGGCATCTTCATGTTGTGGATCAGGCACGAGTGGGATTAGAGGCAATAACATCATCGGTACGAGGTACCTTTTTGATTTCATCATCGGCAGCTACTAATCCTTTTGATACTGGTTCCTCTGTTTCATTAATATCTACACATTTTATTAACAGACAGAATTTTCCAACTGGAGTTTTTTCATTTACGATTGATTTGGTGACACCACATGGAAAGAAGAAGGACCATGGACATAGGTTCCCATTGTGTGCACTTTCTATATCATGTTTTGAGATGGAGTGGGACCTCCAGGTCTTAGATATGAATATATTTTATGTGGTACATGGCATGGATTGTCTTATACACATTCAAGTAAGCATTGATTGATATAGGAAACGAGTCAGTTTCACAGCACTAGATGGGAGTCATGAGGTTTTCCTTAGGGATTGGGATCCTCAGTCGAGCCACGCAGGACCTCCACTCAATGATTTGGGAAATGTTGCCATCCGGTTATTCAATCTCATGCTAGAGGACGATGTTTTTTCTTCGAAAGGTAGTCTCTCTCATGTTGTGGATGAGTTTCCAAAGGTAATACCAGATTATTTTTAAGGCTTACCTCTAGAGTGGAATGTGTTGTTCTCAATTAATTTGGTGTTGGGAATGCATCCAATATATCATCCCTCTTATTTTATGGCCCCCATTGAGCTGAGGGAATTAATGATACAACTAGATGATTTAGACATCAAAGGATTCATTTGCTCGAGCATCTCTCCTTAGGCCTCTCCTGTTAATTTTGCGAAGAATGCTGACTAATCCTTCCACTTGTGTATTAATTACTAGAAGTCGAACAAAGTAACTATAATGAATAAATATACATTTCAAAAAATAGTTTAATTTTTTTAATTTTTGAATGGGGAAAATGGTTTTCAAAAAAAAATTGCTCTCAGGTTACCACCAACTGAGGGTGAAATAGGTAGGCATTCTGAAGACAAAATTACGAAGAAAGTACGACCACTTTGAGTACCTGTCCATTCCCATCAGATTGATCAATGCTCTAGTTGTATTTATGGAACTAATAAATAGGGTGTTCCACCAGTATCTTGACAAATTTTTCATGTTATTTTTGGTTGACATCTTCATTTACTCTATATCTAAGGAAGAACACAAACATCATTTGTGGATCATGCTGGCCATCTATCAAGAGCACAACCTATATGAAATTTAGTTCAAGTTCAAATTATAGATCAGGGGGTGATGTTTATAGGGAATTTGATTTTGGGTTAATGGGTTTTAGTGGACCCCAATGATATCTATTTGGGTATTTTAAGGGATCTCCCAAAGAACATGATTGAGATCAGATGTTTCCTCATCCTGGTTGGTTACTACAGGAAGTTTGTTTGGGATTTCTCTAATCATACTTCCCCCATGACCATGCTCACCCAGAAAGGGGTTATGATTGTATAGCCCCTAGAATGCGAGGAATCCTTTGAGTAGATAAATAGAAATTTGACCACCAACCCCATTCTATTTTTTCTAGAGGCCAGAAAAGGGTATGTGGTGTATTTCAATGCTTCAGGTATGGGTCTCAGGTGTGTTCTTATGTAGGGTGATCACGTGGTTGCGTATAGTTCTCTCTAACTCTATAAACACAAAAACAAATATATTACCCATTAATTGGGGTTAGAAACTATGATTAATTATTTGATGAATAGGTTTCACTACCTCTTTGTGGAGAAGTTTGTGGTCTACTCTAATTAAAAAATCATGACCTATAAGTTTTAAATGAAGGATTTCAATCTCAGGTAGTGTATCAAGATCGAGTACTTGTAGGGGTTCAACATTGATATTTTCTATACCCTGGGAAAGGGAAATGTGGTGGTAGAATCCATGGGATGAAAAGTACTAGTTTCTTCATGGTGGAAGTCTAGTGTTTAGTGGACTCTGATGGGGCTCTTTTCTTAGATATATGTGGAGCCCAAGGAGCACATTGGAGGTGAATTCTTGGAATGAATTCAGTGGAATCCTTCCCCATTAGAGTTGATTTAGCGAGAACAACCATGTGGTGAGCTTCATTAGTATCAAAGGTAGTTTTATTATAGTTGGGATATGTATTCTAATTGGTCGTAGCCTCCCATGGGCAACTTGTGCTTCAAGGTCCGATCATTAGTTCTGTTGTCTCTACAGAAGGTGGTGATGAAAGATCCCCAACAATCTAAGTGTGATGTCCATCCCGGTATCACTAAGATTTTTTGTGATGTGTATCGGGAGTTTTGGATCATAGGTATGAGATGAGACTTACCTGACATTATGTAGAGACGCTACCTATGTCATCAGGTGAAAGCAAATCACCAAAGGCCCTCTGGTTTTCTCCATCCATTACCCATTTTTACTTGGATGTGGGAATATGTTTCCATCGAATTCATTATTGGATTTCCCCGTACACCTTAGGGTAATAATGAATTATGGGTAGTGACTGATCAAATAATAAAATCATAACACTTCATTATGATCCAAGATATAGCTAAAGTGGATGAGTTGTGCTATTTGAATATTCAAGAAGTGGAAAGGATAAACGTTGTGCCATTAGTATTTCTCTTAGATAGAGACCCCCTTTGGTTATATTGGTTTTTGGAAGGCCTCTAAAAGGCCATGGGGTTGTAGATTAAGATGAGAACGACATACCATTCTTCATATGGATGGTCAGACATTACAGGAGAATCAGATACTGGAGGAATTTCTCCATGCTTTTGTTTTGTAATTTGGTGTTTCTGGGGATATCCATACGGTATTAGTTTAGTTTTCCAAATAAAATGTTACCAATCCTTGATTCAAATGGCTCCATTTGATTCAATATATGGTTGGCCTTGTAAGTCACCCTATATTAAGATGAGATAGGTGATACGTCACTGTTGTGGCTGAGCCTTGTTCATGAGATGAATGAGAAGGTCATATTGATCAAGAAGTGATTATTGACTACTCATAGTATCCATAAATTTTATTTGGACTAGAGTCATAGTGGCCAAGTGTTTTTTATGTAGGCGACCGAGTATTCTTGAATGTTTTCCCATGACTGGGCTATCTTCATTTGGGGATGAAAAGGAAGATGACACAACAACATGTTAGACCATTTAAAATCACTGAGCGTATTGAAATGGTTGAATAGAGGTTATATTTTCCTTCTCATTTTGAATCCATTCAGGATATATTCCACATCTCCCAGATGTAAAAGTAAAACTCGGATCTATCCGATGTGTTCAATTGGGAGGAGTTGGATATAGAGCATGATATGTACTTTTTTGAACGGCCAGTGTGAATAGTTGATTCCCAAGAGAAGGTGCATCATGGAAAAACTATTCCACTAGTTTAGGTTTTTGGTAACATTATAAGGATTTCCATGAACCCTAGCAGTGGAATTTGTGGGCTGAGAATGAGTACCCATTATGGTTTTCTAGTAACACTTTGGGTTGACTTTTTGGGGTGGAAATTCATTCATGGTGGTGATAATTTTAAAATAAACGACTTATTGTAAAGGTATTTTTCATTTAATTTCAGTTAATTCATTCTTTTGGGGGTGTCCAATGAAAATTTTTAGGAAATTGTGGGTTTTCATGATTTGGTCCAAAACATGAGCTCATTTCCATATTTTAATAAATATTATTTCTTTATAACTCATCAATTCTCAAAATTTCAATACATTCCACTTCCCAGATGTCCTAACCTAGCCTATTGAAACAACCTTATCTATTTTAACCCCATATGAATCCATAATAATGGTGTATTTGGTTTATTTATTAAGGTATTGGGCCATCCCAAGAGCCCATTTCCATTTTTAAATAAATAATATGTTTCTTTTATATTATATTCATTTCTTAATATTTTTCAATTATTCACCTCTAAATCAATCCCACTAACTCTAGAAAGAACCCCATGTTCGTTTCTCCCACTTTTTTACTCATCATGATCATGGATTAGAGAAACATTTCTCATGATTTCTCAAATCGTCCATATTTGAAAATTTAAAATGTTTCTTCCGTAATTCCTTTAGTATTTATTCGTTTCCCCAAATTTTAGGTAACTCTTGAGCTCCTCAGCCTTATTAGAACACCCATATCAGTTTTGAATGCTTGGAGATTCACCTACAGGGGTATTTGGGGAGATTTCTTCATGAACTCTTGTGAAAGTGGGTTTCCATCCTCCCTCCACCCATTAGCCTAGGGTTTCTTCCTTTTTTCTTGAAGTTCCTAATATCCAGAAATTATAGATTCAATCCTATGGATTTATATTGGGATTTATGGTCTAATATAGTGGTTTTAGGATTGATTTAACACTCTTGAGGTGCAGTAGTGTGGTAGTTGAACATTCACAAAACGATTAGGTGTTTTTGACACAAGTGGTAGGTGATTCCATGTTTAAGCACTATTAGATGTGTTATCAATTCTTTATTACTATTTATATAATACTCCTCCTTCATTTTTCCTACTGAGAATATTATTATTGGTAGAAGTTGTTAAAAATTGTTTTTTAAATGCCATTTTTGTGTGAAAATGTGTGTTTTAAATGTGTTTTTTGATGTTGTACCATTTGGGGCAGTTTTATAATTCATGAAAGGGTTTTGTTAAAATGTATTTCTGCTACCAATTCTGGTTTTTTGTAATAATTGTGGGAATTATTTTATAAAATTGGGATTTTGGAATAATTTTATGGGAAATTTTTGGAAACATTCCACGAAATTGGTTTATGAAAATTCTATGTGGTTTATTTAGTTATAAAAAGGGTGAAATGCAGGTGTAGATAATATTTTAAATGTGTGTGTGTAGAAAAAATGTTTTTATGTTCATATTGATTATGTTAAAATGTGATAATTTTTTAGCACAATGGGGGAAGCCCGATTGTCTAGATGGGAGGACATGTAATAGTACGCTAGTGATCTGGAGTGGGTTTTTCCTATTTCACTGAGCAAGTTGGACATTGACACAACTAATAAAACTATAATGATGATTATTTTGGACTACTAGGTAATGTACATTTTCCCTACTCGTGGTTCTTTAATTATAATTGATATGGTTATGGTAACATTACACTGTGATATGTTTTACAAGGGGCCCAAAATTAAATTTTTCCTAGGGGTGTTCTCGAGATTAGTGATCATTGACTATTTGGAATTTATTATGGGAATATGGTGTGTTTTTCTAGAAAATTCACTGGAATACATGTTTTAATGAAATATGATCAGTCTTCAAAATTTCCCATTGAAAACTATTTAATTTTAAATGTTACGTTCTTTATAAAATATTGACTCCATTTCTTGTTTATTAAAACATGCATTCTTTTTATCTTGTAATGATTAATATATGTAATCTTTGGTTTGTAACCTATTAGGATTAGGATAGCACTATACTAACACCTTTAGGTCTATTCAGACTTGATCATGTTTGAAATAGGGGAAGGAATGGCCTTGGGTGATGGGGGTTTGGGTTGTTAGTTTCCTTCCATGGTGTGGTGTTGTGGAAGTCACTCATGGGTGATGACCCCTCGTTTTGTGGTGTTCCATGGGATGTTTTTATGCTAATTTTATATATATATTGACTTGTTCTATCCTGTTGAAGACTATGATTTGAATTCATAATTTACTTAAGGTTTGTTTGGTTGGTAATTTCCATATTTAGTTTATTGATTGTTTTTGACTGTTAAATGATTCTAATCTTAGGTATATCATTCCAACACAAATATGTAAGATACCCAGACACCTATTCCAGACCATGAGGATTGGAAACACCCTTCAAGACCATCTTTGGGATGGGATTGGTACTGATTTTGATGGCAACCACATTCGGTATGTGACATGGACTCTGGTAATTTTGAAAATTTAAATATGTATCTACTTCAATGAAAACACCAAAAAAATTGATAGTATATTTTAAAGTCATTTTAATTTTTTTTTTCAAAAATATTATATGAATATAAACCTTTTCAATATATACTGAAAAAATTAATTGAGACATAAAAATCATGAACTAAATCTAAATAAAACAAATAACATTTTTCATCTTATTTTTCGATGTATAATGATTCCCATTATTTAAATTGAATCATTCTATTCACCGAAGAGTCATCCCCTTCCAATAAAGAGCATGATAAAAACCATTCAATGGAGAGAAATATTTTTTTGTAATTTTTTTTGGTGACAACGTATTTGGGCTATAAATCCAAGAAGCATACATTAAGAAAATCAAATTCAATGTTATAAATTTTCTTTTACTTCATGGAGATAATTCTGAGAATAGTGATTGATGACAAGGGGTTAACCCCTATTAATAAATACAATTCTGGAAATGGTTTGGATTCCAAGCAGATCTTGTTTTCAAAATTCAATCTTTCTAATCTGATGGAAGAGGTTTTTTCTTAAAAAATATATTCTTCGAAAATAAATAAACTTACAGCTTTATAAAATAATTTGTCATATTTGGTGAATATGATTATATTTAAAAAAAGTTATCATATTGTGTGAATTTGTTTGAAAAAATAAATCAATGTGAAATAAAAATTAAGAATAACAATGAAAAAGAACATGGAGTAGTTATAACGAGATACTATTTCAACTATAAAAGAAAGAAAATACATTTGAATGTAGAATTATTTTTTATGATCATTTTTTCCCATTTTCTCGTAATAGAGTAGATTACAATAAATAAAATATATATTTGTTAACAATAAATATTCAATTTAAAATTGAAAAATAAGGGGTTTTGAATTTTTTAAAGAAAAATTATATAAAAACATTTGAAAATACATTTAAAAATAATTATTTCGGATGTAAAAATTTCATTACAGTTATTTTGATAAATCAGACTAGATGATCAAATTTGATGGCCTTTCTAAATTGGATTAGAAATAAAAATATTATTTTCCTTTTAAATTTGATTATAAATTAAAATTAGATTATAATTTTGAATTTGTTTGTTTTTTTGAATTTGGAGAAATATTGATTTTGGAAAATCTTTTGGATCTGATAAAATTACAAATTCCCAATTTTTGAATCTGATAGTAAAATAAATTTAAGTTCAAAAGACCTTTTTTTAATATTAATATTTTTAGATTACTATAAATTTTAATAGAAGAAATAATATTAACCGCCTTTGAAGATAAGTATATTAATGTAAGGAGAAGGATTAAAAAAATAAGTAGATTTAAATGATTACATTATAGTGATCGTTTAGTAATTGTTTATTGTATTCAAGTCTATCAGAAGGTAATGGTTTTGTAATGATATCAGAAATTTTTTCTTCAATTCCGTTGAATTATAAAATATTATCGTATTTTTTTGCGTTATGTCAAAGAATATGTTTCCAAATGTCAACATTTTTTTTCATGATAGTGATGGACATTATTTTTACATATGTAAATGGAACCACTGTAATAAAAAATTATTAGAGTTTTTTGTAACACTCATGTCAAAAAAAACATACATCTTTCTATAATTTGTCTTTAGTAGTGGAAATTTCAACCGAGTTTTGTTTGTTACAATACCATGAAACTAATGAATCTCATGTGAAATTACTTGTTCTAGATTAAAATTTTATATCCATTCATCAACCACTAGATTTTACATCCCAAAAAATTCAAATTCAAAATCATCCATTGAAGAATAGAAGTGCCTAAATCCATGGTTCCCTTTAAATAATGTATAATTTGTTTAACTATTTTTAATTGAGATTTATTTTAATTAGTTTGATATATTCAATATAAGAAAATCGAAAATATTAAGTGTGAACCACTAGCTATTAAAAATAATATACTTTTTATCATACCTCTATATATTTTCTGATCAATGGTTTCTCAGATACATCAATATCACGTTTTTTGATGTACCAATTTGATTAATAACACATTTCATGTTATCATATCCTAAAATTTTAATAAGTTCATTGATATAATCATATTTATGATAAATAATTTCTTTATGGTTTATGAGAAATTTTAATACCATGAAAATGTTAACTCACCCATCATAATCATTTTAAAATCATATTTCATGAGATTCACAATGGAATCTATTAATGACATTTCAATTGATCTAAATATATTTCCGTCAACACAGATATGAACAATCAATTTATTTTTGTTTCTTAACATTATAAAAAATATTGGTTCAATATTTTTATTTAACATAAATTTTTTGTTACGAAATTCATGTTAATCTCTCATACTAGTATCTGGGGGATTGTTTATGTCCATATAAATCGTTGGTGTTCTTTTAAATTTTTTTATGTCATTTGGTATCTTAAAATCTAGGAGGATGTTCAACATAAACTTCCACTTGAACATATACATTAAGAAAAAATATTACATCCATTTGAACAAATTTGAAATTAAGGAATGCTGCAAAGGCTAATTGAATATGAATAGATTCAAGTCTGGATTCCAAAGAATAGTTTTCTTCCTATTCTATTCCTTATTTTTATTATAACCATTACCAAAAAGTTGTTCTTTATTTCTAATTTGTATTACATTATCGTCACAATTTTCTTTTCTGTAATCCCATTTTAAATGTATTATAGTCTTTTCTTTAGTTATTTCATCTAGGTTCAAAAAAATTCAACTTTTGAATTAAATTAATTCATCTTACATATCCTTAATCCAATATTCATCACCTAAATCCTTATCCAGACCCATACGTTCTAATTTAGAATGGAATATATGATATTCTAATAAATTTATAACAGAACAACTAGTCCTTGCTTGTTGATTTATGTAACATCCCAGCCTTAATCAGGTATGAACTATTTTTATGTTGAGTTGTTTAAATCATTAAAATGACTCCGGGCGCCCATCTTTGCCCCCGTTGTGGGTCCTAGGTAGTATTTTAAATTTATTTAAATAACTATTGTGTCTTATGAAAAATGATAAGACGCACATTAGAGTGGTGTTCAGGATTAAAATAATTAATTAATGACTGAAAGGAAATAAGAAAATATTTAAAGAATTTTTAATGAAATCAAGATGGGATAAAAATAAATTTATAAATAATATATAAAGGGGGTTATAGAAAAAGTAAAAATAATTAATATGGGATATTTACATTAGTATTTAATTTTATCATTTATCCTTTCCATCCTTCCATTCTATTTTATATTTCATTTATTTTTCTATTTCAATTTTATGTTATTATTCTGTTATTTTTTATTCATTTTTTCTAACTTTTCCTTATTTCTTTTTTTCTCTCTTTCATACCTCTTCTCCCTCACATCATGCCCCTCTATATCTCTCGGTGCCACACCAGCCTAAAACCCCTTCAAGAAGACCAATGCACCACTATTCTTTATATGTTTTCTTCTTCATCTAGTGTAAAGTAAACTTTATGGAATTTCTAACCTTGCACAATTGGAATCGAAGGATTTTTTAGAGTAACATGCACACAATTCGTCATAGACGGATTTTACCCTATTTTGGGGTTTTTCTAAAATCAGCATTTTTGATACATTTTAATTCAAATAAAAGCCTATCATGGATCATATAATCATCTAAAATTATATTTTATGGTGTCTACAATCTTTCCCTCCATTTTGTTGCAATTTATAAAACAACACCGTTGTATTGTTACTCAGTGCCTAACACCTCTGTGAAAATTCAACCAATTTCATTAATTTAATTATTTTGTCTAATTTTTGAAGCCCTATTTATCATAAATTAAAATGTTTTATTTATTGAAATGTGTCCGGACACCCCTTTGGGCATGCCGACTTGGCCGATATAAATTATGTTAGCATTGGATTTTAATTTAACTAACTTCACGTGTTGTGAAACCTATTTCTGTTGTGTTTAATTGAAATAATTAATTTAGATTAAATATGATATTTGAATTATTGGATATTTGGTATTTTTTTGTGTTTAATTATATATTTATTAAAAATTGAATTTATCTTCTTATGTTGATTTGTTATCTTACCTTGTTATGAATGTTATGCTGCATTATTTAATTTACACCCTATGATGCATGGGTGTATCTGTTTAGTTTTCAAGATGCAATTTCATATACTAATTATTTCAAAGTTGCTGTAGTGAAAATGTTAATTAATTTTAGGGTGGGGAAAGAAGGTGGGTCATGTATTAAGGGCCCTACTTAGACACTCAGTTCCTGACTGGGTACAACTACACCCTAGTGGGCGGAGTCTTTGGCATTCTCAGACTGAGTCTTCCCCAAAAATTCCAATAATTATGAGTGATACTAGTTCCAAAAGGGCCCATGATGTATTGATCCATTGGAAATGTGGCATATCCAACCTTAGATGATGCTTGGAACCTTTTTGAGATATCATGATGGACTCATGGTAAAGCCATTCCTCGAGCGATACATTGTCTTTCAAAATATTTAATTGGGCAGGCTCAGTGGTATTGAATAATTTGAATTATGTTCGGTAGCGATACCTTTAGGATGGGATTAGACTCCAACACTCATCTTGAACCTTAATAATGATGAAATGAATGATTATATTGATTCCTCTATGAGTCTTTTGATATTGATGATATTTTTCTTGTATGTTGAAGTACAACTAGTTAACACATGACTTAGACCCCAAGTTAAACCACATTTTTGGGTATGACTATTACTTATTTTAACTTTCTATTCCTTGATTTATCTAATTGCATATGTGTAATTTTCTTACAAGTAATCCCATCAGACATCCATCTTAGGATGAAGTAGGTGATTTGGGACGGGTGCCGTTGGGAACCCGGAATGTGTTATTTATTTCATTACACTCAATTAATTATCTACAAAATTTAAATAATAGAACACTGTAATTTATTATTGACTAAAATGTAAAGGTTTAGAGATAGTGGGTTCCGACCAACTTGGATTTTATCTCACGACTTTCTCAGGTGTCATTGACACTTGATTAGATTACATTCTTTCACGTATTGACAATGAGAAGCATGCCTCTTTGGATTCTTAATTGATTCTTTCTTCTTATGATAGAGACTGGATCAGAGGATCGGTCCTTCCTCGTGATGTAGTTGTTTATTTAATTATTTTCCTTTATTTTACAATATGCTTGAGTTTCTGTTTTTCGTACTTTTAGTTTAGACAGACATCATTGCATGACATTGTTTTGTGAGCTTTGACACTTGATTATAATTCAGTTCGATTATTTATATATTTTTTGTTTTATTTTATTCATTTATTTTCTTCTATTATAAATTTTTAATTAATTTTTTGTTCCATTATGATATTACCTATTACCTATTAGGGAATAGTCTCCCCCTCGAACACAAAAAGGCCCTAACTACTAGTTGGTAGCCTCTGGTGTTCGGGGAGATGTGTTTGAGGTTACGTGGCCAACCCAGCTTGGGGAAACCTTTAGGTGGATTCTGAGATGGGGACACTACAAAGTAGTATCAGAGGTTGTTTTTCCTTATTTATTACTATTTTGGTTAGACCAAAAACTTTGATATAGGGATTTTGAATATACCATGTGCTTGGAAGTAGCAAAAATATGTACAGGAGAAACCCAAATTCCTGGGTTTGGATTGCAGTTATTGTTTATATCTATTATTGTTGATATGATTTCACAATTGGGTGACTCGTTTGTTTTTCTATGTTATTTGGGTTGGTATTATTGAGATAATGGGTTTTTTACCACTACAACTTGATGATGTGAGGTAAATACACTACATGAATCATATTAGGCACTATAGGATTAAAATGACATGTATATTGCTATTCCATATCTACTTTCAACATGCATTTTCCTGTTTACATGTGACTGATGTTGTTCATAGTGGTAATATTTTTTGGAATGCTGGTTTGTTAAAAAATTGTTGTCATAGGCTTTTAGATGATAACTTGACCAATCTGGGGAATGTACATAAATCCTTGTTTAGTAATCCTTTTATGTTTTCTCCTCCATATCAAAACCTGACTCTTAAAGCAGTTATCTATTGTGTAGTCCTCTATGGAAGGACATGTAACTAACATCTTTGTTAACCCAACTTGTTTTCCTCATCATCATTACTATTGTCTAAACGTCTATATTTGGCTGTTATAGAACAATTCCACTGCTACATCTTCGTGTTGTGCCTCTAGAGAGTGGAAATTAACAAATTCCATAGGCGGTGGGTCTCGAACCACCATTGGTACCACTTGTAGTGCCTCTTGTGGCATTACCTCTTGACAATCATTCAAGGGACCCTGATAATCAGTTCAGGGGTTGTCTCCTAAGGTTTATTCCATCAGTTCTGAATCTTACCAGACCTACCCCATCTTTGGAAGACCTCACATAGGTCTTTCTATAGCAACACCCTCCCACCTTCTCGGGGAGTGGCGGCCCTCCAGTTGCAGAGTCATGGATAGAAGACAAGGCCTATCTTCGGCCACCTCAAGACACTTCTAGAGCAATGGTTACAACATACCCTCTACTTGCTTCGTGACTCCGCTAAGCGCTGGTGTGATGCTATTTATCAGGCTGAGCAGATCAGTGACATGGTTTGAGCCGAATTTATGAAGAATTCTACGATCACTTTTTCATGCATACTCTGAGAGATAATGATGCACAAGAGTTCCTAAATTTTCAGTAGGGATCTTTGACTGTGTTAGAGTATTCTAAAAGTATCCATGAATTTCATGGTTTTTCCACATCACTTACAGGAAATGAAGACACTACTATGAGACATTTTGAGGATGATCTTTAGTATACTATCAACTCACATGTGAACATCTTCCATTTTACCACTATTATAGAGATCGTAAATCACACTCAATTTTTATAGTGAAATGTTTGGGAATCTAAATCGGTGAGACAGGGTGGTTATGTTCTACGACAGGCCGATGGATCTTATGGCAGTAGGAAAGGCCATTTTGAAAGTTGACATGAGGGAAATCCTAACCAAACAACATGTTTTGATAGCTCTATGAAATGTTATCAGTGTGACAAGAATCCATAGTTCATAAGATACCAGAAGGAGTTCCGAGCATGTAACATGATGGGGCACCTTCATCATTTCATTCATTCCTTCTATTCAGCATTTAGTAGGAGAGGATATTCACATGTACATCCATCAAGTAAGGGATCTATTATTCCATAGTATGATATATGTTATTTTTTCCACTATATGATCGGGCTGAGGTAATGGTGGAGGTCATGGTCGAAGAAATCTTCTTTCAAATTATCATCGTCAGTATAGTGGACCTACTCAGGTCAACTAGGTAGTTTATCAAGGATGTGGCTTAGGTCTCATAAACGTAGTGCAATCAGCACCAGAGGAGCAAAGTACATGATCATCAATAGTTAGATGTACTATTTTAAAAGCCACTAAATTAGTTATTTATCTGTTTTTTTCCAGTGCACCACACACCATTATATCCACTATTGTTGTTGAATGTCATGTTTCTCTAATAGAATACCTTTGCGGTGTCATGTCTTTCAACACTCTGCTCAGAGTCATGACAGAGGCATATACCAGTGCCAAGAGTTCCCACTTTAGATAGGTTTGTAGCATTTCATTTGGAATTTCTATATCCTTGACATGTTTGGAATGAATGCCATTATTGGAATGAACTAACTTTTAATTATCATGGTCAACTAAATTTCTATCACCATCAGGTGTCCTTTACATCCCCTGAGGGCGACACCAATCAGCATAAGGGTGAATGAGAAATGTATCCAGACTGAGCTAAGCCTAAATATACAGGGTTAGGCAAAGTTACATCTCTGTTGGCAAGTATCTTTATGAAGATTCAGGGGAAACATCTGGCCGAGTTCCCTCTAGTGGTGTATCATTTCAGGGACATCTTTCCTGATGATTACCCTAGAGTACCTCCTTTGAGGGACATGGAGTTCACTATCGAGCTCGTGCAAGGTGTGGAAGCAGTGTACAATCCTCCTTATAGGAAGGCACAAACAGAGCTACAAGAACTCAAAAGGTAGCTTGCTTGCCCCACAGATAATGGTTTCATCAGACCTAGAACATCCCTTTGGGGTTCACCTGTCCTTTCTTCCAAGAATGAAGATGGTACCCTCATGTTATGTGTGGCTTATTATCGACTCAACCAACTCATGGTAAATAATCGATATTCATTTCCTCGTATAGATGATATATTCGACCAACTCCATGGAGCAATTTTTTTCTCCAAGATTGATCTTAGTTTGGGATACCACCATGTGTGTGTGAGACCTTATGACATACCATATTCAGAATTCTGAAGTAGGTATGACTGGAATGAGTATCTGGTTATTCCATTCAGCCTCACAAATGATCCAACAGTCATCATGACTCTGATGAACCAGGTTTTTCACCCATAACTTGATCCCTTTGATGTAGTATTCATGGTCGACATCTTAGTGTATTCTCTTTCCAGACATGACCATGCAACCCATCTTGAGATCATTCTTATTACACTGAGATAGAACATATATAAAATATTTTTTACAAATTCCACTTTTTGATTGATATTGTACACTTCTTGGGAAATACTATATCTGAAGCATAAGTATTAATAAACCAAGAAAAGGTGAGCATCATAGTTTCATGGGATCATCCCAAGAGTGTCTTTTACATCTCCAGTTTCTTGGGTCTTGCTTTTTATTACATGAATTTCATCCAGGATTTCTCAAACTTAGTATAACCTCTTACAGAAAAGACTAAGAATGGTGTATAGTTCGTGTTTTCATAATCTTGTGATAATTACTTTCAGGAATTGAAAGGATGACTAACCTCAGCCCCGATTCTAATTCTCCATGAACTATGTAAAATTTATAGTGTTTATTTTGAATCTTAAAAAATTGGATTGGGTGAAATTTTCATGTAGGTTGATCATGTCATGGATTATGGATCTCACCAGCTAAGACCTCTTGAGTGGATCTATACTACACATGACCTCGAGTTGGCTGTTGTGGTTCTTGGTTTACACAGTTAGATACACTACTTGTTCGGTGAAAGATTTGTTGTTCACATGGATAATAAAATATTAAAATACAACTACACTAAATGAGACTTGTACTTAAGACAAAATAGGTTGTTCAAATACTTGAAGTCATTTGATTTTAAGAATAATTATACCCCTGGTAAGGGAAATTCCATGGAAGATTATTTATACTGCAAGACATGAACACAAGCTGTGCGGGTAGCCATCATTGAGTGGAAAATGATGGATTTGTTTTCTGAGATGCATCTAGAGGTTCAGAAGTAGAGAAGGCCACTAGTTTAAGCAGCTCATTCAGTGACATCCTCTCTTCTAGAGAATTTCGCCCGCAGCAGTTGACTGATCCTTAGGGGATAGTTTTGAGTGAAAGTGTTTCAGGAGTGAATCCACCTCCTGATTGGGTTTTTGATGGAAATTAAACACTCTTTTATTGTGTCCATGTATGGGTACCTTCAGGTATATGGGAAGAGATGATGAAGGAATCTCACACCACTGTTTCAGTATTCCATGATTGGCTGACTAAGATGGACGGAGACATGTGTAAACAGTATTGGTGGCCAGGTATGAAAAGAAAGTTACCATGTTTCATCACTCGGTGCTCCACCTACCAACAGGTGAAGGTAGAGCCCAGTGACCTGCTGGACTCCTACATCACTTATCCCTTTATGAATGGAAATGGAATGACATCACCATTGATTTTATAATTGGATTGCCAAGATATCCTCGAGGCAATAATGCAATATGGTTTATTTTTGATAGGATGACAAAGGATGCACACTTCATACCTATCTGTGAGACCTTGAAAATTGATGAGCTAGGAAGGATGTATATTCAAGATATAGTGAGACTTCATGGAGTATCTCATTCTATTATATCAGACATGAATTCCCACATTACATCATGGTTCTAGAAAGGGATTAAAAAGGTGCTGGGTTCACAGGTACATCTGAGTACATCATATCACTCTCAGACCGATCTGAAGTCCTAGAAAACTATACGAGTGTTAGAGGATATGTTAGGGGCTTGTATCCTTCATTCTAGAGGATCCTTGAAGAAGAATATACCTCTTGTTGATTTAATATATAGTAACAACTTCACGAAAACAATTCAAATGGCTCTGTATTAGGTGTTCTATGGTTGTCTATGTCATTCACCATTATACTGGCACGAAGCTGGTGAGGCAGCTCTATTGGTTCCTCATCCCATTCAAGAGACATCTGAGCATTTACAACTGATTGAAAAGTGTATGACTACAACTATGTCTAGAAGGAAGTCTTATACTGATCATCACCGCATACCTCCAGAGTTTGAGGTGGTACATCTAGTCTTTCTGTGTGTTTCTCTAAGGTTGGGTCACATGCAGATCATGAGGTAGGGAAAGATGTCACCATGATACATCGTGTCGTTCAAGATAGTGCATATAGTTGGGATGGTAGCCTATCAGTTACTTCTACATCAGAGTTACTAGGATATACACAATGTCTTCCTTGTATCTCACCTCTGAAAATATCTTCCAGACATGTCTCATTCATTTGACCTTGACGACATCAATCCTGAGGAAGATGAATCTTTTGTGGAGCATCTGATCTGTATCATCGACCGTAGTATGAAAGCCCTCTATGAAATGTCATCCTCTCTATTCTTGGATTTATGGCAGCACTGATGTATTAAGGATGAGACCTGGGAGTGAGAGGTAGATGTATGCACGCAATTACCGGAACGACCTCTAACTAAGTTCCACTACCCTGAGAAGGGAAACTCAGGATGAGTTTTCTTAATGAGGGGAGGTTGTAACATCCTGAACATAATCATGTATGGATGATTTTTAATTTTTAAAAAAATATTTAAATTGACCCAGGGCGCATGTCTATGTACCCCGTCGTTGGTTTTGAGTAGATTTTCAAATGTATTTAAATAACTACATAGTCTTATTAAAAATGTTATGTTACACTTTAGCACAGTGTTCAAGATTAAAATAAATAATTCACGACTATAATAAATAATAAAATATTTAATGAAATTTAGTCGAAATGAAAAATTGATAAAATGAAATTTTGAAATAAAATAGAAAGAGGGTTACCGAAAAAGTAAAAAAAATTAAAATGGGATATTAACATTATTATTTATTACTACCCTTTTGTCATTTAAATCATTTAATTCATATTTATTTTTTAGGTATTTTTATTTTTTACTTTTCTTTTAATTTTCTCTTATTTTTTATTTTCTTTTATGTCATTTTCTTTCAATTTTTTCTCCCCCTTCAACTCCACCTCTCCCTCAGGTCATGCCCCTCCCTCTCCATAGGTGGCACACCACCGTGCTATCCCTTTGGAAGACTGCCACACATCTATCCATCATTGATTTTTCTCCCTATTTGGTGAGAAATAAACAATAGTGAAAGGATAATGTTTCACAATTGAAATCATTGGATTTTATTGGGTATCCTGTGTGCAGTTCATCGCAAAAGGATTTTACCCTATTTTGGGGTTTCTCTAAAATATTCTTTTTTCTTTCGTTTTAGGTAAAATAAAATCCTACCATGGATCGTATAATCATATAAAATTATAATGGAGGGTTTTTACTCAATTTACCTATGTTTTGTTTCAATTTAATAAACGCAACATTGTGTCGTTAGTGAGTTCCCACCGACTCTGTTAAAATTCAGAAAATTTCGTTAATTTAACTATTTTTTCAAATTGATCGAGCCCTATTTATCATAAATTAAATTTTTTTTCAATGTTTTTTGCACCCCTTTGGCTGTTCGATGTGGAATGTATATATTTTGTTATCCCATTCATTTAATTTAATTAACTGCATGTGTTGCAAAACCTATTCTTGTTATATTTAATTTAAATATTTAAATTAGATTAATTATGAACATTGAATTGTTGGATCATTGATATTTTTTTTCCAAATTTTTTTATTTTTTAAAAAGTGAATTTATTTATATATATTGATGCGGTATCATTCCTTATTATGTTTTTTATACTGTAATATTTAATTTATACCTTGTGATGCATGGGTATATCTGTTTAGTTTTCAAAATGAAATTTAATATGATTACTAAGTCATATCTACTCTCGGGAAATCATTAATTAAATTTTGGGAATGAATAGAAGGTGGATCTCGGTTTAAGGTCCATTCTTAGACCCTTCGTCTCGGACTGGTTACCACTACGCGTAGGGGGGTGGTGTCTTTGGCTATGCCAGACCGAGACTTCCTTTTGATTTCTAATATTTATGAGTGATACCGAATCAAAACAGACACACTAGGAATGGATCCACTGAAAATGTGGCTAAGCCATCCTCATATGATGCTCGACCCCTTTTGGTGAGATCGGGATAGACTCAAGTAAATGCCATGTCGTAAGCGATAGTTGGTCTTTTAATATATTTCCTTGGTGGGGCTCAATGGTATTGGATAATTTGATGGATGTTCCACAGAGATACCTTTGGTATGGGCATAGACTGAAAATATCATCATGAAGAATAATAATGATGCACAAAAGGTTTATATTAATTCCAGTTTGAGTTACATGAAATTTCTGATATTTTTATGGTATGTTGAAGAAAACCTGGTTAACATATGACTTCCACCCCATGATAAAGCACAAGTTTGGGGCATGTCTCTTTCTTGTATCAACATGATCTTATAGGCTTTATGTACATCCATATGTGTAATCCTATTATAAGTACTCCCATTAAACTTACAGCTTAGGCTGATGAAGGTGATTAGGGATGTGTGTCATTGGGAACTAGTGTCGAGTTATTTATTTCATTTCACTCAATTAATTATCTTTTATTGTTATATAATGTAACATTACATTTTATTATTACATGAAATAGAAAGTTTCAGACATAGTGGGTGCTAGCCTATAAGGATTTTATCTCATACCCTACCCCGGTGTCGTTGAAACTCGGGCAGAGTACATGATTGCATGTATAGACCAAGGGGAGCATACATCTTCTAATGCTTGATTTTTTATTGATTCTTTGGATGGAGATTGGGGAAGAGGACCACACCTTTCTAGTGTTCCAGATGTTTCTTTGAGTCATTTCTTTTAGTTGACAGTATGCTTGAGTTTATGTTTTCTATACTTTCTGTTCGGACAGACATCATGGCATGAAATTGTTTTGTGAGCTTCCATAATTGATTATTATTCAGTTGTATTATTTATATTTCTTTGGATGATGTTTATTTATTTAAATTCTTTTTCTATTTATTATTAATTTTTGTTTACATCCTTTGTGATATCACATATTACCTATGAGGGAATAATCTCCCTCTCAGCCACAAATAGGCCCTCGCTGCTAGTCGGTAGCCTCTGGCATTCAAGGAGATGCGCTTGAGGTTATGTGGCCAACCCGGCTCGGGAAACCTTCAGGTGGATTCCGGGATGGAGACACTACAATTTACATCACCAATAATACTTTCAGTATGATGATTCTTATAAATCAATTGACTTGTTAATTTTAAAACATAGTCATCAACATAAGATAGAAAGTATTTGAAAGTGAATACATTAGAAACTATTCCTTCAGTATTTCACATATTTGAATAAAATTTTGTCAAAGGATAAAATTTTGATTTGGAAATCCAATCTATGGATGTTGGTTTGGATTGTTTAAAAATAGAAGGACTTATTTCCTAAAATTTAACATGTAATTTTTCTTAAATAGTATATTAATTTTTGATAAAATCACTATATTCCATAGAAATAAGGAAATAACTGAAGAATATTCCTTCATCGGATATGGGTGCGAATTTGTGTAAACTATCTTTTGTATTAAATATGAATACATTGAATCCAAATAATATGATGTATGAAACATTTGGATCTTGGACTGTCCATAATTTGTAAATATTTTCCTTAATAATAGATCAAATTAACAATAAATTTAAGGTTTATAAATTAGTTCTAACAGCTTTTTTCTAATAGTTTTTAGAAATTGAGTATTCACTAAACATGTTTCTTGTTATTTAGGGAATAATACAATTCATTTTTTTCACCAACACCATTTTTATGATCAATTCTAGGAGATGAGACGTTATGAGTAATTCCTTTGATACTAAAAAATGTTTAAAAATTAGTGTTTACAAATTCTACCCCCTGATCAGTACTTTTAGTTATTAATGGAATGATTTTCTAATTTTTTTTACTTTGGATTAAAATGTTTTAATGTGACACAGGTCCTTCGATTTATATTCTAGAAAATAGACCCAGGTATATCTAGTGTTAATATCAAATAAAACAAATACATTTTACTTGCCTTGCATACTTCCAGTTTTTTTTGGGACCAAATAAATCAATGTAAACTACCATTAAAGCATCAATGTTTCAGACTTCACTACTTTATTTAATGATTGACTTATGTTTTATACCATATTTCTAAGGATAACATAATTTTTCGAAATCAAATCTATGTTTTGTTAGATTCGTATCATTTTTTCATTGTTTATGTATAATATTTTGTAGTTATTGTATTTTTGAATTATATTCCAAAACAATGATGAAACTTCCATTTCACATATGTAAGGTAAATATTTTTTCCCTAAGATCTGTAATGTTATGTTTAAATATTTTCAATTTCATTGGTAGAAAAAATTAATTCATCATTATAATTTTTTACAAAACATTTATTATTCCTAAAATTCACAACACAACCTTCATCACATAATTGAATTACGCTTATAAGATTGTAAATAATTCAATTAAAAAATAACACATTTGAATTTAATGATTTTCTAATAAAAACAACATTACATATACCTACATTACATCCATGAAATTTTTCTTCAAAAGAAACTCTTCATCTTTTTATTTTGAAAATGATTTAAAAGAAATATTTGTTACCAATCATATTCTAGGAACAAACACTATCTATGTACCATGAATTATTGTTGTTGGTGCTACCATTATTTTCCAGAAAAATAAACAATTAAACTATTTAAACCCAAACATTCCTAGGTTCTAAAAAGATAGAAAAAAAAATTTAGGAAAACAATTTTTTATTTTGAAAAATTTGATTGTTGAAATAGTAAATATTGAATTTTATTCTGAGAATTTTTTTTATTTTAGTGTCTTCCACATTGAAATGTATTACAAATGGTGGAATTCCCAGGAATAAATAAATTGTTTCTATAAATAAGATTCATATTAGAATATCCCATTCCTAAAATTCTACCATCTAGATGGAGTTGATTATACATTTTATTAAATTCTTCCCTGATATTGGTAATTTTTGATAAATGTTTCATTAAAGGTAAAAATTCAGATTTTAGTTTTTTAACTAAATTTGAATAATTTTTTTTTATGTTTTTGAATTCCATTTTTCTTATAAAACAATTATTTCATAAATGAATTTTGAAAAATATTTCTAATGATTCTAAATTTTATAATTTACATTTTCATGTTTTTTAGAAATAGAATTGATTTCTAGATATTTTTAACATAATATTTTGAAATATATGATAATTATTTTCCAAAATCATTGATTCTAGAATTTTAATTTTCATGTATCTTACTAACATTTTAATTTTCATTTTCAATTATTTGAAAAAATCATGATTCTTCATTATAAGAAGTTAAATTTTTTAATTATGTTGAGGAAGTTTTTTCAGTATAAGAAATATTATTTTTATTCTTATGAATGAATGAATTTAAAGACATATTTGATAAATAACAATAAGTGTTTACCTTATCCATAAGATATAGATTTTTTAAGAATTTTTTTTTCATAATGACCAATCTTCTTCCATCAATAATTTTCATTGGATGGAGAATATTCAGAAGAATCTGTTCCACTAGAACTCCAAGAGTCAATAGGTTTAAAGACATTATTCCTTTTAAATATTAATATTTTATTTTGTTATTATTATTATCACTTTACTTACTATATTTTCATTTCAACTTGGTACAATCAGTTCAGATATGTCCCGCTATTTTTTACTCATAAAAAGTTACTTTAGATTCATTCTATTCATTTATATCATTGTTACGTTTCTTATAATGATACTGAAAATCCATTTTTCCAACAATATTTTTTATTCATCGAGTAATATTATCCAACCCATTATGAAAATGTCTAGAATCAGAATCATTGGATTGAACAAAACCCTTTTTATTTGACGACTTAACCACATTCACGTGAGTCTAATCACTTATCCGGTTTTTAGTAGATTTAAAAAGAACAACACCATTGATATTTTTATCTTTATAAATATATATTTTTATCCAGCATCCATAATGTGAATGATGTATGAATAAATAATAATGTGTATTATTTTTAATCATCCATGATTCATAAACTAATGTTCTCTATGATTCACATTCATTAGTCATTAAATCAATAATAATTTAACTAATCATTTAATCCACTAATTATTTTTCAACCATAGAATTTAAAATATTAACAATTGTTATAAAATTTTGTGTAATTTAATAATATGTTCACAAAAAATAATTGGAATCCTGAAAAACATCTCTAAAAATAGTTACTATATTCTCAACAACATTAGAAGTTATAAAATGTGTGATTTCTATCTCCTTATAAATACTACTAGCTACAACAAAATTGGATATCCAGATATATATGTATCCTTTCACTGAGAATAATAAAATATAACATAATTTTTGAATCATCTTATATTCTATAATTTATTGATTTTAAAGAACTAATTTAATTTTTAATGAATTTATTATTCACAATTCATAATTAAAATGTTATCAACTCCTTTTTTGATCACAAATGTATTCATTCATTCCCTATAATATTAATTATAATTACCATAAAAATGGGTGGTCTAATAAGATTGATATTATCTATAAAACCAAAATTAAGTCATTCCTTCTCAAGAAAAATAAAAAAATTATGTTTCCAAAATACACGTTAGGGTATTAAATATATTAAAAAAATTAATAACAAGAAAAAATTCTAATTGGAAAATGTAAAATTATCATCAGGTATTTGAGAAGTGGAAACCTTATATGATAGAAATTGCAAGTACCCATATTACAAAGAATTTCCATTGATACCAATTGTAGGATTGAAATGTATATAGATGGATAAAAACAAGAGGGGTAGGGGTAATTTTATGTCTAAAAACATTAATGTTTTACCTTAGGTGAAACGTTTTTTAAATAAAATTAAAAAAATCATATTCAGAAACCACTTCCGTATTCAAACAATTTTCGGACTGGGCCCATGGTTCCAATCAAGAAAATATCACAAACATGATTATTCTTATACATAATCTACATGTTTGTAAAAAAATTCAAATTGAAAATAAAAATGATATATCAGTGTAATCATACAAACTATAATAATCAACATCATTATTATAAATCGAAGAAATATAACATATTTTGATTCTATAGTAAAGTGTATATAATCATATTTAGAGTAAAACAAAAGAATCAAAATAAAATACATCAAGATAATTGTAGTATAAATATAATGTTGAATAAATAATAAAATTATATTTATTTGAAGAGAATAAGAAAATACATGTAATGAAACAAGTAATATAGGAGATTTTGAATTATTTTATCCCAAAAAGAAGGGAATCTAGTAACATTGTATAAAGGACCCTTGATTTATTATTTCATGAAATTATATCTTACTCACACCATAGTAATCCCTCAGTTCAATGATTATCTTATGTCTTGATATCCTTGAAATCCCTCGATCAAGAAGGTGATCAGCTCCTCTATCATCCCATATTGGGTGCCCTTGATCTGATGGATCAGAATCAGTATTATTGTCCCTGAAAGGCCTCAATTAGTGTTATCATATTAATTCTTCCTATCCTTGTACGTCCTCGATCATAATAACAAAAATTATAGTCTCATGATGAAAAATGAACTCTATGAAATTGTAAGTAAACAGAACAAACCCTTCAAAACTTGTAAACAACAAAGCACTCGTACACAGCAGAACAATCAACGGAGCTCTCACACATCATCTTTTGTTGAATTTTATTTTGAGATCCTAAAATGACATGGTATTTATAGGAATGGATCCCAATGGTCTTCTTGATCTCTTTCTATCATATGTTTTCTGAGATTTTATGGTGGACTACTACACCTAGTGCATCAATGGTCATATTTTAACTAAAAGAACAACATTGATTTGTATCACACAATTTTTAACAGAATGCATGACATCATTTTATAATTATAGTTTTAAGTGTAAAAATATCCAATATGTATAAATATTTTTCAATATTCAAGATTAGTAAAAAAGTAAATTTGATATATACGAAAAAATAGTTTTCATTTTTCAGGGTAAAAAAATTATTAATCTGAAGGATGTAATTAGGGTAAACTATATGTAAATGAATTTGATTATTATTGGTTCTAGTCAGTCCAATAATTCTTGTTTCAAGGGGAATAATGACAATATTAATAAATAATATATATTAAAAGTATTTGTATAAAACAAAAATTGTAAATAATACATTAGATATAAAATTATTATATATTGTGTTTTTATGAATGTGTTTATGATTTGAAAATTAATCTAAATGGATAAGTATATATGAAACATTTGAATCAAAAATAACACTTAAATACTTAAGAATAATAATTTGGGAAATAAATAATTTATCCTAACAATTCATGTATTCATGAACTAAATTTAGGCCACTCTCATCCATACCAAAAATAAATACAAAAAACACAAAATACTCAAGAATAATGAAATATAACTCACATCAAAAGAAACTTTACCAATCACTTATCTTTAAACATGATTTATGAATTTAAAACCAAATAAAAAACAATTAATCATATCATCTAAATCACTTTCAATTCCTTATTCTCTTTTCCAAATCCATAGGAAAAAGGTAACATGATTATATCATATACTGATTAATGGGATCAAATATTTTCCCATGTACAAGGCATCATCCCAAAATCTCTTTTGTCAAGAAAAAATATGAAAATGATTGTAAAATTTATTCCATCACATACAAGAATACATGGTTTAGATTAAAACATATGGAAATATAATTTAGTTATCATTAGTACAAAATAAAATATAGATTTTACCTTTTTTATTATTATAATTTTTTGAATAAAATATTATAATATCTGTTTTGTAGAATCCTATATTTTTTTAATAACATTCCTCTTTCAGTTTTTAGCCTAATTTTTTGTGGGTATACTTTTTCTTTCAACCACATTGATCAAGACTAATATATAGATGAAGAGTGTTTATTCGTGAAAATTGAATAAAATTCAGTGATTTATGATTGTTTGAAATAATACAGTGTTCGTATAAACTTGTTAAATTATATTTTGAGGGTTTACCACGAGTTTAGAAGTCTTTAGAGGTGGTTCATTCTCCTTTATGTATTTTGGGATTAGAGCTACATAGAAGACATTGACATGAAATGTAAATGAATTAAATGCTAAGTAATTATCACTATGAATATTCCATTAAATGTATTCATGAAGTGAAATGGTTTATAGAGTGAACTAGTTTCACTTTATGAAACTACATCACACAACATGTAATGTTTGTTCAAGATAAAATCCACCATAGGGGTTTAAAATTTCAGAATACACATAAATTGATAATTTCACGCCATGTAATATGACTAAATACTATGTAGATATCATGATTAGTGGTTATAAGCTTTTTTGTACAATTATTTGTTTCCTTCAACTGCATTAATCCTTTCTATTTCATGTCCTGATTAATTTAAATGATATTTTTGAGTGAATTACCTCCTTCTAGACATCTCGTTCAAGCAATCAACCCCAAATGAGTTATATTTTATGCTTTTTCTTCTCTTCCACCATTATCTTGTTATGGTGGTGGAATATATTGATCGTGGTTGTTTTTTGTGTGGATCTTGATCTTGATTGATATCAAATTCATATTTCAATCATCTATTCCATCGTTCTTGTTAGCATAACAAGTAGGAAAAGTCATGTTAATCAGCAGTTAAAGGTATGTTTTCTAAAAACTATCCTGATTGTATTTGTAATTTTCATGTAAGTGGTATATTTTGAATTTCATTGAATCATCATGATCAATAATTAATTGAATACTGCATGATAATATATCCTAACCAGGGATATTCATCAGATCCATATGTATTAAAAAGTGACGAGACCTAGATTGTTGTTACCCATTAGGTTAGAGAACCCTATAATAGTAATAATGTTCTAATGGATTAATGTGTGTTTATTATGTAATGGTACCATAGGTAATTTATTATGATAAATTCACCCTTAAAATGGCTAAATTGATTATTGAAATATATATATATATATATATCTAATATGATCTGTTTGGGTGAAATATCAAATATTAATGGTTTAGGACCAACTTGATAAATGATAAGTGTTTTCGAATGAAAAATGGTAATTTTTTGAATTATTAATTGAGGATGATGATATAATGTTGTGATATCCCCACTGTTACAACATGTGTTTTGAATCATTTTATAATTCATATATTGAGGAAGTGGCCTTGTTTCTTACTGTAATTATCAAATTGAGAGATTACCCTTGTTTCATGTTAAAACTCATAATGAGGGGTATTAGATTAAGATACCAAAATATTTATACAGAGGGATATTTCTGAGATGATTTACGGCTTATATATAGGTATATTCCTATGATGATAAAATTCATTTATAGATGGATTAGACCAGATGATTAAATGATAATATAGATTTGTTTCCTGATTATGTAAATATTCAATGGTTTATGGTTAGGGTTGTTATGGATGTGCTATAGTCTTATTTCTTTTTTAGAAGGGTGTTGATGTAGTTTGGTAATTGTATTATATTATTTTATTAATTTATAAATAAATTTATCAATTTAGTACATGAAAATAATTTTCAAAGTTTTTTTGATTAGTAACGTTGTTTTTGACCAAATATTATTTAATTACATCCTATTAGTGCTGCCATTTGGTAACACAATAGATTACATGGATACGTTTTTGGACATAGTAAAGGGTCCATGTAGAATATTATTCTTTGCTGGATGTGTTGATGTTTGGATGAGGTCATGAAATTTTTTTTGGGATCAATGTCATTCAAGTATGCTTATATAAGATGGTTATTTATTTATTATTACTTTTATTGTAACATATAGATATATTTCAACATTTAATTACATGGTTCACGATTATTGGGTTTAATGCTTCCTACTTTTACATCCATGTGGGACACTGTACTGTTTCCACTATATTCCATTACTCTGATATTTATTGATAATTTTTATTTACAGTTTATTTTAATCTTGTACTAGGGCATATAATGTCCCCACTATACTCATCAATTCCATAATTGTAGTTAAAATATTATATATTATGGGGGGAATAAATAATGTCCGATAACCATCCTTACTTGGCCATGTTAGAGATTGTCAGATTGGGGAACATTACAAAGTTCAATCAAAGTAGTCATTTTTTATGAGTCAATATATCATGGGAAAGGAACGATGTTTTAGTACATGGTAATGAGATTGTGTATGGGTGTATCTTACCCTTGTATGTGGAAACCCACTTTCTATGGTATGATATTTTTGTTCACGACGCTCAACAATTACAGTTAATGTTATTTCACACTGGGTGACTCACATGTTTTCTGATGTTATTATTTTATGTTATTTATATTCATTGATCATTATGTAACAATATGAGTATCTTTCAATAATTATAGGATCATTGTTTTATATCGTATTAAATAATTTTCATGACATGGATTAATTTATTACTTGTGATATACCTTCCTATATTAATTGTGAAATGAGATACTTTTTATGTTTGGTAAATGAAGATTAAAGACAAGTTTTATCATCCTAAAACACTTGTAATCCATTATGAGAGAGACCATGATCTAGTTGTTCTCTATTGTTTTTACCTACTAAGGTTGGCCATGTCTTTAGATAGTGTACTATAGAGTTTGTTTGAAATGTACTGAATGTTCATCCTAATCATTATTGATTTGAGCATTAAAAGTTTGGAATCTGCAAAGTCTTAATTAATTAGAAATATAAATTCAAATAGCTATTATGGATTTTTTTGACGTTCATAATCATGATAACATTAAGAGGGTCATGAAACCTATGGAAAATGACATTGTTCACACCATGCCTTCAATGTCAGAGATGATGATGGGTTTTTAGTTGAAGCATTTTCCAATGTTAACTGGGAGGGAGGAGACTAGGAAGCCATGTTCTAGAAGAATATATCTCTGATTATCATCAATATCCTTTTTAAACCTATATATTTATGGGTATAGTAGCTATATTCATGATTTTTGGACTTACCATGTGTTGGTTGGATATTCTAGAGAAATATGGGAAGCAAGAGGAGTTATCTTAGAAAGATATCAATGTGATGTTTTTGAGCATCATATATCTATATATCTTGATCAATTAGAAGTATTTAATGTTTATTGGAATGATATATGAGGGAATTTCATGGATGAAATATGTTGGACATTTCATGAACACGTGATAGTTTTTTTCCCACATGAAGTTTTTTATGGTCTTCTCTCTAATATTTGTGTTTTGTTAAACAACTTTTTCGTGAGTAGATTTTTTGATGAGATGAATCATAAAATCCTCATAGGATATAATCCATGAGATACCTAAGTGGGTACTAGGATGTTTTAGTATAGTGAATTAGAACACACTAATTTTAATTATAAGAAGGTCCTCTATGTTATTATCACCAAGGGAAAAGTTGGAAGAGAAGTTAGGGAAATAAGAGTCCATCTCAGAACAATATTCCATTTCTCTTCTATCAGTGTGGGGTGGTGTGACACAAGAATACATTCATTCCAAACCTGGAATTGGAGTTCAAATCATACAATAGGATAGGTTACCAATAGAAATTTTTTGAGGGAATGAAGAAAATGCGAAGTGATATGGGATACGGATAGGTACCAGTGTCTATAAAGGACTCAACTACACTTCAACAGAATAGTAGTTGGAGTTACACTGAGAATTTGGATTGGGTTATGTTACACAGATCCCTAGTGTTGGATCAGAACTACCCGGATTAGGTAATAGTACACATGTGTCAAACTAGAGCCTCAAAAGAAGGGCTAAGTCTGCTGCATGTTATGTAGTCCATTCAATCTAGTGTGGACTCAATTTCTTCTACCATCAGATGTTTAATCTTTGTATCTAATACTCAATCATGAATTTAGGTTTATATATTATCATCACATTCTTCTACATCTATATTGTTTATAAAGGTTTTAGTATTTGTTTTAGAATGAATAGATGTTTCTTTTACCATTGATACACCACTAGGAGAGAGATCAATGAATTACAAAAATTTCAAGGCGTGTTCTCTGTAAATTGGTTGGTACTGTTTCATAATGGATTTATTTGAGTTGGAAATATATTTTTTTATTTGTATCTAGGAATAGATTGGAATGTTCTATACCAGGATCATTTTTATTTTTTATAGATATTTACTAAAATATCGATAGAAAAAGCAATCTATTTACATAATAGATGAGTAGGGTGTTTATTCTGGCTTTGCATGACCAATTATGTGAAGACTAGATTATCACACAAATCAAATATCTATCCTTTTTATGAATGATAGTGGAATCTAGTTGGAAAATTTTTTGTCTATGTTTGATCTTATTCAGGATGTAATTCTTAACATGCTTTGCATCTTACCATCTAAGTGAGATATAGATTTTGGGTTTAGTTAATGTTGAGAGCTGAGACAAATTCTATTCCACCTTACATAAAGTCAAATGTATAGCTTTGGATGACAAAAGATCAATATGATTATTTGGATGTTAAAGTTTTCATTAAACATAGTATTCTACTTGGGGTAATCTTCTTTTTCTCCAAGAAGGCTAATGGAACATTGATCATATGTGTGAATTATTAAGGACTACACTAGATTATTGTTATGAAATAGTTTCCCCTTTGACATATCAAGGATCTCATCAAACAATTGAGTGGCGATAAGTTATTTTCAGTGATTTATATGACATCATCTTACCACAGGTTGTGGGTGGGACAATCATACATACCTCGTAATGCATTTAGGATCATATATATATTGTAATAGTTTGTAGTGATGGTGTTTGTTTTGATTAATTCACCCTCATTATTAGAAGATCTGATTAATTAGATCATTCCTCATGTTCATGATAGGTTTTGGGGGGTTTTGAAAATGAAATTTTATAGTATTTATAGATACTATATGATAATTCCCACCAACATGAAATTAAGTTGAGTACATTAAAAGGGAATCATCTTTATGAAATGATATCCAAATTCAGTTTTTTGAATTGGAAAAGTGAACTTATTGGGCCACGTCATCTCAAAGGAAGGAGTGTTAATGCACCCAAGAAGGTGTAGTCAGGCTTTATTGATTATGAACCTTGAATGTTTTTGACATTCATTATTTTTTGGTTTTAGAAGGATATTAACAATGATTTATCCCTAAAATCTCCAAATACACAGCCTTATGTATGAGTTGACCAAAAATGAGGAGATGTTTTTTTTCAGATACATGTGATAGATATTATAAGGATATAAATATTAGGTTAACCTTAACATCTATCATTACATTACCAATCCTAGGAAAAGCATATACCATGTACTATGAAAAATCTGGTGTTGGACTCAGAGTAGTTATGATATAGGGGGATCTAGTGGTTTCTTATGGATCTAGACTACTGATTCTATAAGTGATGAAATATTAAACAGATGATCTGGAGTTGTTAGTGGTGGTATATGACCTATTATGCTAGAGAGACTATCTCTTGGGTGAGTGGATTTGGGTTTAAATAAACTATATGACCTCAAGTAATTTATTTATCAATAAGACCTAAACCATATGTAGAGGATTTTGGTATCGTGCCTACATTTCTTTGAAATTGAGATAGATTACCAAACCAAAAAGGGAATCCCATTACTAATTCATTGAGATGAAATATTTAGATAGAGGCAATGTTTTAGTCATTCGACTATTGAATGATTCTAAAAAAAATTTGAAGACAAGAATCTAGATGTTCAAGAGTCCTTGGATAGAGTGGTTATGATATAAATATCTATCTTACCCATGTTGTTTGACTAGACCAAGAATGATATGTTATCAAATCTAAAGGTATTATTTCTGAGAGACAACTTAGATGGCGGGGAACCAACACATAGATGGACTATTCAAATTAATAATTATATTTATTATCTGATTGATTATGGGTTATTATAGGCCTATTTTGGGAGATAATGAGAGAGTTTCATGATTCTAGATGAATGGTACAACCTATTTTGAAAAATATGTATCATTAAATTCATTGATTGCACTGGTGGTTAGAAATAAATAAGCATGTAGTTGGATCTGTGGAGATATGTTTCCCCTGTCAACAAGCGAATGTTGAGGATCAAAGTCATACTAAGCTATTATAGCATTTTCCCATTTCATATTTAAAATGAGATATTGTCACAATTTATTTTTAACAAAATTACCCAGGAAACCTCAAAATAATGTTGTATTATGGGTGATCATAGGTTTATTGATGAAGGTATAAAACTTATGTCCAATTAGGTATGCTATTAATGAGGATGATTGGGGTATTCATTACATGAGGGTAATTTCTCAAATGCATGGTGTTCTAAGGATAATTAATTATATATATATATATATTAATTTCATGTCTTGGGTCTATTAGAGTCATTAGAAGGGTATCTAATTGTGTGTAATTTGGTGAAAATCTATAATCCTCATAGCGATGGCCAATCTCAATGTACTATTGTGGTTCTGAATTATTTCTTATGAGTATGAGTTTTTGATATCCTTGGTTTATGGGAGTATCATATTGAACATATTGATTTTGTGTATAATAAAAACACTAATAATCGATCTGAATGGAACATTTCTAATATTTGTAAGGAAGGTCGTGTTGTTCTTCTTTTCAATGGTTGAAGGAAGGTGAGTCAGTAATTTTTGGAAATAGTCTCGTATTGGAGACATCTAAGTTGGTTCAACTAATAATGAGGTGGTTGGTGACCTCATAGAGCATGAAAAAATTAAACACTTACCATTAGAGCTCACATTAGAAGATTGATCTTGTTTATTTTGTATTACTTTGGGTTACACATAGAGTCGGATAATTTTATATCAGTAAATAGGTAATGATATGTCCTAGGTTTTTTGTGTAATTTGAGATAAAAGAAACTATTGGTCTAATAGTTTACCAATTGTCCCTTCTATAGTGCTATTGTTCCAAGCATGACATGTTTCTTATTTAATAGAATCATAGATATTATAACGACCCATATCATATGGTATTCATTGATTTATATGAGCTTTTTTAGATGAAACATTTGATGACCATCTGATATAGATTATTGAACATAATGAGAAGTATCTCTAGTTTATTATTTTGCCTCTAGTTGGACTCAACTGGTTGCATGCGTCTAATCATGATGATACTTGGGAGAGATGTCCTAATATATAAGAACAATGTCCAAATTTTTTTTCCAATACCCCCAGTGATAATTAGAGTATATGAAGGATGATCATTTATAAGGAGGGAACACATCACGATCTAGTATTTTTCTAGGTACTTCCCTATTTCTGTTATTTGTTGATCCTATTTTTTTATTATTCCATTATCATTACACCTAATTTCCCAAGTCTCATTTTAGACAATGTGATTTTTTGGTTGAAAATAAACTACTTTCTAGGGATATATGTTTTTTTTAAGATTATTAGATTATGGTTATAGGGTTTTTAAATGGGAATATTTGGGTTTTGTGTGTGTTTAGAATGCTTTGAATGTGTTTTGATATCTTCTATAAATTTTTTCCTAATGTATCATTTATTAAATTTATGTATTGGGTAGTTAAATGACACATCGTGCAAATATTTCTATGTATATTACCTGAAATGAATAAAACTCATGAACATTTTCATGGTGTGAATTTGTTAAACACCATAAATCTACATTACACGATGTGTAACATTTAGGCAGGGTTAAACTCACTCGAGTCAATGCCAATTTGGCTTACATATAAATAGTTAATTGCACTTGATTTGACACAATTACACACTGTTTATTTTTCATTATTTATTATTATAATAAATGATATTCTTTTATTTTTTCCTTTATCCTTGTGAAACCATCCTCTCCATTTCTCAATGAAATTTCTAGGTGTTTGTGGATGACATTCATCAATTATAAACATACAATTCAATAAATAAATCCCTGATGACTTTTGTTTATTATGTATTAAATTGTATACTATTTTTTTCTTATTGTGTTGGTAGAATATATAGAGCTAAATTTGTTTAGGGTGTTGATCTTTATATATTTTAATCTAGTATTTTACTTCTGATTTTATTATCCGTCATTCCTTTTGATGTTACCAGTTCGAAGCATTGGGTTAACCATAGGTTAAAGGTACATGTTCTAAAATCTAGACATATATTCTAGTAAATTTTCATTTATTTGAAATATTGTGAATTACAAAAATACAACCTTTGAATTAACCAAATGAATGATTAATAATGATATAAAATTGATGGCATTAATCATTGGAACCTTTTAATTCAATGGCGACAATACATGGCTTATAGCATAACATTGGGTCGGAGAAATCATGAATAATAATAATTTTTCTGGTGGATTAAAGTGTTTTTGGAATGTCATGATACCTTAATTGATTTATTGTGAAAGATTCATAATATAAATGGTCAAATTTATTATTGAAATGGATATATCGGATATGATAGGATTGAGTGAAATATTTCATTGTAATGGTTTAAGACTAACTTGATAAATGATATTTTTAATTGAAAGAAAAAAGTAAATTTCATAATTAACAATTGAGGATGATAATTTCATACAATCATATATATGATATTAGGAGATGTGTTTTGAATCATGATATAATTATGTTATGGAGGAAATGGCCTAGTTTCTTACTATAATTATTATATAGTAAGATTGGCCTAGTTTCATGATGAAATCCCTATAAAATGGTCTTGTCCCGGGATGATGAAATTCATATATAGAGGGCTAAACCAAGTATTTTTAAAATCATACATTGTGGGATATTCATGAGATGATGAAATTATTATATAGAGGGCTTGTTCGGGATGCTGACATTTATATTTGAAGGGCTTTTATTGGTTATATGATTCTTCCATGTTTTGGAGTTACGGTTTGAAAGGTTTTGTTACATGATTTGAGATATTCCACCAGGGATACAATGTATGTGATTGTTTTATATTATTAATTGATTAATTAATACACTATTTTATCATTGTGTCACATTAACTGATTTATCATAGATGTTTTTTTTCAGAGATGGTGGTGTCCACCTAATAACTTCACTCAAACCCTATCCTGGTCACCATTTGGTACCAAAAAATATTGCATGGATGTAATTTTATTCAAGTTAAATGGATCATTTAGATGATTTTTACTTTATAGATTGGATGGATTTTGGAGAAGGAACCAACATTTGGTTGGGGAAAATTTATTTACTGTTAACCTTTTTCTGCTGGGTTTTTTTTATTTTAATTACACTCAATTTTAGATTTATATACATTTCAGTATATCATTACATGATTCAATATTATTTATTTTATTGGTTTTCCATTTAATTATTAGAAATATTATATAACATTTATTCAATTTTCAATTATTTGTATCTGTATTGATATTGTTTATTTCTGATATATTGTGACTCTATAATAGGATTAATTGTCCCCCCACTATACACATTCCACACCCAATATTCGTTGGCAGCCTATGGTATATATGGAGGCACAATTGAGGTCTCATAACCAACCTACTCTATATACATGTGGGATTACTGGATCAGGGTATGTCCTATATTGATCATAACATCTAGGAACCAACCATAGAAAATCCTGAAGCACAAATTTCTTGGTTTGTCTATTTAAACAAAAAAAAAAATATATTCACATTCAACATTCTTCATTTTCGTTAACTTATTTAATTTTTTTATTAACTAATTAAAATATATTTGTCATGCTATTGAAAAACCATATAAACCACAATTAATCACACAGTCTTGTGAGTAACAATAGGTATCCTTAAAAAATTGAAAAATAACAATCAATCTTAACCCTTGACTAATATTTAACGTCTTTGTAATTATGATATTAACTTATTTATTATGGAAAACCTATAAATTATATGCACTGAAAATGTATCATGAAAACCAAAAACAATACATAAATAAATAGATACAACAAATTCATAATCATGATAAAAATCATTTAACATCCTCCACGAATGAATATAAGAAAAATTAAATATCTCTAATAAAATATCCCATGGGGAACCCATGATATATAACCATATAATTCCCCTAATGATACTACATCAATCCTTGATTTAACTACTTAGAAAAATCCCAAAAACAAATCTCTATAATGTTAAAATAGAAATCATTAGAGATCAAAACCAATAGAGAAGAATTCTAATGGACTTGGAAAATAAAATATTGACCTCTATAATTTAAGGGAAAAACCAAAAAATATGAGATTTAAGGTGTTATAAATGTTCCTTTATTCACATGGGGTTCTAAAAAAGTGGATCTAATATCCCAACCCCAGTTACCCAGAGTCGGTTCATTATTAGATAACATTGGCATGATCAAAAAAGATCAAGTCTCGAAAGACCAATTAGTTTAGTAGACAAGGAATCACTAGATACATTCATAAATATTACATTAATTCATAAAGTGAAAACTACAACAACATATTGTATCCACACTCACATACCCTTATAATATCCCTACATGTAATTCATAAAGTACTTCTTCACATCTTGGAAAAAATAAAACATTGAAAGGGGTGAGCTCAGATGCTCATTAAGGATAACAATATAGTGGAAATTTTCATAAATAAACATAAACATTTATGGAAATGTATAACTAAAACAAAATACTTTTACACTTGAACTTCAAAATAATATGGCAAAGAAAAAATGAAATAATTCAATTTACTTATTCATATGGATATTATATTAGTCGAATAAACACATGCAATATCAATAACCACTTTCAAAATGATGGAATGCATAATTCCAGACTATCATAACCACAGAGTCAAGGCCTCGTTCCATGACTACAAATATGATTTTGTTAAGGCCTTGTGACAAGACACTAGTTTGTCTCATGAGACCTACTGATGCATCATGGAGCAATAGCGGGCTCCACCCGTCACTTATTAAGTCCAATGCATTAATCACATGAACAAGTTTAAACATAACACAAACATTTGTTTTAAAACTAGCATACGAAATGTCAATACATTCCCCATAAACCATGATTGGTATAAAAATAACACATCCACAGTCAAAAATATCATAAAACCTTCAATACAATATGTAAGTTTTGTATCATAATAAATCAACTTCAAATAAGCTTAAAATCCCTCAAAGGATGTAGACATAGATGAAATCAAAAATATTTGAGATAAATATATCTTTTTTTGAAATCATTTAAAAGTCACATTATTATAAAATAAAACATTTACTTTGAAAATATATTTATTATCTTGTAAGGTAAGCATCAAAGATTTTATAATTGTGGGAAATAGACACACCCGTTGTATATGTTAAAAACACATTCTTACCTTAATTATGTCGAAAAGGTTAAAAATGAACTTATTTGGAAAACGATGGAAAGATTCCTTTATAAACATCTAATAAAAAGTCAAACACGGGTATAAATTACATTAACCCATATTCTGTAAAATAGTAAGAATTTTTTAAAATACATTTCCAAGAAACATGGATGTGAATGATAAAGAGGTCCCAATAGATAATTACATATAAACAACCTCAAATAATGAAGAGATTGTGAAATAAACCCTGAAATTGTACTTTTCCATGGTTGAGGGTTGGATAAAATCATGTAGAATGGTGAAATAATTGTTATTAAATTATACAAGAATCATATACATTAATATGATATCATATATGATCTTTTAAAATTGATTTGTTAATAATATCTTTTTATTGTCGTCGTTTCGGGTGTTAACTTACTCATTTTCTTTTATATTTTTTGGAACATCAGTCATGTTTGTTATATATAGGTTCTATCTTATTCATATACATAATCATATAAAGTCATTAAAAATTATTTTTATTCATCAAATGAAAATTAGACATGCATTGATACGATGTGGAATGAATCTCATCGCATTTGTTGAGACGGTAGTCCGTACGTACGCACGAGCGACAATATCGTTATTTTGATATTTAAATAATATATAATTTGATGGTATCACATATATGTAGAATAATTATCATTTTATATTTATTATTTACATTAATTACACATTATTATCATACCTTTCCAAATAATAATGTTTTGAATAACAATTACACCATGACGTGGAGACGGTAAGTCGTACGTACGCACGTATGGTGACTGTTCATTAAAAGGATGGATATAATAATGAATATGGTTGTACCATATTTATAATAACATCACATTATACAGAAAATACTAGAGTCATTATTTTGGAATGGATATAAAAAAAATGAAGAAGTTGAAGAAGAAAGGAACTTGAAAGTGGGTGGTGAAATCATTTCCTCTTCTTTGGGTTATTCCTTTTGATTTGATCAAAAGGTCTCCATAGGATAGATTTATAACTAAATTAATGCCTCTAGGATGATTTTAGGGAAGATAATAAAATATTTGGTCAGGGTTTGGCCAATCCAAAATTCTTTGATGGTGTGAATTAGTGAGAAGGGGGAGTGCCCTTTTATAAGAGGGGTGAGGGGCACCTTAGGAAAAGATAGAAATATTATTTTATAATAAATTCATATTTGGTGTCTAATGGCTCCAAAGTGAATTATATCTAGTATTAAGAGGTTATGGGTCAAAAAAAACTCAACCAATAAGTTTTAGACAGGTTTGGGTCACCTTATTAACCTTATCTTTTAATTTTAACTCTTAGTTAATTAGTTTGACTTTTACCATGTCTAATTGTATTTTTATATTATATAGTTAATAAACATACTATATAAATCCAAGAGACCCCCAAGTGGTCCATTAATGATACACCTATCATGATATAAGTATTTCTGCTGAACCTTAGATTTTTAGGAATAGAATATCAATTAATAAAATAATATTTTTTTAAAAAACTACTTGATGTCAACTTTGACACTATTTAAGAATTGATTTTTTAAAGTCTTAACAACTTTATTAATTAGAAAAAAAATTTATTTAAGCACTCCTAACATGTCATATTAACAAATAAATTCGTGGATGTCATTAAAACTTTAATATTATATTTATTCTAACTTTTATAACACTAATTCATTGATTCATTCATTAAAAAAGAAAATACGGCATCACTATTGTGTCATAAATAAATTTAATTATTAAATGTAAAAAAATTATGACTAAAATTAAATTATTTTGTAAATAATTTTATATTTATAATTAATATTTATAGTCAAAAATATAACATATATAACCCTATGTAAAAATTGTTTTTCTAAAAGATATTTGCTAATGTCATTTTTGTATTTACTTTAACATAATTAATATAAATTGTCATTATCAAATACATGTGAATCAATGGGGTCCCAAAATCGACCCAAAGATGACCATGGTCGGACATGTATCAACCAATAGGGTTAGAACATGTTTTAGGGTAAATTATTTTTAATATAATATTATTTTTTTTACCATTATTTACAGGATTTACCCTTTAACCATGGAAAATTAAATATTTACCGAAATAATTATTGAAAATGCCTAAAAAAAGTTACATACATACACAATTTTGACCTCCTCATTCAAAATATTGAATAAATTTTTCTAAATGCAGAACACAGAATTGGAAGAAATTAATTTAAATTTAATTCCCACTGTTAAAAAAAATTGTGTTTTTAAGAAATAATAACTATCAAAAGAATGGAACTTCCATATGTCTAGTTTAAATATGAAATTATGTCCAATGACCAAAATTGTATTAAATGGTAAAAATATATTCTAAATATACTTTAAAATCACCCAAAATCACAATATATCACTATTAATTATTTTGATTAAAAAATATGTTTTTAATTAAAATTTAGTAATTTTCACTATTCATAAAAATATGAAAGTTATCCGAAATGTTCCAAAAATTCACCCTAAGATAATTTCAATATTATAAATCAAAAAATGAAGTCCATTTTGAAAGATAAAATTTATAAAATTTCAAGAAGTGGGTATTAAAATTAATAACTGCTAGTTTGATTGGCTGTGGTGTGTGTTAGAAATCGAAGTTGCATACAACACATGCAACTATATTATTCAATAAAAAGCGTACTCTAGAAGCTTGGGGTGTTAAATTCTCCCCTCCTTTATATAATTTCATCCTTGAAATTTCAAGAATACTACTTCATGGAAAGACTCGGGTGGTTCTTCATCATAAGTTCCTCGGGTTCCCATGTTGCCTCTTCTATCTTATGGTTTCTCCATAGAACATTTATCAGACGAGTCATCCGGTTTCTCATAACATTTTCTCTCGTATAAAGAATCTTGACAATCTCTTTGCAATAAGACTGATCAAGTTCCCGTTCTAATTCCTCATAGGTGAGTACATGCGTTGGGTCACACATGTATTTTCTCAATAGTGATATTTGTAACACATCATGAAATTTGAAGAGACTTGGCAGCATTTCCAAACGGTAATCTAAAGCCCCAATTCATTCTAGAATTTAAAATGGTCCGCTGTACCTGGGACTAAATTTTCTCTTCTTACCAAAACATATAACACCCTTCTATTGGGATACCTTCATGAAAACATGATCCCTTACCTAAAATTCCAAATCCTTCCTTCGGTTGTCAGTATAGATCTTCTGCCTACTCTGAGAAGCTTTGATGTGGTTTTGGATTACCATCACCTTTTCCATCATTTCCTCCAATAGTTCTGGGCCTATGAGTTTTCTTTCACCAACATCATCCCAACAGGTTGGTGTGCGACATATCTTTCTATATGACGCATCATACGGTGCCATCCAAATAATTGAATGGAAGCTATTGTTATAGGTAAATTCTACCAAAGGTAAATATTGATCCCACATACCCTGATAGTCAAGTGAGCATGATCTCAACAAGTCTTATAAGGTTTGAATAGTTTGTTCTGATTGTCCATAAGTTTGGGGGTGGTAGGCAGTGCTCAAACGAAGTTTTGTATCCATGGCTTCTGGAAGACTCTTCCAGAATTTTGAATTAAAACATGGATCATGATCAGAAACAATTGATAGGGGTACTCCATGAAGTCTCACTACATCATTAATATATAGTCTTTATAGACTTTCAAGTGGTATATCTTCTCTTATAGTATGAAAATGTGCTGACTTGGTAAGATGATCAATAATTACCCATATTTCATCGTTCTTTCTAAGATTATTTGGAAGCCCCATGACAATTTCCATCATAATATTATCCCATTTCTACTCAGGTATGGGAATAGGTTGCATGACTCCTCTAGGCTGTTGCATTCCTGATTTGACATGTTGAAAAACCATACATCTTGACACAAAATCAGAAATCTCCCACTTCATTTTGTCCCCAAAAAAATGTTCCTTCAAATCTTTATACATTTTTCTGCTCCGAGGGTGTATAGAGAAATTGGAACTATGAGCATCTTCCAACAGATCTCTTTTTAGATCAGTTATATTTGGAAAACAAAGTCTCTTCCCAAATTTCAAATTTCCTTCTTCATAAACAATGTAACTCAATATCCCATCATTCAAATGTTTAATCATCTTTTGAAATTCATTATCATCGGTCTGAGAACTCTTATTCGATTCTAGTAAAGATGGTTTGGAAACCATTTGAAAAAGTATCAATGTTTCACCTTCCCTGGTTATTCCCATATCTAACTTTACTAGATCCATGAAAATTGGATCCCTTTTAACTATCATTTTGTTCCAAACTCCATGATCCTTTCTGCTCAAAGCATCTTCCACCTTATTTTCCTTCCCCGTGTGGTAGTGTATCGTGCAATCATAATCCTTGAGTAGTTCAAGCCATCTCCTTTGCCTCATGTTGAGTTCTTTCTATGAGAAAATATACTTCAAACTCTTGTGATCGGTATATATCTCACATTTTTCACCATAGAGATAATGTCTCCATATCTTCAAAGAAAATATTACAAAAACTAACTCAAGATCATGAGTAGGATTGTTTTTCTCATGAATTATCAGCTGTCGTGATGCATAGGCAACAAATCTATCATTCTGCATAAGGAAACAACCAAGTCCTTTCTTCGATGCCTCACAATAAATAACAAACCCATAATCTCCTTATGGTAGAGTAAAAATTGGATCATTGACTAATATTATCTTCAGTTCATAAAAACATTATTCACACTCTTTTGTCCAAACAAATTTTACTCTTTTACATGTGAGCTTTGTTAATGGGTCAGCCAATCGGGTGAAATTATTGACGAAACGTCGATAATAACTTGCTAAACCAATAAAATTGCATACCTCAGTTATACTCATAGGTGCTGGAAATTCATGGAATTCACTTGACATAAATGGATCAATGGAAATTCCATCTTTAGAGACAATAAGGCAAAGAAAAGAAATCTCCGGATGCCAGAATTCACACTTGCTAAACTTTCCATATTGTTCATGTCTTTTAATAGTCCTCAGGATAACGAACAAGTTATTTTCATGTTCTTTGTAGATTTTGAAATATATGATGATATCATCAACAAATTCCACCACAAAATCATCAACATATTCATTAAAAACTTTGTTCATTAGATCTATGAAAACATAGGGTGCATTAGTCAGCCCAAAAGGCATTACTGTAAACTCGTAATGCCCGTACCTAGTTTGAAATGTTGTCTTCGGAATGTCTTCCTTCTTCAGACACAACTGATGGGATCCAGATCGAAGTTAAATCTTTGAAAAGTATTGATCTCCATGCAGTTGGTCAAATAAATCATCAATGCGAGGTAGGAGAAACTTGTTGTTTATTGTTATAACATTAATTTCCCAGTAGTCGATAAATAACGTCATAGATCCATCTTTATTCTTAACAAAAAGGACAGGGGATCCCAATGGAGAAACACTAGGGTGAATAAATCCTTTATTAATCAATTCCTCTAGTTGTTTCTTTAGTTCCACTAATTCCATAGTGAACATTCTATAAGGGGTCTTCGATATGGGCCTTGATCCAGGAATTAATTCAATGGAAAACTCAATTTATCATTCTGGAGGATTTCTAGGTAAATCTTTCGGAAACACATCTAAATATTCTTTCACAATAGGTACACCTTCTATTTGAACATTCCTCTCCTCACCCACAATTATTTCTTTGTCTTCCTCCACGATAATTGAATTTTGTTGAGCTACTGGGGGTGGATAAAGATAAGAATCAGGTGGAGACAATTCTGCTCTAAAGATAAGGTGTTCTTTATCATCATCATCAAAAATCGTAACATCCTTCTTCTTACAATAAATCTTCGCATCATGGTGCAAAAGCCAATCCATACTAAGGATTATATCAAATTCAATCATAGGTGTGACAATGAGATCAGTGGATATAGAACGTTTATGCGCTCTAATGGGGACTGATTCACAAAACTTTATCGCAATGATACTTTCATTAATAGTTTTAACTGAAAAATCCCTTTTTAGATCAAATTTGAAATATCTAATTTTCTTAGAAAACTGGGATGATAAGAAACAATATGATGATACAGAATAAAATAATGCATTGGCTAAACATGAGGAAACCATTAAATTACCTGCCACCGCGTCTTTTGGAGCTTTTACCTCCGCAGTAGTGATAACATACGCTTGGCCGTGATCCCTTGGACTTTTCTGAGTTAAGATCCTCTGACACATTATACATTCATTTCCATAATGTCTCATCTCCCTGCAATTATAGAATTTAACATCAGTAGTTTCTTTCTTCCCCTTACAATCGCGATCTTGATGGCCTTTTTCACCACACTTGTAACAGACTCCCATTCCCTTCAAGCAAGTACCATGGTGATTCTTCCCACATTTACTACAGGATGGATATTAAAATTTTCCCTTATTCCCCTTATTTTCATTCCGGAGTGATCAGTAGATCTCTTCTTCTCTTTATTTTCATTAAAGTCATAAGACTTAGAGAATTCCTTTTCTGTCTTGATAGCACATGAGAAAATATATTTGTAAGATGAGAAGGATTGTGAGACTAATGCTCGATGAATAAATGGTATTAACCCATCAAATAAAACGATAAATCTTACTTATTGGGTTAAGTATATAATATGCAGCATGCCTTGCTAAACTTGTAAAGGTACAATCATAATTTGAAACATTCTCATCCTCCTTTTTTCTCAGACTTAGAAATTGACTTTCCATATCTACTCGATGGTAATGAGGAAATTATTTTTCTATGAAAATTTCTTTGAACTCCCTCCATTACATATTTGATACTTCAACATCTCAATTTGTGTTTTGAATCAATGACCACCATTGATCAGCATCTCCAGTGAGGAGGTAAACTGCCATGATAACTTTTTCCCTTTCAATACTCCCCAAGGCATGGAATATTTTCTCTATGGAATTTATCCATTGCTCAGATACTAGTGGATTTGTACTCCCATTGAATATTGGTGGTTTTTTCCTCATGAAGTGATCTGACATTGATCATCCACACTGTGGATCAGGGTTCTCTATACGGGTATGGTTATTATTCATAACCTGAGTGAGTTGTCCTAGTATAGTGATTAGCTGATCAACACCAATTGCATCAGAAACTCCACTATAATTATCTTGAGCAGGACGGAAATCCCGACATGGAGTGCATGCATTGATACAGTTTACATTTCTTCCTCTTGACACCATTTCTAAATAGTGGCATACACTAGATTAGATTATGAATCACAATACATAAATCCAAACTTGTAAAACACATAACATAAATTGAACAGTTTGTGGATATAATCCATAATCATAAAAATGTTTTCTTGGAGGAATTATATGCTCATAAACCCTTCATAATGGGTTTTAAAAAAATGAGAATTATCCTAAGCATATCCCCCATGAGTGTCGTAACCAAGAGTGTAGTAAGGCCTGTTGTCGTTCACCAGTTCCCCTTCGAGTCTAGCTCAAAGCGGTGTTTTCAGATATTACCCCTAGGTACATCTGTGCTAGAGCCTCCTCTACATGCTCGTATCTAGATAGGGATGTATTTCTCGAAAATCTCACAAAATGTCTACAATACCAAAATTCTAGGAAGTTATTCTATACTAATCCTCAAATTCCATCTTAGGTCTATGTGCTCTAATCAATTTTTATCTAAATCTAGCTCCCATGGTTTGTACTAAACTTTCTCTGATACCAACTGTAACTCCCCAACCCCGGTTACCCAGAGTTGGTGCACTATAACATAACATTGGCATGGTCAAATAAGATCATGTCTCAAAATACCTATTAGTTTAGTAGCCTTGTAATCACTAGATACATTCATAAAGTTTACATTACATCATAAAGTGAAAACTACAACAACATCTTGTCTCCACACTCAAATCCCATTATACTGTCTATGCAGGTCATTCATTATTTACTTCTTCACATCCTGGAAAAAATAAAACATTTAAAGGGGTGATCTCAAATGCTTAGTAAAGATAAAAATATATCAGATACTTTCATAAATAATCATAAACATTTAAGGGAATGTATAAATAAAACAAAATTTTTTTAAACTTGAAATTCGGCATAATATGGTAGAGAAAAAATGAAATAATTTCATTTACTTTTTCACATGGATATTCTTCTAATCGAATAAAAAAATGCAAAATCAATAACCACTTTCACAATGGTGGAATGCATAATGCCAGACTATCATAACCACATAGTAAAGGCCTTATGCCAAGACTACAAATAAGATTTTGTCATGGCCTTGTTCCAAGACACTAGTTTGTCTCATGAGACCTATAGATTCATCGAGGAGACATAGCGGGATCCACCTATTACTTGTTACATCTAGTGCATTCCTCCTATGAAAAGGTTTAAACATAACATATACATTCGTACTAAAACTAGCATACGAAATGTTAATACTTTCTCCATAAACCATGAATGGTATAAAAATAACACATCCATAGTAAAACATATCACAAAACCTTCAATACAATATAGAAGTTTTTTATCATAATAAATCAATTTAAAATAAGCTTAAAATCCATCAAAAGATGTAGACATAGATTAAATAAAAACTATTTGAGTGAAATATCCTTTATTAAAACATTTAAAAGTCACGTAATTATAAAATAATTCATTTACATTGAAAATATCCTTATTAAAATTTAAGGGATGATTTGAAGATTTTATAACAGTGGAAAATATCCACACCCTCCGTAAAAGTTAAAAAATACATTATTACCTTAATTTTGTCGAAAAGGATTAAAGGGACCTTTTTTAGAAAGCAACAGAAAGATTCCTTTATAAACATCTGATAAAAATTCAAACAAGGCTATAAAAGAATTTAACCCATATTCTATAAAATAGTAAGAATGTTTTGGAAGTCATTTTATCCTCCTGTATAATGATGAAATAATTTTTATTAAATTATACAATAATCAAATACATTAATATGATATCATATATGATCTTTTAACCTTGATTTGTTAATAATATCTAATTATTATCGTCGTTTTGGGTTTTACCTTACTCGTTTTCTTTTATATGTTTGGTTACATAAGTCGTGTTTATTATTGATAGGTAGTATCTAATTCATATAAAAAATGATATCAACTCCTTAAATATTATTTTTAATCACAAAATGATAATTAGACTTACATTGATATGATGAGGAATTAATCTCATCACATTCGTGGAGAAGGTAGTCCGTACATACGCAGGAGCAACAATATCATTTTTTATATATTAAAATAATATATAATTGGATGTTATATCTTACATACAGAATCATTATCATGTTATATTTATTATTTATATCAATTAAATATAATTATCATACCTATCCAAATAATAATTTTTGAATAACAATTACACCGTGACGTGGAGACGGTAAGCCGTACGTATGCACATATGGTGACATGTCATTAAAAGGATGGATAAAATACTGAATATGGTTGTACCAAATTTTTAATAACATCACAGTATATATAAGATACTGGAGTTTTTATTTTATAATCTAAATAACAATCAAAGACGGAGATGAAGAAGAATGGAGCTTGAAAGAGGGTGGTGAAAACCTCACCTCTTCTTCGGGTTATTTCTTTTGATTTGATCAAAAGAGATCCATAGGTTGGATTTATGACTAATGTAAGGCCTCTAGGATGATGTGATTGAAGTTGAGAGAATGTTTGGTTAGGGTTTGTCCCATCCAAAAGTCACTGAAGGTGTTAATTAGTGCGAAGGGGGAGTGACCTTTTATAAGAGGGGTGAGAGGCACCTAATGAAAATCCAGAAATATAATTTTATAATAAATTCATATTCGGTTTATAATGGCTCAAAAGTGATTTATATTGAGGTTAATGTGGTGATGGGTCAAAAACAACTCAACCAATAGTTTTTAGATAGGTTTGGGTCACTTTATTAACCTTATTTTTTAGTTTTAACTTTTAGTTAATTAGATTGACATTAACCATGTCTCTTTGTATTTTTATACTACATAGTTAATAAAATAACTATATACATCCAAGAGACCCCCAAGTGGTCCATTAATGATACACCTATCATGATAGAAGTATTTTGGATGATCCTTAGATTTTTAGGAATATAATATTAAATAATAATATAATATTTGTTTTAAAAACTCCTTTATGTCAATTTTGACACTATTTAATAATTGATTTTTGTTAAAGTCTAAAAAACATAATTAAGTCAAAAAAATTAATTTAAGAAATCATAACATGTCATATTAACCAATAAAATTCGTTTATGTCATCAAAACTCTAAAATTATATTTATTTTAAATTTTATAATACTAATTATTTGATTCTTTCATTAATCAAGAGAATATTGTATCATTATTGGGTCATAAATAAATTTAATTATTTAGTGTATAAAAATTATAAATAAAATACCATTATGTAGGAAATCATTATAGATTAATAATTAATATTCATAGTCTAAAATAGAACATATATATCTCTATGTAAAAAATGTTTTTTTAAAAGATATATTCTTATGTCATTTTTGTATTTACATGAACTTAATTAATATAAAATGTCATTATCACTTACAAGTGGATCCATGGGGTCCCAAAATGGACCCAAAGATTCCCATGATCGTACATGTATCAACCAATAGAGTTAGAACACGTTTTATGGTAATTTATTATTGTTATTATAATATTATGTTTTTAACCTTTTTTACCGGATTTACCCTTTAACCATGTTAAAAAAAATATTTACAGAAGTAATTATTGAAAATGTTTAAAAATAAAAGTTAAATATTTGCACAATTTCTAACTCCTGATTCTAAATATGGAATCCATTTATCTAAATTCAAAAGATAGAAGTGACAGAAATTAATTTAAAATTAATTCCGGCTGTTAAAACAAAAAACGTGTTTTTATGAAATAATAATTACCAAAAGATTGACACTTCCTTATGTCTAGTTTAAATGTGAAATATTGTCCAATGACCAAAATTGTATTAAATGGTAAAAATATATTCTAAATATAATTTAAAATCACACAAATTTATAATTTATCACTATTAGTTATTTCGATTAAAAAGGTTGTTTTTAATATAATTTAGTAATTTTCACTACTCATAAAACTATGAAAGTTATCCGAAAATTACCAAAAATTAACCCTAAGATAATTTCGATATTACAAATACAAAAATGAAGTCCATTTTGAATGATAAAATGTATAAAATTTCATAAATTGGGTATTACTATTCATAAAAGCATGTTTTATTGGTTGTGGTGTGTGTTAGAACTCGAAGTTGCGTACAACACCTGCTACTGTATTATTAAATGATAAGCGTACCGCAGAAGCTTGGGGTGTTACAGTGGAAGAAAATATGGCGAAATTTTGGTGACACATGAATTTATACTTTCATGATAAAACATAGGACCATGGAAAATGACCCATGACCAGACCACAATGGTAAGGTATTTTTGTAAATAATGACCAAGAAAGTGTTAGGATTCTATATTAGTACTAGTAAAATCCACCCTTTGATTTCTATTGAAAAAATAATTCCATATATACACCTTAAGAAAAATTAGTCAGACCGTACCCTCTAAATCATGGGAAGGGACACACTGTTGTAGAAATTCCACGATGCAATAGTCATTAATCTGGTGGAGAAAATTATTTCAATTCCTAAGAACACCCTATCCTACCTGCGCACTTTTACATAGATACCCTTTAAAAACATGAGATATTAACATAAATCCCAATATATATGTTGCATCCAGAATATCATAATACAATATCTCGCATAGAGGTATAGATTAGAAGCTCGACCCCTCTAGCTCCTTAGAACATTTTAAAGCAACATGAAAATAATAAACCTAAATAAATATATCCCCAAAATCCTACATCAAGACAATTCACATTTTAGAGATCTAGCCATGTCCCAATGGCTATATCCTAGGATACAAAACATTACATCCAAATAAAATATTTAGATATCCATCGTCCCATGATAATATTTTTTTACCGATAACACTTACTTTCTTATATTATTTCCTAGAAACCTCCAATAAATATAAAAAGGTAAGGGGTTCAGGAGAACTGAGCCCCTATATTAACAATTTTAAATAAGGAGGTAGTATAGAAAACATAGTGAATTTATTAATTAATTACATATAAATATATTATATTATATTATTTTTAATTATTCTAAATAAATGATAAATTTTTATTTTCCATCATTAATTTAAACCAATAAAAAAATAACAAAACAAGATTTGACCCATGATTATAATCCAAGAATATTAAAAATGATGATAACAATACACCTATATCATTCGTAGGAGAAAATTAATGTATATACATGCATATATATATATATATATTATCATATTATATATTCTATAATTATAAGGATAAATTTATTTAGACCAACGTTCAGATATCCATCATCATGTCTATGGAACCTCATATCTTAGGAAGGAATGTAAAAATATAACAATTGATATCTATATACAAAAATATATCCATCCATATATAATAGAACCATGTTCTCAATGTGAATAATATAGTCATATATATATATATAGCTGATATACATATATCATATTTAAATCTTCAAAACATATTTAGAAATATATTGATGTGTAATTTACAAAATATCCAATAATTAAAATATTACATATCATATAATTTAAATACTGACTAGATCATAATTAATTATATTTTTTTGCAACATCAAGGAATGAAAAAAAATTAAAATAATATGAAAAATCCTCTAAATATATAAATTATGTTACTATGTATTTTTTGTATCTTTTGGAAAATAATCTTTTTAATAACATACATGAAAACATTTAATCATATAAAAATATATAATGGTTATAAATAGTAATTAAGAAAAATATCAAATGTTTTGAATAACATATTTGGAAACCCTAAATATATTATATAAATAAAAATAAATATTTATATTAGTATACAATATAGATTTCATTCTAGTAATAGGCATATAGCTAACCTAATAAGAATAATAATTTCATATTATCGATGAAATCCAATAAAGAAATCCAAAATTAAAATTTTGGATCAAATAAAATAATTTATTGAAAATTTTTGTCATGAAAATATTTTGTATTATAATCCCTCATATAACTTACATCACTCATATCATATATAATGTGATGATATGGGAGAAATGTTTGATTCACCTACCAATTTGTCGACTTATGAAAACGTTATATCGAATAAAAAAGATATTTAATAAAATTATAGACCTACAAATCATTGTACATTGAAAAAAATAATGAGTCTCATCATAACATAAAGTAAACTGAAATTGAGATTAAATTCAAGTACCTTAACTCTAAATCTCTAATTAAGTCCTTATAATAACACTTGAAGGATGAAGGACCAATGGAAGATATTTATATTGCATCTTAGATGAAATATGAGTTCATGGATTTCATTACCAACAATAAACAAAGTATGCAAAATAGATTAGGTAGATATTGTACCTTGTATTAAACATAAATGGACACCAAATGCATATTTTAAATGAATTTGACTAATTAATGAATGTTGGATCCAATATAGATTGATACACATAAGGGTATGTGCTCTTAAGATTTCCAAAAACTGATATGATGGGGGAAATATCATTCTTGATATTAATAAATTTATTTTAATTAAATTTCAAATTATCATCTCTCAATAACTTAAAAATGGATATTGGAATCCATTATAACTCCAACGGGTTACCATCAGCTTCTCTATGGAAACAAATGTTAAAATATACTTTTTGTTGTTTTCCATTGGGATTGTGAAGCCTTTGAGAAACTGTGATTCATTAAACCATAATTTATTAACAATATATAATCCTTGACATATTTTATACACTATAATTGCTTCCCCAAAATTTATTAAACTCGTCAAATATTTTTTGAATCCAGTTATATATCCATTTCAAACCAAAATGTATTTATCAATGAAACTAAAATTACAAAAAAATAAATTTGAAATGAAATGAAATAACGTAGTCACTCTAATGATGACAATCATCATAAATTCCCCACCATGAATATTCATTGCCCCCGGATGCATGAATGATATTTCAAGGATAGTAATACCATCCCTTGAGATGAACATTCGTCATACTTCAATCATACCTAAAATAATTTAGTGACCATACCAAAAAAAAGAATCACTATAGTCGATGATCTGATAGGTTACTATATAAATGAACCACATTATTCTAATTTCAAATATTTTAACTCAATTTATTTATTAGTATTAATAATTTTTTTTCTAAACATTAGTATTTAATTTCATCCTTACTCACAGTTAAATAATTAAGAAAGTACAACCAATAATCTGCCTCTTTGATATGATCTGAAATAATGATTTTTCCAGGGGATTGACATGCTGTTTTCTATTTCGCACCCATCCATAGATGATCTATTCAAAGAGAATCCATGATAAACACATTATACTTAATTTAAAAATTAAATAATCATCTTATAAAATATGAATAATAATTATACATACATGAAGCATTCATAGTCCATGTATAAATAAAATTAACTAAAATCGACATCTACTAAATTGATCTAGGACCAAATAATGGTGAATAAAGAATATCTATCTTATATATAAGAGAATGAAATATCCTACCACATATTTCCAAAAATGGATGAATCATGATATATGATTAAAATATAATATTTTAGGAGAACTCCGGGAGTGATAATTGATCTTACATGCATTTACCAAGATATAAGAGATAACACCGTAGCATATCATTCTGTATAAGATGAATCTGTTTGATTAACCATATTTCCATGTGTTATAAGTTGTACCTAGTTTCATATGAGATTTATTGATGCACTATATTATTTTTCAAATTATCAATATTTAGCTTTGGTCATAATAAAAATGATACAAGCAATAACACTATAAATTTACCTAACCTATATAAATTAAATCAAAATAACCTCATTAATTGTGGATGCTTCTTTGATAGTTAAAAATAAGAAATATTTCATAGAAGATATAAAATTACCCAAAATATATCCCCACCTCTATGAAATCATGGTATGATCATAAAATATTCTATCATGTTCTCATCCCCCTTATGAGTATAAAAATGAATCAAAATTGGCAACATGTTACCAATGTCCAAACATAAATCAGTGACAAATAAGACCTTATTAAAAAATATATTGATTTCATGTTTAATACTTGAACAAATAAATATAAAATTAACTTTTTTAAACCTTATAAATATTTATAGGTGAAAACCCCAATGTAATAAGTTGTATTCTTCAACCCCATATTCCGATATTCTGAAGGAATCTACAAATTTTCTTGAAAATTAATGTACGGTGTCCAAACCATGAGACTATCCTAAATGTTATTTAATACCAATGATTCTATATAAATTAATAATACACTTATATTCATAGATATCAGAGAACATTTCCCATTTCAAAATGTTTGAGTTACTATCATTAGGATTTGAAAATATATTAATTAGATCCATAGAGGTGACCAAATTAATATTTTTTCATAAATTGTAACTCCCCAGACCATGTTGAGGTGCATCACTATTTGAGTTTTTTCATACAATCATGTATATTAATGATTTTGATTAATAATACAAATATTAATTATTTAGGATCGCTAATATGGGACATATCGTAGTTAAACTGTTTGTATATTAGAAAATGTAGTGGTTTTAGGGGTTTCAGTATAGGATGAGTATTATGTCTCAAGAGTGGGATCATGCATGGGGATATTTTTTTATAAATATCTATTATAGGAGGTTTTTGGGATAACTATATATGGATGTTTGGAATATGGGGGGAATTTAGTGAAATTATGAGATGTTTTTGTGTTGAAGAAGGTTTTAATAAAATATTAAACTGTGGGATATATATTAGTAATATATTCATCAATATGGGTAATCATGTAATATTGGAAAAATGGTGAATTCTCCATACATAATGGCCACCCTTGGATATAAAATTTTATGCTTTTATATTATGGTATTTTGTTTTTTGTGTGTAAAGATATAATAATATACATATTGATTTCTTTGAGTGTCTTAAAAGTAATGCTTGACCTCATATGGAAATATTATTCAGTATGGTACATAATGGTTATTTATATTATAATGATATTATGTTATGAAATGGTCCTTTGATATGATGGGGTACAATAATGTGTCAAGGTTAGAAAAAGTTTATTCTGTAATATATAAGGGTTAACTCTATGATTCCTATGTGTCGTATATAAGGGTTAACCCTAAATATGATAGGGTTCTCAGAGGGGAATGAAATTTTACTACATACTATATTATCCACATGTTATGTGGGGTTTATCCATATGATAAATTATGGGTTTTCTGAGGCATTAGTGTTTGAAAAACATTTATGTATATCATATTTATGTGTTTCGAAATTGTAAATTGATTTTTAACGCTATCCTGATATGATTTCTTTGTGATTGGAAAAATTAAAAGTTTTCCAAATTTCAATGGTGGGGAATATTATTTTTAATATTTTAAAAGTAATTAATAATTAGAATAATTAAATATAGAAAGGGAACGAGGATATGTCATTTCATCTTGACTTAGGTAAGCAGATCCATCCTTGAATATTTATCTAATGGATTTGGTCACTATTTAATAGGATTATAGTGGTGGTCACCATTTATTATAATATTTATAATATTTCAATAATTTCCTTATTTGAACTATTTTGGGATAAATAAACTTAACATAATCAACAACAAGAATCAAGTAAGATTAAATTTGGTGGTACCTATGTGATCCTTATAGTCTGAATTTATTTATATGTTTGTATGATGTGTAGTCAGACCAACCTATTATATGCTTGACCTAAAACATAATTATTTCAGTTTTTTTATATTATGTGTGAATAATATTTTTAAATTATTAAGTTATACATTTAAAGATGTACTGACAAACATATGATGAAAATGTTAGGTCATCCTTGATCTAGAAAAATTTGGAATGTTTTTGTTCAACTAAGGGGGTCTTAAGTGGAATTATGACCTAATAAGATGAACATTGATTCACTAGGGTGGTACTAAAGAGTATTTGGAATGGTAATGTGGATGATAAGGGTAGTAGTCAATCTTAATAATTGGTTGGTTCCTTTTAAGATAAGTGATTACTTCTTTATAAACAAAAGGTAAATCATTGTAATTTATATGATTCGGATTGTTAATGAATTGTGTATTTTTTGACATGGTTGACACATAAATTTTTAAAAGTTTATTTTTACAAATGGTGATTGATATCCATTTTAATGATATAAGGGTGATATGTGACAATTCCAAAGTTGGGATCAAATCATCAGAAAATATGTGATTATTATTTTTGTCGATTCTATGGGTTGTTTCATTCCCATTATGGATGTTAAGGTTATATGTGATTATTCTATGGTAAAGTTCCACTACACCCAAAGGATATGATGATGATGCGTTTTTGTTACAGGGGTGGGATCAATTCCTTTCTAAGGATTTGAAGATGATATGCCTTGGATATATGGGTTCTATATTTCCCTCTATGGTTATATTGATGTTGTGTGATGGTTCAAGAGGTGTGTTTCATTCCCCCCATAGGTTATAGAGGTGAAGTATCACGTTCAATGATATACATAAAAAAAATTAGTTACTATAAAAAAATAGAATCATTATACAACATGAATATAGAGGGTAATTTACATTATTATGATTCCATTTATTTACTATGTTACATACAAATATAGTATCTTTTTTACTCTATATGTAGGGACACTAGGGGTGGTGGATTACTATGATTTATACCCAACCTACATGCGATACCTTGGGTACTCAAATGGGATTTTGGGTCATTGTTATGGATAATATCATGATACCTTTATGTGATGATTGAATTGGATTGAAGATTTATAATTTATAGATTGTTTTGTTCTAGAAATTTAAAATAGTTTTTTTTTGTCATGGTTATTTGACCTTTTACTTATTTTGTACATTTCTATATATGATTCAGCTATAAGGGATCCTTAATACCACATTCTATATTTTTTCAAATTCAATTCACTTCATATTTGTAATACCAAGGTTCTTATAGTTTTTGTTTGGCATTTAGTTTTTATTTTTTTAACATAATTAATGAAATTTTTTTCTTTTTTTTATTAATTTCAAAATTATTTATAATAATCGGGTAATGGGATTTAGTTTCCCCATGTTATATTGAAATTAAAATTTTATTTATAACAACTAGTTATGGAGGAAAAACCTGACTTTTAGTGTTCCTTTTTTATATTTACTATGGCATGATCTATTCTAGGATATAATAAATTAATCCCAAATCCTTATTTCTTAGATTTTTTATACTACTTCATGTGTGATATTCAGAGTATATGATATTATCAAATATTTATATTGACTTTATTCATAGGTATGTCTAACTCAAATATGTTAGATGTCCACATTTATGGGGATGAGATTGCTCCTCGTGGTAAATGTTTTCACACTTTGGTTAAATAAAATAATGGTTCACACTTTGTTATAGATTAATTATTTATGTCATTTGGATATTTGACATTAGTGGAAAGTGGTTGTGTATTCTTGAATAATATCTTGCATATAGGATTAAAATAACATTTTTTGGATTCATGTGACTACTCACTATGGTTATTACATTGGTGAATGTTATTTATAGTTCTCTTAACAACATAATGGTGTTTTAGTATAAAATTGGATTATAGAAGTGTATTTGAGAGATAACTGATAGTGTTATTATTATTGTTAATTATGAATCATTATCATACATACTATGTTTTTTTAATAAAACACAACTAAAAAATTTAATAAATTGTTACATCTAAATTCGTTTATCATAATTTCATTTTATAAAACAATGATTACAATTATCATATAATAAACAATCTAACAAAATAATATAGATATTGTATATATTGTTAACCCATTTCATGGTAATTTGGTGATAGAGAGAGTGTTGAGGTATTGATAACATTATTATATTGGTTGTATCGAGAGTAGAATGATTAATTTCTTGTTACTATATAATTTAAATTATGTTTAAATAATGAATAATAGAAATGATTTCTGAGGGATGTGTTTAACATTATTGGGATATTCCACCACAATTAACTCTATTAGAGTACTAGGAGTGAAGATATAATGGCATGCCCCATCAGTAGTTGGGTCATTACCCCATTTTGAACTAATATCAAATATAGATTATCAATGATGTGAGATTTTTCTATGTGTTATGGATTGATTGATAGAGAGACTACGTGATCTTTAAATTTTAAATATAGGTACATATGATGGTTTTAGATGAAAACATCGCATATTTTTATAGGTAAGACTATCATGTAGGATTTAAATATTTGGGTGAAGAATATATTGAACATATCATACCATATTGATACACACCTAAGATGGGAGTGAATTAAGTTGTTGGTCGGAGTAGTTAACTCAAGAGGGGAAGGGTGAATTGAGTTACTATATAAATTTCTGTTTCAAAGATATTACTTCTACAAATAATGATTTCCCCAAAAATAAATACAACCCAGTTAATCAAGGTTATACTGTTATAAGAGTTTGAATATTTAAACAAGTTCTTGGAAGATTGATTAATTCTCAATAATATTAATTGGTATTATTAAAATTACTTTTGAAGTTATCCTAATAAGACAAATCAGATATAACTTCATTCCAAGACTAACAACCAATGTGAATTTAGTGTTTTTCTGGATTGGTAAGTAAAGCAGTAAAACAGAGTATACTAAATTTAAATGGCACAATGGATATAAAAAAGTGGTTTAGTCTCAAGCTGAGACCTAATCCACTACACTTGATGATCACCTACCACCACGAAGTTTATATAAATAAACTCTAATCCAAAACCTGGATCAGGGTTAACAATAGTACATGGACTATCCAGGCCACGCAGGGGACTCTTCCACAGTTTTCTTGGGTAAACAATGTAATGACCAGGCCACACAGGCTCCTCTTCCATAGTTTTCGTGGGTAAACAAGAGTAAAGAATTCAGTATGAGGATTTTGAAATCCTCCAGTTCAGCATAGGAGTCACTGTTTGTGTAACATATACAGAGTACACACACTTCTCGAAAATAAATAAAAAATCACTAAGAGAGAGTAGAAGTGATATTAGAATGCTCTAGTGATTAGCAGTGTGGCTCTGGACTCCTTGTATAAGACAGAAATTCTTCTGAGTCCTTCTTTGGTTTTTGTGTTGAAAAATAGAGTGTCGTGGTTCAGCCTGTGTTCTTCACGAGTGAAGATGTTCTCTTGATCCCAGTTTAATTTGTGTGTTCTTCATTAGTGTTGGATTGCATGCATGAGAAAATTTCTTCTTGAAAGATCTTGCAATATCTTCTTCTTGGTCGTTCTCACGATTGGTGTTCTGTTCAGTAAGGTACACTCGCGTTTCTTGAGTTGTATTGTGTCGTGTTGTGTGTTTGTTTTTCTTGGGATCTCATCTCTTTATCCTTCAATGCATGGGTTTGGGCTGATAGGTTTCATGTGTTTCATTCCTTGTACCTCGTACTATTTCTACAAAGAAACATTAATTATGTCTGTGAATTAAAGGCGTCAAATATGACGGTTAAAATTTTAATTAGAAAACAGAAAAAATAGTTAGGAAACAGTGTCACAGTAGTTATGAAAACAGTGTCTCCTTCACGGTCTCTCCTACACGGTGTCTTTTTCACGGTGTCTCCTTCACAGTCTCTCATTCACAGTGTCTCCTTCACGGTATCTCTTTCACGGTGTGTCCTTCACGGTGTCTTGCTTATAGTTTCTGGCTTCTGATGCCTTGATCATTATTTCTAGTTTCACGGTGCCTTAATGATTGTGTCTTGCTAACTATGTCTGTAACATAGGCAAATAGAGTGTCTGTCTTCATGAATTCTGTTCTTAGTATCTTTCTTCGTGGTTTCAGGCTTACTGTGTCACGGTGTCTCATGGTCACGGTGTCTCATTGGTCACTATGTATCTGTCTTGCTCACAATGTCTGACTTACTGTGTCAAGATTCATGATGTCTTGTATGTTGGAAAATAACAATATTCAGATTTAAAGAGTAATATGCATAAAATGAATTAATCTTAACCATTTTAAGGTATGAGATAACTTGAAACATAAATACACATGATTAATAAGATTTGTGAGATTTGTGATCGTTAATAAGATTTTTAATTATTATTTATATTTTTGATCATTAAAACATGATTAATACCTGAGGAGTCCAACAATCTCCCCTGTTTTGATGATCACAAATCATGTACAGTTAAAGGGTAAATTAAATGTAGCTATAGAGAAAATAACATATTGAATAAAAGATAACTATAGCTTCTCAAATTTTCTCCCACCTTTGGGAATATAAAAAAGTAGAAATAATAGAGGGAAAATAGGGAATATGGCATTAATAGTGTTAAGAATATAACAGACTGTAGAAATAAAAAAAACTTTGATATCCCCATAAAAAATCTAGTAGTCACTGGTCTTCTTCAGGGATTGACCTTCACTATTCCTTTATCAGCAGCATAAGAGGAAGCCATAGGTGCATATGCTGATATAGAAGAAGGCATAGAAGTGGAAGATAGAGATGGTAAAGGGGGGCCTTCGAAGACTGATGGAGCCATAGTTGGAGCAGTAGAAGGTCTTGGCTGTTTCTGGTCAGGGATGACTGACATGATCTAACTAAAAGCCTGGCCAAAAGACATGGTTGTGGAAGCTAAGGCAGAAGTTTAAGTAGGTAATCCAGGTCGGAGAGGAGCAGCCACTGGGGCATCAATTGTTGTGCTTTGCACATGAAGATACAGTCTCATAAGCTTAATGAAGTCTTCAATAATCTCTCTTCCATACAGCATAGCCTTTTCAAAATCATCTTTATTTTCCAGGAACCTGTCCAAGAATCTGGTAAATTCTGGGAGCTTCTGAACGTGGTTTTTGATGTCTTGGGTCACAAGAGGTATTCTCAGATTATCAACAAGATATTTAAAGTGATTGTTCATATCATTTTTGGAGAAAATTCGATTGAAATAGAAGTCCACTATATTGGAGATCTCCTGCTGAGCATCATTGGCAATCTTTGATTGAATTTGAACCAAGTCAAGCACTCTATCACTATTCTTAACATCTTCAGATAAAGGATCCATATCAAAGCCACTTAAGGCATTCTGAATCTCATCCTTGACTATAGATCTATGTATAGAAATATCCAAAGAAGGAGTAGAGGTTTTACTAGAGGATGTAGAAGCTTTTACAACTGTGGTTAGATACTTGAGCTGTTTCAAGACCTTTTGAAGACAACTAGTATATTCATCTGTGAGTTTGTTCAGGTTCTCCACAAGATCTCTCATGTGGTGCAACATCTGTCTGTGCCTTTCTCAAATCATTTCATCAATTCATAGCAGGTATGGGTGAATCTGGGAGACAATATCTCGAGACATGTTTTAAATAGAAGGTTCAGGAGAAGCGGGAGAAACTGCAGGAGCTGGCTCTGATCTTGAATGCAGTTCATTCTGTAGGTTTTCCATCATACCTTTCGAGGATGCAACCTCAGTACTATGAAACTTGTTTTTAACCCTTACTTCTTGAATTTCATGAATCATATTGGGTTGAATATGCAAAATATTCTTTTCTAAAATTAGTGAGGCATCTTCCTAACTCAGTTGGGTCACAAGATGAGGTTGAGAGGACCAGAGTTTATCAAATCCAGCTAAGATAGTGTCTCCAAATACATTCAAATCATCTTTAATAACAAAATATTTTTGTTCAGTTAAAGGTGAAGGTACAGGAAGTGGAACAGGTGCATGCTCAGGTAGAGGTTTAGTTTGAGGTTCTGGTTCAGGTTTAGATTTAGGAACAAAGAGTGTGAAAGATTTCAGTTGAAACAAAGAAGAAAGATCAATCCCAATGGCAGTAACCTGTTGGGATTCACTCACATCATAAAAACTAGGGAATTTATACTGAGTGTCCACTGAATATAATTCATTTGGTTGAGATGCTTCATCTGACTCAGCCTCATTAGCCTCAGCTACATGAGTCTCAATATTTTGAGGTTCCTGCCCCTCAACAAGTGCTTCCATTTCAGGACCTTGAGGCTCAGGAACTTGATTTAAATCTACAGGTTCATCTCTAATTTCCTCATCCACCTCTTTCCTAGCCAACATGAAGGCTATATCCATCATGTCTTCAACAGAGGGTATTATCTTAGGAATAGATTGTTCCATAGGAAGGTCTTCCAGATTATCTTTTTTGGATAGCAGGGAGTTCATCTACTACAACCTCTTCCATGACAAGGAGTTGTTCCAGATTTGTTTCTTCCATGACATGCTGCTCCGGTTATGGGAAAAATAATTCTCTTACAGCCTCAGATTGGATTTCCATATTAACATAATCCATATGGATAGGAGGATCTTCTTCAAGAACAATATGAGTAATGATAGGCATTTATTCCTCAACAAGAACTTGTTCCCATTTGAGGTACATCAGCTTCTTCTCTGTGTTGTACTTCAACTGCCTCTCCCTCTTCTTCTTCTTCTTCTGGATACTCAGAAACTTCATCAGGTTCCAAACCAAGATCAATAATGTCCTTTGTCCATTTTGGATAATTTACATGATTGAACTTCTCATAGAGCTTATAATTATCTTCAACCCACTCCTTCTTACAAGGGTCCCAATTTATTTTCATCCTCCTGATGGTAGGTTTAGATAAAATGTATTCATAGTCCATAAGTACTTCTTCATTGGGACCAACTACTCCTTTGGAAACAAGCATAGTTGAAATTAGTCCAGAGTAAAACAGAGATGCGGATTTGGATGTGACCTTGATCAATTCAAAAATATGGTGAATGATGTATTTGCATAGATTGATTTTGGGTCCATTCTTCATAAAATGAATCATAAAAATATCTTGATACTTTAACACAAAAAAGTTACATTTCCTTGGGCTAATCATATTTTGAACAAATTTTAACAACAACCTTATCCCCACACCAAGTTCCGCTGCTATGGCCCTTCTCTGGGTGCCATTTCCAATTAGGGTTGCATTTTCCAGGACAAATAAATCCTTTGTAGGTGGGGAATCTCTCTGATAATCATCGCAGATTCCTTCGTGAGGTATCCTAAGGCATGCATCCCATAACCTCGACGATAAGGAGAAACTTTTCCCATTGACCCAACTCCTCACAATATAGATTTCACCAGCATCATAAGAAAACTGTACATACTGATATAACTGAGCTACCGACCTCAGTTAAATAGGTCTATCCTTCCTTGAGAACCATTCAAGCTAGCCTTGTTCTCTTAAAACATTTAAAATCTGATATATTCTAGACAACAACCACTCAAGTAAAATTTTCTTTTTCAGGTACAACACTATGGTTTACCAGGTTTGGATTCATGTGTCCTTCGAGCACCAGCTTCAGTGCTCTCTTCTTTTTCATCGAGCTGCGCTTCTCAGGTGTGGATGAAGACAGATGCTTCCTCCTTGGCATCCATTGAAGGTTCGAGAAAGATAGAAAGATAAAGGTTTTATGTTTGAGAGGGTTTGAGAGGAGTGAGTAGAAGAGAGTTAGGGTGAAGAATCGAGTGAAACCCTTTTGTTTTATCATTTGGTAATGTCAAACGTCAAAAAATTAAAAACACGGGAAAGTAAAAAGTGGTGAAAAATAATTACCATGATACAGGTTAAATGAAAATAATAAATAATTGTCATGGTGGGACTGTGAATAGTTATTACGGTGCGATGGTAAATGGTCAACACGGTGAGACAATTAGTGTTCAACACGATTAGACATTGAATGGTCAATTCTATCACGGTGAGACAGTAAGTAAACTGTTCTATCACGGTGAGACAGTGAATGACAGACCATTAATGGAAGGTGTTAATGGTGAGACCGTAAATACAAGAGATAGTAATCAAGAAACTATGAACATGAAACAGTAAAGTTAAAACAAATAGTAAAATATTAAACAGTAAGACCTATAAGATATCTATTTTTGGTTGATCATGCGAAGATCATGAATTATGTAATCTATTATCTTAGAATTTAATGGTTTAGTGAATATATTAGCAAGATGATATGCAGTTCTAATTAATTACAATGTGATATCACATTTTTGATACTGATCTCTCAAAAAGTGATGTCTTACATCAATATTTTTTGTCCTAGAATGTGAAATAGGATTTTTTGAAATGTTAAAAGCACTTTTGTTGTCACAATTTATTGGTACCTCTATGAATTGATATCCATAATCTAGTAAAGTTTGTTTCATCCACAAAATTTTTGCATAACAACTGCCAGCAGGTATGTATTCAGCTTCTGCAATAGATAATGCGACCGAGTTTTGTTTCTTACTGCACCATGAAACCAATGACATTCCTAAAAGGTGACATGTTCCAGAGGTTCTCTTTCTATCTAACTTATAGCCACTGATGTCAGTATCAGAATAACTAACTAGTTCATATGATTGTCCTTTAGGATAGAACAATCCTAAATTGGGTGTATGCTTGAGTTATTTGAAAATTCTATTTACATAATTTAAATGAGATTCTTTAGGAATTTCTTGAAAATTAGCACACATACACACACTAAACATAATTTCAGGATGGATAGCAGTTAACTAGAATAAACTTCAATCATTCCTCTATAGTTGGTTTGATTAACAGATTTTCCATCATCATCAAGATCTAACTTACAGGTGGTACTCATGGTAGTGTCACTAATTTCTGTGCTATCCATTCCAAAAAAAATTAGAAGATCTCAAGTATACTTAAATTGAGTCCAAACAATTCCATCATTATTTTGATAGATTTTAAATCCAAGAAAGAATTTTATTTCACCCATTAAACTCATTTCAAATTCTTTTTGCATCATTTTAGAAAAATCAATACATAATTAATTTTTTTAAGATCCAAAAAATAATATCATCTACATATATTTGATCAACTAAAACATCATTAGAAATTAGTTTTATAAAGATGGTAGGATCATTTATTCGTTTTGTAAAAACTTTTCAAATAAGAAAAGTACTTAATCTTTCATACCATGCTCTGGGAGCTTTCCTTAAACCATATAAAGCTTTTGACAGTTTGAAAATATTATTGTGAAATTTAGGGTTTGTAAATCTAGGGGGTTGTTCAACCAAAAACATCGTCAGCTATATACACATTTACAAATGCACTCTTAACATCCATTTGATATAGTTTGAAATTCAAAAGTGTAGAATAAGCAAGTAGAATTATAATGGCTCCAATTCTGGATACTGGAGAAAAGGTCTCCTCATTGTCAATTCCTTCTTCTTGAATATAGCCGTGTGCAACTTATATAGCCTTATTCCTAACTATAATTCGATCTTCATCTACCTTGTTTCTAAACACTCATTTATTTCCTATGACAAAAGTGTCCTTGGGTCTTTCAAAAAAATTCCAAACATTATTTATTTCAAACATATTGAGTTCTTCTTTCATTGAAATTACCCAAAATTCGTCATTGATATTATCATCAATGTTTTTAGGTTCAAGCTATGACTAGAAGGATTTATGTTCAACCTGATTTCTAAGAGAATCTCTAGTTTGTGTTCCTTTCTCTAAGTCTCCTATAACATCATCTACGGGATGGTTTTTAAGATTTATAACCATTCTAGAAAAAGAGGGACTGGTGAATTTAGGTTCATCAATAGATTCAGGTTCATTATTACTTCATTGCACAGAATTTCCAGAATTGGAAGTTTTCACGGATTCATTCACAGAGGTATTTGAGGATTTTTAATTGATGTTCAGATTTGATACATCATCCACCATATTTTCTATAATGGTTCTAGGATCATGAGGATATCTTTCATCAAACATGATATAGACAGATTCATCCACACATTTTGTTCTCTTATTGAATACTCTATAATCTTTGCTTGAAGTTGAATAAACTAGGAAAATTCCTTCATCACTTTTTGGATGAAATTTTTTCAATATTATCCTTAGTGTTGAGAATAAAGACTATGCAGCCAAAAACTCTAAAGTAATTAACTTGAGGCTTCTTATTATTCCAGATTTCATATGCGGTCTTCTTGAGAATTGGTCTTATCAAGACTCTATTGATGATGTAGCTTGTTTTATCTATAGCTTCAACCCAAAGGTAAATAGGAAGGTCATATTCACTAAACAAAGTTCTAGAAATTTATTGCAGGGTTCAATTTCTTCTTTCTACAACACCATTCTACTTAGGTGTTCTAGGGGCAGAGAAATTGTGATTATAACCATTTTGAGAGAAAAAGGATTCAAACTCTTGATTTTCAAACTCATAGCCACGATCACTTCTTAAAGATTTAATTTTAACTCCACTAATAGTTTCTACAGACCTGGCATACTTAGTAAAAGAAGATCCAGCTTCACTTTTGTGATCCATGAAAAAGGTCCAGGTATATCTAGAAAAATCATCTACTCAAACATAGACATATTGATTCCCATTTAAACTAGAAACTCTTGATGGTCCAAACAAATCCACTTGAACCAATTCGATAGGTTGAGAATTGGAGACTTCTTTCTTTGGTTTGAAAGAAATTTTGTGTTGTTTTCCCTTTTGACAAGGATTACAAACTTTTTCATTTAGAAACTCAAGTTTGGGTAAGTCTTTAACTATGTATTTTCTAGTTATCTTTCTAAGGGAGTGAACATTACAGTGTCCTAGTCTCTTATGCTAGATCCAAGATTCATTATGAAATACACTTAAGTATGAAACATTTTTAGAAGTTAAGGAATCTAAATTAACAGAATAAACATTTTCATTACTTGATGCATAAAATACTAATTCATCTTCAGAATTAAATACATTACATGAATCATTTTCAAATTTAACCTAATATACATCATCACATAATTCTGAGATACTAAGAAAATTATATTTTAAGACAGTAACAGACAATACATTAGAAATTAATAGTGAATCAGAGTTACCAATCTGGCCTAAGCCAATGATCTTCCCTTTGGCATTGTCACCAAATGTGACATGCCCTCCATCTACTTTTGCCAGATTTTTTAAGCATGAGTAGACTCCTATCATGTTCTTTGAACACCAACTGTCCAAGTACCACAGATTTGTGTAGGAGCTCTTTAAGTTGCTTTCTTACACCATGATCATGCAAAGATAGTTTTTGGTTACCCATTCTTGTCTAGGTTAAGTAACATTAGTAATAAGTGCTTAAGGAACCCATATTTGTTTCATAGGTTTCCTATAGGAATTATATAAAGTATTTGAAAAATAAACTCTCTTTGGTCCCCAAAACATGAAATTGTAGAGTGTGTATCATGACTTGAGCTAGTTGAGCTATGTCTCGAACTGGGAACAAAATTACATGTCCTAGACTTTGAAACAAAATTTTTTCAACTATGGTTTCTTTTAACATGTTGATAACGAATGATGATATTATATTTAGGAGCAATTTTCTTTCCTAGAATTTGGGTAAGTGTATTTTTACCATTAGTAAAATTTTCTAATTCACTTTTTAATTGCTCATTAGACATTTTTAGTTCATTGTTTTCTTTGATCAGTTGAGAATTTTTCTCATTTTCAGTAGTAAGATCAGACTTAACAGTTACAGTGAGAGCATGTTGTTTCTTAAATGATTTATATTTATCTTTTAATTCATTTCATGTCTCTTCAAGAATGTTGCAATATTCAATAATTTCTTCATTGGAAATATTTTCATAGTCACATTCCTCTTTAGAATAGTATGGGTTATGTATAGAAGAGTTCAATGATACCTCAGATGTGTTTGTCATAAAACAGAGATGGGATTTGTTAGCCTTTTCATCATGTGACGTGTCTGAGTCGCTTGAACTGTCCTCAGAGGCACTCCAGGTTGCCTTCATTGAATTTTTGCAATTCTTGCCTTTTTCCTATTATTTCTTATTATATTTGAGATTTGGAAAGTCAGCCTTTATATGTCCTTTGAGCTGACATTCATAGTATCAATCTCATCAGTTTTGTCACTTCTCATCCAGTCATTTTTCCAATTTCATTTTTGATCATACTTTCCCTTGAAGTTTGGTTTTCTGAAAATGTATTTATTCTTGTAAAATCGTTTGAATCTTCTGGAAAGATGATCCATCTCCTCATCACTGTTTGGTGATGATTGTTCAGTATTGGAACTATCTGTAGAAGCTTCTAGTTTTCCTATGTCTTTGTGCTTCGAGAGGGAGGTCTTGAATGTAACAGATTTCCTCTTTGGTTCATCCTCTTCTTCTTCGTTGACATTCAACTCTTCCTCATACATCATTAGTTTCCCAATGAGTTCCTTTACAGGTATCTTGCTGATGTCGCATGACTCTCTAATTGAGACAGAGGTTCCCCTCCATCTGTCAGGTATACGTATGAGAATTCTCATGATCTGTTCTTTGGCAGTGACTTCTATTCCTAGAGAAATCATTGCATTGACAATCTCATTGAACCTAAGATACATATCAGAAATAGGCTCATATGGTTTCATCTTAAAATTATCATATTTTATTTTATAAGTATTAATTCTCATTTCCTTTACAGTAGATGTGCCTTCATGTGAGACAGACAAGGTATCCCAGATTTCATGGGTAGTTTTACAAGAAGAAATCCAATTAAATTCTTCATCTCCTAAGGAATAGTAAAAATCATTCATAGCTTTGTAATTGTTAATATAAGAAAGTTTGGTAGGTTCATCCCATGTAATTCTATTAGTTAAATGAAGTTTATACTCATCTATATTTGATGACCAGATTTCAAAGCTCAGACTCTCTAGATGCATTTTCATTTTAATTTTCCATTGAGCATAGTTTGTTCCATTAAAAAATGGTGGTCTGTTGGTTGCATAACCTTTAAATCTATTATCCATACTAACATATTACTTTAAAAGATATAGAAACTTATAAGTGATAGAAATTTACAGATATTTAATGTATAACTACAATCACAGTTGAATAAGATTGCACAAAGTCCTAATAAAGCATCCTCTAATACAAAATATTGTTTAGAGTAGTTAACTAAAGAGGGGAGGGGTGAATTGAGTTACTATAAAAATTTCTATTTAAAAGATATTAGTTCTACAAATAATGATTTCCCCAAAAATAGATACAACCCAGTTAATCAAGGTTATACTGTTATAAGTGTTTGACTTTTTAAAAAACTTATTATAAGATTGATTAATTCTCAGTAATCATAATTGGTATTATTAAGATTACTTTTGACATTTTCCTACTAAGCCAAATTAGATATAACTTCTTTCCAAGACTAGCTATCAAATTCAATTTATTGTTTTTCAAGGTTTTGCAGTAAAGAAGTAAAACAGAGTAGAGTAAATTTAAATGTTATAACGGATATAAAACAAGTGGGTCAGTATCAAGCCAAGACCTAATCCACTCCACTTGTTGATCACCTACCACCAAGCAGTTTATATAAATAAACTCTGATCCACACACTGGATCGGGGTTAACAATACTACATGGACTATCCAGGCCAAGCAGGGACCTCTTCTATAGTTTTCGTGGGTAATCAAAGTAATGAAAAGGCCACACATGGTCCTCTTCTATATTTGTAGTGGGTAAACAGGAGTAAAGAATTTGGTATGGGGATTTTGAAATCCTCCAGTTTAGTACAGGAGTCAGTGTGTGTAAAATATACAGAGAACACACACAGCTCAAAAATAAATAAAAAAATCACTAAGAGAGAGTAAATGTTAGTTTATAATGATCTAGTGATTAGCAGTGCAGCTATGGACTCCTTGAATAAGATAGAAATGCTTCTGAGTCCTTCTCTGGTTTTTGTGTAGAAAAATAGAGTGGTGTGGTTCAGCTTGTGTTCTTCACGAGTGAAGATGTTCTCTTGATCCCAGTGTACTTTGTGTGTTCTTCAGTAGAGTTGGATTGCATGCAAGAGATAGTTGCTTCTTGGAAGATCTTGAAATCTCTTCTTCTTGTCGTTCTCACGATTGGTGTTCTATTCAGTATGGTGCACTCGCATTTCTTGAGTTGTCGCGTGTCGTGTTGTGTGTCGGTTCCTCTTGGGCACTCTTCTCTTTATCTTTTATTTCATGGGTTTTGGCTGACAGGTTCCATGTGTTTCGTACCTCGTACCTCGTACTATGTCTATAAAGAAACATTAATTATTTAAGTGCATTAAAGGTTTCAAATACGAACATTTAAAAGTTAAATAGAATAACGACAAAATAGTTAGGAAACAGTGTCACAGTAGTTATGAAAACGGTGTCTCCATCACAGTATCTTCTTCACGGTGTCTCTATCATGGTGTCTCCTTCACGGTATCTCCTTCACGGTGTCTCCTTCATGGTATCTTCTTCATGGTGTCTCCTTCACGGTGTCTCCTTCAGGGTGTCTTGCTTACAGTTTATAGCTTCCAGTGCCTTGCTCATAGTTTCTGGATTCATGGTGCCTTGATGACTGTGTCTTTCTAACTATGTCCAGCATTTAGGTAAATAGAGTGTATGGCTTCACGGTGGTTGTTCTTAGTGTCTTCTGTCATGGTGTCAGGCTTACTGTGTCACAGTGTCTTGGGGTCACAGTGTCTCATTGGTAATGGTGTCTGTGTCTTGCTCACAGTGTCTGACTTACTGTGTCAAGCTTCACGGTGTCTTGTACATGGGAAAATAATTGTATTCAGACTTAAATAGTAATATGCATAAAATTAATTGAGCTTAACCATTATAAGGTATGAGATAACATGAAACATAAATACACATGATTAATAAGATTTGTGAGAATTGTTACTATTAATAAGAATTGTAATTATTATTGAGAATTGTGGTCATTAAAACATGATTAATACATGAGGATTCCAACATGAGTGAAATATATGTTATTTGGGGAGACTATGATTTAGTTAGTATGTCCTAATTTTGGATGACCAAGATGAGGAGTTAACATGGAATATATTTTGGATTGGGATTTACAATGATTTAATACTAGATACAATAAAAAATATAGATATTATAATGAAATCATCTCACCCTGTGAGGGATATGAGTTATTGATTATGAATCATTCATTAGAGATCCCTAGGGTTTCCCCCAGATGTTGTTTTGAGATAGGGTATAATAATCTATATGATTTAAATATGTTTTTAGGTATTCTTATTTGGGTATATGAGAAGGTTTTTTTCATACCAACTTTCTCAAAGGTAGTATATCTATATCTCATATATAAGAGGAACCATAATAAAGATGTAGGATTTGGGTAATTGTATTGTACTATAGGGATTGATAATGGGTCATCATATTGAAGGATGTTCTAATTTGATGGTTCATGATAGGGTGATGATATGTAGAGTGTCAAGGGGGTTGGTTCATATAATCAACACAAAAGTGGATATTCTATAGGGTGTTTCATTCATGGATGGTTTGGTGATGATTGTTTTTAGGGTGGACGAACTCTTTTTTATGTGTGAATTATACTTGGAAATGGGAAATACACATTGGTGTTTTAGAAGAACACAATGGTTAGTAGGTGGTAGGGGATCTTGTTATACATACGGTAATAATGTTTTAATAAAATTTCCACAACATAGTGGGATCCATAGTTCTATAATAAAATAAGGTCATGGTGGGGGACACGGTGCACATGAAAAACTGAAACAATGATACAAGACATAAATTTTGGAATGGAGTAAGATAAGAGTTATTGGATAAGTTTCAATATTGATAAATTCTATTTAACCTACTCCATTTGATCAGGATGCCAGTATATCTACCAATGAAGCGATGGTTTTATATATTCAAGTTCATCATATTAATTTATATATTCATTGTTATTTGATAGGTGGAATATAGATATAGATTATATAAAAGTTTAATGTGATTAATAATCCATTTGGGACATGATATTTGTTTTTTTAGTGGTTTCACGAGCATTCCATGAAGATTGTATATTACAGATTTTTCTTTGATTAGATTATACATGTGATGTGTAGTTTTGAAATGGTATTAATAATGGATTTTATAGTTCGATATCAATCATATATTATATTTTAATTGTCAATTATTATCATTTATATCATCTCAGGGTCATAGTTATATAGACATTTTTGTTTAAGATATGAATGAAATCTATCAGAACCAAACCTTTTGTATCTAGTTGGGTTTATTACAATGTTTTCTACTGTTAATTTGGATGTAGATCGGATTCCTAGAAAAGTCATTCATTATGTAGTTTACTTTTTATATAAATATTTTACAGTGAATATCCTAGGGTAACCACCAAAGTGTGTGTTTTAGTTAACAATTTTGATTTTATAGGTATGAACCCTATATCTATTCAAACTTATCCAATGGATCTAGTAATTTTTTGAGAACAAAATATGTAATTAAAGGAATTATAGGAAAAATGATTTTATAAAATGGGTATTTTAAAGTATGTGTGGATTACTATAAGTTGATCTAGGTGATAGTTAAGAACTAATATCAATTTTTTTATATCAATGAACTATTTGTCATATTCAAATATGATATAGTTTTATATACCATGAAAATTGATATTATGATATAACTAGTTTTGTCTTAGATCTTATAATATATGTTTTATATCATTGAGGTGTATATATTACCTATACAAGTACATTTTGATGATTTTTTTCTTAAGAAATAAAATGATATTTTTTCCGGACAAGATAAACCATGTTTATTAACATTGGAAGGATTATTCTAAATTTTGGATTTTCATGATATTTTTAGATAGTGTTAGTTTGGATATTATTAAACATAAATTTTTTTATATATATATTCATATTATATTATATTTTTGTTTAGATCTAAATGTGTCATATCTAGATTAGGGAGTCTCCCTATTTATGGAATGTCATATCAATTGATGGTATATTAGTAGACCTAGAGATATTTGTGTCCATGTTTTGTTTGGATCAAATCATTAATGTTTTTTAAAATATATTGTTTCTACATATATTTCAATCATATAATTATAGGGGACTTCCCCGAACTAAAAATAATAATCATGGTTTGAACCATGAATTAGATGAAGTCCCAATAGTAATATTATAATGAGAGATCCCTTCAAGAGTGGAAATTGAGGATAATGAATTTATTGATCTTGAACTTATTTAAGTTAGAACAAGAATATACACTATATTTTTTATATATAAAGAGTAAATATTTTATAATTTCTAGTGGATGATTGTTTTGTTGACAATTTTGGCGCATCCCAAGCAAACAACTCACCACATGATCCGGATTTGGTATAAGTGGTGAATTCCTTTTCTTTTTTGGTGTTTATATCTTCAAGGTGATATATTTTTTCATATAATGATCATAAGCTATTGAAATTGTTTTCTTATATTATAGACTAAACGTTGTGATGTTAATAAATGTGGACAACCTTCATCCTTTTGATTATAAGGTAGCATATACCTGGATAAAGGGCATCCACATTACCAATTAATTTTTAAAGAAGTCCTAGACACATGGGGTTTTGTATTAGAGAAATGATTAGTAAATGATTGTAGTTTGAGCTGAGTGTACTATCAACATTTTTGATTATTATGGACAACTGACCCTTTAATCATTGAATATCACCACCTAACTCCTTAAGAGGATAAACAATATTCATTTATGTGTTTTAGACAATATGGAATCAAGGGATAACATATATTGGGAGGATATGCATAAATATCATTATCTTGATATCAAGAATAAGTTTTATGATAAAGGTAATCATTATTTTTATAATATTAGATCATAATAGCATCGTAGATTGTTATACATACAGGTGGGTAGTGAAGTGTAGATTAAAAATATAATAAAAATACCTCCTAAAGTGATATTATTTGACTTATACACTATTCAATGATTATAGTTATGTAATCAGATTCATTATTAATCCAATTATATAAATGTATATTTTTTGTTGTAATTTCACTTATACAAATAAAAAAATATCATAGAAAGAAAAGTAAAAGGTCTAAATTTATATTACCTGCATATTAGAATAATATTATAAAAACAAGTAAAACAATAACCAGTAAAAGAAAGTAAGAATGAACATTTACATTAAATGAATACAATTTTAACTTTAATAGAAAATGTAGTCAATATAGTTGACTAAATTTATCCAAAGTATTATACTCACTATAATGTATGTGTTTCCATACCATGAAATTCCTCGACATGGTGATCGAAATAAAAACTGTCTTACTATCCTCAGAACCCCTCGATATGATTATTGTAATATATCTTCTTATACCTTTCATCTCTTTATCATATGGATATAATTCAACATCATCCAATCCCTAGAATCCATCGATCATAAAAATGATAAGACACGATTACAAGTGAAAATACATTCTAATGGAAAAAACCCAAACAAGGATTCCATTGAACTAAAAATCTCTAAAATATTATAAATAAAATTGAATGATATTTTAAAATTTATAATAAACTTGACATATTGATTAGAAAATGTTATTGGATCACATCACTTAAAATGGATATATATTCATAGGTGAAGCTCCAACAATCAAATTTCTGAGTTAGTGGCAATGGAATCAGACTACTTGCACATAACAACTCACTAGGTTCTGGCATAACTGAAAGTTTGATAACAATTTTTTTACCTCCAATAAAAAAAGAAAACAATTTCTTGTGATATAAACAATTTGTATGAGATTCCAATTTTAATCTTTTTTCAGTCCGACGAAATCACATAACGATTATCAATATGATGAAGAAAATGAGGATTAGTATGTTCTATTGATACCATGGTTTGTCCAATAGTCATTATATTATTCATTATAGAATATGAAACATAATACTAACCATAATTATAAAAAAATAATTTTAATAATTTGAAACAACTTCATTATGATGTTTCATATTGTTTAATGTATTTTTTATATTCATAATTCATTAAAACATGAATATACATTGTAGAAATAATAATTTTCTACAAAAACATAGTAAAATAAATGTGATATAAAAATATTAATAAACATATTTTTGACAGAGTGTATATGATTTCCAAAACTAATGGAATTGAAGTAATAATTAATACATTTGGTAGAACAATTTCCACCTTTTAAAATGTACATACCACATAATGTAAATAAAAAATAGCTTAAAAACATACATCCCTTTGTAAATTTATGAACTATAATGTTATTATTTACAACACAACACCCCCTCAATTTGAAAATCCTTTTTAATATGATAGAAATTATTCGAATAACTCTTCCTTATGTAATACTTATCCCACTAAATAATAATTCTACCTCTATGTAATATATATATACTCCTTTATAAAACATTCACCGCCTTAATAAAATATTCTTCACCTTGTGATTTTCAAAAAGGAACAGGAATGGATCCCATGTTTCTTGAAATGTTAGATGATATATCATACAAAATGAAAAAAATAAACTGACTAATTATCCATGAATAAAATGAAATAATATATGTCCAATCATAAGTAGAAAACATTCAAGAAAAAATATTTGGACTATATTAAAATTACATTCATCTATAATTCAAATTTTTCATAAAAATACATTATGATATTTAAAATTAAAATTATTTTTTATTTCCACATCAGATTCTTGCTGAAGTAATCATCTTTTTGAACTCTACCAATCCATTTCCAGCTTTGCAACATTTTCTTCTAAAGAAACCTACTTCCAAACATCATCCATGTGTATTTTAATCTCGTCAGAACCATTTTTGTATACCTATTTCATAAATAAAATTTAATCATTATAAGAACATATAGGGTTAGTCTATAGTTCCAAATAAAAAAATTCTAATTAATGATTTTAACATCCTCTATCCGATCAACAGTAGAATATCTGAATTATTCTATAAACTATTCTATATCTGACATATCTAATGATAAATTTTTGAAGGATTCTGTAGTTTCTAGAAAAATATGATTTATTTCAAGGAAATGATCAGCATCATCCCAAATATCATTATATATTTTATTTTCCCATTTTATCATCTGTTCATACAAAGAAAATAATGTTTTGAACTATTCTAGAAAAAAAATCAAACCAGTCACCATTCTTATCTATGTTTCAGTAAAAAATTATATGATTAAGATTTCTCGTTCAGAGAATCCAAAAGTAACTGATATATTGATTCAATATTTTTAAAAAAGGTATCTTTCCAGTCAATAATTTCATGCCTAGGAAAATATAATAAATACCCTTTGGATTAATATTTTTTTATTATACTAAATGATCAGTCTCAATATGGGGACGTTTTGGTATAGTTGTTTCGATATAAAAATTTGTCCATTTATTTTCAGGTTTTTCTAAGACATTATTAACATTTTTAACATTAAAAATTTTGACATGCTTATCAGTTTCATCATTTTTAGAAAACATTCTCAAAGAATTTTGACATTTTTTATCATCAGTTGAGGATAAAAAATCTTTTTTTCTAATTATGTTCATTATTCCTGATGACTTTATCATTTTTTAACCATGCTATATTGAGATGGTAAATTTAATGAAAGTGAATTTGATTATTCTGATTCATTATATTTTGATTAATTATCCGAATGGGTTTCTTCATTATCAGTCTCTACTTTTTTATATTCCTCCTATTATTTTTCTTACCCATTTAATTGCATTTCATTATCGGTAAATTTTTTATTCTTATTATTTACTTATTATTCCACTTTTTTTCATGATATTTACAAAATAAATTAATTTTGTTCTCAAAATTATCCATCCTCTGAATTTAGAAACTAATTATTTGTCAGGTAAAGTAGGTACTAGTCATTAAAAAATGAAATTTATTCTTCCCTTATATACGAATGATGTGATATCATTAGGAAGAACAAAAGAATATTAGAAATCTATTATTGCTTCTAGAATGACTTGATTGGTGTGAGATATCAATAAGAGAGTATTTTTGGATTCTTTGTACACATATTTCGAAAAAATATCAATAATTTTATATTCTTGTTACATTATTCTTTACTTATTTCTCTATTCTTAATTATCTTAATAGTCTTCTTTCAAAACATTTATATCCTTTTCTTCTTTAGGGTCACTATAGAACTTTGGATCCCATGGATTCCTTTGAGATTTATGTAGTATCAAATTATTATACTCATCATCGGTCATTGTATTCCCATGCATCTTATTGGTAGGAGGAGATGTTTTAGTTCTATCTTCTTCTTCATTTCATCATTATGATTCATTGTGGGTTTAGATTCAAAGACATCTCCATTATAATTTTCCCCAAACATAATTTCCTTAGAATAAAAAATATTTCGTAAACATAATTTGATCATTGATAAGGAAATATTTCATTTCATTCACTGGGTATGATATTTTTCCCACCATTAAAATTACCAAACACTTCACTATCATCATAGTGACAGTAACATGAAACATTGTAAAATTTGACTTTATTAAATATATTTTGATATTATATATCAAAATTAAGATAAATTTCTCGGAATCAGTAAACCTAATTTTGATAAGATATTTTTGAACAAAAACATCTGAATCCTTCAATGTATAGACGTCACATTTCATAGTGATAAGATATCCTTCTATCCATAATGTAATTACCTAGATTTCCACTATTAGATAAGAATATTTTATAACATTCACATAAAACAAAAATAACAAATATTAAGAATTATTTTTCTAAAAAGATACATGTTTGTTGGGTGACTTGAGAGATGGTACACAAGCAACTCCATTTGATGGAACACCAACTCAACCCTTACTTATTTAAATGGTAGCTTTTATAGTCTTGATCCAATATTCTTAATATATGGCCTCATCAGTATTCTTATATTCAAATTTAGTTAAGAATAATATATATTAATTTTAATTTATTAAGTAAAATATAGTATTTACTAGTTGATCTACAACACAAATGATACATTAATTAGGATGATTCCCAATAAACAACTAACTTCATGGGTGTTAAAAGGTCAATTCTTCAACAATAGGTAGAAAATGATTATAAGAAAGAACTTCAGGAACAGATTTTGAAATTATTTTATTATGAGAATAAATTTAGAACGATGGTTGAAAATAACATTAAAAATAATAGATAAGATGTTGGTTGAGGTGGTATTAAAATAAAGATATTAGTTTAATCAAATATATCATCTATAGTTTCCTAAATAGTAAGAGAAATTTTATTTAAAACTCAATATACCTTTGTAGTAGTAGATTAATGTAAAAAATTTCCATATTTGTTTTTGGGGTCTAACTTATGTATATTATCATTAGAATTTGGAATGAATACTTCGCAACCCAATATTTTGATGTTGGAATGTTTTTATTCATATCCACAATTCATAATAAGTTTTATTATGAAAAGGACAAATTAAAAATCAATGTATTTTAGAGAAGTATGTATAAACCACATCATCCAAAAAATATTTAGCTACCGATTATTCACCCAACATGGTCTATGTCATTTCTTGAAAAATTACATATCTTAATTCAACTAAACCATTTTGTAGTGGGGGTTATAGGGGAATAAATGTTATGTTTGATACATTTCATAATATAAAATGATCCAAAATCATAATATTAAAATTCTCCACCATTATCAACACGACCAATTATCAAGGATAGATTTTTTCTCTTTTTTAACTATGGATACAACATTTTTAGAATAACTAAGGCCCTCAGATTACTTTTTTATAGAATAGAAGCAAGTATATCTAGTGAAATAATCAAATAAAATATATCAAAAGTTTTTTATGACAATAATAATGTTTTTATAGAACCTTATAAGTCCTTGAGAACTAATTATAACGAATAAGATGTTTAGACCTCACTAATAGATTTAAAATAAGATTTATATTTCATACCTCATTAACAATGCTCGTAGAATATTGAAGTAACATACCAATGTTCTGGTATATCCTTAATTATTCCATTATTAGTTATCATAAGAAATTTTATAAGGATACAATGTCAAGACATTCTATTCTATAACCATGATTGATCTTTTATTTATCAACGAGATGGAACATCTTGGATCATAAGGTATCATATGTTATGAGTTTAAACATTTTAATTATAATTAGGAAAAAAGAAGAAATTCATTCTTGGAATAATGTACATTACATCTATCATTCATATTGTTCGAAAAGTCACATTCATTACATTATTGAAATTATTAGTATAAAATTTTGATATTTTCCAGAACCAAATTAGTCAATTATAATAAGTGATTTTCTAAGATTAACAGTGATACAAATTCTAAAAATCCCTACAGGAGCATTATCTCCAAAAGATAATTTTCTAGATTTGATCATCATTATATTATTGAACAAGTCTTTGATTCCTGCCATGTTCCTAGAATAACAACTTTCCATGTTGTAACTATTTTTGTGATGGTACATTCTATATTTTCCGAAAATAATGAAGAATATTTTTTTCCATAACTAAAACCTTATTGGAATTAGTATTATCTGAAAATGGTATTTAAGTTAACCACATTTTTTTCTAAATGTATTTTTTTAACAACCAAGATATTTTACATTATTTAATGAATATTTATTATTATATTTATAAACACATTAACACATAGTAAAAAAATATGATTACATTTAGGTACAATTTAATTATTAAAAAAAATATATTTTTATATGTATAACCTATTCTAGTATAATCACTATAAATAAAAACATGTTTATAGATTTTATCAATGATTTTCATACCATTTGGAATCATTGATAATATATTATTCATTCTAGAAATTTTTAATATTTTTTTATAAATAGATTTTTAGCCTCATTAGTAATAGTATTGGAACTATGTTTATTTAAATCAGTTTCTTAACTATATTTCTCAAAAAAATGATTTTCAAAATATATTGAAATAGATTAATTTTCAAAACCAGTTTTATCATGGTCATTAGAATAACATGATATTTCAATTGATTAAATAGTTACATCTGAATCTTCCTCCACACGTTAAGGTTTTTCATTTTAATGATTATGAAAAATCATATAGTTTTTATTCTAATAGTTTTTCAAATCTTCAAACAAAATCATAGATAGGTAAATTATTTTCATAGTTTGAGTAATATTCATCATAAGAAGATGTATAATTTTTTTCATTAAGATTATTTAAATTTTATGATAAATTATTTTTGGATTCTTTAATCAATACCTTATCCATTACACAATGATTTACTATGGATACTTTGGAAAAAAGTCTAATGATACAATGTCTGGAATATTCGTTATTGGAATATGTTTTAGAAGATTATATGTTACTAGATCTCCATGTGTGAGAAGCATTCATAAATTTCTTTCCTTTTACCTTATTAAAAGTTTGTAATTTCTATTTTAATTACATTCCTTATTGTATTTCATTTTAATCTTTAGAAAATCAGTTCAAAAAATGTTAAGCATTCTAATATCCCTAAAAAGTGACCTCAGAATCGTTATTGTCACCTTTATCCTTACGATTCTATTTAATATGTTTTTAAAGTCGTTCATTCTAATGTTCATTTTCATCCTTATGAAAAATTTAAAAAAATCTTTCTCATATTGTTGTGATGTAATAGAATCCGAAGGAACGTCAAATTTTAATTTCATGAGGATTTCACTAAATTACTAGGTGATTTTACACTAGTATATATATTTGTATTTGTAGTAAAAGAAACACCTCCATTTCTATTTTTCTCATTCTTAGCATCTCTTTTAATAATTCCCTATAACTATATAAGAGTACCAATCATATCACTATGAATAATATTATTAATCTTTGTTGTATTATCCACAACTGTGCTTTTTTATTCCTAATCAATAGGAACTATGTGTATAATATTTTCAACCAAAATCAATCATAAATACCATTTTCCCCAAGAGACATTATATTATTTATAATAGTCAAAATCTATTTTGTGAATCATTGAAATTTACTCTCAATGTGTAAATATCATTGGCATGTTAATCATCTATAAGCATATCTCTTCATGGTGCCATAAATTTTTACATACCAAAATATGATTCACTAAAATTACTCAAATATTATTAGTAGTGTCAAAATTTTATATATGAATATAGATATTACTTTTCATAAAACATTATAAATCATTTTTAAATTATTATTTCAACTAATAGTATAATTTATAATCATTAATAAAAGAAGAAACTTATTTTTCATTCATCTTTTTTTTGGTCAGTTTTGATTAAGATGTTATCAACTCCCGTGATGATAACAAAATTTTTTATTATATCTATACAACATTAATTTTCATTCAAATAAACTATTGGTGGTAAAATAGGATTAATAATATCATGAGATCCAACATTCATACAAATAATCTTAAAAAAATAGAAACTCTTTTCTACATATAAATTTTAGTGCAACAATGAATATATATAGAATTATTATATCAAAAAATTAAATAACATGTAGTACTTATAGAATCTAAATACCCAAAATGCATTTAAGTAGTAGAAACCATATTTGATAAAAATTATTGGATCATATGATTAGGTTTTAGAGATATAATTACAAGAGGGAGGGGTGAATTATAGATTAAAATGTTTAAAATAAACAAAACACAATAACTATAACCAAAATATTATCAGACTTATACTTCACCAGATGATTTTGAGTAAGATAATAAGAAGCGTATCTAATTTTATTGTATCAATGATTTTTTTATCATAACCATAGTTACCCTAATGAATCAAATAGAATTGAAAGATAGCTACGAAGACTACCTTTATATTACATTCATAAAAGAATAGTCTTGTAAAAACAATTAAAAAATTATCTCTAAATGTACGAATGTATTACAATATATATTAAATGGATACAACCTTATAAAATTAAAGGTTTTAAATATCCTTGACTAAAGGTATACATATTTTTATACATACTAATAACATTTTCATTCCTGATAATGAAATCTCTTAATACGATGATCAGAATAAGCATGGTCTTACTATCCCTAGAATCACTCGACATGATGATCAAAATCTATCACTTTGTTCATTAATGTCACACCCTGACCACAGGTATCATTATTTTTACATGTTTCTTGATCTCGGTTTGAAATTTTTTCAATGGTTAATTGTGTTGACGGGTTTCACGCCGGTGCGTAGTCACCGCATCGTTAGCGGTAACCGTGCGTTCGGCCCGGGTGACCGTGTGTTCACCCGAATTTAAAAATATTAAAATGTTTATGTTTACATTAATATAATTATTAGTATTATATTGTTATAAATATTATTATTATTTTTATTATTATGATCATTAAAGTATTATTATTATTATTATTAATATTTGATTTTATTTATTTAATTATTGTATCATATTATTATTATTATTATTATTAAAAATGCATATATATAGATATTTTTTTAGAAACCCTAATTCCCCCTCTACTGTGCGGCACCCCCACCCTCTCTCCCCCCTCTCCTCTCTTTATTCTCCCCTACCCTTTGCACGAGCCCCTCCTGCACGCTCCCTCCTGCTCCGCTCCGGCGTTCGGCATCCCGGCCCCGACTTCCCGTCGTCGCACCGTCTCACTGCCCCCACGTGACCCTCATTCCGGGCTGGTGTCCTCCCACACCCCCGCTCTGCCCGACACCCTGCTCTCCCCCTCACTTCGGTACCCTAGACTTGCGCGACCACCAGCGCCCGTGGCTCGCCGCGCCGACCCCGCACTCGACCACCCCTCCTACTCTGCTCCGATGTCCGGAAGCGACCTCCCGTCCGATGGACCCTTATCCAACGACTCCCCCGTCCCCCCTCGCCCTAGGCGGCGCCGCCCGCGTGACCCCCCCGACCTTCGGTGCTCCTCCGCTCGCGTGGCCCCCTGTCCCGACCTCACTCCCGCAACCGGCGCCCCGACTACTGCTCCACCATAGACGCACCACCGTCCTACCTCCAGCATCCCCTCTACCGGCCTCCCGACCTCCAGCACTCCCACTCCCAGTCCCGCTTTTCCCTCCTGCGCCCGCCTTGCCACTGATGACTTCTCCGCGCGATCCCCGGCCTCCGCCCCACACCCCGTCGCTCCGGCCACCATCCTGGCGGTGTTCCCCAGCCCAACCGGCGCCCATGATCCACTTCGACACCGCCCTGCTGGTTTCCCCTACGATGTTCTGGTACCCCTGCCCCACTCCGGTGACCTCTGGCTGAGCTTTGGCGGCATGCCTCCGGCCCTCCCCCTTTGGACCCCCGTTCAGGCTTCCCGGTGTTTTCTGCGGTCCAACCATCCAACTCCAGTACCATTCGTCGGCCAGTGGCGCACGTGACGGTCACTGTGCGACCCCTGTCGGTCTCCGTGCTTGATCACGTCACCCCTCCTAGTTGGTGCGCGACCCCGTTGGTCAAGCGCGTCTCTACGCCGAGGTAAATTTTTGGGAGGTGAATATGTTTGAGTATATTTTATTCCAGTGATTGGCTGTTTTGATTATTTTAATATCTGTTGCAGTGTGTTGGTAGAATAATTCCGCAACGCAGCGGTTTTTGGCTTGCGCGTGCGTACGCTCCTACGCGAGGTGTGTTGCATCATCGGGTTCAGTTTGCGAATCGAGGTGAGGTTTGTTTTGTTCTTACTTAAATTATTTTATATCAAAATTTATATATATATATATGTATATATATATATATACTTTGTATTTTTTCATTCTCATTCTTTTGAACTATTTTGAATTGGTGTTTACGTGTTTTAGTCATTCTACTTTTGTTGCAGCGTGTCACGAGGTATTTTCGTGTTATTGAATTTTCCCTCTTTCATTTTCAAGTGCGCAAGTGTGAGGCGTGTCGTGTCATCGCATACTAGCTGCAAGTCAAGGTTGGTTTCCCACTGCACTCGCCTTTAAATATATAAATTTATTGTAATCCTTTTCATTTCATTATTTTTTAGTAAATTTAATGTAGTACTAGAAAATTATTACTAGAATGACGACTTACTGAATTTGAAAACTGTTTACTTCTTGCATCGCATTGAAAATATCTTTCTTGGATACATTTGTGTGGTTTTCTTGTGATATTTTCATACGGGTACTTTATGAAATGTGCAAGTCATACTTAACTGTGTTTTGAGATGGTTTTTGGTGTGTATAAAATGATGGGTGTATCATTTATGGAATATGGTGTCTTCTTGAAAACTTGGATATAGGAAATGTTGTTTGGCCTTTAAACTGTATTTTGGAATTTTTCAGTGGTGGTTTGGTTTTCCTTAAATGGGTTTCTAAGTATGTTTTTCTGGTTTTCAACATGATGGCGTGTGTCATATCTTTTGGAAACGCTTTGATATTAAATGGTTAAAATGTAAATGATGTGGCGGCCCGGTTGGCACTTTATTGATTGTGAACTGGATATATATATATATATACGTACTTATGGGGCATCTCCACAGGGGGACTTCCCTTTGAAGATTGTCATGTAGCAGTGTCTGTATAAGGGGTTGGAAAGTGTCGTGAGGTGAGTCACGCGTGTGAGGGCCTCCCACATACACAGTATTATTAAAACCAATGTGGGTTCTTGGGCGTCTTTTAGAGAATCGAGTGATAGTTGCTGGCTAACCCCGATTAGACGGGTTAGTCCCCCCATGGTAGGTAGGCCTTGTGGGGCATGCCACGGGTTGGCTGTTAGGGCGGCCAGTTGGTTATTGAATGTGGAGTACCATGCCGGTAGGTAGTCTGAACCCGAGTACATCTAGGGGTTTTCTAGGGATGTTTAGGACCACCCATGGTTACTTGATTTTCCCTACTTTTTTACTTTTAGTTGTTCATTACATCTTATACTAGTTACATTGTGAAAATGGCTTTCAAATGAAAATGTGTTATTCTCTTTGTGAAAAATTTGAAAATGTAACATTTCTTTCTCTTTTAGAATGAAATCAGCACAAATGAAAAGAAATTCACCTTTTGAAAAAGAATAAGGGCAATGTCTCGTGTTTTGATTTTCAAGTGAAAAATTGTGAAATATTACTTTAGTACATTGTAGTTCAATCCTAGAATTTGTAGATTCTTTTTTCTACTGGGAGCGCTTTGGGTTTTGTTGTTGGGCTCGCCTACTGAGTACCTTTTTGTGCTCACGCCTATCTTTTACCATTTCAGTTACAGGTTCCATGTGTTCAAGTTTTCCTGGTTTGAGTCGCTCAGTGATGGAGCGACGCTAGTGTTTAGTTGGGTGGTGACCGCGAGGTCACGTGGAGGTATGGTTATTGTGTAGTTTTGTTTTGGTTGTTAGTGTTGTCTGTTTTTATCTTACAGTTCCTGGTTTGTTAGGGCTAAATCGTTCCCAACGTTTAAAACTTGATGCCCGATAATAGTTTCCATCCCGGGGGGATCGGGAACGCCCCTCGAGAATTGCCGCGACCGGCTCGGGTGACCGGTTTAGGGTCAACCCGGGGTTGGTTCATGACAATTAATCACTCTATATGATCGATCACATTCAACATCTTCATATTCTCATATGTTCCCAATTGTAAAAATGATCATATGCGATTAAAATGTAAAACATTTCAAACGGGAAAATCCCAAACAAGGATTCCTTATAACTAAAACTCTATAATGAATTACAAATAATTTGGAATAAAATCTAATTGAGGATAAATATACAGGTAGATTGTGTTTTGTATGTGATTATATCCACACTCTTAATATGACTGGCTATTTATAAGTGGATCTCCAATAGACGTAGTTTCGAGTAAGCCTCAATAGCCTCATAAAACAATCCCTTGAATGATCATAATGTTATGGAATTACTCAATGTCTGATGTAATTAGTTTATCCCCATTATAATGCTAAAAGTATTTATTATGATAAAAAAAATATTATGTTCTTCTGATTGTAAACATATTTCAGTTAGATGGATTTTCTTATAGATTACGAATATAGTGAATTGAATGAATAATAGTCCAATCTATCTATACATAGGTTAGTCTTATGATCATTACATTTTCAGTCATGTAGAAAAAACAAAAGTCAAACCACTAGTATAAATGAAATTCAATTCCTTAAAATTATAAACCATCAGTATAATGTATTCAATTGTGTAACGTAATGTATATATTCATATTACATTAAAAAAATTAGGTGTGTTGTTGAATGTAATGTTTTAAAAAAAATACTAAATAAATTTGGAAAAAATGATTTTAACCATACTTTTATGAGAGTGATTGTTAGTTAAAAAACCAATTGACTCGAAAAGTAATAATAAATACTTTGAATCAACACAAATAAGAATGAATGAAAAAATGAAAAGGTATTAATATTTCATAGGACATGTTGTTCACATGGGACTGAACAAGATATTACCCCAATATTCATATATAGTACTAGTTTCCCATGATGAAGAATTAAAATGAATGTTTTATCACATGGTGATCCATATTCATGTAAGATTTTTTAGAATAATCGTATTACTACACTCCTATAGTAATTACTCATTTCTGAGAAAAAGTGGGATAATGGGACTCTGGATTCTATGATGGAATTGTTAAGGAATCATGCATGTTGTGTGGTTATTTTGGTTTTCGGAGACATATTGACTAAAATTTCCAAATTTACAATTTTATTAGGGAATTTTTTGATTTATGAGTATGGAATGATGGATGTACGGTAGAAAAAAAATTCTTTATAGGGTGCCCAAGCGTATATTATATTACATGGATACTAATTTCCCATTTTTTGTTTATCAAGGGATATAGAGTTCACTTGAAATGAAGGAGGATCTGATTATTTATTATCATCCATAGATAAATTGGTGTTATTTAAATACCATAAATATATTATAGAGACTAATGTGGGTGTGTGTTCCATATTTTATGGTATTTTGGGATATCCATATAGTATTTTCTGATTTTTCATATACCAATAGCTATTGTGCATTATTTTCTATGGATTAGATTTATGGATTTATAGTAAGGAATATGAACCTCTACTATGTTGGATGGAATATTAATAGTAACGAATGATTGGATTGAGTATCCTGAAATAGAAATAAGATAATATCAAATTATTGTGAATTTTTTAAGGGCCTCCTAAATATAGTAGATTTAATATGAAAACTCAAAATTTTACCCTTCAGAATCTTCCTTTGGTGACTATGTATTCTAAAAAGTGATTCATTGACATACACATCATCATATTTAGAGATTTTATATGTTTACACATATATACATGTTTCTCTTTGAGATCATGGAGATAATTTTTACAATAGATACAAATTATACATACGATAACATTTCAGTTAAATGCATGATGTGTTTCACGTATCACGTGTTTGGTTATATATTAATATCCCTTCTAATGTAATATGCACTAATAAACTAATGCAATAGGATGGTGCATCATTTAAAGAGCATCCAATTCATATGGTATGTGACACCCATGATTTTATGAAATATATATTTTTAAAACAAAATTAAATTCATCGATATTTTCTATTAAAAAAAATAAGGTTCAAATGAAATTTGATATAGTATTACTTAATATCACATAGTTATTGAATTGGAAAGTGTTGGGACCACGTTGATAATACGATGATCAGACTCATCATTTTAATTTGGAAGATATCTATGGTGATAGTTTTTTCATTTATTTAAATTGAGAAAATAAATCACTTTGGTTTGTCGAAGATAGAAATTATACTCAAAATCGTAGTTAGGAGATCAGATGTAAATTCCTTAAGAAAGTAAAACAGTTTTTGAAGATGTTTTTTAGAAGAAAGGGCCCAAAACAAAAACCTTCTATATGATAAATGATGTTTTAATCATAATGGGGAAGATAATTACTGTGTAAATGGATCTGTAATAAATATTAGGATACTTTAATGATCGTGGAGTTATCATAAATCAAAATCTATATAAAATTTTTCATGAAATCCTTATGAATGATATAGAAACTACAAAGGAGTCTAATGTAATGGAAGTGTATTTTGAAGGGAACAACTCGATGAAAGGATAGAAAGCTACATTACCTTCCAATTCCGTTTAGAAGATTCCATGATGATCATAAATGATCGCAAAGTCCCAAGGATTTCATGATACAGTTTTACATTTTTAGATGATGAAATATGGGATTTCAAGTCTCAGTTCAGCATTGTTAATACAAAAAGAAGCCGAACTGTTTAAATGAATAGTAGTTTTGTTTGGATTCTGGGAATGTAAATATGATGATATCCATTCAGTCTAATAATCTGAGAGATATAGATATTTGAATAAAGAATATATTGAATCCTGGAATCCTATGTATCATAATCTTATAAAAGAAGAAGTTAATGTGAACAATGGTCAATCAGACACAATGTTCCAATAATAATCAAATTAATTGTAAAACCAATTATAAGATTCATTGATGATTGAAAAAGTAAGCTGAATGATGAATACTTTTATGAAATTATTTTGGAAAAATTAGAAAAATGATTGTTTTGGGATAAATGCATTTATGAAAGACAGATACTGATCAACCCAGTGATGATCAATAATACAGTCCACTATTTTCATCATGATTAGTTGTTTGTCTGTTGGGTAAATTAATAAAGGAATAAATATGATATGTTCTTATCAATTAGTTCAAGATTCATGAAAATGGAACTAACACCAATTACCAGACTGAAGCAAAAATTGATACATTAGACAGAAAATAATAATAATAAGGGAATTAGATGCAGAATCAATAGTCTGAGGAAAATAATAATGGGAGAAATGGTTAATGATGTTACAAAAGAGTTAATAGTCGGATCATGACATTTGAAGACTTTAGAGAACACTTTTTTTAACAAATTAATGAGGTTGATGCTGAATTATAGATGTGGAGTTCATATATCATTAGAAGTGGTGACTATGTTTAATGACAAATAAATATATAAATGTTCAAAAATGTATCAACATTTAGTATCCAAGAATGGTTTCAATTTTTTATATTTAATAGTTCTTACAAAGAATCATGATGATCAATTTTTTTAGTTTTTTTTGAGAATCTTAATGAGATGACATCTAGTTTTCGTATGTTACATTTGTTGAGGAGAGACATTATGATAAATATGTGGTCAAACATTTATTTCCATTATATTGAGAAAATCATAGTGACATTCCAAATCATACTGAAAAATGATTAAAATATATAAAGCATGTTGATGTTGTGAGAATATTTGAGAAGTATCGAGATTAATAAAGAAGAGTTGAGAAGCACATAATAATTAAGATATATCCGAAATTCATGGGGAATTGATTTTTTGAGAATTTTATTTAAATCGTTAATAATTTTATTGTCCAACCTAAACCACATTTAGAAAACCAATTAACAGTGGGATTTACATTTAAAATTCTTAGATAATTAATATCGATGGGTTAAGAGAGTTGGCAAAGCTGTTAATGTATATAGGGAGAAATAGTTTTCTGATTGAGTATTTTTTAGGAAATTTTCCATATAGAAGAAGAACACACGGGAATACATTATCCTATATTTCTATGAATGGACATGGAAATCAGACAATGAAATAAGACTAAGGATTCCAAAAAGAGACAGAAACAACTAAGAATTATTTTAGTGGTATTCTAGAATAGTTATATTTTCTGAGTAAAAAATTGGAATGTGGTATCACACTAGATAATTGGATATAGAATCATTACAAAGTCCATATAATTTCTCACATTTTTATGAGTAATAGTAATAGTAATTATTTTGAAGATAGTATTTTTTAATGTCAATAAGGCTGAACAATAACTTTTTTCAAAGCATATATGGAATGATTCCTCATATGTATCACAAAATATTATTACATAATTCAATTCTACATGAGGAACACGAAATGTTTAATTGATCATACTGCTAAAGTATTTTACGGGAAAATACTTTTTTTATTCACAGAAAATGACTATTTTCTAGTGGATGGAGGGGTATTAGACTACTTCCAAACCATACCAAGGGCATAGTTACTCTTTTTGATCATTGAACCTTTTAATTTAATATCATCCAATGGATGTGTGAAATTTTTAATGATGTTATAATTATTTAACTGGAGTAAAAATGTTTTTTTCAGTAGAAATGAATAATAAATGAAAAATGTGTCGCATATTCACCCTCACCCTCATAGTGATACATTGATCTTCACTGGGAAATCACAACTGGTATCAAAGATAATGACCCTTTGTTTTATTTTTTCTGAACATTTTCATGGAACATTTTAATAAGGATCTAAATTGTGTGAAAAGAATAGGGATTCCATTATTAAATGATAAGAAATACCATATCTAAAAATACATAATGTTTTCATAAATTACAAATATTGTTTATGATGTACATGAAGATGCAATAGATGTATTTCATTAAATTAATGAAAACATTCTTCTTAAATCTATTCCAAATATGAGTCTCAATAATGATGAATGAGATAATAATAATTTACTATCATAAAAGTCTGAATGCGATTTTCTAACTTCATAAGGTGTTTCCACTTCTAGTGGTATCTGGGATATGGTGTAGAACATTTACGAACAAAGTAAAAAAGTAAAGAAGGAATTGTTACAAAAATGGAGATAAATATGTGAAGATATCAAAATATGTGAGTATGAATCTGTTGGTGACTTATTTAATAGGGTTCATAACATTTTTATCCCTATTATAAGTGTTTGGTAAATGTTGGATGATTATATAGATGTTGAAAATACCTTTAGAATTCATTCTGATAAGTTTGAGCCCAATGTGTATTCATTGGATGGTATATATCAATAAACCTTATCTCGAAATGATTTACATAGTCCTATCATAACATATGAAGTGAGACGGGATAAATATATGATGGGAAAAACTAAATTTTATAGAGAAAATTCTTCCACCAATACCATGAAGGAAACACTTAAGAGGATAATTTAAGAAGATAATATAGAATCTAATTCTAAATATAAGTTATGTAAAAATAATTATGAATTATTATTATTTTTTGTAAAATTTTTAAATAAGTAGTGTTAAATATAATTATAAACAAGAGTTGAATTTTATTTAATGTGGATTTTTTGGGAACATTGAGGCTATTCATCCTCTAAGAAATAATGAAGACCATAGTAATGAAGATGATTGAATTCCAAGAATATCATGGATGAAACATGGTGAGAAGGCTAAATCTTATTCTAAATGAAAAAATATACAATTATAAAAATATAAAAAGGGATTTTTTTGTAAATATAACGAAGATAAAGATGTAGCTGTGGAATGTGAAATATATTTTATGAATTGTATAAAAATTAATTTTATTGAAATAGTTGATAGTGAATATTTTTTAATCAGTGGTTCTAAATTAATAGAAAAATCTATTATAATTTCATCTAAAATAATAATTGATGAAATTTATGAGAAATATTGGACGTCATGAAAAAAAAACAGAAAATTGAAAAATGAAAAATTTTCAATATACAATCAATACTGTTTTCCTAATGCAAATATTAAGTTGTATGAATATATTGATGAATTGAATAAATATTTTAGAAACTAATCAATTATTATTAATCTCAGGAAGTAATTTTGATGTAATGATATGTAGTGTTGGTACTTTTCTGAAAAAATTCATCTAATATAGGGAAGAGGGTTACAAGATTTAGAGATTCTATCTCTAAATTTTCTTAACTAATTGTATTAGGTAAAATAGAGAAGTATCAATATTTACCTTCAATGTGTGATAAGAAAATTGAATTTATTTATATTAAAAAGAATGGTGGGAATGTTATATATGTGGAAAAAACCAAAAAATCTGAGATGTATAAATTTTCTAAAAATCATGAGTGATATTTTTTCAATTACATTTGGTTTTAATGAGTCTGAAAAGAATGTTGTGATAAAAAAAAGATTTCAATTAATTTTTAAAATTTTTGTGGTGAAAAATGTTATGATAATTAGGCTGCTAAAAAAATTCTCACAACTCCAGAATAATTTATTGTAATATAGGAATGTAATCATTTTCGGGATATTGTTGTTATTGAGGTGGATATGGACTTATGGTAAATATTTTTCAGTTTAATAAACATTAATACTATGATTCTACAAATTGCAGATGGAATTGTTTTGGAGTGAGTAAATAATCTCAAATTAAGATATCAGAGAAGCTTGTTTTGGGGAAACATGAGATTGTTAATGTGAAAGTAGAAAAAATGAATCAAAATTTAAAAACTATTTTTGAAAGAGTTGAGAAATATATACATAATTCAAAATGATATTTTTTTGTTATATGCATTATAATGTTTTTTAATCAATTTTCATTTTCTAAATGTGAAGAAAGATTACTGGGAGGGAAAATATCATATTATAGAAACTGCTCTGAAATCATAAAAAGTATAATGAACTTGAATAATGGTAAGTGGGTGTTGTTATCATATGATAGGATACATAAAGTTGTTGAAAATTTGAAATACATAAAATAATGAATAATGAAATTTGGAAATGGCGATTCTCTAGTAATCAGAGGTGTTAGATGAGCAATATTTGGGGAAGAAAGGCTAAAATAAAAGATATATTTATTTCATTATGAGATAAAAACAACATCCTATGTGTTTCACAACTACATGATGGTGGAAATAATTTTTATTTTAGAAAATAAATTTCATGTGAAATGATATGAAGATGGAAATGTAGTTTAAAGAGTAAAATGTAAAATGGGAAACTTTCTCCAAGTTGGTGAGGATTAAAAATATGATTACCTTAGTTTAGTAAATCAAAATCTGTTGTATCCTAATGTGTTTGTACATATGGGTTATTGAATCTTTAGAAATTTCTCAAAGACATAAAGTGTCCATGGTACTATCGATATGAAAAGAATAAGATATTTTTGTGGAAAAATTATTTGAAAAGAATATTTTAAAAAAAAATATTCATAAGAAGGTTGAAAATTATCAACATGATCCAAGTAACTTATTCAATCCAATATTTGTATGCCAATGCGAAAAAAATTGACTCATGGAGAGAATTAGTTCATTAAATGCATAGTCAAATTTACTCTGATTAGTTTTGTTATTTATATGAGTGACAAGTGAGATTCTATGAAAATGTTTAAAAGGTTCAGGAGGAAAGTTGAGAAGGAATTTGATTATTCAATAAAGGGGTTGAGAAAATGAAATGGTGGTCAATAAACAAATAAAGGTATTGAATGTTATCTTGGGAATCAAAGAATTTAGTATGTATTTATTACACTATACACTTATTAACAAAATTGTGTTGTCAAAATGAGAAATAAAATTTTGGTTGAAATGGGGTAGACTATGTTACTTCTACACGATCTCTCTCAGTTATTTTGGAGTAAATCCATGATAACAGATTTTTATATTCATTGATGATTTTTCTACAGAACATATTCATATATTTATGAATATGAATTTTTTTTACAGAATTACATGTTTGAAAAGCATAAGAGTTTTTGTTAGTCCATGAATTATCAAAAAGAATTGAGGAAAACATTGAATGTTTCATCAGAGAGGTAGAGATATAATTTTTGATTGGTTATTCTCTAGAATTAAGGTATTATAGATGAGTCAAAAAATAAAGAAGAAGATTATTTGATTCAATTTATGTGAATATTTTTTCAGAACTCTATGATTATACTAATTATAATTGTGTAGATTAAGAAGATAAATAAGTTAAAATACATTTGGATAAAATTTATGATAAGGTTAAAAAATTATAATCCTTCTCATGAAGAACAACCAAAATTTTCTCATTCCAATTATGAGGAAGATTTTCAAAATCTCATCCCAAACTGAAGAAGCTTGTGTAAGAATAAAACATAATTCGTGGTCAATAAAAAAATGTTCAAACAATAAATACACCAAAATCTATCACACAAACGTCCATGTATTCAAAAGATTATAAGAAAGGTGTAAATACAAGTTTAGAATATCCTGAGTGGTTTTAGGCGATGATTGAAGAGCTTCATCAGATTGAATATGATGATACTTCGGAACTTTTACCTATATTAAATGAAAAAAAAATCATTATGTTGTTAGTTTAATGGAATAAGACAAATTAAAATTGTGATGTGATAAGAAACTAAGAAATATTAGTGTTTAGAGTTCACTCGGTGATATAATAGATTTATATTGATGAAAATTTTTATTTTGTGGAAATGTTAGAGACTCTAAGAATCTCTCTAACAATTTCAGAATAATGAACTTTCAAAAAAACCAGATGAATGTGAAATCATCATATTTGAGTGATTATCTGGATGAGGAACATTATTTTGAAACACCAGGTGTATTTGTTTGGGATGGATTAATGTTATGTGTGAATGTTGATGAAATCCTTGAAAGGTATAAAACAATAACCAAGGGATTGGTATTACAAACTAGATACTTAGATAATAATTATGAAATTTAAGAACATAAGGGATTGTATTATTCTATACATCAATGAATGTAGGTAGTTTTCAATCATTGTTATTTCTTATTTTGTGGACATTATTATTACTGGAAATGATGATGGAATAGGTGGATGATCTTATAAAGGGATGAAAACATTTTTTTTGTGGCTCCTATTTTGGGTGAAAAAAAAATTTCATGGGATACAAATATCACAATAGAATAAGAACATATTTCATTAACTAGAACTTTATGCTAAGGAACTTCTCAAAAAGGTCAATAATAAAAATTAAAAACCATTTTTCATGCCGAATTTAATGGGAACTATGTTTTCTATATAATTATATGTCCATGATGTTAACATAAAAAATTTCATTATCTAATTTGATGTATGTTGTATTTTATAGCATCACAACACACCATTTTTATTCTATTACCTTATATGAAAGCCTTCCGAGTGCTCTTAAAAATTAAAAATTATTTGATCGATTAAAGAATTATTATATATATTAAAGTAGAATTAAAATTAAAGAATATTGTATGAAATAGATGAATGTATTGACTTGTCTAGGTATTCAGATGGTAATTGGGAAGCAAATGATTATGATAGAAGATTTGTATATGGTTGAGTTTTCATACAAGGAACAATTTCTGTTATTTTTCAAAGAGTGAAACAATATTTAGTATCTCTTACCTTGAATAAAGATGATTATGTTTCTATCACTCAATATTCTACAGAATATAAGGGGATGAGTACATAGTTGGGTGAATTACTTATTGAATTAAAATTACTAATATATTTGGTTGTTATTATGAAACTAAAATAAACCTTACAAGAAACACGGTACAAATTCCTTATTTAAAACAAAGTAAAATAAATTACCACTTCATTAAATAGAATTGGGAATAATGAATTGAAGCAGGAGTATGTTGTTATAACAAAAAAAAGTAGCTAGACTTTTCACAAAACCATTACAAAAGGAATATTTTTACAAACTGAGGTGAAAAATGGTAATCTGACCTCTCTCTCATCAAGCATCCTGAATCAATAATTTTCAACATCTTGGTTTTTCTATCAATGATTCTTGTTTCCAATAATGATTAATCTCATGTAGGTTTATAATTTTGGATAATAAATCCATGACTGGAGGATAAAATTTCTAGTGAATTATGAACGTTTATTGGAAACAAAATTCAAAGGGGGATATTGTTGGGACAATGTTGATAAGAAGATAATCAGATTCACCATCACTATTTGAAAGAATATTAAGATGAAAGTGTTGTCATTTGTTTTCAAATAGAAAATAAATCTATTCAAATTATAACATTTAGTGATCAGACAGAAAATTGTAATCAGGAAATCAGATAAACCATTCATAACAATGTCATGTGGATTATGTAGAAGTTTTTTTGGAAGGAAAATATCATTAGAATCCACTTGGAATTGATGAAGAATATTTTGATCATAATAAGGAATCTAATTAGTGTCTTTATTTATGATATAGACATGATGATCCATTCCTAATATTGGAGTTTTAAAAAATCTCAAATTTTATGAAATAGTTATTATGTGAGACTTATGATGGATTGGGGGAGTACAAGTGTAACCAAATTGATTGATGTTTGTTTAGAAGTAAATAATTTTTTGGATGAACGAGATGAAACAATATTTTCCATTGTAAGTTAGATGATGATATTTCGATCCTAAGTATTCTTAGATTCATTAGGAATTCATGATACAAGAATATTTTAGTGGAAGATGAATGTTAGGATTTATGGTATCAGTTCATCGGTGTGATGGTCACTATTTATAGAATAGTTTGATGGATGAGATGTTTAGTTCATAACATGATAAGATGAAGATTTTGTATTCCAGTTTTACCAATAAGGTAATATATATAAATAATAAAATAATGAAGTTGATGAATTTGTAAAGATCATGTTTCATAATCAGAAATGGAAGGTTTTTTCTATTAACATCGTATCATCAGATGTGGTGTGCTAGTGATCAGCAGTGTAATTATGATAATGATTATCAAATTTAGTGACAGATGAAAAAGTTAATCAGAGGCATATTCATTTTGATGGAAGTTTTAGTGACTCTTAAAAAAGAAAAATAAGTGGGATTTATTGAGACTGATGCATGTATTTTAGATAGAGATCCATCACCTGGCTAAAGATAAATAGTTTTTCAACCATTTTTATCAGGCTGAATTGTTTTTCAATTAGGTTATTTATGAAAGGGATAAATATGAAATTCTATCATCACTAAAGTCATTAGTAATCATACTATCATGGAAATTAATTATCATAGTGAAGAAAAGACTGATACAATAGATGCTGACTAACATTGATATGGGTATCAAACATGAAATCATCTGTCTGAAGAAAAAAAATTGAGAACTGTTTAAAGAATTTAAGAATTTGTTATCAAGGGGAGATTGAATTATTTAGAGTTAAGAGAAAAAAATTTTTCTAGAAGGCCTGAATCCAATGATTATGTATTTTTTAGGACCTCCAGAATAAATAGACTATGCAACTATGAATGTGATAAAAATAATAAATCAACATCTAATGAGGTCGAATTTTTTTTATTGATTAATGGTTTTGTAATTAAATATTTAACAATTATTATGTAGAATCAAAATTAGAATTTTCTTTAGTTGGTTATGAGAATCATAATGATAATATATATACATTAAAAATATTTCAATTTGATTTGTGAAATGTAATAATGAATTTGTTTTTAGACATATCTGTCCATCATAATGATGAAATAAACATGAAAATCAAAATTAGACTGAGAAAAAGTCATAAATGATGATGAAAGATGATGTTGTTATAAGATTTGAGATCGTTTGAGAAGATTAAGGTAGATTTTAGAAGCACTGAATAAGTTAATGATTTATATTAAATTAAAGTAGAATTGATGTTTTGAGAAATATGTTTTACCGAGAATTATTTTCTAAATCCCCCTGAAACCACATTTAGAACACATGTAAATATGGTTACATACGTTGTAAATTCTAATGTGAGTTATTTTCAAAGGTGAAGAGGTTACGTGGAGAACAGATGGTTTTTAGAGAGGAGGATTTTATCAATTGAAAATTCGTGAGGTTTTTTTCTAGATAGAAGAAAAATAATAGGGGGGTCATATTTAGAGACTCACAGATTGGACTAGGTCATTAGTATAAGACTTAAGAGTGAGGATTCTAGAAAGAGACAAAATAAGTTTAAAATTATTTCAGTGGTATTATGGTAGTGTTATATTTCTAGACTGAAAAATTGGAATGGGGATTTAAAATAGAGAATCAAAATTATCATCATTAGGAAGTCTTCAACAGTTCTCAACTGATACTGGGTATTAAAGTGAATAATTATTTTGGGGATTATATTTGTGGCAGTTAAAAATGAAACACAAAAACATTCTTTGAAGAATCTTATGAAATTTTAAAAAATTGTAAAAAATTTGTAGTATATAATTTTGTGCTACCTCATGCACCTGCATTGTTGTACTTATCATATTTCTCCACCAATGGAAGGGAATATCCAACACATTGTATACATAAATTAGGAATTTATTCAATTGGATTGTGTGATATTGGATTTTTTCCAGACAGTACAAAGTATTTATGTACTATTTTTGATGAGTGAACATTATTAATTATTGTGTTCAAAGGAATGTGTGATATTTTTAATAAAAGTGGAAATTCACTAACTAGATTTGAAGTTTTTTTTCAAAAGTAGAAAAAACATAAAGGAAAAAGATATCATAGATTCACACTCTCCCCCTCCCAGTGATACATTAATCATGACAGAACAATCCTAGAGGTTATAATTATGGATAACTAAATTATGATAATTACGTGGATACATATTTTAAAAAAATTAAATGCATACAATTTGTTTATAAATGAAAATTAAAACCATTTTAAATAAAAATAACAATTTTTATGGATAACTATTTTAATGAAAAAAATTTATGTTTTTAATAAAAAAAGAAATTAATTAAATTTTGTGAATGATATTAATTAAATGAAATCATTATATAATCAATGCAATGTTTTAATACATATTTAATATTTTTTCAATGCATATGTCCAGAATAAACCAAGTTATATTCTTAAAAATGTATTTTTTAATAAAAATAGTTTTCATCATGTATTTCATGATTATTTAAATAATATATTCTACAACATTTATAAATTTGATTTTTAAAAAATTATTCCATATATTGGAATAAAGAGGCTAAAATTTGTTAAATATGTTAATTTTTTTCAATATTTATATTAACCATAATAAAATTTCTCACCTTGGTAATGTGTAAATATCGTAAATCTAGGATAATAATAAATTATTAGGCAATAATTAATAATAAAATATCTTATTAGATTTCAGTAATTCTATCATTATTGCCATAATATTTTATTTTAATTGTTTAATGGAAATGTTTCCATTAAAAAAATATCTATAATATTTAAATAAATGAATTTACAAAGTGTCACTATCTTAGATTTAAATATCTCTTATGTTTCCACATTGAGTAAAAATCATGTTATGTAAAAATATAACTGTATATATTGAGATTAATTAAATTATTTTAAGGATAAAAAATTACTTCAATGTGATTGGTATTATATAATGACTATAAATGTTTTTGCAACACTGATGTAGTATATCTACAATTATGAAATCAAAAAAATAATATTAAAAATATTAAAAGTTATATAATTTCATTTTTTAATGTTTCCCATGAATTTCAAAGATTTGTTTGACATATTAAGGATGTTTGAAATCATTATATTTAAAATCCACCTCTTTCATGATGTACATAAATTCAAATTGAATATATTGTGCTACAAATAAAATCAATGATATTTTATAATAATTACTCATTTATTGAATGAAAAAAAAATTAGAAAAATATTATTAAAAGGATTTTAATATTGTTGTAAACATAAATTTTTTCTATTTAAGGGTCTTTCATAATTTCATCATGATATTACTAGCACTTAAATTGTTGAAATCTTTAATATTATTTTAATTTTCAAAAGGGTTAATGAAGGGTTGAAACCAAAAATATGTTTTAAATTTTTATCCATCATTTTCAAATTAAATTATATTAGAGTATTATTCCACATCCTTATCTTATATTTATATATTATAAATTTTTTTCATCTATACATAAATATTTGATTATATTTGTTTATCATTTTACTAAATTCCAAGTGTGACCCTCACCTAAATTATAAAAGGTCACCATTAATTTCTTTTATTTCATTAATATGAGAATTATATCTCCATCATACTCAAAAAATTTCTCTTCAAAACATTCCTAGACACATTATAGTTGTTATGTTCTTTCCAAAAATGAAACCATAGATCCATTTAGAGGATATATATGGAGACAATTCAAAGAAGTTGTAATTTCCATAACTACTCAATTTTTTTATTATTATTCTACCACAATGAAATATTTTATATTATTTATAATTTAATAATTTAATTATATAAAATTAAAAAAATTATTATGAATATGAAAACACATTTAATCTCCATATTTCCATCAAATGGGAATTGAAATTATTACACACACATACAAATGGCTTACCATCCCCACATAGTTATAAAATTCATCTTTCATTAGAATATTTTATAGATGGGTATTATAATGGGTTTAATTTTTATATATAAAAATAATGAAAAAATTATAACTAATTAATTATAATAAAATTTATACCATCATACCCTCTAATCCAATGGAAAATGATAATGTTGTTTGTGCATACATGTGGACTACCACCTCCACAAAGTGATGTCATTCATTTTTCATTTCCTTTTTACATTGATGGTTATAAGGGAGAAATTATTGAATTTATATGATATTTATATATATAATGAATAATAATTATTCAGTGATTTTTCATTAGTATTTATCATTTTTTCCTTCTATCTAATGATAAATGAAAAATTCATTCATGTGTATGTGGTACCTACGAACATTATTAATGGTGTAAGACATTTTTCTATTACTATAGTTTATGAATGATAATAAATATGTATGAAATAAATATATTTAATTTTTATATCAGGATTAGAATTTTGGATATTATATATCTTGGAAAAAAACAAAAAAAATTGAAACCACAGAAGATAAACATATAGGATACACTAAGTGTATATCACATGGAATTGACATTTTAATGTGGAATTGTTAACAAGTGGGTACTAAATGGTTATAAGAAAAAAATTATTAGGATATATAATAGTTGGGATTTATAATATATTTATAATATATATTAGAATAGTTTGAGACATGAATATAATAAGTCGTACCTAATGTATGGTATCTTAATGACAATTTTATTATTGTCAATTTCTTGCTATATTCAACAGTTGTTGGTATTTTGTGGTAAAATTACTACTCATGAATGATGCTAATGGTTATATTATTGAATTTACTAAATCTATATATAAATTAATGTTTATTCCTTTCATTCCAATTATGATTATATTGATTTCATCATGATAATGGATTTATTTTACAATCCTAATTTTTCATCAAGATTATTTGGGATCATATTTATTATGAAAAAATCGTATGATCTACCACACAGAAAACACATGATGAGTCTTATAATCAATTTATTTATAGAAAATACATGTTTTACATTCAACTTTTAATGGATTTTTACATTTATTATTCTTTCCAGTAATCAATAAATAAAAACAATATTTATATGTACGTAGGACCTACCGTCTTCATGAATGGTGAAACTCAATTTTATATATCTGTTATTTATGAATGAATATAAAAATATTTTCAATGAATATATATGATAAATATATATCAATATTAATATTATATACAGTATAGTACAATTATCAAAATATAATGTGAAAAGCTCTTAATCCAAAACATAGATGACAAATGATGCAGATATCAATATGTTACAATGATTTTAATAAATATTTATTAAAAAAACTGGTGATATAAGGTTTTGAATAAATTATTTATGTAATCATATATTTGAATATTTTTATGAAATATATTTATAATAATATTATATTTATTATATTTTAGGTTCCAATGTGAATGAAGGAAATCATCCCTAAGGTTAGGGATTCAATTATCACTTTTATTTCTGTGAGATGCATGTAATATTCACAAAATATTTCATATGAATGGTGAATATACTTCCCATGAATTTTTTTTATTATTATTATTAAAAATTAATATATATATATATATATATATATCTATTTTTCCTTCATTCATGGGGCTGAAAATTCAAAATATACTAATATAGAAATTGTTTTCTGCTGAAATCTCACATTGTATAGATATTGTTTATGATTATGATTCTAATGAAAAAAATTTATAATATAAATATTGATAAAATATAGAATTATATTATACACAATTAATTTTTATAAATTATATTTTTTACATAAATGTTTCATTCCAAAAGTACTATAATGAATGAACATATTTCATTGTGGAAAAATTGGTTTCTTATCTCCCTTTAGATGAAAATAATTATTATTCCATATATATATATATATATATATTAAAAAAAATTAAATTTATTTTAATATTTTTCTATGACTATATAAAATTATATTTATACCTATATTAATTTTTTTAATTAATGGTTCTAAAAAAAATTTCCATTTTAATTTTCAATTAGGAATATTTTTTAATTTATACCGCATAGATAAAATTTTCCACCATCATGACCAATAAATATATTACATATTTGTTTACAAGTTTTCACTGTCATTTGAGAAATGTTCCTATAATATTTTATAATGTTTTTTTAATAATAAGTGGTTTTATAATGTAAAAGATATTTTTGTCAAGAATTATATAATGAAATGATTAATGGAATTTTTATTCATCTATAAGAACCCAGGTTTCGGGACTCTGCAACTTTGAAAAATTTCTTGAAGTCATTCCAGAGCAGGGCATTCAGATGGCGTGCAATCTTGGGGCCCGTTGTACCTATAATTAAATATATAAAAATGTTAGGTTTTTTATATAACGCACGTGTGGTTAACTAAAGAAAATGTGATATATCTTAGACAGTTGATCAGATAAAAAATCTGAGACAACGGTTGGGTCCGAAACATAGTGTTTACCCAAGGCACGACATAAAACGAGTTGGCGCAGGACGTTCAGACCACTCAATCATTGGAGGTGTGTTAAATGGATAATTAAATTATGAAATTATTCATTTAATAGCTCAAACCCAAATAACTTTAAAACGGTATCTCGGATTGGAAATCTGAGGGCACATTTGTGTCCCGAGCATGCCGCTTACCATAGGTGGAGTGTACAATTTGCGGGTGCAGGCCCACTGTGAGAGATGTCACCCAGGGGAAAAAAGTCTTTTTGAATTAATGACATATTGGTTTTTATCACTGATGGTCTTTTCGAATAACCGTCGAACGGAGCCTCGGAATGGAAATCTGAGACTTCCATTGAGTTTGAATTGTGGCGTTTTTCCTAGGTGTGATATAAAATGAGAGGGCACGGTGATTTCAAATCCCATGCTAAGTGGTTTTTCTATAAATAGAAAAATGTTGAATTGGGGGAAACCCATTTTCATCCTATCTCTCTCTCTCTCTCCCTCCCCTGAGCATTCTTCATCATTCTTCAATGTTCTTTTCTATTCTTTGCTGGATTGAGGAGCGGACTCTGGTGGATCGAAGAAGGATCAAGTATGCATGTCAACAACAATGAACGGGTCCAACGAAGTAGGATTTCTGATCAAATTTCCAACCTTTGTGAAATTATTTCAGTTTTGTCATTTTTTGTCATTTTATGTTATTAAATTTTAGAATTTGGGGCATTGGTCGAACGAACATGTCCAACACCCGAGACCCATTTTTATCCGACGTTATTGGGCTTTCATTGTCCAAATTTCTTGACTCACCAATCATGTCATATTAACGATCTGGGGTAGGCGCTGTGAAGGCCTCTCCCCGAGGATCCCAAACCCGTGTTCTGTTTTGATTTTGGGCCTCCAGAGTGGTGTAGGAGGTCATTGGAAGGCCCGACTCTAGAAAGGGCGGTGGATGGAGTTCGGGGTTACGTAGTGGGGATTTAGATGAGGTGTCCGGCGCGGATGGGGTTTTTATCGAAGCGGCAGTTGCTCCGGGCAGTGTCGGGCATCCCCGGCTGGCCGAGGGCAGTGCACAGCAGGAGGAGCGGCTGGCCGATGGTGGCACGGCCGGTGGGTTACCGGGGAAGCACGGCGGCGCGAGCAGGGGGCACCCGAGAGGATCCGAGCAGGTCAGTGGAGCGTGGTGGCGAAGCAGGGCCGAAGTCGGCAGCATAGAGGCGAACCATAGCGGGAGCAGCGGTGTTGCAGTGGAGCAGCGGGTACAGGTGGTGGGGGTGGCATGGGCGGGGCACACCGGAGGCCGTGGCGGTGCATTGCGGGAGGAAGAGTCACCGAGGGGGACCAGATGGTCGTGCTCGGAAGGAGGAACTCGAGGCATGACCTCGGGTGTGCAGAAGAACCAAGGACCTATGCCTTGCGGGTCCTACTGGCAAGACAGAGGAGACCGGCTTTGGTCGGTCTGATGGGGAACAAGACTCGCGTGATGCGGGTCTACCATGACGCATCACGAGAGGGGAGGACAGGCCAGGATGGCCGGTCAGTTTGAAAAAATGGACCTGAGGTAGGTCTGGTGACTTAATCTAGGCCTTAGAGGATTGGACCAGACTCATTGATGATCAGCAGGCTGGCGGTTCAGACCGGGCCGACTGGGCTGAACAGGCCCAGTTAGGCCCCGTTGCGTTAGGGGGGTCGTAAATTTCTAAACGGTGGTTACGTTTGATGCGCAGTCTATGGATGTAGGTATGTATTGGAAAGATGGATCTTTTGAAGTGGGTTCCTAGATATTTGGGTTCTCCACCCGAAGACGGGTGACACGAAGAGTTTTTATTTAATAATAATAAATTATTACTAAAGTTCCGACGGACGTGGCTCGCGAGTCAGACGTCTGTTTGACGCGCTGTCAGAGGTGTGGTGGCCATGGAGTTGAGACGGTCCTTCCAAGGTTGGTTCGGAATCTTTTAGTGTTGGTTTCGTTGCTCAGTAGCACGAGACGATGTGTGAGTAATTAATTAATTAAATATTTAATTAATTAATTAATTATTGTGTCGGACCTAACTCCTGCTTGGGATGTCCGACTGATGCGCCGTCAGCGGCAGTGTGACTCCTGTCATCGTGCAGAATTTTTGAGAAGATTTTATAAATGATCAGTTTGGATACAAGGTCTGGGCCCCATAGGGCCTAGTTCGCACGTTTTACGTCAAAACACCACTTTTTCCCCAACATCCATTTGGGGTGTTTGAGCACTTGTTTCTGAGTGTTTTTCCGAGGGGATTGCAATGGTGCTATCTGCCCGCTTAAATTCGGGTCTGAGGCATCTATCCCAAGAGGTGGATTTCGGACATATGTTGCATTTTTATGACTTAGGATACATAACTCTGTTCAGGGAAAATGAATAGCCAATGTCATGTGGTTGTTGGCAAGGAACGCGATGGTACAATTTGCGTGACATGTTTCGTGGTCGAGTTGTAGTCCCCAAAGGGGACCAGATGCGTGTGACGCAGGATTTACAGTTTTCGCATCCGGAGACCGTTTTAAGCACCGTTGGTGGCATTGTGACCGTGGAATAGAGACGGAGTTGACCAGGGTGGTTTCAAGCATTGAAGACGGACTTGAGGCGGGTACCCCACGAGCCGTCTTTTTTTTGTGTGAAACGTACTGTGAATTTTTCATCAGGCATCTATTTCGGGCATATGGATAGTTGTTTTGGAATGTTTTTCTAAGATCATCGTGATGATGCAGTACGCCCGACCACATTCAGGACCAAGGTGAAGGCCCCACGAGAAACCGTATGGGTTTGCAGCGGTGTTGAATAACTCTTCCATCAGGAGTCCGTTTCGTGCGAGTGAATAGTTGATCTCGTGTTTTTTTCGCGAGGATTACAACAGTGTAATTTGTTTGGGTGTGCAGATCCTTTTTTGAGATATCGTTAAATGTGAAAACATGAATGGTTATTGGTCGGAGGTTCCTTTGACGGACTCTGAACCTACGCACGGTATCAGCGTTAGGGGCTCCCAGTGATGCCATGGGTAGTGCAGAGGAATCAGCCTAGTTCCTGGTTTACCTTCTAGCGGGGCCGGGAAGTGGGTCACCGTCGACTTATTTAGGGTTTACCCTCCAGCAGGGCTGGGTAGTGGGTCACCTATTGATTTATTATGGTTTACCTTCTAGTGGGGCTGGGCAGTGGGTCACCATTGACTTATTTAGGGTTTACCCTCCAGCAGGGCGAGGTAGTTGGTCACCCAATGATTTATTATAGTTTACCCTTTATAGGGGTTGGGTAGTGGGTCATGGTCGACTTATTAAGGGTTTACCATCCAGCAGCGATGGACAGTGGGTCACCCAATTATTTATTACGATTTACCCTCCAGCGGGGCTGGGCAGTGGGTCATTGTTGACTTATTTATGGTTTACCCTCTAGCAAGGCTGGGCAGTGGGTCACCTGATTATTTATTATGATCTACCCTCTAGAGGGGATGGGTAGTGGGTCACCATTGACTTATTAGGGTTTACCCTCTAGCAGGGCTGCGCATTGGGTTACCTGACAACTTATTCAATACTCATTCCTTTCTATGAGGCTAGTTCATGACTTTTCTCCTTGATTACCTGAGCAGGACCCCACGTGGTATGGTTTAGCGATGTGGTAGTTTTGGCATGCATGACTGTAGGGCATTAGCGATGGATGTCCTTTGAACTGTTGGAGACTTTTTATGGGATGATCTTGGAGATAGAGATCCCCTTACAGACTCGTTTGAGTTTCTTATTTATTATATATATACACCCTACTTTGGTTCCCACTCGATGGGTTCAGTTACTCCCCTTCTAGGAGGGGAAAAGACGTGCGGGGTATGCCACATGCATTCCGTGTCTAGATTTTCTGGAATTGGATGAGTTTACTTCCTTCCTTTGGGTTGGGTTGAGCTGCAATCTCCCTTTTGTACTCTTTCACTGTTCTTTGTACTGTCTATTGCTCACCATTTTAGTAACTCTTTGTTTCTCCCTTGAGCTTTCAGGGAATCCTACTGAGTATCTTTATACTCACCCCTATTTGGGCTTTTCCTACTCATTGTGTTCCCTTGAAGATGGCGGAAAGGTCGATCGAGACTATGGAGGAGTGTAGAGGAAACATGAGCTTGGGCTGTGTTTAGTGGTCACAATAGGACTTTCAGGTGAGAGACACACTAGTGGTTTATTTCTGTTTTACTTGTTTCCGGGTTGTGGCACCTTTCTGGTTGCGCACATGTTTTGCCAATTTTACTGTTCAGTTTAATTTTCAGGCCATGTCAGCACCTTACTTTTACACGATAAAGGTCGATGCATGTATGTTGGTTTCCCATTTTGTAGTAGTATTGTATCTTTCTTTCTTTTCTATGCACATTTTCATTGAGTTGCTGTGTGTGTGCATACAGTTTCTTAGGCAAAGGTCTACCCTAGTTTTTTGAGCCTTTGGCGCCAGTCACCATCCCCTGGCCTATGGAGGTGGGATTGGGGTAGTTGTGGCTCAAGCCCCGGTATGGGTCGGGTCATAAAAAGTGGTATTAGAGGTGGTTTCTTCCATGGGGCGTTGTTTGGACATCCCAAAAAAGGAATTGGTTGATAATTGGGGTAATAGTGTCTACATGTCTTGAGAGCGTCTTTTATGCCAGGGAGTCCAGTGATGGTGCGGCGACCGACGTATCCATTCACCAGGACCCTAATAACCCGATTGTTGACTCGGGACACTAAGACACTTGTTGTAGGGAATTTGGTTCATGAACCATATAGGATTGAGTCTTTGACTATCCTTCTTGAGTCATCTCCCCATCTTTGTCGATATATATATGCTCATTTGACTGTGGTACTCCTTGATCGGATTCAGGATGTCTCTGCGATGATAGCCAGCCCGGATAGTAGCTCCAGTTCGTGACGATGATTCCTTGAGTGAAAAGGCCTCAATTCAAGATCCATCATACAATTACCATTTTCTTGAGGAAGACAGGTTGTAGCACCTCCACCTGTGGAGTAGCGGATAATACCGACAGCGAGGGTCGATTACGAGCATAGGCTGGGCGCGGTATGCGGGTTCCAGCATCAGATACCACTGAGGATCTACTGTGATCCATACCCTTATACAGTGAAGGGTTGGCTAGAGTCAGTGGTTCACCTTTTCAGGCTTGTTCGGACACTGAAAGATTTGATGGTGGCCTTGACATCCATCTTTTCCACTGACCAGTTTGGCGCTAGTAGATCCAGGGTTACTCAGATACATGATGAGTCAGTACTCTCATAGGATAACTTCTAGCATATTTTTCGTGAGGAGTAATACCCCTCCTACTTAACCTTTTTTTTGGTTTTGGGAGTTGCTGGAGCTTCAGCAGGGAGTGAAGGTAGTGGCTGAGTACTTGATTAGGTTTGCAGACCTTACTCGATACTCCTTGGATGTGGTCTGTGAAGACAACTTCTGAGCACATAAATTTGAGCAAGATCTCTGTAGAGGAGATTTATGCCAACATATTTCCCTTGTGCATCCTCACCAATCATGGGGTGCTGGTGCAGGCACTGGCGATAGGTAAATTCTCGGAAGAGGGACATCGATTGGCAAGGCTTCGACGCTGGATGTCTCCCCTTGATGAGACATAGGTACATGGTTGGGGGAAACATAGAGCACCAAGACAACCCATAGAGGACTAGTGATATGGTTGTCATGTGTGGGGTCACGTGGATTGAGACTATCCGACCGAATGTGTTGAGTCTTTCGGATAGTTGGTAGATGCGCTGCCACGGCAGAGGTAGTGTCATGATCAGAAAACTCCCAGGTGAAAACAGGGTTGTCATGACCCGACCCTACCCGGGATCGAGCCCCAACTACCCCAAGCCCAACTCCATAGACCAGGCGATGGCGACCAGCGCCGAAGGCACAATAACTTGGGGAGGCCTTTGACTAAGTACCTATACACACACACGTAGCACACTCAATGAAAAAGTGTAGAGTAAAAGAAAATACAAGAAGAGAAAAAGGGAAACTTCTGTATAAATACCACCAATGTACATCGACCTCTAAACAGTAGAAAGTAAAAACTGAAAAAGGGGCTAAACATGCGTCCGACCAAAAAGTTCCACAACTCGGCAACAGGAAAACAAAAAGAAACAGCTGACGGGTCTCCCACCTGGAACTCGGCTACGACCACCGCACACTATCCATGCTCCCGAACTCCTATGTTCCTTTGAAGTCATGACCAACCTGTCTGTCGTCTAAAGGGGAACACCAAGTGTGGGAAAAGCCCAAGCAGGGGTGAGTATAAATATACTCCGAAGGATACCCCTAAGGCTCTATAGAGCAACAATAGGAGGTACCGAAGGGTGAGCAGTAGAGCGAACAGGGGAATGCAAAGGGAGTACAACAGAGAGTCCAGCTCAACCCAACAAGAGGAAAGAAGGTATACTTGTCCAGGCACAAGGAGCTCGAAACGGTGAGAATATGAACTTCTCGTCAAGTCTTCTCTACCTATAGCAGGAGTGTAGACTCGTCTAACCATGAGAAGCTAGACACGGAAAGTATGTGGCATACCCCGCGTGTCTTCACCTCTCCTGGAAGGAGAGTATCCAAACCCAAGAAGTGTGTACCAAAAACAAGGTATATACATATCTGAAAGCTCAACAAGAAACCCAAACAATCTCGTAAGGGGATCTTCATCCCATAGGTCATTCTAAGAAAATATTCACCAACAGTCCCATACGTAACACCATCGATGCCCAGCATCCCACACGTCTGCCCCAAACCGCAAGCCAAGGGGATCGATCACCGCACCATGACACTATCCTCTTTGGGCGGCACTGACTCGCCCGCACGGTTTTAGATCGCGTCACAAGAATGCGTCTTGGTGGAGAAAGTTCCCCTCGTACTTGAGAGTTCTAGGGAAAGTCAAACCACACCTCGTCACTACCCTACAGTCGAGAGGTCCGCTCAAATTTAAAGTCGTTCCATCACCGACCCGTACAACCAAGGGTCCCGCTCCGGTGGTCATTGAGGATATCCACAAACTAGACTAGTACAAAGGACTCATTCTGGAATGCCAACATGTGTCCCACTGCCCATCCCTACTAGAGGGTAATTCATAACCAGATATCGGGTGACCCACTGCCCAGCCCTGCTGTAGGGTAAACCCTAATACAACTTCAGGCGACCCACTCCCCAGCCCCGCTAGATGGTAAACCATAATAAGATACTAGGTGACCCACTGCCCAGCCCTGATGGAGGGTAGACCTTAATAAATCATCAGGCAACCCACTACCCAGCCCCACTAGAGGGTAGACCTGGAATAAGTCGACATGCGACCCACTGCCCAGCCTTGCTGGAGGGTAGACTTGGAACTAGACGACGGGTGACCCACTGCCCATCCCTGCTGGAGGGTAGACCCTAAGAGGTCGTCGAGTGCCCCACTACCCAGTCTCTGCTGGAGGGTAGACCCTATGTGTGTCGAGCGACCCACTACCCAGTCTCTGCTGGAGGGTAGACTCTAAGAACTTCGGGTGACCCACTGCCCGGTCTCTGCTGGAGGGTAAACCCTAGAAGTCAGTTAGAAACCCACTAGCCGCCCTGCTGGAGGGTAAACCCGACGAAGTCGATGAGTAACCCACTGCCCAGCCCCGTTGGAGGGTTAAACTCAGAACTGCTCTAGCCATCTCTACTGGAGGGTACACCACTAGCCCACTAAACATGTAATGGGTATCATGCAACCACCCAACTCTAGCACTACTCACCCAAAGGGGTTCAGTGCTTGTTCCATCAATAGGTGTCACTAGCACTACTACCAGCCGATCCATCGAGAATGAAACTAGGGGAGACCACTCAACCCAACTGGTCAAACAAATGAGCACATAGCCCGGGGAAAACTCTACCCTACTAGTCAAACAAACGAGCACAGAGGGACCCTATACGTCGCGAGAGGTCAAAGGTATGCAAAACCGAACAAATCACGCACATGGGGCCCACATGATGTGTGGCCCCAATTCAAATAGTAACCAAGCTCACAAACAGTCTCAGGTATAAACAACCACATGTACCTCAAGGTGCTCCCGTATACCCCCAGAGTATACCACATTCTAGCCTAAAGGATATTGTGCACACGGCACCCAGTGTCAACGCGAAGGCATGACGTAACAACTCCACCTCAAAGGCCCATGCACGACCAACCAAATCATGTCAAGAATTTACATCTCTCAAACGGGAGTGCACGCGATCCCTCGCCAAAGGTCCGTTACAAACACGGTAGAAGGACCGCTACCGAGCACCATCACATTTCCACATTTAACAAGATCACGCAAGAGGCTACGAACAATAAAACAAATCACACCTTGGTAATCCTTGCGGAGAAACACGGTAGATAGACTACTTACTCGACTCAAACAGATATCTGACGGAAAAGTCACCAACACCACCTCACGCCCGAACGACGTCCCGTGATCCCGACCCTCAGCCCCAAAAAAAGTCGGGCGCATCGTACCATTGCAATACCCTTGGAAAAACATGTCAAAAGCACTACTCACATGAGTGCAACAAATATCCGGAGAAAAAGATACGTTCTGGCGCACCACACACGAGCGGTGCCACATGGGACCCGCATCCCAGTCCCGAAACTCAACGAACGGATCGCACCGTTGCGATCCTCTTGAAATAGTACACAAGATGGACTATCCACTTGTCCAAAACGGTCACCCAGTGTTAAAGATAGAAAATCACCGTCGATGCTCAAAAGGACCTCGTGGGCCCCGCACCATCATGACGAATTAGAGCGGCCGGATTGCACCATTGCAATCCCCAAGGGAAAACATCCAGAAACGACTGCTCGCACGCCCCGAACGGACATCAGATGAAAAAGTCGCGAAACGCTGCACACAGCTCGAAAGGTCGGGCCGTGGGGCCCACACCTCAAATCCAGTCTCAATTCCCGAAACCACCTTGTAAAGTTCCGCCTCAATGCCAGGGGCGCAACGCCACTGATGGCGCTCAAAACGGACGTTGGATGCGTCCGCGCCGCCCAAACAAGTGTCTCGGAAAAAACGTTTTTCCACATGAAGACACGATGCGCCTACACGGCCCCTCATTTAAGGAATTAAAAATTCTTGAAACCATCTCAAAAGGAACGCCTCTACGTCAGGTGCCCACCGCCGTAGACGGCACGCAATACAGACACCCGTAGCGAAAGCTGTGGGCGTAAGAAAAACTGAGGGGCAATGCCCTTAGGGCTGGACCGGCCTGGGCCGGCCGGACTGCCCGGTCTGGGCCGGGCTGCGCTGGCCGGCCCGGCTCGCCATGCCTGGCCCGTAGCATGGCCACGCGGGCTGGAGGTGGAACCGGTCCACCGCCTCATCAACCGGCCGAGGTCAGTCGCCACGCGGCGACCCGCGCGATGCGGGTCGTGCTCCCCCGCGAGGGCGCATGTCACGACCCCGGTCCACCGCGGAGTGTCGCGGTCGCCCGCGGCCTGCCGCCTGAAGCACGACCACTGCGCTGATAGCCGCCACCGCCGAGGTGGTCCTTCCACCTACACTCGGGTCTGTCGTGCCGCCTGATGCCCGAGCCGCCACCGCCTTGAGCTGCCGGAAACCGCCGGAAAACACCTCCAAAACCCGCTTAGCTTCGCCAGACCGCTGCGGATGCCTCAGATCTCAGAATTCAAATCCATAACTAGCGTCGGGAACCCCAAATAACAAACTATGCGATCATAGGATCAAATCGGCAATCAGACAGAAATTCAACACAACAATTTGATATCCAAGTATGCGGGAAAAACAAAACTAAAAACAAAACCTCCTACCTCGCTGGGCTTTGCCCAGAGCATCGCGTCGATCCGCCAGCATCACCGCACCTCGCCAGATTCACCTCGCCGGACCATCTCGCCGGAGATGGAGGAGGATAGGGGAGAGGTTTTCGTCATGCGGTTCAATGGGGAGGAAGGGGAGGATGGAGAGATTAAATAAATTAATTAACGATTTAATTAATTTAAAACTCCCGAAAAGACCCGCATCTGAAACGCCCGATGGGGTCAAGGATAAGTCTTCCCTTGGGTAAACACCACCTCCCGAGCATAATGGATGTCTCAGAATTTTAATTCGAGACCCCGTTCAAAAGGTATAAAACATTGCACCTGAGGCCACCAAATTACGAAAATTCCCTTGGGGCCATTTTTCACAGACGGGAAACTTACACCTCTCCTATGGTAAACAGCGCGCTCCGAACTAAACGATGCCCTTGGTTTCCCAATCCGAGCCACCTTTTGAGAGATACCTTCGTTTCAACATTAAATGAATTAATTAATTTATTTAATCCTTTTAACGTTCCAGAAGCGGGCGAGGGGTCTAAACGTCCTGCGCCGACATGCTTTATGTCATTCCTAGGGTAAAAACCCCATTACGATCCCATAGGTAAACTCGGATCCATGATCTGGATCACCATTTAGGAGTTATCACATTTATTTGGCGATTCCAGTGTGAACGCACTGAAAATTTAATTCCGACCACTCCTGGGTTCGAAATCGTACACCGTCTAAAGGCACTGCTCTGGAATATCATCAAAAATATTCCAATGTATTTCGTAGAAAAAAACAGTTTCTTACAAGGGTGGTCCCCAGGGTGGCAGTGTTGGCATAAAATTAGGAAGAACCATGGTTGGCGGACGACGTTTCGAGGTCGTTCCACCACCACTAGGCAGCCCATGTCAGGCTCAGGGAGCTGACGGACGGGGCTGCGTGAGGCTGTGTGCTATGGATGTCTACAATCTTGTAACACATGAGATGATAAGAGGTAATCTATGTGTATTTTCTACTTTTCTCAGTAGAACTTGTTAGAAACTACGTGGGGTACTATTTTTTCCTATCTCTTTATTGGAGGGGTTACCGAGGGTGACGCAAGGCATCAGTGTAACATTGTGTTAGTGTTGTGAAACGTAGCTTTTAATGCATAGAAAATAGCGGTTTTCCACACTGAGATTCATTTTTGCGATGTGATCAAAACTGTGAGGGAGAGTCTGTTACACCCAAATCGGATAGTATCGAGGTTTGGTGGATGAGTCCCTCGAACATGTGCATTCATGGAAGGGTTTTGTGGTGGAGTGTTAGAGCAGGTTCTGGATTTTCTAGTGGGTCTTTTCTACTTGACCTCCCTTTGATTGAGGTGCCACTAGTGGGTTTGGAAGAGTGACTATTTTTGAGATTACTCTTCTTCCAAGAGGTGAAAAGACACATGGGGTATGCCATGTGCTTTCCGTGTCTAGCCTATGGTGGTTGGATGAGTTTTTTCACCTAACCTGTTCGTTGGCACCTTTCATGATCAACGTCAATCTTGATACCATTATAAAGAACATGATGAGGTGATGGAAACCCCATAAATAGAATTATATGCTTCACTATGTTGTACTAGTAGTGATGGTCTTTTCCCTGAGAATGTGTAGATGCCATCTTTTGGGAGAGCGCTTTGTGGTTTGCTCAGACCACCAGTGTCTTAGGTGCATCCTCACCCAGAGAGTATCAGTTGTGATGCGCCGAATGTGAAAACTTGTGTGACCAGATAACCATGGGTGTTTCACCAGATGGGTATTCTAAAGGAGGGAATAACGAGGCCATTTTCCAAAAAAAAATCCTGATTTCAGCCAGGACAAAGTATGAACCATCCCTTCGGTTAGCGTATTGTGCCAACTAGGTGTTGTGCAAGTTTCCTTTGGAGTGGGAGAGCTAGGTGTGAGCTCTGTATCCTGAGTTGTTTTTAATAGTTTTTCGTTTCAGGGATGAAAATCTTGAATCATGGAATGATGTAAGAACCCAGGTTTTGGGACACTAAGACATTGAAAATTTTCTTGATCTCATCCTAGAGTAGGGCGTTCAGATGGCATTCAATTCCAGGGCCTGGTGTGCCCGTAATTAATTATATAAAATTTTTAAGTGTTTTTATATTATGCATACGTGGTACTGAAGAAAATGTGATATCTCTTAGATGGTTGATCAGGATGAAAATCTGAGACCACGGTTGGGTCTGGAATGCGGTTTTTACCCTAGGCGCGACATAAAATGAGTCGACGCTGGACGATCATACCCCTCGCTCATTAGCGGTGTGTTAAATGTATAATTAAATTATCAAATTATTCCTTTAATAGATCAAACCTGAATAACTCCTAAATGGTAGCTCGGATTAGAAATCTGAGGGCACAGTTGCGTACGGAGCGTACCGTTTACCCTAGGTGGGGTGTAAAAGTTGCAGGTACGGGCCCGCTGTGAGAGATGTCCCCCAGGGGAAAAACGTCTTTTTGAATTAATGACATAGTGGTTTTTATAACTGATGATATTTTCGAATAACATTAGAATGAAGCCTCGGAATGGAAATCTGAGACTTCCATTGAGTTCTAAATGTGGCGTTTTTCCTAGGCGTGATATAAAATGAGAGGGTGCGGTGATTTCGGATCCCGCGCTAAGTGGTTTTTCTATAAATAGAAAAATGTAGAATTGGGGGGAAACCATTTTTTTCATCTCTCCCTCCCTCTCTCTATCGAGCATTCTTCGGCGTTCTTCGGTGTTCTTTGCTTTTCTTCACCGGATTGAGGGGAGGACTCCAGAGGATCAAAGTGGGATCGAGCAGGCGTGTCGCCAACGATGAACGGTTCCAACAAGGTAGGATTTCGGATTAAATTTCACACCTTCGTGATATTATTGGAGTTTTGGTCAATTTTTTTTCTTTTTATGTTTTTATATTTTAGAATTTGGGTCATTGGTCGAACAAACATGGACAACGCCCGAGCCCCATTTTTATCCATCGTTCTTGGACATTCTTGGTCCAAATTTTCAGAAGCACCAATAATGTCAGATTAACGATCTGGGGTAGGCGCTGAGAAGGAATCCCCCTGAGGATCCTGAACCTATGTTTGGTTTTGATTTTGGGCTACCATAGTGGACGCGGTGATCGTCGGAAGCCCCTGCTCCGGCAAGGGCGGTGGCCGGAGGTCGGGATGGCGGAACGCGGGTTCGGACGAGGTGGTCGGCGCGGATGGGGTTCATATCGATGTGACAGGCGGGCTGGGCAGGGAGGGTATCGCCGGCTTGCCAAGGGCAGTGCATGGCTGGAGGAGTGGCTATCCGAAGGTGGTGCGGCCGGTGGGTAGTCGTGGTAGCACTGCGGCACAAGCAGGGGGCACCCGGGAGGATCCGAGTAGGTCGGTGGAGCGCGGCGACGATGCATGGCTAGAGTCGGCTACACATCGGTGATGTGAGGTGGGCGCTGCAGTGGAACTACGGAGCAATGGGTGCAGGCAGTGTCAGGCAGGGCAGACCGGAGGCAGCAGTGGTGCGCTGCGGGAGGTGGAGGTGCCGAGGGGTGCCAGACGATCGCGATCAATAGCAATAACCCGAGGAATGACCTCGGGTGTGAAGAAGAAGCAAGGACCCGCACCTTGCGGGTCCTGTTGGTGCCACGGAGAAGACTGGATTTGGCCGGTCCGCTGGGGAACAAGACCCGCGGGCTGCGGGTCTTCCTTGACGCGGTGAGAGAGGGGAAGACCGGCCAGGATGGCGGGACTTTTTGAAAAAAAATTGGACCCGAGGCGGGTTCGGTGCATTGAGCCAAGCTGTGGCCAGCGGGGCACGGCGGATTGGACCGGACCTTTGGCTTGGCCACGAGCCGATGGTTTGGACCGGGCCGATCGGGGTGAACCGGTCCGGTTAGGGCTCTTGCGTTCAGGTAGTCGTAAATTTCTAAACGGTGCGTCTGTTTAACGTGGCATCTACGACTACAAGTACATCTTAGTGAGACAAACCTTTTGAAGTGGGTTCTGGGTTTTTTGGGTTTTGTACCCGAAGACGAGTGACTTGCAGTGTTATAATTTAGTAAGAATAAATTATCATTAAAGTTTCAACGGATGTGGCTCGCGAGCCGGACGTCCGTTTGTCACGCCGTCAGAGGTGCGGTAGCCACGAAGCTGGGATGGTCCTTCCAAGGTTGGATCAGAACCTTTGCGGGTAGGTTTCATCGCTCGGTGGCACGAGACGCAATGTGAGTAATTAATTAATTAATTAATTAATTAAGTTTTGTGTCGGACCTATCTCCTGTTTGGGATGCCCGATTGACACGCCATCAGCGGTAGCGTGACCCCAGTCCTTGTGCAGAATTTTTGTGATGCTTTTTTATGCACTCTGGTTAGAGACAAGGTGCAGGCCCCACAAGGCCCAGTTCACATGTTTTACGGTAAAACGCCACCTTTTCACCCGTCATCCATTTGGGGTGTTTGAGCACACTTTTCTAATTGTTTTTCTATGGGGATTGCAACGGTGTGATCCTCCTGCCTAAATTCGAGCCCGAGGCATGGGCCCCATGAGGTGGCTTTTGAACGTATGATACGTTTTTACTACTTATGCTACATAAGTCTATTCAGGGTAAATGAATTGCCTACACCGTGAGGTTGTCAGCAAGGAATGCGATGGTACAATTTGCATGACGTGTTTCGTGGTCGAGGTCTGGGCCCCACAGGGCCCCGCTTACTTGTAACACGAGGAGTTGCAGTTTCCTCATCTGGAGTCTTTTTTAAGCACCGTCTGCAGTGTTGTGACCCTGGCATCGAGATGGAGTTGACCAGGGTGGTTTCAAGCGTTGAAGCCGGACTTGAGGCGTGGGACCCATAGGTTTTCTTTTGATCTGTGTGCAGCACACTGCGACTTTTAATCAGTCGTCCTTTTCGGGCGTATGAATAGACTTTTAGGAATGTTTTTATAAGAGAATCATGATGGGGATGTTTTCCTGACCTCTTTCAGGACCGAGGTGCGGGCCCCCCGAGACGTCGTATGGGTTTGCAGTAGTGTTGAATAACTTTTCCATCAGGAACCCATTTCCTACAAGTGAACAGTCGATCTCGCGTGTTTATATGCGAGGATTACAACGGTGTAATCTGTTTGGGCATGCAGACCCTCGTTTGAGATCTCATTAAATGTGAAAACAAGAACAGTCGTTAGTCGGAGGTTCCTTTGACGCACTCCGAACCTACGCACAATAACGGCGTTAGTGGCTCCTAGTGATTGCATGGATAGTGCAGAGTTATCAGCCTAGTTCCGGGTTTACCCTCTAGTGGGGATGGGTAGTGGGTCACTGTCGACTTTTTTAGGGTTTACCGTCCAGCAGAAATGGGTTGTGGGTCACCAGTTGATTTATTACGGTTTACCCTCCAGCTGGTACGGGCAATGCGTCACCATTGACTTATTTAGGGTTTACCCTCCAGCAGGGCTGGGTATTGGGTCACTCGATGATTTATTAATGTTTACCATCCATCGGGGCTGGGTAGTGGGTCACCGTCGACTAATATGGGGTTTACCCACTAGCAGGGCTAGGCAGTGGGTCACCAGATGATTTATTACGGTTTACCCTCCAACGGGGCTGGGCAGTGGGTCACCGTCGACTTATTTAGGGTTTACCCTCCAACAGGGCTGGGCAGTGGGTCAACCGATGATTTATTACGGTTTACCCTCCAGCGGGGCTAGGTTGTGGGTCACCATTAACTTATTGGGGTTTACCCTCTAGAAATGTTGTGTAGTGGGTTACCCGATAACTTATTTCAGACTCAGTCCTTTCTATGAGGCTAGACAGTGAATTTTCTTCGGGATTACTAGAGAACGACCCTTGGTGGTACAATTTAGAAATGAAGTAGTTTTGGTGCGGAGGACTGTCGGGCATCAGTGATGGATAACTTTTCAGCTTTTGGCGACTTCTTATTGGGATATTCTTGGATAAATAGATCCCCTTACACACTCGTTCTGGTGTCTTATTGAGTATATATATATACGACCTAATTTTGTTACCACTCCTTGGATTCGGTTAGTCTCCTTATTGGAAGGGTGAAGACGCACGGGGTATGGCATGTGCTTTCTGTGTCTAGCTCCTCTTGGATTGGATGAGTCTACTTCCTTCATTTTGGTTGGGTTGATCTGCACTCTCTCTTTTGTACACTTTCACTGTTCTTTGTACTATCTAATGCTCACTATTTTAGTGCATCTTTTTTACTCCCTCGAGCATTCATGGCATCCTACTGAGTATCTTTATACTCACCCCTGCTTGGGCTTTGCCCGCACTTGGTTTGCCCATAAAGACGACATACCAGTCGATTGAGGCGACAAAGGAGAGTAGAGGACACCGGAGCTTGGCCGCGTTCAGTGGTCATAGTAGGAATTTCATGCAAGAGACTCACCAGCGGTGTATTTCTGTTTTACCTATTGTCGGGTTTTGGAACCTTTCTGGTTGGGCGTGTGTTTTTTCCCTTTTACTATTCAGTTTACTTGTCAGTACTTGTCATCACCTTACTTGTACTGGATAGAGGTTGATGCATGTATGTTGGTTTACCTTTTTGTAGCATTAGTGTATCTTTCTTTCTTTTCTCGGAACTTTTTCACGGAGTTTCTGCATGTGTGAAAACAATTTCATAGGCAATGGTCTCCCCTAGTTTGTTGAGCCTTTGGTGCTAGTCACCAGTCCCTGGCCTATGGAGGCGGGCTTGGGGTAGTTACGGCTCAATCCCCGGTACGGGTCAGGTGGTGACATGATCAATGACAATAGACCACAATATCATGTTTACTTTATTTTGGACATGATCCAATGATACCAATAGTTTTATTTAGATTGATTTTTTATGATTATGATGGATGTTTTTTCATAAATACCATTTCTTTTCCATAGGTTATACTATAACATATTTTTTTATAAAACTAATTTCATTTTTATTAGATTTTTTTTCATGAATGTTTAATAATATTGTTAATATAATATATATGATTTTACTTTTTTGATGGAAGGGAACAATGCCCCCTCCAATGAATTGGGTAAATATGAATAATATACCAGGTAAATATTTTATGTCCGAACATGATTTCTTGTTCAAAATTTAATTTAAGAACCTAGTTTTATTGTCTATAAGATCAATGCAAAACCTAGTTTTCTTGTCTAAAATTTCATTCATGGACCTAGGTTTTGTGTCATAATGTTCATTCATTTTCATAGATTTCATTTACACAAGATTATATGTGGAATGAGTATTATCTCCATAAGTTAATGTGGGGGTATAATTTCATGACCTTACTTAAATGGATTCTCATATTTCTATTTATACATGTTGACAATGTTATAAGGTTGTGAATGCCAAAAACATATATAATATGAATATTATATGTTATCATGCCTCTTTTATTTTATTGTAGTTTGGTTCATGTCTTATTAACAATCATGTATTATTCCATGACCCACGATTATGATTTATGATATGTAGGGTATGGTTTCTAAATGTTTTGTTTGTGTTCGTATACCTTTATGACCTTGTTATTCTTACACAATCATTAATATATCTATTATTTCCATAAATGAGATAATGATAAAATATTTTATTATGTTTCCTTTACCTTGGTTATAATCACGATGATTTTTATTTCTCACTTATACAAGATTTGTTACATAACACCTTCAATTGATAAAACATAGAAGATCGAGAGTTATAGTGTATTTGGGCTTAGGAAAATTATATAATGTCTTACAATGTGAAACACAACATCTTTATTTAAAATATCCTTTACATGACCAATACATTCCTTTGTTCTTAGCATTTCATGGGATAACATGAGGAAATGTATAGGAAAAGGTTTAGCTATAAAGCCTAGTAAGGGATTAAAAAAGGCTTCACATGAAGAATAAAATACACATTAGGAAGTAGGAATATCAATGGAGCATGAAATAAACATGGAAATAAAGGCAATATATTGCGTGATTAACATAACATGGAAATGTGGTTACAACACATAACATAGTTTTATCATGCGATAAGGCTCATTGAACATGTAGCATGAGTAAAACATCATTGCACATGAATTATCATGAGTAAAGCCTCATTGAAATCGACGTATCAGGATAATAATATTTACCCAATGCATTGGAGCGCTATCAAGGAGCACCCTTCATAATCATTTAATTTCATGCATAATTGTGCCACATGGATCATAAATCATTCACTCATTAAACACCCTCATTTATTATATGATAATGGAATGTTGAATCTATAAATGAAAATCTATAATCAATAATTAAATGTCTATAAATGTCAATACCCTTGATAGAGAAATGGGTATGATATTTACAACACAATGACTTTGGCTTGGAAAATCGTGGTGCAATTTCAGCAGCTTAACGACGTGACATAAGAATTATTAAAATGGTTGATGAGAGAGAAAGGGGTGTCTCATCATACATACATTAAATGGAATTTAAGGGGGTCATATAGATATATGTCCCAACTTATGTAATGGAATTTTTATTCATAATACCAATGAATTTCTTAAATACAAATGAGGAGAGAGAAATTCTTTATGGAATATTGGCATGGTAACATGTGTATATGGGTGGAATAAATGAGAGAAAAAAAAGTATCTCATCATTAAATCATAAATAAGGAAGTTTTGTGGAGGTTTGAAATTGTAACCCAACATTTATAATTGAAAATAAATGGGTATAATAATACTAAGAAACTTGGATACAAGGAGAAAGGAATGAATCCCTTACTTTGAAGCATGATCCCAAAGGATTGTGAGGGGCTTGAGGGAGGATAATTGGCAGCTTGGTGCACCATTGGAGGATTATAGATATATGAGGGAAGAGGATGGAAGAACTCCGAATATATTGAGTGAATAGGAAGTGAGATATTGGGTGGGTTTATATTGGAAAGGAGGGGGAATTCTTTATTATTTATTTTTATGAAACCACACATTAGTCTAATCAAAATCACAAACCATTCCATGGTTTTTTCCCATGGTTTTTTCCAAATGGGATACGGAAAAAATATATTAAAAGGCCCAAGGATTAAAATTTTCAAATAATATGGTTGCTTATTTGGAGGTGAGTCACATTCTAAAGGAAATCAATTTAAAAATCTAAAATGTTTTATAAGTCATAGAGGGTCCACTAATGATTTGTTAAAAAAATAAAAGGAACCTAAAATAAAATTATTTTAATGGTAGAAAATATATTGGACACACAAAAAGATTATAGTTTTTTATTATATCACTATTGGGTCATTATGATGTTAGAAAACAAAGTATTTATTTAAACTATATTTAATTTTTACCAAAAAATTTGTTTGTCTTAAAAATTGTGAAAAATCCACTATTGGATAATTTTGAAGTACTGATTTCAAGAATAATATTCATTTTATCTAAATAATTTTTTATATATGTGAATTTTCAATTTTAAAATAAAAATTGACATTTATCGAAAATTCATTGGTTTTGAAAAAACTAGTTTTCAAACAATAATAAAAATTACAATTATATACATAAAAATTATACGATAATTTTTATTGAATAAAAATTAATTTAATAATATTAATATTTTATTAAAATAATATTTAATTCAAAAATCCATTATTTCATCAAAATATATTTCCATATTTTAATACTAACTAAAATACTATCGGTGCTTTAATAACTATTTACAACATAACAATAATTAAATAAATTTATATTCATTATTATATACAAAAAAATTCACATAATTACAGTTCTAAGGTCTTTTTAAATAAACACTTATAATAGCCACATTGGACAGAAGGGTAAGGTTTTCGATGGTGAAATACTCATGGGGTGGCTCAGATAACATCTCCCATGTGGTAATATCTATAAACATCCACTTCTCCCGTAGGCGCATTCGCTCGAGCTTATCATGTTGTAGCTCCATGTGGAAATGGTCAAAATAGAAGCCCAATGAAACCTACTCCTTTCTGATATCCGAAAAATGGGCTTCGTAAGGGGAAAGTCTTCTATATAAGGCCATCACTTCCTTTGTCTCTGTAAATTGGTTTACTTAAACCCCCTATATTTATACTAAACATGTCCTAACTTTTCAATGACAATATTAGAAACTGTAACAATTTAAAATGGTATTTTGAAATAAAAAAACATAAAACCAAGTAAGTGCATATTTTATACAACCATTTTTACTACTAATAAATTTAATTATACCAAAAGGAAACTTCATTGATAGAAGCTTGGGTCGTTACAATCTTTCCCCCTTAAGAAATTTTTCCATAAAAATTTCCATTTCCCACAATAAAAAGATGGGGTAACTCTACTTCATCACTTCCTCTAATTCCCACAGTTCTTCTTCAAACATGTGGTTGTGCCAAAACACCTTGACAAGGGGCATTGTTTTGTTTTGTAGAACTTTTATCTCAACAATTTGAGATCCTCACTAGTTTTCCCCCCATACGAAAGATCATCCTCTAACTGTACTACATCTAAAAAGAGTACATGTGAAGTGTCATGTATGTACTTATTTAAAAGGGATACATCAAAGACATCATTTACTTAGTCCATCGTGGGTAGAAGTTCTAGTCGATAGTCCACATCCCCGAAACATTCCAAAATCTTGATGGGGCCAATGTACCTAAGATGAAACATTCCTTTGATTCCAAACCTTATGACCTTATTCCATAGAGATACGCGTAGAAATAACATGTATCCAACTTTGAACACAAGGTCTCATCGACGGTTATCTGCATAACTATTCTGTCGACTTTGGGATGCCTTGATATGTTGGTGAATGGTTTTCACCTTATCCACCATTTCATTGACCATTTCAGGTCCTAAAAGCTTATTATCACTTACATCATCATAACATGCCGATGTTCTTCAAATTTTCTAATAAAGGGATTCATATGGTGCAATTCAAATTCTCGAGTGGAAACTTTTATTGTAGGAGAATTCAACCAGTGGAAGATGTTAGTCCTATCCTCCTTTGATGTCCATAGAACATGATATTAACATATCGTCTATTTTCTGAATAGTTCGTTCATATTGGCCATCATTTTGAGGATTATAGGCCATACTGTAGTTTAGCTTAGTGCTTAGATCATGTTGGAGTCTTTTCCAGAACATCGAGGTGAATCTAGGATCACGATAGGATACAATAGATAATGGTAATCCATGAAGCCTTACCAATAATTTGATGTAAATCCATGCATGTTGATCCAATGAGAAGTCCACTTGAGTGGAGATAATGTGCGTTGTCTTCATAAGATGATCCATAATGACCCATATAGCATGGTTTCATATATATCTCCTTGGATGTCCAGTGCCAAAGTCCATGGTAATTTTTTCCAACAGACATGTTGGTATTTGTAGTAGTTACATAATCCATATAGACCTTTTTTTCACTGCCTTCACTTGCTGACATACTAGGAACTTTGATGTATATTTAGCAATATCCCATTTCAAATTGTCCCACCAAATGTTTTCTCAGAGATCCTGATATAATTTTCTACTACCTGGGAGAATAGAGAAGGTTGAGATATGTGCATCATTCAAAAGAAACTTCTTTATCACCAGATCGTATGGTACATATAATCGTTACCCAAATCTCACAATTCCTTCCTTCTCAACCATGAACTATGAGGATTTCTCATTTCTGATAGCTTCCGCATTTTTCATAATTTCCACATTATTTCTTTGAGAAACATTTTTTCCCCATGAGGGATGGTTGAGAATTAATTTGAGAAAGGATTGATGATGTTCATCCCTTAATGATTCTCATGTCGATCCACATGCAAATCTATGAATATTAGATTATTTTCAATTCTCATCATTGATAAAGATGCATGATCATTTCTACTTAGAGTATCCTCCACCTTGTGCGCTTTCCCAGGGTGGTAATGGATCTAGAAGTTGTAATCCTTGATGTGTTCAATCGATATTATTTGGAGAGTATTAATATTTTTTTTTATGAATGTATATTTTAGGCTCTTGTGATCAGTATATAACTCACACCTCTCCCCATAAAGATATTACCACAAAATTTTCAATGCGAAGATCACACCCACCAACTCCGGATCATTTGTGGCATAGTTTTTCTAATGGATTTTCACCTTCCTTGATGTGTAGGTTATCAAATTAACATTCTACATTAACACATAACCATTTCCTTTCTTCAAAGAATCACAGAATACCACAACACTTTATCCACTTGTGGGTAAAGTGAGCATGGGAATAGTGATAATCCTTCTTTTCAACTCCTAGAAGTTTTCTTAGTATTTATCACTCCATGAAAACATTTCATACTTCTAATTTAACATGGTAAGAGGGTTTGAAAATCATGATAAATTCTTCACAAATCGACAATAATATCCAACTATCCCTGGGAAGTTATGGATATCCGTTACAAGTGATGGCATCAACCATCCCTCAATTATAGTTGTCTTGGAGGGATCCACAAATATCCCATTTCTTGTGATGATATGACATATGAATGAGACCTCCTCCAACTAGAACTCACACTAGTTTTACTTTTCATTGAGATTATCCTTTATCAAGGTCTCCAGTACAGTTCTTAGATACTTTTATTGATTCAATTTTTCATTGGATTACATTAGATTATCATCTATAAATACCACAACAAATTTTTAGAGGTAATATCTAAAGACTTAATTCATTATTTCCATGATGATTACGTGAACATTAGTGAGTCCTAATGGAATTACTATGAATTCATATTGCATGTATCTTGTATGAAGAGAAGTCTTGGGGATATCTTCCTTCTTCACCCTAACTAGATAATATCCTGACCAAAAATCTAACTTGGAGATGTATTGTTATATACATTGCTAATAGAATCATTTTTCAATTCCTGGGAGATGATAAATGTTTTTTATCGTGATTTTTTTATGATCACAAAAATCGATGTAAAGGTGAATTGACCCATACTTCTTCTTGACGAAGAGGATTGTTGCACCCCATGGTGAAGCACTTAGGTTTATAAACCCTTTATCCATATTCTCCTGTAGTTTTTTCTTCATATCTGTAAGCTCCACGACATCCATTCTATACAGAGTCTTGTGTATTGAAAACTCCCCAAGTATAAGGTCAATTAATAATTCAACATCTCTTTTAGGAGGACGACCAGGAAATTCATTGGAATATAGTTTAGTGAATTACTTCTCAATAGGATTGTATTCTAGGATGTTTTCCTCCTTAGACTCATTCATATGAGATATATACCTGTTCTCATAGGGTAGTAATATCCATAGTTGAGATGATGGTGACAAAGAAAATTCATCTTTCTCCCTACACATGTATAGAATTGGGGGTCGATTCTCCATATAGAGAGTGATTTTCCTCTCATTAAAATTTTTGTTGGCTCTATATAAGGGAAGCCAATCCATGCCCAAAATCGTATAAAATTCCACCAGAGAGAGTATGATAAGGTTCGTCAGGATGATCAATCTAGAAATTATTCTACTGGAGGTGTTATATTCATGTGATGCAATGATTTCCCCATTTTTTGTACTCACCAACATATTTACTTCTATGATTTTTGGTAGTGTTGGGATTGATCTACTAAACTTTTGGGATATATAATAATGTTTAGGGCTAGAATCAAAAATTAGGTTTGATATTATTGATTAAATAATTAGCATACCAATCAACACTTATTTGTCGGGGTTCACTTCGGTGGTAGTGATGAAAAAAGCTCTTCCATACCACCTTAGAGGTTGTTGGTTACCTCTGAAAGCCCTTGTCATAGGGCACTAATTTGCATGGTTCCCTGGTTCTTTGCATTTTAAGCAACTAGCAATGCATTGAGGTTCGACCGAAGCGTTTCTATCCTATATTGCTGCCAAAAGTTTTTATTGTCAGAAGTTAATGGATAGGTTCTCTTCTCTCCCAAACATAAATCATTTCTTTGTCCCCTTCAAGAAATTTACAGGTTTCTTATTTATACACCATTGGAATGTGGGGTGCGGTATTTTCTTAGAACTGTTGGATTTATCTATCAGATATCTATAATTGAAGTCCAACTTATGCTACATATCCCTATGATGCCCCTATGATTCTCTGATCTCCATTTTGACTGTGATGGAAATACATAAAATTTCCCCATATATTTCGATGTCACGGATCTCGAGGGCATTCCATACGCTAGGTTTTAGTACTCCAATCAATCCGTAATCCTTTTATTAGGGGGTAATGAAAAATCGAGAGGCATATTTTTCAAGACTTGTGACGTTTTCCTTATACGCTACAATGTAATTGTTGTGTTTTTTCATGTGGGAAAGGAAGTCCCTTTCTATATTAAGTTGGAGGGTTTTATGAAAATATTTATTGAAAACATTTTCCGGAAATCCTTTCATTCCAATGCCTCGATCTCATCCTCATGCATCATATTTTTATCAATGTCCACCATTTAACAGCTTTACCCCCATATTATTAGCATCCAAAAAAGTCTTATGTACTTCAGAACAATGAAGGATGAAGAAACCTTTTCAATGCAGTTTATCCACTATTTTCAATTGAGGATTTAGATGATCCATTAAATGTATAGGGTCAGTATCTCATTAATCCCTAGATTGTGACTTGTTCTTTCTTGGGGGGGGGGTGAATGTTTCTCCTGACCCATGTTTCTATTCAAATCATTTGTTAACTAATAGAGTATTATGAAAACATATGTGATTTATTCTCCCATAAGATTGGGCATCTCATTAGAATAGTCTTCATATTGGTCATCGCATTGGTTGTTACCCTATGTCCTCTAATTACCTGCCATTGGCTAGAATAAAATGAATGTTAGGTGAAACACATAAATGGTAATCCAAAGAAAAAAATGGATGACTTATAAATTAAATTTATTTCAATAACTTATGAATCTATAGGCATCAATCTATATTATCCATGATCTACTTCCTAACATATATTCTTAAGATATTTTTTAATTCACTTAATAATGGTCTGTACTATGCTTCTGAATTTTCCAAAGCATATACCATAGGATCGTGGTAACCAATACTGTAGCAAGGCCTATTTTCATGTACTAGGTTATCCCAGGTGATGCCGGAAAATCCTCGTAAGTGATTGAACTCTTAGGTATATCCGTGCGAGAGCCTCATCTACCTGCTCGTATCCATAAAGGGATGTATTTTATTAATAACCCACATAATAAAAACTCACACAACTCTAGGGATATTTTTATTATACTTAGTCTTATCCCAAATTCTTTCACCACTGTTTTCGAATCCTAATCCATCAAAAAACTAAACCTATCCTGTGATACCAACTATACCAAACCTTATTTTTATTAAACACGTAAACCAAATTTATTACATAAATCCATCACTATATAAAACATAGAATATGTGTATTTCTATTGTCTATGGGATTAGTATCAAAACACAATGTCTTAAAACATGAAACAAAACATCTTCATTGAAAACGTATTTTACATGACCACTACATTTCCTCATACTTTGCATCGCATGGTATAATGTGAGGAAAAACATAAGAAGAGAGTGATATATAAATCCCATTATGGGAGTAAAAAGTCATAACATGAAGAATACAATACGTGTTAGGAATTATTCATATCAATGGAGAAGAACAAACATGAACATAAAGGCAATATATAACATGATTATCACAACATGGAAATGTGGAAATGACACTTCACAATATATTATCATGATCCAAGGATCATTACACATGGAGAATGAGTAAAAACTCATTGTACTTGAATTATCATTAGTAAAACCACATTGCACTTGATCTATCATGATACAAATTTTTACCAATTCATTGGAGCACTATCAGGGTGCACCCTTTGTAATCATTTCATTTAATGCATGAGTGTGCCATATAGATCAAAAAATATGGATTAATCAAACACCATCATTTATTCCATGATAAAGGAATGTGTAATGCATATAAGAAACTATGAAATCAATAAGTAAATTTACATAAATGTTAATACCCTTGATATAGAAATGGTTGTGGTATTCCCTACACAATAACTGTGGCTTAGAAAATTGTGGTGTACTTTCGGCAGCATAACAACGTGACATAAGAATTATTAAACAATATTTAAGAGAGAGAAATGGGTTTCTAATCATATGTACATGAAATGGATAGTAAGGAAGTCATATAGATACATTTCCCAACATAAGTAATGTAATTTGGATTCTTAATACAAAATAATTTCTTGAATGTAATTTAGGAGAGATAAATTCATTACGGAATTTCTGAAGGGTTACAGGTGTACATGGGAGGCATTAATGAGAGAAAAAATGGGTATCTCATAATTTAGACATAAATAGGGTATTAAGGGTGAGGAGATAAGTCATACCCCAAAATTTATTAATGAAAATAAATGGGCATAACAATACTAAGAAACATTGAAAAAATGAGAGTGGAAGAAATCCCATTCTTGGAAGTGTGATCCGAAAGGCTTGGTAGAGGCTTCTTGGGAGTTGGGGAGCCTTGGGATGAATCTAGAGAGAGAGGATGGTATAGGTTTTACAAACTCCATAGGTTTTGAGTGATGAACAAGTGAGATCTTGGGTGGGGTTTTATATGAGAGGAGATGGATTTTTTATTATTTAGGTTTGGGTCAACACACATTATACTAATCAAAACCAGAAACCAGCCCATGGTTTTTGCCCATGGATTCTGACAAGGGGGAGTAGAAAAAAATATCTTATAAGGCCAATGGACAAACCTCGTAAAATACTTTGGTTTCTTATGTGGAGGTGAGTCACACTCATAAGGAAATAAATTTAAAAAGCTAAAATGTTGTATAAGTCGTGGAGGCTCCACTAATGATTTGAAAAATAAATGAAAAAAAATCTAAAATAGCATTATATTATTATTAAAACATAAATTGGTCTAATATAATGTTTATAGTATTTTATTAAATCACTATTGGGTCATTAAGATGTGATAAAACACATTATATATTTAAACTGTATAGAATATTTACCCAAAAATATGAAAGTCTCAGAAAATTATGAACAAATTACTATTGGATAATTTCGACATCGGGGTTCCAAAAATAATATTCAATTTATCTAAATAATTTTATAAATATTTTATTTTTCAATTTTAAAATAAAAACCGACATTTATCAAAAATTCATAGGTTTTGAAAAAATAGCTTTCAAAGCACAATAAAAATTAAAATTGTATTAATAAAACGTTTATGAACATCTATATTTAATAAAATTAATTTAATAATAATAATATTTTATTAAAATAATATTTAATTAAAAAATACTTTATTTCAACAAAATAGATTTTCTTAGTTGAATATTAACTAAAATATAATTTTTTTCTTTAAAAACTATTTACAATGTAACAATAATAAAATGAATGTATTCTCATTATTATATAAAAAATGCACATAATCATAGTGCGATTTTTTTGTTTCATAACCCCTTATAACACCCATATAGGATCGAAGGGTATGGTGTGCAATGGTGACAGACTCTTGGGGTGGGTCGGAAAACATCGCTCGGGTGGTAATCTCTATTAACTTCCACATCCCATAATGGCAGTTCCTCACGATATTAATGTGTGAAAGCTCAGCTTGGTCTTGGTCAAGAGCGAATCCCAATGATGTGACCTCCATTCCGGGATCCGACAAATGGGTTTCGTATGTGGCATGTCTACTGGATGAGGACATCGATTCCATTGTCTGAGTAATTTGGATTTGTTATTGCCATATATTTATACTAATAATGGGATCACTATTCAATGGTTAAATTAGCAACAGTAAAAATTCATAATGGTAATTAGAAATATAGAAATATAAAAACGTTGAAGTGCATAATTGATATAAATTTTTTCATAATAATAAATTTAATTTTACCAAGAGGGTTTTCATTGATAGAATTCTGGATCATTATATAGGTTATGATGAATGTTTTTATGATTGATATGTATTATAATGGTGAATGTTATTAGAAATTAATGAGATACACTTATGAATCAGTTTTTTTATGTGTAAAATTTTCAGAAAATATTAGACCTATATGATTCTACGGTGGAAAATACTATTATGTAATGAATATTCATCTTTTAAGATGTGATTCCTTTTTATGAATAGTATGGGCCACTATATGGTAGAAAATAGTGAGATGACTCTACGTAGGAATATATGGACTCTTGTAAGAGTTTCATGGTGGAACCTGTGTATATAAGAGGATATGTGTGGCTGGGAGTATAACATGGATAAACAATGGTTATAATTTTTCACTGATGTGGACTATTGAATTATAGGAACATATATCATGACTGAGATACTATATTGTTTATATGTAATAACATCCTTGAAAATTTAAATTTATGAAACTATTTTAATTTTCTTAAATACCCCAGTTATTTTAGTGTGTTTGAATTTTTTTAATGAATGTGTGTTTGGGGATTGTAATGTTGGTATGATTTTGCATTAACCATATCATTATTGACAATTTTGATGTGTTTATGGTTTTGGTGTAGTTTGAGGATCAGGTATTAAGAATTCTCCAAATATTATCACAATTTTTTTAATTAATTCACGATATATAAGATATTTAGAAGAATGTTGTAGGATGTTTGGGACCTTTTAATGAGATTGGGAGAATTGTGTTGGTGTTTGAATTATATTTTATTTCAAGGAAATATGAATGTGTTGAATACATAAGTGTTAAATTATTATCTGTACGGGTTTCGTAATAACTTTTTATTTTTTGTAAATTAAATTTTTTTAATGGTCATCCTCAGATACATAATGGTATAATATTAAATGAGAGTTCCATATTACTTAATGAATGTATGAAATCGAAAGATATTATGAAATACAAGGGAACCATAATACATAAGTTTTTTTAATATTTTATGAAAATGTCTATTCGTAACACATAATGTTTATACATATGGGTATATTTAATCATAAGGAAATTATGACTGATACAAGAACATAAATACTATAGACTATAAAAATGTTGTTTGAGGATAAATAAAGGTCAAACATCTGATGTTTAATGTTTATAAGTATTGAATAAACTATAGATATTAATAGATTCATATAGTGATAATATTGAACCCAAATCCGGTTTCTTATCTCTATCTCTCAGCATCTCCCATTCATAGGGTTGTTAGTGTACTTATTTAATAGTGAGGGGCTCTTCTCCTGGACTATGAAACCCTTATTTCTATACTCTCCTCATGGGGTCTCTTATATATTATCTCACATTATATGGTATTTTGTCCCATTATATTTAGACTTATAATATGATTCATGACCTCTATTTTGAGTGGATCCACCATGAAGAAATCCATTTTTGGTTCTCTTCAGCGCTCTTCATGGTGCTTGGGATGTGCTAGTGGTTTTGATTGGTACTTATTTAATTATTTTTTGGAAGTACATGTTTCGGTTATTTGGTTTTCTTCACATTCTCAACTCATTAAGGAGTCCCTTTTTTGGTCAATGTATAATCTTATTTCATGATAAATTTTATTAGGATCTATTTCAATCCGATTTAGTGGAAATCATGGTGGTTTTTTGGTTTTTTAGGTTAACCCTTAATTTTTGTTCCTGGCATCCTAACCCACTTTTGTTCTGATTAGTCCATTGGTTTTTTCTTCTGGGTATTGTTTTCATCCTTTTCTATTATCTATTCGTAAATGTAACATGGTTGTGTTGTTCATGCATGAATAAAATTTGTCCCCTGATTGTCTTGGTCCAGTTTGCGGTTGTGATTATGGTAGATTTATCATTATTGTCTCTAGTTATTATGGATTAGTTTTTTATCATCATTAATGAGGACCTCCATTAGTGATGGTTTTTAGCTCATTTAATATGGATTTTTTGTTTATCTGTTTTGATTATGATGGGTGGAATTATTCTAAATTTGGTGATAATTTTAGTGACAATAAATATGGTGGAATTGTTGGTTATTCTCATGGTGATTCTATTTTTTCTTTTTGATCTTAATCATTTTGATTTATAAGAAACATTTCTATTACTGTACTTTTGATTTCATACATTGGCTAGAGATTGTGGTTCCATCATTGATGATGTTTTATAGTTTTCGGATGACACTTCTAGATGAGGCATCATTTTCTTGGTCATGGATGTAATGTGTTTAATGTTCATGATGGTTGTATTTGTTTTTCTTGTGTTGGACCCATGGAATGGATGATGTTACTATGATATTTAAGATACCTTTCATGAATTAATTCTACTCATCTATACCATAACATCAATTTCTAATGCAACTTTTCATGTTAGTCTTCTATGATGGTTCATAAAGAGGATTATGGGGTGTTGTTTAAGAAGTTGAAAACATTCTAGGAGGCAAAAATAGTGTATTATTAATATCCCTCTAATTGTTGGAATTTTTTATTTGTGTTGGATTTGTATATTGGTGGTTTTTTTAGCTTTTATCACTTGTGATGAGAATATGTTTATAGTTTTTTATATTTTAAGGTATTGATTATTATTCATGGTGATTTTCTTTGATTTGAATTTTTTATTGTTAACCATGTTTTTTTCTTCTATCTAGTTAATGTGTTGATGGTTTTTTCAATTTTTATGGTATATGGATCAATGTGGTTTATAGATCATTATTTTTAGTGGGGATAAATTTGGAAATATTTTTTGGATGGCGTACAATGATAAAGGATAATGGATTTTTATAAGAAAACTATTTAATGTGGATGATTTTGAAAATCAAATTATGGGATTTGAAATTTTTATTTGCAGTTTGAATGTTAAGAATGTTATGTGTTGGGTAGTAATTGGTTTTAGGATGGTTAAAATTTATTAAATAACTCAAACATTACCAATAAAATTGTTTGTAATAAATTACAAAAATCATTTATTGGAGTGTAAACCTTCGTAGAGGGTAGTGAAAGTCAACTAGGTGCCTGAGACTGTATGTGATACGTAAGGGTTATCCCTATGATATGTACTGTTCAATATTATACATAAGTGTTAAAATGGTAATGTGTATAATATATATAAGAAATGATCCTAGGAAGTATATAAAGGTTTTCATAATAGAAATAGATTTACAAAGGTCACCGGGAGTGATATTACTGGTTTAGACACCACATCAGACAACTAAGAATGTTAAAAGTTATTTTTTCCCCTTTAATAAAATATTTAATTTTGAGTCAGTGATATATAAGAATAATTTTAGTTAATATTTTTTTTTACATATTTTGAATGTAATGAATAATATATCATGCTATTCAAAAAAGTTTTTTTTAAAATTAAATATAGAGGTGTCTATTTAGTACATCTGAATAGTTAATATGTCGTAATTATCCTCTCTCTCTCTTTCTCATTATTCCTTTCCTATGGAGAGATCATCCTACATTTTAATACATTCATTTAATCATAAGTTTTAGTCATGGAAAATTATAGCCATCATTCATGTAACTCTCTCAGATCATATGAATTTTTTCAAATAAATTCTATTTTATTGACATCTTCTGTTACACCCAACAACATGTCCTAGCAGACCAAAATTTAACACTAAAAATGTTATTATTTAAACATTATCATTAAAACATAGATGTAAAACTTTTATGTATGAATATGATATCTTAAATATAAAAAATATGAATTATTTTTTTATCAATTAATGATATTTATTAATAAGTCCATTATTTTTTATAAAGTCTTCAAATACTTAAAAAATCATTTTTCTAAAACCATTATTTCTATAAGATTAAATTTTAGAAAATAAAAAATATAATATTTTTATAAAATTTAATTTTAGAATTAAAATAATTTTATAATTGACCATTCATTGGTTATATTAGATTTCATTTTTGAGAATGTATTTAAAAGATTAAATTTTCAATGAATAGTGAAAACATCTAATTTTTTTAGAAAAAATTGTTTAAATAATTTTAATCTTTAATTTTACTTAAATATTATTTTAAATTGAAATAATTTTTTATTTATATGATGATAGATTCAATTTATGACGTTAAAATCAGTATTAGTTTAAACATTTATTAAGTTTGCAACATTTTTATTTAGAAAATTTATTTTTCACTGTATCTATGGGTTTAATAATAAATATATTTCTTCCACAAAGATGAATTAAATTTTGTAAAATAGATTTTCTATTTCTAATAATCATTATTAATATTATAAAATAACTCTAAATTTAGTTTTCATCCAAATGAATAGTAAAAATTGTAAATATCAATTACTATGATTACGGTAATAAAATGTTTTTCGAGGGTTCAACTAAAATGATAAGGGTTATATTAACATAACAAAATTCTATTTCCAATTATATGACCATATTTAAATATTATATCATATATGTTTTGATAATGATCCAATTGGAATCATTTGGAGTGTTGAAAATGTTGTTATATCATTTTCATTTTAAAAATTCTATGTATAACCTCTCTCCCATTTATAAAAGGATAGACCTAATCCTCAAATATTCATTCATCATAAGCATTTATGATTATCCAATAAAACCCTATATCCATTATTTACTCACCTTAAAATGTACTTGATTCATTTTTTTATTATGAAACCCTCTTAAGAGGGATTTATGTTTAAACATTAAGTTGTTCTATGAATAAGATGTGTAGTCATAAATCAGGGTTTTTTATTCTTCTTTAAAATCCTACATATCATATTTTAAAATGTTGATATAATAAAATATGTATCGAAAATATAATTACATGAAATTATGTTATTTTCATAACAATTTCCATATCCTCATCGATCATATATAGAAAAAAATTTGATTTTTTATGGAAGAATACCTCTATGCAAGTCAACGAAAGTCATCTTCTATTATCACCACTCATAGGTGGATATAATTATGGATTTAATGTTCATATATTATATATATTATATAATTATAATTCTTTTATTATAATATAAAATATGCATTTCTACCTTTTAATGTGTTGAGAAATGATAATGTCGCACATGTGTTTGAGTAGATTACCACCTCAACAAAGTGATATGATATGTCATTCCTTTTATTATTTTTTGGATGGTAATAATAATAGATAAAATTAAAATATTTGATATAAATTATATAATTTGTTTATGAAATTATGAATTAATGTTTCCCATTTATTTATCCTATCCATTGGGAAAATGGAAAAAATGTCTATGCATACATACAACCTACCATCTCCATGAATGATGTAATTAATTTTCATATCTATAACATTTATGGATGAAAATAAATATTTATATACTTATTATATATGATATGAATATCATTATTAAAAATTTTAATATTTTTTAACCATAAAAAAATTATAGTGACTTAAATGATCGAACCAATATATATAATAAAATGAAGCAGTTCTCACTTGAAATAGTGATTTAAAAAATAAATTGTTAATGAACTAGTGGTAAAATGATATAATTAAATAATATATGGTATTATAATTATTATAATGGTTAAATTATTGATTAATAATTAAACAATTTTTATTTTAATAGGTTTTTGAATATATACTTATTTTGTCGAGACATGAAATATTGTATTTTTGTCTGACTTTTTTATATAAGAGACACATGCCATATTCACCAATTATTTAATTTATGTTCTATGTGTTATTAACATGTATTTATTTCGTGATTCTACTCGGAAAAATTATGGGGATGTTAATATCCATTAATAATGATTCCTTTCATGGGGATTATGATTCAAATATTATAGAATTTGTAATAGTTTTATGTCATAATCTCATTATTTATCAGGATTGTTTATGATTATGATTCAAAAATTTAAATTCGATAAGAAAAAAATAAATAAACTCATAATTTTATTAATATGGTTATTTTTGAAAAATGCATGTTTTAATTTCAATTTCCTCTATTTTTGTACTCAAGATATAGAATGAACAATATAATAAAAAATTGACTTTATATCTCTCACTGGTATAAATTAATTCTTTACATGTTTTTTTATTATAGATATATTTTAATAAACATTTTTACACTTCCTCAATTTTTTTGAAGAAATTTCATCAATTATTATGTATTTTAACTAATTATTTATAAATAATCTTCTTATTTTTTCATTAATGGTTCTTTTAAAGTTTTACCAAAAGTGTATAAGGAATATTTGTTTTAAAATTTATGACATAAACAATATTTATTGCATTCATGATCACTAAATTATTTAAATCATAATTTAATTTTCACCGAGGTTATTCTAAAACAATTTTTTTTCATTTAAAATTTGTATATTTTTAAATTTATTACTAATTCATTTAAAAATAGATTATATATTTTCATCAAGAAAATATTAATGATCTGTTATAATAATTATATTTATCATATACAACTACCTTTGGGTATGATTTCATAATGGGGATATTATCCTGTAGTACTATAGTTATTATTTAATTAAATGGTTTATTATTTTAATGATGAGATGTTAATGAGAACCATTTTTTTCTCAGTTTATGATATATGTGATTGATAAATTTATAATAAATAATTTTTATGGGTTATAATTAGATATTTAATAAATGTTTAATGATTTAATGGAACTCCTCTGTATGTTAGTGATTATGTGGTATGAACTCCCTAAATTTTATATCTCTTCAAGATTATATAATGTTTTATATTTAGTAATATAACTATGTGAAACCTAATGATTTTATTGATTTTTTATGTGAAACATGTTGATGTTCTTGATCTATTATTGGAATCAAGTTGATATTATTAGTTCCCTAGGGGATAATACTTGATGTTTTTAATACATTATTGAAAATAAGTTATGATTAATTATATTTAATGATATACAAAACATGTTTTTATACATGATCCACTACGATTTTATTTTCATACAAGTAAACTATGAAATATATAATGCTTTATATATTTATTAAGGCTCCACACATATTTTACATGATGTTATGGTTTCTGATTTATTTATGATGATTTATATCTCTTAGTAATCATATATTTCAAATAATAGTGTTTTAGGTCAGGACCCATGTTTTTGTTCCATGATAGATTGGGTATAAAACATATTTTTTTCATGATCTCAAAATCGTATCCATATATTATTCTTTCATATGATATATTATTGATATCTCCCATGGTTACCCTTTTTGAGCATATGTTTTCGCCCATTATTGTGTTTTCCTCACCTAGGGTTTGAAGAAATATATTATCCATGATATGTCAAAGAAGAGTTATAGTAATGATGAACTTAGTTCTAGATGATGTAGTTCCCTTATGAAATATTTTTTTATGTATCTGTTTTTATAAAGAAACTAAACCCATTTCATTATATAATAGATCATTAGATTATCTATTTAATATTAAACTATGATGAGGTGATATATTCGTATATAATGTTATGGTCACTACATTTGGTCTCACATAAATGTATTGTTAAACAATATAATTTCTGACGAGAAAAAATTTGGGGGAACCAAAGGTAAAATTATATTTATTTGAAAATGATATATAGTTTTGTTTAATTAATTAATTTAGATGAAGAAGAAATATGATAAATTCATTTTTACTGTTGATCCATGTTTTACAAGACTTGCAAGGTAGGCTTGTGGAATTATCATTCAACCATAAAGTAATGTTGATCAATTTTAATTTTATAAAAACCTAGTCTCTGAATGAAATTATTTATAGAAAATATTATTATCCATGAACACGTAATATTGTTTCAACTGAATTTATACCTATACATGAGGTATTACCACTATTTGGATGGGTTTGATTCTAAAAGGAAGCTCTGGTCTCCTGAAAACTCGAATAAATCACATCATGGAAATATATTATTTCCATATACATTCATTGATGTTGAAATATACATCAAGGGAACTAATTTAATGTAACTATATGTTTATTTAAATGTTAAATGTTCCTTCATAAATATCTCAAATTTAAAAAGTAGATGAATGGGTAGATTAAGGCAACCGAAGAGAAGAAGATAATGCACTGCCCATGCTATAATGCTTCAAATACATGAAGTTTGAAACATTTGAAAATATGATACAAAATTTGATGGATTAAAATGAATAACATGTTCTGAAACATTTTAATCAGAGAAGAAATAATAAATATCAACGAATAATTATTTCTGTCTAGTGGTACAATAACAACATGGTGAATGGTACACTTACTATCCACTATAGAACTAAAAATGAATTATCTAACTCTATATAAATCCACTTATTTATATCAGAATAAATTTCTATTGGTATACAAATTACACCCCCACATTTATATGTTCAATTAAAAGTTAAAAACATTCATGGTATGATGATTGCATATACTGTATATGATTATTATTCAGTAAAATTTTGTTAGAATTTGATTCCTATAGAACATTTTATTCTCAATATTTTTGAATATAAGGTTATCTCATTTATGGATTGGTTTCCAATATAATAATTTCATATGCAATTATAATGTAATATAAGTAAAATTTGATATACCAAACCAAAATATGATCATCTATTAGTGAGAAAATAGATATGAACTCCCATTATGTGGGTATTGATTCATTTAAAAGATGTTTCTATATAAGACGATTATGAGGATAATAAAAATCAATGATCTTATAATTTTGTGGGAGTTTTATGATTTATTTACATAAGATATTACACATCTTCCTCGAAATCACGCTTTTATGCTTCCAATTTTTTTACATGTTTCTACACTTATTTCTAAAGCTCTTAATAGAATGGTCCCATTTTCGTTGTAAGAATTGAAGATGAAACTATAGGAGAATAATGAAAAGGGATTCATTTGTCAATGTGTGTATACTTGGTTTGAACCTGCATTTATTTATGAAAAATGATTGATCCATGAAACTATGTTTGGATTTGGGGAACCAAACAATATCATAATCATGATTTTGTTTCGTCAGCATTGTATTGTTTACATATTTTATGAACAATATATAGATCAATACATTACCAAGATTTTTCTTCATTCTTCATAAAATTAATTTATTGATATTAATGAGGATAATAAAATGGGAAAATTTCATACAACATATCGACGTTGGATATATAGTGATGCTATTTAGACTAACAAATACCTATACTATCATCATGGTTTTAATGAATATGGCCTGTAAATATTACCATGAGCTATTTTTGTTAGTCATTATATAATATTTAATTATTTATTCAAAAATTAAAAAATTATAGTTGAATCACTTGATAATTTTATCGCAATACAATGATAAAATATTTGAAAAATTAAAAATGTGTGAATTTTTTCTAATAAAGTATAGTTTTTTAGTAAAATAATTTCATGTTTGTGTATGACATTTAATATGTAATAGAAAAAATATATTCTATATTCATTTATATAAAAAAATAATATTGATATCCGTAATTGTTTTTTGGATAGATATTATCAATGCATTGTTGAAAATTGAACATGATTTTCCAATCCACTATCCATGTCAACATGGATGGGAGACAAGTTTTTTTGGATAAATGAACATGAATAAAATTCCATGGAACTAAACAAAATGATATTAATTTAAAATGTGTATAAATTACCACATTGTGGATAAGATTTTATAATATAAATTGAATCATAAAATAAGGTCTTTTGATATGTTTTCAAGAAGAATGAAATGTTTATAGCTTATGCCTCATGATAGTTTAATGTTTGGGAGAAAAAATATCTATGTTATGATTTTGTGTTAGATTCATAACTTAATATGTTATATATAATGAGGAATTATATTTATAATAAAAATTTTGATATTTTTATTTATCATAAAAGTGTAAAATATATATTCAAATAAAAGGAGTACAATATGAACATGAGAATACTGTTGGAACTGATTAAATATTATTAATACTGAACAAATTACAATATTGGGAATGAAATATTAGTGGGAAATTATTTGATTCACATGTATCTTGATAGCTTATATGTAATGCGGATTACAGAAGATCAAATCATTATATTTCAATAAATAATGGATCTTGAAATCATGATGGATTGGGAGAACTCGAATATTTTTCAAATGAGTGTTAAACCATCATTAAATGTTATGATTAAAGAGGAACAAAATGTAGATGTATAGCTACAGAAGAAGTTTATAATTTTTCCCACATTTAACTTATATTATGAAGGGATGTTTATATTTTGTGAACAAATATTTGTTCCATGTATAATATATTTGAAGAAATATCAATTAGAGAATCCTAATATTTCATCATTCTATATTCATATAGGTTGTACGAATATATTTAGAGATATGAAATTGAATATCTTGTGTGGTGGAATAAGGTGATATGTTAACTGTTTGTTACATGGTGCTTGGACTTTCAATATTTTATGGAAGTGAAAAAATATAAAATGTGATGATACAAACATGAATCGTACAAAAACGTAAATGAGAAAACATCACCAGGGATTTTTTCATATGATTCCCCAAAGAATCTCAATGGAACAATTCTATATGTGTTATAGTAGAATAAAATATAAATTAAGAAAACATAATTACTCTAATAGAATATTTATCTTTGGATTATTTTTCTAGGATATCCATTATGTATGTGGTAATATTTTATAGAGTACTATAGTTATTGTATCTTATTGGGATTCAAGTTTTTCAACAATATTATAGAAAAGTCATTAGCATTAGGAAGAAAAAATATTGATTTTTAGAAATGAATTTTATCCTAAAAAAATCGAATGGAATAATTAAATCCAATGAGTATTTGATAGGATCTTGATCTATGGATTAAAATAGAATTTGGTAGAAACATCTTCTTCTACTTTACTTTTCATAACGAATATCTATATATTGATAATTTATATGTCTGTTAATAATTAAATATATGGAAATAAGAATATAAATCCAATTTTATGGGATGATGATAGAGGTAGAAAAATATTGGGACTTGATATAGATGATTAAATCGTATACCAAGTTAGATCCATTCAACAACCTAACAAAACAGTATAGATTAGAAATACAACTTATGCATACAATTGTAAACAAGATTCGAAGCTTTAATTTGGTGATATGTTACCATTACAATTATCCATTGAATAAGGATATTAAATTTTATAAAAATTTAATGTATTTACCATTTAATATAGGTCTTTTAAATGTTTTTTGAATGATTAGGGATAATTTATTATCACTTGGACCTTCCACTGATATTATCATAAGTTCATGAAAAGTTCAATATATCATTCCTAAGTAGTACACACATGATCCTTAACATATAATTAAATTATAGTTCATAAAACTATTTAAAGATCATTTTTATGTGTAATAACCATTTAATATTTTTTACCATAGAGAAAATGATTTACAAAATATTCTAACTCACCTGGTAAAAGTTTATTTGTCATATCCTCAATTAAAAGAAGCTATATGGGAACATTATGATATCATGAGGGAATATTTCCTCATTTTTTGTAACAAAGTAATCAAATTATAAGGGATAAGTTTATTTTAATGTGGTTATAATTTAATGTCACGATATATAAGGAATTTATTTATATTATATATTTTTTTCATTAGAATGCATTACATGCAACATTGAGTTATAAACAACTACAATATTTTATTGAAAATATTATTATTTGAACATGATAGTTATAACCTATCTTTTAAACATAGAAGTATGAATAGTATACAATTTTTTTGATAATTATGCATCATTTTTTAGTTAAAGAATATTTATTTATATAAGTACATATATATTGTGACATCAGTAAATTCTTCAAAAATGTATTTTTCCCAAAAAATGTTTTACATTTATTTTTTGTGAACATATAATAAAATTTTGAAATTTAGAGTTATATAAATTTTTTAAAAGAAAATTACATATTCTTTTATAGAAACATGTAAAAATTATCTTCAATTGAGTTTTTGAGTACTTTCGGAAAATATTTACTTTTCAATGAATAGTTAAAAATATTGATTCTAATTAAAAACGACATTTAATTTAATTAATATAAAATTAAAATTATATATTAATATAGTTTTAGAATTTATATTACTCAAATATTTGTATTAATAATCAAATTTAATTCATAAATATAATCTTTAAATTCAATTATGACATAAAATGTTCTTATAATTACGAAAATGATTCCTTTAGAAAACAACATTTTTGTCACGTATGTGGGGGTAATATTAAATTTAATTCTTCCAATAATAAGATTTCAACTAGGATAAATTGATTCCTTTTATTATTAATAATTTTTTTTATATAATACTTCCATGTTAAAGTATAATCCAAAATATTCATAAGAGTCGAAAAAATTAATTACAGCGGAAAAAGATAAATCTAGTGTACTGAGGTTCAAACTTGAATGATTAGTGTTTGAATAAAATAAATAAATTTAAAATTATTACAATATTGGACATAATTATAAATTATATCATCTATATTTCAATAGTGATCAATTTTTATCATTTTGGGTTGTATAAAATGTGGGTATATTTTTTAAAATATCCCAATTGGGTCTTATCCCCCATATATAAAAGGACACACCCTCTCCTCTCTACATTAGAAATACAATGCCTTTGTTTGGGAAATCCATTCATAAATCACAAAATTAAATCTTATTCCATGTTCTAGTGTAATTTTTTTATTATGAAACCCTCTTATGGTTTCTTTAGGTTTATTCATAATGATGTTTTGTGATTAAAATGTACCATTCCCAACCAGATGTTTTTATTTTACTTTTTATTCAAAATAAAACAAATATTTTAAAAAAATCACTATATAATAAAAACATTACTCCCAAACGGTGAAATATAATTATGTTATTCAAATAGCCTGCATCCATATACTCTTCAATTAGATGGGAAATGGAATTGTCAAATGTTTGTATAGAGGAATACCATTTCCTGAACCAGTTCAATTTTATTTATTAAAGACTATTATGGGTTGATATAAAGTTGGATTAAAATTATATATTATATTTATTTTATAATTATAATTCTGTTATTATAATATCTCATTTTCTTTCTTACATTTGAATTCATTGAAAATAGCAACGTCGTTCATGCATACATGTAGACTACCTCCTCCCAGAAACTATGTGATACATATATCATATGTTTTTGTCAAGGAGGGTAACCAGAGTATATTTAATAAATATAGATTATATATATGATATAAAAAGGTGTCACTTAAGTTTAATTAAAATTATCCATTATTTTGTTCCATCAATTGATGAAATGGAATCAACCTTTACGGGTAATACAACCTAGTGTCTCCTTTAATGGTGTAATTCGTTTTCTTATCTCAATAATTTATGGATTTAAATAGATACATATGTAATGAGTATATATTATATTTTTTTACATATTATAATCTTTTATGTGAAATAATATTAATCATTATACAAGGATCAAAACTACCGATCCGAAACATAAATGAAATACATGGTAGTTATTATAGAGAACAATGATTTGAATAGATAATTATTAATAATGTTGTGGTAAAAGGGAACAATTAAATCATAAATATTATGATATTTATTTATATGTTTTTATAATAGATTTAAAATAATATTATATTTATTATACTTTTTTATTCATAATAATTAAGTCAAGACTTGAGATACAATATTTTATTTTCACTTTTACTTCTATGAGACAGAAGTTGGATTAATAACTTATCTCTATTTTTTGTTGTATATTTTACAAATTAATTACTTTTATGATGATTATCAATGAAATTATATAGATATTTATATCTATCTATAGTTATTTATTTCATTTTTCATATGATTCAAATGATATATAAATGTAAATATTTTATGTCACATTCTCTTTATTTACTAGGATTGTTTATGATTACATTTTTATTGAGGAGATAAACTTGTATAACAATAAATAAAATCCTAAATATGCTTCTCATAAGGTAATTTATATATAATTAATATTTTTTATTCATTTTCATTTCTGTATGTACTCAAGAGGAATAAATAAAACAATTTAAAAAAATCGACAGTATTTATCTCTTTTGTCAAAAATGATTTTTCCTCCATGTACATGTATTATAAATGTGTTTTATGTATCTTTTTACTATTTACATATAATTTTATAAATACATATTATCTATTAATTGAATTTTCTCAAAAATTTATTAAAATTAATTTTTTTTAATTTACCATGTAGGGTTCTTTTCTTATTTTTAACAAAAGTGTCAAAGAAGAATTTATTTTAAAATTTAAAATGTTGTCAATATTTCCCACAATCATGAACACTGATTGAATTAGATCCCCTTTTAAAATTTTATAGGGATATTTTAATAGAAACATTTTTCAATAAAATTTCATAATTTATTAATTTTTTAAATATATTCAGGTAAAATAAAATGGATATTTTTTCAAGAATGTTTTAATGAACCATTAGGGAATATATATTCAATTACGAAAACAAACTTATATGATAATATTGTTTTACTATGGATATGATCCAATGGTACCATCACTATTCTTTGTTAGTATAGTTTATTATTATGTTGATTATAATTTTATGAAACACGTTTATTTTTCCTAGGTTATGATATGTGGGATTAATTAGATATTAATGAAACCCATTTTCTTTTCAAAGGTTATGATATGATGATATGGTGATTACTTAAGGATATTATATCACACATATTTATGGATACTATTATTTGATGATTGGTATCATAATTATATATATATATATGTATAATTTGTTGGAAATCATTTTATATATAATTAGATTACTACATGAAACAACATAATATGCTTGAACTTTTATGTGAAACAAGACATTTTGTTTTATCCCTGATGGGAAACACATAATTATGATTGATCCACTATTGGAAACTAGTGAAAGTGATTTCTCAACTTTGGGGAACTAGTGATGATTCTCTATCCATTATGATATGAGAAATAGGGGATTAATTTTTATCCACATTGATTTGATGGTCTCAGTTATTAACCATGACATATGAAATGGTTTCTATCATTATGATAGTGCCACAATTATTTTACATGATATATTGGAATATAATTGTTTTTTTATGATTTATCACTCTTAGGATTCATTTCACTATAATGATATTCTTTACCATGGATCAGGTTTACAGTGCATGATAAAATTATTATTAACTATTCATGATATATTGATGATCTCATATAGTTATGCTCATCTTATACATTGATATAATCATAGATAAATATATCACATATTAAACAGTTTAGATATTTTGAGCTCACACTATCTTCTATTACCTATACCAATGTTAATAATAAATTCTTTGTGTATGATATGTCAATGAGGGGTGATAGGTATGACGAACATAGTGGAAAATGTATTTGTTCAATTATGATATAGTTTTTTATGTATTGATGTTTCCAAAGGATCAAGAATAATGTGATTATGGTGTTGTTTATTTTGTTATGGAGTGAATATTCATCAATAACGAGGGGAAATATATGAATGAAAACAGAGGATACTTAAACAATAGTATATATTTCTTGATTTATCACATGGTTTCATAGAATTATGTTGATTTTCACATGTAATTTTAATTTTTTCTACTCTTTGAATTTTTTTTTCATCCATTTATGAAAAAAATCATCCATTTTTATACAACAAGAAGCTTCCTACATGTATTAAATAGGTTGTATTTAATATTTCAAAATGGTATCACATTTTTTTATTTTAATATGATTTTTTTTCATTCCAACATAATGTATTTTTAACCTAAAACATAATAAAATGGTTGGTGCATTTGTTCTTTATGGGAATCACCTTTTTCATTACATTTTTGATCAATTGTTATATGTATATCATAAATATATGTTTCCATGATGGGGGATGAAAAAAAAGAAATGGGAAACATCATTGGAAACTAAGGGGTTCCCTTGAGGGGAATTGTGGCATAGTATGATGAAAATAGATTCCAAACATGATCGCTAGGATGAGATAACATTTTAATACAGGATAATATGGCAATAAACCAATTTGAAAATTGGTTGAGACCATAATTGTATGATTTTTAACATATTAATAACTAATAAAAGATTGTGGTTATTAATATTCTTGGTATTTTTAATAAGCTGTAAAATTAATTCGAACTGGTTATAAAAAAAATTTATATTTTATTGGTTATCCGGAATGCGTCATTCCTCAAAAGAGATATGATGGAAATATGTGATGGTTCCAGGGGTGGGAATCATTCATCTAAAGTAAATGATGGTTATATGTTATGGTTCCATGAGTGGAATTTCAGATTATTTGATTGTGATATTTGATCATTTCGAGTGTGGGTTCCATTCCCTTTCTGGATATATTGATGGTGACTTTTTTATCTATTTGTGGGAATCATATTCTACTAAGGATATTATGATGAGATACGATGGTTTTGTGGGCATCCTCCATTACCATGATTGATATGTTTTTAATGTGGGTTGGTTCTATTGGTGGGATTCACTCCCTCTGTTGAATATGTAATTGTTTTAATATGTTAAATGGACTCAAAAATTAGTCTAATATATTATAGTTGAACTCGATTATCCTTCATTAACTAAATGATAAAAAAATTCTTTTACAATATGAATCTCTTTATTTCCTAAGGATCATTGACAGACACTCTCCATATTCTCAATATGTAGGAAAAAAAATTATAGTGGTCCATTGAGTTTTACATTCAACCTGATTATCCCACTTTGGGTGACCAAGGGACAAAATGGATACCATTATGGAAAAGAGAAGGTGAGGTAACCCCTGAAAATCATTCCTTTAGTTAACGTCATTTACATTAATAAAAAAATACATGACACAAATATTTCAAAATCCTAATAATTCTATGTTTTAGTGTTTTTGAATACTAGGTACATGTAAAACTTATTTTAAAATTATTATAATCATTTAACCACATATTCATTATGTTTTATTTTCTCCTTAATGGCTCACATGTTAAACTTATCCTCATGATATATTAAATGGAAACATAAAAAATGGGTGAGCTCAAATTTCCAGTAAATGAATAATAATCCATTCACCTTTTTAACCAATGTGAGATCATTATTATTTGGGAAACCATTAGTAGGAGATAAACTTCTAATTTAAATCCCATGGAATAATAAAAGTTATTTTTATTTGATAATAAGAGAACAATTAATCTCATATTAGAAACATATATCAAGGTGTAAGGAATCAGACATATGAGATGTAAATCATGAGAAATGGGAAAAACATATTAACATATCAAAATTTTGGTGAAACACCATATGAACAAAATCTCAATATTATAGATAATTAATCAACAGTTATTTATTATATTGTATTTGTGATCACAACTTTTTTTCCATAATATATTAGGCATCACAACATGTTTCTCATTTGGGATCATGTTTCAATACTCAATTTTACAATTATACCATGAGATGTAAATCTTTACCCAATGCATTTGAGGGATACATATGTCCCTACTATAACATAACTATTACCATTCAGTTGTTACACAAGAAAAATTCTATTAATCACATAATTAAAATCAAATATAAGAATGGATTTCACTTTACATTTTAAAATATATTATATAAATTTCTATATAAACGATATCAATTAATAAAAAATTCAATCACCAAAATTTTTAAGTTTTATAAATAATATAGAGTGTGTGTTGTAAATAATAACTTCATGAGAAACAAGTTCCTTGATATATGTAATACAATGTTTTTCAATGTTTAAAATTTTCAATTTCAATACAGATGAATTTTTTATATTTTAATTTTTTTTAAACCCATATTGAAATTCAGAAAATAAAACATATCTTTTCAACCTGTATTATGAATTTAGGAGTATCATATATATTGAATAATATATGTATTTTAATACATGATATGAAAAAATTGGTGGAAATTAAATCATGGACGTTGAACAAAGATCCACATAAGAAATGAAAGATTATTCTTGATAATGATTTAATGTTAGTTGAGAGAACAATTGAATAAAAAGGGAAATGTTCACTAGAAATATAACTGATAACTTATAAAAATATTTAATTAATTAATAGAGAAAAAATTAAAGGTTAATGTTCAAATGAACACATATGACACAAAGAAAGATATTTATGTTACCAATAACCATTATCATGACTCTTCACATAAAGAAAATTGATTTAACATAATTTATAATCAAGATGAAAATATTAATCACCAATTAAAGAACTATTCCACAAGAAATTTCCATTTATGTTTTTCATTTATTATTATTATCTATATTTTTATTAGTTATCTTTTTTCCCACATCTAGTGTTTATAGATTTCTCCATTTACAGTAGTTTCATAGTGGAAATGTCTATATAATATCTTTCTTAAAATTCCATAAATACATTATTAATAAATTTAGGATAATATATTATTTATAATGATATTTTTAGTTGAAATTTTCGTTTCATGATTGCTTTATTCTGTTTCCAATAAGTTGAAATTGAGAACAATAATACTTTCGTGATTTAACACAGCAAGTGTGTTTTAATAATTAATGATTTATATATTTGACAAAAGACTTACATAATAAATAAAATTAACTATTTTTACATAATTATATTATATTAACCAATTACATATTTTGTTATAGTCATCCATGATATAATTTTGTAACATCATTCTAGCAGGTGGTAATGTTATCCCAAAGAAGTCCATAACATGATTAATAAAAAAAATAACGGGTTGATTAAATAGAACAATAATTATTCTATATACATAGTGATATAATCGTGATTCCATTACTCGGATATAATATAATTTGAAATAACAAAGATAAAAATTGATGTATAAAAAACAGGAACATATTATGAATAATTTTCATTTGTATTAGTTATCGTTTTTAAGGAAGTTCATTTTAAATTGATTATTTATCACTGATAAAATTAATATGTTCTTAAATTTTTTTTCTAAAAACATTGTTCATATTATATAAATAATATTTATCCTTTAAACACATTACTACATCCATCCATTTTAGTCCGTATTGAAAAATGGAATGCATCTTACCATGGTTGCAGTTGTTCATACATACACAAGGATGATGTTTTAATTTTTCTTATATTGGAATAATGATGTAATATGGTTTAGTAATCTATAATAATAATTTATATATAAACATCATAATTATATATTAAATTCTATTTTTTCCACATTTTTTATGCGGTGAAGGAAAAAAACTTTTATATTTATAGAGGTGATAGTCCACACTTACAAACATTTTACATTATCATTTTTCCTTTATAGAAAATATAAAATGATGTTACTGTTATTAACATGATTAAAATAAAATATCATTATGATAATAATACTTATTTTAACATTTTGAGATAGTTTATTGAAATTTTAAGAATATTTAGGAGACAAAATAAATATATTTTAGAAAGGTAGTTTATGAATTTATACATCATTTCTTGGAAAGTATGTATTTTAAAAGGTGTTAATAATTTAGGGGATGTGATTTTGAGGAGATAATAGCCTATTTAATGTGGATTGTATTGTTATGGATATGTATGGATTGATTCTAGGACAATCATTGGGGGTTTTGGTTTGAGTTTAAGATATGAGTATAGATCCCATTTTATAAGTTGAAATGGATGATAGTTATTTAAATATTGAATTATTTTCAATAATTGAAGCCAAAATAATTAAATGTGGATAAAAAAATTAAGATATAATGGTACAAGGATATTATATGGTTGATAAAGTCTCAAAATAGTCATCTCGCACTTTTTTAAACATGTTTCAATCTCATTACATACTATATCATTACTTTTAATATTCTAACATCTACAATGATAACAAGTTTTTACCAAATGTAATTTAATCATTGCACCTAATAATAATGTGTTTCTTATTATGTAATTTATATTTTATTATTCTAAATTCATAAATACATTATTTTTATTATATTTATAACTGATATAAAAAACAGTTTTAACACAATAAATTTATAATGTAATAAGAAAATTTTTATAGAAATGTCATTTCATTCTGAAATATTAAATTTTTGTCTCTAAAGTATTCTATATATCTGATAATTGGTTATTTCAATTATAATATATATTTTTTATATCAAATGGTTTAATAAATTTCTATTGGATACTTATATTCTAATAAGTCTATAAATTTAGTAGTACTTGAAATATAAATATAATGCATTACTTATCTAAAAGATATTTTTTTAGAAAAATAACAAACACATCATAGTGTATTTTTTTATAATTAATAAAAAAATTAATCAAATTTATTTCCAATTCGCTTTCTAATTTTTTTAAATTATACTTGTAAAAAATAATAATTTTTTCTGAAGGATGTTTGTAAAGGAAAACTAGTTTTAGTGTAATATCTATTCTTCCCCCTATTTCCAAAAATTATTATAGATAATAATATCATTCTAATTTTCCTACAAAAATATATCATTCTGAAAATTATAATTTTTTGAAAAGATGTTTTTATTAATTTCTATGTTTAAATAGTTTAGTCGATATTTTATGTGAATTTTTAATATATATATTTTAATTATGTTACCACATTATATACATTGTAATTATATTTCAACCTTACAAAATTATATATTTTACAGTTTTTGGTGTTGTTTAAATATATATAACATAATATTTTTAAGGAGGAATATTTTACTAAATCATGTGGTATTACATTATATCTCATGAAAAGAATTTCTTCATTGAAATTATTTGACATCAAATAAAACAAGGAAGGTAAACATCCTGTTATGAAATCATTACATTGCAATATAAAATTATTGATATTTTTATTCCTCCATAGAACATTACCAAGATCAGTGATCTTGTTACAAACAATGGTATATATTTGAACTAGAATTTTCATAGGTTATTACCCTTATAAGAGAGCATGTTTTAGTTACATAGACTCTTTAGTCTGTACATGTAATGGGTCAGGTATGTAATTCCCTAAAAGAGATTAAGGGAACCCGTCATGATATTTAGAGAGGTATGAAGGTAGTTATAAGTGATTTTATATTAACCCAACATGTTTATGAATTTTTAAGGGAATGATATATCAAGGTATTAGATTCCATTTATTCTAATATATAACAACCTACTTCCATTGATTGATCCAAAGGAATAATTACTCAGTGTATAAAAAATCATTGTCTCAATGACTACTATCATCTATAATGTTATATCTACTTTTTCATTCATTTATATACAACTTAATGGTTTGGACATTCTATGCCATTTTTAGATAAGGTAATGACCTCTATGCTTTCACTTAGTAACTTTGTCCAAATATATTAGAGTCCTATATCTCTTCCCATATTTATCCTAATATGGTTCTATATAAATATTTTAATTGAAACTATTGTTATAAAATAACGATACCAAGGGTAGTAATTTATCCCAAGATCCCTATAATTCCACAAAACTTGATATTTTAGTATCTTCCAATGCTTCAATATCCCTCTCTTACTAGCCATCTTTATGGGGTGATAAGATGTTAAGAAACTCTACTTTATCATTAATTCATTCAAAATACATATCTAGAACATCAATATAATCCTCAGATCTTGATTAGATACAATGGATTGTAGAATTACATAAAACCATACAACATTTCTTACGCATATCATTGTAAGATGGTAGCAGTGAAATATTTTGATAGAATGAAAATGCGCTGGCTCATAATGAAAGGTAACTAAAACCCAAATGGAATCATATACATTATAAATTTTGGGGAGACTGATGAAAAAATACATTGTAATTTCTCCATATTTATATTATAGTCTTGGTAATAATTTCAAAATATCATTATATTCTATCATTCAAAAATATGTTTTTGACAAACTATGAATATATATATTTAATATCTGATCACCATCATAATTACATCATACCTTAATCTTTTATCTTTATATTTCCTTATGATTCCAAGATTAATATAGATTCATGATCTATGAAAATAAATAAAAAAATCATTTATTATTGTTTTTATGGGACACATTTTATGGTTCTTAAACATATAATCCCATCGATATCACATCTGATCACTGAAATTTTCATTAACTATTTTGGAAGGTGAGCATAATCTTTCTAGGATTATTTTATCATTCAATGTGTGGATGGTTGAGAAATCATTTGTGAATGACAAGATTTATTTACATCACTCGTGATTTTAGAATTAATCAATTTCAAACACATGTGTATTGAGAATTATTTTATCCTCATCATTGTTAAGTTAGAATGGACTACTTTACATAGGGAATGTACCCCATAGTTTACCATCAAGGGTTATAATGTATTAATAAGTAATAGAACATTTTCTTTTTTTAGTAATTAATTATGTTTATTTAATTACAATTTTCTGGGAATATATATATTAATTTATTATGGTTAGCATGTAATGACACATTACAAAGTAATGTTTTATGAGAGATTTTTCAAGGAAAAGATTACTTCCACTAGCTCCAGATCATATGTTGGGTAGTTGTTCTCATAAGTCCTTATCAAATATTAATTATAATAAATTACCTTCATATTCTATAAATGTAAACATACAAATCATTTTATTAAAGTTTCACTTTATATTATAAACACTTCTCATCCATTGGTTAGTGTAATTATAGGTCCTCTGAAAAATATCATCATGATTTAAAAAATATTTTATATATATTATGTTTTCCATAGGAGCATCAATAACTTTAACATAAACATGGTTAATAGATTGAATAATAATGACAAATCACACAATATTATGGTAGTATCATGAGAATATATGATATCTATAGGAATATATCATAGATTTTGTTCTCATCCATTTTTTAGTTACATATATCTTAATTTGTATATATATATATATCCCACTAGTGATAAAATTACCTATGAAGGATACTTTTTGAAGAAAAAATGAAAACTTAATGAATATGGAATATAATTTTCTCCCTTTGTAAGGCAATTAAATAAAATATAAAATCTTATTCATCTTTTTATTTACTCTTATAATATATTATAATAACATTAATAATGACTATGAAATTTTTTTGTTGTAATATCAATATAATATCTCAACATAATCCAAAATGATTGTTGGAAGATATTTAATTCTGAAAATCATCAATATAAATTAATAATTTTATTTACCATTTGTTGAATGATATATTGGCTATATCATCCCACATTAAACTTAATTTACGATATATAGATATACCACTAATCTATGTGAAATAATTATCTCATCATAATGGACATAATAAATGTAACGAACCAGGTATTTATAGAATATTAATTTTTCATATATATTAATATTTATGAATAGGATATTAATTTTATATTAATGTGGACACTTTTTTCAATATCATAATCAAAATACAACAACAGGTTTCTTTGAAATCTGATTTTTCAATAAAAGTTGAGTTATACAGAAAAATTATATAATAATAACATTATTATAAATAGTAGATAACACATAGATGTTTTATTGTTGGGAATTAAAATAACTATCTACATTAGGATTAGACATGTTTTTTAAATGAATTTTCATTTTTCATATAAATTTTAGAGTCTTAAAATAATAATGAATCAATTTTTAAGAATGAAATACTCTAATATTCTTTAAAAGGTCGATTTACCAACTTTTGATGGCGAACCCTTTTTAAATATAATTTTTGTCTCTTTTATATGATCAATTTTACAAAATAAACTTTCTATTTTTTATAGGGACATCAAGATTTACATTGGGTAAATTTTTGGTATTTTTATGATAAAGATCATTTTTTAATAAATAGTGAAAAATACGTCATTTTAAAACAAAACTCCATTTTCATCTAATTTATTTATATGTTTTTTGTCCTTTTAATTGGTTCTAAAGTATAATTAGATTATATTTTTATCATTTGATCCAATTTTGGATATTGAAAATAATTTCACTTTAAAATTGGACATAAACTCATATCAATCTTTTTGTAGTTTATAAATTTTAAAAACCCAGTTCTTGGTTTTGACGATGAGAATTAATTTTAAATTTATTTCTCTAACTTCTGTATTTTGAATTTAAAATAATGGGTATAATATTTGGAATCAGGAGATCCAAAATATTTAAATAGGTAATTTTTTTTAGAAATTATTAGTAGTATCTTCAGTAAATATTTTATGTACCATGGTTAAAAGATAAATCAGCTAAATGAGGGTAAAAAGATAATATAATAATAATAGTAAATTAAAATAAAACATATCCAAACCGTATTGGATGAGGTATTTACATCCATGGCCATCCTTGGGTCGATTTTAGGACCCCATGGTCCCACTTTTGTGTGGAAATTACATTTAATTACATTTAATTTAAAGTTAACAAATATATAACCTAAACATATATATTTTAGTAAAAAAACATATATGGGGTTATATAAGTGATCATTTCAACTATAAATACTAATTATAACTATAATAATATTTTCTACATCATGGAATTTTATTTATAATTTATACCGATAAAATAAATAAATTTATTTATGACACAATGGTGATGTAGTGATTAACTTATTAATGAATGATTTAATTACATGAGATTATAAATATTAAAATAAAATTATTTTGAAACATTTAATGCCATAAAAGAGTTTTATGGATGATTAATACATATAATATTTTATTTAATAATTTTTTTAATTAATAAAGTTTTTATGGATTTTTATAAAATAATGATATTAATAGTATAAAAATTGAAAAAAATAAGTTTTAAAAGAAATTAATATTTTATTAAATAATATAATAGTACTAAAAATTTACGATTCGGCCAAATGAAATATATATTTTAAATAATTTCAATAATTTTTCAGTTAGGATTGCTTGTAATTTTATAGAAACTATACTGACCATATATTATAAAAATAAAAGAATACATGGAAATAATTAATTTATTTAACTAAGCATTAAAGCTAAAAGATAACGTTAATTTTGAGACCTAAACATTTCTAAAACCCATTTCATGAGATAATTTGGACCTATAATCATTTCATATTCAAAAAATATCACTTTTTTGTTATTATAATTCAAAAATAAATTAATCATAAAATATTACTTTCAAGCATTCTTAATGTGCCCCTCCACCATCTTATAAAAGGACACCCACTCTAACCTTTACTCACACGTCTCAAGACCCATTTGATCATCTAAACACTGCTAAAATAAGCTACCATCATCCCAACATTCCTCCTCGAAACCATCCCTTAGGCAGAAGGCAATTCAAGAGAGCCCTCTGGATCAAATAAAATGAAGTTACCCGATTTGAGATAATGTCTTCTGTCAACTTCCATTCCATTATTTTTCCTTCTTCATTACCTATACTATTCTTATTGGTTGTTTACATAAAAAACTAGTATCCTAAATATAGTACATTTTTTATGAGAATTATTAGAACAACACTTACACACACATCTGTCTAATTGGTATAGGACATATTGTTTCTATGGATGACGAACTACTTCCTCATGAAATGATGATTGTTCAATCTTCTTCTTCAACCACTTATGGTGTTCATTATTATGCTAGTGTAATTATATATGTATATATGATATTTATTTTTTCTCTATTATTCTGTAATTTTCATTTAGAACATACCTTTATGCTTGTTATGTGGTATAAATATGGTAATTTCATTTGAGGAAGTACGGACTGCCGCCCCCTCAAAGTGATATGACTTGTTCATGCTATAAATGGAATGTATAAAATATGTAATTAATTAACTTATGTAAAAAATATGAGATATATATAATAATTTAATTATAATAGATATACGTATCATTTATTTTTCTTTACATTAAATAACAAAATAAATGAAATTAGCGTTCATGTGTACGTACAGGTTAGCATCTCCATGAACAATGCATTTAATTTATTATCCCCAAATTTAATGGGCTATTATAAATACATATATACTATATATAAATACATATATACTATATATATATATATATATGATATTTAAATCAAGATTACAATTTTATAAATAATGTAATTTTGACCACATAGAAAATTTGTAATTATAACCAGTACATTTTTTGACACAAGTACCAAATATTGGAAAAACGACTGATACTAACATAAATAATTATTTCTATAATGAGGAAATAATAAAACAATGAATAATAAACTTGAAAAAGGTTTTTAATCAATTATAAATTTACTTATGTTTATTATTCAGGAAGAATAAGAAATATATGTGAGGAGTCAGACTCAAGGAAAGGGAACCTTTCACCCTCCACTTTTAGTGAAAGACTAATTTATTTTATGTATTTTATTTTCCAATTTTTTTGCATATGTTCTTATATATCATTATAACAATAGATTTAGTTCCATGTTATGGGAGAACTTTTTCTCTCCTATCAAATAATTTTCTTAATTTTAAATTGACATTGGTAGGCTACCGAATTTTCATAAGGGACTTCTTCTGAATCTCCTTTCATTATAGAATATTTTGATTTATACATGAATTGATTTTATATGATTTTTAAACCCCCTTTACATTTAATTTCATTTAAATGGAATCAATTTTCTACGTAGTGTTTTACTAAGTGACAAAGGGAATGTTTCTTTTTAATGTACACGGTGACAAAGACCATTCTGCCGCCACGATCATTATTTGATTAGGGGATTCATATAAAAGTCATAGTGTTTTGTATGGGAACAAAATACCATATATCCTTTTATTTATTTTGGTATTGAAAATGGTATTGATAAAGGTTTGATTATTTCAATATCACGAACTGATAGCATGTGATTGCAATGTGGAAATGTTATCTTTCCATTATGTGTTATTATTTTGTTATGGTCCGTGGGCATTGATTACACACATAGGTTGTTCCATGAAAAAACTAGGGTGTTTGAGCTAGATATAGATGTATAATACATTGGGTAACATCTAAAAGGTAAATATTAAGGTTTCTCCTACGAGAATTAGGGAATATACTATGATGGGTATTCAAAATGTTACTCCATATGTAGTTGTGAAAGCTACAATGTATGTATGTTATGGTGCCAAAAGTTACATTTATGATTTATGATTTCCATGTGTTATTCTTAAATCTTAAAATTTCATAATGTATGTTAAAGAGATTATGTTTTATGATTGAGAAGTATGATTTCATTGATTTGTATACATTGGTGGACTAATGATTTCTTTCCTTATTTAACCCTTACTGAGATTCTTTTTCTTATCCCAAGTTTTTGAAATATTATTCACATTGTACAAGGAAGTATAAGAGAAAGGAAGTATTAAAAAAGATTACTATCATTAAAATAATTATTTCTTATTTAAGGAGTTTTATTTTTGTGAAAAAATTGAATAGAGTATAAGTGTCTACCAGGTAATATTTTGAGATGTAATGTAATATTTACAGCCTAATTATCTAAAAATCTAAATTAGAAATGATTCACAATGCGAATTATTATCTTATTCAATATTATGTAATGATTATGGATGGGTCCTTAGAGTTGGTATTAGAGGCTGGTTTAGATAACTTTAGAGGTTAGGGTTTTATTTATTTATAAGTGACATAACCATAATGGTTAGCATATTAGGAAGAGTCATAGATGTTTTAGATAAATTCAATGGAAGTAGGATTACATGAATATATATATAATAGTGTTTAACCTCCATGTAAGATATTAATTTATTATTTAACTGATATACTCACACTTACCATTATGGTTTTAGTAAACCACTAGATCTAGTATGCACCAAAGTAATAAAGGATGTAAAGAAAACTTTCATGGTTTCTTGAATATGAAATCAAATGAAATGAGAGTTGAAATGAGAACTGATGTGGTAATTGTCAACCTACTATCTGAATTCAGGATTGACCACCCGAACCATGGTGATTTTTATATGAAATTGTATATGAAAGAAACAAATCCCTTTAGATGTTCAGTTTATAATCATAAAGGTATGTATATTAAAACACCTATGTGTCAAGGTAGTAGAAATAAAAACCTAGTAAAATGCATCAAAGGGACGATAAGATGATATATATGTTGTAATGAAGGTCATAAATTAAGAACCTTTCATGGAAAAAGGAATCATTCAGTTTACTCTAGGAAGGGGAAACAAGTTCGTTTTTGGGGATCAAATGAATGTTTTAAATTTCGTCGACATGGTCACTATATAAATATATTTCCTATGAAGAAGGTTCATGAATTGGATTAGTATGACAGTACAAATATAAGTTTATCAATACATAATTCCACTCTAATAGAATATGATAAAACAAACAATGACGAATGAATGGTATGGATAATTTCTTAGATGATGTTTTGATATTATTGAATCATAGGATATGATTCATGATTTTGTTTATTGGAAAGATGTATTATTGAATAAGTATGAAATGAATTTTTATTGGATCATGAAGAAAATTTAATTGGTAAGATATCTATATATAATACATTCAATAGTTGTGGTAGATTTTAGGATGATTAAATGCTTATAAGTATTAAGGCTCTATTGATGATGGGATTACATTTGAATAATTTTTCCAGTATATGTAACCCTGATGTTTGATATGTGCAAATGATATTAATAAAAGATTATTTTTTCTTATATGGACATAATAGATAACCTTAGGGGTTAATGTAAGATCCCGATTCTTATTTTTGAGTAAGAATTTCTTCTTTTCTCCTTTCCTTAAGTGTTTTTAAGAAAATAAGGAAAATGGGGAAAATCCCAAATTTTGGGAGTACACACCATGTACTTCTCCACACACCGTTTACTTCTAGCCATGTGGGATGGGAACAAGGGGCGTGTGGCCATGTCGGCAATGAAGGGTGTAGGAACCGACTACACGCCATGTAGTGGTCCTTTACACGCTGTGTAGTTAGTAGGTAGGCGAATAGTAAGGTGATGGCCAACTGTGGGGCAGAACAGGCTGTGTACTCATGAAGACGCACCCTGTAGTCATGTCAGCAGGTGAACAATGCCTCGCTGGCAGGAAGCTGTTAGAGGAACAATTTAATAATGGGAAGTACACATCATGCACTTTGTTTTTTTCTCTTAAAATGAATAGTAGCCTCCCCTGTTCACAGGGAAGGCTTAGAACTAGAAGAAGGAGCGAGAGAGGAGGCCGAGGCTTTGGAGATCCACCAAGCGCATGTCTAGAATCAGTTTCCGCCTCGGACGATCTCGTTGGAACCGCATGGGTAAGTCCTCCACTATTCTTTAATCATTCATTCCAATTCGTCCCCTAATGGGAGTTATTTTCATTTAAGCTAGAATTCCTTTACCTCAGATCTATGGTGTTCTTGTATGTTTCAGAAGGCATCGTTCGCGTATATCATTCGTGGGTGTATATGGTAGGTGGACTGGTGTTTATTTTCCAACTATTGTGTGTTTTGTTTGTTTTTGAGCTAAGAATCCATATTTGGGGTGTTGTGTGGCTGAGGCCGTGGCTATTTTAACTACCTATAATTGTATAAGTAATTAAATAAAATTGTAAAACTGTTGTTTGGGATCAGTGCTTGGATCCAGGACCACCCCGTGGTGCGTTCCTCTATTTAGCCATTTGGCCAGGATACCCGAGGGTATTCCATGTTTACAGTATGCATTTCTTATTCCATGAGAGGAATTGTATGTAAATTGCATGTTTATATGTTGGGCATGGCCCGGTTACTTATTCCTGAGGGCGGTGTTTTACTATAGCCTGAGGGAGTGACTGTATTAGCCTGAGGGAAACATTATATTTCGCATGAGGGCAACCATTCGTGCCTGAGGGATTAAATTCTGTGCCTGAGGGTGAATCTTCGTATGCTTGAGGGAATGATTCTGATTCGACTGAGGGAAATACCTAAGGGAGAGATTCTGTATAGCCTAAGGGAAAGCCCGAGGGTGTGGTTTTACTATATTAGCCAGAGGGAAAGTTTCTGGTTGGCCTGAGGGCATGGTGTTGTTGAGCACAGAATGTTACTAAATTAAATGGATAAATGGATAATTAAAATTACAATATAACTAGTTATGTGAGATACTTTTGATTAGTGCTTAGTTTATTGAATTTACTACTGCACATTGTTGTTTCATGTTTACACACAGTTGAGAACGGGCCCTTGGTGGGTCCTTACTGAGAAATATTTCTCACACCCTGTTTGGGTCATGCTTTTCACCCAAAATAGATTATGTTTCTGCAGGTGTGGATAAGGGAAAGGGTCCTTAGACAGGTACTTGATTACTACTGAGGAGCATGGGAGCATGGGACAGGTCTTGGGCTCGCGATGATACCAGCTGTTTCATTTTGTATTATTATACTCTGTTGTTGTATTGTATTAATTGTGTAACATGTTCTAGAGGTTTTCATAGAATTGAGGAATGTTTCATCATTATTTATATACTGGTTGGTGATATCTACTACATGTTTATATTTCAGTTATGTATGGTTATTCGCTTCTGCTACTATTGTATGTTTTATTGTTTCTGCTGCGCTACACTTTGACAAATGAGGGCATAGTTTCCCCGCTTTCAGACCTAGGCCCTCGCGCTAGTAGGCAGCCTCTGGCGTTTGGGGAAATGCACTTGAGGTCACGTGGTGAACCGGGTTCGGGGCACCCGTTGAGTGGCACCTGGAACCGGGATGTTACAAAGTGGAATCAGAGGGGATTATTTCCATGACATACAATTTGGAGCCTTAGTCAGGGATAGGACGGGAACGGTAGTTGGTAATAAGTTGTGCCCAGGAGTAGCTAACCCGTGTACAGGGAAAGTCCAGTCTACCTCGTATTTCTGCACTTCTTTTGATTTTCAAAATTTAATAGTTTATTTGATTTCACCATTGGGTGACGCACTTGATATTGTGCTACTAATATTTTATCTTTGGGTTCTATTTAGTTGCAACACGATGAGATGAGGGTATGAAATCTCATGCATCATACAGGAACAAGCTTCAAATCACATTCCATGAATTGTTCCATGCCATGTAGGTGCATTATAATTTCGCATGTTTTTGTGATAGTTGTTGTGCTAGTAAACCATGCTGTTGTGGAAGATTCTCTGATAAAAAACTTGTTGTGTGATAGGGTAGTTTTATTTGAGCCGGTTTATAGAATGAACATCAAACTTTGGTCTTTGGGGAGTATGGTCCCTAATTGACTAGAATTTGGTGTCTCATTGACTATTTATCTGGTCATAACCCAGAGAAGATGTAAAACATTGATTCGTGGGGAGTATTGGCCCTCACGGGTCGGAATTTGACACTTAGTTGTTGTTTTTCTGTATTTTCTGGGTTCCGGGGAAGTTTCCGAGGAATACTATTAGGAAACCAGTATACAGGCGGTGTAGTTTCTTTAAACACTCAGTGTATGTCCTTCTATTTGGGAAGAAAAAACAAACTTTTTTTGTACACGCCATGTACCCAGAGTACACGATGTGTAGTCTCTTCCCATGTCACAAACTGTTTGGGGGTGACACGGGGTAGGGAATGTTTGGGGAACACATGCCGTGTACCAGATATTCACACCGTGTGGTGTTGACCCGGAGTCCGCCCGTGTAATGAACAACATGGACAGAGGAGACCTTAAGACATACACGTTGTGTCCACTATTGAACACGCCGTGTAGTGTGACCTGGTGACTCGGCCGTGTAACTAACAACACGGGTCGATGTCACCTCTGCTTGAAGACGTCGTGTACCTCTGGGACACACCGTGTAGTCTTGTCTGAGGACAGAACGTGTGGACTTAGCCATGTGGCTGGGATATGGGGTAGTGTACACGCTGTGTACGGGTGTAACACGCTGTGTAGTTGCAAGACGAGTAGTCAGCCGTGTCACAAACGACACCGGCATTTGGAAAATAACACCATACACGCCATGTAGCTATTATACACGTAGTGTAGTTTTTGTTCAATGGGAGATGTGTGTCTTAGCCGTGTTGAAGGACCCGGGTAGGGGAAGAGAAGTCAGGTGCACATCGTGTAGTCATTGTACACGCCATGTAGTCTTATTTTGAAAATCTTGAAGTGACTTCTTCCTCTTGTTCCCTTTGTAAATCTTTCATTTTCTGTCTTGGTAATCTTGAATCTAAGGTGTGTTTTTGACCTTGTAGTGTCATTCCGCCTAGACTACCATGCGTTGTTCGCCAGGAGAGTGGCAATGAGTATACTCCAGAGATGGTGGGCCATGGGCTACCAGTAGATCCTCCAGTAGAGCCAGATGCGGTGCCAACTGTGATACCAGACACAGGCGCAGAGGCGCAGTTCCGTGAAGGCTTTATGTGGTTCATGCAGGCCTTTCAAGGAGAACCGAAGGCTGCCAAATCTATGGCCGAGCTGATTCGTATCTTCCGGCAACAGCATCCGCCTATGTTTTTAGGGTATGGTGGAACACAGGCTGCGGAGTCTTGGCTCGGATCTTTGCAGAATATATTCATGCATCTTGAGATTCCTCCAAGGTGGTGGGTCAAGCTCATGACTTATATGTAGCATGATTCCACCAATAGGTGGTGGGATGTTACCACTCAGTCAGAGCATCACAGAGACATGGGGTGGAAAGATTTTCAGGCAGTCTTCTATGAATTCTTTTTCCCAGAGATGCTGAGGGCAGATTGAGCTTGAGAGTTCATGAATCTGCAGCAGGGGGCTATGTAGGTGATGGATTATTATGCCCGTTTTACCGAGCTTCATTATTTTTCACCCGTTCTGGTGGGTGATGAGACGTTGAGGCCCCGACTCTTTGAGGATGGTCTTCGTTATGACATCTGAGCGCTAGTGAATGTCTTCAGGTTGCCTTCAGCACACGCTATTGTGAACCAGGAGCTGATTACAAAGAGGATCCTGTGGGAAGCTAGTGGTGTGGGCCAGGGAGGTTCAACACCAGTTTCTGGTACTATTCTAGCTGGCAAGAGGAAGAGATAGATTGATTTCTCTCAGGGCCGCAGTACCAACCAGACAGTTTTTTATGGTGGCCGGATCAGGTTGTACTAGTGTGGTAAAGAGGTGCACAAGAGGCCACAATGTAAACGTGATCCAGTGGAGTGTCGGGCTTGCGACAAGATAGGTCATCTTCAAAGCATTTACAGGGCGTTTCTACCAGTGGCTAGTGAGAGGGGTTTTGTAAAGACTCCACATGCGGGATCAGGACTAGTTTCTTCTTATTGGTTGGGGAACTGGAATACGTCAGGGCATGCAGGCAGGGATGGTGGTCGTGGTCGAGGTATCCAGACACTAGGATCTCAGAGGCAGCAGGGCGGGACAGCTCAGGGTATCCAGGCTGTGTCGCAAGGTCGTTGCACTGGGCAGGAATATGCGGTGCAACAAACCTATTAATAGCTGGATCCTGAACCTTCTACTGTCAAAGGTACTGTTCTAGTAGCTTCTATCTTATCTTCAGTAATTTTTGATACAGGTGCTACACATAGTTTCATATCTGTGCCTATTGTGGAGAGCCTTGGGCTCTATGTTTCGACTTTTCATGATATCATGATGCTAGATACTCTATTGGGGACTAGAATGGTTGGTGTGCGTCAGTGTAAGGAGTTCCCCCTTGAGGTTGGTGGGTGTCACTTTTTATGGGACCTCTATGTCTTAGTGATTACGAGATATGACGTCATTCTCGAGATGGACTGGTTGGTTCCCTTTCGAGCCTTTGTAGAATTCTATCGTCACAGGGTGAGCTTCACATCACTAGAGGGTGGATAGTTTCTATACAAGGGTGAATGCGATATTTAGGTGTGTCGAGCTGGACGAGAGCATCATGGGCGAGGTGGGGTCACAGCCCAGATTGTGAGCTTATATCTGGACGATCAGGAGACTTGTCAGACAGATTTCTCTCCTGTGGTTGATCATTTCAGGGATGTCTTTCGGGATGACTTTTCAGGTCAACCTCTTGAGCGAGAGGTGGATTTCTCTATTGAGCTTATGCCCGGGGAAGCACCGGTGTCCATTCTTCCTTATAGGATTGCTACACTGGAGTTTCAGGAGCTCAAGAGAAAGTTAGAGGAGTTATAGTCAAAGGGTTTCATCCGACCCAGTACTTCCCTATGGGTTTCTCTGGTCCTTTTTGTGAAAAAGGTGGACAGTACCCTCAGACACTATGTGGATTATCGGAAGCTGAACCAATTGACGGTCATGAACCAATATCCCTTACTGAGGATTGATGATCTTTTTTATCAAATTCGCGGATCATGAGTGTTCTCGAAGATTGACTTGAGAGCAGGATATAATCATCTGCGCGTGAGACCATCAGATATACCGCTTACAGCATTTTGAAGTAGATATGGTCTATATGAGTACATGGTTATATCGTTCAGACTCACAAATGCGCTAGTAGTTTTCATGGCTTTGATGAATCATGTGTTCCATCCATATCTTTATTAGTTTTTGGTAGTATTCATGGAAGAAATCTTAGTGTACTCTCACACTCGACACAACCATGCCACCCATCTTGAGATAATATTGAGTACATTGAAAGAGCATCGGCTCTATGATAAGCTCTCAAAGTGCCACTTTTGGATGGACCAGATTCACTTCCTGGGTCATATTATCTCAGAGGAAGGATTTGTCGTAGACCCAGAGAAGGTGAGAGCAGTAGTTTCATGGGAGAAGCCTAAGAACGTGTTTGAGATACGGAGTTTCTTAGGGCTGGCTAGTTGCTACAGATGCTTTATACAGGCCTTCTCCCGCTTAGCAGCGCCGTTGACGGGACGGACTAAGAAGTGTGTGATGTTCGTTTGGTCGGAAGCTTGCGATACATCCTTTCAGAACTTGAAAGGAAGGTTTACATCAGCACCGATCCTGATACTCCCAGAGTAGGGGAAGAGCTATACAGTTTACTATGATGCATCAGGTATTGGGCTGGGAGTAGTGTTGATGGAGGGTGATCGAGTTGTTGCATTTGGGTATCGGCAGTTGAGGCCACATGAGAGGAATTACCCGACACATGATCTCAAGTCGGCTGTAGTTGTTCATGCGTTGCGCTATTTGAGACATTATCTATTGGGAGAGAATTTGTGGTTTTCACCAACCACAGAAGCCTCATGTATATATATTTACCCAGTGTGGCTTAAATATTAGGCAGATAAGGTGGGTCAAATACCTACAATACTTCTATTTTGAGCTTTCCTATACACCTGGTAAAGGTAATGCAGTAGCTGATTCACTGAGCAGGAAGACATGGATACAGGAAGCGCAGGAGGCCATTAGTGAGTGGCAGCTTATGGACTTGTTCTCTGAGATGCATCTACATGTGCACAACAGTCAGGGGAAGACTTATCTTTCATCTCTAGTTTTGACTTCTACCCTCATGGATAGAGTGAGGATGAGACAAATATCTGATCCAGAAGGCCTTCTTCTATGGGAGTCGGTGGAAAGTGAGGACCCTCCTCCTGGATGGACGATATGAGATGACATGGTATTGTGTCTCCATGGATGAGTTTGGGTTCTAGGGGATACATGCGAGGAGCTGATTTGAGAGTTTCATGCTTCAGCATGGGCAGTTCATCCTAGGGTAACCAAGATTTACCGAGACTTCAGACGTCAGTACTGGTGGCCGGGTATGAAGAGAGATGTGGCTAGTTTTGTTACGAGGTGTTCTCTCAGTAGGTGAAGGCGGAGCATCAGAGACCATCTAGATTGTTACTGCAGTTACCCATTCTAGAGTGGAAATGGGATGACGTCGTGATGGATTTCATGACTGGTTTGTCGAGGTCACCTTGAGGCAATGATGTCGTGTGGGTTGTTGGGGATAGACTCATGAATGTAGCTCACTTTTTGCTGATCAAGGAGACAGTCGGTGTTGATGAGCTCAGAAATTTTTGTATCTGAGAGATCGTACGTCTTCATGGGTTCCTCGTTCAAACATTTCGGATAGGGATGCCCATTTTACGTCACGTTTCTGGTAGGGTTTTCAGAGGGCACTGGGTACACAGGTGCTTCTGATCACATCATACCACCATCAGAAAGATGGACAGTCAGAGCGTACAAATATGGTTCTAGAGGACATGTTGAGTGCATGCGTCCTAGACTTTGGGGGCTATTGGGTGAATCACATACCCCTAGTCGAGTTCAATTATAACAATAGTTTTTATGAGACAATTGAGATGGCACCATATGATGATTTATATGTTAGGACATGCAAATCTCTTATGTTCTGGTTAGAGGTAGGTGAGGCAGCCTTACTGGGACCATGTCTCATGCAAGAGTCTCCTGAGCAGGTCTAGTTCATTCAGAAGTGCATGGCTACCACGCAGTCTCGTCAGAAATCTTATGCTGATCGCCGCAGATGACCTTTGAAGTTTGTGGTCGGGGATCAGGTTTTCTTGCGAGTTTCGCTGAGGCTGAGACACAGGAAGATCAGGAGACATGGTAAACTTTCACCGAGGTATTTGGGGCCATTTGTGATTTTAGAGAGAGTTGGGATAGTTGTCTATCAGCTGCAGTTACCACAGAGGTATCGAGCCATGCACGACGTCTTCTATGTGTCTCAGTCGCTTTGCTATCATTCAGTCTTGTCTCACACCTTTCATCCAGATGAGGTTGAGCTTATGTTTGATGCATCCTTTGAGAAGCATCTGATTCATATCGTTGACAAGAGCACAAAGGTTCTCTGAGGCAGGTTAGTTCCTCTCATATAGGTGCTATGGCAGCATGGACGAGTGTAGGATGAAACCGGGGAGCAGGAGACTGATGCACGTGCTTAGTGGCCATAACTGTTCTAAGCTATATCTTCTCCACCCTTGGAATGGAAATTCATGGACGAATTGCTTTGAGGGGGAAGTTTGTAAGAACCAGGTTCTTATATTTTAGGTACGGGTTTCATCTTTTCTCTTTTCCATGAGTGTTTTTAAGAAAATAAAGAAAATGGGGAAAAATCCCAAATTCTGGGAGTACACGCCGGGTACTTCTCCACACGCCATGTACTTCTATCAGTGTTGTATGGGTACACGGGGCATGTGGCCATGTCGGCGCTGAAGGGTGTAGGAACTGACTACACGCCATGTAGTGGTCCTTTACACGTGGTGTAGTTAGTCGGTAGGAGAATAGTAAGGTGGTGGCCAGCTGTGTGGCAGAACACGTCGTGTACTCATGAAGACACGCCATGTAGTCATGTCGGCAGGTGAACAGTGCCGCACTGGAGGGATGCCGTCAGAGGAACAGTTTAAAAATGGGAAGTACACGCTGTGCACTTGGAAGTACATGTCGTATACTTTGTTGTTTCTACATAAAATGGGCAGTAGCCCCCATGTTCACAGGGAAGGCTTAGAATGGGAAGGAGTGGGAGAGGAGGCCCATTCTTTGGAGATCAGCCGAGTGCACGTATGGAATCCATTTCTGCCTCGGACGATCTCTTTGTAACCACACAGTTAAGACCTCCACTCTTTTTTAATCGTTCTTGCCAATTCATCCTCTAACGGGAGTTATTTGCATTGAATCGAGAATTATTTTACCTCAGATCTACGGTGTTCTTTGACATTTCCGAAGGCTTCGTTCGCATATATCATTCGTGGGTGTTTAAGGTAGGTGTCTTGGTGTTTATTTTCCAACTGTTGTGTGTTTTGTGTGTTTTTGAGCTATGAACCCATATTTGGGTTGTCCTGTGGCTGAGTTCGTGTCTATTTTATCTACCTATAATTTTATAGGTAATCAAATAAAATTGTAAAACTGTTGTTTGGGGTCAGTTCTTGGATCCAGGACCACCCCGGGGGTGCATTCCTCTATTGAGCCATTTGGTAAGGACACCCGAGGTTATTACATGTTTATATTATGCATTACTTTTTCCTTGAGAGAAATTGTATGTAAATTGCATGTTTATATGTTGGGCATGGCTCGGTTACTTATGCCTGAGGGTGATGTTTTACTATAGCCTTAGGGCGTGACAACATTAGCCTGAGGGAAACGCTCTATTTCACCTGAGGGAAACCATTCGTGCCTAAGGCTTGACTTATGTGCCCGAGGGAAACACATTTTATGCCCAAGGGCGATATTATGATACGCCTAAGGTCAATGCCTGAGGGTGAGATTCTATATAGCCTGAGGGCAAGCCTGAGGGCATGGTTTTACTATATTAGCCTAAGGGAAAGGTTCTGGTTGGCCTGAGGGATTGGTGCTGTTGAGCACAGAATGTTACTAAATTAAATGTTTAAAAGGATAATTAAAATGGAAATATAACCGGTTATGTTAATTACTTTTGTGTGATGATTAGTTTATTGCATTTACTACTGCACATTGTTGTTCCATGTTTACACACAGTTGAGCACGGGCCTTTGGTGGGTTCCTACTGAGATATATTTATCACACCTTGTTTTGTTCATGCTTTTCGGCCCAAAAATATTAAATTTATGCAAGTGTGGATAAGGGAAAGGGTCCTTATATAGTTACATGATTTCTTCTGAGGATTTGGGAGCATGGGACCGGGCTTAGGCTCACGATGCTACCTGCTATTTCGTTTTGTATTATTGTACTCTGCAATTTTATTTTATTAATTGTGTAACCGGTTCTGGCTGTTTTCGTAGAATTGAGGGATGTTTCATCATTATTTATATACTGGTTTGTTATATCTACTACAGATGTTTATTTCAGTTATGTATGGTTATTTACTTCCTCTATTGTTGTATGTTTTGTTTTTCTACTGCGCTACACTTTGACAAATGAGGGCATAGATTCCCCACTATCAGACCTAGGCCCACATTGCTAGTCGGTAGCCTCTGGAGTTTAGGGAAATGCACTTGAGGTCACGTGGCGAACAGAGTTCGGGGCACCCGTTGAGTGGCACCCGGAACCGGGACGTTACATTTCATATGATCTTTCATTTTGAGGTGATAAATAGTTATTACATTTTTGAATTAAAAATGAAATATATTTGATAAAACATGATGAGAAAATAAGTTATGGAGGAAAATATGTTCTTTTTGAGAATTTTATACGAATGATATGGTTTTAGAATAAGGAACACTTGTTGGATGGGTGATAACCTGACGCATCTAGCTTGTCCCTGGGAATCGATCCCATAAATGAAGGGCGACATGGGCGCATCACCAACCACTAGACTAGGTAATGTCCCTGGTTTGTATAAAATATAATATTTTGTTAAATGATATTATTGATCAAGAATATGTTTATTTGGGATATTATGTTTTATCAAGTGGATATCTTTATTATAGAAAAATAATGTTTTGATTAAGTGATAATTGTTATTGTAGAGGATGATTGATCTTTTAGGAAAACTATATGACTATGGAAAATAAAATTCTTTCATATTTCAATTGATTATTCATGGGGTAATTTTATAGAAATTATTAACCTATCATAGAGAATATGTGATTATATTAATTACTTTTCAGTATGAAACTTTATGAGTAGCTGATTTTATTTAGAGATAAATGTTACGATTTTTGTGGGAGACTATGTGATCAAATCCTTGTAAAATTTCTGGAATCAAACTTTGTTTGGTTTATTTTTAATAATTTTAACGAAAATGGTGAATTTAATGGTCTTTGTGGTGCCTTGGGTGTTGTTTATTCAATTTTTGAGATTACGAGAATCATTTCTTTTTATATAAGATTATCTTTTTGAGGATTATTTGATATTGTACTAACCATTTTGGTTTTGGTTAATGTATAAAAACAAGGAAAATATATGGTTCATAGTTTTGGATAATGTTATTCTATAGATTTTGATTATTTCACTTTTTATGTGATCAATATATCTTGAATACTCATCATTTGCTGAAATGAAGAGTTTGTGGTAGAAATTTATTAAAGGACGATTGTATATAGGAAAAGTAACTATGTTTCCTTATTTTATTAGTCATGTAATTAAGTAATTCCTCATATTTTATAAAAGGAACTTAAAAAATGTAGTCCATTAACTAATCCTATTGGGGAATCAAACACTATTTAACCCATCACATGTTTGTGATTTTCTGGTGGTTAATTGTTTCCTAACCGTGTTTTCTAATCACTCTACATCAGAACATTAAACTTAGTTTCTCTTCCATATCCATGTCTTCTTACTTGGAATCCTAGTATGTTTTATCATTGGTGAACTTTTTTAATTCTCTTTATTCATTTTAATGTGATTTTGTTACTCTTTTTTCAATGTGGGACTTTTAATGAATTGTCAAATCCCAATTTTAAAATTGTGAGAACACAATTTCCAAAAGGGGGGATGGAGGAAATGACCTTGGTATTTATAGAATTATAAAATTTCATATCTTTTAATATTAATGAATAAGATTTTAGATTTATATTAAATAGGTCACTTTTTTTAATAGCGTACTCAACACATGACAACGAGTTTATTTGAAATCTTATATCGCACACAACATTAAGGTATACCGAAAAATAATATAATAATATTATAATTTTAAAAGTTAATTAATGCATATTTGTTGTTTTTCTCATAATTAACTTAACTAAATACATTATGATGAAAATTTGTTTTTAAATGTCTTTATATTTATTCAATAAATTTTATAGTCATGAAATAAGAATGACGTCAATTTTAAGTATGAAATGCTCTAATATTCTTTAAAATGAAAATTTACCACCTTTTGATGGGGAAAAATTTTCAAATATAGTTTTTTTTCTACTTTTATAAGTTCCATTTCACAAAATAATATTTTTTAGAAGTGGGAAATCAAAATTTACTTTTAGAAAATATTTGGTATTTTTCTGATAAAGTTAATTTTTTTAATGAATAGTGAAAAATAAAACATTTTAAGTCAAACTGTATTTTCATCTAATTTATTTATGTGATTACATCGTCATTTTAAATAGTTTTAGAATATAATTATATTATATTTTTATCATTTAATTCAATTTTTTCATTGTAAGTAATTTCACATTGAAATTGGATATAAACATATGTCAATCATTTGGATCTTTTTACTTTTTAAAAACATGTTTTTTGGTTTTGACAGCGGGAATTAATTTAAAATTAATTTCTCAAAATTATATGAATTGAATTTGAAAAAATAGTTTCTATATTAGGAAATAGGAGGATCTAATTATGGAAATAGGTGAATTTTATTTTTAGACATTATCAATAGTTACTTTAGTAAATATTTTGTTTACGACGGTGAAAGGGTATATATGATAAATAAGGGTAAAAAATTAATTATATAATAATATTAAATTACTCTAACACTTTTCCTAACCCTATTTTATTAGATATGTCCGATCATGGAAACCCTTGGGTCATATTTAGGATCCAATAGAGCAACTTCTATGTAAAAATGACATTTAATTACTGTTAATTTAATATTTTGGAAAATATAACATAAACATGTATGTTTTTGAAAAACAATTTTTATATGGGGTTATATAAGTGATTATTTTAACAATAAATAGTCATTAATAATATAAAAAAATTTCATACATCATGGTATTTTATTTATAATTTTTAGATATTAAATAAATATGTTTTTATGACACAATTGTGATGTAGTGATTACCTTATTAATGAATCATTTAAATAAATGATATTTTAAATATGAAAATAAATTTATATTGAATATTTTTATGAAATAGAATAATTTTAATGATTCTTATGAATTTTTATCATTGAATTAATTAATATTTTTAGAGTTAATCATGTTGTTATGGATTTTTAAGAATTCAGGATATGAATAGTATGAAAATTGACATAAATGTGTTTTTAAATAAATTAAAATATTATTAAATGATATAATAGTGCTAAAAATATAATATTCATCCAACTGACACGTATGACGTTACAAATGTCATTAATAATCCATTTCGGGTCTCTTGGCATTTCATATAAACCGTAGTAACCATATATTATAAAAATAATAGAAGACATGGCAAGAGTTAATTTATATAATTACGGGTTAAAGTTAAATGATATGGATCATTTTATGACATAATATTGTATAAAACGTATTGTATTATATTATTTGTTCCCATAATCATCTGGTCATCGAAATATACCGCCTTTTTGTTATAATAATTCAAAAATCAATAAATAATAAAATAATACATTCATGAATTCCAAAATTGCCCCTCCTCCTTCTTATAAAATGACGTCACCTCATACCCTTACTTACACCTCTCAACCCCCCTTGTCTCATCCAAACTCTACCTAAATAATATCCCAACATAAATCCATTCCTCCTAAAATACTTCTCCAAGGAAGAAGAAATTCAAGAGATCCCTATGGCTCAAATTGAAACAAGTTACCCAATTTGGGGTACCGTCTTCCCTCCAATTTCATTCCATTATTTTTATTTCTACACTACTTATGATCTTATTATTATTTTTTTACATAAAAAAAGAAGTATCATAAATATTCTTGGATGTTTTTAGTATAATTATTCTAACTATAGATACACACACCTCATTCTAATTGGTTTTGAACACATAGTTTCTGTGGGTGGCGAACTACTACCTCACGAAACGTTAATTTTCAATATTCTTCTACCACTAGATATGGTTTCCATTATGATTGAAATTTAATTATATATGATATATGTGATATTTAATTTATTTTCTATTCTTTTTTAATTCTCATTTATAATATACGTTCATTCTTTTCATGGTGAATAAATACAATAATTTCCTTTGAGGAAGTGCAGACTACTGCCCCCTAAAAGTGATATGACTGGTTCATGCTAGACATAGAACATATAATGTATGGAATTAATGAAATTATTTAATACGTATATAGTAGATATTTTAATGTAATTAAAATATACATATGCATCATTTATTTTTCTTTCCATTAAAAATGAAATCAAAAATAAAGTAGTGTTTATGCGTATATACGACTTAACGTCTCCATGAATGGTGCATATCATTTTTAATCTCAATATTTAATAGAAAAATATAAATTCATACATATTGGATCTAAATTAATATATACTATATATATATGTGATATTTAAATCATGAATAAGATTCTAGAGATAATGGAATTTTTACCACATAGACAATTTGTAATTTTAACAAGTTCATTTTTGAATCAAGTACCAAATATCTGAAAAACACCTGATATTAACATATTTATTTTGTTTAAAATGAAGTAATAAGTAATATAAATGGAATAATAAAAATTTTTAATGTTATGATTCATGTATAAATTAACTAATTTTTTTATTTAGGAAGAACAAGGAATATATGTGATGTTTCAGACTCAAGGTATGGGAAACTTTCACCCTTCTCTTTTAGTCAAATTTTTCTTTCTATTATGTTATTTAATTTCCATTTCAAATGTTTGGATATGTTATTATATATTATATTTACTGTTAAATTATTTCCATGTAAAGATAGAAGAATTTCTCTCCCATCAACTGATTTTTAGAATTTTAATTTGAGACTGTTAGGCTCACATATTTTTGTAAAGGACTTCGTCTCAATCTTCTTTCAATGTGAAAATGTTATATTTACATTGTGTTAAGATTTTTATACGGTTCCAGTGAATTTTTTTTATACATGTGGTTCTATGATAAATCATGGGCGGTTGAGCCTAACTTAGCTCTCCGATTAATTGGGTAACATGAAAGATGTAAACATTAATTTGTCTCCTAAAATATGGAGAGAATATACTGTGATGGATATTACAAATGTTACTACCTGTTTAGCTATGAAATATATATGTATCTATGTTTTAGATGATACAAGACACCATTATGATCTATGATTTCAATGTGTTTTTTGTAAATCTTATGATTTCATAAGGTATGTTAAACATATTATGTCTTATGATTGAGAAGTATGATTTCATTGATTTGTATGAATTGGTGGAATAATGTTTTATTTACTTATTTCATAACCCTTATTGATAGTTTTATAGTCATTCCATGTTTTTGATGTTATTTTCACTAGGTATAAGGAAGGGTAAGAGAAATGTAGTATTCATGAAGATTTATATCAAAGAAATAATTCTTGTTTTATTTAAGGAGTTTTATTTTGGTGATAAAATTGGATAGATTTTAAGTTTCTACATTTTAATAATTTGAGTTGTAATGTAATATTTACATCCTAATTTTCTAAAACTCTAAACCATAAATGATCATCATTGTGAATAATTAACATAATTATAGATTATGTAATTATTATGGATGGGGAGTTATAACCAAATCATCAATACAGGGAAAAATAAATTTATTTTGGATCAAGACCTTTTTTTCAAAAGATAATGTATTAGGGAACTGATCTATAATTATTCTTTAAAATAATTCATGAACCCCCACATTAAAGAACCTAAGAATACAAATCATTTATCTTGATTATCTTGTACTTTTTCCTATAATTATTCCAAATAAACTTGTGAAATTATATAATGTATCTTTGATATGGTCATAGACAAAAATATGATCTTTATTGGAAAATCTAGGCCATTATCAAGGGTAATAGCATGTGTTTCATCACAGAATACCTGATTATACTCCCATACAATAGGAATTTCATGATTTTTTTCTTTATACCCAATAAAATGAGCCTATAATCCCGTGTATTGGAGTATCATAATGAATATTATAGAATATGATTCAATGGGAAATCAACCATATATTGAAACTTGAGAAAACAATGTTATGGGATATGAAAAAATATAATTCTCATGATATTTCATATAGGCTTAATGTAGATCAATAAAAAATTTTCAGTGAAATACGACCACATGGAGATGAATAAGATAGGCAAGGATAATTTTTCATGAAATTTATATCATATGGGATTTATTTATCTTAGATAAAATAATTTCTCTATTACGTTATTTAAATTATATATCAATATCCAATTGTTGTGGTCATGATAAAATATTCATAAAAAACCATTATAAAAAACAAAATAATTCAAATATCCATAATCAAATTTTTAATTCATAATTTATTAATAGATTATAAGTATACATTGAATGAAATCATTATAATGATACACCTCATTGAATTTGATTACTTATTCTCTCCCTTATTATCTAGATTTAGTAGTTCACTAATGGTTATTATTTTAAATATTTATGGGTTTTCGGAATAGATTAATATATTTCATGATATATTTATAGTTAAAATATTAATTACATGGAATAGAATTCGCTGATAACTTACTCTCTTTCATTATCCTTTTTGATTCCTTTATACATTCTTGTGATTTATAGACACCTATAACACATTAAAATCTTCTTATAGATCCTGTTTTGAAATATCCATGGTTTTTCTTCCTATATTTATTGAATGAAGGATGTTGAATATTATTTCCTTCCAAATATTTTTTAATATGAGTTACATTGAATGATCATCATCTATTTCTTGTCTCAGGAGTAATTGGAGTCTCTAGTTTCTATCTCCACCTTATGTTCCCATCAGATGATATATTTTTAGATACTAATGTATCATATAAATAACTAACTTTTATTCCATTGATTAAGAAAAAGAATTAATCATTTTATATTACTCATAGGATCATAAAAAATGTTGTTTGAATTCTAATAAAGTGTTATAAAGTGGACTTTAAAAATACCAATAGATGAAAAATCAATTTTTTGAACTCCAAGAATATCATCCCATTCTTTTTTAAATAGTATGAGGAAAATATATGTGTAATAACACATTATTGAACTCTTCCCACACTATTGACTCTACTTCCTCATACATAATTGTATTATTCAATATTTGTCACTCTTAATTGACCATTCCATTCAATCGATAGGCAATAAAAAAACATTCTTATATTCAGGGCACTGGAGATCATACAATATATTTTAAACCAAAATGATATATTTCATGAAAATATGTGAATTAGAAGTTATAAAAAAGTGTGGATATATGATTTCACCTGAATAATCAACATAATAAAATCCCTCTTTTCCATGTTATATATAAAAACATCATTTTTTTATTCATAGCTTGTAAGATTTTGTTGAGAATTTCCATGAAGATATTTACTGTAAAACCCATTCCATAAGGCTTATTATTATGGTAGCCATAAAATTTCCCTCAAATCAATTGTCTCATTAGTTACATTTGGGTTCATCCATTTCCATAAAAAATTCTTAAAATTAGTTATGAACATTTTAAATCATACGGGATTTTCTGAATGAATAAAAAGAGACTAAACCATAAAACCATTTACCATTTTATATCATCATGTTAGAAGATAATGCTTTTAGTAACATTATTTTTTTTAGCCATATAATTATTAAGATGATACCGAAAAGTTCCTCTAAAAGCATTCTTTATTTTTAGTTCAAAAGAAGAATATGGTCAACAACATCATATCACATGATAATGTCTTGAATGGTGTGTGTTCTTATACTAACTAACTGTGTATCATTGTGATAATTGATTCAATGATCAATGAATAATTTTCTTGATGATTACCACTATGTACAACTCTTCTATTACAAAACTAACATTCGTGTTTATAGAAATTGTATCTTTCTAGTAAATCATTATAAATAGTAAATTACAAATATTTTATGATATCATCTTTTACAATGACTCATATTAATGGTTCTACCTTTGATTCACTAACCCCAATAGAAAAGGTGACTAAAATAATCTCTAGATATAAATATAACTTCTTTTTAACACAAACTAATGCAACAAATGATAAAAATTATTTAATTTTACGCCATTCCATAATTGAAACATTACATTGCATAATAATTTTAATAACAAAATAATCATGATGTGTAATGTATTTAGAAACTAGATACATAACTTCATTAATTTGAAATTTTTGGGGTTATTTTACCATAATTTCTTCATATTAGATCTTATCCTTGATGTCCCACAAGTTATACACATCCTCGTGACATGGGGAATAGATACATAAGGATTGGGTGAGATCAAACTCCCAATTGGGAAATAATTATCATATCCTTATTTTACATAGGGTAACAGCATAAGAATATGGGAAACCAAAAAAAATGAGATTAATATATGATAAATATAACATAGAATGCAAAAAAAACTAATAATATTACATAATATAATAATATTTATTCCCTTATGCAAAACAAATAACATAGAATAATGACTATGAGAAAAAGAGACTCAAATCATGATACATTTGATTAAAATATTCAATCATGAAAATAGTGTGCCCCAATATATATATATATAGACATGAAATTATACATCATAAATCACCACCATTTTTAAATAGTGTATTAGGATAAACAATAAGAATCTTGAGATGATCAGAAATCATTACATAATTTCTATTTGGGGTTGAGCTTCACTACTCAATCCACTGTTTTCCAATGAGATGTAAATATTTACTTGTTACATTTTAGGTATATATAGGTCTCAACCATACCATAAATATTATCCAAACATGTATTCTATAATAAAAAATATAATCATCATATCATTAAAACCAAATGATATGAATGGGTTTCACGTCATTTTTTTAATGTCATCATATAAATTACCATATAAACTAAATCCCAGAAAACCAAATTCATTCAAAAAATAGTGAATATTTTGAAAGAATATTTATGGTGGTTCATAAAGAACATCATCAAGTAAAATGTAACCCTTGAGATAGGGATTAAATGAATGAAAAATTTAATACATTTTAATTTCAAAGAAAAATGATTTAAATAATTTGAAATAACATTGTTGAAAATCCATACTAAAAAATAGATAATAAAAAATATATTTTAGAAGTGGAAAAAGAATGTTTGAAGATCATATAAATTGATACATTCTTATATATCAATACATTAATATAAAACATTTTTGAGAAGAAAAAACATAAACATAATAAAAAGTGGAAATTAAGAGATGGAGGATTGTTCAAGATAATGCTACACATTCATGTGAAGGAAAATAATATACAAATAATTGTATAAAAATTGGTATTTGGACCACAAATAAAAAATATAGCATCATATAAAATTGTAAAACAATATAAAAAATATAATAATAGAATTTAAGGATTATAAGAACCCATATATCTCAATGACAGATATTTCAGTTAACAATGTCCCCTTTTGTAACTCTTGGTTTACAAAAAAGTTCACTAATGTCATGTTCCATAAAGATGAACATCATAATCACATATTTCAAAACTATCATCATACATATATTCAATTAAAATTTTCAAATACAATTTTGTTAGAAATTAATTGTAGTTTCCAATTTTCATATATTAGGTGTTTATATATTTGAGAATTTGTAGAGGACTGTAGGGGTGGTTTAATAATTTGTTATTATATAAATATTCATCCTTCTAAAATTATTGAATTTAATTTAGTTGATTAAAGAAAATTATTTAGGAATTCTATATTTCCTACCATTATGGATTTAGTTTTTATCATAGAAGATATAATCAAAAAAAAACTTATTTCATGTATTTTTAACCAATGAAGGGTGTATTCATAGTTAATTAATTAGATATTGATATAACCCTTCTAAAACTACTAAAAACACCTTATATATAAATATTAATCATATTACACCATAAATTATTTTCTCATGAATGATATTATTTCATATCATTGTTCTAGTTGGTGATCAAATTGGCCCATACATGTAAATACTAGGAATAATGGATAATTATGATATTTTTTAATTATACTATATTTATAATTTTTTCTAATTATATAATTTTTTGTTTATACTGGTGATTTAATATAATTATAATGAATAATTTTATGAATAAACGTATCAGAAATAATTACACATTGTGAAAATATTTCCCTCTTAGTTATCTTATTCAGGACTATCAATTTTATTACATTTTTTAATTACTCAAATAATTAATATGTTATAAATGTTTTATAACCATAAACTTATTCATGTCATAAAAATAATATTTATAAATTAAAATGACTATTTTATCCTTTTAATAATTTTGTTATATAAAAATGGAATGTGTAGTACCATGGTGGTGGTACCCCACATATACGAATTGATGATTATTTCATTATTTAATGTACAGCTTTCCCCTCCCAACCCACCAAGATCCACCTAGATGGTGGAAAACTAAGATGAAACTACCCCTAACCCACCTTCATGGGATAGGGGCTAGAATCCAATTTATGAGGATTAATAATAATTAGCGGCATTTTAAAAAATTACCTCTATGCACCCACACAACCATATCAATGAAGAAGTGACACAAAATAAAAATTAAAACAACATGGTCAAAAAAATATTTTCATTTAATAAACTCTTGAAAAAGAAACATTCCCATTTTGTAATTCAAAAATTAAGGTGGAACAATACAAACATAATGATAATAGATATCTTAACATTAGAAAAATAGAAAAGAAATTTTGAATGAGCATAAATAAAGATAACTTTTCTTAGACCACCATATACGTTCAAATGATCCAGGGTATCCATGTGCTCCTGTGAAATCATATTCAACCATAACATCATATACATAAGGTAAAACATATGTAGTAAAATCACAATAAAATGTGATTATATACATACCCAATATAATTCCTAGAAAATTGATGGGGGGGAAATATGATACATGATAGAAGTAATCACATCAAACAAATGACAAATGTAAAATTAATCCCATTAATAGAATATATATATATATATATATATCTTCATTATATAATCATAAATGAGGTGAAAAGGGGATCTCAATCTGATAACCCACAGTAGAAAAAAAGAATGTGAATAATTCCAGAGGGTCCATCAAGGATACCTAATATCTCATGTGTTTTTATGATGAAGTAATCATGTGGAGGTACCAAACAATGATTCTCTACCACAAAGTATAGGGTAAAAATTCATGTAGAGGACCCACAACATTTTCAATCAAGTGTTTCCACTCAATAGATAGAGGAACCACACCCTAGTCTATGTAGGGGTACTACTTAGTAGAAAGAGGACCCACACCCTAGACTTCCTTGTATGGGTGTAGAACTCTGTAGATAAGAAACATGTGTTCTAATCTTATAGGTAGGTGACTACCACTCAGTAGATGGAGGACCTATGAACTAGTCCTCTAAGAGGTACACAATAGTAGATAGATGACTGACAACCATGACTATCAAGGGGTACCACTGGATAGATAAATGTGTATAGGGGACCATCACTGAAGTATTATAATGGGATTTCCAACTATTATATCATTATGATGATCCATCATGATCACTACTATCTCTAATTAACACATATAGATTGGTCACATTAGAAAAATATCACATCATATATCAAAGGCCACTAAGAAGGCCACTATCACATTCTACATGAAAAAACCAATGATTATATAGTCAAAAGAAAAAATATTATGAAATAAAAAGGTGATACAAGAGGTTTATGATTCATAAGAGGTACATGATGTATGGACCCACATGTTTTACTTGACATTTACATGAAAGATCATGGATCCCTAGATATGTAGTCCAAAAAAATATGAAAGGGATGTAAATGGTGTGTCTCAACCACCTGAAGAATAAACATCAAATTCTGGCCTTGATAGTGTTCCAAGAAGTGTTTGTGGACTCATCCATCTCAATTCACTTCCAGAATTCACACTGTTCTTCCATGATTGGGTCACAGAATGTGTAGGGGTTCCACATGGTGTGAGATATTTAACTCACCTAGAAACCCTAGCAGTCATGGCTAGAGGAAAACAAACCATTTGTTATTTAGTAAATAAGGATGGTAGTTTGTTTTTAGAATATTATGTGGATATCGTCACAAAATTTCAACATCTATACTTAATTTCATGATTCCTATCATTTGACTATCCATAATCGGTGGAAGACTCTTCCGTCCATGTATTCCAGTACTCTATTGACCCTATATCAGAATATGATTCTCCCATGGAAATCCCTCACACCTTATATCACTCATGGTACCTTCCACTACCTCACTGGACCCCCAATACACAATGGAATCACCCAAATTCTATCACCATACCTTGATAAATTAGTAATCCATCAAAAAAACATGTGGATTGTCAAAAGTAATGAATTCAGGGGATTGATCTTACTTGAACACGTTCCATAAAATTCAACCCTTGAACACATTGGGGTATGGTGTGGAACACGTTGAACAACATGGGAAAGGAAAAAAATGAAGTCAATCCATCAGTGAAAAATATTTATTATCTAATTTTAACATAAACGTAGTGATAAAAAATGCATCAATGGGACTAACTGGACAAATTAATGAATAAAAAACATTGAAGGAAAATGTGATGGATGGGAAATAATATAAATCAATTTAGTTAATTATTTCATGATTTATTAATATAAAAAGTGTAAATATGAATAAAAAATCAATACATTATTTATGTTTTCTCATTGGTGAATACCGTAGTTTAAAATGATTATGAAGATCCAATGTGGTTTCTATGACTCAATTTAACTTAATCTAGATGTTATCCATCTTTTGATATCGAAAAACCATTTCATGATTATATAAACTCGTCCCAATGGTACATTGATTATGAATATAAACATAGTGATTGTCTATTTGAAATATTTTAATCAGAATATTAGTTATTGGGAAATAAATTAATGAATTCAATCAATTTACTTGTTAAATTACTTTATGTACTTTCCAATGACTTACTCACCCTAATTCCATGAATATACAAACATTAGATCATACATAGGTTAAATATGATACTTGATATTCAACCAGGACTAGATATTTTTCATTATAAAAGATGTTTAAGATATATTTCATAATATATTAATTTTTTTTCAAGTGTCCAATAATAAATTTCCAATATTGTTTTAAAATTTATTTTAGGCTCCCAAGGCCTTATTACCATGTTCTGTCTTAGTTCCTAGTTCTGAAAATATTTTTTCATATATATTAATATGTCTTATAATATAAAAATAGGTTCTTTATATCACCTCATCCATTAATATATTAAAATCCCAAATAATACATTAGGAAATGTTCAGTGTAATGATCCCACTCTAACACTCCAGAACATAATAGCACTCCATCATAATCCCTGACTTCCACCTGACATGAACTGATAGAAGGGACCATCCATACAATATCAACATTTTTCAAATATTTAATTTCCATTGAGTTGTCCATGAAGGTGTAAAATCATAAATTTCTATCTCATCCCTTTCAATAATGTGCATAGGATCATTCACATATCTCCAAAACTATGAAACAAGGAAGACCTCACAAACCCGCTCAAACTACAGGGTAATGGTAAGAGGGTACGAAACAATTCCAAACCTTTTAAAGATCTTGAAAGTGTAAGGGTTGGTGTCCTGAGAACAAACTGTTTTGTACTTTGATTACATGAATGTTCACTTATTATATATTGTTTTTTTCTGCATGACTATAATATAATAATGTCCTGGAATATTTGTTGCATTAATAAGGTCATAACAGATCCCCGCTATGATGAGAACCTTGAAATGCTATAACAATATTCTTAAATAAAGGTTTGCGGTTGGATGACATACTATGATAGGACACATAGTATACAGACCGTCATGTGCAAGTACTCGTAAGAAGACAAGACTCTCTCTCATGGAGTTCGCACTTGGTAATCTCCAAGATGGGAGATTATGGGAACAGACCTGCCAGTAGTAATTCCGCATGTCTTGGGGTCATCAGATATTGCTATCTGCAAGTGTGTGTAATGGTCCTTAGACTGGAATATTATCATTAACTCATATCATGACTCGCACACTTAGATTTACGGACGAAAACCGTCACGCAGACAGTTGGCGGGAAGTAGGGTACGTTGGGTGTGTCCCGAGTGACATGTTGTTAATGGATAAATCGATGAAGTATTTGTCCCTTCCATTTATGGAAGTTGATATCTCGGCCCTTTGATTGAAATTGAATTGTCGCATTAAATTCCATGGCCATGGTGTAAACTATGAGTTTATTTCAGGTAGTCAAAGAACGACAGATCAATCATATAGGTTTATGACACTTCCATGAAACCTGCTTGATGAGATATCGATACAAAGGTATTAAATTACAGAGTAAGTGTTCGTATGAGGTGATACTTCAATGTGACGTCAACTTCTTTCTCTTGGGTGCCTCGACCCATTGCTAGATAGTAATCTTGGACTTTAGGCAAGCCCGCCTAATGCCAGCGAGAAAGAGGCCTAGAGGGTCACACACTAAGTGTATCCAAGTATCTCAAGTTGAATAAAGATTATTCCCATACGTGGTTTAATAATTATTCAAGGAAGCCTAAGTTGTTTTAAATGATGGAAGAAAAATAAAATAAAACAAGTACACCCCATGTATTATTAAATGTGCACGCCGTGTAGTTTTATTTTGGAAAGGAAATAAATAAATAAAAACAAGATATACACGCTGTGTACCTTTAATGTACACGCCGTGTAGTTTTCAATGAAAAACAAGTATAGCCGTGTATTTATTATTACACGCTGTGTAGTTTTTCCAGTCGGGATTTTGAGGATATAATATTTTTTTAAATGATATTTATTATAATCAGCATGGGTGCATGTCAAGGAATTATTTATTCTAAATGGGGGTTTTAAATAAAGAGTCAATGAAATAAATAAAACGCATAACGCCTTTATTTATTGTCATAACTGTATAACCCCACACACCCGATTATAAATACCCTCACAACCCCAACTCTTTTCCAACACACAAGAGAATCGTTGTGCACAAAATCTCTGGAGAATTCTTTCAAGACTGAAAGAACATCTTCTTCCAAGAACTCTCTCATGACCGAGAGAGATCCTCTTCCATCGGATCAAGACGATCTAAGGCGGAAAATTCAAGCAAAGGCTTCTCCATGCTAGCACCCGGAGAATCCTTTGGCGACGTCCAGAGATACAAGGTACACGTGTGGATAGCCGCTAGAGGGAGTCTACACTTGGCTTCTACGACGCAACGATGGATCACATCGACAACGTGATCGAGAACATCAACAAAGAAAGAACACTCAAAAGGTATTTCTTTTTAATTAATTAAATTAACTATAATCAACCTATAACGATCCTTGTTTGTGGTTCTGGGACAAACCATCTTCTTTGTCTTTTTTTGTGATTCGATCCGTGGAGACTGGCGTTTATCGTCGTACTGATCCTGGATTGATCATTGCTAACAACAAAAATCCAAGTGGGAACATCCACCCATGCGCTTCTGTTGCACCCAGAACCTTCAAATGGTATCAGAGCGATCTTACAACGTTGATTATAGTTATTTAATTTTCATTGATAATTTACGCATTCATTTTTGATTCAATTCGAAATAAATCGTTCTATAAATCTGAATTAACGAGATATATTCTTCCTCCATCGTTTCTCGATTCATATCATAGAAAAAGCCTTTTTATTTTAATTTCGATTAAAATAAAAACATGGAACTCATCCGGAGGAGCCTCTCTTTCTGTCTATATAACACGGGATTAAACAGCGTGTAATTAAAACTACACGCCGTGTACTTAGGTTCAACGAACCGGCACTGGTCTGCAAAACCACGCCGTGTGAATTGATTATGCCTAAGTTTTAATCACGTAGTGTTGACCAGAATAGAACGGCGCGTGGAAACCGGAATACATGGTATGTGTGTTGGAACAATACGCCGTGTAGTCCGTTCCGACTCAGGTGAAACCGTGTACAAAGATAAGCCTCGTACCGCGTACACGGGATTGCTAGGCCGGTTACTGCGTAACAAAGAAGTACACGCCGTGTATGATTCATCTACACGACATGTACTCTAAAATTTCCAAAGTACAGAAAACATGCCAAAGCCCCAGCGTGTACTTTGGATAAAGGGTGAAAAGAAAAATACACGTTGTGTAATTATAAACTACACGCCGTGTAATTTCCAGAAATAAAATTTCACCAGGTTTCCTCCAAATGTACAAAGAACCATACAAGTAATATGGATGAGAAGAATCTCAAGGAAATTCAGAAAGGAATTTAAGATAAATAATTGATTAATTATGAGATCATAATTAATTGAATTAGAGCGCGTATTATCTTAAATAAAAGAACGATTAAAAGAATTTTAATTCCAAATATGCATAAATGTTGTTGCATACTATGAATGATCATGAGCTAGACCAAAGACCCTTTGTATGAGTATGGTTTAATTTACATTTATTTAATTTAAATTTGTTGGCCTACGATCCTTCTTCCAAAAAAATGTAGGGCCTACGTGCCCATGGTTTCATTAATGTAAACCCATGTAATGGAGGATCTCCCAAGCTAGAGGAGACGGTTCAAATCCCGAAGCTGAGGTGAAACCAACACAAGAAGATACAATGGTGGACATGTGGGAGCTGCAAAACACGAACCACCAGGTTGAAGGTGTTTTCCCTAGTTCAGGGTTAGCTTATCAAAACCGCTAGATAAGCTAACCAAATAGAAGCTCATGATCATGCCATATTATTTTATTTCTGTCTTATTGCATGGTTTATTTATTATGTATGTGTTGTCGCGATCCCAAAATTAATAAAATGAACAAGCATTCAAAGATGGAATATAATAAAAACCAGACTATGCGTAAACATTATTGGAACATGGTTAATCACTTAAGCAAGCATCACTTAATATTAACAAGCTTGTGCTAATTCAAAGATACACATAAAGAATAAAATCCCTCAAATACCATATTAAGTCAAACCAAGCCTTCCGTTACTTGATTAAGGGAAAGACTCAATAAAACTATGTGTTTGACCAACCCTTGTTGGGACACTTAATTTTATAAAGGAAGCCCTTATGAGAGGTTTCAGGTTGACATAACCATATTACATCAAGAGAAGTAGCCCTTGCTAGAATTGATTTAACATTGGAGGTAAGAGTTGAGGAAATCCAAGTCAGGATTTCCGGATTGGGGAGTCCACTCAACAGATCAAGGAACTGTAAGCTCACAGTTGGAAACGACCTACCTACCTAAATACCTTCAAATAGCTTGACCAACCCTTGTTGGGGTTATGAGAAGGGGAATATGGATCCTTTCCACTAGAATGTCAAAGAAACTGGACATTTCGAGTTCAATGGTGAGGGCCATTGGGACATGATAAAATAGTGGGAGAATTAATAAAATTTATTATTTCTCATAAAAATGTAATCAAGAAAGTACTAATAAATCTGCTCTTTTAAATTGTAGAATCAAGATGAGAAACTCGTCAACCACATTTTCTCTGCAATCAATACTAGATAAAGACAATATCCTCACCGGCAGTAACTTTCAGGAAAGGTTTAGGCGCCTTCGGGTTATCCTACGCCATGAACGAAAGTTTTACGTGCTGGAGTCCTCACTTCCTGATTCCCCTACCCCAGGGGCGAGTGATGAAGATTTCCTAGTCTATGATCAATATTTGAACGACGCTCTCGACATTCAATATTTGACGCTATCATCTATGTCTAGTGAGCTCATGAAGTCTAATGAAGACATGGATGCCTACAGCATGCTCGAGAACCTCCGTGGTCTATACTAGGAGAGAGCAAGACAGGAAAGGTTTGATATATCCAAGGATCTATTTCAGAGCAAGCTTGGAGAGGGTGCCCTAGCTGGGCCTCGTGTAGTCAAGATCATTGGATACATTGAGAGCTTTGAGGTTTAAGGGTTTAAAATCCATGAAGAACTAGGTACCGATCTCATTCTCACATCACTCCCCCAGATCTTCTCAAACTTTGTTGTTAATTTCAACATGAAAAATATTGAGAAGTCTCTATCTGATCTTCTTATCCTTATTCTCTAAGTGGACAATGACATGAATCGTGAAAAGCCTTCTATCATTATGGTGAATAAAAGGAAAGGGAAGGCGAAGATCATTAAGCCCAAATATTCTTCAAGGCCTTCCAAGAAAAGGAAGATCAAAGGGGAGGCAAAGGAACATGATGCTGTTTGTTTTGCATGTGGCAAGAAGGGCCACTGGAAGAAAGACTGCACCCAGGCAAGGACGCAAGGGGAAGCTTCAGGTGTGTTTGTTATCAAATGCAATCTATCTATTTCTACTAATTGGGTATTAGATACTACTTGTGGTGCTCACATCTGTATCCAAATACAAGAACCAAGTAGATCCACGAAGATTGATCGAGGGGAGTTAGATCTACGAGCAGCCAATGGAGCTAGACTCGCTGTTGTAGCTATCAGAGAATACCACCTCACATTGCCTACTAGGATGGTATTGGTTTTGAAAGGTTGTCATTATCTGCCTTCTGTTACTAAAAACATTATTTCAGTATCCAGATTAGATACTGATGGATTCATATTCAAGTGTGGAAATGAATGTTGCTACTTTTATAAAGATAACATTTGTTTTGGTAGGGCACATTTATATAACAGAATTTATGTGTTAGACTACACAAACCAAGTAATGGAAATCGATAACAATGTTAATTCACATGACTCATACCACACCCAACATTGGAATCACCGGCTAGGTAATGTCAATGAGAAACGTTTGACAAAATTACATCAAGATGGGTATTTAGATTCTTTCGAACTAAAACCACTTGGTGTATGTCATGCGTGTCTACAAGGCAAAATGACCAAAGACCCATTTAGTGGGAAAGGTGAAAGAGCTAAAGAGATTCGAGAATTAGTTCACACAGATGTGTGTGGACCATTTCCAGTTGAAGCAAAGGGTGGGTTCTCGTACTTCATAACTTTTACTGATGATTTTAGTAGATATGGATATATCTATTTAATGAGGTATAAGTCAGATTCTTTTGATCGGTTCAAAGAATACAAGAATGAATTTGAGAACCAGCTTGGTAAGAAGATTAAGAAACTTCGCTCAGACAGAGGAGGGGAATATCTTAATCAAAACTTCATTGATTTCTTATGGGATTTTGGGATTCTATCTCAACTCACTCCTCCTTACACACCGCAGTGGAATGGTGTAAGTGAAAGGAGGAACCACACCCTGTTGGACATGGTGAGATCAATGATGAGTCATTCGAGTCTTCCATTATCCTTTTCGGGATATGCATTACAAACAGCAACGCACATACTAAACCAAGTACCAACCAAATCGATAAATGGTATTCCATACGAATTATGGAGTGGATGCAAAGCCATGTTATCCAATTTACATGTGTGGGGTAGTGAAGCATTTGTTAAGGCCTCTTCAGGTAACAAACTTGCACCCTGAGGAACAAAGTGTATCTTTATAGGATTCCCCAAGGAAACAAGGGGATATTACATATACAACCCCTCAGAAAAAAAGGATATAGTGGCAAGACACGCCATATTCCTTGAGAGGGAGAACATCTCTAAAAGAGATAGTGGGAGTGAGATAGAATTCAATGAATTCGAGGCTCATGATACACATGAGTTGGTACAAGAACGGATTCCACAAAGACTCGTAGAAGAACAATCTGTTCCAGAGACATAAGAACTGCGTAGGAGCACGGGAGAGGTGAGATAACCAGAATGATATGGTTTTCTTGTCACCGAGGATGGTGACTCATTATTGGTTGACAATGATGATCCTCTTACCTACAAGGAAGTAGTTGAAGGCACAGACATTTCCAAGTGGAAAGAGGCCATGAATTCTGAAATGGATTCCATATACCAAAACCAAGTCTGTATTTTGGTAGATCCTCCAGTTGATGTAAAGCCTATTGGTAATAAATGGGTATTCAAGAAGAAACTGGACATGGAGGGGCATGCCAGAACCTACAAGGCATGACTGGTTGCAAAAGGTTTTAGAAAACATCAAGGAATTGACTATGATGAAAAATTTTCACCGGTTACAATACTGAAGTCCATCAGAATCCTATTGGCCATTTTTTCTTACCATGACTATGAAATTTGGCAAATGGATGTCAAAATAGCTTTCCTTAATGGGAACCTCCAGGAAGATGTCTACAAGACACTACCTGAGGGTTTGTGACTCCAAAGGATGCCAATAAGGTATGCAAGTTGTAGAAATCCATTTATCAATTAAAGCAAGCATCATGGTCATGGAACATTCGTTTTGATGAAGCCGTTATTGAATTTGGCTTTGTTAAGAATGAATGTGAGCCTTGTGTCTAAAAGAGGTTTAGTGTAAGTGAAGTCGTTTTCCTAATAGTATATGTTGATGACATATTGCTAATTGGAAACGAAGTACCTGTCCTACAGTCAGTTAAGGCATGGTTGCATAAATGCTTCTCCATGAAAGACTTGGGCGAGGCGGCATATATTCTTGTGATCAAGATCCACCGTGATAGATCTAAGAGAATGCTGGGCCTGAGTCAAAGTACATACATTGGCAAGATACTGAAGAGATTCAGTATGGAACAGTCTAAGAGAGGATTGTTTCCAGTGTCACATGGCATTCATCTTTCCAAGAAAATGTGTCCTCAGACACATGAGGAAAGAAAGAGGATGGCAAGGATCCCTTACACATCCGCGATTGGGTCAGTCATGTATGTTATGCTATGTACGATGCTAGATGTTTCTTATGCATTAAGTGTGGTAGGAAGATATCAAGCTGGTCCAGGAGAATGCCATTGGATAGAAATCAAGACTATCCTTAAGTATCTGAGGCGTACTAAGGATATGTTCCTGGTTTATGGAGGAGATGAGGAACTAGTCATCAGAGGACATGTAGATTCTAGTTTCCAGACTGATCAAGATGAAATGAAGTCGCAGACTGGATACATATTCAGTTTGAATGGAGGTGCAGTGAGCTAGAAGATCTCAAAACAAAGTGTAGTGGCAGATTCTACAGCAGAGTCCGAGTATATCATAGCTTTTTAGGCAGCTAAAGAAGCAGTATGGATGTGAATCTTCGTCCAAGAGCTGGATGTAGTACCGAGCAGTAAAGATCCTATTACACTCTATTGTGATAATACTGCAGCGGTGGCACTTGAATAAGAGCCATGGTCACATCAGCGTACAAAGCACATACTTCGGAAGTAACATATCTTGAGGGATTTTTCTCAGAGAGGTGAAGTTGCAGTGAGCAGTATTTCCACAGAAGACAACGTGGTGGAACCATTGACTAAAGCCTTGACTCAGCAGAAACATGATCATCATGTGAGGTCTAGCAGACTAAAAGTCGTAGGCAGTTGGCTCTAGTCCAAGTGGGAGTTTGTGAGGGTTGGTGTCCTGAGAACCAACTGTTTTGTACTTTTATTACATGAATGTTCACTTATTATATATTGTTCATTGTTCTGCATGACTACAATATAATAATGTCCTGGAATATTTGTTGCATTAATAAGGTCATATCAGATCCCTACTATGATGAGAACCTTGAAATTCTATAACAATATTCTTAAATAAAGTTCTGAGGTTGGATGACATACTATGATAGGACACATAGTATAAAGACCATCATGTGTGAGTACTCGTAAGAAGAAGAGACCCTCTCTCATGGAGTTCACACTTGGTAATCTCCAACATGGGAGATTATGTGAACAGACCCGCCAGTAGTAATTCTGCATGTCTTGGTGTCATTGGATATTGCTATCTGCGAGCGTGTGTAATGGTCCTTAGACTGGAATATTATCATTAACTCATGTCATGACTCGCACACTTACATTTAATGACGAAAACTGTCATGCAGACAGTTGGTGGGATGTAGGGTACGTTGGGTGTGTCACGAGTGACATGATGTTAATGGATAAATCAAGGAAGGATATTTCCCTTCCATTTATGGAAGTTAATATCTCAGCCCTTTGATTGAAATAGAACTGTCGCATTAAATTCCATGGCCATAGTGTAAACTATGAGTTTATTTCAGGTATTTAAAGAATGACAGATCAAGCATATAGGATTATGACAGTTCCATGAAACCTTCTTGATGAGATATCAAGACAAAGGTATTAAATTACACAGTAAGCATTCGTATGAGGTGATACGTCAATGCGGCGTCAACTTCATTCTCTTGGGTGCCTTGACCCATTGCTAGACAGTAATCTTGGACTTTTGGCAAGCCCGCCTAATGCCAACGAGAAAGAGGCCTAGAGGGTCACACACTATGTGTATCCAAGTATCTCAAGTTGAATAAAGATTATTCCCATACGTGGTTTAATAATTATTCAAGGAAGCCTATGTTGTTTTAAATGATCGAAGAAAAATAAAATAAAACAAGTACATGCCATGTATTATTAAATGTACACGCCGTGTAGTTTTATTTTGGAAAGGAAATAAATAAATGAAAACAAGATATACACGCCGTGTACATTTAATGTACACGCCATGTAGTTTTCAATGAAAAACAAGTACACGCCGTGTATTTATTATTACACGCCGTGTAGTTTTTCCAGACGGGATTTTGAGGATATAATTTTGTTTTAAATGATATTTATTATAATCAGCGTGGGTGCATGTTAAGGAATTATTTATTTGACATGGGGGTTTTAAATAAAGAGTCAATGAAATAAATAAAATGTGTAACTCATTTATTTATTGTCATAACTCTATAACCCCACACACCCGATTATAAATATCCTCACAACCCCAACTCTTTTCCGACACACAAGAGAATCATTGTGCACAACATCTCTGGAGAATTATTTCATGACCGAAAGAACCTCTTCCTCCAAGAATGCTCTCAAGAGCAAGAGAGATCCTCTTCCATCAGATCAAGACGATATAAGGCGGACAACGCAAGCAACGACTTCTCCACGCTAGCACCCGGAGAATCCTTTGGCGACGTCCAGAGATACAAGGTACACGTGGAGATCACCGCTAGAGGGATTCTACACATAGCTTTTAAGACGCAACGACGGATCACATCGACAAAGTGATCGATAACATCAATTAAGAAAGAACACCCAAAAGGTATTTTTTAATAATTAATTAAATTATCTATAATCAACCTGTAACGATCCTTGTTTGTGGTTCCAGGACAAATCATCTTCTTTGTCTTTTTCTGTGATTTGATCCGTGGAGACTGGCGTTTATCTTCTTATTGATCCCAGATTGATCATTGCTAATAACCAAAAGCCAAGTGGGAACATCCACCCATGTGCTTCCGCTGCACCCGAAACCCTCTGAAAGGGCCAATGAACCTCATTGACAGACTTATTTCCTAGAAAAATATCCACAATAATCATCATGGGGACACAATTAAGAAAACATTGTCTCCCTGGCCGAAATACAATGTACTATGACGTCCATCGATATAAGATTTCTGATACCTAAATGTTTTTTTATCCTCTCATGGATCACCTCTTCTTTCTCTGTCATCATGGATTCTATATCTATACCCAAATGTGATGTATCACTGATCTCAGTCCAGTATAAGGGTGACCTATAGTGTCTCTTGTATTGGTCCATAAAAAGTTCTATTTAAATAGTAGATTAATAACTATTATTGTAAGAATAATCTAGCAATGGTAAGGGATTATTATATCTCTAGATGAATTATTGTAACACCCCAACACTAGATACCCAGTGTTAGTGAATTATTACATAACATTGTCATGATAAAAAGAGATCATGTTTCGAATTACTGATTAGTTTAGTTGCTTTGGAATTACTAGATACATACATAAGCTTACATTAAATCATGAAAAAATTACATTGTGTCCCCATTGAAAACACTCATATCCTTCGTCTAATCCCTCCAGTTTTATCATAATATACTTCTTCACATCCTGGAAAAAACATAAGAAAGGGGTGACATCAAATGCTCAGTAATAATAACAACATAGAGAAAATATCATAAATAAGCATAAACAATTAAGGCAATGTATAAGACTAAAAAACAAGAATTTTAAACCTAACATCATCATCACATGGTAAAGATAAATCAAATTAGTCCATTTACTTATTCACATTGATATTATACTAGTTGACTGATCACATGTAATATCAATATATAATTTCAATATGATGGAATGCATAATGTCAAACATCATAACCATATAGTCAAGGCCTTAGGCCAATACTACAAATAAGATTTTTTCCATGCCTTATGGCAAGAAACTAATTTTTCTCATGAGACCTACCAATGCATTGAGGAGATATAGAGGGCTCCACTCGTCACATAATATGTCCAATGAATTCCTCATATGAAAATTTTGAAACATAACATAATCATTCAAATTTAAACCATCACAAAAAATGTTAATACATTAACCACCACCAATTAATAGTATAAAAATAACACTTCCATAGTCATACATATCACAAAACCATCAATACAATATGGAAGATTATATCATAATAAATCAACATCAATCAAGTGTAAAATCCATTAAAGAATGTTAACATAGATAAAATCAAAACTATTTGAGATAAATATCACTTTATATTTTGAAATCATTTAAAATTCACGTAATTATAAAAGAAAAAATTTATTTTGAAAATATTGTTTTTTGATTGTAAGGGAATCTACAAAGGTGATATAGCATCGGAAAATATCCTCACCCACAAATTACGTTAAAAAAACATTCTTACCTTAATTTGTCGAAAGGATCATAAAGTACCTAGTCTGGAAAATTAAGGAAAGATTATTATCAATTTATTTTCTAAAAAGTAAAAAAGGGTATAAATGACATTAACCCATTTTCTTAGAAATAGTGATAATATTTTGAATTGAATTTTTAAGAAACTCCGATGAAGATGATAAATAATTCATAGTAGATGCTTATGTATAAGAAAAATCAGGTAATAATGAGATTGTAAAATTAAACCTTACCTTATACTTTTCCATAGTCGAGGGTATGTTAACCTTCAGTATAATAGGTAAATCATATTTATTATATTATAAAATAACCACAAACATACATATGATATCATATATGATCTTTTAATATTGAATTGTTAATAATATTTCAGTAGTATCATTGTTTCGGGTGTTAACTAATTCATTTTCCTCTATATGTTTTGTTATGTAAGTAAATTTTTTCATGTATAGGAGGTATTTGATTCTATAACATAATTATATTATGTTCATAAACATTATTTTTAATCACAAAGTCATAATTACCCTTGAAAGGATACGAGGGGGAATGAATCTCATCGCGTTTGTGGAGATGATAATCTGTACGTACGAACAAGCGACAATATCATTCTATTGATGGTGAAATCGTATGTAATTTTATTATATGATACATATACAGAATCATTAAAATGTTATATTGATTATTTATATCCATCATACTCATTATTATACACATCCAAAATAATGAGGTGTTCAATAACAAACTACACCAAGACGTGGAGATGGTAAGCTGTACGTACGAATGTATGTAGAATTTATAATGCATAGGATGGATAGAAAAATAAATATTGTTGTTCCATATTAATAATTACATCATATTATGTATAAGGTACTAGATTTATTATTTTTTATTAAAAAACAATGATATAGGAAGTGGAATAAGAAAAGATATTGGAAAGAGGGGATGGAATTATTACTTCTTGTTCAGGTGCTTCCTTTTTTGTTTGATTAAAATGTATCCTTAGGATGGATTTATGATAAAAGTATTTATTTTAGGTTTAATTTTGGGTAGTTTGGAGGATATTTGATCAGGTTTTGGCTGATAGATAAGGAATAAGAGATTTTATTTTGAGAGATGGGGAAGTACCCTTTTATAAGAGAGATGAGGGTAACATTAGGAAAAGATTGTAATATTGTTTTATTATAAAATCATTTTTAGTTTATAATCTCTAAAAATAGATTTATTTAGAATATAAGGTGGTTGTTGATCTAAATCCTCTCAACCAATAGGTTTTTGAAAAATTTAAGTCACCATATTTACCTTATATTTTAGATATAACTTTTAGTTAAATATTTTATCTTTTAAAATTTCTTCTTGTATTTCTATATTTCATAGTTAATAAACATACTATAATATTCCAGGAGAAACTAAATTGGTACATTAATTACATATATATCATTATATAAGTCCTTTGGACAACCATATTTTTAAGGAATATTATATCTTTTAATAATATAGTATTTTTTTTTAAAAATCATTTATATCAATTGTGACACTATTTAGTATTTTGTATTTTTGAAGTAAAGAAAAAATTGATTACATCAAAAAAAAATTAAATCAATCGTAACATGTCATATTAACTTATAAAATTAGTGTAATGTGTCAAAAGTCTCAATTTAGCTTTATTTGGATATTTATAATATCAATTATTTTAATCATTCATTAATAAGGTAATTACTGTATCATCAATGTGTCATAAATATATTTAATTATATTAGGTCTAAAAATTATAAATAAAATATAATGATGTAGGAAATTCTATTATCTTTATAATGAATATTTATAGTCGAATATATCTTATGTATAACCCTATATACAAAATGGTTTAGTTATTAAAATTTGAATTTAACACTTTTAACAATTCTTCAAATTAAATAATAATAAATGTCTTAATATATTCCATGTGGATCAAAGAGGATCATATTTAATTTATATAGTTTATTTTGGTCAAAAAAAACTTATCCAATAAAATTAAGATACGTTTTTGGGTAATTATAATATCATTTTTACCTTTAATTACCCTATTAACTTTTAACAGTGGTAAATAAAATTCAGAAGTTACTATTAACGAAAAATAATTTTAATCATATTGAACCACATTTTACATAATGATTTTAACCCTGTCTCTTGTATATTTGAAATTAAATTCATAGAAGTGGGAAAATTATGTTTTATGAAAATTTTCAAATGCGCCTAGAAGGTGGTTAAAAGGCATTAAGTAGTTCAATAAAATATTATTTATCTAATCCTATTATAAAATGAATAAATTGAATTGAATTGAACTAATATAGGTATTATATATTTATTTTTACATTAAAATAAATTTAAATAATAATTATTATTATTTAAATAAAAGTCAATTTTTAACAATAATTCTGTGTTTTTCTCTATTCATCAAAAATTGGATGTTTTTAGAAAAATAAAAAACAAATCACTGTAAGATAATTTCGGTATTATGAATCAAAAAATTAAATCCATTTCCTATAATAAAAATTATAAAATTTCAAAAAGTGGGTATTACTATGCATAACTATTTTTTAAACGGCTAGTTTGATTGGTAATGGTGTGATAGACCTCGATGTTTCGTACAATGCTAGTTATTGTATTATTCAAATAGAAGAACATATTGGAAGCCTGGAGTGTTACAATTATAACATGAAAGACCATAGAATATAACAAAACATATTTATTGTGTTCTATGTATCCCCATCAATATAGGTGTAATGAGCTTTAGTCATCCTTATATGGGTATTAAACGACTTATGTGGGAATCTTCACTATAATGATTTGAACCATGAATCAATTTTACAAGAAATATTCAAAAGTACCACATGATAAAGTACATTTTCCCTTGCATTTAGCTTCTCCAAAATCTCCAACAAACAATTATCCCAAATGGAAATTAAATGTGTCATCATTGTAACTCAATCCCCTACCTCTCAAATACAATCATGGATTATCAAATACCATTGATGGACTATAAAAAATCCATGTATATTTCATCACATTTCTACTCCATAATCTCAAGTGTAAATAATAATCATATCATAACATATTTCCCAACCTCCATGTAGTGAACAATCAAGCTGCAAGAGATGGAATCTTCCTTTCCCTATCTCCTTCCCACCTGAAAAAACTACTAATGAAGGTCCTTATTCATCTTCCATAATCTGGGATATATAGACAAATTATATTTTAAAAAATCCCTATTCATATTAACTCACATAGTTAGTAATAGAACTATCTATCCATGGAAATATACGACATCATTACCTCTTTCAAAGAATCCATATGGTAAATATCAAGAGATTTTCTGGTCACATAAGACCTCACAATTGATGTCATAAAACTGAGACTCCACCACACATAGAGGAAGTAGGGGAGAAAACACCATTTAAAGAATACAATTTTCATCTTACTCAATTTGCAGAGTCAGATACAATGAATCCAACTACACAGATGCCTCTTATGGTATAAAAGAACAAGTCTTACTACTAAGTGAATTTGCTACCACATTATCCTCTATAGGTGTAATGAATATTTCAATGTCATGGGCCTATATGAACTCCAAACAACACTAACATATCAACTATTAAAAGGATCTCTAGAACAACTATTTCTAGTTTAATAGTTTCCCTTTCTACATTAGGGTGGTAATATGTGATGTAATCATGTAGATGTAGAATATTAAGCTCCTATAATAACATAAAAATGAACGATTACTACTCATATTTTACACAATATTTGGAATACCTCATGAAATAAATTTATTAACATACACGAGTCCATATATAATCCATGATAATGGATCAAATATCATAGAATTTGATCCTGATGGATTCAAAACTGGCACATAGATATTTTTCAATAAACTCAGTGTTCCCAAACAATGTCATGTACCATCCTCAGGTTATTGACATGATAATTATATAATGTAGAGTATATGAGTATTACATCAATGAAAAAAACTATAAATTAGTCCATGTATGGTTGGAAGATCTATTCTAATAAATCCATAAATACAAAAGGACAATTCATCACACCAAAAGGCATCAGAAGTGTCTCGTAATGTCGACAATAGTATCAAAAAGAAATAATTTTAATATTATCCTTCTAAAACTTTATCTTATTATAGACATGCAAGATATAGTTAATCAAGAACCATCTCAAACCACACAACTAATAAAATTGATCATAAATCATAGAAGTTGGGTATATGTTCTTTATTTTTACCTGGTTCAGGTGACTATAATAAAGACAAAGAAACATGATTAGGCTTTCATTTTTCATGAAAAAAATTTCATCTACCTAGTGGACCCAATGTGTAAAACAAAAACCATACCTCTATTTGAATGAAAGACACTATATAGAACCATAGAGGAAGTCCCATGATGTCCTCCGTGATGAAATCTATAAAATATTCTATGACTAAAGGAAAACACAAGTGTAAAGATAATGTTTATCTACGGGAGAAAATATAAAAAAATGGGTGATGGGTTGAAACATCTTTCTCCCATCACCCGCTTGCTCCATTATGACATCTCTCTCACCGAAAAAGGACAGTCTTTTCCCGTTATTATGAAGGCATCAGACTCATCTATGGTGATGGAAAATCTAGGATCAGACCATGTATAACATCTCCTTACCCAATTTGAAATTATATGGTTTTCACATGAATACTAAGAGGCCCGATAAGAATCTCGATCAACCAAGAGACAACTCTTACTGCAGGTAGATAAGAGATATTGAATAAGCATTATCAAATCTAACCTCAATGAAAATATGAGGGGATAATGCCTCAAACAGAAGTTATAGATATCACATCGGGAGTAATGAGAAGTAGGAATGACTCACACATGTTTCTAATAGTACTAAAGAATGTTTAAAATTGAATCATATTGTACCTCTTATGATAATATGAGCTTCTAGGTCATTAAAATCCATATTCTGTAGTTTCACATTACCCAACCACCAAACCCCATATCTTATCATCGATTTCGGACTGGTGTTTGTGGGAGTGGCTCATGAAATCACCACTACCAGAGTCGCCTCCTCTGAGAGCCCTCCTATTCCATCTCCACCTCCCTGGGTTCCCCTAGCCTTGAATAAGTGGTCCATGATAATAATGATACATCTAATTTGGAATACCATCTATTGTATTTTTATCCTTCTTGGAACAACATGTTGGGAAGTGATGGGCTATGCGACATCAAAAATAAAATTCATAACATCTCATATCTCTATGATTCCATGGTTGTCACTATGATACCTGAGCAACATGATCATATCCATATGTTTGCTGTTGAGAAGGAATACTATGTTGAGACCCTACTAACTAGTGACTCCTTGCTACTATAAACGAATCAACCCATTTAGTCACACTAACATCCGTAGCTGAATGGATTCACCATATACTAAGATCTCAATCACCAATACCTTCTCTAGAACTTAATAATTTTTAGGAAATAATAGGGGTACAACATTGGAAGATATGTCCCTATAGAGTCCCTCTTATGAAACCCACACCCAAAAATACCCCTCTCATATCATTTCGAGTAATTACTATGTAATGATAGTGAACATAATATCATAATATAACGTTTCGACCTGACACATAACTAAACAAGTGGTTGGACCCCGTCACAATATGATCTCAAACACGTCTCCCCGAATGCTAGAGGCTGCCGAATAGCAGCGGGGGACTAAAGATAGTCAGTTGGGAGACTCTACCCTCTAATCAGAACTGCACAATGTTATATCAAGGTAACTAACAATGGAAATAAATAGTGGAAGTAGTCTAATAAATGATAAAGCAGTGGAAGCTAGATTTTAAAACTCTTGTACAAATAAATGGACAACATCAATTATATAGTAGATGCATGCATGACTTGCTAATGATACAAAATGGAAAACAGTGAACAAAAGAGAATTCTGAACAATCGATTACAAAAATAAATAAACAATGACTCCATGCTCCAAGGATAGTATCCTCCAGTATCCTGAGATTCCTCTCAGTCCATTGATCTTATATTCCAAGTAAATGCAAACAGCACAATCATGTAACCTAATAGAATCTACTCGGGTACCCCAGTGCAATGGAAGCCCATGTAGGGTGTGAGATATAAATCTCAGTAGGCCGGGACCACTAGTGTCTACCCCAAATCCTGACATTCAATTTAAAATTTAAACAGTACAGGCATGCATAATTAAGGTAATTAGTACAATCTAACTATATACCCAAGTACCTCCTTTAGCTCTCAGCTGGTGTTTGTAGTTTTATTATACATTTCCGTTCATATAGAATTGTCATTACACAATCATTTTCATTTATCAATTATTCAATCCTCATTAATTTACATAATGTTAATAATCCAGACTGAGCCCAACATTCCTGGTACATGTCACTCACCACGGATGTCTCTAAATACCATCTAAGTAATCAAAGTTAAGACCAAAGACAAATATTTTCTTTGGCTTGGATAATGCACCATATAATATTCAATTTTATCTTTTATATACTATACCTGAGCCCATTCACTAAAAAAATTGTGATTCTCTCCTAGGTCCATCCACAAATAGTGATTCACCCCATTCATTGATAAGTATGAACCCTTTCTAATATTCAATTAACAAATCATAATGTCACAATAGTTTTCATTAAAAAATTAATTCATCTCATTTTCGACCAATTGGACCCACAGTCCAATGACAACAAATGGGTGTAGAACATATTTTCTAGCACCCTTGTGAGTATATGATGTTCCAATCCTTATCTCAAAACCCATGGATATTTCAATCTCCAGTCCCTGGCCCATATGAGAATATTTTATTGCAAGCTGGGTGTAGAACACAATGTCTAGCACCCCATGAGTATTAGGAGCATCAGTCCCCATCTCACAACCTGTTTATAAAAAATACATATATATTTATCATTGATGTAGAACGACATGTGTATCACCCACAACTATACATTAATTAATTCATAAATTAATCAACCCAATCTGTAAATTAATTCAACAACTAATTAACCACATAAACCGCCCATCAAAAGTCAACTATTAATTAAGCATTCATCATATAAATATTAAATAATTAAATAACAATTAATTATTCTTAGAAAGAAAAATAAATAATTAACTCAATATTTATTTATCAAAATTATTAAACATGTTTGAATACGTCCAATCAAAGAGTGATTAATCCAGGACTTTAAAAATTTACATGCATGTCATAATCATCACAAATAATAATGAACAAAACCCATATATTTTTCATCCCTCTCACGCAACATCTCATAATATAAAACAACTCCATCCAAGACAAATTAATGCATGTAAATCTAACATGCATCAAAAGGTACCCATATCCAAACGTCAAAACAATCAATTAATTCACAATTTAATTTAATGCATTAAAATTAATTAATTCAACAATTAATTAATTAAATATTACCCCTTTAACCAATCATCAATTAATTAACCATTTTCAATTTATCATGTAATAATTAATCCATCCATTAATTATTTCTAGTTTCTAATTTATATTCCGAACATTTAAAATATTCAATATACTTAATAACTAGTAATAGAAATAGTTTGTTTTTCAACTCATGACATGATAATTAATTCTATAATTAATTACCCTATTACCCATTCTTCCCATTCAAATCATTTATCTATTTTATCATATCACTTTAACCAAAATTGCAAAACATGCTTAAAATCAACACATGTTCATGTCTTCATTTATCTCATCTGGGAGACATCATTTAATAACAAAAAAAATTATGCATAGACATATCATAATCAATGATACTCACATTTTTAATTTATTTAATGAAGCTATAATTCTTAAATAACATGATGAGGATTTGGGACCCCAACTCAGGGAGGCACCATTTTAAATCTGAATCGCTTTAATATACTTGGCAGAAAACAGTCCACAACTGGTCTGCAAGCGCACGTGCGCACACCTTTTAAATATAAATAAATATATATATATTCATGCGTGTGCCCTGTAAAAATATAAATAAAATTAAAATTATTAAAACAAGTACTCAGAATGAAATAAGTAAGGACCAACACACCTATAACAAAGTACTGGGGACTCATAAAAATTACCACACCCTTAATTTATTGATGTGAAACAATACCACGGTTAAATAACCTTACCCCAAACATGACAGAAAAATGAAAACGAACTCATCTGCCTCGCCTTTGTTGGCAAATACCGGAATAAGGTCTAAAGGGTCTAGATGAGCTCCTTGCACATCCCTAGAACCAATGAAACCAGGAAACCCAATAAAATCTGAACCATCAGTTTTTGGCTGAGTAAATAGGGTGAGGGAGGAGACAAAGGGCCAATGAAAATCACAAGAAAAATGCAGATGGACTCACCTCACCAAGATAGACAAGATTCGATAGGAAACTAGGAGGATTCGATATCACTAAGAGGAGCCGGTGAGGGGGTATAGCACGACACAAAGGAGGGGACTAGTTCATTTTTGATGTTCTTACAATATGGTGGTGTGACACACTCATGTTCTCTCCCCCAATTATCTGTTACACCCCTGATAAACTAATAGTCTTAATATAATAATTATTATTTATTATTCTCATTTAATATAATGTTACATCATTAATTAACATTTAAATATATTTTTCACAATTAATTCTAAAAACCCCCATTAATCATCCAATCAAATTAATACAATATTATTAATAACATCCTTATTATTATTATTAAATACTTTATTTATTTAAAAATAAAATAAAACAATGCTTTTTAAAAACCGGATAACCGCATAGTTGTCCCGCATCATTTGACAACCCATACACAACACGATATCAAAATTTAAAATGGTTTAATTAAATTAAACCCAACTCTACAATTATTCCTTATTTAATATTACCATTTAAAATTACACTTCTTAGATAATGCCCAACCCATCATTATTTAATTAATTATATCCAACAAAGTAATTAAACCAAAACCACTACTTCGTAGATTTTAATTTAATTTTTATTCTCCATTAATTTAATTAAATAAACCCCAAAATAAATCCATTATTATTATTATTCATAATAATAAAAACAACCACTCATAAAACCATAATAATAATAATTGAATTGTTATTTTTATTAGTATTCAACCTTCGATAAAACCCAACACCTCTTGTTAAATAAAAACACTTCTTTATTAATCACGAGAGTCCTTATTTAATTAGACGTTTCTTTGTGCTACCCAAAATCCACATTAATTTCAGGTCAATATTATGCCTCATTAAACATCCAATTATAATCATTTAACATAAATGTTACACCCCATTTAATTAAAAACGCCTCTTCATTCATTATTATCTTAATAAATATTTCATAATTAATTATGAAACTCCCAATTTATTATAATATCATCAATATGAGAAATCATCGAACCCATATCCCCAAATTTAATTTCCATAATAATAATAATTATTACATTCATAAAACTAAAATAATATTAATCTCATTATTATTATTTTTCAAACATTTGAATAACCCAATACCACTATTTAATAATAACGCTTCATTAAATCTGAAACTCATCCTTTTAAAAACTGTTTCTTTGAGATGCTCAAAAGAGTCATTAAATTATAATAAATAATATACTCCTTTAACATGAAATTAAAATATCAACGCATCCAAATAATTTGTGACACCATAATAATAAAAATAACATTATTATTATTAACATATTCTTCTATTAAATAATAAATGGTTATTTATTAATTCTGAAACTCATCATTTTTATAAAATGATTCTTCAATAAACCCATAATCCACATTTATTTCTTCAATCGTCTTTTAATTAATTCATTAACATTCATTTAATTAAACAACCAAATTAATGAAAATAATTACTTATTGTAATTATTATTAAAACCTTGTTTAAATTTATTATAATCTCTCATGTAATATTATTTAATTAAATTAATTAATTTACTAAACATGGTAAATTGAATGGGATGGAACGCAACTGTGTGATGCCCGTGCAGATTCATTAACATGGAATTTTCTTAAATTGGTGTTCCCGAGACTCAACAGGACACATGGGAAAATTATAATGTAATTACACAAGTCCAATAACGACACCTTTAGGTGTTCCAACACTCAAAATAAAATTCCAGAGCCCAGTTAAAAAATGACCCTATTGATAAACTTAATTTTTTAAAAAAACATTTGTATTTAAGCCCGGTTCAATAACACATGACATAAAAATATTCCCACCTTAAAAACATCTCATCCCTGTGAAGCCATCATGAACCACTACTAAAACAACCAACCTACCAAGGTAATTTAATATTGTTAGAAGTGACGTGTTGTGTTCCCAATGCCAAAAAAAACCTTTAACCCTTCACAATCCAGATGGATAAGCCTTTAAAACTAGAGCCATTTCTCAGTTTATAGCTTAAACATAGAAACAGTTCTTATATATTAGGTCATTAGAAGGACCTCGTCAATGAAAACCATTGAATCTCGATCAATCAACAGAACATGTTTCACATGCTTCCCTCTATAGACGTCGCAGATGAAAATCCCTAATTTATCCTTTATCTGATGATGTTCCTTTAAATTTAACCAAAACCATCTGCATGCAAAATGAATTCCTTACCCGACCACTAGTGAAATTTCCAAGTAATTTCATCACAAGGATATTTTAAAACAACCATTCACCAACACAAAAATAATAGTAGCCCAAAGAATCTACGCATCTCTTGTACTACCCAGATAATAATCACTCATCATGCCCAACAACATTTAAACTATAGCGCGGCGTAAGACTAACACTATCTTTGTGTCTCCATGACGAAGTCAAGATAGGGGACATGATCGTAATATTTAGAAGGGATAACTAAGAGAAAATTCAAGGTAATTAAAAAGATCAGTTAAACTATTAACAAACAACTCTGTTATGAAATCTCGACATCACATGCTGACACATTTATCGAAAATGATGCAACAATACCCACCTTAATATTTTCCATGAAGTCGCAAGAAAAGATCAGCTGCTCACTAGTGCGTGTTTTTATAAAAAAATTAACACATGTGTGATACATTCATCGAACCACAGTCACCTCATCAAACATTGATAAAAAAATCCGTAACATAAACTTATCGGTTTTCCAAAATAGCAGAGTCTCAAGAAGTCCTCCCGAGTAGTGGGACAAAATTAATTTAATAGCCTATAACATTCTATGGGTAGTACCTACCATGGGTTAACCGCTTACGATCATTATTTTTTACCCTTTCTCTTGGTCACACAAAACCGAAAACACAAGATTAAAAAGCTCCATTTTTCTTTTTAGCCATTTTAATTAATTCATTTCATCATTTCATCAATTAAATAAATTTCAGCAAACACAGAAGTACTATTTCACAAAAAACAACTTGGTTTTCAAAACAATTCTATATGAAAATATAATAATGATATCACAAAAATACCCTTTAAAAATTTTACATTTAGTGTTATTCAAATCTAAATAGGCAATTTAGCATCTAAATTCCTTTTACCGAAAAGAAGACATCCAAAATACCCATTTATTAATCCGAGTTCTACAAAAGCATCCCCATAATGGGGAATTACAATAAAAATCAGCATTACTACATTCATAACCATTTTCAAAATATACTATGTTAATATGGTTTAGTCATGTGAGTGGACATCTACTTATCGATAAGGAACCGATACACCTTATTGCTGGTAGTTGGCCCCCATTTATCACAATCATCATTCATTTAACATTTTAACTTTATAAAACCTTTAATATATCAAAATATCAATAGAAAGTTATCATAAGATGTAACAAAACAACATTCTATAACACAGAAGATTGGTACAACAATGATACTTGTTAATAACTAAGGCAGTATGGCATATAATCACTAAATAATGTTAAATATGTCACCAAAAAATGCTATCTAGAGAGGCATGATAAATTAGATCAAAACATGGCATTTAACCCAAGGAACACAATCCAAATTATTAGGCATCCATCTAATTCAATTAATTGGAATGTAATATTCATGGCATGTGAATCTCTAATTGAATATGATGATGAATGTATGAAACTTCCATTCCATATCAGACTAGGAAAATTATTTTTTTCAAAATTCACAAATTCAATAAACTATGGAAAATACACTAGTTACTAATGGTGGAATCATAACAACTATTACCTATAATAGTAAAAACACCAATTCTTATCCCTGGCCACTTGGTCATTTCCCGTACAATGGGTGATCAGTCCCAAGCACAACTATTAACCGAAGCACCGACACATTCCTAGTATCATGTCTGCCAACCCCAAAACTGCCAAAAAAAGAGAAAGATACCCTATGATACCACTTTGTAACGTCCTGACCTGACACACCACTAAACTAGTGGACAGACATGTCTCCAGATGACCTCATGAACGTCTCCTCGAACGACAGAGGTTATCGACTAGCAGTTATGGTCTAAGTATAGTCAGTGGGGAGATTATACACTCTTATCAGAGTTGAACAACGATGTATCAAAGTAAATAACAATCAATGGAAATAAATATTGAAAGTAATAAAATAAATGATAAAGTAGTGGATCGTAGTTTTTATAAAACTTGTACAATCAAATGGACTAAATCTATTATATAGAAGATGCATGCATGAAATAATAAATATAAAAAAGGGAAAGCAGTGAGAAAATAGAATTCTGAACAATCCATTACAAAAATAAATAAACAATGACTCCAAGTCCTGAGGGCTGTCTCCTTAAGAATCTGGAGCTACCACTTAGTCCTTTTCTCATATCTTCCATGTAAATGAAAACAACATAATCCTGCAACCAAATAAAATCTACTCAGGTACCCCAGTGCAATGGCCTCCTAAGTAGGGTGTATGATATAAATCATAGTAGGTCAGGACCACTAGTGTCTTCCACAAATCCCGAAATACAATAAATAATTTAAACAGTGTAGGCATGCATAATTTATGTATTTCGTACAATCTATCTATATACCCAAGTACCTGCTTCAGCTCTCAGCTAGTTTATGAACCTGTATTATACATTTTTCATGCATTCTCTATAGTCTATACCAAATAATTTTAATTTTCAATTATTCAAACCTCATTAAACTACATAATTATTGTGATCTAGATTGAGCACGATATTCCCTGTATAAGTCACTCACCACAGATGTCTCTAAAGACCTTATATGTAATCAATGTTCAGACCAAATCCAATATTGGTATTTGTCACGGATAATACATCATTTGATATTCAATTTAATCATTCATATACTATATCTGATTTCGTCCACTAAACAAATAGTGATTCGCTCCTTGGTCTGTCCACTAATAGTGATTCACCTAATTCATTGATTATTATGAACCCTTTCTCATATTCAATTCACAAATAATAATGTCACAATAGTTTTCATTAACCAATTAATTAATTTCATGTATGACCAATTGTAACCACATTCCAATGTCAATTAATGGGTGTAGAACATCATGTATATCACCCTTATGAGTATTTGGAGTGTCAGTCATTGTCTCAAAACCCATAGGTATTTAGTGCATCGGTCCCTGACTGATAAAAGAATATTTTCTTGCAAGCCGCGTGTAGAACACCATGTCTAGAACCTCATGAGTATTAGTAGCATCAGTCCATGTGTCACAACCCGTTTATAAATAATACATATATATTTATCATTGATGTAGAACTCCATGTTTAATAACCCACAATCATCCATTAATTAATTCATAAATTAATTAATCCAATCTGTTAATTAATTCAACAAATAATTAACAACATAAATCACCGTCAAAGGCCAACCATTAATTTACCATTCAACGTCAAAATAGTTAATAAATAATTAATAATTAGTTATTCTTAGCAAGAAAAATAAATAATTAACACAACATTTAATTATCCTAATTTTTTAACAAATCTGAACCCGTCCACTCAAACAGTGATTCTTCTAGGACATTAATAATTTACAATCACGTAATAATCATCAAAAAACATGCTTAAAAATTCCCATATATTTAGAAACTATCTCATGAAGCATCGTATAATATAAAAAAACTTCATCCAAGAAAAATTAATGCATGTTAATTTATCATGCATCAAAAGGTACCATTGGCCAATAGTGGTAACAAAAATTAATTCACAATCCCAATTTAATGCCTTAAAATCAATTAATTAAACAATTATTTATTTAAATATTATCACTTTAACCAATAATTAATTAATTAACCATTTTTTATTTTTCATGTAATAATTAATCCATCCATTAATTATTACCTGTTTCTAATTTATATTTTGAACATTTTAAATATTCTATATCTCAATAATAAGTAATAGCCACAATTTTTACTCCATATCATGACATGATAAATATTTCTACAATTAATTAACCTATTACACATTCTTACCATTCAAATCAATTAACTGTTAATTCATATCACTTTAACCAAATTTTCAAAACATGCTTAAAATCAACACATGTTCATGTCCTAAATTCTCTCGCGTGGGAGACATCATTTAAAACCTCAAAAGTTTCCTTCATAGACATAACATAATCTATGAAACTAACATTCTTAATTTATTTAATAAAGAAATAATTCTTAAATAAAGTGATTGGGATTTGGGACCCAACCTCGGGGTTGCACCATTTTAAATCTAAAGCACTTTAATATACGTGGTGGAAACCAGTCCACAACTGGTCTGAAATCACACATGCGCGCAACATATATATATATATTTATGCACGTTCCCTACCTCAATAAAAATAAAATTCAAAATATTAAAATAGGTATTCAAAATCTAAGTAGTAAGGACCAACCCACCTATAACTAGGTACCAAGGACTCATAAAAATTATCACACCCATAATTAAATTATGAGAAATAATACAACAGTAAAATAACCTTACCCGAAACATGACAGAAAAATGAAAAAGAACTCATCTACCTCTCCTTTGTCTGAGGATTCCAAAATATGGTTGAAAGGGTCTAGAGGAGCCCTTTTCACATCCCTAGAACTGAAGAAACATGGAAACCCAATAAAACCTGAACAAAAGGATTTTTGTCTAAGAAAAAGGGCAAGGAGGAGCCAAACGGGAGATGTGAATCAAAAAAACAAATACAGATGGACTCACCTCACCAAGACAGACAAGATTTGAGAAGACATCGGGAGGATTCGATCGCGCAAAGAGGAGCCGGTGAGGGGGGTGTAGTGCACCTCAAAGGTGGGGCCTGATGCATTTTTGATGTTCCTCAAATGTGGTGGTGTTCCATCTTCATTTTCTCTCCCCCAATTATAAATTACACCTCTGATAAACTAATAGTCATAATATAATAATTATAACATTTATTATTCTCATTTAATATAATTTTATTTCATTAACTAACATTTAAATAAATGTTTCACAATTAATTCTAAAAACCCCCATTAATTATCTATTCAAATTAATAAAATAATAAAAATAATATCCTTATTATTATTATTAAATATTTCTTATATTTAATATAAAATAAAAAATCATTTTAAAAACTGGATAACCGCACAGCTGACTGACACAATTTGACTACCGGTGCACAACCTGATATCTAACTTTATAATGGTTTAATTAAATTAAACCCAACTTTACATTTATTCATTATTTAATATTACTATTAAAAATTTCCCTTCTTTGATAATGCCCGACTCATCATTAATTAATAAATTATATTCAAACAAATAATTAAATGAAATCCTCTACTTCGTAGTGATTAATTAAATTCTTATTGACCTTTAATTTAATTAAATGACACCCCAAAAAAATAAATTATTATTATTATTCATAATGATAATATTAATAACCACTCATAAAACCATAATAATAATAGTTGAATTATTATTTTAATTATTATTCAATCTTTGATAAAACCCAACACCACTTATTAAATAAAAACACTTCTTTATTAATTACAAGACTCCTTATTTAGTTAGACGTTTCTTTGAGATTCCCAAAAGCCTCATTAATTTGACATCCATATTATACCTCATTAAACATCCAATTGAAACATTTTAACATAAATGTTACACCCCATTTAATTAAAAATGCTTCTTCATTAATTATTATCTTAATAAACATTTCATAATTAATTATGAAACTCCCAATTTATTACAATATCCTTAATATGATAAAAACTTCAACCCATAAACCCTAATTTCATTTCCATAATAATAATAATAATTAAATTCATAATACTGATATTATAATAATCTCATTATTATTATTTTTCAAACTTTTTATAAACACAACATAACTATTTAATAACAACGCTTCATTAAATCTGAAACTCCTCATTTTATTAAATGATTCATTAAGATTCTCAAAATAATCATTAAATTCTTATAAATAATATAATCCTTTAACATGAAATTAATATATCAACTCATCAAAATAATTTATGACAACATAATAATAATAATAACAATATTATTATTAGCACATTCCTCCATTTAATAGTAAATGGACCTTTAATAATTCTAAATATATTCATTTAAGTAAAATGGTTCATCAATAAAACCATAATCCACATTAATTTCTTCAATCTTCATTTAATTAATTCTTTAACATTCATTTAATTAAAGAACCATAGTAATAATAATAATAATAGCTTCATTATTATTATTATTAAAACCTTATTTTATTTAATTAAAAACTATCATATAATATTATTTAATTAAATAAAATAATTTATTAAACAGGGTAATCCGAATGGGATGGAACGCAACTGTACGCTGCACGTGTAGATCCATTAATCTGTATTTTTTTGAAATCGGTGTTCCCGAGACTCATCGGGACTTTACAAATTCTCAAAAAAAATTCACCCCTCCCTACTATCACTCATTGATCTCGTCAATATGAACTGAGAGAATTCAAAATAGGTAGTACTCATAAATAAATAGTTCATAGATGTCCAAAAATGATAGTTCTAAATAATCATGAGTCTATAAGACTAAAATCCATCAACATCAACCTTCTCCATGTAATAGAATGGCTACCAAAAAATCCATATGATATTTTAGGGTCTACAAAAGATCGAAAAAATAGATCAGCATCCCAAGAAAATAATATAATTCAAAGGGATTTCAGTAACCATGGAATCTTAGTAGTATTTGGTGTTTTAACTCATAGAGTGTTAAAAGCATATGAGAATCCTAATATTTATCTATGAGGTCAATTTGATACTCATTTAGTGGGGTTGGTACTACCTTCCACCCGCGAGGAAAGATCATGGATGGAAGACCCTAAACTGAAGCCTCATCTCTTACCATATATTCATCATGATCATGATTCATTAACCTGGATGGATGTCTTTGTAGAGGCATAAAAAAATTGGATCATGATGTACCCTGATCGAAGGAGGATATATATATATATATATGTATATATATATATATGGATATATGACCCATACAGGACATTCAAAAAACTCAATCATATATTAGGTTTGTTCCAATGTTATTGGAAACCAATGTATCAGTATTATATGTAGACAAGAGGATAGTCAGGGCCCTATTGTATGGATACATAAGCCATTACACCAACACTAGGTTCCCTATCTCAAGAGCTCCACTGGAGACACATTTACATTGTTTAACTAAGTTACCTACTAGACCTCACAAGTGGAAAAAACCAACATCCATTGGTTGATCCACCATTTATAAAACATTTCAATGAAAAGACCCTATGTGGCAATGTTTTGGGAACAAGACCGAGTTGTAATGACCACAAACCCACCTCCACATTCCATGGGTAATATAATATCACTGAAATACATAACTAAAATGGTATTACTTTCCAAAAGTACCTCAATGGATTCATAAAATAATATTAATGAATAATATCATTGAAAGGATAACAAAATACATCCATATCTAGTTAATAAACAATGTATGTAAAAAAACTCTATAGAATACAAAGGAGTGTGACATTGTAATAGCACAATAAAAGGGGAAACATTCACACTTAACGAAAATAGATGTATCAATATGAAAATATTATTAAATAAATATTAAGATATATTACTTCAGATCTCAAATCATTGACCACCGTATGGAGAAATATTATATCGGGTATCCCTAGGCTCCTATGAAATCACAATCCATCTAAATTTTATATGCATGGGATACAACAAAAACATGAAATTCCCATATAGGGTTAGTATATACATACCTAGTAGGACAACCCACAACCTGATGGGGTAATCCATTAGACATGTGATAGAAATAATCACTTCAACCCCAAAGAAATAAGGAAATCAAATCCCAAAAACAACATACATATATATATCCTTATTAAAGAAGAGAAGATGTGATAGAAAGGGGACACCAATATCATATCTGAACCCAATAAATGAGTCATCCAATAGTTCTAAAAGGACTTACAACAATTCTCATCTTCTCATGTATATGTACAGAGAAGTAATTGTGTAGAGGACTCACAACTAACCAATTTGTCCCATAGTTGATGGGGAACACTAATAAATAGAGGACCCACACTATAGTCTTTTATGGGGTACCACTATGTCGATAGAGGACCCACATCCTAGAGCATCAGGGGGGGTTCTCTTTGTAGATAGAGGAACCATGCACTTTTATATCAAGGGTATAAATTAGTAGATATGGGACTAGTGTTCTAGTAATTCAGGCAGTTCCACTAATTATATAGAGGTCTCACACCCTAGTATATCATGGGAGAACCACTAAATAGATATAAAAATTGATTCGTAGTATAATAGGGGGTTCCAGTATGTAGAAAATGGAGTGCATTATACACACAACCATGTACGATGAAGTTATTTTAAATCCCAACTTCTCCATGATGATATTTCATGATCACTTCTATCATTGAGCACCTCATAAAGAAGTTCCATTGTTCAAATACCAGACACAATATCTTATAAGGCCACAATAAGAACATTTTATACTAAATGACACTTGGGATAGGATACTCATGAGTCTATATCTGAGTAAAAAAGATTGATATATGAGAGGTAGATGATTCTTAAGAGGTATATGTAATGTAAGTGGATGACACAACATGTGTCCCTACTCCTCTGAATGGATATTTTCATTCCATAACAATTATATCCATCAATGTAGTACATCATGGTGTGTTAGGGATCTACATGGAATGTCTTGGCAACCTAGGGCATGCCCATGTAAACCTGGATGTGTTCGTGTACCTGACCATGTGGATGGATGAGTCCATGTTCATGTACCCATGGAGTAAACATCGGTCCTCTAACACTAGGTCAAATTGCGTGTTTGGGGATCCCAGATGTCCTATAATATATAACACACTATGAAACCCCTTCCTCCATTGATATGGGACTAAAAGGCATTTTTATTCAAACTACATGATTCATAGTTATGTTTTTCATATAATCCAAAGAATCCCTCATGAGTTTTCTAGATAAATCCTTAATTCTATAAATCCCACCATTTTACCTCCCATAATTGGAGAAAAACTAATTCAGACATCGATTCCATACTTCTATTAGAGTAAAACAGAATCCAGTTATCCCTTATGATTCTATCACACCGTCTATTGCTCGTGGAACCTCCAATATCCTCGCTAGAAATTAGATCCACTGTGAGATCACACAAATCCCCACATAATACCGTGATTATTTCATAATCTTTCATGACATTTGTTCTTATTTCTACAAAAATGATTCCATTGGTTCGATCACACTAGTACCCACAACAGAAAAGTCTAGTTGTGACACCGTAGTCCAACATTGAATAACACGAATAATAGAGTTGGGAAATAAATATGTACATTGTGAATCCATCAATGGAAAATATTACATGGAAAAGTATATATTTAATGGGGAGATAAAATGATAAAATCTGTTTAACATTATAAAATGATGAATAAACAATTTGAAGGGCTCATGTAATGGTGGAAAAATGCTATAAATCAATGAAATTAATTAATCAGTGCCTGATTAATTCAAAAAGGGTGTAAATAAATAAAACGTGTTCTCATCCACTATTCAAAATGATCATTGGTGAATTTATAGTAGCTAATAATGGAGAATATCTATTGTGGTGTCAATTATTTTATTCATATTAATCCTGATGTTGATCATCTTCTGATACTGATTCTCTAACCACAGATGATGGCGCATACCCACAATGATCACGTGGTTTTCTGGCTAACCATAGAGATTGGCCATAATCACATATTTATACCGGATATAAGTTCTTTTTTAATAAATTCAATAATTAATTAAATTAAGAAATCAATTCACTTGACATACCCTCTAATGGATCTATTATGCTAATGTACGACACTGACAATCATTAGGTCACACCTAGGGTAAATCATGCACAATGGAATCAACCGTGGTATGGATGTTTTTATTTAAGATTCAATTTTCGAGTTATATATTTAATTAATATAAACTATTCTCAGGTGATGATATATATATAATATTTTTATAAAATTAATTCCAATCTTATTAGTCCTCAGAATCCCTTGTGGACTCAAAGCCTAACTCTAAATGTATTTTATAATATACTAAAAACTATTACAGGTAATAAATATGGTCATAAAAAAGGATAAGTAGATACAAAATATTATCCTTCTAGTGAAAAAACATAATTTAGATGATCATAATTATATATTAAATCCCAATTTAATACCACATAGTTTAGAAAGGGAATGAAAATGAACTCATTTATTCATGGAGGCATTATATTACACATGGCAAAACTAAATTTTTTATGTGCTAAATATAGTCAATATATAAGATAAAAATAATTGATAGGATATGTCCTCAAGAAATACCATGAACTGTATCGGTTTTCTATAACACTGAAACATGTCCCTGTTATTTACTAAAAAATAAACTCATAAATGTAAAAATATATTTTATAAAAAACTTCCATTCAACACACCCCTTTTATGAACTCCCCCCCCCCCATATTTATCAGTGCATTATGCACTAAATTACAATGAGAAACCTTTCTTTATTCTACCCTTATTTATTAGCTCATTCGACCCAATTTTGGGGGGTTTATATTTCATATTCATCCTTGTTCACACCTAGATTTGAACCCCTAACATCTTATTTTCTCACCTAACACCTTTACCACTGCACCATCGATAGATACTAATTTTCTATGATATAACTGAATATATATATATATATATATATTTCATTTTTATTTATATTTTTATTCTTATAATGATATATATTTCATAAAAATAACACATTTATAAATATGTCTATATATTGTTTATTTATATATATATTTCATACGTATTTTCATATACACATTTATGTATCTATATATGTGTACATAAATTTATATAAATTTATAAATATTTATAAATATTTACATTTAAATAGTCTATTTAGACATAAATTTTTTATAATGAACTAGTGAATATTTATTTTAAATATGTTTATGCTCAAAATATAATGATAATGATATAATAATAAAATCTAAATTAAGATATGTTGTATTGAAACAATATGGATAAAGAAATATAAATTTTTCTTTTTCACATACAACAAAAAATATTTACATATATTTATTTATATACATATATTAAAATATATACATAAAAATAAGTTTGATTACTCTCACACAAATATTTATAAATAAATATATCTTGTATAGGTATTTATATATATTAATTAATTTTTATAAGATAAATAAAAATTATAATTAAATATTTTAAATTAACATAATGAAAAATATTTATTGGCATAATGTTTATATATTTAAATATAAATTTTTAAGTGAATACTTTTAAATATTATTTTATAAAAATGATTTATTATCTTTAAATATATGAATATAGTTAAATATTGATTTATAAATAAAAATAAATTTGTAAAAATAACAATAGTTAAAGACTATAATATCCATATGATTTTAAGAAATGAGAATTATTTTTACCACCATTAAAAAATGATACGAAACCTCCTCGAATGAGTGTGAATTTTCATAAAATGTTATTTCATGTCTTTAAATATTCATAGATATTTCATTAACATATTGAATTTTCCTTTAATCCAAATTTCCTTCAATGACTACTACTCAAAAATATTTCAAAAATTATTTATAAATAATATTTTTTATTTATTTTAGATATATTTTAACTAAATACCTTACATAATAAGTGAAAATTCATATTTAGTCATATATAAATCGTATTTAATAAATTATTTAATATTTATATAAATTAGAATATACTTTTATATTAATATATGATTTTAATGATATGTATATGTTTGATTATATATACATTTTATGTCAACAAATTTATATTAAATGACATTACTCAATAATAATAATGTAATTATGAATTTTCAAATTTTCTTTTTGATAATTTTATAAGGTATCGTCACAAAAAAAATTTATATTAATATTGAATGATTATTTAGTCTTATATATGTCAGATTGTACCAAATAGTTTTTATTTATTTTATAATAAATATATTTATGTATTTATATATAATTTTTGTATATAATATTTTAAATGAAATATATCTTTAATGTGATACAATTTTTATAAAATTACTATTACTCAACATGAATTTAAAATTTATTAATTAATATTAATATTTTATTTTTTATAATGAAATTTTTATGAAATATGTTATATATTTTTTGTAAATAAATATATATTTTTATATAAATAATGGTTGAAAATTATGTTAAAATTAAATCTATATAATTATATTTTATATCAAAAAATAGTTTTAAGGATCTATAATTTTTTGATAATATATAACTTTCATTACAAAGAATGTTTTGGTGATAAAGTTAAAAAATTATTATATATATAAAAAATAAATGCTAAAGTGCAACTTTATACGTGCTAAAAATAATTTATTGAAACACACATTTTTTAAAAACAATTTCAGAACTACTGAAGGTCATCTTTTGCAGCACTTTTCGCTCAAACAGATAAAGGATCCCTTTTTATCATCACTTTATTTAGCATCGATAAATGGTAGAAAAGAATATACAATAATTTTTAGTAATTTGTTGAAATATATAATTTTAATTTTTCTAAATGGAATTGGTAAAAGGTGCTTATTTTTCATTCCATCACTATGATAATATATCAATATACTAAGCTTACCAATGTTATATTTTTATGATTCTGTAATTAAATTTCAAGAAGAACGAGAACATAAAAATAGAAATGAAAATATGATTTTGGGAACATATTCTACACATATTAGATTATCTCAGTTGAATAATGGGATAAACATGTGAGGGATGATCTCCTGAGAAGACCATAACATATTTGAAGTGGATATAAATCTGGAGGATAGGGTTGAGTTCAATTTTGGATGAACTTATGTTGTTGTGGGTTTAATGGAATTGATGAGTGGAGAGCACCTTTTATAAGTGAAAAAGGATGAGATGTTTTTTAATACCCAATACTATTCATTAATTAGTTGTAGCCATCAATGAATGTGGCTATAAAATTTTATAAATCATGGGTTATTGAGGACATATATCTATCATGTCTTAATAAATATTTTTCTTTAATTTTGGAATAACATTTTATTCCCATCACACCATAAATTATTAGTTTTACCACTATAGATTTTGTAATTGTGACAAGTTTTTACCTATTGTAACATAATATTGTGACAAAAATATATTGATTATTATTATTTAATTTAAAATGGATGATTATAAATTAGATAAAACAAATTATGATTCCATTTAGAAATTTTTTAAAAATTAATTTAAATATGATAAATATATAATTTATAATATAAATATTGTCAAAAAATATTTAATGAATTCTAACTATGTTGAATAATATAAAATTTGAAATGTCACGAATGAAATACATATTTTTTTTTAAACCAATTCATAAAATTTTAGGCCGTACTTATATGATAATAATTTATTAAAATTAATTATATTTGTAAAAATAATATATTGCACTATCTACATAAAAATCAATTTTCATATCTTAAAAAAAATCATAGGCATGTATTATTATGAAAATGCAAAAGGTAATTAAATTTTGTAAACTTACCATTCTAACATTTATCAAATTTAGTTTTATTAAAAATTCCAAAATATAGTGAAAATAGTTTTCTTATAAGAAATAAAATTTTGGTGTGTTATCTATTCATCTTCAATAATTAAATTAAATAATTAATTATACCAGTGTTAATATAATATTCATAAAAATATATAATGCTTTAAGAATTAAAATTTTAGAAAAGAATTGTTTTTTAGTATCTTAGATGCATTAGTTGAGAAAATATTAAAAGTGATATCTATTTTGTTATATTATTTTTATAGATATTTATTTTATTGTTCTATTACAACAATTTATTATTGATAATTATAATTTTAACAAAAATCGATCTATGAGGTTGTGGTTTCGATGTTGGACGCAATAATTTATCCTAGTTTTATCTAAGGAGTAATATTTTTATAAAATTCGAGTCACTACGTCAAAGGTCTTATTCTTAATGGTAATGTGTGATTGATTTGTTTGATTTGAGATATGTGGTGGGAATATAACCCCAAACTTGTTTTGTAGGAAAAAATAATATGATTAGTAAAAAATTACTCATTAAATTTATTATAATTTCGATAATTTTATACATATGAAACACTAAAACCAAATAAATATTTCATGGGGAATATAAAATTTCAATAAATAAATAACGTTCACTGAATTAAGATATATATAAGAACTAAATAAAACATTATCACCTAAAATTCAACATAACTAGTTCAGTTATGAAACTGATAAAATCATTTCTATAAAAAATCATATATTCTTCTATAATAAACTTTTATATGAAAATATAGTTAACACTTGATTAATAAGTAATTTTTCGGAAAAGAAATATTTAATAAAAAAGTATTTTCCATAAAAACCATGTTTTAACATTATGATATGTATTTAATTTAAAATAATATTTACTCATTTTTAAATTTTAATTATTAAAAAATACTTTCATTTATGGATTTAACTTTGATGTATTAACATTGTATTAATTTATTTATATTTCTAAAAATATTAACTATGGATTAAATAGTGAAAATTATTATTTTTACCAATAACAATGATTTTATGAATCTATTAATAAATAATTAATAATTAAAAACTCAAGAAAAAATTATAATAGATAAAATTAAAAATATATCAAATGCATAAAAATTATTTTTATCATACTATAAATAATTTATAATGGAAATATGATACAATCTATAGATTTAAGTTACAATAAATTGTAATAATAAAATTAATCACGGTAGATGAACCTATCAATGTACATATCATAGTCTAGTTTCTTTTTATTCATCCCTATACAAAAATATAAATTTTATAATGTTGAATAAAAAATATAAAAAAATCTATATTTTAGGATATTATGATGTTATTATATAAATCCTTTGACCATGGGCAACATAAAAATAGTGTTATATATAAGATAATCACACCATGTCATGTAAATGATATATACAAAAACCATAAAAAAATTAATATATTATTATAATAAATTAACCCTAATAATTTAAATAAATAATAATTTGATGAATATGTAGGATTTTAATATAAATAATTTTTTAATTAGTGATTTTTGTGAATGGATAGAGAAAATTAAGACCATGGTAAGGGTTTCATCGACGGATTTTTAGATTAATTGGGTCATAGTCCTTATTATAGTATAATAATCCAGTTTACATTGGATATAAAATTCAATAGTATTATATTATATCTCATCTAATTATATATGGATGATAAAATTTATCATCAATTTTAACATATTCAAAAAAATATTTAACAAAATAGATATATAACATTGGATATAATAACTCTCATTCTATCAAATGGATCTTTTTTTCTATGTCCATGTTTTTTCTATCAAAATTATTTTATTTATATAAATCCGAATGTAATGTTTAATTTATATTCTTCATAGTTCTTCCTAATTTTTGTTATGAAATTAATTTCTTTTAATGTTTCTTTGATGTGGGTTTTCATTAAAATGATCTAAAAATAATAATAAACGAACATAGATTTATTATATACTACTATAGAGTTATTAGCATGATTTTTTTGTTAATTTAAATTGATTATTTTTATTCAATATTTATAATAATGATCTTAAAATTCTTATTGATCTATTTTACAAACAAAATCTTATTTCATTTTTATCATATCTTTTATGAACATTATTAAAGGTATTTTTGAGAACTTTTTTATTTTCACATTTATTTTTTCAAAAAAATTCATTGATGATGAAATGATGATTTGTTCTTCCTCTATATGATATTATGATGATATTTGTTTAAAAAAGTATATTTTTGATATCACGAAATTTATTAATTTAATTTCTGTGAATTTTTTGAAATGTTTATGAATCCCTTTCCATTTTTTACTTAGGTTATTTAGAATACGATTAAGTGTGATTTTATGTAGAACACAAATTGAAAGTAATGATTTGAAGGGTCCTATATTACTCTCCATATTATATATTTATAACTTATGAGATATTTTTGAGTTTTCATTATATTTTTTTTCACACATGAATGTGAATAATGGCTTCATCCAATCATTAACGAAATTAGTTTCATCACATAAACATGGGTATAATGTGTTTACTCACAGTGGTCTTCCTATAAATATAGGAAATATACATTTTCATGTTATTTATCATGTTATGAAAAGTTTCTTGGACTTTTTTCATTTTCATGACATTCTTTGATCTCATGAGTATTCCTTATTTTTAATTAATTCATGCTTTTATATGATGCTCAAATGTTTTTTGATTATATATATATATATATATATTTGAGACTCATAATAAATTTTATGCTTTCGTAATGTTATATTTATGATATTACATTACACTATCATGTTTTATTATTACCACTTATAGGGTTATGGCATTTTATGATGATATTCCTATCATCCATACTCTTTTCATCATGATTATGATATGACACATTATGACATGATTTTCCCTTATAGAGTGACTGTGCTCAAACTTTTATTATGTTTTCTTCCCTTAAGTTATGAACATGATTATATTAGGTGAAATTTATAGAAATGTGTCCAGAGGTAAATTATAATAGATAAATATTTCAAATAGTTGTAATATTTCATATTAATATAACTAATTTAAGAGAAACCAATTCATTAAATCATTGTGTTGTGAGACTATTTCTGATCTGTGTAAATTAAATCATTATTATAAATTATTATGTATGTCTTGTTTATCATTGGTTACATTAGTCTATATTATGGTAGGTTAATTTATTTTTGAAAATGTATTTATATAGCATTTTTTATAGAGTTATAGAAACTCAGTAAACACCCAATAGATTTTTCTTACTTTAAGATAATATCATAAATATTGGAAAATTTTTAGATTAAGATGGTCCATAGAAATTATATATTTCTGTGGACACTACACATTGACGTATGATAATTTATAGATGTACCAAGGGTTAATATCCCCAATAAGTTATATTATGTATTAACATTATGATATCATTAAAAATGAAAAATACGCCAAACTGTAGACTTTTATTGATATTTAGGGGAAAATTGTTTGGTTAATCACATTATCATTATATAACATAATAATGGATTTGATATTTATGTTAACTAAATAGTTTAGAGATCCTAATATGAAAATATATATTGGAAACCATGATTGAAACCTTGAGATTCATTATTTAATATATGGACGTTATTAATAAATTCAAACATTTTTATTTATAGTTTCCATATATATACATTAATTAATTTAATTTTTTTCATTCCCAATATTTCATTAGTAAAAAAATTAATGGTAAACTAGAAGAACTGACTTAGAAATATGACAAATTGATAATATGGAAATTTCCCCAATAGGAAACCATTGATATTAGTGATGGAATGAAACCCAAAATGGAAATTATGACCTAATTATATCATGTAATGAGAAATAAAAAATCCAATATATATACCAAACATTCCATGTAAGGAACAAATCACTATTAATCCATTTATGAGGAATGAGAAACCTTGTTTCAGTGGATCTTCTAGTCCAATGGTTACAGAGTTGTGGGTCATTTTTTAAGGAGATGATTTTTATATTTTATAGTTCTCATCCAATTTGATGGCCATTTTGGTAGTCTATCAACTATAAAGTGATTATGACAATTGGTAGATACTCAATAAAAATACAATGGAATAATAGGATGTAGAAATTATAGAAATTGATGAGTTCACGAAGAGATTTTTTCACTAATTATTTTCCTTTTATAATTGAAAATATGGATTGGTATTTATTTGAATTGAATGAACTTGTTGATAAATTAATTGGAACATATGAGGAAAATTTATTAAGACTCGTAATCAATGCCTTTAGTTTCATGTTTGATTATAAGAGAAAAATATTCCACCTATTTACCAGCATAAATCATAGTCTTTAAAGGTAATTAACTATAATATTATTTTATGGATGGAATGATATTTTATGTATTCCTATGGTATATTTAAACAATAGAACTTCTCAATACATTGTGGAGATTGAAAGGAAAGAGGGGTATCATGAAATCACTGATGATATGGCACACTATTGGAAGAATATTAAATTTACTACATGGAATAAATGTGTAAGAAATAACCTAAGTAATATCATCAGGGTATCGAGGATGTTTATTATGTTTGATAAATAAGAATAATAATCCCAATTTTTTGAATTATGGCTATGTGGTTGATTAACAAAAAAAATAGAATAAGTTCTGATCTAATTATCCAGCCACAGTAAAATGATTCATGTATAATGTTTTATGATATTATGTTAAGAAATTTAAAATCCATTGGACCAATAAAGGAAATATTCCCTACAAACCACCCAAACCTTGTGAACAAGGAAGATAATTATCTATCACTAGCGCTGAGGAATATCATGATAATAATGTGATATTAGGTAACCTTGTTATATATTTTATATCATAAAATACCAAATATTTATCTTATTCATCTAATTATATTATATTAAAATTGTTTTATAAGAATGTGGAATCACCATCCTATGAATTTTATATTTTTCTATCCACGAAATCAACTTGTGGAAAATAATCACGTCTATGATTTATAAATATTATCTAATTGGGATATATTGGAGGAAACTTCTTAAGAATATAATTATTTTTCTAACTGTGGAATCTGATTTAATTTTTTGTTATATATTATATATCTATTTAAAAATAACATATAAAATTTAGAGATAAAAAAATATCATTTCATATTGGAAATCATCATACTTCATAGTACCAACAGATGGATTGTTTTGAACTATCTGTTGAATAAAATTCAATAGGATGTGTCATGATATCCAACACCATTAAAATAATGTCTCATATGATCTGGGAGGATTCCAAATATTGTCAATTTCTTATTATATTGGTATATATTGATGTACTTTTGGATGGGCTATCAATAATTTCCCCCGATTGTAACGATGTGTTTTGAAATAAACTCATAACTATATCTGTACCCATATTGAAAATTCCATGAAGAAGGGATCCTTCAATAACATGGGAGTTAGAAAATAAATTTCATGTGAATGTGGATATGGTTTTTATATTCCCTAGGGCTTCATTAGGGGATTACTAGTCCTCTTTTACAAAAAGAATGATGGATAAATGCATATTTACATTTATTATCTTGACCATGTAAAAATCACTACCATGAACAAGTATCATATGACCCTTATCAATGATCTATTTGAATAAATCATAGGAACATGATATTGTTTAATTAATGACCTTCGATCTTGACATCATATGTTAAGGGTTAAAATTGATGACATTTTAAAGAAAACATTACATATTAGTTATCGACTCTATTAATTTATATTTATTCTCCATAGATGTATGAATTCTCCTATTATCTTATTGATCTAATGAATGTTTTATTTTGAGAATACCTCAATCAATTTGTGGTTTTATTTATAGATAATATTATTATATATTCAATGATAATGAAAGATCTTAAAGATCATTTATAGATTTATTTAAGACTTTTTGAAAAGAGAAACTATATACATTATTTTTCATGTGAGAATTATAGCTGATAAAAGAATCATCCATAGTTTATGTAATCATAAGAATGATTATATCAGAAGATCCATCAATTCTGGTAGATTTTGTCCAATACCCTATATAGACTAGTATAACCAAGACATGTAGTTTTGAAGGGTCAGTCCAATATTAATGATACTTTATGTGAAATTTTTCATGGATATCAACTAAAATATGAATTTTGACAAGGAAGGGAGTAAAACTACATTGAATAGAATAACACAAAGAATGTCTTAGGGAAATGAAAAAGTGGTTGGCCAGTAATATTATAACTACAATTCCCTATACTGGGGAAGGGTTTTCAATATTAAGTTATGCATCAGAAAAACATCATGGGATGCACCCTATTACAGAATAAAAAAATAATTTCTTATGTAACACACTAATTAAATAGTCACGATACAAATTATAGAAGACATTATTTCAAGCTAACATTAGTGATATTTTCATTTGCAATTTGGAAACATTATCTCTATGTAAAAAAGGTGTATTATATATAATAGTCATAAGACAATGAAATATATAATCACATTAAATTATTTGAATATCCACCAACAGATATTTTTGGACTGGATAAAAGATTATGAATTCAAAATGAAATACCACCCATGGAATGAAAATAAGTTAGATGATGCTATGACCAGTAAAGAAAATGCTACTCTATCATTGATAAAGATTTAAAAAGAATAAATAGTCAAGGATTTATAGTATAAATCATACATTAATATTGGTATAAGATAAACCAGATACCTCAAAATTTACTAACCAATCATCCATTTATGTAAATATTATAGATGCCAAGAAATATTATGTATTTCTAAACAATGTTGTATATATTGTCCATTTCATCATTTATAATGATATTTTTATATGGATCGAATCACTTGTATGTGTCTATTTCATTTGGAAAAATATGCATGTGGATGGTGACAACACATGTGTTAAGAACTAATTGGTTTGACGATAATTATGATATATATTATTTTTATCTCAAGATAGTTATATTTTAGTTAGATGGCTGCACATTGGGTTCACTATTGTTGTTTCTTCATAAAATACATGGATGAGTTTTTCCTAACAGTTTTATTGTGGGGGTCTAATTTATGTAAAAACATTCATGTTGGATTCACCATTCATTGTTGTCTTTTATAGAAACACCCAATAGTTCTAATATGTATAACTGAGTATAGACTCGCATTCGAATGGTAGGAGGACAATTGGAATTCTAGAAACAATGGTGCATAAGAGCTCATGTTGTATGATAGGGTGACAGTTTGGACTCATGACACCATTTTAGGGTGATATATTTTATAATCCCAAATTATTTTATAGATTTTTTATAATCTCGATAATCTCTTCTTAATCTTGATATGAGCCCAATTACCATATCCACATGATCAAAGGTTAGACCCCTTTATATGTAAATGAGCCGATCTAATTATCAAATATATCAGTATATATTTGACATTCTCTAACCATTTCCATTGATGGGTTGATAATTTTATGATTAAGCCATATAACTAAGAACTGGAGAGATTATTTTTGTCTAGGATGGTTGTTAATATATTCAAGATGGGATTGGTCCATTATGATTCATCCTATGTATCCTGTTTTATAATAGGAATCCAAACCCACATAGTTAGTAAAACATGTTTTGTTTAATTTTATATTAAAAGGACACATAAGTGGAACATAGGTACTACATATTTGATCTCAAAAATTAAGCAGGCATCCATTGTATCATGTTTATGGCATGAATCAGAGTTAATTTAGTTTAAACATTACCATGCAACATTCATTGCAGTAGACACCATTATATGGGAGTAGTTATATTTGGACAGTAATCAGGGATTACAAATTGAAGTTTACATAAATGGTTTATATTCAAAATTAGAATAATATGATGATTGAAACTCCAAAATCACATGTGAGATATACTCCATCTAGGAATCAAGGGATAGAAAATAATAAGTCTCCCTGCTTATGGATATGGGGTGCAGGTGATGGTACAAACCTTTGGATGTTTACCATACTGCTTGATCCATTGGAAGGCATCCTATGTATCCTGGTTATATAAAGAATAAGAGTTATCATAGTACCGATGAACTCTCAACCCAATGATGGATGTGGTTGAATGAATGATCCTTTAAATTATTAGGTATCGATGGTGGAAATGGTGGAGAAATGGTGGAAACTAGCACTGAAGTGGCTATTTATATTCACTTGATCCTCAGAAATGTTCCCTACATATCTTGTTTAATGAATGAATCTAATGTATCACGATTCAGTTGACTAGGTACTATTCACAGTGTTTTTAATAGTGCAGAGGCATTCATATTATACAAATGATCATGGATTACACAATTAGGTTACCCTATATAGTAGAGGCTCATGAAGTGAGTAATATGATATTTTAAACTCCCAAAGACAACCAAAGAAATGATGAGTGTGAGACATTAGGGATATAAAGTAAACATTCTCATTGCATATAGATTTAATGATTATTTTTGGGCACAAACCTTTGGATGTTTAATATAATTCTTAGAATATAGGGATGTGTCGTACCTATCCCAGTTATGGATTGAATCAGTATCAATATAGTTTAATAGGATAGGGGATAACATATTGAGGATTCCCTAGTTGGAGACTTGAAAAGGTATCTTGTCCTATTACTCTACTTTGACATATCCTGGTTGTATGTCTGACCAGTATGATTTCATTCATAACATGCCTTGATTGTCTATCGTGCATTTTTTAGGATTTCAGGACATGTCTGGATATATTTAAGTGATTTCCAAATTAAATCATATGACCTAATTGAATTTTCATAAAAATTTCCCAAAATTTTAAGAGAATTTCCTAAGATAATCACATTCTCAACGTTGAATTTTTGGGTAGACATAAACATCTATATCATACAAATCCTGGTGGATATTTCATTATCTTAGATTTCATGTCCTAGAGTCCATCTCATATTCTCATCTACCATGTTTAGAGGGTGCCCCGAGATATATTTTACTTGTCTTTCATACATTCCGATGATCTTAGTTTGAAAGTTTGGTGTGTGTCGTGAGATATCAATGGCTTGTCCAGGAGTCCATTGTATGATCTTAAATAACATAATTGCATGGTCTCACATGATATAGATGACATTTCGATGTCACTATGAAAGTTAGATGATGTGCTTGGATGGAATATTGAGATCATATTGACTGGTCTAGAGGATGTCCAAAGAGATAGCTGATATTCCATAGTTCGATCATGGGACCACACTAACATGAATTAGGTATACCATATGATTCGAACTAAATTTATAGAGTACATAACATTTTATGGATGGTGATCCCTGGTGGTTTTATGGGACACACGTGGAATACCTTGAGGATGTCACCAAACCTGAATAATGTTTCCTAAGGACATAAAATTATCCAAATAGTATGTCAAGGTTGCATCACATGATATGGGTGACATGTCACTGTGCATTCACATGAATTGGTAGAATCAGGAGAAACACTTGAAGGTTAGTGTTCATTTACTTCACACAATTCTAACACCCTTTTAATGATTTTACATACATTTATTACAGATTTACATTATATTTTTTCAGTGATAGATTGTTTTATATATATTGTGTCTTGAACGATATGCAGGGTGTCCATTATATAACATGACAAAGGTATTTTTCATTATCTATAAGTTATCATTCAATTTATTTATGATCATTTTATTATTATCTAGTTCATTCCGAATACTTTTTCCTAGTTAATGTCCTTCCAATCTTGTGATTGGTCGCTACATGAAGTCAGATTTTATTCTCAAGTGTGTTAGTCTGTGGATCCAAATATGAAATTTTTCAAATTGGTGTGGGTGATTTATAGGCCTCACCACCACTATTATATAGTACTTTTCATGATGTGTATCATATAAATCCATGATAGAGATGGTGGGTGGTTTTGATGTCACGTGCTTCATGAAACAATACTATAGGTGTGACATTAATTTTAGTGACTGAAAGACTACTCCATCAATTCCCTCTTTGATGGATTTTGTCCAATCAAAGGGGTATTTATTAATCGTGTTGTAATTTTGAGGGGCATTTTAAAATGTTAAGACAACATGTATAGGGACCATCATGTGTCCAAGAGTACAACATAATTTCTCTTTCATGGTCTTGGATGATTAGCACCAGACCTTATGTGTGATAATCATGGATCACTATGGGGCCTTCATTATATCTATTTTACTTTTCGAGGGGGCCTCACATAATCAACGGTGATAAAAAAGTGTGTACAACATCATTTTCATCAAATAATCGTATCTTAAACTCACAAGAATCTCCATTAATTTTCCTTTTTTTCTTTTTTACAATGTTTGTGGATATAGTGAGTTGGCATGAGGGTTGTCAATGAAAATCCACACCCATCAGGGATGCATTGTCTTATCGATGAAGGGTCTTATGGTGATGGATGAGATTTTTAATGGACAAACCTTATATATGTATTTGGTAATGTAATTGTAATTACAAGACTACTTTGACTTGTCTGAAACCCTTGGCATGATGAGGGTGGCATGCCAGTTGGATCTTGTGTGACATGGATGACTTATCAAAATGCCTTCCATGGTGTCTTTCGAACCTTAATAGGCATGTCACATGAAGATTTAAAACTACAAGAGGTGCTCACATTTTTCATATCATCCTAATTATTTTACATGTATTTTGGGACACATTGTTACAGATCAGTCGATAGACAAGTCACGTGACTCATGGGAGCCCATCCGACAGCCTTCATATAAACAATGAAAGTCTCAGATTCCTTATTAGGAATAAGGGGTTTTTTCTAAAGGGGGTCCATAAGATATTCCATTTGTTTATGAGATTTGCATGACCAATCTCATGCCCCCCTAAATATCATGTGATCACATTCTATTTGGAATATTACATGATCTATGTGTGTTAGACACCATTTATTCCATTGTTTTTGGGGAAGATAACACCCAAACATAATGTAATTATTCCACTTTAGTTTTTTGAATGCACATTTGGAGGGAATCAAAAAAACCTCCAACCAATGGTGATATTTCCATTGGGAAATGGCTTCAGTTATGAGGAAAGTAAATTCACTCTTTTTGATTTGGCATGCAGTGTCATGTGCGACACATTTTCTTTTGAGTGACATCGAATATTACCATGAAGATGCTAAAAATCAGAGAATAGAGGGAGGAACATTCACTATATTCCCAACTCATAGAGCTCTTTATTTTAGCATGTTCCCAAATTGAATGACCTTCTATACAAATTTTTGTTGAGATCTGTTCATGGGATCATTTCATGAAAATTACTTCACAAGACATGATTTTCCCAGAATATTGTTTAAAATAACCATGATTCCATCATCAATAATTTGTTGAATATTATATATATACATGAATGTTTTTTATTTCATGATTACTTGGAAATACTGGCTCAATCTCCCAATATATGAACTATTATGCGGGTTTCCTAACCCTATTAGGGTCACGTGATCACAAATATTGCGATTGACCATGCGATCACATGATTCTCTATGCGTTCAGGTGATCTATGAAATCGTTGATGGTACATGTCATTCGTGAATAATTTTTCAAATGATAATCATTTTGATGAATCATGTTATGCACATGATACTACCAGAATTATTCATTTATTTCAATTATATATTATTTTTGTATTTCTCAAATATGAACATAGTTTTGTTAAGATGGATTCCATATCTCAACACATTTCACAAAAATATTCAATAAATGTGGTGAAATATAGGATTTTTATCTAGTATTTTATTGTAGTAAGTGTATATGTTTCTAATCACCATGAATTTTGGTTAATTTAATATGAGTCTTGTAGTCCTAATGGGATAAAAACATGCAAAATATCCCCTTTCATATCTTCATCTTGTATTAGGTTTGGTATTTCTAACAAAACCACCATTCCTTCATCATAATCATCAGTCACACCTCATTATTTGGTTTGGAAACCCAATAAAACCTTTTTAATTAACATCTATATTTTCTCCCATTTCATTGAAGAGGGAGTGAATACTGATGGTAATATAATAACGTTCAATCACAAATACATTGACAGTAATATGTGTGAAACTAATCTAGACATCCATATGTATTCATCAGTGATGTCGGAGTACACCATCTAGAAAATGAAATGGTGGGATTAATAATAGGGCATTTGATTAGGGGGTATTGGTGGTATGCATTAGGTCTGGGACTTCAGGGAGAAATTTATTCCATTTGATATTTCCATATAGGTAAAACAAATTAGGATGTACAATGATATCTCGAAATCGCAAATGGTTTTTTATTTCAACAAGAGCCGGATGTTGGACTTGTTCACCTGCTAATTTCCTTACACAAACACCTTCATTTTAATTCATGGAGAGGTCGGTATCAGCCTTTGAGATATTGGATGATATTCAGTGAACCCATATTGGTTGGGAGGTATGACGAGATTTCACTCCATAATCATAGTGGGGTGATGTGGAGAGTGCCACCCCAATTCTTGGGAATTGATTATTATATACCATTGGACCCACAAAATGGTTATACTTCTTAGAGAATATGTCATGTTCATGAAATGGTTTAAAAATATTTTTAAGAATGCCCACAATGAGGTGAAATCCAATAATATAGTGGACTATCTTATGGACTCCCAGATTGCCGTGGGAATATATTGAAATATTTATGAAGAAGATGGATTTACCACATAGTGTTGGTTGGTCACCACTGATATCGAATAGACCGTATAATTATTCTACATTCCTTCTAGGTACCTAGGTGGGTAATTACCCTTCACAATGAAAACCAGTGGAGTTATTGATTCCAATTTCATGATGGTGACCTCCAGGGTAGGGGCAGTGTACTAGAATTTCTATCCCTATGTTGTTCAACCATTATCTTATACAACACCATATTTAATGGAAAAAATTATATCATAAAATCTCTATCCCCATTCATGAATTATGGGGTTGGATGGTGGTAATTTCGGTGGCTGTGAATATCTAAACATCATGATCACCCCAATGTCAATTTCAAACAACTCTTGAATTTTTTAATGGGGAAATACATGTTACTCTATATGATTGGTAGATTAGGTCTTACATTTTATGTTGTAACTGTTTCTCATTTAGACCCTTTGAGGCAATTCTGATGGGTAATATGGTTCATAATGGTGAGTCTATTCAAGACGATTTGTCCAACATGTTTTCCCATCTTGAGGGAATACATTCCACCCATATAGATGGTGACATCTTATGTGAATTGTATAAAACCCTCTTGTTTATCCATTTGATACATTGTGTCTAATCAAGATGTCCTCTTACAATTCATTTTCAATATGAAGATCATATGATTATGGCTCACTAGTTTGGGATGACGTTTTACATGGAGGATACATGGTCCATGATTAACTTCCTTCAACTAATGTAGAAATTAATTTATCCGGTCATTATCAAGAGTTTTGGATCTGCCCAAATCCCAATGGGTAGTAATAAAAACTAAAATGTGAAGCTTCTTAATTACAAACATCTAGTGAGGAAAATTTTAGGGAAAAAAATAAATTGGCTTAGAGAGGAAAAAATCAATGGAAGATAACTATAAATAATTAACACATTTAGAATTACACTAATTATTTGTAAAATATAAAATTGATATATCCCTAATGAGTGTGGTAAACAATATTGAATGCACCTCATCATTATTATTTCATTTCGTATCTTAACGATGTTAAACATAATGAAAAGTGAATTCATAGGCTCACCTCTAGGGAATAATGTGTTAGGATGATCTAGATCTAGAAGGTTTAAACCAAGTTACCACTCCTCTAGACATAAATTTGAATGAAAACCCTAAGGAGGCAAGAGACATATTCTGAGACCTTGATCTAATGTGGGAATGGTTCAAGGCTTGGTTTTTTTATTTGCCTATATTTCACCCAATTATTGTTCAGGTCCCACTGTAAATTTTTTTTTTATGAACTTGGCTACCCAATTATAGAGGAATTAGTAAGGTTGAACATCGATCAATTTTTTAAGGGATATGGTTCTACTTCCAATATTCCAACATGTTTTTTGTTTTTTTGAGATTTTTGTAGAATGAAGAAAACACACCAATCCTTCCATCCAAAGTATTTTCTCCCTAGGCTAGGGTAGTTGGAGAAGAATTTTGCAATTACTCATTGACCGATGATGAGGGATCACCATGTCCAGTAGACCAGATGAGGGAAACAATATCCATTTCTAGATAGACAAAGTCAGTGTCAGCACATTATAGGGGTCCTTCCCTTGACGGTACGTGGAAAGGAAAAACTCTAAATTGGTAGAGTCATATCCTCCATAATTCTGAAGTAAATGTGGAATTCCACCCTTCATTTTTTATATGATTCTAGTACCAAATATTAATTTGTATGAAATGTGAATGACCCTTATGAGACCACTCAAAGTTGAATGAATCCTCTACAAAAGTGTGTTAGAGAATTCATTTTTTTATTAGTCCCATCTCTAATGGGCCCAAATCCTCATGAAATGAAGATATATGTGGTGTCAAGTCATTCACGACCATTTCCTTCTACAAATATTTAACAAGTAACACTATTATATCAAGAATTAGTGAAATCAATTTTGGGGAACACTAATATAAGTAGATATTCTTATACCGAGTTAGTCCTGATGTAGGCTAGTTATAGAGATGTTGAATAATCAATTAGAAAACCAGAAATTTTTTTCTCTTTGTGTCATGTCTCCTAATAGAATAATTTTTCTAACATTACTCAAAGGTGGAAAAAATATGATATTAAGGGAATGAATCAAAATATCCATGAATGCACCCATCATTCGATTCTATCACCTTTTCAACCAAATATGGGGCCTTAAAAACAGATGTCACTAGAGACATATCTAATAAAGGTATGTTTCTAGAATTAGTAATATAGATTGGTTACATAATGATATCATATCATTTATCCTAGGGACGATAATCCTATGTGCAACATATTGAATTTTATTAACCCTAAATCTCTAAGGTTAAAGTCCCTTTACATTTTGGGTCCTCTCTATCTCAGTTGGACGATTTAGAGACTGAATCCATTTCTTCTTTTCTGAAGAATTTCAGGACATCTCATAATAATAGTGACCCATTCAAGGAATATTTTCTTATTCCTAGGTTCGGATTAGGTCAAGGGTTGGGGTCAGAATTATTTTATTGGTCTAATCGGTGAAATATGCTGAGGGATATATGGACCATATATTTATCGAAAACTATGGAATGAATGAAGGACTAGTTGGGTCACCACTAATTAATGTTTTCCACCCTTGATTATGAGGGTTTTTCTAATATCACCCTTCCTTACTGGGATATATAGATGTGTCTTCTAAGAGTGTAATTTTTTGAAATAGAAATTTGGGTGGATTTGACTAATAATTACTCTTCATTTAATCAATGATGGGACCTGGCCGTAAACAAGGAATACCAAAGAGCATTGGAGGTGGAATCTCCCTGAGACTTGGTCAACACATGGAATGTTGAGATTGAACATCTATAGTTGGTAATTTCCTTTCCTTAAGTATAATGGTGATAGTTTATTCATGATCATAATATTTCATAGAAAATGGGATTAAGTAATAGGGATGCCTTAACATAGTTAAGAATCCCAGTCTTGATTCAATTTTCATGGTGGCCGAGTTACAAATAATTTAGGATTTATAAATTGAATATTTTGATCAATTATTCCAATTTACTACCCACATGGAGAAGAGTATTTCAACACTCAAGGACTAGTTTGAGTGTTTTTTGTGATGGAATTTTAATATTTCTACATTTCATTGGATCATATATTCATGGTAGAAATTATATACTGTATAGATTCCATCATTCATATTCTATCAAAGAATGAATCTGAAACATTTTTTTATAGATATATTTTTTTCCTGATGTGAATGAAATTTCTTTCAAAACATATTTTATGAATCACAAAAAATACCCATCCCTTTAATAATATCAAGTACACGTGAATGTTAGTTTTTTCATGTTTAAAGAATAACATATTTTCCACAATAAATTCTCATTAATTCCCACAAACAAGATATACTTCAATGATTTATATCCACTCCAGTAATCATTAGATTACATGAATCAAAAAAGGATAACTGGGTAGAATATTTGTATTTGAGGGAGAGTGCTATATATTTTTCAGAGGTCAATGGGAATGGTGGTAATAACATTATTTTATTATAAATACATACACTGGAACTCAGATGTGTTGAATACTTTTCATGTAGACAAAATCACGGGTGAAATATATTTAAGGGTGTTTTAACTCAGACCTTAAATTTTTTTAGAATATGGATTTTTAGTTTATCTATTATATTTATGTAGTTCACGATATTTTATAAATTGTATCTTATAAATATTGTTTTTCTATTCTATATTTGACCTCATATTTTTAGGGTTTAGGATATTTTAGCTCTGATCGTTTTATTACTATAGTTGAGGGTGTTTTTGCTCAGACCTTCTATTACTGTAGTTTCGTGTATTTTAGCTTGTACCTTGAGATGGTACCTAGATTAATGTCTTACTATCAACACTTAAACAATTATTAAGGAATATGGGTAACACATCCATGGATGACCCAACATCTAAGGATGATGATAATCTATATGGTGTTTCCCATGCTCATGGGTGTTGGAACTTATTTCTTATAATGTGGAGATTCCTCTAGTTGGTAGTTCAATGTCCTTATCAATTAGTAGAATTGTCAAATAATAGTATCTCTATCCATTTCAAATGATCATGGAATATTTTTTAATGTTCCATTGGATGAGGGAGAAATCAGAGGGAGTACAAGTCCACCAAGATAGTTGGAATGTGGGTCATTCAAGTCCTAACCCAAATGTCATAGACGAGGATTATTGATTTGGGAATACATGCAAGGGAAAGATCAAAACACCCTGGGGTTTTGGATTATTATATGGTGATTCCATGGTCCACGGGGATTAGGTTCCTTTTCATATAATGAATGAATTGCTTTATTTGGTAGCTTAGGGTCCATATGAATTGATAATATGGTTATATAATGATTTTCTAACCTTCTTTAAATGGACTATGAATGATTTTTTGTGACTTAAATGTCCATTTTATGAGGATTGGTATGTATCAAAGGGGTATCTAGTGAGGCTTCTAGAACCCTAGGGTCATTCATCACTTATGTGAATATCAATCCCTATGCCATGTGGCTTTGAAGGATGGGGTGTATTTCATAAAAAAGTTTCAAGAATAGAGTGTTGGACTCTTCATTGAGAAAGGGTACAATACATAGAAATATAACTTCTATGGTGTTGAATAATGTAGAATAGTTTAGTTATGGTGATTGAAAATCATGTAATAAAGTGTTTGGTTCATAAATATATTGTGAGATAATAATTCATGGAAAGTACTAGAACCCATTGAAATTATTAGTTCATCCACGGTTCAATCAAGTATTTCAAGGATCAAAAATTCCATTTCTCAGAGTGACAGATTTGGTAGAATAGCATGTTCTCATCTATATGATCCATATACAAACATTCATAGTAAAAAATGTGTCCCTTGAAGACGGGTATCCATTTCCAAGGAGTTAATAAGTTTTACAGTTATCCGAGGAACTCAAATTATGATGTTTTATTTCAGACGATGTATGATTCATGGAGTGTTCTAGAATTTAAATGATGTTTCACATCCTAGTGTGCATTTTATCTTGGTGGGGAGATGAGAAAAACAATTAAACTAAATTTAGGCTAGACTAGGTGTCCCTTGAACATGACACACCATTTATTAGGTCCTTGAATTGTTCCCTATGTTATTTATTCCTCATTTAAAGAAACCTAAATTTCATCCTAAACTCTAGAGATGAAGAGTTTAGAGAGAAAAACATGAATATTTCATAGGCATCCTTTTATAGTTTTTCACATTGGAAATTTTTGTGTCTCTTCCTATATAATCTAATTGTCATGCAGTTCATAAAATCATAGGATATTGTTTAATGTCATACAAATATGAATGAAGTGTAGGATGTATAATTTCATGATGCATATGGACATTTCATGTGGGGGATATTTCACAAGTGCATAATTATGATACCCAAGGTTAAAAGTACTCTAACATCCTCCCAGTAGGTGTGAAAATGTTGTAAGTCTTATTTTGAGTTAATTTGGTCAATAGAAATGATAAGGGACATCCATGTTGGGGATTACCCATAACAACCTTAGGTGATGAATTCTACCTCAATGTAGTCAAGCTCACAGGGATCAAAAATCCATTATTTGAAGATATGATGTATTTCAATAATGGCCATTGGAAAATATTAAAGAATCATAGGTATAGAATCTTAGTAAAACAAAGTTTCTCTTAATGCTATGTATGAATTTCCGAAATCCACAAATATTTTTGCTGAAACCAATTGTTCTCTATACATGGGGTATGATTTAATAAACAAGGGTCTTAGAGTATGACAGAATCAATCCATACTCTAGTTTACTAGGGTAAGGATCATAAGGTCCTTTGATAATGTATGATGATAGATGATGGTATGTATGTTTTATAATCATGTATATGTGAGTTATATGTAAGGATGCTTTAATTTATTATGACCTGAACATTTTCCTTGTTGTTTATTTTCTTGTGGTATGTACATATTTGTCATCTTATAGCATAACATTGTGTGTCAAGGATGTGGGAAATGAAATGAAAAATTCGTCACGATATATTTCATGTATATATAGGTTTTATTCATATCTTACTCATACATTGGAAAAATTAGCTTGTACGACTCAACCCTTATATAGTTTATGGAAAAAAATTTCAATGGATGTTGTAGCTAGACCCGACATTGGGAATACTAGTGTCACTACACATCCAATGAAGGTATGAATCAAGTAACATATATTTATTTCACTGGGAAACACTCTATAATATTTGGAACCATATGCAAATTGGATCATTGTTCTCATTCATTTTTTTAGATGTACCCATGATTTGAGATTCATGTCTCACTATCGATCATGTGACATTCTGGATAAAGCACAACACAGTTCTTGTGAAACTGTCAAATTTAATGTCATGTCGAAAGGAATTAGGATCTTTGAAAAAAATGTGAGTTTTGTTTCTAGGACTACAAATAGAGTTCTAGGTACCACTATATGTACTATGGTGGAAATAATTAATCCACAAGTAGTTCATAAAAGAAATACCCCTACATAGGTCTAACACCTACAAGAATAGGGACTAATTTTTTAATATAATTTTTTTTTGTGGATGGGAAAAATATTTAATATTTTGGAATATCTACGTCACTTATAATTTTTGGAATATATACATACTTATATCATGAATAGATGTGTGGTGGGAGACCAAAAACATGGGTAGTGGTCATATCGTGTGATGTTCACAAGAATGTATTGATTTATAACATGGAAGAGACATCAACCATGTAGTTTAACATCATCATATGATTAATAAATCATAGGATAACCCATTGGTGAGATTATTTTCCTTATTATTATGGGGATTACCTTACTAATGATATTATGAATAGATGAGCTATGCTCTATTTTGGAAATAAGGAATGGTAATGATTTCACATGACACAGAAGAAACTGAAGAATGGAAAGGGGCATTTTGTATCATGCATTGTATGGTCCATGATATAAGATCTAAGAATCCCTTTATATAACATTAGGATGAGAGTAATGTTTATGTAGTGATATAAACCCATTTAGTTTAGTGTTAAACGATAAGTACATCATTCGTGCAGTCTAATGTCATGCGATTAAGAAATATGTGACTCGATTTGAAAGAAGATGAATATTACAAATGTTCCCAATTATAGTGGTATGAGAGTCACTATGTATACTATGATGGAAGAAATCCAAACACATGTAGTTCTTGGAAGCCTTGCAGTTTAGTGTCATCTATAGAAGACATCAGCAATGTACTTTCATATTTTACTGTATGGAATAGGGTAACCCGACATGAGTAAAGATTAATCATTACAGGATCCTAATAGTTTAATATCACACGGTGAAAAAATATTCTATGAACTTTAATTCCATGTTACTAGAAAATTAAATATATAGTTTAGCATCAAATGGTTAGGATTTTATACACATTGTTTAATGTAATGTGTTTAGGATGGGAGAAGTTGTGCATGTTAAAGTCTATCAACGTGGACTTCTTTATGTAGTTTAACGTCATGAAACCAAAATGCACTTCATGAAGTTTTAACATCATGTGGTCAGGATGAGAGTTACATGATGGTATCTATGTGATGTATAGAATAAGAAATATTTCATTGGTATAGGTTGTGACATGTTCCCCACCCATGTTTTCCAATGACTGATCTACGTTGGGATATAACTTATGTGTGATATACAGACCATCCCAATTGGGTTCCATATTTGAAGGATTATTTCCTAGTATCATTAGGTTACTGATATCCAATACTAGTTTTTATTAATGTATTTAATAAAGGAAGACATTTTACTGAAGGCCCATACTATCTGTTTCTGAACATTCATGTTGTTAAATTTTTGAAATCAATACCCATTAAGATTATCCATCTCATCCATAAACTTGTATGATTTAACATCATATTATAGTTTTCTTAAAATAAATATTCAGCGTGTTTAAACTAGAATTCAATTAGTCACACTAGCTCAGTCATGTATACCAAATAATTAAGTGTTTCTTCTGTAGTATTCTGTGTGGTGGTATAGTCTAACCATAAATCATGGAAGAGCTTGAATGACTTGGACTTATTGTCTTTATTTACCAAATTCATTAGTATATTTGACATAATATTATTAAGGGCCTCTATTTTTTCATTTTCCACTACATTGTAGTGGGATGAGTGATTAGACTAGATTTTTACACCTTGTATTGTTTCTTTAACTTTGTAGAATAGATGTTGGTTTCATTATCCATTAATATTATGTGAGTGACTCTTAACTTAGTGATGATATGGGAATTTTAAAATATGATGATGTCCTTATTCCTGTCCACTTTGATGTGTATTTACTATGAAAATTGGGAGAAAACATTGGTAATAGTACAAATATACGTCAATAGTATTGGTGTGGCTTTAGGAAATGGCCACCCAATGTACATTACCCAAATTAAAAATGGATTGGTATATTAAGCTATATATTTAAATTCAAGAATCTAATGGATGAATTTAAAAAGGGTTTGGTGTGAAAGAAATTTCCTATTGAAATACACACAATCTTATATCATGGTTTTCTAGTAGTAACACATCCACATAATTTGATTCGAAATCCTAGTTCAATATTGATGAGAATCATATGACCCCACATGGACATTGTCCATGATGGTGAGAATATCAATTTCTACAATTCATTTGTTGAGTATTTAGACAAAACATTGTTTATAGAGGGTTTTATCCCATTTGAACCATCCCATAGGGTAAGTTTTGTTTTCTAGTGTCTAAAATATTCTATCCTTACTTGGCTTATCCAGAGGGTCCCATTTTAGATATAAACGATAATGGGCTCTATCCATCCCTGGGTGGATACCAATTCATTATTTTATTGGGATGTTTGGAACTAATTTATTTCTTCCATGTCACATTTTGTGGTCATTGAGATCATTATTCAATGCATGATGCAGAATATTGACTCCCCTAGAAAAAGGACATCTAAGATTGTGGCCGTATTAACCAATATTTTGGAATGGGTATTCTGTGATCTAGGAACTTGATGAAATGTGGGCTCCAAATGAACTCATTCATTAGTCTCCTGATACTTCTAGTGAAAAGGGAAATTTTATATTTTTATTGGATTATTATATATTGATATGCATTATCACTATATTTCAATCCCCTTTGATTTTTATGTAGGCTATTTATAGAATAGTTAAAATTCCAAACTAGCAATGGAGGATTGATATTATGCCTTTTTATTCATGAATCCTCTGTATATTGAGAAAGAGTATAAATAAAATTAATTTTATATAGAAAAAATATTTTCCCTAAGAAAAAAATATTGTTTTTTGGATTCTCCCTCCTTTTATAAATATTATTTTCACAATGACCCTCAAAATACATCTCCCATGTCGAGGGAGTTTCTTGTTCATAGAAAAATAACTCTTCTGGAAGTTGAGTGTCCATTGGTTTTCTTTTTGGCCCATGATGTGCCATGATGAAATCATACAAGGGATTCTCATTATCAAATATATGTTATAAAAATACATTTCATACATTTATAGAATGACTTCCTATTATGTGAAGTACCTGGTTTACAAGGGATGGCCAAGAAGTTACTTGGGGGGATCAATATGAGAGACAATATGGACTTCTTTGGGTTTCAAAAAATGTCTTTACTTTTGTACAACAATGATTAGTTCAAGTTAGTTATTCTTGGTTTGACAGTATTAGTTCTTTGTATTATTAATTGTCTCACTAAGGTAGTAATGAATCTTGTCGTTCCCCGCATAATTATTATGTGTTAAGACAGTGCCAAGAGATAATTCTATAATTTCCATATATAAGATTGTTTTATTTCCTTCCATCGATGGAAATAGGACTATTCGTTGAAGAATATACTATTTGAGACCATAGAAGGACTCTTGGTAGTCATCATACAATTGATAGGGGATTCCATTCATCATTACATTGTTAAAGGGGAATGATTTTCTAGCCATGTTGGAGATGAAACATTGAATTTAACTAGGGATCCCTTTGATCCCCCCATGTTATTTAAGATTTCAAGGGGATGAATTTCTTTGGAAAAAACTAATGTTTTCTATTACTAACTCAATTACATAGAGGCATTCCACAAATATGTGGAGTTTACCAATTGTTTCTCTGAAAGATAATTTCTGCAGATTCCTTTTCAAACTATGGTACCGAAGCTTGTCAATGAAATATTGATGATTTGGGAGATTATATGATCATTATTGGGATCTGACCACCATATTATCAACATAACATTCATCTAGTATTCCATTTAAGGGATTAAGTATATGATTTATAAGACATTGATATATTGTTCAATAAATATTTAATCTAAATTTAATGCTCTGATAGAAAGTGATGCCATGGGGTGCTCTGACAGTAGACACTTCATCATCTTCAGCAGCCATATTTATATAATTTCATATGGAATACCCAAACCTAAGGGAAAGGTCCTAGAATCTATACATTACATAAAACAAGAGTTATATGATCTTAAAAAGGAATTCATTCTTTATTAGTGTGGATTAAGTACTCTGAAATAATTTCAGATCCTAATCATTGCATTCTTCATCGTGACGTTGATTAGTTTGGTGATCTATTCGGTATATTTCTTTTTTACAAAAATATTGTATTCGAACAATTTTAAAACATACATGAATAAAATGGTATCATGATAATGGTTCATCGTCCAATATTCCTTCCTGAATCCTTGGGAGTAATTATGTAAGATTATATGTTGTGTATCCACATCTAGAATGAATCTGGGATTTTTTTAGTTTCATGTGAAAACATATCTATCTTTCCTTAGAAATTTAATTTACTTATCATTCTCTTCGTGATCTATGATGTCACTAATATGTGAATGTCACTGGTGTTATTATATTCATTGATTTATGTAGCTTACCACACCAATGGTGTTGTAGAGATCATCCAAGAATGAAAGAGGGGCATTTATAAGGCCATCCTCTTCTTCATAAACCTCTGATATTGTTTTGTGATTTTTAGATGAAATATGATATATGGTGGAATATATATCACTTTCTATGTGAAAGAGGCCACACGAAATTCAGTTATCAACCCCTAAAAAAAAATTTATTGCATAGAGATTCCATAATTAATTTTCTTTTACACTGTCTCTTGGGACATATGGGGCTTGGATATATATTACACTGCCGCGACCTAAGAAGCCCAGATCTGATGCATTATTTTAATACATTGGTGTGATTACAAGGAATCAAGTCCTGAAAGAATGATTAGTTTAGTAGTCTTGGAAACAAGATACATACTAAGGATCAACATTACAACTTGAAAAGAAAAACAACACTACTTTATTCCATTAGAAACATCAAAGCTTCCAAGATTATTCTTTCAAGTCACTCATAACTAACTTATTCGTATCCTAGGAAAATGAAACATAATAAAGGGGTGAGCTCAGATACTTTGTAAAAGTATTAAATACAGTGAAAGATAAAATAAACCTTAGGCATGGTGAATAATTGAAAACACATGCCTTTACAAATAATAAACATGAACACATTATGGAAGGAATATGAGCTGAGTAAATAACGCCATAATAAAACATATTCATAGTTATTATACTGGTCAAATAACCTTGTGAAATATCAATATCTAATCTCATAATGATTTAATGCATAATGTCAGACATTCTAAAACATTTTTTCAAGGCCTCAGCCAAGACATCTATAAATGATTAAGGCCTCATCCAAATCCATATATCAAAAAATGGGAAAGACCTCAGCCAATTCCACGTCCAATTGTCTCATGAGACCTACCAATTAATCGAGGAGCTATAGCTAGCTCTACCCGTCAATTACTACGTCCAATGAATTACTCATATGAAAACGTTGAAACTTAACATAAACATTCATATTAAAACTAGAATACGAAAATTCAATACATTATCCATAAACCATGAATGGTATAAAAATAAAACATCCACAGTCATACATAATTCATTCAATACAATATTTAAGATTGTATTATAATATATTCTCATCAATAGAGAGTAATTAAGGATATTGACATATATGAAAATAATAATCAAAAATTTTTGAGATAAATGTTCTCCCACCCTTTTTCTTGAAAACTTTTTGAAGTATCAATATTTATCAGGAATTTATTTAAAATAGATTTTTGAATCAAAGTGTACCATACTACTTTGAATATTTTAAAATTAATTTTAATTTTTAAACCTTAATGTTCATATAAATAAACACATAATTTTTTTTTGAAAACATGGACATTAATGAGAAATATTTTGAAGAATAAATCATTAAAACATTTAAAAATGATATTTTAGTTAGAGTTTGTAACCAAAAGAGAGACGCTTCAATACAAATAATTGTGGTAATAAAAACTTTATATTATCATTAGATTAATGTGATTCATGTTATTCTATTTCAAAGGACTGTATATACACCATCTAAAAGTGAATTGGCGTATAACAACAAAGAAATATCAATGGAATGTAAATTGAGATGAAATCCTTTATTAAGATCGTATCCTTTGGTAAAAGATAAATCAATGAAATAATTATGTGTGAAAATTATAAATACACTCAATTTTATTGGATATTTAGTGTAAATCAATCTGAGGACATTCACACATATTCTTGTGAAAACAACACAAATGACATGGATGTTTAACTCAATGAATGGAAATTGAGTAAATATTACTCTTATCAAATTCATATAAATGACTTGAGAAATTATGAGTGGAGTTATTATGTCTATAGAAATGATATCCAAAAAAGGGGAGTGGAAATTACTACAAAAATAATAAATAGCAATTCCACACATAATCTTGGAGAAAAATAATCAATGAAGTATGTGTAATGGCCAATGTGTGGAAATTGATATTGATATTCACTTGCCGATTTGGTAACTTATGAAACATAAAACCCATGAAAGAAAGATAATACAATGAAGATGTAAATACCCATATATTAATGTATATTACTCCAAGAACACAATCATTGGTAGTATATGCACCACACAAAAGGAAATAGTTTCCAATATAGCATGAATCTCACGGGAATAAAAAGTGAGATGAAAAACCATTACATCATTGTAATCAATCGAGTCGTATAACCAGAAGTTAATAAACACCAAATAAAACACAAAATACCATGAATATAAAGAGAATCCTGATAATATATATCAAATGGAAGAATACAATACACCACATGAAATAAATAAGTGGCAAACTTTGAAAATTTCAAGGGATTAAAAGTTGGATAAGAAACCCCTTACATTGTACTTTTCCTTGGTCGAGGGTACTTTAAAATCTCCTATGATAGTTAAATCATTGTTATTTAATCGTAAAATAATCATATACATAAATATGATATCATATATGATCTTCTAATATTTCATTATTAATAAAGTTTTACTATTATCTCTGTTTCATGTGTTAATTGATTCATTTTCCTTTATATGTTTCGGTACATTAGCCATGTTTGTTATGGATAGGATGGGTTTGATTCATATCCAGGATGATATTATGTTCTTAAAAATTATTTCTAATTTTAAAATGTAAATTAGTCTTGAATGGATACGATGGGTAATGAATCTCATTGCGTTCGTGGAGACGGTAATACGTACGTATGCACGAGGGAAAATATCATTTTCTTGATATTAAAATAATATATAATTATATGGTATATAATATATACAGAATCATTATCATGTTTTATTTATTATTTACATCATTTATACTCATTATTATACCCATCTAAATGATTAAGTGTTTGAATAACAAACTACACCACGACTTGGAGACGGTAATTCGTACATACGCACGTATGGTGACTTTTGCATTTATAGGATGGATAGAATAATGAATATGGTTGAACCATTTTAATGATAAAATAATAGTATATAGAAGATACTAGAGTTATTATTTTTGAATTGAAACAACTAATAATGAAGAAATGGAAGAATAAAAGAACATGAAAGATGTGATGAAATATTTACCTCTTTTTCGGGTTATTCCTTTTGATTTGATCAAAAGAGATCCTTATGATGGCTTTCTGACTAAAGGAAGGCCTCTAAGCTTAAGCTATAAGCATAGAGAGAATTTTCGGGAAGGGTTTAGCTGATCCAAATGGCATTGAAGCTATGACGTTGAGAGATGGTGTAGTGCCCTTTCATAAGAATGGTGAGGGGAACCTTAGAAAAATTTTGAAATATTATTTTATAAAAAACCCATTTTTGGTTTCTAATGGCTCCCAAATGATTTATTTCGAGGATAATGTGAAGATGGGTCAAAAAAACTCAAACAATTCGTTTTATATAGGCTTCAGTCACTATATTAACCTTACCCTTTAGATTTAACTCTTAGTTAAAAAGTATGACATTTACCATGTCTCTTTGAATTTTTATATTATATGGGTAATAATCAAATGATAAACTTCCAAGAAAACATCAGGTGGTTCATTAATTACATATATAATATTATTTAAGCCCTTTTTCTGATACTTTGATTTTTAGGAATATAATATCAATTAATACTATAATATTTGTTTTAAAAAATATTTTATGTCAATTTTGGAACTATTTGGTATTTTTTTTTTGTTAAATTCAAAAAAAGAAATATTATTTAGAAAAAAATTCATTTAATCAACCCTAACATGTCATATTAACCTAGAAAATTAGAGGAATTCATTAAAATTTTAATCATAGATTTCTTTGGATATTTATTTTACCATTTTTTTAATCTTTCATTAATATAGTAATTACTGTATCATAATAGTGTCATAAATAAATTAATTTTTTTAATATATAAAAATTATAAATAAAATACCATTATGTAGGATATTTTGTTATATTTCTAATTAGTATTTATAATTGAATTTATTTTATGTATAACCTTATATTAAAAATTATTTATTTATTAAACTTTGATTTTAACCCTTTTAACTCTTCTTTAATTTAAATAATAATAAATGGCCCAATCTAATCCAAGTAGACCTGAAGGATCATATATTATTCCTGATGTTGTTTTTGGTCTAATTAAATTTATCGAATAGAATTAGGGCATGTGTTAGGGTAATTATAATATCTTTTTACCTTTAATTACCCTATTTACTTTTAACCGTGATAAATAAAAGTAAAAAGTTAATATTCACAAACTATTATTTTCATCTTATTAAACAACATTTTACTTACTGATATCAACTTTGTCTCTCAGATTTTTGAAATTAAACTCACAGAAGCGGTAAAATTATGTTTTATGCACATTTTCAAATGCTCCTAGGAGGTGGGTAGAAGACATTAAAAAGTTCAATAAAATTGTATATATCTAAACATATATATATAATGACACCAATGAGTTACATTTAACTTATATAGGTATAAAGTATCTATATTTACCTAATATAAATTTAATTAGAATAACTAATTATTTAAATAAATAGTTGGTTTTAATCAATAACACCGTTTTTTTCTATTTGTCAAAAATGGAATGTTTTCAGAAAAATACAAAAAATTACCCCTAAGATAATTTCGATATATTGAATCCATAAAATGAGGCCCATTTTAAATTATAAAATTTATATAATCTCAAAAAGTGGGTATTAATATTCATAATGGCTAGTTTGATATGTCGTGGTCTGCTCGAACTTGGTGTTGCGTGTAGCGCAATCTATTTAATTACATTAAAGAAAATAACTTACTATGAATTCATGGGGTGTTACATTCTTCCACCCTTTTGGAAATTGCATCCTCAAAATTTTAAAATTTTTCTTGGGAACATCATTTAAGGTCCCATATTGGAAAAGTAATCAATAAAACAATATCTTTAAAAGAAAGAAACAGAAGTATAAAGGTGACACGAGATAACCCATAATAAGATCCCATTTTGGAAAACATGGATATGGAAGATAAACTAAGTGTCAAGCTCTCGTGGAGAGTGATAGAAAACATGACCAGAAGAAATTTAACAACAAGAAAACCAAAAACATTTAATGGAATAAATGGTCATTTTTTAGTAGGAAAAGTAAACAGATACCATTTTTCTATTTTAAGTTCCATATAATAAAGTTGAGGAATTTATTTATGAGATTTACTAAGAACATAATGATATTAACTTAATTTTTAAGCAGAGTTTCGTCCTTTAATAAGTTTCTCCCACTGACTCGTGTTTTTCAAACGATGAGTATTCATGATGACTTAGTCACACCTGAAGCGCTAGAATCAACTTCTATGGAATCACATAATTCATAAAGGATAAACTATATTGATTTACCATGCCTTTAGAGATTAACCAAAACCAAAATGGTTAGAATAAGATCATATGATACCCAAAAAGAATAATCCTTTAGAGAAAGAAATATTAATCCTAATTTATAAAATTAAATCAATAATACCCAAAGATCAATAAATACCATTTAATAAACAATTATCCTTAAAATCATTCAATATAATCCAAACTAATATTGAAATACCGAACATAAATGAATATTATTACGTATTCTTCCATGTTAAATTGTATCTCCATATAACATCGACTACTCTTAATGTCACATACATAAAATTAATTAACATATTCAAATATTCTCTATGATATGTTAATAATTTCCTTAAACAACCAAAATATCTATAAATCCACATATAAATCATAGGTAAAATTCCACCATTACTCATCAAATGTAATCCAAAAGTATTATACTTTCCTTAGGCATATAGTGTTACCAAAAGAGCGAACATCTTCAAAAATAACATTTATCACATAATCACCAATTCATTTTCCTATATTAAGGATAAATGATATGTTCAAAAAATCAACATATTCTTAATCCATAAAACAATTTTCCTAAATTGAATTAGACATAATAATCATGGATTTCATGTAGTCTAGTTGTAGGCAATAAATCCATGTCTTACTTTGGCTCGATTCCCGTAGCTTTATCTGATGCGATGGGTTGTCACATGGTCTACCAGTTTTCCTTTCTCAAAAACAATTTTTATAATTTTCCAAATATGAGATAAATTACTCAAAATAATGCTAACATATTTTAACATTAAATTTTATCTCATACCCCACATTTTTATCCTAATAACCTTTAATTTCCTCAAATTCACGGATCATATAAACCCAAATGGTTATTTAGAATTATTTTCACAACAGAAAAGATAATTCATCCTTGAATAGTATTTTCACATAACAAACAACATTTTTACACATACAAGAGAATAGTCTTCAAAAGTAATCCTATACTTTTAAACATTTCTCCATACATTCATTTCCAAATAGGTTCTTCCTTGATTTAGAGGTTATCCTATAGAATAGTGAATTTACTCAGGTAATGCCAAGGTGACATAAATTTTTGGTAAATGACCATAATTGGATTCTTAGGATCATTTTTATTTTGTTCCATAGTGTAATTCATTTATCTTAGGAAATTATTTACATTATTTCATTCTTTACCACACACAAACCATTTCTTTATTCCATTAAGAAACATTCCTGGGTGTTTCCTTCAACATTTCTAGCATGATGGGAATTGAGCTTTCTTCTCTCCATGGTCTCCACTACTGGAGCTCTTATAATTCACCAACTTTCTATTCTTTTTTTAGTAATGGAGTTGGTTAATATATATGTTTTTTTTCATATTTTTGGAAAACTGATTCGGCATGAACACAATATCTTTTACATCTGTCAACATTCCATTTATTTGCTCATTTCCACCACTGTTCCTACCTTATACATCATGGTTAATGTTACCATGACTTCCATGGAATCCATCCATTGACAAACACAAGAAAGAATTATGTGAGTCATAAAATCGTTTAGATAATATCATAACTCCTTATTTTCAATCAGAAACACCTTATGATTAACTAAGGTTATTTATTCTCATCTTATATTAAAATCCTTCAAATCTGTTTGTAATGAAAATGTGACTTATCCTAAGCATAACCACTGAGAGTGTCGTAACCAAGAGTGCAACAAAGCCCATTTTCATGTACCAAGATACCCCCAGTCAAGCCAGAAACTCCTTGTCATAGTTTTCACTCCAAGGTACATCTATTCCAGAGCCGCCTCAACCTACTCGTATCCAGACAAGGATGTATTACATGGAAAACCCACAAAATATTTACATTACCAACAATTTTTTATGTTCTGGTGTACTAATCCTCATAGTCTATCTTAGGTTAATGTTGTCTAATCAGAGTTTTTCTAAATATAGTTTCCTAGGTTTTTACTAAACATCCTATGATACCAACTATAACTCCCTAACCCTAGAATCCCATAGTCGGTGCATTATTATAATACATAAGCATGATTACGAGGAATCAGGTCTTGATGGACCGATTAGTTTAGTAGTCTTGGAAACGAGATACATACTTAAGTTTAGCATTACAACATTGAATAGGAAAATGACAGTAATTTATTCTATTAGAAACATCCAAGCTTCCAGGATTATTCTTGCAAGTCACTCATAACTAAACATCTACATATCCTGGGAAAATTAAACATGAGAAAGGGGTGAGATCAGTTTCTCAGTAAGGGTAAGAAATACAACAGAAGATAACATAAACCTCAGGTGTGGTGAATAATTGAAAACACATACCTTTACAAATAATAAACATGAACACTTTATGACTGGAATATGATCTGAGTAAATAATGCCATAATAAAACATTGTCATGGGTATTCTACTAGTCGAATAACGACATGAAATATCAATATTTAATCTCATAATAATGTAATGTATAATGCCAGAGATTCGAAACATTTTATCATGGCTTCAGCCAAGACTCCTATAAACGATTAAGGCTTCACCCAAAACCATATAACAAAAATTGGGAAAGGCCTCGACCAATTCCACATATAATTGTCTCCTAAGATCTACTGATGCATCGAGGAGTTAGAGCAGGATCCACCTGTCACATACTATGTCCAATTCATTCCTCATATGAAAAGATTGATACATAACATAAACATTCATATTAAAACTAGCATATTAAATGTCAATAATTTATCTATAAACCATGAATGGTATAAAAATAGAACATACACAGTCAAATATAACTCATTCAATACAATATAGGATATTTTATTATAATAGATTAACCTTAATAGATAATAATTAAGGATATTGACATAGAATAAAATAATCATCTAAACAATTTGTGAGAAATTCCCCCCCCCCTTCTTGAAAACATTTAAAAGTCTTACTATTTCTCAAGTATTCGTTTAAAATAGATTATTGAATCAAAGTGTCACATACTACTTTGAAACATTTAAAATGATTATAATTTTAATACTTTAATGTCCATATAAATGAATCATTAAACCCATTTTTAAAACATGGACATTAATGAGAATTATTTACAAGAATAAATATTTAAAACATTAAAAAATGATATTTTAGTAAGATTTCCTAACAAAAAGAGAGAAAAATGAACAAAAATATTTGAGGTAATAAAAACATTATAATATGATGAGAATAAATGGATTAATTATATACTATGTTAAAGGATAGTATATACACCATATAAAAGTAAATAGGTATATAATAACAATGAAGTCTCAGTGGAATGTAAATTGAGATGAAATCCATTCTAAAGACCATATCCTCTGGTAATGAATTACCCAATAACTTAATTATGTGTGAGAAATATAAATACACTCCTAATTATTGGATATTTAGTGTAAATAAATCATAGTACATTCACACATATTCATGTAAAAAACACAAATGACTTGGATGTTTAACTCAATAAATGGAAATTGAGTTAAGATTACTCTTATCAAATTCATATCAATGACTTTAGAAATTATCAATGGAGTGATTATGTGTATACAAAGTATATCAACAAAATGGGTAGTTTAAATTACTATATAAATAATAAATAGTGATTCCACACAAAATCTTGGAGTAAAATAATCAATGAAGTATGTGTGAAGCCCAATGAGTGGAAATTGAAATTTGAAATTCCCTTACTGATTTGGTAATTAGGAAACAAACAACCCATTAAAGAAGGATAATACAATTAAAATGTTAATACCCATAATTTAAAGTATAATACACCAAGAATACAATCATGGTTAGTACATGCTCCACACCATAGGAAATAGTGGCCAATATAGCATGAATCTCACAGGAATAAAATGTGAGATGAAAAAACCATAATTCATTGGAATCCATCGAGTCGTAAGACCAAAAGATAATAACCACCAAATGAGTCACATAATACAATGAATATAAAGAGAATCATGATAATATATATCAAAAGGAAGTACACAATACACCACATTCAATAAATAAGTGGCAAACAATGTAAATATAATAGAATTAAAAGTGAGATAAGAAACCCCTTATATTGTACATTTCCTTCATCAAGGGTACATTATCCTCATATATTATATTTAAATAATTTATATAAATCGTAGAAAAATCATATACATAAATACGATATCTATATGTTCTTCTAATTTTGCTTTTTTAATAATATTTTAGTATTATCATCGTTTCAGGAGTTAACTGATTGGTTTTCCTTTATATGTTTTGACATATAAGTCGCGTTTTTTATGGATAAGATGATATTTATTCATATCCCGGATGATATAATGTTTTTAAACAATACTTTTAATCATAAAATGAAAATTAATTTTGAATGGATACGACGGGGAATGAATCTCATCACGTTCGTGGAGATGGTAATCCTTACGTATGCACGAGCGACAATATCATTCATTTGATATTAAACAATTATATAATTGGATGGTATATCATATATAAATAATAATTATCATCTTATATTTATTATTTACCTAATTTATACTCATTATTATACCCATAAAAATGATGAAGTGTTTGAATAACAAACTACACCATGACATGGAGACGGTAATCTGTACATACGGACGTATGGTGACTTTGTCATTTATAGGATGGGTAGAATAATGAATATGTTTGTACCATTTTTTAATTACATTATAGTGTATATAAGATACTGGATTTATTATTTTATAATGGAAAGAACAAAGAACGAGGACGTGGAAGAAGATAAAACTTGAAAGAGGTGATGAAGTATTTTCCTCTTCTTTGGGTTCTTCCTTTAGTTTTGATCAAAAGGGCACTAGAAATTGGATTTATGACTAAATAAGTCCTATAGGATGAATGGAGGGAAATTTATAGGATATTTGGTAAGGTTTTGGAAGATCCAAATGGCTTTGATGATGTCAATTTGAGAGAAGGTGAAGTTCCCTTTTATAAAAGGGGTGAGGGGTACCGTAGGAAGTGATTAAATATTATTTTATAATAAAATTATTTTCGGTTTCTAATGGATAAAAAATGATTTATGACGAGGATAAGGTGTGTATGGGTCTAAAAACACTCAACCAATAGGTTTTAGAAAGTTTTGGGTCACTATATTAACCTTATTTTTTAGATTCGACTCTTAGTTAAATAGTTTGACATTTACCATGTCTCATTGAATTCTTATATTTTATGGTTATTAGACATACTATAAACATCCAAAAGAATCTCAACTAGTTCACTAATGACATATAAAATATTATTTAAGCCCTTTTAATGAACCATAGTTTTTTAGGAATATAATATAAATTAATAATATAATATTTGTTTTAAAAATTCTTTTATGTAAATTTCGACACTATTTAGTAATTTGTTTTTTGTTAAATTAGAAACTACATTATTACTACAAATAAAATTCATTTAATCAACACTAACATGTCATATTAACATATAAAATTATTGTAATTCCTTAAAATTCTCAAATTAGATTTATTTGGATATCTATAATACCAATTATTTTGATCATTAATTAATAAGGTTATTACCGCATCATCATTATGTAATAAATAAATAAAATTATTTAACGTATAAAAATTATATATAAAATTCTATTATGTAGAAATTTTTTTATATTTCTAATGAATTTTTATAATAGAATTTATCATATGAATAACCCTATGTTAAAATTTTTTTAGTTATTAAACATTGAATTTAACCCTTTTAACACTTATTTAAAAAATTAATGATAAATGTCCCAATCAAATCCAAGTTGACCTAAAGGATAATATTTTATTCCTAAGGTTATTTTTTGTCTAATATAATTTATCCAATAGAATTATTACATGTGTTAGGGTAATAATAATATATTTTTTACCATTAATTACCCTATTTACTTTTAACCGTGGTAAATAAAAGTAAAACGTTACTATTCAGCAAAAAAACATTGTCTTATTTAACCAAATTTTACATATTGATATCAACCATGTCTCTAGGATTTTTCAAATTGAACTCACATAAGTGGTAAACATGTGTTGTATGAAAAGTTACAAATACTCTTACAAGGTGGGCAAAAGATGGTAAAAAGTTTAATAAAATTTTATATATCTTAAATTTTTATAAAATGACACAATTAATTACATTTAACATATATAGGTATTACCCATTTATTTTTTCCTAATATAAATTTAAATAAAATAACTAACTATTTAAATAAAAATTTGGTTTTAACCAATAACGCTGTGTTTTTCACTATTCATCAAAAATTGAATGTTTTCATAAAAATACCAAAAATTCACCCTAAGAAAATTTTTGAATTTCAAATCCAAAAATGAGGTCCATTTTGGATGATAAAATTTATAAAAATTCAAAGATATGGTATTAATTATCATAATAGCTAGTTTGGTATGTCGTGGTGCACTCGTACTCGGTGTTGTGTATAGCGCAAGCTATTTAATTAATTTAAAGTAAATAACATACCATGAAATCATGGGGTTCTAAATTATTCCCCCCTTTTAGAAATTGCTTATTCAAAATTTTAAAATTGGGGTTGGGAACTTCATTGAATGTCCCACATTTGAAAATGAGTCAATAAAACTATCTCTTTAAAAGAATGAAAGAGAAGTACAAAGGTCACCTGAGATAACCAATACTAGGAATCCATGTTGGAAGACTTGGATATGGAAGAAAAAATAAGTGTCAAGTTCTTGTGGAGAGTGATAGAGAACTTGATCGGGAGAAAGATAACAAAAAGAAAAACCAAAAACATGTGATAGGATAACCGACCATTAGTTTCATAATAGGAAATGTAAATGGATAACATTTTTTTGTTTTAAGATTCATTTCATAATGTTGAGGAATTTATTTATGAGATTGACTATGAAAATAAAGATATTTACTTACTTTTTAATTAGAGTTTCATCCATTAATAAGTTTCTACCACTAACTCATCTTTTTTTTTTCAAATGACGAGTATTCATGATGACTTGGTTACACCTGATGAAATATAATCAACTTCTAGAGAATCACATATTTCATAAAGGATAAACTATATTTATTTACCATGTCTTTAGAGATTAACAAAAACCAAAATGGTTAGTACAAGATAAGATGATTCTCGAAAAGGATTATCATTTAGAGAATGAAATATTAATCTTAATTTCTAAAATTAAACCAATAATACCCAATGATAAATAAATATCATTAAATAAACAATTGTCCATAAAATCCTTCAATATAATCCAATCTAATATTCAATCCCCTAACATAGAAGAATTTGATTACGCAATATTCACTATAAAGTATATCTCCAAATAACATAGACTACTCCTAAAGTCACATACTTAAAATTAATTAATCTAATCACATATTTCCTATGATAGGTTAATCATTTCCACGAATAACAAAAATCTTTATAAATTCAAAAATAAAACATAGATAAAATTCCACCATTACTCCTCAAATGAAATCCAAAAGTATTCTTTTTTCCAAAGGCATATAGTGTTACTAAATGTGTGAATATCTTCCAAAATAACATTTATCAGTTAATCAGCAATTCTTTTTCGTATATTAAGGATAAATTATATGTTAGCAAAATAAACATATTCTTCATCCATAAAACCATTTAACTAAGACAAATTAGTCATTCTAACAAAGCACTTCATGTAATCCAGTGGTAGGCGATAAATCCCTATCTTAATTTGGTTCGATTCCTGAAGCATTGTCCGACGTGACGGGTTGTCACATAGTCTGTGTGTTTTCCTTTTTCAAAACCTATTCTTATAATATTCTTAATATGAGATAAATTCCTCAAAAATAACCCAAACATATTTTAACATTAAATTTTGTCTCATACCTCTCATTTTCATCCTAATAACTTGTAATTGCCTCAAATTCAAGGATCATATAAACCCAAATGGTTATTTAGAACTATTTTTACAAAATAAAATACATTTCTTACTAAAATAGTATTTTCCCATAACAAACTAAATTATTACCCATACAAGAGAATAGTCTTCCAAAGCAATCCCATACTTTTAAACAATTCACCATCCATTTAATTTCAAATAGGCTATTACTTGATTTAGAGGAAATCATATAGAATAGTGAATTTACATAGGTAATTACAAAGGTCCCATACATTTTCGAAAAATGACATTAATTGGATTCTTAATATCATTTTTATTTTCTTCTATAGTAATCTTCATTTTTATATGGAAATAATTTACTTTACATACTTCTTTCCCACACAAAAATCATTTATTTGTTCCATTATGACTCTTTAATAGGTGTCTCCTACCAAATTTCTGGCATGGTGGAAATTGAGTTTTCTTTCTCTCTATGGTCTCCACTACTTGAGAACTTATCATTCACCATCTTTCTCTTCTTTGTTGAGTAAAAGTGTTGGTTGATATATATTTTGTTGAAAATATTTTTTAAAAACTGATTTGGCGTGAACACAATATCTTTTACACCTGTCAACATTCCATTTCTTTTCTCATTTCCACCATCGTGCCTACCTTGTACATCATGTTCACTATTACTATGACTTCCATGGAATCCAGCCATTGACTAACACTATAAATCATAGTGTGAGTCATAAAATCATTTATATAATATCATAACAGCTTATTTTCAATCTAAAACACCTTATAATTAACTAAGGTCATTTATTTTAATATTATAATAAAATCATTCAAATAAGTTTGTAATGAAAATGTGAATTACCTTAAGCATATCCACCGGGAATGTCATAAGCAAGAGTACAGCGATGCCCGTTTTCAAGTACCAAGATACCGCTGGTCAAGCTCGAAACTCCATGTCATAGTTTTCACTCCTAGGTACATCTATTCCAGAGCCGCCTCAAACTGATCGTATCCAGACATGGATGTATTACTTAGAAATCCCACAAAATATTTATATTACCAACAATTTTTGATGTTCCTCTATACTAATCCTCAAAGTCTATCATAGGGTAATGTTCTCTAATCAGATTTTTTCTAAATCTAGTTTCTCAGGTTTTTACTAAACCTTCTATGATACCAACTGTAACGCCCCAACCCCAGAAGCCTGGAGCCGGTGCATTGTTTTAATACATTATCATGATTACAAGTAATCACATATCGAAGGACCAATTAGTTTAGTAGTCTTTGAAAAAAGACACATAATTATGTTCAACATTACAATGTGAAAAGAAAAACAACATCAATTTATTCCATTAGAAACATCCATGATTCTAGCATTATTCCTTCAAGTAACTCATAAATATCTTCTTCATATCCTAGGAAAATGAAACATGAGAAAGGGGTGACCTCAGATGCTTAGTAAGAGTATGAAATACAGTAGAATATACCATAAACCTTAGGCATGGTGAATAATTGAAAACACATGACTTTACAAATAATAAACAAGAACACTTTATGGCATGAATATGCAATGAGTAAATAATTACATAAGAAAACATAGTAATGGGTATTCTACTAGTCGAATAACCACAATAATTATCAATAGCTATTCTCATAATGATGGAATGCATAATGTCAGACATTCTGAAACATTTTATCAAGGCCTCAATCAAGATGTCTATAAATTATTAAGGCCTTGGACAAAACCATATATCAAAAAATGGGAATGTCCTCGGCCAATTCCACATCTAATTGTCTCATGAGATCTACTGATAAATCGAGGAGTTATAGAGGGATTTACATGTTACTTACTAAGTACAATGCATTCCTTATATTAAATGGTTAAAACATAACATAAACATTCACACTAAAACTAGCATTCGAAATGTCGATACTTTATCAATAATTCTTGAATGGTATAAAAATAGAACATCCACAATCAAACATAACACCTTCAATACAATATGGGAGATTTTATTATAATATATTAACCTTATTAGTGAATAATGAAGTGTATTGACATAGATGAAAATAATCATCTAAACTATTTGAGAGAAATGTCCCCCCTTTTACTTGAAAACATAAAAAAGTCTCACTATTTATCAAGAAGTCGTTTAAAATTGCTTTTTAAATCAAAGTCCCCCATACTAAATTGAAACATTGGAAAGGAATATTTATTTTAAAACGTTAATGACCATATAAATAAATCAATAAAACCATTTTTAAAACATGGACATTAATGAGAATGATTTAGAAGAATAAATATTTAAAAAATTTAAAAAGATATTTTAGTTAGAGTTCATAACCAAATGAGAGATTCACGAATACAAATAATTGAGGTGCTCAAAACATTATAATATCATGAGAATAAAGGGATTCATGATATACTATGTCAAGGGATAGTATATAAACCATATACAAGTGAATTGGAGTATAACAACAATGAAGTCTCAAATGAAAGTAAATTGAGATTAAATCCCTTATAAAGTCCTTATCCTTAGGTAAAGGATAAATCAATGACATAATTATGTGAGAAAAATATAAATACACTCAATATGATTCGATATTCAATGTAAATCAATTAGAGGAAATTCACACATATTCTTGTAAAAACAACCCCAATGACTTGGATGTTATACTCAATGAATGGAAATTGAGTTAAGATTACTCGTATCAAATTCATATCAATGAATTGAGAAATTATCAATGGGGTGATTATGTGTATCAAAAGTATATCCACAAAAGTGGATATTACTTCATAAATAATAAATAGGGTTTCTACAAATAATATTGGAGTAAAATAATCAACGAAGTATTTGTAAAGCCTAATGAGTGGAAATTGAAAATTGAAATTCCCCTACCAATTTTTTTACTTATGAAACATATACCCCATGAAATAAGTATAATACAATGAATATGTAAATACCCATAAATTAATGTATATTACACCATGAATATAATCATGGGAAGTACATGCACATCACAAAAGGAAATAGTGGCCAATATTGAACTAATCTCACAGGAATAAAAAGTGAGATTAAAAAACCTTACTTCATTGTAATCAATCTAGTCGTATGACCAAAAAATAATAACCACCAAATGAATCACAGAATACCATGAATACAAAGAGAATCATGATAATATATATCAAATGGCAGTACACAATACATCACATGAAATAAATAAGTGGCGAACAATGGAAATCTCACGGAACTAAAAGTGAGATAAGAAACCCCTTACTTTGAATTATTTACTTTGTCAAGGGTTTGTTAAACTGTTTTATGATAGTTAAAAAAATTTTAATAAATAATAAAATAATTATTTACATAAATATGATATCATATAGTATCTTTTAATATTTCATAGTTAATAATATTTTAGTATTATCGTCATTTCAGGTGTTAACTGATTTGATTTCCTTTATATGTATTTATACATAAGATGTGTTTGATATGGATAGGATGTGTTTGATTCATATAAAATATAATATTATGTTCTTAAACATTATTTTTAATTATAAAATGAAAATTATTTTTGAATGGATATGGAGGGGAATGAATCTCATTGAATTCGTGGAGACGGTAATCCGTACGTACGTAGGAGCGACAATATCATTATTTTGATTTTAAAATCATATATAAATGGATGGTATATCATATATAAAAAATAATCGTCATGTTATATTTATTATTTACATCATTTATATTCATTATTATACCCATATAAATGATTTAGTGTTTGAATAAAAAACTACACCATGACGTGGAGACGGTAATCCGTACGTACACACGTATGGTGACATTGCAATTTATAAGATGCATAGAATAATGAAAATGGTTGTAAAATTTTATAATTATATCACAATATATATAATATACTATAGTTATTATTTCATAATGGATACAACAAATAAAGTGGATGTGGAAGAAGAATAAAATTTGAAAGAGGTGATGAAATATTTAAATCTTCTTCTAGTTCTTCCTTTTGATTTGATCATGAGGGCTCCATAGGATGGATTTATGTCTAAAGGAACACCTTTAGGATAAAGGTAGTACATCTGAAAAAAAAATTGGGAAGGGTTTGTCAGATCCAAATGGATTTTAAGGTGTGAATTTGAGATAAGGTGATGTTCCTTTATATAAGAGGGGTGAGGGGAACCATAGGAAAATATTGAACTTTTATTTTCTAATAAAATCAATTTCGGTTTCTAGTTGCTCTAAAATGATTTCGTTCTAGTATAAGGTTGGTATGGGTCTAAAAACACACTACCAATAGTTTTTAGACAGGTTTCGGTCTCTATATTAACCTTATCTTTTAGATTTAACTCTTAGTTAAATAGTTTGACATTGACCATGTCTCTATGGTTTTTTATATTACATGGTTAATACACATACTATAAGATTCCAAAAGAAACTCAAGTTGTTCATTAATAACATATATAATATTATATATTCCCTTTTGCCAAAACTCAGATTTTTTGAAATAGAATATCAATTAATAATAAAATATTTGTTTTAAAAACACTTTTATGTCAATTTTAACCTATTTGGTTTTTTTTGTTAAATTTAAAATAACATTATTACGCTAAAAAATTCATTTTACCAACCCTAACCTTTAATATTAACCTATAAAATTACTGGAATTCATTAAAAGTCTAAAATTTTATTTATTTGGATATTTATAATACCAATTATTTTAATCATTCATTAATAAGGTAATTACTACATCATCATTGTGTCATAAATAAATTAAATTATTTATGGTCTAAAAATTATAAATAAAATATCATTATGTAGGATAAATTTTATATATTTCTAATCAATATTTATAATTGAATTTATCTTATTTATAACCATATATTAAAAAAGGTTTAGTTATTAAACATTGATTTTAAACATTTTAACTTGCCTTTAAATAAATAAATAATAAATGTCATAATCTAATCAAAGTGAACCTAAAGGATCATATTTCATTATAAGATTGTTCCTGGTCGAATTAAATGTATCCAATAGAAATAGGACGTGTTTTAGGGTAATAATAATATCTATTTTACCTTTAATTACCCTATTTTCTTTTAACAGTGGTAAACAAAAGTAAAATGTTACTATTTACCAAAAATTATTTTCATCCTATTAAACCACATTTTACTTTCCGATATCAACCGTGTCTCTTGGATTTTTGAAATTTAACTCACAGAAGTGGTAAAATTATGTTTATGCATGTTTTCAAATTCTCCTAGGAGGTGCGTAAAAGAGAGTAAAAAGTTCTATAAAATTTTATATATCTAAACTTATTATAAATAGACATAAATGAATAAAATTTATCTTTTATAGGTATTATTTATGTATTTTTACATTATATAAATTGAAATAAATTAAATATTTATTTTAATAAAAAGTCAGCTTTAACCCATAACGCTGTGTTTTTCACTATTCATAAAAAATTTAATGTTTTCAGAAAAATTCCAACAATTCACCCTAACCTAATTTTGATATTCCGAATCAAAAAATAAAGTCCATTTTAAATGATAAAATTTATAAAATTTCAAAAATTGGTTATTAATATTCATAACGGCTAGTTTGGTATGTCTTGGTTCCCTCGAACTCGGTGTTTCTTGTAGGGCAAGATATTTAATTACAATAAATAAAATAAATTACATTGAAATAATGGGTTGTTACATTCATCCCCCATTTTGTAAATTACATCCTCGCAATTTTAAAACTGGGCTTGAGAACATCATTGAAAGTCCCATATTGGAAAAATAGTCAATAAAAATATATCTTTAAAATAATGAAAGAGAAGTACAAAGGTCATCTGAGGTGACCCATAATAGGATTCCTTGTAGGAAAATATGGATTTAAAAGATAAATTATGTTTCATGTTCTGGTGGAGAGTGAAAACATGATCAGGATAAAGTTAACAACAAGAAAACCAAAAACATGTGATGAGATATACGATCAATAGTTTCTTAGTAGGAAAAGTAAATTGATAACAATTTTTTTTGTTTTATGTATCATTTCTTAAAGACGAGGACTTTATTTATGATATTGAATAAAAACATAAAGATATTTCATTCCTTTTTATGTAGAGTTTCATCATTAAATATGTTTCTGCCACTAACTCATCTTTTTTTTCAAACTATGAGTATTCAGGATGGCTTGGTCACACCTGAAGTTCTATAATCCACTTCTAGAGAATCACATAAATCACAAAGGAAAAACTATATGTATTTACCTTCTCATTAGAGATTAACCAAAACCAAAATTGTTAGTACAAGTTCAGATGATCCCAAAAAATGATAATGCTTTAGAGAAATAAATATTAATCTTAATTTCTAAAATTAAGCCAATAATACCCAAACTTCAATGAATACCATTCAATAAACAATTTTCCTTAAATTCCTTCAATATAATCCAAACTAATATTGAAACCCAGAACATAGAAGAATTTGAATATGCAGTCTTCCACGTTAAATTGTATCTCTAAATGACATCTACTACTCTTAAAGTCATATACATAAAATTAGTTAACCTAATAACATATTCTCTATGATAGGTGAATCATTTCTATAAATAACCCAAATCTCTATAAATCCAGAAATAAATCATAGATAAATGTCATAAATTACTCCTCAAATGAAATCCAAATGTATTAAAAAAATTTAGGCTTATAGTTTTACCAAAAGAGAAAACATTTTCTAAAATATCATTTATCACTTAATCACCAAATCATTTTCTTATATTATGTATAAATGATAATTTCCAAAAATCAACATATAATTAATCCATAAAACAATTTAACTAAAAAGAATTAATTATACTAACCATGGACTTCACGTAGTCCAGTGGTAGCTGTTAAATCACAGTCTTACATTGGTTTGATTCCCACAGCTTTGCCTGACACGATGGGTTGTCACATGGTCTGGGTATTTTTATTTTTCAAAAACTATTTTTTTAATATTTCAAAAATGAGATAAATTATACAAAAATAACCCTAACATATTTTGAAAATAAATTTTATCTTCTACAGTTCATTTTCATCTTAATAACCTGTAATTGCCTCAAATTCAAGGATCAGATAAACCCAAATGGTTATTTGGAAACAAAAGAAATGATAATTCTTCCTATAATAGTATTTTCACATAACAAACTACATGGTTACACATACAAGAGAATAGTCCTCTAATGTAATCCCATAATTTTAAACATTTCCCCATCCATTTATTACCAAATAGGTTCTTCCTTGATTTTGAGGTTATCCTATAGAATATGGAATTGAATTAGGTAATGTCAAGTTCCCTTACATTTACGGAAAATGACCGTAATTGGATTCTTAGGATCATTTTTATTTTCATCCATATTACTCATCATTTTTCATAAAAATTTATTTACTTTATGTCCTTCTTTAACAGAGAAAAATAAATTTGTTGATCTTTTAAGACACTTTCCTGGGGGTCTCCATCAACATTTCTGGAGTGATGGAAATTGATCTTTCTTCTCTCTATGGTCTCCAATCCTAGACCTATTATCATTCACTGCCTTTTTCATCGTTGTTGAGTACGAGAGTTGGTTAATATATATGTTGTTGATCATATTCTTGGAAAACTGATTCGGAATGAATATAATATCTTTTACACCTATCAACATTTCATTTCATTGCTCATTTTCACCACTGTACCTAACTTGTACATCATGTTCAATGTTACTATGACTTCCATGGAATCTAGCCATTTACTAACAAAAGAAAGCATTGTTTCAGTAAAAAATTATGTAGATAATATAAGTACACATTATTTTCAATCTAAAACACCTTAAAATTAACTAAGTTTATTTATTATCAAATTATATTGAAATCCTTCAAATCAGTTTGTAATGAAAATGTGAATTATCCTAAGAATATCCACCAAAACTGTCATAACCAAGAGTGAAGGAATTCCCGTTGTATTATACCAGGATACCCCAGGTCACCCCTCGAAACACTATGTTAGTGTTTTCACTCATAGTTACATCTATTCCAGAGCCGGCTCTATCTGCTTTTATCCAGACATGGATGTATTACATTGAAAACCCACAAAATATTAATTTTACCAAAATTTTTTAATATAATTCTATACTAATCCTCAATGTCTATCTCAGGGTAATGCTTTCTTATCAGTGTTTTTCTAAATCTAGTTTCCAGGTTTTTTACAAAAATTTCTCTAATACCAACTGTAATGCCCCGACCCGAGAAGCCCGGTGCTGGTGCATTATTTTAATACATTGGATTGATTACAAGGAATCATGTCCCAAAGGACCAATTTGTTTAATAGTCTTGGAAAAAAGATACAAACTTATGTTCAGCATTACAACATGAAAAGAAAAACAACACTAATTTATTATATTATAAAAATCCAATATTCCAAGATTATTACTTCATGTCACTCATAACTAACTTCATCATATCCTGGGAAAATTAAACATGACAAATGGGTGATCTTAGATTCTCAGTAAGAGTAATAAGTACCTCAGAAGCTAAGATAAACCATATCCACATGGAATAATTAAAAAACATGACTTTACAAATAATATACATGAACAGTTTATGGAAGGAATATGATCATCGAAAATAATTCCATAGTAAAACATATTCATGGGTATTCTACTAGTCGAATAACCACATGTAATATCATTTTATAATATCATAATTATGGAATTCATAATGTAGGAAATTCTGAAACATTTTATCAGGGCCTCGGTAATGACATCTATAAATGATTAAGGCCTCAGCCAAAACCATATATCAAAATTTGGGAAAGGTCTCGGCCAATTCAACGTCTAATTGTCTCATGAGACCTACCAATGCATCAAGGATCTATAGCTGGCTCCACCAGTCACTTACTAAGTTCAAGGCATTCCTCATATGAAAAGGATGAAACATTTCATAAACATCCATATTAAAACTATCCTACGAAATTTCAATACTTTTTCCATAAACCTTGAATGGTATAAAAATAGAACATCCACAGTCAATCATAACACATTCAATAAAATATGAAATATTTTATTATAATATATTAACCTTAATATATAATAATTAAGGATATTGACATAGATGAAAATAATCAAGAAAACTATTTGAGAGGAATGTCCCCCCTTTTTCCTTGAAAAAAATAAAAAGTCTCACTATTTATCAAGAAGTGGTTTAAAATATATTTTTGAATCAAAGTGTCCCATACTAAATTAAAACTTTTAAAATATATTTTAATTTTAAAACATTAATTTTCAGAAAAATAAATCATTAAAACCATTTTTAAAACATGAACTATAGTGAGAAATATTTAAAAGAATACATCTTTAAAACATTTAAAAATGATATTTTAGTTAGAGTTCCTAACAAAAAGAGAGATGCTTGAATTATAATAATTGAGGTAATCAAAACAACATTACTACTTCATTTTAAATCAATCATATTACATTCACACATAATCTTTTACAAACAACACCAATGACTTGGATGGTTATAACAGTGAATGGAAATTGAGTTAAGATTACTCTTATTAAATTCATATCAATGAATTGAGAAATTATCAATGGAGTGATTATGCATATTAAAATTATATCCACAAAAGGGGATTATAAATTAATACATAAATAATAAATAGTGAATCCACTCATAATCTTGGAGTAAAATAATCAATGAAGTATGTGTAAAGCACAATGAGTGGAAATTGAAATTTGAAATTCCCTTACCGATTTGGTAAATTATAAACCACACACCACATGAAAGAAGGATAATTCAATGAAAAAGTAAATAACCATAAATTAAATTATATTACACCAATAATACAATCATGTCCAGTACATGCAACCCACAAAAGGAAATAGTGGCCAATATAACATGAATCTCATGGGAATAAAAAGTGAGATGAAAAACCCTTACTTTATTGTTATCAATCGAGTCGTAAGACCAAAAGTTAATAAACAAAAAATTAATGATAGAATACCATGAATATAAATATAATAATGATAATATATATCAAATAGAAGTACACAATACAACACATTCAATAAATAAGTGGTGAACAGTAGAAATCTCACAGAATTAATAGTGGGATAAGAAACCCCTTACATTGTACTTTTCCTTGGTTGAGGGTACGTTAAAATACAATATGATACTTAAATAATTTCTATTAAGTCATAAAAGAACATATACATAAATATTATATCATATATGATCTTCTAATATTGCTTTGTTAACAATATTTTAGTATTATTGTTTTTTCAGGTGTTAATTGATTCATTTTCCTTTATATGTTTCGATATATAATCCAGGTATTTTATGGCTAGGATGAGTTTGATTCATATACAGGATGATGATAAGTTCTTAAAAATTATTTTTATTCATAAAATGAATGTTATTCTTGAATGGATATGATGGGGATTGAATCTCATAACGTTCGTGGATATAGTAATCCTTATATACGCATGAGCGACAATATCATTTTTCTAATATTAAAATTGTATTTAATTTGATGTTATATAATATATAAATATTATTTATCCTGTTATATTTATTATTTAAATCATTTATAATCATTATTATACCCATCCAAATGATGATGTGTTCGAATAACTAACCACATGACGATGTGGAGATGGTAATCTGTACGTATGCATGTATAGTGACTTTTTCATTTATAGGATGGATAGAATAATTAATATTGTTGTATGATTTTTATAATAACAACACCGTATATATAATATACTGGAGTTATTATTTCATAATGGAATCAACAAAGAAAGAGGAAGTGGAAGAAGAAAATAACGTGAAAGAGGTGATGAAATATTTACCCTTTCTTCGGGTTCTTTCTTTTGATTTGATCAAAAGGGCCCGTTAGGTTAGATTTATGACTAAATTAAGGCCTCTAGGATGAAGGGAGGATAGTTGAGAGGATATTTGGGCAGTTTTTGGACTAGCCAACTATCTCTAAAGGTGTTAATTTGAGAGAAGGTGATGTTCCCTTTTATAAGAGGGGTGAGGGACACCTTAGGAAAAGATTGAAATATTATTTTATAATAAAATCATTTTTAATTTATAATGGATACAAAATGTTTTATTTAGAGGATAATGTGAGTATGAGTCTGAAAACACTCATCCAATAGGTTTTAGACATGTTTGGGTCACTATATAGACCTTATCTTTCAAGATTTAAATTTTAGTAAAATAATTTCACATTTACCATGTCTCATTGAGTTTTTATATTACATGGTTAATAAACATACTATAAACGTCCAATAGAAACTAAATTGGTTCATTATTGACATATATAATATTATTTAATCCCTTTTTCCGATCCTGAAATTTTTTAGTAATAAAATATCCATTAATAATAAAATATTTGTTTTAAAAACACTTTTAGGTCAATTTGGACACTATTTGTTATTTTGTTTTTGTTAAATTCAAAACAACCTTATTATATAGAAAAAAATTCATTTACTCAACCCTAAAGTGTCATATTAACCTATAAAATTAGTGGAATTTATTTAAATTATTAAATTAGATTTATTTTTATATTTAAAATCCCAATTATTTTAATCATTCATTTATAAGGTAATTACTACATCATCATTGTTCCATATATAAATTAAATTATTTAATTTCAAAAAATTATAAATAAAATACCATTAGGTAGGATATTTCTTCAGATTTATAATGAATTTTTATTATAGAATTTATCTTATGTATAATCTTATATTAAAAATGGTTTAGTTATTAAAATATGTTTTTAACCCTTTTACCTCTACTTTAATAATAATAATAATAATAAATTTTCTAATCTAATCTATGTGGACCTAAAGAATAATATTTAAATCCTAAGGTCGTTTCTGGTTGAATTACACTTCCAAAGGAATTATAAATTGTGTTAGAGTAATAATATTATCCTTTTTACCTTTAATTACCCTATTTACTTTTAACAGTGGTAAATAAAAGTAAAATGTTACTATTTACCCAAAATTATTTTCGTATTACTGAACCACGTTTTACTTACTGATATCAATTGTGTCTCTAAAATTTTTTAAATTCAACTCATAGAAGTTGTAAAATTATGTTTTGCAAAAATTTTCTAATGCTAATAGGAGGTGTTTAAAAGATGGTAAAAAGTTCTACAAAATTTCATATATCTAATCTTATAATAAAATGACTCCAAATAATTACATTGAACTTATATAGGTATTATTTATATATTTTTTCCTAATATAAATTTAAATAAAGTAACTAATTAGTTAAATAAAATGTCAGTTTTAACCAATAACGTATTTTTTTCACTATTCATCAAAAATTGAAAGGTTTCTGAAAAATACCAAAAATGCACCCTAAACTAATTTTGATATTCCGAATCAAAAAATGAAGTCTATTTTGAAAAATAAAATTTATAAAATTTAAAAAATTGGGTATTAATCTTTATAACGGCTCATTTCATATATCGTGGTGTGCTCAACCTCGGTGTTGCGTGTATCACAAGCTATTAAATTAAATAAAATAAAATAACTCACTATAAAATCTTGGGCTGTTACATATAGGATCAAATATATTGCTCAAAATAGATATATAGAGATCACATAGTAATTGTGAAGAATATTTTGGGGATTTCCAGGGTTGGTTCCCTAGCCATTGGTGGTTGCAACCTGTATATCATCATTTATTTTTGGTTGTTTTCCATCCCTATTGTAGGAACCTTCCCATGTAACTCTGGATTATAAATTTACAATTGGGAAATAATCCCCATGTAATATGATTACCATTTAACTGATGAGTAATTTAAACACTAATGGAATGTTTTGGGAATCACCACATGGATATGGAGCTAGATCTATTCGAGTAAGATGTTTTATGTGTCATCTTCCTCGATTAACCCTATTCTCATTGTTATACGTGAGATCCCCAAACCATGTTCTGATCATGATCTCCTCGAGAGGTCATGTATCACTATTGTGACACCATTTAATGGATATGTTTGTGGTAGAACAATCCCCTAACCTATATCCCATTTTTTGGTGTGTTAGAATATATATGATGTTATTCCCTGAAAAATTGTCAATAAAAGACCATTAGATGTACACATTATAGTGTCTACTAGAAACATGTATGATCCCAATGTTTCCAATGATGAACTCTTCATAATCCTTGTATGTTTATGAGATGGTGACAAGTCACTCTACTGGCATGGTCTAAACATGATAGAGCTTGGTGATAAATAATTTTGTACCTATCTCATATAATATCTGAAAGGCTTCAGCGAGTTCCACCCTATGTTCATTTTAATGATATATCACATCTAATATTAAGATAATTTTTATTAAAATTTCATGTTATTTCACAATTTCATACTGTTGTGACATGGGTCGGTTCTTTTTTTGGTGGGGTTTCTCCTTATTGTGCAACTAATGAGATTTTATACTTGTGGTAGATTTACATGGTTGTTTTGTAGAGGTTGATGGAGATACTTCCTATAGTGGAATATATATTTTTGACAGTCACCATTGCATTTTAGGATCAAATAACTACACCCCTCTTAGGTGGTCATGTAAGAAAATTGGTTGTGGTTGACCCAAAGAGGGTTCTAGGGAAAATCCATGTCTCGGTTTCCCTTTCCATAGAACATTTCCATATGGTTTAGTTTTATATTTAAATATATATATACACTTATGGGATGAGGTTAAGTTATTGGTATTGAAAACATCCATTTTCCCCCTTTATCCTTGGTTCATGCACATGCAACCTTCAATTCACAGGATAGGTGTGGATAACTCAAACTCATAGGCATATTCGTCAATATAGAAGGGTTCTTCCATCTTAATCTTGTTGATAAATATAATTCTTATATCCTCATTTAATGAGGGTTCCATTTTTTGGGGAGGTTCTTACACTTTGTGTTTTTTAGGGGGTAAATCTACATGAGTCGTAGGTTGCATTGGGGAAGAATATGATTTTACTATTCACTATCATCTTGAACCTAATGGTTGAATACCCCATCATATGAAATATTTGATTTCACCACAATATAAGGTGGAAATATTATGTTTCAATTAATCTATTCACATAGGGTTGAATGAGCTCATTAATTTGTTTGGTCTTATCCAGTTCTTTCCCGTCTACCTATGCATAGACGATACAGTTTTCAAATAAAAATATTCTTCTTATTTGGAGATAGTTATGCATGTCACCTTCTTCTAGGGAGTTATCCAACATCAAATATCTATAGTCATCATGCTTTCAATGACGCTTTTGATAGTAATCTTATCCTAGATGTTGCGACATAGAAGTTGATTTAATGGGTTGTAGTTGGGACGATTTGTGAGGTAGGACTTGTTATGCTTCCTAGGATATGGTGGCCTGAGAAGCTTATTACCAATTTTTTCAAGGGAATTATCATAGGTTTTTTAATTTTAGAACTAGTATAATATATTCTTCCATTCATAAAATAATATAATATAGTGATATTATTTGGCCTCTACCAGAGGGAGATTTTGTGGTTTTTTTCTCAATAAGATTCACTTGGACAATTAGTTCCTTCTAATGTGCTTTAATGAGAACTACATATATTTTAGGGTAATAATAGTATTTTATTCCTTACCAATACTTTTCCCTTTATATAGGGAATGAGATAAAATATAACCAATTTTCTCAAAATGGCATGTTCATGATGTTATTAATTTTACATGAACATAATAATTTCACATCCATTATTCATTTGGATCATATGTTTCTGCATCTCATTCTGAATATTTTTAGAATAGATTTTAGAAAATGTTCCTATGAGAGTAGGGTGTTGAGAAAATATGTTAAGCCATTCTGTTCAAATATGAATTCAAACACCCCATCATTTTTATGTTTTTTATTGTCATTCCTTTAAAAAATTGTCTTTTTTTCACCATAGATTTGATGTAGTAAAATAATTTCTGATAAGTGTATTTTCATCCTACAACTGATCCATCAAGATGGATATTGTACCAAATAGAGGATAGCTCTACCAATGTCTTTACAATACACCTCAACACGATATCCTCATACCGATCTTGAGGTCCCAACATTAGACCCCATATGAATAAAATCTGACTGAGGTGGTGTTACGGGTCTCCCACACCATAAAAGGCAGAGAATGTCAGACATTTGAAATCTGGTAGTGGAAATGTTTCAAACACCCATTCTAGATATGGATTTATCTCATGCTACAGAACAAAATGTCACCCTTCCATGGATTTCGTAGTAGAAGTCATCGAACAGATGGTGTAGATATGTTTTAGAGGTACTACCATATATGATGCCTCTAATCTACTACGAGCAAGCATATCTCAAGGAGGTGTCCCAGTTTTATTCTCCCACTAATTATCAACTTGTGATAATACATTAATTATTACCCTTTTGAGGTACATGCAATCAACATAATAGAGGGAATTCAAAATCATCTTTGACATCTTCATTTACATATACTGGTTACCTAGATAAAGAGCCAGTATGATGCTCTGATTCTTCTCATATAGGTAGAATAAAAATTAGAGGAAGAATAATCATCTTATATTAAATATGATTGTTGATTTTACTATTTCCGTTTAGTGTCTCATCATTAAGACATATAACAGTTTTAATATCATTTTCATACTATGACAACTATTCTTCTTTGCAATGTTTTACAGTTCTTTCGTGTAGTGATTTGGATGTTGGCACACCGTTACATATTTCTATGGATTTTTTCTTCAATAGAGATCAAAAAATGAAATTAATAGGTTCCAAATTTTAGACTATCAACATGTTTTATGTATGTTTCAACTTAGGGGTGTATTCTAATCCTCTTTTCTGGGAATTATTTCTACATTACATCCCTCTACGTCTGTGTCGTGGTTCAAATTTTATATTGTGTTAACGGTGGTAATATTTATAGTGGTGTATCTGGAAATGGAATTAATCCCATTAAATTGAACATATCATGATTAGTTTTCACTTCCTTTATTAGGTTCATTTACCATACCCTTGGTCGTATTGGGAAATTTTTGCTTGTGACCATGACGGGGTGTGACTACCTTCATTTTATTCTCCTCTAATATTAGAATCATAGTAGTTACCATGATGGTGTTTCTTATCATGACTACCAAACGGTCTCTAAAATTCATAGGTTTGTTATTTTATGGAAGGAATGGATGGGATTCTGACAGATGATATTTACATCCTAACTGGGGGAATAATATTTCCCTATGTGGTGAGGATGATGATGAAAATTCACCCAGTGTTGTGTGTTGATGATATTTGAGGACATAATTGGAGTTTATTGATCCTTTTTCTAAGGATTAATTAATTTCAATCAAGTATTTGACTAATCCAACTATTTACATTTGGATATAAAATCCTTCATCCCAATGAGATAGTATTAATCTAGAATATTTAATGATTTCCAAAGGTACCGATTGGGGGATGATGATCCTTTTGATGGTGATGGAGATATGAATTCCCCATTACCATTAGGTTATGTTTTTTAGGTTCTATCAATATTTCATTGATTATAACATTAATTAAAGAACCAATGGGTGGAGTAAGAGATAGATATTATTCCTACCCAGTGGGATCAATTTTATCTGGGACGGCTTGCAGAGCAGTAGCTGATGTGACCTATTTGATGTGATATAGTTGTGGTCAAGCAGGATATGGGTGCAGTGGAATCTAATGATGTTATTCATTCTCTATAGAGTTTTTTTAGTTTCTTATAACATTTTCCTCCATGTATGAAATGTGCTTTCACTGTTTTGGGGGTTCTTAATAAAATTTATATGTGATTTATTCTCACTAATTTCATGATGTCCTACCACCAATGAAGTGGGGGAATTTTGTTGCAGTGGTCAACTAGTTCTTAGGTTTCATGGTCATCTGATTTCATAGGAGTATTTGACATTAATGTACACCATATATGATGGGTTCTGTTGTTATGGGGACATAGTGATGTGAAATAATCCATATTTTACCAATCCTATAATATGTACATCTTGATATTCTTTGGAAATTAGTCACTAGAGGGTATACGTGATGAAAAGAAAAATATTACATATAAATTTTTGATGCTCCACCATTATTTGGTTTTGGGATACAAAAACTACATCCATATTTGGTTAAATTTTTTTATGGATTATCATTAAGAGATACTAATATCATCGAAAATGATAAATATATCCTTAAATAAATAATGATTCTCCGAACTATTTTAGAATAGATAAGGAATGTATTCGTTTTCTATCTCATTTAATAACTCATTTTAAAAATAGTAAAGGTACTCAAACATGATAGTTTGGTTTTTCTAACTAACTCCCTCTATATGGCAATGTTGGATATCTCTTTTTTCATACTTACATGCCTCAATATATTCATACCACATAATGTGCTACAGGGGGCCACTTTTTCTAACCAGAGTAGAGTGTTTCAGGAGGTTGAGGTGGAACTATACACGGTTGACTCACAATTATTGAAGAACATATCAATATATAGTCATATATGTTTTGATAACTTATCTATATGTAAGCTTTTGGAAAATGGAATGGGGTCTTTATCTGCGTGAGATATCACTGTGGGGAGGATGACCATAGAAGATCTCAGGAGTAGAGTTCATGTGATCTATATCTACACTACAACATGGAGTTATATCATAGTAATAATCCAAATATGCTTCATTTAATTAGTCAAATCATCCTTGGGGTGTAGAAAATGTGCCTTAGAAATTCTCAAGGACACTGGCATTGTGCATATTAGGGATATGAACCACATTCTGCATCGTGGCCAGAATATGCCAACCTACATTTTTGGAATTGTTCAAGGATATGGGTATGTTATATGATAGATTATAAACTCTATTAATAACCTAGTACTGTAGGAATGTGATCCTTACCATGGAAATATATTTTGATATGGCGATGAGACATTTCATTATTTGGAGGAATGTTAGCCTTCCTCGATACAGGTGTTATTTTCACTTGGTGAATAGTAGTTAGAATGATGATATAAGACTGATCCAATTTATTTTGAGTATGATTAATTTTTTTAGTTATTAATATGAGCATTTCTCATGGCATGTTCCACTTTCACATGGTGAGACTTGGTTGGAGAAGAAATGTGTGAACGTTTAGAATATTAATTATCTACATTAATATTCCAAAATACCATTAGATTGGGAGAATGGATATAAGCCTCCTCCTGTATAAAATAATAAGGATGATGGTTTAGTCTTTCATTGGTGGAATTATGAATACTATCATGGATATATTGATCTACTAAAATATTATATTTAGATGCATTGAATAGAATATGGGCATGCCGCGAGGAATTATCTATTCTCACTTGGTGAGCCTTGACCAGAATATGGATATGAGCCCAATCTTTGGACATTACAGAACATTTTTGGTCTACATTGACTACAATATGAGCCTTTATCGAGGCATGATTCACTCTCACATGTTCAACCATGATAAAAATAGTTATATGATCCCAATCCTAGGAAATTTTAATATGTCGTATGTTATTTTTGACAAGAATGCTACCCAATAAAAAGGCATGTTAAACACTCACGTGCTAAGTTCTAATTCGGATTGGAATATGATCGAAGTTTATTACCTCATAATTGAACTAAATATAATGATAATAATCTTACATGGGAGCAATAATGTGAAAATTCTATAGAGAGGCCATTCTTTCGTACTGATCAGAATGTTCCTTTACTCTTGTTGTAAGGATATGAATTTTTTTGTTTCCATGTATATGTGCTAGGGATGAAATTTTATGGTTGAGTTTTTTAGATGGGTATATGATGTTATTACTCTTAAATAAATTTGTGAAGGATTTTAATAATTCAATTTTTCATCATCCACCTCATCTTCTAGTTCATGTGATATCTTTTCCACCATGTCACTTTTCTCCCTCACTTTCAATTTTTTTCTTCCACAGAATCAGAACAACATGAATTCTCTTGTTGTAACCTTTGATTCTTCTGAAATACCTCAAACAGTTGTGTAACTGGATCATCATTTCTGGCTTTCAGATTTTGAACTTTGTTATAATTTTTATTATATTCACAGCCATAATCCTTTTGTGTTTTTTTCTTTATAGATAACTTTTGCAGTGCTTCGGCTTGAGAATCATTATTCTCCCGTAGATCAGTGGCCACATCAATAAGCATTTGATTTAATCCTCTTATCTTGTTAACCTCATTTTCCATTTCTTGGATCTTTATTTCTTTAGATTTAGTCTCTTCGCCCAATTTCCGATCTAATTCCTTTGACTTGTGGACAACTTCCACTTTTCGACTTCTTGGTGTTTCTTCATCATCAGTGGTTCCAACATCACTTGGAAAATCAGGTTCTTCACTCATTCCTTCAGCATCAATGAATGAGTATGTATTTTCATGGTATGATTCATCCAAATCATTTTTTATTCACTACATGATTCCTTTAACTGAATCACACTCTTTCCATTAACACTTCCACAGTGGGTAATTCCACCAGCTTTCTGTTTCTTCTTTGATGTACTTCCTTTTTCCATTGAACAATATGATAAGAGAAGATTGGATCTTTTACTAGATCAATCGACTGAACCAATTCAGAGAAAACAAATATGATAAAAGAAACCGACCTCTAATACCAATTGTTAGGAACCATAGGGTCTTATATAAACTGAGAGGGGGGGGGTGAATCAGGGTATGGATATTCTTTTTAAAAATTCTTTCTGACCCACTGTATCTTGACCTCTTTATTACAAGGGTCACTTTGTTTTCACTTGTGTGTTTGTTATGATCACTTAATTTCTTCTTTATCAGATGATGATGCTTTAAATTCAATGTAGGGATGTAATTATGCAGACATAAATATTTTTACTTGGTTCACCCTCACTAGGCTACATCCAAGGAGCATACGCCGACAGGTTGCCAATCATACCAAATTCCTATATTCTTCACTAGATGTGGATACAAGGATTCGAGAATAGTCACTCTGTCCCAGGATCACTACCCTTACATGGTTTAGGGTTAGCTCACTGCTTTCACAAGGGTCACTCCCTATTTCTCTCTCTCTGGATCACTGCCGATGGAAAGGATCACATTCTTCCTCTTCCATTGCTCACTACATCGGAAAGAATCCACTCACAGTTTATAGACCTGTATGTCTCTTCATTATCTCAAATGAATACATCCTCTCTTGTATGTAGATGCTCTGTTGAAGCTCAACCTTCACCCATAGATGAATTTATCTTTGCAGCGAAGGAATCGGGCAATCCCCCAACTTCCACACAGTCCCGAATCACTGCCGGAAATCAACCTTACTTGACCCCCTTCTCTAAGACGGTGCACAAGTCTCGTTGCGCAAGTCAAAAATGGCGTGAAATTATTTCTTAACACTTGCGCGACTCATGCTTAAGCCTCTCCAAACTTGCATGAGACACTTATTTTGCTGCCCAAACCACCTTATATGCACAACAAATAGATGGCCTACAACTTCAACACTAGCGTGCAAATCTCTACTTGCACGACTTCCACACTTGCACGACGGGAGCTCTGATTTTTCTAAGTATTGAACTCCATGAGAAATGAGGAGGGGTGGTCCAGTATTTATAGGAATTTGAACTACCTGCATGACTACGTGAAAGTCCCCCTCCGGAGCGCAACTCTCGATGCGCAGCTCAACAACCCTGCCCTCTGTCACGCTACTCACTTGCATGACCAAACAAATACTTTCACGACCCACCTTCTTTTGTCATATTTTGATGTTCTGATCCTGAAAAACAAAAGGTGGCAAGTTCCCAATCCTCATAAGCATCGGTGTGAAAGTCTCTTCACGGTGCGCAAGTCACTTGTGTGACCAACTCAATACTTGCGCGACCCATGTCCCTTTGCCATATTTTGTTGATATGATCTTGAAAAACATATGGAGTGCATGTTTCTAAGTCTTTATGTACACGACACACAATTCCCTTTGCCAAAACCACTTTTCTTTATTTGTCGACTTTTAGGCCCAAAAATTTGGCAAACACTGGAAAATGGTGCCACCTTGTATTTGTTCTTTTTATGCCACCTAAAGATCATCCATTCCTTTGTATACATTCATGAATCAAACATGGATTGTTGATCATAGCTCTTGAACTCAACATTCTTCCATGAAATCTCCTTTGTCAAAAAATTTGTATGGCATGGTTTTCTTTGTCAACAATTATAGCACAGTTGTCTACTTTTTCAAGAAACACAATCACCTAAAAAATGCTTTAATGATACCTTGAGGGATTTTTTCCCAACAAAATCTTTGATAAAGATTACTGTGGAGTACAACCCCATCAACCAATGTAAATGTTTTCCATAACATCATCTCAAAAAATTATATAATTGGGGAATTAATATATTTATTTGTTATTTATGTAATAATTATAAATATTTAATGATAATATTAAATTTACCTTATTATCATCAAATCCATTGAAAAATTATAACATTGCGCATGTGTATGTGTGGACTACTGCTTCCACGATGCGATGTGATTGATTTTTTATTTTATTTGGACATAGATATTAATAAGGATAGATTTAATAAACACAAAACTATATATATAGAAATTATATAAAATATATATATTTCTATAATGGTAAAATATTATCTACCATCTTTTCATTACGATCATTGAGAAATGGAAACATTATTCATATGTGCGTACGTCCTACCACCTCTAAGAATGATGAAATTAATTTTATATCGATACAATTAATCGAAAAATATAAATATATATATATATATATATTATGAATACAATTATTTTTATTTGATTTTTAAAATTATATAGGTTTTGAAACCATGATCAAATTAAAAGGACATAAACTACCAAACCGAAAAATTTAGTGAATAAATGAAGCAATTATTTCATATAATGTGATTTTGAAATATAATTGTTAATAAATTGGTGTGAAATTATAAACATTAAATATTATTGGTTATGATATATATGATTATTTTTCTTTAATATAGGTATTATAAAACTATTTTTTAAATGGAGGTAGAAATGTATATGAATATAGTCAAGAGATGAGGTAGGGGATTTTCATCTCACTTTTATTTTTGTGGGACACATTACATATTGACAACCTATATATATATATTGGTGTATATAATTCCAAAGAATGTATTTATTTATTATTATCATGAAAATTATTTGTTATTAATATCCATATAACTTCATTTATCTTATGGGAATTATAGTAAAAAATATTCAAAAAATGTATGGGAATTTCATCTCACTGTTACTTCTATAAAATTATAGCCATACTAAATAAGTTTTCGTTTGTGTGGTGTATTTTATTCCTATGAATTAATTATTTTGATAATTCATTTATATTTATAGTAATTTATATATATAAATATATGTTTCTTTCTCACATATGGACTATTATCCAAAAGTTCCCCAAACGGTAATGGATTTTAATCACATTATTATTTCTATGGGAAACATTCCTTATGGTAATTTTTTTAGTTGTTATATATATATATATTTCACAAGACTATATTTTATGAATATTATCTTAAATATTATAGGATTTTCAATTCCATATATGTTCTTATCCTTCATGGGGATTATGATTCGATCATTTCCCAAATAGAATGTTTTTTATATAACAGTCTATATTTTTCAGGATTGATTGTAATTATGCTCTAAATAATTAAATATTATAATATATCTCAGAAAAACTAATATAATATTTTTATTAATATAGTTATTTATGGAGAATTAATTTTTCCCATATTTTTTTTTCTCTTTAATTACTCATGATATGGAAAAATATTTGTACGAATAAACAACATTGTTTATTCCTCTGGTGGAAAATTATATTTTTCCTCGTACATGCAATATAAAAATGCATTAAAGAATTTTTTCCAAATCTATTTAATTATTTTTTGAAATAATTTTTATTAATTTATTAATTTTTAAATAATGATCTAAATAAAATATTCTAATTATATTATAAATAGGGTCCTTTTAACTTATTACCCTAAATATGAAGGGAATGTTTTTTTCACATAATGAATGCTACTTCCCACCATAATAATATCCAATTAACTTTAATAATTCCGTATAAATAACTAGTAGAATTTTCATTAAATAATATTTATATAATATAAGAAAAATATTTAATTTTAGTGAAGTGACTTCACAGTCGATTGGATAATTTCTTCATGAAATGTTATAAAAGATCATTCCAAAGAAATTTCCATCTACGATGACATCCTTTTATGGTAATTATGATTTACAATATATATGATCCAATGATAAAATCCGTATAATTTTTTTAGATGATTTATGTTTATAAATAATTTTTTTTATTTATTTTATTTCTTCTGTACGGGTAACTTTAGGATGAAATTTTTTAGAAACCCAATTAAATGTTATAGTTTTTAATATAATGACTGTGTTATAATCTTGCAATGAACAAATATATATGAATTAGATGATTATTTAGTCCTATATCTCCATATAATTCATTGGGTAATGATAAATTTTCTATCATCTCAATGGTGAATTGGAGGGTATCCGAAACTAGAAAAACAGTGTACATATGAAGGTATCCCAATCTCAAAACAAGAAGGAACACAAGATGTTTTCTTAATCCCAATGTAAGAGGGTACATGAGAGGTAATATTGAATCCACTATTAGGTACATGGTATGAAATATTAATCCCAATGTTGGTAGATGAGTGGTTATTCCATGTCATTCATGATATGAATGTCTGGATGGGTAGCCTTGTTATAGTAATTTTTATGCTTGTGTGTTTTCTATAAATAAATCAATTATGAAAATGTAATTCTATCATTTATTATTTCTTTGATTCCTTAATAATTCATTTTATAGGAACATAAAATATTTATTCTATTAATCATGTTTGTGATATATTATATTGAGGTAGTGTTTTCAAAAATTTGTCTCATGTTCACATATTTTTATGCTAATTTTTACATGAATTATTTCATTCCTGCCCTTACAGATCATCTGCGATCATACTTTTTAATGATTCATTTCCTTGGGTTATGAAGAATGTTTTATGAAGATATTTTTTTGAATTGTTCTAACTATATGTAACATAATCGTAGACAATACATCTCAAGAATGAACCAACTGTTCATGTATCCATGATTCCAATGCCAATAGACGAACATGATTCTGGTATTGATCACTATGATATATAGTCAATATTCTTCTAATAAGATGTGATATAAAATTATGAAATTTTTGATTCATTATAATCCCCTATTTAATAATTTATTAGTTTTTTAACTAAAAATTAAATATTGGGTAGGATATATAACACTGGATTCCTATAAAAATGGTTCAATAATTATTCTAAAAATATTACAAAAGTCGTCATGATGATTTTATAAATATTTACTTGTGGGAATTTGAAAATTTATAACAAATATAATATATTATTAATATAAATACATTTGTAAAATATTAATTATTTCAAAATATTGTATTGTATATTAATTAAAATATAATTTTTTTGTCGATATTGGGAGATTTTCCCAAAACTGAAATATTTTTTACAATATGTCTTCAATCCCCGCATTGGTGAAATCATCAAACTCAAATCCAAATAAAAATAATTCATCATTTCAATTTTTTTATCAATGTAATCATTTAGGTTAGATATCAAAATGACATAGAAATGGTATTACATGTGGCAATGACAAGGCATATTAGATGTTTATAGAGGATATATATTTTTAGATTGTTGACTTTCCCTAAATATGGTATATAAATTGTGAAATTATGAGGTAAATTATTATGTGGATGTTTCACTGTGTTTAATAGAAATAATTCACCCTATAATTTTCTCTATTAATATATAATCTTTTATTTGAAAAGGGAATACATATAATTAAATTTTTTTAGTAAACTCTTCTTCATATAAAATTTATATCTCTATTTAATAAAATAGTTGAGGAAATTAATTTTGTTATTCATGGTTGTGTATTCAAATATTAATGGTGATTGTTTAATAATCATTATGTATATGATAAATAAAAAAATTGATTAGAATTATTCATTTTTTCAGACATCACATTTTGTTCTATAACATTCATTATCATGAATAAAATCTTCAATAAATTCTCCAAATAAATTAAAAATATGAATTAAGGAAACAATAGTACATAATGGATTGTGATTAATAATGGTTCTTTATATAACAAATGTAATTCAATAAAATACTAATGTAAATATAGATAATGTTGATGATGAACAAAAAAATAAATACGTTTTTTCATTATGATTACTATATTCATTATATATTCATGGTTGATCAATTGTATGATTAGAATATGTTGGGATAAATATACAACATAATTTTCTGTAGATAACTATTTAGATACAATAAGATTCAGGATGTACTTATGGAAAGTATGAAAAATGGATTATGTGTGTTTTATTGACTAATTTGAATTATGAATGGTAACTTTTTATATAAGTACTAAAAATTAAGAAATATTAATGATGATGTTTTTATTATTCCATTATATAACTATATTATGTATCTACAAATTAATGTGATAATTTAGTTTAATTAGTGATAGGTACTGATATTCATTTTAATAATAATCTACTACCTGTTATTATTGATTTTTATAAGAATCCAACCCAATTTTTATAAATCCTTAACAATGATATTAAGAGTTCAAATACACAAGGATGATTATTATGTTACTATAATGAATATAAAGGAATTACAAAAACTATATTTTTTAGAAATAATTTTGGAAGAATATCTATGAATGTAAGAATATGTGTATCTACATATATATATTCAAAAAATATCAACAAAAGAGGAATAATTATGAAATTGATAAAGATAAATAATTAAAATATACTAAGGAAAATATGTTCACAATCCAATATTCTTCTTAAATTTAGTAATAGATATAGTTTTTTGTGTATCTATTTGAAATATTTATGAGAATAAATATTATGTGATGATATTATGGTTGAGTTATTTGGTAAAATAATACAATTATTTCCAAAATATTACTGTTCTAGAATTTTAAATGGTTATTTAATAGAATAAAAAACTATTAATGAGTTCTGAAATGCCTATTAATTTATGACAGCTGATAATCTATAAATCTACTCTTTATATTATTGTTTAATAATAAATAGTATATAATTAAAAATAATTTTACAAGAAATGATTCTAGAAATATTTTTGAAAAATATGAAGAATAAGAATAGTTTAGTTTGAATAAATAAATTATTGAGAGGCTCTTTAAACATAATGTACAGTATTTAAAGTCTTGAAGTTATAATTAAAATTGATAATAATCGAATGTTAACAACTATAAGTGATATTTGATGAAGGATTTTAATATTATTAATGATATAGAACCATAAAATATAATTCATAATAATTTTTCATTGCTTATAAATAGAAGAAGATGTGAGGTCAAGAGGATTTAGAGATGCATAATACTAATTCGTGATGATCAAGAGTTACATATGAATGATTTTATGTTAATCCATGAAGATGTCTCAAATTTTAAATATACTATATTATACAAAATTCAATGTTGAAATTAAAAAATGATTGAGCATAAAAGATGAGGATATTTAAGTGTAAAAGATATCATAATATTTGTATTATAAATATAAAAGATATAAAATTTGTTTCAGAATAATCCCATCATTTTTATAAAGACAACCTGATGTTATATAACAAAAAAATATATTTTTATAATGAAATGAAAATTTTTATTTTTACATCTATTCATCATGGATAAAATATAAAATGTATAAATCAATAATTTTGGACTATATTTGTGACTCCATGAATAATTTAGACAGAGAGTTAAATGAGATAACTTTAAGGTGATAATATATTTTTTAATATTGAATGAAAAAATTCATGAGGATTGAATAAGGACTGGGGGAGTATAAAAACGATTTATGATCACACAGTGAAACATTTCATAGATAATTAAATATTTTTTATCTTTATTAAAGGATAACTGATTCGATGAAATATTATGTGACCGAATTGAATAAGGATTCCATCAAATACTTTTCAGATATCCAATGAATTGTAAAAATAGCATAGTTATGAAGAATATAAGATTCATAAGATGAATTTATTTGAATAATAATAATTATGATTATAAATAGAGATGATAAATAAAAAAATTTATAGATACATACCTATATTTTAGTTGATCAAGCTAATATTTGTGAGTATAATGACAAAATTTATTTATTTGGATTTTATCATTCACATTAATTCAATAAGTTATTATTGAAGAAGAAGATATATCCTCATAATGTGTTGTCATCCTGGTGTGAAGAATAATACCTTATTCAATAATAGATGTTGATGAAAAATTTTCTATTACAGGGATCCAATATAATCATATTCTGGAGAATACTATTGGAATATATCATCGAATGAAAATTGATATATTCCGATGATTTAATAATAATACCTTCCATTTTAGTGTAAGTGTTAACTAAAATATGATACATAATCACCTTTTGAAACTAAATTAATATATTAGTTATTAAATATATTTCATACATAATAATAAATCTAATAATGTTTTTATTCATCCTCATCATGTGTGAAACTTTTCAAATTGTCATGTGTTGTATTATCTCAAATTTTTCACTTTTATGTAGATGGAATTTATTGGATAATGTGTAAATGATTCAATCTTCTAGGCATGTGAATTGGTATTAATATGTAATTTGAAAAAAAAATTAAATACATTGCTCCCAAAAACCTTTTCCATATTCATTGTAACATCAATTGATCATTGGGATCTTCTATTGGTTTGGGTGTGAATTATGAGTTGTCAGAACCATTAAAAATTTCATAACTGAATTTTATGTAAAGAACAACTCTCCATGTAATTGATTTATTATTATATTACCTTTGGATTGGTTTTTCTTCAATGTAAATAGTTCCCCTATTGAATTTGGAAACCAAACATACTCTACAGTTTCCACTATAGTAAAACAATTAACCTTCATAGAGTTTTTTGGAAGGAATCAATTAATTCCTCCTAAAAAATGATCAATTGATATCAATGATCTAGGTTTCCAAATGATTGGAACTAACATTACCCCTCTATATTTATCTTCCTTATATAAATTTAAAATTTTAGGAAATTTTTTAGTTCCATAATAGATTAAAAATTAATGTTATATCTACCATTTTGATAAAGAATAGAAAAAAATAGATACTAGGAAAATAATAACTCTCTTTTTAGGGATTTATAAAGTAGTGGAAACACCAGTAGATAAAGTATATGTTGTGAAAATATTAATATCATATCAGTTCATTTTTATCTATTTAAATATTCTAATTTAGTATATGAATATTATGATTAAATTTATTCACATAGAGATTATTCATTATAATGTTATGAATTATATTAAAAATAACCATTTTGACCTCATCACATATATACCAATGTTTTTCATGGGTATATTGGCTAAAAATAATAAGTAGAGATGGATTATGGTGTTATGTAAGATGCATTATAATATTTGTTTCAAAAGTAAAACACGCATATATAACATATTAAATCTAAAGAATAGTTTTATTATTATATAAATATTCATTATCATGAGATAAATAATAAGTTAAAAATTAAATTGATTTGAATGTTGATACTAAATAATTTTTTTTGGAAATGTTCCATGGATTGGATGATGTCATTTTCATAAATCATGATCTGTTTATGATAAAGGATAAATGATAGGGAATCTTAATAAATATTTATAAGAAACAATATCCACAACAATTGAGGAGATATGATGGAAAATGAATTTAAAGAGAGGGTTACGTTGGTAGAGGTTATTTTAAACAACCTCATTACAGAGCGTATTGATTTTCTAGTATAGAAAAAAAATCCTTATGTATTAAGTGTTACTATAAAAGAGATAATTTTTATTACAATATCTCATAATGGAAGACATAAATGATTATTGGATCCATTTGAGGATATTAATAGTTTTGAAACAATGATATATGTTATTGGTATAATATTAGAATTATTAAATTAATAATATGGAATATATTAAAGGGTATAAAATATATACTCAAGTGAAATCATAATGAGTTATATCAGTATATGTTGAATATTCTAAAATGATTAACTTCTAATCGATTTCAATTATATTTTTTTTGTTGGTGAGAAATAAAATATATATTATTATTCTGTAGATGAGTGTCTGTTTATTCTTACCAATGATGATTATTGTAATATCAATAATTGAAGCCTATAAAATATAAATAGGAAATTTTAATAATGATAAAGAGTACACCTTTGCGTGTCAAAAATAAAAATTATTAAACAAATAGAACCTATGAATAATATAATGGATTATACTACGCCATATAGGTTATTCTTAATTTTATATGTTTTGAAAAAATCATTGATGGTTGTAAAAAATTCATTTTGTTTAGTATTAAAGGAATTTATATGGGACAATACTGACAATTAATTGAAGAAATATTCTAAAGGATTGGATTACTGGATGAAATTTGTGATGATGAAGACGAAATTCCTAATAGTCTTCTAACAAATGATGACCCAAATATTCATCTAAATCCATGTAGAAGATCTATGAAATTTGATCATGAATATTTAATAATTCATGATTATCTAGACCGGAAAGAAAGAATTGTTAAGGAAAATGACGTTATAATATAAATATTCATGTAGATTCATAGTCGATGTAACCTATTCCCTATAAAAATAAATTAATAATACCACAAATCCATGGGATTCTCTTCTTTGGAATATCAAATAAAGATATATATTGAAATTTTCACATAAAATGTGAGCTATAATGATTAATAATTATTATTTCAAAACCAACTATCAAAATTATATATATCATTTAGAATAAAATTAAAAACAACCTTATTAAATTATTGATTATGAATAATTTTGATTAAAAAAGAAATTTATATTGATGAAATTTTGGGGGATATCATACAAAGAAATAAGGAACTCTGATAAATTTATTTCTAAATGTGATTAAAATGATGGAGTGATTTTATTGGTTTCATGTTACCTCTTTACAACTCTTTATTAGGACTCATCCAAGATAAATGATATGTAGGTACTTTACCCATTGATGGATGTTGTTATAAACAACATCCTTATTTTAATATGTCATTTAACCCAAATTTTTTTACTGGTTTTATTTTTCACTATGTAAACATAATAAATCGAGGTGAAATTTTTGATATTTCATGAAATAATAGGTTCATGAAAATTAATATTGTACCTGTATATACTGATATTTTGGATTCATAAATTCTAGAAATTAGACTTTATGTTTTTTCATATATGGTAGTCATAATCTTTATACTAATATATAATATTAATTATTAAAACAAATATGGAAAATTAATTATTTAATAACAAGAAAAATTTTGGATGTCAAGGTTGAAATAAATATAATTTTAAATGTATTTATTCTATTTTTTATGTTATCTTTATGGGATATGTTGAAAATATTTTCTTCAATCCGTCAAAGAATATTTTTGTGTTGGTATCTCATGTTATATTATTCATGGATTTTCTTGAATTCTAGATGAATATCTCTGATTATATTATTATTAATCACTCATGTAGAGATAGAGTTGATTTATTTATGAAACATTTTTCATTGAAAATTGATTCCACACTTCTCTGATTTATGTAGGGTTGTATATTTAATAAAGGCGTTGAAAAAAAAATTCGGCCATCGATAGAGAATTTAAATAGTACAACATTCCCTTAATCATTAATTTCACCCAAAAAATATAAAAAATTTATCACATTCATTATCAATAAGGGTAGTTTGAGTGTAATAGAATTTAATTCTATAATTTAAGTGGGTGTAGAACACGAATTTTATGTGGTATATTGGAGGATACACTTAATTGAAATGTTCATTGTTTTATTTTTTTTCCAATGACAAGTAAAGTTAATATGTCTTGATGTAATGATGTGGAATGAGGAAGTGTAACCCATTGAATGAAGAGGTATAACATTGTTATTATTGGAAGAAATAAATATTCATAGTAGAGATGACCTTATTTTAATACGAGAATATGATGTGCATGTATTGTCAGGATGTAATTCCTTAAGTGAACAATAAAAGAGGTTATTGTATATGAATAATTTAATTGAATCTTATTTAAAATTTAATGAAGGGTCTATAAAATTAAAATTGAGATTTTGATAAGTAAGACATTTATATATATATATATAATTACTTTTTATATGTTCATAGATGACTCAATGAAATATTATGATGGTTAATAATATAATGGCCTACTACATATTTGTTTTGATGTTTTTGAGAATCCATCAGTTTGATTATATTGAATAAAAACTCATACTGATTTGTGATATGTATAATAATTTTTTTGAAGGAATTGATCTAGAGTGAAAATGATTGTATAATTTTAATCTATATATCAAATGTTTAGAATAATAACTATTTAAAAAATATGTGAATCAAATAATTTATCCAAAAAACAATTTATCGAAGAGGGATATTTGATAATGTTTTATGATATCAATGATATATCGTTGAAAAGTGATGTATTGAAATCATGTTACAAAACTAAAAATGAGTAAAACTTTTTTACTAATGCGTTTCTAGAAGAAAATGTGTTCAGAATAAAATTTTAGTGATGATATTGAGTTTGAGTTAATTCGTAGATTCTTAAAATAATTTTTAGAAACATATTATTATAAATGCTAGATGATAGAATACATTTAATATAAACACATTGATAATTTTGAAATATGTTCATATGTTTACCAAGACTCACATAGGATTAATAATTTATTTTCATTTTTTTTTAATATTAAATATTAAATAAATTATAATAATTTTAGAATCACTATGTTGGTGTAGAGTTATTATCATGTATAATAATAAATAATATGAATAAGAAGTATCACATATTTTGGATACTGTTAAAAACTAATAATATAAATGAAAAAACTCCAAAGAATAAGTATAAATGTAACATCCCAAGTAAGTAATGAATAATATATATTTTTATCTATGTATATTAATTATTAAGATAGTGTTATAGAGGCTTAAAATGAAAATAAATACAATCTTATGCATGGAATACACTAATATTCTTAAAAAATTGTTTTACTTCCTTATGATGGAAAACCCTTTTTAAATATATCTTTTGACAATTTTATAAACTATGTTTGTCAAAATAAACTTATTATTTATGATTGGGACATCAAAATTTACTTTGTGTGAATTTTTGGTATTTTTCCGACAATGTTCATTTTTTAATGAATAGTGAAAAATACTGCATTTTACATAAAAATGCTTCTTAATCTAATTTATTTATATGATTAGATTATCTTTTGAATTGGTCTTAATGTGTAATCTGAAAATATTTTTACAATTTAATCCAATGGTGGTCATTGGAATCAATTTCACTTTGAAATTGGACTTAAATTGGTGTCAATCTTTTGATACTTATTGTTTCATAAAAACACGCTATTTGCTCTGACTGCGGGAATTAATTATTAAATTAATTAATGTGACTTATATATTGTGAATTTTGTAAAATAGACTTTATTTTTGAATTCGGAATATCAAATATATCTTAGGGTGAATTTTTTGTAATTTTCTGAAAAACTTCAATTTTTGATGAATAGTGAAACCACTAAGTGGTACTTATAAAAATTGATTTTCCATTTAAATGAAATTTTTCCATCATTGTGTTTTGATTTTCAAAAAATCCAACATAAATGGTTGTCATTAAGAAGTAAAATGTGGTTCTATGAGATTAAAATAATTTTTTGGTGAATAGTAACTTATTAGGTTTTTAATCGTGATTAGTGGTAATTAATGTAGTTTAAGGTAAAAATAATGCTTTAATAAAATGAGATGAGCTTGAAACATGTCCTACCCTCATTGGTTGTGTCATGGCCGACCAAGACAAGCCATGGGTCATCTTGGGGACCCCATGGATCCACTTTGGTTGGGAAATGACATAAATAACTTTTTATTTAATGTAAAAGTAAAAATGACACAAACATAATATGTTAGACAAAAATAATTTTTACATGGGGTTATAAAGATCATATTTTTGATTATAAACAGTCATTGGAAAGCTAAAAAGATTTCCTACCTCATAGTGTTTTTTTATAATTTTTAGACTTTAAATAAATTAAATTGTTTATGACATCATGATGATGTAGCGATGGACTCATTATTTAACGATTTAAATAAAATGGAAAGATAATGAAAAATATAAAACCTACACATGGAAAAAGCCAATTGGATGAGTGTATTTCGAAGCCTTATCACCTTATCCTCGAATTATAGCAGTGTGGGACCTTTTTAATCCGAAACGCTTTTTAAAATAAAGTAACTTATCTTTACTTTCCAAAAGTGCCCCTCCTCTCCTCTTATAAAAGGCCCCCACCTCTACCTCATTTCACACACTCCTCAAGCCTTTGGCTTAGCCAACCCCGGCCCGTTTAATCTCTCCAAATCCCTCTCCTCATCATAGAGGATTCCCTTTGGGCATAATCCTTTCAAAGGAAGCCTTTAGGCTCAAATCAAAAGGAGTTACACTTTTAAAGGTAATTCATTCTCTCATGTTCATTTGTTTTATTTTTCTTCTCCAACCCCCTAAACTCTTTTTATTCACTTCTTTTGTAACAACACCAGTATCTTCAATATACTAGGATTTATTTGTAAGATTTATTTGGGCTACACTCTCACACAACTACATGAAATGGTTAAAGAACAAATGGTTTCCGTGGATGGCGAAATTCTACCTCCCGGAACGATGATTGTTCGATACTCATATAACACCTTCAAAGGTGGCCATTGTGATGTCACTATTTTTATATATGATATATAATATGTTTATGTTTTCCTTAAGCTTCTGTTTTTTTTCATTTTGGGCATACCTTTATGGTTTCCATTATGGGTAAACCTGGTATCTTCATTTTACAAAGTGCGGACTACAGCCCCCTAAAAGTGATTTGATTCATTAATACCATATGTGGGATGTGTAAAGGATAAAGTTAATGATATTATATATTTTATTATACTGGAATTATAATATAATCTTATATCATTACGATTCCATTCCAGAAAATACGAAATAGAAATGGAAGTAGCGTTCATGCGTACGTACGGCTTACCGTCTCCATGAACGGTGCATTTCATTTCTTACCTCTAAATGTGATGTAATATTATAAATACATGTATATGATGAATATATATGTTATATATTTTATCCAAATCATTAATATCATTCTGGATATAACGAACCTTTGACCAAATTAACAACATGTAAGTGTAAGAAGTCTATTTTTGATTTAAGAACCAAATACCTACAAAATGAACATTATTAACTTCAATGATTACATGATGTTCATAACATGGTATAAAAGGAATAATGAACATGAAAATGTTTCATAAGAAAGTATAGATTAACTCAAGTTTATTATTCAGGAGATTAAAGAACGGGCGGGTCAAGTCAGATACGAGGTATGGGACTTCGTCTCAATCTCCTTTCATTGAGGCATATTTTGTTTTATACACAACCTTATTTTATACGGTGTATAAACCCCTTTGACTTTTACGTTTATTCAAAAGGAATCTTTTTTATACAAAGCGTTTACTAAATGACAAAAGGGAATGTTTTTGTCGTACGTATGCGGCGACAACGACTTATCCGCCGTCGTGACCGTTATTTGAGTTTCGGCTTCCTCTACAAGCCATACCTTCTTTTTAAAAGAAAAATAAATACCATGTTTTACTTTTCTTTTATTTTGGTATTGAAAATGTTTTTCACAATGTTTTTTGTGTTGTATTGATATCTTGAGATTGAAATGTGGAAATTCTATGTTTCCTTTATGCATGTTTTATGTGATACGATTATGTTATGGTTCTTGGGAATTATTATGAAGACGGGTGGTTCCGTGATAAACTAAGGGCGGGTGAGCCCGATATAGCTCTCCAATGAATTGGGTAATGCAAAGGAGTGAAACGTTAAGGTTTCTCCGAAGCGATTTAGGGAATATACTGTGATGGGTATTCCAAACGTAACCAAGAGGGTTACTCCCTATGTAAGAATGTTATGAATGCCTCAAGTTACCTTTATGTCTTATGATTTCTATGATTTATTCATGATTTGATGAGGTATGATAAAGTGCTTATGTTTTATGGGTAAAGTATGATCTCATTCTTATGTATATGTGTACCCATGTTTCCTTTCCATGTTCTTATAACCCATACTGAGCTTTTTATGCTCATCCCAAGTTTTTTTGAAATGTTTTTCACAGGTCAAGGGAAAGGTACATGATATGATGATAGTGTCAAGGAAGTGTCAAGAAAGAATCCAAGTTTATTTTAAATATGTTTCCATTAATGGGAATGAAGAATACTATCTTTATGTAACCACTTTGTTTATATGTGGAATGTAATTCAAGTTTTATGATCTAATTCTCTAAAACTCTAATCCCGAAAAGATCCTCAATGTGTAATCTTGTAATAACTCAAGATTAAGTAAGGTTTAAGGCTGGGGCCTTATAATAAATTTATAAGTATGATTCTATGGACAATATGTCGTGACCCGACCCTACTTGTCTCGAGCCACAACTACCCCAAGACCGACTCCATAGGCCACGGGCTGGCGACAAGTGCTTGAGGAATAACAATCTCCGGGAGGCCTTTCCCTAACTACCTGAACACTCACACACAACCCACTCAAACTAGAAGCGTATAGTAAAAAAGGAAACCAAAGTATGGACTACAATATCTCAACAAAAAAGCATGCATTGACCTCTAAAAAGAGAACAAGTAATGTGCTAAAAAGTGGACTGAAAAGTAAAGTGAACAGTAAAGGGAAAACACGCACCCAACTAGAAAGGTGCCACAAATCGGCAATAGGTAAATGAAAGTAAATAGACGGTGAGTATCACACCTAAAAATCCTACAAAGACCACTGAATGGAACTCAAGATCATGTATCCTCTATGCTCCTCCATAGTCTCTATTGACATGTTCATCATCTGCAAGGGCACACAAGGTGTAGGAAAAGCCCAAGAAGGGGTGAGTATAAAGATAATCAGTAGGATGTTCCAAAAGCTCGTGGGAGAAAATTGGAGGTACTAAAACTGTGAGCAGTAGACAGAACAAATAATAATGTAAGAGTACAACAGAGACAGTTCATCTTAGCCCAACAAAATAAAAGGTAGTAGACTCATCCAATACAAGAGGAACTAGACACGTAATGATTCTGGCATACCCCGTTCATCTTATCCCCTTCTAAAAGGAGAGTAACCGAACCCATGGAGTGGGAGAAAAATTAGGGTGTATATATATACTCAACAAGAAACCAAAACGAGTGTGTAAGGGGATCTTTATCTCCAAGCTCAGCCTATGAAAATTCACCAACAGTAATAAGGATAAAAATCATTGATGCCCAATTTCCATTTATTAAAAAGATATCTCATCGTTAAACCATACATCCAAGGGTCCCGTTCCGGTAATCACAGAGAAAAAATAATGACTAGCCTCATAGAAAGGGCTGAATCTAAATGAAGTCGCCGGGTAACCCACTGCTCAACCCAATAGGAGGGTAAATCCTAAGAGGTCGTTGGGTAACCCACGACCCAGCCCTGCTGGAGGGTAAACCATAGGCTCAACGGGTAACCCACTACTTATCCCCGCTGGAGTGTAAACCCTAAGGTCAATGGGGAACCCACTGCCCCTCCCCGCAAGAGGGTAAAATCTAAGGTCAACAATTAACCCACTACCCAGCCCCTCTGGAGGGTAAACCCTAAGGTAAATGGGTAACCCACTGTTCAGACCCGCTAGAGGGTAAACCCTAAACACTGGTGGGTAACCCACTACCCAGCCCCACTGGAGGGTAAACCCAGAACTGGTCGGATAACTCCGCATTGTCTGTGTCATCACTGGGTGTTACTTACATCGCTGTCGTGGGTTTATTCGGATTGCATCAAAGGGTCCTTCGAACAACATCTTTTCATGATACCACATTTAACAAGATCTAAAATGAGGCTCCACACACCTAAAACTATTACACTGTTGCAATCCTCACGGAAAAAAATGCGAGATAGACTATTTAATCGCTTGAAATGGACTACCGATGAAGAAGTTATTCAACACTACTTTATACCCATACGATGTATCATGGGTCCCACACCTCAGTCCCAAAAAAGTTCGGGCAAACATTTCCATCACGATTCTCTCGAAACACACCAAATCGACAATTAATTCACCCAGAATGGATGTCTGATGAAAAAGTCACAGTAGGCTGCACCCAGAAAAAAAAGACGGCCCATGGGCCCCCGCCTCAACTCCGGCTTCAATTCCAAAAACCAAGCTGGACTACATCTTCTTGACGCCATGGTTACAATGTCACGGACGGAGCATAAAACAGACTCCAGATATAGAAGTTTTAACTCATCGCATTATGAAAATAGGGCCATGTGGGGCCCATAACTCGACCCCGAAACATGTCATGCAGATCGTACCACTGCGTTGCTTATAGATAACCATGAGACATAGGCTATTCATTTTAACTAAATGGAATTATGAAGCAGAAGTTGTAAAAATACAACATACATCCGAAAGCCTCCTCATGGGGCCAACACTTGGGGCCCGAATTTAGGCGGGTGGATTGCGTCATCACAATCCCCTCAGAAGAACACTCAGAAAGAGGTACTCAAAAACCCCAAACAGATGGCGGGTGTAAAAGTGGTGTTTCACCGTAAAATTTGTGAACCAGTACATATGGGGCCCGCACCATTTCTCCAAACTAAAATCTATGGAAAGTGTCTCAAAAACTCCACACGAGGACTGGGGTCATGCTGCCGTAGATGGCGCGTCAATCGGACATCCCAAGCAAGAGTAAGGTATTACGCATGAATAATTAATTAATTAATTAATTATTCGCATTAAGTGTTTCATTCCACTAATAAATGAAACCAAACCACAAGGGTTCCGAACCATATTTGGAAGAACAGTCTCAACTCCAGGGCCACAGTTCATCTGACGGCGCGTTAAACGGACATTCGGCTTGCGAATACGTCCCTTGTAAACATTAATAGAATTTATTATTAATAACTTAAAGCGTTCTGGGTCACCCACCTTCAGGATTGGAATTAAAAAACCCTGAAACGAATATCAAAATTTCCGCATCAAAGAGACAAACCCACAGACGTAGACGGAGTGTCAAACAGACGTGCCGTTTAAAAGTTTCGGCCCCTTGAACCCAAGGGGTCCCAACTGGGCCAAGTTCACCCCGACTGGCCCGATCTAGACCACCGGCCCATGGCCCATCTGCGTGTCCGGTCCAACTCACTACGGCCCGTTCTAAAACTACAGGACCCCTCAGGTTCGGCTCCTTCAAACAGACCGGCCAATTGGATGGTCTTTGTTCCGCGCCGCACCAACAGGTCCCGCGTAACGCATGTCCTTGTCTGCAACACCCCCATGGTACTGACCTCAATGATCCCCCCTGACCGCGATGGTTGACGTCATCACTTCTCTCCTCTAGTTCACACCTCTACGCCTACGCCACCCAATTCCACAGCCACCTGGGCTCCCTGATCTGCTGCCTGGGCTAGCTGCTCCGCCGACCGTGTGCACCATCCGGCACCGGCAGCTAGCGTCGTGACTGCCTCGTTCCCCACTCCACCAGAGCTCCCTCGTCTGCGCCAGCCACACCTGACTCCATACCAGCCACACTCTATGGAGAACCCTCTGGTCTCTATTATTCCTCCAACCATGTCCATCCACCGCACCTCCGGCAAAACCTCAGGTCGTCGCCCCTTTCCAGATCTGGACATTCCGTCAGTCCCCCTGACCATAACCGTGGTCCGAAAACGTATCCGAAACCGGTTATTGAATCCTCAGGACCCGATCTTCATAGCTCCGCCCCTCACTCATCGACCAGTCATGGTTTTGGTGCTTCTGAAATTTTGGATGAAGAATGCTCAAGAATGGGGTTTAGAATAGGGCTCGGATGATGGTCGTTTTTGTTTTTCTATTGTCCTAATTATATAATTTTAGAATTAGATGACATATTTTAAAAAAAGCCATGAAATCTATGAAGGTGCATAAATTAACCAAAAATCCTACCTTGAATCGATCATGTGTCATTGGTGGCATGTCCGCGATGCTCCTGCTTCGATCCGCCATGGTTCCGGTGGAGGTTGCTATTCGATTTGGTGAATAACGACGAAGAATGCAGAAGAACAGTTGAGAGAGAGAGGAAGATAGAGAGAGAAAGAGGGAGATGAGAGATAAGGGAGAACCCTAACTCAAAATCATATTTTTATATTTATAAAAAAATACACTTAGCACGGAATCCAAAACTGTTGTGCCCTCTCATTTTATATCGCACCTAGTAAAATCTCCCCATCTCGAATTAAACCAAAGTCTCGAATTTCCACTCTGATACTTCATCTAAAAGTTATTTTAAAATAACATCAGTGATAATAATCATAAGTCGTTTTTTCAAAATTATTTTTTTCCCCTGGGTGACATCCCTCCCAGCAGGCCTGTGCCTACAACTTTTACACCCCACCTAGGGTAAACGGCACGATCCAGACGCAACAATGCCCACATATTTTCCATCCAAGGTACTGTTTAGGAGAAAACACAACCCCGCCAAGTACATAGTATAAAAACACTTAATGGTTTTACATAATTTAATCCAGGCTCACCAGGTCTCGGAATCGCACGCTGTCTCCGCTCCTAGCTCTGGAAATTTATGTAAAAATATTCAAAAGTCTTATAGGGGAAAAGTCGGGTCTCTACACAATATGTGGATGAAGATGTTGTAGAATCATAATCCAGATGATATAGTGTAATAAGATCTAGTTTATAAGGATGTATGACATTCTATAAGTACTGTAAATAATTTATTTAGAGATGATTCATTATTATGGAAGGGTAATTCTATAAGTTCCAGTGTTATAAAATAATTATTTGTTATTTAATTATAGAAAATATTTCCTTAAGATAATATGGTAATGTAAAGAGTTTTTTAAGAAAAAAGATGAATATATTTAATGCTTATACATGAGGATATAAAAATCAATGATATTCTTAGAATCCCAATGTCATTAAATAAATATATCTAATGTCTATACCATAATGATCTTATCATTTATATAATTTCATCCTATTTAAATATAATATTAATTTAATTACATATGTAAATATATTTGATGATACATATGTATTATCCATGTAAAAACATCACAATTCATAAATCATTATTAACTTCATGATTTTAATAAATAGAGATGGATATTAAATAGGAATTCAATAATAAGAATTAATGGAGAGGAAGAATTTGGATGAAGTGAAAATATGAAAATATAATAATTTAATGATAATTTATAATTTAAAAAAATGAGAAATGCTGTTTTAGATAGTCATGTAATATTCAATAATTTTTTATATCTATAAAAGATTAGACCAAATTTGAGTTATATCATGGGAGGGAAGAGATTGTGAATATATAAAGAGTTTAACATGATATTTTTTGGATGATTATTAGATGTTGTGGATGAATTGGGTAAAAACTACATGATCTAAAAGATAATATATATCGAATAATACGAATTTATAACAAAATATATTTTTTTTCATGTAACATGAAATATAAGTAAAGTTTTGTTTAGAATAAAATATAATAAATATGTATATTTTATTTTGAATAAATTATTAATTATGAACATAAATATACATGAAGAAGAATAAAAATTAGTGGTCTTTTCTTATTCTCGATTTTATCATTTTCAACATTGAAAGTAAATGAATGACATAAATGTTATTGATGTTGACCACTCATTGCTTTCCTGACACCTATTTGGTAGGAATAAGATATATCATATTTTTGTAGTGACATCATTAATTAAGTAACAATATGAAGTTCTATAATGGATGTCTTAAGAACATTGCCAACTATTGGGTTTCAGTATAATCATTATTGGGAGACCACTATCCAGATAGAACATTGGTAAAATGATGATCCATACCTAAGGGTTAATCATATTTTTTCACTACCATTGTACATGTTTAGTCATGGAAGATACCATATATCCATTACTATTCATTGTAATATATTATTGACAAAATATGTTCCCCAAACCCACCCGCAACCCAAAAAAGATATATCAACCCACATTCAGGGGAATCCTTATAAAAATATCATTTGATTTCATATCGTAAATTTTTATCATTCATGTGGTGTGAGATTTTTCTTCGTGTCGTTGAATATCCATTTTTCCTAACATGTATAAATTATTTAATAGTTTAAATAATAAAAATTTATGTGAAAAATTTTTCACAGGGATTCACAACCACATTTTGTATTAATACACTAAATCACGAGACACTTAAATAATAGTTAACTACACGTTTATAATATTATTAATTTATTAATTTATTTTACTATTTGAAATTATATTTATATTATTTTAATTATATTTATTTTTTATTTAAATTATTATCATTATTAATTAATAAATTTTGAACAGTAAAAATGTAAATGAATTCATTTATTCTAACATTAGTATTATTATGGGAAATTTATACCATTATAAATAATTGAGAATGATATTTAAAAAAAATTATTATTTTTTAAATATTTTTACAAACCACAATTTATTCCCTATTCTTCAATTTAGAGATTATACATTACCTGAGATTATCATGGGGATAAATCATATAATGAAATCTATGATAGAAAAATTAAAAAAAATAGTGTGTTTTTATAATAATAGAGTGTGTTCATGTTGACAAAGATTATTATATTTGGTTATAATGAGAACATAATCCATGGAAATTCATTCAATGTTTTACAATATCCAAATGGTTAAACACATTTATAATAACATTTACTCATTATTATCTCTATCATTTCTCATGTGAACCCCTGTGATAACCAATCCTTCGATGATAAAGCATTACACCATCCACAACACTCTCATTTATCACTCTTATATTCTTAAATTTTTTTATTATGATGATGTGTTACAACAGTAGAAAAAATAAATTGAATCATACCCTCATTTATACTATTATGAACTAATGATGGATTTTAAATGTATTCACATGATTATATATAAAAATATATTATAATCAAAAGAAGTTGTTCGTTACTGAAAAACCAACCTGATGAGTTGTGCTGAAAAGTTGAAGGGCGACAAAATTATCCAACAACTGAGGAAATTCAATAGGTTTAGGTAATGGCAGTGTTCGCTATGATAACATAAAACGATTTTATGAGTTGCATATCTTTTTTAATACATAGTTTATAGATATCGATAAAAAACATTGTATTTCATAACCTCAAAATTTCATGTTTTAATAAATGCCATGTAGATTGTAACCACTCATAAATATCATTGTGAGACTAAATCTCAATGGATCAGGGGGTAATTGACCATTTAAAGTTCCCAAATCATTTTACTAAGAGTGACATGGTATGAAATTTTTTTTATTTTGGATTTAGGTGTTATAATTGTTTAATCTCCATAGCCATGTAAGAAACATATGATTTGTATCACGTCAAGGGCCCATTTATAGTGAGATCATGTCGTGGATCATAATTCATGACATAATGATAGATAAAGAACATGTTTATATAACCATAATGACTAAATAATTATGTTTCTAATGGGATAAATCGTATATGAATCATTTACAGGGTTTGGGTGAAGGAAATACCTATCCATACTTACTGAGTTAATATACCATAATTTTACCTACTAGGAAATAACAAGTACATTGCAGGAAACAACACACTGAGTATTAATCCTCCTAGTGGATTGTTTTATAATATATGTAATAAATATTGTGTAGATTTTCATGTATAATTTGAATATACTTACATCATTGATATATATATATATATATCACTATAGAAATGTTTCAATTCATTGTCTATATGTAGACTGGATTTGGAGGATGATCAAATCCAGAACAAGGTCATTAACCCCATGGGAGGCCGATTGTGAGAGAGTAATGGGTCCTTTATAAAAATAGTTGAGTGGTTAACACCCTTTTTAAGACATTGTGTGGTTTGTTGATGTATTGATTTAGTAACCCCTTTATTTAATTTCTATTACACGTGATCTGGTCAATATTCTCCATAAGGTTTGGTAGCACCTATATTTATATCATACCATTAATAAGAATTGTTTCCCTGTTACAAAAGAAACTGAGGGATGATTTGACTATATATTATGAAATACATTTCTAATGTTTTTCATTAATTGATTATTCTAAAATTTCATTTTTATTTACATTGTTATACTGCAATGGATGTGAGAAGTGGTGGCTGATAACCCTCTTGTCTTGAATTAATTATTACATTAAGAACACTTAAAGAATTGTTATATTCATCTAAAATTTCATCTTATTTACTTATTATTTTTATGAAATTCTACTGGGTATATTTTTACTCCCCCATACATGATCCCCATTCAAACACATGTTTTTCATATACCAACAATGTATAATTTGGTGGACATTTGGAAAAAATGAAATAGGTGGAATAGGTGATTGTTACGATTTATAGGTTCTCATTGAAAATTTATTATAGGTTAGTAATGAAATTACATGGTTTTATTTTAATTGTTTGGTAATTATTATCTTTTTTACGGATTTTTTCCATCTAATATTCCATATTTATTGCTTTTGTATTTCATTTTGGGGATACTTTTTCCTGGTCACATGTATGATGAACAGTAAGTGATTTATTTAAAGAATTTTTCCATTTTTATATAATTTTTTATAGATTTAATGTAAATTTTCTTGATCACTTCATAAAACCACAAATATGAGAGATATGTCTTATTAGTTCATTCTTATTTCACTAAGAAGAGTAGTGGGGGATTAGAGTAGAACATTAGTACAATTATTGTTCTAATAAATTTCCCCATGGTTTACATCATGTCTCATTCATTCTTCTATTAATCAAATCATAAAATTTTATCATATTAATAACTTCTACTCAAAATATAAAACACATTATTGGTTTATCATCATCATTATTGGAACCCTTTCTATTACATTTTTCCCTTGAATTATTAGGATAAAAATATAACAATTTAAATTATCCATTAATCATCATATCATAAATATTTTAGGATATTAAGTAGAATTCAAATTGGTTTTTTTCATCTATAATTCATTATTTTTATAATTTTGAATATAGACATGTAGATTAATTCCCCCAAAATAATCTTAAAAAAATATTATTCTCAAAATATGATGATAATATAAAAATACCCCTATTTGATTAAAAAAAAATTATTCTCTTCATATAGAATATATATATATATATAATCTATTGTTCAAATATCTTATACTGTTTTTCAATTGATAAATAAATATAGTAACATGATGTTCTTTTGCATTAAAATAAGTGAATGAAAGGCGGTTGAATCATGTCTCAAAGTTTATTATAACCATTAAGACTGCATAGTTTATCCCTGATAAGACAACTTTTATTTTTTCTGCCATTTCAATAATGTTGCTGAATCTAATTAAAAATAAACCTTTTTAATCTAATACATTATCTCAAATATATTTTTATAATTACACTATGTTCATAAAAAAATATCTTATCATATCAAAAAATAGACATTCACAATATTGATATATCAGAAATTGGTTCATATAAATTAAAATATTTAACTCATCAACCATTTAGTTAATAATAAAATTGTAAATTATAATATATATCAATTATTTCAGATATTTTCAATTATTTTAATATTACAACACCTTTGAAAATTTTATTTGGTGTCATATGTCCTATGTAATTTATCAATTGATTTCTATAACACTTATTTATGACATGGACTGTAACACCATCTGATATTTAAAATATGAACTTAATGATTTATAGTATATATGAAAAACAATAATAAAATTAAAAGATATTTTAAAAATTTTATTCTTTACTAAATTATTCTTTTCTAATAAATTATATCCCTTTTATAGAATGTTATCCACGTAACATCGGATTTAATGGGAACATGATACTAAATTAATATAATATTATTTAAACATAACCATAATAACATTTATATTTGTTTGTTGGGTGTGAATATTACTAAATATATTAATACTATTTTATAGTTTACACATGAATACAATAAATTTCAGGAATATCAATTTATTTTTTAAAAAAATCCATTGTATGTAAAAAATGTTTTCTAAAAAACTATATTTTTCTAAAGGGCAGTTAAATCACGCATCACGCGCATATTTTATAATATTATTTTACCATTTTTGGTAATTTATTTTTCAATATAACATATATTTTTCAATAATAAAATCAAAATTATCTTAGGTTTAATAATTCATATATAGTTTTTAAAATGATTCATTTTTATATTCGTAAGGAAAAAAACGGTTTTAATTAAAAACTTCAATATAAATTATTTTATTTAAAAAATAATACAAAATTTTAAATTGGTTTAATGGTTAAATTATATAAATTTTGTTACAATTTGACTAATTTATTAAATTCGAATCAATTTTATTTTAAATATTGATATTAAAACATGTAATACTGATGATAATATTATCGTTAAAAGCATGTTTTTTCATCTTCTATAGGGGTAAATTATTAAATTGAATTAATCCACTCCTAGAAATTGAATTTAGGATAATGTATTAATTATTGTCATCATCATAATTTATATTAATTTATAATTGAAACATTTTTTTCATACAGAATATTGAAACTTGTAAAAATTAATTATCGTAGTAATGATAAAAAGAGTTTATGATGGGTTAAAACAATCAACATAATAGATAAAACGGCCTACCAACATGTTTAAATATAATTGGATGTATATATAAACACATTATACAAAAAATAAAGAATTTTCTTTGAATAAATGTTTAGGTGAATGAAAATATCTTTTCGGTATCTTTTGTGAAAATTCCATGAAATTTCCATGGGGATCTATTTCCCCACATTAAAAGGTCCACTACATCCCCTAACATATTAACACCCATAAAGCCTATTGGATAATCTATGAACTAAATGAATATATTATAAACATCATTATACATATCCTATAGAATTTATTCCTCAAAAATTACAAACCCTAGTGTAATTAATGTATGATTCAACCGAGGATTCTCTTATATAGGGTAATTATCTTTATGGTGCTCTTTCTTTTTATTTATTCATTTTTATCCTTTAATTATTTCATAAAACCATAAATATTTTAAAAATAGTATCTATAATATATTTATGATTCATTATGTTTATAGGATAATATTTATCCATCTCCACGTAAATCAAATAGAAAATAAAATCTTTAATAATTTTCATGAAAAACTACCACCTCATAGACTAATGTTGTTTTTTTCTACAACCACCATTCAAGGATAGATATAGTTATGGATTTAACAAATTTATATCATATTTATAATATTATTATAATTCGATAATTTTGATATCCCATTTAACATTTTATACTCTATTTCATGTAAAATATGAGAATGCCACTCGTCTGAATGGTTTACTATGGCCTCACAAAGCGATGTGGTTAATTTTACACATATTCTATAAAAGTAATGTAATAAAGATAAAATTAATGAATATATGTGATATATATGATATTAAATTTATTTCTTAAAATTAATATATCACCCATTTTCATTCCCATTCATTCATTATGGGAAATATATTGTCACTCATACGTGCGTATGAACTACTGTCTCCATAAATCAATGTGATTATATTCTAATGTAGATCATTAATAAATTATTATAAAAATAAATATACTAATTCAAAAATAAATTTATAAAATTTTTATAATTCTAGATATGATTTATATATACCATATTCATTAGAATATGTACGTACATTACAAAACACATATGAGAAAAGAAGCCAATTCACACCCAAAACAATGAAAATAATGAAATGATATTAAGAAGAAGGTGGTAAAATTTTATAATAGTATCATATATGATATTATATTTATATGGAACATATTAAAATTATTAACATTTTTGAAATTATTATATTGGATTTATGTACAAGTTAAGAAGAAACCAAAGAAGAGATTTGGGTTTCTCGTCTAACCAATACATCCGTGACACCTATGAAATAATCACAACTAATTTCATAATGTGGTGTATATACATAACAATTAATATGTAATATAATGAATCAATTTAACTTAATGATCATTAAAATTTCATTTTATGTCATTTATTTTATGTTCCTTTTTTTGATAAGTTACAAAAATTTTAACAGTTTATTTCTAATTCATATTATTAATCAGTAATGTTTATGTTTAAATATTCTCTGTTGTATTTTTTAGATATTTATATATTACATTCAATATATTTTTTTCAACTATGTTTATTTATTAAATTCATCAAGTAATTGTATATTTAATCCACTTTGTTCTACATAAGATGTAGGATAATATGTTTTTAATAAAATATAACTTCATTTCAATATTTAGTCAAATATCATTCCACATCAAACCCCATTTTTTATAAACAATTTATTCAAGAATTTCATTAACCTTTTTAATAATTTTTATTAAATACGATTTACCCATTTATTTTTTCATTATTTTTTTTATAGGAATCAACTTGTTGTTTTCTAAACAATTCATATTTTACTTTTACTAAAAATTTCAAAGGAATCATAGTTTCCACATGTTAAGAATGAAACAAAATTTCCATCTCATTGACCACACAATGTTCAAAATATAAATTTAAAAATTTTAAATTGTTAATTTCATTTAAATTTTTTATGTAAATCTTTTTTGATGTTTTTTATAAATGTTTACTATCAATTTATAAATATTATTTTACTCCAAAATGTTTTTAATGATATTTTCATGGTGTTTCATTTCATATATTTCAAAGATAATTTTATTTTACAAATGATCAATTGGGGCAATTTTTATATTAAAATAATCAATATTATTTATATGTATGTATTATGATTATATTGAGTGGGATATTCAAATTCATAACCATTAACCATTTTACACTAAATAGTTTATGATTATGTGTGTGGATTTGGGTTAGTATTGACATTATATATGTTATTTTTTTGAATTAGATTGTTTATGATGATATGTTTAACCCCTATCATATTAGGAATTAAGTGGACTTATAATGTGAAAGGAGTGTCATATTATATCCCCCTGATGAATCACTATGTCACATGAGACAAAAATTATTTCGTTTTAATTGAGGCCTTTCCAATTTATTTAGATGTCTTGGATCTCGAACAAAGCGGGATATTATAAATATATGGAATTATAACTAAAATAATTTTGAATTATGTTGTTTATATTCTAATTTATTATTCAGTTACATATAATATCCATTATTTCTTCTAATAAAATAGACATTCCCTCCAGATTACTCTGTTTGAGGTCACTATATTTCATATTTAAGGTTGTTTAATAGAATCTATGGGAACTAAATTTTGGAAAACATATATTAAAGGACCTAAAAATGTGTTAAAAATTTAAATTATGTATTTTTGAGTGTACAAATGTTTTGTAATATAAGATATTGTGTTATTTTTATTATAAAGTACATACATGTCAAGAAGACACATGTTGACGTGGTTTTAGAATAGATATACCCTGGGTTAAAAACTCCAAAGATGGCACATTGGGATTGACCCAATCATCAAATTTAATGAAAATGGAATTTTCAAAACAACTATATTAAAAATCCCATGGGATATTCATAGTATAAATCACATTTTCTTTACAAACCATATTAATGGAGTAAAAATGATGATATCCCCAAATAAACATTATTTATGATTATGAGAATTTATATGCATAAAATTATTTATTTATGTAAAGAGTTTTAGTATTTTTTAGTATTATATATTAAATTTCATAATGTTATGTTCTAATATTATGTATTACATAATTTTTAAACGGTTTCGAGAAGAAATTATTATAATGTTATTAATGCACATAACCCAATGACTAAGAATTATCATATCATTATTGAAAATTTGATATTATTTTGTTGGAAAATTTTCTACCATAGATTTTTATCATACTAGGATAAATTGTAGTGTTCTATCAATATGTATAATTAATTATCTAATTATCATGACCTTAAAAGGATTTTTATGTAACAATATGATATAATATAAAACAATAGATAAATGGGTAAAGAGAAATAAGGATTTTCTAAAATTTGGAAGTTGTGAAAGGAATCCACTTTATATATACATAAAATGAAAAGGAGTCTGATTTGTGTATGGAATAAAATTCCATCATGTTCATTATATTATGGTAAATAAATAATATTCTAATAGAAAATTATTACACTATATGAATAAATGTAACCATGAAAATCAATTCCCCAAGAGAAAAGGGAATATATATATATATAAGAAGAAGATAAGAGATTATGATCATGAATATGATATTGTTATAACTTATGTGAAATGATTAATGTTCCAGGGTATTTGGGTCCCTGAAATATGTTTTGAAAGTATTTTACTGGTTACGTTCTCACTATATGAATCATAAAACCTATAAGTATTATAAGATAATAATATTTCACAAAGGATTTGTCAGTATATGTTAAATGATACTAATTATTGAGTTATGTGATTTAGGGAAAATTTTGTCCCCATCGATAACACCTAATAGAGGGTGGATTACCCTTTATTGTTTCATAAGGATATGATAATAATGATATTTTTATCTAATACTATTAGTTTCTATGAATTTATTTAGTGATTTTATTGTTTATGTTATCTCTACTAGAGTCTACTACATGCATGAATATATATAAAATATTCAACCATTGAAAAATTAATTTTTAGAAGATTTAATGATTTAAATATGGATTAATGGTAATCATAGTATTCTTATATTTGGAATATGGAGATAAGTTCCATTTCATATTTTCAAGGGAATATTATATTGATTCAGTGACATGCCATCAAAAAAATTCAATTTGAATTTGGAGAGACATATTTTAATGAGTCCTAAGGATAATTATTTATATAATTGATTATTTCGATGTCTTTAAATTATTGGTAATCATTTTATATCCTTTTTTATTCTGGAAAATATGTTGAGAAACAATTATTAACATGGAATTATAATGATCTATTAAATATTCTTCAAGAATAAAAATTCTTTTTCTATATTCTTTTAATATAGAATGTATAGAAGTTGGAAATGATAAAAGAACAACAAAAAGATCAAATTATTCTCATTAACTAGAATTATATCAAGTAAAAATATTCTTATATATTCTTAGTCTAGATTATAATAGAATTACACAACTCAAGGTACAGGGTATTGAAAAGAAATTTTATCTTAATACCATCAATTATGTTGAATATATGGTCTTCTAAATCATCAAAAAAAATTAGATTTTGTGTCCATAATGTTTTCATTGATATTTTTTAAATTTTTTCAATAACATCTATCACTCTCTATAATTATTTACACTATTACACCATGTCCATATAATTACATGAAACCTATATTAAACATTTTAGAAACCTAGTTACATTTTCATCCATAAAAACATTTTTACATATTTTTAAATATTATTTAGATGATAATTTATTAATATTTTTTAAGATATGGTTTTTCAAAGAAGATATTTCCAAATGTCAATCCCTTGATTATTGGGATCAATATTAAATTATAAGGATGTATTTTATTTTTGGAGGGTAAATGTAGATCACCATTATTTTTATAAAAGATACACCATGAAATATATAATCTATACAAAAATACACCCTTTTTAGAAGATTTTATAATGTTATAATACTTTATGATACATTTATTTTTAAATAAAATCAGTCAATTTGATATATTTTGATGCACACAACAATTTTTATAAATGAAACACCACACATTATTAAAATATTATTATTCAAAAATGATAATTATAAAATTTCAACTATGTTGGCAAGTATGACAAATAAAACCAAAATAATGAATGTTTTATGGGATAAAAAAGTATAAAATAAATTAACAGGTTATCAATTAATTATAAATAAAAAACATATGAATGTTAATTGCACAGTTCCTATAAAAAACTAATAGAATTTTTGATGAAACATTATGAATAAGATTTATAAATAATTTTTTACAATTTTGGAAAAAATTAACATATAACTTCTTATGAAAAATATTAATATCAAAATTATCATCAGTTTAATTTTAGGGGTTTTTCTAAAATGATTCATTTTTCACTAAATAGTGAAATGCCGGGAATTTTTCTAAAAACATCAATTTAATTTAAAATATTATCATACATAAATTATATTTTTATTTGATTTTTATGTAATATTAGTTAAATTTTATAAAAATAAAATACTTTAGGTTAAATTATTTATTTTTTTATTTAATTTTCATATTAAAAAATTCAATACTTATCTGAATTTTTTCATTGATACCCCTCTTTCTCATCGCATATATGGGTAAAAGGGGATGTTTAATTATTCCAAAACATTGAATCGAGATCATAAATATGGATTCAATTTATTGAATAATAATAAATTATATTATCTAATCAGTTTAGTAATTATTTTTGAAAAAAAATTAATATTGAAAATAGTAAAATTTAATTAACGCGAGTATAGTAAAAGTGGGATATAATGGTATTAAAATAAAAAGATAATGGTTCAAATGACCAACTAATTTTTTGAAATATTTTTATCTATCCATATTTACACCATACCCTATCCCAAAAATAAAAAATAAGGTAATTTAGTATCATTTTTGAAGTTGAATAATATAATCATTTTGGAATATTTTTATATATAAATGTAATTTCCAAGAGGGTTCCCCTTCCACATATTTAAAGCTGTTCTCCCTCAACTCACTTATGCTCACCCGTAATGCCATTTTAATATAATAAATCATTCTAAAATATCTCCTTAACATCATTATACAGATTATAATACTTACATTATGGCAACAATATTATCTCAAATGTATATAAGTGGATATCAAATAGAGGTTTCTCATAGAGAAGGCAATAATCTAAACATATCTATTTCAATTTATATTTTATTTTTAAAAAATATATTATTCATAATAATAACTAAAAAATAACACCATAATCTCCCATATATTTTTATTTTATTATTTTGATTCCCTCGTATGTAATCTTCTTCTCATTCATCAAATGAAAAAATAGACCATTGATCATTTTTATAGAGGAATACTACCTAGTAGTTTGATGTAGTTCATTTTCCATCACCGAATTCCAAGAATTTGAATAATTTTTTTCATAATGTATATTATTATTATTTCAATTTTATATTTAATTAAATTTAATATCAACTATACCATTTTTCATTCCATTCTGTATCAAATACGACAATCTTTCCCATGACTATGACAATCTCACACCTTATGAAGTAATGAAAATCATTTTTTACATATTATATAAATATAATCTATTAATGATAAAATTAAAGAATATACATAATATATAATATATTTTACGTATAGTTTAATGTTATAATTTGTTTCATATCATTACACATAGACTTTTTGGGGAATGATATCATAATTCGTGCATACATACTGCCTACCCTCCCCCTGAAGCGATACAATTAATTTTTCATATATAATGATCATAAATGGTTATAACAATATATCAAATAAGTAAATATAATATTTATAAAATTATCATAATTATATATATATATATATATCTTATTCATATAAACCATAACATTCAAGGAAAATGATCCTGAGAAAAAAGTAAATTAACGCACAAATTAGTGAAAATAATCCTAGTTAATTAATAAACGAGTGGAAAAATTGTAATAATAAAAAAATGTATAGTTTTAAAAATATTATTATGTTTCGGTTATAAATTATTAACATTATTAATAAATTTATAAAAGATTTACAAAAAAGTTTGATAGAAATTAGTCCTTTGGTAAGGATTCCATGTCCCACTTTTACCTCTCTAATACATATTCTATATTCGCCAATTATTATTTAGGGTGGATTATATAATTAATCATTCATATGTATTAAAATTATATAATAATATTAATATTATATATAAATTCGTTTTTTTATAATTTATTTTAGGTGTCTTTTGATTCATAAGTTTCCTATGTGGTAATAAATTATTTTATAATATCATCATTATTCAACATTGTTTATGATTATGTCTCCCTTAGGTTAATTATATGAATACTAAATATAAAATAAATAAATATTATTCACATAAGACTGTTAATGATCATTTTCATGTAATAGTATTAATTTCTTACTCATTGGTACTTAAAATTATTGTCAACATGTTTTTAATAAAATTAAACATCATTTCTCCCTACATTCCTAAATCAATTTTAATGAAAACCCAGTTTTTTACAAATAATTCATAAAAATATTATTATTTTACAAATTATATATTAATGAAATCATTATCCTTTTTTCTTCATATAATATTTATTAAATGGATTATTCATGTCTTTTTCCAATCAATTTCAATTTATCATTTAATGAAAAAATTAATGGAATATTGTTTAACTTGTAAAACATGAAAATAATTATCAATAGTGATGAAAAAAAGATGTATTATATATTATTTTACATATTTTTAAAGGTTATGTGAAAAATAATAATATTTTCCATTAAAATTGATCTTTGTAAGAACACAATTTTTGAAACAGCTTTAGATCCTATAAATTAACTTATAATTAATTATTTTGGACATCACATGGATGCCAAATGAGTTAGAGAAGGTCCCAAGGGTTTTTGGGTCTTCTTTGGAGCATAGATCCTGTACTTTTTTGTGAAATGGGAATGTTTCATTTTTCAAGGAAACTATGCGGTTATGCCCCATGATTAGATCTTACATTGTGGATGGTCTATATTTTCGAGCATATACATCTCTCACAGTTGGTTCATGTTTTCTCAAACAGTGTGACCAGACTAATTCGTACATCCTTTTATTCATTAATGAATTCATGGTTTTTACATGGTTAGGAAAAAGTTTGTCTAAACCATGCACATTATATATTTTTGGTTCTTTTACAATTTTTCATATTGATCTAATTTTAAAATCACTTATTCTATAATACACTTTCCATCAAGATGAACCTTAATTTCACCCATTTTTAAGATTTGTTTAGGCCAAACCTAGGTATTAAGATATATAAATCATACACAATTTATTCGATAATTTGTTCATCACTTTGGAGGGGAACTTTTATGTATTCATGTTTCTTTAGCCATAATCTGTCTCTATTTCACTTAATCTATTTGCCAATGTGAAATATTATTTATTATTTCTAGAAATGTACTTCATTAAAAGAAAAACTAGTGGATGATAATTTATGAGTGGAGTTGTAAAATCATATCTTGGGTGGTTTATAACTTATACCTCAGGTTTTTTGATTTAGGAATTGTCATGTGGGGCCCACTGATTTCATCAACTGTCGTTTAATGAATGTATATTTCGTGGTTATATTCATTTCATCTATATTTTTATTATATTTCATTAAATGTTATTAGTTTATGGGGGTTATATTAATAATTTGCATCACTCCATGTAAGGTAATATTCTATAATTGGGTTATTGGATTTTGACACTTTTGAGCCACAATACGTGTGTCTTTAGTATTTCCAACACTAATGGTTATCCTAAATATATTAATTTCCTATAAAGTTATAAAATTTTGATCATATTGTTCCTTTTCACTTACACATGACCCCCCTATGTTAATTTCATAAATATAATAAATTTATTCAAATAGCATTATCAAAATAATACTTAAGTATATTACTTGTCCTTATTTAGTTTAAATGAATGTTCTGTTGGATGCTAGTTGCACACTGTTCCATGTTCATTAGATGAAGGGGAGTGGACCATATAAATTGATCTCAACATACATGATTTTCATCAAAATGTTTCATGCTATTTGTCTTTGTAAAACTAATATATGTATTGAATTGATCTAGGTGAATATTTTAATAGAATAGTTTTCATATGAACAAATTAATAATTATTAATTAAATGTATGTTTCCATGTAAAATACATAGTACATTAAATCATTATTAGATGTCTTGAATCATGAAAACTCTTGGATTCCTAAGGGAAGAACATGGGTACTCAAGAACGTAATTCCAACTCATGGATCTCCATTTCCTTGGGTGAGACTTATCCAAGAACCTGATCCTTATATAAAGCTAGTTTCCATGTTTGACACCATAGGATCTATTATTTATTATTACTAGATTCATTAGATAAACTCATTAAATTCATCCTTCACATATAGGATCCATGGTTTCAATATATCGGCCCTAGTCAATGTATAACCCTATTATAACATGGAATAAGTCCATGGACTAAATAGGGATTTGATGGTGGGAATACCATGGATGATTCTCATTAGATTACAGTCTTACCCCTTAGTGAGCCATTGTTACTAATATGTTATATTCCCTTGAGTTATAATTTGAATTGGTGAATTATAGGTAACCAATTCATAATGATTATCAATTGTTTTGGCCTTGATACATCTTTGAATCTTTACTTTTTATACTATTGCGAGGTTATGAAATTGTACGATATGCCTCATGTGACATATTTATATAAAATGGTAATCAATTAATATATGAACTGATTACATGTTTAGACCCCAGTCGTGGGATGAAGTAGGTACTTGTGTATTTAGTTACATTGTACTTATTTTTCTTTATATATTCATGCTTCCACACTGTAACATGTCCACTACAGCAACCATATGTTGTAGAATCCATTGGCGGTGTTCCAATACAATTTATCTCACACCCTCTCTATTTCTATTTTTATTCAAGGAAGAATACATATATATAGGTGTGGCTAAATGGGTGAATAATTCATTGGAAACTTAATTGCATTCGGTGCTAGGATGGACCCGATAGAATATGATTAAGATACAGCATGGGATTCTTGGTATAGTTTATGTATTAAATTTTGGACTATTTGTTTTTATGTAAGTATCATAACATTTATTGATTTTTTACATATTTCTAGTGACATGATATTTATCATCATCAGCTATTGTATATTATTATTGTTATTCCATTTATTTTTCCATTGTCTCTTTCCAAAATTCAATTTTTTACTTATTACTTCCTCTATTTACCTCTATTTATAATTATCCACTATGATACAGTCATTTTAAAAGGATACAGTATCCCTATGGACACACTCTTGGACCTCACTTCTAGTTAGAAGGTTGTGGAATTCGGGCAGATGTGCTTGAGCCTTTGTGGGCCACCAGGATTAGGGGACCTCCAATGAGTCAACTTAGTCTAAGACATCACAATTTGGTATTAGAGCCCATACACCATTGTAGGTATTTTCCTGGTGAGGTAAGAAGTTTCCCATTTATTTGGACATCCATGCTGTATAAATGACACGATTCTATGTCATTCTCGGAATTTATTATCTTATTCCATATAACACCTTTGTAGTATTCTATCGTTGAAGGGTCTAATTTATATCAACATAGGGATGTTTTTATCTAAATAAGATTGAGTTGTATGTCAAGGATAGTAGAGTCGAATAAGAGAATCATGGGCATGCTAGGGTAACCACCCATATTGACAAACTGCTCATTGAGGAACAATGTTTACGACATGTTGAATACCCTATAGATATAGATCATTTAAGAGATGTTTTTCTGATGACATTTCTAGATTACATATGGAGAGGTTAGTAGAGTTTATGATAGACCATCTTTTTGGATCATGTCCAATTTCCATTATTTTGTGTAGGATTGAACCTAATATGATCTAAGTGCTCAAGTGATAGTAATGGGACATGGGTGGAAAATGTTTTAAATGAAAATAAAATATTATATGGGCTCACCTTTTCTTTCCATCAGGAATTTTGGATGGACCATTGGTCTATGCATGGATTACAAATGGTTGATTCATCTTATGAAAATGAACCAGGATCCACTAAAATGAATAGATGATCCTATTCACTATCTCTGAGGAGTTAGGGACCCCTCTAAGATCAAAATGTTATTGGGAAATCATTAGGTTTTAGTTGGGACATACAAAATACAACATACTAATTTTCTAAGTATGTATGGTATATATGAGTACCTTATTATGTTGTTCAGTCTTATGAATGTCGCAGTCATTTTCATGAATTTTATTAATTAGCTGTTACATCCCTATTTCGATTCAACTTTCATAGTCATTGTGTATATCATGTTGGAGTATTATTAAACTAGTAGTTATCATTCAATGAACTATGAGATCATTCGATGTACATTGATATAGAATCAAATATATTCTACTAATTCAATTATACATATCCATATGGAAGATGTTCACTTATTAGGTCATATTTTCTCAGAATCACGTGTCTATGATGACCTAGAGTAGGTGAGTTAGGTTGATTCTTTGGGGGAACACATGGACATTTTTGATATAAGGTGTTTCTTGGGACTTTTTTCATATTACATGAATTTAATTCAGGACATGTCACTCCTTGATTCACCTCATGCCATCCTTAAAAATAATGGTCTTTTTTTCATTTGGATAGAAGAATGTGAGAAAGACTTTCATTACCAAAAAGGATGGCTTGTCTCATATCATATTTTGAATATATCGTAGACAGGAAGAGGTTATATTTTCTATTTTGAATCATCAGGCATCAGTCCTGGAGTACTGATGGTGCAAGAAGATATACTTGATTCATATAGATCTTAGTAGTTGAGGCCTCATGAGAGAAATTAATCGATGCATACCCTTGAGATACTAAGAGTTTTTTATGCCTTACATTGATGTTTACAATCTATTTTGGGTGAGCACTTTGTTGTGTACACAATCCAAAAGATACTCAAATAAATATTCTCATAGCCTTACATGATCATTATTGTAACACCCCAAGATTTCATAGTGTGTTATTTCTTCAAAATAATTCAATAACTTGCACTACACGAAACACCAAGTTCAATCACACCGTGACTTACCAAAAAAAATCCATTCAAAAGAGGTTATGAATAGTATTAACTAAATTTTAAACTTTATATAATCCTTATAATTTTAGAATCCATATTATGAGTTTCTTAGACATAATGCAAGACCAGATTCATTTTCAGTATTGCACTTTTATCAAATTTTAATAATGAAACCTTTTTAAATACAATATTTTAAACTTTTTGACTAAATGGGGACATCAAAAAATTTAAAATGAAACATCCCAAGATTCCACGGTACGCTTTCCCTTTGAATAATACAGTAGCGTGTGTTGTACGCAACTTCGAGTTCTAACACACCACAACCAATCAAACTAGCCGTTTTGAATAGTAATAACTACCTTTTAAAATTTTAGAAATTTTATCTCTCAAAATAGACTTCATTTTTGGATTCGGAACATCGAATTTAGCCTAGGGAGAAATTTTGGTACTTTTCGGATAACTTTAATATTTTGATGAATACTGAAAATTACTAAATTTTAATTAAAAACAACTTTTTTTAATAAAAATAATTAATAGTGATAAATTATGAATTTGAGTGGTTTTAAAGTATATTTAGAATATATTTTTACCATTTAATATAATGTTGGTCATTGGACATAATTTTACAATTAAACCGAACATAAACAAGTGTCAATCTTTTGATAGTTATTATCTCTTAAAAACACGCTTTTTGTTTTGACAGCGGGAATTAATTTTAAATTAATATCTACCACTTATGTGTTTTGAATTTAGAAAAATGGATTCCATATTTGGAATCAGGATGTTCAAATTGTGTAAATAGGTAACTTTTATTTTTAGACATTTTGAATAATTACTGCGGTAAATATTTTATTTACCATGGTTAAGGGTAAATCCGGTAAATAAGGGTTAAAAAAATAATATTATAATAATACTAAATTACCCTAAAACGTGTCCTAGCCTTATTGGTCGATACATGTTCGACCATAGGCATCTTTGGGTCGATTTTGGGACCCCATGGTGCCACTTGTAGGTGATAGGGTCATTTTATTTTAATTAGGTTAAAATGAATACAAAAATGACACAAGCATATATCTTTTAGAAAAACAATTTTTACATAGGGTTATATATGTTGGATTTTAGATTATAATTATTAATTATAAATATAAAAATATTTCCTACATAATGATATTTTATTTATAATTTTTAGACATTAAATAATTTAATTTATTTATGACACAATGATGATGCAGTAATTACTATAATAGTGAAAAATCAAAATAATTGATATTATAAATATCCAAATAAATATAATTTGAAACTTTTAATGTATTAAACTAATTTTATAGGATAATATGATATATTAGGATTGATTTAATTGACTTTTTTCGAAGTAAGAAATCTGTTATGAGTTTCACAAAAATCAACTATTGAATAGTGTCAAAATTGACATAAAAGAGTTCTTAAAACAAATATTATATTATTAATTGATATTAAATTCATAAAAATCTAAGGTTCGGCCAAGATACTTATATCATGATAGGTTCATCATTAATTGATCACTTGGGGGTCTCTTGGATGTATATAGTAAGTTTATTAACCATATAATATAAAAATACAAAGAGACATTGTAAAAGTGAAACTAATTAACTTAGAGTTAATACTTAAAGATAAGGTTAATATAAGTACCCAAATCTGTATAAATTTTATTGTTTGAGTTGTTTTCGACCTATCCCCACCTTAACCTTTTAATAATCAACTTTGGAGCCATTAGAAACGGAATATGAATTTAATATAAACTAATATTTCTAGCTTTTCCAAAGGTGTCCCTCACCCCTCTTATAAAAGGGCACTCTTCCTTCCCATTTCTTCACACCTTAAAAGCCTTTTGGTTCGGCCAAACTCTGCCCAAATACTCTCCCAACATCCCTTACTAAAACCTAGAGGCATTATTTGGATCAGAAAGCCAACCTATGGAGCCTTTTTGATCAAATCAAAAGGAAGAAACCGAAGAAGAGGTAATGATTTCACCACCTGTTTCCAAGTTCCTTTCTTCTTCCACTTCTTCTTCCTTTGTTATTACAATTCTAATATAATAACAACAGTATCATATATATACTGTGATGTTATTATAAATATGGTACAACCATATTCAGTATTCTATCCAACCTTTGAATAACATGTCACCATACGTGCGTACGTACGGCTTACCGTCTCCACGTCGTGGTGTAATTGTTATTCAATATATTATTATTTGGATGGATATAATAATGATGTGTAAGTCATGTAAATAATAAATATAACATGTTAATGATTCTGTATATATGATATAACATCCATTTATATATTATTTTAATATCAAAAGAATGATATTGTCGCTCGTGCGTACGTACGGACTACCGTCTCCACGAACACGATGAGATTCATTCTCCATCATATCCATTCAAGTATAATTATCATTTGATGATTTAAAAATGATGTTTAAGGACTTGATATCATTCTGGATATGAATTATATACAACCTATCCATGAAAAACATGGCTTATGTAACAAAACATATAAAAGAAAACGAGTAAGTTAACACCCGAAACGACGATAATTCTAAGATATTATTAACAAATCAATGTTAAAAGATCATATATGATATCATATTAATATATATGATTATTGTATAATTAATAAAAAATATTTCACCATAATACAGGAGGTTAACCTACCTCAACCAATGAAAAGTACAAGGTAAGGTGTTTTCATCTCACTCCTTATTCCTGTGAGATTCATTCCATATTGCCACCATCACCTTTTGTGTGGTGTATGTACTGCCCATATTTATATTATTTGTGTAATACACTCTAATTTATGTGTATTTACATATTCATTGTATTATACCTCTTTCATGGGTGTATGTTTTGTATGTTACCTAATCGATAAGGGAATTCGACATTTCAATTTCCACTCATTTGGCTTTACGCATATTTCATTGATTATATTACTCCAAGATTATGTGTGGAATCACTATTAATTTGATTATGTCATAATTTATACTTCAATTTTATGTGGATATAATTTTGATACACATAATCACTGAATTGATAATTTCTCAAGTCATCAATATGAATTTGATAAGAGTAATTTTAACTCACTCTCCATTTGTTGAGTTAAACATCCAATTCATTGGTGTTGTTTTTATAAGATTATTTGTGAATATCCTTTGATTGATTTACACTGAATATCCAATCATATTTAGTGTATTTATATTTTTCACACATAACTATGTCGTTGATTTATCTTTAACATAAGGATACGACCTTTATGATATATTTCATCTCAATTTACATTCCATTGAGACTTTTTTGTTGATATACACCAAATCACTTTTATGTGGTGTATATAATGTACTTTGACATAGTATATCATGAATCCCTTTATTCTCATGATATTACAATGTTTTGATTACCTCAATTATTTGTATTCACGTGTCTCTCTTTTGGTTAGAATCTATAACTAAAATACCATTTTTAAATGTTTTAAAGACTTATTCATCTAATTCTTGCTCATCAATGTCCATGTTTTAAAACATGTTTTAAGGATTTATTTATATGGACATTAAAGTTTTAAAATTAAAACTTCTTTTAAAAAATGTTTCAAAGTGGTATGGGAAACATTGATTCAAAAAACTATTTTTAAATGGATTCTTGACAAATAGTGTGAATTTTAAATGATTTCAAGAAAAAGGGGGATATTTCTCTCAAATAGTTTTGATGATTATTTTCATCTATGTCAACATCCTTCATTATTCTTGATTGGGGTTAATGTGATACAATACAATCTTCCATATTGTATCGAATGAGTTATGTTTGACTGTGGATGTGCTATTTTTATACCATTCATGGTTTTTGGTTAAAGTATTGACATTTCGTATGCTAATTGTAATACGAATGTTTATGTTATGTTTACACATGTTCATATGAGGAATGCATTGGACTTAATAAGTGACAGGTGGAGCCCGCTATATCTCCTCGATGCATCAGTATGTCTCATGAGACAAACTAGTGTCTTGGCACAATGACTTGGAAAAATCTTATTTGTAGTCTTGGCACGAGGCGTTGGCTATGTGGTTATGATAGTCTAGCATTATGCATTCCATCATTATGAAAGTGGTTATTGATATTGCATGTGATTATTTGATTAGTAGAATATCCATGTGAATAAGTAAATGGCAATATTTCATTTTATTTATGCCATACCATGTTGAATGTTCAAGTTTGAAAGGCTTTTGTTTTAGTTATGCATTGCCTTAAATGTTTATTCTTATTTATGAATGCTTCCGCTATATTGTTATCCTTACTGGGCATTTGAGCTCACCCATTTTCTATGTTTCGTTTTTCCCAGTAAGTGAAGAAGTAAATTATGAATGACCTGCAGGGATATTATGTGGGGATATGAGTGTGGATTATGGAGACAATATGTTGTTGTAGTAGTTTTTCATTATATGATGTAATGTAAGACTTATGAATATATCTTGTGTTTCCAAGGCTACTAAACCAATCGGTCTTTCGAGATTTGATCTTTCTTGTGATCATGACAATGTTATGTAATAATGCACCAACTCTGGGTAACTAGGGTCGGGGTGTTACAGTTGGTATCAGAGGAAGTTTAGTACAAACCTTGGAAGAAAGATTTAGATAAACTCTGATTAGAGAACATAGATTTAAGATGAATTTTGAGGATTAGTATAGATTTACTTCCTATAATTTTGGTATTGTAGAGATTTTGTGAGTTTTCCGAGCAATACATCCCTGTCTGGATACGAGCAGGTAGAGGCGGCTCTGGCACAGATGTACCTAGGGGTAAAACCCGAAAACACCACTTTGAGCTAGACTCGAACGGGAACTGGTGCACGACAATGGGCCTTGATGCACTCTTGGTTACGACACTCCCAGTGGATATGCTTAGGATAACTCTCATTTTCTTTACAAATCATTATGAAGGGTTTATGAGTATATAGTTCCTGGGAGGAGACATTTTTATGATTATGGATTATATCCATAAACTATTTAATTTATGTTATGTGTTTTACAAGTTTGGGATTAGGTATTGTTATTCATAAACTAATCTAATGTATTCCATTGTTTAGAAATGGCACCCAGTAGAAGGAATGAGAACCCTAGTAATGAACATGATACAAAGAGAAAGAAAGATCATATATTTTATGGTCTTAAGCCAGAATTTACAAGAGAAATAGTCTCGCATGTATTATCATCATATGAATAAATAATATCATGTGTTGATAAGATAAGTAAAGAGTTTATTGAGTCCTATGGATTTGAAGGGAAGCAAGAGAAGAAAATGATGGAAGAGAGAAAGATGGATAAAGGGAAGAGGGAAAATAAGAATTTTCCTATATGTGATAACTGTGTAAAGAAACACCCTGGAACTTGCCTGAAAGGAATGGGAGTTTGTTATAAGTGTTGAGGAAAAGGGCACAAAGTACGTGACTGCAAGGGTAAGAAAATCGTTTCAAATTTACAATTCTTCATTTGCAAGGAGTTTGGACACTATGCGAACCTATGACCCAGTCATCAGACTATGCCACAAATGATGCTATTGGATAATAATCAAGTTATGATACTACCACAGATGAAGAGGAATGATTAGAGTTCTTATGTTGATTATGTCAATTGAGTGTTGTATCAATAATGTACTTGTTATAATAATTATGGAGTATATAAGGATTTTACTGCAGTACTATTTCATTAAGGGCTTGAGAATGTGTGGAACAAAGAAAAGTGACTCAATAGCAGGATAAATTTTTGGAAAATATATGGTTGAGAGAATGATAAACCATAATATAGTTCTGATACTGAGGTAGTGATTTTGGAATAATACATGATTGTTTTGGATAAATTATATTGTATATTCTTGACTACCATGGAACTGATTAATGATTTGTATATTCCATCATTGTTGGGGTTTAAAACATTTTTGGATCGATGAAGTATATCCATCATTCTATATGGAATAAGGGAGCATGAATGTAATCAATAAGGAATATCGTAATTCAGGATGTTTCAGTGTATTAAAAGAATACATGATGAAGGTATTCATATGCTATTACCGGGTAAAAAGGATCTACATTATGTTTACCTTCCTTATAAATGTTGGACTGTGAGTTTGGACAGAAGTATTTTGGATAGTTCTAGTTTGGATTATTTTTGATTTCCATAAAAGGACAACCCGGAGGTCGGGTGGCAACCCATCGCGTCCGGCAAGGCCGCGATACTAGAACCCACAACCGAAGGGCGACAAGGGTGTATCACCTACCACTGGCCCACGAGATGTCCTAGATTAAATAATGTAGTTTTTATTAAAAGATCTTGTAGATCAATTATAAATTCGTTTATTTTGGAACCCTATACGAATAGTGTAAATAGAATTTTTTACGTTCTATTATCTTTTAGAGTGAAAGATGAGTTTTTGGTAGAAATTTATTAATGGATAAAACTCTAATTATAATGTAAGTATATCTCCTTATGATCTTAGCCAATCTCAAAAATAAATTCCTCAACATTAAGAAAAGGAACTTACAACAAAAATGTTGTCCTAGAAGGTACCTTAAATCATCACTAATTTATGGCTTTGGGACTGCTGGCCTTTTCATAACCATGTTCTCTACCACTCTCCATCAGATAATTGATGGTTAGATTTTTCTTCCATATCCATATTTTCCTACATGGAACCCTAGTATGTGTTATTTTCAGTAATCTTCATACTTTCCACTCTGTATTTTAAATAGAGGCCTCATTAATTCATTTTTCGATGTGGGATTTCAACTAAGATATTTTGAAACGTCAAAAATGTGTTATCCTAATACCCTATGTTTTGTTGAACCGATGGTATTTCAAATCATCATAGATTGATGAATTTAAGGACCTCAATTTTACACTTGTTTGTGATTGATGACCTCAATCACTACCTATAAATATTTACGTTTTTCCTCCAATTATATGTCTCTAATTTCCACCAATGTTCTCTTAATCGAGATCATAATTTGGTGGTGACCCTTTAATTTCTCTTTTCCTCATATTAAGACTAAATTTTAGTAACCCAATTTCTGATGTGGGTTTTCCCACAAATATATTTTCCATTTTCATCCTTTTATTTTCTAAGAACAATTTAAAATTGCAAGAACGCAATTTATTAAAGGAGGGGAGAATGTAACACCCCAAGATTTCATAGTGTGTAATTTCTTCAAAATAATTCAATAACTTGCACTACACACAACACCGAGTTCAATCACACCATGACTTACCAAAAAAATCCATTAAAAAGAGGTTATGAATAGTAATAACTAAATTTTAGACTTTATATAATCCTTATAATTTTAGAATCCATATTATGAGTTTCTTAGACATAATGCAAGAACAGATTCATTTTCAGTATTGCACTTTTATCAACTTTTAATAGTGAAACCTTTTTAAAAAAAATATTTTAAACTTTTTGACTAAATGGGGAAATCAAAAAATTTAAAATGAAACATCCCAAGCTTCCACGGTATGCTTTCCCTTTGAATAATACAGTAGCGTGTGTTGTACGCAACTTCGTGTTCTAACACACCACAACCAATCAAACTAGCCGTTATGAATAGTAATACCTACCTTTTAAAATTTTAGAAATTTTATCTCTCAAAATAGACTTCATTTTTGGATTCGGAACATCAAATTTAGCTTAAGGATAAATTTTGGTACTTTTCGGATAAATATAATATTTTGATGAATAGTGAAAATTACTAAATTTTAATTGAAAACAACTTTTTTTTAATCAAAATAATTAATAGTGATAAATTATGAATTTGAGTGGTTTTAAAGTATATTTAGAATATATTTGTACCATTTAATATAATGTTGGTCATTGGACATAATTTTACAATTAAACCGAACATAAACAAATTTCAATCTTTTTATAGTTATTATCTCTTAAAAACAGGCTTTTTGTTTTGACAGCGGGAATTAATTTTAAATTCATTTCTGCCACTTCTGTGTTTTGAATTTAGAAAAATGGATTCCATATTTGGAATCAAGATGTTCAAATTGTCTAAATAGTTAACTTTTATTTTTAGACATTTTGAATAATTACTGCGGTAAATATTTTATTTACCATGGTTAAGGGTAAATCCGGTAAATAAGGGTTAAAAAATAATATTATAATAATACTAAATTACCCTAAAACGTGTCCTACCCTCATTGGTTTATACATGTTCGACCATAGGAATCTTTGGGTCGATTTTTGGAACCCATGGTGCCACTTGTAGGTGATAGGGACATTTTATTTTAATTAGGTTAAAATGAATACAAAAATGACACAAGCATATATGTTTTAGAAAAATAATTTTTACATAGGGTTATATATGTTTTATTTTAGATTATAAATATTCATTAGAACGATAAAAAGATTTAATACATAATTATATTTTATTTATAATTTTTAGACATTAAATAATTTAATTTATTTATGACAGAATGATGATGCAGTAATTACTATAATAGTGAAAAATCAAAATAATTGATATTATAAATACCCAAATAATTATAATATGAAACTTTTAATGAATTAAACTAATTTTATAGGACAATATTATATATTATTATTGATTTAATTGAATTATTTCGAAGAAATAAATCTGTTATGAGTTTCACAAAAATCAACTATTGAATAGTGTCAAAATTGACATAAAAGAGTTCTTAAAACAAATATTATATTATTAATTGATATTAAATTCCTAAAAATCTAAGGTTCGTCCAAGGGAATTATATCATGATAGGTTTATCATTAATGGACCACTTGGAGGTCTCTTGGATGTATATTGTAGGTTTAGTAACCATATAATATAAAAATACAAAGAGAAATTGTAAAAATGAAACTAATTAACTTAGAGTTAATACTTAAAGATAAGGTTAATATAAGTACCCAAACCTGTATAAATTTTATTTGTTGAGTTGTTTTCAACCTATCCCCACCTAAACATTTTAATAATCAACTTTGGATCCATTATAAACAGAATATGAATTTAATATAAACTAATATTTCTAGCTTTTCCAAAGGTGCCCCTCACCCCTCTTATAAAAGGGCGCTCTTCCTTCCCATTTCTTCACACCTTAAAAGCCTTTTGGTTCGGCCAAACTCTGCTCCAATACTCCCCAACATCCCTCACTAAAACCTAGAGGCCTTATTTTGATCAGAAATCCAACCTAAGGAGCCCTTTTGATCAAATCACAAGGAAGAAACCGAAGAAGAGGTAATGATTTCACCACCCTTTTCCAAGTTCCTTTCTTCTTCCACTTCTTATTCCTTTGTTATTACCATTCTAAAATAATAACTCCATTATCATATATATACTTTGATGTTATTATAAATATGGTACAAACATATTCAGTATTCTATCCACCCTTTGAATAACATGTCACCATACGTGCGTACGTACGGCTTACCGTCTCCACGTCGTGGTGTAATTGTTATTCAATATATTATTATTTGGATGGGTATAATAATGATGTGTAAATCATGTAAATAATAAATATAACATGTTAATTATTCTGTATATATAATATAACATCCATTTATATATTATTTTAATATCAAAAGAATGATATTGTCGCTCGTGCGTACGTACGGACTACCGTCTCCACGAACGCGATGAGATTCATTCTCCATCATATCAATTCAAGTATAATTATCATTTTATGATTTAAAAATTATTTTTAAGGACTTGATATCATTCTGGATATGAATAATATACAACCTATCCATGACAAACATGGATTATGTAACAAAACATATAAAAGAAAACGAGTAAGTTAACACCTGAAACGACGATAATTCTAAGATATTATTAACAAATCAATGTTAAAATATCATATATGATATCATATTAATATATATGATTTTTTTATAATTTAATAACAATTATTTCACCATTATACAGGATTTTAACCTATCCCAACCAAGGAAAAGTACAAGGTAATGGGTTTTCATCTCACACCTTATTCCTGTGAGATTCATGCCATATTGCCACCATCACCTTTTGTGTGGTGTATGTACTTCCCATAATTATATTATTTGTGTAATACACTCTAATTTATGTGTATTTACATATTCATTGTATGATACCTCTTTCATGGGTGTATGTTTTGTATGTTACCTAATCGATAAGGGAATTCGACATTTCAATTTCCACTCATTTGGCTTTACGCATATTTCATTGATTATATTACTCCAAGATTATGTGTGGAATCACTATTAATTTGATTATGTCATAATTTATACTTCCCTTTTATGTGGATATACTTTTGATACACATAATCACTCAATTGATAATTGCTCAAGTCATCAATATGAATTGGATAAGAGTAATTTTAACTCACTCTCCATTTGTTGAGTTAAACATCCAATTCATTGGTGTTGTTTTTATAAGATTATGTGTGAATATCCTTTGATTTATTTACACTGAATAACCAATCATATTTAGTGTATTTATATTTGTCACACATAACTATGTCATTGATTTATCCTTAACCTAAGGATACAGCCTTTATGAGAGATTTCATCTCAATTTACATTCCATTGAGACTTTTTTGTTGGTATACACCAAATCACTTTTATGTGGTGTATATACAATACTTTGACATAGTATATCATGAATCCCTTTATTCTCATGATATTACAAAGTTTTGATTACCTCAATTATTTGTATTCAAGTGTCTCTCTTTTGGTTAGAATCTATAACTAAAATACCATTTTTAAATGTTTTAAAGACTTATTCATCTAATTCTTTCTCATCAATGTCCATGTTTTAAAAATGTTTTTAAGGATTTATTTATATGGACATTAATGTTTTAAAATTAAAACTTCATTTATAAAAAGTTTAAAAGTGGTATGGGACACTTTGATTCAATAATATATTTTTAAATGGCTTCTTGACAAATAGTGTGACTTTTAAATGATTTCAAGAAAAAGGTGGATATTTCTCTCAAATAGTTTTGATGATTATTTTCATCTATGTCAACATCCTTCATTATTCTTGATTGGGGTTAATGTGATACAATACAATCTTTCATATTGTATCGAATGAGTTATGTTTGACTGTGGATGTGCTATTTTTATACCATTCATGGTTTTTGGTTAAAGTATTGACATTTAGTATGCTAATTTTAATACGAATGTTTATGTTATGTTTAAACATGTTCATATGAGGAATGCATTGGACTTAATAAGTGACGGGTGGAGCCCGCTATAGCTCCTCGATGCATCGGTAGGTCTCATGAGACAAACTAATGCCTTGGCACAAGGCCTTGGCAAAATCTTATTTGTAGTCTTGGCACGAGGCCTTGGCTATGTGGTTATGATAGTCTGGCATTATGCATTCCATCATTATGAAAGTGGTTATTGATATTGCATGTGATTATTCGATTAGTATAATATCCATGTGAATAAGTAAATGGCATTATTTCATTTTATTTATGCCATACCATGTTGAATGTTCAAGTTTGAAAGGCTTTTGTTTTAGTTATACATTTCCTTAAATGTTTATAATTATTTATGAAAGTTTCCGCTATATTGTTATCCTTACTGGGAATTTGAGCTCACCCCTTTTCTATTTTTCGTTTTTCCCAGGAAGTGAAGAAGTAAATTATGAATGACCTGCAGGGATATTATGTGGGGATATGAGTGTGGATTATGGAGACAATATGTTTTTGTAGTAGTTTTTCATTTTATGATGTAATGTAAGACTTATGAATATATCTAGTGTTTCCAAGGCTACTAAACCAATCGGTCTTTCGAGATTTGATCTTTCTTGTGATCATGCCAATGTTATGTAATAATGCATCGACTCTGGTTAACTAGGGTCGGGGCGTTACAGTTATACATTGAATATTGTTCGAATACCATCATTCCTTCAAATTCAATCTTTCCTATATCTCTGGAATAGAAAATACAAACATTCATGTTCTGAGTCAAAAAATGAAGGAACAAGCCATATGAGAATCCAGTGAAGAGTGGAAGTTAATGTCACTTTTTTATAATATGTAACTACAGTTTCATGTTACACACTAGGATTCACACTTCTTATCATAGAAAATTAACTCTTTCCTCCATTGGAAGTTGATGGGAAGACAATTTTTAGTTCATGATTTCTTGGTTGTCCATGAGAGTATATAAAGAGATGACCTACCTATACATTGGTCTGTAGATGAATATTACGTCCTATAAATTCTTTGTCTTTTATTGGTATTATCATAAATTAAGGAATATTTGATTCAAGATTCACATTATTCTCAATGGGTCATTCATCTAAGAATCTTCACAATGTTCCAAAATATATAATTTTAGTATTGCAGTCCGGGGTTGAAACATCATTTATAAATATTTATCACTAGATGTTCCACCTATCAGCAGGTGAAGGTGGAGAACTAGAGACATGTAGAGCTTTTATAGGAGATTCCAGTCCTGAAAAAGAAATGAGAAGAATTTTATATGGATTTTGTAGTCATCTAAGATATGTCACTAATGGTTAGAAAGGATATATTGGTAGTTATTAACTGACTAATGAAAGCAACCAATTTTATTCCAACTAAAGAGACTTTATTAGTTGATGAATTGGGAAGACTGTATGTTTGTGATATCAGATGACTCTGTCGTGTTCCCCATCATATTTTTTCATATTAGGATTCTCATTTCGAGTCAATGTTCTGGAAGGTCTTGATTAAATCTATATGTTACCGGTGATTCTAAAAATATCATTTCACCATCCGACCGATGTGTAGTCAAAAATGACAATACCAGTTATAGAGTACAATCTCTGAGAATTTTTCCTCAATTTCAATTGTTCATTGGATAGTCATATCCATATCTTTGAGTTTTCATGTGGTAAAAAATTTGAGGTAGCAACTCAGATAGATCCTGTTGAGGCATTATATGGTAGGTTTTTTCATTCATCCTTTTATTGGATAGAGGTAGGAGATGTATCCCTCCTAGGTCCTCATATCGTATAAGATATTTCAATGTGTTTTTAGGTGATCAAGAATCATATGTCAAATGCATATTCTAGGTATAAATCTTATGTCGATCTCCATCGATGTCCATTGGTGTTTGAGGTCAGGGAACATGTTTTCTTTGAGGTGTCACCGAGGCTATGTTATATATGGTTACAAAATTAAGGGAATATGTTTCCTTATTACATATGTCAATTTGGTATTATAGAGAGAGTCTTATTGTTACCCTATAAGTTGCAGCTAACTCATATATACCATGTCATGCACAACTTTTTTCCTATTCCACATCTTAAAAAACATCATTTAGACCCATCTCATTCCTTTGATCCAGATGATGCTGAGTTAGATTCGAATTCTACCATTGAGGAGTATCCATTTCACATCATTGACCACAACATTATTTCTCTCTATGGCCGATATATGCCACTATTATGGGTGTCATGGCCTCAAAACTTCATGCAGGACGAGATATGGGGGTAGGAGGCCGACATACATGCCTAGTGGCCATAGTTTTTCTCCAAAATAGATTCACCACCCTTGGAAATTGAACCCATTAAATGAGTTCAATGATGTAGGAAGACTATAAAACTTAGATTGGACTTCAGTTTGGATCCTTGACCTTTCATTCTAATTAATTATTTTAGAATTAATATGAATTAATACTCATTATGTGATGATACATATTATGTTTGGGACATGTTTGAATCATTGAACAGATTCTTTTGGGGGAAATGGACCTATAAAACTAGTCATAGTAAACATTGAGATTACGCCAAATGGTTATATCTAACTCCACATATAGTATGAATTTTCCGGAGGAGCCATCTCACAACGTTTGTGAATAGATTCTAAAACTCTACAACCTAATTTTTTGGTATGCCCCATTCTATATATACTGGATCAAGGTTTTAATATGGATTGGGAAACCATGTGGACAAACCATTCACAATATATATTTTGGGAAATTCTTCACTATTACCTTTTATGATCTAATTAACTAGACCTTCTTCCCCAATCTAATTTCTAGTGAAATACACCAAAATTTCTCATATTTGTTATCTTTATGATGTAATAAATTATCGATAATTAAATATCGTGCATACATGATCCTTTTAATCTTCAATTTGTCACATTGGATGCACACTAGCCAGTACTCAAATTTATTTGATATGTCCATCATCTCTCTATCCACTGACTTAGTTATCTAGGTGTGTGTATTTTTACTATTTTCTCAGATCAAACCCATTTAAAGAGTACATAGAGTTTATTACTCGTTTATAAGAGTGGTCCATGCCAATATAGGGTGGCCTATAACTAATCCCTGATGTTTTTGATTTTTTAATTATCATGTGGGGACCGCTGATTTCATTAGGTGTCATTTATTGAATTTATATTCAATTCTAGTATTCATTAGAAACATATTGTTATGATATTTTTTTAGTTGTGATTAGTTTATTGTGGTAATATTAATTACATAAAACACCAAATGTGTGGTAATATCTTATAAATTGGTTTTAAATGTTCTTACACTTTTGAGACAGATTTTGGGATCGATCTTGACCACACTAATGGTAATCCTTAATATATGAATTGCACATTAAATAATGAAATCTTCAATAGATTGTTCCATTTCTCTTCCTATTTACTAAAGAATGGAATTAATATAAATTTAGGAAATTTTTCAATTGATATTGTGGAAATAGTTCTTAAGTATAAGACTTGGCATTATTAAATGTAATGTAATATTTGGTTTTGCGTTTATAACACACCATTCCATGTTTATGAGAGGAAGCAGTGTGAACCATATTAATTGGAATTGTATTATATAATATTAATTAAATGGTTTTATTCAAATTGGCCTCATAAAACTAATTAATGGAATGGTTTTAACCAAGTAAATTATTTAATGGAATAATTATCATATGACTAAATTAATAATAATAAATTTAATTTTTGGTGACAATTTATGCACATGGACCAAGAAAAATTTATAAGGTGTATTGACTCATGTTGGATGTTGGATTACATAGGGAATGTATTTGGTATTCAAGGATGTCATTTAGACTCAAGGATATCAGTTACCTTGGGTAGGACCTACTCGGGAACTCAATCCTCGTCTATCTTTTGATGCTCGACATGACACTATAGGATCCCTTCACCATTATTATAGGATTATTTGGATACACTCTTTAGATGTAACATTGGACAGTTGGTGCCATGGTTGCAACCTATCAGGCCTAGTCATTGCATATTCCCATTTTACCTTCAATGAAGTCTATGCATGAGGGAGGTATCTTATGGTGGGAATGCATTGGATTATGCTCCTTCGATTACACATTAAACCCTTTTCGAAACTCATTTACTAATGAGTTCATGGATCCTGATATCTAGGTTTCCATAGTGAATACCATGGAACAACTTAATAATAATTATCAGTTATGGTTTCCTTGTTACATAATATAAAGAACACTATTTATATTATCTTGAGGGGATGGAAGTGCTAGATTTTCCTCACATGGCATGTTTATATAAACTGGTAATAAATTATTTTATAAATTTGTTAGATTGTTAGACACCATTCGAGGCCTGAAGTAGGTACATGTGTATTTAGTTACATTGGACTAATTGACATCATATATGAATTATTGCAAACTGTTACATTTCTATTACATTGGATAGATATTATATACCCCTTTGGTGGGGTCCCACTAATACATAACAATCACCCTGTCCAGGGGCCATTTGGTACACAAGGAATATTACATGTATGTAGGTGTCGATAAAGGAAAGTGTAATTCTTCTTAAACATCATTGTTTTCTTTTAGATGATGAATATAGTATAAGATGACTATGTGATAGCTCGGGAAGATTGGGATAGTTCATGTATTTCATTTTCTAAAATGGGGGTTTCTTGTATGCATGTTACATTGTATCGATGTTTTCCATCTATTTAGTGAAATAAAATTTACCATACTCATAATGTGTAGGTTATTACAGTTATTTTAGTTATTTTTACCCTTGTCTCTTTCAACTATACATTCTATTTTCTTATTACTTATACAATTTACCTTTTCCAATAATTATACGTTGTGATACACTCTTGTAAATAGGTAATAGTCTCCCCTATGACATGCCATAGGTCCACACTGCAGGTGAACAACCTTTTCCTTTTATGGAGATGTGCTCGAGGCCACATGGGTCACTCAGCTCGACACACCTCTTATGTGGCATCCATGTCCGGGATTTCACATGATTTTTATTTTAAAAGATATTTTGAAATTGGAAATTTCTTTCGGTACAAAAAACATTTTAATGGAATTTTGAAGGAAATTATATTCAATAATGACATCAATCTATTAATTTATATATAGCCCACTTCAGGTATCTTGTATTAAAATCATCATTATATTTTATATGGATTGTTTATAATACGTTTAACTAAGAATGATAAATTGTGTTACCATTATCCATTTTATTATATAAGACTAATAAGTATGTTTATTCATTAGGGAATGTATATTCATTTCATGTTTTAGTTTTTAAATATAATTCAGTATTTTGCTAATGTTTCACCCCATTAACATGAGGAATGCATTATAAATATTAGATGATTGTTGGGTACCACTATATCCCCTCGATGCACTGGTTTGTTTAAGGAGGAAAACATGATTCTGTTTTGGCCAAGGTCGTAACAATATACATAAATGTCATGGCACAAGGGCTAGATGATGTGTTTTAGATGTATGAAGTTATACATTCCATCATTATAAATTTGGATATTAATATTACATTTGGTTAGTCAATTAGTTGTAAGATCCATGGTCTTATTTTCAATATTGTGTTATTCATTATATATCATTTGTTTAATCCTTGTTTATTCTATCCATATTATACTCATGTTTTCAAGTAAATGGAATGTTTTTCAGTTATATACGTTTCCAAATTGATTATTTTGTATTTATTTATATGATCAAAATTATGTAACCCGTACTATTTTTTTTATCCCTCCCATTTCTTATGTTTAATTTTTCATAGGATACCAATATGTGTTTTTATGGATATGTAATGATATTCTTAGGGGAATAATGGTGTCCCAAATTAAAATAGATATTTTATTTATGTTTTAATATGAAATGAAACTTCAAATATATATCTTTATTACCATAACTATTAATCTATTTGTCCTTAATGATATGATTAATTATATGTTTTAAAAATATAATAAAGAATACATAAAAGACATTTTACTGGGGTCTTGTGTAATGAACTAGAATCTTATCAATTGATTATTGATTTTTATAATTATTGGAAGTAGTATAAATCACATAGATCAGATATAGAAACCCAAAAAAATATTTTCTCCCATAAATAAATAATGATATGCTATTCATTTAATACAAATATTTAATAAAAAATATAACAGTGGGTCAATAGATTGAAAATAAGAGAATAAAAATAGAATAATTTGGATCTAAATGATCCACCAGAATGATTGTACTCACTTTAAAAGCTTTTTAAAATACAACATAATGTTTATATCAATATATTAATTTTTAGATGAAATAATAGATATATATGAGATAAAATAGAAGATAATAAATAATGAATGGAATAATAGGTATTTATTAAAAATAGGTAAGCCATATGACCATTATAAATAAGATTATTTAAATAGTAATATGATGCATGAAACAGTATCATGAACATTGGAATAATAATATAACCCTTAGGAATTGTAATCTGTCCCTTAGAAAATAAAACATCCTTATGAAATGTAATATTTTATTTAATTAACCTATCGAATTAATAAATAATATATTTATATCATGGTAAAAATAAATAAATATTTCAATAAAACATAAATCAACTGTTCATATTTTTCAAAAAACGAACCAGTTATATTTAAAATTTTAAAATGAAAATAATGATGTAGAATATAATTTAAAAAAATTAATTATAAATTTTACAATAATTATATTAAAATTTTCATATACAATAATTATTATTTCATTGTTTCTTTGAATGGTTTATAAATTTAATATAGATTGTTTTCAAATAAATGAATATTTTAATTACAAATAAAAAATCTCATATTTTTAAAACTATTTTAATATAATTGATATTATTTTTGAAATCAGAATTTCAAAAAATTGTTGGTGTGAGTTTGTGGTTGTTTTCTAAAAGAATTGAATTGAGGGTGAATAGAGAAATACAATAATTTACTATATTTAAATTTATAATAAAAATAAAAAAAAAATTGAGTCATGGTAGTTGTAATGATAGATATGTCTGAGAATAAATGAAAAAATTACTATATATAGTAGAATACTACATAATATTGATATTAATGAGACAAATTAATAATCTAATAAATATAATAATAAAAAACACCCGTATTCCCCTTATAAATACCACCCCATATCATCACACCATCTAAGACATGAAGATTGAAAAATCTCTACCAAAAAATATCCTCTCCAATCTCCCCATGTCCATATTCTAATAGAATAACCAAAATTCAAATTCAATTTTCCATAAATGGTCATTCACGGATGTCATGTTTGAGGAGTCAAATTATTAAACTACCTCTTTTAATTTCATTTCATCAACTACAATTTCTACAACATTTTTATCTATAAAATCATATAAAAACGTATCATATATATATATTCAAAGTTTATTTTTCAAAGTTAATATCTTATATCTATCCTTTTTCTAAACTCCTCGAAATCAATAAAAGAAAACCATTGTCAAAATTATTGTGGTTAACTGTCTAAATGGATAATGAGTTTTTTTTATTTTCTTTTTCATTGTTGGTCATAAATATTTTATTATCATAAAATTATATTTTAATAAGTATATTATAATTTATTTTATCTTTTAGACCTAAATTTTTTGAATAATATTATATTAATTTAAAATGTTATGTGCAGGTTGGTAAAACAACCTAAATGAACTAATCACCTAACAGTGACGTGTATACTCAAATAACAATCACCATGTATGAAAAAAAGAATTATACATTTTATTCCGATATTTCTAAATGAATACCATTTCATTCAAATCTCAATTATTATTTCCGTATTATAAGAACATCCATTGCTATACATTAGTGAACCAAAAATTAAATGATGAGACGAATGCTCCTATAAAAAAATATTATTCCATTACAACTGATCTAAATAGAAATAAATATACATAATAAAAAATGATGTAAATATTTATGTATAACATATTCGGACATGCACTATCGGATCTCATCGAACATCCCTATCTCAATTCAGTTTCACATTCTCTCTCTAATTGACTCAATTTATTGATTAAATCATCTGATAAAACACTATAATTTTATTCTCTTATGTTACTAATATATATATATATTACAATTACAATTATATTGATGAAAAATACTTGTTTTAAAATTTTTCCCTTCACAATTCCTCTTGATATGAAAACCCTATTAATGGGAATATTTCTGTTTCTTATGAATTTTTATGTAATCACCATAAATGTTTACCATATTTTTTTTTCAAAATATATCTAATTTTCTATGATAAATAATTTTAGTTCATTTTTGGGTTTAGGGAAATAATTATTTTTTATCATCATTAAAGACCAATCATTATTTTACATAATAAAATGATTATGTAACACATTTCTATAGATACATTTCCACTCTTTTCATTGTTTTTTATTTATTTGGATTTAATCATTAATTATATATAAATGTATTTAATTTAAAAAACATATATAAATAATTAATAACCCCTTTTATATGGAATCCTCTCTTCTTCACCCTTTGGTGTTTCTTTATGAAAGGATTACGAAACCCATTTCCTTTTTTGGGTTAGACATATGATTATTCCTTGTGGTATATTTCATTATGTTCCATAAATATGAATGAAAATGTTAAGATGTGTGAACCTAGATTTTTATCCAATTAATTGGATGATGATTTTTCACATTAGACTGAATCTGTGGGATTTGGGGGAAAGTGCACTGCCTTATAGGACTCTATCCACCATATGATAATTCATTGTTAATAATCCTTGGCTCATGTTTATGTCATGATATATGATACTACCACATTACTATATTTTCAGGATCATATGGTTTGATTACTTATACGTTATGAATCTATATTGTTATTCATTGGAAAATCCTTTTTGGTAATCAGGTTATTCCTTCTCACTCACATGTTATGCTTCCTTCACATGTTTATTCCCTTACAAGTCTTTTTAGATCATACATTTTGTCTATGTGTTCCATTAGTAATATTAGCTAGTTTTAGTAGATCAATGGGATTTATGGACTAATGAGTGATATTATGAAATATATGTTTTATTACAATATTGGGTTTTCTAATTACGTACCTAGTTTTCGAAATACACATAGATTTTTTATCCTTCATTTTTATTGGATATATAATTATTCACAAAATAATATATTAATATGTATAAAAGGTTAGTGTATCAATTGATTGTATCTGAGGACAAAAGAAAGAATATGAACCTTCTATACTCTCGTGTAAGAGATATTGCAAAAAATATAGCACTCTTCATAAGGGAATCGTGAGGAATAAGATGGCACTATAGATAGTGTTGTGTACATACATGTAGGTGTATCCTACCATATAGTTCCATGACATATATAAATTATATTCCACTAAAAATACATCCATTCTTTTATAGATGGTATTTGATGATGTTCTACGTATTTTTTGGTATTGTGACTATAAAAGAATATTAAGATCCCTAGTGTAAATTCTACCACAACCGATTACTGATACTAAAACCTAGGGATTCATAAGATAGGATATGATTTTCATCAATAATTTTATTTGTATATGTATATAGTTTCCTTATTATATGTCAATTATATTTTTATAAAATCCCATGGTTTTATTTATTATTATTTTCGTTACATAGAAATGTTAAAACATATGATGATAACTAATGTAATAGTAAATATGATGATTACACTAATGTGATGGAAACCTGATGAGAATGGGTGCTCAAATATTCATGAATGTTATGGACTAACTAGATAGAACTACAAATAATAACATAGAATATGTGGATCATCCTACTTATCCTATTAATGATCATGATATGGTTGAATCCATTAAGATATAATGGAATCACTATTTTAGTTGATATTCCAATACACTTATATTGGAACAATAGATTACCTCCATTGAAAATATATTATCTATCCTCCAATTCTTAGAATAAGAGTGTTTCATTTTGGCTGATTATCTTTTTAATGGAGTAGCTGATCGAAGATAGACCCTAATCATGAAAATGATTTCTGAAGAAGGAATTTATTCAATGGATTTGGATGGATTCAATAAAATAATTTTCAATTTCTATTTCTTCCCAAAATCTTCACCATATGATGGAGAGGTTGTTCCTCAGGCTGATGTAAAAGGAATAAAATTCTAAGAGGGAATATGTGGAAAATATCACAAGGCTTTCAAGATACATATGTGGAATTTTCATAAACACTGAAACCAAGGTATATATCATCTTTATTGGATTAAATATTAGTCTCTAAAAATACATTATGATTTTATACATTGATCACAATAATGATATTTTATTATATTTCATTGTGATTGATATGATGATTTGATATTCTCAGGGTTCTCATTTTCATAGATATAGAAATTGGATAATTGAGATTAATATTGGAGGATCAATAGATACAACACATTGAATAATGATAATTTAACATCTCATTTGTCAAAAATGTGGGAAGAAGCACCCTGAAATGTTTCTCTAGGGAATATAGAGGTGTTTCAATTGTCTAAATGTAATAAAACATAACAATAATTGAAGAAGGGAACTAAAAAATCCCAATAATATAGATGAAAAAAGAAAGGTTCATATCAACACTCATCTCATAATATAATGTAGCAACAAGAATGAAAATGGTCATTACGTGATCCAATTCCCCAATACAAGGGTTGTTGGAGACATTCCATGAAGACATCTTCCAAGGAGGAATGGATGAGAATATCTATCACTGCAACTGAGGTGGTTCCTCAACAAAATGTGGTGAATGGTATGATTTTTTTATTTAAGAATAAAAATGTACCTTTTATTCAAGTATTACACATTCATCATATCTTACATGATTATTAGACCTATTTAAATAAAACCACATAATTTGGAGGCTATGTTATACATTATAATAGTGAATGGGGAAATCATTGTATCTAATTTAAATAAAAACTATTAATTTAATTACTATGGACTAAACCTCCATGAAAATTCTATTTTACTTAATTTAGTGATATTTGATTCTATATTTGGTTTGGGTGGTCTATATTTATATTTTTCCAACCATAATTTCTGGAATATTTATATCAATCTTCCAATTTAGAAGAATCCTTCAATTTTATATAAATTAAAGGATATGGATAATTATTCTTTTGAATCTAATTCTCAAGCATTGAAATCATTACATTGTGAGAAATTTTATATAGATAACTTGATTGAGATAAATTAGAGGATCAATATAGAAGATATTTCCATTGTGAGGGACTACGCTGATGTGTTCACTAGAGAATTTCCTATTCTTCCTCCTAATTGAGAGGTTGACTTCTCAATTGATCTATTTCATGTATCTCTTTGGATTTCAATTACTCCTTACATGATGGACACTGTTTAATCTGAAGAACTAATGAATTAGTTACAATATAATCTAAATAATTGTATTATATGTACATGTGCTTCACTATAGGTCATACTGGTCCCCTTCTTCAAAAATAACAATTGATCAATTCACCTCCCCATTAATTATCCAATTCCCAAGAAAATCATTATAAATAAAATGTATCCCATTACATGAAAAATGACTTATTAGATAAACTACATTGGTATAAGTATTTCTATAAGGTGTTTCATCGGCCGATATATCCCCAATTAAAGATTAATAAGGCATATATTCCCAAAAAATTGTCCTCTTGAACAACATATATCCATTATGAGTTCATATTTATTACCATTAAACTCAGTAATACTCTATCACTTTTCATGGAATTAATTAATATTTCCATTTGTGTGACATAGAAAAATTTATGGTAGTCATTATTTATGAGATTCTAATAAACATCATAAGAAATGAATAGTATGAGTAGCATTTGAATATTTTTATAAATTTGTTTTTAGGGGTAAAATATATGATATGTATAGTATATATCAGTTCGAAAAGTAGTAAATATCATTATTAGGGAATGTTATCACAAGGAAATTGTTTTTTGTATTCTTTTCTAAGATAAAGGTTGTTGAGGAGTGGATTATATTAGCATCTATAATGTAGATCCACAGTTTCCTAGGTATAGATGGGTATTACTAATGGCTTGTGAGGAACTTCCAAAGATTGAAAACCACACTAATCAAATAAGATCTAGAGGGAGAGTTGTTTTCAGGATTACTTAATGTATATACATCATCTAGTGGATGATAAATAGGATTATAACTACACCAATACATACCCTACACTTAATTGGGGGACTCTCTATGGTAAACTGAGGATTATTGAAGTGGAATAGCACATCGTACTAAGGAAAAATGATAATGTGATATCCAAAACATTGAGGTAGATAAAATTATAAGAGAAAAACTATCTCATTCAAGATATAGAGTTGAAGTTTGTGAAATTCTCATAGATAATCTTGAGAAATTATCTATATGGGGAAAAGACTGATGTATATACTACCCACAAGAGCCTCAAATATATATTTTTTATAGGATGAATAATACTCCTCAGGAATGATTGATGGAGTTCATAAAGGATAGTGAATTACATATCAACAACTATCATGATAATTTAAATAAATTCAAAGATTCTCTATTGTAATATATCTTGAATTTTTTTGGATGATTTTAATTTTGAGTATCCAATCCTATTATAATTTAAATGTATGTTCCTAGGAATCATAACATTATAAATGAAAAAATTTATTTATAAAATGATTCCCCAACAATCCATTCTAGATATGATAAATAATGATCAATAAGTTGATGTTTAAATTCCAAAGAAGGTAGATGATATAGAAATTGGAAATCCTCAGTGGTCAACATTGATGAGGATTGTGCTGAAAGATTTGGGGAATAAAAATATGTACCATCAAATTGTGTGACAAATAATGTGATTTTTAATGATCCTTATAGTTAGACATTACCAATTCAATATGGGTCAAAAAAGGTGAAATAAGGTCTTTGAGGGAACAATTAGTCGGACAATATGTATAAGGAGATCAATGAATATACATCACAGTGAATGGTATGTTAAGAAAGTGAAAGATTAAAGGTAAAAATCTATGTCTATGACGAAACTATGACTCTTACATACATGGAAATAAAAAAATCCAATGATATTTTCCTTCCAATTAGGAATACACCGAGAGAAAATAATTATGTATGTTTTTTTGTGGTTCTTCTTACAATAACATCTATATTTTTTGAATGTTGAGAAGAACTATCATTCTATAAACATTCAAGAATATACGTCTGAGATATTTTTATGTAGGATAGAAAACCATTATCTATTTTAACTTATCAATATTAGATATATAAATCCATGTTATAGATAAATCTCTATCATGAAAAAAAATTTGAGATGCACATCAATATGACAAATCATCCACAAAATGTTTTTTTGTTTGATCGGAAAATTTATACATTGGAATATATATAGAGAGCATTCTTGATGGAATACAAATGAGGATCAAACTCAAACATACTTATATCGAGTTATCAAACATACTATTTTCCCACTAATGATCCCAAATGGATCCATATGAAACCCTTTGTGGGAAAAGAATAAGAAAAACTATATAAATTGTTGAATTTGGTTAATGTAATAAGCAAGGAAATGAAATTGTCTTGGGTATTTTAGAAAATGTGAAAACGATTTAGTACACCTTTAGGGATTCCAAATTTCGACTGATGTTTTATCTATAAAATCACACAAAGACCCAAGATTTTGATGTTGGTGATATGGTATTTCACCACATATCTCCCTAAATGATAAGTATTTGATTTGGGAGGAAAGGAAATCTATGATGTATGTACATCTATATATTTCATATTATCAATACAATTGATGTTGTGGAATATCAACTACTGCTTCCTCAAACCATGTCTCAATCACACAATGTATTCTATATATCCCTCTTGAACATGTATATACCACATACATCACATTTATTAAATTCAGACACTATACAAGTAGAAAATTATCTCTCTTGTGAGGAGAGTCTAGTGAAGATCCTAGACTGTATAGATAAATTAATACACATAAAAATAATTATAAATTCTAGGTACTATGAAGAAACCATAAATATGAGTAGGCATCATGGTAAACTAAGGAATAAATGATTGTGAAGTACCATCACATTTTTGACATTAGAATGGAAATTGAAACTTCAAGGGATAAATTACATAAGGGGGTGGGTAGAATGTAAAAACCCATAGTTTTATGACTAGAATTTATCTTCATATAATTATGTCATGTAGTATAAATCACATATATTACATAGAGAAGGAAACAAAACATTTTTATCACAATTGAATCACGATTCAGTAGTCCAGAAAAAACAAAATAAGAACTCAAAAAATTTAATCTGGGAAATTATTATAAAATTAATAAATAATAAGAAATTTTTGATCTTCCTGATACACAAGAATCTATGCAAAAACACAAAAAAGTTATTGAAATAAAACAGAATTTTATTAATAAAAAATAAATTTTTAATAATATATATATAAATAGATATTTGAGAGAAATTGTAACCGAGTAATTAATTACTTATATAAGTGGTATTTATAGAAGGTAGGAACACATATAACTATTATAAATTTGAGTATTAGAAGAGTAATTTGAAAGTTAGAATAGTAAAATGACCATTGTATTAAAAATATATCCCTTAAAATAGTTTCCTCATCCATGGAAATGTAAAATAATATTTAAGTAAATTATAATTATAAAAAATTATATACTTATATAACTTTACATGAAGATAAATGTTTTTAAAAAATGATAAATTACGTGTTTATATTTTTAATAAACATAATTGTTCGATTTTCAATTTTATAATCAATATAATTATTTAAATAAATTATTTTCACAATAGGGATTCATAAATCAATATTAGGTATTGTTATGAGGATAATATAAATTAATGAGATTTTATATAAATTCTAGTTTGGTTATAATGGAAATCAAAATATTAAAATCATTATTTTTGATTAAATTATGATTTCCATTAAAAATTTAATATATCATATATATATAAATATTATAATAAAATGGATACCATTTTTTAACTATACATATTCAAAATTTTTGGTGTTAATTTTTTTCTAAAATTTAATAATATTAGAAGAATAGTGAAGTACTGTATTTTACTTTAATTAATTTATAAGAAAAACACATAAATTATTGAGTCATTGATAATGTACCAACCCATTTTTTTTGAAATCATGTGCACTATTTACTGTATAAATTGACAATAATAAATAATATTTCTAGTATTGATTCAATATAGTAATCTTATTAATAAAATAATAAAAAACACCCCTCACCACCCATTCCCCTTAAACCATTTATGACATATAGAATCCCAAAAATCAACCAAATATTCTCTTCCCCAATATCCTCATGTCTATGTTCTCCAATTAAAAAAATTCCAAGTTACATAAAGGGTCCTTCAATGAGTTTATATTCACAAGGTAACATTGTGAAACTATATATTTTAATTGCATTTTTGCTTCAATATTATTCTCAACTCATTCATCAATAAAAGAATAACATGTAGATTTTTATATACATACAGAAAATTTATATTTATAGGTGAATATTTTCTATAAACACCATTTCTCATCTTCTATTACTCAAATAAACCAAACGATTACTATATTATAGTTATTAATCATCTACGAAGATAGTGAGTTCGTGATTTCAATTACTTCCTTCAACGATACTCATAAATTTTTTATTATTCTCAAATAACAATTTAATAAGAATAGTATATCTTATTTCATGTTATATAATAAATATACATAAACAATGTTACATAAAATGAGGAATACTTCTGATGGTCGATAAAACCACCTAAATGAACTAATCACAAAACAATAATGTTTTTACTCAATGAAACATACACCTGTGAAAAAAATGACATATTGGACCATTAATTATTCTATATTTTATTTAATAGAATTTAATTTATCTTCACGATTTGAAAATCAATTTTAATAGAACATCCATTACAATACATATGACAACCGATCATGGAACAATGAAAGTGACACTACTGTAACAACGAAATTGAAAAATATAACTCATTGAAATTGCGAAAAATAAACATAATAAAATTATAATAAATAAAAAATTGATGTAATATGGTATAAATATGCTAATTAAATAATATAATATTATTATCTATGACATTAATTGTATGCAGAGAAAACATTTGAACATTAGGTAAGTGATTGCTCTGAACCTCTAAATTTTCTTTGTGTGACACCCCATCTATCACTACATAAATGTAACAATTCATTCATCTTATATTCTTATACCTTATTATTTATATATTCCCATATCATATATATCTCACTCAATTATTCATTAAATAATGGTAGATACATCCTTTAAAAAGGCATTTTTCTCAATTCTTGTCAACATTCAACCCTGATTAAAGTTAACTTCTTGGTTTCTTACCCATTATAAATAGCCACAAAAAACATTTTTAAGAAAAAATTCAATCACTAATTTTTTCCTTAATTTTTTTTATTTCTTGTTTTATGGAAATTATTATTCCATTACACTCTTTAAGTACCATTTATCATTTTCCTTAAAATTAAGCTAATGTATATATTTTTTATAGTTACCTTTCCAATCATTTTTATTTTTTCATTTTACTTTATTCAATTATTCATGATAAATTATTATATTTTCTTCTTAAATGATCATTAATAATTTAAATCCTTTATATCATTTATATCAGTATGTTTCTCCCTTTGGTATTTTGTTATGACATGACTATTAATCCCAATTCATTCTATGGGTAACTATTATAATTATTCATTATGTTTGGATTCATCAAGTGGAACAAATATGCATGTACATATAATGATGGTGTGAATAGATAGTAGTCTATTTTTGGGTAATTTTTAGACTCATGAGACATTATCTATGGTATTATGAGGTAAATAAAATCTATTATTAGATTCTATTATATATGTGATATTTTCAGAGCAGTTTTCATGAAACATGTTTTTTCCATCATATATGATGCTTCCACATTATTATATATCCCAGATAATATGACTACACGCAGTATATGTAATTCCTATATATAATTATCCACACCCTATACCTTTAATTCATTCATGTTATTTCTTGTAACTCATGTTCAATTCATCATTCCCATGTTTATACCCATACAAGACATTTTATCTCACACGTTATTGTCTATGTATTCATTAGGTTATCATGTGTTATTATAGGAGTTCAATGAGACTTAAGAGCTCATTATGGATACTAATTAAAAATTAGTTCTAGTTTCATTATTTCTCATTATTTTCCTAGTCATCTATGGAATCTAGGATTTTCAATCTTTTGATTTTATTGAATGGACAATTATTCTTAATATCGTGTAATAATATGTGTAACATTAATGGATTACGATATTTTGGTTATTAAATAGACTCTAATTTTTTTCTATATGATGATAAGGTAATATATAACATTCTAATATTTGTAAACATTTTCCACATTCAATAATCATTCATTGAGTTTCAATTTCCATGGATGATTACATAAAGAATCACAAGTGAGAATTACAAATTATTTGTCTTATTAAGATTTCAACATTTACAAATTTTTAATACCAATATTGGATGAAAATATAAACATCCCATTACCTTGTTCAAATTTTCTATAATCACTGAGAAATTAGTGTAGATCATTTCTGAAATCATTCAATTTTTCATAATCAGTCATATAATAAACACATAATTAATTACTTAACTAAAATAAGCATTAAAAGAAACCTCCATTTTTACCAAGTCATCTTCATAGTTTTCAATAATTAATTTATTTGTGGATACTAAATTTAATTAGCTAATTTTTCATCATATACCTTATTAAACCCAAATTGATAAATAATGTTCTCCTCGCAATAATATGTATCTATTTTTGGGACAGCTCCATCATCATCATAGTAAAGGCCCAGAATTTCCTTGGAAACCTCTTTCATAAATACATGAGAATTTTACGAGTCTGTGAAAATTGACAGCACATGATTCAAAGTCCTGGGGTACCAGAAATCAATTTCTGCAGTTTTGGTCGAGTACGTTTCGTAAACTTATGAGTAGTTTTTTATAACATTTGAACCGGTTATCGGAATTGAAATCCGAAGGCACTGTTGATCTCACAGCACCGATATTCGCTTAAGAATACTTCAACCTCGACAGAATATGGTCGGAAATAAATGATAGTTTTTGGGTTTTTAATTAATGAATTAAATAAAAATAATCATATATATTTATTTTTATTTTGTTTGTTCGAAGCCTCCATGTGGAAGATGGATGTGGGCACCACCACACCTTAACCTCCCATGAGAGGTTATGGTGGTGGGGCTCACTCGATACTAAACATCTTTTAAAGTTTAATATGGTGCGGACTGCCCAAGGTTGAAACCTCTTGAACTCCCTATTAAGTTAGGAAAAACCTCTTGAGCTCCCCAATTAATGGTGCCACCACCCCTCCACATTAATTGAGCCAATTCTCAAGAATTCATGGTGCCAAATTCTCTACATTAATTATTTGTTCCAACGTCTTGATTAATTAATTGGAGATAATATAATTAAATAACCCATTTGAATTTTGTGCCAATAACTAAATAATAGATAAACTCAATATTTTTTTATATTGGATGGCATCAGTCTTTTGGTGGAACTGGGGAGAGGATAGAAAATATCTCACCAAAGAAGAGGTAAGAAGACGTTCTTCCAAAGAATAACACCGACAACGATCTCCTTCGACCATCATCCTCGGATCCTACCGACGTGGGACGTCTTCATCTGACCTTCCCTTCGCATCATCGTAAATAATCCGACGCATCTCAGGATTGTAAGTTTGTGGCGGACGCGATGAATGATGAACTCCTTCATCTTCTTTCCACGACGTCATCTTCGAACAATGATCAAAGGTCCAGGTTTACTTTCATTTATGTATGAAGTTCTTCTTGTAATTAAAAATGAATAACATGGATTCTTTCCTTTTTGCGGGTGGATTGTTGTGGTTTGTTTTAAAGAACCAATTTCTGTCACCCTAAAAGTGGAGGGCACGGGCCAAACTAACATGTCCTGACACCCATCATCGATCCCTTTTGTGATGTCTTTTTGGCAAGGTGATGAAACGACATGGAGACAAGGTGGTAAAGACAAAGGTTGCGCTTCATGCGGACTCCATGACCCACGCCGCCCCCATGGTGTCTCGTACCACTGCCAGCCTCTTAGTAGTTGTCGGCCTGCCATGCCGCCTCCCACCATGCCTGACCCCCTCCCAGTCGCCTCTCGTGCACCCTGCTGAATCACGTCGGCCCACGCATCCTGTGCGCCCTGCGCTGCCACTTTTCGAACCTGTCTCCACCATCCTGGATGAGCTACTTGAGGAGTGCCCCTCAAACCGTTGGCCGAACATTCCTCGACCATTCGGGCTGAGCCACCTGAGCCGCACCCCTCGCGGCACTGGCCGAACCTGCTTCGGCCACATGGGCCGAGCCGTCGAGCAATGCCCCACGCGTGCCTATCTGAACTGGCCTTCCCTTCCCTTCACGGTTCCTCCGGGCCGAACCACCCTTACAATAACCCGCGTTCGGTCAGCACCCTTGCGACTGTTTCGCACCCACGCACAACTCGTGAATTTCGCAGCCTACTGGGCCCGGCCCAACGGGCCGGGCCAAACCCAATGCGTCAGCCCAGACTAATTCGTGTCGGGTCGGCCTTACCAGGTTAGACTGTGTCACGACCCGTCCTCAGGACCCATGCCGTGACTACCCCAAGCCCGCCTCCCATAAGCCAGGGGCTGGCAACTAGCACCAAGGTATAAATCACGACAAAAAAGGGGAAGGAATTTCCTTTATAAAGTAAACAAACACCACAGAGTAAGCAAGAAGAAGTAATCACGAAGTAAAACTGGGTACAATAGTAAGTGCGGAAAGTAAATGGGCCAGAATACAAATCCAAACTAAAAGTAAGGTACAACTAGAAATAAGTACAGCAACTGAAAGTAAAGCAGCAACGTTGAGCCGTCCACTAAAAGTCCCACTTGAAGGGTGGGTACAGATAGCCTCCTCAGTTCCTCGGGTTCAGCCATCCGCTCCGTGTACATCCCGCCCAGTGGTCCACCCCCAGGTACCAAATTGCTCCACAAACCTCAACCACGACCAGCGCTATCCGTCATCTACATCCAACACAATGTAGTGCCGGCATAGCCCATGCAGGTGTGAGTATACTCTACTCAGTAGGGACACCGAGACCCCCAAAGGTCTCCCAGAATCCACAAATGATAATCCACAAAGGAAAGATACAATCACGAAGTAACAACCAACACTACTTATGTATATGCCCATACATATACATAAGTCATCAATTCTCGTTGGCTCCAACATCCGAGCCCACGTTCGAACATGTCCACATAGGATATTACAACCCAATCCACACAAGATAACACAACCCCATCCACATAGGAAACCGAGTCAATCATATCGAAGATATTGATTGAAGGTCAAGAATCAGCTCACCCAGGTATACTTCTTCGTAATGTGATAGAGATGATCAGATGTAGCTACAGATTCATCTAAATTGGGACCCACGTAGGATACAAAAACCTGCTAAGCAGTTAGACCCACATAGGATATAGACCAGCTACTCTGCCAGACCCACGTAGGATAGCAAGAACAGAGTCAAACACTGCCAGACCCACGTAGGATACAAGAACTGTAGTCATCACCGTCGAACCCATGGAGGATTTCAGTACAGTCTTTATCACTGCTGAACCCACCGAGGATTTCAGTGCAGTCTTCATCACTGCTGAACCCAGGGAGGATTTTAGTGTAGTCTTCATTGCTGCCAATCCCACGGAGGATTTCAGTGCAGTCGTCATCGCTGCCGAACCCACGGAGGATTTCAGTGCAGTCTTCATTGTCGTCGCAGTCGCAACCAGCTCTAGGGTTCCCGGACACAGCATGCTCGGTTTCGGGAGGGACCGCTCCACGAGCCAAAGGGGTCAATACATCAACTGACATGTAGTCCGGAGTTGATGTATCTCAATGTTCCATCTCGATAAGAGGAACTCAACGTGACATACTACATGTCAATCAGACGCCCGGTCTGAGAGTTATTGGCTTTTTCTTTCCAGGGGCCCGGTTCGTTTTTAAGTAAAAACCAATCCGACCGCACTCCAACTACGTCCAAACCTCGATAGGAGTAATCCAAAACGTCCATCTCACTAAGTTGAATCCAACAAAGTCGACGCACATCAATCGGACATCCGGAGCTCAAGTTATAAGCGTTTCCGCTCCAATGGCCCAGTTGGTTTCGTGTTTGAACCAACCTGGCCATACCCAATGTTCTCAGAAACCTTGATTGTAATATACCAAAATGACCTTCTCTATCGAAGGATCTCATCTCTATAGACATTGCGTCGATCGGAGGTCTGTAGCCCAAGATACAAGCGTTTGAATGGAACTACCCGAAAATAGGGGGTTTTGGGCCCGGACCGTCCCGACCCAAGACCCCATGGGTCAGCCCAAACCGGGTCGACCCGAACCGGGTCTGGGTCCGAACCATTAGGGCGCGGCCCGGCCCGGCCCCGTCGGCACGACCCAGCCCGGTGCGGTCGGTTGGCCTGGTGAGGGCGCGGCCCGGTGTGCCCAGCTCGGCGCTAGTCGAGCCGAGCGGAAAGGGGGGGGGGGGGGGGAGGTTGCCCCCCTTGATTGAACCGCGGCCCCACGTGAGGCCGCTTTTTGCCAGCCGGGAGTTATGACCCCCATTATTCCATCCAAAATGGCCGTCTCGGTCCCGCCGGCCGGTGCTGCCACTATGGGACCCCGCGGTCCCTCCCCTCCGAGGTGCCAGCGGCCGGCGGTTCCGATCGCCCCGCCTTGCACCACCCTGGCTTTGAGCCGCAACCTTGTCCGACCAGTGTTGAGAGACAACGCCGCTCCCCTCCACTGCGGCCCCGCTCTGGCAACGGCCTCATCGTGGTTCTCCAGGGTGGCGTTACAACGTCACACTTCTTGTTTGTTTCCGCACGGTGTCGTTGCACTGCGCTGCCTTTAAACGTGCTGCGAAAAACACAACATCAAAGGGGGAGGAGGGTCGTCCGTGTTCGTGCGGTCCGACCTCCTCCTGTTAATACAATATCAAGAGGCTAATGAAAAATAAAGACATTTGGATGGAAAAGAATATTCGTGAACATAATCAAACCCCCTACCTAGATGACTTTGTTGAACGAGGTTTGTCGCGGGAAAGGGACATCGCGGAAAATGGCGTCGCGGAAGGAGGATCGTCGGCATCATGGTACACGGCATCATGGTACACGGAATCATGGAGAAGAGGACCTTCGGCGTCACGGTACATGGATTCGCGTCTTTGATCTCATGGGAATCAGTGTTACTCGTCATCCTTCGTCGGAGGCCGGCCTTCTTTGTCGGTGACGGTGTGTTCTTCGCGTTCTTCAAGGAGGAAGATGAAGATTCCAAGGCTTGAGCAATTCCTCTCCAACCTTATCACACACCGAAATAACCTTTTAAGAAATAAGACTTTGTCTTATTTAATTAAAACACACAATCCAACATTCAATTAGAAATTCAAAATGAATTCAAGAATTTATTACTTTGAATAAATTAATTCAATTCATTAATTAAGAGAGTTGACTTGGCATTTAATAAGGGGGTGTGGGTGTGTTACACAAATAATGGGGGTTTGAGGAAGTTGAAAAGGTGGGGCTTGTGTGGGTCCCACCTCATGAGTATCCTATCAAGAGGGGTTAGGATATAGTGGGTCCCACCTCAACATCCATAAATACGTTTAACCTACTTAGATCATAAAATAAAAAGTGTTGCACAATTTTTATTTTATTCATTAGTTAACCCCTTTTTTTAAAATAACCACACCTGAGCAAACACAAATCCCGAAAATTTGTTCCTAAGAAATTACATTTGAACTGGTGCTCGGAATCAGGTGCCGTCAGAAACTGCATTCTTGTAAAATCACAAAGAAAACTAAGAAAAAATTTCCATTTAATTTTACGGGTCTTTACATTACTCCCACCTCAGGGATTTACGTCCCCGTAAAGATACATCATAAAATAGGGGAACAAATGTGGGTACTGATCACGCATCTAAGCCTCACGCTCCCAAGTGCTCTCCTGGAGGTTCCTGTGTTTCCATCTGATGCGCACTAGACGAATCGACCACCCACGTAGGCCCCGCTCCTATCAATACTCTATCTCCATCGGGACCTCCGGAAATGTCGCCCCATCATCAAGGTCTATCTCTCCATGGTTGATGATATGTGTCAGGTCGTGCACGTATCTCTTCAGCTGAGATACCTAGAAGAAGTCGTGCACCTGGTGCAACTGAAGTGGTAGAGCCAGGCGATAAGCCACCTCGCCTATCCTACTGAGTACCTGAAAAGGTCCGATGAAGAGTAGAGACAACTTGCCGCCTCGGCCAAATCTCCATATTCCACGTCGATGTGAGACCCGCAAGAAAACGTGGTCGTCATCCTCGAACTCCAGTGGCCTCCGCCTCTTGTCAGCATAAGACTTCTACCGGCTCTGAGCGGGCCTCATCCACACCTAGATGACCTGGACCTTCTCTGTCATGTCCTGGACAATATATGGTCCCACAAGTGATGAATCCCTCGGGTTTGTCTAGCACAGAGGTGATCTGCAAGGTCTTCCGTACAATTCCTCATATGGTGCCATCCCGATGGTGGAGTGGTAGCTGTTGTTGTACGAAAACTCCACCATGGGTAGTTGATCCTCCCAGCTGTGACCAAAGTCGAGGACACATTCACGGGGCATGTCCTCAAGAGTCTGAATGGTCCTCTCTATCTGACCATCAATCTAAGGGTGAAAGGCGGTGCTCAGACGTAGTTGCATCCCGAATGCCTCCTACAACCCCTTCCAAATCCGAGAAAAAAAGCGAGCATCTCGATCGGAGAAGATAGATGATGGCACACCATGAAGCTGTACAATCTCCTAACCTTAGAGGTGTCTCGAGCTCTCCATTGATCCCTACTCTCTGGTGGGTAAGAAGTGGGCCGACTTGGGGAGTCGGTCGACAATCACCCAAATGGAGTCGTGACCTCTGATTGTAGATGGAAGTCCAGCCACAAAGTCCATAGATATCCCGTCCCACTTCCACTCTGGGACCTCCAAGGGTTGTACCAAGCCTGCTGATACCTGGTGCTCCACCTTCACCTGCTTTCATTTGAGGCATCGAGAAACGAACTCAGCTATAGCTTTCTTCATACACGACCACCAGTGCTGTCATCTGAGATGCTGGTACATCTTCGCCACTCCTGGATGTACCGCTGAAGGGGAAGTGTGAAATTCCCTCAGCACCTCCTCCTGTAAATCAGTTGGTTCCATGGTACGTCCTCTAAAAAGGACATCGTTCTCTCCTCCTATATGGAATCTATCATGTGCCTGTCCTGAGGATATCTGTGCACATCACGTCTCACAGTCAGCGTCCCGACGCTGGGCCTCTCTGACCCGCTGCAGTAGTGGAGGAGTGACTGTGAGTGACTGAAGAATGGCTACTTCGTCTCCATCCATTAAAGATATCTGCAATGCGGCTAGCTGTTCTGTCGCCTCCTTGAGTAGCTGAATTCATGTCCTCCTGCTGAGAGCATCAGATACTTCTTACCCCTTTCCAGGAGTATAAACTATCTCAAAGTCATAGTCTTGGAGGAACTCGAGCCATCACTGCTATCTCTTATTCAGGTCCTTCTACGAGAAGATGTACCTGAGACACTGTTGGTTAGAGTAGAATATAAATCGCTCGGCCATCAGATTGTGTCGCCAAATCTTCAGAGCAAAGACCACTGCTGCTAACTCCAGGTCATGGGTAGCGTATTTCTTCTTATTCTGCCTCAACTGACGTGATCCATAGGAGATCACATCCTGCTCCTGCATCAGGACATATGTGAATCTAGTCCCTGTTGCATCGCAGTAGACTACGTACCCTACTCCCTCCTATGGCAGCCTCAAGATAGGTGCACTGGTCAATCTCTATCTCAGCTCTTGGAAGCTCTGCTGACATCTATCTGACCATATGAAGGGTTTCCCCTTCTTCGTCAAAGCTGAAAGTGTTGCCACTACTCTGGAGAAGTCTGGAACAAACCTCCGGTAGTACCCAGTTAGCCCCATGAAACTCCTCACCTCTGTCACGCTCATGGGTGGCTCCCAAAATAGCACTGCCTCGATCTTCGAAGGATCCATTGTAACTCCCTCCTCAGAGATGACGTTTCCTAAGAAGTGGACCTCACGTAACCAGAACTTACACTTTGAGAGAATACCATAATGCTGGTGCTCTCGGAGTGTGTCACGTACAACCCGCAATTGTGAGGCATGCTCCACCTCAGTGGTCGAGTATATCAAAATGTCGTTGATGAAGACCACAACAAATCAATCGAGTTATGGCTGAAAGATCCTATACATGAGACCCATGAACACTGCTGGAGTGTTGGTTATGCCAAAAGGCATAACCAAGAACTCATAGTGGACATACCGATATCTGAAGGCCGTCTTTTGCACGTCCTCGTCTCGAACTCTGAGCTGATGATATCCTGGCCTGAGGTCTATCTTCGAGAACCACTATGCTCCCTTGAGATGATCGAAGTGGTCATCAATCCTCGGTAGCGGATACTTGTTCTTCATGGTCACCAGGTTCAGGCGATAATAATCGACAAACAGTCGCAATCTCCCATCCTCCTTCTTGGCGAACAATATCGGGGAAGCCCAGGGTGAAACACCGGGTTGGATGAATCCCTTTCTCTGCAAGTCCTACAGCTATACTCGTAGCTCTCAAAGCTCAGCGGGAGAAATACGATATGCTCGAGTGGATATCGGGGCGGTCCCAGGGTACATGTCAATATAAAATTCTACCTTTCTGTGAGGGGGTAGTCCTGGAACGTCGTCAGGAAAAACGTCGGCATACTGATCCACCACTACAGGAATACTCGGACTCCGCACGTCAACTGCTCCTAGTATGAGGATATCGAACTGATGAGTGATCGGTTGTCCTCTCCACTACGTGAGTCCATCCTGCGCTGCAAAGGCTCCCTTCTCGCCGGTGAAGGTGAACCTGCTCCCATCGGTACGAACACACCGCACCTTGCGCCTAATACAATCGATCTGACCATGGAATGTTGATAACCAATCCAGGCCCAAGATGACGTCGTAAGGCCTCAAAGCCACTATAACCATATCCCAGCAGAAGCTCTCACTTCCTAGAGTAAGTTCACACTACAGGCACCAGTGCGTAATCATCAAGTTTTCTCCCGTAGGTTTCTGTAGCCATAAATATCGAGCCAACGGCTCTGTCAGAATCTCCGATCTCTGAACAAGGGAAGCGGCAATAAAATAATGACTCGCTCATGTGTCTATAAGAACTGAATAAAGGGTGGAGTAGACACAGATAGTACCTCAAATCATCTCTCGCACACTGTGGTCATAGGCCTCCACTGCCTAATGTTGAGCCTGCCTCTGCCCGCCAGCTCCCTGTGGGTGAGGTAGACCTCATGGTGGTGGTGGTGGAAAAGCCTCAAAGCGTCACCCACCACCTGATGCTCAGCGAGTTCCCCTGCCTCATCTTCCTGCTCTTGGTGGACCGCCACGGTCGACCCTCTGTGTTTTCCTGGGTGTCCCCTCAACCATCGGTTTCTCCTCTACACGGATGGTTTGGAAATCACGAGCTATGTGGCCCTGCCCGCTGCTTGCATAGCACTGTCTGCTCCTCGGAAGGCTGGCTTTGTGTCGTGTGCCCCGCACCTCTGAGCCAGTGTCCTAAGGTTGTCTTCCTGATGGTCTAGTCTGCCGGGACCCCTATGACATCTGTCGACTTCCAGCTGCAGACGACTCTGCTACGTGCCGCCCTGCGATAGGTCTCGCTGTTGGTGTAGGCTCACCAAGAAATCTCTCTATGAGAAGAGCTCGCTCCAATACACCTGCATGTGTTGGAATTCTGAGGGAGATCATTGATTCCTTGATCTCATGACTTAGTCCCTACTTGAAGGTACAAGACCGAAAGAATGGGTCATGTACCTTATCCGTCGAATAGTGCGAGAGATCGGTAAATCTCACCGAGTACTGAGTGACCGTCATGCTGCCCTGTCGCAGCTGTAGAAGCTCCTGGATGTGCACTGCACGGAGGGTGGCTGGGATGAACTCCGAGCGAAAGAGGCTCTCAATGTCTGTCCAAAGGAGAGAGGCCATGTCGTGCACCTAGAGCATCAAGCTCCACCATCTGTCTGCTGCAGCATGCATGAGGCTCACTGCAAGGATCACCATGAGGTTATGTGGTGTCCCCATTAACCTGAAAACTCGAACTACAGCCTCCAGCCAATCCTCGGCTGCCTGAGGGTCTGTCTCCCTATGGAACCTGGGCGGTCTCTGACGCTGAAACTCGTGCAATGCACTAAGGTGACGTGCACTCTCAGCGGCTGGGGCTGGTAGCATCGGTGGCTTGGTGGGTAGAGGTACTGCCGGTTCCTCCGCTGAAAAAGTGCCCTGCACCGAGGCCTCATCGCTCTATGGGCTGTCGGCTCGCACAAAACTCGAAACCCTAGATGGATGCAGTCGTGGGACCATCCTGAAAAGAAACAGGTGTTCCACGGTCAGAAAAGTATTCCTAGTGAGCTAACAAAAAGTAATCATAATGAAAACTTTTGAAACACACATGCAATCATTGTTTTCATGAATTGAGTCGGAAATCAGAAGTCAGGGTCCTGGTGTACGGATACGTCGACCGTCGCACCAACACTGGACTCCCTAGACTGATAACCACACTCAATACTCTTAACACTATTTCATCACATAGAAGAAATATCAGAGTCATGAGTTCTGCGATAGAACCGAACTCCTTTGATACCAATTTGTCACGAACCATCCTCGGGACCCGTGTCGTGACAACCCCAATCCCGCCTCCCATAGACCATGGGTTGGGGACTAGCACCAAGCCGTAAATCCTGACAAAATGGGGAAGGAATTGCCTTTTTAAAGTAAACAAACACCATAGAGTAAGCAAGAAGAAGTAATCACTAAGTAAAACTAGGTACAATAGTAAGTGCGGAAAGTAAATGGGCCAGAATAAAAACCCAAACTAAAAGTAAGGTACAACTGGAAAGATGTACAGAAACTGAATGTAAAGCAGCAACATCGAGCCGTCCACTGGAAGTCCCACCTGAAGTGTGGGTACAGATAGCCTTCTCAGATCCTCGGGTCCAGCCGTCCACTCCGTGTACGTCCCGCCCAGTGGTCCACCTCCAGGTACCGACTTTCTCCATAAACCTCAACCACGATCAGAGTTGTCTGTCGTCTGCATCCAACACAACGTAGTGCGAGCATAACCCGTGTAGGGGTGAGTATACGCTACTCAGTAGGGACCCCGAGACTCCTAGAGGTCTTCCAGAATCCACAAAGGATGATCCAAAAAGTAAATATACAATCACAGAGTAACAACCAACTCTACTTAGGTATATGCCCATACATATACCTATGTCATCAATTCCCGTTCAGCTGCAACATCTGAGCCCAAGTTCGATCACGTCCACATAGGATAGTACAACCCAATCCACACTGGATAACACAACCCCATCCACATAGGAAATCTAGTCAATCATATCGAATATATTGATTGAAAGTAAAAAATCAGCTCACAAAGGTATACCTTTTCGTAAGGTGATATAGATGATCAGATATAGCCACTAATTCTTTTTAAGCTGGGACCCACGTAGGATACAAAAACCAGCTAATCTATCAGACCCACATAGGATACAGACCAATTACTCTTCTAGACCCATGTAGGATAGAAATAATAGAGTCAACCAATGCCAGACCCACGTAGGATATTAGAACAGTAGTCATCACCGTCGAACCCACGGAGGATTTCACTACGGTCTTCATCGCTGCCGAACCCATGAAGGATTTCAGTGTAGTCTTCATCGTTGTGGAACCCACTGAGTATTTCACTGCAGTCTTCATCACTGCCGAACCCACGGAGGATTCCAGTGCAGTCTTCATCGCTGCCAAACCCACGGAGGATTTCAGTGCAGTCTTCGTCGTCGTCGCAGTCGCAGCCAGCTCTAGGGTTCCCGCACACAATGATCGATTCCGGGAGGGTCCGCTCCATGAGCCAAGGGGGTCGATACATCAACTAACAAATTGTCCGGAGTTTATGTATCTCAATGTTCCGTCTCAACAAGAGGAACTCAATGTGACAGACAGCGCGTCAATCGGACGCCCGGTCTGAGAGTTATTGATTTTTTCGTTCCAGGGGCCCAGTTGGTTTTTAAGTCAAAACCAATCTGACCGCACTCAAACAGCATCCAAACCTCAAGCTGACTAATCCAAAAGGTCCGTCTCACTAAGAGGAATCCAACAAAGTCTATGGCATGTCAATCAGACGTCCGGAGCTCATGTTATAAGCATTTCTGCTCTGAGTACCCTATAGGTTTCGTGTTTGATCCAACCCGAACATACCCAAAGTTCTCTGAAACCTTGAGTGTAATTTACCGAAATAACCGACTCGATCCAAGGATCACATCGCGACTAACGGTGCATCAATCGGAGGTCAACAGACCATGATATGGGCGTTTGAACGGAACTGTCCGAAAATTGGGGGTTTTGGGCCCGGACCGACCCTGCCCAAGACCCCCTGGGTCGGCCTAAACTGAGTCGACCCAAACAGGGTCCGGGTCAGCACCATTAGGGCACTGCCCAGCCCAGCCGGCGCAGCGCGGCCCAATGCGGCCGGTCCGTTCTGGGAGGCCGGTTGTCCTGGCGCGGGCACGGCCCGGTGTGGCCAGCTAGGCGCTGGCCGAGCCGAGTAGAAGGGGGGGGGGGCTTCTCCCCTTGATTGAACTGCGGCCCCATGTGGGGCCCCTTCTTTTCCAGCCGGGGGTTACAACCCCAGGTCTTCCTTCTAAAATGGTCTGCCCGGTCCGGAAGGTCGGTGCTGCCGCCGCGGGACCCCGCGGTTCCGGCCTCCCCGCCTTGCACCGCCACGTCTTTGAGCCGCAGTGTTGTCCGACCCATACGGCGCGATGGTGTTGTGCCCCTCCGCCTCAGCCCCACTCCAACCACGTCCTCTACGTGGTTCTCCAGCGTGGCACGATGGTGATGCAGCTTTGTTCGGCCTCAACGGCGCGGCGCGACGGTGCCACGCTTCTTCTTTCTTTCTGTGCAGTGTCATTGCACCGCGCTGCCTTTAAACGTGCCGTGACAAACAAAACATTAAAGGGGGAGGAGGTTCGGTCGTGTTCATGCGGTCCGACCTCCTCCCGTTAATCCGATATCAACTGGATAAAGGAAAAAAAGACGTTTAGACGATAAAGAATATTCATGAACTAAATCAAAACCCCTACCTTGATGAAGTTTTCAAACGTGGTTTGTCATGGGAAAGGGACATCGCGGAAGACGGTGTCGCGGAAGGAGGATCTTCGGTGTTGTGTTAAACGGCTTTGTGGTACACGGCGTTGCGGAGAAGAGGACCGTCGGAGTCACGGTACACGGCGTCACATCGTCCATCTCCGTGGAATCAGTTTTATTCATCGTCCTTCATCGGAGGCTGGCATTCTTCGTCGGTGACGGTATGTCCATCGCATTCATCAAGGAGGCAGATGAAGATTCCAAGGCTTGAGAAGTTCCTCTCCAACCTTCTTGCACAACAAAATAACCCTTAAAGAAATAAGACATTGTCTTATTTAATTAACACACACATGACAACATTCAATTAAAAATTCAAAATGAATTCAAGAAATGATTACATTGAATAACATAATTCAATTCATTAATTAAGAGAGTTTACTTTGCATTTAATAAGGGGGTGTGGGTGTGTAAAAAAAATAATGGGGGTTTGATGAAGTTGAAAATGTGGGGCTCGTGTGGTGCCCACCTCTCTAATATCCTGTCAAGATGGGTTAGGATATAGTGGGTCCCACCTCAACATCCATAACTAGGGTTAAACTACTTAGAACATAAAATAAAATTTGTTGCACAACTTTTATTTTATTCATTAGTTAACCCCTTTTATTCAAATAACCACACCCGAGCAAACGCAACTCCAAAAAAGGTGTTCCTAAGCAATTACCAGGACTTCAGTTATATTGGTGCCCTCAGATTTCGATTCTGAGCACCGGTTTGAATGTTAGGAAAACCCGCTCGTTCGTTTACTTAACATACCCTAGATAAACTTCAGAACATGATTCCAGGCACACCGGGCCTCGGAATCAGGTTCTGTAAGAAACTGTGTTCTTGGAAAATCCCAAATAAAATTAAGAAAAAATTTTCCTTGAATTTTATGGGTCTTTATAGACTGCACTTGGGCCCACTGCGACCCTTTACTTTCTTTTGTCCATATCATTGGCACCGAATGGTCGTTTGATGAACCATTAGCAGTGCGGGTAGTCATGGAGCATCACAGTCCCTTAGAGTATACCCCACTAGAGTACGGGGTATAGTGGAGTTACCGTCAGGTTGGATCGAGCATGAACTCAACTGGGCCCCCAGGACTAAAAGTCTAATAACTCATAGATCGGGCGTCTGATTGACGTGTCGTCTGTTCTGTTGAGACCCCTGTGACGTGGATGACCTTTGGAATACTTATTCATGTGACTTAATGACATTTGATGTAATGACACTTGGATTATGGAGTGGACCCTCCTGGAATCAATTATACTTTGTGTGGAACCATATGGCTGGATGCGCTCTAACTACTATTCCTGGATCCTACGTGTGTTCGACAGTTCTGACTACTGTTCTTGGATACTGTCTGGGTTCGATTTCTCCAACTACTATTCCTAGACCCTGTGTGTGATTGACAGATCTGGCTACTGTTCTTGGATCTTGTGGGGGTTCGACAGCTCTAATACTATTCCTGGACCATTTGTGGGTTCAACAGCTGTAACTACTATTCATGGATTCTACGTGGGGTCGATAGAATAGATGGTTTTGTGGCAACATATAATCATCTCTAACACTATACATGAGTTGTATACCTATGTGAGATGAGTCAGTAACATTGTGTTTGCCTCATGTTTGAGATGGATTACATGATAACATAGGTATATGTATGATCATATACCTAAGTGGGGTTATCTGTTTATTTAATTACTTGTGGTTTATATTTGTTGGATTTTGTGAGAACCTTGAGGGCCTCGGGGTCCTTACTGATTATCTTTATACTCACCCCTTCATGCACTGTTCCTGTACCTCGTTGTGTTGGATGCAGAAGACAGAAAACGCTGACCGAGGTTAAGAGTACCAGGTTTGGACGGTACCTAAGGTAGACTTTACGGTGTGATGGTTCACGGAGAAGACGGACGGACGCTGGAGTGCAGTGGAGGTGATCGGTACCTACTCTTCTTGTCGGAACCTCAGAGGACGTTCCAGTGGCAGTTTATAGTTTTTTCTATTGCACTTTAAGATTCTTGTACATTACTGTTGGGCATGTATTTTTGGCCCCTTTACATTCAGCACACTTTTGTTATACAGTTTTACTTAGGGTTTTTATTTTTGCTCATTCTCTGTTGCATTTTTTCACAAGTTATAAAGGCAATGACTTCCCATTTTAAGGGAATTTTTTCTTTGGTTCTAGTCTCCAGTCCTTGGCATTTGGAAGGTGTGTTTTGGGTAGTCACGACATGGGCCCCGTGGGATGTGTTGTGACAAATTGTTATCAGAGGAGTCGGTTCTAGCGTAGAACATTCAAATTTGATCATTTCTATGAAGAAATAGTGTTAAGGTTATTGAGTGTGGTTTACAGTTCAAGGAGACCATTGTTGGTGTTGCGGCTCACGTATCCATACACAAGGACCCTAACTTATAATTTCTGACTTAGTGCATGAAAACAATGATTGTGTGTGTGTGTTTCAAGAGTCTCATTGTGATCTCTTTGATTCTGGTCACCAGGTAAAACATATTGACCATGGTACACCTGTTTTTTTTTCTTGATAGCCCCACATAGATAGCCAGCCAGTGTTCTAGGATTTGTATGAGATAGCAGCACACCGAACGACGAGGCCTCTGTGTAGGGCCCTATCATAGCAGAAGAACCAGCGGTACCACTACCCGATGGGCCACCAATACCACCAACACCAGTAACAGAGAGTGCACACCACCTGAGCACATTGCATGAGTTTCAACTCCATAGTTTTCCCAGGTACAGGGGCAAGACGTACCCACAGGTATCTGAGGATTGCCTGGAGGCTGTGGTGAGAGTCTTCAGACTAGTAGGGACACCAGCCGATCTTATGATGGTCCTTGCTATGAGTCTTATTTAGGTAGCACCAGGAAGATGGTGGAGCATGATGCTCTAGTTTCATGATGAGGAGACACTAATCTGGGAAGACTTCGAGAGCCTGTTTCAGGCAGATTTTGTCCCATCCACCCTTGGTACAGTGCAGATACAAGAGCTACTTCATCTACAACAGGGTTGCAAGATGGTGGCACAATACTTAGCAAGGTTCACTGACCTCTTGCGCTACTCCAAAAATATGATGTTGGACACATTATTTAGGGCTCGGACCTTTGAGAAGGGGCTCAGGAGATAGATCAGGTCTTCAATGATCTCCCTCAGCATCCCGATGAAGGTAGGGGTGTTAGAGCGATCCCTCTTAGTGGAGAGTTTCTTTGCGGAGCAGTCACCATCAACGAGACCTTCCATTAGGCATCATGTAGCGGAGTATTCTGCAGAAGGTATGAGACTGATGTCACAGATATCCAAGCAGACCAAGACATCTGGTGCACATCCTCAGGACTCAGGTTCGGTTGTGTGAGGCACACGAGACAGAGACAGTCATATGTGGAACATGCAGTGTTTGACATGCAGCAGGTACGGACACATGGATCGTGACTGTCCAACCCGTCTTCCCAATGATCAGTAGATGTAAGAGTGACCTCCCAGTAAAAGGAAGAAGTTCGCTCAAGGAAATCTATAGGGCGTAGATGGACGTGGCAGAGGAGTTGTTCTTGTAGCTGGCGGTGAACGAAGTTACGAGGTGTTACCACCACCAGCACTGGGAGGTCCACCCCATCCACAGGGAGACGGTGTACAGGGGAGAGATCAGCTCTAGGAAGATGAGGCCTATAAACATTGCTCTCTGAAGATGATTCGAGGTACGATCTATGTTTACTCCACCATAGATGCAATACTTATAGACAGAGGTTCAGTCACTCTTTCATTTCCACTGCCATTTATTAGAGCTCTAAGATTCTGAATGAGAATTTGACTCGATATTTAATGATAGAGACTCCAACAGAAGAAGATTTGATGATTACACACTAGTGCCGGTAATGGGAGCTTACTTTTGAAGGAGAGGGCTTCGACTAGGATCTCCTATTAGCGGCGTCGAGACCATAAAAATTCATCTTGGGTATGAACTGGTTACATACATTACATGATCAGATTGACTATATTAGGTCCAATGTGCGGTGTGTCCCCCTGGATGGGGCCATTTTTACCTTCACCGGAGATAAGGGAGCCTTTTCCATATAGGAAGGACATACCCAGAAGAGGGAGCAGCCGATCACTCATCTGTTGGCTTTCCTTACCCTCAGAGTAGTAGATGTGGAGAGTCTGAGAAATCATGTGTGGTGGACTGGTACAGAGATGTTTTTTCTGATGATGTACCAGGTCTAACTCCTCAAATAGAGGTTGACTTTTACATTGACTTGTACCCTAGGACGACACCAATATCTACACCAGTGTATCAGATGGCTCTAGCAGAGCTTCGTGAGCTTCATGTATATCCTGAAGATTTGTAGGGGAAGGGATTCATCTGGCCTAGTGTTTCTCCCTGGGCAACCCTGATTCTGTTCTCCATGAAGGCGGATCAGAGCTTGAGGATTTGTGTCGAATACCTTCACATGAACTAGGTGACAGTGAAAAAAATGTACATGCTCCCGAGTATTGACGACCACTTTGATAAGATGAAAGGAGAATAGTGGTTCTCAATGATAGAAATCAGATTAGGCTATCACCAGATCAGAGTTCGAGAAGAGGATGTGTAAAAGACAGCCTTCAGATGTCGGATGACCACTATGAGTTTTTGGTTATTCCATTCACCATAACCAATACACCGGCAGTGTTCATGGGACTCATGTACATGATCTTATAGCCATACCTTGATTGATTTGTCATAGTAATCATCAAAAACATTCTGATATACTCGGTTACTAAGGAGAAGCATGACTACCATTTTCAGGTAGTATTGGACACACGCAAAGAGTATCGGCTTTATGGTAGGCTCTCGATGTGCCAGTTTTGGATCCACGATGTAAACTTTTTGGGACATGTCATCTCGAAGGCTGGAGTTGCAGTAGATCGAGCGAAAATTGAGGTGGTACTTGCTTGGGATCCACCCAAGAGTGTGACGGAGGTACGAAGTTTCTTGGGATTGGCTGGATACTACTAGAGATTTGTATCATACTTCTCTAGAGTTTCAGCACCACTATCAGCTATGAAGAAGGTGGGAAAACTCTTTGTGTGGTCAGAGAAATGCCAGCAGTGTTTCCAGGAGCTGAGGCAGAGGCTGACTAGTGCTCCCATCTTGAGGCTTCCATAAGAGGGCGTAGGGTATGTAGTTTACTGCGACACATCAGGGACCAGACTAGGATGTGTACTAGTGTAGGACTGAGTAGTGATTGCTTATGGTTCTCATCAGCTGGGACAACATGAACAAAACTACGCCACCCATGACATGGAGTTAGCATCAGTGGCCTTCGCCTTGAAGATGTGGCAGCACTATCTGATGGGTGAGAGTTTCATAGTTTACTATGACCCCCAATGTCTCAGGTATATCTTCTCTCAGGAAGACCATAACCAGAGATAGTGACGATGTATTGAGTTCCAACAGGACTATGATGTCGATATAGTCTATACTCCTAGGAAGGGGAACATTGCAGCAGATGAAATCAGTAAGAGACCTAGTATACAGCTGCTAGGAAATGCGACAGAGAAGCTATCTGCTTTATTGATATCCTTTGTGGATAGAGACAAAGAATCCTTTATCCAGTCTCTTACAGTCACTCCCCCACTTCTTCAGTGAGTTAGGGAGGCGCAGTGTGGAGATTCTTACTACGAGACACAACGTGCTCAGATATCCACAGGGCGGGAACCTGATGTATTTTCTAAATATGGGGAGAACGTCATCCTCTTCAGAGGACGTACCACGGTACCAGTGGAACTTCTGATGGATGTTTTTAGGGAGTTCCATATTTCCCCTCTAGTGGTACATCTTGGAGTAGCGATGATGTACCAGGATCATCGGTGATAGAATTGGTGGTCGTGAATAAGGAACACAGTTGCAGAGTTTGTCTCTTGGTGCCTCACTTGTCAGCATGTGAAGGCAGAGCACCATGTACCAGTAGGCTTGGTTTATCCATTAAAGGTCCCGTAGTGGAAGTGGGATGAGATATCCATGGACATCGTGATGGGACTTCCATGTACATCCAGAGGTCATGACTCGATTTGGGTGATCATCGACTGAACCACCATGTCGGCCTACTTCCTACCGATCAGAGAGGGGGGTTCAGTAGAGAGCTTGGGACGCCTCTATATTCAAGGGATTATGAGGCTACATGGAGTAACCTTGATGATTATCTCCAATCATGACACATTTTTTACTTCATGGATATCAAAGGGGTTGTAGGAGGCTTTTGGGATGCAGCATCATTTGACAACCACCTTCCATCATCAGACAGATGGTCAGACTGAGTGGACAATTCAGACCCTCGAAGACATGCTACGTGCTTGTGTCCTCGATATCGGTCGTAGCTGGGAGGATCACTTACCTCTGGGGGAGTTTTCATTAAACAACAGTCATCACTCCACCATTGGGATGTCACCTTTTGAGGTGTTATACAGGTGACCATGCAGATCACCCTTGTGCTGGATGGACCCTGGGGAGTCCGCACTAGTGGGACCAGAGATGGTACGAGCTACGATAGAGATGGTGCAGATCATCCATGTGTGGACGAAGACTGCACAGAGCAGGGATAAGTCATATGATGACATGAGACGGAGACCTATAGAGTCTGATGTTGTCTACCACGTCTTTCTACGGGTATCACCTTGATGAGGATTACAGAGATTTGGCTTAGGCGTCCAGTTATCTCTGAGATTCATCAGACCTTTCCAGGTCCTCAGCGGATTAGGCGAGGTGGCTTACCGCTTGTATATTCCACATCAGCTGCTCCGGGTGCACGATGTATTCCACATATCTCAGTTGAGGAGGTACATGCATGAACCTTATCACATTATCGACCATGCAGATCTTGACGTCGACGATGGGGATACTTTTACGAAGGATCTAGTAGAGATTGAGGATCGATGGGAGTGATTACTTTATGGATGGTCGATACCTCTGGTACACATTTTCTAGTAGCACGAGAACCTCAGTGACAACACATGGGATCAGGAGGCTCATATTTGTGCTCAACACCACCATTTGTTCCCTTAGTTCGAGTGTTAGCTTACAGGGATGTAAATCTCTGAGGTGGTGAGAATATAAAGACTCGGAATTTCTGTGTAAAGTGTTTTCTTAAATACATGGGAATTTTATGAGTCTTTGAAAATTAATAGTGCATGATTCTGAGTCATGGTGTCCCCAGAATCTATTTATTATGTTTTTTTCGGGTACGTTCAGTAAACGTAAGAGTGGGTTTTTATAACTTTAGAACCAGTGCTCAGAATTGGAATCTGAGGGTACCGTTGAACTCACAACACTGATATTGGCTTAAGTAGAATTTCACCTCAACGAAAAATTTTCGGAAATAAAAGATAGTTTTTGTGTTTTTAATAAATGAATTAAATAAAAAATGGTGTAGATTTATTTTTATTTTGGATGGTTGAAGCCTCCATGTGAAAGTTGGAGTTGAGGACCACCACACTTTAACCTCCCATGAGTGGTTATGGTGGTGGGGCCCTCCCGAACCTATCCTCCTCTTCATGTTTAATATGGTGGGGACCACTCAAGGTTGAAACCACTTGAACTCCCCATTAAGTGGGGAGAAACCTCTTGAGCTCCCAACATAATGGTGCCACCACCCCTCTACCTCAATGGATCCAACACAAGCATTTATGGTGACAAATCATACACATTAATTATATGTGCCAACCTCTTGATTAATTAATTAGAGCTAGTCTAATTAATTACCACATTTGAATTTTCATCCAGCAACTAAATAAAAGACAAACCCAATATATTATTTTTTTGGTTGGTATTTGTCTTTTGGTAGGACTTGTGAGAAGAGAGAAAAGATCTCTCCATCAAAGAACGATGAACACATTCTTCCAACAAAGAATGCCGAAAATGATCTCCTTCGACCTTCATCCTCGGATCCTACCAACATTTGATGTCTTCATTCGACCTTCCCTCCACATAGTCATCAACAAGCCGACGCAGCTCGGGATTGGATGTTTGTGGCGGATGTGACGAATGAAAAACTCTTTTATCTTCTTTCTGTGACTTCATCGTCGAACAATGATCAATGGTGGGGGTTATTTTCATTTAAGTTTCACGTTCTTCATTTCATTAAAAAGGAAATACGAGGATGATTTATTTTTGCGGGTGGATTGTTGTGGTTTGTTCTAAACGACCGATTTCTATCACCCTAAACTCGGCGGGCACGGGCCAAACTAACAAGGCCCGAAACCCACCGTCGATCTCTTTTGTTATGTCCTCTGGAAAGGAAATGTAACAACGAGGCGACGAAGACAGTAAATATAAAGGCCACCCTTCCCGTGACCTCCATGACCTGCGACATCCTCGTGACGTCACGCACTGCTGCCGGCCTCCGGAAGCCTCCCAGCCGCCCGCCTGCCTGCCCGGCCGCCTCCCGGACTGCCCGGACGCCTCCTGTGCACCCGGAAAAACCGCACCAGCCTGCGCGCCCGACGCCGCTGCTGGCCGAACCGATCCCGGCCATCCGGGTCGAGCCCCCACGGGTCGCGCCCCTCACGGCACCGGCCAAACTGGCCTCGGCCATCTAGGCCGAGCCGCTCAGGCTGTGCCCCTCGCAACGCTAGCCAAACCACCCTTAGCTGTACAAGCCAAGCCGTCGAACCATTCCCCACATAAGCCTGGCCGAGCTGGCCATCCACGCCCGTCGCGGCTCCTTCGGGCCAAACTTCCCTTACACTGACCTGTGTAAGATCCCCACCCTCACGATCGGTCCGCGCCCATGAGCTCCTTATAGCCTTGCGGCCTACATTCCTGGGCCCAGTAGTCCGGGCCGAACACAACGGGTCGGCCCAAGCAATGTTAGGCCGGTTCATTCTAATCCCGGTCCCACTGCAACCCTTTACTTTCTTTTTAGCCATATCTTTGGCACTAGACGTCCCTTTGACAAACTGTCAGTGGCACCAGTAATCATGGAGCATGACGGTACCTTTGAGTATACTACCCTAAAGTTCGGAGTATAGTTGAGTTACGGTTAGGTTGGATCGTGCACGAATCTAACCGGGTCCCCGAGACAAAAAGAGAAATAACTCATATGCCAGGCATCTGATCGATGCGCCATCAGTTGTGTTGAGACCACTGTGACAAGGAGGACCATTGGGATACATATTCATGGGAATTTGTGTCATTTGATATAATGAAACCTGGATTGATGAGAGGACCCTCCCAGAATCAATCTTGCTTTGTGAGTAACCCTCTGGCTAGATACGCTCTGACTACTATTCCTGGATCCTACATGGGTTAATCAGCTCTGACTACTGATCGTCGATCCTGTGGGGGTTCGAGAGCTCTGACAACTTTTCCAGGATCTTTTGTGGGTTCTATAGCTCTGTGTACTATTCCGAGATCCTGCGTCGGTTCGACAGTTCTGATACTGTTCCTAGATCTATTGTGGGTTCGACCGCTCTGACAACTATTCCGGGATCCTACATGGGATCAATAGAATAGATGATTTAGTGGCTACATCTAATCATCTCTAACACTCTACCAGAGTTGTATACCTATGTGAGTTGAGTCAGTAACTTTATGATTTCTTCACGATTGAGAAGGATTACGTGATAATTTAGGTATATGTATGGGCATATACCTATGTGAGGTTATCAGTTGATTTTATACCTTGTGGTTTATCATTGTTGGATTTTGTGAGACCTTTAGGGTCTCGGGGTCCCTACTGAGTATCATTATACTCACCACTACACGGGCTATGCCCCCATCTCACTGTGTTGGATGCAGATGACAGTCAACGCTGACCGAGGCTGAGAGTTCCAGGACTGGATGGTACCCAAGGTGGACCTTACAGTGTGACGGTTTCTATAGGAGACACACGAACGATGGAGTTATGTGGAGGCGATCTGTACTTACCCATCCTGTGAGAACCCTAGAGGAAATTCCAGCGGCATATTATCTTTCATTATGTTGTACTTTCAGATTCTTTTACTTTACTTTAGGGCTTGAATTTCTAGCCCCTTTAATTCCAGTACACTTTTTATACATTTTTACTTAGTGTTTGTTTCCAGCTCTTGCTCTGTTGCATGTGTTCACATTTTATAGAAGAACTGCCTTCCCAGCATTAGGGAATTTCGCCTTTGGTGCTAGTCGCTAGCCCCTAGCCTGTAGAAGGTAGGCTTGGGGTAGTCACGACATGGGCCCCGTGAGATGGGTCTTGAAATTCATGATCATGATAGTTTTACTATATCACATATATTTAAAACCTTATTAGTAATAATTATTGAGCTAATTTTTTTAGAAGACTATTATATTATATGATGTCCCATAATTTCTTAAATTTTTTAATTAAATTCCAAAAGAAATTTATTTAATTGATTATTTCATCTATACCATTTTTGATTCAGTGTTATAAATACATTAAAGAAAATACCTAGAATCCATGGATCAAATAAGAATCATTAAAAAATATTAACTAATTTTCAATACATATTTATTATTCCACAATATATCAACTCAATATATATATATATATATTCCTAGGGAATTTTTTTAAAATATATGGGTGATTATATATCTCATTATGTGATAATGATAAAAACAGAGCATAAATAAACATAAAGGTTAAAACATGAGGCATAATATATGAATGTTAATATAAATAAATGTTTCATAACCAGATCATAATAACATTAGTCATAACAAGACCATATGTACAGGATTCACAACATAGATATTTGGCCATAATAATTTTTTTAAACATTCCTTAGAATATAACTAATGTCCATCACAAAGGTGCAATAAAAGATTATAACCAAGGTTGTTAAAAAATATATCTGAAGAAAATACAAGGGAATGATTTCAAGGTTTGATGTGCATTGAATCTCATGATATTAACTCTTTAACCACTAAATTATATAATTATCAGGTCTCACCCTATATACCACAATTTGTTTTCTATAAAGTACAATAAAACATTACTATGGAATTCCTAAAAGGTATCATGAACATGTAATCTCTAGAGATTGATTATTTATCCAATGTAATGGACAACTATTATGGGGTATGATCTATATTTAAATCATTGTGATTATAATACCCCAACCATAAATATTTCATAATCGTGAATTATGTTAATAATTCAAATTGAAGATATTTTCTGGTTTAGAGTTTTAGAGAATTAGGTCGTAATTATTTCATTACATTTCAAAAATTAAAAATTAGGCCCTTTTACTCTATCAAAATTGTTTCAAAATAATAAAACTCCTTAAATTAAACAAGAGTAATTTTCTTCATATAAATTTTATATAATTTTTCCATCCTCTTAACCTTCCTTGTACACTGTGAAAAACAATTTAAAAACATGGGATGAGCATAAAATGCTCAGTAAGGGTTATAAAACTAGGAAAGAAAACATTAGTCCATCAATACATACAAATAAATTATAAAAAACTTTTCAATCATTAATATGACACAAAAAATCATGTGTTTTGTGATTAATACATTGAAATCAAAAGTAACTTGTGGCATTCATAACATGATTACATTGGAGCATTCACAACTATGTAGGGAGTTATTTTTGAAATACCCACCATGTTATATTCCATAAATATGATAGGAGAGACATTAATGTTTACCTATTTCATTTTAACAAATGAATTTGAGAGCTATCTCAGGCTCACCCACCCTAGGTTTATCACAGAACCACCCATATACTCACAAAATTCCAAAGAACCAGAACATATTCACAACACATAAAACAACCATATAGGAATGATAATATTCCACATTTCAATCACAATATATCAGTTCAAGATAATAAAATTACCAGTGATTTTTCATAACCATTTATACTACCAAAAAACATAAAAATGTTATACGGTATTTATTTTCCTTTTAAAACATTTCATCTTATTATGGAATCCAAATATCAAATAATGCATGTGGTGGTGGAAATGTCATTGTAACCAAATACGTTAAAAAGAATCATTACCTTTGTCATTTAGTAATACGCTATGTAGAAAAAATATTCCCATTGAATCAAAATGAAAAATCAAAGTGTTTTATGAACTGTATAAATTAAATTCATGTATAGATCAAAATATACCTCAATGAAAGGGGATTGACAAGAAGTCCTTTACCAATTTAGTAAATAAAATTGAATGATTATGTGTATTAACTATAAGCGCACATCAACAAATTATAAATAAAATACAACATATCCAAATTCATTTCTCACATAATCACATCACGACAAGAAGTGATAGATTAACCAAGTGAATGTAAATTCGGTTATGATGGTCCCATACCTCGTGTCCGACTTGGCTCGTTCATTCATTAGTCTACTAAATAAAAAACTACAGTTAATTTTTAATTGATTATGAACTTTTAACAAGTTTATTACTCCTTTTTTATCACTTCTTTCTGTGTTATAAACATTACATAATCATTAACATTAATAATGGTTGTTTCGTTGATATTTCATACTAGAGTTAAAAATAAAATTCTTATAATAACAAGTTGATCATGTGGTCAAAATTACATTATATCAATAATGATATCCATGATATATATATATCATATATATCATATATATCTAGTATATATATATATATATATATAATATTACAGAACATTTGGAGATATTAAAATAGAGGCACCGTTTATCCAGACGGTAAACAGTACATACGCTTGAACGCTATTTTCATTTTTATTTCGTATTTAATGGATTGAAAACATAATTATACATAGGTATATAATAATTTAAGTATATTATAATATATAATATCATTATCTACATTTTTTATACAATCCACGTACGGCCTGAATGAGCCATATCACTTTGAGGGGGCGGTAGTCCGCGATTCCCCAAATGAAATTGTCATATTTTCCAATTATGATATCATAATGGTATGATATAAATAAAAAATACTAATGAATAGAGAGAATATAAATATAATATATATAACATATAGATACAGTTCCATCATAATGGAAACCATGATATGCGGTAGGGGATATTGTAATAGTCATCGTTTTGGGTGGTAGTAGTTCGCCATCCACAGAAATAGTATGTCTTTATCCATTAAAGTGAGGTGTTTGGAAGTGTAGTTATAATAATTCCCATAAAAAATTCTAGTATAATTAACAAACTGTTATTATTTTAAAATAATAGAATAAATATATTTTAGGGGGTTAGATAAGGAAAAAAACATTGGAGAAGACGTTACATTTGAATTAGGTAACTCTCTTTGGTATGAACCAAAAGCCTTTCATGAAGTGCCTTATGCCTAATTTAAGTCTTATAGGTGGAATAGAGGGATTTTGATCTCTTATTTGGTTAGAGTTTGGATGAGCCAATGGGGATTGAGAGTAATGAGTAATGGTTAGAGGTGATGGCTTTTTATAAGGGGGGAGGTGGGTCTCTTTAAGAATGTTAGATAATATTATTTTATTATAAACTGAATTTCGATATCAAATGGTCTAAAACTCATTTAATTCTAAGATAAAATGATTATTTTTAGAAATAATTTCATAAAATGTGTTTTAGAATTTTTTAGGTCATAAAATTAACCTTATCTTTTAGCATTAACCCTTAGTTAAATAATTTACCTTTAAACATGTCCTCTTGTATTTTCATACTATATGGTTAATAAATTGACAATAAAATTCTAACCAACCCAAAATGGATTATTAATGAAATTTTAAATATCATATATATCATTTGGACGATTCTTATATTTTTAGGATTATTTTATCATCTAATAAAATATAAATTGTTTTAAAAACTCATTTATGTCAATTTATAATCTTTTAATATGAAGACTTAGAAAAAAAATATAACACCTTAATTATTTAAAAAACCCTTCATTAATTAATATATAACAAGTTATTATTATCTCTAAAATTCATGGATGGAATAAAAAGTTTCAAAATAAATTTATTTTAATATTTATCATCTCACTTATTTTAAACATTAATTAAAAAGGAAATCACTACAACATCATTAGTTCATAAATAAATTTATTTATTTTATAACTAAAAATTATTAATAAAATATCATGATTTAGTAAATCTTTTCAGATTTCCAATTACTATTTTATGTTGAAGATGTCTCTTATATAACCCCATATAATATTTTTTACAAAAAGTAATTTTTTTTACATTACATTTTCCTTAGCGTTAAATTAATTTTTATAGTGTCATTTTCACAAACAAGTGGCTCCATAGGGTACCCAAATTAACCCATGGATGCCCATGGTCGGGAATATAGGGTTAGTACATATGATAAAGTAATTTAATATTATTATAATATTATTTTGTACCATTATTTACTAGATTTACCATTTAACCATGTTAAATAAAATATTTACTGAAGTTACTATTAATTATTTCTAAAAATAAAAGTTACTTATTTAAAATTTTTGGCCATCATGATTCCAAATATAAAATCCATTTTTAGAAATTCAAAACATGTAGGTTGGAAAAATAAATTTATAATTTAATCTCATTTTCAAATCCCAAAAATGTGTTTTTCATAAAATAATAACTATCAAAAGATTGACATGTGTTTATATTCAATTAAAAAGAGAAATTATGTCCAATGACCAAAATTTTATTAAATTACTAATTCATAATCTAATTACACATTGAAAATAATTAAAAAGTTATTCTAAATATATAACTAAATTACATTAAAAGGCCAGTTTGAATTAAAATGTTATATTTTTCAAAAAAAAATACTGGAATTAAAAAAAAGACTGTTTATGCTTAAAATTGGATTCATTCAGAAGTATATTTTGATGTCTCGATTCTAAAGAAGAATATTATTTTTTCATATAGAACATACAAAATTGAAAAAAACAAGCATTAAAAAACATTACTCCATCAAAAGGTGGTAAATCGTCATTTTCATGAATATTAGAGTATTTATGCTTAAAATTGGATTTATTCAGAATTTAAGCCTCTAACATTTATTGGATGAATGTAAAAACATTTAAATAAAAAAATTTATCATATTGTATTTATTTTTCTTCATTTTCTCTAATTAAATGTCTTGGGGTTAACTACTATTTAAAATAATAATTTAATATTATTATTATTTTCAGAATAACTCAGCATTGTGTGCATCATAGGATTTTGGAGAATCCCATTATTGCGTATTGTGTATGCCATTGAAAATAGAATCCCATTTAATGTAATATTAATATTTAATTCAAAAATATTAATAAATATGAAAATATCATATACATTATTTTGCCAGGTTGTTACATCATTCCCCCCTTTTGGGAATTTCGACTTCACAATTTTAAAATTGGGAGTAGAAACAACATTTAATGTGGCACATCAGAAAAAGAATCAACAAAGATATCACATTATGAAAAGAAGGAGAAGTAAAAAGGTCACTCGGGATAACACACTGTAATATTCCATGAAAACATGAATATGGAGGAGAATCTAAGTGTCGATTTCTGATGGAGACTGATAGAAAGCATGATAAGAAGAAAGTTAACCATCCGAAAACCACAAACATGTGATAGGTTAAATGGTCTTTGGTTTCCCTATAATAAAATTAAATGGAAAACGTTTTTTATGTTTCATTAAATAAATTTGGATAGTTTATTTAAGTGATTGACTAAGAACATAAGGAAATATAATTTCTTTTCAAGTCGACTTTCATCCTTTCATAAATTTCTACCACAAAACCATATTTCCTTCAAATGATGACAACTCAAAATGACTTGGTCTCACCGGAAGCACTAGAATCAATTTTTATAGAATCACAGAATCCAAAAAAGATGAAATATATATTTTCCATTTCTTTATACATTAACCAAAACCATAATTTGTTAGTATGGGATCAGATTGTCCCCAAAAAAGGATAATTCTTTATAAAAATAAATACATATCTTAATCCCAAAAATCTGACAAACAATACCCAATGTTCAGAAATGTTAATTCAATGAAAAATTGTTCTCAAAATTCCTAAAAGTGACCCAAGTAATGATTGAAACCAAAAACTCAAAAGGTTTTAACCAAAAAATCTTCCAAAGTAAATCACAACATTTATCTACTAATAACATAGACTAATCTTAAATTCTCATACTAAAGAGTAATTATCCTAATAAAATATTCTCTATGAAAGGTTTATCATTTCCATAAATAATCCAATAAGCTATATATCCACAATAAGAACGCTTATTCTTCCAAAAAAAATACTACCATTACTCCACAAATGATATCCCATAGTATTCAATTTTCCTCAAGCACAAAGTGTTCTCAAAAGAGAAAACATCTTCCCAAATAACCATTATCACATAATTAGAAATTCAGTTTCCAATTTTAAGGATATCCATTTCATAAACCATAAGTTTCCAGAATTAATATATTATTTCTAATTAATATTATCTAACTAAAAATAGTTATTCGTACTAACCAAGGACTTCACGTAGTCCAGTGGTAGGTGACAAATCCCAACCGCAATTTGGTTGTGGATATGATTCACATTGATTTTTCCAACACAATGGGTTGTCTCACGGTCTACATTTTGTCCTATTTCAAAAACAATGAAATTTTATAAAATTACAAAAAATGTGAAATATTCCTCAAAAATAACCATAACAAATAATAACCACAAATGTTATCTCATACCACACATTTTCATCTGAAAAATTAATTACCTATAATTACCTCAAAATCAAGTCTCATATAAACCAAAATGGTTCATTATAAATATATCCACAAGAGAAATGATATTTCATCCTTTAATAACATTTTATCATATCAAACATCAGTTTTACATAACCAAAATAAAAATTCAAATGTAATCCCATCATTATAAGAGCCTTAATACTTTTATTCATTTCATCATCCTAAAATCACCCATAACTCTTGAATCACATATATGTATACTTCTCACTCATTAAATGTTATTAATGATACATTATCATTTTATTCCCAACATTTTCCATAATAATTCTTTCATACATACAAAATCATGAATCATATCCTAATATTCAACATTGTCAAAACATTGTCTAAGAAATAATCCATACAATTCATTGGTCATTGTCATTTTCATCATCCTCAATTGGAATGGATTTGTATATTGGTAAACAAGTATTGGTATAGTCCTACTGATCCCATTCCTGAACCTTCTTCATAGGACCTCTATTTGTATAATGATCATGCAGACCACATTTAAATCATTCAATCGATCCCACAGAAATAACTTCATTTCCTTTCTAGGAGTCAACTAGAGGCTTCTTTCTTCCTTGGATGATTAGTTCTTTAGGACATTATTTACCACATTTATAGAATCTTCCCATCCTTTTGAAGAATTTTCTTAGGTTTTTATTTCCACATCCTTAACACATAGAGTTTTTTAATATACATACCATTATGATTATTACCTGAACTTCTGAAGGTATTTTTTTCTCGTATATACGATTCCTTATAAAGATAACCATGGTTTAGGTGGTCAATCATGACTACAGATAGTTGGTTGAAAATAGCCACAAATGTTCTCATTGAAGATCCCATTTCATTTAGTTGCATATTCATAAGGCCGTCACAGTTTTCTTCCAAACCATTGATACATTCATGCATTCTAGATCCAGCTATTTATAAAATCCAAAAAGGTTAGTGTGATTATATCAATATAATCATCATAAAATATCATATGAGGTTGGTAAAAACTAATATATAATTATTAATGTTATCTAAAACCAATTCAATTTATCTTAAATATTTATGACTCTTTATAATATTCTAACCATTAGGGTTATGTCACTTATGGTTAAATAACACCCTAATATATAAAGTTATCTAAACAGGCATCTGATTCAAAACATAAGTCCCTATCCTTAAACATTAAATAATCCAGAATTATGTTTATATTTCAAATTGATTATCTATTCAGGTTTATAATTTTACTGAATTATGGCATAACTATTACATTATAGTTCAAAAAATTAAAAATTAGACACTTATTCTATATCCATGTTTTTTCACAATAATAAAACTCCATAAATAAAACAAGAGTTATTTTCATGACATAAATCTTCATGAATTCTTCCTTTCTCTTACGCTTCCTTATACCCTGTGAAAAACTTTTTTGAACCATGGGATGAGCATAAAAAGATCAGTAAGGGTAATAAAACTAAGAAGGAAAACATTAGAGCATCAATACGTCTAAATCAATGAAATCTATCTTTTCAATCATTATCACACCACACACAGTCATAAGTTCTTTGAATAACAAATGGAAAATCATAAACCATAATGGTAACAAGTGGCATCCATAACATGCTTACATTTTATCTTTCATAGCTATATAGGGAGATACTTTTGGAATACCCATCATGATGTATTCACTAAATCTATTAGGAGAAACATTTTTATTTACCTCTGTCACGTTACCCACTGCATTGGAGATCTATCAAGGTCTCATCCCCCCTTGGTTTATCATGGAACCACCCGTATACATAAACAATGCCATCGAACCATAACATATTAATATAACATAAAACCAGAATAGAAGAAAGATATTATTTCAACATTTCAATCACAATATTTCATTTCAAGATATTGAAATATCTAGGGATTTCTCAAAAACATTTTCAGTATGAAAAAATGTAAAAAAGTTATATGGTATTTATTTCCCTTTTAAAAACATTACAACTTGTTATGGAATCCAAATATCCAATAAATCTCATGGTGGGGGAAAGGTCGTTGTCACCAAGTACATTAAAAAGAAACATTCCGTTTTCATTTAGTAAATCACTACGTAGAAAAAATATTCCCATTGAATGAAATGAAAATTCAAAGGGGTTTATATAATGTATAAAATATAGTCGTGTATACATCAAAATTTTCCTCAATAAATGGTGATTTAGATGGATTCCCTTACGAAATTAATAAATAAAATAGAATTCTTATGTGTATTCACTATAAGCTGACATAAAAAAATTATAAATACACGATAAGATATAAAAATTATTTTCTCACATAATCACAGCATGAAAAGAAGTAGAATATCAATCCAAAGAATGAAAATTGGGTTAAGAAGTTCCCTTTCCTCATGTCCGACTTCACTCGTTCGTTATTTAGTCTCATGAATAATAAACTAAAGTAAATTTATACTTGATTCATAACATTTTTCAATTTTATTATTCCTTTAATATTAGTAATTACCACGTTATAAACATTATATATTCCTTAATGTTAATAAAGGTCATTTTTTTGATATTTGGTACTTAAGTCAAAAATAAACTTCTTAAGATTACAAGTTATCCATATAGTCAAAAGTTCATTTTCTCCGTAATGATATTCATGATTAAGATATAATATATATCATATATATTGAGTATATATATATATGTATTTATAATAGTACATAAAATTTGGTGTTAAAAAATCGAAATGCACCATTCATAGAGATGGTAAGTCGTACGTACACATGAACGCTACTTTCATTTCTATTTCATATTTAATAGAATGAAAACTTGATGATAAATTGGTATATTATAATTTAATTATAATTTATTATATAATTTCATTAACACAATCCATTAACATTCCATGTACGGCATGAACAGGTCATATCACTTTGGGAGGAGGTAGTCTTCACTTCCTCAAAAGAAATTAACATATATACCCATTACGGAAACCATAATGTTATGGTATAAATAAAAAATACATAGAATAGAGACTATATAAATGAAAAATATATCTCATATAAATACATTTCCATAGTAATGGCCACCATGGTAGGGGGTTGGAGATATTTGGACAATCATCATTTCGTGAGGCAGTAGATCGTCGTCCACAGAAACCGTATGTTCGTATCCATTAAAAATGGTGTGTGGATGTTTTGTTTGATTCCATATCATAAAAACATAATATTATATTTATGATACTAGTTTTGTTAAAAATAATGGAATAATGTGAATTTAGGGGGTTATAAGAGGAAAATAAATGAAAAGAACGTGAGAGAAGGTGTTACCTTTAAATTGGGTAACACCCTTTGGTTTGAACCAAATGTCTTTCATGAAGAGCCATATTTATATGTTAAGTCTTCTAGGTAGAAAAGCGGGATGATGGAAGCCTACTTTGGCAGTGTATGGACAATCCAATGGGGCTTGAGAGTTGTAAGTATTGGTTAGAGATGATGGATTTTTATATAGGAGAGGCGGGGCTCATTAGGAAAGTATAGAAATATAAGTTTATTATAAACTGAATTTCGATTAAAATTTTACCCAACTCGTTAAATTTTAACATAAGTTTATTATTGTGACAAATCATTTCATCCTTTAAGGTTTAGACAAGTCTTGGGCATACAATTAACATTATCTTTTAGCTTTAATCCTTAGTTAACTAATTTTACATTTAATGTTTCCTCTTGTATATTCATACTATATGGATAATATATTTATAATAAAATACCAAGAGAAACAAAATAGATCATTAATGAGATTATTAACATGATATATGTCATTTGGGCAAACATTAAATTTTTAGGATTATTTTTTCATTCAATAAGATATTACTTTTTTAAGTCATTTATGTCAATTTATGTACTATTCATATCAAGCCTTTTAAAAAATCAATATCAAATTTATTCATTCAAAAAAACAATAATAATTAAAATATAACAAGTCATTGTTATCCCTAAAATTATTATATGGCCAAAAATGTTTCATAATAAATTTATTATAATATTTATAATCTCATTTATTTACAACATTTATTAAATAGGAAATCACTACATCATCATTGTGTAATAATTGAAATTTATTTATATGATGTGTAAAAATTATTAATAAAATACTATAATTAAATAAATATTTTCATATTTACAATGACTATTAATAGAATAATATACATCTTATATAACTCCATCTAAAAATTGTGTTACTAAATGATATTTGTTAATTTTTCATTTTCTTTAACAATAAATTAATTTTTATAAAGAGTCATTTTAACATAAAAATGGCTCCATGGGGTCCCAAAATTGACCCAAGGATGCACAGGGTCGGTCATGTATCAGCCAATTGTTTTAGTACACGTGTTAGGGTATTTTATTGTTATAAAAATATTATTTTTTACCCTTATTTATCAGATTTACCTTTTTACCATGGGAAATAAAATATTTACTAAAGTTAATATTCATAATGTCTAAAATTTAAAGATTCATGTTTATCCTTTTTTTAAATTTTGATTTAAAATATGGAATTCATTTTTCCATATTCAAAACACAAAATTTTCAGAAATTAATTTAAAATTAATTCTCGTTGTCAAAACCAGAAAGTGTGTTTTTAATAAATAATAACTATCAAAAGAGTGAAATTTGTTTATTTTCAATTAAAAACTGAAATTTCATCCAATGAACAACATTGTATTAAATGGTTAATCATAATATTGTTACACTATAAATCCAAATAAAAAGATAATCTATCCATGTAAAAAATTATATTAAAAGGCATTTTTGCATTAAAATTACAAAAGATTCACTATTCATTAAAAAATGAAAATTATCAAAAAAATACCAAATTTCATCCAAAGTAAATATTGATTTCCTGATTCTAATGAAGAATATAATTTTGTCAAATAGAAGATATAAAAGTGGAAAAAACTATATTTAAAAAGGTTTCCCCATTAAAAAGTCAGCAAATCGACCTTTTAATGAATATTTGAGTATTTATGCTTCAAATTGGATTCATTCACATTTTAAGCATCTAACATTTATTGTATAAATGTAAAAACATTTAGCAATCATGTGTAATCATATTTTAGTTCATTCTATTCATTTACACTAAAACATCAGCTAGGCGTTAACCACTCTTTAAAATAATAATATTATATTTTTATTTCTTTCAGAATGACTCAGTATTGTGTGCAACATAAGATTTTAGAGAAAAACATTATTATGTGTCAAGTACCCCTTCGAACATAGAATCCCATTTAATGTTAAATTAATATTTAATTTAAAATTTTAATAAGTATCAAAATATCATATTCTTTATTTACCTAGGATGTTACAGTGATAGACACATCAAACAATGATCCTAACACAATATTATTTTGACCAATTATAAGAGAATCTGGGTTTCAGAAATGCAGTTACCAATTATAAAATAGAATATTTCATCTATATGGATACCCATGAATGATATTAGAGTTGGGTATCCACAACATGATGATATTTTTGGATAAAAATAATATATTCATCATCATGATGCTTATATGTAAGGGATTATAGAATAGGGTAAATGAGAAGAAAATCTATTATATCAACATGGAGAATAGTTTTTACATTTAATTTCTTACTAATAAAACCATTCAAGAATAATCACATATTTTTCAAAGGTTATTAAATCTGGAAATATTGATGATAAAATCAATGATTTATTTCACCTGCATGAAATCTATATAAAAGGAATTTGGAAATAGGTTAATGAAGGAGAAATATAAACTGTAATTAATAGGGAATCAATTTTATAATAAATGGGATGATTATTAAATCATGGAATCATAATCCAAATGAATTAAATAGTTATAAAACATGAGAATATTATAATTAAAGCCAATATGTGATCTTAGAAGAATTATGTCTATTAAAAAGAATATTGTATTTGGTTTAGTGTAAGAGAAATATATTCTATAAACATTATGTAAATATTATAATAGAAATGGGGCTGTTTATGAACATGTTTAATAATATCAATAAGAAATTCATGTTGGTTTTTCACAAAATTATGACTTGAATAAAATATGGGATGTGGGAGAACACTTAATTTTAAAAGTAGAATTTCAATTCCTTGGGAGTACCCCTAAAAACCATATGAACTCTTTGGTTCGGATTTATAACGGGATGGGGAAGGGAAAATCATTATAAATTCTTATGGGGTAGAGAATCATTATAAAATTGGTCGGATTGTGCTTCTTATATTTGTGAAAATTAGGGGGTGTTAATTGAATCTATATTTACATAAAAGGTGATAATGGAATTACATTGGTCATAGGTGGTTTTTTTGATTTAGTTAAAATAGATAAAAATGATATCTAACCCATTTGGGTATCACTATAACACATTGTAATTATTTATAAATGTTTTTCGTTACCTTTTAATAAAAAAAATCTAGATACTTTACTAATCAATTTTAACCCTTATTATTCATGAATAAAAATTAACCAGTTTTATTATTATATAATTAATAATATAAGATAAACTATACTACCTAATTATATCATCAGGAATATGTATTTTTTACCTAATATAATCTAATTCAATTTCCATTTACTCGAAAAAATCTTCTAAATCTAATAATAAAATTTGTAGAAAATTCATTTCTTTAGGGAAACAACGTTTTAATAATTAAATTATATTATTCATATTTAACATTAATTATAAATTTAATAAATTTTAATTTTTTTCAATTTATATAATAAATATTTCATTCTAATTTTACAATAGGTCATTTTTTTTTAAAAATAAAAAATTCATATATAAATAACATTTCATGAAAATATTCGTTCTTTTGCAGGTTTTAATATGTGCCTTTATAATTTTATTTTATGATGAAAATTTTTATTTAGCATGATATATATTATAAAAATGTTAATCTAAAAATGAAATGTATTTTACAAAATAAAAATTATTAAAATTATAAATCATTTTTATAATATTTTTCCCAAAACAGATAAAATCTGTTAATAGAAAAAGTTTGTTTTTTGTCGAAAATTTATGTTTTATAAATTTCTTACTATCATTTAATCTCACTATAATTTATAATTATGTGCATTAAAATTCAATGAAAACTAAATACTATCAATAAAATATTAAACTAAAATAAAACCATAAATTTAAATTTTATATTTTCATTAAATTACACATATATTCTAATATATTTATAAAAATATTTTCATTTTCAAAATTATATTTTAAAAAAATTCATTTACAATATATAAATATTTAATCATTTACAATTAATTTTTTTCTTTTAGGTATTGTCAATATTTTTATAATGACATATAATTTACAATGCTGGTAAAAACAATATGTTTCACTAATAACATGTTAACATAATATATCATTAAATACCAAAAACAATATTTGTAATATCAATTTAAAATAGTAATCTAAAAAAATAAAATTGACATTATCTTATTAAAATCATAAAATTTATGAATTTTTTTTAGAAAAAAAATATAATGACAATTTTCTTTTATTAAAAATCCGACTTCTTAAATATTATAATTTAATATTATTATTTCATAAAAAATTTTAAAATTACAAGTTGTTAATATAATATTTTATAAATTATTATATTTATTAATTTTTGAATTATATATTTGTTAATAATATATATAATACATAATAAAATAGTTATTGGAAAATATAAATAAATATAACTTTTATAATATACTATATTTAACTAATTCCTTTAATATTAATTATTTAAAATATAAAATTAAATATTACTATTATATTTATATTAAAATATTTCATACAACTATATCTACATATATATGAAATAATATTTAACACATATTATTTTTATTATTTGAAAGTAACATATAAATAGATAAACATATTTATTTATTTAAAGTGTTTTAATATCATATTTATAATTATGTTACGATTAATATTATTTCAAATATACCAATTAAAAATAAAATAATTCACTATTCATTTTTGGATATAATTTAAATGACCATAACTTTGATGACCATATTTTCAAGGACTATATTTTCAACAACAATATTTTATTCATACATTTAGATTAACTAAATCATTTTTTATTCCACACATACATTAAAATGAATAGTTATTATATTATTTTATATATTTTCTATAGTATTTCCCTTTTCACTATTATTTACACATTATAGGTTTTGATTGGTTATTTCTGTGTAATGGTCGGGACCTCCCCAGTCCATTACATTGTCAAAATCAAGTATTTGAGGTTTTTGGGGAAGAAACCCTAGGTCAGGGAATCAATAGGTTAGGGCGTCAATAGGTAAGGGCCTTGGTAGGTCAGGGAATGGATAGATCAGGGAAACAATAGGTCCAGGAGTTGGATGTTCGGGGTATCTGTAGGTTAAGAAATCTTTAGGTCAGGGTGTTGTTAGTCATGGGAATTAGTATGTTCGGGTGTTGGTATGTTCGTCTATGGTATGTCTGGGAATCTGTGGGTTAGACATCGGTAGGCCAAGAATTAGTGAGTAACGTTAGTGACCCCTGTTGGTGATGCAGGAATTAGTGACTCACTTTGGTGACTCACCCATTGGTGAGTCATTTCAATATTTTTCCTATTTTCAAGTTTCCCCGACTGTAAATTTTATTTGATATACCACGTTTAAAACATTTTTTGCGCATCTCTAAAGGCGTTTCATATGATATTAATTATATATTTTATATCCTATCACACCTGGGACTTTGAAATTGTCAAATAGTGTAATCTTGATTGGGATCAGACTTTAATGTCCCTTGAAACAATTTGCTTCTATCGATACATGATTTGTCTCTTCAAAGATGATAACTTCTCTTCCCAATTTTCATCTATTTTCTCTTGGTGCACCTGAAACATTTCATCTATGAGGATTCAAATTAGTGAGGTAGAAATTGGTTGAGTATTCCCTTGGTGTCCTTCATGCAATGTGTGAAACCCTCTATTATGGCTCAAGGAGGAGTTGCTGATCATCAGTTTTTCATGTAGGGATTCCTCCGCATCTTTTTAGTTGTGTATCATAATGGGTGGTGTACTATTGAATTCATGTGGATACAGTTGTAACAAATTAAAAAAAAATAAGGTGCATGAATGATGATAATAACAAAGATAATCAGACCTGTTAATTAAGTAATAAATGTGGTATTGGGTGATGTTGATGAAGATATTTATTTTTTTATAATGTCTTTGATCTATGTCATGGATTCTATGGGTTGTATCTTTATTGATATAATTGTTTTTTGTCTCTGCTCATGTGTGGGTGATTCTTTATACATGATGTTCGTCCTCTATTGAATTGCTAAAAATATGGGAATTTGATTAATCGCATATATTTGGTTAAATAAATTGATTCCCCATGATTGAACTAGTTTCTCCAATCACCCCTGAATAATGAAATATTAAGTAAAGAATGATTGTGTCTACGTCTAAAAAGACTCTAAGTGTTTGGTGTGGTTGTGTAATGTGTGTTTTCATGTTCTTCCTTGTCTCTTTTGTATATCATATGGTTTTGTGGATGGTTGTGTGTATGTGTGTATAGTGTGGCATGAGTGGTGTGATGGTATCACAATTTGAGAGATTGATTAACTATGGATTGGATGAACTTGATGAATAGTGGGTCTACATATGGGTTGTGTTATGTTTGTTGGGAATGGTGCATTCATGAAGTGGGCCAACAACCTAGTTGTTTTTTTCCTACTAGATGTGGTGTTTTCTTGTTGCTGGGGAGCCGAGGATGGTTTCAGATGGATAATTTCGAACAATGATGGTGTTACCTTGTGTGGGTGTTTCTCCGAGAGTTTCCAAAGACAGTAGTGAAGTGTGTGTGCGGTAAGATGTCACTTTTGGAGTGATGTTTTTTTAATGGTTGGTGCTAAAACCAGAATTTATTATTAATGAAAAGACCACTTTTGACTGGGTAGAGGGAGACACATTACATTGCCTGAAGGCCCAATGCCAAGTGGCCTGAATAAAAGGCTTGAAAGCCATTTTTTAGCCCAAAGGACCCCTTGGTGTACAGTAATGCTACAGTACCCGTGCAACTACAGTACCACCACCACTACAGTATCTTCTATAGTCCCTCTGCTACTACAGTTTTGTCGTTGCTACTGTACAACTATCGCTACAGTACTATTACAATACCAGGAAATTTACCCCTTCCCGAGTTTGATCCTGGGCCTTTTGGATGCCAAGTAAAAGAATGTACCACTAGGGTACATGAACATTGGCTTTTGGTGTTATGTGAATTGTTGCATCCCGACTATGGATAAAATAAATAAATAAATAAATATTTTAATGCAGAGTGATAATTGGTCAAATTGATTGGATGGTGCTATGAATTATGACTACAACTATCATTGCTTATGCAATATAGGTGGAAGTAAGGGATGTTTTTTATGGTCTGGTAGGTTGTTCAGAAACACATATGTTGGGATAAGTGTTTAGTACCTGTATATATATATATATATTCATGTAGTTCATTGTGATTTCAATATGCACCACACCTGTTTTGATCAGTACATGCTGAACATGCCCATTATTATTGGGGAGGGTGCCGTTTTCCAACATCCTATTTGGAGGTAGGATTCGTGGTTATTGGATCATATATGCTCCCTCTTCTAGTCATGTATATCACAAATATTCTTCAGGCAGGTTGTGGTGTGGTTTTGAGGCCCTGGTGTCTATAGGTGAAGTGTGTTTTCCAATGTGTCTTCAGGATGTGAGGTGTTTCTCTTTCCCTTCCATCTTCATGATGAGTTTGTGAATTTTTTTACCAGGTGACTCTGATCAAGATGTGATATGGTTGTGGAATAGGAGTTTTCAGGAGGGATGTGGTGTGTTCCCCAGGTGTGCGTGGGATGGTTTTGAATGTGGGGACTGTGTAAGTGCTTGGTAGTGTTAGAATGTTCACTGTTATGGATGAGTAGTTAACTAGTGGGAAGTGGTTTTCGGAACCAAAATATTGATGTTCAAAATACTTTAGTTTAAATTACTTCCATTATTTTTTAATCGTTCCTTGGTGTGGTTGTGGAGGATAATATAACGTGTTATGTGATTTTTGAGATTCTATTGTTTTCTCACAGGGACATTTATATGTTTCTCCCACTTGTTCACCAATGAATTTTTTATTTCCTACTAAGTGTACACGTATTCTCCCCCTAAAAATATAAAAATATTTTCATGTTTCTAGGGAGATTACGTGAACTGTGTAAGAACATACTAGCCCTCATGCCAGTATAGATGTTGTTTCGTAGAGTGGATTTGTTCTTTTGGTATTTACATTGGATATATTCATTTTATCTCAAGTAGTTTTCATTATAAATTCATGTGGGATGGATTTTTGATTATTTTATAGATTTTACATGTCTATTTTTTTGAGTTTGATACATCTTATATCCAAATCGTGTTAACTATAAAAAAAATTAATTCCACTTATTTTGTGATATTTGAATACCATGGGTGTTGGTGGCCACCTCGGGGCTATTGGAGGAAGGACTCAGGTGGTCATTATGACTTTTACATCATGATAAATAAGGGACTTTATAGAATGGTATTTGAGGGTATGGATGATATATAGGATGGTGATTGGAGATTGGAATTTCAAGGATTGCATGAAATGGAAGGGAAACAGTGTTATCTGCTCTTGGTTCATCGAATATGCTAGGGATGTTTGTCTAGAAAATATGATTTTAGGGCCCATCATGATCTGGGGAAATGAATCTGATCTTAGAAAACATCCAAGAAATGGTGAACCGTTTTTTGGGTTGATACCCTATGAAAGGTACATGAATCAAGATGACATTTTCGTTGTTTTTTATTAGCGTTTTAGGGACATAAAATAATAAAAAGTTTAAATGAACCATAAGAATTTTCAATACTACTCGGGCTTAGAAGATACTTGTATACTATTCAGTTATGGAATGGAGGCTTAACATGCTGATTCAGTCGATAAGTGGATGGTTGACCCAGTGGGGGAGGATTATTAGTGGCAGAAGACGCCTCATGCATTTTTTGGGTAGAATCTTGGAATGTACCAAGGAATCATTTCAGATATAGAGACAGGGAGTTGACCTGAGGAGTCGGTTACCACTTTTAATTAGATTTAGGCTCCAGTTATGTTCAGGGATTTGTTTTCAGTTAGTTATATGAGGGGATTTCAATGTTAGTGGTGGACGTTCTACCTAGGTTAGAGGAAGGAGACTGATGTTCTTTGGGATGATTTTGAGAAGGAATTTTGGGAAGAATTCCCTCATTGACCATGAAAGCCATGAAATGGAAATTTGTTACTCCCTCTCCATAAAAGGGAGTATGTCATTATGGGAAATAGTGATTATGTTCAACGATTTCCTTCACATTTCTTTGAACCTCATTAGGGATGAATAGTCTTTGGGGACACACATTTATGGGGAACTTCATCCTTCCCTCCTGTATATAGTTACTCCCTTCACCTTGCCAACATAAAATTTGAACCATAAGATGGAAAAGGGAGTTGTGAGGATGAATTTGTTTAATGTTCTTCCATGAGAAGGGATCCAGCTATGTCCATCATAAGGGAATGTTTTCAGTAGTAGGTCTCAGTCACCAGGCCCTTCATGGTTTCGGCTAGTGGGGAGTCATCCTCAAATGTTTTGGTTTTGACCTTAGAGTCCACATGATTTTACCATAGGCTTTGGAAAGAGGTGTCTCACATGTGGAGGTCTTGGTAATCATAGGTTTTAGTTCTTAGTTCGAGCTCAGTTTTGAGGAGGTGGGCATGTTCATGGCCCACCTCAATAGTAGTTGAAGGACATGTTGTTTCAACAGTAGGGGAAATAAACTCCTACCATACATAGGGTAGATGGAATAGGTGGAGGTTGAACTCATGAAATTCCTTAGGGTCCCTGAAAAGGATGTGTTTGAGGAGTTAGTTGACTGAAGAAGGGTAGTGGAGCTAGCCGTGGTCAATTCCACTCTGTAGGGGCATCGATTCAAGTGGAGAAAAATATTGTTTATGGTATTATCAGTTTATTTATTACCCTTTTTTCATCTTGTTTGATTTAATAGAATCACAATTTTTGGATTCACCAAATATACCCATGCTCTGGGAATGGACATAGAGATAATTTTTGTGCCCCTAGTGTTGAGTACATTAGTCATAGGTCTGACAAACTTGTTTGATGTGTGATAGTTATATTGACTAATCAAGGGACTGCATTAGTCCTATGGGGATATATTCTTGTTGAAGATACGACCGTACAATTTCAGTCCTATATGAACAAACTTTGGTGTGGATAGAGTAGTTTCAGCAAGTGTTCGACTATCTAAAATAGAATTCGGATAGTTATCTAGTACACCAGCTTCCATAAAAGGGTTTGATGTTCGAGGTATTTTGTGATTTTTCCATCATAGGCTTGGGATGTGTGATGATATAGCAATGAGAAGTGATCTCTTATGGGTCAAGGTAGTTATGTTCCCAAGAATGAAACTATTCCCCCAATGATATGGATCTATCAGTAGTCATGTTCATGCTAATGTTGTAACTACATTGTCTCATTGTAGAGGGATTTGTGGCCTTCATGAATCATTTGAGCATGAGGAACATCTTTTCCCACTGAGATCAGATCTTCTGACAATGTATGTGGTTGGAGTTTCTCCATGTTTATGATATACATATCTCATTAACCTCAATAATGGGTAATGTTTTGGATGATTCATTCAGAAGGAAGTCAAAAAGGGATTTGATTCAAGAATCAGTAGAAGATTGGATGGAGAGGGAGGAGTTGGATGCCTTACAATTACATGCAACAATGGATGGTGGTAGAGTATGTCTGTTTCAGATAATGGTGCAATCATCTCTAACGAAGCAGTTGTAAGAGTCTCAGTGGGGAGACTCGTAGTTAGAGGTGATTCATGATAGCATTACCCATGGTGATGCTATGGATGGATGTTTGGTGGATGGTTAGAATTGAATTTTGTTCTATGAGAAGTCATTTTTTCCAAAGGTGATTCATAAGGGAGTTCTCTGTGAGTTTCATATCTCACCCTTAGGGGTGAAACTAGGAGTTTCCAAGATGTAACACTGCTTGAGAGAGAAGTTTTGGTAGCCAGGAATGATGTTGGTTGGGTTGGGGTTTGTGGCAATGTGATCGGTGTTCTAGCAAGTGAAGGTTGAGCACTATTTTTCAAATGGTTTGTTGTAGCCTTTAAATTCCCTTGGGTGGGATTGGGATTAAATATCAATTTATTTCTTCATACAATTTTTCATGGATCATATAGGATTTGATTTAATATGTGTAGTAGTGGATTGGATGACGAAATTGGACAACATCATGGAAATTATGGGGCCAGGTGATGTGGTTTCCTTAGCACAGTGTTATGTTGTTGTGGTGGTGTGGATGGATGGGGATCTGATATCCATCATCTTATATCAGGATATGAGTTTTACATTCTGAGTCTAGGGGATATTTCTACATTTTTCTGGAACACAGTTATGCCTCATCACTACAATCCACACTCTAATAGATGGGAAGATAGAGAGGACCATTCATATATTTTAGGACATGCAGTGAGCATGTTTATTAGATTTTGGTGGGTCTTGGTTGTGATATATTACCTTGGTATATTTTTTTACCATAATAGTTACCACTCAAACATTAGCATGGCTCCGTATGAAGCTCTATACCAAAAACCTTGTTATTTTCCATTATGACTTACAGATATTGGGGAGGTATTTATTCTTGGTCAAAAAATGGTGCATAGTATGAATTAGAAGGTGTATCGTGTATTTGAAATGATTAAGGCTGCACATGACCCTAATAAGTCATATACTGATCTCATAATAAGGGCCTTGGAGTTCATGATTAGAACAATGTCTTCTTCAAGGTTTCCATTTGATGTGGGTAGTGGAGGTATGGATGAGGGATTAATATTTATCCCATGTTCATAGGACCCTTTGAGGTTCTGGGGGGGGGGGGTTCTTGGGGGCATTATATTTGACATTTCCACCACATATGGAGATGATCCACATTGTCTATCATGTCAACTATCTTTTTCAATATCATCACGATGACTCCCATGTCAGAGACTGGGGATAGTTGGATATTGTGGTAGAGACAACATTTGGGGAACGTCCAGTGGAGATCGAAGATTGTTGGGAGAAGCTGAGTCATGGATGTACCATTATATTGATTCTCATTTTCTGGAGGCACAGAGTCCTAGAGGAATGTACATGGAAGGGAGAATTATAGACCTATGCCAAAACCTAGGATCCATTTTGAGTTTTTCTTGTGTTTTTATATATAATGTTGTGACTAGTCATTGATTTATAGGAGATGAGTTGTTTCCTTATTCCTTAATGTGTGATGGTGTCCTAACATGTAGAAACCGGGGGAATCGATTCCTAATTGGGATTCAATAATTAAGATGCGATTAGACCTGGATGGGTGAGTCAATGAAACATATAGCAGATAATATCTTGACATAGAGGAGATAATTATATAATTCATGTGTCTGGATAGTTGGTTCTTCTCTGGGGTATCATGGGTATTTTTGGGTTACTAGCAGTTGGAGGAGGTGTTCTTTGATGTTGACGATTTACTCTAGAATAAGAAAAAAAAACAAATGGCAGTTTATCCTTGAGAGGTATCTTATGGGGTTCTTGTTCAGTCCTCTCTTTCTTCTAGGATTGGTTTTGAATGTTGCAGGGTGAGAATAATTTTAGAGGGATATAATGTAATAGGGAAGCACTTCCCGGTCCATTAAATTTTCTAAAGCCTATGCCTGGGGTTTTTTGGGAGTCATCGGTAGGTCAGGGCATTGGTACGTCAGGGCATCGGTAGGTCTCGGCATTGGTAGGTCGGTGAAGAAGTAGGTCAGGGCATCGGTTGGTCAGGGAATCAGTTGATTGGGGATTTGGTATGCTGAGTTGTAGGTAGGTATTATATTAGTAGGTTAGGTCATTTATAGGTCATGGAATCAGTTGTTCGGTCATCAGTAGGTCATGGCATCGGTCGATCCGAGCGTCGGTAGGTTAGGGCATCGGTAGTTCGGGTGTCGGTGAGTGGCGTCGGTGAGTCACATCGGTGACTCACATCACTGATTAGGACATTGGTGAGTCACTGTCTATGAACCAAGTTGGTGACTCACCCATTTGTGAGTCATTTTCTACTTTTTCCTATTTTTCCTGTTTAATCCCCCTAATGTTTTACTTTACGTAAAAAAGATTGAACCCATCTTTTTGAAATTATAAATTCATTTTGAATGATTTTAATTTTATCATTATTATCCTATTTCTCTTAGGAATTTTAAATAGTCAAAAAATGTAATCCTGATCGTGAGGTGTCTTTATTGGACCTTGATACATTTTTATTTGATTTATAAAGGATCTATCTCATCTTATCCAAGATCTTTTCTTCTTAGTGTGTATTTGTTTTCTCTTGTAGTTCCTAAAACATTTATTTCCCATCGAGTCACAAATATGTAATAAATATTAATCAAGAATTCTCTTGTATTCCTCTCTACTGCTTGTGCAACCCTCTGTTTTGGAGCACAGATGATTTGATGATGGTTTGTTTTTTCAGGTAGGGATTCCTCCATAACTCCTTAATTGTGTATCATGTGGTTTGGGTGTATTGACAACATAATGTGGGTATAGTTGAAACCAATTTAAAAAAGATACATAAGGGGAATTTAATATGATAATAATGAATTTAATCAAACATGTCACTTTAGTAATAAATGAGGGATGAGGTGATGCTGTTGTAGACCATTTTTTATACGTTATCATTGATAGATTTTGTGAATTTTATGGTTTGTATCCTTATTGAAATCATGTTCGTTTGTGATATTTTATTTCCCACATGTGACACTTTATACTTGGGGTTGATCATTGATGGAATGTCTTTAAAAATGAGAATTTGAATAATCACATATATTCTTTTAAATAAATGGATTCCCATGGATTGAAAAGATTTTTGTGATCACCCATAAGTAATTAAAGTAGATTTAAATAACTAGTGCTTGTAAATTTAAATATAATTTGAGTGTATTGTGTGGATTTTTGACGTGTGTGGTACTTTTATGCCATGTGTCTTTTTTATAATCTGATGATTTTGTGGATGTGGGTGTGGTTGTGTGTATGGGGTGGTATGGGTGGTGTGGTGGTATATTTGGTTGCGATATTGATTGATTGTGTAATTGATAAACTTGTTGAATTGTGGTTCTGAATCTGGGGTGTGTAATGTTTATTGGGAATAGTTTATTCATGTAGTGGGATTGTTACATACTTTATGTTGTTTTCATGATAGATGTGGTGTTTTCATACATCTTGGCTTCCGAGGATGGTCTATGAGGGTTAATTTTGAAGATGGATGGAGTTACCTAGCATTGGAATTTCACCCAAAGTTTCCTGAAACAATTGTAAAGAGTGGGTTTTTTATAATTTCACTTATGGTGTTCTTTGAATGGTATTTTTATAGGTAGGGATGGAATAAATAAATAAATAAATTGTTAAATACAATGTTAAAACTAGTGAAATGGATTAGACAATGTTACAAATTATGTGTGTGGTTGGCTAAGTTTATGCATTATAGGTGGAAAAATGGTTGTTTTTTGTGGGTTGTTTGGTTTTTTTTAATCCTATTGTTTGGGATGAGTTTTTTGTACCTATATATATGTACTTGTAGTTCCTTGGAATTTTTATATGCCACCCTCCCATGTTGAACCCTATGTACCGAATACCCCCATATTTATGGTGGTGGGTTCCCTTTCATAGCATTCTTGTGAGAGGATGGATGGATGGTTTTTGGAAATTCTATAATCCCAATTTTTCGCATTGGTAGACAAAGACTCTTTGGGTTTGTAGTTGTGTGGTTTTGAGGCACATGTGTATACGGGTGACGTGTCCTTTCCAAGGTGTCTTGGGGATGACATTTTTTTTGGATTTCCCAAAGAGTCTTCATGATGAGGTTGTGGTTTTTTGGCCCATTTTTTTGACGGTGGGATGAGAGGTTGTGGTAGCCCAAGAGTTTTTTGGAAGGATGTGGTATGTGTCCAAAATGTGTGCTGGCAGGTTGTGATTGTAGGGCTTGTAGAAGAGCATGAAAGTGTCAGAACATTCTTCATTAGGGATGAGTAGGTAACCAGTGAGAATTGGTGAAGGGTAACCAAATATCGATGTGCTTATGTTTCCATTGGAAATGGGGATGACCTCATCGATTTAAGGTTACAAAATTCCATGCGGTTTCTAACAGATTTGTTCGTAGAACCCGAAACATCCAATGATTCTTTATCCATTTGGACCTACATTCCAAAGGTAGGTGCCCATTAGTAGTAGACTGAATAGGCTTAAGAATTTTCATTGGTCGAGAGGATGGGAGGTCGGACTCATCACAACTTTGTAGGGGAACTGTTGTCTACTCCGGGACTATCTTTGTATATTTAAGTTATGTTCATGAATCCATTTTAAGTTACCATGTATAGAAATGATCTTTCCTTTAGATCTGACAAACAATGATTAATATTTATGAAATTTAGAGAATCATTTTATGTATTTTAGGTTCTTCATCGATATAGATTCATCTGTGTTTGATAGAGATTCTCAGTCAATTGTATCCTGCAACACATTATATAGAAATCTCTTGGTCATTACGATAACCATAATGTTTTTAAAGCCACTCAGTGAGGCACTTGAAGTTTATTGTCATTCAAAAGGACATGAATTTTTTCACAGTTGGGATCATACCCACAGATGGGCTACCTACATATCCTTTGTTTTAGAAAAGGAATCAGAACCCACGTAGTTCGAGTAAAGAAGTATGAGGTTTGGGCATGATTGAAGGCTCCAAGAAAGATGCATAATTACTTTTACACCCTAAGGTCACGTGAGTCTTGCTCGGTGTGAGAAATAAGAGGTATTGGTAAGACCAGACAATTGTGCCACAAAAGATGCAATCATAAGAAATGATGTGGGTCTTATGTATGTATGACTGCCCATATAGATAATATTACGATTTACATCTGGGAAGAAACCCGGGAACATGTTCCATAAAGGTATATGTGCTTTATGGAAATTTGGATACTTAACTTAGGAATTAATCCCGAGAAGGATACCCAAATTAGAAGGGTATTGTGATTTGGGTTTTATTCCTGAGAAGGAATTCCATATCAAAAGAAATTTAGACAGGTTAAGAGAAATTATGACTGGGGTTACTCTTAAAAGGAAGTCCCAGGTTAAGAGAACTTCGAATGGGGATTATTCTTGAAGAAGAGGCCCATGTTGGGAACTTTTGGTTTCCTCCTGAGAAGGAGTCCCATGATTGGGAATTTGAAACCGGGGCTTACTCCTGAGACGGATTCCCATGTTAAAGATCCTCTCATCTATAAAGGATGAGGTTGAATGAATGAAATATCTCAACTTAGTGATATAAAGATATGTAAATCACTATGTTTTGAGAAATGTTCCACATAATTCATTTCATATAAGGATGCCAATCAAACTAACATGCATTAAAAGGATTTGAAGAGTGTCTTGAAGAATAAATCTTGAATAGGAGTGGTGGATTTGAAAAAAAGAGGTGAAATAAGTAGGAGGGGCACCCAAAAAGAAGTAGGCACACAGGTCCTGTGTTGGCGCGTAGGTCCTGGTCACGCAGGTATACCTGCACGATACATGGGTACGTGTGGGACGGTCAACCCATGGGGTAGTAGTTGTGCGATACTTGGCTCAAGCCCTTAGTATAATCCCTAGGGGATTCCAAAAGAGTGGCGTGCATGTTCTGGTTAAGGGACAAGGAAGCACACAAGAGTCTTCATTTCCCTTAAAGATTTATACCCCTAGGCACACATGTGTTGATGAATTTCAACACATACGCCATATTTCCCTTGTTTAGATCTTCCATTATAGGAAATAAATTACCATATAAGTGTTCTAAAGACTTCTATAAGAGACTAGGTCACAAGGAGCTCAAATATGTGTATTGGAATTTTTCTATCCTTGAAATGGGGGGCCCACAAGGGGTATTTATAGGCTGCTAAAGACCCCGGGCGAATATCAGATAGGGTGCGTAGGTCACCTACACGCCCATATGTGGCGCGCAGTTATACCTGTGCGACAATGAGGAAACCTGCGCGGCCCATGCTGAAGAAAATCCTTGTTCATGGGTTTGTGAATTTTTTATGTTTCTTCAAAGGATGGATCACTTTAAACTATGGTATTTCCCTTTTTCAGTTGTTAGACTCTGTGACGGAAAAGAGCATCAAAAAAATTCCCCCCTCATAGTTGGATCTGAATGAAGGAGGATGTGACTATGAGGAAACATGATAAAACCAAGGAACCGTGGTGTGAAAGTCTTGAGCGTGCAGATTACGTCGCACAGGGGCGAGTCGTGTAGGCTTCGGCACACAGGGGTGTGTCCCGACCTATATATATGCTTCCATTTATCAAGAAAAGAAATTGGTCATCAAGGATTCCCTCTCTCGCTGTGCATGTTGCCTTCGTCGTGCAAGCTAATTGTTTTCTGCTAGTTCTTTGTGTCATGCTTTTATAGAGGTATTTGGACTTGCGCAATGATACCTGCGAGCCAAAAACTTGTCTGACATGACTATACTTGCGCGCCAAAATTGGAATTTAGCGCCTTAATGCCTTAGCCATTTTTTCACTGTTATTCAGAAATTTTTATGATAAATCAACTCACTTTAAGTATTAATTATTTTAACTTTGTGCAGATTCAGTGGCTCCTAGAATAATCGGAACTGCTGATGAACTGGCTAGCAAGCGAATTGATGACCTGATGAATGTTGTTGGCCATGATTACTATACTGTTTGCAAAAACACTCTTCTAGATTTTACCATGTGCTTGAAAAATTATCATCATAATTTTCCACAGAGCATCTACTTGACTCTGTATGGGTGTGGTCATTTTTAAGATGTCAACATTCCAGAGGCAATGAATTATCTCCCAATTTCATGGTTTCAGAATTACACCAATTTTGCATCAGCAAATATCTCATGTGGAGGAGAATTTGTAAATACTGGAACATTTTTAGAAATCTTATATGATGCATCATAGCCCTTCTATGCTAGATCTGAATGTTCACAAGCCTGAGATGCATCCACATTGTTATCCTTCAATCTTCCGAAATTCTCAGATGGATCGATCCAGTGGTTGGAAGAAGAGTTGGGACTTTCGTCTTGGAGGGGGTGTGAAGCCAACATGGATGTGGGTATACTAGGTGTGACAAACCTGTGCATATTTTGTTGAGGATTTAAAAGGAGCTGTGATATATGAAGCTGTCTGGGCTGGGCAGACATATGTTTACAGGAATGATGAGTTTGTGCCGGAGATAATCAGCCGCTGCATCCTAGAAACCAATTCTTTCCATCTAAATCATGGAGAAGCATGCATCAGTCTGTGGGTTGTCTACAAGATCTTGGGGGATCCAATTCTGGGTGACATGTATGATGAATTCATCCCTCCCTAGGCGACTTGGTATGATTTGGAGAAGACTCTAGTTGTGGTTCAGGATTTCTTGAAAATTTTCCACAAGCTCAAGAGTTCAAAGACCTCTTTAACACATTTTAGAAAGGATATTCATCCAGAGGAGTGGATGAATATGTTTGTTAATAAGAAAGATGAGAAGAATTCGAAGGAGAAGGGGCCCACCTATACTCGTCCTACTACCTTCCCCAGAATAGAGAAGAGGGGTGCTCTGGGCACATTTTGGCCAACCCTGGAAGTAGGGGAATTTGAGAAGTGGGGGTCTGAAGTGAATCAGAGAATCCCAAAAAATACTCATCTGGCGGGCTTCTTAGCCATGTGTCTCAGTGTTTATCTTCTTCCAGTCCTGGATTTGAAGGGAGGTGTCATGCTAGGGACCTTCGTTGTGGCATCAAAGTTGGCTGAGAAGAAAATGGTTGGGTTGTCCACCCCCATTTTAGCATAGATTCACAAGAGCTTACTCCATGTATTTATGGGTATGTCTCCTTTGAGAATAGAAGGACCATTCCATATTTTGTGGGATGGAATTCTACTCACTTCAGGACATATAAAGTATAGAACTAAGTACAGGTTCCTGGAAGCTCTTTCAGGCCATCAGTGCAGGCATTTTCTGGAATTGCTCCATTATCTCTTAATCCCTATGATATAAAGGTGAGGATGAGCATGTACAAGGAATTAAATTTCATTCCTTATGGAAACCCACCAATCGGGAAGTTTGTTGATGATGGAACCGCCAGTTTGGATTTGAGGGCATACAAGCTGACTTGCAGAGATGGTGTACTGGACACACGGATTGATGGAGAGATTATATGAAAGGCCTATGCTCCATATAGATTTGCATGCCAATTCATGTGCCTTCAGCAGACTGTTGTATCCCCTCAAATGCATGTCAGGTCAGAGCAGCATCTGATTGTCTCCCGACAACTATGGTTGCTGACATCTATGGAGAAGACTAGGGTAGTGTTTGATCTATGAGATGACAAAGTGAAAAGTAACTTGACTACATGGTATGCCGAGAACTTCATAGCATTATACCCTGAAGGGGTGCTGAATCATCTGGTTTACTAGGTGGGGAAAAAGTAAATAACTATAGATAAATAAACCCTTCATCAGAAAGTTGATGCTTCCCCACCTGGAGTGGATTCAACTGGTTCCTCACATAGGGATAACTCGCTGGATTCCCAAGATGGGGATGATGAGGCACAACATGCGGAAAAGCGGCCTCATACAAGATATAATCCCCCTTTCAGAATCCAGAGAACAACTCCATCAAATCCTAGTGAGTTACTTAATTGGGGAAATTTAATCACCATTACATTATAGAGTAACAAGTCCTATTTTCTTATCCATTGTCTGTAGTTACAGGAGATGGGAAGAAGCTGATATCTAAAATTGTAGGAACCTCCTCACAGCCTTCTGGTACACATGGTGAATATCTATGACCATAGGCAGTCCAGACATGGTGAAGTTTATATTGCGGTGCTAAAACTGCCTTGCTGGATCTGTGCGAGGAGCTAAAAATCCCTGGAATAGAGAATCTTCGGGCTTCTACAGATATATGTTACAAGGATAACACCGATTAATTATGGGCTTAAATCAGATAGTTGGAGATTCTCATATATGTCACCGATGATTCCATTCCTATCACTAAGCAGGTGAAGTGAATGATAGATTGTGGCGCCACTGAGGGTGGTTCTGGAGATGAGGAGTGTCATGATTACGTGGCTCCTAAAGATGTATGTTTCTTTCCTTATTTTCTTTTCAACTTGATTTCAATTAAAGATTTGTTACTCAAGGAAATTTATTCTTTCATCTTGCATCTTGAAAAGAAGGAACTGCTAAGGTTCCTTCAACATTGTTTAGCTCGGTGGTACTTCCATCGGGGATAATGAATCTCCTCGTGAGTCGTGCGAGATATCTCCCGGCCAGTAAGCCATGGAAGAAGAGTTAAACATGGCTTTTAATTCTCCCATTTCTATATTTGGAGATGATGATGTCAACACTCTTAATAAGCCAAAGAAGCAAAGGCATCAAAGGAAGAAGTCCACAACTCAATGCTTCATCAGAAGTGGTAAGTACTTCAGATAGTCATGAGTTTTAATCCAGGAAAATACTCCTCATACATCTTGGGATTGCTTGGGATTTTTCAATTTTTCCTCTGAGGGAGAGGACTGACCCTCTTTTGAGGATGAACGAGGGTGCTGGTGAACGATCACATGTTCAGGCTGACTTGGCTGCTCCTGGAGAAGATCCAGCATCTGTTCCCATTATCCCTCCTATTGCTGTTGCAAGGAGAGAAGAGGCTACTTCTAGTAAGTTAACAATGCTTTATAAAATGTTGAATGAAACATCAACTGATTTACATTCTGTGAACTTTACGTTCAACCACTGCACTAGAGCTTTTGGCGGCCACTGCAACTGATGCCGCAATATTAACTAATGATGTTGTCTAGGGTCAGAGGCTACAGGATGTGTGTCTCCAAGTGGATACATCGAATGTTCTCACTAGTGTGACTGACCAAGAATCTGATATATCATTAGATAAAATGATGATACATGGCACATCTTTTGAAGGTATTTTAGACCAAGTTAAATTACCCTATACTTTATAGGATTTTGGATGTTAGTGTTATCCTTCACCCTGTTAAAATAAATTGTTATTACATCTCTGACCATGATTAATTCAAATGTGCCGTTTCATCTGAGCAAGCTTCTGAACTGCCAATGCATAAAGGGGGTACAGTCAACCCTACTATTGCAGAGACATTAGCTCAAGTGGAGCTGAACCTAGTAGAGCTTCCGGAAACTCATCTGGAGAATCCTGTTGAAGCTAGCAAAGTTAGGGAGGAGCCTTCTCATGTTGTTGATCTAACGTTGGGTAATGGATAACAATATATGCAACTGTACATAATTTTCAGGACAACCAATCAACTTTTTTTATAATTTGTAACTAACTAATGCTTTTAATTGATTATGTAGGTCCATCAATTTTAGTGGCTAGATCTGGAGGTGAAGCCCCAGCCTCCACCCCAACGGGAATAAAATGTGATGTAACATGGGTCAAGGGGGAAGGATAAGAACCAGGCACTTCCATAAGTGCATTAATCCCAGATTATATTAACCCCCATGACAGTATGTTGAGTCAGACCCAGAATTAAAAAAAGCGCTTCAATTTTCACGACGCAAGGGATGAAAGAATATATTGAAGATCATATCTGAAGTGCCTCTAGAAGAGCTGTCATCGAAGATTCGCCAAATGTCATACATGTTCGCCATGTTGGGACTTTGAGGTTTTGGATATCAAAAGATCCATGCCTCTGTAAAACAAGTCATCTTAAGAAGGGAGAAGAAGCAGAATTACCATCAAGATTTGACAAGAGTAATTATGTTATCCAATATTAGCTAATTTGAGGCTGCGGTATCCCGAGATGAGGCTGATCATGCTTTCAAGTTGAAGTGGCTGAAGCATAAGATCAAGGAGAATGTTGTCCAACATATGAACCTTCAGTAACTGTTAGATGATGTTACTGGGGAACTTGACCTACTAAACAATTCACTGAAAGACGTTCAAACAAATTGTATGAAATCCATTGATGAAGGAAAGAAATCACTCCATTAAGATGAAAAGTGTGAAGCTGGTCGAGTGCATGAGATTCAAGTGTCTGCTGATGAAGCTCGGGATGCTCTAAATCAAATGAAGATTTATGTTGACAACATTTTTTAATTCTTTGAAAAGATAAGGTACTCTAGTCTGTGGATTTCCTTCAATCTTTTGTGCATTAAATGAACAACACTTTCATCTTCAATCATTTGGGCATGCTTTTTTTCTACCTGCTTTAAATTTTTACCTAATCCAATGGGCCTAGTAAGCATAGTTTGACTTTTACTAGGATTATTATAAATAACCCTACAATATTTGAATATTTTAATTGGTCAATATTATCGAAATCATATGAAATGAATGTTTAGTGATCTGGGACATGATTTTGTTCAGATTTCCCTTGTAATTTGTGGGTAGTTTAAAGTCATGCACGTCAGACATAAAAAGGATAATGTTTATGGTCGAAATATCTTTTAACGAATGGATTAAAATTGACACAATTCCTTGACAATTTATCTGAAAACATATTACCACACTGAAGTATGGGGGAAAATATGTATACATTGACTTAATAAATTTTGAATCTGAGGGATGACATGAAAAAGGGATAAAAGGAATTAGAAGAAGTAGTTACCAAGAATGAAGTTACCATTATTTAACAAAACTGTTATGGGGTTGAATTATGCTGGGCCGCTTAAGGGCATTGGTTGCATAGTCAAATAATATCATCTTTTGGCTGACAGGTCTATTTTGTAGACTACATATGCAAGGCCGCCTAAGGGTACGTGCTGCATAGTCAGGAAAAATGACTCTCAGAAATTTACTTTTCTACAACTAAACAATCCAGTGGAAGTTTATGGAGATTCAAATATTCCAAAGCATATAGTTTGCTCTATGGAGAGAGGTACTGGAATATGGAGAAGATATATCCAAACATGATTCTCTAAGAACTAGATGAATGTCACTCCTACGAAGGTCTGAACTAGGCGTAGGGAAGAGAAATATAATCCATAGACTTGAATACTTTCAGATCATGAAAAAAAACGTGGGACAAATATGTTAAGGATGGCAATTTTGGCGGATCCCTACATATTGTCGTTAAGACTACTAAGGACAAAAGAGGTTTTCTTCCCAAGAATGAATTTACCATTATTTAACAAACCCGTTAGGGGGTTGAATTATGCAGGGCCACCTAAGGGCATTGTCCGCATTGTCAAATAACAACATATTTTGGCTGATAGGACTGTTACATAGACTACTTATTAAAGGCTGCCTAAGGGCACGTGCTGCATTGTTTGGAAAAAGAACTCTCAGAAATTGGACATTTTGTGACCAGAAATCAAGAAAAGGCTTATGGAGATCTTGAAGATATTGTTGTCTTTGTAAAAGTTGAGATAAAATACTGTTGTCTTTGTCAAAGTTTAGATGAATTGAAGATGGAATCATTGACGGAGATCCTCCCACCCTGTAATTGACTAGGATTGCAAGCTTGTGTACCAGACAAAAGCAGTCCCTTATAATGACTGTACAAAACAGCTGAGGTTAACTGCTTCATGTTGATGAGGGGTTCCCATCATAGGATCAAAACCTGAAACAAAATGTGCCATGTTTTTCTATGGGTCTCCCAAACAATTAAAAATTGGGTATTTGGTACTTGCAAAATTTGATGGGGGAAGAATTGCATCAACCCATTCAGGGTAAGCTCTCTTTTCTGACTAAACATGAGCTTGTTTTCCCTCCATATCTTCCAACCGAGTTGTTAATGAATCAATAGTAGTTATTAACTTTTGAAAAACATCCTGCTTAGCTTGGACTTGAGTAGGTGAAATAACTGGAGCTTGGATAGATGTGGGGGCTGGTACTGCAATTGATGGTAGCACCACCGATTGTTGTTGCACATGACCCATGAGATTAGAAATGTGAGGGTGTATGGATAAAGGATGATATTCTTGATCTGTCTCAGTAGTCACAACAGATTCCCTTGTCTGAATGACTCCAGCACGATTAAGAGGAAGACTACCTTGAAGTAGTTCTGCATTCAGCCTCCTTAATTCCATCATTTCTTCCTCCTGTTGTGCAAATCATTTATCTAGTGACAGTGATTGACCTTCTCCAGAGGAAGGGTAGGTAACTGATTCTTTCTTTTTGCCTTGTTGGATCCTTTTTGGATAGGAGGAAGTGGGTTATTTGAAGGAACACCCAGATTCTGTGTAAGCCTTTGATTTCGTGTACACACACCTTCTTCATTTGTGTCTGTACGTACAACTTCTTGAGCAGGAACCTCTTCATCTGATCCCTCTGAGTGAGACTCATGTTCTGGAGGATCAACAAAAATGGAATTGATGACATTAATTGATGCATAATTGATTGTATCACTTCTATCTGCATTTCTGCGATATTGTCTTCTTCCATGTCTTTGACGAGACATTGCCTTTTGTCGATTTGGTCCCTGAGGAACTTCTTGACGAATCGTAATTTGGAGGTAATCACTAGATAATTCGTCTCTTCATTCCTCTTGTGGTTTCTTCCCTAATCGATAGAATACTGACTTTCCTTGAGGAAGAGATTAATGATTTGAAAAAGTCCCAAGTCTGGTGTACTAGGGAAATTCTGACTTTTCCTACTCAGCTCCTCGAATCCTATTTGTTGATTCCGAGGGTTGGGCTAAAAGAGTCCCCAGTCTAGCAAGATGGGTGGTTCTTTACATGTTATATCTGGGAATTTCTTAAAATCTCTCTTGATCTAGCGGACTTTAGTCTGGAAATTTGGTGGATGCATCAACCTGCATCCACTTTTATCACACAGATCAAATGAACACTAGATGATTTCTGACACTTCTATCACTTGATGATGTGCTTTCTCTTAAAGAGAATACTTTTCAATATTCTCAATTTCTTGATGTTGGAGTAATTTAATAACCTGTTCTCTGTATTCTTGACTTTGAAAAAAACTAGTTGAGTCATGGTCTTGAGAAAGCCTTTGATTACAAACAAATCCAATTGGTTGTGGCCAGCCATGGGAAATAACATTACATGAGACCATTTTCGGCAGGCTTTGCTGACTAGAGAGTACATTGAAATGTAGTGCTCCATGAACACCAGATCCCCTGATATGAATACCAGATGGGGCATTGGAAATTAACTAGCACAATCTTTTTTGTGCGCCAATGCATGAATGATGGAGGGCTCTCTGCTGCTTTTCAGCCTTCATATATCGATAAACTGAGAGTGAGGACAAATAAATTTGGCATTGTAACCCTTCTATTATATTGACATGATTTTCATATTCATCATAAGATAATATTTTCGTTTTCAACTGACAAAGAGTTTTATAAATGTTGAGATAAATATCATGAATTCCATCTTCCGTCAAATTCTCTGGAATGTCATATTGAGAGCCAGCCATAGGCCAAAACATGAATGGTACTTCACCTTTCACTAGCTATTTTCTCATATTCATCACTTCCTCTTTATCATTTGATGAAGATTCCTCCACATGATTAGACCAGAGCTGGTGCTTCCTTGTTTCTTCATCAGATTCAGCAATATTGGTAGTGAATTCAATTATCAAACTAGAAGATGAACAACCCAGGGGTGTTTCAGAGAATGACCTACACCTCATACTATCTTCTTATTGAGAACGTATTTCACCTGTTAATGGTAAATCATCAGACATGACTGGCACCACATTTCATGTCCCTCAAGATAATAGGGATTTCTCGTCACTACATTGTCCATTGAAGCTTTTTCCAGGAAATGTGAATTACTACTGCGGAGAGGTCTTTCACATCTAAATTCATCATCATGGGGAGGAACACCACAATGGGTTACAACATAAGATGAAACATTTTTCTCCTTGGTCTTCTAGCCACACAAAGGGTTCCCGTGGCTCTCATATGAAGTTGAAACTTCGAGATCGACCGAATATTCAGGAAGCAAGCCTTCATGAGGAAGTGTCTGATGAAGACCATCGGAATTAATGTTCCCACTATTGGGAAATGAGGGATTAGAATCTTGATTTCAAATAGATAATTTCTTGAGGGCTTCAAGAACTCCATCATCGTGTAAGGCCTTATTACAAATTAGATCTTGATTTCGTGACTATGCTAGGTGGGTCTTCTTCTTAGACGCCTTCTTACTCACTTTAGAAACCACTTGTTGATGAAAGTGGTTATTATGGGAATATGTATGTGCCTGCTCAAGAGAAATGATCAAGTTAGGCTGATTATCTCCACTCAAATCAGGTGTATGTGCCCTACATGGTTGTCTGTATGATATGGGGGAGTTTGCCCCACAACCCTCTTGGACTGGAACAGAGATGTGTGTCTGTTCCGAAGTGAACTGTAGATGTTTCACTTCACTAGTAGGGATATATTTGAATTTCATTCCCTGTGATGCTGCTGAAGCTATTATAATATTCTGACAAGAATCCAGAATATGAGAATGGATTTTCTTCTTCTATTTCACCATTGACAAAATATGCATGGTGAATTCAGCTACAAGAACAGGGATATACATCCATTCCATACTTGGAGTATGTGTGTCTTCCTGCTCATGTCTTCCTTTTCCTGTTAGGGAATTCTGATAGTACTCACCGGTGGGGGCAGAGAGTTGAGTGTGCCTCATGTTTGTCATTGGGGCTTTCCAATTGACTTCTCCGGGTGCTACCAAACGAGTCTTTTGGTAGTATTGATCAATACTAACAGGTGTATGTGCCTGATGATTGCACTCTTCCGAACGTGGATGATGAAATTCCTTCAATACTGACAGACGAGTCTGCTAGCAGGATTGCTGAGTGTAAGCAGGTGTATGTACCTGTTTACTAGTTATCAACACATTGTGTTGGTGGGTTTCATCTTATGTATTCAGACGAGCTTGTTGACTAGATGATGATTTATAAACAGGTGTATGTTCCTATCGATAGTACTCCACCAAAATTTCTTGGAATAATTGTCCTGCTTCTGCTAGATGATTCCGCTGTACATCGGAATTAAAACATACGGGTGTGTGTGCCCGCTCGTTTCTTGCCACCAAGTTAGGTTGGTGGAATTCTCCGGAGATGGAAGAGATATGAACCTACTCACTGTTAACCAGATTTCACCTCTGGAGGTTCGCCTTTCATGCTTGGGTTCAAGGAACCTAATTCGAACACCTAAAGACGATACCCTCATCATGTTGAGGGTGTACTGCTGCATGATTCTGGCGGTGATTGTTGGTGGGAGCCCTTGGGAAGGACACCAATATCCTTGAATTAAGGCCTTCAGTGACCTTCTCATTCACCACCATAGAATATGGGACGGACTGGTGATTGTGTTCTGGGGATATCGACCTGAAACGGTTGGAGGTGGTGGTTGGCACCACTTGCTTCTTTATCGCTGGTCGTCGCTGTCTGGGCAACCAGGGTGAATTATTGACGTGTAGGGCTTGTAGAGTGGCCTCCAGAGTTGGAATAATTCTGTTTTGATGGTATTACTTAACCAGCGCATTTGATACCCAGTGTTGAAGACGCTGAGTAGGTGATGTCGTCCTCAGAGTGGACGACGATACTACTGGGGTAGCAGCAGAGGCATTCACTGCAGAGGTATTCACAGGTGTGATCTTAAGAGAATCCATTTCTGTAACACAGATGATATTGGAAAGAGTGTTTGTTTGATATAACAGACATAATCAAGATAAGTTCAGCCACTACATCTTTTGGATGAGTACATATGTTATTGATTGTTTTGTTGAACCTCTCATAGAGTTTAAATAGGGGCCTAACAAATAAGTAAAACATCACGTTAACTTGGTTAAGGATTCACGCCAGGTTCGCCATTTTTTGTTTCCTTTGGAAATGGGGATGAACTCATTAATTTAAGGTTCAAATATTCCAAGCAGTTTCTAAAAAGGTTTCTCATAGAACCGGAAATATGCAATGATTCTATATCCATTTGGACCTACTTTCCAATGGTAGGTTCTCATTAGTTGTAGACTAATGAGGCTTATGAATTTTCATTGGTCAAGAGGATGGGAGGTCGGAGTCACCACACATTTTTTAGGGGAATTATTGTCTACTGCGGGACTCTCTTTATAGATTTAACCTATGCTCGTGAATCTTTATTAAGATACCAAGTATAAAAATGAGCATTCCTTTAGATCATAAAATCGATGATTAATATGTATGAAATTTAGAGATTCTTTTATATGTATTTGAGGTTCTTCGTCGATAGAGAATCATCTTTTTTTGTTAGAGATTCTTAGTCAATGGTATCCTGCAACACATTATATAGAAATCTCTTGGTCATTATGATAACCACACAGTTTTTAAAGCCACTCACCAGGGCACTTGAAGTTTATTGTCATTCAGAAGGCCATTAATTATTTCATAGTTGGGATCTTACCCGAGGATGGGCTACCTATGTATCCTTTGTTCTATAAAATGATTCATAACACACGTAGTTCGAGTAAATAAGTATGAGGTTAATACATGATTTATGGCTCAAAGAAATATTTCATAATTACTTTTACACTCTAAGCTCACGTGAGTCATGCTCGGTGTGAGAAACAAGAGGTATTTTAAAACCAGAAAATTGTGCCACAAAATATGAAATCATATGAAATGATGTGGGGATTATGTATGCATGAATGCCCATATAGATGAAGATTAGGATTTACTTCAGGGAAGAAACCTGGAAACAAGTTCCATAAAGGTATTTGTGCTTTATTGAGATTTAGAAACTTAACATAGGACTTAATCCTGACAAGGATTCCCAAATTAGAGGGGTCTAATGATTTGAGTTTTATTCCTAAGAAGGAAGTCCAAATAAAAAAAATTAAGAGTGTTTAAGAGGAATTATGACTAGGGCTTACTCCTAAGGAGAATGCCCATGTTAAGAGGACTTGGACAGGGGATTATTCCTGAAGAAGAGGCCCATATTGGCAACTTGGGGTTTACTCTTGAGAAGGAGGCCCATATTAGGGAATTTGAAACTGGGGCTTACTCCGGAGAAGGAGGACCATGTTTAAGATCCTCTCATCTTTAAAGGATGTGGTTGAATTATTGAAATATCTCACCTTAGTGATTTAAAGATATGTAAATCACTCTGTTTTGAGAGACGTTCCACAGAATTCCTTTCAGATAAAGAATACAATCAAGGAAACCTACCATAAATGGCTTCTAAGAGTGTCTTGAAAACTAAATCTTGAATAGGAGAGGTGGATTTGAATAAAAGAGGTGAAATATGCAGGAGGGGCACCCAAAAAGAAGTAAGCGCACAGGTACTGCCTGGGCGCGTAGGTCCTGGTCGCGTAGGTATATGTGCGCGACACATGGGTACTTTCACGACGGTCAACCCATGGGGTAGTACATGGGTGACACATGGCTCAAGCCCTTAGTATTATCCCTAGGAGCTTCCAAAAAAGTGGCACGCAGGTTTTGGTGAAGGGACAAGATGGCGCACAGGTGTCTTCATTTCCCATAAAGTTTTAAACAACTAGGCGCCCAGGTGTTCACGAATTTCAACACTTAGGCCTTGTTTCCCCTATTTAGATCTTCCATTATGTGTAATAAAATACCTTAGAAGTGTTCGGAATAATTCCAAAAGAGACTAGGGTGTCGAGTGCTTGAATATGAGTTTTGGAATTCTTCGATCCTCGAAATGGGGGGCCCACAAGTGGTATTTATAGGCTACAGAAGACCCCGGGAGAATATCTGATAGGGAATACAGGTCCCCTATGCGCCCATATGTGGCGCGCATGTATACCTTCTCGACCATTATGAAACCTGCGTGGCCCATGATGAAGAAAATCATTGTTCATGCCTTTTTCAATTTTAGATGTTTCTTCAAAGAATGGATCACTTTGGACTAAGGTATTTCCCTTTTTCAGTTGTTAGACTCTGTGATGGAATGGAGCATCAACATCATACTACTTTACATTACATGAAATTTTTTAATTGGTGATTGTGTCTTGATGAAGTTGTGGTGGATAATATAACTTATTTGTTTCTTTTTGATTTTGCGTTATTTTCTCAAAGGGTAATTATTATGATTCCTCCCCTTGTGAGGTAGTATATTTGGATTTTTTAGTTGAGAATACTTGTATGATCACCTGATATATATAATTTTTTTTCATGTTTCTAGGGAGATTATGTGAACCTTTCTTGACCTTATTAGCTCAGGCATTAAGATTATTGGTGTGTCACTTATTAGCTTTGTTCTTTTCGTATTGAATTCAGATATTTTTATTGTATTTCTAACAGTTTTCCTTAAACATGCATGTTGGATGGATTTTTTATTCATTATATTTATGTCCCGAATTTGATTTGAGGTAGATACATCTTATCTCTCGATCATGGTTACTGTTAAAATATTAATTACTCCCATTTTGTGATATTTGAATACCTATAGTGTTGGTCGCCACCTCGGGGCCTATTAGAGGTGAGAATTGAGAACCATTATCCCTTTCTCATCTTGAAAAAGGAGTATTGTGACATGGTGATCCACATGAGTGAGGATGATCCAAAATATTTTCTATTCATTATGACACTATTCTATTTTATCTATGCTTCGCAATAAATTTATTCATTATTATGGATTTATTCAGCCATGTGGAGTAATAATACAAGGTGTTTAACACATAATTTTATATTATATTTTGGTAATGTCCCACTTTTGAATGAATAATGTGGTGTTAGTTTCATGCAAAATTTTACATCACATTCATTAATATTGTTTCAATCTATTTGAATGAAATGATAAATATTAGTTAAAATTATATTAATAAAATAACTGTAAAAAATAATAATTGATCCATAAACATAGGGTGTTACTTCCTATCACGTTGAATTAATTTTATCACCAAAATTTTATTATTCACATAATTATAACAATACATAAGGCTTTCTAATGTTGATGATGAATTAACATATAACTTCTATGAGAAACAAACCCTTTTTTCATCAATAATACTGTGTAAAATTACATTTTTCATATAAAAATAACGTATTAATGTTATTGAAAATTTATTCTAAATATGTATATATAGGTAAGTCATTGGTGATTCTAAAGATAAACCATCCATATATTCATTTTTTTATCATTATTCTAGAACATTATTAAAGGAAAATCACATATTATGGTACCGAATAAAATCCAACTGAATGATCAAGAGAATATGAATGTAGATTCAATTGATTAATTATTCGATAAAACCGTCATTTCATCCTGTAATACTATGTTTTCCACTATATGAAACTTGGTTATTCCCATAACACGTTTATCTCACCAGAAGTTAATTTATGACTTGATATATAATAATTTCATCAAATTTCCATAAATAAATATCCAAAAAATATCATGACATATATTATAGTATTAGAAGTTCAAAAGTAAATAAAATTTATTCTCTCAATATTGAACATATAATTTTTCCATAAAAGATCATGTCAATTAATATATACCTTATCATATGAATCAATATAGTTTAGTGATTTTATTACAAGTTGTTTATCTATTATGTTATATGACATATATATATATATATTCAAATCCCTCATAATGGATCATAAAGAGAATTTTAATTTTCAATGTGTGTACCTCCAATGCTTATAGATACATGTGCAGTGATAGTTCCTCTCACCATGGAATATAATAAATATTGAGTCTTTTCTCAACCAATATTTATCTAGGTCAGTACCCTTATGTAAATATCTCCCACATCCAAATCAATTATCTTGTATCTATATTGGGATATATATTATGAGAAACCATAAACATTATAATTAATAAAATTTAAGGATATATTTTTATACATAGATTTTTCCATTATGTTTTCATTAGGGTTATCTAGTCCAAATTTCCATAATTAACTAAACAATCCATAGATTCAGTCTATGTATACCCACAAATTCATAAATACTTTTAATCACAATTTATAAAAATTATTACTTCACTTATAATTAAGAATGATTCATTTTTAGTTTAGGGTTTTGTAATGTTGGGAAACAATAAACGGTACACATGGATCCCATAACAATCGATAAAAAAATCTAACTATCCTAAAATACTTCTCTACTATGAAATCATTTATCACCTCACAATATAATAATTACTTGTTACATTTAAAAAAAAGGAGATAATAACACCTAGTAAGGGATAAATAATAAAAATAGTAAAGCAATTAATATGATGGGTACAAATTGGGGAATAATTTATGAATGTGGGCCTAATGATTTCATTTAAAAAATGATCACAATAACATGAGGAAATATATGATAATATAATAATAAGGTATATCATTGAAATGTGTCTATACATAGACACGATACATTCATAATCATGTCACAAAGGTTCATCACCAATGTTTCATAAAAACATATTATGAAGGATATACTTCATGGAATCACAAAAAATTTCAAATGAATTATTCAAAGGTATCAATAACATATCATATCTAGATATAATTTCATTATCTTATCCATTTAAGTGTTTTCAGGAAACACCCTTCATATTACCAAGGTTTTTCACCATGGAATCATAAATCCTTACCAATGAAGGCATCTAGGGTATCATGATCATGGAATATCTACAGATTATATTTTACCTAATACATTGTATCACTGTTAAGATGAATCCTCTATATATTTTTAATTATGAATTTTGTAAAAATATTTGATCTTATTAAACCTATATTTTTAATCCACTATATGGGAATTTGTATTTTAGACATAAAAGGTCCCAATAAAAATGAATATATAATCTACATGGATACCCTTAAAAGATATTAGAGTAACTTATTCACAACATGACGGAATTTCATGGAAAATCAATGTATGAATTTGGTAGAATTAATGATATGTGACATCAGTTATGTAAAGATTTAGGTGATAGAGAATGATTTTCTCTAATAAATAATGAATTTTTTTGACAGTAGATGGAAATATTATGAAACAATAGAGGAATAGTCAGATGGGATTCATATAGTATACCACAGGATATAATTACATGGAAAATAAAAGATATATTTGGAATCATGGTTACTGTAAAAAAGAATATGGATTTTTTTAATGATGTAAAAAAATAATCGGTTATCAATGTTGAATTATTTGGATAATAAATGTGGTTATTTTGATCACATATAATTAGAATAACATGTAATTCAAATGTCACACAACATGAAAATAGTATAGATGGAAAATCAAGGAGTGATTTTGACAGCATGAGGACTATACAATAGGATTATATAATTTTTATAATTTGAGATAAACATTGTATCCAAAAAATAAAAAAATTAATAAATGGGTTGGTTATGAAAACATTTATACACAATATCATGTAATTCAAATGTAAATTTTAATAAATATGGACTTTAATCCAAAAGAGGAGGAGGAGAACTCTAAAATTGATTAGTATCATCATAAATCATCAGGGGGGCACCTTCTAACTATATGAACCTATTGTGGTATTTATAAAGTGATATTGATGGGAAATACATGATCAATGAATTTTTGGCAGATCTAGATGAGATTATTGGTGGGGTTGATCTCCTTTTATATGTAAAAATATCGGTTCATTCATATAAATTTATGTTTAGTAAGTGGTAATAAAGTTATCTCATGGGGGCCTTTTGTGTTTGGTGAGTTATGTGAATTAGGTGAAATATTATTCATGTGATATTTTAGTGTGACATGAATACATAGAAAGGATTTCTAAAATATTTATCTGAAATTTTAAATTTTAAAAATTCTACATACATTATTTACCCCTTTTATCATAATAAATATTGATTAAAATTTAACCTTGATATTTATTTTATAACTAACAATATAACATGATCTTTAACAAACAAATTCTCATGATGAATCATAATATTTACATAATTTATACTAATTATAACTGTAAACATTATAAAAACAATTTTATAAATATAATCATATACTTTGTAGAAAAACCCATTCTTTAAAAAAATAATCCTTTAATTGTGGATTATTATTAACTATCTTCATAAATAATTATAAATTATGTTACTTTTTTATTTACATTTATTTACTTCTAAAAATCATATTATACAATTCGTTTAAAATATATCCATTTAATTTAAAAATACTTTATACTTTTTATTTATAATTCTTCCAAAAAAAATCTATAACAATAATAAATATTTTACTTTTTCGATAAAATTTATTCCAAATTTTTAAATTTAACATAATAAATATTATGAAAATGTTGATTTATAATTTTAATGTTATTTTATCATATAAATTTTCTAAAGGTTATAAATTGTAACATTAATATTAGTGCACAAAACACATAATATTTTTTAGAAAATGGTTTTTTGCATGAATAATTTTAATCTAGTAGAAATTTATAAATTCAATTCAATATCACTATAACTAATTTATATATTGATGAAATATCATTTTGAATTTTAATGTTACCCTTAAATTAAAAAATTTAAATAAAGAAACAAATAAGAATTATATTTAAACATTAATTTTGTTTTGAAATGTTGAACATGTGTTTTCAAGGCTCCTAATGTTGTTTTAGAATATATTTATTTTATAATTAAATTTATATTTAATAAATTAAATGGTTTTATAAAATGATAGTTCATTCTCACATAATGATTTAGTAATGAAATTTATAATTTTCATAGAATTTTAAATGTTCAACATTCACATAAAAATCATCTATTTTTGAATAATCTCAAAAAAACCTACAAAAAAATATGGAAATTAAAAATTAAAAAATTGTATCCATTAAATAAAATTAAAATTATAATATACATATATTTATTTTCATAATGAATATTCAATGATAAACTAATTTTACTAAAAAATAGGGTCTTACACATTTCTTCTTCATCCGATTATTTACTATTAATTTCTTATTTAAATGATGTTAATATACTAGTTTACATTTAATAAAATTTTTAAAGTGTAAAATTTATTATATTATGGTAAAATATTAAATTTCTAACAAAATGATTTTTTGAAAAAAAATTCTTTTATAATAAATACTAATTATCAGATATTATGAAAACTAATAATTTATTTTTTGAAATTTATTTTTTATACAACATTATGATTAAAATAATTTTTTTAATTATATATATAATTCATCTCAAATTTTATTAACAATAATATTAATAATTATACAAAATTATTATATATATATATAGATATAATATTTTAATACCATATTTTGTTATTAACTTATGATTTATAATAATTTATATCTAATACATAATAAAAAAATACCATATTATACATAATAGTTAAAAGTTATAGTATATTATATTTAATGGCCATAATTTAAATGTTCGTATATGTAATGAAAATATTTGACATGAAAATATTTACATAAACATGATTTCATTCAAATATAGAGATTTACTAAATAATTTTTTTATTCCAATATAACTTAAAAATGAAAAGTTATAATTTCATATTATAGATTTTAAATAATTCATTCTCCTTTCTAGTTTCCCTTCCATATTATTGAGTTTCTTCTATTGGGGTAACACATGAGATTTTAAAATAAAATTGTTCAATATAGTATAATGTAAGTAACACTACACATGAAGGAAGGTAAAAATATTATTGCTCTATGACCATAATAACATAGTCAAAAAAATTACTTTCTATGAATAGAAGTGAACAGATTTTAAAATTATATTATATTCCTAATAAATAATGTTTTTCATAGATTCCTGAAAAATAAAAATATTTAAATAAAGTCAATTTATTCTTAAAAAATTTGTTTTCAAAAAGGACTTTTTTCATTATTTTTTTTAGTATTGTATAATTAATCTCAGTAAAATTTATAAATAATAAAAACAATATAGTATTTTGACATTATCAGGGAAAAAGTAACATAATAATTTTTTTGGGAATTTTTTTAAGAGTTTGATTTTTCAATAAATTGTGAAAAATACTATTTTTATTTGAAATTCTATTATTTCATGAATTCATAATTTACCATTTGTTATAAAATAGTCAAATGTAAAATTATATATCAAATATTATGCGTAATCAAATTGAGTTCATTACAGACAATTTTATTTTTTTAATTTGGTATAAAAACATTATTATACGAGCAACGATATTTTTCTAACAAACTATATTTCCATGTGTTTTTCTCTATTGAATTAAATTTTGTTTATCCAGTAATGAAATGTAAGCATGAAAATTTTATTCCATTTTATTTTTTAGTTGTTCTAATTTTTTAAATTATGTCCTTTTGATTTTTTTACAATATAAATAGTAAACATAATAAATATTTATTCCTCGATAAATGTAAAATGGATTAATTATGAAAAACATTAAGTTGTTAAGACTTCAAATGTATTCACACATTTGTATTAATTTCGTTTAATGAGTCTATTTCTTCTATAGTAACCCAATCATTAAATATAAAACATTTTATCCATTTAAATATAATTCTAACCACTATAATATTTAAGTAAAACAAAATGTCAAAAATATAATATTATTTTTTTAATATCTATTGTATTTTGGGACAGGGGTAAAAAAATTATGTTCAATTACAACTGTGTGTTTTAAATATAAAATTAATTAATTATTATTCTAATTTTATAAAAAATTTAGAAAGGATAAAATTACATTAAATTCTACTACAATGCTGATATAAAACATGTTCAAGGATGTAGAAAATTAAATAACATTATATTAAATACCATATAAAATATATTTTTTATAACTTAATGATCCCATGAGTGTTGAATATGTATATAACATATTATACTTTTTTAAAATGTTTATATTGTAATTAAATTTCTATCATGTTTTTAAATTTTCAATTTTTTTGAATTATTCAGAAAAATAATTAAATAATATTTATTATCAAAAAATATTTTATTATAAAATCTTAAAATTAATAAAATACATTAGGGGGAGATAAGGATTATTAGTGGTCCAAAACATCATCCATTATACATTAGTGAGCTAATTTTCACCTTATATGTAAAATTATATCACTATAATTGTAATGGGTCGGACCTTTGATGTCCATTTCATTGTGAAAATCTATTGATTAAGATGTATGAAGAGTTCATGGTAGATCATTTCAATAGTTTTTCAAAATCTATTTTTTTCTAATGGTAGCTTGTCTAATGATTATTCATCTACCTATAGGTGTCGATCATAGTTCATCCCTATGGTGAGTCGTTTTTTGTGACATGGAATGGTGACATGATGATAGTGAGTCACTAACGGTGAATCACTAACGTTGGGTCATGATGGTGAACCGAACAGTGACTCACCGAATGGTACCTCACCAAACTGTAGCGCCCTGAACGGTATCTCACCAAACAATGACTCACCGAACGATGCCTAAATTAATGTTGAATCTCCATAAAAATTTTATCACATGTAGGTTTCACCTGTGAAATGCCCATTGGTGACTCACACACTAGTGACTCATGATGATGAATCAACCATCAATGATTCATTTCCTACAGATTGCCAAATTTCCAATTTTCCAGGATTTTATAGTTTCTCAACTTTAACATTTTTTTTGACTTAAAATGAGTTCATAACAATTATTAAGTGGTTGTGAATCCATTTAAAAGAAATTATAGTATATATTGAAATCAATTTTTCTTGGGAGGACCGTAGATAGTCAAAACACGTAACCTAGATCGTGGTCTAGATTTAATGGATTTTGGAACCCTATCATCTGTTAATATAGTATCCGGCCATTAAAATGTCTAGAACCTTTCTTCCATGTATATTTCCCATTACTATTTCAGATGTGGATACCCAGAATCATTTTTCCCGGAGGGACCATGTGACTTTGTTGCACCCTTGGATCCCATTTCCCTAGAGCCTTGTGTACCCCTATTTAATACAAGGATCCGGTGCTGATCATATGTTTCATGAGGTAGGGATCCCTTTGTCCTTTCAAATTTTACATCATACGATGTGGGTGTTGGAAACTTTCAAATGTGAAGGAATTTCAATCCAAATTTAAAAAAGACAATCGAATCATATTTATTCTGATAAAAAGGTTCTAGGAAAATTGGAAAATGAATGTTTTTTGTTTTTATTAATATTGTGAGTTGTAGGGGTTGTTTGCCTATGGATAAACATGGTCTTTGGTGGTCATTGTTTTTTCACTAGGATGTAATTGTGAAGAATTATTGTTGATTATGCATTGAAATACTATATATATATTCTATTTATTAACAATTAGTTCCAAAATAATTAAATTGCTTCCTCAAGATCAAATATCTCTCTTATAACCCTTGAATTATAAATGTGGAATTAATGAACGAGTGTTTTCAAACTCTCAATACACCCTTACATGTTGGGTGTGGTTGGGTGATGTGTGTGGTTTGGAAATAAAATTACATTCTAAGGATGTGTGGTGCTGGGGTTGAGAGAAAAACTATAATGTGGGGTGGTACATGTGTTGTAATAGAATCGTAGGTTTAGAGATTGACTGATTGTGGAATGGATGGGAAGTGTTTGTCCAGTGGGGACATAGTTTTTGTGATTTCATTGTTTATGTTTCTAGGTGTACTGGGTGATGTGTTGTAATAAATTGAGTTTATTAGGTTTATTTTTGATGACATTTCTTGTTCATTTTTCTACTATGTTGGGGGTCTTCTTGTGGATAGGTTGGATTGGGCGGAATGAATTTGAATAATGATGATTGTAGTGGTTGGTATGGGTGTTAAACGGAGTGGAAATATGAAGTGAGTTTCATTACTATGATTATATTTCATATTTTTGGTTTATGATGTGTGTCCTTCCATGTGTTTCAGTTGGTAGTGTCTCAGGTATGGATGGAATGAATAAATAAATTTTCTTAATGAAGAATGATATTTGGTAAAATGAGTTGGTTGGGATTATGAATTGAATTATGTCTTGTTGTGTAGTTATGAATTTAGTGGTACAAACAAAGAAGGATTTTTGGGCTATTTATTTATTTGGGAATAACCCATAGATGAGTCATGAGTTATTGATACTATATATGTATATATTCCATGTGTTTTCTATACACACCCCACTCTAGTTTACAACTATGTGCCGAACAATCCCATTTCCATGGGTGAGGGTGACATTTCCCAACAACCCTTGGGGAGGATGCATGGATGGAATTGTCTCTCCCCTTATTTACCTTCTTGGCACTGGTATTCTATGATTCTTTGGGATGGATGTGGTGCAATTTGGAGGCATAGGTTTATGCGGGTGATGAATACTTTACCAGGTGTCTACATGACAAGATGTGGTTTACTTTATAGTTTTCATCAGGATGTGGTATGGATGTTTCCCTGGTGTCTTCGGGTGGGATGTGGTGTGGTTGTGTCTAATGTGTGTCCAGGAGGGATTTGTTGATCTTTTTATTCCTAGGTTGTGGGACTAGCACTGAGGCCTATGTGTGTGAAGTCAGGTTGTGGTGTGGGGATTCTGGAAATGTGTGGAAGCGCTATTATTTTTTTCATTATGATTTGAATAGTTAAATAGGAGAATATGTGTAGGGTACCCCAAAATTTGTTTTATTATTAAATTATATTACTTTACATTCATTATTTTGTCAGCGTGCCTTGGTGAGGTTGGGATGGCTAGTTTTCCATGCTAGGTGTTGTTTGTTTTTGTTGTTTTCTCAAAGAATAATTTGTATGTTTTATCCCCTTGTCCACGAGAGACTTTGGTTATTACATACTGAGTATACTTATATGCACAAATATGTATGAAAAACATCATTTTGGTTCCTATGAGGACTATGTGAACTGTTATGGGTATTACTAGCTCAAAATTTTGGGACAGTTTCCATGTCGCTGCTTAGCCTTGTTTTCTATATTTACATTGGAGAATCTTGTTTTATAGCAATTATATTTTAAAGAGGCATGTGGGATGGTTTTGGTTTTATTATATATATATATATATTTTTGTGTGTGTGTGTGTGTGTATTGATGGGTTTTTTGTGATGTAATATCTTATCTCCCTATCATATTTTCTTATAAAAAGTGTAATGCCTCCAATTTTAAGAGATTCTATACCTGTGGTGATGGTATCCACCTCATGGCCTAGTAGATGTGGGACTAGAGGTGTCATAATCTCCCTTCCATAATTTCCAACTAAGGAGGGGAATCATTGGAGGTAGGGGTCATGAAGGAATGGAATTAGAGGTTTATGGGTGTGAGATAAGATGAAGTTTTGAGTTAGGAATCTTGAGGATTGCATGGGTTGGTAGGGAAACAGTGGAATGTGATGGTGGTGTATCACATGGGCCAGTGAAGCCTGGATAAGAAAATGGATATTTAGGACCCCCCATAATATGATGCAAGGACATTGTGTCTACTAAACGACCAAGTGAGCCTATACAATTTGTAGCATAGAGATCCTAAGAAAGGTACATTCATCATAATGACTTGTGTTTTGTTTGATATGGGTGGTTCATGAAATTTAAATATATAATGAGTTAAGATGAATCTTAAATAAAAATTTCATAAGACTCAGGATTATGAGTTCATTGTTTACCTTTTCAACCATGGAACCAGGTCTTCATCAATATGTATTTAAGTGAGTGTAGGTTTACAAGACTGACACAATCGATTGATGGACGGTTGATCAAGTAGAAGAGGATGATATGGGGCGGAAGACATTATGTTATTTCAAATTTAAGGCTCTGGGAATATAATAGGGTAGCATTTTGGATATGGAGAGGGAGATCTGACTCGAGGTATAAAGACCCGGCCTTAAAAAATTACATAATCATGAATTAAATGAATAATTCACAAAGAGGATCTTTTCAGGTTTAGAGTTTTAAAGAATTAGGTTATAACTATTACATCTCAAAAGATTACAATGTAGACACTTCTACTAAGTTTCTGCAAAATATAAAATCTTAAAAAGAAACATTTCTAGTTCCATGTTTTAGAATTCATGTATTTCCTTGATCCCATCCTTGACCCTATTCATCTTTAAGTCCTGTGGAAAACATTTCAAAAACATGAGATGAGCATAAAACCCCCAGTAAAGGATACACAAAGAAGGAAAACTTTTAGCTTTTAAAAACAATAAGTAAACCATGAATACTTTACCAAAGTAATACTTTTCACCTTTATGAAGTAGTAAGAACTCTTCACTAAATAAAAGACCATTACTTTCCCTTTTTAACCAAAATATTATCATAAAACCCATATAAAGAACACATAACATATAAAGGTGACTTGGGACATTAACATACTTAAATGGAATAACCATACGGTCGACGTCCACAACTATCACTTAATGGAATAGCCACATGGCTGACTTCCATACCCAATGCATTGGAGGTTATAACGTAACCACCCATCCTGGTATTCACCCCACCACCCGTCATATGGTTTATCACGTAAACACCCATCAAATGTCCAAGTAACATTATAAAATCATAACACATAAAAAAATTACAAAGGAAAGAAAACATTTCCACCTTTCAAGCACAATATATCACTTAAATATATTGATATAACAAATCCATTATCAAATCCATTTTCTATACCAAAAAAGAGTATATGGTATTAAATTTACTTTTAAAAATATAACGGCTTGTTGAGGAAGCCCAAGATCAAATAATACTCGCGGCGGCGGAAAGGTCATTGTCACTGTGTACGTTAAAAAGAAACATACTATTTGTCGTTTATTATAACGCTTCGTATAGAAAAGATTCCTTTCGAATAAAATTAGAAGTCAAATGGGGTTTATACATCGTATAAAAGAAAGTTGTGTTAAATAAAAATTTTCCTCAATGAAAAGAGATTGAGATTAAGTCCCTTACAAAGTCAGTATCCTTAGATTAAGGATAAATCAATTACATAATTATGTGTGACAAATATTAATACACCAAATATATGTGGATATTAAGTGTAAAAAAATCATAGGTCATTCACACAAAATCCTTGAATAGAAAAACCAATGACATAGATATTTAACTCAATGAAATGAGGTTGAGTTATTATTTCCCATTAAAAGTTCGTCTAAATGATGTAAGAATTTTTAAATGAGATGATTATGGGTAGAAAGAGTATATCCACACAATGGTTTGTGGAAATTACTACATATAGATTCCACAAATAATCTTGGAATAATAAAATCAAGAAGTATACGTTTTACCCAATGAATTGAATTTGAGTTAAGAAGTTCCTTTGCAAAAATTCGACAGCCTAACGACATCACTTCAAAATTCATAAAATTTGTCGATGAGAGAGAGAATGGTTTCTAATCACATGAACATAAATTTTATATCAATAAGGATATAGAAGAACATATACCAACATAATAATATTTAAATTAAAAGACATAACAAAAGAAGTCTTTTAAAAAGAGGAGGGTGAAAGGTTCCCTTGCCGATTTGGGAAACGTTCGAATCGTACACCCTTTGAAAGAAGGACTATACAATATTGATGTAAAAACCCATAAAAGAAAGTTTATTACACAAGGAGTAGAATAATGGGCAGTAAATACACCACTCAAAAGAAATGGTGGCAAATTTAGCATAAATCTCACTGGAATAAAAGTGAGATGCAAAATCCCTTACGAAAAATCGGCAGCCTAACGGCGCCATATAAAACTCTCAAAAATGGTTTGATTAGATCAAATAGGGTCTCTCATCATATGAACATAAAAATTAAAGTAAAATTAATATAAAAGAACATCCCCAAACATAATAAAGATGATCTTAGAATAAATTTCATAAAAGATAGTGCATAAAAAGAAAGAGAGAGGTAGGATCCCTTACGAAAATTCGGCAGCCTAACGGCGCCACTCAAAACTTTCAAAATGGATTTATGAGAGAAAATAGGGTCTATCATCATATGATGATAATAAGTAAAGTAAGAGTAATATAAAAGAACATCCCAATCATATTAAATATGACCTTAAAAGGAATGACATAAAATATTGTACTTAAAAAGAAAGAGAGGGGTAGGATCCCTTACAAAAACTCGGCAGCCTAACGGTGCCACTTAAGACATCCAAAAATGGATTTATGAGATCAAATAGGGTATCTCATAATATGGACATAAAAATTACAGAATGTGGAATATAAAATAACATCCCCAAACATAATAAATATGATCTTAAAATAAATGACACAAAAGGGAGTACTTAAAAAGAAAGAGAGAGGTAGGATCCCTTACCTCAAGTCCAACTTGTCTTGTTTGTTTCTTTATATTCCTGAATAATAAATTTTGGTCAATTTATAATTTCTTAAGGACCACTTTTAAAGATTATTATTTTGTTCATATCACATATTATATTGTTATAATAATTGGTTAATAATGTTAATTCATATTAGACGTTTTTGTCGATGTTTGGTACATCAGTCAAAAATGAACTTGTTCGAAAATGATTGTCCATGTAGTTATAAGAAAATCATCTACAGAATAGTATTAATGTTATAAATATAATATATATCCAGTACATATTCATTTTATACAACTCCATAACATTTGGAGATAAAAATAAATGAAATGCACCGTTCATGGAGACGGTAGGTCGTACGTACGCATGAACGCTACATTAATTTCACTGTCATATTAATGGAAGTAAAAATAATTTATATATATATATATTAAAATTCCGTATAATATATATGTTATATAGGTCACATATGTTCATTAATTTCATTCTTTATACATTCCATGTATTACATGAACGTGTCACATCACTTGAGGGGGCGGTAGTCCACACATCCTCGTATGAAATTATCTCATTTCCACAACATGAAAAGCATAAATGAATGATTTAAATATAAAATTCAGAATCATATAGAAAACATAAATAACATATATATCACATATAAAATATATTTACATCATAATGGCCACCATGAAAGGTGTTAAGAGAAGATTGAACAATCATCGTTTCGTGAGGTAGAAATTTTCCATCCACATAAATAGTATGTTATTTAACCATTAGACGAAGGTGTCTGTATGTGTAGCTCAAATACTTCACATAACAACATAATAGTATATTTAATATACTTGTGTTGTTACAAAATAAAGGAATAAAAAGAGTTTAGAGGGTTGGAGAAGCAAAATAAAACAAAAGAACACAAGTGAAGACATTACCTTAAAATCGGGTAACTCCTCTTGGTTTGAACCAAAAGGGTTTCTTGAACAACATTTTGCCAAAGGTGAGGCTTGAATGATTAATAGAGGGATGTGAAGAGATGAAATGGGCAGGTTTTTTCCTAGCCAAAGTCTTGAGAGGTGTGGGGAAGGTGGTAGAGGTGGGGGCCTTTTATAAGAGGAGAGGAGGGGCACTCTTGGAAAGTTATAAACGTTTACTTTATTATAAAATTCTTTTCGGATTTTAAAGGTCCCAAAATTATATATTTCTAGGATAAGGTGGTAAGAGTTATAAATACACACATAAAATAGGTTTTTTACAAGTTTAGGTCTTATATTTTACATTATCATTTCATTTTATTTAAATCGTTAAATAATGAGGTAATCGCTACATCATCATGGTGTCATAAATAATTTAATTTATTTAATCACTAAAAATTATGAAAAAAAATATCATGATGTAAGAAATATTCTTATATTTCTAATGAATATTTATAGTCAAATATGTTACTTGTATAACCCCATGAAAAAAATGTTTTAGTAAAAGAATTCATGTTTGTGACATTTTAATTTTAACATTAAATAAAAAGTTATTAATGTTATTTTCTGACCAAAGTGCCCCCATGGGGTCCCCAGGTTGACCCATGGATTTTATTGGTCGCCCATGACTCATTAAATAATGTTAGGACATGTTTCAAGGTCATTTCATATTATGAAAACATTATTTTTACCTTAAATTACACTAATTACCTTTAATCGCGATTAATAAAACTTAAAAGTTACTATTCACCAAAAACTATTCTAATCCCATTGAACCACATTATAATCCTAATGAAAACCATGTATGTCGGATTTTTAAAAATCAAATCACAGAATTGGTAAAGTTTCATTTAAACACTAAATCTGTTTTTTAACTACCACTTAGTGGTTTCACTATTCAACAAAAAATGATGTTTTTCAGAAAAATACCCAAAATTCACTCTAAGATATATTTGATATTACAAATTCAAAAATGATTTCTATTTTACAAAATTAAAAACATATAATTTGAATTAATTAGTTTAAAAACTAATTCCTGCTGTCAAAACAAATAGCGTGTTTTTAAGAAACAATATCTATTAAAAGATTGACACTAGTTTAAGTCCAATTTCAATGTGAGATTAATTCCAATGACCACCATTGGATTAAATGGTAAAAATATTTTCTAATTTCACTTTAATAAAAATTCAAAAGATAATCTAATCATATAAATAAATCAGATTAAAAAGAGTTTTTGAATTAAAATACAACAATTTTTACTATTCATTAAAATTGAACATTATCAAAAAAATAAAAAAAAGATACACAAAGTAAATTTTGATGTCCCGATTCTAAAGAAAGATTTTATTTGGTCCAGGAGAATGTATAAGAGTGACCAGAACTATTTTTGAAGAGGGTTCTCCATCAAAAGGCAATAAATCGACCTTTCAGTGAATATTAGATTAATTATGATTAATATTGAATTCCTTTCTTATTTTAAGCCTTTAATTTTTTTTGGATAAATGTAAAAAAAATTAACAAACATAAATAATCATATTTTAGTTATTTATATTCATTCATGCCAATACAATGGATATGTGGTAACTACCATTTAAAATAATATTTTTTTTTATTTGAGTGCAACATAAGATTTCAAAGAAACTCATTGTTGCATATTGGGTACGCCATCGACCATTGCATTCCCTTTAAATTAATATTAACATTTTATTCACAAATATGGATAAATATATAAATGTAATATTCTTTATTTACCTGGGGTGTTACATCCTTCCCCTTTTTGGGAATTGTGTCCTCGCAATTTTAAAATTGGGCTTGGAAACCACATTGAAATCCTCACATCGAAAAAGGACTAAATTAAACTATCACATTAAACGAAAGAAAGGGAAGTACAAAGGTCACCCGAGTTAACCCATACTAGGATTCCATGTATGAAAACATGGATATGGAAGAAAAAACAAATGGTCATGTTCTGAGGGAGAGTGATAGAAAACATGTTTAGGAGAAAGTTAACCACCAGAAAATCACAAACTTGTGATGGGTTAAATGGTATTGGATTCCCCAGAATTAAAAGTTAACAGACAACATTTTTTTAAGTTACATTTCATTGAGGAATTTATTTTTTAGTTTAAATAAAACATAAGGAAACATACTTACTTGTCATGTTGACTTTCAACATTTACTAGATTTCTTACACGAACTCATATTTTCTCCAAAAGATGAGTATTTAAGATGACCTGTTTACATTAAGAGAGTTATAATCAATTTCTAGAGAATCACCTAATCCACTAAAGAGAAATATATACTTCCCATGTCTTTAGACGATAACCAAAAATAAAACCAAAAAGGTTTGTATGAGATCAGATAATACCCAAAAAGGATAATCCTTTATAAAAAAATCTATTCTTAATCTCCAAAAATTTTCAAACAATACCCAAAGTTCAACCAAGACCATTCAATAAACAATTTTTCCATAAAATTATTCAAATTAAACCAAACTAAGATTGAAACCCAAATATTTAAAGTATTTAATCACATAGTCTTCCAAGGTAAAAACAAATATTTATCTCCAAATAACAATAGTTTCTCCTAAAGTCTCATATTGAAAATTAATTAACCTAATCACATATCCTCCATGATAGGTTAATCATTTCCAAAGATAACCCAAAATAAACTTACTATTGATTCATAAAATCACCTAACAAAAATGAATTAGTCAAACTAACCACGGACTTCACGTAGTCCAGTGGTAGGCGATTAATACCAGTCACACTTTGGTTGTGGGTTTGATTCCCACAGCTTTTTCCGACATGAAGAGTTGTCACACGGTCTGCGTGTTGTCCTTTTTTCAAAACAATATAATTCTTATAAAATTCCCCAAAAAATGATAAAATCATCAAAAATAACAAGAACATAATTTAACCTCATGTTTTTCTCATGTCCTTCATATTCCATCATAACATATAGTAACCCATAATTAACTCAAAAGTAAGGATCATATAAACCCTAATGGTTACCTTTATAATTATTACCTGAACTTCCCCATCGAGTTGGTCATCTCGTACATGATGCATTAAAGAACTCACCAATGCTAAAGTGGTTGATCATGACTCCTTTATAGTTGCTTTAGAACAACCATGAGATTACTTATTGAATCCCCCATTTCACCAGTCTCTTAATCAGAGAACCATCACAGTTTCCTTCAAACCCATTGTCACTTTGGTGCCTGCTAGATCCATCCATTTACCAAAAACAGAAATGGCAGTGTGCGTATATCAACAAAACCATCTTGTACTAATGAGTAAGATAAACACTAAGATATACTTACTCATTAACTTTATGTAAAACTAGGACTCTTTCTGACAGCCTAACCATTATGGTAATGTCACATAAGCTTAGAGAATACCCTAACCTATAAATTTATATAAACCGACATTTGATACCAACTATAAGGACCCTGCCTTAATACATTACATAATCATGAATTAAATGAATAATTCACATAGAGGATCTTTTCAGGTTTAGAGTTTTAAAGAATTAGTTCATAACTATGACATCTCAAAAGATTACAATGTAGACACTTCTACTAAGTTTTCATAAATAAAAACTCTTAAAAATAAACAAGTCTAGTTACATGTTTTAGATAGCATGCCTTTACTTGATCCCATCCTTTACCCTATTCATCTTTAAGTCCTATGGAAAACATTTCAAAAACATAGGATGAGAATCAAAAGCACAGTAAAGGATACACAAAGAAGGAAAACTTTTAGCTTTTCAAAAAAACAAGTAAACCATGAATACTTTACCAAAGTAATACTTTTCACCTTTATGAAGTAGTAAAAACTATTAACTGGATAAAAGACCATTACTTACCCTTTTTTGACCAAAATATTACCATAAAACCCAAATAAAGAAAACATAACATATAAAGGTGACTTGGGATATAAACATACTTAAATGGAATAACCATACGATCGACTTCCACACATATCACTTAATGGAATAGCCATACGACCGACTTCCATACCCAATGAATTGGAGGTTATAAGATAACCACCCGTCCTGGTATTCACAGCACCACCCGTCATATGGTTTATCGCATAACCACCCATCAAATTTCTACGTTCCATTATAAAATCATAACACATTAAGCAATTATAATGTAAAGAAAACATTTCAATAGTTCAAGAACAATATATCACTTAAATATATTTACATAAAAAATGCATTATCAAAACCATTTTCAATACCAAAAAGTGTATATGGTATTTAATTACTTTTAAAAATATAACGGCTTGTTGAGGAATCCCAAGATCAAATAATACTCGCGGCGGAGGAAAGATCATTGTCACCACATACGTTAAAAAGAAACGTACTTTTTGTCGTTTAGTAAAACGCTTCATATAGAAAAGATTCCTTTTGAATAAAAGTAGAAGTCAAAGGGGTTTATACAATGTATAAAAGAAAGTTGTGTTTAAAAAAATATTCCTCAATGAAAAGAGATTGAGACGAAGTCCCTTACAATGTCGGTATCCTTAGATTAAGGATAAATCAATTACATGATTATGTGTGAAAAATATGAATACACCAAATTTAAGTGGATACTAAGTGTAAAAAAATCAGAGGTGATTGACAAATAATCTTGGAAAAACAAAACCAAAGAAATAGATATTTAACTCAATGAAATGAGATTGAGTTATGATTTCCCATACAAGTTTGTCTAAATGACGTAAGAATTTATCAATAAGATGATTATGTATAGAAATAGTATATCCACACAAAGCATTGTGGAAATTAAAACATGGATATTTCACACATAATCTTCGAATAATAAAATAAATAAGTAGAGGTTTAACCCAAAGAATGGAAATTGAGTTAAGAAGTTCCTTTACAAAAATTTGACAGCCTAACGGCGTCACTACAAAATTCAGAAAATTAGTCGATGAGAGAGAGAATGGTATCTCATCACATGAAAATAAAATTTACATCAATAATGGTAAAGAATAATATATACCAACATAATAAGTTGTAAATTAAAATACATAATAAAATAAGTCTTTTAAAAAGAGGAGGGTGAAAGGTTCCCTTACCGATTTGGGTAACTTTCGAATCGTACACCCCATGAAAGAAGCACTATACAACATTTATGTAAATACCCATAAAAGAAATTATATTACAAAAAGATTATAATAATGGGCAGTACATACAGCACTCACAATAAATGGTGGAAAATGTAGTATAAATCTCACGATAATTAAAGTGAGATGCAAAATCCCTTACGAAAACTTGGCAGCCTAACGGCGCCACTTAAAACTTCCAAAAATGGTTTGATGAGATCAAATAGGGTCACTCATCATATGAACATAAAAATTAAAGTAATATGAATATAAAATAACATCCCCAAACATAAAAATATGAGATTAAAAGAAATGACATAAAAGAGAGTGCTTAAAAGGAATGAGAGAGGTAGGATCCCTTACAAAAAGTCGGCAGCCTAACAGCGCCACTCAAAACTTCCAAAATGGTTTTATGAGAGAAAATAGGGTCTCTAATCATATAAAAATAATAATTACTATAATATTAATATAAAATAACATCCCAATAATAATAAAGATGAGCATAAAAGGAATGAAATAAAAGAGTGTAATTAAAAAGAAAGAGAGGGGTAGGATCCCTTACAAAAACTCGGCAGACTAACGGTACCACTTAAGACATCCAAAAATGGATTTATGAGATCAAATAGGGTCTATATTAATATGGACATAAAAATTACAGAATTATGAATATAAAATAACATCCCCAAACATAATAAATATGAGATTAAAAGAAATGACATAAAAGGGAGTACTTAAAAAGAAAGAGAGAGGTAGGACCCCTTACCTCAAGTCCGACTTGTCTTGTTTGTTTCTTTATATTAATGAATAATAAAATTTGGTCAATTTATAATTGCATAAGGAAATATTTTAAAGTTTATTATTAAGTTCATATCACATATTTTAATGTCATAATAATTGGTTAATGATGTGAGTTCATATTATAAGTTTTTGTCGACGTTTGGTACATGAGTCAAAAATGAACATGTTTGAAAATGATTGTCCATGTAGTTATAAGTAAATTATCTCTAGAATAGTATTAATGATTTAAATATTATATATATCCAGTTCATATTCATTTTATACTACTCCATAAAATTTGGAGATAAAAAGAAATGAAATGCACCGTTCATGGAGACGGTAGGTCGTACGTACGCATGCACGCTACTTTCATTTCTTTGTCAGATTAATGGAATTAGAAATAATTGAGATATATATATATTATAATTAAGTTATAATATATATGTTATATAGGTCACATATATTCATTAATTTCATTCTTTATACATTCCATGTATTGCATGAATGAGTCACATCACTTGTTGGGGCGGTAGTCCACACTTCCTCATATGAAATTATCGCATTTCCACAACATGAAAATCATAAAGGAATGTTTTAAATATAAAATTAACAAGAATATAGAAAACCTAAATATCATATATATCACATATAAAATATAGTGACATCATAATGACCACCATGAAAGGTGTTAAGAGAAGATTGAACAATCATCGTTTCGTGGGGCAGAAATTCGCCATCCACAGAAACAGTCTGTTCATTAACCATTAGATGAAGGTGTGTGTAAGTGTAACTATAATAATTCACTTAAAAACATAATATTATATTGAAGATACTTTTTTTGTTCGAAAATAAAGGAATAAAAAGAGTTTATATGGTTGGAGAAGAAAAATAAAACAAAACAACACAAGTGAAGACATTACCTTAATATCAGGTAACTCCTCTTGGTTTGAACCAAAAGGGTTTCTTGAAGAGCATTCATCAAACTTTGAGGCTTCAATGATGAATATAGGTATGTTGAAAGATGAAATGGGCAGGTGTTGGCCGAGCCAAAGGCTTGAGAGTAGTGGGTAAGGTGGTAGAGGTGGGAGCCTTTTATAAGAGCAGAGGAGGGGCACTCTTGGAAAGTTATAAATATTTACTTTATTATAAATTTATTTTAGAATTTTAAAGGTCCCAAAATTATATATTTCGAGGATAAGGTGATAAGAGCTCTAAATCAACCAATAAAATAGGTTTTTTTACAAGTTCAGGTCTTATATTTTACATTATCTTTTCATTTTATTTAAATCGTTAAATAATGAGGTAATCGCTGCATCATCATGGTGTCATAAATAATTTAATTTATTTAACTTCTAAACATTATAAAAATTATATCTTGATGTAGAAATATTATTATATTTCTAATGAATATTTATAGTAAAAAATATGACTTGTATAACCCCATGTAAAAATTGTTTTAGTAAAACAATACATGTTTGTGACATTTTAATTTTAACTTTAAATAAAAAGTTATTAATGTTATTTTCCAACCAAAGTGGATCCATGGGGTCCCCATGTTGACCCATGGATTTTCTTGGTCGTCCATCACTCATCCAATAATGTTAGGACATGTTTCAAGGTCATTTCATATTATTAAAACATTATTTTTACCATAAATTACACTAATTACCTATAATCGAGATTACTAAAACATAAAAGTTAATGTTCACCAAAAATTATTTTAATCCCATTGAACCAAATTTTACATCATAATGACAACCATGTTTGTATAATTTTTGAAAATAATATCACAGAAGTGGAAAAGTTTCGTTTAAACGAAAAATCAGTTTTTTAACTACCACTTAGTGGTTTTCCTATTCATCAAAAATTGATCTTTTTCAGAAAAATACCAAAAATTCACTCTAAGCTATATTTGATATTCCGAATTAAAAAATGATGACTAGTTTAAAAAATTCAAAACATATAATTTTCATTAATGAATTTAATAATTAATTCCTGCTGTCAAAACAAATAGAGTGTTTTTAAGAGACAATATCGATTAAAAGATTGATTGTAGTTTAAGTCCAATTTCAAAGTGATATTAATTCCAATGACCACCATTGTGTTAAATGGTAAAAATATATTCTAATTTAAATTTATAAACAATTCAAAAGATAATCTTATCATATAAATAAATTATATTAAAAAGAGGTTTTGAATTAAAATACAACATTTTTCACTATTCATTAAAAATTGAACATTATTAGAAAAATACCAAAAAGTTACACAAAGTAAATATTGATGTCCCGATTCTAAAGAAAGATTTTATTTGGTCCAATATAATATACAAGAGTGACCAAACCTATTTTTAAATAGGGTTCTCCATCAAAAGGCGATAAATCGACCATTTAGTTAATATTAGAGTAATTATGCTTAAGATTGAATTCCTTTCTTATTTTAAGCCTTTATATTTTATTGGATAAATGTAAAAAAATTTAACAAACATAAATAATAATATTTTAGTTATTTATATTCATTCATTCCAATACAATATATATGTGTTAACTACCATTTAAAATAATATTATTTTATTATTAGAGTGCAACGTAAGATTTCAAAGAAACTCGTTGTTTCATATTGGGTATGGCATCGACCATAGTGTTCCCTTTCAATTAATATTAAAATTTTATTCACAAATATGGATAAATAAAAAAATGTCATATTCTTTATTTACTTGGGGTATTACACGAGGAGATTGTGATCACCTTTAGTTTTATCCATGCTCCGATGGAGTACTGGGATCCTCATGAAGTGAGCATGATCTAGGGAGTTGTTCTTCACTGATGGGAACTGTACATGGCATATAGGAATGAGGGTAATATTATGTAGGCTGACTTTGAGAAGGGGTTATGGGAAGAATTATTTCCATCTACTACAAAGGATGATAAAAGGAAGGTTTTACTCACCCTTCAGCATTGGAGAATGTCAGTACGAGAGACATGGATCAATTTCGAGGATCTTCTTTATTTTTCACTAGATCTCTTTTCGAATGTTGATTCTCGTGCGAGTCTCTTATAATTGGTACATCTTCCTTCTCTCCAGTATGTGGTTACTCCCATTAGAAAATGAACATACATGGAGTTCCATAAGAAGGAAAAGTTAGTTGAAGGGATGCAATTTCAAGGAGATTTACTTTGGTTGGGGAGATATCATAGTTCTTTGAATGGAATGGATACTAGAAGAAGTTATCATACACCAGGTCCTTCTATGTTTCAACCAATAGAGAGTCTATTCCAGTAGATCCTGTGTCTTCTATCAGGGCTACGTTTCATTCCCGAGAACTTGATACTGATGTGTTTCTATTATTGATCATGTTTCCATATTCAGAGTTAGTTCAAAAGAAATGTTTTACCTCATTATGGTGGAGGTCATACAGTCCAACACCTTATTCTATAGTGTTTCCAGTATGGAATTTCTTTAATTATGGACAATATGTTCATGCTCTATCATGGGGAGATGTCTTAGTCAGAGGCTGTCCTAATGGTGTTTCTTTGGGACCTCATACCAGGCATGGTCGAGGAGGCGGTCAACAAAAGAGGGGTATATCAGGTGGCCATGGCATGTTTCACACCATAGAAGAATCTTTCCTAGCAGGTCTATAGATCATCTGAGGTAGGATCAGTATGTTTAGTACTCTTTTATTCACGTTTGATTGATTCCAGAGCTTCACAGTCCTTCGACTAACCTAGTCTAGACGATTAATTTTTTACTTTACATAGAGGGGTTTCATGTTCCCCTTATGTTGTGTATGCCAATCAGAGGTCAGTCCATATTTATGGATTTGTGCTAGGGATATAGGCTGATGATAGGACATCATCAGTCTTGTGGATATATTTTCCTATTACATATGAAACAGTATGGTTTCATCCTTCGCATAGACTAGTTTTAATTTATACATGTTGTTATAAACTACTTCTTGATAAGAGTAGTGTATTCCGATATAGATGGCCTTTGTGTGTCCTTCATCAGTGACCAATGCTATCAGATGGGTAGTTGGGGTGGAGACCACATTTTAATATTTTGTGGAGCATCTAGAGGAATTGGTGGATGTTGAGATGGAGGAGGTTCCTAGTGTTATTGGAGAGTTTGTGATTGATTTTTTGAAATTTCTTGAGACTCTACCAATTTGACATTATTTTGAGTTTGGGGTAGACATACAACTCGGTGCTTCTCCTATTTTAAGGAATCCTTATCTAATGGAACATTCAACATTTTAGGAGTTGAGGATTCAGAGAGATAATCAGATGCATAAGAATTGTACATGGACTAGTGTTCCATCTTGGGGTGACATAATATTCCTTTAAAAAAAGTTATATGGTGGTCTATGGATCTGTATAGAGTATATGGAGGAGGAATTAGATAACAAGTAAAAACTTCCACCCTCTCCCTAGTATATATGATCTTTTCGACTAGCTGAAAATAGAATATTTGACCTCTAGGATTGATCTCCTGTCTTGATATCACCATCTGGGGATAAAGGATTCCAATATCTTGAATTCTACTTTTAGATGTTGGTATGGTCCCTTAGTGTTCATAGTTATGTATTTTGGTGTTAGGAACACATGAACCATCTTTAGATAGACCATGAACTCCTTTTTTAATGAGTTCCTAGTCCGTTTCATCATTTTACTCATTGATTACATCTTTATCTACTCGAATTCATATGAGGATCATAAAGAGAATATAAGGACTACCTTAGAGGTTCTTAGACACCACCAAATATATAGAATGATGTCCAATTTTTATTTCTGGATGCGAGAGGTTCATTTTTTTGGAAATGTGGTGTCATATAAGGGTGTAGTAGTGGAGCCATCGAAAGTCGAGGCAGTTGAATATTTGGAATCAACCATAAATGTTTCATAAGTTCGCAGATTTTTCATTCTGTAATGCTATTACAAGAAGATTTTACATGATTCCTCTTGAGTTGCAGCCGCATTGAAAATTCTGACAAAAAAACGTGGATTTTGTTTGGAGTGACAAGTTCTAGGAACTGTTTTTCTATCCAAAGGCGATGTTTTTCAGTGATTTGATTTCCCAAGGATGGGGTGATTTTCAATGAGGTTTCTGATGCGTTATGTCTAGGTTTGGGATGTCTGATGACCCAACAACAGGGGGTGATCTCTTATGGGTAGAAGCAGTTACATCCCCTCAAACATAACAAATTTTCCATGATATAGAGAAAGTGATAGTCATGTCTGTGTTATAGTTACATCGACATTACATCCGTAGGGAGCACTTTTTTGACTTCATGTATGTTAAGTTATTCAAATATATATGTTCCCATTGAGATATAAACTTGTGGAAGTGGACGTGGATGAAGTTTCTCATCAACGATGTCAACAAATTATCATACACATCATGAGAGGGAAATGTCGTGGATGATTCATTGAATTGAAATTTGTAGAAGGAGGTAGTTCAAAAAATGGAAGATGCCTGGATAGTGATATTGGAGTTGGACACCTTTCACATAGACGCAGTAATGGATGGATGCATAGGTGGTCTATTTTAGATGATGATGGAGTCTACTTTAATGCATTAGGTAGGGTACTCTTAGTGGGGAGAATCAATGGAATAAGTGATTTGTGATCACATTGGCCAAGGTGATGCTCTGGATGGATGGATGGATGATGGTCAAAAACAGATGACATTTTGTGGAAGGTTATTTATTCTAGTGGAAATTCAAGTTAGAGACCTATAGGAATTTTATAGCTCAACATTGGTGGTACACCAATGAATTTTTGAAATGTAAAGGAGCATGAGGAAGTTTTTTTTGTGGCCCAGGAAGATGAAGGAAGTTTTTTAGTTATTGTCAATGTCTTTAGTGTGCTAGTAAGTGATAGTTTAGAACTGTGTAACCAGTCATAATTTGTAGCCAATAGATGTAATCGAGTAGAAATTGGACAACCATTCGATGGATTTCATCACAAGATTACCTTGGTCTCAGGGTGGTTGTGATGAGATCTAGGTAGTAGTGGATCAGCTGACAAAATCAGATCACTTCATAGAGACTAAGGAGTCATGCATAGTGTATACCATGGATAAGAGGTATGTGGATGAGGAGGTGCAGCTGCATGGAGTTATGAGATCCATTATTTCAGATAGAGATAAACATTTTAACTCATGAGTATGGAGGTTATCATAGAAAACTTATGTCACTTAGTTACACTTCATCCCTACATTCCACCATTAGATAGATGGGAAGACAGAGTGGACCATATAGATGTTGGAGGATATGTTTTTGGAATGCATCTTGGTCTTTGGTGGATGTTGGGTACGAAACATTACCTTGGTATATTTTTACAACAAAAATATTTATCACTCTTCCATTGGCATGGATCTGGTTGAAGCATTGTATTGATTATTGGTTCATTCGCCCTTGTGATGGACATGGGTTGTGGAGAGAGCTGCACTAAGTCTCGAGGTCATGAAGAGATTGAAAAATAAGGATCAACATGTCATTGAGATGATGAAATTATTACAAGAATTATTGAATTCATATGCCTACGACAAGAATATTCTGATGGATTTCGTGGTTGCAGACCACATATTCTTAAATATTTACCCTCGACATGGGAATTAGAGGTTCAACAAAGGAATAAAGATTTTTCTCGGGTTCATAGGACCCATCAAGGTGTTTGGATGACATGGAGGAGTGAGATACTAGTTATATATTCCATCATAGTTATAGAGTATCCATGCATTCTTTCATATCTACATACTTCATCTTTAAAATCACGATGACCCACAAGTAATTGATTGGGGTGAGTTGGATGTCCAAGATGACATGACATTCATGGAGTGGCTAGTAGAGATCTCAGATAAATGGGATAACGTGTTTCAAGGAATACACAATCCCTTTTTTCATGTGTTGTAGAGGAATGATGGCCTCAAGGAGAGTAATTGGGAGCGATAATCACTAATGTGTGCCTAGTACCTCGAGTTGTTCTGAGAATTTCCTTGTTGTGATTAACTTTGCAATGTAATGCTTGAACCATGCTTGTTATGAGATGAGTTTATTCTTTGTTTTGTGATGTGTTATAAAGTACTGACATCAAAAAGAGGAATACCATTTTCTTAATTGAGACACATAATTTGAGATGTGATTAATCCTTCACGGGAGAGTCAATGCCACCGAGAGAAGATAGTATATTGACATGGATGAATGAATTCCTCAATTAATATGTATGAATGGTGTGGCATTGGGTGATTGTGTGGTGTGTATTGTGGTTAGTTGGTGTAGTAGATGTCAGAGGAGGTGTTCTGAGATTTTGAGGATTTACTCCAGTATTCAATCAACACATTGTGGTTTATCTTTAGACGTTTAGGGATCTGAATTTGGGCAGTGCTTTATGTATAGCACGATTTCTGAGAGGTATCATAAGGTGTGGTTTTTTGGACCCCTCTTTTATCTAGGTTAGGATTTTAATTCATAAGGGAGATAATAGTTTTATAGGTATCGTATTAATAGCTTGGAACTCCCTGATCCATTCCGTTGTGAAAATATTATGTTTGGGGATTTATGGGATTTCATTGTAGCACAATTCAAAAGATTTTCAAAAATATTATTTTTTAAAGTTTTTTTTCATATGTAAATGAGTAATCAACCTCTAGGGGGAGAGGGTAGGTCATCTCAATAGTGAGAGACTTCTGTGAATCACAATGGTGACACCATGATGGCGAGTTGCCAAAAGGGGATTATAAAAATGGCCTGAACGATGGCTCGCCGAACGAAAACTCACCGAACAATAGCTCAATGATCGGTATCTATAAAAATGGTAGCACAGTAACCATTAACACACCAAATGTTGATTCAATAAACATTGAATCCTGGAAAAGTGACATAATGAATAGTGACTCCCCGAACAGTGGTGCAATGAACAACATCTCATCAAACTATAGCTCATCAAATGGTGACTCCTAGAATGGTGACTCTATATTGCTATCTCATCACTGGTAGCTCATACCATTGACTCGTCCACCCATCACCCGAGACGGTGACTCAACCCACAGTGATCCAATTTAGATATTTTTTCTAAATTTCTAGTTTTCTTAATTTTTCCAGTGCATCCCCTTAAACAATTTATTTGACATAAAATGAGATTAAAACTATTTTTCTGTGTTTTTAAGCCATTTAAATAGAGTTAAATATATCTTTAAATCCATAATTCTTAGGAAACCCATAGATATTAAATACTCATAGTCTTAATCATGATCAATAATTAATGGATTTTCGAAAATATTTTTTTTATAGTGGATATGTTAATTCTATAGCCACGACCCTTTCTTCAATGTATTTGTATCATTACACTTCCAACGGAGAATCCCCATAACCATTCCCCCATATGGATTCATGAGTCTGTTTTTTACCCTTGGATTGAGTTCCCTTCAAACCATGCTCACCCATGTTTGGAACAGGAATTATGTATTGATCATTTGTTTCATGACGTAGGGATCCCTTTGTTCATATTATTTTTGTATCATGAAAGGTGGGTGTATGAATATTTCCCATGTGAAGAAAGTTGAATCAAAACATAATATATATAATTAAATCCTTTTTAAACTAATAAATGTCGGATGGGAAAAATTGACATATGATTTTGTTTTTTATTAATATTTTGTGTGGTTTGTGTTGTTTTCCAACTAAATATCATTTTTGTTGTTGGTATTTTATTGTGATATCAAGATAAATTGTGATTGCTTTATTTTTATCATGTTCTGAACTGATGTATATATATGATGTTGATAAACCTTGTATACCCAGTTGAATAAATAAATTCATCTGGATCATACTTTCTATATTATAACCCTTGAAATATCAAAATTGAATTCAATAACTAGTTATTGGTAACTTATAATACACCATTATTTGTTTTCTGTGGTCATGTGCTATGTGTAGTTTTGTGCTTCCTAGGGGTTTGTGTGGTCATGTAGGGCAATGGTTGAGAGCATAACTATATGTTACGGTGGTATGGGTGGTGTAATAAACTCTCGGGTTGAGAAATTTTCTGATTGAGGAATGGATAGGCAGTGTTTGTGCCATCAGTTAATAGGTTTGGGTTTTTCTATTATTATGTTACAAGGTTTGATGGGTGTGGTGTTGTTATTTAATAGGGATTTTAGGTTTTATTTTGAAGAGTTGTTTTTTTCAACATTAATGTTGGTTTGGGGTTTTCCTATTGAGACGATGTATTGAAATGAATGAATTTCAAAAATGATGATGAAAGTGGTTGGTATGGGTGTTGATCAATATAGAAATATGAAGTGATTTTCTTTAGAATTGATCTTTTTCTTATGCCTAGTTTATGTTGTGTGGCTCGTTTCGTGCTGTGGTTAGTTGTTTCTCGGGTATTAATGGAATGAATAAATATGATTTCTTAATAGAGATTTATATATTGGAAAATGGGTATGGTACGGTTATTGATTTAATTGTGACTTGTTATGTAGTTTTGCATTTACAATTAACAGTAGTGGTGTTTTTATAGGATGGTTGTTTTTTTGTGAATAACCTATAGGTTGGAGTAGAGTGTTTGACACTAAATATATATACTTATATTTTCCATTTTTTTTCTGTACCCACGCCACCATAGTTGATAACCATGTGACGAACCCCACTATTTTCTAGAGGGAGGGTGACTGTTCTCTAAATTCTAATATGAGGATAGATGGTTGGTTAATGGATCTTCCATGCTCCCCCTAATATGCATTATTAGGCATAGATTCTTCAGGTAGGTTCTGGTGTAGTTGTGAGGCCCATGTCTATGTGCGTGAGGTATGATTTCCCAAGTGTATACAGGATGAGATATTGTGTGTTTACCACATGGCTATGGTATGTGTTACTGTTGTAGCCAATGTTTTTACTTGCAGGATGATGTATGGTTGTGGCCCCTGTGTATGCGGGCGGGAAGTGTTTAGATTCTTATGCCCAGGTCGTGGGACTAGCTCTGAGTCGTAGGTTTGTGCGGGAGAGTTGTGATGGGGGTCTTATATAAAATTAAGTAAGAACCATGATGTTTTCTGTTATGGTGTCTGTAGTCAATAAGTGGGAAGCGGTGTGGTTTAACCAAACAACAATGTGCTTATTATATTAATTTATAGTACATCTGTTAAATTGTTAGTGTGACTTTTTGAGGTTTGGATGGCTAGTATTTCATTCTATGTGATATTGGTTTATTATGTTTTCTCACAGTGGAGTTATATTTCTTCTTCCACATTTGGAAGAGAGACTTCTGTTTTCCCTATTGGGTATTCTTGTATTCTGACCCTACATATATGAAACAGGTTTCCGGTTTCTAGTATGATTAAGTGGATCGTGTTGGGCATTAATAACTCGAACTATGGGAAATATTCTATGTCTCTACTTCTCCTATTTTTTTTGTATTTACATAGAAAATCATTTTTTTTGTAATAGTTATTTTTTATATATTCATGTGGGATGGTTTTGGATTTCTTATATTTATATATAGATATATATGACTTAGATTTGTTTTGGGATGAACCATCTGATCTCTTGATAATTTTTCTGACAAAAACGCTATTGCCTCCCATTTCATGACATTCTATAACCTTGGTGTTGGTCACCCCACCGATGCATACTGAATGAGGGACTATGGGGTCATTATCTCTCTTCCTTCATTTCCAGCTCAGGGGAATAATCTTTGGAGGGATGGGGGCATTACAATAATAATGGAAAAATAATTTTCGCAATTTCAGTTAAAATATGATAAATATGGTTTTAAACTGAAAGAAATGGTAAAACTTTTTATTTAAGACTATTTAAAATAGATATGAATAATATATTTAGAACATTTATTTCTTATCTTCAAATAATTTTCATTTTTTAAAAACTTTACGTGAGTGAAAAAAATTATATTATTATATTTTATTTATCTCTAAAAATGAAATTAAAATTTTTTTGTAAAAAAATAAAAACATGTTATGTTATATACAATTCATAAAAAGCATATATTCATTAGATTTAATTATATGTGTTTTAAAATATATACCATGTTCAATTTTAGTCATTTTTCTTATTATGTTAAAATTTTTAACCCTTAAAAAGTAAAGAATACCGATACAACACAAATTGTTGAAATGGTTAATGATGGTTTAAAAAATATATGGTGGTACAAATATTAAAAAAATATGACCATATTTTGATGGAAAATATTTGATGGATTAATTATTAACCAATATATTTAATATAAGTGATTAAATCCATTTCTAATTAAATAAAATTTAAATTAATTTTGTACATCAAGTAATTCCAAGTGTTCCCCTCGCTCATTTAAAAATGGGCATATCTTCTCCTTCATTATAAAAAATATATTTTCATTGTGAACACGAAATGAAATACCATAATACAGTCCAATATTCCTTATACTAGATATTTTTTCTATCAACAATAGCATCCCTTCAATTTTTAAGGTGTAAGACAAAATAATATTATCAACGAGGTGGTAGAAATCTATTCCAATAATTTTTTGATTTGGATTCTACATATAACTCCTCAGAATATATAATATAAATTATAAAATAACTGAAAAAAATGTTCAATATTCTATAACTTTTTAATAGAATTTATGAAACATTATTCACATTCATCCAATCCATTATAAAATGACAATGTCGTTCAAGAACATTTGTACTGCCACCTCAACAACGAAATGTGATTAATTTTTCACTCAAGGTTTTCATGGTTGATAATAAGGTTTAATTTATAGAATATATATAATATATACGAAATAATACTTATTTTAAATATGAATTATTATTTACCTTTCTTCCATTCCATCCATAGAAAAGTGAATGTTGTGTTCATGTGCACGCACGAACCACCATCACCATGAACGGTGTAACTGAATTTTCTATCTATAACATTTATATAAGAATATAAATATATATATTATTAACATATATATATATTTATGGTATTTATATTATAATTTTCCTTTTTTTCTTATGGAACCATTATCAATGCACATTGACTTCAACTACCGAACTGAAATGTGCATGATAATTGAATCTGTTATCACTGAGAACATTTATTTGGATAATGAATTATTAATACATTTGAGATAATATGTTTTATGTAAATAATTTATGGAATGAAATATATAATTATGGTTCATTATTATATTTATAATAACATTAAATTTAATAAATAATAGCTTATAGTGCTTTTCATGCAAGTGAAAATTGAAGAATTGTTTTCTCATTTCACTTTTATTTCTGTGAGAAATATGACATATTAACCACTTGTTTCACAACTACAGTTTCATTAATAACCATAATATTATTTTCTGATTATTATCATAAAATTTACAGTGATATAGATATCCATATAATTTTCTCTCTTTCTGGTGGTTTTCATTCAAATGCTACAAATGATGTAAGTGTTTTACACACGAATCACATTTTCATCAATATTTTTAGTCTTGAATTCCCATTGAGGAGATTTTGTTATACATTTATGATAAATCCCAATAATATTAATTTAACATTATTTATTACTTTATAATACAAGTTTCGATTTAATTTTCATCACATTATGAACTAAATATAGTAACTTTATTTTTATAACAAAACCAAAATAGTTTTTACTATTTATTTAAGAATATTTTTCTTCCAAGTACATGTTTTCATTAAGCTTCTTAAGAAACATTTTCATTATTCTCCTATGATTTTTTAAAATTAATTTTAATCCATTTTTAATTTTTAATATATGTTTTTAAATGGATATTATTTTCTATTTCTTAATGATGTGATTTTAACTTCTTCCAAAAAAAATTGAATGAAATTATTATTTTATTGAACAAAAATGAACTGAATTCCTTGATGTATTGAATAATCATGGATTTTAACATTCTGTGACAAGTTTCCTAAGTTAATTTTAGTTAATTTTTTAACGTAATATTGATGTAATATTTATATTTAAAATAAGGGATTTTATAATGAAATGGGTTTTTATTACGAAATATTAAATTGTTATTTTAATAGATTTTTTTAACTTTATTACTATTGAGGATGTTAAATTTTATTTTTTGGGTATATGATCCATTTATTTTAAGTTAATTAATTATTTGGGTGTTATATATTTATTATGATGAAACCCATTTTTTTATCGGGGTAAAATTATAATAAGTTTCCGTATGATATTATGGAATACATATGATTGTATTTAAGATTATGTTATGGGTAGACAAAGATATATATATCCATTAAATGTATTTGGTAATGATTAATGGTATATGATAAAAAATGTTACATAATAAGTTATCCTAAGTTCAAAATTTGGTACATGAGGGCGTATCCCATTCCAAAAATAGGGTACACGGGAGGTTGTCCCAATCCTAGAGAAGGTTTACTATATGGTACCTAAAGCATAAAATATTTGGATTGTTTTTTGTTGGTGTCAATGATAAAAGTATTCTATGGTAATATATATGTAAAAATATTTCTTCTTATACCAATGATGTCCTCTTATGCCCCATTTTCTATGATTCAATTATGATTTATGTATGATCAATTTCCATTGATTATATACTGTATCATGAATATGATCTAAAAATAGAAGGGTATAATTTTTAATGGTTAATATCTTATTATTAAACCATTTTCCCCAGATATATTAAACATTTATTTGAAATATTAATTTTCTACCCTTACTGGAAATCTAGGCTCACATTTTTTTTATGATTTGATTTCCTGATGATCTTATTGAATGTTTTAATTATGATATGTCTAATAAGGGTCAATGTAATAATGAATTAATTGGGAAATCATTTATATATTTTATAAACTATTTGATTTTGTGTCCATGTTTCCAAATATGCTAAACCATTATTATTATGTAATGTAATGAAATTTTACATATTTAATTATCCTCTAAAAAAATTTAATATATGTAAATTAATGGAATTGTTTTCTATAGAATGTAGTAGACAAGTATTTAGTAAATATTTGGTTACGAGGATGAGAAATATTCATTAAAACCCATGTGTTAAGGCTATGTATAGGATAAAATTTAATATTATTGAAAGGAAGTGGTTATGTGATTTTCATATAAATACATAAAATTATGGATTGTACATTTAGACATGGTTTTAGAATTGATGCAACTAGGGTTAATAACCATAGATTAGTCATTTTATTATATCTCAATGGTCATTATGTTTCATGGTGAGTCTTTAATACGACATAACGTTTTTGAAAAGCCAAGGGGATATACATTAGTAATTAATGATTTTAATTATAGATATTATTAATGATTTTAATATATGATAATATATGATAGATTAGGTTAATAATATAAATTAATATATTGAAAAGAAGGTGTAATGGTTTTATATGTTGTGAATGATATTTCATGATTATATGATTCCACAATATGACTATAATTTCTTATATTATAAATATCTGTTTTATTCAATGGTTGAAAAATTGATTTTTTGTGTTAGCATGGAATGTGTTGAAAAATTAAATGATTTTACTCATTAATAATGAAATTAAATGGGATCTAGATGGTAAAACCATGTGATTTTTCCAAATAATTTTTCTGGTTATATATTTCAAAATATCACTATGGGAGAGTTTACTAAAAACCATAATAATATAAAATAGGAGTTCCACAAAGGAACTGGAGGGAATAATATTTTTCAACCCACAGGCCAAGCATGAGGGAAGAATCACATAATGAAATAACATTTAGTAATAAGAATATATTTTATGTATAAAATATTATGGTATAGAGAAAATAGTTGGTTAATAAAAACGAGGAATTTTATAGAGGAAAATGAAGTTCATCATAAGGTACCATTTATAGGACAACATCATTTATGTGGGGAATAATGGAATTATCCAACCAATTAACAAAATCCAAAGATTATCTCCAAGGCCACAGAAGGACCAATGTCATTACTATCATTGATGTGTATGTATTGATTTATTCATTATTGTTTAGTTTAGATTATAATGTAGGAGTGTTATCTCAATGATATTATATATATAATAATAATTAAATATCTAATCTATTTACATAATAACTATTCATTAAGGATTTTTAAAAATAATTTAAATGATATTGATAACCATGAAAAGTGATTTAGTGGAATAGTGATAATGCTTATTCGGGATAAAGAGTCAATTGATAGTAAATAATAAAATAGGATACTATCAACGACCATGATAACATTTAGCAATTTGATTATAATATTATTATGCTTATCATAGAAGATGTTTTTTTCATTTAAATATTTTTAGAATGTATTAAATTATCAATTATTTTATTTTTTGAATAAAAATTCTGTTAATAATGGGAATCATATTTTTTAAAAATAAGGTAAATTTTATGAGTTATGGATACCATATTTGAATTATATGTTTATGGTATAACATATTTTAAAAGTCATAGATAACCATTTTGTGGTTTTAACTATTGGTATTTTTTGGTTATTAGAATCATTTACACTATTTTTTAAGAATACACTTTTGAAGATTTAATAAAACATTGGGTTATCTTATGATTTGACAATATGTTAATTGTGGTATATTGGATAATGGGGTATAGATAATATTTATTGTTGAATCATGATTCACTGACTATGTGATATTTTCATTGATATATATGTTCAATATTAGGATTACCTTTGAAGTATTTATGTACATTTTGTCAAAATATTTAGTAGAATTTAAAATAATTATAAAACTATATAGTGATTTTTAATAGGGATTAATGATATCATGGGAGTTATTTAATTGAATTAAGTAATATATAATCAATTGGTTTAATATTTTTTTAACTCAAAATAGTATTTTAGAGAAATCAATTAATATTTTTAATGGTTATGTTATTTGGTTTGTAGGGTTATTTATTAATGTGATTATTAATTTTTACCATTAACATTGGAAATTAATTTATTTTTTTACATTTTGGTCCTCAAGATACCATTTTATATTAATTTTGTTTCTAATTTATAGTCTCTTAAATAAAATTTTTTATATTGTTTTTTGTAATCATGTGACTCATTATACATTTTTTTGGTATAGTAAAGAAGAAATTCATCGTTAATATTCATCATTTGGACGAACAAAGGAGAATGTGGTTGAAATTGATTAATAAATAAATTCCTCTTGTCATGTAAAAATATTTTCATAGTTTTGTTGACTAAATAGTAGTCTAATTAGTGAAGTGTTAGAAAAATTTTATGAAACAAACTATTTGAATTAATAATTTAATTTATGATGAATGACTTATCCTTTTCATTACTCAATGGTTTATGTTTTTGTGGTCATTGACATTCTCATGATCATTAATAGTATTTCTATCGAGGACATATTTCACTCTACATTATTATTTGAACATTATTATTCCATCATGCCAATATTTTCATAGTGCAATAATGTTCTCTTATTTTGTAACCTAGTTATGATTCATTGTAGATAACATTTATATATCAATTCCCATCATTTCCTAAAGATGTTTTATTTAAAATTCATATGATGTTTGTTTTCAAAATAATGGAATTAAAAAATATAAAACCCATTATTATCATGATCATCTAAAAAATATGAGAAATGGTTTTATTAAAATGGAAGAAAATGTAGAATCCTATGATCTAAAAATAACCCTATGTTTGACATCATATACAATATGAAACGCTGACCATAAATAAAACAGAATATAATATTATTTTATTTTTTTTATTATATAGTAATTGAAATAGAATGTATTACGAGAATTAAAAAAATTATTTTAATTATAAGATTTTTAAATCAATTGAAAATTTAAAATTCTATGTAAATAAGAACTCAATTATTATTAAAATCAATTTAAAAAAATTACATTTCATAAAAATTGATTTTAATTAATGTTGTTAGTGGTTATTATAATTAATTTTTAATAATGAAAATTTATTAAAAGGGTACCATTTTGAAATAATAATTTTAAAATTATATTATATTGGATTTTTAAAAGTATTATAAAAACAATGATTTCTAAATGAATAGTGAAAAATAATTTTATTTTTGGAAATTGTATTTCTGTTTACTGGAAATGCAATGTACGCACTTTTTTAAAAATGGACTGTAATAAAAAATAACTTCCATTATTCTATTTATATAAAAATTAGTTTTATTATAATAATTTTTATGGGTTAATTTCATATAAAATAATTTAAATATTAAAATTGACATTTTTGAAAGAAAGTTTATTTACACTCTTATTTGATTTTTTTTTTGAAATTATTGTTTTCCACTTCAAGGAATTTAATCATAAAGAATGGATTTCATATTTTTAATAATAGTATAATTTTTTTTAATTATGTACAATATATTTATATTGAATAGGAATTGAAACAATATTAATGTTTATTACCATGGTAAAGAGAAAATGGATTAATTAGAGTTGAAACTAATGTAATAAGTATTACAATTTATTCAAACTATTATATTAATTTAAACTAATTAGTTTATTATATCCATAATTTACCATTATACCAAAATATGTAATATTACATTTAACTATTAATTTTACATTACTATATTCTGTTTAATTATTAAGTAAAATATGTCACTTTCATTCTTTTAATGTCTAATACATTATTGGTACAAGGATAAATTTTTTATCTTCAGATAAAAATGGTTATTTGAAACATTTGTGACTTTTTTCTAACTAATATATTTTCAATTTTTTCGATGATATAATTACCTTAAATTCCAATGCAATGTTGGGACAGTTCTTGTAAAAATATTTGAAATATCATGTAATTATATTAAAAATAATAAAAATTAATATTTTCCCATTAAATGCATACCAGCTTTTTTATATAAATGAAAAATATTATAGATTATGTAATGCTTTAGATAAAAATTTTATTTCCTTTATATTTTTTTAAAAAATTGACATTATGTGATTTGTTCTTAAAATTGACTTATTAGAATTTTTTATTCGATCATATTTTACTAAAATAATTAAAATTAACATCAATCATTAAATTGTAAAATATAGATAATAAATTGTCTAAAAATTAGTCTCTTTTTCATTTGCGAGTCATCATTCATCATATATTAAACATTATATTCCATTAATGTTGACCTTTTTGTTACCATGGTAAAGCTTAAATTGATAATCAAATGTGGTGAACCAAAATATATGTTTTAAAACAATATCTAATTCTTTAAAAAATGTATATGATGATCATATTAAGACCACATCATACATGTATTCAAATTCATGTCATTTTGAATCCATTTTATTTGATTCATGTATATATTATTTTATAATATTTAATATATTTACAGTAACTACATTACCGTTATTTTATAATAAATAAAATTTTATTATTTTTTTAGAAATATACTTTAATATTTTATTTTTACAATATAATTTTACATGGTTGGAAATGTAATAAATTTTTAATTTATGGTTACCATTATATTTATGGTAATAGTATTAATAATTAATGTGTAAAAAAGGCATGTCATTTTAATATTGAAAATGGTTAACATGTGGTTAAAATTTAGAAATAAGAGTGAAAAATAATCAAAACATTAAAAATTTTATTTAATGATATTATTTTGACTCTATGTCCTAAAATATTAAAAAAAATAAAATTTGGAGACATTTTTCTTGAAAATTATTATATTTAATTCAATACTATATGTAATTTCCTGACTTCCACAACCCTCACTTATAAAAGATAACCTACTCTGATTTGTTATTATGATTGTCTGATATAATATAATTAAGAAAATATCCAACTTTCTAACATCATATATTTCATCCCACGCCATATAGATTTTAATCATTCCAAATGGTCACCCTTATAATGATAAACATGTAGTATGAATGATATTTCATGACGAGGAGTCCAAAAATAATACAATATATTTTAATATTACAGATAATTAAAACAACTAAATATTTATGGTAATAATTATAAACTAATTAATTATTTATTCTAAATATTATTAATTTTTCATTTGATAATGTGATAAATATTATCTACCTTTTTCCCATCCATTTTAAATTGACAATGATTTTCGTGCATACCTGTGGACTACCACCTCTATGAAGTTAGGTGATTTGTTTTCAAAATCCTATTTACATGGATGGTAATAAGGTTATATTTAATGAATATATTAGATATATCTGATATTATAAAGCTTATTAAGATATTTTTGTTGTTTATATTTCATTACTTCCATATAAATAAATGTGAAGAAAATGTTCATCTATATGTATGGCCAACCAACTTAATGAATGACATAATTCGTTTTTATAACTCTACATTTTATAGTTTTTCAGAAATAAACATACATATATATAATTAATTAATAAAAATATTTTTAATATAATTATTATACATGTATATATTATTTAACCATGATTAATGTATAAGGAATCAAAAAGATGAACTGAAAGAGACATGAAAATGTGTAGTTACCACATGAATAGTTAATATAATAGAGAATAATTAATAAATTTTTTATAATATGAAAAATGAAAATAATTTATGGTATGATATATATATATATTTAATTGTTAAGGATTATATTTTTAATAAATATAAATTTAATATACATGAGTTTAGATCACTTTCAAATGAAATCCATCATGAGCTAACAATTTCATGTCTCGCTATTATTTATATTAGACTTAAGATACTACCCAATTGTATATTTTGTGTGGAGTATATACCCCCACTAAAAATATATATTATGATTCTTCCCATAAAACATTTTAGTTATACATAACCATATTTTATTATCTATTTCATGACATTTTAATTCGAATGTTATCAAAATTTTAAGGGATTTACACCTCAATCAAATTTTTATTGTTATTGTTTATTCCTGAATTTTTTTAACAAAATTATATGATCTTTATCTAATAGGTAAAATTAGAATTCCACCTACCCTTATTATTTTTGTGGAATACGTGTTTTCCATTAAATTTTCTCAATTTACTTACTGAAGTGACAAGATAAAAATTTGAAAGAAATAAATAACTATTTATTATACAATCATGAATCTTTTTCATCTATGTTGATGAATTCATATAAATTTTTACAGTAATATTTTTTCTAAGGCCCCAACCTTAATCCTTACTTAATATTGAATTAAATTAATAATTTACAATGATGATATTTTCATGGTTTAGAGTTTTAGAGAATTAGGACATAACTATTACATCTCAAAAGATTACAAAGTAGACACTTCTACAAAGTTTCCATAAAATAAAAACTCTTGAAAATAAACATGTGTAGTTCCATGTTTTAGCTAGCATGTCTTTCCCTTGATCCCATCCTTGACCCTATTCCACGTTAAGTCCTATGAAAAACATTTCAAAAAACTTGGGGTCAGCATAAAAACTCTGTAAGGGATACACAAAGAATGAAAACTGTTAGTTTATCAAAACAACATGTAAACCATGTATACTTTATGAAAGTAATACTTTTCACATTTATGAATTAGTAAAAACTCTTCAATGAATAATGGATCATTACTTACCCTTATGTAACCAAAAGATTAACATAAAACCCATATAAAGAACACATAATATATAAAGGTAACTTGGGACATAAGCATACTTAAATGGAATAACCGTACAGTCGACTTCCACACATATAACTTAATGGAATAGCCATACAGCTGACTTACATACCCAATGCATTTGAGGTTATAACATAACCACCTGTCCTGGTATTCACGGCACCACCCGTTATATGGTTTATCACATAACCACCCGTCAAATGTCCAAGTACCATTATAAAATCATAACAATTATAATGGAAATAAAACATTTCCACATTTCAATCACAATATATCACTTAAATATATTGACATAAAAAATTTCAATTATAAAAACCCTTTTCAATACCAAAATACATAAAAGAGTATATGGTATTTATTTCATTTTAAAAAACATTATGTCTTGTTGAGGAATCCAAGGACCAAATAATAGTCACGATGGCGGAAAAGGACGTTGTCACCGTGTATGTTAAAAGAAACTTTCATTTTTGTCATTTAGTAAAAATTTTCGTATAAAAAGATTCCTTTTGAATAAAATTAAAAGTGAAAGGGGTTTATACCGTATAAAAGAAAGTTGTGTATAATACAAAATATGCCTCAATGAAAGGAGATTGAGACAAAGTCCCTTACCTCATGTCCGACGTGAATCGATTGCTCTTTAATCTCCTGAATAATAATCTAAAGTTAATTTCTACTTTCTTAAGAACCTTTTTCAAGCTTATTATTCCTTTTATATCACTTATTTCCATGTTCTAAACATTATGTAATCATTTAAGTTAAAAAATGATTGTTTTTTTCGATATTTGGTTCTTAAGTCGAAAGTGGACTTCTTACAATTACATGTTGTTCATGTGGTCAAAGGTTCATTATATCCAGAATGATAATTCTGATTTGGATATCATATATATCATATATATCCAGAATATACATGTATTTACAATAGTATATATCATTTAGATGTAAGAAAATGAAATGCATCGTTCATGGAGACGGTAAGCCGTACGTACGCATGAACGATACTTTCATTTCTATTTCATATTTAATGGAGTGAAATAATAATAATTTAAAGGTATATTATAATTCCAGTATAATATCATATACAATATCATTAACTCCATCCTTTATACTTCCCACGTATGGCATTAACGAATCAAATCACTTTGAGGGGGCGGTAGTCCGCACCTACTAAAATAAAATTATCGTGTTTAACCATAATGGAAACCATAAAGGTATGCCACAAATGAATAATAAAGAAGAATAAAAAAACATAAACATAATATATATAATATATAAATAGAGTTACATCTTAATGGCCACCATTAAAGGTGTTAAAAGAAGATTGATCAATCATCTTTTCGTGAGGCATAAATTTTCCAATCACAGAAACAATATGTTCTTTAACCATTAGACGGAGGTGTGTGTAAGTTTATCTTGAATAATTATAATAAAAACATAATAGTATATTGAATATACAGGTTTTGTTACAAAATAAATGAATAAAAAGAGTTTAGAGGGTTGGAGAAGCAAAATAAAACAAAAGAACACAAGTGAAGACATTACCTTAATATCGGGTAACTCTTCTTGGTTTGAACCAAATGTGTTACTTGAAGAGCATTCTTCCGAAGGTAAGGCTTCAAGGATGAGGAGAGTGATGTGTACAGATAGAATGATCTGATCTTGGCCGAACCAAAGGCTTTATAGGTGTGGGTAAGGAGGTAGAGGTGGGGGCCTTTTATAAGAGGAGAGGAGGGGCACTCTTGGAAAGTTAAGAAAATATGCATCATTATAAAATGCTTTTTGGATAAAAAAGGTCCCACAATTATAAATTTAGAGAATAAGGTGATAAGGGTTATAAATCCACCCACCCAATAAGTTTTTGACAAGTTTAGGTCTTATATTTTACATTATCGTTTCATTTTATTTAAATTGTTAAATAATGAGGTAATTGATGCATCGTCATGATGTCATAAATAATTTAATTTATTTAATGTAAAAAAATTATAAAAAAATATCATGATGTATGAAAACTTATTATCTTTCCAATGAATATTTATAGTCAAAATTATGACTTATATAACCCCATTTTAAAATTGTTTTAGTAAAATATCTCTTGTTTGTGACATTTTTATTTTAACATTAAATAAAAAGTTATTAATGCCATTTTCCTACCAAAGCGGCTCCATGGGGTCCCCAAGTTGACCCACGGATTGGATGGGTCGTCCATGACACATAAAATAAGGGTATGAAATGGTTCTAGGTCATTTCATATCATTAAAACATTATTTTTACCTTAAACTACACTAATTACCTCTAATCGCGATTAATAAACTTAAAAGTTACTGTTCACCAAAAAATTATTTTATTCCCATTGAACTAAATTTTACTTCCTAATGACAAGCATTTATGTTGGATTTTAAAAATTCAAAACACAGAAGTGGTAATGTTTCATTTAAACAAAAAATCAGTTTTTCTAACTGCCACTTAGTGAGTTCACTATTCATCAAAAATTGAAGTTTTTCAGAAAAATACCCAAAAGTTTCTCTAAGCTATATTTGATATTCCAAATTCAAGAATGATGTCTATTTTAAAATATTCAAAACATAAAAGATCAATTAATTAATTTCATAATTAATTCCCGCTGTCAAAACAAATAGCGTGTTTTTAAGAAACAATATCTATTAAAAGATTGACACTAGTTTAAGTCCAATTTCAAAGTGAAATTAATTCCAACGACCACTATTAGATTAAATGGTAAAAATATATTACAATTTACCTTTAAAACAAATTCAAAATATAATATAATCATATGAAAAAATTATATTAAAAAGAGGTTTTGAATTAAAATACAACATTTTTCACTATTCATTAAAAAAATGAACTTTGTTGGAAAAATACCAAAAATTTACACAAAGTAAATTTTGATGTCCTGATTCTAAAGAAGAATTTTTTTTGGTCCAATAGAATGTATAAGAGTGACCAAAACAATATTTAATGATGGTTCTCCATCAAAAGGTGATAAGTGGACCTTTAGTGAATATTAGAGTATATATGCCCAAAATTGAATTCTTTTCGTATTTTAAGCCTTTATCCTTTATTGGATAAATTTAAAAACATTTAAAAACATATATAATCATATTTTATTTATTTCTATTCATTCTCGCCAATAAAATTGCTACGGTTTAACTACCATTTAAAAAATATTATTATATTACTAGTGTGCAACGTCAGATTTCAAAGGAACTCATTGTTGCATATCAGGTACACTATCGAACATAGAAACCCCCTTAAAGTAAAATTAATATTTAATTCGCAAGTATTAATAAATATGAAAATTCTTTATTCATTATTTACCTGGGATGTTACATCCTTCCCCCCTTTTGGGAATTGAGTCCTCGCAATTTTATTCACTTATCAAAATAAGTGGGGGTATTTATCCCTCATAGCATTTTCAGATTCCCATGTTGCCTCTTCAACCATATGGGTTTTCCACAAAACCATTACCTGTTTAATTACCTTATTCCGCAACACTTGTTCTCTATGGTCAAGAATCTGGACTGGTTGTTCTTCATAAAAGAGATTCTCTTCCAACTGAACTACCTCTGGGATCAAAACAAGAGATGGATCTGGCATATACTTTCTCAATATCGAAACATGAAAAACATTGTGTACCTGAGATAAACTCGGAGGTAAAGCCACTCGGTAAGCAACTGATCCAACTTGATCTAGAATTTCAAATGGTCCAATGAACCTTGGACATAACTTTACTTTCTTACCAAATCACATCACACTTTTCCATGGTGAAACTTTGAGAACAACATGATCACTTACCTCAAAAGATAGATCCTTCCTCTGGTTATCTACATAAATTTTCTGTCTTCTCTGAGCTGTTCTCATGTGTTTCTAAATCTACTGAACTTTTTCTGCCATCTCTTCTACCAATTCTGGTCCCATTAGCTTCCTTTCACCTACTTCATCCCAAAAAGCCAGAGTTTGACACCGATTCCAATATAATGCTTCAAATAGAGCCATCTATATACTGGAATGAAAACTGTTATTATATGAAAATTCAACCAAAGAATGATTTTGGTCCCAAATTACCTGATAATCCATCGAACAAGCACATAGAATATCCTACAAAGAATAATTTTTTCGTTCTGACTACCCATCTGATTGAGGATGAAAAGCTGTAATAAAATTTAATTCAGTACCCAACAACTTCTGAAGGCCTTTCCAAAAGTTAGAAGTAAACCTGGGATCACGATCAGATACAATGGATATGGGAACTCCAGGAAACCTAAATATCTCATTAATATACAATCAAGAAAGTTGATCTAGAGGGAAAGAATCTCGAATAGGAAGGAAATGAGAGGATTTAGTCAAGCGATCAATAATAACCCAGACTGCATTATTACCTCGAGATGTCTTCGGTAATCCCACAACAAAGTCCATGGATATATTTTCCCATTTCCACTCTGGCACTAGTAAAGGCTGAATCATCCCATTAGGTAACTTCCACCCTGCTTTAACCTGCTGACAAGTCAAACACTTCATAGTAAAATCAGCAATATCTCTTTTCATTCCATCCCACCAGTAATACTTCTGCAGATCTCTGTACATCTTAGTATTTCCAGGAAGAACTGAAAACGGAGAACTATGAGCATCACATAACAACTATCTCTTCAACTGTGAAACAAAAGTCATATAAAATCTCTTCCCAAATCTCAAAACACAAACATTATCAATGTTGAATTCATTAACTTACCCTTCTGAACCCGCTCTACCTTTTTCTTCAACTCACTGTCTTGCTTCTGTGCTTGCTTGACTCTGACTGATAGAGAATATTTCACTTATACATGAAAAAAATAGAAGGAAATCCTGCACCAACAAATTTTATGCCAAAGTGCATAAAATCCCTAACCAAAGGATCACGATCCAAACACAACATTGTTAATGAATCATTACTTTTTCGACTCCAAGCATCAGCCAGTTTATTTTCTTTTCCCAGATGGTAATGAATTGTACAATAATAATCCTTGATTAATTTTATCCATCTCTTTTGTCTCATGTTCAATTATTTCTGAGTGAATATATACATTAAACTTTTGCGATCAGTATATATTTTACACTTTACTCCATACAAATGATGCCTCCAAATTTTTAGATCAAAAACAACACCAGCTATTTCCAAGTCATGTGTAGGGTAATTTAACTCATGAGTTTTCAACTGACGTGAAGCATATGCAATGACCTGATCATTCTGCATATGGACACAACCAAGTCCATTCAACGAAGCATCACTGTATATAACAAACACACCATTCCTGGAAGTAAGTGCCAAAACTGTAGCATTCACCAATCTTCTTTTCAACTCCTGAAAACAATCATCACATTCTTTTTTCCAGATAAACTTAACTCCCTTCTGAGTTAGCTTAGTCATTGGACTAGATAACTGTGAAAACATTTCAACATGCCTTTGGTAGTAACCTGCCGAACCATGAAAACTACAGATCTCAGTTAATTTTCTGGGTCTTTCCCATTCTTTAACAACTTTTTTTTAGCAGGATCAACAGTTATGAAATTTTTTGAAACAATGTGACCAAGGAAAGAAATTTTTTGTAACCAAAACTCACACTTGCTGAATTTTCCATATAGTTTCTTTTCTTTTAAGTATTTAAAGATAACCCATAAATGACTTTCACGCTCCTTTTACTTTTCAAAAATAGCAAAATATCATTAATGAAAACAACCACAAACTTATCCAAGAACTCAATCAAAATTCTATTCATAAGGTCCATGAATAAAGAAGGTGCATTGGTTAACCCAAAAGGAATAACTAAAAATTTATAATGGCCATATCTAGTACAGAATGTAGTCTTCAGTATGTCTGCTTCTTATAATTTCAACTGATGTTACCCCAACCTCATGTCAATCTTCGAGAAATACTGAGCTCCCTGGATCTAATCAAACAAATCATTGATATGAGGCAAAGGATACTTTCTCATAAAAGTAATGTTATTAAAGTATCTATAATCAATGCAATGTCTCATTGATCCATATTTCTTTTTAACAAACAATACAAGAGCACCCCATGGTTATGTGCTAGTTCGAATGAAACCTTTGTCTAACAACTCCTGCAATTGCTTCTTTAACTCTAAAAGTTCAACTAGAGCCATTCGGTAAGGGGGTTTTGAAATTGGATTAGAATCAGGAGATAAGTCAACAGTAAATTCAACTTCCTGATCATGAATAATACATAGAAACTCATCAGGAAAGACATCAAGATAATAATTTACCACTAGCACATCATTAATCTGAACTGTTCCTTTATTTTCTACAATATGTGCAAGATAACACTAATTTCCATCTTTTACTAGTTTCTTAACATCCTGATATATTATCAAAAGCAAGGCTTCATTCTTGTACACAAAAAGAAAATTTTTCTGAAAAGAAACCATTTTAGCTCTGCAGTCAATCTTAGAATGATAAACAGAAATCCAATACATGCCCAAAATAACATCAAACTCTACTAAAGGCAAAACAATAAGGTTTGCTGGTAGATTATTTCCGCACACAAGGATAGGAAGGTTCTTATAATTTCTTTTTGTCTCAATGTTCCCTTGGGGGGTTTTTACCATAAGTCCAAGATTCATATATTGAGATGGAATTCCCAATTTACTAGAAAACTTCTCAGAAATGAAAGAATGTGTAGACCCTGAATCAAACAACACATTAACATATTCTGATCAAACAAACAGTGTACCTGATACTACTTCATTCGATGGCCCAACATCTGGTGAAGTATTTTCAAAGGATTTCACCACCCCTTTCTGCTTGTAGTCTGGCTGCTTTCCCTCATTTGAGTTCTTCGTTAGACACTCATTTGCATAATGACCCATTTCATTACACTTAAAACATCTTACCGCTGGCTTTTCATTTCCTGCCTGATCATCTTCCTTACATTTATGAGCAATATGACCAGACTTACCACACCGAAAGCATTTTCCAGACGTGGATAACAATCTCCAGGATACATTTTACCACACTTCTCACAGGATGGATATTTGGTTTTCTTACCTCCTTTTTTCTTTGATGAATTCTTTCCCTTTGCCTGCCAACTGGACCTCTTATTCTGTTGTTTGTCAAAGAAAACCTATTCATTGGAAAAATCCATTTCCACCTTCTCCGCACATCGAACAAGTTTTTTATAACTTTTGAAATCACGAGAAGCTAAAGCCCTTCGATACATTGGCATTAACCCTGAGTAAAAATGGTTGATTTTACTATCATGATCTCGTATGATGCTTGGAGCATACCTTGCCAGTCAAGTGAACTTTGCTTCATAAGCAGCCACTAATTCATCCTCCTGCCTAAATTCTATGAATTTTTTTTCCATCCTAATAAGAACCACCTTGGGAAAATATTTCTCAAGAAACATACCTTTGAATTCGTACCAGTGAAGATCATCGATCTCATCACTATCCCTGATATTTTTCACCATCGACCACCACTGATCAGCTTCACCTTCAAAATGGTAAACAGTAAGACTAACATTTTGATGCTCTGAACACCCCTTGACATCAAAAATCTTCTCAAGTGCATTAATCCACCCTTCAGCTAGCATAGGGTCAGCTGATCCTCTGAATGATGGGGGATCTTGCCTCCTGAAATGTTCCACCACTGACATGTTCCTTTGTGGTTGATCTGGATGATCTCGTGCATGGACACCACCACCATTTATAGCCTGATTCAACTGTGACATCACTACAACAAACTTTTCAGTTCTGATTTTGACCATCTCAGGTTGCTGGTTTGGATGGTTGTCTTCCTCCTGATGTCGTCCCAACATAGCTGCTTTGTTTCCTCTGCGGAAAACCATTCTATACACAGAAATATCATAGGCAAAGCAACATGGTAATCATTAAATGATATATCATTTCAATCATCCATTAAATTAACTTATAATTTAAAAATTTTCTAACTCCTAAAGTTGTCTAAACCGACCTCTAATATCAACTATATGACCCCGTCCTTAAACCTTAATTAATATTGAATTAAATGAATAATTCACATTGAGGATCTTTTCATGGTTTAGATTTTTAGAGAAATAGGACAATAATATTATATCTCAAAAGATTACAAAGTAGACACTTCTACAATGTTTCCATAAAATAAAAACTCTTAAAAAGAAACATGCCGAGTTCCATGTTTTAGATAGCATGACTTTCCCTTGATCTCATCCTTGACCCTATTCGACATTAATTCCTGTTAAAAACATTTCAAAAAACATGGGGTGAGCATAAAAAGCTCAGTAAGGGACACACAAAGAATGAAAACTGTTAATTTTTCAAAACAACAAGTAAAACATGTATACTTTATCAAAGTAATAATTTTCACCTTTATGAAGTAGTAAAAACTCTTCACTGAATAATGGATCATTACTTAACCATATGTAACCAAAAGATTACCATAAAACCCTTATAAAGAACACATAACATATAAAGGTAACTTGGTACATAAACATACATAAATGGAATAACCATACGGTCGACTTTCACACATATCACTTAATGGAATAGCCATACGGCTGACTTCCATACCCAATGCATTGGAGGTTATAATGTAACCACCCGTCCTGGTATTCACGGCACCACCCGTCATATGGTTTATCACGTAACAACCCATCAAATATCCAAGTACCATTATAAAATCATAACAATTATAAAGGAAATAAAACATATCCACATTTCAATCACAATATATCACTTAAATATATTGACATAAAAAAAATCCACTATAAAAACCCTTTTCAATACCAAAATACATAAAAGCGTATATGATATTTATTTCATTTTAAAAACATTATGTCTTATTGAGGAAGCCAAAGACCAAATAATACTCGCGGCGGCGGAAAAGGTCGTTGTCACCGCATATGTTAAAAGAATCATTCCTTTTTGTCATTTAGTAAAATTATTCATATAAAAAGATTCCTTTTAAATAAAATTAAAAGTCAATGGGGTTTATACACCGTATAAAATAATGTTGTGTATAAAACAAAATATGCCTCAATGAAAGGAGATTGAGACGAATTCCCTTACCTCGTGTCCGATGTGACTCGATTGATCTTTAATCTCCTGAATAATAAAATAATGTTAATTTCTACTTGATTAAGAACCATTTTCAAGCTTATTACTCCTTTTATATCACTTCTTTCCATGTTATAAACATTATTTAATCATTTAAGTTAAAAAAATGTTTGTTTTGTCGATATTTGGTTCTTAAGTCGAAAGTGGACTTCTTACAATTACATGTTGTTCATGTGGTCAAAGGTTCATTATATCCAGAATGATATTCATGATTTGGATATCATATATATCATATATATCTAGCATATACATGTATTTACAATAGTATATAACATTTAGTGGTAAGAAATGAAATGCACCATTAATGGAGATGGTAAACTGTACGTACGCATGAATGCTACTTTCATTTCTATTTCATATTTAATGGAGTGAAATCATAATGATATAATGGTATATTATAATTCCAGTATAATATCATATATAATATCATTAACTCCATCCTTTATACATCCCACGTATGGAATTAATGAATCAAATCACTTTGAGGGGGTAGTAGTCCACACTTCCTAAAATGAAAATATCATGTTTACCCATAATGGAAACCATAAAGGTATGCCAGAAATGAAAAATACAGAAGCATAACGAAAACATAAAAAATAATATATATCATATATAAATATAGTGACATCTTATTGGCCACCATTAAAGGTGTTAAAAGAAGATTGAACAATCATCATTTCGTGAGGCTGAAATTTTCCAACCACAGAAACAGTATGTTCTTTAACCATTGGATGGAGGTGTGTGTAAGTGTAGCTTGAATCCTTCTCATAAAAACATCCTAGTATTTTGAGGATACTATTTTCGTTACAAAAGAAAGTAATAAAAGGAGTTTAGAGGGTTGGAGAAGAAAAATAAAACAAAAGAACACAAGTGAAGACAGTACCTTAAAATCGGGTAACTCTTCTTGGTTTGAACCAAAAGGATTCCTTGAAGAGATTTCTTCCCAAGTTAAGGCTTCAAGGATGTGGAGAGGGATGTGGAGAGGGATGTGGAGAGATAAAATGAGAAGATCTTGTCCGAACCAAAGGCTTGAGAGGTGTGGGTATGGAGATAGAGGTGGGGGCCTTTTATAAGAGGAGATGTGGGGCACTCTTGGAAAGTTAAGAAAGGATACTTTATTATAAAAAGATTTTCGGATAAAAAAGATCCCACAATTATAAATTTAAAGGATAAGGTGATAAGGGTTCGAAATAAACCCATAAAATAGGTTTTTGACATGTGTAGGTCTTAGATTTTACATTATCGTTTCATTTTATTTAAATCGTTAAATAATGAGGTAATCGCTGCATCATCATGATGTCATAAATAATTTAATTTATTTAATGTATATAAATTATAAAAAAATATCATGATGTTGGAAATAATTTTATCATTACAATTAATATTTGTAGTCAAAATTATGACTTGTATAACTCCATTTAAAAATTGTTTTATTAAAACATCTTATGTTTGTGACATTTTTATTTTAACATTAAATAAACAGCTATTAATGTCATTTTCCCACCAAAGTGGCTCCATGGGGTCCCCATGTTGACCCATGGATTTTCTTGGTTGGACATGACACATAAAATTATGTTAGGACATGTGTCTAGCTCATTTCGTATCATTAAAAAATTATTTTTACATTAAACTACACTAGTAACCTAAAATCGCTATTAATAAACTTAAAAGTTACGATTCACCAAAAAATTATTTTAATCCCATTGAACCAAATTTTACTTCTTAATGACATCCATGAATGTAGGATTTTTTAAATTCAAAACACAGAAGTGGTAACGTTTCATTTAAACGAAAAATGAGTTTTTTTAACTGCCACTTAGTGGTTTCACTATTCATCAAAAATTGAAGTTTTTCCGAAAAATACCAAAAAATCATCCTAAGCTATATTTGATATTCCAAATTAAAAATTAATTTCTATTTTACAAAATTGAAAACATTAATGTTGAATTAATTAATTTAATAATCAATTACCGCTGTCAAAACAAATAGCGTGTTTTTAAGAAAGAATATCTATTATATGATTGACACTAGTTTTAGTCCAATTTCAAAGTGAAATTAATTCCAACGACCACTATTAGATTAAAGGCTAAAAATATATTCTAATTTCACTTTAAAACCAATTAAAAATATAATCTAATCATATAAACAAATTAGATTAAAAATAGGTTTTGAATTATAACACAACATTTTTCACTATTCATTAAAAAATGTACTTTATCGGAAGAATACCAAAAATTTACAAAAAATAAATTTTGATGTCCCGATTATAAAGAATAATTTTGTTTGGTCCAATAGTATTTATATGTGTGACAAAAACTATATTTAATGACGGTTCACCATCAAAAAGTGATAAGTGGACCTTTAGTGAATATTAGAGTATATATAACTAAAATTGAATTCTTTTCGTATTTTAAGCCTTTATACTTTATTGGATAAATGTAAAAACATTTAAAAAACATATATAATCATATTTCAGTTATTTCTATTCATTCCTACCAATACAACGGCTACGGGTTAACTACCATTTAAAAAATATTATTATATTACTAGTGTGCAATGTATGATTTCAAAGAAATTCATTGTTGCGTATCAGGTACCCTATCGATCATAGAAACCCCTTTAAAGTAAAATTAATATTTAATTCTAAAATATTCATAAATATGAAAATGATTTATTCTTTATTTACACGGGATGTTAAATTTTTAATATTTTAATATTATTTTTAGTGTCATTTTTTCTCATGGTTATAATTTTCAATCATTGTATAAATGTAATCTTCATTCGATTTTTTGAATTAGATACATTCAAGTTTTACCTAGAAATGTGAAATGAATCATATTCAAAACATAAAAAATATGAAAAGTATTTACCACCTTTATAACTAAACATTTATTTAAATATATATTTAATTTATTAATTGTTATTTTTGAAATAAAATTTTTTCTATAATCATTTTTAAATTTAAATATTTTAAGGAGGTATTTTCAAAATGAAATGAGTATTTACCTCATGAAATATTCCAATAATATTTTAATGGATTTTTTATTAATGATAACATCCATTGATTTTAAATACTCTAAAATAGAGATATGACCCAATAATACCATATTTATTCATTCTATGGATGGTTTGTGGTTATGATGATGAAACCCATTTTCTATTTCATGGGTTTTGTCAGGATGAGTTTGTTTTTGATCTTGTGGAATACATTTGAATTATAAGGACATTTTTTGAATAGAGCTTATTATAGTAACTTTTTACTAGAAATGTTTTCATTCATCCCCAAAGTTATTTTGGATCTAGTGTTTTATGGAATTATTAGTAAATATTACAGATTAAACCCATACATTACAAGTTGAAACTAACATTCAGTTTCCATTGATTTACCAAAGGAAATCCTTTTATAATAAATCATGATTTCTTTTTGAGAGACATATTCAATATTTTCATCAAGAAATATCATTTGTACCAACTAATATTAAGACATATGATAAACATTTAAAAAAATGGGAGAGCACAAAATATCAGTATGAGATACAAAATGAAGGAAAACTATAAATTTTTTAAAATATGAAAACTAGGAATACATTAGTGTAATTTAATACATTTCACTGTTAAGAAGTAATATATACTCAAAAATAAATATAAGCTCGTCGCATTCCATTTTGTTATCAAAAAATTACCATAAAACACATAGAAGTCAACATATAACATCTAAAGGTATCATTGGAAATAATTATACATAAATGGAATAATCATATGGTCAAAATCCACACATAACACTCTTATAAATGAAATATCCATATAGTCCATTTCCCTCTCTAGAATACACAATGCATTGGAGAGCTATAATGGGGATCACCTTTTGTATAAGCTATATCATGATCACTCGTAATTCAAGAGATATAATGGTGCTCAATGATTTGTATAAGATGTGTCAAGTTGAACTGTTTTATTTCCCAGTACTAATGCAAAAAAGCATTGAATTTTCAACATGTCACTCATAAAATTTATTTTTTCATTCCGAAGATAAAAAATCCTTTTTCTAAAAACAATTTGATGCATTTATAAATAAATATTTTTTAATAAAAGCATCCCATACCACACTGACTCTTCGAAAAATATCTATAATAAATATTTAAATATGTGTTAATAAATCCATAAAATCAATTTGAAAAAATTAATATTGATGATAATGATTTAGAATAATAAATCTTCAATACATTTAAAATGTTGTTCTAGTTATAGAGTCCCTTACGAATTGTTAAATAATTGAATAAAAATAAATAAAGAATACCATAAAATAAAACATATAATATCATGGGAATAAGGATATCCATGATATTTTATGTCAATGGATAGTATATACACCATAAAAAGGTGAATTTTTTCATAACAAAAAATATGACTAAATGGAATGTAAATTGAGATGAAATCCCTTACAAATATCATATCATAGAAATGGAAATAAACTAATTAACAAAAAATGTGTATATTATAAAAATACAAATAAATTTTTTTTAAATAAAACAAAATATATTCCATGTTCATTCAAACATAATATTATAATGACATAATAATGAACTATAAGTTTAAAATGATAAATGAAAATTGGTTTATGAAATTCCATTAACTTGAGTCCAACACTTCATATACACTATTTATATTTCTAAAAAATATCAATAGGATAATTTATATTCCCTTGATACCCTTTGTCATTTTTATTATTCTATTATTATCACATATTATTACATTATAATAATAACAAAATTATTTATGTTCATATCAGATGTTTTGTTGATAATCGTTACTTGATTCAAAATGGAACATGGTATGACCTCAATAGTCCATGTGTTCATAATCCATAATCCCGAGAACAATATTAATGACATAATATTCACTTATATACATTAATAATACTTTTTAAAACAAACCAATAATTGTGGTTATTAAAATTGAATAACGTTATAGAAAATAGTAGGCCAATTGTAAACATGAGAAACATGTCCATTTTAAATTTATCATTATGGAAATAAAGTAATTATTATTTTATATTTATATAATGATAATTATATTAAAATAATCATAAAAATAATTTAAATATACATTTTTATATCATACATGTTCTGGGGTGATTAAAAATTGAAATCGCTTCACGGAAGTGATAGTTCACACATAGGCACAAATGAAGTTATCACTTTTATGTTCACAGAATGTAAGAACATAATTGTTATATTATTATATTATAATTATAATTAGTTCATTAATATGATACATATACATGAATTACAACATTATTATTAATCTTGAGAGATCATTTTGAAAATTGATCTATATTGGTTTGTGAGGTTGTAGTCCACCATACACACGAATGAAAAGTAAATTTCTCATTTAATAGATTTGAAGAATAATTTTGGTGATGATGTTAAGATAATAACTTATAAATATATTAATTACATATTATTTATTATATCACCATATTTATAAGAGATTTTAAGGATGTGGATGAAGAAATAAAATAGATATAGTAAAAGACAATTATACCACTTCTTCGGTTGATCTCCTTTGACGAACATCGTAACACCTTTATGGATGGTGTTATTCCAAAACTATGTATTAAATAATTTGGAGAGGGATTATAGGAATATTATTGTCAATATATTTAATGAACAAAATCGTTTATTATGTTTGATTAATATAGAGGAATTGATTCATTTTTATAGGAGAGTGGAGGGACACCTTTGGCAACTATTAAACTAATAAATTAATATAATGTAAAATTTAAATCAAAAGTAATCCAAAAAGATTTATGAAAAATATTACATGATTTCAGTTATAAATCCACACATAAAATAATTTTTCGACATGTGTTGAGTTTATTTTAATCCTTATATTTTTGGATTACCATTGATTTTTCAACATTAATTTTAATTGTGGTAACATCGTTTTAAACATTATGAGACTATAATTGTTACTTATATGGGGAAAATATCCCAAAAATATAAAAATTATGAACATTCAAACTTTAAAATATCTAGTTTTAAATTTAATTATATATTTATGTGTATTAATTAATTTAAAAAATAATTATTTTCATAAAATATCAATAGTGTTAAGTTTGACAGTATTAATTTCATTGACATTACATGGAATCCAAATAGAGAGAAAACATAGAAAAAAATAATAGACTTATAATATGTCATATTCATCAATATAATTCATGGAGTTCCTTTATTAATTCTATTAATATTTATTTTAATATTTTTGATATCATTTATTTGATATTCCTATTAATAAAATAATTACTCTATGACTGTTGTGTCAGTATTTATGTTAAATATATAATATATAAAAATTCAAAATAAATTTACATGACGTGGATAATTTCATTAAATTTCTAGATATTATTTATGATCTATGTTTTATCATTTTAATCCATTTAAAATTATTATACTTAAGAGAAATAGGTGGGTGACATGGTGTCACTTTCATTAGTTTTAATAATATTTATGTCACATTCATTGAAAAAAGTTAATTAACTGTGTCAATTGATATCCATAGTTTTTAATGGTATACTTTTATCCATACAATTATATTTTGGATGGTGTTAGAGTTATTTTGTTATCGTTATCATATAGTTTGTTACCCTATTTTACATATTTTACCTATAACAATGTTAAATACAAATTACTATAGATTCTATTCATAACATCCAAAAACATAAGAAAACTTTTAAAATTATTTGGAACCACATATTACAAATAATAAATATAGTTTTAAAAATATAAAATAGGGATGTTTTATGAATTATATTAAAATTAATCTCGTTTACCAAATGAGAAAAAAGATTTTATAAAAGTAAAGAGCATTAAAATATTGACAGGTTTTTACATTTAATTTCAATCTAAATCTACATACAATGAAAAAAATTGGATTAAATGATAAAAAATAATCAAATTATACTTAAAACCCACTAAAAATATAATTTTACACTATAAATAAATTATACAAAAAAGATGTTTTGAACTAAAATACAATATTTATTACTATTCATTAGAATAAAAATTTAATTAGAAAATTACCAAAATTTCAACAAAAGTAAAATATAATGTACATCATAAAAATAAGAGGTTTTATTTTTTCCAATTTAAATTATAAAAGTTCAAAAATCTGATTTAAAATGAGTTCTCCATTAAAAGTACATAAAACTGCACTTTTAGAAAAAAGACAACTTCAATCTGAATATTTAAATTTTGTCTTATATAATGAAAATAAAAAGCATTTGATTTAATTTAAAAATTATATTTATTTAATAATTTATAGTTTAATACAACAATATTTAGTTAATTATTTCATAAATAGAATTATGCATATTCAAATAGTTTATCAAAAAACATTTCATTTTATTTAAAAATGGATTTATATTAATTTATAATTAATTGTTTGAAATATTAATATTTATATACATTTGTAAAAAATGATTTCATAAAAATATTAGTACATTTTATTCTATCGATTTCAAAATCTAGTTTATCTGTTAAAATTGAAAAAATAATATTTGGTTGTTCACATAAGTTCGATGTGGCATATTCTGTATGTTATCAAACATAGTGTATTACTTATTAAAACATGGGATGTTATGTTCTCTCCCCTTTAAAAAGTTACATCCTCTCAATTTGGATTCCTCATTTGTAACTATTTCAGTACATTTAAAATTCTATTTCTTAAAATCCCACATAAGAAAAAGGATTAATAGAACTAAAACTTTAATAGAAAGAAAATAAAGTACAAGGGGAACCTAACATAACATATACTATGATTTCATGTAGGAAAACATTGTTATTGAAGATATGATAAAAATAATGTTTTGATTGATAGTGATAGAAAAGATTTTCTGGAAAATGCTACCATTCACAAAGCTATAAATTTGTTAAGTGTTTAACAGTCTTTAACGTTGTAAAAAGAATAGTAAAAAAGAATTTTTTTTCTGTTTTAAGATCCTTTTCATAATGTTGATGAATTAATTTTCTCACTAACATAAAAAAATAAAGAAACATACATATATGATTTGTGCAGTTTTTTAAATCAATTTCCACCACAAACTCAAATTTATTTCCAAACAATGATTATTCAAGTTGATTCAACATCCATAGAATCACAAAATTCACAAAATACAAACTTTACATTTCCCTTATCTTGAATCATTATTCATATCCAATATAGTTAGGATAATATAACACAATTCTATAAAAAATTAAACCGTTGGATGATGAAAAACTACTTTTAATCTCTAACATTCAATAGTAATGCTCAAAGATCATCATCGAACATTCCCCAAATAAATATCCTTAAAATTTATAAAATTAATCCAAACTAAGAATGAAACCCAAAAATTAGAAGGATTCATCAAATAATATTACAATATAAATTTTATTATGTATCTACACATAACATCAACAAATATTAATATAATTACCATATTAACATATTCTTCAAAATAGGTTAATTATTTACATAAATAACATAATTCCCCATAATTCACAATAAAAATACTATATTATTCCAAAATATAAATAATTCATTACTCATCAGTTAAAATAAAATTGTATTCTATTTACCTTAATCATGTGATGTTCCCAAAATTCTGAACGCCTTCCAAATTAATATTCATTATTTAATCCTCAAATAATTTTACAATCTAATTGTTATCAATTTGATAAAATATATGACTCCCAAATTAGTTTATTTTTAATCCATAAAAAAATTTAACTAAAATTAAAATGTCATACTAACCTGGGACTTCATGAAGGCATGTGGTAGGTGATAAATCCTTGTTGCACATTTGTTATACAGTTGATATTTATAGCCTATTCTGGAGCGACAGGTTATCACTGTTCCTATAGGTTGTTTTTTTTGTAAAATTGTATAATTTTATGACATTAGAAAAATGAGATAAAATAAGAATATAATAAACATAATATGATTTATCCTCATGGTTTATCTCATTCCTTCCATTTGAGACACAAAATTTAATAACCCATAATTACATAAAAAATAAGTGTCTCTAAAAATAATTTTATTCACCAAAACAATTTGGAACACGAAAAACTAAAATGGGATTTATAAGTCTTTGAACTTATGATCAACCTTAAAATAAAAAATCCATGATGATTTCCCTAACTCGTACAAAGACATCCTAATCTCAAAATATGTCTAAATAATGTTCTGATACCTACTATAATGATCTTGCATTAATCATAAATTATTCTACTATATTTTGACAAGAATTTAATTCCATTCATTCCAATATTACTTTTTGTTCTAGTTTTTTAGAGACTTAGGAAATACCCATTCAATGTAAACCAATAAATTACATGTGTATACTTATATTCAGTATCCCTTTTTTCCAATAATGGATAACCTTTTAATATAAACCAGGATTTTTTTAAGGCCCAACATAAATATATTCATCATTGAAGATTCTACGTCTATACCAATATTATGAATTTTAGAAAACTTTTTAAAATAGAGGACAAAAAAAAATATCAGTAAGTGATACACAACGAAGTAAAAGTATATGTCTTGTGAAAACATGTAAACAGTGAATACATTATTATCATGTAATAATTTTTACATTTCAGTAGTAATAAATACTCAATACTTAATAAAAACTCATTTTCTGGCCATTTTTATCAAAATAATACCATAAAACCCATTGAAATCAACATATAACATATAAAGGTAACTTGTGAGATTATAATTCTTAAATGGAATAATAATACAACTGACTTCCACACATATCACTCTTAAAGTGGAATTGTTATATGGTTCACTTCTATCTCCGGAATACTGAATGCATTGGGGAGCTATAATGGGGCCTAGCCTTCGTATAAGCAATATCGGGCTCAACTGTATTTCATGAACTATAATGGGGCTCTAAACTTGATATATTCTATAATGTTTTTACCATTATAATATCCCAATAAAAATCCATAAAATCATTCAATTTTCAAAATGACACTCATAATATTTCATTTTCATTTATAAGAGAAATAATTTATATTACAAATCCAATTTAAAGAATTTATAAAAGATATTATTGAATAATATTTTCCCATAAAACAATGAAACATTTAAATTAAATTCAATAATTAACATTTATGTACATATTAGTAAATCAATAAATCCATTTTTGAAATAAGTACAATAATGAGAATGATTTAGATGAATAAATATTTAAAACATTTGAAATAATGTTTTAGTTAAGGATTCCACTACCACTTGAGAAATAATTGAAAAATAAAAATAAAATAATAAAATTAAACCAAAATTATAATATCATGATAATAAGGTGTTTCATGATATAATATTTTATATGGTATTATATACAACTTATCAAAGTTAATTTATGCATAACAATAAATACATCTAAATGGAATGGAATGTCAGACGAAATCACATACCTTGAGTACTACATGTCACGTAAAACCATTATATTCTTGGATAATATATGTGTTAATTTACAAATTAGTTATAAACATTTTCTTTTTTTATTTTTATTAATAATTATCATGTAATAATAAATACATAATTATTTAAGTACATATCCGATGTTTTGTCGATAATCAGTATTGGAGTCAATAATCAAAATGGTATGACATGAATAGTATATGAGGTCATAATTCATTTACCTCTATAATTTATTTCATTAAATAATCATAAATTTTATAAATTAATCATATATTTTAAAGCAAACCATTATCTATGGATATGAAAATTGAACAACCTTATAATCAAGGTGATGGTAGGTCGTACGTACGCATGATTAACATTCCCATTTTCAATTTATCAATATGAAAATAAGTAAAATATTTTTTTCCATAAAAAATCTTAATTATATTATTAAAATATTAATAATAATTTAAATATACTTATACATATCATACATGTGGTGCGGTGAATACAAACTATTCACATCACTTCAGGTAGGCGATCGTTCACACCTAGGAACAAACGATATTATCATTTTTATGTTCATAGAAAAGTAGATATAATTGATATATAATTCACCTATAATTGTAAATATGTCATTAATATAATATATAAACATTAATTCTATCATTATGATCAGGCTTGAGAGTTATTAATAAAAAATGAACTATATCGGTTTGTGAGGTGGTAGTCCACCGTATATTGGAATGAGAAGTTCATTTCTCATTTGATGGATTACGAGAGATATTTTGGTGATGGTATTAAGGATATAAAATCTCAGTATATTAGGGATATTATATATGTTATATCATCACGTTTTCATACAGTTTAATGATGTAGAAAAAGATATAAAATAGAAATACCTAATGAAAATGATATCTCTTCTTTGATTGATCACCTTTTAAGAACACCTTCACTCCACTCAGGAGGGTGTTATGACTAAAATTATGCTTCAAGAACGTGGGGAGGGATTCTAGTATTGTTTTTTTGTTGATCTTGGGATATAAAAATGTATTTTAAAGTGTCAATAACATAGAGGAGTTGGTTTGATTTTATAGAATAGGGGAGGGGACCCCATGATACTCTTAAAATATGAAATTAATATAAATTAATTTACATATCCAAGTGATTAAAAAATGAGTTATGTTTAAGATAATATCAGATTGTTTCAAAAAAATATCATCCAATAATATTTATTCATGTATTGATTTTATTTTAAACTTTATATTTTCTCTCCACATTAATAAATCAGTGTCAATTTTAATTATGGTGAAAAACTTTTTAACATTAAGAGACTATAAATTTTACTAATATGGGGTAACTTTTTTATAAATGAACACCTTAAGAACTTAAAGACATTATTATACCCACGATCTCATTTTAAATAAAAATATGATTTTAAATAATTTAATAAAATATTGTTCTTATAAAATATTAAGTGTCAATTTTTATACTATTAAATTCATTGAAGCTAGATAAAATTCAAAATGATATATTACTTCTAAATAATAAATTTAATGGAATTATAATATGTCATTGTAACCTATAAATTTCCTATAATATTCTAATTAATTCTATTTATATTTATTTTAGTTTCGTTAATATATTTTATATGATATTTATATTAATAAAATAATTACTCTAACATTGTTCTATCGGTATATATGATAATTATTTAATCTCTAAAAAGTATAAATAAATTCATATTATGAATATAAATTAATTAAATATATGTATTCCATTTATGATGAAAATTATTAACTTAATTATCTCTGTATTAAAATAATTATACTTATAATTAATAATAGGGTGACATTTTGCCACATTATTTTGTTTTGAAAATATATATATCAATTTCAGAGAAAAACATTCATTGAATGATTCAATAAAGATAATTTGGTTTTGATGGCATAATTTTATTCATAAAATATTATTTTGGAAGGTTATAGAGTAATTTTTTTTCCATATCATTTTGTTTGATTACCTAATTTACATGATTTGCGTTTAACCATTTTAAATAAAAATTAATAATTTTATTATTCATGTTATTAAAAAAATTTAAAAGTCACCTATTAACATAATTTTGACCCACTAATTATAAATATAAACTCTATTTTTTAAAATTTATAATATATAATTTTTAGTAATTAAATAAAAATTAATCTTGTTAACAAAATGAGAATGTGTGTTTTTAAAAATAAAACTGTCAAATGATTAACATGAGTTTATATCCAATTTAAATTTTAAATTAAAATAATAAAAAAATTATAAAAAATATAATCAAATTATACTTTAAAAAAATTTAAAAATATAATTAGCACTATTAACAAATTCAATGAAAATGTATTGTTGAACTGAAATGATGTATTTATCACTATTCATTAAAATATTAACTTTATTAGGAAAAAACAAAAATTTCAAACATGTAAATTTTAATCTCCCAATTAGAAATATAAATTTTAGTCTTTCAAATAGAATATGTAAAATTTTTAAAAAATATTATTTAAATTGGGATGTCAATCAAAATGTGGTGAAACTGAATTTTTAAAAAAAAATACTCCTTTCATCAATAAAATATAGGTTTTTGTTATATCATGTCGAGAAAATAGATAAAATTTATTTTCAAAATTATATTGAATTAATATTTCATTAATTAAACAGAACAAGTGTAATTTCATTATTTCAAGAATATAATTAATCACATTTATGTAGGCTTCCATAAAAAATTTTCCAATTATTTTAAAAGGATTTTATTTTCATTTATACTAAATTTTTCACCGAATATTTTATTATATACATGTTTAATCCATATTTTAATAAATCAATTTATACTTTTCATTCCCACAATTTTAACATAATGTTTATAAGTTAACATTTTAATAATACTATTTAGTAGATCAATTAAGATTGATGTGTTGTATTATGTATTCTATCGAACACAGTGTCTCTTGTTTTTAAAGGAAATGGGATGCTACTTGTATTGATTAATTATTATTAGACGAGGGATTCAAATTATTTATAACTCAAATTCATTGGGTATTGATTAATGTTCTATTCTCTCAAAGGGACGATGAGTGGTGAGACCATTCAGGATAAATTGTACACAAGAGGTTTTCCCATCCTAAAATTGGGCACACAATAAGTTTTATAATGACCAATGTTGGCACATTGTAGGTTCTCCAATTCGTAACATGATATGAATTTAATGGATAGTATCCATGAAATATTAATTCTATGATTATTGTTATACCACTATCTCCTGTCATAGAATAATTTTATTCTCTCAGGCCTCTTTTTCACTGATTCCTTTATGATTCAGGGCTTATGTAGTGAAATTATTTATGTCATGGCAGATTTATTTCCTAATAATTATAATGAAAGATTAAAAAATATTTACATTATTATTTCATACCCTTATAATTATTCTATGATCAGTTTCTAATTTAAATCTCCCTTTTTACCGTTAAATAACATTTTATATCACACTGTTTATTTTATTTACCCAAGTATACAAAAAAAGTATTTATATATTATGTTTATAAGAAGAAAGAAGTCACAAATAACTAAGTGGGATATAATATGGACCATTTATGGTCTCTTAATTTTTATATTTGTTTTAAAAAATATAATAATATATTATGGTTAAGTGAAAGATAATATTGTAATATAATGACTAAATTTCTAAAAAGATTTAATATTTTTATATAAAAGTATGGGTTAAAATAATTGGTGATCCTCATGGTTTATGATAATTTGTGGGTCTATCTAGTCATGAATATTTAATTATTTTCTAGCAATTATCCACTAATAATTTATGCACATTTAGTGGATGTATTCGTCATTAGTGTGATATAATATATGTTGTTAAAAATATGTTATTTTTTTAATATAACACTCACGAATGATTTAGGTGTCATTATATTAAATAATTTAATGTATAAAACAGTTTATAATAATTTCTAAACCATTTAAAAAATATAAAATCATGATTCAAAATTATAGAAATAAAATAATAATAATAATAATAATAATAATGTCACATAATACCTATAATGTTACACATAATGCCTATTTTTTCCAAATTATTGATCACAAAGTCGTTTTTGATTACAATGATAAAATTCTCCTAAAAAATTAATCAGATGAGTATGATGCCTAATTTTCAATAAGGACATTTATTGAATGTTCACACACTGAAAATATATTCACAATTAATCTAATCATAAAATTTTGTCTTAAAAAATATAGTACACGAATACATAATTCTATTTTGGTATTCCACACAAAAATTATTTTTTTAGGTAGGTCATCTTTCCAATCACATAATATATGACTCATTGATATTTTAGTGGATATCTCATCATCCAAATAAATTTTTCGGATTATAAAAACAAAATTCCATTGGAATCTAGTCATATTTGGTCATCCTAGATAAATGTTACATAAAATAAACATAGAAAACTAGAAAATAATACAATTTGGGTCACACATTATATTCTTTCCTTATATAAGATAATCCATGAGGACCCAAATTTAGTGTTTCCCACCTGAATTTATGGTCAATGTCTTCGTAATTGATTTATTTGGAATGAATCTGACAGACTATATATTAAAGGGGATATAAACAATCCATCTTCAAAAAATTTATACTATTTAAATGTATTCATTATTATAACTACATTGTTTGGAGTATTATTCCATCCCCTTAATGAATATTTTTAAACCATATTTATGTGTAACTCTTAACAGAACTCTCAGATTATATTAATATACAAAATTCAGCACATTCATAAATTACATGAAACCCCTTCCTATAATTGAATATAATCAAGTGAAAACATTATCACTCAAAATATTTTTTTGTGTGATATATAACCTACATCCAATTTTTTGAAAAAGAAATATATTGGATCTCAGTGATCTATAGAAGCATTGAAGAATGTAATAAATATAATTTCAATTTATAATAGGGTCAAACATTATTATATGATACATGATCACCATGTTATCAATGTGAAAATATCATGTAGTTTAAATAATTATGATAAATAAATAAAAATTATACCATATTTGAATCTCTTTATTAGAGTGTTTTAATCATCAATAATGATAATTTCATAAGGTATATTACCAGTGCAGCATCTACATAATGAAAAAACATATAAACTCTTATTCATTATGTTTAAATTTGAAAACCATTTTTTGGGAGAAATGAAGGAGTTTTAATCTTACTCACAGTCATAATAGTATCACTTAATTGAACCCCAAACATGTATTGATTCATTCTTGGTTATCATAGTAATTTATCTATCTAAAACATGATTGATATATGGGGATGATAGACACAATTAGTAAAGGGATGTATTGAAAATTTTATGGACTTAATGTTTTTAAATAGTAAGGATCAATCTTCCATAAATTTTATATAGGTACTTATAAAAGATAACCATTCAAAAAATTGAAAAAATAATCACCAATGAAACAATAAACATTCGATAAATATAAAATACAGTGTATCACCCTATTATGACACACCAATAAGTTTCATGATATAATTTTATTCATTTACATTACCCATGACGTCAACGCATGTATTTTATTTCTGGATTAAATAATATCCATTAAAAAATAATATCATATTCAATTATTATCAGACTAATAATATATATGTACCTTAAAAAAATATTTTATCATTTTTTTAATCATGAGTAATATAATTGATGTAATATACTTAAAACTGTTCACAGTAATACATCCATTAACCACAATGTATGGGGACCCCAATTTCAAATACTTCAATTGATTAGATTAGGAAAAAAAATCAAATGATCTTTCTGTGTGACCTTCTTGGTCATTTTCTCAACAATAGTTAGTTTTACCCACAAACTGTAAGTAATTTCAAGAAACACATCATTTCCCCAAAAGGTATAAGATTATTTTATTGAATTGGAAAAGTCTCTTGTGATAATATTTTATGTTATATAAATTTATTTCCCATGATATCTATTGACAATGGATGTGTATCTTATTTTATCATTTTTACATGGATGAGGAACCTCGGGCATTCTACCTTATCAATGAAAAACTACCATGACATTGATCATGAATTAAAGTGTTTGTCTAATTTAATACATAAATAATAATCTAAAGTCAAGATACTAGTACCCATGCTATAAAACAAAAAAACCAATGGCACCAATAAATAAGTTTTTTTTCTTTTAGTGATTCATTACTCATGATCTATTATACATTAGGACACTATGTAAGAACTAAGTGAGAAAAAATCTCAATAATCATTTCCAACAACAAAAAATATAAAAATATAATCTCTATCCATTTATAATGATGTCTTAATACACCATGCAATTTTTTATTGATATTTTTATAGTTCATGGAAGTTTTCATTATATATGGGAACTATTACAAATTTTTTATAATACGTGTAAGAAAAGTAATTTACAAAATATATAGTGCATGGATATGTAATTTTACTATAAAGGGAAGATATGAACACATACACACAAAGAAACACACCCAAAACCACACACAGATATATATATATATATATATATATATATATATATATCAATGGAAATAAAATTAGCAATAAATTTCGGTTCTATGACACCCACTCTCAGAACACTTTCACAAGTACTAGAAAAAACATAAAAAAATTCCTATTCCACTATATATCACATAGAACTCATGCTTTTGATGATATATTTTATTATTATAATTTAATTACATGTAATCCACTATATGTATTATTACACCTATATCAATGCATATTTCTGTAAAATCCTTTAATATATGAAACTTCTAATGTATATTATTAGCCCTCCATCATATACTGAGAAAACAAAGAAAAAACCAATAAGGAATTTTTATAAACTTTTATTGTAATAGACATTATATAGATATGTGAAATGTAATGACATATGATATTATTTTATATCCAAACTACAACCTTATATAAATTTTAAGCTTCTATATATGAATATTCTGATATAGAATCGACAACTCTATGATTCTTTGAACATCTCCAGCTCACTATAATATCATTTTATAAATATAGATACAATTTTTTATTTTTTATCATATTCATTTTTCTGGAAACTAACATTAGTTTATCTGATCACATATAGCTCTAAATATCCTCTATACACTATAAACATATCTATTTTATTTCTCATGTACTTATGGATTGTTTTAACCACATCCCAACAAAACATTGTTTGATATTCTTGAATCGATCCCCAATTTAAAATAATAGGAAATATCAAACCTACAATATAGAATAACAGACATGATATATACCAATATTGAATCATATTTAACTCCTATCATTTTTCTTTCCACTAAATTAATTTCCGGTTCATTTTCTATGAAATATTCATTCCATGTTACATTGGGAAAATTACACTTTTTAATTGTTCCTAATTTTCAATTTTTAGAACCTTGTCAATGCAAATTCTTTGACATAGTCCCAGAAACCATTGATATATAACAGGATAGATCAAGAAATATAGAATATATAATTTTCAAGTTAATTATTTCATAGAGAATAATTCATTTAACAATGTATATACTTAATATAATACATGTATTAAGTATTAAATTAATTATATTTCATAAATATATATTACTAAGAAGGTGATGGAACTCTTAAAAATATTTTTATAGACACATGGATATATTTCAATAGTAATTCAATGAAATATTCTGAATGGTTCATTAAAATGAAAATATCATGGTCATAAATCCACAATCAATCAATAAATTTTTTTCATTAATTTTTTTCCTTGTTGGAATTCATAGGCATTATGAACAATTAATGTTGTGCCATAAAAACATATTTATCCAACACCCATTTATAGAATATAGTTATAACATGATTTTTCTAAATCTTTTACTTATGGATGGATAATATTTCATTTAATATCCTAGTATATTTTTTCATTAAAAAATAGATCTGGTTTAGTCACAGTCTATTCCTTGAAATTTATTAAAACTTTTCACAACAAATAGTTCGGTGTAGTTATTTATTCATCCATCTCTGTACTTATTTCTCTAGAATAATAGTTTACAACCACTCATATTTAGATAAAATGGTTAGTTTATAGATATATAGACATGATTTTATTTAGAGAAACCATATTATAATTCATGAATTCAGTGAATTTTTAAATAACTTATCTAACAATTATTTCATTAGAGGTTCGAGGTTCATTATCCAAAAAGAATATTGTGTAAAAGGACCGAGTGAAAATAAATCAATATTTATCATGTTCTATGAGTTCTTTTATTTACATATATACAAATAGGTTTTTTGCAATCTAGACTGTTAAAATATTTCATATAGTGTTTCTGAGATGAGTTTCAAATTATTATGGTTTTTGAGATTAATATGGTTCCCTGATAATATTATATTTAATATAATATATTATTCCTAGTTAATGAATGTAATTCTATGGATTATTTTTATTTCATCTAAAATAGGTCTTTAGTTGGAAATACAGATTCTATGGTTGTTCTCGGAATATGGGTTCTACCATAGGATTTTCATTATTTTGTTTAACATGTGGGGTCCTAGTAATACCCATCACATGTATGTGGTTAAGAAAAATTATTTACTTTCTAATTAATTTAGATAAATAGTGACTTAATTACACATATAAAACCCCTATAATAATATATACCATGAATTTTCCACTATTATTATCAACAAGGTTCTAGATTTAGTGATAGATTAAGGGGATATAATATATTTTAGGAATTGACTTTTAATTAAGGGAATATAAGAAAATTGGTGACACCAGGAACAATCAGAATATTAAAAAGTGATGAAAGTAATAATGGTGTTGACAATTGAAATAATAGATATCCATACTAGATGTATTTAGGTCTTATTTCTTCATATTCATGAAAAATTAATCATGATAACTACTTACTATATCCTAGAACTATATTTTTTTATTTTTTAATCAATAAATATTTTCATCCAAATTATATTATTGGTGGTTCTACGAGGATTAAATTTCTTCAATATAGAAATTTGTTCACAAGAATTTTATCACCCTCATTCCACCTGATCCATATCTACATATTTCCATTTTTTGATATCTTTTTTTTCATTTATATAAATTGTACATTATGAATAATTTTTCTAGTGGTTGGTATGTGAACTACACAACATTGTTGTAATCGACTTGAAAGATCACAATTTTACTCTACCTTGCCTAGTAGTTTGATATTGGTGCCATTATCATGGTGATAGAGTGACATATTGTATTTATAGATACATTTTTGGAGGCACAATAGAGATTTAGGTGTGAAACATTTATTCAATTCTATTAGAGAATGATGGTGGTGGTTGATTAAATTTTTTAAAGAACCCAACATGATATGATTGGGTTGTGAGTAGTGATACGATGTGATTTGGGGTGAAAATAGGAATTAGATTCATGAAAATGAGTTTAATCATAAAATTTAGTTATATAACATTGTCTCATATCATATACCTCAATGTAAAACACACCATCTGTCTTTATGGATGTGTTTTTAGGGTTCTAAATTATTATAAATATCACATATAATATTGTTTGGGTTAGAAAATCATGGTTTGAAAATAATAGGACAGACTAGTGAACGCCCATCCAAATAGAGTGTAGTTTTAGTTTACACACTTTTTTGGTGGATATGACATTACACAGGTAGTAGTTATGATGGGGATATATGGATGGACCGTGTGTCTTGTTTCTACAGAGGAATGTTAGGTATAAAGATAAAACATGAATCATATGACCAGTGTTACATGACAATTTCTATCATATGGATCACATTCCTTCTAACACATTTTACATGTTATGTGAACTGATATTAGATGGACCTATTTGTTTGGATTCATTCTGATTATCCTATTGATTAAGGATTTCATATTGGTTTACCGCACAATTCATGTGAAGAGACGTTCACTAAATAGAATCCCCATAGGTGATATATACATGTAAATCTATAGTACATTCCAAATACACTTCTAACTGAAGTTATTTTTTATATATCCATTCTACAAAATAGGATATATGAACATTATTATTCTATCCTACACATTTTTTCATGAATTATGTGATTTTATAGTTCTCTATGATGTGACCAATGACGTGTGAGGTTCTATATAGGAAAATATGTATGATGGGTGTTAATAAAAAAAGTTTAACATTCTAAACTTTGATGGAATGAAGAAATGGTCAAGGCATGGTGATCAAATAATTCATTATATCAGTCACACCTTCTAATATTAAGTTATATTCATAGGGGAACGAGGTCCTCTATATTATAGATAAATTTATCAATTCCCCTAACATGTGTGGTTTTCTAGTACAATATATATGTAGTTAGGCCCCCTCATCAGTTTTTCTCTACTCAAAGAGGTTGATTTCCATTATTTATTCGTTTAGATCCTCTAAAATCGTTTTGTGCTACATAATGACGTCCATGTATTATATTAGTGGGTTTAAGAACTCCATTTTCTATTTTATTATACACAATGATGTATGGGATTTGTAAAATAGTTTTGGATAAGTTATGTGTATTTTATAAAATTTGGGAGATATACATGTAGGGTTTGTCACTCCAATTGCTAAAAAATATCCTGGATCAAGGTTATAATTACATATTTGTTTCAATAATGGAAATATGGTGATCATGGAAAATATTGTGTGGTACTTCATCAACTTTAATTCTTTCTTCATTGATGATAGGGTCTGCTATTATAGTTTATAGTACGGATGATGAAATAGGGTGGGTTGAGAATATCCCATTACTGGAGGAATTTGACTACAAGGTATGATACATATTGACCATATTGATACAATGAATTTTTATGATAAAAAATTCATTTTTTTTGAAATTTATAGTACTATGTGATTCATTAGTTTCTTATGAGATATACTTTTTTATGAATTTATCAATGATGATGTAACTTATTTATATCACTATAAATAATTATGGTCATTCATACCTTGTTAATTCCCTATATTCCTTATAATTACATTCATGTATTACAGTTGTACATGACTTGATTCATTCATATTCATTTTCGTTCTACAATGAAATACTATTTATTTTTATATTCACCATTGCATATTAATTATTCCCACCTGTGTTTTGTAAATGTATATAGCTAATGGTTAAAATATGGACTTTGTGAATATGAAACTGTTGTAGTATTTTGGATTAAATATATGATGGTAATTAGTGATTCATGGGGGAATATTGTGGTTCACAATTGTGGTTATATTTAGTGTGGATATTGATTTTTTCAAAAGTAATCACAGTCCATAAGATCATTATAGATTACTATGTCCATAAAATTCATAATATTATTTAATGTATACTTCCCATTGAATATTCTGGTATGTATTTTTGCATGTGTTTTATGTATCATGCTTGTATTTTATATATTTAGTCATTAATATATATATGTATCTCTCTGGTGATTCTAAATACTTTATGAATTGTATATATGTGTTAATTAAATGTATATAGAGAATATGTCTTCTTATATTGTGTGACATTCATACCTAATGGTAGTGAACTTCCCCTTGCCTATTCGATATGGGTAAGAGTATGCCAAGTGAATTACTTATAGACTAAGTGAGGGACTGCTAGGTTAGGGTATATCAGAGTGGTATAAAATTATTCAAGTCCAATGGATGGAGTTTATAGTTAATAATCACGCAGGGACTCATTTTGTAATTTTGTGTACTAGGATAAGGGTCACATGAGACTAACATTAATGGTAGTGATACCAACATAGGCGTGATAAATGATGTATCCTTTTTAGAAGGAATAGATTACCTATTAATCAACCCATATCAGCAAGACATTAATATATCATACATGTACCTCATTTATGGAATCATATTCTAGCCATTTATGATATTTAATGTAATCATAATGTCAAATAATTTAAATATGATATGATAATTTTCATTTAAACAAATAAAATGAAGGGTGATACCTACTGATTCTGATCTTATGTGAAAATATAGATTTCTCAAAATCCAAGGTCGATAATTGGTCTTCTAACTATAGGATATCAATTGATGATGTCAATTATCTAAGGATCATTTTAGATATATACATTCCAAAATAAGTGAGTCAGTTTCTATGCACCTTAAACATAGTTAAAACATTATTATTGATCATATGGTAGTTCCCATTGTGTTTGAAGATCATTTTTTAGCTATATACAATATATTAATTGTAATATTATTTTCTTCATTAGATCGAGTATATCCATATCCATAGATGAATGAGGGTTGGAAGGAGTTTTATAGTCACATATCTATATGTGTTACAGTCATACTAAACAAATTATGATTCTTTAATTTAATTAACCATATAGCATAGTAAATCATTATTGTAAAATTCTTTTCTAAAACTCATGATAGGACTAATCATCCTTGTTTATTATTTGTGTCTATTTTTAGGATTGAGTTCCATATAAAAGAGATAGGTCCTCTATAAGGTATAAAAATATTAAAAGATCATATTAAGCCCCAAAAAACTCTTGAGGTGTCCCATGTACATTTTTAAGGTTATAATTTTACTAGATTAACTATTTGTATATAGTCTCTGAGAAGAATATATTTTGTTTTTTTTATTTAATTAATAATAATATATGTTGAAAACCTCCTAGTGAGTTTTGATAGTTGGATATTCTTGTACGAGATAAAACCTTTAGTCTAGATCATGATATTATTTTACAAAAGTATAACAATATTGCTAATTTTTGTGGTCCTCTACATAATCGATAGAATTAATATTATAGAATTAAATTTTGGTAGATTATCTTTATACTGTAAGGATATTCCTTGGAAAATCATGTAGTGTAGGATGAATAAGTTAATTATAATGAATAGTTTTGTCATTAGTATCTTTTTTTGAGGTAATTTTTTATTTATTTTAATCCTATATTTTTTCCCTTGGGGATCACCCAATGTTTATTTGTAATTAAATGGTGAATTTGGTGTTGAGAACTGGGGGTGAAGGGATGGAACATTATTAAGGGAAACCATGCACCCTTTCCCAGTAATGTATATAGAAAAATTTCATTTTTGGCAGTCGAGACTACTTGGGTTGGTGTAGTGTTTTTCAAACCATGTGGGATAATCAAGTGGTTTTTTCCTATTTGATAGTGGGGGATGCATGGTTGTTGTATGGTTTGTAAACCCATGAGGCCAAAGCGTGTATCTTGTCCAGGGAATAAAAATGTAAAAAATTAAATTTCTAATAACGTTTATTTTAACAGTAATTCTCTTAATATCCACCCCATTAAGTATGTTTTGCATTGGGAGCATCTAGAAAATTTCTTCATTCTTTGTGACATCAATCCATGGGTGTTTTTCACCCCGAATCTTTATGTAATATACATGTAAGTATGTTTCCTCTTGATTCCTCCCACTTCTTCATGTTCTTGTCACCTCCTTCTTGAGTTCCTATTTTATAATATGTCTTTTGACCTAAATAGGTGTTGATCTTGTGTCCTTATGTTAGATCATGATGATTAATGTTAAATCATTATGTTATACATTATTATTGTGATTAAGTTGTGTTTTCACATTATTTTCTAATAATTTCCTTGAATGAGGTGGGTGGATCCTTGACTTTAGCTAATTGTATGATTTTAAAATAATTTCCTGATAATTTAAATTTGTTTTGTGGTGAAGAAAAATTGGTACGGTTTTTTGATGTGTTATTGATGAAAATAAATTTTTATAATGAAATTAGTCATATTACTTGTCTATCACTTGTGGGATTTATTTTCTCATGTTTTATGACTTATGTGGATGGTGAAAATGTATTTTCAATGAGATTAAATGATGAATATGTAAGGAAAGAGTGTTTTCCAAGTGAAATGGGTTTCATTACATGTTGTTATCCTTATTTTGTACCACAAATGAGACTTCTAATTATGTAGAATATTTTAATAATGGTATTTGGTGTGAATGAGAAGTTAATAAGGGATTTACGCATATAATATAACTGGACCTCATATGTTTTCTTTTTATGGTTATTGAATTTTTTCATATTAAATGGAATGTGGGGTTGATTATTGAAAATGGTGGATTACATGTAGTGTTTTTTGAAAGTGGTTATTTCATTGCATACATATGATTATCGGTATGTTCAATGTGAATGTTTTGGTTCATTTGATATGAGAAATATAAATTCACCCCAAATGTAATAATAAGTATATAGGTGGGAGAACTATAACTAATACACTAGTTGATACAGATGTGGTCGTATCCTAGATTCATCTAGGAGTACTAAGGATAGAAACACTATAAAAAATAAGTGATATGATTGGATATCACTAGACATTGGGATACATTCCCCCTTAGTGGATCATGAACTAGAACATTGTTGTTATTTTCTCATTATACAGAGGTCATTTGACATTGGGATAGTATCCTTCCTAATGTCTCTTGTATGAGAATGTTGTGGGAAGTTTACATTAGGATTATGAACACCGAGGTAAGATGTTATTAGTGTTCCACTAGTGCTATTTAGCCATATGTATTTACCAATGGGGATATCTTGAGATATGATTCATATGTGATTAAGTTCTATAATTTGGTATATTGTACATATTGGGTACATTTTATTTCAAGAAACCTTATTTCAGAAATGGAATTCAATAAAATGTTTCCATACAAGTATATCAAATTGTATTATAAAAATTTGAAAGTTAGTTTTCCATATAATGTTACTAAACTAAATCTTTTATTTTGGTGGAATTTCATTGGTAATTGGATCAAACCCTACTTACACCATTGATTGTGTGTATATTTTTTTATGTAGGAACCTGGTAAAGGCAAGATGTATCATAGTGGAAATTGTGGATACAATTGCATGATTTACACTTCATGATGGTGTTATTGGCGTGGGATTGAGGGTGGTGACTCTATTATACCTTATAGGTTTTTGGGGTAGTATTATTATTCCCTTTCTGTGGTATTATCTGACTAGTTGTTGGTTATGGTTGTAAAAATTTGAATCTGAAATGTGATGTAACATTTTGGCAATATATATTAGTTTTTGTGATAGTTATTTATTTTGGTTTTTTATGATTATATAAAGGGGTGAAATCATTCCCAGGAAATATTGTTGATAACCATGAACTAGTTTCTAGCCTATGGTGATCGGTACCTCCCTTTGGGTCATGCCATGAATTGGGATGGGTGACGGGTTGGATGAAATTCATGTTCGGTTAATGAAAAATGCTATTTGATAAGGTCACACTATTTATTCAACTTATTTAGGATGATGTAGGACTAATCATAGAAATGATTTCTAGGACATGATATTCTGGTTATGATTGTGGTGTTGAAGAAACACACCCTGTGATGGGACTCTTGTCACTATGGGATGTTGGGTTATAATTTAACTCCTCTTATAGGTGAGATATATAGGCTAAGGACTATATATAAGCTCCATGAGTAAGTGTATTGGTTGGGTTTCTTTATTATTTTTATGGATTTATTTTTATTTAAATTTATTAAAGTGTGTTACATTTGTTTTTGTTTTTTTTAATATTTTTTAAAAGGTGTATTTATGTGTATTTCTCTTATTATTACTTCTTGATGTATCGTGATGCCTCCACAGAAACATATTCTACAGCTGTGGGATGTGGAAAGAGATATTTATTCCTCTCAAATTGATAATAGGGTATTGGATGATATGGTTTGGTCTATTTAGGATTTTGGAAAAGGAGGGGGCCCCAGTCTTGTTCAGGTTAGAGAAGCTGAACTAGGTCCATGAAGTAAATATCTCAGTCGTTAATCAATAATAATCATCGTTATTTTTAGGTAGAAAGGAACATCCGGAATTAGAGGATATTTTGAGATAATTAAAATAATTTTCATTTTTATTGATACTTTTGAGATAATCAAAGTGAAATGTGATTCATTTATGTAGGATGGCCCTTATTGAAAATGGTGGGAATCATTGGTGTGGGCTAGAAAGCTCGAGTATATTAGCTGGAAATATTTCAATGATTTTTTCAATAACCAGTACTATCTTGATATTTTTAACTTTTATGGGTCCCAAGATTTTATGTTTCATATAATGGTTGACCTGTCCGTCATGGAATATGACAACCACTGTACCGAGCTAGTTCATTATGAACACAATATTGTTTCTAAAGAGGAGATGAAGGATCTGTTGTTTGAGATGGAGTTATGTCCAAGAATATGTTCTCAATTCTTCTTTTTCATGATGAAGGTGTATGCTTAGGTGGTTGATTGTGATATGATGGTATAAATTTATTTCGTAATAATTTATTGTTTCATTGGAGTAGTATCATTGTTGGAGAGTTCTTGTTCATTCGATAAAAAGAGAAAACATGATCGGTAGGGGAATATTGTAGCATGTATTTTTGGAAATCCTTCCCAGTTCTCTTCATATGTGGATTTCAATGTTGTGTGTGTAATGTTCCATCATTTTCGGAAGGCAGGACACACACAACATGCATTTTTATATCAATCAAGACATTTTCACCAGTACAGAGCTATGGTACACAGTCATTGTTTCTGCAGTGTTCTGTTCCCATATCATATTTTGTGAGGGATTTGTGGATTTGAAGGGGATGAAATCTCGGACATAACTATTCTGGAAAGTGGGAGCATGGTTTGGAGCTTATGTGGTAAGGGATAGATCTTTTTCCTTGTAGATTTAGTTTAGGGAAGTGCTGTAAGCTAATGGATATTTTCAAACCTAGGATGAGATGAGTAAATTGTATGAGGTTGATCGACACCAATGGAATCCAATGAATGACCTAAAATTGTTCGAGGAACAATTATTATTACATCATCATATTATACCATTATATATGATAATAATGCATCAATTTCAATTATTTCATCCTGCCTTGTCGATGTGATATTGTTGCCAACCATGATTTTTCCATATAAAGTGGAGTTGGTAACACAACTTGTTATGAAGTTATAATAGGGTTTTTAGTGTATATCTTGTCCACTCAACATGTAAGAGGTTGAATTCAAATTAAATTTTCTTGATTTAGAGTTAAAACTCTTTTACAAGAGACTTGGTAAGGATTTGATGGTTCATTTCCATGTGGACATTAATTTTGGTAGGTGGTGAGTGGATTTTGTGTCACTAGATAGAAGTACCCATGTTTTTCATGGTGATTGGGATCCTCTATTGGGATATGGTGGAGCTACACTTTAGGGGATGGTAAGACATTATCATCATATGCCATTACATACATTTGATGGAAATGATTGAAATAAGACAAAATGTCATAATACGCTATCTATTTAATGTAATTTAATAGCTTATATTGCATGCAACACCGATTTGGCTAGCGCTATATGCAAGATTGAGTTTCTGCAAAACAACAAATTAGTATAATAATTATTTAAATGTTATAATTATTTATAATTTAAATATTTTAATATGATTAGTAAAAAAAATCAATGTTATTTATAAATTTTTCCCACAAATAAAACAAATTTATAATGAAATGTATATGTTTTGTTAAAATAGTTATATATTTAGAAGATCTATTTTCATTAAAGAACTACTATTTATATCCTTTTGTGAATAATAATAAAATAAATTTTAGACACTCCTTAAAATATAATTTGGTAAAATAGAATTCATTTTTGAATTTGGAATATCAAAATTATCTTAGGATGTTTTTTTGGTATTTTTATGAAAACATTCAATTTCTGACGAATAGTGAAAAATACTACATAGTACATAAAAACTGAGTTTTTCATTTAAATAATTATTTTTAATTAAAAATATATTTTATATTTAAAATATATACATAATAAATATATTGTTATATTTTATTTCTTTTGATTCATTTTATAATAAGATTATCTGTATATATTTTATTGAACTTTTTAACGCCTTTTACCCACCTTTGAGGCACATTTGAAAATTTAAATAAAATGTAATTTTACCAATTCTGTAAATTTAATTTCTAAAATATGAGAGGCATGGTTGAAATCGTCAAGTAATATTTGGTTCAATAGGATTGAAATAATTTTTGGTGAATAGTAACTTTTGAATTTTATTTACCATGGTAAAAAATAAATATGTTAATTAAAGGTAAAAATAATATAATAATAATATAAAATTACCCAAAAACATGACCTAATTATATCTGATAAGTGTTTTTAGAACAAAAACCACCTTATGACAAAATTATGAACCTTTTTATTCACCATGGAGCGATTAGGGCAATTATTAAATTTTATTTATTGATGGGTTAAAAGTGTTTAATTCAAATTGTAATAACATAAACATTTTTAATAGAGTGTTATATATATTATACATTATACTATAAATATTAATTATAAGTCAAAAATAATTTCCTATATCATGGTATTTTATTTATAATTTTTAGACATTTAATATTTAAATTTATTTATGTCTCAATGATAATACAGTAATTTTCTTATTAATGAATGATTAAAATAAATGATTTTATAAATATTAAATTAAATTTAAATTGAAACATTTCATGACATAAAATAAATCTCTCAGTGAATATGAAAATTTATGATTGATTAAATGAATTTTTTTTAGATTATTAAGTTGTGATGAGTTTAACAAAAAACAAAAACCAAATAGTGTGAAAATTGACATAAATGAGTTTTTAAAACATATAGTTTATTATTAAATGATATAATATTCATAAAAATATATTATTCTACCAATATACTTATATAAAGATATATATGTAATTAATTAACCACAGTATTTTCTCTTTTCATTTTATAGTATGTTTATTAACATAGTAATATAAAAATACAAGAAGACATGGTAAAAGTTAATCATTTTCAATAAAAGTTAAATCTAAGATAGAATTTTAATATGGTGAACTAAACATGTCTAAAAACTATTGGTTGATATTATTTCTACCCATACCCACCATATCCTAGAAATAAATCAATTTCGATCCAATAGAAACCGGAAATGATTTTATAATAAAGTAATTTTTCAAGCCCTTCCTAAATTCCCCCACAACTCTATTATAAAAGTGTACATCCCCTTCACTAAATTACACCTCAAAATCCATTTAGCTCTGCCAACCACTAATCAAATATCCTCACAAGTACTCCCACTTCATCCTAATTTCCTTACATTGATCTTAAATTCAACCTAATGATACCATTTGTTCAAATCAAAAGGAAGCACGTTAAGAAGAGGTAATTATTTTATCACATCTTCCAAAGTTCATTTCATATTCTACTTCCACATTACTTGTTATTTCCGTAATAAAATAATAAATCAAGTACCTTATACATAATTAAATGTTATTATAAATATGTTAAAACCATATTCATTAATCAACCCATCCTATGAATGGAAATGTCACCATAGATGCCTACGTAAGACTTGCCATCTTCTTGTCGTGGTGTATCTTGTTATTCAAAAACTCATTATTTGGATGGGTATAAAAATGAGTATAATTGATGTAAATAATGTATAAAACATGTTAATTAATATTTATATATAATATAACATCCAATTAAATAAAATTTCACCATTAATATAATGATATTGTTGCTCATTCGTACATACATCTTACATTCTCCACAAAGCGATGAGATTCATTTCCATGTTCACCATTAAACAATGATTATAAAAATATATATTAATAATAAGTATGTAATAAATGACATAATAATTAAACTATAAAAATATACATATATATTTATGTATTTATGTATATACTTAAATATATCTCATTCACATAATTTTGTTCAACACGATATGAAAATGGAAAAAACGTTTATGCGTACGTACGCCCTACCATCTCCATAAACGGAGTTTTCCATCAATATATCTATATATTATACATATTTATATTCTAAATATATATGATATATATATATATATCATGATTTATATTCTTGAAGTATTTAAATCATGATCTATGTGATACGATCATGATTAACAAGTTAAAACACGTACGATAAAAAAATGATTATTACCAGAAATGATACTTTAACATGGAAATTATTATTAAATGGGAAATATAAAGTCATAATAATCATATATGATATAATAAATATTAATAGTGTTTTTTTATAATTTAATAACATTATAAGGACATTATAAATGATGTTAAATGTACCCTCGACTAATTGAATGTACAAGTTAATGGTTAATTTCACAATCTCATTATTATTCGAGGTTATTGATAAATAAGTACATAATGGGAAATATTTATCATAAATGTCCATATTTCATAATTATGGTTTCAAAAGAAATATTTTATGGTTTTATGAAATGTACATTTTAACTAGATCATCATTTATAATGTTTTAAAGATTTGTTTTTCTAAATATATTTAATTAATATCCATGATTTCAAAATATTTTTAAGGATTTATTTATATAGACATGATTTAATTAAAATGTTAATTACATTAAAAAGTTTCTTCAAGGAATTGGACACTTTGATTCAAAAATATATTTTTAATGAATTACAATAAAAATTCTGTGACTTTAAAATGATTTCATGAAAAAGGGATATTTTTACAAGAGTTTTACTGATCATTTGTAACTAATTCAACATCCTTTACTGAATATCATTCTTGCTTGAGGTTGTTTTATTATAAGACAATCATCTATATTGTATTTAATGCGTTATGATATGTTTGAACATGGATGTACTATTTTTATTCCATTCATTATTTATGGTAAATGTGTTGACATTTCGCGTACTAGTTTTAATACAAATGATTATGTTATATTACATCCTTTTCATATGAAGAATGCATTGGACATAGTATGTGATGCGAGGGGCCTTCTATAGCCCATCGAGGAATCGGTTGGTCTCATGAGACAAACTAGTGTCTTACAAAAAGGCTTTGACGAAATTTATATTTAGGGTCTTGGTACGAGGCCTTGACTTTGTGGTTAAGATGTTTGGAATTATACATTCCATCATTATAAGATTAGTTATTAATATTAAATGTAATTATTCAACTATTTGTATATTCATTTTCATAAGTAAATGTAATTATTTAATTTATCACTTCTATATTGTGCTAAAGTGTATGTTTAAAGGGATTTTGTTTCATTTTTATACATTTCCTTAAATTTTTGTGATTATTTATGATAGCTTCTGCTATATTGTTTATCCTCACTAAGAATCTGAACTCACCCATTTATTATGTTTTATATTCCCAGGATGACACGAAGTTTATTATGATTTATATATAGGTTTAATCTAGAGGAATAATGTAATTATCAAATGATTATCTATGTTGTATTTTTTATTTGAAATTTTAATTTGAAGTTCATGTATGCAATCTATTTTACAACATTACTAAACAGATCGGTTCTTCTGGACATGATGCCTTATGATCATTCCAAAGTATTGAAATAATGAACTGAATCTGGGATAACTTGGGTCGAGGTGTTACAGTTGGTATCAAATAATGTTGATCAATAACCTTGGAAATAGATTTATATAAACTCTGATTAGTAGAACATTACAATAAGATAGACATTGAGGATTGTTATACAAGAACATCCACAAATTTTGGTAATTTATATATTATATGGGTTTTCTAATAAATACATCCTTTTCTGGATACTACAAGTAGATTTTGTTCTGGCACAGATGTACCTAGGAGTGATAACTCTGACAAAGAGTTTCGGGCATGTCATTGGGTATCCTAGTACATGGAAATAGGTCGTACTTCACACATAGTTTGAATCTCCAAGGGGATATTCATAAGAAAATTCCCATTTTCAATACATAATACTATGAGTGATTTATGAGTAAATATGTCAAAAAAGAAACAATTTTTATAATTATGATACTATATGGGGTAAAATATTCAATTAATGTTGATAATATTTGTATTTTTTGGATTATAAATTATTATATGATTTGTCCTAGTGTATGTAATCATTTAGAAATGGCACCATGTAGAAGGAATGAGAACTCTAGAAAATACGCAAGATCCTAAGAGTATGAAGGATCATATATTTCATGGTCTTAGGAAATTTTTTTGAATGGAAATAGGCTCACACGTATTCTGATCATATGAAGAAATAATATAATGTGTTAATGAGATATGTAATGAATTCTATGAGTCTTATGGATTTGAAGGAAGAAATAGAATAAGAGGATTCTAGAGAGAAATAAGGATAAAGGGAAGAAGGGAAAGAAGGATTATCCCATATGTTATAGTTGTGGAAAGAATCACCCAGGGATGTGCATTACTGGAATGGGATTTTTTAATAAGTGAGGACAAACAGGACAAAAATTTCTGATTTCAAGGGTAAGAAAAAGGATTAAAATTTACAATTCTCCATCAACAAGTAGTTGGGAGACTATAGGAATCATGGTCCCAATCATCATATTATACCCCAAATGATGGTAGTGGATAATAATAAAGTTGTGATATAGCTGCAGATGAAGAGGTATAATTAGTGTTCTTATATTTTTATTAAATAATTATGTCATTTGAGTGTTGTATATATGATGTACTAGTTATATGAATTTTGGTAATAAATAAGGATTGTACTGCAATATTATTTCATTAAGGATATGAGATTGTATGGTACCAAGTGATGTGACATAGTTTCAAGTTAAACATTTTGGAAAATACATGGTTGAGGGAAAGATAAACCTTAATATGGTCCTGATACTAAGGTAGTGATTTTGGATTAAGAGATGATTGATTTGAATAAATTTTATTTGATATTATCGAATACATTGGAACTAATTAATTGTTTGTTTATTTCATCATTGTTGTATATTACAACATTTTTTGATTTAAGCAGTATATCCGGAATTCGATACGGATTAAGGGAGCATGAAGGTATTCAATATGGTTTTATGGTAATCCATGGTTATACCATGTTTTAAGAAAATACACGATGAAGGTATTCACATGTTATTATGTGGAAAAATGAAATCTTCAATATTTTCACCTCCCTTATAAATTTGTCTATTGTGAGTTTAGAGAAAAGTATTTTGAATAAGTCTAATGTTTAGAATGGAGTAAGTTGAGCACCTGATATTTTTAATGATGTTATTGTATAATTTATTGGATACTCTAAACTAAGGTTTTGTATTTCACTAAACATATAGATGACTAATGAAGTCTTTTTTGAACATAAAATTTATCATATGTGCTTTAGGCATAAAAAATCATTTTTGAACACTCATTTCCTAGTGTTAGGGATTAAGTCAAAAAAGATCGAAGCACAACCAAATTATGTGATAGTGATTATGAAATGTAATGAAATCAAGTATATTTTTTTTAGTTCTTATCTAGAGAGTAAATAAAACCATCCTCTACAAAAATAGTTTATCTAAATAAATTTATTATCCAAATACGTTATGTTTTTTTGAACCTATGATTCTTTTAGTCAACTTAGATTTATGGGATTGACACCCTCAATATTTCATTTATTTTTCACTTGTTTGTTACTGATGCCCTCAATCACTCCATATAAATATTTACGTTTTCCCTCCAATTATTTGTCTATAATTTCCATCAATTTTCTCTTATTTTAAATTCTAATTTGGTGGTGAATTTTTCATTTCCATTTTAATCTTATTAAAAAAAAATTTATTTACCCTTTTTTGATATATGTTTTCCACAAAGGTGGGATCTATTTTTACCCTTATATTTTTGAAAAAAAATTCAAAATTGCGAGGAATCAATTAATTGGAGGAGGTGAGAATGTAAAACCCCAATATTTCATAGTACATTATTTCATTAAGGTAATTTAATAGCTTACATTTTATGCAATGCTGACATGTCTTGTGTTATATGAAAGATAGAGATTTTGTGAAACAACACATTAGTATTATAATTATTTAAACGATATGAATATTCATCAATTAAATATTGTATTATCAAAAGTAAAAAATATATTTAAATGTTATTTATAATGTTTTCTCATAAATAATAAATATTTATAAATAAATTCATCTGTTTTGTTAAAATAATTATATATTTAGAAAAGATATTTTCGTAAAAGAACAAGTTTTTATGTACTTTTGTGAACAATAATAAAATTAATTTTAGACACACCTAAAAATAATATTTCTTAAAATAGACTAACTTTTTTAATTTGAATATCAAAATTATCTTAGGATAAATTTTTGGAATTTTTCTAAAAAAATTCTATTTTTATCAATTGTGAAAATACTACATAGTACATAAAAATTGACATTTTCATTTAAATAATTATTTTTAATTAAAAATTTATTTTAAAGTACAAATAGATACCTAATAATTATATTACTCTACTGTAAGTCATTTGAGTCATTTTATTATAATATTAGATGTACAATATTTCATTGAATTTTTAACATGTTTTACCCACAATCTAGGATCATTTGAAAATTTGCATAAACCAAAATTTTACCACTTTAGTTAATTGAATTTCAAATATATGAGGTACATGGTTGGTAGAAGTAAGTAAAATTTGTTTCAATTGGATGAAAATAATTTATGGCGAATAGTAACATTTGAATTTTAATTACCACACTTAAAAGTAAATAGGGTATTTAAAGGGTAAAATAATATTATAATATTGTAAACTTCCTGTAACACATGTCCCAATTCTATTGGATAAGTGATTTTATACCAAAATCAACCATAAGAAAAAATGATCCTTTTTTATTCACCTGGGATCGATTAATACATTTTTTATATTTTATTTAAAGAAGAGTTAATAGTGTTAAATTCAAATTTTATTAACTAGACCACGTTTAATATAGTTTTATATATAAGATAAATTCAACAATAAATATTAATTAAAAATGTAAAACTATTTTCAAAATCATGTTATTTTATTTAAAAAATTTATACATTTAACTATAAAATTTATATATGACAAAATAATGATGTAGAAATCGCCTTATTAATGACTTTTTAAAATAATTGATTTTATAAATATCAAAATAAACATAAATTGAGGCATTTGGTTCCATATATAATTTTTCTAGAAGAATATAACTTGATAGGGTAGATTAAATTTATATTTTTATAATTAATTAATTTTTGATGAATTTATCATAATACAACCACTGATTAATGTCAAAATTGATATAAATGTGTTTTAAAAAAAATACTATTTTACTAAATGATATTATTTTCATATAAATATAATATCTGCAAAAATAATTATATAATAATATTTATGTCATTATTGAACCACTTTATTTTCTTTTTTCATTTTATAGTCAGTTTATTGACCATTTAATAAAAAATACATGATGTCATGGTAAAGGTAAAAATATTTAACTAAGATTTAAATATAAATGATATTGTTAATATGGTGACATAAACATGTCTAAACCCTATTTTTTGATATGATTTTGACACATACACGCCCTATATTCTAAATAAATCCATTTATATCAATTATAAACTGGAAATTATTTTATAATAAAATAATATTTCAATATCTTTTTAAAATGTCCCACACCCCTTTTAAAAAAGGGTACATCCCCTTCTCTTAATTTCACACCACAAAATCCTTTTGGATTGGCCAACACCTTCTCAAACCTCCTCCAAAATATCCTCACATCAACATAGAGTACTTACATTGACCAGAAAGCCAACATAAGGTTCCCTTTTGTATAAATCAAATGGAAGCACCCGAAGAAGAGGTGTTTATTCTTTCACCTCTTTCAATGTTATTTTATTCTTCTACTTCCCATTTATTTGTTATTTCCATACTAAAACAAAAACTATAGTACCAGATACATAATAATAAGTTATTATAAATGTGGTACAAAAATATTCATTATTCTACAAATCCTATTAATTATAAAGTCACCATAAATGTCTACGTACTGCTTATCGTCTCCTCGTCGTGGTGTAGTTTGTTATTAAACACTTCATTATTGGAATGGGTATAATAATGAGTATAATTGAATTAAATAATAAATATGAATTTTTAATGACTCTTATTATATAATATATCATCCAATTACATACGATTTCACCATCAATAGAATGATATTGTCGCTCGTGCGTACGTTCGGCTTACCGCCTCCATGACAGGATGAGATTCATTTCCATGTTCAACATTCAACAATGAATATAAAAATATATATTATTAATAAGTATGTAATATATGACATAATAATGATACTGTATATATATGTATGAATTTATGTATATATGTATATATGTATTTACCTATATCTCAATCACTTACTTCCATTTAATACGATATGAAAATGGAAACAACGTTTATGCGTGTGTAGAACCTACTGTAACCATAAATGGTGTTTTCCATTTCATATATCTATCTATGATACATATTTTTATTCTAAATATATATGATAACTAAATCATGTTTTATATTATGGATGTATTTAAATCATTATCTAAGTGATAAGATCAAGAATAACAAGTTAAAACACATATGATAAAGAAAGAGATTATTACCTAAAATGTTACATTAACATGGAAATTATTATTAAATGCGTAATATAATGTCATAAATGAATTATATATGACATAATAAATATTAATATGGTTCTGTTATAATTTAATAACATACTATTTTCATTATACTAGAGGATAAATATGCCCACGACTAAAGGAATGTATAAGGTATGGGTTAATTTTAAAATCTCATTATTTTTCGAGATTGTTCATGTATAAGTATTTACTGGGACATATTTATCATCCATGTCCATGTTTCATAATGATGTTTTCAAAAGATGTATTTTATGGTTTTATGAAATGTAATCTTTAACTAGATCATCATTTTAAATGTTTTAATGATATAATTTTCAAAATTTATTTATTTAATTTCCATGTTTTCAGTTAGATTTTTTGGATTTATTGATTTGGAGATGATTATTTTAAAATTTTAATTCCATTCTAAAGTTTCAATGTTTTGATGGACACTTCATTCAAAAATCTATTTTAATGGACTAACATTAAAAATTGTGTGACTTTAAAATGATTTCATGAAAAAAGATATTTATCTCAAAGAGTTTTAATTATCATTTTCAAATATGTCAACATCCTTTACTAGATATCATTCTTGACTGAGGTTGATTTATTATAATAAAATCATATATATTGTATTGAATAAGTTTGAATATTAATTACTATGGATGTTATATTTAAAACCATTCATGGTTTATGGTTAAAATATTGACATTTCGTATGCAAGTTTTAATATGAATGATTATGTTATGTTTCACCCAATTCATATGCTAAATGCATTGGACATAGTATGTGATGGGTGGGGCCTACTAGTTCCCCTTGATTAATTGATAGGTCACATGAGACAAACTATTGTCTTGTCACAAGTCTTGGACAATATTTATATTTAGGGTCCTAGAATGAGGCCTTCACTTTGTGGTTAAATGTCCATCATTATGGATTCCATAATTATGAGAATAGTTATTAATGTTACATGTAATTATTCATCTTGTCTAATATCCACGTGAATAATTAAATGTAAATATTTAATTTATCTTAGCAATATTATAATGATGTTTATGTTTAATGTGCGTGTGATTCAATTATATACCTTTCCATCAACGATTGTGATTATTTATCACAGATTCTTTTATATTTTTTATCTTTACTAAGCATCTGAGGTCACCCCGTTTTTATGTTTTATTTTACCAGGATTCCCAAAAGTGTACCGTGATTAATATGAAGGATTAATATAGGAGAATAGTGTAATTCTCAAAGGATTATCTATGTTGTATTTTTTGTTTGAAATTGTTATTTGATGTTCATGTGTGTAATCTAATTTCGATACATGAAAAAAATATTGGTCCATTGGGACTTGATTCCATGTAATCATTCCAAGGTATTAAAATAGTGCAATCTCTCTCGGATAACTAGGGTCGGGGAATTATAATGATGGTTCTCTTGAGGGTGGATTAACTTCTTTAGTGTTTGAGTTCCCAATTTTTTTGATAGAGGATTTCACAGGTTTGCATCCAAAGTGGGGTGTGTAGTTTTCAAATGATTTGGAATCAATAACACATCCAATAACTCATACCTCATTCCATTTGACCCCCATAGAGTTAAGAGAATTAAATATATATGTAGATGTTTTGGAATCCAAAGGATTATTTCTACTACGAATCTTTCCTTGGGCAGCCCCAGTTCTAATTTACAAAAATGATTATGGGTAACTTCTTTTCCCTATTTATAAAATGACGAATAAGGTAACGATCAATAAAAAGTATGATTTTTCCCTTATTGATGAAATTTTAGATCAGCTCAATGGGCTAGGGGTTTTTCAATATTGTTCTGTGATCTGTGTAACATCAAGTAGTTTTAGAGATGCAGATGTTCCAAAAATACACTTATGATGTATGTTCACCAATTTAGATTATTCGTTCATGCCTTTCAGGATGAAAAGTTATACAATGGTATGCATCACACTCATGAAAATGGTGGTCCCTGAGTATATTGACTCTTTTTTCATGGAATTTTTGGATGATAACCTGGTCTATTCTAAAATAGAGGAGGAGCATGGCTTCTATTTTTGGATCATATTGGCATGTAATTGGGGGAATAATCTCTATGAATTATTTTATAAGACAACCATATATATTATTGAAGTGATGATTATAGGTCATGTGATATATGAAAATGGGGGTTTTAGTGGACACTATGACTATTAGTGCAGTAATTTCATCCGATTATCTGAAAAATATGTTTGAATGAGAAACTTCTTAAGAATGGATGGATATTATAGGCAGAATTTTGGTGATTTATCTAAATTTTTATCATCCATGATAATGCTCACCAGGAAGGGGGTAATTTCTTATTGGAGACCAGAGTTTCAATAATCCTTTGTGGATCTTTTGAGATATTTGACCATAGACCCTATTTTTTATGATGTTTTAAAAAGGACATGTAGTCTATTGTGATGCCTCCAGTATGGGTATTGGGTGTGTATGAATGTTCATTGATCATGTGGTGTAAAATGGTTAGCACCAAATCTTACCACATGAATAGAAATACCCAACCCATGACCTGGTGTTAGAATCAGCGATTCATGAGCTATAGACATGGTTCCATTATCTATTTTTGAAAAAATATATAGTTTCATCCGATCATAATATCATGTCCTACATTTTCTCCCAGAAACCAAGGATTTGAGGAAAAATCATTGGGTTGGGTGCCTTTAGGGGTTTGATTTTGATATATTATATTTTCCATGAGAGGAAACAATAGATGTAGATGCTTTGATCAATAATTTGTTAGTTCTATCACTAAAAAGGTCCAGTGATGTACAGTCATTGATGGGACTTTTTATCAGATGCCCATAGAGATTAAAAAATGTATTGGAGGTGTGTTATGGGCCATGTACAGTTGGGACCATGTATTTTCGATATGATTCATTACGATAATATAATTAATGTATTGTTTTTATAGACTATGAAATTCCAAAATGGTGTGGAATTTCCTATGATTAGTCATCATATCACAAGGTGATTTTGTGATCTATGGGTTTCTTCATGAAGTTGTTGTCATTGAGGAAGGTGGTTATACAAGAGAGCCACTAGTCACAAAATTCAATCCTTCTTTTTATACCATGATGTTCTATCACAATCATTGTCAGCTTTGGTGATCATGTATAAGGATAATAAAGAAAACTACAAATCACTGAGCTATATGTGTCATAAAGTTAAATAAGATCACCCAAGACAATTAAATTTTAATTAATCTCTAACTATTGTATCATAGAAGTGGGATGAGATAAACCTTTGCATTATTTTCAATCTCTGTAAACACAATGAGGAATGAATTCCATTATGATAGTGATGATATGACTCCCCAAATCAGCCCATTTTTATTCAATCAAAGACTTCCCTATAGTGAATGTACTGTGTCAGTTGTATGTTTATGAGGTATTGAAGCATCAGAATGTTCCATCAGTAATTTTTTCTGAATGTTACCCAAATTTTTCCTCTCAATTTTGGGAAGGCCTTCAGAAGGAAATGGGGTCACTTGTCAAGTTGAATATGACCTCCCATCCTGAAACATATGGTCAAATGGAGCGGGTAAATAAGATTTTGGAATACATTATCTAATCATGTGCGTTGGATTTAAATGGTTCAAGGTATACACATTTGGTTTTGGTTTAGAATTCATATGACTATAATCACAAATCATTGATTCTAATGGTTTCTTTTGAAGTTCTTTATGATCAGTCGTGTCTTTCCCCTTTGTGTTAAGCTATGGTTGGTGGGACCTCAATCATGGTACTAAGCATGGTGAAATAGATGTCTGAGATATTCATGTTGACCAAGAATCATGTTTTGATCTCTCAAATACCCAATTAAAAAAAATTATCTAAAAATAATATTTATCCATTAATGGAATTCATAAATACGTCCTTTGATGTTGTTAATGAAAAGTAGTACACATTCAACAAAGGAGGTGGTAATCTACATATACACATGAATGATGCTTTGATTTTACTTTGAAATTGAGGGAGATTTATAATTCAGTATAACATTAAAAATCATAATTAAATTATATATATTATAATTATATATTAAATTAACCTATTTTAACCATTGATGATTGATAGTGATGGAAATTGAACTTGTTACAATAAGGAGGCGGTAGTCTGCACCAATGCATGATTCTCATTTTTTTCATAAAATGGATAGGATATGGATTTATTACACTACATACATTATAAAAACAATATTAATGATATTGACGATTTTATTTTGAAGAAATCATTTGACAATTTATGAAGAAAAATTTCATATAATGAAATATAAATATGGAATGAGAGGATGAAAATTTTTACAAAACATCCTATATTATCTTCTTCCCATAGTGAATCAGCACTTGGGGAATGGTATTTAAAAATGAATAGGAAAAAAAGGTTGTATTCTAATTTATAAGAGCATTCTGAGTATAATTTGGGAATAACACATGAATTTTTTTGTATGGTTATGTGAGGATAAGAGGGACCCTTTTATAAGTGAAATTGGATGTCATTTTTTATAGATAACTAATATATTTGAACAATAGTAAGTCAATTTAGGTGAAAGTGCCTCTAAAATTGAGAAATGATATATAAGGAAATGGATATGGTTTATGTGAAACAAAAACGCCCATTAAAAAAATTTAGCATAATATAAAATCATTACTATTTTATATTTCACTTTTACCATCTCATCTTTTACCAAGTTAACTATTTTTTACCTATGGTAAAATATTATTTATTATCAAAATTAAATTGGACATTATTACATAATTTTGAAGTTGTAATTTATAACTTAATATAAATTTGTTTCTCTTAAATTTATAATATTTGATAAAATTAAAAATAAAATACCTAATATATAATGTATTAAAATAAATTTCTTCTCTAATATTATCGATGCTCTATAATTTCAAATATGAAACAATAAATTAAATAAAAAAATAAACAATTATAAAATAACATAAGAAATAAATATTTAGTTGTATATGAAAGGATTAATGAATTTAAAATTTTTAAGTATAAAAACATAAATACATTAAAGGCTTGTTATATATAAAAAATATATGTTTCCAAATTACATATAAATAAATAATTTTATTAAAATATCTAAAATATATTTTAAATTAATATTCATATTATATATAAAAAAGTGAGTTATATTTTTCAAATTTAATTTATTGTATTTTATAGTATATATTTTAAATATTATAATAAAATACAATGAGAAACAATTTTTACATGAAATTAATTTTTTGAAATATTATATTGTCAATTAAATCATCCAGTATGGAACAAAATACAAAGTAATAAAACCATAGTAAACACATAATCTCATGTAAATGACACTCTGACCTTATCCAAAATCATTATTCTTTCTATTTATATCTATAAAATATTAATACCAAAAACATTAATCAATAATTAAAATATTTTAATAAATTTATTATTAAAGAATTTTTGTAAGTTTCATTAAAAATAGTATAACACATATAAATATATATTTAAAAAAATAATTCCTTAAATTTTTTTTTCTAAAATATCTTTTTAATATACAAATATTTATATTAATATATTGTGGAATTTGGTTACACATATTCATACTTATGAATTAAATTCATATGTTTTAACAGTTTAAACATATCCCAAAATCATTTTAGAATGATTTTTCATATGGAGGATGTTATTAGACATATTTGACATATGTTGAAGATAACAAATATAAGAAAATTGGGTCATTAGATTCACCCCCTTAATTAAATTACATTACCATAAATTTATTCTCATGTGACTGGTGTAACTACTATATCTTCCTCCCAAATATCCATACATGGGTAGATGATAATGGGATAATTTAATATAGGAAGTGATCTTTCCATATCTAAAAATTGATGTCAGACCATTATAATTAGAGACAAATAATTCATAATATATTCCATTTATGTATAAAAGTGATAAATTTTCAAAATTTATCTCCCATAAAACTTGTAGAAGTTCTTTATTTAGAATATATAATAATTATTCCACCACATAAAATTTTCATACTTTTCTTACTAATATGTTAAAATATAGATGACATGGTAGATTGTAACTTATAGGGGGAAATTGTAATTTCAATATTAGTGGATGTTAATGTATATGAGACTTCTTGTTTATATGGTATTGTGGTTTTTGGGGATACTTTTTTCAGTATCCCATGGATTATAGAATTGATTTTTTATCAAAAAAATTGAACAAATATATATTTATAGATTCTCTATTTCCTTTACAATTATAGTTTTTGGGAATTATTCCCATAATTTTTTAATCTAACAACACATTTAAGGAACCTTCCCCGTTGATACATTCACCATTTTCACAATTAAGTAATTGGATCTTTTATCACTCATTATCCTTATCATAATAACCTTAACAGGACTCAACCATTTCATTATTTTGTGTGTTTCATACTTTAATTGTGTTGACATTATCAATCATATTTTATGATAGTTGGTTAGGAATAATTATAATTTTTATCACTCTAGATCCCATTTTGATGGTTTATTTAGTTAGGTTATCATCATATTTTCCCGCATATCCATGGTTCTTTACTGAACTATACATAAAAACCATATTGGGATATTATGAGTTAGGTAAAATTAATGTTATAAGATTATTTTCATAAATATTAATGTCAAAATATCACCACAAGACGTCCCAATTTTAGAAATTATCATGTAAATATATATTAAATTTAGTTTAACATGTATCACTCTTATATCCACTTATATAATTGCTAAATTATCCTATATTACATTATCTTTATTTTTCTCGTACATCAAAAAAAACCATTAAAATATACAAGTAATTGATACTTAATAATTTCTTGTAATGTTCATTTTATTAACCAAATCATATCACTTAGCATTGTAAAACAATGTGTGAAATTAGGCTTATTAATTTAGAACCAACTGATGACCAAACAAATACCCAATCTATCCTTTTTAGGGCTACAACACCATGTTTAATAAAATCCACATCTAGCATCAACATCTGGTATAAAGAAAAGAATTTTACTTCTAAAAAATCCACATACTCAGAAACATTCCAAAATTTCCAGATTCTACCCAAAATATAATCTTATTGCTATGATATTGAGTAATGTTATTTTCATAACCTGCCCCCAGGCCCCATGTGGGGACTACCCCTACTCGTCCACTTAAAGGATAGGGGATGTCGACTACCATCGAAGTCATTAACATACAAGTGGGAGGAATTTCCATGAGTACATGTACGCACACACATAACCAAACAAGACCCACACACTAAAAATAAAACAAGTATCACTAAAACAAAGCTAAGGAAAAGTACATCAGATACATTTGGGCCAGAATACAAACCCATCCAATGTAATTAAGGCTCCAATGTACAAAAAATGGACTATGATGGCCATCCTTATGGAACCCCACATGATCTTGAGAGTAGTGTAGCAACTGAAAACCAAAGTATAATGTTATATCCTCCTGATCCTACTAGGACCCATCTGGTCCTAGGATACAAAGTCCCCCCATCTTAGCGTTAGTCAGTCCTATCTCTGGAAGAAATTCAGGGTCCCAGTCACTCAATGTTTCTGTCGAAACGATGATCGCCTGCACGGGACACGACACGTGTGGGCGGATCCCTTGAATGGGTCAGTAACAAAATACTCATTAGGGACCCCAAATAAAAAAAATAGCACAGTGAAATCCTCAAAGTAAAACATGATGCACAAGATATCTCACACCAGGTGTACATTTAGTGTAGTGATACATGAATCACCAGTCACATCATCAAACTCCTCACCTACTGGAGAAATCATTCTCTATCAAGTTCAGTGGGCTTGCCAAGTCACGTAGAAGTTCCTCACACTTACATTGGACTACCCAAGGATGCCTACTCATCACGTACCATGGGCCTAAAGATTCATATATAAGTGCTTCCCACTACTCATGGCCAACTGAGGTACTCCTAATCACAAACTGTTAGACTAAATAGTCATACAGAAGTTCACCCCATTGTGGGCCTATAACATCACATAGAAATGCTTTCCACTAGGCCATTGTCGTGTCATGTATAGTCTAAATTCAGCAGTGTTCAGGTATCATCCAACCATAGGGTTCCATACATATGGTGCCTATGAGAACCTCTCCTCTGGTCATTCATCGCTTCTCAAATCTCGAAAATCCTTCTCATGATCTTCCAACTAATTCACTTCGTCAAGAGTGTCCCATCGCTGCAAAGACCACGTTAATCGGACACCGAATTTTCAAGTTATTTATGATTTATTAAATAGTATTCAGTTGCGTCTTGGTACAGTCTGACCCAGTCGGACCGACCCGACCAACCCGACCCTAGGGTCCCACGTACTCCAGTTTAGTTCTGACTAGCTTTACCTAGCCTGTTTCGGGATTGGGTCAGTCTCGTATGTCCTAGCTAGTGGTCCAAGACAAAAGGAATTCATTGGGCGCAGCCCGGTTTGGCCTAGGTTCTAGCCTACTGGGTCCCCCGGTGACCCGATCTAGTCCGGACTAGCCCGATGTGAGAGATTTTGGCCTACCGGCATAGGTCTGCCCCGCGGGGTGCGGGTCCATCCTGGCAGCATGGGTCCAACCTATGGGACAACAGACCCATCATGGTAGCATGACCCACTGGCTGGGAGTGTGGCGTTCCAGCACGATGCCCGACCCACGCGGTGCAGGCTAGTGGTGCATCGCCTGGCCAGAAAACTATGTTCCCCTGCATCCATCTCCAAGCTTCTATGTAGGATGCCACAATGCCTCCCTCCTATTGTGGGTGAGCAACCACGAGTCCAACTCTTCCCGGTGGACTAGACACGTTCCACCCCACTATACACCTGCTGCATCCTCTTGCTATCCTGGGCAGCCTCTTTCCTCCAGCGTTGTTGGAGATGGTGGGATGCCTCCTCTTCAATGTTGTCGGTTGGCACTACCCCCTCCGCATGAACGGTGTTGGCCAGCTTCTGCCCCAGCATCACATTCGGAAGAGCATCGAAGTTCCTCTGGTGCTCCATTTTATGATCCGTCTATTCCTATGGCCCTCTCGGGTCACATCCATCACCACGAGGGCCTCAAACTCGTCTTTCCACAATTTCGAAAATTTTGTTCCCAAGGATTGCACATGGAGAGGGGACTAGCCATTTGTTCGTGTCGTCCCGCACCCTCTGTGTTAGAAATTTTAAAATGTGTGAGGATCGAGGGGAGATATTCAATCATAGAAAAAGATAAACTAATCCCAGATAATGAATCCACTAAATAAAGTTAAACTCTTTCTTAGACACACAATTCACAAATCATCCTTTTTGTGGGTTGTTGTACGTTCATCATTTCTAGATAAGAAAATGGAAGAACATAAAAATTAAACAATTCCTACCTAATTGATAATTTTTGGCACATTGTCACTTTCACGAGGTTCCAAGACATCGACATCATTCGTTGCTTCTAGCTCTGTTCAACGTGCTGTGTCAAATATGTTAGATGTTCATTATATTTTTTCATTATTTGTTAGAGATGAATTTCATCAGAGGTTCACCATAGAATCGCGGAAGTTTAATTCTTTATTCAACTAACGTGTCAATGAAATATTAGTAAAACACGTCGTAGAATCTCTGTTACTCTGTGACGTTGCATCATTAAATTGGTCCAGTTATAAAATAGTGTCTCTATTACGTGTTATTAAAGCATCATTACACTGTGAGTTTTTGAGCCATTACTAATCCTAATCAATGTGCATCATCCATACACAATATAGTTTCCATCCTCCACTCAACAGATGAGAAAATAAAATAAAATAACCTTCTAATTCTCTTTTATTAGTTTCCCAAAAGACCAAAAACCATCATTTATGTTCGTCCCAAGCCAGAATAATTTATGTCCTTTCAAGAAGAATCTCGGCATTCTGAATTCAATGGTGTGATCATATTTTTGATTTTAAAACTGTATGAAATGATAGAAAAACCCTCTCACATGTTTATTGAACGTACCATAAAAAAGTTAAAAACTCCATTCCAGGCACACCGGACATTGAAATCATGTGTCGTCAAAACATGTCTTCTCAAAATAATTCCATATAAATAAAAACAATTACACAAAATTCCCAAGACATTAAATTCTTCCCACCATAGGGATTTATTTCCATTAAATCCATAAAAAAATAAGAAAATATATGGGGTAAAAAGCACCAATCTAAGCCTCATGCACCCAAGTCCTCTCCTGGAGATTCATGTGTAGCCAAAGAACTCGCACCAGAGGAATCGACCAACAATGTAGGACCCATTCCAATCAATCCCCTATCTCCACTAGGAACTCTACAAATGTTTCCTGATCATCAATGTACAGCTCTCCCATGTCGATGATATGTGATGTATCATGCACGTACCTCCTCAAATGTGATCCATGGAAAACATCATCCCCATGGTGCATCTGTGGGGGAAGATCTTGGTGGTACGCCACCTCACCAAATCTACCATGGATCTGAAAAGTTTTGATGATCCTTAGAGATTGCTTGCCTCCCCGAACAAAGCTTTATAATCCTTGTCAGTGTTAGACCCGAAGGAATATATGATCACCATCTTCAAACTCCATGGGTCTCTGTATCGAGTTGCCATAAGAAAAATTTCTGCTATGTGCAGTCCTCATCCATTCCTAGATGACCTATGCCTTTTCAGTGGTAGCCTATACCAACATCCGACCCATGAGTTTCGACTCCCCTGGGTCTGTCCAGTATAGGGGTGGTCTTAAAATACGCCCATACAAAGACTTAAATGGTTCCATGCCAATGGTGGAGTGATAATTGTTGTTGAATGCATACTCGAACAGTGGAAGGTGACCCTACCGACTATGACCAAAATCATGGATACAAGAATGTAGAATGTCCTCCATGTTCTGTATGGTCTGCTATGTTTGACCATCTATATGGGGTTGGAAAGTTAGGCTCAAGCACCACTATGTCCCGAATGCCTCCTACAATCCCCAATATATTTGGGATGTAGTTTTAGCATCATTATATGGGATGATAATCGAACGAACCCTGCAAAGCTCCATTATCTCCTTGGACGTAGAGGCGTCTAAATCCCTCTACAAGTCCCTACTCCCAAATGGTTAGGATGTGAGCTGAAATGTTGATTCTATCAACAATCTCCCAGATAAGAATCATGGCCCGTTGATATACATGGTAACTGTGTCAAAAAATTCCATGGCGATACCATCCCATTTCCACTATGGTACCTTGTGTGGATGGACCAATAATACTGGAACCTAATACTCAGTCTTCACTTGTTGAAAAGTGTGTCATCTTAAAAAAACTCATCCACTTCCTTCTTTATTTCTGACCACCAATGCAAATGTTAGAGGTCCTGGTACATCTTCTAGACTCCATGATGTACTACCAATACCTATGTATGGAACTCCCTCAACACCTCCTTCCTCAATGTCACTAGTACTATAGTGCACCATCCAGAAATGATGACGTGATCCTAACATATCAAAAATACATCAAGAGGGTGTCCTGATGATAACTAAGAATGTCGAGTCTCGTATTCAAAATCCACTAGTTGTGCCTCCCTTACTCACTATAAGAGTGGGGGAGAAACAGTCATCGATTGAAGTAAAGTAGCTTCACCATAATCCACAATGGATATCTGCATCGCATCCAGCTGCTCTGATGTCGCACTCACCAGCTATAGATCGGTCCTTCGGCTAAGCACATGTACCACCATGTACCAATTTCCATGTGTTTAAACTATCAAAAATTCATAGTCATGGAGGAAATATAGCCATAACTGTTGTCTCAGGTTCATGTACTTCTGGGAGAAGATAATTGTAAGAATATTGTGGTCATAGGAAACCAAAAACCATTCACCCATCAATTAGTTCACCCACATATTCAAGGAAAATAAGAATGGTGATAACTCCATGTCATAGGTCGCGTAGTTCTACTCAAGTTTTTTCAACAATCGTCACCTGTTGGTGATCGTGGCTCACTCCACATCAAGAAACAACTGAATAAGTTAACAGATTCATCATCATAATCTATATAACAAACTCCATCCTCTGGTAGACTCATGATGGGGGAAATAGTTATTCTACACCTTATATCCTAGAAACTATGCTGACATTACTCCATCCACAATAAAGGTTTTCCCTTCTATGTAAATGTAAATAAGGGTGCTTCTACACTAGAAATGTCTGTCAGAAACCTTTGATAGTAACCAGCCAACCCCAAAAATCTATGCACCTCAGTCACTCACATGGATGGATCCCAATCATGCACCACCTCTATCTGCGCTAGATCTACTACAACTCCAACCTTCATGATGAAATTTTCCAAAAATTGGATCTCTTATATCTGAAACTAACACTACAATAGCCTACCATAATGCTCGTGATCTCATAGTGTATCCAAGACAATCCATAGGTGTGAAGCATGCTCCTCCTATGACGCAGAGTACACCAAGATGTCATTAATAATGACCACGTCGAACAGATAGAGGTATGTCTAGAAGACCCTGTTCATGAGTCCCATGAACACTACTGTGGAATTGTTCATGCCGTAAGGAATCAAAAGTAACTCATAGTGGCCATATTGGTACATAATGATTGTCATCAGTACATCCTCATCCCCTACCCAAAGCTGATGATATCCCAATCTGATGCCTATCATTGAAAACCAATTCCCCAAATTCAGCTGGTTGAAGGGGACATCAATCCTCATCATTGGACACTTATTCTTCATCGTCACCTGGTTCAAGAGCCGGAAGTCCACATACAACCTCAAAATCGCATCTTCCTTCTTGGAAAAAATCTTCAGGGCTCCCCATGGTGAAAAGTTGGGCCTTAAGAACCCTTTATCCTGCAAGTCATCCAGTAGTACCCTCATCTCCCAAAGCTCTATGGGATCCATCCAATATTCTAGGGTGGATATCGGTGGCGTCCTGAGGGAACATGTCAATAAAGAATTATACCACCATACGGGGTTTTAGTCTGAGAACATCCTTAGAAAAACATCCTCATTCTCATCCACCCCAACAAGAATGTTTGGAATCCTCTCATCCACTGCACCAATGGTGAGGCTAGCCAACTGATTAGTGATCGGATGCACCCTCCTCTGATAAATTCCATCAAGTGCCGTAAGGGTATCCATGTCACCACTTAAGGAAAACCAGATCCCATCTCCACAGACACACTGCATTGTACGCCTAAAAGAGTGGATATATGCATGGAATCTAGATAGCTAGTCCATACCCATGATGATGTTGTAAGGCCTAAACTCCACTAGTATTAGATCCCAACCAGAGTTGTCGCCTCCTATAGTAATCTCACAATTTTGTACCCAATGTGTAATCGACGAATCCCCACCCGTAAGAGTCTCCAGACATATGGATTGAGCCAATGGCTCCACCAGAATCTCCTAGATCTGAATGAGAATCATGGAAAGGAAAGAGTTACTAGAACCACTGCCTATTAGAACTGCAGATAGGGTAGAGAATACAAAAATCGTAACATGGATCATATCTTGATCGCTATGGTCATAAGCCTCCACTACCTAAAGTTATGCCCACCTTATCCTCCTTCTCCTTGAGGATGGGTTGGACCACCAGGGGTGGATGTTGTAACACCTAAAACCATCACCCACTTCATAATATTTATCCTGCTCTCTTACCATGTCCTCCTCCACATGGACCTCCTAACATTTCACAGGTTCCTCTGCATCGGCAACCCCTCAACCACCCGCTGGTCATCTGTATGGTGGGTCAGGCAGTCACATTTCATGTGTCACTACCAAACACACAAGAAAAAATTCCTAGTTCTACAGAGACTTTCTATGGTATGGGATCCCCACACTTCCAAAACTGAGTCCTGGGGTCATCCTCTAAAAGAGCTAGCATGTTTGGGCCCCTTCATCTGTTGTCTTCCGCCAGTGGAAGAATTTTCATCTTGGGGTATTCTGATAGCTCTAGTTGTGGGGACATGCTTTTCCAAGAACCTCTATAACAGAATGTCTCCCTCTAGAACCCGAGCCTATGTAGGGATGCTGAGATAAATAACGACAACCTAATCTCCCTCGCGAGTCGTTTCTCTAAGGATCGAGCCATAATGTAAAGTACTTTCACCATATCTGTTAAATTTCTTGAATTCTCGGTGAACCATGCTGAGTACTCAGCCTCCGTCATGCTGCCCTACTATTGGTGAATCATCTCCAGAATGCATATAGAGTGAATGGTTGTGGGAAAAAAATTCCTCCCTGAAAATCTCCAAGATGTGTTCCTAGGTGCGGGTCGCCTCATCATGCGTATGGAAGGTCAAGGTCCACCATCTCTCTACTAATCCCTATAGAAGGCTGAAAACCAAGATCTCCATATGGTCATGTGGTGTCGTCACTAAGAATAATAACCACATCACTGCCTCCTGAAAGTCTTTAGCGACCCTAGGATTACACTCTCACCAATACCCAGGAGGTCTCTATCATTGATACTCTTACAGGAAACAGAGTCTCCTCACATCCTCTACCAGAACATCTGGCATTAGATTCTGACTACTGGATGGTGGTTGCATTGGTGCACCACCTGGTGGGTCCATCTCTAGAACTAGTTCTTGAATGGATGCCTTGTCGTAAGATTGGATGTCCTCAGAACCTCATAACATGATCCTAGATGGTCTTCTATGTGTAGGTAGTTTTATATAGATCAATATTTACCATTTACATAAGGTTATACCTACTGAGATGAACTATATTCAAATGAACATAAGGTGACACTTATGCATACAATGTTTTCATTTACAGAGGTGAAAAGAAGAATTCATCGTCCTGGTGTATGGATACATCGACCACCGCACCAATAATGAACTCGCTGAATCTGAATGTCGAACTCGCCAATATTAACACTGTTGTTGCATAACAAAACAATAGGATCTAGATCTTTGGGTTTGGACCGACCACCACTAATACTATTTTTTCACACCATGTCCCCTATGGGCCGTACCGTGACTACCCCAATCGCCCATTCCGAAGGTTATGGGCTGGCGACTAGCATCGAAGGCGTCATCCTGCCAGTGGGAGGAATTTGACGGAGTACGTATACGCACACACATTCCCAAACAAGTACCACACACTAAAAATTAATCATGTATCACTAAAATAGATCAGATTACAAGCACAACTAAAACATGTGTGCTAAAATAAAAACCCCCAAAAAACAAAAAGCAGCAATGTACAAAAACAGTATACTCTTATAGACATCTATGAAGTACCACATTTAATAGTGAGAGTACTGTAGCTAATTCAATCCTATGTAAAACTTCATGTCCACAAATTCCTATGGGGCCGGACCTAGTCCAAGGAAACCATGTCCACCATCATAGCATTCGTCGATCCCATCTCCCTAAGCACCTCTGGGTCCCTTCCACCAATGTCTCTATCGAAATGCTGATCGCCTGCATGGGACATGCCATGAGTTGGCATTCCCCATGAAGGGGTGTGTAACATGATACTTAGTAGGGACCCCCTAAAAAGAACAAAAAACAATTATCAATGTAAAACCTTAAGCACTAGACATCTCACTCTAGGTATTCAATTAGTGTTGTGATAGAAGAATCATCAGTCACATCATCGAACACCTCAGTTGCTGGAGAAAAACATCTCTATCAAGTATAGTGGGCCTTCCAAGACTCACATAACTACTTTCCACTACCAATTTAATACTTATGTACACCTCCTCATAGCGTATCATGGTCCAGAAAAGTCAGACATAAGTGCTTCCCACTAATCTTGGACTACTAAGGTACTTATCCTTGTTGTGTACTGTGGGGATAAATGTCACACAAAAGTGCATCCCACAATGGGCCTACAAAGTCACACAGATGTGATTCCCACAAGGATATATTTGAATCATATAGAGTCAAAAGTCAATAGTTTTTAGGTCTCAACCAATAGCTGGGTTTAGTACGTAGTTCTCCTTGGAGAACCACTTATCAAGCAATTCCTCACATCTCAGCCTCCATTAACGCCTCTTCATGGCATGTAATAATATCCAACTCATCGAGAGGGTCCCATCACAAAAAATGGAGCATCAATCAGATTCCTAGTTTTTAGGTTTTTAGCATTTCAGTAAGCATGGGCCGGTTTCTTCTTAGTCTGGTCTGACCCGACTAACCCATCCCGAGTGTCCCACAAACCGTGTTTTAGTTTGGACTGAATTAAACTAACTCGGTTCGGGTCTGTGTTGGTTTGGTCCAACCTGGCTATTGGGCCAAGTCCAAAGGGATTCACTGCGCATAACCATATTTGGCTGAGGGACCAACTCTTTGGTTCACCTGGTGTCTCGGTCTTTTCCGGCCCGTCCGAAAGGGCACAGGTATTGCCTTTAAGTGAAGGTCGGGCCCGCTGGGTGTGAGTTTGACCCACAAGACCATAGGACTGGCCCTCTGGACAGTGTGTACAGCCCGACGGTAGGGAGTGTGACCCGCCGGCCCGAAGCTCGGCCTATGCATTTGTTGGCTGATGGTGAGTTGCCTTGCCGAGAAGTAGCATCCATTTTTATTTGGCTCCCTACTTCCCCTCAGCATGCCTCGGGGTCTCCCTCCTACCGCGATCGAGTGACTGTTATGCCAGCTTATCCGGGAGGTCTGAACGTGGGAAACCCCTCCACGTGATGCCCACCTAGCACCTCACCACCTCGCGGAAGCCACAGCCTGTTGTGTGCAGCCTACTACCATTGCATTATGCCGACAGGAACACCGCCATCCTCTAGCACGGTTGGCGATGGCCGGAAGCCTCATTTTCATTAACGTCGGCTGGCACTGGTGCCACCCCATCCATGCTGTCAGTGTTGGCTGGTCACCGGCGATGGAGGTGCTATGCTGGTGGATCCTTTTGTGAGCCACTGGAGTTTCTCCAGACGTCTCTTTTCTTATCTATCGGTGCCTACGGGCTTCTCCGGTCACCACCATCACAAAAATGGTCTTAGACGCATGTTTCTACCATTTTTCTAGATCTGTTCCCATGGAGCGGACATGTGGAGGGGTGTAATCCATGTTTCTGTCATCCTACACCCTCCTCATTAGATGTTTTAATACCGGGGAGGCTCGGTGGAGATGTTCAATCATAGAAAAAGATAAAAATATCCCAGATAGATAATCCACCAAATAATGTTACCCTGCATCATAAACATTAGATTCACCGATGAAACATTTCGTGTGTTGACCTGCATTCATCATTTTTATCAAAGAATAAAGAAGATCATAAAAATAAAACATCTCAGACCTTTTTGATGTTCATTTCCACAACGTGATGTCCTCGAGGTTCCAAGACGTCAATGATGTTCGTCGCATCTAGCTCCATTTTTCGAGGTACATGGAAGATTTTTGACATTCATCAACGTTTTTGTTCATTAATCAGGAGGAAGTTCGTTAGAGATTCATCAAATATTCCTTGTAGTTCAATTCTTCATTGCACCAATGCGACAACCCAAAAAAAAAGAAAACACATCGCATTGTTTCAATTACACTGTGATGTCTCATCATTACACTATTTCAACTATGAAATAGTTTCACTATTACATGTCATTAATGAATTGTTATGATGTGAGTTGACAAGCCATTAATGAGCCTCATCAAGGCACCATATTGTTGCATCACAATGTTTCATCTTCCTCTTAATGGATGAGAAAATAAAAAAAATTAATTTCTAAAGTTATTTTATTTTTATCTGAAATGTCCAAAAATGAACTCTTCCATTTGGACCATTCTACAAGATGTTATGTTCTTTATAGGATAATCCCGACATTCGGAATTCAATTGTTCCCTAAAATTTTCAAACCAAGAATCGATTAAAATTTTGAATAACCCACTCGCACGTTTATTAGTCGTACATTAGAAAAAGTTCCAAATTCAATTACGGGCTCACCGGGTCTTAGAACATCATGCCTCAATGTGAGTGGTTTAATAATAAATCAATATAATTAAAAAAAATCACGGTATTTCTGATACATTACATTTATATAATCCTAACCCAACAAATATTCTATATTACCTTAAACATCATATTGGTTTATATATATCATTTAAATTTTGTTGTATATTAATTTATCACCCCTTTAATTGTCCTTCAATAGCATCATGAACAATACTATTATATAAACCCCTCTCTGATAAAAATTGTCATATCATAGACCAAACCATCTGATAATTACAGGATATAATGAAAATTTTTCATTACAAAAATTCACAAGACCATTTTAGTTTACTGATTTAGTGATGTAAAACAGAAAATGAAAAACAAAACCCATTATATTTTCTTTAAAATGACATATATTCTGTTATATAATAATACAAATAATAAATTACATGTCCTAAATATCTCCAATAACTTCTCTACACAAGATCGCATTTTAGATATATCTTATTTAATAAATTTTAACATAACCAGGGAAAATGTAATTATATTTTGAGTTTATCTGAAATGATTTGAATGTTTATACATAATAGATAACAATAAAATATCTTGTGTGGAAATTATATAACAATATTGTTATGAAAAATAAGGTACATAACATGAAGATAAAATACATAATTCATTCCCAATAAATTGGATAATAATAATCACATTAACATGACATATGGTAATGATATCAATTGTTCTTGTAATCAGGGAATGTTTTGGAGAAACCTAATGAATGTAACCATATATTTAAGTCTAGACACACCTCCAGGACTACAATAATTGATAGAGTCCCATGTTGTATTGGATTCACGTCCCATTCTGTCAAACATGCTATGGAATGTACAATAGTGTATTACGTTCACTCTCTAATTTCATCTATAATATATCATGAGATATAAAGAATTTACCAATACATTAGAGGGATATATAATTTATGGTCCACCCATCACATAGAATTATGTTCCTAGGTTGACAGCCTCTAGACTATACATAGTATCTTCAGAGATGAAATAATTACATAATTAATTATACTACATTAAAATTATAATCCTTCTAGTCACATAATAATATTATATAGATGAATGTTAATTTTTTTGATGAAATTTAAAAACACATAGAACATATGCATGATAAACCCCTGAAAAATATGTGGATTTTATTATATTGTATCAAATAATAACTAAAAACATATCATAAGTAATCATTATAAAAGAATAAATCATAAAAATAGGTTGATCATATATTTGTTAGTAGAAAAATGTTTTTATTATATTTCAGATTACTGAATATTCATGAGAATGAATTATCATATGTAACAATAAAACTATAAAATAAATGTTGTGTGTTTTTAAATGAGAATTTAATATTTGAAGGAAGGAAATATAAATTTATTTCACATAATTAAATCATTTAATAGGGATGGATTTCCATAAAAATTTGGTGGTTTTAAAAATCTAATAATATTAAGAAAATGTTTTCTGGGTGAATCATGTCATTAAATAAGAAATCATTAGGGTACATTTTTAAGTATTAAAAAAACATTTATGGAAATAAAACATTATAAAAAATATGATAATATTTATTATAAAAATAGATAAATGTAAATATTACTCTCACAAAATATAACACATAGTATATTTTCAGTTAAAAATGATAAAATTAAAGAGAAATGAAATAATAGAAATGAAAGGAATCTATAATTTGAGAAGATTTTAATTATTATAAAAATTTAAACATTCTGAAAAATGAATATAACTAATAAATAAATAACATTATAAAAAAAGTATTCCAATAATGTAAAATTAATGTATATTATATAAATATTGATGAATCTCAATGGGAAATAGAAGAACTCATGAATGAACATTGAGTTATGAAAACCCATTATAATTTAAGGAATATAACCATCATAACCCAAAAAAGGAATATAATGAATGGAAGTGAATTATCTAAGTTAAATTTATAATATCATATTTCAAGGTGTAAGTAGTTAAACTATAAAAATGTATATTTGTTCAAAATATCAATGTATGTATTAATGGTGTTTGATAAAGAAGAAACCCCATACATAAAATCTTGATTTTTTAATATTCTCTAGAATATTTTATAATAAACAGAACTATGTTAATTTTTTATTTTAGGTTCATAATGAAATCTCTTACCATTTTAAACCATCATTTACATTTTTTTTCAAAATGTAAACTTGTATATTTTTTACTTATTTACAATATGATGTGTGAGGAATCATTATCATTTTGAACTAGTTTCATAATAATGGTGTCATTATATATTCATTTACAAAACTTCATCATTACTATACCATTTTCAGTACATTAATTTATTATTTATAATTATTTATAATTTTAATATATTATTCCATTGTATTTTCATCTCAAATCCCTGAAGATGATATCAATGATGAGAATGTTTCAGTTATATTTAAAAAATAAATGTTGGAATATTAATTAATGTGTAAAATGTTAGTCTTACCACTAAATAACAAAATCAAGGCATTATATACTAATTTTCGTTATATATCATTATAATTCATTTTATTATAGTCATCCATGAAATTATTTTTTTGTAATTTTTATTTTGGTGGTCAAAAAAACCCAAACAAAATCATAGTACAGTTTAATAGATTGTTTTAAAATCCATAACATGTAATATCACTATAAAAACATGATAATATTAGTTTTTTGTGTATAATAGTGATATATCAAAATTATAAACTATATATATTATTATATATATATATATATCCATTTTTTAGAATAAAACAATTTTCCCTCATCGTGTTATTATTAAGTCAGTTAATTTTATAATGATAATGTATTAATCATATAATTACTAGTATATTCAATATATAACACTATAAACTCAATAATATGATAAAAATAATATTTATCCTTAAGTTCCATTCATAAATCCATCCTTGATTGATGGTAAGAAAAACGTAGCACAATAATCCATAGAGTGAGTAATTCATATATGCATAAGTATGATGCATTCATTTTCCATTAAATGAATTAGATGATTAATTTCATAAATCATTTAATAAATATAAATAAGATTTTTATATCATAATTGTAAATGATATTCAATTAATTAAACGAAATATGATATGGGATATCAGAAAAACGAACATAATATTTAGTGGATGTAATAGTCTTCACGCACTCACGATTCAAATTTTCATTTTTCTTAAAAGAAATTGAAATTTATATAATTATTATAAAATAATTATAATAAATTATTATCATATTAATTATATTTATGTTATATTTTTAATAGGGTGTAATGTAATTTCAATAAGAAATAGCTAACAAAAAATATAATTGAGGAAGTAGTGGTAAGCAGTTCATATCATAATTTATGGATTATATCATTTTAAAAGGGATTAATCCCTTTTCTACTAGTATTATGAAAGGATTATGACATCTTGAGGGTGTATGTTATTGTATAAGAGTGTTTTGGCCATGTTTTGGGCTTATATAATGGGTTTTATTTGCGTGATGGTATGTGAGGAGAGGGGTTCCACATTTTTAAGTAAAATAGGATGGAATGTTTGAAAATACCAAACACATTTTTATAATGGGAAGTGATTTTCAAGGAAATTTTATAAAAAATTTAGAAATATTTTATACCGTATGAGATGAGGTCAATCTAGACATTAACCACCCATCCCACCCTATTTTTTCAACATGTTTTCAAATAATTTGATTATATAATTCACATTAAATATTTTTATTTTAACTATCGTAACCTATCATTACTAAAGGCTACATACACTTTTTACACAAAAATAAAATGATATTTAATAAACAATTTGGATGTATTTCATCCAAATTAAAAACAAATTTCATTGGGGTTGATTTAAAAATGTGATTATAATTTAATTTTAATATAATTAATATATATTGTATTCAAAATATTTTATTGAAAAATATAAATTATTATATAAAATGTGAAAAAAATTTGTAAATTAAAAAAAATTAAAATTATAAAGTCACATATAAAATAAATATTTGGTCTCAATAAATTGGATTCATGAATTTCCAATTGAACCTTATTTGTTGATAATGACATAAATTTTTTGATATTTATAAAAACTGGTTTTTCCAATATTCACCTAATTGGAAATGTTTTTGTTGAAATCATAAAAATTAATCAAAAACAAATCATTACATTATAAATAAAAATTTGAAGTTCGTATTCGATATTAACCTTCATTAATTTAATTATGAATTTAAATTAATTTATTAAGTTAATTTGAAACTCTTTTTAAAGGAAAATAATTTATTACATTACCATATGACCTAAAATTTAATTTTAATACAACACTAATAAATATAGAATTAATTAGTTGACATAAAATTTTATTAAAATAAGAAATATAGTTGTATACATAGTTTTCTTTAATAAATTTACTACATTTAATATGTAGATTCATAAACACAATAATGAAATAAGAATTTTTTTCAATATCACTCATATATATATATATATATATATATATATTGAATTTTTATTTCACCACTCATTACTACTAATTAAATTGATTTATTTTAGTTGACATAATCATTCATGATTTTTTTAACAATTGATTTGATTTTAGAGAAAGATATCAAACATATATGACACAATTTGAGGAGAAAAAAATTACAATTTTAGGTCACTACAGTATTCCTTACACATGTTAAAGGAATATGACTTATACCTCATTATGTATATATTACCAAATCTAATAAATTCATTAATAAATGTATTTTTTCTGGAAAAACACCACTTTTCTTTTTAGTAAATAGACCCACAAATTAGTATGAATGAACTCTAGTTTTTTTATAACCCTTTCTTCTTTTACAATTAAATTTCAAATGGTTATTTTTTATATAATATAATGACATACATATATGGATTTTAAGTCAATGGTTATTTTTTTTATATCCACTAGTTGTGCCTCCCTTACTCACTATAAGAGTGGGGGGGTAACAGTCATCGATTGAAGTAAAGTAGATTCACCATAATCCACAATGGATATATGCATCACATCCAGCTGCTCCGATGCCGCACTCACCAGCTGCTGATCGGTCCTTCTACTAAGCACATATACCACCACGTCCCCCTTTCCCAGTGTTTAAACTATCACAAATTCATAGTCATGGAGGAAATATAGCCATCACTACTGTCTCAGGTTCATGTCCTTCTGGGAGAAGATATTTTTAAGAATATTGTGGTCATAGGAAACCATAAACCATTCACCCATCAAGTAGTTCCACCACATTTTCAAGGAAAATACCAATGGTTCTAACTCCATGTAATAGGTCGTGTAGTTTTGCTCAGGCTATTGCAATAATCGTCACCTGTTGGTGATCGTGGCTCACCCCTACATCATGAAACAACTGAATCGGTTCATTAATGCATCATCAAAATCTACATACAAAACTCCATCCTCTGGTAGACTCATGATGGGGGAAATAGTTAGTCTACACCTCATATCCTAGAAACTATTCTGACATTACTCCATCCACAATAATGGTTTTCCCTTCTATATAAATGTAAATAAGGGTGCTGCTATGCTAGAAATATTAGTCACAAACCTCTGATAGTAACCAGCCAACCCCAAAAATCTATGCACCTTAGTCACTCACTTGGATGGCTCCCAATCATGCACTTCCTCTATCTGTGCTAGATCTACTACAAATCCATCCTTCGTGATGAAATTTTCCAAAAATTGGATCTCCTATATCTGAAACTAACACTTCAGGAGCCTACCATAATGCTCGTGATATCATAGTGTATCCAAGACAATCCATATGTGTGAAACTTTCTCCTCCTCTGACGCTGAGTACACCAAGATGTCATTAATAACGACCACGTCGAACCGATAGAGGTAAGGCTAGAATACCCTGTTCATGAGTCCCATGAACACTACTTGGGAATTTGTCATTCCGTAAGGAATAAAAAGTAACTCATAGTGGCCATATCGGTACATAATGATTGTCATCATTACATCCTCATCCCCTACCCAAAGATGGTGATATTCCAATTTGACTTCTATCGTCGAAAACCAATTCTCCCCATTCAGCTGGTTAAGAGGACATCAATCATCGGAAGTGGACACATATTCTTCATGGTCACCTGGTTCAAGAGCCGTAAGTCCACACACAACCTCGAAATCGCATCTTCCTTCTTGGAAAAAATCTTCAGGGCTCTCCATGGTGAAACGTTGGGCCTTAAGAACCCTTTCTCCTACAAGTCCTCTAGTAGTACCCTCAGCTCCCAATTCTCTGTGGGATCCATAAAATATTCTATTGTGGATATCGGTGGAATCCTGAGGGAACATGTCAATAATGAATTCTACCACCATACGAGGTGGTAGTCTGAGGACATCCTCATAAAAACATCCTCATACTCATCCACCCCTACAAGAATGTTTGGAATCCTCTTATCCACTACACTAATGGTGAGGCTAGCCAACTGATTAGTGATCGGATGAACCCTCCTCTAAGAAAGTCCATCGTGTGCCGTAAGGGTATCCATATCACCACTTAAGGAAAACCATATCCCATATCCACAAACACACTGCATTATACTCCTAAAAGAGTGGATATAAGCATGGACTCTAGATAGCAAGTCCATACCCAAGATGATGTTCTAAGGACTAAACTCCACTAGTATGAGATCCCAACCGGAGTTCTCTCCTCCTATAGTAATCTCACAATGTTGTACCCACTGTGTAATAGACAAATCCCCACCCGTAAGAGTCTCTAGACATATGGATTGATCCCATGGCTCCACCAGAATCTCCAAGATCTGAATGAGAATCATGGAAAGGAAAGAGTTACTAGAACCTATTCCTATATGAACTGCAGCTAGGGTAAAGAATAAAAAAATCATAACATGGATCATATCATGATTGCAATGTTCATAAGCCTCCACTACCTAATGTTATGCCCACCCTATCCTCCTTCTCCTTGAGGATGGGTTGGACCACCTGGGGGTGGAGGTTGTAACACGTCAAACCATCACCCACTTCATAATTTTTATCCTGATCTCTTACTATGTCCTCCTCCCTATGGAACTCCTCACTTTTCATAGGTGCCTCTATATAGGCAGTCCCTCGACCATCCTCTGGTCATCTGTATGGTGGGTCAGGCAGTCACATTTCATGTGTCACTCCTAACCACACAAGAAGAAATTCCTAGTTCTCAGGAGACTTCCTATGGTCTTGGATCCCCAAACATCCAAAACTGAGTCCCGGGGTCATCCCTTAAAAGACCTAGCATGTTTGGGCCCCTTAGTCTATTGTCTGCCGCCTGTGGAAGAATCTTCTTCATGGGGTATTCTGATAGCTCTAGTTGTGGGGACATGATTTTCCAAGAATGTCTCTAACAAAATGTCTCCCTCTAGAACCTGAGCCTAAGTAGGGATGCTGAGATACAATAATGACAAACTAATCTCCCTCCCTAGTCATTTCTCTAAGGCTCGAGCCATAATGTAAGGTACTATCACCATATCTATTAAATTTCATGAATTCTCGGTGAACCTCGATGAGTTCTCATCCTCTGTCATGATACCCTACTATTGGTGAATCATCTCCATAATGAATATAGAGTGAATGGTCATGGGAAAAAAATTCCTCCCTAAAAATCAACAAGATGTATTCCTAGGTGAGGGTCGTTGTATCATGCATCTGGAAGGTCGAGGTCCACCATCTCTCTACTATGCCCTACAGAACGCTGAAAACCAAGATCTCCATATGGTCATGTGGTGTCATTACTAAGCAGAATACCCACTTCACTGCCTCCTGAAAGTCCTTAGCGACCTAATTATTAATCTCTCACCAATACCCAGGAGGTCTCTATCATTGATACTCTTACAAGAAACTGAGTCTCCTTACTTCCTCTACCAGAACTTCTGGAATTAGATACTGACTATTAGATGGTGGTTGCATTGGTGCACCACCCGGTGAGTCCATCTCTAGAACTAGTGCCTGAATGGATGCCTCGTTGCAAGGTGGGATGTCCTCACAACCTCGTAACAAGATCCTAGATGGTCGTCTATGTGTAGGTAGTCTAATATAGAACAAGATTTACCATTTTCATAAGGTTATACCTACTGAGATGAACTATATTCAAATGAACATAAGGTGACACGTATGCATACAATGTTTTCATTTATAGAGGTGAAAAGAAGAATCCATGGTCTTGGTGTATGGATACATCGACCACCGCACCAATAATGAACTCACTGAATCTGAATGTCGAACTCGCCAATACTAACACTGTTTTTTCATATATAAAAATAGGATCTCGATCTTTGGGGTTGGACTGATCGCCCATAATACTATTTTTTCACGCCCTATCTCCTATGGCCCATACGGTGACTACCCCAATCGCCCATTGCGAAGGTTATGGGATGACGACTAGCATCGAAAGCGTCAACCTTCCAGTGAGAGGAATTTGATGTAGTTCGTATATGCACACACATTCCCAAACAAGTCCCACACACTAAAAATTAATCAAGTATCACTAAAATAGAGCAGATTACAAGCACAACTAAAACATGTGTGCCATAATAAAAACCCCCAAAAAACAGAAAGCTGCAAAGTACAAAAACAGTATACTCTTATAGACATCTACGAAGTACCCCATTTAATAGTGATAGTATTGTAGCTACTTGAGTCCTATGTAAAACATAGTGTCCACAAATTTCTATGGGTCCCGACCTAGTCCACGGAAACCATGTCCACCATCATAGCATCTGTCGATCCCATCTCCCTAAGCACCTCCGGGTCCCGGTCCACCAACGTCTCTGTCGAAATGCTGATCGCCTGCATGGGACACGACATGAGTTGGCATAGCCCATGAAGGGGTGGGTAACATGATACTCCGTAGGGACCCCCTAAAAAGAACAAAAACCAATTAACAATGTAAAACCTTAATCACTAGACAGCTCACTCCAGGTATTCAATTAGTGTTGTGATAGAAGAATCATTAGTCACATCATCGAACACCTCAGTTGCTAGAGAAAACCATCTCTATCAAGTATAGTGGGCCCTCCATGACTCACATAACTACTTCCCACTGACAATTTAATACTTATGTACACCTCCTCACAGCGTATCATGGTCCAGAAAAGTCACACATAAGTGATTCCCACTAATCTTGGACAACTAAGGTACTTATCCTTATTGTGTGTTGTGGGCATAAATGTCACACAGAAGTTCTTCCCACCATGGGCCTACAAATCCATACAAATGTGATTCCTACAAGGATATAGATGAATCATAAAGAGTCAAAAGTCAATAGTTTTTAGGTCTCAACCAATAGCAGGGTTTACTACGTAGTTCTCATGGGAGAACCACTTATCAAGAAATTCCTCGCATCTCAGCCTCCATTAACGCCTCTTCATGGCCTGTAATAATATCCAACTCCACAAGAGGGTCCCATCACCAAAAATGGAGCATCAATCAGATGCCTAGTTTTCAGGTTTTTAGAATTTCATTAAGCATGGGTCGGTTGCTTCTTAGTTTGGTCTAACCCGACCAACCCATCCCGAGGGTCCCTCAAACTGTATTTTAGTTCGGACTGAATCAAACTAACTCGGTTTGAGTCTGGGTTGGTTTGGTTTGACATGGATAGTGGTCCAGGACCAAAGGGATTCACTTGGAATGACCATATTTGGCTGAGGGCCCATGTAACACCCCGAGCTTCCACGATACGCTTCTCATTCAGTAATACAATAGCTTGCATTGTACGCAACTTCGAGTTCTAAAACACCGCGACTAATCAAAGTAGCCGTTATGAATAGTAATACCTTCTTTTTGAAATATTATAAATTTTATATGTCAAAATGGACTTCATTTTTGTATTCGTAATATCGAAATTAGCCTATGTTGAATTTTTGGTATTTTTCTGAGAACTTCTAAAATTTTATAAATAGTGAAAAATACTTAAAACAACTTTTTTAATCAAAATAATTTATAGTGATAAATTATAATATTTGATGGTTTTAAAGTATAATTAGAATATATTTTTACCATTTTATCCAATGGTGGTCATTAGAATTAATTTAACATTGAAATTGGACATAAACAATTGCCAATCTTTTGATATAAATTGTTTCTTAAAAACACGCTATTTGTTGTGACAGCGGGAATTAATTATAAAATTAATTAATGCAACTAATATGTTTGGAATTTTGTAAAATAGACATCATTTTTCAATTCGTAATATCAATTATAGCTTAGGGTGAAATTTTGGCCTTATTCTGAAAAACTTCAATTTTTGATGAATAGTGAAACCACTAAGTGGTTGTTAAATAACTGATTTTTCGTTTAAATGAAATATTACCACTTCTGTGATTTGATTTTCAAAAATCCGACATACATGGTTGTCATTAAGAAGTAAAATGTGGTTCAATGGGATAAAAATAATTTTTTGGTGAATAGTAACTTATTAAGTTCTTAATCGCGATTAGTGGTAATTAGGGTAGTTTAAGGTATAAATAATACTTTAATAATATTAAATGACCTAGACACATGTCCCAACCTCATTGGTTGTGTCATGGCCGACCAAGACAAGCCATGGCCTAACTTGGGGACCCCATGGATCCACTTTTGTTGGGAAATAACATAAATTACTTTTTATTTAATGTTAAAGTGAAAATGACACTAACATAAAGTGTTTTACTAAAACAATTTTTAAGTAGGGTTACACAAGTCCAAATTTTGATTATAAATAGTCATTGGAAAGATAAAAAGATTTCCTATATCATAGTATTTTTTTTATAATTTTAATTATTTATGACATAATAATGATGCAGCGATGACATCATTATTTGACGATTTAAATAAAATGGAAAGATAATATAAAATCTATGAACTACACATGGCCAAAACCAATTGGATGAGTGGATTTAGATGCCTTATCACCTTATCCACGAATTCTATCAATGTGGGACCTTTTAAAACCGAAACACATTTTCAAATAATGTAATGTTCCTTTACTTTCCAAAAGTGCCCCTCCTCTCCTCTTATAAAAGGCCCCCACCTCTACCTCATTTCACACACTCTTCAAGCCATTGGCTCGGCCAACCCCTGCCCATTTGCTCTCTCCACATCCCTCTCCTCATCCTAGAGGATTCCCTTTGGGCAGAATCCTTTCAAAGGAAGCCTTTAGGCTCAACTCAAAAGGAGTTACACTTTTTAAGGTAATTCATTCTCTCATGTTCTTTTGTTTTATTTTGCTTCTCCAACCCCCTAAACTCTTTTTATTTACTTCTTTTGTAACAACACCAGTATCTTAAATATACTAGGATGTTGTTATAAGATTTATTTGAGCTACACTTCCACACAACTACATCAAATGGTTAAAGAACATAAGGTTTCCGTGGATGGCGAAATTCTGCCTCCCGAAACGATGATTGTTCAACACTCATTTAACACCTTCAAAGGTGGCCATTATGATGTCACTATTTTTATATATGATATATAATATGTTTATGTTTTCCTTAAGCTTCTGTTTTTTTCATTTTGGGCATACCTTTATGGTTTCCATTATGGGTAAAACACGATATCTTCATTTTAGGAAGCGCGGACTACCGCCCCCTGAAAGTGATTTGATTCGTTAATACCATATGTGGGATGTGTGAAGGATAAAGTTAATGATATTATATATGTTATTATACTGTAATTATAATATACTCTCATATCATTATGATTCCATTCCAGAAAATATGAAATAGAAATGGAAGTAGCGTTCATGCGTACGTACGGCTTACCGTCTCCATGAACGGTGCATTTCATTTCTTACCTCTAAATGTGATGTAATATTATAAATGAATGTATGTACTGGATATATATGACATATATGATATCTACATCATGAATACCATTCTGGATATAATGAACCTTTGACCAAATTAACAACATGTAAGTGTAAGAAGCCTATTTTTGACTTAAGAACCAAATACCGACAAAATGAACATTATTAACTTAAATAATTACATAATGTTCATATCATTGTAATAAGTGATATAATAAGGATAATGAAGTTGAAAATGGTTCTTAATAAGGTATATATTAACTCTAGTTTATTATTCAGGAGGTTAAAGAACGGTTGAGTCAAGTCAGACACGAGGTAAGGGAACTTCTTAACCCAATTTCCATTCTTTGGGTTAATCTCCTACTTTCAAATTATGTCATGATATTATTATGTCATATCCTGTATTTGTACATTATTTATGTGTACTTGTAGTGAATACACATAATAGATCTATTTTATTTTAAAAATGCTCTTTGTAAGGGAACTTCTTAACCCAACTTCCATTCTTTGGGTTAATCTCCTACTTTCAAATTATGTCATGATATTGTTATGTCATATCTTGTATTTGTACTTTCTTTATGTGTAATTATAGTGAATACACATAATAGATATATTTTATTTAAATGATATTTGTAAGGGAATTTCTTAACCCAACTTCCATTCTTTGGGTTAATCTCCTACTTTCAAATTATGTCATGATATTATTATGTCCTATCTTGTATTTTTACATTCTTTATGTGTACCTATAGTGAATACACATAATATATATATTTTATTTAAAAATTATCTTTTAAAGTACTTCGTCTCAATCTCCTTTCATTGAGGCATATTTGGTTTTATACACAATTTTCATTTATACGGTGTATAAACCCCTTTGACTTTTACGTTTGTACAAAAGGAATCTTTTTATACGAAGCGTTTTGCTAAACGACAAAAGGGAATGTTTTTCTTTCCGTACTTATGTGGCGACAATGACTTCTCCGCCGCCGTGACCATTATTTGAGTTTCGGCTTCCTTTACAATCCATCACTTTTTTTTTATGAAAAATAAATACAAAGTTTTAACATTCTTTTATTTTGGTATTGAAAATGGTTTTGAAAGAATTTTTACTATATCAATGTGTTGTATTGATATCTTGTGATTGAAATGTGGAAATGTTATGTTTCCTTTATGCATGTTTTATGTGATATGATTATGTTATGGTTTATGATATGTTTAAACCTATTCATATGAGGAATGTATTGGACTTAATAAGTGACGGGTGGAGCCCGCTATAGCTCCTCGATGCATCGGTAGGTCTCATGAGACAACTAGACGTGGAATTGGCCGAGGCCCTTTCCCAATTTGATTTATGGTTTTGGCCGAGGCCTTAATCATTTTAGACGTCTTGGCCGAGGCCTTGACAAAGTGTTTCAGAATGTCTGGCATTATACATTCCCTCATTATGAAAGTGGTTATTGATATTACATGTGATTATTCGACCAGTAGAATATGCATGTGAAGAAGTAAATGGCATTATCTCATTTTACTTTTGCCATATTATGTTGAAGTTCATGTTTAAGAGGCTTTTGTTTTAGTTATACATTGCCTTAAATGTTAATGTTTATTTATGAAAGCTTCCGCATTATTGTTATCCTTACTGAGCATTTGAGCTCACCCCTTTCAATGTTTAAAAATTTTCCAGGTTGTGAAGAAGTATTTTATGACTGACTTGCAAGAATAATCAGTGAAGATATGAGTGTGGACTATGAAGACCATGTTTTTTTGTAGTTTGTTTAATTTTGATGTAATGAAAGACTTATGAATGTATCTAGTGTTTCCAAGGCTACTAAACTAATCGGTCTTTCGAGACTTGATCTTTTGTGATCATGCCAATGTTACGAAGTAATGCACCGGCTCTGGGTAGCTGGGGTCGGGGCGTTACAGTTGGTATCAGAGGCAGTTTAGTACTAACCTTGGAAGCTAGATGTAGATAAACTCTGATTAGAACGCATAGCCCAAAGATAGGCTTCGAGGATTAGTATAGAAGAACTTCCTAGAATTTTGGTATTATAGAGATGATATGAGTTTTCCGAGCAATACATCCCTGTCTGGATACGAGCAGGTAGAGGCGGCTCTGGCACAGATGTACCTAGGGGTAAAACCCGAAAACACCGCTTTGAGCTAGACTCGAACGGGAACTGGTGCACGACAACGGGCCTTGATGCACTCTTGGTTACGACACTCCCGGGGGATACGCTTAGGATAATTCTCATTTTCTTTACAAACCACTATGAACGGTTATGAGTATATACTTCCTCAAATAAAACCTTTTTATGATTATGGATTATATCCATAAATAGTTCAATTTATGTTAAGTATTTTACAAGTATGGAATTATGTATTTTGATTCATAAACTAATCTAGTTTATGCCATTGTTTAGAAATGGCGCCTAGTAGAAGGAATGGAAACTGTATCAATGCACGAACTCCGTGTAGGGATTTCCCTCCTGCTCAAGATAATTATTGTGGACCTGAAGATACAACTGGTGCTGATCAACTTATTACCATACTGGGACAACTCACGCAGGTTATGAATAACAACCTTACTCGTATGGAGCACCCTGATCCGCAACGTGGAGGATCAATGCTAGACCGTTTCATGAGGCAACAACCGCCAACCTTCAATGGGAGTACAAATCCTACAGTAGCTGAGCAATGGATAAATTCCTTAGAGAAAATATTCCATGCCTTGGGGAGTAGTGAAAGGGAGAAGGTTGTCATGGCAGTTTACCGCCTCACTGGAGATGCCGATCAATGGTGGTCACTAATTCAAAACACAAAGGAAGATGATGAATTAACAAACATGGAATGGCAGGAGTTCAAAGAACTGTTCTTAGAAAAATACTTACCTCGAGACCATCGAGCGGATATGGAAAGGCAATTTTTGAGTCTGAGACAAAAGGAGGATGAGAATGTCGCAAAGTATGAGGCTAACTTTACAAGGTTAGCGAGGCATGCTGCAGATTATATACGTAACCCAAGAAGTAAGATTGATCGTTTCTTTGATGGGTTAAAACCATTTCTCCGTCGAGCTCTAGTGTCACAATCTTTCTCAACATACGAAGATATAGTCTCATGTGCTATCAAGACAGAAAAGGAATTCTCTAAGTCTTATGACAACAAAGTAAAGCAAGAGAAGAAGAGAACGGTGGAACAAGAGACAGATAAAGGGAAAAAGGGAAAGAAGGATTTTCCATTATGTGATAATTGTGGGAAGAATCACCCTGGTACTTGCCTAAAAGGAATGGGAGTCTGTTATAAATGTGGAGAAAAAGGTCACCAGGCACGTGATTGCAAGGGAAAGAAAGAGGCTGTCAAAGTTGAATGCTACAATTGTAGAGAAATGGGTCATTATGCAAATGAATGTCCTAAGCGTCAAGGAAACTTACCTCAGAAAAGGACAAGGGATCAAGGACAATCTTATGCTATTACTACAGTTGAAGCAGAATAACTAATGTATTGGTGCTTTTGGACTCAAGGATTATATTCTGGTTATAAGAATAATGTAATATATATATATGGATTGTACTGCATTACTTTTTGATTTCAGTAAGGTTTTAATATGATTAAGGTAATCATATTTTTGGTATGTGACAATAAGAGAAACATTTCTTTGTTTGGGGAATCTGATAAATTGATTTTGGAATTAAGAGACCTTTTAGAGAAAGTCTGGACAGAGGTATTTTGGATAACTATAAAGGTTGGAGTGGATTAAGTTGATTTTTGGATAGTATGGTTTAAGGTTAAAAAATTTATGAAGATTATTTTTGGAGTATTATAATACTATAGTTTTAGGAAAAGGACAACCTGCAGGGTGGGGCATAAACCGTCGCGTCAGACAAAGCTGTAGGAATCGAACCCACAATCAAAGTGCGACAGGCCTTTATTTCCTACCACTAGCCTACAGGAAGTCCCTGGTTATTACAAAATAATTTTACTAATCTAAATGGTATGTGTTAACCTTTGGTACCTTATACAATTAGGATAAATAGAATATTTTTGAGTTCTGTTACCATTTGGAGTAAAAGATGGGTTTGTAGTAAAAATTCATTAATGAATGAAAGTATACATAACAAGTATGTATATTCCCTTACGTTCTTAGTAAATCTCCTAAATAAAATCCTCAACATTATAAAAGGTAACTTAAAACAAAAATGTTGTCGGTTAACTTTTCCAACTAGGGATTCAATGACCGTTTAACCAATCACAAGTTTGTGATTTTCTTGTGGTTAAACTTTCTCCTAATCCTGTTTTCTATAACTCCCCATCAGACCTTGATGGTTTGTTTCTCCTCCATATCCATATTTTCATAGAATCCTATAATGGGCTATATCGGGTGACCTTTGTACTTATCCTGCTTTCTTTTAATGTTATATATTTATTAACCTTATTTTCGATGTGGGTTTTCCTCAAAGGTATTTTCTCTTTTCAACCTTGTATTTTCCAAGAAAAATTTCAAATTGCGAGGACGCAATTTATTGAAGGAGGGGAGAATGTAACACCCCGAGCTTCCACGATACGCTTCTCATTCAGTAATACAATAGCTTGCATTGTACGCAACTTCGAGTTCTAAAACACTGCGACTAATCAAAGTAGCCGTTATGAATAGTAATACCTTCTTTTTGAAATATTATAAATTTTATATGTCAAAATGGACTTCATTTTTGTATTCGTAATATCGAAATTAGCCTATGTTGAATTTTTGGTATTTTTCTGAGAACTTCTAAAATTTTATAAATAGTGAAAAATACTTAAAACAACTTTTTTAATCAAAATAATTTATAGTGATAAATTATAATATTTGATGGTTTTAAAGTATAATTAGAATATATTTTTACCATTTTATCCAATGGAGGTCATTAGAATTAATTTAACATTGAAATTGGACATAAACAATTGCCAATCTTTTGATATAAATTGTTTCTTAAAAACACGCTATTTGTTGTGACAGCGGGAATTAATTATAAAATTAATTAATGCAACTAATATGTTTGGAATTTTGTAAAATAGACATCATTTTTCAATTCGGAATATCAATTATAGCTTAGGGTGAAATTTTGGCCTTATTCTGAAAAACTTCAATTTTTGATGAATAGTGAAACCACTAAGTGGTTGTTAAATAACTGATTTTTCGTTTAAATGAAATATTACCACTTCTGTGATTTGATTTTCAAAAATCCGACATACATGGTTGTCATTAAGAAGTAAAATGTGGTTCAATGGGATAAAAATAATTTTTTGGTGAATAGTAACTTATTAAGTTCTTAATCGCGATTAGTGGTAATTAGGGTAGTTTAAGGTATAAATAATACTTTAATAACATTAAATGACCTAGACACATGTCCCAACCTCATTGGTTGTGTCATGGCCGACCAAGACAAGCCATGGCCTAACTTGGGGACCCCATGGATCCACTTTTGTTGGGAAATAACATAAATTACTTTTTATTTAATGTTAAAGTGAAAATGACACTAACATAAAGTGTTTTACTAAAACAATTTTTAAGTAGGGTTACACAAGTCCAAATTTTGATTATAAATAGTCATTGGAAAGATAAAAAGATTTCCTATATCATAGTATTTTTTTTATAATTTTAATTATTTATGACATAATAATGATGCAGCGATGACATCATTATTTGAAGATTTAAATAAAATGGAAAGATAATATAAAATCTATGAACTACACATGGCCAAAACCAATTGGATGAGTGGATTTAGATGCCTTATCACCTTATCCACGAATTCTATCAATGTGGGACCTTTTAAAACCGAAACACATTTTCAAATAATGTAATGTTCCTTTACTTTCCAAAAGTGCCCCTCCTCTCCTCTTATAAAAGGCCCCCACCTCTACCTCATTTCACACACTCTTCAAGCCATTGGCTCGGCCAACCCCTGCCCATTTGCTCTCTCCACATCCCTCTCCTCATCCTAGAGGATTCCCTTTGGGCAGAATCCTTTCAAAGGAAGCCTTTAGGCTCAACTCAAAAGGAGTTACACTTTTTAAGGTAATTCATTCTCTCATGTTCTTTTGTTTTATTTTGCTTCTCCAACCTCCTAAACTCTTTTTATTTACTTCTTTTGTAACAACACCAGTATCTTAAATATACTAGGATGTTGTTATAAGATTTATTTGAGCTACACTTCCACACAACTACATCAAATGGTTAAAGAACATATGGTTTCCGTGGATGGCGAAATTCTGCCTCCCGAAACGATGATTGTTCAACACTCATTTAACACCTTCAAAGGTGGCCATTATGATGTCACTATTTTTATATATGATATATAATATGTTTATGTTTTCCTTAAGCTTCTGTTTTTTTCATTTTGGGCATACCTTTATGGTTTCCATTATGGGTAAAACACGATATCTTCATTTTAGGAAGCGCGGACTACCGCCCCCTGAAAGTGATTTGATTCGTTAATACCATATGTGGGATGTGTGAAGGATAAAGTTAATGATATTATATATGTTATTATACTGGAATTATAATATACTCTCATATCATTATGATTCCATTCCAGAAAATATGAAATAGAAATGGAAGTAGCGTTCATGCGTACGTACGGCTTACCGTCTCCATGAACGGTGCATTTCATTTCTTACCTCTAAATGTGATGTAATATTATAAATGAATGTATGTACTGGATATATATGACATATATGATATCTACATCATGAATACCATTCTGGATATAATGAACCTTTGACCAAATTAACAACATGTAAGTGTAAGAAGCCTATTTTTGACTTAAGAACCAAATACCGACAAAATGAACATTATTAACTTAAATAATTACATAATGTTCATATCATTGTAATAAGTGATATAATAAGGATAATGAAGTTGAAAATGGTTCTTAATAAGGTATATATTAACTCTAGTTTATTATTCAGGAGGTTAAAGAACGGTTGAGTCAAGTCAGACACGAGGTAAGGGAACTTCTTAACCCAATTTCCATTCTTTGGGTTAATCTCCTACTTTCAAATTATGTCATGATATTATTATGTCATATCCTGTATTTGTACATTATTTATGTGTACTTGTAGTGAATACACATAATAGATCTATTTTATTTTAAAAATGCTCTTTGTAAGGGAACTTCTTAACCCAACTTCCATTCTTTGGGTTAATCTCCTACTTTCAAATTATGTCATGATATTGTTATGTCATATCTTGTATTTGTACTTTCTTTATGTGTAATTATAGTGAATACACATAATAGATATATTTTATTTAAATGATATTTGTAAGGGAATTTCTTAACCCAACTTCCATTCTTTGGGTTAATCTCCTACTTTCAAATTATGTCATGATATTATTATGTCCTATCTTGTATTTTTACATTCTTTATGTGTACCTATAGTGAATACACATAATATATATATTTTATTTAAAAATTATCTTTTAAAGTACTTCGTCTCAATCTCCTTTCATTGAGGCATATTTGGTTTTATACACAATTTTCATTTATACGGTGTATAAACCCCTTTGACTTTTACGTTTGTACAAAAGGAATCTTTTTATACGAAGCGTTTTGCTAAACGACAAAAGGGAATGTTTTTCTTTCCGTACTTATGTGGCGACAATGACTTCTCCGCCGCCGTGACCATTATTTGAGTTTCGGCTTCCTTTACAATCCATCACTTTTTTTTTATGAAAAATAAATACAAAGTTTTAACATTCTTTTATTTTGGTATTGAAAATGGTTTTGAAAGAATTTTTACTATATCAATGTGTTGTATTGATATCTTGTGATTGAAATGTGGAAATGTTATGTTTCCTTTATGCATGTTTTATGTGATATGATTATGTTATGGTTTATGATATGTTTAAACCTATTCATATGAGGAATGTATTGGACTTAATAAGTGACGGGTGGAGCCCGCTATAGCTCCTCGATGCATCGGTAGGTCTCATGAGACAACTAGACGTGGAATTGGCCGAGGCCCTTTCCCAATTTGATTTATGGTTTTGGCCGAGGCCTTAATCATTTTAGACGTCTTGGCCGAGGCCTTGACAAAGTGTTTCAGAATGTCTGGCATTATACATTCCCTCATTATGAAAGTGGTTATTGATATTACATGTGATTATTCGACCAGTAGAATATCCATGTGAAGAAGTAAATGGCATTATCTCATTTTACTTTTTCCATATTATGTTGAAGTTCATGTTTAAGAGGCTTTTGTTTTAGTTATACATTGCCTTAAATGTTAATGTTTATTTATGAAAGCTTCCGCATTATTGTTATCCTTACTGAGCATTTGAGCTCACCCCTTTCAATGTTTAAAAATTTTCCAGGTTGTGAAGAAGTATTTTATGACTGACTTGCAAGAATAATCAGTGAAGATATGAGTGTGGACTATGAAGACCATGTTTTTTTGTAGTTTGTTTAATTTTGATGTAATGAAAGACTTATGAATGTATCTAGTGTTTCCAAGGCTACTAAACTAATCGGTCTTTCGAGACTTGATCTTTTGTGATCATGCCAATGTTACGAAGTAATGCACCGGATCTGGGTAGCTGGGGTCGGGGCGTTACAGCCCAGCTCGTCGGGTCACCCGGTGTCTCGGTCTTTTCCGGCCCAGCCGGAAGGGCACATGTATTTCCTTTTAGTGATGGTCGGGCCCGCTGGGTGCGAGTCTGACCCACTAGACCATAGGACCGGCCCTCTGGGCAGTGTGTATAGCCCAATGGTAGGGAGTGCGACCCGCCAGCCTGAAGCTCGGACTGTGCGTTGTTGGCCGATGGTGAGTTTCCTTGCTGGGAAGTAGAATCCATTTTTATTTGCCTCCATACTTCCCCTTAGCATGCGTCGGGGCCCCCCTCCTACCGCGATCAAGTGAATGTTGCGCCAGCATATCCGGGAGGCCTGAACGTGGTCCACCCCTCCACGTGACGCCCACCAAGAACCGCGCCACCGCGCGGCGGACGCAACCTGTTGTGTGCCGCCTACTCCAATTGCACTATGCCGACAGCAACACCGCCATCCTCTAGCGCGACCGGTGAGGGTCGGAAGCCTCATCTTCCTTAACGTAGGCTGGCACTGGTGCCACCCCATCCATGTTGTCTGTGTGGGATAGTCACCAGCAATGGAGGTGCTATGCTGGTGGATCATTTTGTGATCCACTGGAGTTTCTCCAGAGGTCCGTTTTCTTATCTATCGGTGCCTACGGGCTTCTCAGGTCGCCACCATCACAATAATGGTCTTAGATGAATGTTTCTACCAATTTTCACGATCTGTTCCCATGGAGAGGACATGTGGAGTTGTCTAATCCATGTTTTTGATAGCCCGCACCATCCTCATTAGATGTTTTAAAACTGGGAAGGCTCGGTGGAGATGTTCAATCATAGAAAAAGATAAAAATATCCTGGATAGATAATCCCCCAAATAAAGTTACCCTGCCTCATAAACATTGGATTCACTGATGAAACAGTTCGTGTGTTGACCTGCATTCTTCTTTTCTAGCAAAGAACAAGGAAGATCTTAAAAATAAAAAATCTCAGACCTTTTTGAGGTTATTTTCCACAACGTGATGTCCTCGAGGTTCCAAGACGTCAATGACGTTCGTCTCTTCTAGTTCCATTCTTCTAGGTACGTGGAAGATGTTTGACATTCATTGACTGTTTCATTCATTATTCAAGAGGATGTTTGTTAGAGATTCTTCAAAGATTCCTTGTAGTTAAATTCCTCATTCTACCAATGCATCAACCCAAATAAAAGGAAAACACATCCCAATGTTTCAATTACATTGTGATGTCTCATCGTTACGTTATTTCAATTATGAAATAGTTTCACTATTAGATGTCATTAATGCATTGTTATGATGTGAGTTGACAAGACATTAATGAGCCTCATCAAGGCACCACATTGTTGCATCGCAGCGTTTCGTCTTCCTCTTAATGGATGACAAATGAAAAAAAATAATTTTTAAAGTTATTTTATTTTTATCTAAAATGTCCTAAAATGAAATCTTCTGTTTGGACCATTCTAGAAGATGTTAAGTTCTTTATAGGAGAATATCGACATTCTGAATTCAATTGTTCCCTCAAATTTTCTAACCAAGAATTGATTAAAATGTTGAAAAACCCGCTTGCACGTTTATTAATCGTACATTAAAAAAGTTCCAAATTCAATTACGGGCTCACCAGGTCCCAGAACATCATGGATCAATGCGAGTGGTTTTAGAATAAATCCATATAATTAAAAAAATTCACCTTATTTCCGATACATTACATTTATATAATCTTAATCCAATAAATATTCAATATTACCTTACACATCGTATTGGTTTATATATATCATTTAAATTTTGTTGTATATTAATTTATCAACCCTTTAATTGTCCTTAAATAGAATCATGAACTATAATGTTATATAAACCCCTCTCTGATAAAAATTGTGATATCTCTGACCAAACCATCTGATAATTACGTGATATACTGAAAATTTTTCATTACAAATATTCACAAGACCATTTGAGTTTACTGATTTAGTGATATACAACAAAAAATGAAAAACAAAACCAATTATATTTTCATTAAAAGGACATATTTTCTGTTATATAATAATATAAATAATACATTACATGTCCTAAATATCTCCAATAAATTCTCTACACAAGATCACATTTTAGATATATCATATTTAATAAATTTTAACATAACCAGAGAAAATTTAATTATATTTAATGTTTATCTGAAATGATTTGTAAGTTTATACATAATAGATAACCATAAAATATTATGTGTGGAAATTAGATAACAATATTGGTATGAGAAATAAGGTAAATAACATGAAGATAAAATACATAATTCATTCCCAATAAATTGGATAATAATAATCACATTAACCTGACATATGGTAATGATATCAATTGTTCTTGTAATTAGGGAATGTTTTGGAGAAACCTAATGCATGTAACCATATGTTTAAGTCTATACACACCTCCAGGACTACAATAATTGATAGAGTCTCATGTTGTATTGGATTCACATCCCATTCTATCAAACATTCTATGTAATGTCCAACACTGTATTAAGTTGACTCTCTAATTTCATCTATAATATATCACGAGATATAAAGAATTAACCAATACATTAGAGGGATATATAATTTATCGTCCACCCATCACATAGAATTGTGTTCCTAGGTGGACAACCTCAACACAATACATAGTATCTTCAGGGATGAAAAAATTACATAATTAATTATACTACATTAAATTTATAATCCTTCCAATCACATAATAATATTATATAGATGAATATTAATTTTTTTTGATTAAATGTAAAAACACATAGAACGTATGCAAGATACACCACTGAAAAATATATCGGTTTTATAATATTGAATCAAATAATAACTTAAAAACATATCATAAGTATTCAATATAAATGAATAAATCATAAAATAGGTTGTTCATATATTTGTAAGCAGAAAAATGTTTTTATTATATTTCATATTACTGAATATTTATGAGAATGAATTATCATATATAAAAATAATACATTACAATAAATGTTGTGTGTTTTTAAATGAGCAATGAATGTTTGAAGGAAGGAAATATAATTTTATTTCACATTATTAAATCATTTAATTAGGATGGATTTCAATAAAAATCTGGTGGTTTTAAAAATCAAATAATATTGAAGAACATGTTTTCTGGGTGAATCATGTCATTAAATAAGAAATCATTAGGGTACATTTTTATGTATTCAAAACACATTTATTGAAATAATACATTATAAAAAATATGATAATATTTATTATAAAAATAGTTAAATGTAAATATTACTCTCAAAAAATATAACACATAATTTATTTTCAGTTAAAAATGCTAATATTGGAGAGAAATAAAATAATAGAAATTAAAGGAATCTATAATTTGAGAAGATTTGAATTATTCTAAAAAATTACAGTTTCTTAAAAATAAATATAACTAATAAATAAGGAACATTATAAAAAAGTATTCCAATAATAAAAAATTAATGTATATTATCTAAATATTGATGAATCTAAATGGGAAACAAAAGAACTCATTAAATAACATTGAGTTATGAAAACCCATTATAATTTAAGGAATATAACCATCTTAAACTAAAAAAGGAATATAATGAATGGAAGTGAATTTTCTAAGTTAAATTTGCAATATCATATTTCAAGGTGTAAGTAGTTAAACTATAAAAATGAATATTTGTTAAAAATATCAATTTATGTATTAATTGTGTTTGATAAAGATGAAAACCTTTACATAAAATCTTGATTTTTGAATATTCTTTAAATATTTTATAATAAACAGAACTATCTTAATTTTTTATTTTAGGTCCATAATGAAAAAACTTATCATTTTAAACCATCATTTACATTTTTTCTAAATGTAAACTTGTATATTTTTTAGTTATTTAAAATATGATATGTGAGGAATCTTTATCATTTTGAACTAGTTTCATAATAATGGTGTCATTATATATTCATTTACAAAATATCATCATTACTATACCATTATCAGTACATTAATTTATTATTTTTAATTATTTATAATTTTAAAATATTATTCCACTGTATTTTCATATCAAATCCATGAAGATGATATCAATGATGAGAATGTGTCTGTTATATTTAAAAAATAAATGTTGGAATATTAATTAATGTAAATAATGGTAGTGTTGCCACTAAATAAAAAAATCAAGACATTATATACTAATTTTCATTATATATCATTATAATTCATTTTATTATAGTCATCCATGAAATTAGTTTTTTGTAATTTTTATGTTGGTGGTCAAAAATCCAAAAAAAATTCATAAAACAGTTTAATAGATTGTTTTAAAATCCATAACTTGTAATATCACTATAAAAACATGATAATATTAGTTTTCTGTATATAATAGTGATATATAAAAACTATAAAACATATATATGATAATATAATATATATATATATATATATACATATATATATATATATCCATTTTTTAGAATAAAACAATTTTCCCTCATCGTGTTATTATAAAGTCGGTTAATTTTATAATGATAATTTATTATTCACATAATTAATAGTATATTCAATATATAATACTATAAACTCAATAATTTGATAAAAATAATATTTATCCTTAAATTCCATTCATAAATCCATACATGATTGATGGTAACACAAAACGTAGCACAATATTCCATGGAGGGAGTAATTCATATATGCATAAGGATGGTGCTTTCTTTTTCCATTAAATGAATGAGATGATTAATTTCATAAATCATTTAATAAATATACATAAGATTTTTATATCATAATTATAAATTATGTTCAATTCATTTAACGAAATATGATATGGGATATCAGAAAAATGAACTTGATACTTAGTGGATGTAATAGTCTGCACGCACTCACGATTCAAATTTTCATTTTTCTTAAAAGAAATTGAAATTTAAATAATTATAATAAAATACTTATAATAAAATCGTATCATATTAATTATATTTAAGTTATATTTTTAATAGGGTGTAATGTAATTTCAATAAAAAATATCAAATAAAAAATATAATTGAGGAAGTAGCGGTAAGCAGTTCATATCATAATTTAAGGATTAGATCATTTTTAAAGGGATTAATCCCTTTTGTACTGGTATTTTGAAATGATTATGACATCTTGAGGGTGTAGGTTATTGTATAAGAGTGTTTTGGCCATGTTTTGGGCTTATATAATGGGGTTTATTTGCGTGATGGTGTGTGAGGAGAGGGGTTCCACTTTTTAAAGTAAAATAGGATGGCATTTTTTAAAATACCAAACACATTTTTATAATGGGAAGTGATTTTCAATGATATTTTATGAAAAATTTAGAAATATTTTATACCGTATGTGGTGAGGTCTATCTAGACATTAACCACCCATCCCACCCTATTTTTTCAACATTTTTTCAAATAATTTGATTATATATTTTACATTAAATATTTTTATATTTACCGTCGTAACCTATCTTTAGTAAAGGCTACATACACTTTTTACAGAAAAATAAAATGATATTTATCAAACAATTTGGACGTATTTCATCCAAATTAAAAACAAATTTCATTGGGGTTATTTTATAAATGTGATTATAATTTAATTTTAATATAATTAATATATATTGTATTCAAAAAAAATTATTGATATATATAAATTATTAACTAAAATGTGAAAACAAATTTTTTAAATTTAAAAAAATTAAAATTATAAAGTCACATATAAAATCAATATTTGGTCTCAATAAATTGGATTCATGAATTTCCAATTGAACTTTTTTTGTTGATAATGACATAAAATTCTTGATATTTATAAAAAATATTTTTTCCAATATTCACGTAATTGGAAAAGTTTTTGTTGAAATCATAAAAATTAATCAAAAAAAAATCATTACATTATAAATAAAAATTTGAAGTTCATATTCTATGTTAACCTTATTTAATTTAATTATGAATTTAAATTAATTTATTAAATTAATTTGTAAATGTTTTTAAAGGAAAATAATTTATTGCATTACCATATGACCTTAAATTTAATTTTAATACAATAGTAATAAATATAGAATTAATTAGTTGATATAAAAATTTATTAAAATAAGAAATTTAGTAGTATACATAGTTTTCGTTAAAACAATAACTACATTTAAAATATAGATTCATAAACACAACAATGAAATAAGATTTTTTTTCAATATCACTCATATAAATATATGTATATATATATATTGAATTTTTATTTCACCCACTAATTACAACTAATTAAATTGATTTATTTTAGTTAACATAATCATTCATGATTTTTTTAACATTTGATTTGATTTTAGAGAAAAATATCAAACATATATGACACAATTTGAGGATAAAAAATTAAAATTTCAGGTCACTACAATATTCCTTACACATGTTAAAGGAATATGACTTATACCTCATTATGTATATATTACCAAATCTAATAAATTCATTAATAAATATATTTTTTCTGGAAAAACACCACTTTTCTTTTTAGTAAATAGACCTCACACATCAGTATGAATGAACTCTAGTATTTTTGTAACCCTTTCTTCTTTTACAATTAAATTTTAAATGGTTATTTTTTATATAATATAATGACATACATATATGGATTTTAACTCAATAGCATCTTACAACCCATTATCACGTTTCTTATATAAATTCATTTCATTTACAAGGAAAATCATAAAGTGTATTTAATGTGTAGGATATGAGTCTTTCACAATTTATTATTAATTTATTCCCAAAAAATAGTTCATTTATATATATTACCTTTTATTTATATCATTTCATTGGAAATAAAATGTATGTAATAACAATAATTGAAAAATATGACCAAGAAAAAAAGAAAATATATATCATAATCCTTAATAAATACAACTTTACTTATTACTTTTTCTACTTAATAATCCACCCAAAATATCTAAATTATCTTATATATTCTAATTTAATGTATTTGAATAAAATATAAATATCCACCTCGTGTATCCAATACCGAACTTATAGAAAATGATAGATTAAGTAAATATAAAGTTCACATGAAGTATAAGAATAACATTTCATCTTCACTAAAAATATGACTTTATTTTTTCATTGGCCATTCACGAAATGTGAAATGTATAAAATGTATAAAATGTATAAAATTTATTAATTATTTTTTTTTCATATGTATATTTGGATTTATTGAGGGTTGGTTCTTTGTATTTGGTTTATCCATTTTCCTATTTTTCTTATCTTATATTTCTTGTTCACTATAATACCTAAAGAGCTTGTATTATTCATATCATTGATGACATAGTAAATTAAATCCAAAATGTTATGATAAAAATTAATCATGTTTTTCACATTATAGTTTACAATGAAGGTAAAAATATTTGGTGGTGAGGATATGAGTATGATATCTTGTTGTAGCTCATATTTCAATTATAACCCTACTTTATCAAGTTTCAAAATATACCAAATAATTTTAATAATATGAGGAATTTACTGATTCTCTCCTCCCCACCTAGGCATATATAGTGTTATAATGATCTCATAACATTCATTTCATGGTCAATCCGAGTTTAATTATTTCATATGAGTAATAATATATATATATATATATATCCTCATCCTTATATATTTTATTCAATACCTGAAAATATATTATAGCTCGAGGAATACGATATAAAGTCAATCATCAATACAATTATTATGGTATTCCCTTAATTACATTACTTTATCCTTGTGAGAGCATTGTATAATGTTGAGACTCCAACATATAAATATTTCTTTTTTGGTATAGTTCTATGTGCATGTTCCTTTTGAACTCAATGATTTGACATCTAATGAAGATATTTTTAAATCCAAATCTGATCATAATTTTATTGAGATGGTGGTAATGATTTATATTTAATCATTACAAATACAATTTTTTAGATTAAATTTTTTTAATTTAATAATATTATAGACATTGTTTATTTATTTATTTTTAAATATATTTCATTATTTTAACAAATTTGAGTTCCCATTTTACTTCTAGATTAATACATTTTTATCACATTACTATTCTAGTGGTAATAATCACTTAAAAATTATCCTTATAATATATTATAGGGATACACATCTACTGTATTATTTTTATGTTATGATTTTCACTGAATAATCATATTGGCTTGGGGTCATTGATTTTTTTAGTGGATTCACAACTCAAGAAAATATTAATCATTGATATACACAATTCATTTTTAATTTATTTTAAAAAAGATAGGGATATAAATTTATTTGTATATAAAAAAATTAACTCATATTATAATACTCAAAATAAATCCAAATTATGGATGAAAATCTCAGATATTGATGCAGAGCACCATGTACATATGGTTTCCATCAAAATAATGTCATGGAATGGATTTCAACATACAATATATCTGATCAAAAGTTACATTTTTCAATAGGAATAAATCTATTTCCATTTATAATGATTGTTCAAATATTATTGGGATCACAAAATAACAATTCGTTAAAAAAAATTCATTTATTATACAGTAATTTATTTTTATCTATGCACGATTATTTATTATTCCTTGAGAACAAGTACATATTAAATGTTAATAAAAATAGCATTAATTTTATATGATAAATAAACGGATTTATAATTAGATATTTCAAATGGTTATTCCAGTTATTTTTTTGATAGATTAAGTGAGAGATTAGAGGTCAATACTTGAGTTGTTTCAAACATAGGTTATAGTGATCGCCTCTTCCAATTCCACTAACTCCCATATTTTATTTTTCCAATCCACTAGTACAATACAATATTCAGTATCCTTCACATTATACAATAATACTTACTCATATTTGAGGGGAAAGGTGGAATCAAAATACAAAATAATAATATCTCATTCACATATAGGCCCTTTGACATATTTGTTTTATTGATGATGAAAAAAAATTGATTTATTAATAAATTATTGAAATAAAATATACCATAATACCCCAGAGTTGGTGATTACATTACTATATTAGCATATTATATATGGAATCATATCCTGATATATTTAATAGTTTAGTATCCTTGGTAAACTAGATATATACTTGAATCTCACTTTTTTATTGAAAATATAAAATTCAGGAATTTTTTTCTATGTTAATTCCATTTCTTCTCATTTTTTATACCTACATTTCAGTTATGGAACATCCTAAAATCCTGGGGAAAATAAATCATAAGAATTTTTTGATCTTAGATGCATAGTAAGGGTATTCGTATATAATAAAAAATGATGAATACATAATAATAATAAATATTTAAAAGTAAATAACCAAAACCCCTGACATTAAATATAATCCTAAAAAAATATAATAAATAAATGGAAATCAATAAATCCCAAGAAAATAATATCATAATCTTGAATCATATCCATGATAAATATAAATATAAATAACTTGTCACAAAACAATATAATACATAATGTCAAACGTTTGAAATATATTTTCAACACCTTTCACAAGACTATTTAAATATGTGGACTGAAACCCATCTAAATCAGGAAACTTATATGTCTAATGATATTAATCGATGCATTGGGGTATATTTATAAGTGAAACCCCCCAATCGTATACTATTTTTAATTAATTCCTCAAAGGAATGGGGTCAAAAAATGAAAAAAAATATTAACAATGAATAAATATCATATAAATGATAATAATCACCCATGTGAAATTAGAATAATCATAAATAATCCTTAGTATTATAGTTTAGGGTAATAAAATAGTACAACCTCAGTCAAACTGATCATAAAACATCAAAATGAATAGTAATGATGATATCAATACATCATATACCCAGTGGATCATAACTACAATTATGTATTGATATCATTGTGTATAGAAATAAAATAATAATATCATAAAAACATATTTGACAAAAATTATATTTATCACATTGAAAATCAGTTTTTAAAAAATTATTGTTCTGATTTTTTTAAAATAATTAATCTCTGATAATATCCATAGAAACATAGAAATAATGACATTGAACGTTAATGTTGGAAGATAATACATTCATGTAATATATATTAAGAAAATGATTAGTTTCACATTTTTTGTAAAATACCAAGGTTAATTATATATGAAATGAAACAATGATTTCTTTTAAAACATTTTTAAAAAAGATATGAATTAGTAAATATTTATATAATAAATAGTGTAGACATTTTTTTGAATACTTTTTATAAAAATATTCGAAAACATGTTTTTAGAATAATGAGAATTTATTAATGAAGAGATAAATGATGTCTAATTTTCAAAAAAAATATTTTCTATAATATTTTACTACCAATTAGTGGGAAAACTATAATCTTACATTAATAGTAAATGAACAACTAAAGGATATAAAAATAAATTTGTTTTCAAATATGAATAACAAATAATATCACCAATGGTGTCTTAAATAAAAAAAATATTGATTATTGAAGATATTGACAAAAAAATGACATCATCCATTATTATTCTAGAATCCTTCAATTATTCGTTTGATAGGTAACCTGGAAGGTGTATTTCTAGGTTTCAATGGTACAACATTCTATAAAAGTCACCCTATTAATGTAAATATTTTTGGGGAATAATATTTTTCAAGTTAAAAATTTTAGTGGAATTGGATGGTGGCTGGAGAATTATTCTAATGACAAGATGTTTTTTCATTGAATCCGGGTTTGATCACTATTCACCATGATGATGGTTAGGTGACGTGTAGTTTTCATTGTCTCCCGGAAGTCATTGAAGGGGAGTTAAACCATAGTTGTTTGAGGAATATTTATTTGTATAAGAAAATGAACATGTGCGGCTGCAATGGAGTTATTCATATTCATATCACACAAAAAGAGTCAAGCTCTAAGAATGATCTGAATACATTGGATATATTTTTTCTCGTAAAGTGTGACTGCTGATTTAACAAGATAATAAAGTAGACATATTTTCCAGTGGGTTGTGGGTGTTCATTATGCTGAGAGTAGAAATATGTATCCTTTACCCATTTATGATGGTAACCCAACTGATCTCGTGGATGAAGGGTCAAAACACACAGGAAAATTATAAGTTAGAAACATTTTTGGTAGGTTACATGATTTTAATGGGTGAATGGTGGGTGTGTCTACCACCAAGGATGGGTTTAAGTAATTATTCGTCATATGAAGATGTTGTGATATCTAATTGTACTCCTCCTAAATTTTTATTGATTTAGGAAATTGGTATTGATGGAGAATCGAATACCAAATATTTAGAAAAATTCACTAAAGAATATTTTAGCGGAATAATGTGTTGAGTGGAATCTAGAGAACAGGTCATGCCCAGCAAAAGTTTTATAATAATAGGGTCTCAATGAGTCCATGAAGATTTAGACCCCAACATGAGTTTGTTATCAGAAATCATTTTATATTATTTTATATGGTAAATCATCCACATTCGATGAAGTAAATGATGAGGAGGAAGTATGTGCATGTATTTATACTTCCTGAGTCACGTTAGAAGTCAAATTTTGGGATAAATATTTTTTATCTGAAACAATGTCCTATGAGTCCAAGGAATAGGATATTGTATAAGAATAACATTATTCATATTCAAACAATTAAAAAACACCATAGTGGATATGGATGGTTTTATTAATTATATGCAGTCGCTACATAGATTTTTAGAATACACATATTTAACTATTCTTTTAGTATCAATGACATCCAGTAAAGGTAATTTCTACAAAAATAGATTGATTTATATTTTTGGAATTCTAAAGAGAATTCATTGGTTTCTATTATACCTAAGGAGACATAACCATATGACACCATTGGCTGAAGGGCATAGAAACAAACATCAATTTATTATGAGAATACAGATAAATATGATGGTGAATCATAAAACAAACAAAAAATCCTCATGAATTCTATAGATAAAATGGCATAGGAGTCCTTTATGATCGAGGATTCAGAGGAGGACAACCATAGGATGTTAGAAAGACCACAAAGTGTATACTTGAAAGATGAACAAACCCCTAAGCTTCGTAAAAATATTAGTAATTTTATACATGGATTCTATGATAGGAAAACATGCTTATATATGCATGTTAAAACATGGGATAAGATGGTATTTCACTTATACGATATCGTTAATGATAATACATATATAGAGGCTACCATTATTGAATGAAAATAATTATTGGTAAAGAATTATATCCACATTAAATTGTTTTGAAATGTGAATTTTAATTTTAATTTAGTTATATTCCTTTTCATTATGGATTTTTTCCCACTTTTTCTATAATAGTTATTCTGAAATATTTTTTCCTTTTATACTTTACCACTTTGGTAAATTTTGAATCATAAGATTAATAAAAAACAACATCAAATGAAAATTTAATTAAATTGATGTGAAATATATTCAATATATAAACAATAAAAAGCTTTATTATATAAATCACACAAAGGAATATGTTTTTAATATTGTGTATATATCCTGGATGTAAAAGGGAGATGAGAGAACAATTAATTTATTTTCTATTTCCATCATATCTTTATAAAACTAATATATAACTAATGTTGAATAAATATAAACCTGTTATAGAACAATAAAAATATATAATACAATATATTACTATCTTATAATCTTTTATCAACTAATTATTATTAATTCTTTGATAAAAACACTATTTTATATTAGAATTGATTCATTTTTCATATGTGTTCTAGTTTTATACTTTTTTTACATTTAATTTAATAATGGAAAAATCATCACAAAAATTATAAAAATGATATAAATATCATATATATTCATTATATATGTATTTATAGTAATATATTAATGATATATATTTTAAATGGTTACATCATCCATGGGGATGATAGGTCATATCAATGCATGATTATTGTTTCCATTTATTATGATTGGAATGAATGAAAAATCAATATTAATTCACATGTAACGAATCATTATTATTTTATATATATCCTTTATATTAATAAATCATAATCGTTTTAATATCCAAATAAAATTGAAATGAAAAACAATTCACATCGCTACGTAGTGTTGGTAGTCCACAAACACACACGAGCAACATTATTGTTCTCCAACGAATTAAAAAGTAAGATATTATATATTCTATTCTATTCCCTTAAATATGTTTTTTTATGAAAAAAATATATCATATATTCATTAAAATTAATTGTACTACTGTTCATCTATATTTTAAGGAAAAAATAATTCACATCTCTTAGTGAGGATGTAGTCCTTCCTACAGAGGAGTGATATTAGCACATCTCCCACATCATGAAATGTAAGGATGTATATATCATATCCTAAATTATAAAGTGTAATTATTTTATAAATATCATATAAATAAATTATGTTCATAATTTTATAAATTATTTAATTGTGGTGATGAAAAAAATTATATTAGTTTTTGAGGTGGTAGTCCGCCATATAAATAATCGATGGTTTTTTCTTCCCATTTGATGTTTATGGATATGGATCATGGTAATTAAATAAAAATAATAACATATAATTATATATTATATAATATTTTTTTTTATATAATCATATTAGAATGTGTTTTGATGTAGGTATATAAAAAATTAAACATTAATCCAGGTTTAATAATTTTTCTTATTCTTCAGAGGGACCCTTTATATTTATACCAAAATCCCTCAAAGGATAGATTGAAAATAAAAACAAGTATTCTTGGATTTTATTAGGTAAAAAATAAAGTTATTTGGGAATTTATTATCTTAAAAAATGGGTTTTGGATGTGTCAATACGATGAGAGAGGGGTTGGTTAATAGTGGGGTAAAGGACAGACATGAAAAATTTTAAATGATGAAGTGATCCTTGTGGTTTTCTCCATCCACAAGCCTCCAAAATTTGTCAATAAAAAACCATAGGAATTATACTGTATAAATATGTCCATTAAATGTGAATTGGCTATATTTTTTGTCATTTTTAACCCTTATCATCTTAGTCACCTTTGGTAATCCTACTTTTTTCTTAATCTTGATAATTTCTTTTAAGGGTACTCAGTATTAATAATGGTCAAAGATGAGTTAAAATTATTAGATAATATAAATTATTACTTTTAAATATGTAATAAAGTTTTATAAATTTAATTCAGATAAGTTTCAAAATTCAATTTAATATTATACCACATACGTTAATTATAATCGGGTATTAAAATATATAATTCTTATAAGTATATAATGTTTTAATATCAAAATTAAATATGAAATTGATTAAAATGTACCAAAATAGTTAAATTGTAATATAATTGTTCTAATATTATGTTAACACCAATTTAAAATAATTGTTTTCATACTAAATAATTTAGACAAATAGTAATTTTTCAAAGAAAATAGGAATTTCTACATTTCATCAAAATAATATTATTTTCAGAAAAGTCATAAAAATTCACCAATGAATAATATGAAATGTATATTTAAAATATGGATATTATTTTTTCATAGATATTTTCTAAAACTATTATATATTAATATTATATTATTTTCAATAAAAAAATTAACAACCTCTTATAAAAATACCATTTCCAGGAAAAGATATCCTTTTTCATTAAAATGACTCTAAATATTTTTTAGTTAGTAGATAAAAATTGAATTTATGTTATATATGTGTAGAACACATATTTTTATTAATTCAGTTATTTATTTTCATACATTACTTCTTAATATTTTTGTTATAATGGTCAGTTTTAAAAAAAATAATATTTTAATAGACTATTATGTTTTTTCCAAACGCAATGTCTTAGGTAATGCCAGATATATAAGTTAATGAATTTAGATTATAAAAAATAAATCAGAACTTATTATGGTGTTACATTCTATTATTTTTTTTATTATAGGTCATATACTCTATCTAACATGGTGGACCTAATTTCAAATCATCAGGGGTTTCAGTCTATCCCTCATAAATAAATTTTGTCGTCATAATTTAATCATGATCATGATAATAAAGGTTTTAAATTTGAAAAAACCATTTTGGTATCCAACATCATACAATTTTTTAGTAAAAAAACCTCTTGATCTGAGAGAATGTGAAATATAATGGATATCCATGATAACAAACTACTAGGATTCTATATTGAATAAAATTGGTGGGAAATGAAAAATTGAAATAGAATTGAATAATAATGGCCAATTATTAATAAAGTATTATATAAAATAATTTCATTATAATTTTAACAAAAAAAACATAAAATATTTATTAGTTAAAATACAACTGATTTGATCTACATGATAGATATAAGAATACATGTTTCCCTTGTTTTTACAAAATTTGTGGCATTCGGTAACCATTATGATAGAGAAAAACATAAATTTTAATTACAATTATTATCTTTTTTATGTCCTTAAATAAATTAAAACTTCATATCATACTTGGATAAATGACAATACAATATAAATTATTTTTCCTGTAGAAAAAATTAAAATTTTATAGAACAATTTCTCAATATAATAATGAAAATTCATTCCCATGGTCTCTAGATATATTACAAGGCCAAATTGGTTATCAGAAGTTATCAAATAACAAAAACGTCAACAAAATCCATTCTATAAATAGTAAACAATATCGACTATCCAAAATATATCAGAAAAAATATTAATTGAATATCAAGAAATCAACATTATATCATTAGATAATATAATGTGGATCTTAATGTCATATTAAAACTATTTCAGTACATTGATCACTCTAAAACCATAATGAAAACGTGTATGTTTAGAAAAATAAAATTTCATGTCATCAAATATATTCCATAAACCAAATCATATAGTAAAATATACAAGATATATCGAAAACCATAAAATCACTAACTAATTTCATGGTCCCTAATATCATGTTGTAATTTTCTCTTTATAATTACTGTATAAAAAACTATAAAATAATACAATTTATATTTTTTAAATCATATATATTTCAAAAATATCAACATTCCTTGAAACACATTTCCTAGTTATCGGACCCAATCAACATGTAATATAAAATCCATAAATAGAAATTAATTCATTAAAATCTATATATCATTCATAATTCTTGTAACCAAAATATTATTGATAATAATACTCTTATAACATAATTCATAAATCTTAACAGATAAACATTAGTCATTCTAATTTATATGTACTAATAAAAAATAATGACCATAATCTCTTAACTTTGTCTGAAGTACATTTCAATTAATCACATGTCATTCGTTTGTTTAGCCCCTATAACATTTTTGTTATATAATTCAACATTGGAAACATCTCTATTTCCAAATAAATCAATATCATTATTTCCATTATCTCCACACTTTTATAAAACCCACATTCTATTCTGGAATGTACGAGGGTATTTCTTTTAGCAAGTATCACATGGTTGAAATTGTTCATTCCCATCATCTATTTATCTAATTTTTAATCTTCAATATACATCATACATTTCTTCCATTTGAATCAATGTGTTTTTGATAATTATTACTTTTTATTTGAAATATATTATAATATTTTGACATGTGATGGAAATGTTTGGTAGACTAGATCCCATCAATGAGTTATCTTAATACCATAAAATAATTGTTCAATCTTCTCTCTTTAGAATATGTACATTGTATTTATCCTGAATTTATAACCTTGTAATGATGGCAACATATATAGAAACATTTTCATCTTATTATTGTATAGATTGATGATTTGACTCTCCTTATCATCTAATTTATCATTAATACATGACATTTCCATGAATACTACCATAAATTCCTTCCATTCCTTTTTTTATATTTCCTTATTTTTTTTATTTTTGTGTTAATGAACACCATTGATCAATATCTCATAAGAGAAGACAAAATCACATGAAAATATTCTCTCTATCATTTTCTCCCAAGGAGGGAAATATTTTCACTATAGAACATTTACATTTATCGACTATAAATGATTCTTCATCCAATAGAATTATAAATGTTTTTATGCATATATAGGGCTAACATTATTACACCTAATGGTAGTTCAACAAGATTCTCCATATGAGAATGTTTATTTATCATAACCAAAGCAAGCTACCCCAAAATTGTAATAATTTCAATAATTAAAGTGACAACACTAACTCCAAATTCATTATGATTTGCATTATGAAAATCTATATATTGTGTAAATGAATTGATATGGTTCACATTTCATCCACTATTAACCATTTATATACAATGGAGTACACTATATTAGGTCTTAAAATTATGAAATATAATGGTTTGGAAAAATACAACTTAAATACAGAGTATAAATTGAATAATTGTGAATAGATGATCTCATAATCATACAAATAGTTTACCTATGAATGTTACTATATCATAAAACATTTTTAAACCTCACAATATGTTTCACAACGAAAATTTTAATTCTCATAAGTATGTACCCTTGGAATGTCAAACCAAGTGGGTGGTATGGGCCATATTTCTGTACGGAGCAATGCTAAAGTCAAACCTGACACTCCTTTTTTAGTATCGTTAACCCTTAGTACATCTATTTTAGAATAATTTCAAATTGTAGTATTTAGATCTGGATTGATTTTTAATAATAACAGATAATATCTTCCTTAAAAACATTATAATTCTTGTTAATACTTAACATCAATCAATATCAAAGGGTTATGTCCTATAATACATATTTACAAATATATAAACCATGTTTTCAAAGAAAAATTATCTAAAATAGAATTTAAATACACTCCTCCCTATAACCCAAAGACGATGGTTATAATGTTAAATTGAAACTAGATTAAAGGAATAAAATCATAATTGTCTTAATATTTTATTAGTTTAATTAAATTAGTTAAATATAAGAAATTCACATTACTATTAAAAAAATTTCAATAACTATTTTATTTTAGGAAAAAATATTCCATATAGTGTATCATGAAAAATAAACCACAAAATACTTCTTAGTATCCTATAGAAATTAAAAAATAATACATTGTTGAGGGTTTATGCTCATTAATGGAAAGAGTACAACTGAATATGTGTTGGATAAATAAGAAAAATTAATATTGTATGTTATGTAACTGAATCATAATATATTTAATCATTAGACTTATCATAATAATATAGAAAAAAATGATTATCAATAGATCTATAAGAATAATCACAGAAGCTTTAATATTGTCTCTGTATATTAAAACTAATAAAACAATAACATTGAAATAACAAATCTTATAATGCGAGAATATATAAGTACATATAGATGAAAAAAATTGTAAAGACCCATATGAATATAGTTTTAATATGTGGGTGGAAACCCTTCTAATCTTGGTAAATTATTTTTCTTATAAGACCAATCGATTCTTTAAGGGGATATCTATACTCAATCCCAACCTTTTACCTAATAATACAAATTCATTCCTCAAATGAGAGGGGTAAATCATAATAAAAATAATCATCATATTGAAAAAATCATATGACATGTTAATAATCACCATAATCAAATAAACATATTCTTAAGGCATCTAGAGTGAATGGTAATAAAATTTTATATCCTCACTCAAACTGATCATAAACCATCCAAATAATGAATAAGGATGATATAAATAAAAAATATCCCAAATGGATCATATATACAAAAAATAATTTATTTCATTGATGAAAATAAATACCATATTAATCCAATAGAATAACTTTTTTAGGAAAAAATCGATTTCACTTTTAATGTATATATTATAAGGGAAAAAATTTATTTCAAAAAATTTTCAAATAGTTTTCAATTAAAATAACCATTTATACATATATATTAATATTTAAAACATTTAGTAGTATTAATGGGATGAAAATCATTTCAATACATTAATGTTAAAACAAATATTTGTTTCATAATTTTGGAATAATCCGTATAGGCATTGTCTATAAAATTATTAGATGATATTTTGACACTTTTACTAGAAGTTAAACAAGAATTTTCTAGAATATTACATGATGATTACCTTCCAAAAAAATAAATATTTAAAAAATTTGAATAAAATACTTTAATAAATGATTTTGTGAATGTTATATACTTTTTTGAATAATTTTTAGGGTAGATAATTTTGGAAGAAAATTTATTTTCAAACAAAGAGAGTAATAATTCCTCTTCTCCATATAAACATATCATCAATTAATTTATGTAATGATGTTTGTAAAAATGGTAATATTAAATTAAAATTACAAAAAAATTAATTTTATATAAAAATATAAATTTTTATGATAGGAATACAAAATAATTCTCCCATGAGAGACTTAAAGAAATACAATCCCGAAGAACTAGGTGATTGTAAAAAAAACCATTTACACTTATTTAACTATTTAATCATAAAACACATAAAGTAAAGAAATTAAAATTAAAATTTGAATACCAAAAAATAGTGTTTTTCTATAACATATCGAAATGGATATTATATACACCACAAAATGTCAACAGTGGTGAATATTGTGAATGTCTCATAAAATACAAGTGAGATAAGAAAAACCATACCTCTTGTTCAGCATCCATAGTATATGTTTAATAATTATTTATAATAAATATCATTTTATTATACATATATTATATAAGAATAATAATATATCCCATTCAATATATTATATATGTATATTCTCATGTCACCATTTTCTTAACAATTCATTGTTAAAATCGCTATTTTTGATAATTCGATTGTTTTTCAATATGTTAAGTAATTGATTATGGAACATTTTATTTAATAATTGTTAAGTCGTCTCAATTTTTTTTACCATTCTACTTATAACATAACAAGTTATAATTTTATATTATTCAATTATTTATATATATAGAAATTTATTTACATCGTTCATGGAGACTGTAGGCCGTATGAAAGCATGAAATATTTTTCTATTTTTCTCAATGGATAGAATTAAAGGTAAAAAATATATTGATTCACATTTACATAATATTTTTATTTCATATTCATTATTTATACTCTTATTATAAATATTTATTTCCATCCTTGAAAAATAAATTAAAAAATTCCACATCGCTACGTGGAGGATGTATTCCACAAGTATACACATTCGACATTGTTGTATTTAAATGGATTAGAATTTAAGAAGATATATTTAATATTATAATTCTATAAGTATCTTTATATCATAAATTTATCATATATTAATTGAATTTAACATTATATGATATCATGTAATGTGTAAGTGAAAAATAAATAACATCGCATCGCAAGGCCGTAGTCTTTCGTATACATGAGCAACATTATTGTAACATACACAGAATGAAATGTATGTAATTGTATATGATATAAGAAATTAATATGTATTATAATTTACTAAATATAATATAAACATTTAATTATATCTTTATATAAATAATTTAATTCTGTTAATGTAAAATGTATTACCACTATTTGTGGGGCGGTAGTCCGCCATACACGTGATCGACAAATTCGTTTACTAATTGATGGTAGTTGAGATAGATCATGGATATTCCATTCTCATTATAAAATTTGAGTATTATTTAGGTACTTTTTTATTATATTAAAAAAATTTAAGGTTATATTACATAGGTGGATAAAGAAATTAAAAAAATAGGCATGTTTAAGAATTTTACCGCTTTTTCAGAGAGCCCATATTAGTTTATAACAAAATCCCTCATTAAAATAATTCAGAATAAAAATAAATAAATGATTATGAGTAATATAAATTAATTAAATTATAATTGATGTTATTATTATATCCAAATGGGTTTGGATGTGTCATTAGGATAGGAGTGTGGCAGCCATTGATTTGTATCGGATATGATAGACATGGAATTTTCTAAAGGATATAGTGATACCTATTATTTTATCATTCACATAGCCTGAATAATAGATAATTATATTTAACTATATATGTTAGGGTATAAATATTTCAATACTATACAATAATTAATTTTTTTAAATCCTCAACCTTATGCTTTTACATTTATCCACTAGTAAATCCATTTATATATTAACCATGGTAAATATTTTTAAATTGATTTTACATTTTATTAAAGTAAAAAAATAAATAAATATTACCATACTATATAAAATAAATAATTATATATATAAATATCGAATAAATTTTTCTTCAAATTCAAATCAAAGAAGTTTCATAATTTTATTTATAATTAAACTGCATACGTAATGAAAGTGATTTCTTCCAAAGAGAATATTCTCATAATTATAGAATTTTATAATATAGAAATTTAATATTAAATTCTTTATGATGAAAAAAATTAGTTATTTTTTATTTTAATTGATATATATTACTTTAAAACCAATTTGAAATTTAATTTTACTCTAATAAAATTAAAATGAAAATGTGATTTTTGGATAAATATCATTATTTCTAACTATTCATCAAAAAATAAATTTTTATAGAAAAATCTCAAACACACCCCCATGATAAATGGTATATGTAGATATCACGAAAAAAAATTTATTGTAAAATATATTCTAAAATTGACTAAAAAATAATAATAATTTTTTTGTGGAAATAACAAAGAAACATCATTTTAGAAATATAATGATTCTCATAAAAATTGTTGTCTTTTAATTCAAATGAATTTTATTATATTTATTTCAAATTTATAACCTTTTAAATTATTTATACACATGTGTATACCATATAATATTCATAATTAAATATTAATATTCATAGACACCATTTTAATAAAAATGTAATAGAGATAATGTTTAAATAATAATATATCAGTAGACTATATTGTTTCATTAAAACCTGGGGTTTAATGTATTTCAAGGTATAAAATGGATTGTATTTATTTAGAAATTAACATTCTATAAAATCTCAATTCGTCGCATAATCTTATATGATTTTTTTTCTGTTTTCCATTCCTTAAATTAGACATGGAGTTCTAATTTAAATGTCATATGTTGTTAAAAACACTAAATTCATTTCAATATTTAATAATTATGTTAATAAGTAAAAACTATAATATACATTTTTTGGTCTATATCATGATCTTTTTACAAGAAATATAAACTCTTCATTAAATTTAATTTTTATAAAATTATGTTTGACTAAATCTATTTTGAGTTAAATTAAAATAAAATAAGCTTAAAACATAATTTATAAGTTGAATCACCCCATCCACAAAAATGATTTTTTAATTCGTAATATTTTAAAATTGATATTTATTTTTTATTGATTGTTCTCAAAATCTCATGGATTGACCCTCCCCCTGAAATATTTCATAGGTTTTTATGTAATATATGTTCTAGGAATGTCATGTGAATCCCAACCCAAACCAAATAAGGGGGTGGATAAATTTTGGTGTGGACACAAATTACTCATATGTTTGTGCCATTTTTTTATATAGTGTATGTTAGAAAATGGGAGCCTATCAAAATTCCATTGCCCGAGAATGAATCAACAAGTGGGAATCTTTTTCACTAAAATCAATTCTATTTTTTAAATCCTTTTTTAGGATTTGTGTATAGACATACACCCCCGTGATTTGTCTCCATCTTGTACCTTATAGAAATTCCCATCAATTTGCTGAGATATTATGATGTTTTATTTGAATGTTTTTGTAAATTTACAAAATACTAAATTTTATTTTATTTTTAAAAATAGTATCACTCTTTTAATGGTCGTATCATGGCTATATAACCTTAGATAAATGAAATTTGGTGGATTTGGGAGTGTATTAATGCTCCAAAACCACATTTATTTTAAAAATACATTAAAATTATACTAAGGAAAATGAACACTGTTCTTATACCACATGATATAACTATATAGATCAATAATGTGTGGAAACATGTTAATAAAATAATAAAAATTATATTATGTAAATTTAAATATATAAAATCATATATTAGTGTTCCCATTTATCAAAGGGTTCATATCATGTAATTTAAATATGTAAAAAATTAAATTGAAATTATATAATATTCCATTCATAGTAATTCATGTGTTTCACTCATCATTTTCTATCCTGTATCAGTATATCAAATGTAGAATCCCTTTAGATCTTTCAAAAATACTAGAAAATATAAATGGTGAATTGATATGAAAGAATTGAGTGCTAAAGTGGAGAGAAAAGAGGAATTAAACATACTCAGGACCATAGATAAATTACATGATAAATTATAAATCATTAATTGATATGTTCTTCATCACCCTTCAACTATTCTCTTTGACACGTGGAAGATAACGTGAGAAATTATAAAATTGAAGTAATGGAATAACCTAAAAGCATATTGGGCCTCAAAATTCTTAAATATATAGAAAAAATGATCACTATATTTAATTATGGTCCTTATAGATGTTAATCATTAAATATAACCTAAGGACGTCAAAATGAATAAATCAAACCTACTATATAAGAAATGATTTTATTATACCTCTCTCAAGACACTATAATAACAATCTAGATATAATACATTCTACTGACTCAAATCATTCATACCGTATATGTTCAGAAAAACATGAATATATGATATTCATTTGAAAAATAATATTTTATAAAAAATTATATTTAATGAAATACATCATGAATAACTTTATAAGAGAATTAATATATTAATAATCCAATATTTACTAATATAACTAAATTAATTTATACGGTTATGTTCACCCCCATACTTTCAGTGTCCAATGTACATAGCTCCTAATTTATCCTAAAATTGAAGTCTTTAAAATGAAAAAATCATAGAAAAATATTTTTCTATCACCCTATAGGATAATATATAGATATTAATGGGTTTGATTCATATTCAATTTTTTTCCCATAAAAGCATTTTAATGGATAAATGAGAACTCTAGAGTAGTGTGTTCTAGTCAAATACTTTGAGTTGTCTCTAGTAATATGTCATGGACCTTAATAAGATAATGGTATGTGTTATTATCGAAAAATATCCTCTAAATATACACAATGTAGCCTATTATATTCATCTCAAGAGATATCATGAAATTATAAATTTAACTTATGTCCCAATACATGATTTATTTATTCATTAGTTGACCAATATAAATAGTGTATCATTATTCCATAATGGTTATGGATTTATTAACGGTACTATAATCCATTTCAATATGGATGATATATCTTTTCCTATACTCCAAATTGATAATTCATTTCTATTGGACCTCTCATGTTTTAATAATAACAAATCATGTACAATCATGTTTGTGTATATAAAATCATGGTTAGTTTTGTCCAAAAAATTTAAATTATGTTTACCTATGTTCATTTATAAGTTAAACATGTTCTATTATTGTTTATACTATATATTAATTAAATAAAAAAAATGACTATGTATGATCCACCTACATTTAAGTCATAGAATAACTCAACAAAAATTAAAAGAATGGGTCGCCGACAGAAGAAATATGTCACCGATAGAACAAATTACTCACTGAAAGCATATATGACTCCCTAATATAACAAATGACTCACCGACAGAACAGATGACCCATTGACAACATATATGACTCACAAATTGAGAAGAAGGATCACCGGAATAACAAATGAACCAGTAAAGGAAAAAATGACTCGCCTCTAAAATTAATCAGAGAAAAAATGAATGACTCGCCGATATACACAAGACCGAGTCACTAATATTTTGATTCAATGATGGAAAATTCCACAAATCGTTTGTGACCCCAATTCACTGAAAAACTGATGCATTGAGTCACCAATAGAGTGGTTCACCAATAGAAGGAGTCACTGATATAATGGGTCACTGACAAAAGGAGTCACATATAAAAGGAGTAACCCAAAAAAGGAGTAACCGATAGAATAGCCTACAATTTAATGCATAGAAAATTTTCATTACTCAAAAATTCAAAAATAATTCTTATATTCATATTTATAAAACTCATTACTTCTTATTATATTCAAACATTTTTCTGTCTTTTTTTGACATTTTCTATGAATGGTATGAGGTACGAGGAATCCCTCATGATAAAGATCATGCCTATTATCATCTTATATAGAATATAAAAATATGCCACTCAAGAAAAAATGGCATGGTGCCATATCAAGTGATCCTAAAAATTGAAAGAAAGAAGAAAACATGTAGAACACTAATTCTTAATAACAGTTTATAAGAATGATTTTCTAAGAACCAATGTCTCTATATTCATGCAGCACAGACCCTATAGCAGAGAACCTTCTAAGAAAATCTCGTCTTTTCCTATAAATTTGATTATAGATCATCCATAACACTTAGTTTCAGGGTCTATTTTATAAGTGGATACGAAAATCACATATTCGCCATCTAAAAAGTCCAGAAGGATCGAGAATGTCCCACAGAGCATTCTAAACCATCTCTTATTATTTATTCACTATTTTGTAAAATTTATACTACATTTTGAGCAGTTTATGTTTCAATAGTTTAATCACACTATGTATCTCATTCTAAGGTGGAGGATACACAATATCCTCACTTAGTAATATTTGTTCATAATTTTTCTCCCTTCTATAACTGTGGAAGAGGTACCTTTGTGGCCTGGTTTTGTTTTGTTTTCCATGAATAGTTGTGGTAGAGGTCTAGTTGACTGGGAATGCCTTGTGTATTGTTGTAAACTCCAATCCATGGGAAGGATCTTGTTGGTTAATATAAATTGCTTGGTGGCAGGTGATCACAATGGGGAGAGGACTATAACATCCAAATAATTCATTAATGAAAATTCATCTTTGTCTATTAAAATGGAGTCTTATGGTTATGTAAAACTTATGAACTTATATGGTTTTATGATTTGGATTATAAAATACCATTATGAATTTTGAACGTTTCTAATATAATATGTTAACAATGATGACATTATTAGTATAATATAGGGATTTAATGTAACACCCCAGGTAAATAAAGAATATGGCATTTTTATATTTTTCTATATTTGTGAATAAAATATTAATATTACTTTAAAGGGGACACTATGCTCGATGGCGTACCCAACGAGTTTCTTGGAAATCTTACATTGCACTATAATAATAAAATAATATTATTTTAAATGGTATTTAACGCCTAGCCATTGTAATGGAGGGAATGAACAGAACTAACTACAAAATGATTATATATTTTTGTCAAATATTTTTACTTTTTAAAATAAATTTTAGAGGATTAAAATGTGAATGAATTCAATTTTTAAGCATAAACATTCTAATGTTCTTTAGAAGTTCGATTAACAGCCTTTTGATGGAAAACCTCTTTTAAATCCACTTTTTGACAATTTTATGTGTTATATTTGACAAAATAAAATTCTTCTTTGGAATAGAGACATCAAAATTTACTTTGTGTAAATTTTTGGTATCTTTTTGATAATGTTCATTTTTTAATGAATAGTGAAAAATGTGGTGTTTTAATTCAAAACCACTTTTTAATCTAATTTATTTATATGATTAGATTATCTTTTTAATTGGTTTTAAAGTTAAATTAGAATATATTTTTACCATTTAATCCAATAGTGGTTGTTGGAATTAATTTCATCTTGAAATTGGACTTAAACTAGAGTCCATCTTTTGATACATGTTGTTTCTTAAAAACACGGTATTTGTTTTGACACTGGGAATTAATTGTTAAATTAATTAATGTAAATTATATGTTTTTAATTTTGTAAAATAGACTTCATTTTTGAATTTGTAATATCAAATATAGTGTAGGGAGAATTTTTGATATTTTTCTGACGAACTTCAATTTTTGATGAATAGTGAAACCACTAAGTGGTACTTATAAAAACTGATTTTCCGTTTAAATGAAATTTTACCACCTCTGTGTTTTGAATTTCAAAAATCTGCTAAACATGGTTGTCATTAATAATTAAAATGTGGTTCAATGGAATTAAAATAATTTTTTTTATGAATAGTAACTTTTAAGTTTTTAATCGCGAATAGAGGTAATTAGTGTAGTTTGAGGTAAAAATAATGTTTTAATAATATGATATGAACTTGAAACATGTCATACCATTATTGGATGTGTCATGGTCGACCAAGACAAGCCATGGGTCAACTTGGGAACCCCATGGAGCCACTTTGGTAGGAAAATGACATTAATATCTTTGTATTTAATGTTAAAATTAAAATGACACAAACATGAGTTGTTTTACTAAAACAATTTTTAAATGGGGTTATACAAGTCATATTTTTTGACTATAATAATTCATTAGAAAGCTAAAAAGATTTCCTACATCATGATAGTTTTTTTTTATAATTTATAGACATTAAATAAATTAAATTATTTATGACATCATGATGATGCTGTGATTACCTCATTAATAAAGGATTTAAATAAAATGAAACGATAATGTAAAATATATGAACTAAACATGTCAAAAACCTATTGTATTGGTGGATTTATAACTGTTATCACCCTGCCCTCGAATTATATCTATTTGGGACCTTTTGAATCCGAAAATCATTTTAAAATAAAGTAACATTTCTTTACTTTCCAAGAGTGCCCCTCCTCTCCTCTTATAAAAGTCCCCCACCTCTACCTCCTTATCCATACTCCCAAAGCCATTGGCTCGGCCAACCCCTACCCATTTTGTCTCTCCACTTTCCTCTCTTACTCTTTGAAGCCTCATGTTGGGCCGAAGTCTTCCCTAGGAAGCCTTTGAGCTCAAACTAAAGGGAGTTAGCCGATTTTAAGGTAATGTCTTCACTTGTGTTCTTTTGTTTTATTTTTCTTCTCCAACCCCCTAAACTCTTTCTATTAATTTATTTTGTAAAAACTCATATACCTTAAATATACTAGGATGTTGTTGTAATAATATTTCGAGCTAATCTTACACACACATACATCAAATGGTTAAAGAACATATTGTTTCTGTGGATGGCGAATTTCTGCCTCACGAAACGTTGATTGTTCAACACTCATATAACACCTTAAAAGGTGTCCATTAAGATGTAACTATATATATATATGATATATAATTTGTTTATGATTTACTTAAGATTCTGTATTTTTCTTTTGTGGAATTCCTTTATGGTTTCCATTGTGGGTAAACATGATAATTTCATTTTAGGAAGTGCGGACTACCGCCCACTCAAAGTGATTTGATTCGTTAATGCCATATGTGGGATGTATAAAGGATGTATTTAAAGTTATTATATATGATTTATGTTACATATAAATGATGAATATAATTCTGGAATTAAAATATACATACCTCTCATTTAATTTTAATTCCATTAACATGACATAGAAATGAAAGTAGCGTTCATGGGTACGTACGGCTTACCGTCTCCATGAACGGTGCATTTAATTTATTACCTCTAAAATATTATGTAATATTATAAATACATTTATATTCTGGATATATATGATATATATGATATTCAAATCATGAATATAATTCTGGATATAATGAACCTTTGACCTCACGAACAACATGTAATTGTAAGAAGTCCACTTTCGACTTAAGAACCAAATATCGACAAAACAAACATTATTAACTTAAATGATTACATAATGTTTATAACATAGAAATAAGTGATATTAAATGAATAATGAACTTGAAAAATGTTCTTATGAAAGTATAAAATAAATCAAGTTTATTATTCAGGATGTTAAAGAATGATCGAGTCAAGTCGGACACGAGGTAAGGGATCCCACTACTCTCTTTCTTTTTATGTACACTCTTTTATGTCATTCCTTTTATGCTCATATTTCAAGTGATTGGGATGTTATTTTATATTACTCTTACTTTAATTTTTATGTTCATATGATGAGAGACCCTATTCTCTCTCATCAATCCATTTTTGATGTTTTGAGTGGCGCCGTTAGGCTGCCGAATTTTCGTAAGAGATCTAACCTCTCTCTTTCTTTTTAAGTACTCTCCTTTATGTCACTTCTTTTAAGATACTCTTTGTTATGATGGGGGATGTTCTTTTATATTCCTATTTCTGTAAATTTTATTGTAATATGATGAGAGACCCTATTTGATCTCATCAATCCATTTTTGGAAGTTTTAAGTGGCGCTGTTAGGCTGTCGAGTTTTCGTAAGGGATTTTTCATATCACTTTTATTCCAGTGAGATTTATGCTACATTTTCCAAAATATCCTTTTAGTGGTGTATGTAATGACCATTATTTAACTCATTGTATAATATACTTTCATTTATGAGTATTTACGTCAATTTTGTATTGAAGTTCTTTCACGGGGTGAATGTTTCAAAAGATACCCATGTCGGTAAGGAACCTTTCACCCTCCCCTTTTTAAAAGACTTCTTTTGTTATGTCTTTTAATTCACATAAAATTATGTTGGGATATGTTATTCTATATCCTTATTGATTTAAATTTTATGTCCAAGTGATGATATACCCTTTTTATCTCTCATCAACTCATTTTCTTAATTTTGTAGTGACGCCGTTAGGCTGTCAAATTTTTGCAAGGGAACTTCTTAACCAAATTTTGATTCATTGGGATAAGCTTGTACTCCTTGAATATGTCATTCTACGAATATGTGTGAATAACCTCTGATTGTTTTACACTTAATATCCACTTATATTTGGTGTATTATTTTTTCACACATAATTATGTAATTGATTTATCCTTAATCCAAGGATACCGTCTTTGTATGGGACTTCGTCTCAATCTCCTTTCATTGAGGCATATTTTGTTTTATACACAACCTTCTTTTATACGGTGTATAAACCCCTTTGACTTTTACGTTTATCCGAAAGTAATCTTTTTTATACAAAGCGTTTTACTAAATGACAAAAGGGAATGTTTTTGTCGTACGTATGCGGCGACAACGACTTCTCCGCCGCCGTGACCATTATTTGAGTTTCGGCTTCCTCTACAAGCCATACCTTTTTTTAAAGAAAAATAAATACCATGTTTTACTTTTATTTTATTTTTTTATTGAAAATGGTTTTCATAATGTTTTTATATCAATGTGTTGTATTGATATCTTGTGATTGAGAAGTGGAAATGTTATGTTTCCTTTATGCATGTTTTATGTGATACGATAATGTTGTGGTTCTTGGGAATAATTATGAAGATGGGTGGTTCCGTGATAATCTAAGGGTGGGTGAGCCTGATATAGATCTCCAAATCATTGGGATACGCGAAGGGGTTAAACGTTAAGTTTCTTCAAATATATTTAGGGAATATACTGTGATGGGTATTCCAAACGTAACCAAGAGGGTTACTCCCTACATAAGAATGTTATGAATTCCTCAAGTTACCTTTATGTCTTATGATTTATATGATTTTTCATGATTTTATGAGTTATGTTAAAGTGCTTATGTTTTATGGGTAGAGTATGATATAATTCTTATGTATACATGTACTCATGTTTCCTTTCAATATTTTTATATCCCTTACTGATCGTTTTATGCTCATCCCATGTTTTTGAAATGTTTTTCACAGGTCAAGGGAAGGGTACATGATATGATGATAGTGTCAAGGAAGTGTCAATAAATAATCCATGTTATATTTTTAATATGTTTCTGTTGATGGGAAAAATGAATACTATCTTTTATGTAACCACTTTGTTTAAATGTGGAATGTAATGCAAGTTTTATGATCTAATTCTCTAAAACTCTAAACCTGAAAATATTCTCAATGTGTAATCTTGTAATAAATCATGACTAAGTAAGGTTTAAGGTCAAGGCCTTATAGTTGGTATCAAAGGTCGGTTTAGATAACTTTAGAGGTTAGGGTATTCTCTAACACAAGTGACATTACCATAATGGTTAGGATTTCAGAAAGAGTCCTTGTTTTAGATAAAGTGAATGAGTAAGTATATCTTAGTGTTTAACTTCCTCATTAGTACATGATGGTTTTTTTGATATACTCCCAATGAAATTTCTGTTTTTAGTGAATTGATGGATCTAGAAGGCACCAAAGAGACAACAGGTTTGAAGGAAATTGTGATCGTTCTCTGATTAAGATACTAGATAAAATTGGGGATTCAATGAGGAAACTCGTGGTTGTTCTAAACAAACTATCGAGGACTCATGATCATCCACTTGAACCTTGGTATGATCTGTAATGCATCATGTACGAGATGACCAATCGATGTGGAAGTTCAGGTAATAATTATAAAGGAAACCATTAGAGTTTATATGATCCTTACTTTTGAGGTAATTATGGGTTATTATATGTTATGATGGAAAATGAAAGGCATGAGATAAACTTGAGGTTAAAATATGTTATGATAATTTTCGAAGATTTTATCTCGTTTTGGTAATGTTTTAAGAATTATATAGTTTTGGAAAAAGGACAACTCACAGACCGTGTGACAACCCGTCGCGTCGGACAATGGTACGGGAATCGAACCCACAACCAATGTACGACTGGTATTTATCTCCTACTACTGGAATACGTGAAGTCCCTAGTTAGTTTGACTAATTCTTTTTTGTTAGATGATTTTAGGAATCAATAGTAATTTTATTTTGGGTTATATATGGAAATGATTAACCTATCATCGAGGATATGTGATTAGGTTAATTACTTTTCAGTATGATAATTTAAGAGAAACTGATGTTATTTGGAGATAAAAGTTAACTTGTACCTTGGAAGACTATGTGACTAAATCCTTCAAATATTTGGGTTTCAATCTTAGTTTGGTTTACTTTGAGGAATTTTATGGACAAATTGTTTATCAAATGGTCCTCATTGAACTTTGGGTTTTGTTGGACAAATTTTGGAGATTAAGAATAGATTTTATTTTTATAAAGGGTTATCCTTTTCTGGATTATCTGATCTTGAACTAACCATTTTGGTTATGGTTTTGGTTAAAGTCTAAATACATGGGAAGTATATAGTTCTCTTTATGGATTAGGTGATTCTCTAGAAGTTGATTATAGTGAACAAGACTTCCTAAATACTAGTCTTTTGGAGAAAATATGAGTTTGTGTAAGAAATATAATAAAAGTTGAAAGTCAACATGATAAGTAATTATGTTTCCTTATGAATAAATTCCTCAATAAAAAAACAAAAATGTTGTCTATTAACTTTTCCTACTGGCGAATCAAATACCATTTAACCCATCACAAGTTTGTGATTTTCTTGTGGTTAACTTTCTCCTAAACATGTTTTCTATCACTCTCCATCAGAATATGACCCAATGTTTTCTCCTCCAGGTCCATGTTTTTCTACATGGAATCCTAGTATGGGTTAACTTGGGTGACCATTGTACTTCTCATTCTTTATTTTAAAGTGATTGTTTTACCGACTCTTGTTCTGATGTGGAACTTTCAAGGATGTTTCCGAGCCCAATTTTAAAATTGTGAGGACGCAATTGCCAAAAGGGGGAAGGATGTAACACCCCAGGTAAATAAAGAATATGACAGTTTTATATTTATCCATATTTTTTAATAAAATATTAATATTACTTTAAAGGGGACGCTATGCTCGATGGCATAACCAATACGCAACAACGAGTTTCTTGGGAATCTTACGTTGCACTCTAATAATAAAATAATATTATTTTAAATGGTAGTTAATGCCTAGTAGTTGTAATGGCGGGAATGAATAGAACTAACTAAAAAATGATTATATATGTTTGTCAAATATTTTTACTTTTTATAATAAATGTTAGAGGATTAAAAAAGTGAATGAATTCAATTTTTAAGCGTAAACATTCTAATGTTCTTTAGAAGGCCGATTAACCGCCTTTTGATGGAGAACCTATTTTAAATCCACTTTTTGACAATTTTATGTGTTATATTTGACAAAATAAAATTCTTCTTTTGAATAGAGACCTAAAAATTTACTTTGTGTAAATTTTTGATATCTTTCCGATAAAGTTCATTTTTAATGAATAGTGAAAATGTGGTATTTTAATTCAAAACCTCTTTTTAATCTAATTTATTTATATGATTAGATTATCTTTTGAATTGGTTTTAATGTTCAATTAGAATATATTTTTACCATTTAATCCAATAGTGGTCGTTTTACTTAATTTCATCTTGAAATTGGACTTAAACTAGAGTCAATCTTTTGATACTTATTGTTTCTTAAAAACACGCTATTTGTTTTGACAGCGGGAATTAATTATTAAATTAATTAATGAAACTTATATGTTTTGAATTTTGTAAAATAGGAATCATTTTTTAATTTGTAATATCAAATATAGCTTAGGGCGATTTTTTGGTATTTTTCTGAAAAACTACAATTTTTGATGAATAGTGAAACCACTAGGTGGTACTTATAAAAACTGAATTTCCGTTTAAATGAATTTTTACCACCTCTGTGTTTTGAATTTCAAAAATCCGACATACATGGTTGTCATTAAGAAGTAAAATGTGCTTCAATGGAATTAAAATAATTTTTTTGGTGAATAGTAACTTTTAAGTTTTTAATCGCGATTAGCGGTAATTAGTGTAGTTTAAGGTAAAAATAATGTTTGAATAATATGAGATGAGCTTGACACATGTCCTACCCTTATTGGATGTGTCATGGCCGACCAAGACAAGCCATGTTTCAACTTGGGGACCCCATGGAGCTACATTGGTAGGAAAATGACATTAATATCTTTGTATTTAATGTTAAAATTAAAATGACACAAACATGAGTTGTTTTACTAAAACAATTTTTAAATGGGGTTATAAAAGTCATATTTTTGACTATAAATATTTATTATAAAGATAAAAAGATTTCATACATCATGATATTTGTTTTATAATTTTTAGACATTAAATAAATTAAATTATGTATGACATCATGATGATGCAGTGATTACCTCATTAATAAAGGATTAAATAAAATGAAACGATAATGTAAAATCTATGACCTACAAATGTCCAAAACCTATTGTATGGGTTTATTTAGAACCCTTATCACCTTAAACTAGAATTATATCAATGTGGGACCTTTTGAATCTGAAACTCATTTTAAAATAATGTAACATTTCTTTACTTTCCACGAGTGCCCCTCCTCTCCTCTTATAAAAGGCCCCCACCTCTACCTCCTTACCCACACATCCAAAGCCATTGGATCGGCCAACCCCTGACCATTTTGTCTCTCCACTTCCCTCTATTACTCTTTGAAGCCCCACTTTGGGCAAAAGTCTCCACAAGGAAACCTTTGAGCTCAAACCAAAAGGAGTTACCCTATTTTAAGGTAATGTCTTAATTTGTGTTCTTTTGTTTTATTTTGCTTCTCCAACCCCCTAAACTCTTTTTATTTATTTATTTTGTAACAAATACATTATCTTCAATATAATAGGATATTTTTATAAGAATCTTTAGAGCTACACTTACACACACCTACATCAAATGGTTAAAGAACATTCTGTTTCTGTGGATGGCGAATTTCTGGCTCACGAAATGATGATTGTTCAACACTCATATAACACCTTAAAAGGTGGCCATTAAGATGTCACTATATATATATGATATTTAATATGTTTATGTTTTACTTAAGCTTCTGTATTTTTATTTTGTGGAATACCTTTATGGTTTCCATTGTGGGTAAACACGATAATTTCATTTTAGGAAGTGCGGACTACCGCCCCTTCAAAGTGATTTGATTCGTTAATGCCATATGTGGGATGTATAAAGTATGTATTTAAATTTATTATATATGATTTATGTTACATATAAATTATGAATATAACTATGGAATTAAAATATACATACCTATCATTTATTTTTAATTCCATTAATATGACATAGAAATGAATTAGCATTCATGCGTACGTACGGCTTACCGTCTCCATGAACGGTGCATTTCATTTCTTACCTATAAATGATTATGTAATATTTTTAATACATGTATATTCTGGATATATATTATATATATGATATCCAAATCATGAATATCATTATAGATATAATGAACCTTTGACCTCACGAACAACATTTAATTCTAAGAAGTCCACTTTCGACTTAAGAACCAAATATCGACAAAACAAACATTATTAACATAAATGATTACATAATGTTTATAACATGGAAATAAGTTATATAAAAGGAATAATGAACTTGAAAAATATTCTTAAGAAATTATAAATTAACTCAAGTTTATTATTCAGGATGTTAAAGAATGATCGAGTCAAGTCGGACCCGAGGTAAGGGATCCTACTCCTCTCTTTCTTTTTAAGTACAATCTTTTATGTCATTACTTTTAAGATCATCTTTCTTGTGATTGGGATGTTATTTTATATTAATCTTACAGTAATTTTTATTTTCATATGATGAGAGACCCTATTCTCTCTCATCAATCCATTTTGGAAGTTTTGAGTGGCGCTGTTAGGCTGCCAAAGTTTTGTAAGAGATCTAACCTCTCTCTTTCTTTTTAAGTACTCTCCTTTATGTCACTTCTTTTAAGCTCCTCTTTGTTATGATGGGGGATGTTATTTTATATTCCTACTTCTGTACATTTTATTTTAATATGATTAGAGACCCTATTTGATCTCATCAATCCATTTTTGGAAGTTTTAAGTGGCGTCGTTAGGCTGCTGAGTTTTCGTAAGGGATTTTTCATATCACTTTTATTCCCGTGAGATTTATGCTACGTTTGCGACAATTTCCTTTGAGTGGTGTATGTAATGACCATTATTTTACTCATTGTATAATATACTTTCATTTATGAGTATTTACATAAATTTTGTATTGTTCTTCTTTCACAGGGTGTCTGTTTCGAAAGATACCCATGTCGATAAGGGAACCTTTCACCCTCCTCTTTTTAAAAGACATATTTTGTTATGTCTTTTTATTCACATAACATTATGTTGGGATATGTTCATCTACATCCTTAGTGATTTATATTTTATGTCCAAGTGATGAGATACCCTTTTAATCTCTCATCAACTCATTTTATGAATTTTGTAGTGACGCCGTTAGGCTGCCAAATTTTTGAAAGGGAACATCTTAACCCAATTTTGATTATTTGGGATAAGATTGTACTCCTTGAATATGTCATTCTATGAATATGTGTGAATAACTTCTGATTGTTTTACACTTAATATCCACTTATATTTGGTGTATTAGTTTGTCACATATAATTATGTAATTGATTTATCCTTAATCCAAGGATACCGTCTTTGTATGGGACTTTGTCTCAATCTTCTTTCATTGAGGCTTATTTTGTTTTATACACAACCTTCTTTTATATGGTGTATAAACCCCTTTGACTTTTACATTTCTCTGAAAGGAATCTTTTTTATACAAAGAGTTTTACTAAACAACAAAAGGGAATGTTTTTGTCGTACTTATGCGGCGACAATGACTTCTCCGCCGCCATGACAATTATTTGAGTTTCGGCTTCCTCTACAATCCATACCTTTTTTTAAAAGAAAAATAAATACCATGTTTTACTTTTCTTTTATTGTGGTATTTAAAATGGTTTTCATAATGTTTTTATATCAATGTGTTGTATTGATATCTTGTGATTGAAAAGTGGAAATTTTATGTTTCCTTTATGCATGTTTTATGCGATACGATTATGTTATGGTTCTTGGGCATTTTTATGAAGACGGGTGGTTCCGTGATAAACTAAGGGCGGGTGAGCCCGATATATCTCTCCAATGCATTGGGTAACACGAAGGGGCTAAATGTTAAGGTTTCTCCGAAGATATTTAGGGAATATACTGTGATGGGTATTCCAAACGTAACCAAGAAGGTTACTCCCAACGTAAGAATGTTATGAATGCCTCAAGTTACCTTTATGTCTTATGATTTCTATGATTTATTCATGATTTTATGAGGTATGTTAAAGTGATTATGTTTTATGGCTAAAGTATGATTTCATTCTTATGTATACATGTACTCATGTTTCCTTTCCATAATTTTATATCTCTTACTGAGCTTTTTATGTTCATCCCAAGTTTTTGAAATGTTTTTCACAGGTCAAGGGAAGGGTACATGATATGATGATAGTGTCAAAGAAGTATCAAGAAAGAATCCATGTTTTATTTTAAATATGTTTCCGTTGATGGAAAAAATGAATACTATCTTTTATGTAACAACTTTATTTAAATGTGGAATGAAATGCAAGTTTTATGATCTAATTCTCTAAAACTCTAAACCTAAAAAGATCCTCAATGTGTAATCTTGTAATAACTCAAGATTAAGTAAGGTTTAAGGATGGGACCTTATATTTAAATTATCCAATTTACATAGACAAAGGAAGTGATGACCTCATCCATCATAATTTTCCAATACGAAGTCCATTTGTTAGAGCTAGGAAACGAGGTCGCATCATTTGGCTACCCTCATGACCAAGCTGAATCCAGTATTGAAGCTCAAGCGGAACCGCCTATGAGAGAAGTTGATGTTGAATGGGATTACCACTCAAGAAATGTTCTCTGACCCACCCCAAGAGACTGTTTCCATCACTCACCATATTGTATGAACTTATGTGAGTGTTTTAAGGTGTTATGTTACAAGACCCTAGTACTATGATTATATACATTATTCTTTTATAGATAATATACAGTTCTTTATTATTGTTACTTTGTAAATAATTTTTAAAGAGGAAATAATATTTTTAGTTTATAATCAACTAAGAAATCTATTTTGATGAATTATTGGATTTTTAAAATAAATAATAATTTAATAAAATATTATTATTATTATTAAATTAATTTTTATTAAATATAACTTATCATATAATTTTATGAATGCAATTGTAATTTTTATTAAAGTTTGAAAGTTGTATTTTTCAAAAACATTGATTATTCAATAAAGGTCGGTTTTTATTTTAAAAGTGAAATGTTTCATATTTTAAAAAATTATATAAAATGATAATTATTTTTTGAGTTAGGATGTCAAAATTATCCAACGGTGAATTTTTCAAAATTTTCCGATACAGCCGAATTTTTGGGAAAACATTTTAATTTTTTTTTAAATTTATAATGTGTTTTATGACATCATAATGAACCAATAGTGATTTAATAAAATAATATACTCATTATGTTATGTCAATATATGTTTTGAAATTAAAATACTATCATTTTAATTTTTTTATTATATTTATGATGCCTTAGTGGACCCTCCATGACATATAATGTATTTTAGATTTTTAAATTGATTTCCTTGATATTGTGACTAACATCCACATAATCAACCTTATTATTTTAATAATATCAGACATTGGCCTTATAAAATAGAGTTTTCTACTCCCCATTGGAAAAAACTATGGGAGAAACCCATGGGCTGGTTTGTGGTTTTGATTTGTTAATGTGTGTTTTCCCAAACCTAAATAATAAAGAATCCCCCTCATTTTTTATATAAACCCACCCAAGATCCCACGTCCTCTTCACTCAAAGATTTTTGAGTTCATCTAACATCTTCCCTCATCTATCTATAATCCTCAAATGGTTCCCCATGACCCCATGAATTCTCTCTCAGGCCTCTCCTAAGCCTTTGGGATCACACTTCCAAGTAACGGATTCATTTCATTCTCATTTTAGCGAAGTTTCTTAATATTTTTATATCATTTAACAATTAATTATAAATGTTGGAGTATTATTTAACACCTCCCTCATACTTCCCTATTTATTATTGAATGATGGGATACCCCTTTCTCTCTCATTAATGCCTTTTATATACACCTGTTACTATGCCAAAACTCAGTAATGAATTTCCCTCTCCTAATTTACATTCAAGGAAATGTTTTGTATTATTAAACATAATTCCATTAAATATGATGGGACATGAATCTATATGACCCCCTTACTAACCATATTTTTAAAATAAGTTGAAACAACCATTTCTCTCTCATCAACTATTTTTTTGAATTCTTACGTCACGCTGATACGCTGATGAAATTGCACCGATTTTCGAAGCTAATGACATTGTGTAGTGAATACCATGCACATTTCACTATCATGTGTGTTCACCATTATGATCATTTAATTATTTATTATAAAGCTTGATGATTTTATTCCACATCCATTTACTGTGGAATAAATTATGATGATTTATTCTATGATATATGTTCTATGTGGCATAGTTATGCATAAAATGAAATGTTTATGAAAGGCGTTCCCTGATAGTGCTCTAATGCATTAGGTAAAGTATAGTATCATTATAAATCATTTTAAATGTGTTTTGAATAATTCTAATTCAAGTGAAATAATGTTTTACTCATGATTCATGTGAAATGAGGATTTTATCATGCTACATGTGCAATGATCCTTGGAAAATGCTAATTCAATGTTATGTGTTGTTGCCACATTTCCATGTAATGATTAACATTTTTTATCATGCATTTATTTTAATGTTTCTATTGTGATACATTGATATTACTATTTACTAACATGTACTTTATTACTCATGTTATTCCATGTTTATTCCCTTACTGATCTTTACAGCTCACCCATTTCTAATGCAAGACCTTAGTTTATCCCATGCAATGGAAAGTAAGAGAGAATTTAGTAGCCATGTAAATAATTTTTTTCAATAAAGATGTTGTGTTTCATGTTTTAAGTTGTTCCGTAATGTTCCTAATCCACAAATACACTATACCTATCGATCTTCCATGTTTTATTGAGTGAAGTGTTTATGTAATAAATCATGTTTAAGTGTGTAAAAAACAGTAGGGTTTTTATAGTTGGTATCAAAGGATATGATTAGTTATTTTTGGGATTAGGTTTAGATAACCCCAGTGAAATCCATATGGATAAGATTGAATATAATAATAAAATCACTAAATTTTAGTTTGTATTGAATTAGTTGTTTATCAAGAAAATAAATCCCTTTCTGAATACGAGATGGTTGTGGCGGGTCTGGCACAGATGTACCTACGAGTGGGAACTCCGACAATGAGTCTAGGGCTTGACCTGGGGTATCCTGGTACACGAAAATGGGCCTTGCTACACTATTGGTTACGACACTCTCAGGGGATACACTTTGGTAAATTAACAAGAATAGTATGAACCTTTATTATGGTAATTTAAAAAAATTCCCCTAAGAATACATGTTAGAATGTAGATCATGGATAACATAGATATAATCCTATAAATTCATATATTAAGGAAATAAATTTAATTTATATGTCATCTATTTTATTCATTGGATTCCCCATTATGTGTTTAAATATTTAATATACTCATCCATAAGTATAGAATGGATAGAGTAGATGAAGAAAAAAAGTGAAGGGTAGGGTTACCGTCCCTAGTTATACGAATTCTTTTATATCCTAAATGTTGAGTAGAACAATCCCAACACTGCCACATATCATGGAAGTAATGATGTTGGTGAGTATACCAACTGTCAAAATCACTACATCTCATGAATATAACTCCTACTCTATCATAATCACTAGATTGAACTTCCCAGCGAACCTCATCATACTTCCTATGGAGGAATTTGATGCAATTCTTATCTTGGATTGGATTTCCCTATATAGATCCAATATAAATTGATGTGAGAGGTAAATCACTCACCATATGGAGAATCAACCCTTGACTCTATATAAGTGCAAGGTGGAGGAGTACTCTTATTTAGATCCATCATGTCATGAGTGGATATTACTACCCTATTAGAACATGTAATTGTCTCAGATGATTGAGTCTATGGTGGAAACCATCCTCAACGACATGCCTATTGTGAGGGAATTCACAGAAGTGTTTCCCTAGGAATTTACTAGTCTTCCTCCAAGAAGAGATGTTGATTTATAAATTGATGTTATGCCAGGGGCATTTCCAATATAAAAGACTCAGCATATAATGGATGTTCTAGAGTATGAGGAGATTAAGAAACAAATATAGAAAAATATGGATAAAGGGTTTATATACCTAAGTGCATCACCATGGGGTGCACTAGTCCTCTTCACCAAGAATAAGGATCGGTAAATGCCCCATTGCATCGATTATCGTGAGCTTAAAAATCACAATAAATAACAAGTACCATCTCCCACGAATTGATTACTTATTCGATCAGAAGTGTGGATCACAATACTTTCCCAAGGTGGATTTTGCGGTCATGATATTATCAATTAAGTATGAAGAAGGAATATATCCCCAAGACTGATTTTTGTACAAGGTATGGGCACTATGAGTTCATAGTAATGCCTTTTGGAATGACTAATGCTCCATTAATCTTTATGGACTTGATGAATATAGTCTTTAAAGATTACCTGGACAAATTTGTTGTAGTCTTCATAGATGATATTCTAATGTACTTCAAAAATAAGGATGATCATGAGGAGCATCTACGAACTGTACTAGAGACCTTTCAAAAGGATAAGATAAATGAAAAGTATATGAAATCTATGTTTTGGTTTAAGGATCTCTCATTCTTGGGACATATCATTACAAGTAATGGGATATCTGTGTATCCCTCCAAGAAATCTACAATAGGGGGATTGTCGAGGCCAGCATCGGAAACATATATACATAGATTCTTGGGGTTAGATGGAGATTATCGATTATTTGTGAGAAATTTATCATTATTTTCCAACCCTCATACCATGATAACATTGAAGGGAGTACATATTAAATGGAGGTATCAATGTGAAGAAATCTATAAGGAAATGAAAATGAGGCTTATCACTATGCTCGTGCTCACATTACCGATAAGTGAAGAACTTTTTGTGGTATTCAGTGATGCTTCGAAGAAGGGTATGGGATGTGTGTTAATTGCAAATGAAAAATTCATAGCATATTCTTCAATTAAATTCAATGTTCATGAGAAAAACTATCCAACACATGATATGGAGTTGGATGTAGTGATATTCACTATAAAAAATTGGTTGCATTATCCATTTGTGGAGAAGTGTGAAATATATATGGAGCACAAAATCCTAAAGTACACATGAACATATAAAGAGTTGAACATGCACCAATGAAGATGGTTAGAGCTGATCAAAGACTATGAATGCTGAATATATTACCACCCTAGAAAACTGAACTATGTGAAATATTCTCTATGTAGAAAGGACCCAGTGATTCTATCATTTATGAGAATTGAGAATGATCAAATCTTCCTAGATTAAATGAAGATGGACATGTGAATCATAAAGAAGGGAACATCATCAATAATTTCACAATTGATTGATCAACCATCTATTTTTGAAAGTTTAAAATATTCTCTAAAGGATGATGAAGTAATTAAAAATAATGTGGAATCTATCTTAAAATTGAAACCCATGGAGTTCAATGTTAATGATGAATGGAATTGTGATATTTGGTAAAAGACTATGTCTTCCATCCACTCCCGTGTTGAGAAAGGAACGTTTTGATGATTCATATAGTTCGAATTTTTCTATTCACCCACGAAACACAAAGATGTATTGAGATTATTGAGAGCCATAATAGGAAGAAAGAGGTTGCTGAGTATACATTAATGTGACTAGTTGGTCAGAAAGTGAAGGTAGAGAGGCATAAGTCTAAGGGGATGATGCAACCATTTACCATACAAGGTTAGAAATGGTAGAACATCTCCATGGTCTTTTTCACTGGACTTCTTAAGACATTAAAATGACATCCAAAGGCAACAATTCAATCTGGGTTATTGTGGATTTTCTTACTATGTCTTTACATTTCATTGATATTTAGAAGAATTTCTCATTGGATCAACTGGCACATATTTATATCAGGGAATTGGAAAGGATGAATGGAGTACCACAATCTATTATATCTGATCAAGATCCAAAATTCACCTCTATGTTTTGAAAGAGTCATCAACATGCTCTAGATACTAAAATGAACATCAGTATGGCCTAACATCGTCAAATTGATACCCAATCTATGAAAACTATTCATACTTTGGATGATATGTTAAGATCATATTCATTGGACTTTAAAGGAGGATGGGATCAACGTATTCATCTGGTTGAATTCTAAAATAATTATAATTTCTACTCCAGCATCTGAATGGAACCTTATGAAGGCATGTACGGGAAGAGGTGTAGAACACAGGCATGTTGGGATGAAGTGAGCTAGCATAAGCTACTTGGACCTGAAATGGTTGAAGAAATGTCTGAGAAGGTGAAAAAAATTCAGCAACATATCAAGGAATCCCAATGTTGATAGAAGAATTATACAGCTAACTATCAACCAACATTGAGATTAAATATGGAGACATGGTGTTTCTATTCATATCTCCATGGAATAAGGTCATCATGTTTGGAAATTATGGGATGTTATTTCCTAGGTACATCAGCCCCATCAAAATTCTTGATCATTTCAGGGATGTGGCATATCAACTAGCGCTTCCACCTACCATGGCCAAAGTACATAATGTCCTTCATGTATCCCTCTTAAGGAAGTATATACTGGACAATTCACATGTAATCTCTTTAGAGGTGGTATTATGAGAGGATTATCTTTCTTATGAGGATCAACCAATGAAAATCATAGATTTTAAAGAAAATGTTCTACCAAAAAAAGACAATTACCCTCATCAAGGTGTTGTGGTGAAACAACAAGTTTGAAGAAGCATAGTGGGAATCAGAGGAAGTAATGAAGTTGAGTTTTCCACATCTATTTTAGTGTGGGAAAAGGAAATTTTTAGGGTGATGTTTCTTATGGGGGTAATATTGTAACGACCCAAAAATTCATTACTGAAAATTTCTCATGGTCTATTTATATGTCATCATATGTTTATTTAAAATATATGTACTTATTTGGAATGATGTTTTGGATTTTAAAATACCATTATGAATTGTGATCATTGCTAATATAGTCGTTTAACAATGATCACATGATTAGTATAAATATAGGTGTTTAAAAATCCAATTTACTAAGGCAAAGGAAGTGATGGCCTCATCCAATTTACATTCCCCATATGAAGCCCATTCTTCGGAGCTCTAAAAGGGTATGGGGTCATTGGGATTCACTCTTGACCATTCCCAAGCAATTCATAATGATCGAGCGGGACCCCCTATAAGAGAAGTGGAAGTTGATTGAGATTACCACTTGAGCAATGTTATCTGAGCCACCCCAAGTGTCTATCACCAGCACAGACATTACCGTACGGTCTAATGCAGGTGTTTTTAGGGGTTATATAACAAGACCCTGGTACTACGATTATGTACATTATTCTTGTATAAATAATATACATTTTTTTATTGTTACTTTGTAAATAGTTTTTAAAGTGAAAATAGTATTTTTAGTTAATATTCAAATAAGAAATCTATTTTAAAGAAATAATGGATTTTTTTGAATTAATTAATATATTAGTAAAATTCTATTATTATTATTTAATTAATTTTTATAAAATATAAGTGATCGTATAATTTTATGAATGCAATTGTAATTTTTATTATGGATTGAAAGCTCCTTTTGTCAAAATCCATGATTTCTCGATAAATTATGGTTTTTCATTTAAAAGATATAATTCAAATATCTAGAAAATTATTTAGATAAAATGAATATAAATTTTGGTATCATGATGTTGAAATTATCCAAAGGTAATTTTTTTATAATTTTCTGATACAGTAGAATTTTTGGGTAAAAATTTACATAATATTTAAATATATAATGTGTTTTATGAAATAATAATGACCCAAGAGTGTTGTAATAAAATACTATAAACATTTTTTTGTCCAATAAATGTTTGACCATTTAAATAATGTGAATGTAGATTTTTTTGGTTAAATTTATGATTCCTTAGTGGACCATCCATGACATATAAAACATTTTATCTTTTTAAATTGATTTCTATATGAGTGTGACTCACCTCCACATAAGAAACCCTATTATTTTAAAATGCTAGCCCATTAGCCATATAAAATATTTTTTTCCACACCCCCTTAGAAAATATTATGGGCAGAAACCATGTTCTAGTTTATTGTTTTGATTAGTTTAATGTGTGGTGTTTCTAACCTAAATCATAATGAATTCCCCCTCCTTTCCTATATAAAATCACACAAGCTCAAGATTTTTCATCAATAAAAGCCTTTGGAGTTCATCCAGCCTCTTCTATACTCTCTATAATCCTCCTAATTTTCCCCAAACTCCCAATAAGCCTCTCATAGGCCTCCACCAAGCCTTTGGGATCACACTTCCAAGTAATGGATTCCTTCCATTTTCATTTTAGCCATGTTTCTTAATATTTTTATATCCTTTTACATTCAATTATAAATGTTGGGGTATGATTACACACCACCCCAGACTGCCCTATTTATTTTTGAATGATAGGAAACCCATTTCTCTCTCATTAATTCCTTTTGTGTACACCCGTTATAGTGTCGAAATTCTGTAAGTAATTTCCCTCTCCTCATTTACATTGAAGAAAATATTTTGTATTAAAAATCTAAATTTCATTACATATGTTGGGACATGTATCTATATTACCTCCATTAGAGTTCATTTCTATTAAATATGATGAGACAATGCTTTCTCTCTCACCAACCATTTTTATGAATTCATATGTCACGTCATTATGCTTCCGAAATTGAGTTGATTTTCCAAGACAATGCCATTGTGTGGTGAATACCATGCCCATTTATCTATCAAGGGTATTCACCTTTATGTCCATTTACATATTTATTATAATGAATAATATATGTATTCCACAACTCATTACCTTGTAATTAATTATGATGATTGATTCTATATTGTATGATCCATGTGGCAAACTTATTCCTGAAATGAAATGTTTAAGAAAGGTGTCCCCTGATAGCGCTCTAATGCATTGGTTAAAGTATAGTATCAGGAAACTTCATGTGAAATGAGTATTGACTCATACTAATTCAATTGCAATGAGGGTTACTCATGCTTCATGTGAAACATAGATTTACTCATGCTCTATGTGCAATGAGCCTTCGCTTAGGCTAATTCCATGTTAGGTATTGTTCCCACATTCCCATGTTATAATTATCATGCATTATCTTGCCTTTATGATTATGTTTCTCTTGTGACCCATTCATATGCCTATTTACTAATATGTATTGAATTCGTCATGTTATTCAATGTTTATTCCCTTATTGAGATTTATATCTCACCCTTTTCTTATGCATGTCCTCAGGCTATCCCTAGTAATGCTATGTACAAGGGAATGTAGTTGTAATGTAAAGAAAGATTCCAATAAAGTCATTTTGTTTCATGTTTTAAGTTGTTATGTAATGTTCCTAAGCCCCAAATACACTTTAACTTTGAATCTTACATGTTGTATCATGTGAAGATTTTATGTAATAAATCATGTTTAAGTGTGTAAAAATGTGCAGGGTTGTGCTAATTATTTTGTCACATCATGGGACTAAAACTCTTGTTTTATCAAATGTGTCTGTCACATTATGTTTTCTCTATTTGGAATCATAATACTGAATTTTAATTTCATTGTAAAACATATTTATTGTTTATAATTTTTTTTCATTTAGTAAATTACTTTATGAATTTATATCAATAATTAAAATTGTTGTAACTTACTATTAATCAATCTCTTGAGAATGTTTTTGAACATTCCAAACTCCAATTAATCAACTACTTTGGTTTACATGATTATTTAAACTTTAAATTGGGGAATTTCATAATAATATTTTTTAACAATTGTTTTTATAGGAACTCAATTCAACCCCTATTGTGTGTCCTACAGTACCCATCATTGGGTACCAAAGTATTTTATTAATATTATATTTTAAAAAATTGTTAAAAACCAATTCAAAACATTTCAACTTTTATTTTTGTTATGTTTTAAATATATCTAAATTTATACTAGTTCTAAATTTTTAATAGCTTTAAAAAATCATTCATTATTCATTTTTATTGATAATATATTTGAATGTGTTTCTATGAATAGACCTACATTTTTTAATTAAAATAATTTTTATTAGTGGAAAATTAAGTTGAAAATTCATTTAGAATGTATGGGTTTTGAAATTTTGTCTTCAATTGTAAATGAATATAACCTGCCATAGCCTAAATTACATGGGGTTACCCAACTATGGGAGATAATAATAACTGAAAATCTATGAATGCATAATATTTTTCTTTATAAGATGAATAATTCAACCAGATTTCTGCAAGTAAAATAGCTCATGAATTTTTTTATACAATAGTTATTTCACATGAAGGAACCACTAATGTTAAGGAAATGAGACATACACGTACAATATTAAATATTATAACTATAAGATAAAGCTTGGTGAACCTATCTCTAACATGTATCTTATGAATAATGATATTGTGATAACTATGATCTCTTTGGAAATAGATTTTATAGCTAAAGAACTAATTGTGTAAATTCTTATATGTTTACCTAACAGATAGAGGGGATCCTCAGTGTCAATTATAGCTTCATGTGATATCTTTATGTTGCATGTAATGGAGGTTATAGGTAATAAAATGATGCATGAAGAAGAATTTTGGGTCAATAAAGAAGAGGATGACATGCCAAAGATAATTTTAGTGGCTTCAAAGTACCCTACTGATAAATATAATTTAAACGAGAAGGCACAATATCAATTTAACAGTTCACATAATGAATATTCCTCATCAGACAGTTATGGTGAAGTTAATAAATTATCTAGAAGATTTAAAGAAAATTAAAGTAATAAGATGTTATTTAGAAAGCCCAGCGACACAAGAATGAGTCAATATAAGGGGAACTGGAAAAAGGAATGCAATAGAGATGATAAATAAAATGAGATACTCTGTTATGAATGTCAAATAAGAGGAAATGTAAATTCTTATATTCTTATGATAATTTATTGGACAAAATATGAGGATAAGAATAAGAGATAGATAAAGGGAATGAATCCCAACTATATTTATTTAGAGGATAGCACCATTGAGTCGATTTCTTCACATATTAGGAATGGTGAAAAAGATAGCATGGGATTTATGAAAAAAAACATCTGAGGAAACCCATTAAATATCATGTGCATAATTCTTATTATTCTGGAGATGAATATGATTCTAAAAAACGAAAAATGAGGAAGTGCGTGAGTACTACAAAATAGTTGAACATAGATTAAATTAAATAAAAGATAAATATAATATTTTAAACAACAAACGTTCTCTCAACTCAACAGTCTTATCTGATATTACTTTAGAGAATGAGACGAATGATAAATTATATTAAGAATAAAATGAGCATAAATTATCAAACAAGCAGTTGGAAAAGTATATAGAATATTTTACAAATTAAAAGAACACTCTAACTCAAATTATTAGTTGATAGGTTACACCAAAATATTCTACTATTATAGGTTATTAAAAAGGATAGAAATAACTAGTAAAAATAATATTTTTTCAACATCTAGAAAAGTAGACCTTTTACCTAGATTTGAAAAATCATCCACAAGTTCTAGTAGTGGAAAATATTTTTTGGTTTCTAGTTTTTCAAGACTTAATAAATGTTATTTTTACAAAAATTAACTAACTATTTATAGAAATCCCCTGAAGCATGTATGGGTTCCTAAATCATTAATTACTAATATTACGAGACCCAAGAATGTCTATGTATTGATATAATTTATTTTCTGAATTAGCTTTGTAGTAAGCATGCATAAATTGTCCCTATAAAAGCTTATGGTACCTGGATAGTGGATGTTCAAGTCACATGAATTGGGACTACTCAAGAATCAAGAATTATATAACTAATAATTGTGGGAGTGTCACTTTTAGTGCCAATTCCAAAGAAAAAATAATTGTCTGTGGACAAATTTTTAACTCTAATTCAATTTTAATTTCAAAATTAATTTCTATTGATGTATTAATGTACAATATTCTTAGTATCCATCATTTATGTGGTGACGGTTTCAATTATAATTTCTAAAATTATCATTGAAATGTCTCAAATTCTATAAATGAGTTAGTATTCACTATATTTAGAATTGAAAATGTTTATGGAATAGATTAATTAGTTTCACAAAATCATTCTTTCTCAGGTGTATTTCATAAATATTCTTGGCTTTAGGATAAGAGATTAGGTAACTTTAATACACAATCACATAGAATTATTACATGGTATTGGATAGTAAAGGATAAAACCAAACTATAATATCCAAAAAATAAAGTATAAAATCCTTATAAAAATGGAAAAGAAATATGTAATTCATACTCATTATGAAAAAATACACATTAACTTGAGACCCGACTTCAAAATATTGAGGATGATCTGTCCAATATGGGCATAAATTCCAAATACCTAGATTTTGCTGTTGAAATTTTTTTTAAATACTCTAGTTCTGGAAAATCTCCATACTCTAACCACAGTGAACCTGAACCTATAGATGGACCTGAAATAAATATTCCTTATTTTTCTAGTTTGGTTTTAATACTTTAAACCATCCCATATTTACTGTAGATGGATACATAGATAAGGGAACACATAATAGAGATTCTCCAAGGAACCAGGTTGAAAATGAACCATTTTTATCAAATCATGAATCTAAAAACATAAATTATGCAACCAATTATGAATTTTGGGTGGTGTCTATGAAATAAGAGTTAAATATGATTGAAATAAATAATGTTTGGAATCAAATTGATATACCTAAAGACATCACGACTATATGAACTACATGGGTCTTTATAATCAAAGTAAATGAATAAATCACCACTGTGAGATATAATTCATGATTAGGCGCAAAATGATATTTTCATGAAGAAGTTATTTACTATAAATAATCCTTTTCACAAAATTCTAGAATCCATTCTATTAAAATTATTCTACTATATAAATCTCATATAAATTTAAAACAATGGAAAATGGATTTCAAAAGTAAATTTTCATATGGGTATATAGATGAAGAGTTTTTTTTTTCTGAAACCCCCTAGTATTTTAAACCCTCATTTTATAAATCATGTTTTTAAATTAACAAAATCTTTACGGGGTTTAAAACTATCCCCAAGATCATGGAATGACATGAACAAGAGATTTCTTATTTCTAAATGTTTAAAAAAAGGTATTGTTGATGCTAATATTTTTATAACAATAAATTTTAAATACAGTTTAGTATTTATAATCTATGTTTATGAAATTATTTTTAGAACTTCAATTAATCTATTATGTATTGTTTTTTAAAAAATAAATAAAAGTTAATTTGAAATGAGTTTAAGGGAGAAGACAAATTCATTCATGGATTTCAAAATTTTCATTTTAAAGAAGGTATTAATTGAAATAAATGTAAATTCACTAAAAATATTTTCAAAATGGTTGGCATTGATAGTAAAAAACGAAATGATACTCAAATGAGTACCACCTATAAGTTTGATCTTGATGAAAATGGTAAATATGTTGATCAATCCCCTTAGAAGGGATGAGTTCATGTCTACTTTACATGACTAATTATAGTATTGGCATCATGTGAAGTGTGTTTATGTGTGCACATTATCAATATAATCCTAAAAAATCTCATTTAAATGTTGTTAAAAAAAATTCAGATACCTCAAGTATACAAGGAACATAGAATTGTTTTATCGTACAATACAACCTTTTGATTTATTTTGTTATTATGATACTTATTTTTGTGGTTGAAAGATAGATAGAAACATCACCTCTAAAGAATGTCACATATCTGGAATGTCTCTCGTATAAAGATGTAGTGAAAAGGAAAAATCTTTTTCATTATCTACATCAGAAACTATATACATAGCAGTTGATATTGGTTATACTGAAATATTGTGGATAAAACACACCATACAATATTATGTATATCAGTTTATACATTTCCCTAAAAATATTGATAATATAAGTTCTATTAAGATATCAAATAATCCTATTTATAATTTTAGAACAACACATATTAATGTAAGACATTAATTTTTGAGAGTTCATTATCAAAATGAAGATATAACTGTTGAATTATTTGGAACGAAACATCATATTTCTAATATATACACAAATCCATTAAACATTGAGAGGATGAGATACATTAACCCTAAATTAGGGATGAATAATTTGTATGGAAATACTATCAATAAATATGTGATAAATATATGTATGGATGTCACACTAGTAGGACAAACTTGTGATTTTTTACCGACACCAACAGTGTCATGTTGACAATGTCATGCTGACACTGATAGTGTCATGTTGAAAATGTCATGCAAGAATTTATAGTGGCATGTTGACAATGATATTTTGAAACCAAGAGTGTCATGTTGAAAATGTCATGCCTTCACCGATTGTGTCATGCTGACTATGTAATTCTGAAACTGATAGGGTCACAAAGACAATGTCTTGCAGACACTGATACTAATGTCTCACCATTGGACAGTAAATGATGGAACCCATTGTCTATATTTGTTTTATTTGGACAAAATGGCACATATTAGTTCATTTTATTTTGTTTTATCTCAGTTAACTCGATTCATGACTTATAAATTCTTAAATTGTAAAATTGTGTCGATTTATACTATTTCTTACTATCAGACTTCAACTCTAACACTAGTACCCTTCCCCTCTTTACCCAAGGATAATTCAATGTCTTATCTTTATCCATCCCATAAGAATGGTTATATAGATGTGTGTATTTGAAGGATATAAAGATGAATCACAACGTATTAAAAGGATTAAATGATATTCTACAATATCCATTCATGTTAATACATGTCTAGCGAACCGTGTGGAAATTCTAGAGAAGGAAGTGTTCGCTAAATTGTTATTTTCTATTAAGTATCTTCTTCTAAGAGTTTGGCAAAGTCAATAGTGGAGAGATTGGATATCAAATAATTAAAATCCATATTAAAATATGTTTATTCATGAGTTTTATCTTCATTCTGAGTTTACCATGGAAGTAAGTGAGATGTATTTGATCAGATCAGTTGTGAATGGATGGATATTGTATTTTTCATCATAGAAATGGGTTGAATGCCTCAATGTACCTCTAGAATGAGTCGTTGATGACTACCAGGTATGTATTCAACCCACTAATGAGTTGTTTTTCAATTAGACAGCTTCGAGAGAGGTTCCTAGTAATGATAAATATATATGGCCTATAGCATTAGTGTTGGATGGAGAAAGTATACATTTATTTATTTTTATCAAACACCAGTTATATCCCTAGAATGGTGATATTACCTCTTTGAAATATCAGGATGTGTATCTGTATAAATTTCTAAATAAAGGGCATAATGTGAATCTATGTAGGTATTTGATAGTCCACCTTAGTGATATAATAAAAATATATCATAATAATTATTATTTTTTCTATCCAAAGATGATGTCAACTATGATAAAGGATTGAGGATGTGTATGTGAGAATAAAGAGACAATTTCTTATTGTAGTGGCTTCTGCCAATGTACTGATATTTTCAAGAGAATGAAGATAAACTAGAATAACTGGAAGAGGGAGTTAGTTGAATATAATGATAATAAATATGAATATTTCAGTCCTATTGATAATCCTACTATGATAGGATACATGATCGATCTTCAACTTAGAACATATGATGAGGTTGTCTATTATGATGAAGAGGAAGTTGAATATTCTAGAGAAGAAGGGTCTTGTATACAAGATAAGGTTAACCTCAATATTATTGAATGTCATATGGGAATTTCATAGGGTCCAACTAGACCACTTATTGCTCTACCATCCAAACAACCTTTTTTGGTTGATGGTGATACTGAATAATTGGGTAGCTTTGAAAATGAGAGCAGATCAAATGATTCAGAAGAGGAATATGGATAAGAATAAGAAGCAGAAATAGAAGGAGAGGAAATTTGTAGTGGCAGTGTCTATGAAATTAAGGAAGAATATTATTAACCTAGACATGAAATTGAGGAATATGATGAATGTTAAATTGATTGTGATCATCCTGGTGATGATAAAGGTGCCAATATTGAAGTGGATGATCCTAAGAATCATGAAAAATTGGATGAACCTCATGGTCCTAAAGATGCTGGAGCTAAGAATGAAGTAGTTGAAGTTAGTATTACAGATAGAGCACTGATAGGCCATGTACCAATGTCGGTGTATGATATATGGTGTCCTCATGTTGAGTGGGACAAAAATCAAAAGAGCACAAATTCAGGGGGAGCCTCAAGTTAGGAATTTGAGTGTTGATACACTCACACATATAGATTCTTTTGTGTTATCTATATAGGAAAAATTCATTGGTTATATTTCTCTAAATCTAGATAATTCAAATTTAGATAATTAGGAGATTATATCTATTTCAACAAGAGCAGTGGTTGAGAAACCTCCAGCATTTACATTTTCTTCTACATATTCACCCATAGTGATTTCAGTGCCAGGTGACTACGTCACCAAATCATATTTTGAAGGGTTTAATGAATAAATGGTAGTTGTTTTGATATTGGTCTCTCATACCCCGCAAACACCTCTAGAACCACTCAGTGATGATGAAAAATTTACTATAGAAAGAGTTATTTCCCAGATCGAACCTCAGTTTCTATCAGTTCTAGATGTTCTTTAGACAGCTAGTAAAATGGTGTCTTTTGAAATATTTATTCTTGATGATGTTGTTGACCAACTACATAGTGAATACAAAGACACTATAGACAACAATATACAAATTCATGATATCTCTATTGAATCCCCTTTAAAGGATGCTACTCCAACCCTTGATTTGAACATTCTAATGTCAGTAGTCAAGGATGAAGGGAATAGTTCCTCTTCATCTATGTCTCCACCTCTCTATGTTCCTCCTATTTAGTCTTTCGAAGTTGAAGTGATTTGAATATTGGTAAGGAAAAAAATTCAAATAGTAATTGTCTGTTTGGATAGTTAAATCCTGAGCTAGTTAAGGCATGATGTGAGAGACATTGTGCAAGGTGCATCTAGTTCAGAAACACATGTATCTCACCCACCAGATATAGAAATGGCCAGGACTACTATTAGATAATATATGAGAACCATGATGGGTGGAACTAATTAGTAAAATTTATAAAAAATTATGTAGAAAAGTGATGACATCCATGATATGGTTATATTTTATTCCAACCTGTCTATAGCTGCTGAAAAAGAAATTTCCCAGAATTTGAATTTTTTACTTCAAGTTGATAGACAAAAAGCCTTAGTTAGACAATCAATTCATGATTTAACTTGAGAACCAAAAAATTCATCTAGTCACCCATGCCTTCAGAGATCATGTAATATTTTTTAAGGATTTGACAAAAAAATTCATAGTTCATTGAAAATAAGTAATATTTCACAATGGCTATGTAGTATTGTGGAATGATAATCATGGATTTCATCAACCACCTTAATCTATATATAAAAGTTTTGATTACTATGATTATTACCCAACATGAAACTCCTATCAGAAATACTCTAGAGCCTTCTATCTCTACATCAACTTATATGACATCTTTGAAAATGACTCTTACTCAATCTGTCATATAAATTTTTCATGTCATATTTAAGCAATTTACTGGCCTTCCATCCTCCCCTTGTTAGAACACGGCCACTTCTATCCTTACATGAGTTCCTTTTACCTTTCTTAGAATTCATTCTGAACTTCTAGCCACTTCCTCGACACCCAATAATCATACAGTTGTAGTTTCTGATAAGGGAAATACAATGATGGACTCCTCATTGAAGAAGACATTGTGTGGATCATTTTTTTGATAAGGATAATTTCTTTAGTTTCTTACATGTACTTTTGAACTTAAATATCCAATTTAATTTTCATTTTTAATGATATATTGTATCTTTTCATGTTCGGATTATTTATTTTCTCCCTTGATAACTATTACTTAATTCATTTAATATTTTTGATAATTTAAAAATGGGATAGAAGAAAAATCATTATAGAATTATACATTTGTTTAACTATGGATATAGTATGTTGCATAACTACTATGATCATTATAAATCAATTGACTGTAAGTTATAATTCCATGATTTGTGATCATAAATAATGGGGAGATTATTTTCCCTCTCTTATTTTCATAATCAAAAATCAGGTCAAATCATGTTCATGTATATAAAATCATGGTTAACTAAGTTATAAAATCTTTAATTATTTTTATCTTTGTTCAATTATAACTTTATCTTATTTTGTTTGTGTTTATACTTTAATTCAGGGAAATGGATAAAATAGATTGGTATGATTCATGGATAGTTAATTCATATCATGACTCCTATACATGTATAACACTGAGTCTCTAACAGAATAGATGAGAAACGACATCTTAGATGACTCACCGACTACAGAGATGAATCATCGACAAAACAGATGACTCACCGACAGAACTGATGACTTTCCGACAACATATATGACTCACCAATAAAACAGATGAATCACTGACAAAAAAAATGACTCATTGAAAGAAAAAATGAATCAACGATAGTACAAACTACACAATGATAGATACAAAACCGAGTCAACGATAGTCTGATTCAATGACAGAACAAGTCATTGATAGTATGTGACACCGATGCACTGATGAATTGATACATTGAGTCACTAATATAAAGATTAAATGATAAATGGAGTCACCAAGAGAAGAATTCACCCACAGAAGTAGTCACCAAAAGGGGTATTCACTGACAGAAGGAGTCACTTATAGAATGTCCTACAATTAAATAATTAGAAAATTTTTATTACTATTAAATTCAAAATTAATTCTGACAAAAATATTTATAATACTCAGTTCAAATTATTATATTAATTAAAATGTATTTCTATTCTAGATAATTGTCATAGAATAGTACGATGTACAATGATGCCCTCATGTTAAGGATCATTCCTATTGTCAACCTCGGAAGAATATAAAAAGAAATCACTTGACAAAAATAAGTTGTGATATATGAAGTGAACCTACAAATTGTTATCCAGAATAAAACATGAAGCACACTCATTCTTGCTAAATTGGAATAAGAAGGATATGATGAGATCCAGAGTGTTATCATTCTTACAGAAAAAAATCTTAGCAAAGAGAACCATTGGTGAGAATCTAATATCTTCCTTGATTCCTGATCATAGAGCTTCCATGACACACTGTTTTGGTGACTATGTCCAGAAAAGGACTCTATCTTCACATATGATACATCTAAGAAGTACAGAAGGATCAAGAACATCATATAGAGCATTCTAAAGAATCCCTAGTTATTTTTTCTCTATTGTGTATAATTTTACTACATTTTTAGTAGTGTGTGTGTCTATAGTATAATAAAAAATTGTCTCCCATGCTATACTAGATGATACAAGATATCATCCCTCACTCATAGTTCTACATTATTTTTCTCCCTTGTGAAACTGTGGAATAGGTCCTTTTGTGGAATGGTTGTATTTTTTCACATAAATAACTATGGTAGAGGTCAAGTTAACTGAGAGATCCTTGTTTTCTATTGTGAAACCCAATCCATGGTGTCGATCATGTTTATTAATATAAAATTCTAGGTGGAAGTTGATCACCATCTGGTGAGGATTAAGTATGTTTTTGACACTGAACATCTTGTTTTCTCTGCTGTTTCTATAAAATATAGTTTTCCATATTTCAGCACATTTTTCTAAATTTTACATTGATAATTAATCGTAGATAGTGTATATAATTGTTCTTTATTCAGTAAATTACATTAAAAGGTTATATCAATCTTTAAAATTTCTATAACTATGAAATAATAATTATTTATTGAAATTAATTGATCATTCCTATCTATTATAAATCCACTACTTCGGTTAACTAGGAGTTTTATACGTGAAATTTGGGGATTTATAAATTATATTTTTAACAGAAATTTTGCTAGGAACACAACTCAGCCCCTCCCCCCTTGAGTGTCCTACTCTGATCAACACTTTTATTTTTATTCAATTAATGGTATATCATCAATTACATGTCGACATATGTTTCCTTAACACAAACATATTTTTTTTGTTTTTCATTAAACATAAATTTATGTGGATAATGAATATATATCAATGAAAATATAATTTCAGTAAAAAATAGACATGTCCATAAATATGATCAATTCATGAAATTGAAAACATGTGTTGTTCCCATTGGAGGTTCCTTGATCATGATCGTAGGTATTCCAAATCTCTATGTTTGAACATCTTGAGATAAATTTTCAATTATTATAATCCCATTACACCTGATAGTAAATTTATATTTTTGTCCCTTAGTAATGTTTTATATGGTCCATATTATATTTTTCAATGATTGCATTCATAGTATATATAGGATCTCATTATATCATGAAACTCATAAAACCTCATGATATGACATTTTATCTAATGATATTACAATATATAAAGAACATGAAAGTGTTATAATTCATTTCTAATAAATTTAAAACACCCACACACACATAGATATTCAAATTTCATGTTTTATATAAGTAATAGTAATCAAAGTCATCATAGATATTAGGTATGGGGAACTCACTCTGACAATAATAGAAGCCTTTCGGCTGGTCAGTAGTCCCACCCAACGTCTGTTCGACAAAGAATACATTACTTAATTGATACCTCAATTCCATCTTAATTTTGAAAAACAATATTGATATTCAATAATCAACCGTCAAACTCATTATCATAACCTAATAAACGAAAAATTATAATATAGAATTATTCTAATCAATTGTCATGTTTAGAAATATACATCCTCGAGGCATGATTGAAAATTTATTAAGGAAGATTACCAATTTAAAATAAATAATTCACTAACCCGTAATCAAACACTTATATATATAAATAATAATGTAAAATATATATTATTGATAAATTCACATATTAAATTATGATATAACTCGTTTAAGACCATTTATTAAATAAAAAAATTATAATAATGTAAAAATTTTACATTCATTTTTAACATTACGTAATTAAATAAATTATAAAAAAAATTTATTTTCTCTTAATATGAACACCTACATATTAAGTTTTTATATTGTATTTAAATTAAATATATTTTATCAGAATAAAAAATTATATATAGAGAGACTATTCATACATTTTGTAATGATTTTAAACTTTACACGTATAATATTATTTAATACATTATAATATTAACTATCAATTTTCATTTTAATATGGTCTAAATAATTTATCAAATAAACACTTATAATTTGATTGAATAAAATTAAATATTATGAATAATTCATATTATTAAATAAATACTCTATTATATCTAACATTATTTTGAAAAATATATACATTTAATATGTAACTCTTAAAATTTACAAATAATTTTTTACATCTAAATTGTAAGGAATGAAAAAAATTTAAAACCTAGTATTTAATATATAATATTAAAATAATGGATATTTATGTAATAAATTTTTCATGAAGAAAATATATTTAATTACATACCCTTTATATTTAATTAATTTATATACATTTAATTAATAAAATAAATGTCCCATAATAAACAATTTCTTTGATTTATAAATTATTTGTAAATCATTGTATTCAATTCAGGATTTAAATTTATATATAATTAAAATATTCTATTCATAATAAAATTTATGAAATATCAATATCAAAATTTATGGATTTCTAGATGGTGTGGGTATTATATTTTGACATTATACTATATAAAAATAGACTATTTTAGGTTTTAGTGGTTGTGTTCCAATCAAAAAGATTTGTAGGATATCAATGAATATGATATATAGACTACTTATCATTAGACTATTCAACTCCTGAGATTAATCCTATTAAGATGTCTATCATATCACTATGACAATACGACTCATTTATTTCATTCACATCTTGGATCAATGATTTGTTATGAATTCTCATATCTTATGTTGTGATATATTTAAAACCATAAAACACCTGCATTATTGTGACTTACAATAGAACATAATATACATTATAGTCCAATTTTTTCCCATTAGACCACATATCATATAACTTACCAATGTGAAACAAATGGATATTATTATAGGACATGCTGTATAGCCTCAACATAATATATTATTTCATTATTTTAAAATATATCTTGATTAATATATGATTGGGGAATTGTAATGATATGAATAATGATTTCATAAGGATTGAATGATACTCATTCAAGGATGCGAAAGAAAATAATAACCTCAAATAGCATGAATAGACATTCATTGAAACATTTAAAATGAGAGAATTGATAAATGAAGAAAAATTAATATGTTTTATCAATGAAGGTTTTAATTATAATCGTTATTCGTAGTTCATGATGATGATATTTTAGATGTGGGAGATGGAATCCATTATCTATGGTGTTTCTATTGGTTCATATTAACCATTTTACACCTTGGAAGGATTCCCATCCACATCCATATTATTATAATTCCAATTAACGAAATGGGGATGATGTAAAATAGGGATTTGTGAATAATAGAATTGGTTGTTGATTAGTTTGGATCAAATGTACATATTTTCTTGATGAATACATTCTCATAGTTACTTAAGTGATTCTCCATGACAATTCATTAATTATATCATGCGATATTGTATTGATGAGTAATTATTCAACTATTCAAGAATTATTAATTAAATTAAATATTTGATTCTCCCAAATGGTTCATCTTATGAAATGTTTAATATCAGAAATATTTAAAATTATATTAATTTTATCTATTAACATTATATAAACATTGACTATTATAGGATTAAAAGATAATCATACATTATAATACATGAAATAAAATAAATAAATATTATAGAATTTGGTTTGATTTATTCAATGGAGTGAAATATTTATTTTGATAATTATTTTTTTACAAGTACGGTGTAATATGGAATTTATTTGTTACATTTTTTCAACACATAAAAATTATATTTCATACACTATGATATGTCCATATTTATTGTATATATTAATAAATATTTTGATGCATATTTCCAACTCCTTCCATTGTGATGGGAGTGATAAAATACACATTGTTGAATTTAATTCAATATTTATAAGAGATGTTATAGAGTTAGTCTTTAAATACATTTTATAATGGATAAATATCTATAGTTATCTTCAATGAATTTATTCATTTGTTACCATCAACAAAATAATTTATAACAAATATGATATAATCCCACCACTTATTTTAACAGGTTAATCCTTACAAGAATTTTCACTCCTTGCACCCATGAATATATGTGTCTCACCCTCTATAGTTGAGAAAATCACATATAATCAATAACATCCTTTGTGAAAAGTACATAAAAATAACTACTATATCCATATATTGAAAATAAACATACACATGTTAAAGACAACTAACTAACATGATTATTTCATGCTACATGTCACACATTTCCATTATCTTTATTATTATTTTATTTTTTAAGGAATTTTGGGTCATAAATCAGTTTCAAGTAGAGTTTCATTAATGTTTAAGGATATAAGGTTACAATGTTGTATGCACTCTTAGCTATCGTAATGTGTCATACTTGGGAAAATCCAAAAATAAATCAAATTTTTGGATTCATAGGTTTTTATGGATTTTTTACAATGTTTGGCCAAATAGTGTGTTGTTAAAAAAATGTGTCTTGGGAAAGGAACACAGTTGGAAAATAGTTTTAATAAACAATGAGGAAAACCCATGAATCATTCATAATACAATAAAACTTGTGATTTATTTAAAAAAATACCCATTCATTTTTTTAATATTTTACCCCAATTAAAATCTCCATTAACTGGCATCCTATATATGGAGACTAGTTAATGTCACCCTTTTCATCCACCCAAGATTTTTGGACATTACTAATCAGTTTATGATGAATCCTTCTAGGTATGGATTCTATTCACTCTTACTCTATATATCATGTGAGTTTAATTCCATTTTCATGGTAATGGGACAGTTTTGGATGAACCATATATGGTGATTCGGTTTTAAAATGTTGATTATTTGGATTAAAAGATTTAAAAAATCCATTAGAGTCATTCCACATTTCACATGTTAATGCTTTTCTTCATCCTCAAATGATATGGGTTTTTTTCATGCAGTTTAATTTTTATAATATTCCATGGTTTTTAAGGCATAGTTAATGTTGATAATATAATTATTCCATTCATTTTAAAAGTAATATATTATATTTTCTAGAATTAAATTCCTTATAATGATATTATTTATTTATCCTGTTAAAAAAATTATATTATTCTAATTAAATTGACTGTAATGCATCATATTGTTTAATTGAAAATTTTAATATCTAAATTTAAAATTTTTATTTCAATAAACTTAATTTATTTTTTATATCATCAAAAAAATATAATATTTTTGTGAAATGTGGGTATTTTTTACAAATAGATTGATATTTTAGTAAATAGAGAAAAATATAAATTTTAATCAAACTAAAATAAATTTTATGTATTTAAATTTATTTTACATTTAAATAACTATCCGCTGTCTAGAAATATTATAATTATATTTATAAGAATCGGTTTTATAGATACTTCTTTATATGTTTGTTTTTTTTTGATAAAAACACATTTTAAAAAAAGATCTGTTATTCATTAAAATATTAATTTTTCAATAAATTGATATTCATACATTTAAAAAAATTATTATAAAATTGATTAAATATTATTAAGATTCATTTCTATATTTAATAATGTGTCAAATTAATTTATTTCATTATGAATATTCACTTCTGTAAAAAATTGTGTCACCAAAGTAATCCTATAAATCAGATTAACCTCAATTTTAAATAAAAACTAAAATCAAAAAATATGGTCATATTTAATAATTTATGAATTTATTTGTACTATTATAAACATATTAGTAATATTGAATTTTTTATGGAAAAACATTCCATTAATATGAATGAACAATATTGAAATTTATTCAAAAATAACAAGTCTATTTTCTCTGTTTCCAATACAAGGACACACCAACTCCAATACTCCCCAAACATAAATAGTAATTTCTATTAAAATATACTCATCTAAATTCTTTAAAAAAAATCAACATAGTTTCATAGAGGAATTATTCTTCGCATAATACCGTTCTTAAAATGCATAAGGTGAAATTAAAATTTTTTCTTAATGAAGAGGTATATATTTTAACCCAATGTTTTTTTCTTTTTTCTACTTATATATCCTTAAGAACTCTTAAAATAATATTTATTTAATAAAATATTTTTCTACCATATACATAAATTTTATTATGTTGATTTATTATCCTTAATATATGTACTTCTTAATTTTCCAAAATGCACCTAATGCCTTCAATTTTAATTAATTTTTCATAATCCACGATTGAATGGGTGAGGTGGATCCCATAAAAGGTCTGAAGGGTGAATTGACATTACATGACATATAGTTCATAGCAAATAAAACCAAAAAAGGAAAATTGAAACTGCCCCCCATCAAATGTAGTCATGTCAACTATGATCCTTCGAATGTCTAGTCGGTTAGATGCCCTATGAAGATCTGCATAGTCTTAATGCCGAAGGGAATTTCATACACTCCCAATATTCCATATTCGATTAGCTCTTCTCTGGTAAATTTGAATGCTCTAAATCCTCATATGAAGCCTTCTTCCTTGAAATCAGTTTCCCACATCTGCATTTTTCATGTGGCCTGAAGGTTTTGAGGTGGCCTGAATGCCTTGAGGTGGCCCGAGGTCCTTGAAGTGGCCAGAAGTCCATGAGGTTTCCCAAAGGCCTAGAGTTAGCTTGAAGGCTTGATGGTGTCCTGAAATCCTGAATCCTCTGAAGTCCATGAATGGACTGAAGGCCTTGAAGGACTCGAGGTCCGAACAGATGCCCCATAGGATCAAATATATTTTCCAAAAAATATTTTCTTAACAATTTAAATTATAAAAGAGTGAAAATGGTACTATTTTATTAAAATGACATGAATAAATACTGGATGAGAACAATAAATTTTTTTATTAGAAAAATATCACGTAGTAAATAATCTCGTTTAGATTGAGGATGTGAAATTAACCAATTAGGTGATCACAACATTTGGAACCTTTGCATTATACATATTAGAAATATTGAATTCCATGAACTTTGTAAATGGAATAAATAATCCCAAAATAATATTATCCCTAAATGATAAGAAATTCCAATTAATAGAGGGTGAATATGGATTGGCCAGTAAAACAATTATATGAACCACTACTCTAAATGGTGTCCCTCCACATTATTAAGCTTCATATGAACAAAACCGTTCACTAGATAAGATGGATCTATTAGTGCCCAAAAAAGAAACCAAATATTTTGGGGGTGATATGTATATTTTCATCCCCATTGAATATCCTCCACCTATGAATGATAATTCATTATGAGGATAGGGTGTAAATTTCCAGCCTCCACAAACAAAATAAATTATGGGAGTAGGCCTCCTCATTGTGCTCTGAGAAATAAATTCCTCACGACCCGACAAGGATTACTAGAAATCCTAGTAATCGGTCAATCTGGTCCTTTTTAATTGAACCCCAATGGAAACCAAAAAAAATAAATATATTAGTAGTGTATACCAGGATGATGTCCCTAATATGGAGCCTCTAATTATAAGTAGGTAAACCCAGTCCATAACATTTTGGAAGTTCATAATTTTATTCAGTGACTGCTAACAATTGAATAGTTTACAAGTACCATGCCATAGGGAATAAAATGGTTTCCCCTTCATGGACCACCAACCTACATATAAAAATGATTCATAGATGGATCTTATCCCTTCATATCAAAATTATTCATTTTAGGAAGTTGGGTTCACGTGTTTAAATTACAACCCAGATTAATCTATCCCGATGTAGCATAATTCTATGAAGGAATAAATTGGGTGTATATAGCATAATGATACAAAAACAATAACTTCACCCTCATATCATCATGGTATGTGGAGGGAATCCCATCCCACACGAGAACATTCTATGATGAATGGTTCATGTTAGGTCATTATAATATCCAAAATTCTTTCAATTCATTCATTCATACCATCATTCCATATAGAATCCCCTCTATGAACTAGTCTAATTGAATTATGCGAGGACCTCTTACTAAGACAGGTTACATGTATGATCAGTTCATCGGGAGCAATAGTGTGCCCTCTAAATTAAACATACTCATGGTATGTGGAGTCCTACTGATAACCTCCCTTAAAATATTTACCCACATAATGACTTCATGTCTTCAAAATTGTGGTGATGAGGGGATCGACCAAGGAGGTACCCACATGAACCTTCAAATTCATGGAATTTAGGGTTTCTAATAGTCTTAACCTTCATCGAGGATTAGGTTTTTATCCTTCTCTCTTCATCAATCATATAGGTGTATTGGTACCTATCTTGGAGTAATTCTAAGGGATTTCATGTCAAATGAAGCTATATTCATCCTCTTCTCAATCCCAGGATAGAGAAAGATAGATTGTTAGATGTCACTATCTAGGTTTCCAACACGGGGGGGCATGCATAGTAAAATCCCTATCCCTATCAGTTTGGTCTGCAGTATCCATCCATCGGAAAAACAATGTAGAGTGTGTGATATTTGGATCTACTAAAACCACTTTTTTCTCACAGTAAGAATGAATAACATATGAATACTTCTTAGTGGAGATTATGAAATCATCTCAATATGAAACCTCAATCTACTATTTGTCTAAGTGTAATACCTAATGAAACCCACCAATTCACCCTATGAAAAAACGTTTCACATGGTTCCATAAACATGGTCTTCCCCAATAATTATAATCCCCCACATTCGTTCAAATTGGCCTCCTTCAAGGTTTAAACAGTAAACCACTTCTAACTATTTGGTATTTTTTTCCAACATACTTTGATATATATGAAGACTTTCTGAGATCCAAACCCAAAAACCAAATGATTTCTATAGTTCTTTTGGCCAAATTCTCGGTAAGGACATATCCAACCAAAAGGACACATTCCTTAAGGGTCCCTTTCACCTATATCCTTATTGTTTCATATCCTTAATAATATAATTCCCCACATTAGAGACCCCATCTTATACATTCCCTTATGATACCTCGATGTATCTTCCACTCAATCCTTTGATTGGAAGCTTTCACATGGAAATACACACCTCATGATGCAAATCTATATGGATGGGTCCACATCATATGATATTCAAATGTGATGTGTTATGTTATGTGGCACTGAACTATGAGGTTTCGGATTCATTTCAAAAGGATGACTAAGAAGCCCATATTATGGGTCCAGTTTTATTATCAAAATGAATTCTATCTCCCGGAATGAAATGAATCTATTGAGAACCTTTCAACATGGCTTTAAACCTGTATCATTGAATGAATGAAAAAATTATATATTCTTAGGTCGTAAAAGGTTTACATTGATGTAGATCCCCTTACACATTAAAAAATACACATAAATTGAATACATAATATATACAAATGATTTTGATAAAAAAAATTCAATTGGATATTAATTCAGGTTGATCCATGTCATACTTATGAATGAACAAAGGATTCAAAAAAATACATTATATCTTAAAGAGAGACCTAGAGAAATAAATAACACCCCTCCAAAATGGGTCATGTGCCCGAATTCACACCCTATCTAACAATGTGAGTTATTAAGTTGGTATAGAAAAGTTACCAAATGGGATTCTTAATTTAGAATGTTTGAAAATGAGTCATCATGGATATGAGAATAGTTGGGTATTTCCGAATCCTTGAACAATCCTTGTTGTAAACTAACCTATAACAATTTGGTGAGAGATAATAATTTTGAATCTGATTCATATGATTGTGAAATATTAGAACCCCCCAAATTCATAATTACCAAAAAATGAACCATTTATCATTAATCAAAAACTAAATGTTAAATCCAATGTGAATATATTTAACTAAGGCATGCCCTTTACATGATAAAAATGATATTTTTCATAGTTCATATTAGACAATTTTAATCAAGTCATACAGATATAAACCATGATCATATCTTTGGAATAAAATTCTATAACATGATCTGAAACCTTAACTAATGTGGAAGTGTTAATATGTTATAGGTCCCTTTTAATCACAAAATTATAGGGATAGAGAAGAATGATTAATGGATAATGTGATAATTTATAGAGATGCTACATTGATGGGTTATTACTTTATGTGTTTCTCATATATATTGTCATAAATTTTCACTATAACACTCACCAATATAATGGAATCTCACAAGGTTAGACGGACATGTGCATCAGCCGTTGGAAAGGCCAGGTCCTCGATTAAACTGGGGACGTCATGCACCACCTTATGTCTTCATCATTGGGTTTTGAATGCATTGGTTATAGTGCTTCCCATGAATGGTACTATCCCCATCGTAGATTTTTCAAAATTTTCCCTCAATCTAATGAATCCTTTCAATCCATCTACTGAGTGATTATTTCAAATCAATAACTATTTGTCCCCAGCATTCATCTTCACCCGATTTTAGAGCATGTACATGAAATGTGATAAAGATCCAATCCCTTAATATTGGTAGGATGATAATGTTCTCAATAATGATGTAATAATTGAAGAAAATTAATCCAACCCAATATCCCATACTCATAATCATTGTTTTCAATGTCATGAACCTCAGTATCTTCAACCGAAAGTTGATATTGTCTTGCTGGCCCTTGTAAATTTCATGCTGACCTGGGTCACCAGAGTGTCCCAAGGAGGGTGATGTTAAAAAAATATAGAATATGACATAATACATGTTCCTTATAAATATTCATTCTTTTTAAATATGGTGTAAAACAATAATAACATTCATGTCCCTACTTTTTTACACCAACACTCCCCTTGAAAAAATGGTGTAAAACTAGGAACAGATGAAAATTTTATCTCATTCACATCAATCCCATAAATAAAATATGGTGGAAAACTACATGAATATGTTTGTAAATGTAGATTAATAGAATTATCATTGGTCAAATATGGAAGATAACTACATGATGATATAAATGACTTCTCCTATACATAAATCCATCTATGTAAATGTAAGTTTAATTGGGGGATCTAGATATCAAATCTCAAATATGAATTAAGGGTACACTCACATTATTTCCCTAAAAAATAATGGGGATATATTTCTATTCTCAACAATTATATTTCTCAACAAATCCTATAACTAAGAGAGGTTCATGAAAAAGATCATTACCATATTCTACAGAACGTCCAATATATGATTAAATCAATAAATAGAAATGATTCAAGACCCTGACCTCGCCTCCCAAGAAGGGTGACTCATCCACCAATAATGATAACCACTTACTAGAAGATATGTATACTTTATCAAATCCAATAAGGTATTATTAATCATTATGGGATAAATGGACCACATGATTGGGAATATATACACATTCCATCTCAAGGAAAATAATCCAACTTTGTTGCCTCTCCATGACATGCATGGATCACTGAAAAAACTCCAGAATCATACCCTAATTTCCCATATGAATCACAATATCTTTACAATTATGAACCTCTATATGATGGTTGTATCATACAACATGTATCCTCAGTCACCCACAAGAGTGCGCCTAAAAATATTATTCTAAATAAAACAAGAAAAGGAAGAGAAAACTCATAACCCAACTCTATTGGAAGATAGGGTTCTCGAAACTATCAACCACCTATTTGGGATGGATCATGCTATTGTAAATTAGTTAAGAAATTAAAAGGATGGTAATGGTTTTAAGAAGCTCCATCCGACATAATTGTTACCAAAAACTCTAAACATCCTCTTTATAACATCTACAATGAATGCTTACTTAGTGGGTACAAAATGATAGGCATTAGAGTTATATTTTAATGAAAATCAATGTATCCCCCCTAATGGATATTATATCAAAAGGAAAGAATGAACTCACCCATATTTTATCATACTTGATGTTCCTACCTAGGGTATGAGTAATAGAAACATTCCCTACAGTTGGGCATCAAGTTATGATGATTTTTATCTCATTAATGGAAATCCCTATGAAGGCCCGTTTTAGTGAAATATCATTTCAAATAAAAGGTCCTACCCTTATTTTCTTCCTCAATGAAGTTACTACCAAGGATATAAACTACATAATTTCTCTCTATACTTGACCATACAGGTTTGATTGTTGACATATACATGATATAATTCACTATAATGGTCCTCCCTATAGTGAAATCTAATTCCAGCTATAATTTTATCCCCTTACCAATTGAAATATGATAAATTACTCATATCTAGAGAAAAATTGAAATATGGGGCATGATATCATAGATACCCAATGAATTATGATAATTGTATGTTCAAGGCTATATTATATATTACCAACTGAAATATGATAATTGTATGTTCAAGGCTATATTATATATTACGAAAAAAAATTCATGATCTAAAATTATAGTGATCCCCATTTTGTTAACCTATTTTATGGCACACTTATTTCTTATGATTCTCTAAGATGATTACTATTAGTAATGAAAAAAAATATTTTATTTTAACAAGTCTCGATGGATGAAAAATCATTATTTCAACTTAATAATTCAAGTAGTCAGATATTTATCTCAGATAATCATGTTTTTATAATTTCATAAAACAAATGTACTAATAATAACCAATTTTAAATTTAGATAACATTCCAACTAATTAAATCAAATATAATATTAAATTTAAATCATAGATTCAAATCAACAAAAAAATCTAGCACTAAAAAATAAAAATAATTACAAGTACTCTCTATTTTCATACCATCATTAAATATTAATTTAATAAATATAAAAAATCTATTTTAAAATGAAAATAGAAGAAATTACCTATATCGGGATATATTTGAAATGTTTCTATGAAGTTAAATATATTTATATTTGTTATGTTTTTTATAATTACCTATTATACATGCTTTTTTAATTTTAATTATCACACATCATATGTATATATTTTTCATCATTTTAATTTTTTTAAGTATTCCATGTACTAATGATTTTTTTTACAATCATGTGTAGTAATGTGTGCAGTAACATCTACTGAGGTTTTTGCTAGAATTTTTTTAAAACATGGGTTTGTTTGAAATACACATTCTGAAGTAAATTAAAAACATTATTATTTTTAAAATTTATGTGTACTGATGTTTAGGCAATTGGTTATGTTTTGAATTAATTTTCAGTAATTCATTTGTTATAAACTAGAGGGTTGATCAAAATCATAAATCCCGCACTCAAAATTAATTAATCTTATTCCAATTGTTAGTGTTTCTATTATCATATTCCATTATATTATACACCCATAAATTAAATAGAAAAAATTACGAAACTACTTTATACTTTTTTCATGAACACAAAGATACCCATTCTTGATTTAAAAGTTAGATTACAGTATGAAAATAATTTCTTAAAAATATTGAAGAAAGATTAACCTTATTAATTGGGTAGATAACATCATGAAAATTCATCAAATAAAATAATGTTGCAAATATTGCGTTATTTAAATTTAAAAATCTTGAGAAAAAATAAATTGATGAATGTTATATTAGTCTGTTTTATTTTGAATTGAGAAAAGAATCATCAATGAAATTAAATGTCATGAATGATATCTAAATATATTTTAAATCATTCATGTAGTTGAATATAAAAATGTAATTATTTTTTCTAATGAAAAAGTTAACATGGGAAAATATGAGGATGCATTATATGATTTAATGGAACATAACAAAAGGGAAAGGTTTCCCACTAATTACATTTATAGAAAAGTGTTCATAAAATTCATATCATTAAAGTTTATTTCTTTTATTGATTAATTGTTCCATAGGGAGGGGTAAACTCTTTATTATATATAAAAAATTAATTTTTTCATTGTGGATTTATTTCTTATTGATTGCATTCCTACTTTGACAGTATTTAGGACTGAATGTATATATATTATTACATCCCCAAATTAATTCTTCACCCGAGGGTGAGTATGAAACTTAATGAAATAAATGGATTTTCATTCTTGTTAAACGAGAGTCAACCATTAAATGGTAATCAATTACATCTTGATATTGATAATGGTTTGGTTTTTTAATGAGCTATAATATTACATGAAACAATCAATAATTTGTAAATTTTGGTTTGGTCAATTTTTAATTGAAGTACAATGAGTGGGAAAAGGAAGTTTCTTTGTACCACCAAAGACTATTCAAGATAAAGATGCATGAAAATAAAAAATAGAGGACACACGATAACAAATTAAAATGATGAAAAATATATATAAAAAAATTATGTATAATTTGATGATAATTATGAATTTGACAATAAATATGAAGAAATGATCATAAAATGGACAAATCATAACACATTGTATAATATTATAAGAAAATAATATCTGATGGGAAACATAAAATGGGATAGTCATGGTAAAATTATCATATATTGTTGTGAAGGTATATGAGCCACCTGCAATATTTCTTGAATTAGACTGGGAGCTTGAAATTTATAGAGATAATTTCTTCAATAGGATATTTATATTTTCTATATGTTATATGTAGATATTACATTTTAAAAAAAATTGAAAAAATTTAATCTTACACAATGTATCAGAAATAGTCATTTCCAACAAGAATATTTTAGAGGAGTTCACAACACTGCCAAATTCTAAAGAATGAAATGATGTTATTCATCAAACAATTCTCTAAATATTTAAGGATCAATAAAGCATCCAGGTTTCAAATGAATTAAAAATAAAGTGAACATTTCTAATATAGTATATTTGGTAGAATTAATAAATCTATTTTATCTAGCTATTTATAGGGACCTACATATGGGAATTATATACCAAAATCATGGATTTAGAGTTAACTAAAATATAAATCACATACCATTTTTGTGTCATTGATTAAAATATTAATATATTCACTATTAATGAAAAGAATAAGGGGATATATCATCAATACCTATTTCTTTTTAATAATTCAATGGGATTACATTATAAGATTAAATAGATTTAATTAAATATTTCTTTATTGCTATCAAATACATTAAGCTTAGTAAAGTACATGAGGTTGAATATATAATGTGGTGTCTCCATAATTGCATGATAGGTCTGTCACGAACATGGATAATTCATAATATATGTAAATTTTTTAACACAGGGTTGGATAACTAAAATAATTTTAATAAAATATTTTTTGTTATAATTGTAATAATGGATCATTAAGAACGATTTGACATGAAAATGGATAAAAGAAGAGGGAAGGGAATCATAGGGGAGGTTGATCAATATATAATATGAGGGAGGGCACCATAGGTTTACCTTGTGGGATATAAAGGGGATATTTGCAGATGTCGAATAGGGAAGACTGTAGAGGGTCTTGTTGTGGGATGGTTGTAGAATAATTATGAGAGGTGCTCGATGTCGCCCGATGTCAAAGAGGGAATACTACGAATATTCTTGTTTTGGGAACATGGTTGCAGAAAGTAGAGAGGGTCTCAATGTTGTCCAATGACAAAGAGGTAAAATGGTGGAGGGACTCATATTGGGAAGAGAATCAGGTAATGGGGATATGGGTTTAGTGTCAGAGAAGGAATAAGGGATGATATTTCAATGGGTTTTTTAAATATTGTGGTATTGCATAGTCTATTTTCATTGTGTAATAAAATTTTGGAAATAAGAGTGTAGAAATGGAAACTATTTATAGTTATGATGGTTATTTTCATTTCACACAATGCATTGTACTAAATATCCCATGTAAATAAAATCCCCTAACTTCATTATCATATGGATGATATTAAGTAAGACCCATTCTCTAAAAGATGGAAGACATTATAAGGATCGTCTTTGAAGAATCCTCAAATGAATTTGTCCCAATCAGAGATAGCCATCAATAAACTCTTGAATAGGGAAATAGAGTAGATTATGTTGAATTTTACTTTAAGGGAATCTAGTTATAAGTTACTGAAAATGTATTCATAAGAAATAAGATCACATGTTTACCTTAAATTTCACCCAAAAAACAGTCTGATATAGATGCATGATATCAAGAGAGTGGTGGATGTAACTGTATTAAAAATAGTATGGAACCAAACACATCACATAGATATTAGAAATTTTTCCCCAAATGTTACCTATATGAATAGGAAAAATGGACGGAGACATGACAAATAAATAACTGTAGTACTATAAGCCCACATATTTGAGGGAATTTTCTACTAATCCTCTCACAGTTTGGACATTAGTCTTCTCCCATTTAAGGAGGACAACATAAAATATAGTCTCCCAGTTCACTCATTCTTGTGATACATTTCACATAGAAGGAAAAATTGACCAGGTTTCATATAGATCCACTACACATCACTCTTAATCAGGAATCATGTATAGGATCACATAAAAGAAAATATTGTTCTAGAAAGGGGTAAAAATTAACCAATTACCATTTGATAGTGTATAAAACACCTAAAATGAATTACAAGTAAAAAAATTATAGGAATTTTAATCCTATAGTAGGAAATGAAAAATAAGAAAATGCATAAGAGTGGGGATAGGATGGTTTAATCTAGAAAAAAGGACAACACTGATAGGAAAAATGTGTGAGTACCCAAAAATAGAGAGATTCCCTGAATTTGGGTTCACTTATATGAATCCCATACAACCTCCTCAGTAAATCACTATCAATGAAAATGTTAAAATAATTGTCACATATGTATGACCTCATCCTCTTAAGGAGTATAAGCACCTCATGTATGAAAAATGACTCACTTGATAGGAGTAAAAAATGAAAGAGACGAGGAGAGTAAATGCTGAATTACTATGAGGAAGCATTCCTACCAAATATTCTATGTCAGAAGAAAATAAAACTATAATTCTAATAGGAGTACCTGTACAAGGGTTCATCATAGTGACTGATGAATGGCTGGGATGTCTACCCAATTAGATTCATGGACCATCGAATTACCTTGACGAAACAATGGATGAATATCATGATTTACCAACATTAAGGAGACAACCAAAATGGGTTTTGGGAAATCTTAAAAAGATGTCCCCAGTGGAATATTAGCTAATAAATAATGGTTTAACCACCTTGTTAGGATATTCCAATTATGGAACATTTCTTAGCTAAAATTCAACAAAAAGAGTGTCATGGGACTATCGACACCACCGATCAATTGGAATCTCAATTGGAAATCATGGGGGAGTGGTGTTCACCCATAGTGTCAGAACATAATCCATACCATGAACGAGTGGGTGACATAAGGCCCCCACCAATCATATATATTCATATGATTTTAATATTCAATGGATAATTTTACCCCAAACAAATTCTTAATAATATTTCATCCCATTGTGATCCCATGATTAAAACTCTTAATAAACAATAATTAAGTGAAACTCAGATGCTTCATGCAGACCTTATATGGGATGGTATTCATATGGTACAAAAGTTTCCTAGATTTTACAATCATAATATTGGAGGATCCCTGTCCAAAATTCATCCTTTTGTTTATATCAACACTACAAATGAATATAGTCACTGACCTCTCTAATTACAGACGTCGAGAAAACAAGATAGAATCAAATTTCATTTCCATATTGAATGGACTAACATTATTCCTAAATCTACAATTTCTCCATGAGGATATTATTTCCCTCTTAATTGAGAAAATTTTTGATGAGATATGGACACCACTCATCATAGTTAATTATACAGTTGTATTTTTTTATATCAATTTTATTTATAAAATAATGCAATATTACATTCATCTCATTAAGTTTTCATTCCGAATAACACCACAGGTCTTAGGTAAATGAATTGTAAAATTAGAGCTTGTATCAATAACACATAAGAGGTCCTCGGCACTAGTGCCGACTAAAAACCATAAAAGGTTTCTTATAGTTCTCCAAGGCAATTTACATTAACCCCAACCTCTCCAGGACAAACAATGGGGACCCATGCAAATTCAAATCAAGGAGTAATTGAAAAAATTATACTCATTCTATTATAATATGGTCTAAAAAGTTTCATAGTCTATATGGAAAATTATTTTCTCATCATTATAGAGCCCATATAGGCCCAACAAATTTGATCATTATTATAAGAAATAGTCCCTTCAACTAGAAATTTGGGAACATCATTTTGAAATGATTATTCATAAAAGACAGCCAAGAAAAAGAGGAGAATTCTGGGAATGTAATATTAAGAAAGATACCAGAATACTATTGTATATTACCACTACTAAACTTGAGTAAAGATATTAGGCTCAATAATTATTTGGATGAAGGAAATAAACATTTTATTATTTTTTGGTTCAAATGAAAATCCACCAAACTCAAGGAATTATCCTGGAACAGTTAAAAAATTAAACGATTCCTCTAGATTCTTCCATTGAAACACCACTGATATCAGTGGCCGAATAAACCCCCAAAATTAAACCTTTAAAAAAGTGTCAAGGATGTAAATATTTTGAACATAATACTATTATAATTATTCACAAATTAGAACATTGTTTTTCACTTCGTTAATTAATATTCCATCATATTTGAAACAATATGCACCACCCAACCAAATGGAACCACCAAAAATGGATAACTTGGAAAATTCATCCATAGAAGAGGATATAATTTTAAATTCCATTAATTTATTTAATTTAAAGGATCCCATATTTGAGGAAGAGTATGGATATGAACCCATGTTCACTAAACCTGATTGGGGAATCAAAAGAAGTGGCCACCAGAGTTGGGGAAACCGAGGAAGTTGTTCTCACAGTCGTAATTCGTTTTCTTGACATTACCAAACATAGACTTCCAATGTTGATTAATCTTATGGAAGATCCATTAACCATTTTCAACATGGGTAATAAAATCCCAATTCACCTTATAAAAGAAACCATAACTTGATGTCTATGGATTATAAAATTGAATATGAGTAGGTTTCTAATCAACCTGATGTGTTGGAAGACCTTCCCAGCCCAACCCTTCATGAAATAGAGCACATCCAAGAACTGTATTGATTTCAGATCCATCCATATAAAGTATAATATACCATAAAGTACATGAAAAATAGAATCCCCACCTTGGGAAGAATGGGAAAAAACACCAAAATTATGAAACTTGAATCATTTATCCTTATTTCCATCCAAGCAATAAATCCTGGATAGCATGAGATTGTCAAAAGACCTAAGTGAAGAACTTATAGAGGTTTTAATAATCCTCAAGGAATTTGATGCAGAAGTGGACACTAATGAGGTCAATATGACAGAGATAGATCCTACATAATTTCCAAATTTTATCTCTTCTAGATGACATGATTATGATTCCATTATATAGGGACACATTTATCATCTTTAGGTGATTGAGATGAAAAGTTATGTTGATGTACAACAAACTTTAAATGAAAATGAATATAGAGTTAATAACATACTAGTACTATGACATCATAAGACAGGATAAAAATAGGTTAATGTATAACCTTTTTTCCTTACACTCTAGGGATATTAAAACCATAAAAAAATGAAATTAGACAAAATCATGATCAAGGATCAATTTAGAGGCCATATATCCTACACCAAATTTCTTGTCATCTATAAGGATACGACCATTAATTTATTTCTAGTATAGCCCTTATAAACTCAAAATATGAAAATATCCTCATTATACCATCAATGAATCAAATAATTATTTCACGGAAAATTGTGGACATTTCATGATCATAAGGCCTTGTTTGAGTCCTCTGAGTCTCATTACATCAAATCATGATTCTATCAATGGGAATGGAAGTAGTCCTTTTTTATGGTGTTTCTCATGTCACCATCCTAAACCATTTATAATTGATCCCTATAAAACCATTCAAACACCTCAATAAAGAATATATGTAAACCATCAATCAGACCAAGCAATGTTTCCATGATCATATGCATCGTCAGTGGTATACATTATCTCAATCATTACTCGTAAGTCCAGCATTGATGAAATGCTTATTAACTCCCCAAACAATAGGTACAACTCAAATGAAAATGCACTCATTCCATCCCCATAGGTCCAACTATATCAGAAATAAACAAATATGGATAAATAGTTTTTCCGATCACCTATAGAGGATGTAGACACTTCTCCTACATTCCCTCTGATGTTCTATATAAATCCCACATGATCAGCTAGATCAATGGAAGCCACATTATCATTTGAATTTCAATATATAAACACCTCTCTCAACACAAGATATATTAGCCCACTACATACTCCACCTATAGAATAAGTGTAAAAAGATAAAGATGAGTACCTTATGTATTCTACAAGAACATTTTACGAATTAATGTGTACCTCCATTGATAAAGTCTCATAAATAAATTTGGGTAAAAAAGAAGACCCACTGCCACCTTTTTCTTCATTCAATTCTTTTGAAGAGAAAGAGGTATATATCTATATCCTAAACTATCATCGAGGTGTTTTTGGTTGGAAATACATATAAATGTACGGACTCCACCTTGGGGTGTACACACACCACATTTTTTTACTGGATGACCACTACGCCTATAAAGAGGCATCTATAAGGACACACCCGACTCACTCTACAAAAATTGATGTTGAAGTTCTAAATTTTGTCAAATACAACTTCATTTTAGAGGAACAATATCAAAAAAGGATGGAAATAATTTCTCTTTTAATAAGAAAATAAAAATATACCATCATACATCAATTTTAGATTTCACAACATGAAATTCCCAATGATTTATTTCCAATTTCCAATTCCCAATTGTGGAACAGTTGATCATTGAAATAGTCATATATCAAGATCATTCCTTCACACATGGATATTCTGTATACAATTGAATAGAAATGGAACAAGAATATGATGAATTCATTTCCATAAGGGATCCCTATGAAGTGTATTTTTTTATCAGGTAATGCAATTTTGAATAATTTTTTTTTCTACATATCATAGGGTCATGCATTGAATCTTCATACCCATCCTAAAAATGTTCATTAATGTTATATTGATGATTTGGTGGTAGATTCTCTATAAATCATTGAAAACATGGTGGGTCCTAAATTATTTTTCAAAACATTGAGTCAACATAACCAAGAAATGATCCCCCAAAATTGTTCTATTGGGGTTACCTCTAGGAAATTTATTGGTTTTGTAATATACCATCATGGCATCCAATTTGACCTCAAGATGAAATATTTTATTCTTGGAAAGTAACCTCCTACTAACCATACATATTTTATTTGAAATTCACCACACCTTGTCCAATTTATGATTCTTTATATCAAACATTTCATGAAAATGCATGACCTTTATAAGGTAAATAAAAGGGGGATTACATATGAGTGTATAAAAAATTATATGAAGCATTTGATATATTCAAGAATATTCTCTTAACCCCATTAGGGTTGATGCTACTTGTCCATGATATGCCACTTATATTTTATGTGAAATACTTAGAGTGATCACATGGTTCCTTTCTCAAACAAAATATTAATGTAGGTTGTGAAAATAGACATTATTACAACATCATAACCATGCAAGATATGGACACTCATTATTCTCATATTGAGAATATTTATCTAGTGATAATCATTGAAATCATGAAACTAATGAACTAATAGTATATTAATGAGGTTTTTCTGGTCTCTCATTGAAGCCCACTCAACTCTATTTTCATCCATATGATGTTTACTGGATTCCCCTCATGTTGGATGATTATCCTAAAAATGTTTGACATTCAGTTCATCCCTCAACGGAATTCAAAGGTTGGGAATTGGTAAATTTTCCAACAGAGAACCCGTAAATTTAAATGGATAATTATATACTGAATTGGGGGATTAATAGGTGTTTTTTATTCTAGAGGGATATTCAATATAGAATGTTTATTTTGACAATTTATCTAGAAGCCCGTCATGGAGGACGATGGAAGACCTAATGAATAATTAATTTGGGCTAGGTGTCTTACTCATTTCTCTAAAAAATAATGTCCTACGTTCCTCCTTCATTCTATAATTAGGGTTCAGGAATAATGAAATAGAATAGTAGGATATCATTTTTGGTATATATATATCACTTTAAGAATATTTGAATCACTTGATGATAAAAGGCAATTCATAATTTTTCATCATGTAGTTCAAATATTTTTATTCCCTAAAAATATAAGTGACACATACCATACTAAACCATTTCATGAAGATAATGGTGGTATTCCATAGGAATACATCATTGAATCACATCCAACATTTATGAAATTCCTCGAAAGACACCCTAGAAAATGAAGTCACTATTATAGAATATATTGACCAGGAAGAAATAATCATCAGAATTCTGCACCACCAGATGGTATCACCATTCATCAAATCCTAAATGGAATATATCAACACAATTATTCTCATACCCATACTGTATTATCCTACCACATGCTATTTTGGTCATATTTTTCACAATAATCAAAATTGAGAACTCCAACTAGAAAGAGATGGGATCTGGAAAATCCAATGATAATCAATTAACATTGTTTTGATAGAAGATATAAATAATAAGAAGGTACTCTATAAGAGAATCCTTAATGGGATTCTACTTAGATGAATTTATATTTATGAGACCACTTCATTCATGAAGTACGTTGACACAATGTCTATGGTGCACACTTGTTAAGATTAATTTCTTCCCCTATATTTGTCTTCATTTGGAACTATTAACCCACAATAATTAAAGACTTCAAAAAATATACCAAAAAGTGTAATTCATGTCCAGTGCACACCAACATTATTCCCAAACCCCTAGAGTTTCTACACGGAACCATGTCCTGTGGGAAATTTTCCATATGTGTTTTAGACATCATTGGACCATATCATCCGATTATAGCCATGAAATTCAAGTACATTCTTATTGAATCAAATTTCGTGTCAATGATAGATGAAATAATGACCCTCAGTGTTTTTAGGGAAAGGAACATTTAATGCTTTCTGAGATCCAACTTCATAACCATATTTTTTATCCCACAATCTATAATGAGGGAAATTTGTTATAATTTCAATTATTTTAAATTTCAGAAGCTCTATCAAGAGTAAGATATCAATTCCAACAGTTTATCCTTATACTACACAATGGATAATGAAACAATCACGAACTTAAAAAAGGCTATCGGATATACTCAATAAGATTATAGATAAAAATAAATACACATTGATTGACATGATCTCTATGCCTTGAGTGATAACCAAACAACGGCCCAAAAAACCACACAAGAATCCCCACAATCATTAGTATATTGGAAAGAGGTGGTCCTACCCATCTAAGTTCAATTAACCTCACTTTGCCTTTCCATCATTGATTAGTTGTCCACAAATGATATATCCCAAAAATAGCTAGATGAGTTGGAGAAACTAGATGATAAAATATTTTATATGTTTCTTCATTTCGATGCCCAACAAAACCACTTCATGTCAGAATTGGAGAAATATACTCATTTTGATAATTCATTGATTGAGATATATTGTTAATCCTCAGGACTAAAATGAATCCAAGTAAAAAACCACCAGGGTTGGAAACAAACCGGGAGGGACAATTTTCCATACCTATAGTATAAACCATAAGAGAATATTGTGTAATTTATATGCATGTAATTTTTACCATGGCTCCCACTAATTAATTGTTCCAAAATAATTTTTATGTATAATAACTTGTTAAATATTCATGATCTCATGATTTTAAGATGCATGTTTTGTCTTTTTAATCACATAATGATAAATTGTATGGTAAATCCACTTGGATTGATGATGTTAAACAATAAATTATGTATTAGGCTCATTACCTTAAAAATAATGACATTGGAATCCATGTCAAAAGAAAATAATATGCATGACAACAACATCCTCACCACCAAAAAGGAAATCACCCTTAGCATTGGTCATCAACAAATCCATATTCAAGGAATACATGATTCTTCATTCATGTTGTCACATGATATGTAGTGATCCTAGGATTCTCTTTTTTGGTCATGTCACAAATTTTCCAATATTTCATAAGATGGTTTTATTAACATCCTTTATCATAATAACTCTTTTCAAGTTGGTATTTCTATTCTTTTTGGCACATAAAATCACCTATATAATAGTTGAAAGGCACAAATATCAACATTGAATGACGTCAAAAAACATAGGAATCACTATTTCATCTTTTATTTACTTCACACAGGCTGCATTCATATAGAATAATGAAGAAACACCAATAACCATGAGAGATATTTGGATCCATATATGGAGTCTCTTCCTCAATAACTATGTGTGTCTTGATTCCTATAATCACAAGATATGTTGTGATGCCCTGATCTCCAATACCAGGTTCATCTACAACATTCTCCCACATTCAAGTTGATTCACATTCATCCTCACTACATAACGTTAAACTACATGGGATGCAGAACAAATTTTGCCATAATCACTATCCACATTGGACACAAAGTGACACATAGTTCTCTAATCCAAGTTGAATCCACAACAATAACTTTTATCAATGGAAAAAATTCCCCTTTTCTGTTTGTATACAACCTATGTGGAGAGTTTCGATTTAGGTCTATGTGATTCCGGATCACTATTATCCCTGGATATGTAATAATACCCAGATTTCCATTAAAGGTCCAAACCATTATAATCTATAACCAATTAAAATTATCCATCTCAATGTGTACATGAACGAACATAATAAAGATCATGTTAAAGGACAAAATTTTTGTTGATTACTCTCCAAAAATGATATATAGTGATTCCTAGATCTCCAATCCCATTTCTATACCCTACAAAATAATAATGGTCATATCCTTCATTTTATCACACTGGTGCATTGGTGTAAACCATTTCCTTCCCATTTTTATCACCCTGATCATAGCTAACCTTGGATTAATATTTTTGATATGGTATTCACCACATTTTCAAGGCATGAAAATTCAAATCATGTTTATTAATGTACTTATCACAATAACTTAAAAGGAACACCAATTTTCCTTACCGCGCCGCATTAAACTACATTGCTAGGGTCAGTTTGAGAACTATGTAAGACAGATTCATGTTGTCGTAGGATATATAGTGACACTCAGGTATTTAATATTTAGTATGGATAAAATATTTCCACTTCACATCTGGGAACATACATCATTAATGCATGATATTAAACAACATGGAAACCATCCTTACCAAATGAAACTAAATTTAATAGCTCTTTAAGACTACATGTGGATTCATTCCCACATTTAAGAGATATATATTGACTCACTGAACAATTTTTCTTATCCCATTATTAGGGGAAGAAAAAAATGTTCCCCTATTTTATACACAAACAATTATCTATGTAAGAGATCTAAAATTTGGGTTCCTCATTCATGGATCCATTAAGGAATCAGAATCCCCCCTACATAAGATTCGGATTGATATGTGGAAATTTATATGACATTACAATCATGATTTTGTTTCTTTTTATATACACATATTCAATTCATTCATTTTTCATAATCAGTGACCTGTGAAATTTTGTGACATTATAACCTCTTTCAAGTCGTCGAAGATAAAGTGTCATTTTTATGAAATCATTGTTTAATTATTCACTATATTCTCTAGTTGTCTCTGCATATGTTTTCCAAACAAAATTCATGAAAAAAGTAAAATTCATCCCCATGAGTGGATTATTTTATCTCTATAAGACCCAATAAAATTTTATCCCCATATCAAATCGTCTCATAAGAGAAACCCTGTAATCATGGTTTAAATATTCTTTCCTCCCCATGCCCTTGGCAAGTCAGAATATATGGGATCTAAAAACCTTTTATTACTCATTGTTCCCATGAAAGATGGTCCTGGACATATGATATAAAACAATGGATGTTGAGTCATACTTAATACATAATGCTACACTAGATGTATGATGTTCTGGTCAAAAACACTAAAATACATGATTTCACTGAACTATTTTTTCTTGATTACAACCATAATAGGATATATAGTGACACCTAGATCTCCAATCCTGGGTCCAGTCAAAGAAAATGATAAAATGTCCCCTCTTATATTGTGAGAAATACCACAATGGTGAATCTTCTTAGAACTACAAATGTCTTGATTATTATTTTGATGAGATACATAGTGACTCCTATACCATATATATTAGTCACATCCCTATCAAAAAATATATGACTCCCAAAGTATGTGTTAGATATTTGTAAGGGAAATGTTTCAAACCATTCATGGAAAATTTCATCATGAAATTGTCCAATCATATTTAGGTACATTCCATTCAAAACAATAATAGGTCTGGGGATGTATGAAACTCCATAACCCTACCTTTCCATCAGAAAATGTGGGTCATTTTCCTGAGGGCACCACTATTTGACTATGCACAATATACCCCAGATGTCTTTGCACAAGTCTCCCACATGAAATGATATCAACCAAAGGGAAATTATTATTTATGATATAATTTTCCTATCTTCGTATTCCCCAACTATATTTTCTTCCCATATCACTTAGTGTATTTGGAAACCCATAGATTACAATTTTCTACCATTCCCCATCATTCATAATCATGATAGAGTAATATAAGAATGATTATCAAGAAATTTGAAAATAAATTATCTCTCTGTTACAGCTAAATGATTTTAAACATTGTCCTTCAATGTTTTCTTCCGTAAGATGATGAACTACAATGTCAATGCCCTAGTATAATGAAATTAAAACTTCAATGTTATCCAACCCTTTATCACACAATAAAAATTCATGTATGAGAGGGTTCTAATTTATGACTATAGTCAGTAATGATTCCATAATCATTTTTAGACAGTATTCCCTGGACAAGCCCCACTTAATGATCTTGGGAAATCTTAATGATCACATAATATATGGCCAACAGAAAAGGAGGTTCAGTGTCCTAAGGAAACCATTAATTGTCTAAGTAAAACATTCCATTGTTGGATCTCTAGAAATCATTCGTACATAAAAATTCAAGTCAACTAAAGGAAAATTATTCATATTGATAGGCCTTTACTATATCCATACACCCTTATTATGTTATGCTATAATATTTTTTTTATAGTCTCTTCTCGTGTACTTGTCATACTCCAGGTCACAAATTAGGAACAAAAAGACTGGTGTCTAAAAACCCACAATCTTGTTTTGTGAATATTGGGACGTTCTAATCAAGTAAACCATCTTGGTTTCATTACCCCATCATTAATTCTCAATGTTTCTTGAAGAAAAACATTCATCACATTAGTCTAATTGGATGGACATTAAAAAGCCCACAAAAATCCATAGACTACATTCCATCTTGAAAACCTACAAAGGTAACTCTTGATAAAAGAATACTTCTAGTATGTTAAACCATAATTTTACATGGTTTCATAACTAATAGTGTTATCATGAAAAAAAGACTCAAAAACATGTTATGTAGAACCCCTAGAAATGGAAGCCTATGAAAAAGACGAGTTACATCATCTAATCCTGCAGCATAGTGGACTAAGGAAGAAATTTGGTTGGTAAAACAGGTAAATGTTTTGGGATTTCTATGTATCCCAAGGATAATAAAAACAATTCTCATAGAGTCACTTAGACTAGATAAAGTATATTTACATCTTATTTATACCGGTTCAAATTAGGACAAATTACTTCATCAGAACAACCTCTTCTTCATTAAACTTAGAGAAAATTATAATGGTGGTTGTTTTTTGGGAACTGAAAATTACTCACACAAGGAGAATATATTAACCTAGAAATAGAAATTGGTGTAAATAACCCCAATAGAATATAATGTTGAAATGATAAAAAATTACATGCTATGAAGGAGGAATATTGTTTGGGTAGAAAAATTGATATGTGAACCAACTGTCTACATAGTGTTCCTCCATAATGTTAGGAATCTTGTGAATGAAATATTTTGTGAGATGAGACTAAAAACATGTTCCGATGAAAGAAAAAAAATTGTTTTCGTGAGTGGACATTGATTTCCATCCGATATAAATGAACGACCCCAGTGAATGTTATATAATTCACAATATAGGGAATGGATTTACAATATCCCTGATTGAAATTGTTTGGGAGACTATGAGACCCCATAGGGATCCCACAAAAGATATCCTTATGGCCCTCCAAGGATAATTGGACATCCAAGTACATGAGCCCTTTGTTCCAATATAAAATAAACGTGAGTTTAACTAAAATAAAAGAAGAGAGTTTATGGAGAGATCAATATGTGAGATGAAACCTAGTGATGTAGATTCTATGTATATATACCCACCACATAACAGTAAGAGATAAACTATATTCATCCAATGACCACAAATAGAAGAATCCTTCACTAACACCACACCATCGAGTATAAGACAATAAACCCATTGAAGACTTCGATACCATGTAGCTAAAATCTAAATGGGGGGATCCCTAACCCTGGTAGAAATATTATACAATGGAGGAACTTGAGCTCACGTAGAAAAATGATACATTGGATAAACCCGGCATTGTATAGAAAAAAACTACAATGGATGAACCCAGGTCTACATTGTACAATGATACATGGTAAATATACTCTCTCGTGTAGAATAATTAAATGTAGAGGGTACACCATCCCATATAGGAACATTATACATGGAATGCATCATAAAATGGAATTCTACTCTCCCTCACTCATCACATCCCACTGTTGTAACATCAATCCCTATATTGGCCCCACCATTATCCATTCTAATGGAAATAGGTCGAGGCCTTTTTGAATCCATCTGATATGTATGATCATTTTAATGGATGCATTATCATGTCGAATTGTTCCTATATACCAATAATATGTACAGTCATAGTGGTATCCTCCCTTAAAACAATGTCCTATGTAATGTTTTAACATCAACATTCCAATGTTAAAGAGTGTATCGACCTTGGAGGTACTCACGTGAACCTCCATGTTCTAGGGATTGTGGGGAATTAAGGTAATTTCCCATTGATGATTCATATTTCTGGATCATTATTTCATTGTACCTGATATCATGGATAGGGAATCAATTTTGATGTAAGCCCCTATCCTTTATTGTCCGAGGGGGACTCATTCTCCTCATATCCACTCTAGGTTATATTGAGATTTATCAACACGTATGACTATCTCAGTTATCAAAATAAAATGGGAGATGGGTACACTCAATTTCCTCTACCCCTCGCTTTAGGATCCACTATCCATCCACCGGTAGTAAAAAGATGGTCATGTGATTATCATATCCAGTAATTTCTCATGTTTCACACACTAAGAATGAAACATTGGGTCTTATATGTTAGTAGTGATCATGACATCACAATGATCCCTGAACACAAATATGTATGCTTCCAATTTTAATCTCCAATCAAAACTCCCAAAGCACCCTGAGTCAAAACCATTGTCATGGTTTCAGAAGCACGGGCCTACTCCATAAGTATATTTTCCAAACATAATTCAAATGGGACTCCAACTATTGGTAAACCCCAAACCATATCAAACTATATGGTATTTTATTTCCATATAACTAGTATATGTTGGTATCCTTTTGATCCCTCAGGAAACGTTGGAGTATGTCTCACACAATCCTGAGGATTGTACCATTCTCCTAGATGAATATTAAACTTGATGTTAAACTCCATGGTTGGGTCCTTGTCACATGAGCTTAAATGGTTAAGTGTCATGTTAAGTGGCCTCGAACAATGTGGGTTCGAAATCATTTTTCAAGGATATGTATTAAGCATATATTTTTGTTCCAATCCCAACATCAAAATAGCATCCATATCCATTCATGAGAGTAATATCTAGAGATATTTTCAATGTGGCTCAAAACAATCCCCACCCAAATGAATGACCAATGAATCTCTTCTCAATTCATAAAATTTTTCCATTGACGGTGAAACTCATATACATATAGATATCCTCATCAATGGGAACCTTAAATACATACATATGTTACCAAAAAATCATATAGTTCATTGTTCCATTATAGTGATCCTCCTCATACTTGGGAATGAACAAGGTTTCACAAATATATCAATAAAATATAAGAGAGTCCCGGAACAGGCAATAATCCCCCCAAGGTATTGATGAGGACAACCACACATAATACCAACCAATATGAGTTTTTATGTATTTTTTGAAATTTTTTCCAACAAGTTAATTTATTTGGAAATTAATTCAATGATTCATCTCTTATATGATAATAATTGGGGATTATACAAACAATACCCACTTTAAACAAACCTATTACAGGCAGGTGGAAGATATGAATGGTGAACCAGATACCAATGATTATTCAATATTGAAACCCCACAATAAATTATAAAATAAATTTGAACCATGATTATAAAATGATAAAAAATTGGAAAATCTTTGTGATATAATTTAACTATGTAATTTTATTTTCAAGATAAAATGGTTAGACTTCTCAATTATTGTCATGATATTTTGTTCATGTCATACAGAGAAACACCATTATCATCTCATCAAAAACAAAATCATTGAAGTGAGAAGTAATCAATGATTATAATCTATATAATGTATATTCACATAGATAATGTGAAAATTTAAAAGAATATAATAAAAATTCACTATAACATTATTCTTATAATATAAATGGTAGAATAATAATTAATGAAACCCATGGAAATAAAACTCAGTTATGAAATTCATTAACACATGATAACATTCATGTAAAATACCCATGGATTAAATAATTGAAATTAAAACATAAAATAAGATTATTTATTAAGTAATCATGGTAAAAATGGTATAAGGATAATTTTATACACTATATAAAATAAATTATTTTCATATCATTACAATACACCAAAATGAAGAGAAATTGAGGTGAAGCACCTTATCCAATTATTGGATTATGTTGAACATGATTGAAAATATTTTATAGTGGTTTGAAACAAATTATTAATTATTAATTAACCATATTAATATTTCTAATATTATTTTTGATCCTCTTATAATATATTTACCCATTCGTTAAATCCGTTTCATTATATTCACTGTATTGGGTGTTAATTTCCTTTTTCCCTCATACATGTTTCAATATGAATACTTAGTTTATTGAAAACTTTTTATAGTCTCAAAATCAATATAGTAATATACATGAAAAAAATTATCATATTTATATATAACCTATACTATTATATCCGTCTTGAATGATGGTTTTAAAAATTGATGTATGTTATAATCATGGATATGGTGGTTCATACATACGTGTGCGTATCATTTCCATTTAACGAAGATAATTTTGGAAAGTAGATAAGTATTATTATACATTTATATAATGATCATAATGTAAACTAATTTCCTTTAATATAATTATACATGTCATCTATATTCGATGGTTTTTAATAGAGGGTCACATCGCTTCGGGAAGGCATTATTCCTCATGTATATGAATATTGTTACAATCATTTTGTGATAGAAACTGTATGAAATAAAATGTTATGATACCATTTCATACTGAAAAATATTTAATTAAAATAATTATTATGTCATTTATATCACATATTATGAATGAATTTGTTCTTATCACTTTCAATGTAAAGCATTTATGAAATGTGAATTACATGTCTCTGGGAGATGGTAGTCCCATGTACGCAAGAGTGATGATATAATATCCATTATAGAAAGGTAATTAAAAAAGGTATATTTTTTATAATCAATACAGATTTATAATTATGTTACAAAGTCCATATATATACTTTGTATACATCTTCATAACCAACCATGAAAGGTGGTAGTGGGAAAATAAATGACATCAATTTATAAAGTGGTAATCCACCATACACATTAATGATGATTTGATAACACTTCTGATGGAATTTTGTAAAATTTTAGTCCATGACCATAAAATTATCAATATATGTAAGATTCAAATTATATCATATCACAGTGTCGTAAGAATAATTTAAAGATTTGGAGAATAAAAAAAATATAAATTCTCATTAAATAACGCCACCTCATCTTCAAGTAACATCCTTAGGCTAGCCCCAAAAAAATACAAAGTTGAATATCATCCTAGTTAATTCCATATGGGATGATTGTATATATTTTATAGAGATATATTATCATGTATTGGCTTGAAAAATGTTTTTTATGTGCGAAAAAGAGTGGAGAGTAGATGGCCTTTCATAAGTGATGTTAGTGGAAAATAGTAATTTTTTAAAAGAAAATGATGTACCCAAATTTATTACATGAAAAAATGGTCCGAAATATATTATTATAGAGACTAATACATTATAGGGTGGTGATATTTCTGAAAATTTTAATTTTTATATGTTTTTATGTCATGTAACCATTTTTAACTTTAACCCTCAGTAAAACCATTTTTACCTTAACTATAGAAAACAAATTTTAACTTTTTTCACTATTAATTTTAATATAAATTTATTTTCAATATATTAGATAATAAAAATTATAATGATTTTTAATATGTAATTATCTTTCCAAATTACATTCACATAAGATGAAAATTTTGATTTAAATTTGATCCCATATACGTGACAAGAAATATGGTTTTAAAAGATAAAATGATCAAAAATGTACATTGTTTTTATATAAAAATTCAACATGAAAATGATTATAGGGAGCTTAATTGGATTAATAGATAATTAATTGAACTAATATTTCATTAGACCTAATTCAAAATATTATTTATCATTATAAATATTTTAATCCAAAATACATTATCAATAAAAATCATTATTTTTTAATATTTAATAAAATTGTAGTATTTGATAAAAATACCAAAAAAACAACCTAAGATAATTTTTTTATAATGATTTCAAAAATTAATTTTATTTTTTCAACTATTGATTCTGAAATTCATAAAAATTATTTTTAAATTATGTACACAAAACGCGACTAAACTATCATTTTAAAAAAAGAAGTTTTTTAGGGAAACATTTAATTGTTATTTTAAATAATTCACATTTTATTTATAGTCAAGATATTATTATATTTTTCATAATTTATATATAATTTTTCATACATGGACATTTAAAAGCCTATTTATAATAGTATAATATATTATTGTACCACTTGACATGGGGTTATGTGTTACTAATCTTATAAAATATATTAAATTTAAAGATAGATATTTTGTGGGTTGTTTAAGCTCATTGTTTCATGTCACAATCATGAAAAACATGATGAATACAGATTTTCAGAAAAAAGAACATTTTTATGCATAAAATGTAATTTATTCTTATCCCATGGTGTGAAAATAATATTAGATATATTTTAAAACATTTCATTGATATAAAAGATGCAAATATATTTATGATTTTTCCAATATGGTGATCAATTAAATTTATTAATATAATAATTCAATGATCACTTAAAAAAGTTTTTCAAAAAACAAATCTTATAATTACAGTTTTTTTATTTGTAATAAATTAATAATTTTTGAGTTTATTTTATTTAATTTTTAACTAGTCATTTTTATTAATTTATATATTCTTATTCATACCTTCTGATCCAATGTGTAGGTGATAACATTTAGATTAAATAAATTATTTTTATAAAATATCATGGTTCATTTAAAATCACAAGCAATCATTGATATTAAATTTATTTGAAGTGAGATGTATTCTAAAATATTATGGTGTTACAATATATACTACATAAAATGAAATTATCCCTCATAATTTCATTTCACTAATTAAAATAAAATTAGATACATATGTTTCATTGTATCATCTGGATCCCAAGTATCTTTTTAGAATTAAATATTCTTGTAATAAACATTTACTAGGAGAGAGTCCTCTTTTATAGTACATTATCTCAATAACCCCAGATTTATATTGGTTTATCTCTATACGATAATGCATGAAATAGTGGTATAACCAATTATTTAAATTCTCATGGAGGATTCATTATTAACATATATTTGAGTGATACCTAGAATATATCATGAATATGATAATTGATTAGTGGAAACTCTGAGATAAAGGCAACCCTCTCTACCCAAACCAGAATTTCAAATAGAACAATATAACTAGGGTAAATCAATCATTTATTTATAAATGTCATATGATTCAACCATTGTGAAATTTTTAGAAACACCATATCACCATATTGGAATTCCATATATCACCAATGAATCAAAATATAACATTTTTGTCAACATAGAGCTTGTCATGCCACCCAACCCACAAAGATACTGCACTGAGGGGAGAGATATGTTTACAAAATGAGAGATACCTCTAATAAAAAATGGTATGGAAATTACTTATGAGGGTATGATAAACATGAATATGGGAGGAATTACCCTTGATGTGAAACATATAGAAAGGAGAGGTAAGAAGAATAAAAACCCAAAATATGGTAACAAATATCTAAATAAATTAAATACCCAGTGCAACCATGAAATGTCATACAATACTAAAAAATCTGAATGGAAACAACAAATACCAAAAAGGTAAACATTATAGTGAACATGAAGCCCAAACTAATCCTACCAACCCTGAGTTTGTACTGGCCAACATGATCTTTAAACTTATCTAGATCTCCAAAAAAATGGTTTATATATACATTTGGTGACCATAAATTTATACTCATTAGGATCCTACCAAGACACACTCATGAAAAATAAAAATGAATCATGCTAAATAATAGTAATCAAAATTTAAAATCGCTCATTAATGAAATAAGTATACTATGTTCCAAAAAAACAACAAATAAATCTCAACATGTATCATATATATTTTATAATATAATTTAGTAAAGAAACATAAAAGGTACCACACTCTCACTTCTCCACTATTTTCCCTCTCTACCCAGATGTCATACGTCATGATCCATATCTCTACCAATGTAATGCATCCCAATGAAACCAGGGAATGGTCTCACGACATGCACGTTGTGCATCAATAAAAAACATCATCCCATAAAGCAGATCAATATATAGTGAACTATGATTTTATGTATTCTACTACAACATGTATAGCCTATATCTAATACTTTTTGATGTATATAATTCAATTACATACCATACACCATGTTATTTCCACATGTATTCGCACTCTATTCACATTTTACCAATATTAATCCACTGGAAACTATATATGGTAATACATGATTGTGAATTGAACAAATTACATCACAACCATCAACATCAATATATGGTAAAACTCATCATTGTTCATACTAAAACAAATAACCACCAAGATAAGTGTGTAGGGTATGATGGGGTAGTCATCCATCCATCATAAAAATGGGATATTTTGGTAAACACCCTTGCATAGTCTAATGAGTTTCTATTTCCATAACATACATGGTTGGGGTTTCATATAAATTCAAAAAAAAATATATGATATAATATAGGTCAAAAAGACACTATGGGCATAAATAAGTCTTATAAATAACTAAATATAACTTTTCATGGTCTCCTGGACTCCACTTCTAAGACCAGACATCCTACATGAAAACAATCTTTTAAAGAGATACATTGAAATCAATATTTTATTTTCATAATTTCCAATAAATTAATTAATTCTATACACAACAATTTACCATGAAGATTATTCCATATTACATTATAATACATTATTCATTATGTTAAATTCCATTCCCTCTAGGAATAATCCAATCCATGCCCATAATTTATCAAGATTAAAATATTTTAATAGTCTTCATTACATAATCAACAAACCATGTGGTTTAATAAATTTTCAAGTATTATTTTCATTATTCCATAAACTGGATACTCTAGGAAGACAATCCATAGATACCACAAATAGAAATCACATAACCAATAGCATTTAGATACATCATGAAGCAGAGAAAGGAATGATGATAAATGAAGAAACACACTTGTCATCCATTAAATAGATTCTCAAGTTAGACACCAGCTCTTGTCATATCAGACACTAGTAATCCTTGTTTCAACCCATTCCTTCCCTTTTGTTACCGTCATCCACGAAAACATGACTACACAAATGCATATCTCCATCAGAACTATCAACTACAACTACATTATCTATACATCATTACCCATATATCACCACATCCATTTCAGGCTCAACCATACTGGGTTCACATCACCTTAGGGCATCCCCGTACCATATCATCCATCCTAATATCTACTCTATGGAGCTCATATCACATGGTTTTTATAAAAACCAAATAAAAAACCATATTAAAAAACAAAAAATCAATAAGTAAACTATTCCCTCAAAACTAAGATTTTAGTATTCTCTTGGAAAAAAGATCTCATGTATCAAAAACAATGAACTCTACCATAAAAAAAAGAATGATAAAATAAATACCTTAAAAATCCAGTTTATCGCAAAACTATTTCATATACCTTCTAGATTTTATAGATTCATTATTAAGAGTTTCCGACAATAAGAAACCTAAGGCATGAAGATATAATAATCTATCGATGGAAAAATAGGCTCTGAGAATTTATTTTCTATTTCATCAACCATGATATATACCATTATCATTCACCCCTCCTTATTATTATTATCACTATGAATAAAATTTCATAAAATTATTTTTCATTCCAGTTAATGACATGTAAGATCACATTTTAATAGACCAAGAACTTTGCATCAGTTTGATTATCATAAAATTATATTATCTTTTAGAATACAATATTTATTCTTATTTAATTATTCTATTAAAATAATTATCAATTAAATTGGGCAATATTTTCTTCATCAAAACCGACATAGTACTCCGAGTATATGAAAATGAAATCAATGCATAAATAATAGATATCTTAGTATCTATAAAATAACGAGGAAACCTATTATCATGGTTTAGAGCTACCATATCATCAATATGTGATCTATATCCAATTTATTAATCTAGTTGAAATAAATATTAGTTCATTTTCATTTCCATCTGAAGTGAAAAATCATCATTAATTTTCAATTTCACATAAACAAATAGAGAATAAAAATAGACCCAGCATTAATAGACATCAATGTTCATCACATGAGAATGGACAATATTGTGGATCTCTAATCACCTATCCAACATTGAAATACGAACATACAAGGACTCCATGACAAAAAAAATATGAAATAAAAACCAATAGAAACCCAATAAGATAATATATATATATATATAATTACATAGCATGGAGGAAACATGATCAAACTGGGTGAATCGATAAGGAAACGATGGAAGAATAGAAAATCATTCACCATGTATCTATGACTAAAGAGATTAATAGGTCCCTGGTTAAAGGGATATCAACGATAAAAATGAGGGAGCCAGTAGATTCTAATAATGTGAAATAGAGAGATGCATGGCTAGATTTTAGGATTGAAGATAAATTCAGCTAATAAAATATCTAATTATGCACTACACAATCCATTATCCTAATTCACGTAGCATGTAACATACATGTTCCAATATTTTATGTAGCTAATAGCTTCTATATACTTCCTAACCTCCTTCCACCTCCACAAGATTTAAAAATATAAAAAGGGTCATTTCACATAGATATGGGATGTTATATTAATTACCACTCAACAAATTCTTTTCCTCCAGAGTCAAAACCAAACTAGACATAAATCTCAAATGGTCTATATAAGGAGACATCCAGTGAGACACCGCTAGTTGATATCACTAAATAATGAATTTTTCTACATCACTCATAGGAAATTTAAAAACCAAATATTTTTTCAATGGAAATTCATTTCCTATAAATATTTCATGATCCCATGCAATCACAACATAATGAACTTCTATGTTCTATGTGATCTTTAAAAAAAATTCACTTATTTCCTGTGAATTATGAAAACCTAACATACATTGATTCGATTACTATGTTATTTGGAGTCCGATAATGAAAACATAATTTTTGGTGAATAGAAACCAACCTTTATGAATAGTTACATAACCTTGTGAATAGTGATGTACCCTAATTAATAGTAACCTTAACTATGATAGTATATAAATAATATTCAAGTGGAAGTACCATATATCTATGTTTTGGAATAAGTAAGTTAATGTTTTAAAACTGTTTTTTCAAAGAATAAATTATAATTTAAATTAAATATTAAATTAATTATATTAAGAAAATTAATTTTGAAACGTGGAATTCCTTTTTGGATTCTACTTTTCTAAAAATGGTAAGGGTTAATATTTGTTAATTTTCAGAAATACTCAAAATTTTAATGAATAGTTAATTCTGTTAAAATACCATATATACCACTTATGAGTTAAATACACTATTTATGACATAATATGTGATTTAATACCACATGGTTAGAACTTAAATTCATTTATTAAAATTCTAGGTTATTTAATCATCAATATAGCTGGTCCTGAGGGAAATTAATAAAATTATGATTAAAAATTATGAAAACCCTCCTCTCGTCCACTATAAACCCCCCCCCCTCACTCTCTCTTCTCTTCACTCCTATAATACTAAAAGATCCTCATATTTCTTCCCAAATACCCTTTCATAGTCACCACCCACATCCAAGAATCTCTTGGTCTTTCCAAAACACCAAAATCTCTTCCCTTAAGGACGTTCTCAAAGAGGTTATTTCTAGAGGTAAAGCACCATTCATTTTCATTTAGTTTCATTTCAATTTATCTTGTTTTATTATACTCTCATCACCTCTTATTTATAAATGAGAATGATAGATCTAGTATCATCTATATATTTTAATTATATCATGTAAAAGGAAGAACCATCATAAATATCCTTACTCTCTCTCTTATTTTATTAAAGAAATGAATATCTAAGAGGTTCCAATTTATTACCATTGTGGATGATGATGTTTCATTATTCAATTACTCCATAATTACAGGTCATGAAACCATTTTTATGGTTGAAACAGACTATAATACAGGTTTTATAACCCAGTTAATATTTTTGCACCAGTATATGTACAAATTATTAAATCGTATAACCAAACTAGATTATAATAATCAAAATACTGCTATGATAATCTATGTGAATTTCATAAATATATCATCTAATGATTCATACTATTTAAATTTAACCAAATTATATAAATTAACATTAACACTTCTAGTTGTTCATAAAATTTAATTAATTTAAATTCGGTATATTTACATTCGTTCCACATGAACTCCATTTCCTAAAAACAAGTGAACTGTTTATGAACATCAAGAAAACGAACACTATAGAAGGACAGAATGAGTATAATAACATATCAATATAGACTTAAATGAACGGAAAGGAATTATGATAAAATAAAATAATTTAAAATATGTTATAAAATATGTTATTAATAATTCTAATTTCATATTATTTGACCATAAGTTCAAGAGCGGAACACATTCAAACTTAATGTGTCTGTTTTTTCACCTGAACCTCCTTTTTCATTCGGGTTATTTTTATTTTCTAATTAAGAAAACAAAATTATTTTGTATTATTATGTACTCCTCATAAATTATATGTTAGTGTTCTATATATATTTACCAAAAATAATCCCACATTCATTTAATGGGAGTTATATGTTCTAAAAGATCTTTTTAAAATCATTCATGAAATACATGCCCGATTGAAGAAAATTTCTCAAATTCATAGATATTTTCATGGGAACCTGAGAATATGTTTTTGGAAAAAATTATCTCTATAAAATCACCCATTTTATTATAAAAATATTATCTTACTTACCTTCAGGTTATATAAAAATATGTTTCCAAAATAACTCTTATTTTCAAAGTAAAAAAGGGTATTTATCTCAAGAATTAATCTTAGATTTTATATGAGTATATCCATTTATTTCAACAATCATTCTGATTATTATGTATTATTGGGATTAATATTTCATGGTTTCATCTAAAATATTTATGTTTATGGTTTATTATTATTATTTTGTGGATGTGTTATCTTAAAAACATTCACGAATTTACTCCGAATAGTTAGTGTTTATAATTAATGTTCTGAAAAAGTTATTTACATTTGATATATTAGTATAAATATGATTGTATATGCTGTTTATATTTATACCCATTCATATGTGTAATTAATTGTACATAGAAAGTGTCTTTGGGGCCCGCTATAGCCCCGCGGTGCATCGGTAGGTCTCATCAGACAACGAACGGTTTGGCATAAAGCCTCAACAAAATAATTATTTATGGTATCAGAACAAGGCCTTGATAGTATATTGATGGATTCCCACATTATTAATTCCCTCATTATGAAAATATTTTTAATGGTTCATGTGGTTATTCAGCTAGTTTAATACCTATGATTATGTTTTATTATGGCATTACTTAATCAACTTTTATTCCTGTCATAATCTGTTAATGTTTTTATTAAAGGCACATGTTTTTAGTTAATAAAATTACCTAATATTTATATATATTCAACCTTATGGAATAACTTTAATGATAATTTGATCTCACCCTTTTATCATGGTTCATTTTCTTAGGTCTTGATGAATTTTATTATGAATTACAAGCTGAAATATCCTAGGAGTTGTGGATGTTTTCAAAGAAGTTTCTATATTGAATTTCTTTCATGTTGAAATATTGAACTTATGTATGTATCTATTTCCATTAATACAAAACTTCTTGGTCCTTTGGGATGAATATTAGTTATTTATTTTCCAATCTACTCAAATAATGCACTGGCTCCATGCAATTGAGGTCAGGTCCTTACATATGGTATCAAAGGAATCTAAGTAGAAAACCCCGAAAATGAATTTAAAAAATGTATATTAGGGAAAAAAATACATAAGATAGTCTCTAATAATAAGAATATAAACAAATACTCATATTTTGGAAAGGAATAGATTATGTGCATCGTTCTAGAAAATAAATCATTTTCTGTATAAAAATAGGTAGAGTTGGCTCTCGCACGGATGTTCCTAGGAGTGAAAGCTCCGACATGGAGTTTGAGGCTATACCCGAGGTATCCTGGTAACTGACAATAAGCATTTCTGCACTCTTGGTATTGACACTCAAAGGGGATATGTTTAGTAAAAATTCAATTTTCTTTAGAAGCTATTATGAAGGATTTAAATATAAATTTTCCCTCAACGAACCCATTTTTTGTGAATTTAGGATTATTCATGTGTGTGATTTCAATTTATGATAGGTATTTTGTTAAGATAAGATAATACATTATGATTCAAAACATAATCTAGTGTATGCCATTATCTAGAAATAGATCCTAGTAGAATAAATGGAAACATTATGCACACTCATATCCCATGTAGGGATTTATCTCCGATGCATGATAGTGATGTCATCTCTGGTGTTGTGACTACTGCAAAGCATATTATTACTATACTGGGACAACTTACTCAAGTCATGGAAAGAATTCTTACCCATATGGAGCATCCAGATACTCCATATTGAAGAGAGTTTTTAGATTGATTTATGAGATAATAGCCTCCATGATTATATGGGACAACAAACCCATTTGTATATGAATTTTAGATAAGTTCCCTAGAGAATATTTTTCTAGCTTTGGGATATAACAAAAGAGAGAAGGTCATCATGGAAGTTCATCATCTATTGGGAGAAGTGTATTAGTGGTGGTCATTAATCCAAAACACAACAGAGGAGGAAGATATATAATATACGGAATTTGAGGAAATATTCCTAGATAAATAATTTCCTTGTGTACAACGAGTGGATATGGAAATTCAATTTCAGAATTTGAGGAAAATGGAAGATGAGAATATGGAAAAGAATATAGGTAACTTCATAGGGTTATCAAGTCATTTTATATACTACATAATAAATCTGATGAGTAATATTGATGGATTTTTTAATGTCATAATTCCATTATACTGATGGGAACTGTTCTCCCAATGATTCTAGTCAGATGAAAATAATTTTTTATTTGATATCAAGACGGAAAAAAATTTCCCGACGTCATATGACATTAATGGAATGAAAAAGAAGAAGAGGGTTTTTTAAAACTATGGAAATAAAGAAATGGGGAAGAAGGGAAGAGTCGAACATCCATCCTATAGTAATTGTTGGAATAAACCCCCAAGAACTTTCCTGAAGGGAATGAGACAATGCCACAAGTGTGGGGAAAAACACCACCTAAATCAAGATTGTATGGGGAAGAATAAAGCTACCAATAATCAATGATTCAATTTCATGGAGATTGGGCATTCGGTACATGAATTTCCTAAGAGTTAGTGAAATGATCCCCAAATAAGGCCGAGGGATCAAGGCCAAGATTATGCGGTCACAACCACAGAGGTTGAAGTTCCTAACAAAATGGTGGCAGCTGCAGAAATCATTTCATTAAACTTAGCCAATGACTTATTTTATTCTAGATGATCATATTCGTTCATATCATCCCAGTTTTCTAGGAAAATAATTTATTTCCAACATGATTTATTTAGGGTGTTTTCTATCAAAACTCCTAAGGGATGTATCATTACAACAATGTTGTGTCAGGAAGTCCCCATTATGGAATATAAACATGCTTTTTCTATTTATTTTTTTGTTATACCCATGATTATAATTGATATAATCCTTAGTATTTATTGTGTTTCACACCATGATGTGGAAATTTATTTTAAGATGAAGGATCATAAAAATTTTTAGGATGTTATGAAATCCCTTATCCTTAGGGTGGAAACATCACCATCTAATTCAAATCTAGATTGAACCCCAGTAGCTCTACTAAATTCTATTATTTGTGTGGAAGGGAGTGAAATAATTATGGGTTAGGAGAAGAATGATAAAATAGTGGATGTACATATTGTACAATAATATGCTGATGTATTTCAGAGGATTTAGCTAGACATCATCCAGGGTGGGGAATTGAGTTTTCCATTTACATAATTCATAGTTCATGGTGTAACACCCCAAGCTTCCATGGTACATTTCTCTTTGAATAATAAAATATCATTCCGTGTACGCAACTTTGAGTTCCAACACACCACGACCAATCAAACTAAACGTCATGAATAGTAATACCCACTTTTTGAAATTTAATAATTTTTTTTTCAAAATGGACTTCATTTTTGTATTCGGAATTCAAATTTTTCTATGGGTGAATCTTTTGAATTTTTCTGAAAACGTTCAAATTTTAATGAATAGTGAAAAACACAGCATTAGGGTTTAAAACCCACTTTTTATTTAAATAATTAGTTATTTTATTTAAATTTATTTTAGGTCAAAATAGATACATAATACCTATATATGTACAATATAATTTATTAGAGTCATTTTATAAAAATAATAGATATATAAAATTTTATTGAACTTATAACGCCTTTAGCCACCTTCTAGGCACATTTCGAAATTTCCATAAAATATAATTTTACCACTTTTGTTAATTGAATTTCAAAAATACGAGATACATGGTTTACATTAGTATATAAAATTTGTTTCAATAGGATGAAAATAATTTTTGGAGAATAATAACTTATAAATTTTATTTATAGCGGTTAAAGGTAAATAGGGTAATTAAAGATAAAAATGATATTACAATCACCCTTACACATGTCCTAATTCTATTGGATAAGTTTATTTCAACAAAAATAGACCTTTGGAATAAAATATGATCCTTTTGGTCCAATTGGATTAGATTATGACATTTATTATTATTTTATTTAAAGAAGAGTTAAAAGTGTTAAATTCCAAATTTTATAACTAAAATATTTCTAATGTAGGGTTATAAATAAGATAAATTGGACTATAAATATTCATTTTAGTTCAAAAAATTGTACCTAAATAATTTTATTTTATTTATAATTTTTAGACAATAAATAATTAAATTTATTTAAGACAAAATGATGATGTAGTAATTACCTTATTATTGAAAGATTAAAATAATTGATATTATAAATATTAATATAATTGTAAATTTAGACTATTGATGTATTACAAGAATATTATAGGTTTATATGAAAATTTATCATTGAATAAATAAATTTTTTCGAAGTGATAATGTTGTTATGACTTTCACAAAAACCAAATACTAAATAGTGTCAAAATTTACATAAATGAGATTTTAAAATGAATACTATATTATTAACTGATATAACATTCCAAAATATCTAAATATTGGCCAAAAGACATAGATAAGGTTAGATATATCAATAATTAATAACATGGGGTTCTATTGAATTTTTATCGTATGTTTATAAACCATTTATTATAATAATACAAGATTACATGGTAAAAGTTAAACTATTTATCTAAGAGTTAAAGATAAATTATAATGTCATTATGGTGCCCAAAGCCTATCTAAAACCTCTTGGTGGAGGGGTTTTAGACCCAGACCCACATTTTAATCCAAATAAAATCTTTTTAAGATATTATAAACTGAATATGATTGTATAATAAAAGAATATTTCAAGCTTTTCCAAAAGTGACCCTATCCTCTGTTTTAAAAAGGTATGTCCCCTTATATCAAAATAACACCTTCAAAGAAATTTTTCTCAGCCAAAACTTACCCAAATATCCTCCCAAAGACCCTCAATTCAACTTAGAGGCCTTACTTTAATCTGAATCAAATATAAGGATCCATTTTGATCAAATCAAATGGAAGGACACGAAGAAGAGGTAATAATTTCATCAACTCTTTCAAAGTTCCTTTCTTCTTCCAATTCCCCTTTCTTAGTTGTTTCCATATCAAAATAATAACACCAGTAACTTTTACTTACTATGATATTATTATAAAAATGGTAAAACCATATTCATTATTCTATCCATCCTATGAATGAAAAAGTCACCATATGTGAGTGCGTACGGCTTACCGTCTCCACATCGTGGTGTAGTTTGTTATTCAACACTTAATTATTTGGATGGGCATAATAATTATAATATATTATGTCAATAATAAATAAAACATGTTAATGATATTGTATATATGATATACTATCCAATTACATATGATATAACCATTAATTGAATGATATTGACGCATGTACGTATGTACGGATTACCGTCTCCACGAATGACAAAGGATTCATTCCCCGTCATAATCATCCAAAAATAATATTCATTTTAGGATTAAAATTAATGTATAATAATTTAATATCATTCTGGATATGAATCAAATACATTTATTCCATAACAAACATTACTTATGTAACAAAATATATAATGGAAACTGAATCAGTTAACACCCGAAAAAATGATACTACTGAAACATTATTAACAAAGAAATATTAGAAGATCATATATAATATCATATTTATGTATGTAGTTCTTGTATAATTTAATAACAATAATTTACCTATTAGGAAAGAGGTTAATGTGCCCTCTATCAAGGAACAATACAGTGTAAGGTTTAATTCTATAATCTCTTTTATATCCAAGGTTCGTTATACGTGAGTACCTACTAGGACCTCTTTATTATCCACATCCTTATTCAATAAAAAATCATTTCCAAACTTTTTTTATAATTCCCAAGACTATGTGTTAATCTCATTTTTAACCTTGTTTTACGTTTTAAAATTTTTTTATAAAAGAATATTTACATTGTTATCAAAACAAGGTCCTTTACGTCATTTTCACCAAAATTAATGGAAGAATGTTTTTAAACATATACAATGAGTGCGGATATTTTGTGCTATTATAACTTCTTAGAAGAATACCTTACATACTTATATGAATAATTTCAAAATAAATGTATTATTTTATAATTATTTGACATTTAAAATATTTTAAAATAGAAATAGATATTTCACTAAAATAGTTTTGATTTCCTCTATGTCAAAATCCTTTGATGGATTTTAAACTTGTTTGAAGTTGATATAATATGATACAATCTAACATATTGTATTGAATTTTTTGTGACATATTTCACTGTGGATGTGTAATTATTTATATCATTAATTGTTTTTAGTTAAACTATAAACATTTTGTATTATAGTTTTAATACGATTGTTTATGTTATGTTCCAACCTTTTCATAAAAGGAATGTATTGGACATATTATGTGGCGGGGGAGCCCAATATAGCTCGTTGATGCCTTAGTAGGTCTCATGAGAAAAATTGGTGTCATTGCAGAAGGCCTTGAAAAAATCTTATTTTTAGTCTTGGCAAGAGGCCTAGACTATGTGGTTTTGATGTCTGACATTATGCATTACATAATTGTGAAATTGGCTATTGATATTAAATGTGATTATTCAACTAGTAGAATATCCATGTGAATAAGTAAATTGAATTATTTTCTATATATTTTCCAAATTATGCTGATTTTTATGTTTAAATGGCTTGTGTTTTTGTCTTATACATTTCTTTAAATGTTTATTCTTATTTATGACAGTTTATTCTATATTGTTATCCTTATAGAAAATCTGACATCACAGATTTATATGTTTTATTTTTACCATGATTTGATGATTTATATTACGATTATCCTGTAAGAATAAGAAAAGGAATACGAGTTTATTCAGAGGGGACACAATGTCGTTTTTGTTTTTCATTTCATGTTGTAATGTAAAACATATGTACGTATCAAGCACTTCCAATGATATTACACTAATCTGTATTTAGAGACCTGATTTCTTGTGATCATGCCAATGTTATGTAATAATGAACTAACTCTGGGTAACTAGGACTTGGGTGTTTTAGTTGGTATTAGAGGAAGTTAGTAAAAACCTTGGAAACTAGATTTATAAAAACTCAGATTACAGAACATTACAATAAGATAGATTTTGAGGGTTGTTGTAGAAGAACATTCTAGAATTTTGATAATGTTGATATTTTTTGAATTTTCCAATAAATACATCCATGTCTAGATACGAGATGGTAGTGGCGGCTCTGACATATATGTATCTATGAGTGAAAAATCCAACAAGGAGTTTCGGTCTTGACCCGGGTTGTCCTAGTACATTACATTTAGTCTTACTACACTTTTGGTTACGAAACTCCCGAGGGATATGATGAGGATAATTTACATTTACATTATAAACCATTGTGAAGGATTTATGAGTAATTACCTCATCAATGAAAACATTTTTTTTATTATGGATTATATGCATAAACTATTCAATTTATGTATCATATTTTACTTGTTTGGAATTATGTATTGCGATTCACAAACTATTCCAGTGTATTCCATTTTTTAGAAATGGTGCCTAGCAGAAGGAATGGAAGCTGTATCAACGTACAAAATCCATATAGGGGTTTCCATACTACTTGAGATAATTATAGTGGATCTGGTTATGAAACCACTGTTGAACAACTTTTAATCATACTAGGACAACTCACTAAGGTTATTAATAATATCCTTACCCTTATGAAGAACAATGACCCACAACACAGAGAAAAAATGATAGACCTCTTCATGAGGAAACAACGACCAACATTCAAAGGGACTAAAAATCCATATTTAGCAGAGCAATGAATAAGTTCCTTAGAAAAAAAAATCATGCTTTAGGGAGAAACGAAAGGGAAAAAGTTGTAATGACAGTTTATTGGATCAAAAGAGATGTAGATCAATGGTTCTCATTAATTCAAAACAAAAAAGGGGGATTCAGAAGTATCAAATATGTAATGGATAGGGTTGGATGATATTTTTAAAGAAAAAAACATTCCTCATGACCATCAAGCAGATATGGATAGACAATTTCTGAGTCTGTGAAAAAATGAGGATGAGAATGTCTCAATGTTTGAGGATTACATTACAAGGTTAGGAAGGCATGAAATAGATTATATGTGTAACCCAAGGAGTAAGATTGAACATTTCTTTGATGGGTAAAAACCATTTCTCTATCGAGCATTAGGCTCACAATCCTTCTCATTGTATGAATATATTGTCTCATGTGCTGTCAAGAGAGAAAAGGTGTTCTCTGTCTTAAGACATCAAAGAAAAACAAGAGATTAAGAGATCTGTTGAACACTCTGGAAATTAAAATAAGGGGAAGAAGGAAAAAGTTGAATTTCCATCCTGTAGTAATTATGGGAAGAAACAACCCAATATATTCCTGAAAGTAATGAGAGTCTGTTACATGTGTAGTTAAAAAGGCCACCAAACTCGTGACTGTAAGGGAGAGAAATATTATATCATTTTGGAAGGCTAAAATTGTAGAGAAATGAGGCATTGTTCAAATAAATGTCCTAATATCCAAATAATCATACCTCAGAAAAGGTCAAGGAATCAAGGCTAAGATTATTCAATCACTACTACTGTGGTTGAAACACCTAATGATGTGGTGGCATGCAATTTAATGGTTTCCTCAAATTTAGCCAATGGTTTATTAGATTATGAATTATCATATTGTCCCATATCATATCAATTTTCTAATAAAATTAGATATTTCCAATTTGATTTAACAAGGGAGTTGTTAGTAAAAACTCTTAAGGGAAGTATCATGGAATCACAGTATTGTGATCCAGTTGTCATTAGGGCATAAAAAAGTACTTTATCTGCAGATCGCATCATCAAATCCATGATTGAATTTGATATAATACTCTTTTTGGATTGGCTTTTAGACTATGAAGGAAAAATTTATTTTAAGAAGAAGGATGTAACAATTTTCATTGATGTTAAAGAGTTCTTTATCTTTAGAGCAGAAATGTCACAATATGAATTTTATCTAGATCCTCCCCCAGTAGCTCTATTGAAATAAATTATTGGAGAAGAAGAGAATGAAATAACTATGGGTGAGGAAAGAATTTTTCAACTAGTGTATTTACCTATTGTGCAAGAATATGATGATTTGTTTCAATAGGATTTACATGGATATCCTCGTGAACGGTAAATTGAGTATACCATTGATTTAATTATGGGTTCAAGGCCCATATAAAAGACCCCTTATATAATGTCCACTATGAAATTAGTAGAACTAATGAATAAAAAAGAGTAATTGAGTAATTATTGATTTATCTACCATAGTGTTTCTCTATGGGGATCCCTTGTTCTTTTTGTTAATTAGAATGATGGATCTATGAGGTTGTGCATTTACTACAAGGATATTAATTCTATAATAATAAAGAACATGTATCCCCTACCACACATTGAAATTTTTTCGATCAACTTCATAGTGCTCAATATTTTTCAAATATTGACCTTCGGTCTAGATATCATCAGTTTCATGTGAAGAAGGATGTCATTCCGAAGACAACATTTCGGACTAGGTATGGGCATTACGAGTTTATAGTAATTCCTTTTTGACTGTGTAATGCACCCTTTGTCTTCATAGATCAAATTAATACAGTTTTCAAATAATATATTCATGTCTTTGTAGGTTATTTATGGATGATATATTTGTTTAATCCAAAATCAATGAAGATCAGGAAAATCACTAGCACATTATACTAAATACTCTGAGAAGAAATGAATTATATGAGAATTTATAATGTATGAATTCTAGAATCATGAGATTTATTTTCTTGGCTATATTTTCACTATGGATGGAATCTCTTTTTATCCTTCTAAGACAATAAAAAATACAAGAATGGCTAGTACTAATGAGTATAAGTGAGGTACGCAGTTTTATTGGTTTAGTTGTTTATTATCGGCATTTCATCCTAGATTTTCCCAATTGAATAACACATTAATAATTCTAACATGTTAGTGGGTTAATATGTTTTGAAAAAAAGTGTGAATAATATTTTGAAGAATTGAAGAGAAGATTATTCAATGATCATATCTTGACTCTACCATCAGTGAATGATTGGTTTTTTATTTACAGTGATTCTTAAAATAATGGACTTGGTTGTGTCCTTATGTTGAATGATAGATTTATTTTCTATGCATCACAAAAACTAAAAATTCATTAACATAACTATCCCACTCATGATCTTCTCTTATAATAATTAATATTTTCTATGAAAATATGGAGACACTATATCTATGGTTAAAATTGTGTGATACATTCTAATCACAATAGTTTAAAGTATTTTTTATCATAGAAAGAACTCAACATGAGGAAAATATGATGGCTTGAACTACTCAAGGATTATTATTTCACTATATACTACCACCTAAGAAAGGCAAATAAGGTGAAAGATGCTTTGAGAAAAAAGGATCATTGAGTTTTGAAAAATATGAGAGCTGAAAGGGATCATATGTTCATGGGTCTAGTAATGATAGATATGGTAATAATCATGGAAGGTGAAACATTATTAATTTCTCAAATGGTTTCCAAACCATATTTAATAGAAATGATAAAATGTTCTCAGACTAATGATGAGGAGTTTCAAAAGAAAATTAAAGCTATGAATGATGAGAGATTGATAAAATTCGTATATGAATATGGGATTTCGAAATTTGAGAAGAGACATTGTGTTCCAGAAATACCTGATCTAAAATGATAATTATTGGATGATGATCTTAGCTCTAATTTCTTTATAAACCCTAGCCACACTAATATGTATAGAGATTTAAAGAAACTTTTTTGGTGGGACAACATTAGGAGGTGGATTTTTTATTATGTGTCAAGATGTATGGTTTGTCAACTGGTAAAGAATGGAAGACAACATCTTAGAGGAGTCATGAAACCTCTCCCCATACCTGAGTGTAAATGCGATGATATTACCATGTATTTTTTCATGGAGCTACCAATGTCACTTAGAAGGAATGATGCAATATGGGTCATTGTTGATCGTCTTACCAAGTCATCACATTTTATTTCTACATTAGAAGATTTACCACTTGAATGTTTAGAAATACTATATACTAATGAATTTTTAAGACTTCATGGAGTACCCCTATCAATTGTTTCTGATTTCAATCCTTGATTGACATCAATATTCTATAAAACTCATTATAAGGCCCAAGATACTGTACTTCTTTTGAGCACTTCCTACCACACTCAAATTGATGGACAATTAGAAGAGACTATTCAAACATTAGAACACATTCTGAGATCTTTCTCACATAACTTTAATGTTACGTGGGATCAATATTTATCTCTGGTAGAATTTTCCTATAACAATAGCTTCTATTAAAATATTTATATGAAACCATATAAAACTTTATATGGAAATAGTTTTCACAAAACAACATGTTGGGATCATGTTGGTGATATAAATCTTGTACGCCCAAATATTATAGAGGAAAAAATGGAAGAGATGAATATTACCAAACCCACATCAATGCAGCTCAAAGTAGGAGAAAGAGATATGCCGATTACGTAAGGAAGGAATTATAATTTAAAGTAAGAGATCTTGTTTTCTTGAAGTTGTATCCATGGAAGGGTGTTGTATGATTCGGTAAGAAGAGTAAATTGAGTCATAGGTACATCGATTCTTTTCAAAATATAGAATAAATTGTAGTTGTAAATAACCATTTGGAAATGTCACAATGTCACTCCAATGTTCATGATGTGTTCCACATATCACTATTAAGAAAATACATGCCCGACCTAATGAATGTACTCACCTATGAAAAAATAGAACTGGAACCTGACCTATCGTATAATGAAGATCCTGTCAAGATTGTGGATACCAGATAACATGTGTCGAGAAATAGGATGACTTGTCTGGTAAAAGTTCTATGGAGCTACCATAACATGGAAGAGGCAACATGAGAACTCGATGAATTTATGATGAAGAACCACTTGAATCATTTTATGAAGTAGCATTGTATAAATTTCTAGGAAAAAATTATTTGGAGGGAATAATGTAACACCCCAAGCATCCACGTTACGGTTCTCTTTGAATAATGCTATTCCTTGCGTTGTACGCAACATCGAGTTTCATCACGTCATGACAAATAAAACTAGTCCTTATGAATAGTAATACCCACTTTTTCCAATTTTATAAATTTTATTTTTCTAAATAGACATCATTTATGGATTCGGATTATCAAAATTAGCTTAGGGTGATTTTTTGGTATTTTTATTAAAGCATTCAATTTTTTATTAATAGTGGAAAACACGTTGTTATAGTTTTAAACCGACTTTTTATGTTAATATTTAGTTATTTAATTTAAATTTATTTTATCTCAAAATAGATACATAATACCTATATATTTTCAATGTAATTCGTTAGAGTAATTTTATAATAAGATTAGATATATAAAATTTTATTGATATTTTAACGCCTTTTACCCACCATTTATGCACATTTTCAAATTTTAATAAAATTTTATTTTACAACTTCTGTGAATTAAATTTCAAAAATCCGAGAGAAACTGTTGACTTCAATATGTCAAATATGTTTCAATAGGATGAAAATAAAATATGGTGAATAGTATCATTTGGATTATATTTACCAAGGTTAAAAGTAAATATAGAAATTAAAGATAAAAATGATATTATAATTACCCTAACACATGTCCTAATTCTATTGGATAAGATTGTATTTACTAAAATCAACTGTAGGAATAAAATAATATTCTTTTTTTCCACATGGATTAGATTAGAATTTATTATTATTATTCATTAAAGAAGAGTTAAAAGTACTAAATTCAATGTTTAATAACTAAAACACTTTTAATATAGGGTTATAGATAAGATAAATGTGTCTATAAAAATTAATTAGAAAATTAAAATTATTTCCTACATAATGGTATTGTTTTCAATAATTTTTGGACATTAGATAATTATATTTATTTCGTACACATGATGACATAGAAATTACATTATTATTGAACGATTAAAAAAATTGTTAATATAAATATGAATATAATTGTAAATTGAGACTTTTGATGTATTAAATGAATTTTAGAGGTTAATATGACATGTTAGGGTTTATTAAATATGTTTTTTTTGAAATGATAAAGTTTTTATAACTTTCACCAAAACTAAGTACTAAATAGTGTCAAAATTGATATAATTGAGTTTTTAAAACAAATTAAATATTAATAACTAATATAATAATCATAAAAATATAAGGATCATCCAAAAGACATATATAACGTTAGATATATCAATTATGTACCACTTTGGGTTCTGTTAATGTTTTATTGTATGTTTATTAACCATTTATTATAATAATACAAGAATACATGGTAAAAGTTAAACAGTTTAACTAAGAGTTAAATCTGAATGATGTGGTTAATATGGGGAACTAAACCTATCGAAAACATATTTTTAAGAGGTTTTCATCCCATACCCCACCCCCATCCTTGATATAAATCCTTTTGAAGACATTATTAACCTAATATGATTGTATAATAAAATAATATTTCAAGCTTTTCATAAAGTGACCCTCACATTTCTTATAAAAGGGTACTTCCCCTTCTCTCAAAATCACATCTCCTAAACCATTTCTCTCAGAAAAAACCTAATAAAATATCCTCCTATATACCCTCAATTCATATTAGATGAATTACATTGATTAAAATCAATCCTAAGGATCCCTTATCATCAAATCAATTAGAAGAACCCGAAGAAGAGGAAAAAATTTAATCACCTCTTTCAAAGTTCTTTTCTTCTTCCACTACCTCTGTATTTGTTGTTTATATAGCTAAATAATAACACCAGTACATTATACTTAATGTGATGTTATTATAAATATGGTACTACGATATTCTTTATTCTATCAATCTTATGAATGAAAAAGTCACCATATGTGCGTACATACATCTTACTGTCTCCATGTCATGGTGTTGTTTGTTATTCAACACTTAATATGTTGGATGTGTATAATAATGAGTATAATTGATGTAAATAATAAGTGTAACATGTTAATAATTCATTATATATTATATAACATCCAATTACATACGATTTCACCATCAATATAATGATATTGTCACTTGTGCGTACATACGGATTACCTTCTTCAGGAACGCGATGTGATTCATTCCCCATCATATTCATTCCCCATCATATTCATTCAAGAATAATTTTAATTTTATGATTAAAAATATTTTTTTGAAAATAATACTATTCTGAATATGAATAATATTAATCTTATCCATAACATACATCAGTTACGTAAAAAAACATATGAGGAAAATGAATCACTTAACACTCGAAACAATGATAGTATTTAAATAATATTGACAAATAAATATTAGAATATCATATATGATGTCAGTATTATATATGTGGTTCTTTCATAAGTTAATAATAATTATTTAACATTTATACAAGTGTTTAACATACCCTTGATCTTGAAAAAGTAGAGGGTAAGTGTTAATTCTACAATCACTTCATTATCCGAGATTTATTATATGTGAGTATCTACTGGGTCCTCTTTATCATCCACATCAGTGCTTCTTAAAAATGTATTTCAAAACATTTTTGCTATTTCCAAGATTATGGGTTAATGATATTTTTTCCCTTGTATGAATTTTTAAAAAATATTTATAACAAAATCCTCCATTCATTTTCCAAACATGGTCCTTGATGACCTTTTTGACAAAATTATGGAAAAAATGTTTTTTAACTTATATGGTTAGTGTGGCTATTTTCCGCCATTATAACATCTTCGAAGCATCCCTTACAAGATTATATGAATAATTTTAAAATAAATTTTTTCTTTTATAATTATGTGACTTTTAAATGATTTGAAAATAAAAAGAGGTATTTCTCTCAAATAGTTTTGATTTCATCTATGTCAACATCCTTTGATAGATTTTACACTTGATTGAAGTTGATTTGTTATGATAAAATCTTTATTATTGTATTGATGGTTTTGTGATATTTTTTACTATGGATGTGTCATTTTTTATTCCATTCATGGTTTATGGTTAATTTATTAACATTTCATATATTTGTTTTAATATGAATGTTTATGTTATGTTTCATCCTTTTCATATGGGGAATGCATTGGACTTAGTAAGTGACTGGTGGATCTCGTTATAGCTTCTCGAGGAATCAGTACCACTAATGAGACAAAATAGTGTCTTAGCATAAGGCCTTGAATATTTTTTATTTGTAGTCTTGGAATGAGGCCTTTACTATGTTGTTATGATTTCCATCATTATAAAATCCATCATTATGAAATTGGATATCGATAATACATGTTATTGATCGACTAGTTGAATATCCATGTGTATAATTAAATGGAACTAGTTGATTTTTCTATGCCATATTATGATGATAATTATGTTTAAAAGTATTGTGTTTTAGTTTTATTCATTGCCATAAATTATTATCCTTATTTATGACAGTTTTCACAATATAGTTATCCTTACTGATAATTTGAGCTCACCCCTTTCTATGATTTAATATTTCTAGGATGAGATGATGTATATTACGATTAACCTACATAAATATGATAAGGGATATGAGTGTGTTCAATGGGGACACTATTTTGATGTTTCTTTTCATTTAATGTTGTAATGTTAAACTTATACATGTATCTATAACTTCCAAGACTACTAATTTATTCAGTCTTTCCAGACATGATCTCTTGTGATCATGCCAGTGTTATGTAATAATGCACTGACTCTAGGTAACTAGGGTCGGTGTGTTACAAAAGGCCCATATCAATGACCACATATAGAATTGACACTGTTGAGTTAGTGGATCTAATTAAACAAATAATTTAATTTAGTGATAAAGGATTTACTCTCCCTTGTAGTTCTCTAAGGGGAGACCCCGTTCATTTCGTTAAGAAGAAATATGTCTCCATGTGGTTGGGCATTGACTTTAGGGAGATCAATGTAATAATAATAAAGAACAAGTATCCCCTACCTTGCACTTATGATTTATTTGATCAAATTCATAGAGCCCAATATTTTTTGGATATTCACCTTTGATCTGGATATCATTAGTTTTTTGTGAGGATGAAAGACATTCCAGAAACAACATTATGAACCAAGTACAGGCATTACGAGTTTATAGTAATGTCTTTTGGACTAACTAATGCACCATATGTCTTCTAGGATCTAGTGAATAGTGTTTTCAATCAATATCTCTTTGACTTTTTAGTGGTGTTTATTAATGATATCCTCATATAATCTAAAAGCTATGAAGAGAATGAAAATTTCATGTGGACTATTCTAAAGACACTTAGATGACATGGATTATATGGGAAGTTTTGAAAGTGTGATTTTTTGCACCAATCAGTTTTCTTTTCTTGGCCACATTGTCTCTAAGGATTTAATATCTGTAGATACTATGAATAAAATGGTTTTTCAATAATGACCTACTCCAATGAACATAACTGATGTATGTAGTTTTATTGGTTTAGAAGGTTATTATTGACGTTTCATTCAGAACATCGCCCATTTTGCCAACCCAATGGCCTAGCTTACACTAAAAGTGGTACAGATCATACGGTCAAAGGAATGTGATAAATGTTTTAAAGAATTAAATAGAAGGTTAATGAATTTTGAAATCATAAATATACCATAATGAAATTATGGATTTGTGATATTTAGCATTGAATCAAATAAAGGACTTGGGTGTGTCCTTATGAAAAATTATAAAATGATTTTCTTTGCATCTAGGTAGAAAAAACATCATGAAAAAAAACTATCCAACTCATGATCTTGAGTTAACAAAAGTAATCTTTTCCCTATTTATTTGGAGACATTACCTCTATGATGAAAATGTAAGATATATAAAAAATCATAAGTGTTTGAAATATATATTCTCACAGAAAGAACACAACATGAGACAAAGGAGATGGATTGAGCAACTAAAGCAGTATGTTTTCACAACACACTACCACACAGGGAAGGCAAATAAGGTGGCATATGCTTTGAGAAGAAAAGATCGTGGAATTATGAACAAGATGAGAGTTAAAAGTGACCCATTGTTCATAGATCTAGTAATGATAGATATGGGAATTATCAAGGAAGTCAAGACATTACTAAATTTACAAATGGTTTCCCAAACTTAACTATTAGAAAGGATATAAATTTTTCTGGATGAGGATGAGGTGTTTCAAAAGAAAATTAATTATGTAAATGAGTAGAAGTTGATTGGCTTCGTATATGAAGGTTGAATTTTGAAATTCAGAATGAGGTTTTATATTTCCAATATTCCTATGATAATGAGATAAAAATTTTATTATGCTCATAGTTCTAATTTCACTATACACCCTACTAGAACAATGATATATAGATATCTAATTTTATATTTTTTGTGGGAAAACATGGAGATGAATATTGATGATTACATGTCAAGATGTTTGATTTTTCAACAAGTGAAGGCTGGAAGACAACATCATGGACGAGTCATGCAACCCCTTATTATACCAATGTGAAAATGGGTTGATATTAAAAAGTTATTTTTCATGGGTCTACAAAATATTCCAAGAATGAATGGTGCGATATGAGTCATTGTTGATCGTCTTATTAAATCAGAACATTTTATTGGTATAAGAGAAGATTTAACACATGAACATTTAGCCAGCTTATATATTAATGATTATGTTAGAATTTATGGTATACCCTTACCAATTGTTTTTTATCATGATCCATGTTTTAAATAACAATTCTAGAAATGTCTTCCGACGTCCTTAGATAGATTTCTTCTTTTGAGCATGCCTACCACCCACAAACTGATGGAAAATACAAAAAGACTATTCTAACATTGGAAGACATGTTATGGTCTTGTTCAATTGAATTTCAAGGTATGTGGGATCAGTATTAACCTCTTATAGAATTTTCATATAACAATTGCTTCAATTAATGTATTACGATGGCTCTATATGAAGCGTTATATGGAATGATATTATGTACAACAACTTTTTGGGATGATGTTGGTGAAAGAATGATCGTAGTCCCGAAACAAGTTGAGGAAACAATGGAAAAGGTGAAGATTATCCAAACCCAGATCAAAACAGTTTAAGGAATGAAAAAGATCTTTTCTAATGACTGATGGAAGTATTTGGAATTTCAATAAAGAGATAATGTTTTCTTAAATGTATCTCAAAGAAAGGGTATTATATGATTCAATATGAAGGGAAAATTAAGTCACAGGTACATCGGACCTTTTGAAATTCTGGTTTGAATTGAAATAGTAGATTACTATTTTGAAATGCCACCACGTCTCTCCAAATATTACTATGTGTTCCACATATCAATGTAAAGGAAATACTTTCCATACCCAACACATGTACTCACCTATGAAAAGATAAAACTTCAGCATGATCTATCTTATTGTGAAGAGCCTATCAAGATTATTGATACCAGAGAATATGTATTTAGAAATCGGACGACTCATACGGTAATGTTTCTTTGGAGGAACCATTATATAGGGAAAGAATCATGGTAGCTTGGGGAGCTTATGATTAAGACATACCCAAATCTTTTTAGGTAACATTTTTTGAATTTTGAGGAAGATTTTTTTTATAGAGGGGAGAATGTAACGACACCATATTTTTTCAATGGAAATTCATTTCTAATAAAACCAATCAATAATTTACTCCGAATTGTTTGGGTTTATTCTAAATGTTTGGGGGATGTTATTTTAATTTTGTATATTATTTTCTATAAGAATGTATATGTTGTCTATATTTATCATTGTTCATATGATGAATGAATTTGAAAAATGATTTTTCAGATAAAGCCCAATATAACCCCTTGGTGAATCTATTGGTGTAACACCCAAATATTTCATAGCATGGTATCTCTTTACAGTAATTCAATATCGGACGTTACACACAATACCGAGTTCAAACACATCACGACCTATCAAACCTTCCCATTAAAAAGTGGTTATAAATATTATTAACAAAAGTTGGAATTTTATATATATCCTATATAATGTTAACCATAATCTTTTGTTTTTATTTGAGATAATATAAAAATAAATTCTATTTTTCAAATAAAAGAATTATTTTTCAAAAAATACAGTTTTTTCCACCTTTTAATGGAAACCCTTGTTAAATCAAATATTTGAAAATTTTATATATTAAATATAAGAAAAATAAATTCATATTTACAATCATGTCATATAAAATATTTTTAGATAAATTTTAGGTACTTTTCTGATAATTTTCATATTTTGATAAACAATGAAAAATATTATATTTTAATTGAACACTACTTTTTTAATCGAAATAATTTATAGTGTAAAATTATTCATTTGAAAATATTTTAAAAATAATTAGATTATATTTTTATAATTTAATATAATTTAGTTCATTATATGTAATTTTACATTTAAATAGGGTATAAACAGAGGTAAATCTTTTCATAATTTTTACTCCTTAAAAACTCACTTTCTGGTTTTGACAAGGATAATTAATTATAAATTAATTAATGAAACCTTTATTTTCTAAATTTGGAAAAATATACATCATTATTGAATTTGGAACATCAAAATTATCTTCAGGGTTATTTTTTTTATTTTCCTAAAAACTTTTAATTTTTGAAGAATAGTGAAAAACACTGTGTTTTTGTTTAAAATTGACATCTTATTTAAATAACTAATATATTTTGTTAAATTTATTGTATTTTAAAAATAGGTAAATAATAAATATATTATTCCAATTTAATTCATTGTATAAATTTTTAATATGATTAGATATGTAATGTTTTATTGAATTAATTAAGGTCTTTTAACCACCTTCTGGGCGCATTTGCAAATTTGCATAAAACATTATTTTACCGATTATATGAATTTTATTTCAAAAATCTGAGAGACACTACTAACATAATTAAGTTAAATGTGGTTCAATAAGAAGAAAATAATTTTTTATGAATAGAAAACTTTTCTTTTTATTTATCAAAATTAAAATTAAATAGGGTAGTTAAAGGTAAACATAACATTAAAATTTCCCTAACACAAGTCCTAATTCTTTTGGCTAAGTGTATTATTATATAAATAATACTTAGGAAAAAAAATGATCCTTTTTTTCACTTGGATTAGATTAAGAAATTTATATTATTTTATTTAAAGATTAGAAAAAAGTTTTGAATTAAAATTTTAATAACTAAATAAATTTTAATATATGAACAAACATAAGATAAATTACACTATAAATTTTAATTAGAAATATAAGAATATTTCAAACATCATAGTATTTTATTTATCCTTTTTATACATTATATAACTCAATTAATTTATGACACAATGATAATGGTGTGATTACCTTATTAATGAAAGACTAAAATAATAATTGTTATAATCGTTAAAATAAATATATATTGAGGATTTTGATGCATTCAAAAGAAAATATATGTTAATATGACATGATAGGGTTTATTCAATGATTTTTTTTCGAATTAATCATGTTTTTATGACTTTTAGAAAACCAAATACTAAATTGTATGAAAATTGACAAAAACGAGTTCTTAAAACAAATACTAATTTATTGAATTATTTAATACTCCTAAAAATATATGGTTCTGACAAAGGAATTATATATTGATATATATTCCATTAATGAACCACTTATATTTCTCTTGTAATTTTATAGTATGTTTATTGACCATGTATTATAATAATACTAGAAGACCTGGTGAATGAAAAAAAAGTTAACTAAGGATTAAAGCAAAACACTAATGTTAATATGTTGACCTTAATATGTCTGAAAACTATTTATTGAGAGTCTTTAGACCCATCCACACCTTATCCTAAAATTCAATGCATTGGATATATGATAAACTGAAAAATATTTTATAATAAATTAATATTTCAAGCTTTTCCTGAAGTACCCCTCACCTCTTTTATAAAAGAGCACCTCCCCTTCTCTTAAATTCACAAATCAAAATACATTTTCCTCAGCCAACCCCTACTATATATACTCCAAACTACTATAAATTCAACATAGAGGCTTTAAATTGATCATAAATCCATCCTATATATCCCTTTTGTTCAAATTGAAAGCAAGATCCCAAATGAGAGATAAGTTTTTAATCACCCATTTCTGTGTTCATTTCTTCTTCCACCTCCGCTTTCTTTGTTGTTTCCATGACCATATAATAACTCTAGTACCTACTATGTACTGTAATTTTATTATATTAATGGTAAAACCATGTTCATTGTTCTATCAATCTTGTGAAGGACATGGTCACTATACGTGCGTATGTACGACTTACCGTCTCCGCATCATGGTATAGTTTTTTATTCCACACTACATTATTTTGATGGGTTTAATAATGAGTAAAATTATTTTAAATAATTAATATAAAATGGTATTTATTTTGTATTTATAATATACAATACAATTAAACATCATTTTACCATCAATAGAATGATATTGTGGCTCGTGCATACGTACGGCTTACCGTCTTCACGACGTGATGAGATTTATCATCAAAGATCACCATTTAAGAATTTTTATAAATATATATATATATATTTTGATTAAGTATGAGATATATATGAAAAAATATTTTTTACTAGAATAATATATTTTTATGTAAATAAATTTATGTCGTTTACTTACTTCCATATTATATGATAAGAAAACAGAAACAACGTTCATGCGTACGTACGGACTACCGACTCCATAAATAGTGTTTCCTTTAAATATATCTATCTATTATAAATAATTATATTCTGAATATATATTATATATAAATCATTTTCTATATTCTGTAAGTATGTAAATCATTATCTATGGGATACGATCAAGAATAACAAGTTGAAACATGTACGATAAAGAAAGCGATTATTATACAAAATGTTTCATTAACATTGATATTATTATTAAAGGGTCAGTATAAAGTCATAAATGATTCATATATGATATCATAAATATTAATATGGTTCTGATATAACTTAATAACACACTATTGTCTTTATACATTAGGATAAACGTACCTTAGACTAAAATAGTGAAAAATGTAAGGGTTAATTATTCAATCACATTATTATCCGAGATTGTTTATGTGTAAGTATTTACAGGAAAATATTTATCAACCATGTCCATGTTTCATAAAAAAATTCAAAATTAATCTTCTTAGGTTTAATGGAAGGCACTCTTTAACCATTTTAAATGTTTTTTATATTTATTTTTCTAAATTAGTTTAATTAATCTCCACATATTAAAAAATATTTTTAAGGATTTATTTACATGGACATGATAGTTTTAAAGTGTTAATTTCATTTAGTACATTCAATGTGGTATGGGACACATTTATTTAAAAATATCTTTTTAATGAGTTCCTTTATAAATTGTGTGACATTTAAATAATTTCATGAAAATGGGGTATTTATCTCGAAGAGTTTTATTGATTATTTTCATCTATGAAACATCATTTAGTGTATATTATTTCTGATTGGGGTTGAATTATTATAATACAATATTCTATATTGAATTGAATGGGTTATGTTAAGTTTGACTGAGGATGTGACATTTTTATACCATTTATTGTTTAGGAAAAAGGAATTAATATTTCGTATGCTAGTTATAATTAGAATTTTTTAGGTTATGTTTCACCATTTTCATATGAGGAATGCATTGGACTTAGTAAGTGACGGGCGAGGCACGCTATAGCCCCATGATTCATCAGTAGGTCTAATGAGACAAATTAGTGTCTTGGAATAACGCCTTGACCGGATGTATAATTTTAGTCTTCATATGAGGTCTTGAATATTTAGTTATGATGTCCAGCATTATTCGTTCCCTCCCTATGAAATTAGTTATTACATGTGATTATTAGACTAGAAGAATATACATGTGAATATTTATATGGTATTGTTTGATTTATTTTTTCCATATTATGTTCATTTTTATGTTTAAAAGTCTATTGTCTATATTACACGTCATTCATTAAAACATTATTGCTTCTCTTAAATTATTGACCCTTTTTGAGCATATGAGCACACCCCTTTCTTAAGTTTTGTTTTCCAGGGATTCCAAGAAGTGTATACATATTGATATGCAGGGTTAATATAGGGGAATGGTGGAGTTCTCAAAGGATTTTTATGTAGTGTTTTTTGTTTTATTGTGTAATGCAACGTTCATTTATTTAATCTATTTCCCAGACTGCTAAACTGAATAGTCCTTCGAGGCATGATTCCATGTAATCATACCAATGTATTAATATAATGAAATGGATCTGGGCATCTGGGGTCTAGGAATAACCGTAGGCCTCATGAGACAAACTAAGGTCATGGAATAAGGCCTTAAAATAATAAATATTTATGGTCTTGGAACGAGGCGTTGACGGTATGGTGATGATGTCCAGAATTATGCATTGCCTCTATATGAAATTAGTATTGAATGTTAATGTGGTTATTCAATTAGTATAGTACCCAAGAGTATTTTTTATTATGGATTTACATACTCACCACCTTTTCCATCCATAATTTATTCATGTTTTTTTAAACCCTTATGTTTAAAGTTATTCAACTTGCCAAATGTTTATATATATTCCATTGTATTGCTTATCATTATTGAGCAATTTATTTAATCCATTTCATATGTTTCATTTTCTCAGGGCATGAATAATTTTATTATGAATTACATATAGAAATTACCTAGGTGTTTTGGATATTGTCAAAGGAGTTTCTATGTTTTATTTATTTCTATTTTTATTTTTTAACTTATTTATGTATATTGTTTCCAGTACTACAAAACTACTTGGTCTGTAGGGATTCATATTCATTATTTATATGCAAATGTAATCTAATAAGGAAATTTCTCTAGGAAATGGTGGTTGGTTCCTTATAAGAAACATGTAAAAACCCAAGAAAATGCAAAACAAAATCCTAATCACTCTCCAAAGGGAGATTCCTATAAAACAATATTGAAGAAACATAAAGAAAAAATCAAAATATCATCATGTACAATATTATTTTTTTCACATCCATAGGATACTATTTTTATAGAGGAAGAGTTAATGATCATAAAAAACAGGGTACTTAGTGAGAATCTACGACTACTTTTCTCAGACAGAATTTTATATGCAACTATGAAACCATATGAAACTAACTATGGTAATGGAACCCCTACCCAAAAACGTATACTAGAAATCATGGATCACTACTAATAGCTTCTCAATGGTCAAATCATCATCAACATCATTCTCCCCCAAATTGATGACATGATTTATTTCAAGAAGATAATGAGGGGGATACAAAATCTAAAATACATAATGTATCCATATCATCCATATGTTATGTTCTATCTAATTAACCTTGTATCCAATATTAGAAAACTCCTCAAAAATCCCAGGAAAACTAAGGGGAAGGATTTGACCCACGAATAATCCTCACTTACCCTGAGGAGGATCCAACTTCATAAGAAAATTTTCTCCATAATAAATCCATATAGGTATCCCCCTATTATCATAATTGGATTTATGATGATCATGTACTTCCTTCATCCTCACATGAACAACCAGAACCATCACTATAGTAATATTTACATGTTCTATCTCGTGATTTTCTATCTATCCAACCTCATTCCATATAATTGGATAATGGATATTTAGGTTGTACACATCATTAACTAGTTCAATATGAATGTTTTAGTGGAAACTATTATTTTCTGAAATATCTATAAAGGTATGTTTCCACATCAATGAACCTCCAAATTTCCAAACAGAAGATAACAACATGCTTTCAATATTCCTGTTTAATAGCTCTCTCTAAACATTCGTATATTGATGAAATGTTGTTATAAAGAATAAATAAGAACAAATAACATTTAAGAAACCCCACAACAACTTGGTGTTTAAACAAGTATCTATATCTAAGATGATCATCCATGGTACATCATGGAATCATACCACCTCCTCCATATACTACCTTGATAGCCACCCACTAAACTCGACTCCTAGTTCAATATATATAGTGGGATGATTTCATCAACTTATATATTATACCCATATATCATAACATCCTCTTTGATATCATGGAAAACATGTAATGAGGTCTATATATATGTCCTCCCACATACACTATGGGTCAACTATCATTTGAAGAAAACAATCAGGAACATGGTGCTCGACCTTCTCTTTTTGGAAAACCACACATCAGAACTAAACGCTTCATCCCAAGCCACAAATTCTAACCTCTAAATAATAATATATATTTTTCACGTCATTATATACTGCTAATGGTAAAATATTGAACTCCCAAATACATATCAAACACCTTACAAAAGGAGGAAAATTCCTTCTCTGAAACAAACCATGTGCTTTCTATACTTATATCATCCATCAAGGGTGTCTACAAAAACATTTTAGTCATTCCATACCTCCACCTTAGAATCCCGTAAGTGGGACTTGTCCACCTACTAAAATGGTGATGGATATACTAACTTCTAGGATATAAAACATCTTCCTAGAACCTCTAAACTATAGTTATTCATTGTTGACACTTCTTTCATCAATATCCAGAAATCCACAGATTCATACACATCATAGGTATGTGAATTCCTAACAAACACAGTAGCTACAACATTTCTCTTTCCTAGTGTATACAAAATCTCATTGTAATAATCCTTCATGAAATCTAGTTATTGGTGTTGATTCATGATAGAGTCATGTTGGATGAATACATACATCAGGATCTCATGGTCAGTAAAAATATAGAATGCTCATCAAAGAGGTAATTTCACCCCAACCTCAATGAAAAAAACATTTCCACCAACTCAATAACATGGGTGGAATAGTTACTCTCATGGGAAAAAAATTGTAATGACTCATAATAAAAAACAAATCTCTCCTATATCAGAACAAATCCTCATCCCTAGGATGAATTGTCACATAAAACCTCAAATTGAACTCCCTATTCTAGAAAACACAGAACATGTGGACTAACTAACAATACTTCAAGGTACACAAAAGATATATATAAATATACAGTATAAAATAACTCATGAAACTTCTAGGTTTAGGCTATTAGAGGATTCACATCCCATGATAAATTAGCAACTAACCTCTTTTAATAGCCCATAAGACCAAGGAATATCTACTCAAATGAAATTGTATTTTGGGATAACCATTTTTCAACAACCTAAATCATCAATGTATCAACATCTAAACCCATATTGGACACCACATACAACAAAAAATACACATCCCAAGGGAAGAATCACACTTTGAAAACATCCCAAACATTTTATCATGATGAAGAACTCCCCAAACAGAATAGAGATGCCCTAAATTCTCCACCTCAGATATGGAGTACATAAGGATGTAATCAATGAACCCTGAAATAAAATATGAATTTACTCTATGGACCCAAAAATCATCAACACCATGAACATATCTAAAGTGTTTTTCCACTGAATGTGTCAGGAACTGAATCAGGTATCCATCAAAACCAGCACGAAACCCAACACATGGAAAGTCCTGAAGAGAATTCCCTATCCCGATAAGCTTTAAAAATTTCTCAGGTATCTTAAAAATTGGTTTGGGAATGATTTTCTGATGTATATAATCATTTTACAACCAATGACAATCAATAAACTAAATGTAAAATATACCAACAAAACAATCCTTAAATAATATTTAGAACTAAATATGAGGTCATAAACATGACACAAAAGGTATAATGATATATAAAAGTTGTAGAAAAACGTCCCAAGTAACACCACACGACAAGGGGTCATCACCCACAAGCCATCTCTACAACTGTGCACCATGGAAGGAAACTATTAACTTGAACCTCCATCACCCAAGGCATTTCCTTTACCTGTGTCAAACATGACCAAATCTACTTATAGATAAAGGAGTAAATATGGTGTGAGACTAGGACCAATAGGTTACCACCAAAAGATTCTATATAGTAAGAAATCCGATATAAAAACATGAATTTTTTAATAAAAAAGAAATGGTGGAAAGAATTTCTAAAGAACGAAAAATCTAAATGCTAACGGTTTTCAAATGGAAATTTCACCGAGTGAACACATTTCAATAAAACATGTATTATACATAATTTTCTGGTGAAAAACACTATAATCCAATGAAAAATATGAAATAGTCAACAATCAGTAATCTTAGGAACAACCCTAAGTATTAGTTAGTTTTCGGCCCCATGTAACACGTATATCAGTGTAAAGTAACCATAACCATATTACTTCTCACACACATTCCACTAGTTGGGAACATACCTAGAACCTAGTAGTCCCTAATAATCATCATTAATGTTTTTTTTATTGTTTTCCATGTCCAACTTCCAATGTGAAACATGGGAAAACCGTCTTTGAATCACTAGCGTACTAGTACACGTCCACCCACATATATACCCGGGCTTCCCCTTTTGTGTGAAATCAATATAAACATTTTATCCAAATCTATTTTCACATTACAACATCATTTTTGGTCACATAAATTCAAAATTATATCTACATAATCTATTCATCCTTTATATAACTCAATATGTCCCTTAGAATTTCAATAAAATAATTTCAAGGAATATAACAAGATCATTCACATAAAATTCATCTAAAAGAAATATATGAAAACAGGAATAAAAAATATATCACCTAAAATAAGAATTAAAAGTAGAAAAACACTTTAATATAATCATTTCCTTATTTATAAAATAATCCCAAGTGGTCCAACATCGAACACACATGTAAAAAACCAATTTTGATAGAAAAATGGCATTTAAAAATCAATTGTTTAATAAATTCATCCAAAAATAATTTTCTTATCTATAAAAATAATGGTTGATTATGATAAAAATATAAATCAAGAAATAATAACTCATATACTAGTTCTTGCACATGGAATCAACTACCACAAGTGTAAAAACACTAAATCCGTGTTTGAAAGTTCAACCTCTCAACCACCGCACAGTAAGGGTGTTAAAACAAACCAAAAACCACAAATTATAACCATAAAAACCATGATAAAACCCTAGGGTTGATTCCTAAAATTCTATAAAAAAGGAACATCATGAAAAATGGAAGAATCCCTAAGAAAATGGGAAGAGGAAGGAAAGAAACCAGATAATTTAATAGAACATAAATAAATCTCCCCAAATACACCAATAGGTGAATCTCCAAGTGGAAAAAATAGAAATGAAGGTTTTAATATGGATGAGTAGGTCAATTGGGAACTAAAATGATGAAAGGAGAGTAAAAAATAAAGAATTTATGAATGAAACTAATTACTTTTTAAAATAGGGATGATTTGAGAAATCCTGAAATTTTTTCCCCTAATATGAGGTGAATATGAGATCTAAAGAGGGTGAAACGAACATGGAGGTCTGCCTAGGGTTAGTGGGATGAAGTGAGAGGTTGAATAACTGAAAAATATTAAAAAATTAATAATATATAAAAGAAAAAAAATATTTTTTTGAAACATGAAATGGGATCACAGACTAACCAAATACCTTAACAAATAACTCTAATACACTATGATTATAGATTCCTAAGGACTCTAAATGGATATGTTATTTTAAATAGGTTAGGGGAGGCCATGGGGTACATTTAATGGGTAAAAAGTTCTGAAAATGGAGAAGTAATAAAAGAATCATAATTTATTTTTAAATATAGAAATGGGCTCACAGTTAGTACTAAATCTTGAAATCCCACCCATTCCTCCAAAAAATGTTTGGAAAACCCCACCAATAATGCCGGAATATAAACAACAAGAAACATAATTTTATAATAAGTCATTGTTTTGAAAATTCTTTCAACCATTTAAGACTTTATGCCCCATAAATTTCACATATTCCACAATCAGAAGACGAGAATGGATTATCATTTTAAACCGCCAACTTTTAATGCCATGTTTCGTGAAAATCATCCCCATGCATCCAATAGACCAGAACCTATGGAATATAAATTACATGAATAACCTTCCCTAGGGAATCCAATTTCTGTACTGGCAACTCAAAAACATACAAATCAGACTCAATATCAAACTCCTCTCAATTTAGCATGTAGGAGAGATTCAGGTTTTATTTTTTAAAATGTAATATGTTTAAGACGTCATGAATGGATGCCAAATTAGAAGAAAAATCCAACATTTATTCCACCTTGTCAATAGACTAACTAATTTAAAAATTTCTTACATACTGCTACGTCATCTTCCCTTTCATTCCCAAACGACGATGGGTTTAGATGAGGGGCCACATTCATGAATACCTTATCAACCAAATAAAACTCTAGGTATCAAAGCCTATGGTATGAATAAGATTTAATGTGACTCTGAACTATCATCATGTGTTTCATGATCATCCTGGCCTTCTTATACATCTCTTGAAGAAGGCATGGACCCAACAGTGATGTCTCACCTATCTCAACCCAACATTGGGGGGACCGACAAGGCCAACACTAGAGCGCCTGAAAATGAGCCATTTGATTCGAGGATTGGTAACTGCTATTATAGGAAAATTCATCAAATCCCAAGTGGATATCCCAAGAGCCTCCAAATTCCAAAACCCATTAAAAGATAATTTCCTCGAGAATTTGAATCCCCTTCTTTGTCTGACCATCCGTTTGAGGATGGTATGTTTTTCCATCCTTAATCCGCAACTCCCAGGCCTTCTGAAAGCCTTCCCAAAATTGGGAAGTGTAACATGGGTCTCTATCTAAGATAATTGTAGAAGTAACAACATGATTCCTTAACACATTTTTAAGATTCCAATGGTCTATCTCATCCACTTCAGTTGTATCTTTTATCAGAATTAGGTTGGTTGATTTGGTCAGATGATCAATCACTACCGATATGTAATTATTACACAATGGTATATGAGTCAAGCCAATATGGAATCACATGGAGACCTATTCCAACTACCAAGTAGGAATGGGTAATCTCTGGAGAAAACCATAGATCCTTTGGTGCTCCTATTTCACATGATGATATATATATAGCATCTTGACCTGATGTTAGCTATGTATAATCTCATACCAGATCACCAGAACTATTGAATCACATAATAATACATCTTGATGGCACCTGGATAGACACACCACTAAGACTAGTGGAAATCTTACATCATTTACTTCTATAGAGACAAAAAAACATTTGATCTGTCATTGATGCACAAGATACCATCAGGAGATGATGACCCATCAAAAACCATCTCCCCACCATGAGGAAACATCCTTGACCACTGAAAAAGTTCATCACTAGGTTGTTCTCATTGAATCAACTCTAAGAGAGAAGGAGTCAACTAAATTATCTCTCGGAATGCACCTCCATTGTGCTCCTTGGTCTATACATTCATATGATTAAAGAGACCCATTATTGTCCTCTCATCCCTGGACATCATCAGGACATTCACTGGTACTTTTCTACTCAAATAATAGTCCATTACATTACCCTTTCTAAGGGTATAAACAATTTCAATGTCAAACCCCTTCATGATCTCGATCCAACGACACTGATTTAGAATGAGATCCTTCTGAGAGAAGATGTAGTCCATGATTTTGTGATCATATTAGAGCACAAAATCCCCCCCCCCCCCAATGATTACTGTGATTCTATGTATTCAAATCATGTTTCATAGTTCGAAAATCGATGTTGTGGGTCAGATAATTATTTTTGTGTGGTTGTGATCTGGGGGAACTATACACCACCACACGATCACCCTATATTAGAAAACTCTCAGGACCCATAAATGAAGCATCACAATACACCTCATACCCCTTTCCAACTTCAGGAAAACCCAGCACGGGGCGGTAGTCAACCACCACTTTAGCTTTTTGAAGGATTCCTTACATTCTGGGACCCATAAAACCTCACCCCTTTTGGGGTGAGCATGGTTATGTGCGACGAGAGATGAGAGAAACCCAAAAAACAGCCTGTAGTATCCTGCCATGCCAAGGAATCTCTTCGTCTCAAAGACATTCTTTGGATACTCTATGGACATAATCACACTGATGTTTTTGGGGTCTACTGAATCCCCCAAATCTGAGATCACATTTAACAGAAACCTCCCCTCACTAATCCAAAATGTGCACTTGGGAAACCTTGAAAAGATGTAGTGCCCTGACATGGTTCCCAACACGATCAACAAATTACTTTCATTTCCTCCTCAATAGCAGAATAATATAGGATATAATCCATGAATACCACAACAAAATATTCAAGATACTGGTGTAACACCCTATTCAAGAGTTCCATAAAGACCACTGGAGCATTGGATAATCTAATGGGAATTACATGGTAGTCAAAGTGGTTGGACTTGCATCAAAATGTTGTCTTTGGAATACCTTCTAGTTTCCCCATGATTTGGTGGTAACCCAAATTAAATTCTAATTTTGAAAACTACTTTTCAATCTTCAATTGGTCAAAAAATTAACCTGTTAGGGTCAAAGGATATTTATTCATTATGGTAGCATTGTTTAGATTCTTGTAATCAATACACATCCAAAGGGATCTTTCATAGTTCTTCACAAAAAGAACAAGAGATCCCCATAGAGAGATGCTCTAGCGATATAATACTTTGTATTTTAAATCTTCTAGTAGTATCATTAATTCCATCAGCTCTGTGGGTGCCATATAGTACAAGGGAAGAGATATTGGTAGTTTTCCTGACAAAATATCAATCGATAACTCCTCGTCCGGATCCAGAGGTATGGCTGAAAAATATTATTGGAATAACTCAAAATACTCATCCACTACATAAGATATTATCCCTTTAAGAGCATGACCATCTTCCTCTTGAATGAATAATGATAATTGTAAGAAAATATTCCCCAACTCATTACGTGGAATTCCAGTGCGACCTGACCGAGGATACAAATCCCCAAGGAAAACATGATGACTCTCGTTTGGTTCAGTGAAACTGACTCGTCGCCTATAGAAATTGATGTGTGATTGAATGTGTACCAGAGAGTCCATAAAAATTATCATGTAAAATTGTTCCATATCTAAGACCAAGAGGTCCCACTCCATCTTAACCCTTGATACGGAAAGAGTACACGATTGACACCCGAGACCCTACTCCTTCTTCAATCCCTCCTGCGTCACAAAATTGATTAAAAAAGATGAAATATATGTAGAATGATTCTTTGTGATTGAAAAAAATTTAATGATTTGTGAAATAGAGGTACAAAAATCAAAAATGAGAAGCAGTTATAGAAGATTATATAAAAAAGGTACCTCATATATTCAACGGTTTCACCCCTGATCCAGTTGGTTCCTGATCGACCACATGAAGATTCATAGTATCGACCTGAGAATTACCACTCACCTAAGGATATTACCTGAATTGTATCTTCCCATACAATAAACCAACCTTTCCAACATGTTCACGTAACCAATATCCCAACATTCTATATGGTTGTGAATTAACATCCACCCATATAGAAGCCATATATCATGCCCCACTCTAGAGTGGACATGCCATCTTGCAAAAGTGATGCAAGTGTCCCATTCCTCTCCACTAATAATAGGGCTTCAGTGGATATGTGATTTTGGATCGTATTTTCCCTTTTGTCCCCCACAGGTGGAACATGGTAGACCTTACATTAGATTCCTCAAAAAAAAAACTTCTTGGAAGGTTGTAATGAGCTACCACCTTTCTTCTACCGCTTCTCCACTGGCATCATTTTCATCTTAGAAGAACTACCACTTTCAGTTCCTAATACATTACTAGAGAAACCATCCCTCCCTTTTTGTTTGATCTCCCACATGAAATCTCTATAAACTAAATTAGTATAGGTTTTTAGCTCGAAGAGGAAGACCTGGTAATAGATCTCTGGCTGCAATCCCCTCTAGAATATTCATGCTTTTAACTGCTCATTAGAGACCATATATAAAGCATATCAGACCAACTTAAGAAAATGTCTGGCATACTCCATCACTAAAATATCCCCTGGACATGTTCCATAAACTGTCGAGATCGACCATATGCCAAATAAATAAGGGCAGTACTGGTCATTGAAGATAACCTTGATGTCCTTCCATCTCATCTTCTCGGTCATCCTAATTTGAACAACGGACTCCTACCACCATAGGAAGGGGACCTCTAACATAAATGAGGCATATTTCACCCTACCCCACTCAGGTGTGTCCAAAAACTCAAACATGAACCCGATCAATTTGATCCACTCCTCCTCTTTCTGGGGTTCTATGCTACTGTGGAAAGTATGAGACTTTTTTTAGAAACTTGTGGGATTTTTATTTTCTAGGATCAGTCTCGTCTTTTCTAACATTGGATGGAATATGATGAATTCCATGTACTATAGATTGGGTAGCCCATTTTGTACCCTCTACTAGCCTCTGATCAAGAAGTGATGGGGAACTCTTTCCATCATTCTCCCATGGGTTCATGAGATATTTTTGGGAAGGAATTTTTCTACAAAAGGAAATTGTCACAAGAGGAAACATTAGTAATAGTGTTTGGAAAATTTTCATCAATAACATCAAATATAAATAATACAATCACATTATAATAATAAAATAAAAAATTACATCACCCCCACCCAATGTCCACTTGTAGTCTGCAGTCCACACGTCTCACATGGTAGTGAAGACAAACACACAATTCACCCATCCCATGGTGACTCGAGGAATATTATAAAAGGTGAGAGCAAGACACCCAACTCACAACCAAAACTACGAGACTTGGAAGACAAGTCTCTTATCTAGCTCGACTCATAAAATAAAATATAACCCAAAAACATTAACCTACTCGGATACCATTTTGTCACAAACTAAATTCGGTCGCCATCAAAACCCACACCCAAACTAGAACATGGAAAGGACCAAAGCGTGTTCCATATCCTTACAAGTTGGCACAAGTTCTTGGGTATATTAAATACTTGTTTGGGAACATTTTATCCGTGTTTAGAATCATTTCACAACCAATGAAAATCAATAAAATAAATCATTAAATTTACAACCAAAATAGCATTAAATATATTTCATAACTGAATACATGGTCACAAAAATGACACAAGAGGTCCAAAGATATTTAAAATTATCATAAAAGAATCCAAAATAACACCAAATGACAAGGTTTAATCACCCACGAGCAGTATCCACAACATCACACTATAGAAATAAACTAACAACCAGAAATGTCATCACCCAAGGACTATCATTTACGTGTGTCTAACGTGATCAAGTCTACTTACACCCAAAGTTTTATGTAGTGTGTGATCCTAAGCCCAATTGGAAAATAGCTAAAGATTCCATATATTATGAAATACAACATAAAAAACATTCATGGTTTTTTAAACATGAAATGGTGGGAATAATTTCCAAAGAACGAATCATTTGAATGTAAACAGTTCTCAAAGGGAAATTCCATAGATTGAACACATTTCATTAAATCGTGTATTTTTCGTAATTTTCCAACCAAAAAAACCATAATTCAATGATAAATACCAAATATTCAATGATCACTAATCTAAAGAACACGCCAAAGAAGTAGTTAGTTTTGGGCCCCATGTACATCGTATCTCGGTGCAATGTAACTGTAACCATATTTATTCTCATGCAAGTGCCACTAGTAGCGAATATACCCATAACCTAGGTATCCCCAATAATTATTATTATAGAGTTTTAGTGTTGTCAATGTCCATATTTCTATGTGAAACATGGAGAAACCCACTCTAGATCACTAGTGTAGTAGTACATGTCTGCCCAATATGACACCCCGACTTCCCCCTTTGTTCTAAAAAACAATTTACACATGTTACCATAATCCATTTTCACATAACAAAATTATTTTGGGTCACATATATTCAAAACAGTATCTAGAAATTCTTTTCACCATTTATATAACTCAATAAACCACATATAATTTTCATAATACGGTTTCAATGAAGTTAAACAAACTTTACTCATAAAAGTCATAAAACAACCTCTATGAAAATAAAATTCCAACCAATATAATCCCAAAACAGTATTGAAAGCCAGGAAAAAGTTTTAATAAATTCCATCTAGGAATTATAAAACAACCCCAAGTTGTACAACATTGAACACGCATGTAAAAACCCCTTTTCACACAAATAAATGCATTTAAAAATTAATATTTAAACAAATTCCACCAAAAATATTTTTCAAAGTAATGAAAATAATAGAAGACTATGATAAAAATATAAATGAAAAAAGGATAACTCATCTAGTAGTCCATACACATGGATTCACCTACCACTAGTGTCAAAAACCCCAAATCCTTGTGGGGAAGTTCAATCGCACTACTGCCGCACCACAATGGTGTTAAATCAAACCTAAAACCAAAATATTAGACAATGAAACCCAATGTAAAACCCTATGTTTGAATCCCTACATTCTAAAAATTAATATCTTCAAGAAAAATGGATGAAACAATAAGAAAATGGGAGGAGTAAGAAAGGTAACCAACTTACATGAGAGATCATGAACAAATCAACACAAATACACCCATAAGTGAATTTCCAATAATCCAAAAAATGGTATAGAAGTTTGGATAAGGATGAGGAGGACATTTGGAAACTCAAATGGGGGTACAAGAGTACAAAATGAAGGAGTTATGAAAGAAACAATTTATATTTTCTTATCAGGATGGTTTGAAAAAGAATGAGAATTGTTTCCCTAATCTGTGATGAAGTTGAGATCGAAATAGGGAGTAATAAACATTGGGGATAACCAAGGGTCAGTGATCTCATGTGAAGGTGGAATCATAGAATAATATTAAAAAATTAATATGCTCTAAAAGATATATTTTAAAAAAATTGGAAATTGGCTCATGGACTGGCCCAATACCTTAATAAATAACCCAATTCCGCCATTATTATTGATTCCTAAGTGGTCCAAATGGATATGGTAGCTATAATAGTTCATGGGAGGCCATGTGGTATTAGTAGTGGGTAAAAAATATTGAAAATGGATGGGTTATAAAAGGATTTAATTTATTATAATATCTAGAAATGGGATCATGGTTTGGACAAAGTCTTGTAAACTCACTCTTTCCCCCAAAAATACATGGGAAACCCCAAAAAAATAGAATTAATGGAACTTACCAAAAATTTACCATTAAAATAGGTCATGTATGTGATAGAAATGAAAAAAATATCTCATAATTCCCATGATGACATCGAAAATAATTCTTCTCAATATTCTCATCCTTCACCTATATCTGATGATATCATGCCCGAAAATCAATCTTCAAGAACCAACATTATACATACATCTGATAAAATAATCCTTCGATCCATGGAATATAATGCGGGTTCTTCATATTTTCTTCTTTAATGTGAAGATAGTATATAAAAATCCATAAAACTACCATAATCCTTCTTCATAAATAGAACCACTACACCCCAATGTGACATACTCGATCAAATGATATATTCATATAACAAATAAAGGAGATTTACTCACAACTATAGAAGCTCATATAGTTTAATCCTACGTAGATGCATTAAAAGAGGATACACACATGTAAATAGATTGATACCATACCCAGTCTCCCATCTAAGTGAAAACAACCCAATCACTGCTTGAAAGATATATGAGTACTCTTCCACGTCCCAGAGAAACACCAACTACTGATCATCTGATGATATGAAAATCAACTCACCCATAAAATATTTCCAAGAAGGAATATATCTATGAACCATCCTAGGTTCTCTCTCTAAAAAAACATGAGTAGCCCTTCATCATCTTCATAGAATAAAACCAACCTCTTGGTGATATTCATGATAACCTAGATTGAATACAACCAATCCATTCTGAGGATGATGTTATATGGATTTATGTGAAAACATTGGAATTCTCCATAAAAGAGGAGCTCCCCCAGCACAAACTTACACTCTCCACATACATCATATAATTCATCTCAAATTTCAATAGGCAGAGTCAACTCGAAGGGAACTAGAATCCCACTACCTCATGTGACAATTCGTGGATGAGGTAATGTCATATAAAGGATTTTATAGATCCTAAATATAAAATGCACCAATGTAGAATAAAATGAAAAATTTAACATGAATGACAGCATGATCTCCAGAAGCCTGAAACATTGATGCATGAAGCGGACCATGATGATCACTATATCTCCATTAACATTTTTATTAGAAACTACATTGTAAAACTCTACTATATATGTATGGGGAGTGTCTTAGGGGTGTACTCTTCCTTCCCCATCTCTTTTTTACTCATGAAAAACTAGAGCACAATTTTTTTATCCATTGGAGGAAACAACCTCAATGGAGAAACCATAAGTGGAACACCATGAACACACTAACTGGTTAGAAAGGTCAGGTGACCCCTTCACTAATGAACATTTCCTTCATAATAAAAACATGCATCTGATCCATTTTTATAGTACAACAGACCTCCACCCCCCATGAAATGTGGTGATTATGGCTAGGAAAAACCTTTGGCTAACTAAAAACTCTTCTGTCCTGACAACTGGTAATTTTGAATAACAAATCTGCTTCATGATGAGTCATGTTGACTTTTCTATTTGGACAACATGGTTATAGAAAGAATATTCTCAATAACATCTAACCCTTTATATAACAATGATATAATTCATCATGATTAATATGTTTCCTTGGTATTGTATCTCTATATACATATCAATATCAAAATTTTAGGGCATGGCCTCCTAATAACAACCAGAACAATTATAAAAAATTTTCTTGTTATTTAATAAATTTCTTATGTAATATGTTTATAGAAAATAGACTCAAATCATTGGATTTATTAAATCCTTATAGACTTATGTGAACATTGTGAATCTTTTCATTTGATAAAATCGTCGTTAAATAGTGATCACATTATTAGTATAAATATAGGGTTTAGAAAACCAATTGTGAGAGAAATTGGATTTTATAGACTCAACCAGTAGGATCATACCCAATGAAGACCAGTTCATGGAGATTATGAGGGGATAATATCACAATGATTTTCCCATGACAAGACAATGATTAGATCCAAAAACTAATGATTTAGTGAAACCATTTACAGGAGAAGTTAGAGCTCATTTTGATTATAAGACAAAACATGTACGCCAATTCACCCCATAAAAGCATCACTTTTGAGGACCTTAAACATAGGGAATTTAATGGTGTATTGATGGAATATCTATAAAGAACTGAGTAGTATGAGTATTTAAATTACTATTTATATTATAATAAATATATTTTCATCCTATTATTTTTACTTTATAAATGATTTTTACCATTAAACTACAAAATTTAAATGTTTTTTTATTAATTTTCAAAATCAATTCATGGATTTATTTTGATTAATTAATTGAATTTTGAAATCAACAATATTTTAATAAAATATTATTATTACATAATGTTTTTTAAATAGTTTGTATTATATAATATTTATGAATTCAAATGTAATTTAATAAAGGTTCTAAAACGTTAATTCTAAAAACAACCCCTCATTTTCAGAATGTTGCTTGTTATTTTTTAAAAATAAAAATTTATATATTCAGAAACATTACAAAAAAAATAAAATCTTAATTTTGGAATCCTAATTTTGATTTTATCCAATGGTGAATTTTTCATAATTTTCTACGATAGTCAAATTTTTAAGTAAAAATTATCAACAGAATAAATATAAAATATGTATTACGGCATCACAATGATCCAAAGGTGATGTAATAAATACAATAAATGGGATAATATTTCTTATATATGTTTCACATTAAAATAATTTGATTTTATGCTTATTTTGTTAATTTTATAAGTCCTTTATTAATCCTCCAAAACCATTAATATATTTAAATGTTTTAAAATCATTACATTTAGAGTATAACTCACTTCCATAAAAGAAAGTGTATTGTTTTATTTTGTTAGGGCTTTTAATAAGTCAATATAATCAAAACTACTCTCATTTAGCTGAAACCATGGTAAAAAACACGCTATTTTTTGTTTTGTTTTTGTTTTTTCATTTTATAGAGTCCAAAACCATAGTTTGAGAAAACATGAAGATATCCCCACTCATTTCCAATATAAACTGAAAATATCAAGCATTTATCTTCAATAAAAATATTTGGATCACATTATTATTCTACAATCCCCTCTATATAGATCTCCCAAGGATCCCCCAAGATCTCAAAAAGCTCCTCACATGCTTTTGGATCCACACACTCGTGTAATGGATACTCACATTATCTTCATTATTCATGTTTTTTTATCATATGACTTGTATTTACAATTTCTAATGTTGGGATATTCATTTAAATAACCATATTACTTCCCATTTCAAGTAAAAACGACATGATACCCCTTTTTATCACATCATCCGGATTTCACTACTGGAAAGATGATCTTTCCCAACACTTCTATACCAACGGTTTGAAAAACCGTTGGTATAGCTACCATTTCCCAACGGTTCACCAAAACCGTTGGGAAAGCCATAGATTTCCCCACCTTTCCCAACGGTTTATGATAAACCGTTGGGAAAGGGTGTGTTTTTGAGGCTCTTTCCCAACGGTTCACCAAAACCGTTGGGAAAGAGTGACCTTTCCCAACGGTTCACCAAAACCGTTGGGAAAAACCACCCAAGATTTCATCCTTCGGCCTAAATTAATTCAACCCACCCAAACCTATCCCAACGGTTTTCAAAACCGTTGGGATAGGTTCTTCAATTTTTTTCCAGATCTACTAACCGAGAACATTATATAAATCAAAATTTTAAATAATTATGATAATACATATATATATTTATGAAATTCTATTTACAAAAGTGATGTTAGCTTAGTGGTTAAGTCGTTCGATTATAAACGAGGGGTCCTGGGATCAAATCCCAGCGGATGTTTTATTTTTGGAATTTATATACCAACGGTTCCATTACCGTTGGTATAGATTTCATATTACCTATACCAATGGTTTCTAAAACCGTCAGTACAGGTCTATACCATCGGTTTTTGGACAACCGTTGGTATAGAACTATCCCAACATCTTACTTGGCTACAGTTCTCCAAACCGTTGGTATATGCTATACCAACGGTTTGGATACCTATACCAACGGTTCCAAACCGTTGGTAAAGGTTAGTTTTCCAGTAGTGTTTGTGAATTTTTATGCGATGTCGTTATGCTGATGATATTTCAACATCATTTTCCATTCCAAGACATTTGCGTAGTGAATACCATACTCATTTTGTATCAAGTGTGTTAACAATTATACAATTATACTTAATTGAAATGGTATATATATGTATTTTTTAGACACTTAATGATCATATAATATAATTTAAAGATTACTAAATCCATGTTGTATGATCTATGTTGCATACTAAAACATAAGAAGGAAATGAATGTAACAGGTGCACTCAGAATTATATTGCGATCCAATTAATTGGGTAATGTTTGGTCTCATGAGATGTCAAAATGGGATAATGAGAAAATATTATTCCATTATTAAACTTATTTCCATCATGATTTCTTGGATTTTGTCTTTTACATATGTTTATGATGCAATGTCTTATGTTGTTTCCACATTTTCCATTATGCATTTATGGTTATGATGTAATATCATGCCACATAATTCATGTTTATTATGCCCACTCATTTTATGCCCCTTTGATATTCCGATTTTCTATCATGAATTATTCATTTAATTTTATTCCATTTTTATTCCCTTATTGGTCTTTATATATCACCACGTTCATTTGTATGTCCCTATGTTATTTTGTATGGATTTAAAGCCCTTTAATTTTAGAAGAATCTAATGATGTTTTTAATAGTGTTATTTTATAACATATTCAAGATGATATATTATGTATCTTATTACAAAATACATTAGGCTTCTCAGTCTTATAGGTTGTATTATGTGTAATATTATGTAAAAAATCAAGTACTAATGTTTAATAAAAAAATTTGCTGTTATACTCCTCATGCAGAAAAATGTCTGAAGAATATGGAAAAAGTGTCCAAAATGCATCCCAAACACCCACACACTAAAGATACCTTATTTAAGGGTAAGAATATGTTGTTGACTATCCTCTATTGTGTACAAAAAACTAAAACATTATATAAACAGGTCTCAAAATATCTGCCATGAGACTATTGACTCTCGGTGATACCCAAGTAACAACCACCACCACTACCTGACTACTCCACATAGCATTATCAAAACTATACAAACAAAGTTCTTCTTCTGAGGATGGATCAAACAGAAATCCGTTTCGAACACCCCCATCTAATTATCAATGAATTAAAATGAAATGAATCCTTCGTAATATTTTTAAATATTGGAACTTAATCTCATATAGTGTCCTCCTACAAATGCAATCACCATCAACCTATACACTATGGAAATATGATGGAACACCATGATGAAAATTATCCCTATGATTCTGATGGGGATATCGACCTAGATCCATTCCTAAAAAGGTAAAAAACTTTTAGATATCCTAAAAATAGAATATTTAATATATAATGGTAATTACTTAATTTATTTATTAACTTCTTTATTTTTTTAACCTATCACAATATATATCCATTTCAAATATAGGAAAAAAAATAATGATGGATGACTATTCCCAAAGTCTCTACCTTAGTACTAGTATCGCATCATTTAGTGGGATCAATAAACATAACGATATGTTGATCAGATCCCATGGGAACCCAAATACCCATTTCAAATCACGTATCTCATGTCTACATATCTTACTAAACATATATGAGAATGATTCATTACCAACCCACATAACCCCACTTCTTTATAACTCCAAACACAATCATATCCCTCAACATATACCTTTTATACCACTCTGTCATGACCCCCTCCCTGACCTAATACCATAATTAGCAGAGGGATATATTTTATTGTTTAGTATCACCACAAGTAAACCGTGAGTTATATACTAGAACAGAGGGTATGATAAAACTTCATATCAGAGGAATTGAACAGTAAGAGAAACATGAAGAAGAATGAGATGATAAGGATGAAACAACCAACACTTGCATAGATATATATAAACATAAGAAATTAAAAGTGAAATAATTCAATTTTATAGAGTTATGAAACAACTAAAATCATAATAAAAGTAAAAAAACATCAATATGTTAGCGACCATGAATCCCAAACATATCATGGAAAACAACAGGCTAGTAATATGTATCCTGATATCCAACCTTCTCTAGATGAAATGAAAATAGTTTAAATATATTTTTGTGAGTATAATGGTATACATAATAATATCCTACTTGGATCATATCATGAAAAATATAAACAATGAATGCTAAAGCACAATGAACAAAAATGAATCTAACCCATCACATAAACATATATATTATGTTCCAAGCCTCACCATGGCTATCTATCACCACATATCATATAAATTATAGAATATTATATATTAATGAAATATCAAGGGTACCCCATTCCCCCATCCTTACTAATTTTCGGCACTTGGATAAAATCATATGTCTTAAGCACTCTAACACCAAATTAATTCCAACACGAACACACCTAGTAATGGAATCACAACATTCACATATTACATCACATATCCACACTATCCCATAACAAATACCTATATATAATAACCAACACGTTTCAAGATCCACCACAGCCTGTATGATGAAAATTAAATATTGGGGATTAAAACTCCATCCATTAAAACATATATATAGAGTATGTAACTCAAGCCATTAATTAAATTACAAGTCATGCCTATAATTATAATTTGGATACTCTATCTGGTAATACATGGGTATGAAAGAAAAAAAATTTATCAAGACCGTATACACTCATATATGGTAAAACTAACTACCATGAATAAGATCGCATGTAACTACCATGAGAGTTGAGTGTGGATAGAGGGGGTAGTCATCCATCCATCCTCTCTCTAGAATGTTAGGGAAAACACCATCCTTGATTCTACTTTGGTTCAATTTCCCAAACAATCATGGATGGTGTATTGTATGAAATCAAAAAATATACATGATATAGTATAGATCACAACCACACTATAGGAAAACCTCGACTTTGATTAAATTGCATCTACTATCGTTCTGAATCCCAACTACTACTTTTATGACATGACAACCTATTAGAAAACATGAATTTAAAGAGCTACATTAATTTTTTTTTTGTTTTTATCATTTACAATGTGTTAATTAATTTATTATCCATTAATTAAAAATTAACATTATTCCACGTATCATATAATTTGAATATGTTAATTATAATTGTAAATACCATGAGATCGAGGAATTATCCAATCAATGTCCATGGTTTATCATGATTAACATCATTTATGAATTTTCATTCTATCATTATCCAACCCCAAGGGTTACTACTTGTTAAAACCTTCTTATAAAAATTTCACAAACCATGTAATTTAGGAAAACATTATAATCTACAATTGATAGGAAACTTGAATCCGAGAACATCTATATTCATCAAGTTGTGGATAAATGGAATTTTGATAAAATAAGAAACCCCACCATTATTTATTTACCAGATTTTTATGACAAAACACCATATATAATCATCTCATAAAAAAGATAGAAGAAATTCAACACCATCCATAACCTCCATATCAATTCATGATACGCATATGCCACTACTCATGTACATCTCAATCATATTCATAAACAAATACCACATCATGTAGTCCTCCCTTCATATATATCGGGTCAAAATTACCAAGATCATTTATATCAGGTTGACATCATATGTGATACACCCTTATCAATATAATCCATCCTAGTAAAAGACATATCTGGATCTTATCAAAATGATCATATCTAGAACACATAGAAAAATTAGAATGTCCAAAAATTCAATCAATAGGGAAAATAGTCCATCAATACAAGGAACATAACATTTCCATGCAAAAAAACTCTCACAGATTTAAAAAAAGGCACCCAGCCCTCTTGAAAATTGGTAAACTCATACCCTTGAAAATAATATTTACCAAACCACTGATTATTATTCATCATGAATTAACTGATTCATTATTGAAACGTTCCACCTATGGGAATCCAATGGTATCAAGATAAAACAAGTTATCAGTGAAAAAACATGAGCTAATAATTTATTTATGTTTTCAACATACTAGAGAAGTATCATTTTAATTCATAATTCCTTATTTTTTTTACCAATTTTTATAATCATGCTTCACAGTATTTATCAATTTCTTGATTCAAACAGAAGACCATATTTTAGTTAAACATGATTAATGAATCAATTTGAATATCATCAAACAATATTAAACAATGAATAAGTAACATAAATCTTTTTTAATATATCATCCTAATAAATTTTCAATTAAACCCAGAATAATGTTAATTATAAATTACAAAATACTACTCCGTGAATGGGAACATGCTCTCAAATTATATACGATATATATTACACTTGCTATCGAACCATGAAGTAACCTACTATAACAATATAAAGAAACAATGTCATCAATAGGAGATCATTTTCTATTTCATAATTCCAGTTCATATAATTGTTATAAAAATTTCATTACTATCTAAATGGGAAATTAATGACCAATTTATGATTTCAGATAAATAATTAGAGAAGAAATTAATCCCTTAGCTTAAAATATATCAACATTATTCACACATTAATGAACTGCATTGAGGATCATTGATCACATCTCTAGTATGGAACTGCATCCATCCAAGGATTCCAAGGAAGAACCACACCAATAACAAAAAATAGAATACCTATTTGGAATAATGGATATCAAACACCATAGAAATTAAATAATATATTGGTGGAAATGAGATAAAACATTGATACCTTCTCGAAAACATAGGAAAAACACCTTGAATCACCAAAAATTGATTACAGAATCCAATAGTAGATCCCTAGTTAAATGGATATCAAAAAGATGAAGGAGGGAGACATTGGTCACCTAGAACTAGAGAGAGGTTTAGCAAGATATAGTGTTTCGGGAAAACACTAGTGGATGAAACATCTAATGATGGGTTTTATAAAATATTTTCACAATGTGAAAGACAATTGCACATCATATAAATTTTAGGTGTCTACTTTTTCCAAAAAAAACCCATCAGCTTTAATTACATATCCTTGTTTATGTAAACATAATTAAGAACCCTATGAACCATCCTTATCATTTTGTTAATGTTGTTAACATGATGTATAATATCCCCATTCAATCATTTTTAAATGCCAACAACCCCATTCTACTTCTAATTCTCCCCTAAGAACCATGATCCTCAAAAACCTGAAAATGGGTAGTCAATATAGATCTAGTACCTTATATAGCTTCCCTCATGTGATGCTAAATTGTGTAAATATTATCTAACATTCTATCATCAATATCAGTTCCTAATAACTTTATTTCTCAAACATAATCCTAGAACATTTTTGTTGTACACTTCCTTCTAAATTTCTAATTATAAAATATTATAGTAATAAAAAAAGACTAGTGGGTTGTTTTAGAAACCCACACATTTCATACATAACATTAACATATTATTAGAGTGATATTCATTACCTTACATGATGATCCATTCCAGAATCATATATTTCTACTATCATTCGAAATAGAGATAAAGAAAAAATAATTATAAGTGATATATGCCATCCCACACTATGTTATTCATAACTAAAACACTAAATATAATAATCACACACAAACCCATTATTCAAAAATAAGGGAATTGAATCAATAAATGTGATCTTAGTTTACCAATAATTGTAAAAAACTGATATATGAATGATCAACAATTAAATAAGATGAGAAAAATGGTATGAGAACCTTCTCATAACTAATGAAAACAATTCCTTCCATATCCATGATCACAATCTTGAGTTAGGGGAAAAATGTATTTAATAACACATGAATCAAAATTATGTCAAAGTACATTAGAAATGATTACGTGAAATTTTCATAAGTGATAAATTTATGGAAAACACAGAAGTATGTATAATAATTTCCACTTTAATAAAGGATAACTTCAAATAATATCATTGTGTAATGGGATCACTAAATGAACCACTATACTATTCAATGATTACCCACAATACTAATATTTTGGAAAGAGTCTCTTAATTAAATGTGTTCACTCCCCATTCTAGTGTTGTTTATCCCGTGAGATGTCAATATTTAGAAAATCAATTAGAGTAAAATAGAATATCTGGACAACCCATCACATAATAAAAATCATACATATGTGTTTCTAAACATCAAAAATCAGTTATTATATCATAAACTTAAATGGAAATGGGATTTATAATCATTTCAATATAAAATTTATTTTAAAAAATGGGTTTCTAAATCATTTCATTAGTTCATCATAGCATAACACGTGGAAATTAATAATATTTATAAACAAACTTTAATAATAATAATAATAAATTCATAAAAATTATATATATGGTATCATTAGATAATATAAAAATTAAATCATAAGCCTCATATGTGGTTGTTTTCATTAATGAATATAAAATCCATAAAAGTATCATTAAAAAATTCTTGAGGAAAATAATCCTTCTATTTTGTAATCCCATCATATAAAAATATATAAATTTCCCAAATATAAAAGAAAACATGTTATTTAATAATATACTTGTAAACATGTAATCTATTCTTCAAATATTTAATTTTTTATGAATTCGTAATTTTTTTATGTCATGTTTGTTAAAACAAAAAAATTTATCACATTGTCCTTAAATGAGATAAGTGCTTCATTTGTACCCTATAAGAAACAATATTTTAATCAATTTTTTTAATTAATATTTTTGTAAAATAAAATTAATTAAACATTGGATAATAATAAAAAAATCATTAAAACTTGTTTTTTATCAAATTTACATAAAAATTTATTTTTGGCCGAAAAGAAAAAAAACATCATTTTTTTTTGTAAAATCAATTTCCATGTATCATGAGTACATAAAGAGATGAAAAATAGTAGAAAACATGAAATCTCCATTATTATCCATAGTAAAACAAATTCATGGGTTTGATGTGAGATATATTATAATATTTCATCATCATAATCTTAATCACAGGAAGTCGCGACAAACAATTAAATTTTAACATAAAACATTTATATTTTTTGTAACTTTTGAGTTTCAGTACCCATAATAGAAGAAATATTATATGTAAATTTATGAAATATAATTATCATGATAATTATAATAAAATAAATTCATCAGAACAATATAAACCACAACAATGAATCAAGTGGTGAATATGACACGTGTTCTACAGAAATTAATGTGACACAAAAATATCGTACCTCAAGTCTCCAATTCCTTCTCACATATTAGACCTCATCTATAAATAATGTAGGTTGATTATAAAAATATAACAAAAAAATTATCACATATATCACTCCATGTAATATTAGATAAAATATATAAAATATATGTTTATTAAAAAATCATTAAAAAAATATTTTTGGTGATAACTACCTCATTTATAATATACATTTTGGTTCTGTAGTTCATGGTCCCTATATGTTTATCAATGTTAAATCACTTATACAATATTAATGATGATATAAATATCATATAAATTCATTAAGTACATTTTTACAGTCATGCATAAATGTTATTGATAAAAAATGAATTACATCGTTCACAATGACAACAATCCGTACATACACATTAATACAGTTTTCATTTTTCGACAGAAGAAAAGAATAAATATATGTTTTAATTATAATTAAAATAATCATATATATATAATATATATCATACATATTGAATAAATTTATCCTTATTAATATCAATGTAAAAGTAAATAGAAAAATGTTTCACATCGCTTTATGAGGCCAGTAGTCCATAAATATACACGGGGCCATTATTGTTTCCCAATGTTTTGGAAGTTAAAAAGGAAGATATATAATATAATTAAATGATTATAAATATTTTATTTATATCATATATATCCCATAAAAATTACATTATATAAAACATTTAGAGGGAGTGATGTAAAATGAAATACATCGGTTCGCACTGTAGTAGTCTGGTCCATGCACGATAGATGGCTTCAAATCCCATTTGATGAATACGGTGATAGATATATATCATTAAATAAATATAATAAATTCTCATTACGTTTAGACACAATTATTATTATATTTACATGTCTGTAGAAGATTTTAAAGATGTGGAAGAAGAAATAAAACAATAAAACTCACCCAAGATTAATACACATTCTTCATGAAACATCCTTAATTTGGTACTAAAGTCCTTGTTTTAAGTGTATCTGAATAAAAATAAGGTGACTGTGAAATTGGGATGGAATTTAAAAATCCATTCTAATAGGCCCTAGCTGGACCAAAAGAATTTAGAAGTGTACAAAAGAGAGGAGAGGGGGTTTCCTTTTTTACATGGGGGAGTGGACATACATGGATTTTTTTTAAATAAAATAAAATAACCCTATTTTACACATTATTCAATAATCAAAAATGGATTATTTATAAAAATATATGAGTTATGGTATAAATTTGGCCAAACATTTGGAATTTGAAAGATTTTTAGTCATTTAAACACTTAACTTTTTTTAACCCCTGGTAAACTCATTTTAACCAAAACCAATATAATTAATTGTTCGATTTTTACTAATCATTTGGAATATTTTTTTAAACAATAATTATATATTAATAATTATAGTAATCAAAAATATGGAATTTAGTTTTGTTAAATTTATATTACAAATTTGAATTAATTAAATTTAATATTAAACACATATACGTGATGAAAAACAATTTTCTAAAGAAAATGATTTTAGAATTATAAAAACATTATATTTAAAATATTCATTTGAAATTGATTACATAGACTAAAATTGATTTCAAAATAATAAAATTTAACTAAAATTACATTCATACTATTTTGAAAAAAATATAATATTCTATATACTTTAAACTAAATGTACGTGTTTAATAAAAATTAGTATAGTCACTATTAATCGAAAAAAATAATAGTTTATAAAAATCTAAAAAATTCCCCATATGATAATTTTTAATAAAGATTCCATAAATGAAGATAAAATTTTTCAAATTAATTTACATATATGCTAAAATTAATTTTTATTACTTATTTAAATAAATCAAGGAAAAAATTTTCATTTGAATAATTTTGTTTTCCGTGTATATATAATCTGTACTGTGAATTATGAAATTATTTTTACATTTTATTTTTTTATCTAAATATGATACATAAATTTAAAAAGGATATTATTCATATATATACCTCCTTTTAGAGGATTTTTTATTAGATTCAATATATTATTTAATATTATTCTTCAGTACATTAAAACTAAGTGGTTCCTAACATACAAGCCACTGAATATATTAAATTCCTCAGAAATAAAATTATATATATAATAAAACCTTGTGGTGTTTCATTCCAAAAAAATTTAAATGAATATTTCACTTGAGATTACACCACATAGATATAAAAAAATGATGATACTTATACCTTATCATATCTTCAGATTCCAATGTGGTTATAACAAATTAGTTATTTCGCCACAAATCATGGACAATGTCAGTAGTCTTGTTTTGTATAAAATATTCTATATCAACAAAAATCATCACTAGCTATTCCAATTTGGATTTATCATGCTCAATTTCTATTAAAATTTAGTTCATTAAATTTGAAGGATCATGCACGTACATTATCAAGAGTGATACATGGAACACATCGTGAACATGAGAGTGGTTCAGTGGAAGCACTGAGTGATAAAACCACATCCCTAATATATAATTAATATTGTAGATTACAAAATCCATATGGATATTCTATAATTTATTACCAAATATTATAAAATTATTACATGGAAAAATCCATATAATAAATGTCTCTCAATATTCTGACTTCATATCATGCTTACAATTGTCAGCATGTCTTTCCTATTTTCTCATAGCTTCCATTAACAGATGTAGAATGTATCTAAAAATCAATTCCAGTTCCTCATCTAGATGAGGTACAAAATTGAATATATTAAATATCTTCATCCGTGAATGATGGGGTTATAGAATAATTTTCATAGAGTTATTCAAAATAGATATTTCAATACATCGTTGAAAGATATTGTGGAATGAAAAATAAACTATTGGAATATGATAACAAAGAAACCATTTAATGCATAGGACCAATCCATATAATATCCTATAGGGTATGAATTTTTATATTGAATTTAATATCCATATAAGTATGATAAGAAATGAATAAACTCAAATCTGTTTGTTGTACAATGTTAATACATTAATAAAACATTAAGATAATCTTATGACATCAATTTTATACAATAGAATGTGGTACTCCATGAAACCATAACATATTACCATTACATATACATAAATGATGATACATAAATATAAAATCTCTAATATAAATTAATCCATCTAAAATTATAATATTATTGACTACAACCCATATATCATTTTTTCTTACAAATATTTGGGGGAGTCTAATGAAAAAATAACTAGTAATTTTTTCACATTTCCATTCATGTATGGGTACGAGTTATAATATACCATTTTACATTAATCTCCAATCATTAACATTATATTATACCAAGAACCATTATACACACTCTCTAATATTTCTTTTCATTCCATCCCACTAGATATAATGTTTCAAACCTCAATACATATTTAAAAATCGTTGACAAAAAAGAAATAAAAAACTATGATCCTTATCTAATAACTCATTCAAATATATCCTAGAAAACATACATAAAATAATTATTGAACCTTATCAGTCCATAAAAATAATGGTTTTACTTAAGAAAATTTATATCCTACTACTTTATCTCTACAAAGTTATATTTTCTCTTGTAATCATCACATGGATGGATGGTTTAACACTCTATTGATAAACGAATGAGTTCTAGACTTCCAAAAATATTTTAGGATCAATTCTTTAAAATAAATAAATATTTTATAGTTTTTGATTCAAATTATAGATATGTTGTCAGGATCATTTCAACTCAAGCATCATCCACCTTGTCTAATTTTCCGAGGTGGTAAGGTATTGAGTAGCTATAATATTTAATCAACTCCAAATATCATCTATATTGTATGTTAAAATCATTTTGTTTGAATAATTATTTAAATACGTTATGATTAGTTTATATATTACACCATTCTCTAAAAATATATCATCTCCATATCATTTTTAAATAAATAACCATATGTAAATCCAAATTATGATTCGGGAAAATTTTCATGTGAACCTTCAGCGGTCATGAGGAATAAATATCACTATTTAATTTTATGTGAGAACACATCCCAACAAATTATATAATTCATCACAATAGATTAAAAACCCTTCTCCTTCATAGTATAATTTATCTACATGATAACTAAAAATTTTCTCATTACTTAATTGAAATTATATTTCCATTCATTGGTCCAATATATCATAGCCCCTTTTTGAGATAACTTTGTGAGAGGATTAGAAAATACTCATAAATTATTATCTAAAAAACATTATTATCGGGGATAACTAAAAAAATATTATCTTAATCATTGTGTTTTTTATGGCAATGTTAAATAACTTCATCGTTTTATCAATCCATAAATGTACCCCCTCTAGCGATTATATGACCCAAAGTGAAATTTACTCTAGGAAAAATATGATCTTTGTGAACATTTAATAAAACATATCCATATTTATTGTATTCAGAATAATTCCCGATTGATCTCCATTACCTAGCATTCACATTAAATAAATAATAATATCATCCATATAGACTTGCATATTCTAATCATAATAATCTCAAAATACTGCATTCATCAAATCCATGAGGATTAAGTGGGTATTAGTCAGACATGATTGAATCACTATTAATTTATTCTTTATTTACCTTGTACGAAATGTTTTCATGGGAATATATGCATAAATTCCCCTCTGTTGATTACATACATAATGAATTTTTATCATGGAAAAGTATTGATTTCTATGTAGTTGACTAAACAAGTCATTAATATAGGGTCAATGATATTTTTTAACAATATTTATCATCTCCAGTTTCAATAATCAATGCATAGTCACATCGATCCATCTATATTTTTACCAGAAGGAAGTGGTTCACCCTATAGGACACAAATGTATGATAAAATACCTTCTCATGATTCTTCTATTGTTTCATCATAAAATCTTAAATGTTGATTAGGGACATTCTATTTAGAGTCTTTTAAAAATTTATTGCACCATGTATGGATTCTATTGATACCATAACATTGTGATTCAATTTAATACAAGGTTACACTTCTGAAATGGTATCAAAAAATAGAAAAAATAGGAATATAATCGAGTTGAGTTTTTTCCAAACATTCTATGATACACACCACTTTTGAATGGGAATCAAGACCAATTAACTTATAATTATTTCCATTGGAATTTTTTTTATTATCAGGTTGATAAATGATCATAGGTTGGTTTTGAATATCAAAGATGAATTTCTGTCCACAAAAATTTATGTAGTGTATATATAGATAAATCTAATTTAGTAATAACCAAACATAAAATTAAAACATAGAAATTATAATAATATTTGAAAAAATAAAGTTCCTACAAACATCAACATGGGAAGACATTACAAGAACTTCAACGTAAACCAGGGATCCTAACCACATACAATATAAATATGTAATCCATGAAACCATACAACATATTTAATGTCAAATCTAGAAATATGATCATGATAGTGAATTTTTCTAAGAGAAATGACATGTGATGACATGGAAATGTGATAAACTAGATCCCAAATATAATTATGTCCCTTAGATTTTATGGGGAGTGTGATGATAAAATATATGGGGATATTTTATCATTTCCATTATCGTGTGGATAATTTTTGTGAAATAAGACAATACTTATATATTATTTCATTAACATTTCGAAATACCAAAAACTAAGATACATAATCTGCAATATCCCTATTAATGATATATCACCATAAATACTCTTATAGTAGTAGGTTCATCATCATAAATTCATGATGGATAGTGAATCATGAACTACAATCCTCATCCAATACCTCAGTTTACAAATAATTTCACTGTGGAACCAATTCATGTTTCTTAAAACATATTTTTCCATCACAATCATGGATAAACTATAGAACATTTCAGACCATCTAATGTTGTTACATATCTTGTTTATGTGTCCCCATAATCCACAATGGATAATTGGTTGACCAGCAATTTCATAAAGGAATGATTTATCACCTTGCATTATTATTTATATATCAATACATTAAAGATAAATAAATATTATTTCGTTGTTGTCATCATCGTAGATAGTAAATAATGATCCATTAAAAGTAGAGAAACTACCAACTTGTTTTCATTTTATGGGTGGTTATGTATTGAGTAATAATAATTTATTATCAACTCCATCATCGTAAATGATTCATATTAACCTATTATTTTGTGAATATATACATTAAATTTATAAAATTAACAAATTTATAACACCATTCTGTTTAATTTTTTTGTATATATTATTAAATAAATAATATATATAGACAACTAAAAAATTTGTATGGTAATGTTTCCCATGAACCTTACGTTGGCATGATTCATCATTATAACAGAATAATTTTTACTGATCAATAATGATATTAAATTAATTAATTAATCATTATAGAATACAAACACATACACTCTTCAATTTATAGTTAGAATAGTTGAACTAACTAACCAGCTATTTAGTTTCATGAAATTTATTCACATTCAAATTATCGATGGAATGTGTCTCTCTTCTACTTTTACATTTTGAGTGGAATTGATAGTTGTGATAAATTATCAGAAAAGAGTCAACAAAATCTACCAAAACCAAGGAAAATCTAGATATCATTCATAGAATTCTGTCGCATCTAGTGTACAATAATATATTTAGGTGATGGATGCATTGATATACCCTTATATGATATTATATAACCAAAAAATTAAACTTTTTAATCAAAATTAAAAATTTATAAATTTTTTATATATCTTCTCCATCTATAGGGTCTTCAGTATAACTCTAATGTAATATTCATCATCTTAACGTCTAATAAAAAATTTGTGAATATAAAAAATAAATACATCCACAAACAGAACAAGTTATTCTCTAAATACTGTATTAATTAAATTAATACTAGTAGTGAGAGAGTTTTTACGAGCAATTGGAATCACTGTATAGTCATAGTGTCCATATCTTATGCATAATTGTTTCTTTTTTATATCATATTTCCTGAACCATAATTGAAAATATCCAAAATATATATCAATCATGGAAAAGTATTTATCTCTATATAATTGATCAATCAGGTCCTTAATATGGGTAAATTGATCACTATTTATAGTTTTGATGTTTTTAGTTCTCAAAAATCAAGGAATAAACACATTGATCGATCATTATTCGTAAAAATTTATATGTTCACCCCAAGGCACACACCTGGATAAACAAAAAAATTTCTATATTGTCTTAATGTTTTTTTATTAATTTCTTAAACTCAATTGAGGCCATTATATATGGTTTCCTTTAAATTGGTGTAGCATCTGGTTTATGTTATATTGAGAACTCGAATTAATTATTTTGTGGATTACTGGGGAACTCCTCAATAATAGCATCAATAAGTTCATGCTCAATAATTAAATCGTTATGCTAAGCTTTTTTGTAAACATTTCATATAATCAATCCTTTTCAATAGGAAAAAATAAACAAATCATTTGATGCAAATTAAATTAGAATTTCTTTTTTATCATAACATTTATAAATGATAATATTCTAGGTAGAAATATCAAAAGTTACTTCCCTTTGAAATTTATTTGTAACTAATGGAAGTAATGTAGACCCATGCGCAAAATTATGTCTAATTATAGTATATGTAGAACTAGGTGATTACCAGGATGGATATCCAAAAAACATAAATTTGTAAAGATTTATAAAATATTTAATTAAATAACCATACCATTATAGGGATTTCTTTGTAATTTTGCATCTAATGGTGGAGGTGGTTTTGTGATACCCTTAGAAACATTATCATTTTTATAATTTTTTGTAGATCTAGAATAAAATAATCTACTAATATTTCATGATTAGATTATATGTGTATATTTCACTACATTATTATCATAACCCTGATTAGTAATATTTATTTCATAAGATTTACCTTTATCTGTGAGATTTTGAGTTATCTGACATATATTTTAATTATTAAACATTAGGTTTGAGGATTTTATATTATGATAAATAAAAATCTTATATATAAAACACTCGAGTGTGGGTCATGTATTCTGTGGTGTTTTCCTCCATCATTAGATAATGTATTCCCATAACTACACTTTCGGATTACATTGTAACATTAATTTTAATGCTTATAACATTTAATTTCTTCATTAATACAATTTTCATTTCATTCCTTTGCACACCTCATGAATATGGAATTGATCTTTTTTTCTTCTTGTTCGTTATAATTATATATTAATTATATCTATAATTTATTATAAAAATCATTATATTGATGGGTAAAAAGAATACCCATCCCCAAATGATAGAACGTTAAGATATTTAATTACTTCTTCTGATGTTTCTTGAGTCTAAAACCCTTTAATGGTATATTAAAAATGAAGAAAAAATAATTTTTTGGTTCATTAATAATACAAGAAAAATAAATAAAAATTATTGTTAACTTTTCCTTATATTTACAAATATAATTATCTTCTTTATAATTTAATTAAATTATTTCTTTATCAAATTTCATGTGATTAATATGATAGATGTACTTATTTGAAAATATGATTTCAAACTCACCCCACTCTATATAGTATATTTCAACTAATTTTCTCATATTATTCATTACATTCCAACACTGATCTACCGTATATACCTGGTTGCGCCAAAATTTACCCAAGTTGTATGGTGGAAGCGGTCATTGTAGTACGGCTTTGGTTATCGATCCTCAGAGACCTATAAAGAAACCTAAGAAACATGCATTCTAAGAAGGCGATTTGATGGTGTTGATATGGCTATGCAGTTTCCAACATTGGATTGAATTGATTGGACTATTTGATAATTTAAAGGCTTAAGTGAATTCAATTTAAAATAATGAGTTGATCCTTGGGAATCTCATGCGGTGAATTAGAGGAATTTCTTTTTAAATTATTTCAATGTCTTAAGTTTGAGCATTTCCTTTAACAAAATACAATCATCCCAAATCACTCACCGATTTAGAGTATCATATATCCTAAGGCTAATCACCTATACACATTGAGGATCATATTTATGAGCACTCCAAGGTAGAGTATCATTTTTATCACTCGGGATGTGTATCCTTAAAATTGGTGAGGATAAAGGAAAACGTAAATCATTGAATGAAAATCTCAAAAATAGAATTGATTAGGAATTATTAAATTAAGAAATAATATCCAATTAATCCCCTTTCTACTCCCTTAGATAAACCCTTTATAGGATAATCCATCCATTGATGCTATTCTATCAATGAAAGTGGGTAGTATACTTATGATGGTATAATTGGAGAAGAAGAAAAATAAATAAAAATCACTTAACTGTTATGTGAAGAGTTTCACAAAATATTCTGTGAATATCCTAACTCCCTAAGGCAACAGTATCAAAATGATATAGAAAATGAAATATAAAATTAATAATAAGAATATGATGATATTTTATTAATTAAATTAAGGTGTACGAAAAACTTATATGGGAGAAATTGACAAAACGATTACAAAATGAAAGCATGACAATATAAATGAATGAAAATATTCTATTCCAATGAAAAATATGAGATGATAATTCCCGTCACCACCCACTCCTTATATAGGCATATTAGAAGCCTTAGGTCCACTCCCCAATAATTAATTTACCCCCCAGCAATTAAGAGAGTCAAAAGGAGGGTGAATATTCAAAAGGAAATTGAAGTTTCGAAGTTGACCCAGAAAACTGTCTAGATTCATCCTCCATTTGGACGTTTGAATTAGACATTAAATATGGCTAAATCATCAGCAGTCGTAGAAGAAACATATATTTTTCCATGTGTCATATATCATTTTTAAATATTTCAGGTCATTGGGTGAAGCCGTTTGGATGTTATGGTCCAAATAGTGAGAAGAATGTATGGGTGTTCATATCGGTCCCACCATTTAAATGTAAACTTCGGATCCATATATCTCCCTGCAAAATTCGGAATTAGCTCTGGACACAGTTGAATAAAATTATCCCCATATATTTCTCCTTCTAATGTAAAGATTTGGGCATTATTGGGCTTGGTTTTAGGGCCCCTCATTTGTTTAATGGGCCTTAGGCCCATTATGCTTTCTCTAGAAAATTTCTGCATTCAGGCGCAAAAATATCCATCTTTCCTTGGGATTCATCCATCGGACCTAAAAGATAAAGTTTTCCAAACAAGGTGATAAATCATATCCCATAATATCAAATTCAGAAAATAAATATAATGTTGTCCACAAAAAGATGAATGATTGGGCCCTAATTTTCCTTTTAAACATGAATTACCTTTAAGATGGAAAATGAAGTTCTATTTATGTAATGAACTAAAAACAATGTTTATAGACTTTGGATAAATGAATATAATGATATTAAATATGAATATTATTCACTTTTAGTGACTAATCACACCCCCAACTTGAGTTTTTCTATTCCCGAGCAAAATATATTACAAATATGAAATTCCAATCACCTTTTCCGAAAACATTTTAATACACATTGCTCACCCAAATACCTCATACAAAGAAAATTAATAAACTCATCAAAATCATATAAAACAAGCCAGGCCCATAAGCATATCCCAATCCCAATATCATTCTTTTGTTCAAATTCATCACCACATTTCATCCAATTTCAATTAAGCATGACAAAGTGTTGTGCATCACAAAAGACAGGGGGCCCATTTTATTGTTCAAGGGGAAAAAATGAAAGCTCTTGGTGGGAATCACAATAAACCTTAAGATGAGTATCCAATTATTATTATTATTATTATTATTATTATTATTATTAACCATAATAGATATGAAAAGACTACCTCTGGGAAAGAAAACTATTGAGTCATGATCCCCAAGTGTCGAACGCCGCATGTATTTTCAATTCCATGCTCTACAATAGAGATATAAAGCCTATCTCTATGCAAGTAAACAATGGATTCACGATCCCCAAGTGTCGAACGCCACAAATTTGGACAAAACATTGCTCTATGTGGTCATTATTATTATTTTTCAATTTTTTTGTTTGTTTTTTGTTTGTTTTTTTTTTCTTTTTTAGACAATAAAATTAAACTAAAACTGAACTCAGAAACCTATGCTATAATGAAAGGGACCCAAGAACGTAAATTTACACCCACGATCCAGTAGATGTGCATTGTGGAATTTTTATTAAGTGGATGAAAATGTAAACATTGAAAAATCACATTGGACAACTGCCCTTTCCAAAAACTATGCTCATGAACAAAAACTTGAATTAAAATCAGAATCAAGGCAAGAAAAATTATTTGATATCCAATTTCAGAGTTTGCAATGTGTGTTATCATGTTCAAGGTTAATGGAATTTTTCTTTCCATGCATGTTAATAAAAAAAATATGTTTATTATTCAGTCTCCCCCCAACATAGAATAATATTATCCCCAGTTTTTAAGGAAAAGAAAAGTTATAATGGGGGTAGGAGAGGAGATCAAAGAGAAAATTGAAAATGATAAACATGTAAAAAAATCACCTAGTTTTTTATGTTGAATTTCATGATGCTCCAGATTACTCCTTTGATCTCTTTGGGGATGTAGGCACCTCCTGGATTGAACATGTATCACCCAAAATAGTTCCTGAACCATAAAAAGAAGGAAAAAGAAGACAAAACAAACAACATAATGATTTATTTAATTCCAAGTATCATCATTTTTATGGTTTTCCATGTTTTTTTAAATCAAACTTATGATACATTATCTTCTTTTAAATGTCTAGTTATGGTATTACTCAGGGATCACACCACATGACACGGATGAATAAAGTGCTCCCCTTTCATACCCATCCATACACATAAAAGAAGAACAGGTTAGGATTCTATATTTTTTTTAAACTGCATAAATATAAATAAAATAAAATAAATGGATGATACATTGTCTTCTTTTAAATTTCTGGGTATGGTATTACTCAGGGATCACACAGCATGACACTGATGAATACGGTGCTCCCCATTCATACTCATCCTTACTCATATAAGAAGAACATGTCAAAATTCTATGGTAATTTTTTGATGAAAATAAAAAAATAAAAAAAAAGATGATTCACTTTATTGGAAACATGAAAAACATGGGTTGCCTCCCATGAAGCGCTTAATTTAATGTCGTTATCTTGAGATAGACCCCCCAACTTATCCAATTCCAACTTTAAAAATTTTTAGGACCCCATTTTTCTCCACTTCCACATGATTGAGATTATTTTTTTTAAAAACAATTATGCCATTATAAATACCATGTTAATCAATGAGTGTGAATGTCCAAGGAATTTTGGTAATGGTTGATTGAGTTTCATCTAGAGTCCTTCCTAATATTTCAGGGTGATTCCACTTTTTTTGAATTCTTGATTAAAATGGATGATAATTGAATGGTCTAGGATATCATAAATGGAGGGATTCTTGAGTTGGTAAGGAATTATCATATCATCGATTTCAGTTTGATCGAATTTTCCTAAAGAAGAATGAAAATTTGAATCAAAAATTGTTTCTTCTTCAAAAAACATTTGAAAGAATTGGTTATTTTCGAAAAGATGATTCAACCCCAAAATTTTACATGTGAATTTCATGAGTGGGTATAGACTCAATATTCGTTATATCTCCCAATGGTTCAATGATCGGTGATTCTAAAATATTTTTAATGGAGTTATATTCAGGAAATTCAATCCATGATGTCCCATTTTCCTCTTTTGAATCCAAAAAATCAATTTTCTCCTGAATAAAAAACCCTTCAAAAACTCCTCGATCCTCTCCAAGTATCCCAAATCCTAAGGTTGGTTCTTCAATAAAGTCATGAGGGGTTTGTGTGTTACATGATTATTCTATCAATATTGAGTAAGGGATGGTTTGAGTGGGAATTGGGTCCACACAAGTTTTAATGCTTTGTAGTTCTAGTCTAAAACTTGATACATCTGAAATCAGTTTTTCTATTTGTTCTCACAATTTTTGAATAATTTTTTCCATATTTGGATTTATAGATGTTTGGATATCATGTAATTCCTAAATGTTTAACTTTTCAATCATTATTGATAGTTATGTAAATTGATCTTTTAAACATTCATCATCCCATTGATTGTACATCTCATCTGGTGTGGTGTATTCTATTAATGTCTGGTCAATGGAATTCCCGATGTGAGGTGTTTCCCAATATGGATTTCCAAATTGATTATAGAATGGGGTTATGAAGGGGTATTTTGGAGGATAATCTATTGGAGTTGATTGAAAAATGGTTTTTGGGATTTTTTTGGACACACAGAAACAGAAACGGGAAAAGAGAAGAGAAATTAGGGTGAGAATAGAGAATTTGGGGTGAGAAAAGAATACGTGGGTCTAAGGAACTTACTTGGGTCCCTGTTTACAGCACCAAAATTTGGTTGAGCATGAATTTACTCAAGTTGTATAGGGTAAGCGGTCATTGTAGTACGGATTTTGTTATCGATCCTCAGAGACCTAATAAGAATCCTAAGAAACATTCATTCTAAGAAGGCGATTTGATGGTGTTGATTTGGCTATGCAGTGGAAAAATTTGGATTGAATTGATTGGATTATTTGATATTTTGAAGACCTAATTGAATTCAATTTAAAATCATGACTTGATCCTTGGGTATTGCAGGGGGGAATTGGATGGATTTCATTTTAAATTATTTCAATGTCGTAAGTTTGATCGTTTCCTTTAACAAAATACAATCATCCCAAATCACTCACCGATTTAGAGATTCAACTATCCTTAGAATAATCACCTATACACTTGGAGTATAATATTTATGAGCACTCCAAGGTAGAGGATCGTTTTTAGCACTCGGGATGTGTATCCTTAAAATTGGTGAGTTTAAAGGGGAACGTAAATCATTGAATGAAAATCTCAAAAATAGAATTGATTAGGAATTATTAAATTAAGAAATAATATCCAATTCATCCCCTTTCTACTCCCTTAGATCAAAATTTTATATGACTATCCCTCTATTTATTTTATTATATCAATGAATGTGGGTAGTAGACTAATGATGGTATAATTGGAGAAGAAGAAAAATAAATAAAAATCACTCCACCGTTGTGTGAAGAGTTTAACAAAAGATTATGTGAATAACCTCACTCCCTAAGGAAATAGTATCAAAATGATATGGAAAATGAAATAAAAAATTAAGAAGAAGAATATTATGATCTTTAATTAATTAAATTAAGTTGAAAGAAAAACTTACATGGGAGAAATTGACAAAACGATTACAAAATGAAAGCATGACAATACAAATGAATGAAAAAACTCAATTTCAAAGAAAAATGTGAGATGATAATTCCCTTCACCACCAGATCCTTATAAAGGAATATAATGAGACATTGGTCCACCCCCAATAATTAATTTACCCCATAAAAATTAAAAGATTCAATAGTAGGGTGAAGAATCAAAAGGAAATTGGCGTCTCGAAGTTGACCCGAAAAACTGTCCAGATTCATCCTCCATTTGGAATTTCGAATTTGACATTAAATATGGCAGAATTATCAGTGGTCATTGAAGACACATATCTTCTTCCATATTTCCTATATCATATTCAAAAATTTCAGGTCATTTGGTGCATCCGTTTGGATGTTATGGTCGAAATGGTGGGGAGAATTTATGGGCGTTCATATCTATCCAACCATTTAAATGTAAACTTCAGATCAATATATCTCCATGAAGAATTCAGAATTAGCTCTAGCCACAGTTGAATAAAATTATACTCATATTTTTCTCTTTCTACTATAAAAATTTGGGCTTCATTGGTCTTCTTTTATGGGCCCTACATTTGTTTGATGGGCCTTAGGCCCATTATGCTTTCTCCAGCAAATTTTTGCATTTAAGCGCAAAAATCACCATCTTCCCTTGGGATTAATCCATCGGAACTACAAGATAAAATGTTCCAAAAAATGTGGTGAATAATATCCCAAAATATCAAATTCAGAAAATGAATATATTGTTGTCCACAAACAGATGAATGATTGGGCCCAAATTTTCATATTAAACATGAATTACTTTTAAGATGAGAAATGAAGTTTTATTTATGTAATGAACTAAAAACAAAGTTTATGGACTTTGGAACAATGAATATAGAGATATTAAAAATAAATATTAGTAACTTTTAGTGACTAATCACAGCCCCCACCTTGAGTTTTTCTAGTCCCGAGCAAAATATATTACAAATATGAAATTCAAATCCCCTTTCCCAAAAACATTTTAATACACATTGCTCACACAATTACCTCGTACCAATAAAAATTATGAAACGCATCAAAATAATTTAAAACTAGCTTGTTCCATAAGTATATCCTAATCCCAAGCCCATTCCATTATTCAAATTCATCGCCACATTTCATCCAATTTCAATTAAGCTTGATAAAGTGTTGTGCATCACAAAAGACATTGGGCCCATTTTATTGTTCAAGGGGAAAAATGGAAGCCCTTGGTGGGAATCACATTAAACCTTAAGATTATTATCCAATTTTTATTATTATTATTTTTTTTAACCACAATAGATATGAAAAGACTAACTCTGGGCAAGATAACTGTGGAGTCACGATCCCCAAGTGCCGAACGCCACACATATTGTCAATTCCATGCTCTACAATAGAGATATAAAGCCAAACTCTGTGCAAGAAAACTATGGAGTCACGACCCCCAAGTGTCTAATTTCACACATTTGGAAAAAATATTGCTCTATGTGTTCATTATTATTTTTTCAACTATTTTTGTTTGTTTTTTTTGTTTGTTATTTTTTTTGGTTTTTTTGGATACTCTAGTTAAACTAAAAGGGACCCCAGAACCCTATGCTATAATGAAAGGGACCAATGAACTCAAATTTACACCCACGATCAAGTAGACGTGCATTGTGGTATTTTTATTAAGAGGATGAAAATGTAATCTTTGAAAAATCACATCAGACAACCGTACTTTCCAAAGACAATGCTCATGAACTTAAATTTACATTAAAATCAGAATCAAGGAAATAAAAATTATTTGATATCCAATTTCAGAGTTTTCAATGTGTGTTATCTTTTTCAAGGTTAATGTAATTTTTCTTTCCAGGCATGTTATTAAAAAAATCATTTTTTTGTTTCATATCCCCCTAACTTAGAATGACAGTGTCCCTAGTGTTTAAATAAAAGAGAAGTTAGAAGGGGGTAGGAGAGGAGTTCAAAGAGGAAATTGAAAATGGTAAACATGGAACAAATTCAACTAGTTTTTATGTTGAAGTTCATGATGCTCCAGATTACTCCTTTGATCTCTTAGGGGATGTAGTCACCTCCTTGATTGATCATGTATCACACAAAATAGTTCCTAAACCATAAAAATAATAACAAAGAAGACAAACCAAACAACACAATGATTTATTTAATTCCAAGTATCATCATTTTTATGGTTTTCCCTGTTTTTTTAATCAAACTAATAACACATCGTCTTCTTTTAAATTTCTGGGTAAGGTATTACTCAGGGATAACACCACGTGAAACAGATGAATACGATGCTCCCCTTTCATACCCACCCATACACACAAAAGATGAACAAGTCAAGAGTCTAATTTTTTTTAACCTACAAAAACATAAATAAAATAAAATAAACTGATGATACATTGTCTTCATTTAAATTTCTGGGTAAGGTATTACTCGAGGATCACACTGTGTGACATAGATAAATACAGTGCTCCCCTTTTATACTCATACTTACTCATAAAATAAGAATAGGTCAAAAGTCTATGGTAATTTTTTATGAAAAATAAAAAATAAAAAAAAGATTATTCACATTATTAGAAACATTAAAAACCATGTGTTTCTTCCAATTTAGTGTTTAATTTAAAGTCGTTCGCTTGACTTAGACCCCCATCTTATCCAATTCCAACTTTAAAAATTTTTAGGACCCCATTTTTCACCACTTCCACAAGATTGAGATTAATTATTTTTATAGAATTTGTGCCATTTGAAATACCATGTTCAACAATGAGTGTGAAAGTCCAAGGAATTTTGGTAATGGTTGATTGAGTTTCATCTATAGTCCTTCCTAAGATTTCAAGGGTGATTCCACTTTTTGGGGATTCTTGATGAAAATGGATGATAATTGAATGGTCTAGGTTATCATAAATGGAGGGATTATTGAGTTGGTATGGAAGTATCATATCATCGAGTTCGGATTGATTGAATTTTCCTAAAGAAGAATGAAAATTTGAATCAAAAATTGCTTCTTCTAAAAAATTATTTGAATGAATTGGTTCCTTTTGAAAAGATGATTCATCCCCAAAATTTCCATTTGAATTTCATGAGTGGGTATAGACTCAATATTCATTATATCTCCCAAGGGATCAATGATCGGTGATTCTAAATTTTTTTTAATGGAGTTATATTCAGGAAACTCAATCCATGATGTCAAATTTTCCTCTTTTCAATCCAAAAAATCAATTTCCTACTGAATTAAAGACCCATCAAAAACTCCTCGATCCTCTCCTATTATCCCAAATCCTAAGGTTGGTTCTTCAATAAAGGCATGATGGCTTTGTGTGTTACAATATTCTTCTATCAATATTGAGGAAGGGATGGTTTGAGTTGGAATGTGGTCCACACAAGTTTTAATGCATTGTAGTTTTAGTCTAAAACATGATACCTCTGAATTCATTTTTTTCATTTGTTCCGTCATTTTTTGAAAAAAAAAATCAGGAATAGGATTGATATATTATTTTACATTATGTTCTTCCTAAATATTTATATTTTCAATCATTCTTGATAGGTATGGAAATTTATCTTTTAAACATTCATCATCCCATTGATTGTACATCTCATCTGGTGTGGTGTATTCAATTAAGGTTTGGTCAATGAAATTACCTATTTGATGTGTTTCCCATTATTGATTTCAAACATGATAACATAATTGGTTTATAAAAGGGTATTTTGGAGGATAATCCATTAAAGTTGATTGAAAATTGGTTTTGGGATTTTTTGGACATACAGAAACAGAAAGGGGAAAAGAGAAGAGAAATTAGGGTGAGAATAGAGAATTTGTGGTGAGAAAAGAAGACGTGAGTCTAAGGTACTTACATGGGTCCCCAGCAATGGCACCAAAATTTTGTTGTGCCCAAATTTACCCAAGTTGTATGGTGTATGTGGTCATTGTAGTACGTCTTGGGATATCGATCCTCAGAGACCTAAGAAACATGCATTCTAAGAAGGAGATTTGATGGTGTTGATTTGGATATGCAGTGGCCAACGTTGGATTGAATTGATTGGATTATTTTATATGTTAAAGACCTAAGTGAATTAAATTTAAAAGCATGAGTTGATCCTTGGGTATCGCATGGGGTGAATTGGATTAATTTCATTTTAAATTATTTTAATGTCTTAAGTTTGAGTGTTTCCTTTACCAAAATACAATCATCACAAATCACTCACTAATTTAGAGTTTCAAATATCCTAAGGATAATCACCTATACACTTGTATGATCATATTTATAAGCACTCCAATGTAGAGGATCGTTTTTAGCACTCGGGATGTGTAACCTTAAAATTGGTGAGTTTAATGGCGAACGTAAATCATTGAATGAAAATCTCAAAAATAGAACTGATTAAGAATTATTATATTAAGAAATAATATCCAATTCATCCCCTTGTTACTCCCGTAGATAAAAAATTTAGAGGATTAGGCCAGAATTTATGATATTCTATCAATGAAAGTGGGTAGTAGACTTATGATGGTAGAGTTGGAGAAGAAGAAAAATAAATAAAAATCACTCCACCATTGTGTGAAGAGTTTCACAAAAGATTATGTGAATAAACTTAATCCCTAAGGCAATGATATCGAAATGATATATAAAATTAAATAAGAAATTAAGAAGAATAATATGATGTTATTTTATTAATTAAATGAAGGTGAAAGAAAAAATTACATGGGAGAAATTGACAAAACGATTACAAAATGAAAGCATGACAATACAAATGATTGAAAAACATAAATTCCAACAAAAAATATGAGATGATAATTCACTTCACCACCAGAATCTTATATAGGAATATTAAGAGCCTTAGGTCCACCCCCCAATAATTAATTTTCCCCATAAAAATTAAGATTGTCAAAAGGAGGTTGAAGAATCAAAAGAAAATTGACGTTTCGAAGCTGACCCGGAAAACTGTCTGGATTAATCATCCATTTGGAAGTTCGAATTTGACATTAACTAGGGCCGAATCATCAGTGGTATTAGAAGAAAAATATGTTCTTCCATGTGTCCTCTATCATTAGTAAAATGTTCATGTTATTTGGTGCAGCCGTTTGGATGTTATGTTTAAGATGCTGAGGAGACTTTTTGGGCGTTCATATCAGTCCCACCATTTAAATTTAAACTTTGGGTCCATATATCTCCATGCAAACTTCGGAATTAGCTTTAGCCACATATGAATAAAATGATCCCCAAATTTTTTTCTTTCTACTGTAAAATGTTTAGCTTCATTTGGCCTGGTTTCTGAGCCCCACATTTGTATGATGGGCCTTAAGCCCATTATGCTTTCTCCAGAAAATTTCTGCATTCAGGCGAAAAAATATCCATATTACCTTGGGATTCATCCATCAGACCTAAAAGATAAAATTTGCCAAAAAAAGTGGTAAACCATATCCCAAAATATCAAATTCTGAAAATAAATATAATTTTTTCCACGAATAGATTATTGATTGGTCCCAAATTTTCATTTTAAACATGAATTACATTTAAGACGAGAAATGAAGTTCTATTTATGTAATGCACTAAAAACAATGTTTATGGACTTTGGAAAAATGAATATAATGATATTAGAAATTAATATTAGTCACTTTTAGTGACTAATCACACACCCCAAATTGAGTTTTTCTAGTCCCAAGAAAAATATATTACAAATATTAAATTCAATTCCCTTTCCAAAAAAAGTTTTAATACACATTGCTCACCCAAAGACCTCATAACAAAAAAAATTATGAAACTCATCAAAGTCATATAAATCAATCTAGGTCCATAAGAATATATCAATCCCAAGCTCATTACATTGTTCAAATTCATCTCCACATTTCATCCAATTTCAATTAAGTATGATAAAGTGTTGTGCATCACAAAAGACATGGGGCCCATTTTATTGTTCATAGGGAAAAAATGGAAGCGCTCAGTGGGAATCACATTAATCCTTAAGCTTATTATCCATTTTTTTTTATTTTTTTTAACCACAATAGATATTAAAAGACTAACTCTGGGAAAGGAAACTATGGAGTCATGATCCCCAAGTGCTGAACGCCACACATATTTTCAATTCTATGCTTTATAATAGAGATATAAATCCTAACTCTGTGCAAGACCACTAAGGATTCACGATCCCCAAGTCCCAAACGACACGCATTTGGACAAAATATTTATCTATGTGGTCATTATTATGTTTTTCATTTTTTTTTTGTTTTTTATACTCAAATTAAACTAAAATTGACCCCGGAACCCTATGCTATAATGAAAGGGACCCAATAACACAAATTTACACCCACGATCTAGTAGACATGCATTGTGGCATTTTTATTAAGAGTATGAAAATGTAAACTTTGAAAAATCACATCGTATATCCACACTTTCCAAAAACTATGCTCATGAACATAAACTTGCATTAAAATCAGAATCAAGGCATGCAAAATTATTTGATATCCAATTTCAGAGTTTGAAATGTGTGTTATCATGTTCAAGGTTAATGGAATTTTTCTTTCCGACCATGTTCTTAAAAAAATAATTTTTTTATTTCATCTCCCCCCAACATAGAATAACACTGTCCCCAATGTTTAATTAAAAGAAAAGATAGAAGGGGGTAGGAGAGGAGTTCAAAGAGGAAATTGAAAATGATAAACATGGAACAAATCCACATAGTTTTTGAAGTTGAAGTTCATGATGCTCAAGATTACTCCTTTGATCTCTTGGGGGTGTAGGATCCTCCTTGATTGAACATGTATCACCCAAAATAGTTCCTAAACAATAAAAATAAGAACATAGAAGACATGAAAAACAAAACAATGATTTATTTAATTCAAAGTATCATCATTTTTATGGTTTTCCCTGTTTTTTAAAATCAAACTAATGATACATTGTCTAATTTTAAATATCAGGGTAAGGTATTACTCAGGGATCACACCGCGTGACACGGAGGAATACGGTGCTCCCCTTTCATACCCATCCATACTCACAAATTAAGAACTAGTCAAGAGTAAAAAAAATTAACCTATAAAAACATAAATAAAATAAAATAAAAATATGATACATTGTATTATTTTAAATTTTTGGGTAAGGTATTACTCAAGGATCACACCGCGTGACACAGACGAATATAGTGCCAGGCTTTCATACTTATCCTCACTCATAAAATAAGAACATGTCAACAGTCTATGGTAATTTTTTTATTAAAAATAAAATATAAAATAAAATATGATTCACTTTATTGGAAACATGAAAAACCATGTGTTACCTCCCATGCAGCGTTTAGTTTAACATCATTATCTTGACATAGACCCCACAACATATCCAATTCAAACTAAAAAAAATTTTAGGACCCCATTTTTCTCCACTACCACATGATCGAGATTAATTATTTTTTTTAGAATTTGTGACAATTTAAATACCATGTTCAACAATGAGTGTGAAAGTCCAAGGAATTTTGGTAATGGATGATTGAGTTTCATCTAGTGTCCTTCCTAAGAATTCAAGGGTGATTCCACTTTTTTGGGATTCTTGATGAAAATGGATGATAATTTAATGGTCAAGGTTATCATAAATGGATGGATTCTTGAGTTAGTAAGGAAGTATAATATCATCGAGTTCAGTTTGATGGAATTTTCCTAATGAAGAAAGATAATTTGAAACAAAAAATGTTTATTCTTCAAAAACATTTGAAATAATTGGTTCCTTTTGAAAATATGATTCATCCCCAAAATTTTCCATTTGAATTTCACAAGTGTGTATAGACTCAATATTCATTATATCTCCCAATGGTTCATTGATCTGTGATACTAAATTTTTTAATGGAGTTATATTCCGGAAACTCAATCCATTATGTCAAATTTTCCTCTTTTGAATACAAAAAATCAATTTCCTCTGGAGTTAAAGACCCTTCAAAAACTCCTCAATCCTCTCCAATTATCACGAATCCTAACGTCCGTTCTTCAATAAAGGTATGAGGGGTTTTTTGTTCCAAGATTATTCTATAAATATTGATGAAAATGATGGTTTGAGTGGGAATGGGGTCCACACAAGTTTTAATGCTTTGTAGTTCTTTTCTAAAACATGATACCTCTGAATTCATTTTTTCCATTTTTTCGGACAATTTTTTAAGAATTTTTTCAGGATTAGGATTTATAGATGTTTGGACATATTTTACTTCCTCAATATTTATCTTTTCAGTCATTCTTGATAGGTATGGAAATTGATCTTTTAAACATTCATCATCCCATTGATTGTACATCTCATCTGGTTTGGTGTATTCAATTAAGGACCGGTCAATGTAATTCCCTATGTGAGGTGTTTCCAAATATTGATTTTATACTAGATTATAGAATTGGTTTACGAAGGGTTATTTTGGGGGATATTCCAATGGAGTTAATTGAATATTGGTTTTGGGATTTTTTTTGGACACACAAAATCAGAAAAGGGAAAAGAGAAGAGAAATTCGGGCGAGAATAGAGAATTTGGGGTGAGAAAAGAAGACGTGGGTATAAGGTACTTACTTGGGTCCCAGGAAACAACAACAAAATTTGGTTGTGCCCAAATTTACCACAGATGTATTGTGTAATAAGTCGTTTTAGTATGACTTTGGTTATCTATATTCATATACCTAAGAAGAAACCTAAGAAACATTCATTCTAAGAAGGCGATTTGATGGTGTTGATTTGGCTATGCAGTGGCCAACATTAGATTGAATTGATTGGATTATTTGACATTTTAAAGACTTAAGTGAATTCAATTTAAAATCAAGAGTTGATCTTTGGGTATCTCTTGGGGTGAATTGGATGAATTTATTTTTATATTATTTTAATGTCTTAAGTTTGAGTGTTTTGTTTAACAAAATACAATAATCACAAATCACTCACCAATTTATATATTAAACTATCCTAAGGATAATCACCTATACACTTGGATGATCATATTTATAATCACTCCAATTTAGAGTATCGTTTTTAGCACTCAGTATGTGTATCCTTAAAATTGATGAGTTTAATGGAGAACGTAAATCATTGAATTAAAATCTCAAAAATAGAATTGATAAAGAATTATTAAATTAAGAAATAATATCCAATTCATCCCCTTGCTACTCCCTTAGATCATCCTTTTAGAGGATTAGGCCTCCATTTATTCTATTCTATCAATGAATGCAGGTAGTAGACTTATGATGGTTGAATTTGAGAAGAAGAAAAATAAATAAAAATCACGCCACCGTTGTGTAAAGAGTATCACAAAAGATTTTATGAATAACCTCACTCTCTAAGGCAACAGTATCAACCTGATATGGAAAATTAAATAAGAAATTAAGAAGAAGAATATAAGGATCTTTTATTAATTACATGAAGATGAATGAAAAACTTACATGGGAGAAATTGACAAAACGATTACAAAATGAAAGCATGGAAATACAAGTGAAATAAAAACATCCATTCAAAAGAAAAATATGATATTATAATTCCCTTCACCACCAGATCCTTATATAGGAATATTAGGAGCCTTAGGTCCACCCCCCAATAATTTATTTACCCCGCAAAAATTAAGAGAGTCAAAAGGTGGGTGAAGAATCAAAAGGAAATTGATGTTTCGAAGTTGACCCGGAAAACGGTCCATATTGATCCTCCATTTGGACGTTCGAATTTGAAATTAAATATGGTCAAATCATCAGTGATATTAAAAGAAAAATATAATAGAACATGTTTCCTATATCATTATGTAAAAATTTCAGGTCATTTGGTGCAGCCATATGTATGTTATGGTCGCAATGGTGAAAAGATTTTACGGACGTTCATATCAGTTCCACCATTTAAATGTAATCTTTAGATACATATATCTCCATGAACACTTCAAAGTTAGCTCGGTCAACATTTGAATAAAATTATCCTCATATTTTTATCTTTATACTGTAAAAATTTGACAATCATTGGGCTTGGTTTGTGGTCCCCACATTTGTTTGATGGGCCATAGGCCCATTATTCTTTCTCTAGTAAATTTCTGCATTCAGGTGCAAAAATCTCTTTCTTCGCTTGGGAGTCATCCAACGGACCGAAAAGATAAAATCATCCGAACGAAGAGATAAATAATATCCCAAAATATAAAATTAAGAAAATTAATATAATGTTTTCCACAAACAGATGAATGATTGGTCCCAAATTGGCATTTTAAACATGAATTACATTTAAGATGAGAAATGAAGTTATATTTATGTAATGCACTAAAAAAATGTTTATGGACTTTGTAACATTGAATATAAAGATATTAAAAATGAATATTAGTAACTTTTAGTGACTAATCAATAAAAATTGATTAAAAAATAGTTCTTAATGTTCTAAACCATAGTGAATGGAAAATTCATTTCCCTTGGTCCTGATCCATTTCTCAAAATATAATGGATCAGTAAAACAGTAAAATGAAGGTGGTTTTACCTCATGATGAACTAAACATTGTTTTCCATTATTCTATCATTTTCCATCTCATAATTACTCATATAATGAAAATTCCTTATATTGATAACAATAAAAATTTAATTATTATTTTATTAAAATTTGATTTCTGTTGAGGATTATAATTTCATTTTCCACCACAAGAGATATTAATTACATTAATTCATATTTCATCCATTGAATGAAATAAGAAATCATAGTGTGAAACATAATATTCTTAATTAGAAACTATATTATCATGAAATATAATGTATTAGATGTTTTAATGTTGACACCTTAATTCAATGAATGAATAAATGGTTTACTCATGGTTTTCCATGGTCATCACAAAAACATCTTGATGTTCTCCTATACATATACATATTTCTGGGATTTTCATTATAGTTTTATTATAAAATATTCTAGATGATACTAAATCATTCACTGATAGAAACTATAGTGACCCTCAATTTCAAAACATAGATTTTACATATTAATATATGAATGTTAGGTACATAACATAATGATCGACAACAAAATAAATTAGGCCTATTATAATTGGAAACATTGATACATAAATAAAAAGTTAATTAGTGAACCAGATCATCTCTTACCATGTTATTAATAACTACTATAATTCTTAGATATATCATACATAATACTTTTCTTTATAAAATAGTAAAATGTAATAAAGGAAAGGGTGATCTCAGATGCTATGCAAGGGTAAATGAGGGAGATATCAAGGATCACATTAACATAACTTGAACATAAGTGTGTGATAATATGATCAAAAAATTTTGAAACTATACCCTACATATGATAGATCCTAATCTTGTGTCATGTCATAAATCATGAAGATTCATAAGACATGAATCATAAAGAAATAAAAAACATTGATTCCTGACATTATAGTGTTTTAATAAGTCATAGAATTGTTCCATACAAAAAAATTATTTAAAATCATTTCATTATAGTCAACATTAACTACCATAAATGTTGTAGTGGACTTGGATTAATTCATTTTCCATAATTATAGTCAAGGTTTACTCTCAATACCACCATAGTTGATATATTTACTTATTCAAATAGATTCACTCCCCTTTTTAGTAACTTTTATCTAATGAGATATCGATATGTCCCCCAAAAATTTGAGGGATATTAAATTTCGGGTCTACCAATATCATAATGAAAATAAAGTATACATATCTGATAATCTCATAAAATATTAATCAGATCATAACCAATGTAATGGGTTTCATAAATAGTTCATCATATCATAACACATGGAAAATAAATAGGGTTTGATAAGTGTTTCATCATTTAAATATAAAAATCCATCAAAATGAAACATGGATTATAAATATATTTTAATCAAAATAAAAATCATACATATGAATAGAAAGGATATATTCCATGATTAATATCACTATTAATAATTCAATAGAAATTATGTTATCATAGATGAAAATTACCATTTAACGATCACAATAAAAATTTCCGGAAAAAATAAGTAATTCAATTTGAAGTCACTTGATTGAAATGTTAAAAGTTTTAAAAATAATAAAGAAAAAATATTCTCTGAAAAAATAACTAGGAATCATATATAGGAATCATTAAATCACTAAGTGGTCATGTAATTGGGATATTCTATTCAGGCATATTATTTAAAAAAACATACATTCCAAACGTTTCAAAAAAAAGAAGATTCAACTTATTTGAAAAATAATTTGAAAATCTATTTTATCTATATTTTAAATATTAATCATAATTTCAAAATTAATTGAAATATTCCAAATATAGTATTAAAAACATCCTTGAAAAAAAATTTAAACAACCCATGGACATGGAAGAAAAGGTATTTTACAAAAAAGGGTAATGATGTTAGTGTTCCTAAAGAAATAACATCCAGTTTTCTAAGAACATTAATTTAGTAAAATGAAATAAAAACATATATTATCAATAAATGACCATAGTAGAACCAAATTTATTCGTTTTATGATTGTTAAATTATAATATTTTATTCTTGAAAACATAATCCAAGGATTCTATTATAAATAATCAACTTGTATCATTAAAAACTAACCTCTTTGGTCAAAATTTAATCATTAGAACCATTAAAGAATAATTTAAAATGTATATTTTTATATCATGTATATAGATAAATAAAATATATAACATGTATAATGTAATTATATAAAATTTATAAAAGAAGACGTGTTCATAACATAACATATGCCTTAATGTAAAAAAATTTAGACGGCAAACCCTTACCATATGTCTGACATCCTTCATACATGTTAGAACCTCATGTATAATAAATATATATTTATTATAAATCTATTAGGTAAGAATATTAAATTATATAAAATCATATATCATTTAGTTATAAGTTTTTATCATCTGTTGATTAAAAATTATTAATTAAAATAAATATTCAATGTCATAAATACATTGTTTTTAAGTTATGTTTCTTTTCTGTTGTATCATACATTTTCATTAATGATGGTTGAATCATATACATATTTTAATAATTATTAATGATTGATATATAATAAATATTTATATATTTAGTTTCATCCATAAATATATATATAGAAAACTTAATTACGCCATTCATATGTATGGTAGGTAGTACGTGCAAAGGAACACTGTTTTCACTTTTCAGTGGATGGAATTAATGAGTGTTAAATAATATTTCATCATTATATAATGATTTTTAAAAATCATATATCAAATATATTTTTCAAACAGATCCTTTTTACTATCCATTTAATGACTTATTCAAAAAATAACATCAGTTCTTGGAGGTGGTAGTCCACACAAATGCACTAGCGATGTTATCATTTTCCAACGTATTTGTATGTAAAAATGTAGATGATATATTATGACTCAAAAATATTAATAACATTAATATATTAATATATTAAAATATAAGAAACCATAATATATACACATAATATGTGATAATGATAAATTAATCGTATCGCAACTTGGTGACAGTAAGTCTTAAGCATGCCCGACCAATAATTCCCTTCCAATTAGATGAGAGTGATTGTACATAATTGGGTTTTCATAATGATAATAATTATTTATATTTTTTCATAAATATAATTTTATGTAATGATAAATACCACAGACTAATAGCTGGTAAAATATGAAGTAAAAAATGAATGTGTAAAGACCCGTAAAATTGAAGGGAAATTTTTTCTTAATTTTCTTTGGGATTTTACATGAACGCAGTTTCTGAAGGCACTTGATTCCGAGGCCTGGTGTGCCCAGAATTTCTATCTGAATTTTAGCTCGGGTACGTTCAGTGAACGAATGAGCGGTAATTCTTATCTTTTGAACCGGTGATCGGAATCGAATTCCGAGGGCACCGATGGAACCACAACACCGGTAATTGCTTAGGAACACCTGTTCCGGGGTTGCGTTTTCACGAGAGAAGATGATAAAAATTGTGGAAGTTTAATTTATAATTAAACTACAATTTTTATTTTCTTTAAGTGTTTTAAGGCTTTGTGTGGAAGCTGGGTAACTACCCAACTTCCCAAGGGAGGTTATGAGGGTGGTGGGGCCCACACAAACCCCACCCCTTCATATTCTTCAACCCCCCTCAACTCACCATTAATTTTTGACAACTTATGTTATTAATTAAGTGAGTTAAGTGTGGATGTTTGAATTTCAAAAGCTTTGTTGAGTTAATAAAATAAGGGAGGTGCTTATTTTATTTGGGGATTTGTTTCTTGAGAGTTTTGGGGAGAAAAGCTAAGGGAAGATAGAAGTTCTTCATCTTCTTCGTCGAAGAATGCGAAGAATGTGAAAAATGCATCGAACTCCATCGAAGAACGCTGAGTCCTCGGAGACCGACTACGTGACGCCGTTTACCACAATGGTTCTTCCGCGACATCTCCTTCCGCAACATCTCCTTCTGCGATGTCTCTTCCCGCGACGAATCCTCGTTCGACGAACCTCCGTTCAAGCTCGCACGAGGTAGGGGTTTATTTATTTATTTTGTACGTGAATATTACCTTCTTGTTCTTCGTGAAAATATGACTAATTACTATCGATTAATGAGAGGGGGCCGGACCGCACAAACACGGCCGCCCTCCTCCCTTACCATTGTTATTGTTTTTATTATGGATTGGAACGGAATGGCGTGGTGACGTCGCACCGCGCGGGATCGTGCCGCAAGGAATGGGCGGCGCCGTCGCGCAGCGCTATGAAATAGAACCAAGTCGTGGCGTCGTCGCGCCGTGCCGGAGAACCGCAAAAGCACCGCGACCAGAGCGGGACTACGACGGAAGGGTGCGGCACCGTCGCGCCGCACAGGATGAATGAAGGCCACGACCGGTACCGGGCCGCGACGGGAGCGTGAGAACTGACGGCCAGAAACTGGGCCGCCGGTGTCGGAGTAGGGAGGGGACCGGCCGACGCCTGTCACGTGGTGGCAGAGACCGGTCGGTCGGGGCGGGCCGGCCGGACAACAGGAATTCGGGGGTTCGAACCCCCGATAGGCCAGCACAATGGCCCCTTAATGGGGGACGCGGTTACAAACTAGGGTGGCAGGTGACCCCCCCCCCCCCCACTCCAAACAGCTCGGCCGTTTGGTCGAGCACCTGGCAAGCGCGCTAGGCCCGCTGCGCCCAGGCCGGGCCGCGCCCAAGCAGGCTGGACCCGGGCCCAGTTCGGGTCGACCCGGTTCAGGCCGACCCTGGGGGTATCGGGCCGGGTCGGACCGTGCCCGAACCCCATAATACCGAATCTTTTCCAGTCGGATGCCCCTAACTTGTGATACGGGCCTCCGATCGGCGCACCGTCAGTTGCGATGCGATCCTTGAACCGAGACGGTCATTTCAATATATCGTACTCAAGGTTTCGGAATACATTGGGTTTGTTCGGGCTGGTTCGTACACGAAACCAACCGGGGCCTCAGAGCGGAAACGCTCATATCTTAAGCTCTGGACGTCCGATTGACGTGCCGTCAATTTTGTTAGATTCCTCTTAGTGAGAAGGATTTTTTGGCTTACTCTGCCCGAGGTTTGGATGCAGGTGGAGTACGGTTGGGTTGGTTTTTCCCTAAAAACCAACGGGGCCCCTAGGACGAAAAATCCAATAACTCTCAGACCGAGCGTCTGATTGACGTGTCGTCTGCGATGTTGAGTTCTTGTTGACGATACAGAACTTTTGGATACATCAAATATGGACTATGTGTTAGTTGATGTATCAACCTCTCAGCTCGTGGAGTGGATCCTCCCGAACGAGCTTGTTGTGTGCGGGAACCCTAGTGCCGGCTGTGTTTGTGACTGTGACGACGACGACGACTGTACAGAGATCCTCAGAGGATTCGACGGCGATGACTACAGCACTCAACGATCCTACGTGGATCTGTGCTACCAATCCTGTGTGGGTATGATCCTGTGTGGGTCAGCGCTCAGCGGTTCTGTGTGATCCAGTGCCTACAAATCCTGTGTGGGTCTTTGTGAGGTTTAGTTACCTATCGATTCTTTGTGGGTCAGATCCTATGTGGGTCATTGTGGTGGTTAGTACCTATCGATCCTTTGTGGGTATGACGGATTAGATGAATCAGTGGTTATATCTGATCATCTCTATCGTCATACGAAGATGTATACCTGTGTGAGCTGAATCCTGTTTTGCTTTCCTATTTGGATTGGGTTGAGCTATCCTATGTGGTTTTACATTTTTCTTTCCTATGTGGACTGGGTTGTACTTGGGCTCATATGTTGGAGCCGAACAAGATTTGATGACTTAGGTATATGTATTGGCATATACCTAAGCAGTTTCGGATGTTACTTTGTGATTGCATCTTTCCTTTGTGGATTATCCATTATGGATTTTGGGAGACCTTCGGGGGTCTCGGGGTCCCTACTGAGTAGCTTATACTCACCCCTGCACGGTCTATGCCCGCACTACGTTGTGTTGGTTGCAGACGACGGACAATACTGATCGTGGTTGAGGCTTGCGGAGCAGGACGGTACCTGGAGGTGGACCACTGGGCGGGACGTACTCGGAGCGGTTGGCTGGACCCGAGGAGCAGAGGAGGCTATCTGTACCCACCCTTTAGGTGGGACATCCAGTGGACGGCTTGATGTCGTGGCTCTACTTTACAGTTTTTGTTTTCCCTTTCTAGGTGTACTTTACTTTCAGTTTGGGTTTGTATACTGGCCCACATACTTTTCCGCACTTACTGTTGTATCGGCTTTTACTTAGTGTTTACTACTGCTTACTTGCTCTATGGTGTTTGTTTACTTTACAAAGGCAATGCCTTCCCTTTTTATTGGGAATTTTACGCCTTGGTTCTAGTCGTCCGCCACTGTCCTATGGAAGGTGGGCTTGGGGAAGTCACGACACGGGCCCCGAGGACGGGTCGTGACAAATTGGTATCAGAGGAGTTCGGTTCTACCACAAAACTAGGAACTCTGATCTTTTTCTATGTGAAGCAATAGGGTCAAGCTTATTGGGTGTGGTTATCTGTTCAGGGAGTCCAGTATTGGTGCAGCGGCCGATCTATACGTACACCAGGACCCTGACTTCTGATTTCCGACTTAATGCATGAAAACATTGATTGCATGTGTGTTTAAAGTTTTCTTTGTGATTACTTTGTGTCATCTCACCAGGTATATTGTTCTGAACGTGGCGCAATTGTTTCCTTTTCAGGATGGCCCCACGACGGCAGCCATCTAGGGTTCCAAGAGTTGAGCGTGATGACATCTCAACGAGCGACGAGGCCTCGGTGCAGGGCCCTTTGACAGCTAAGGCACCGGCGGTACCTTTACCCGCCGAGCCATCGATGCTTCCAGCCCCTGCCGCTGATGATGCACGTCGCCTTAGTGCACTGCATGTGTTCTAGTGCCAGTGACTACCCAGGTTCCGCGGGGAGACGGAACCCTAGGCAGCCGTGGACTGGCTGGAGGCAGTGGTACGAGTTTTTCGGTTAGTGAGGACACCAGCAGACCTCATGGTGATCCTCATAGCTAGCCTACTGCACGCGGCAGCGGGCCGATGGTGGAGTTTGATGCTCCAGGTGCACATTGAGGCATCTCTTCTCTGGACGGACTTTGAGAGCCTCTTCTACTCTGAGTTCGTCCCAGCCACCCTCTGTGCGGTGCACATCTAGGAGCTTCTACAGCTGCGGCAGGGCAGCATGACGGTCGCCCAGTACTCGAAGAGATTTACCGATCTCTCGCGCTACTTGACAGACATGGTACGAGACCCATTTTTCCAGGCCCGGACCTTTGAGCAGGGATTGAGGCTTGAGATCAGGGCATCGCTGATCTCCCTCAGCATTCCGATCTAGGAAGGAGTACTGGAGCGAGCCCTTTTGATCGAGAGCTTTTTTCCTGAGCCTTAATCAGCACCGAGACCCACCGCAGGGCGGCAGGTAGCAGTGTCTTCTGCAGCATGCAATCGATGGATGACTCATGGGTCCAGGAATACCAGACCCTCAGGCAGACGACCTCAGGACACTGGCTCAGCAGTGTGGGGAACACAGCATGGAGCGAGTCTTTCGAGAGGCAGGCAGTGCTACTCATGCGGTGGGTAGGGTCACATTGCTCGTGACTGCCCGACCCGCTGTGCCGAGGAGTAACATACGGTTGAGGGGCCACCTAGGAAGAGGCAGAGGGTCGACCGTGGAGGTCCGCATGGAGTAGGATGATGAGGCATAGGAGCTGTCCGAGCAGCAGGTGGTGGGCGACGCTTTGAGGCCCTACCACCACCACCACCAGGAGGTCCACCCCGACCACATGGAGCTTGCGTGCAGAGACAGGCACAACTCCAGGCAGCATAGGCCTACGACCACGGCGCACCCGAGATGATTTGAGGTACTATCTATGTCTATTCCACCTTTGCTTCAGTTCTTATAGACATAGGAGCGAGTCACTCCTTCATAGCCGCTGCCCTTGTTCGGAGCTTGGAGATTCCGACAGAGCTGTTGGCTCGATCCATACAGCTAGAGACTCCTACGGGAGCAGACTCGACGATTACGCACTGGTGCTGGCAGTGTGAGCTTACTCTAGGAGGCGAGAGCTTCGGCTGGGATCTTCTTATAGCGGTGTCGAGGCCTTACGACGTCATCTTTGGAATGGATTGGTTGTCTACATTCCATCCACATATTGACTGTATTAGGTGCAAGGTGCGATGTGTATGCACCCACGGGAGCAGGTTCACCTTCTTTGGCGAGAAGGGAGCCTTTTCAGCATAGGATGGACTCTCGCAGAAGAGAGGACAACCCATCACTCATCAGTTGGCTAGCCTCATCCTAGGAGAAGTTGACGTTCTGAGTCCTAGTTTTCCTGCAGTGGTGGATCAGTATGCGGACGTCTTTCCCGACGACGTCCCAGGGCTACCTCCTCGCAGAGAGGTAGACTTTTATATTGACCTATACCCCAGGACAGCCCCGATATCGACTCCAGCATATCGGATGGCCCCTGTCGAGCATCAAGAGATACGGGTACAGTTGGAGGACTTGTAGGGAAAGGGGTTCATCAGACCCAGTGTTTCACCCTGGGCTTCCCCGATTTTGTTCACCAAGAAGGCGGACGGGAGCTTGAGACATTGTGTCGACTATCGTCGCCTGAACTAGGTGACAATGAGGAACAAGTATCCGCTACCAAGGATTGATGACCTCTTCGATCAGCTCAAGGGAGCACGGTGGTTCTCAAAGATAGACATCAGGTCAGGATATCATCAGCTCAGTGTTTGGGTTCAGGATGTGCAGAAGATGACCTTCAGGTGTCGGTATGGACACTATGAGTTCTTGGTTATGCCATTCGGTGTAACCAATGCTCCAGAAGTGTTCATGGCCCTCATGAACAGGATCTTTCAGCCATACCATTATTGATTTGTTATGGTCTTCATCGATGACATTTTGATCTACTCGACGACTGAGGAGGAGCACGCCAACCACTTGCGGGTAGTACTAGACACACTCCGAGAGCACCAGCTTTATGGTAAGCTCTCGAAGTGTCAGTTCTGGATACGTGAGGTCCACTTCTTGGGACACATCATCTCTGAGGCAGGAGTGGCAGTGGATCCTATGAAGATCGAGGCTATGCTAGCTTGGGAGCCACCCAGGAGTGTGACGGAGGTGCCGAGTTTCTTGGGACTAGATGGAAAATACTAGAGATTCGTGCCAGACTTCTCCAGAGTTGCGGCACTACTCTCAGCTTTGAAGAAGAAGGAGAAAACCTCTGTGTGGTCAGTCAGATGTCATCAGAGCTTCCAGGAGCTGAGACAGAGATTGACCGGCACACCTATCTTGAGGTTGCATGAGGAGGGAGTAGGGTACGTAGTCTACTGCGATGCATCAGGGACCAGACTCGGATGTTTCCTGATGTAGGAGCGGGTCGTGATCGCCTATGGATCACATCAGTTGAGGCCGCATGAGCCTAAATACACTACCCACGACATGGATTTAGCAGTAGTGGTCTTCGCTCTGAAGACATGGCGACACTACCTGATGGGCGAGCGCTTTACAGTCTTTTCTGACCATCAGAGCCTCAGGTAAATCTTCTCTCAGAAGGACCTAAATCGGAGACATCGGCGATGGATCGATTTCCTTCAGGACTATAACTTTGAGATAGTCTATACTCCTGGGAAGGGGAACGTGGTAGCCGATGCTCTCACCAGGAGGAAGGGCATTCAGCTACTTGAGGAGGCGACAGAGCACCTAGCTGCTATTCAGATATCCTTTGTGGATAGAGATGGGGAAGCCTTCCTTCAGTCTCTCACAGTCACATCTCTACTACTGCAGCGGGTCAGAGAGGCATAGCGTGGGGACGCTGACTGTGGGACGCGGCATGCACGAATATCCTCAGGACATGCACCTGATGGTTTCTCCTTTGGAGCAGAGCACGACATCCTTTTCAGAGGACGTACCTTGGTACCAGTTGCATTACGGGAGGATGTTTTGAGAGATTTTTACACTTCTCCCTTGGCGGTACATCCCGGAGTGGCGAAGATGTACCCGGACCTCAGACGACAGCACTGGTGGTCGGGAATGAAGAAGGCAGTGGCGGAGTTCGTTTCTCGATGTCTCACCTGCCAGCAGGTGAAGGCAGAGCATCAGGTTCCAGCGGGCTTGGTACAGCCCTTGGAGGTCCCGGAGTGGAAGTGGGACGGGATATCTATGTATTTCGTGACTGTAAGTCCACACACTTCCAGAGTTCACGACTCCATTTGGGTGATTATCAACCGACTCACCATGTCGGCACACATATTACCCATCAGAGAGCAGGGCTCAGTGGAGAGCTTGGGGTGTCTCTACGTTTAGGAGATTGTACAGCTTCACGATGTTCCATCATCTATCATCTCCGATCGAGATGCTCGCTTCACTTCTCGGCTTTGGAAAGGGTTGCAGGAGGCGATCGGGACGCAGCTACGTCTGAGCACCGCCTTTCATCCTCAGACAGATGGTCAGACGGAGAGGACCATTCAGACTCTCGAGGACATGATCCGCGCATGTTTCCTCAACTTTGGTCTCATCTGGGAGGACCACCAACCCTTGGTGGAGTTCGCGTACAACAATAACTACCACTCCACCATCGGGATGGCACCATACAAGGCATTGCACGTCCGACCTTGAAGATCTCCTTTGTGCTGGACGGACCCTGGGGAGTTAGCACTTGTGGGACCAGAGATGGTCCAGCCCATGACAGAGAAGGTCCAGGTCATCCAGGAGTGGATGAGGACAGCTCAGAGCCAGTAGAAGTCTTTTGCTGATAGGAGGCGGAGGCCACTAGAGTTCGGGGATGGTGACCACGTCTTCTTGCGTGTCTCACCTCGACGTGGATTACAGAGATTTGGACGAGGCGGCAAGTTATCTCCACGCTTCATCGGACCATTCCAGGTCCTCAGCAGGATTGGCAAGGTGGCTTATCGCCTGGCTCTACCACCTCAGTTGCACAGGGTGCACGACGTCTTCCACGTATATCAGCCGAGGAGATACATGCACGACCCGATGCATATCATTGACCATGGGGACCTAGACGCTAATGATGGAGTGACTTTTATGGAGGTCCCAGTGGAGATCGGGGATCGACAGGAGCGGGTCATACGTGGACGGTCGATTCCTCTAGTGCGCATCAGATGCCAGCACATAAATCTCCAGGAGAGCACTTGGGAGCGGGAGGCTCAGATGCGTGCTCAGTACCCTTATTTGTTTCCCTAGCTTATGATGTATCTTTACGGGGACGTAAAGCCCTGAGGTGGGTGTAATGTAATGACCCGTAAAATTCAAGGAAAAGATTCTCTTAATTTTCTTTGGGATTTTACATGAACGCAGTTTTTGACGGCACTTGATTCCGAGGACCGGTGTGCCCGGAATTTCTATCTGAAGTTTCCCTTGGGTACGTTTAGTGAACGAACGAGCGGGAATTCCTATATTTTGAACCGGTGCTCGGAATCGAATTCCGAGGGAGTCGATGGAACCGCAACGCCGATAATTTCTTAGGAACACTTGTTCCGGGGTTGCGTTTTCATGAGAGAAGATGATAAAAATTGTGGAAGTTTAATTTATAATTAAACTACAATTTTATTTACATTAACTGTTTTAAGGAATTGGGTGGAATTTGGGTAACTACCCAACTTTCCAAGGGAGGTTATGAGGGTGGTGGGGCCCACACTAACCCCACCCCTTCATATTCTTCAACCCCCCTCAACTCACCATTAATTTTTGACAACTTATGTTATTAATTAAGTGAGTTAAGTGTGGATGTTTGAATTTCAAAATCTTCGTTGAGTTAATAAAATAAGGGAGGTGCTTATTTTATTTGGGGATTTGTTGCTTGAGAGGTTTGGGGAGAAAAGCTAAGGAATGCTATAAGTTCTTCATCTTCTTCGTCGAAGAACACGAAGAACGCGAAGAATGCATCGAACTCCGTCGAAGAACACTGAGTCCTCGGAGACCGACTACGCGACTCCGTATACCGCGACGGTTCTTCTGTGACGTCTCCTTCCGCAACATCTCCTTCAGTGACGTCTCTTCCCACGACGAATCCTCGTTCGACAAACCTCCGTTCAAGATCGCACGAGGTAGGGGTTTATTTATTTATTTTGTACATGAATACTACCTTGTCGTTCTTCGTGAAAATATGACTAATTGATATCGATTAACAAGAGGGGTCCGGACTGCACAAACATGGCCGACCCTCCTCCCTTACCATTGTTATTGTTTTTATTGCGGATTGGAATAGAATAGCGTGGTGTCGTCGCACCGCGCCGGATCGTGCGGAAAGGAATGTGCGGCGCCGTCGCGCTGCGCCGTGAAATAGAACCAAGTCGTGCCGCCGTTGCGCCACGCCGGAGAACCGCAAAAGCACTGCGGCCGGAGCGAGGCCGTGACGGAAGGGTGAGGCGCCGTCGCGCCGCACCGGATGAATGAAGGCCGCGGACGGTACCGGGCCGCGCTGGGAGCGTGAGAACCGGCGGCCGAAAACCGGTCCGCCGGTGTCGGAGCAGGGAGGGGACCAGCCGACGCCGGTCCCGTGGTGGCAGAAACCGGCCGGCCGGGGTGGGCCAGCCGGACAAGAGGAAGCCGGGGGTTCAAACCCCCGGCCGTCAAGCACAACGGCCCCCTTAATGGGGGCTGCGGTTACAAACCAGGGGGCAGGTGCCCCACCACTCCAAATGGCTCGGCCGTTTGGCCGAGCGCCTGGCCAGCGCGCTGGGCGCGCTGCGCCCAGGATGGGCCGCGCCGGCAGGGCCGGGCCACGCCCAAGCGGGCCGGACCCGGAACCGATTCAGGTCGACCCGGTTCGGGCTACCCCTGGGGGTATCGGGCCGGGTCGGACCGGGCCCGAACCCCATAATACCGAATCTTTTCCTGTCGGACGCCCATAACTTGTGCTACGAGCCTCCGATCGACGCACAGTCAGTTGAGATGTGATCCTTGGATCGAGATAGTCGTTTCATTATATCACACTCAAGGTTTTGGAATACTTTGGGTTCGGCCAGGTTGGTTCATACACGAAACCAACCGGGCCCTTGGAGCGAAAACGCTAATATCTTAAGCTACGGACGCCTGATTAACGTTCCGTCGATTTTGTTGGATTTCTCATAGTGAGACAGATCATTTGGCTTACTCCGCCCGAGGTTTGGATTCAGGTGGAGTACGGTTAGGTTGGTTTCTCCCTAAAAACCAACCGGGACCCTAGGACAAAAAAGGCAATAACTCTCAGACCGGGCGTCCGATTGACGTGCCATCTGCGACGTTGAGTTCCTGTTGACGATACAGAAATTTTGGATACATCAACTTTGTACTACGTGTCAGTTGATGTATCAGCCTCTCGGCTCGTGGAGCGGACCCTTCCGAACGAGCTTGCTGTGTGTGGGAACCCTAGTGTCGGCTGCATTTGCGACTGTGACGACGACGACCATACAGAGATCCTCAGTGGATTCGACGACGATGACTACAGCACTCAGTGATCCTACGTGGATCAGTGCTACCGATCCTGTCTAGGTCTGATCCTGTGTGGGTCAGCGCTCAACGGTTCTGTGTGAGCCAGCGCCTATAGATCATGTGTGGGTCCGATCCTGTGTGGGTCTTTGCGGGGGTTAGTTACCTATCGATCCTTTGTGGGTCAGATCCTATGTGGGTTATTGTGGGGGTTAGTACCTATCGATCCATTGTGGGTCCGTCGACTTAGATGAATTAGTGGTTATATCTGATCATCTCTATCGTCATACGAAGATGTATACCTGTGTGTGCTGAATCCTGTTTTGCTTTCCTATGTGGATTGTGTTGAGCTATCCTATGTGTTTTTACGTTTTTCTTTCATGTGTGGACTGGGTTGTACTTGGGCTCGGATGTTGGAGCCGAACAAGATTTGATGACTTAGGTATATATATGGGCATATACCTAAGCAGTGTCGGATGTTACTTCGTGATTGCATCTTTCCTTTCTGGATTATCCTTTGTGGATTTTGGGAGACCTTCGGGGGTCTCAGGGTCCCTACTGAGTATCTTATACTCACCCTTGCATGGGCTATGCCTGCACTACGTTGTGTTGGTTGCAGACGACGGACAACACTAATCGTGGTTGAGGCTTGCGGAGTAGGACTGTACCTGGAGGTGGACCACTGGGCAGGACATACTCGGAGTGGTTGGCTGGACCCGAGGAGCAGAGGAGGCTATCTATACCCACCCTTCAGGTGGGACTTCCAGTGGATGGCTCGACGCTGCAGCTCTACATTACAGTTGTTGTTTTCCCTTTCCAGTTGTACTTTACTTTCAGTTTGGGTTTGTATACTGGTCCACTTACTTTTCCGCACCTACTATTGTATCAGCTTTTACTTAGTGTTTACTACTGCTTGCTTGCTCTGTGGTGTTTTTTTACTTTACAAAGGCAATGCCTTCCCTTTTTATCAGGAATTTTACGCCTTGGTGCTAGTCGCCCGCCCCCGGCCTATTTAAGGCGGGCTTGGGGTAGTCACGACACGGGCCCCGAGGACAGGTCGTGATAGAATGTACTTGGCATCAATGAATAAGATTTAATTGAAATAACTCCTATAAATATCCTAATAAGTTCCCTATGTAATGTATATTCAGAAAACTAAAAAAATAAAATTTTTATAAAAATTACAAGAATATAATTTTTTTGGTTGATTTCTGTAGCTAAATTATTTATAATGAAATGAAATGGGGGTTTTCTATTTATAAATGAGGAAGTTTGAAGACATTGAATTTATTAAATGATTAAAATATAATGATTTAATTATCAAGAAAAATTATTCCAAAAGAACATGTATAAGAATACAAATAGAATAGTTTCTGAATAAAATATTCAAATTAATTTTTCATGAACTTCATATCATTTTAATCACTAACATTGTGATTAGCCTATTCATTGACCATTTTATAACATAACCATGATATCTATTATTTCATTATTAAATTGATATTAATTTTAAAAAATTTGAACAGTGACACATAAATGTAACATTTTTTTTATTTCATAATAAATTAAATTCAAATTAATAATTATATACCTTTTATTAATTTTAAATATTTTAATAAAATATCTTCTATTAAAAAATATCAGTACTGTTATTTTTTGGAGATATAAATTTATGTTGAATATAAAGACACCAAGACAAATATTTAATTCAAAAATACTATTTTCATATATAAATATTTTTTAATATATATAGAAAATCCTTGTCAATTAATAATTTAAAAAAAAATACATTTAATAATTTTAAAACGATCTCATTTACTTTTTGATTATTTTAATAAATAATTATTCAGCATTGCATCATAATTGAATGTATTTATTCAATTACAAAAAATTATAAATATATTAATATAAAAAATTTATTATTTTATATTTCAACTAAATATTTATAAATGAACATATCCACTTTTTTATCCTTATGTAAAAAATTTTGAGATAATTATTTTAAGAAAATGGGATTTTGTTTTTATTCTTTTATTAAATTAAAAAAAAGGTTGTATAAAATTTAATATTGTACTATGGAAGTATATATGATAATTTGATGAAAATTTACAAAATATACTCAATGAATATGATAAAATAACTTTCTAGTTAAATTTTAAATACATATCAAATTGATTTAACCCAATCATAAAAATGTTACCGTTATGGGTGTGAAAAATATTTAATATGGTTACTTTTCATATTTACATAATACAATGTGAAATTAGTTTCCAAAATTCCACATGATAATATAAATATTACATCCATTTTGAATATTCAAATTATATAATCTGACTAATTTCATTTTAAATTACTTATTCAAAATGTGACAAAGCACATTTTTTAAGAAAGTACATTTTCAATTGTAAAATTGATTTATATTTATACCATTCTTGAAAAAAATATTAATTTAATCATAATTATTAAATAAATAATATATAAATGTAGATAAATTATTTAATAACAGTGTTCAATTTAATGTAATAATATAAAAACAAAATTCATGAATACAAATAATTTTTCTGAAAACATCTCTTTTACATATAAATTTTATTTATATGTATTACAAATAAATTTATGAAATTTTTTTTTAAATTTTATATATTCAAACATTTTTAAAAAAAATTAATTATTCCTATCCAAACCTTCCAATCGAACATCTAGGCTATAAGTGTAACATTAAAAAATAATATTAATGCAGTAAATATGTTTTCAATTAAACATGAATGGTATGAATGAAATAATGATTATTTCAATTGAAATATATTCTAAAATATCTGGGTGTTATATTTACTAGTTATCCATTTATAGTAACAATATTATGTATAAAACATTACCGATGTCACCATATAGGTATTATTAAATTCTATTTTGCAATGCATGATTGAAAGAAATTATAAAAAATGACTTGTCATGTAGTATTTTACTAAGTGGATTCCTTGTAAATAGAGGTATTAAGTACATATATTAGTACTAATGTATTAATTTAAAATATAAATTTTAGTATTTAAAGGGAAAAATGGAATATTTTCAACATAAAACAAAATTATTTCAGTGGTAGTGATGAGATTTTGAGAATACCATTTTATAAGTGGTGGGAATGGAATTTTGGAAATTATAACCACATTATATAAAGAAGGTAAATGTTAAACATGTCACGAGAAATAAAAAATGGGAAATAATAGAGTGATGAGATGATATATTATCAATAATCACTAATGTAGTAATTTTACAAATTTTCTAAACTTGTTTTTGTGTTCATCAGCCTAGAAGTTTTTACAATTACCATTTTTAGTTTTATCATGGTAAACCGTTTTTAATTATGTAATTTAAATTATATTAATAAAAATATAATTTCAATTATTAAATACTTTTTACACTCTTATTCAAATTATTAAATCCTTTTTATCTGATAAGGTTTTATGTTTATGAAAAATAATTTTCAACATTAGCACATGTAATGAATACAAACCAATTTTGAAAGGATGTTTATTTTTTTGCAAAGAATTTATTTGTAAGATATAATTATTAATATATATTAATTTTATAATATAAAGAAAATTTTCCAGGGTATCAAATTAATCCAAAAAAAATTATTTCATAATAAATAATAGCTAATTAAAATAAAATTTAAAAGTAGTTTCTTTAATTCAAAATTATTACTCATGTTGTCTAACTTAGGTTTTATAAATTTATCTTAGTATTTATTAATAATTTTTTAATGATTAGTGCATGTTTTATCATGATATATATTTTATATGTTTTTATATCACAATTAACGTTTTATATATTCATAAACTCTATGACATTATTTATAATTTTATGTTCCACTATTCATCTAAATTACATTTTTTTATTGAAAAGTTTCAAAAAATATCTAGAGGATAACATAGATATGTCAAGACCCCCTCCCCACAAGGTGTACCCCTCCTGCATCAGCAATGTGAGAAAGGAGATAGTGACCCTGGAGTCTTGTCTACAGTAGGCCCTGGGTTGGTGACTAGCACCATGTGTATAGCAAAAACACAAATGAGTGTCATTACCCTCTAAGGGAACACATGCCATCCATCCAACGTTACGATTTTTATTCATGAAACAAAGGCAACAAAGAAAAGAAAGAAAAGATAGAAAAAAGAGGGGGGGCAGAGGGTCCACCTAGGGGGGGCGAAAGTAATGTAAGCCAAGGGCATCGCCCCGTACAAGTTCCTCCCCCTCTGAATTAAACTGGGACACATTAAAGAAGAAACAAACCGGGGAACTCGAAGAAGCAAGAGAGGCCAGATGGTCAGCCACTTTGTTCCCCTCCCTGCATGTATGAGAGACTCTCACTTGGTTGTTGAGCTGGAGCTTGAATTTCCTCATGGTGTAGGATATGGACCAGGGAATGGTGCCTTTGCCCGTTAAGGCATCATGGACAATCTTAGAGTCAGTTTCTATCTCGCTGATGATAATACCTTTCTCCTTGCAGAAGATAAGGCCGGATAGGGCCGCATTAGCCTCCGCCCGATAAAGCACAGTGAAAAACTAGTGAAATGTACTACCCACCTAAAAAAGAATACTATTTTCTCAGCCTCACCAAGTCTACTCTCACCATGTATCACATACATGAGTATATAATACAGTAAAGAATATCAAGGGTGCCCTTCTACCACTTCCCCACTGGTTTCCCACTTTTCCCCAACGTCGTACTCCATATGAATCTCTCTCCAAAAGGGATTTCTCAGGGACACCTGGGGAAAGCTCCACAACATGAAACTTTTACAGTAAAAGAACCATGTCCACAAAACCAATGTAAACATGTAGTTTCTGGGAGCCACCATAGCTCTCATAATGTGTATTTTACATCCTTCATTAATCCTAAAGACATTATATCCCATACATTGAGTAGGGATCCTCAAGCCATTACATCCTATACACGTTACACTTATAGTAGTACATAGAAAACTATACCCATAATATATGTGCTTGAATAACCATATGACGTTACAACCCTCTACACACATATATTTGGAGAACTAACCAGTGTGCTTACCAAAAAAAGTAACTACCAAGGGAAGTGAGTGGGGCCAATGGGGGTATTCAGCTATCCATCCAACCAATGGAATGATGGGGAAAACCCGCTAGGGATCAGAATCCTCAGTGTTTTAGTTTCCCTAACTGACATGGTGGATTATCTTGTAGAAACATAAAAAGTTCAGAATATAATATATCTCAAAACCACTCTATGGGCATAACCTTGTCTTAGTCTCAACAACATCTTACGACCCTCAAACTGATGACTTCCACTTCTAATACTAGTTATTCTGTGAGCACATAACCATTTAGAAATATTTATTACATTACATAATTCTTTTTTTATCAGTTCCATATTATTTTATTTAATTCTTTAAACATTAATTAACCATAAAAAATTCCACATTATATTTCATTAGCATTACACTCAATGTCCATTGTTCCTTTAAATTCTGACCACAATGTTGCATCCAATTAAGCTAGAACTGAAAGGGATAAAATCATTTATTATATAATACAACAGTACTAGTTTACATTCCAATATTCCCAGGAATTCCAGAAAAAACATTCTAAGCTACTAAAAACAAGGGGGATCAACACTGTGGGTAGTTGAACTACCCAGAAAGTCTGTGCCACCTATGCAAGAGCATAGACCCATCATCCCTTGAGAAACTAGGCATAGATAACTTGTGGCATAAATCACACGTCTTCACCCCTTTTGGAAAAGGGTAAGCAAGACCAGCGACCTTGAGTAGTGGGGGAAGAAAATAAGATAACAACCAATATTATTCCTCGATGATCCAAAAATTAACATCCAACCAATTTTAGCATCTTCAGTATCCTCCCTGACACTGACATGAATAAAATAATGCATTTCGACACTATAGGAATCATTTTATAACACAACCAATGGTCCCCCTTCCCCCAAATATCACAACATCCATCCAGGATCACAACCCATCACAAGTAGTATGAAATAAAAAACGAAACTAGGATCTTGCCCCAAAACAAGTAATTCGTCTTTCACATTAAACGAGCTCTAACAGTTCATAGAATATAGCTTTTTTCATTTACAAGAAAGTGGGTAACTCAGAACCCTATGAGTCATAATCATTAATCAAACAACCAGTTATTAAATCTATCATGAATTAACTAGTTCATTATTAGTAAGATCAAAATATAGGAAACCTTACCGTAAATATATCATATCTATCATAATAATAAATTCGATTACTTCATCAATTTGATTAACATCAAATAGTAAAAAAGAACATCCAGATTCTTTTACTTGTCTATTTATCTTTAACCATATAAGCATCTATTAATTCGTTCTTTTCATTCATTACCAATTTCATCAAGAACGACATGCTAACATGAAAATTATAGATATAATACTATCTTGAAAAAGCAAGAGGAAATAACATATGATCAATGCCAATTTAAAAATCTGGTTAAATTTTTTAATTAAATTCCATTGGGATAATGTGGGATAAAACATGATAACTCTACAGTTTAATGTAATAGTGTATATAATCCATGAATTCCCTAACTCAATATGTTTTTGATTCTCTAGGTACGAGAACAAAAAAACAAAACATATATTGATCACCTCTCATGGAGGACTGCATCCACCCGAGGATGCAGAGACACCACCACACCAGAAAACAAATAAGAAAATTCCATTAGGAACATGGAGATATCATTCCATAATAGTCAAGTAGAAACATATATAGAAGAACCTAGAAGAATGATGATAAATCATTCCTTATATTGAAGATTGATCGATAGTTCTTGGTTACACCAAAACAGGGGGTGCACATGAATCATGAACAACTTCAAGGGGAACCAATACAAGGAGAAAAGTTTGATCGCACAAATCCTATGGGAAAGAAGGAATGGATCGAGCATCTCACACTAGAGATCAAGGAGGAAGATCAAAGGAGGAATATATCTCATACCATTATAAATTTTATTGGAGTAGTGGTTTTAGAAATGCTGGATTTTCTATTAAAATAGGACCACATTAAACCATGTGGTTTAACCATGTAAAGGAAACCTGGTACATACTAAAATTAATATAGCTATTATGAGATTTGAATTAGCCATAAATCCATTAAAACAAGTCCTTGAATGTTTTTAACATCAATGAAAATGTTAAATCATCAAAATTGGGGCAATCAAGAAATTTGGAAAAGGAAATATGAAACACATCGGGAAACACTATTCATGAGACAATATCTTTGAGACAATAACATTGAGAGAGTAACTGTCAGACAGTAACCATGAGAGAGTTACCGTGATATAGTTTTTTGGAGACAATAACTATAACATAGTAAATGTGAGACAGTAAATGTGTGACATCAAATGTGAGACAGTAACTGTGAGACAGTAACTCTAAGACACTATATGTGACACAATAACTATGAGATAGTAACTGTGAGAGAGTATCTGTGATACAGTAACTATGATACAATAACTATGAGATTGTAACTGTGAGATTATAACTGTAAGAAATTATCTGTGAGACCGTAACTGTGAGATAGTAATTGTGAGACATTAACTGTGAGACTGTAACAATGTTATAATAATAGTGAGAGAGTAACTGTGTGAAAATAACTGTGAGAGAGTAATTGTGAGATAGTTTTTTGAGACAGTCTAGATATTTTGCAAAGTGTTGGGTATAAGTCACCATGACATCCCAGAACACCTCAAATACCAGATTTCAGCAAGGAGGGTACCTATTATATTTAGGCCATTACATCAGATACCTCTCAAAAAATTCATGTCCTCGAGAATCCAAAACCAACCCAGATAGGAAGGGGTCTGAAAAAATACACATTGAGAGAGCTCTCAATGGGAGAAAGCAAAAAAAAAATCAACAAATTAAAGACATATCATAAACACCAAATGTCTATAATCAAAAAGAGAACATTTTTTTACATGAAAAGTGTTAAACATCAAACAACTCTGGATAATGATCACATATATATGACACACATTTTCATTTAATCTCCTCCATGCCACTATGTCTCCACAAGAAACGAACTGAGGGGATAGAACGCCGACACAACACCTTATATTTTCGATTGTGGATCTCCAAAAGCCTCTCCTCAATGGTCTATTCATCATCCAAAGAAATATATCCACACTGGATAATGTGAGAGTCATCCTAAAGATAACGATGGTGAAATGACATATTAAATACATTGTGTTTCCTGCTCATCTGCGGGGGAAGTGCTAATCGATATTTCATGGCTCCAACACGAGCAAACACCTCAAAAGGACCATTAAATTTGAGAGGCAACTTACTACCATGACCAAAAAATCTCTTCCCAAAACAGAGAGTCACCTTCAAAAAAACATGATCCGCTACATGAAACTCCAAAAGACCCCTAATTTAACTGACATGTGATTTATGCTAATCATACGCTATATTCATCGTCTCATGAATCACCAAAAACATCTCGATCGTATTCTGAATTAGTTCTTGGCCGAGGATTTTTGGCTCTCCAACCCCAGTCCAGCGCAATGGATAAGGTAAAGGTCTGATATACATGGATTCAAATGGTACCATACCATTGGTTTATGGAAAACTAATATTTTAAGTGAACTCCCCCAATGGTAAGTGCCTCAACTGACAACCTCCATAATCCAGGACATAGTAGTCAAACTTGTCTTGTAGAGTCTTGATAGTTATCTGTGTATGAATTTCCTTATAAATATTAAAAGTAGTGCTATGGCATAGCTAAGAACCAAAAGTATGCTACAGAACATTCCACACCCTAGAGGTAAAATTAGATTTTTTGATCAGAAATGATCGTTCAAGGGACTCCTTGTAGTCTCACCACCTCCTCAGGATATTTTAAAGCATCATAACACGTATCAGTATATATGAATTCCCGATTCATCCTAGTCAATGTTGTCAGAGTGGTCGCAACCAAAAGGAAATTAGCTATGAACCTCCTGTAGTAGCCTGCATGGCCAAGGAATCTTCTCCCAACTACCACTATCTAGGGGGCTTCCTAAGACACAATTTCTTCTATCTTTGATTGATCCACAACGACTCCATGTTGGGACACCTCATTCCCTAATAAAGGAACTTCTCAATCCAAAAAACACACAGTTTGACAAATTCACAAATAGATTCTATGGATGATGAACCCCCAAAATGGCATGAAGATGCTTTGCATGATCCTCCTCAAATGTGGATCACACAAGGATGTCATCGATGAAAACCATCATGAACATATATAAGAACTCATGGAACATATCGTTCATCAATCCCATAAACACAGCTAGATAATTATACACACAGGAAGACATTACAATGAACATGTAATTCACATGAAAATAGTATAAAGCTGTCTTCGAGATATCTTCATCATTGAAAAACATAAGATTATATCCAGATTATAAGTCTATCTTTGAGAACCAGCTTTCACCCTTTAGTTGATCAAATATATCATCAAACTATCGAAGATGATAGTGATTCTTCACTTTCACATTGTTTAAGCGACGATAAACAATACAAAACTACAAACTATCATCAGCAATCTTCATGAACAAAACTGATGCACCCCACGGTGACACAATCAGTTGAAAAAAAAACACACCATAACTAACCATCATGCTGTATACGTAGCTCTTGTAAAAAATATGGTACATCCTATATTAGGACATATAGATAAAAGATTTTCCTGGATATATCTCCATCCCAAACATGATCTATCATTGAAGGGGTAATGCTATAACCTCTTCTGGAATGACATCATGGTACTCTTCGATGACCATTGGAAATAACAACTTCCAAAAGATTAAAGAATCCAGAATTATATCAACCATCTAGGATTATAAAGATGTAAACTGCCTCTAACCCATATGTGGGTCTAGCACGCCAACAAAAATTGTTGGATCCCCATCAACATTAATGAACACCACCTGCATCCTAAAGCAATCCACAATTTCATTCACTGATTACAACCAATATATACCAAGGATCACGTCATATGGGTGTATTTTTAAACATAGAAAATCTCCAGAAGAGCAGTGCAGACCCAGCACTAGCTCAAAGTCTCTACATACAAATAACAAGTCAATTAAAACTCTAACTAGCGTATTAAACACCAAGGAAAACTAGAATCGTCACTATTTTAAGTACCAATGCATGTAAAAGAGAAAGTTATATGAAGAAGTGTGTCACTCATGAATCAAAGAAGGCATGAAGCCATGAAGAAAACTAGAAAATGGTACCTCGAATGACCTTTGTCTCACCTAGCACAGACGACACTAAATCATGAAGCTGGCCATGACCTCTTCCATGTCCTCTTTGTTCTTGATAATGACTACCACCATTGTTTTGATATGCTATCTGAGGATGGGGAGCATCATGGGGGACATCCTCTAGCTTCCCCATCTTCCCCCTATTGATCCAAAGCTGTTGCAACCAGTTGATGTTGGCTCGGATTAAAATGCCTCAATGGAGGATCCTGGACTGGAACACTTGGTTCACGATGAATTCCTTGAATGTTTTAGCACTCTCGCTACAGATGACCACGACCGCCACATGGAAAACAAATTCATAATCCCATGGCATAGGCCTGAGAGACTTTTCTCATGGTGAAATGAAATACTGAGGAATGGGAACTACTCTCGGCCGAACGAAAGCCCTTCTTCCCTGAAAACCAAGAACCCCAGTCCAAAACACTGCTTTGTGAAGAATAAATATGACTTACCCCTTGTGATGATCCGGTTATGTCCAATGTCTTCTCGATTACATCTTCCCTCACTAAAACCTCTATATATGTCTTCAGTATAATTGGGGAAACCTGGAGCTGGATCACTCGACCAAAAGCCTCCTCAAAATGCCTCGCCCTGGCCTCCTCATCTGGAAAAAGGTCTAAATCATATCATAAAATGTTCGTAAAAAATTTTCAAAACTATATCCCACGGGAGCTCCCCTATCTAAGGGAAATAATCTCTTGGAGATCGGATGCCTTCATAGTCTATGAAATAATCTCTACTATGGACTTACATCAGAACTCATCCCATGATATCGTCGACTTCTCGCGATCCCTGAGGAATAAGAACCAACACTGCCTCGTTGCTCCATTCAGCATCGTCACAACCAAAGACACCCGGTGATACTTCCGAGAACAGATTGAATTGAAGAATATATCAACCTCCTTGAACTAGTCTTTCATTACTGCATTTAAAATAGATCCCTCATACTTATGTAGACAATGGAACTGAAACTCGTGATGTATCCACCTCCAATTTTCATTGTCGTCAACCTCTATGTCATGACCCGTCCTCAGGGCTCGTGCCATGACTACCCCAAGCCTGTCTTCAATAGACCAAGGGCAGGCGACTAGCACCAAAGACGTAAATCCCAATAAAAGGGAAGACATTGCCTTTATAATAGTAAACAACACAACAGAGTACGTAGAAGATGTAAGCACAAAGTGATATTAAATAAAAAAGTAATTGCAGAAAGGTAAATGGGGCAGAATACAAACCCAACTGAATGTACAATACAACTGAAAGTCTAGTACAACAACAGTAAGTTAAAGCAGCAACAACCGTGTCATCCTCCTGGAATCCCACCTGAAGGGTGGGTACAGATAGTTTATCCCAGCACCACGGGTCTGTCCATCTACTCTAGGTACATCACACCATGTGCTCCACCTCCGAGTACCTTCCAACTCTACAAGCCTCTACCATGATCAGTGTTGTCCATCGTCTGCATCCAACACAACGTAGTGCGGGCATTTCACGTGCAGGTTTGAGTATAACGATACTCAGTAGGGACCCCGAGACCCCCTAAGGTCTCCCATAATCCAACAAGGATAACCACATAGAAAAGATACAATCGCGAAGTATCATCCAACCCTACTTAGGTATATTCCCATACATATACTTAAGTTATCAATTCCAGTTTGGCTCCAACTCTCAAGCATATGCACAACCTAGTCCACACAGAAAAGAATTAAATAACACCAATGGTAATGATTGAAAGTCAAGACTCATCTCACACAGGTATACATCTTTCATATAGAGATAGTGACTATCAGATGTAGTCACTGATTCATCTAAGTTGTAGGACCTACACAGGATGCAAGACCAGTTAAGCTGTCGGACCCACACAGGATACAAGACTAGCTACTCTGCCAGACCCACACAGGATACAAGTACAGAGGTCAAACTGCCGGACCCACACAGTATACAAGAACAGTAGATATCTCTGTCAAACCAACAGATGATTCTAGTATGGTAGTCATCACTGTCGAACCCATGGAGGATTCCAGTACAGTATTCGTTTCTGTCGAACCCACGGAGGACTTCCGTACAGTAGTTGACGCAGTCATAGCCAGCTCCAGGGTGCCCGCACACTGCACGCTCGATTCTGGGAGGGTTCGCTGCTCGAGCAAAGTGTTTGATAGATCAGCATTCACGATTTCCATAGTTGAGGTATCCAAAAGTTCCATCTTGTCAAAAGAAACCCAACGTGACAGATAGCGCATCAATCGGACGCATGACCTGAGAGTTATTGACTTTTCTGTTCAAGGGGCCCGGTCGAATTACGCTTTTTCCAAACCCGGCTATTTTCCAAAGTAGTCCAAAACTCACTTAGAGTATCATAAAAGTACCTATTTGTCACGAGGGTCCTAGTGCCATAGACAGCGCGTTGATCAGACGTGCGGTATTCAAGATATTCATCCTTAAGTGGAAACGGGCCCGACCTGTTAATCCTAGTGGGGAAACGGGTCGGGTCAACCCGGTTTTGGAGGGTCCGACCCGGCAGAGGGTCGGACAGGCCCAGAAAATCGTGTGGCCTGGCCCGAGGGGCGCGGCCCGGCCCAGCATGACGTGGCCCGGACCGGCGCGGCGCGGCCTGGCCCAGCAGGGCGCGGCTCAGCTAGCCGCGGCTCGGCCCAGAGGGCCGATCGGTCCAAGGGGGGTGGGGGGCGCTTTCCCGAACTAGCGGCACCGCCCTCCCAAACCGGCCGAATTAAGCCAGCGGCCATTCACAGGGAAAGCGGCCTGCCCGAGCGGGCAGCGGTTCCCCTAGTGCGGCGCCCTGCTGGAGTCGCGGTTCTTCTCAGCCCGGACGACCACCTGCAGGCCGCTTTGCCTGCCAAGCTGCCTGCAGAATACGGGCTGTGGTCTTCTGCAGCGCGGTGCCCCTTGTGGCGCCACGGTACTCCTTCGGCCTATCCAGCTTTAGTCAGCCAGTTCTCCTTCGCCCGAGCAGCCCACAGTTGCAGGCCACGGTTCATCCACAGGCGTCTAGCACGTGGCCGCCACCTTCGATCATCACCGCTTCCCGATTGCAAATAAAAAAAAGTACGATGGAGGGTCATCAGGAAATTCTTTTCATCCCTCACCCTCTATGTGAGGCGGTAAAAATTGGCCAATGTCAATTCAGAAGATTAACAAGGAAATGGGGGTACAATTTATTCACTCAATGAATATACAAACACCTACCTCGAAAAAGACGTCGCACGTCGTCGATCCGTGGAAGACGAGTGTCGCGGTATATTGGTGTCATCCCATCAATGATGGAGGAAGTGTTGTTTTCTTAGGTGACATAGACTCATAGACGTCGAGGTGCATCCAACAAAGAAGTGTCATTGGAGGAAGTCCTTCGCGTTCTTCATCGGGGATGTTCTTCGTTGAAGAACAATATTCTTCGTCGAAGAAGGATCTCCTCTCTTTAATTCTCCAGAGCCTTTCCCCAAAATCGATTTTTCAACGCAAAGAAATAATTGGACTTATAATTAATAGAATTTCCATGAAATTCATATTAATTCAAAAGTGGTTCCAATTAGTTAACGTTGAAATTAATTAGATAGGTTGTCCCATTTAATGTGAAGAGGGAGGTGAAGTGGCTCCACCATTAATGAGGATTTGTCAAAATAAACTGCATGAAATTAATGGGGAGTTAAGGGGAGGTGGAAGGGTTCGGGTTCTTATGGGCCCCACCACACTAAGTCCTCTATGGGGAGGATATGTGGGGTATGGGCCCACCCTTAAATTCCTCTTATAGGGTATAACTACAAAAAAAATTGTGTACAACAATTTTATTTAATTATTCTAAATCCCCAAAAAAAACATTCAACCCGCATAATATCCAACTGCGGTAATGGTACCCTTAAGTGAATACAGGAAATGCGAGTTCATCGGTCTCCTCTAATTTCAATTCTGAGCACCGGTTCAAAATATTGAAAAACCTGCTCGTACGTTTACTAAACGTACACGAACAAAACTTGAAAAATTTATTCCAGGCACAACGGTCCTCAGATTCAGGTGTCGTCCGAAATTGTGTACTCATAAAATTACAAAGTAATTAAAAAAATTCCTTGAAATTTTTGAGAATTTACATTACCCTTACCTCAGGTCTTTATGTCCCTGTAAAGCTATAATGCACACTAGGTGAACAAATGGGGGTAGTGAGCACGCATATGAGTCTCCCGCTCTCAAGTTCTCTCCTAGAGGTTCTCATCCTGCCAGTGAATGTGCACTAGAGAAATCGACCATCCACATAGGACCTGCTCCTGTCGATCCTCGATCTCCACCGGGTCCTCTTTGAATGACTCCATGTCATAAATTTCCAGCTCCCTATGATAGATTATGTGGGTAGGGTCGTGAACGTAGGTCCTCAGCTGAGATACGTGGAAGATGTTGTGCACCTGATGCAACTGAGGTGGAAGGGCCAAGCAGTAACCCACCTCGCCTACATTACTGAGGACCGCGAAAGGTTCGATGAATCGTGGAGATAACTTGCCGGCCTGGATAAATCTTCGTAGACCTCGTCGAGGTGAGACCCATAGGAAAATGTGGTCACCATCCTCGAACTGCAGTGGTCTCTGTCTCTTATCAGCATAGGACTTTTGTCTGCTCTGTACAGTCTTCATCTGCTCCTGGATGATCTGCACCTTTTCTATAGTAGCTTGCCCCATCTCTATTCCTACAAGTGCTGACTCCCCTGGGTTAGTCCTGTGTAGAGGTTATCTGCATGGTCGACCATATAGTGCCCTGTAAGGGGGACGTCTTGATGGTCGAGTGGTAGTTGTTGTTGTATGCAAACTCCACCTAGGGTAATAGATCATCCCAGCTGCGACCAAAGTCGAGGATGCATGCACGGAGCATGTCCTCGAGAGACTGAATGGTCCTCTCAGTCTGGCCATCCATCTGAGGATGGGAGGAGGTGCTAAGATGTATTGGCGTCCCAAATGCCTCTTGCAACCCCTCCCAAAGTTGGGAAGTAAAGTGTGTGTCCTGATCAGAGACGATCATCTATGGAACACCATGAAGCCATAAGATCTCTTGTACGTAGAGGCGTCGCATGGTCTCTACTGGTCCCTACTCTCTGAACAGTAGGAAGTGGGCCGACATAGTGAGTCAGTCTACGATCACCCAGATAGAGTCATGTCCTCTGGATGTACGTGGAAGCCCCATCACGAAATCCATGGATATCCCATCCCACTTCCACTCTGGGACCTATAAGGGTTGTACCAAGCCTGCTGGTACCTGGTGCTCCACCATCACTTGGTGACAAGAGAGCCATCATGAAACAAACTCTGCTACAACCTTCTTCATACCTAGCCACTAGTGTTGTCGTCTGAGGTCCTGATACATCTCCACCACTCCTGGATGTAACACTAGAGGGGATGTGTGGAACTCCCTCAACACCTCCTCCTATAGTGAAATCGGTACTATCGTACGCCCCCTAAAGAGGATGACGTGCTCCCCTCCTTCAGAAAATCAATCTGGTTCCAACCCTGAGGATATCGGAGCACGTCGTGTCTCGCAGTCAGCGGCTCCTTGATGTTCCTCTCTATCTCACTGAAGAAGTGGAGGAGTAACTGTGAGATACTTAATAAAGGCTTCCCCATATATATCCACAAAGGATTTCTGCAACGTGGCTAGATACTTTGTCGCCTCTCCTAGAAGCTAAATTCTCGACCTCCTGTTCATAGCATCGGCTAAAATGTTCCCCTTCCAAGGAGTATAGATTATATCAAATTCATAGTCCTAGAGGAACCTGATCCATCACCGCTGTCTAAAGTTCATGTACTTCTACGATAAGATTTACCTGAGACACAAGTGGTCAGAGTAGACTGTAAATCACTCTCCCATCAGATAGTGCCTCCACATATTCAAGGCGATGACCACTACTACTAACTTCAGGTCATGGGTAGTGTAGTTCTGCTTGTGATGTCTCAACTACCGTGAACCATAAGTGATCACCACTCACTCCTACATCAGGACACAACCGAGTCTAGTCCCTGATGTGTCGCAGTAAACTACGTACCCAACGTCCTCGGCTGATAGCCTCAAAATGGGTGAACTGGTCAATCTCCATCTCACCTTCTAAAAGCCCTGCTGGTATCTATCATAGCACATGAAGGGTTTCCCAATCTTCTTCATAGATGAAAGCAGTTTTCAACTTTATAGAAGTCTAGCACAAACCTTTGATAGTATCCAGCCATGTCCAAGAAACTCCGAACCTCCGTCACACTCCTAGGTGGCACCTAAGAAAGCACTGCCTTGATATTTGTAGCATCCACTACTTCCCCCGCCTCTTAGATGATGTGTCCCAAGAAGTGATCCTCTCGAATCTAGAACTGGAACTTTGAGAGCTTATCATAAACCTGGTGCTCTCTGAGTGTATCCTGTACAACCCACAAGTGATAGGTGTTCTCCTCCTCATTAGTTGAGTAAATTAGTATGTTGTCGATGGAGAATACAACAAAACGATCGAGGTAAGGATGGAATATCCTGTTCATGAGACTCATGAACTCTTCTGGAGCATTTTTATGCCAAAGGTCAAAAATAAGAACTCGTAGTGGCCATACCGACACCTGAAGGCTGTCTTCTGTGCATCCTCATCTCGAACACTGAGTTGGTGATAGCATGGCCTATGGTTTATCTTCGAGAACCATCGTTCTCCCTTGAGCTGATCGAAGAGGTCGTCAATCCTCAAAAGAGGGTACTTGTTCCTTATGGTCACATGATTCAGAAGTTGGTAGTAGACACATAGTCGCAAGCTCTCATCTGCCTTCTTGGCGAAAAAAATCAGAGAAGCCCAGGGTGAAACACTGGGTCGGATGAATCCCTTTTCCTACAAGTCCTCAGGCTATACCCGCAGCTCACGAAGCTCGACAGGAGCTATCCGATATGCTGGGGTAGATATCAGGGATGTCTCGGGTTACAGATCTATGTTGAAGTCTACCTATCTACAAGGAGTTAGTCCTAGAATGTCATCAGGAAAAACGTCCCCATACTGATCCACCACAATAGGAATACTCGGACTCCGCACATCAACTGCTCTATGGATGAGACTAGCCAACTGATGTGTGATCGACTAACCTCTCCTCTGCGTAAGTCCATCCTATGCTGCAAAGGCTCCATTCTCACCAGTGAAGGTGAACCTGATCCCATCCATGCAGATACACCACACCTTGCGCCTAATACAGTCGATCTGAGCTTGGACTGTAGAAAACCAGTCCATACAAAAGATGACGCCGTAAGGGCTCGACGCTGATACAAGAAGATCACAGCCGAAGCTCTCGCCTTCTAGTGTATGGTTACACTGCCGAAACTGGTGCGTAATCATCGAGTTTTCTCCCGTAAGAGTATCTAGTCTTAAGGATTGAGCCAACCGCTTCGTCAGAATATCCGAGCTCCAAACAAGGTCAACAGAAATAAAATAATGACTCGAAAATGTGTCAATAAGAACTGGAGAATGGGTGGAGTAGACACAGATAATACCTCTAATCATCTCAAGTGTTCCGTGGTGGAAGGCCTCGACTGCCTAGAGCTATGCCCGCCTCTGTTCGTTAGCTCCCTGTGGTCGGGGTGGACCTACTGGTGTTGGTAGTGGTAGAGCTTCGAAACATCATCCACCACCCTTTGCTCGGCCAGCTCTTATGCCTTGTCTACCCACTCCTAGCGGACCACCAGCATCAAACCTCTTCCTCTACCTGGGAGGTCCCTCTGCTATCTTCTTCTCATCTGCATGGCGGGTTAGGTAGTCACAATCCATGTGGCCCTACCCGCCACATGCATATCACTGCCTGCTCCTCATAAGGTTGGCTCTGTTTCGTGTGCCCCGCATAACCAAACTTGCATCCTGAGGTCGCACATCTGATGGAATTTTCCTCTTGGACCCCTACTACATCTGTCTACATTCAGCTGCAGAAGACTCCTGTACATGTCGCCCTGCGGTGGGTCTCACCGGTGGTTACTACTCAGTGAAAAATCTCTCCACTAAAAGGACTCGCTCTTGCACCCCTGCCTGCATTAGGATGCTGAAGGAAATCACTGAAGCCCTGATCTCGTGCCTCAATCCCTACTCGAAGGTCTGGGACCTGAAGAATGGGTCTCATACCATATCTGTGGAGTAGCGTGAGAGGTCAGTAAACCTCGCTGAGTACTGAGCTACTATCATGCTGCCCTGCTGTAGATGTAGTAACTTCTGAATATGCACCTCACGAAGGGTGACCGAAACAAACTCTGAGAGGAAGAGTATCTCGAAGTCTGTCTAGAGTAGATATGTCTCATCATGCACTTGGAGGATCAAGCTCCACCATCTACCTATTGTTGTGTGCAGGAGACTCGCGACAAGGATCACTAAAAGGTTGGATGGTGTCCCTACCAATCTGAAGACTCTGACGATAGCCTCTAGCCAATCCTCAGCTTCATGGGGGTCTTTCTCCCCGCGGAACCTGGGCTTCCTCTATGGATAAAACGCGTGCAATTCACTCAGGTGGTGTGCACTCTCAGCTACTGGGGATGGTAGTATCGGTGGCTCAGTGGGTAGTGGTACCGTCGGTGCCTCCACTGTGATGGAGCCCTACACCGAGGCCTTATCGCTCGGTGGGCTGCCATCTCGCACTTAACTTGGGACCCTAGATGGATACCTTTGAGGGGATATCCTACAAAGAAACAGGTGCGCCATGGTCAAAATAGTAAACCTTGTGAGATAACCCAAAGTAATCACAATGATAAATTTTCAGGGGAAACACACACACAATCAGTGTTTTCGGGCACTGAGTCGGAAATCAGAGGTCAGTGTCCTTGTGTATGGATACGTCGGCCGCCGTACCAACACTAGACTCCCTGGACTGAAAACCACACTCAATACTCTTAACACTATTGCTTCACAGAATGGAAATATCAGAGTCCTGAGTTCTACAGTAGAACCGACTGCTCTGATACCAATTTGTCACGACTCGTCCTCGGGGCCCATGTCGTGACTGCCCCAAGCCCACCTTCCATTGGCCAGGGGATGACGACTAGCACCAAATGCGTAAATCCCAATAAAAGGGAAGGCATTACCTTTATAATAGTAAAAAACACAACAGAGTACGCAACATATGTAAGCACAAAGTGATACTGAATACAAAAGTAAGTGTTGAATTTTAAATGGGCCAGAATGCAAACCCAACTAAAAGTACAATACAACTGAATGTCTAGTACAACAGCAGTAAGGTAAAGCAGCCACCACCGAGTCATCCTTTGGGAATCCCACATGAAGGGTGGGTACAGATAGTCTCTCCCAGCACCATGCTTCCGTCCGTCTGCTCCGTGTACATCACACCAAGTGCTCCACATCCGAGTACCGTACAGCTCTACAAGCCTCTACCACGATCAACAATGTCTGTCGTCTGCATCCAATAGAATGTAGTGTGGGCATTGCACGTGTAGGGGTGTGTATAACGATACTCAGTAGGGACCATGAGACCCCCGATGGTCTCCCAGAATCCACGAAGGATAACCACAAAGAAAAGATAAAATCACGAAGTATCAACCAACCCTACATAGTTATATGCCCATACATATACCTAAGTTATAAATTCCAGTTCGACTCCAACTCTCAATCCCAAGCACAACCTAGTCCACACAGGAAAGAAGTAAATCACAATAATGGTAATGATTGAAAGTCATGACTCAACTCACACAAGTATACATCTTTAGTAAAGCGATAGAGATGATCAGATGTATTCATAGATTCATCTAAGCTGTCGGACCCACATAGGATACCAGACCAGCTAAGCTGTCGGACCCACACAGGATACAAAACCAGCTACTCTACCGGACCCACACAAGATACAAGTATAGAGGTCAAACTTCCGGACCCACACCGGATACATGAATAGTATTCATCGCCACCGAACCCACAGAGGATTCCAGTACAGTATTCGTCACTGTCGAACCCACAGAGGATTCTAGTACAGTAGTCTTCACTGACGAACCCACGGAGAATTTCAGTACAGTAGTGGACGCAGTCGCAGCCTGCTCTAGGGTTTCTGCACACCGCACGATCGATTCCGGGAGGGTCCGCTTCTCGAGAAAAGGGGTCGATACATCAACTATGACAAATTCCAGATTTGATGTATCCCAAAGTTTTATCTTGTCAAAAGAAACCCAACGCCACAGACAATGCCTCAATCGGACACCCGGTCTGAGAGTTATTGACTTTTCCGTTCCAGGGGCCCGGATGGAATTACCCTCATTCCAAACCCGGATGTTTTCCAAAGTTGTCCAATACTCACTTATAGTATCACAAAAGTACCTCTTTGTCACGAGGGACCCAGTTCCATAGACGGCGTGTCGATCAGATGCGTGATCTTCAAGATATTCACCTTTTAGTGGAAACGGGCACGACCCATTAAGCCCAGTGGGCCGACGGGTCGGGTCAACCCGGTTTTGGTGGGTCCGACTCGGTGGAGGGTCAGAGCGGCCCGAAAAATCACGTGGCTCGGACCGAGGGGCACGGGCCGGCCTGGCATGGCGCAGCCCGGCATGGTGCGGGCCGACGGGCCGTGGCTCAGCCTAGAGGACCGAGCGGTCTAAGGGGGGTGGCCCCCCGCTTTCCAAAACTGTCGGCGCCAAGCAGCGCCGCCCTCCCAAACCGGTTGGCCATCACGACGCAAGGAGCCTACTCAGGCGGGCTGCTGTTCCTCCAGCACGGCACAAGGTGACCGCCGAGCAGCCTACAGAACGCGGCCCGCAGTCTTGTGCAGCGCGACACACCTTGTGGCGACGTGGTCCTCCTTCGGCCTGGCCAGCTTTAGCTGGCCGGTTCTCCTTCGGCCGAGCGGCCCGCAGTTGCAGGCCGCGGTTCCTCTACACGCAGCCACCGCCTTCAATCGTAGCTTCTTCCCAATTGAAAATCAAAATAAAAAGAACGATGGAGGGTCATTGGGCCGTGTTTGTTCAACCCACACCCTCTATGTTAGGCGGTAACAATCAGCCAATGTCAATTCAGAAGATTAACAAAGAAATGGGGGTACAATTTATTCACTCAATGAATATACAAACCCCTACCACGCAAAAGACATCGCATGTCATCGATCCGTGGAAGATGAGCATCGTCGTAGATCGGTTTTGTCCAATCAATGATGGCGGAAGAGTCATTGTCATAGGGGACATAGACTCCTAGATGTCGAGGTGCGTCCGAGGAAGAAGCGTCGTTGGAGGAAGTCCATCGTGTTCTTCGTCGGGGATGTTCTTCGTTGAAGAACCGTGTTCTTCATCAAAGAAGGATCACAAATCTTTAATTCTCCAAAGGCTTTCCCCAAAAGTGATTTTCCAACACAAAGAAATAAGGGGCTCTCAAATTAATAGAATTTACATGAAATTCATATTAATTTTAATGTTGTTCCAGTTAATTAACACTGAAATTAATTAGATAGGTTGGCACATTTAATGGGAAGAGGGAGGGGGAGAGGCTCCACCATTAAGGAGGAGTTGTCAAAATAAACATCAGGGAATTAATGGGGGTTTGAGGGGAGGTGGAAGGATTTGGGTTCTTGTGGTCCCCACAACACTAAATCCTCTATGGGGTGGTTATGTGGGGTGTGGGCCCACCCTTAACATCCTCTTGTTGGTTATAACTACCATAAAATAAATAAAATTGTGTACAAAAATTTTATTTAATTATTCTGAATCCCCCCAAAAAAACATTCAACCCACATAAAACGCAACCGCGATAAAGGTACCCTTAAGCGAATACTGGCGCTGCAAGATCATAGATGACCTCAGATTTCAATTCTGAGCACTGGTTCAAAAGATAGAAAAACCCACTCATACGTTTACTGAACGTACCAGAACAAAACTTCAAAATTTGATTCCGGGCACATTGGGCGTCAGATTTAGGTGATGTCAGAAACTACGTACCCATTGAATTCCAAAGTAATTAAAAAAATCCTTGAAATTTTTGGGTCTTTACAATCTACCCTACAGTTATCTACTGGCACAAGCTGGTGGACATCTTCTGCACGAACCTGAAGAGGACATCGACTCGCAGCCATACCTACAAAACATAAAACATTTAGAGATCCTTATCCTTGAATATGGAAGACTCTATATTAATTAATTTATTTCTCAAATTTATTCAAAAATGGTTATAGCTACCAAGGTTTTTCCAGTCAAACATAGGATCAAAGAAGAATGATGCATGATTATTTCCTAGGCCTCTACCCTGAAACTATTATCACCACATTTAATAGCTATTGTATACTAAATGGTCCTTGCATTAGATCATAGGGGGGACTACATGCCTATGTCTCATCCGGTCGCTGGTGTTTACATCACTTGGTAAACTTAACTGACAATGTTTCTTTACCAACATGTGAAACCTTTCATGTTCCTAACACCAAACTCCATCATATCCCTCAACTAGTGCTTTGATACCACCCTCTCACAACACCCTCCCCTAAAGGTGTAACCCTCCTGGGCTAGAAATGTGATAAGGGAGCTAGTGACCCCCACGTACCACCTCTAGTATGCCCCATGTTGGCAACGCGCACCGAGGGTATAGTAAACACCCAAATGGGAGGCATTACCCTCTATGGGAACACATGAGAAAGAGAGATATAAGAGAGATACCAACCAAATACAATACAAAATTCAATATAAAATTAATCCCAAGTACACATGATTAATGTCATGAAAAAATACTACAACTGAATGCGAAAACTGTAAGTACCAAAGGAAAGTAAAAAACATCTGAAACCACGAAGCCCGGACAACTCCTACAACCCCAAGAAATTAATAACAAGCTAGATCTCAAAGTATCTCTAATTGACATGAACAACATTTTATATATTCATTGGGTGAGTATAACAGTATAATTAGTAGGATCCTTCCTTCATTCTCTCATGCAAAAGTAATGAAATCATTCTAAATAACCTTGAAGAAAATATAAAAGTAGCTCGTTACAAAAAATAGATATAATATTTTCCCAACATCCCAATGGATACTCTCAAAAAGTATTTCATGAAAGATTAAATAATATAATAGAGTATGTAAATGGTACACCTATAACACGTCTTCACTGGTTTGTCGCTTTCCCCCAATTTTTAACCTTCTAAGCATCTCACTCCATTATGGTTTTCCTACAGACACATGGGTGAAACTAAACAACATTAAACTTGTGTAGTAAAACCACCACGTCAACACAACCAAATTAACCAGGTATTTTTTTGAGTAACCACAGCTCGCATAACGTGAATCATAGGTCGGGTATTAAAACTCAAGCCATTATAGCCCATACAATGATTAATGATCCTCAAGCCATTACAACCAATACACACTAATCCTATAGTATTCCATAGAAAAATATATCATGAATACTTGTGTGTGAATAACCACAAGACATTACGGCCCTCTACACACATATTTGGTGAAAACTAACCACTATTCTTATCGGCACAAGTAACTACTAAAAGAAGAGAGAGGGTCCAAAGGGGATAGTCATCCATCCATCCTCCCACCTAAATATTGGGACCCCCATCTAAGGATAATAATCCTTAGAGTGGTAGTGGACCTAACTAATGGGGTGGAGTAGCATATAGAAACAAAATGGGTTAAGAATAAACTATATCTCACAACCATACTATTGGTCATAACCTTTTCATTAACTCAAAAAATGTTTAATGTATCTCGGACTCTCAGTGGCCTCTTATAACACTAGGTATCCAATAATAAAATAAACATTTAGAGAGATTTATTACATTATTTCACTCCCTGTTTTCTAGATTCAATATAAATTAATTAATTTTTCAATAATTGACAAACCATTAATAATTCCACATTATATTTCATTTGCATCACACCCAATGTCCACCATTCCATTAAATTTCAACCTCATAATTTCATCACAAAAAGCTCCAACCCTAAGGGTTATCATCATTTATTCCATCATTTATTAAAAGTATTATTAAATTCCCATGTTCATTGTAATTTTAGTCAAAAATATTTCTAAGCTACTAATCACTAGGGGAATCGACATGTTGGGTAGTTGAACTACCGGTTAAGTCTTTTCCACCTGTGGAATGAGTGTATACCCATTATCCATGAGAATATAAACATTGAAAGAACCTGGAAAACCCCACACGACATCGACCCTTTTGGTAGAGGGTAAGCATGAATAACTTCCATGAGTAGTGTGGAATTTAAATAAGATAACAACCAAAAATATTTTTTGATCATCAAAACATTAACATCCTACTGATTTCATCATCTTCTGTGTCCTCCCTGACACCCACATGAATAAAATGATGCATTTCCCCACTCTAGGAATCAACTGCTACCAAAACCAATGGACCTCCCTGCGCCCACATGTCAAAACATCCACCGAGGATCACAACCCATCACAACCAGTAAAAAATAACAATGAAACCAGGATTTAATCCCTAAACAAGGAATTCTACAATCATATGCAACAACCACTCACAATTCCAACCATATGGCTCTTGGTCTTTAAATTCAAGAGGGTAACATAGAACCCTATGAGGCATTGTATTTTATAAAAAAACCAGTTATTTAGTCTGTATTGAATTTAGTAGTTCATTATTAGTAAATTCCGACGATGGAAATGCTTACCAGAATGCTATCATAGCTATAGGAATTATTAAACAATATTAATAATTCAATTTATTAACATCAAATAACAATAACAACAACCAGATTTATTTACATGACTCTTTATTACTAGAAAAAAACATCAATTAATTTTGGATATAATTTCTTTTACCAATTTAATGATGAGTGACTTGCTAAAAATCAAATAATAGATATCATACTATCTTGAAAAAGAAATAAGAAATAACATATGATCGATACAAATTTACATATCTGGTTAAAATATTTATTATATAAATTACATTTTGATCTAGTGGTATTAAACATGATAACTCAACAGTTCTTGTCATAGGATTAAGAATCCATGAATTTAATAACTCAATAGGTTTTTGATTCATTTTTCACAAGAACAAACCAATAAAACAAATCATGATCACCTCTCTTGGAGGACTGCATCCACTCGAGGATGTAGAGACACCACCACACAAGCCAACAATAATAAAAAGTCCATTAGGAACATAGAGATACCATTCAAAAATAGGAAAGGAGAATCATAAGGAGAGGAACCATGAATAATGATGATAGATCATACCTTATATCGAATATTTATTGATTCTTCTTGGTTACACCAAAACAGGGGGTGCACTTTCAGCAATATGAACATCAAGGGGAACCAATCCATGTAGGAATTTTTGATCACATGAATCCTATGGGAAGTAAGGTATTGTTTATGAATCACACAGTAGAGAACAAGGAGGATGAACAAAGGTAGAAGATATCATGTCCCTTTAGAATATTTTACTGAGTAGTAGTTTATGAATAATTGGAATATCCATTAAACAATTACCACTTTATACCATGCGGTTTGACCAAGTAATTGTTTCATGATACTTAAGATAATTAATACTGGTGTGGTGGGCTTTAAATCTTCCTTATATCCTTTAAAACATGTCCTTGAATGAGATTAATGTCAAAGAAAATGTTAACTCGGAAAAACTGGAAGAATCTATAAATTTGGACTAGGAAATATGAAATAGATATGGAAACAGTATTCATGAGATATTATATGTGAGACATTATATGTGAGATAGTAACTATGACACAGTAACTATGAGAGAGTAACTATGAGACATTATCATTGAGACAATAACTATGAGACTGTAACTCTGAGACAATATCTATGAGATAGTAATTGTGAGAGAGTAACTATGAGAGAGTAACTATGAGATGGTAACTCTGAGACTGTAACTCTAAGACAATAACTCTAAGATTGTTTCTGTGAGATAGAAACTATAAGACAGTAACTGTGGGAAAATATATGTGAGATAGTTACAGTGATATAGTAACTATAAGAGAGTAATTGTGAAAGAGTATCTATAAGACAGTAATTTCCAGACAGTATCTATGAGATAATAACTGTGTAATGACCCAAACATCTATCAATGAAAATTCCTATTGAACAAATTAAATGTCTTATTATTTAAAATGGTTACTAAAAACATATGTAATTATTTTGTTTTATGTATTTGGATTTTCAAATTCCTTTATGAATTTTGATCGTTGATAATATCGTCATTGAACACTGATCACATGATTTGTATAAATATTGGGTTTTAACAAATCCAATTTACTCAGACAAAGAAAGCGATGGCCTCGTCTATTAGAGTTTATCCATAATAATCCCATTTTTCATAGCTTGGAAAGGAGGTTCTGTCATTGAGATTTTCTCTTGGCCAAGACCAAGCTGAGTTTCAACATGTTATGTTTGAATGAAACTGCCTATGGGAGAAGAGGAAGTTGAGAGAGATTACCACACAAGCGATGTTATCTGAGCCACCCCATGAGTCTTTCACAATCAACACCTTACCCATAGGTCTTATGAGGGTGTTATATTGGGTTATGTAAAAATAAACTATTACTATGTTTATGTACATTATTTTTTTATAGAATAAATAATTTACATTCATTGTTACCTTATAAATAGTTTTTATGCACAAAGAGTATTTTTTTTAAAATTCATTTAAGAAATCTATTTCGATGAATTGTTGATTTTTTGTTATTAAATAATATTTTAATAAAAAATTACTTTTACTAAATTATTTTTTATTCAATATAAATGATGGTATAATTTTTATGAATACAATTATAATTTTTATTATGTTTTGAAATCCATTTTTGTCAAAACCAATGAATTTTTTTAAAATAGCGGTTTTAATTTTAAAAGTAAAAATTAACATATTTAGAAAATAATATAGATAAAATTAATATTAATTCTGTAAATATGATGTCTAAATTATTCAACAGTGAATTTTTCATAATTTTCTAACACAATAGAAATTTTGTGTAAAAATTAAATACTATTTATATATATAATGAGTTTTATGAAATCATAATGACCCAATAGTGATGTAATAAAACTATATAAAGAAGATTTTATATAATTATATGTGTTAACATTAACATAATGTTATTTTATATTAGTTTTGTTAATTTTATGGTGTCTCAGTGGACCCACCAATACTTAAAAACCGTTATAACTTTATTAATTGATTTCCTTGAGATTATGACTCTCCTCGACATAGGAAAGACTAATATTATAAGTATTTAGGATATTGGACTTATTAAATAATGGTTTCTATTCCCATTTTTAAAAATCCATGGAAAAAAACCATGGTATGTTTCTTGTTTTTCTTTAAATTAACTTGTGGTGGCCAAATCCTAAATCACAAAAAATTACCTCTCTTTTCCTATATAAACACACCCATTTTCCCACTTACTCTTCTCTAAATGAATTTGAATATCGACCTACATTTTCCCTCTTTTCTCTAGTATCTTCCCATGTTTCCAAAATCTCTAATGAATCCTCTCTCATGCCTATCCCAAGCCTTTGGGGTCACACATTCATGTAAGGTATTTCTTCCTTTCTCGTTTTAGTACAAATTTCATTAAGTTTTTATACCCTTTAATTTGTATTAAAAATATTGGGGTATTATTTCAAACCTCCCCCATACATACCTCCTTATGTTTTAATGATTAGACACCTCTTTCTCTCTCAACAATTCTTCTTATGTACACCTGTTACCATGACAAAATTTTGTATGTAATTTATCTCTTCTCATTTACATCCAAGCCATTATATGGGTTTTATGAATCAAATTACCATAATATATGATTGGAAATGTATTTATATTTCCACATTACATTAAATTTCATACACATATAATGAGATACCATTTTCACTCTCAAAAACCATTTTTATGCATTTTTATGTAACATCGTTAAACTGACAGAATTACACCACGTTTTTCAAAGCCAAAGTCCTTGTGTTGTGAATTCCATTCCCATTTATGTATCAAGGGAATTCACCATTTTTCACATTTAGACATTGATAATAATGTTTAATGTATGTATTTATAATTCCTTTTTTATTTAATTAATGATGAAGTTTATTGTTTCCAAGTTATATGATCTGGGTGGAACATTTATGCATGAAATGAAATTATTAAGGGTGCACCCTGATAATTCTCTAATACGTTAGGTAATGATTATTATCATCATATTTATATTTAAATGAGGGTTTTATTCATGATAATTCAAGTTCAATGAGGGTTTACTCATGCTCCATGTTCTTCGATCCTTGGCTCATGCTAATATCATGTTAAATGTTGTTGCCACATTTCCATTTTATGATAATCATTCAATATCCTGACATTATGTTCATGTATCTCTTCTGCTCTATTGACATTACTATTTTCAAACATGTACTATATTCTTCATGTTATTCCTTGTTTACTCCATCATTGAGATTTATAGGTCACCATTTTTTAATGCATGTCCTCAGGTTATCCTGTGCAAGGCTATCTATGAAGGAATGTGTGTGGTCATGTAAAATAAGTATTCAATAATGTTGTGTATTTAATGTTTTATGTTTTCATGTAATGTTACTAATCAACAAATACACCATACCACATGATATTCTATGTTTCATAAAGTGGATTTTTTATATAATAAATTTGGTTTAATTTTGGAATAAGGAGTAGGGTTGTTATAGTTTTTATTAGAGGATATGATCTGTTATTTTTTTAATTTCGATTAGAAGCCCCTAGTGAAAGACTTATTGATAAAAAAATAAGTGTAATAAATCATACATAATGTTTTGTGAGTATTTATTAATTTTATATTCAAGTAAATACATCCATGTCTGTATATGAGTAGGTAGAGGTGGATCTAGCACAGATGTATCTAGGGGTAAAACCTAAAAACACAGTTTTGAGCTAGACTCGATTGGGAACTGGTGCATGAAAATAGTCCTTGCTGCACTCTTGGTTACGAAACTCCTGAGGGATATGATTTGGTAAATTTCTAATCTTAGTATGAACCATTATTAAGGGAATAAAAAATTCCCCTAAGTGTATATATTGGGATGTAGATCTTGGATAAAATAGATTAATGGCTATAAATTCGTAATTTAAGGAAATAAAATTAATTTATAAGTAATTTGTTTAGGTATTTGTATTACCCTTCATGAGTTATCCCTAACATTCCTTTTATTCCAACCAATGGCTTGTAATAGAATTACTCAGGAAAAAAACCAATGCAATGATCAATATGATGACTGTAATGATGAGATCCCCAGCCTAATGGTAGTGGGAATCACAAACTTTTTCACAATACACTCTCAGTTAACAAAGGATTTGAATAGAAACATGGGTCGAGATGAACATTCTCCCCCCCATCCCCAATAAAGTACATGTTCCAATCAAGATTTTCATAAGATAAAGGCCTCCAACATTTAATGGATCATCTGATTCCTTAATCGATGAATGATGGATCAAAACCATTGATAATATCATCCACATCCTTCAATGTTTCAAACTAGAGATGTTACTTCTAGTTAATTATCATATAGAGGGTGAAGATGATCAATGTTGGACATTTATAAAAAAAATAAGAAGCTTAAGGATGAGATAAAGTAGTTGGAATGGATGGATTTCCATAATTTGTTTTTCTAAAAAAAAAATTCTCACATCCTCCGACATAAGATGGAAATGGACTTCCTTTCCCTTAAGAAAAATGATGAAGAATCCATCAGTGAGTACAGGGAAAAATATACAATTCTTGCACGATACACCTATGAAATCATCATTACCCCGGAATACGAAGTTGACCACATATTTGGTGGGATAAAACCTATACAACAGAATAACCTAGCGATCCATGACATCGAGAGCTATGAGGAAATTATCTGATGATCCAACAAAGTAGAAATGGACATCATAGAATCTTAGGGGTATCATGTGTATAAGAATTGTATGTTGGATGTCATTTTGGTTGGACCAATGGATGAATTAAAATGTTCTAAAAAATTCATGCACCCCACATTCCAATGGAGTGGAAAAAAGCACCACCGAAATGGCCTAAATGGGATGAGGAAATTCTTTAGTTGTGGAAAAGTAGGGCACATGACTATTAACTGCTGAAAAGAGAAAATTGTGGCCATGGCAGAGCAAAGGAATGATTTTTTGACCATCAACACATTGTTTATTGCTTCAACTGCAAGAAACTAGTGAAATTTGAAAACCAATGCCCTAATCTAAGGTTTTTCAGAGGAAACTAACAACCTCCAAAGCACCAAGGGAGAGATTTTTCCATCACTACCGCTGAAGTGAACACTAAAAATGAAGTGGATACCGATAGACTAGTTATTTATTCATGAATATCTAATATACCTTTTTATTATGGTTATACACATTCTTTTATATCCCAAATGTTTAGTAGAATAATCCTAACAGTAGAAAAAATCATGGAAGTAATGATGTCTATGAGAATGAAAAATGATGAAATCATTACATACATTGATTATAACTCCTCCCCTATTATAATTTTTGGATTGAAGATAAGAAAAAACATCTTAATACTCCCTCTTATGGAATTTGATGCAATTCTTGGCATGGAATTTCTTTCTCTATACAGAGACAGAATAAATTTTCGTGAGAGGAAAATCACTGTCTATATGGTGAATCGACCCCTGATTATGTAAAAGTGCAAAGAGGGAGATGAATCTTCTTTAGAAACTTCATCTAAAGTGTTCATATTACTACCCTATGAGAATGTGTATCTGGCTCAGATGATTGAGTCTAAGGAATCAACCATCCTTGAAGACATTCCTATTATGAGGGAATTAACTAAAGTATTTCTTGAGGAATAGTCAGGTCTTTATTCTAGAAGATATGTTGAATTCATAGTTGATCTTATACCTAGGGAATTTTAAATATATCCAATACTCAATATAGAATGGATATTTTTGATCTTAAGGAGCTGAAAAAACCACTACAGGAGAATCTGGATAAAGGATTTATACGCCCATGTTCATTACCAAATGGTTCTTCAGTCCACTTTGTTAAGAAGAAGGATGGGTCAATGGGAATTTTAATGCGTTATCGTGGGCTCAAAAACAATATGGAAACGAAAAATTATCCTTTTCCCCAAATTGTTGACTTTTTCAATGAGTTGTGTGGATCATAATACTTCTACAAGGAGTATTTGCGATTGGGATATTATCTAGTATGGGCGAATAAGGAGGATATCCCAAAGACTCTTTTTCAAAAGAGATACGGGCACTACGAATTCATAGTAAATCCTATCATACTCACTAATGGTTTAGAAATATTCATGGACATGATGAATATAGTCTTTAGACAATACGTCGATAAATTTTTTGTAGCCTTTATAGACAATATTCTAATATACTCCATAAAAAAGGAGGGTAATGAGGAGCATATAAGCACTATACTAGATACCTTTCAAATGTATAACCTCTATAAAATTTATATCAAGTTTGAGTTCAATTTGGAGGAGGTCTCATTCTTGGGTCATATAATCACAAGCAATGGTATATCAGTGGATCCCTCCTAGACATATGGAGTAGTGGGATGTCTGAGGCCATCATTGGTAACATATATTCGTAGCTTCAGAGGGATAGCTGGATATTATAACTGATTTGATAGAAATTTCTCAAGATTCTCCATTCCACTTACCATGATAACTTGGAATGGGGTAATGTTTTGTTGGAGTGTTGAATGCGAAGAGAGAATCAAGGAGTTGAAAAGGAGTCTTATCACAATGCATGTGCTCACATTACCCACTAGTGGAGATATTTCTGTGGTATTTAGTGATGCTTTGTAGAATGGTTTAGGCTGTTTATTAACAAAAAATGACAATTCCATTGCCTATTCATCAAGGAAATTGAATGTTCATGAGATAAACTATCCAACACATGATCTGGAGTTGACTGTAGTAATCTTCGCATTGAAAATTTTGAGGCAGTACCTATTTGTGGAGAAGTGTGAAATATATACTGATCACAAAAACCTGAAGTATATATTAACACAGAAATAGTTGAATATGCAAAAACAAATATGGTTAGATCTAATCAAAGACTATGACAGTTCAATTCATTACCACCCTAGAAAAGTGAACAAGGTGGACCATGCTCTATATAGAAAGGACCTAGTGATACAATAATTGATGAGAATTGAAAAGGATACAATATTATTATATTTAATGAAGACCTACATGGGAGTCAAAAATAATTGAACATCATCAATTCTTTCACAAATGATTTCCCAACAGTCTCTTTTGGGAAGGTTAATGGATTCTCAAAAGGATGATGTGGGAATTTAGAAGAAAGTCGAAACTATGAGAAAATGGAAATATATGGAATTCAATGTTAATAAAGAAGGAATTGTGAGATTTGGGTTAAGAATATATGTCCCATCAAATTTGGATTTGAAAAAAGAAATTTTGGATGATTTTCATAGTTCGAATTTATCCATTCACCCAGGAAACACAAAGATGTACCAAGATCATCATTATAATTATTGGTGGGATAACATGATGAATGATATTGTTGAGTATACATCAAAGTGAATCATATCATAGAAAGTGATGGATGAGAGGTAGAAGTATAAGGGGACATTGCAACCATTACAGATACGAGTATGGAAATAGGAGAAAATCACCATGGGATTTGTCACCAGACATTCGAAGACATCCAATGGAAACAATTCCATATGGGTTATATAGGATCTTCTTACAAAGGATGCACACATCATTGAAATTGTATAGGATTTCTAAATGGATTTACTGAAATAGATATACATTAGGGAAGTCGTAAGTCTGTATGGAGTGCCACTATCTATTGTATCCAATCGAGATCCATGAATCAACGCTATGTTTTGGAAGAGTCTTCAACATGATCTGAATACTGAGCTAAAAAATCAGTATGGATTATCATCCTCATACTGATGCCCAATTTTGAGTGGACTATACAAAAACTTGTGGATATGTTTAGAGCAATCTCAATGTACTTCAAAGGAGGATGGAATCAACATCTTCCTCACGTTGAGTTCTCTTACAATAACAGTTTCCACTCAAGCAACCAAATGGATCCTTCCAAGTCCATGTATGGGAAGAGGTGAAAAACAATAGCAATTTTTGATAAAGTTGTAGAGAAAAAATTCCTAGGTCCCTAAATGGTCTAAGAAATGGTAGAGAAGGTTAGGACGATCTAGCAGCACATTAAAGCTACTTAGATTCGATAAAAGAGCTATGCTGATAACCATCGATGAAACATAGAGTCTAATGTTGGGAATATGTTATTCCTCCGCATATCACATTAAAATAGTGTTATAAGATTTGGGAAGAAGGTAATTCTTTTTCCAAGTTACATCAGCCCATTTGAGATCCTTGATCACATTGGAGCAGTGGAATATCAAATAGCACTCCCACAGAACTGATCTCAAGTAAATGATATGTTCCATGTAACACTGTTGAGAAAGTAAATACCAGACCCATATCATGTACTCAATCTAGAGGCGGAACCCTTGGAGAATATACCCTACTATAAGGTGAAGATGGTGATGATCTTAGATCATATAGAAAAAGTTATACAAAATAAGACAATTCCCTTTGTCAAGGTGTTGTGGCGCAACCACAAGTTTGAAGAGGAAACGTGGGAATTAGAGATAGTGATGAAGAAGAGTTATGCTCATCTATTTTATTACGGGAAAAGGAAATTTAGAGGGAAATGTTTTTAAGGGGAGAATAATGTAAAAAACTAAACATCTATCAATGAAAATTCTTGTTGATCTAATTAAATGTCTTATTAAGTAAAATGTTTTTGTAAAACATATATACATCCGTGGTTTTATATTTTTAGATTTTAAAAAACCATTAATAATTTTGAACATTTCTAATACATTCGTTGAACAGTGATCAAATGATTAGTATAAATATAGGGATTTAGCAAATCCAATTTACTCAGACTAAGGAAGTGATGGAATCAACCATAAAAATTTCTCTGTTCGATACCCCTATGTCGAAGTTCCAAAAGGAGGTGGCATCATTAGTCTTCGCTCTTGGAAAAGACCAAGCAGAGCTTCAAAACATTAAGCTCTAATGGAACCACCTACGGGAGAAGTTGAAGTTGATAGAGATTACTACCTGAAAAATGTTATCTAAGCCACCCCAAAAGTCTGTCATCATCCCACACCTTACCCATAGGTCTTATGTGGGTTTTATAAGGGTTTATGTTACAATACCCTAACACTATGGTTATGTAAACTATTTTTTTATATAATAAATAAGATACAATCATTGTTACTTTGTAAATACTCTTTTAAGCACAAATAGTATTTTTATTTAATATTCAATTATTAAATTTATTTTTGATGATGTAATGGGTTTTTGGAAAAAAATATTATTTTAATAAAATATTATTATTACAAAATTAAATTTTATTAAATATAAATGATCATATATGTTTAATGAATACATTTGTAATTTTTCTTAATGTTTGAAGGCCTTTTATTTCATAACCCACGAATTTTTGACAAATATCAGTTATTATTTTAAAAGTAAAAATTCACATATTTAAAAAAATTTAGATAATATGAATATTGTTTTTTTAATTAGGAATTCCAAATTATCCAATGGTGAATGTTCCAAATTTTGTGATGGAGATGGATTTTTGTGTTAATATTAACTATTGTTTTAATATAAAATGTATTTTATGACATCATAATGATCCAATAGTGATGTAATAAAATAGTATAAATGTGATGTTTTTCTAATATATGATTTAGATTAACAATAATTTTGTTTTAGAATTGTTTAGATAATTATATGGTTTCTTAGTAGACCCTACAAGACTTATAAAACATATTATCTTTTTTAATTGATTTCCATGAGAGTTTTACTCACCTTCACAAAAGAAAGCCTAATATTATATGAATTTCGGACATTGTGCATATGAACTTATTTTTTCAACTCCACATTGATAATAACCATGGTCTTGTATGTGGTTTCGATAAAATTAATGTGTGGTGTCCAAAACCTAATTAATAACGAATTCCCTCTCTTTTCTTATATAATCACACTCAATTTCCCACTTCCTCTTCACTCAAAGCCTTTTTATATTGACCAAACTCTACCCTAATATCTCTAGAATCCTCCCAAGGTACCCAAATCTCCCATTAATCCTCTCTTAAGCCTCTCTCAAGACTTTGGGTTCACACATTCAAGTAAAGGATTTCATCCTTTCTCATTTTTGTCCAAATTTCATTATGTTGTTATACCCATTTATGTTCAATTAAAAATGTTGGGTTATGATTTAGCACCTACCCCATACTTACCTACTTATGTTGGAATGATGAAATACCTATTTATCTCTCATCAATGCCTCCCTTGTACACTCGTTACCATGAAGACATTTCACAAGTAATTTCTCTCTTCTAATTTTTATTCAAGAAATTGTTTTGGTATTATGAATCTAACTACCGTTATATATTTTGGCACATATATCTATATAACCCAAAATACTTTCCATTTCATGTAAATATTATGAGATACCAATTTCACTCTCATCCACTATTTTTTAAATTCATATGTCACGTCTTTTTTCTGCTGAAATTTCACAGTGATTTTTCATGCCAAAGACCTTGTATTGTGAATACCATGCCCATTTATCTATCAATGGTATTCATCTCTATAAACATTTAAATATTGATTATATAGATTCATGTATTTAGTCAAAATTACATTATCATGGAATTAATTATGATGTTAAATGATTCTATGTTATATGATCCATGTGGCACATTTATGCATCAAATGAAATGATTGTGAAAGGTGTGCCCTGATAGTGCTCCAATACATTGTGTAAAGATTAGTATCATGATACATCAAGTGAAATAGAGATATAATCATGCTAATTCATGATTAATTAGGGTTTACTCATGCTCCATTTTCAATGAGCCTTTCCTCTTGCTGATATAGTGTTAAATGTGGTTTCCACATTTCAATGTTTTGAGAATCATTCTGTATCATGCATTTATGTTCATGTATCTCTTACGCTCCATTGATATGCCTATTTCCTAACATGTACTATGTTATTAAGGTTATTATTTATTTACTCACATACTAGGAATTATATCTCACCCATTTATTATGCATGTATTTAGTTTATCACGTGCTATTCTAAGTACGAAGGGATGTGTGTGGTAAAGTAAAATAAGATTTCAATAAAGTTGGGTATTTATTTTTTTATGTTTTCATGTAATGTTCCTCAGCCCAAAATAAACTAGACTAATATATCTTCTATATTGTATCACGTGTAGGTTTTATGTAATAAATTAGAATTATATGTTGAATAAAGATCATTGTTGTTATAAACACTGAGACAATAACGTGGAGAGTAACTATGAGAGTGTAACTGTGAGACAATATTTGTGAGACAGTATCTGTGAGATAGTTACTATGAGAGAGTAACTATGAGATAGAAACTATGAGATAGTAAATGTGATGTATTTTCCTGAAACTAAATAGAAATTTGGAAAAGTGGTGGGTATAAGTCACCTTAACCTCCAAGAACACATCAAACACCAAATTTTATTAAGGAATGGACTAGACAGGTCGAGTCCATTACAATATATGTTTAATTATAAAAATGATGATATTTTTTTACAATTATGATTTCAATATTAATTATTTTTTTATTTATATAAAATTTAAAAAAAATAAAGGAAACACTATTTTATTTAAAAAATATATTTTTATACATTAAGAATTCTTAATTGTATTTCATATCATATTATTATCTAAATAATTTTAAAATAATATTTAATATTTTTAATATAATATATTATCATTATAATTTTTTAAAATTGGTTTATTTAAATTATTATCATTAAAAACATTAATTGAGAATGAAAAAACATTTTTTAATATCTATTCATATTAGTTATTTAATTTTTTTAATGTAAAAAATTCTAATTAATTACGATATTTTTATTTTAATAACATTTATAATACATTTAGATTTATTAATAATTTTCATCTTATGCATCATGACTTCTTTTGGTCATCTATTCCATGTGAAGCAATCTATTGAACCTTGTTTTTATTTTAATAACTATTTTAAAAAATCTCATTATTTTACATCCCCATAATAATATTTATGTCCTAAAAATATTTATTATCACATAATAATAATACCAAATAAGGGTTTCTAATTTATGATTGTAATCTATGATAAATTTTTTATATTTTTTCAACAAACTTATGAAATATATAATTTTTCCTCAGAATTGGATAATCCTAATAAGGATTATTTCTCCAATCATTTGAGAAAAACATCTATCTTAATTATGTATCATAACTCCTATTATGAAATTATTTTTTTGTGATACATCATAATCATCCTTGAGAAAATAGATAATCATATGATTGTTTGAAATATACATTGTAATTTCCCAATTTTAATTATTAGTATAGATTTAAAGTGGGGGTGACCAATACATTTCGGAAATGATATTTAATTCCTATAATGGAGGGATAATAATACGTTTTTGAATAATATTCATTAAATCACAACATGTGATATAATAATTAGATATTTTACCGTTATAATATTAAATAAATGGGATATTTATTTGAAACAATTGAAAATATCATGGATATATTATATTTTCATGAATTTGAAACCAAAAAGACATATACAATTTAGGAGTCAAGGACAGGTATTCGTTAATTATCTTGATTAATTTTATTATTATAAACTATATCTGTCATGGTGTTTTCATAAATTTTTATTTATTCTCTTTGTTTTTATGGATGTTGACATTTATAGTTTCCATAAACCCTATGATCATTTATCTTATTTACATTATGACCATACTATTTACAATTGATGAAATAGACTGAGGTTTTTTCATTAAAATCACCATTCCATCAATCTATTTCATTAGCTAGTCACATTATATCTCGTTAGAATTCATGTGATAGATGACCTATTTCATACATAAACCAATTGTTCCATGGAGATGGTTATACCTATGCCAGTTCCAACATTTTCTTCATATCAAAAGAGTAATTTTCATCCGTCCATGGTTTCTTTATGATGAATTTCCATGGAAATAATTTTACATTTCTATTCCTCCTAACAATCGAAATAAAAAGTGTCTCAATTTTCTCGTTCCTTTTAATGAACACAATTAGCATACTATGAATATCTTAAAAAATAATAATTAGCCAATTAATTTTATATACTCATAATTATAACACTAAATAATTTCTCAACCTTACATTTATGGTAAATGAAAAAACCAAATTGATTCCATGTATGACATATTATCTTTTTATATAAGGTAATAGTGGATTCATCTTCCATTAATTTCAAATCAAGGAATAAAATATCTATATTTGTATGAATTTTTGAAGGAAAAAATTTACAAATGATATCCTTTTTAAACTATTACTAATTATGCTAATATATTTCATCCACATGGATCATGTTATTTATTGGATAAAACATTGATCGACATGACCTTCCAAATGATGTATAGATAAAATAACATTTTCATTTTCTAAGATACACTATAATATATATATATATATTATACTATCTTTAATCCTTTTATCAGAAATTAGTGGATATTGAGACCCAATGACATTTTTTTGTTCATTGGAGCATGAAATAATTGATAGCATGTTGCTCATTTCCAAGAATTTTTGGTATCTCCATGTGGATTAGGTTATTTCACATAAAAAAGGATAACACTTTTAGGATGTTTTTTACCCAATTTCCCATCCCATTAATATTATTGTATAGACATTCATCAAAATTTCAATCAAAACTATTGTTGTCTCTGTTCTATAAGGTTCAATACGTAATGTTAAATATGAGATAGTTATAAATGCGGAATTATGAAATAAATATAAAAAAAATGAACCTAAAAAAATAAAACATAAATATCATATATACCCTAAAAATGAATATCTTTGTTTTATACAACTAATCTATGGCTGAAACCATTATTATATATTTTACATAACATTTTTTGGTATTAAAATCATATAAATGGTTCATAATATATATATAAACCAATGAAAATTGAAATAGGGATTCAAACCAAAAATTCATTTAGGACACATATCCATACATTAAGTGATGATTGAATTAATACCCAATTCACCCCATTCATTGTAAATACTTATAGGTAAGCATATGCCTTATCTTATATCATATTGTTGTATCCTATAATGGATTTAATTTCTTTGAAAACAATACAATATCAACTTTACAAAAATATCAGGATGTTATCCTACACTATGACTTATCCCTTGGGCTTTCATTAATGTTACCTATTCATAATACCAAATACAACTAAAATAAACCAAAAAAATTTAATTATCCCTATTTTTTTTCAAATATAAGATCCCAATCTAAACATATCACTATTTAAGTCATTACCATGTCTTAAACATTACATATCATGATTAATTGCATAACCTAATGTACTATTTGGTATAGTGTCTTTGAGGACCAGTTTCTTTGTAAATCGGTTTTATAATACATTTGATCATTTCTATGTAATAGTACATTTATAAACCACCATTCGAAATTAACATATTTTACAATTATATTTATATTCAAGGTGATGGAAACATAATAGAGGGAATGTTAAAATTCTCATTAATTGAATATATATAAATTTCATTAAAGATTACGCCACTAAAGTGAGATAAAACATGAGTTGGTAGAAATTTATAATTAAAAACAACATGGTACAATAAATGTGTTCAATAAATCCGGAAAGGAATACATTTTATCTTATAAAATAATATACCAATGAAAAGGTGTTTGGAATCAGGAAAATTTAAACATGATACAACAATCATGATCATATGCACATGACTATGTCATAAGAGTGTATAATAAACATAAAAAGTATAAATAGTAATTCATGGAAACACAAAAAGATATTCATTTAATAGTTGTATAGGGATATAAACATTCATAAATTTATGGGAAGGGGATAATCCTTTAATTCTCCCTTGGGCGTGAAAAAAAATCTAATGTACACTTTTTCTTGGAGAAAATCCCCTCATGTACCATTTGGAATGGGAGGAATCTTTTTTACACCCTATGTATTAGCATAAATTATCTTGTATTACAATTTTTCTGTATAAATCATGTCATGAATATATTGGCATTGGATAAATCGTCATGTGTCTATTGTTTCATGGGAAATATCATCCCATGTACAATTTGGTTTTGAATAATACCCTTTATGTACCCATGGGATATCATGAGATATAACACTTAACAAATCATTGAAGGGAGTTATAGTAAAACATCCATAATTCATACATAAATATGTGTGAAACATTAAAATAGTAATTCATCATATCATTAATAACCCATGGAATGACAAATGAGTTCCATGAAATGTCCTGTCTATACAACCAAAAGTGACATCGATAATGTTAATGGTTGATAGCAAAAATTTAATCACCCAAAAGAGTATTTATTATAAAATTATTATTTTAATTCATCAAAAATAATTTCTATGGAATTTAATTATTGAAAATATATAAAAATATTTTTGAAATCCTAAAAATTTTATTAAATTATTTTATATTTGGCATTAATGAATAAAAATTGCTCATAATGAATTGTATTTTTTGAAAATAATTAGTGAACATGTTTGAAAATGTTTTATATTTAAAATTAAGATTCAACATAAAAACAATATAAAATGTTGTAATATTTCATAAATTTTATGTGAAACTATTTTGACAACATTCACTTTATAAATAGAATCATCATTAATTGAGCCTTAAAAATGACTTATTGTAACACCCCAGGTAAATAATGAATATGAAATTTTCATATTTATCCATATTTGTGAATAAAATATTAATATGACTTTAAAGGGGACGCTATGCTCGATGGCGTACCCAACACGCAACAACGAGTTTCTTGGGAATCTTACGTTGCACTCTAATAATAAAATAATATTATTTCAAATGGTAGTTAACATGTAGCCGTTGTATTGGAGGGAATGGATAGAAATAACTAAAATATGATTATATATGTTTTTTAAATGTTTTTACATTTATCCAATAAAAGCTAAAAGGCTTAAAATACGGAAAGAATTCAATTTTAGACGTATATGCCCTAGTTTTCACTAAAGGTTCACTTATCGCCTTTTAATGGAGAACTGTCAATAAATATAGTTTTATTCACTCTTAAACATTATTTTGGACCAAATAAAACTCTTATTAAGAATCGGGACATCAAAATTTACTTTGTGTAAATTTTTGGTATCTTTCCGATAAAGTTCATTTTTTAATGAATAGTGTAAAATGTTGTATTTTAATTCAAAACCGCTTTTTAATCTAATTTATTTATATGATTAGATAATATTTTGAATTGGTTTTAAAGTGGAATTAGAAAATATTTTTACCATTAAATCCAATAGTGGTCATTGGAATTAATTTCACTTTGAAATCAGACTTAAACTAGTGTCAATCTTTTGATACTTATTGTTTTATAAAAACACGCTATTTGCTCTGACAGCGGGAATTAATTTTTAAATTAATTAATGTGACTAAAATGTTTTGAATTTTGTAAAATAGACTTCATTTTTGAATTCGGAATATCAAATATAGCTTAGGGTGAATTTTTGGTAATTTTCTGAAAAACTTCATTTTTTGATGAATAGTGAAACCACTAAGTGGTACTTATAAAAACTGATTTTTCATTTAAATGAAATTTTGCCATAATTGTGTTTTGATTTTCAAAAATCCGACATTCATGTTTGTCATTAAGAAGTAAAATGTGGTTCAATGAGATTAAAATAATTTTTTGGTGAATAGTAACTTATTAAGTTTTTAATCGCTATTAGTGGTAATTAGTGTAGTTTAAGGTAAAAATGATATTATAAGAATGTGAAAACACCATGACACTTGTCCTACACCTATTGGGTGAGTCATGGCCGACCAAGACAAGCCATGGGCCAACTTGGAGACCCCATGGAGCCACTTTAGTTGGAAAATGACATTAATATATTTTTATTTAATGTTAAAGTGAAAATGACACTAACATAAATTGTTTTACTAAAATAATTTTTAAGTGGGGTTATAAAAGTCCATATTTTGATTATAAATAGTCATTAGAAAGCTAAATAGATTTCCTACATCTTAGTATTTTTTTTTATAATTTTTAGACATTATATAAATTAAATTATTTATGACATCATAATGATGCAGTGATGACATCATTATTTAACGATTAAAATAAAATGGAAATATAATGTAATATCTATGAACTACACATGTCCAAAACTTATTGGATGGGTGTATTTAGAACCCTTATAACCTTATCCACGAATTATATCAATTTGGGACCTTTTAAAACCTAAATACATTTTCAAATAAAGTAATATTTCTTACTTTCCAAAAGTGCCCCTCCTCTCCTCTTATAAAAGGCCCCCACCTCTACCTATTTTCACACACTCATAAAGCCTTTGGCTCGGCCAAACCCTGCCCATTTACTCTCTCCACATCCCTCTCGTCATCCTAGAGGATTCCATTTGGGAAGAATCCTTTCAAAGGAAGTCTTTAGGCTCAAATCAAAAGGAGTTACACTTTTAAAGGTAATTCATTCTCTCATGTTCATTTGTTTTATTTTGCTTCTCCAACCCCCTAAACTCTTTTTATTTATTTCTTTTGTAACAACAACAGTATCTTCAATATACTAGGATGTTGTTATAATATTTATTCGAGCTACACTCCCACACAACTACATCAAATGGTTAAAGAACATACGGTTTCCGTGGATGGCGAAAATCTGCCTCCCGAAACGATGATTGTTCAATACTCATTTAACACCTTCAAAGGTGGCCATTATGATGTCACTATTTTTATATATGATATATAATATGTTTATGTTTTACTTATGATTCTGTATTTTTCATTTGTGTCTTACCTTTATGACATCCATTATGGGTATACGCGATATCTTCATTTTAGGAAGTGCGGACTACCGCCCCCTCAAAGTGATGTGATTCGTTAATGCCATACGTGGGACGTATAAAGGATGGATTTAATGATATTATATATGATATTATACTGGAATTATAATACACCTTTACATCATTATTATTTCATTCTATAAAATATGAAATAGAAATGAAAGTAGCGTTCATGCGTACGTACGGCTTACCGTCTCCATGAACGGTGCATTTCATTTCTTACCTCTAAATGATTATGTAATGTTATAAATGCATGCATGTACTGGATATATATGACATACATGATATCTAAATCATGAATACAATTCGTTTTATAATAAACATTTGGCCACACGAACAACATGTAATTGTAAGAAGTCCACTTTCAACTTAAGAACCAAATACCGACAAAATGAACATTATTAACTTGAATGATTACATAATGTTTATAACATGTCAATAATTGATATAAAAGGAATAATGAACTTGGAAAAGGTTCTTAAGGAAGTAGAAATTAACTCAAGTTTATTATTCAGGAGATTAAAGAACGATCGAGTCAGGTCGGACCCGAGGTAAGGGATCCTACACCTCTCTTTCTTTTTAAATACACTCTTTTATGTCATTCCTTTTAAGCTCATATTTCTTATGATTGGGATGTTCTTTTATATTAATCCTACTGTACTTATTATGTTCATATGATGAGAGACCCTATTTCCTCTCATCAATCCATTTTGGAAGTTTTGAGTGGCGTCGTTAGGCTGCCGAATTTTCGTAAGGGAGTTTTCATCTCACTTTTATTCCCGTGAGATTTATGCTACATTTTCCAAAAATTCCATTGAGTGGTGTATGTAATGCCCATTATTATACTATTTGTGTAATATACTTTCGTTTATGAGTATTTACATCAATGTTCTATTGTCCTTCTTTCATGGGGTGTATGTTTTGAAAGATACCCAAGTCGGTAAGGGAACCTTTCACCCTCCTTTTTTTAAAAGACTTCTTTTGTTGGGTATTTTAATTTACATATTGTTATGTTGGGATATGTTCTCATGTATGCTTATTGATGTAAATTTTATGTCCAAGTGATGAGATACACTTTTTATCTCTCATCAACTCATTTTGATGTGATGCCGTTAGGCTGTCAAGGGAACTTTTTAACCCAATTTCGATTTCTTTGGGTTCAACTTGTAATCCTTGAATATGTCATCTATTGAATATGTGTGAATGACATTTTATTGTTCTACACTTAATATCCACTTATAGTGGGTGTATTTATATTTTTCACACATATTTTTGAGATTGATTTGTCCTTAATTTAAGGATACCTTCTTTATAAGGGATTTCATCACATTTGACATTTCTATTGAGGGTTCATTGTTGTTATGCACCAATTCACTCTTATATGGTGTATATACTGTACTTTGGAGTATTATATCATGAATCCATTTATTATCATGATATTATAAAGTTCTTACTAAATGTTATTCCTCAATTATTGTAGTCAAGTGTCTCTAATTTTGGTAAAACCCCTTTAACCAAAATATCGTTTTAAATATTTTAATTATTTGTTCTTGTTAATATCCATGTTTTCAAAATGGTTTTAAGGATTTATTTATATGGATATTAATGGTTTAAAATTTTAAGCTTCAAGGTGGTATGGGACACTTTGATTCAAAAATCCCTTTATTAAATGTTTTAAATGGTTTTGGAAATGGTTTCTTTTTGTATGGAATCATTATTTCAAAATACTAAAATGTTATATTGTGATTGAAATGTGGAAATATTTTGTTTCCTTTATGCATGTTTTATGTGATACGTTTATGTTATGGTTCTTGGGCATTATTATGAAGACGGGTGGTTCCATGATAGACTAAGGGCGGGTGAGCCTGATATAGCTCTCCAATGCATTGGGTAACGCGAAGGAGTGAAACGTTAAGGTTTCTCCGAAGAGATTTTAGGGAATATACTGTGATGGGTATTCCAAACGTAACCAAGAGGGTTACTCCCTACGTAAGAATGTTATGAATGCCTCAAGTTACCTTTATGTATTATGATTTCTATGATTTATTCATGATTTGATGAGGTAGGTTAAAGTGCCTATGTTTTATGGGTAAATTATGATTTCATTCTTATGTATATATGAACTCATGTTTCCTTTCCATATTTTTATATCCCTTACTGAGCTTTTTATGCTCATCCCAAGTTTTTGAAATGTTTTTTCAGGTAAAGGGAAAGGTACATGATAAGATGATAGAGTCAAGGATGTGTTAAGAAAGAATCCATGTTTTATTTTCAATATGTTTCCGTTGATGGGAAGAATGGATACTATCTTTTATGTAACCACTTTGTTTAAATGTGGAATTTAATGCAAGTTTCATGATCTAATTCTCTAAAAGTCTAAACCTGTAAAGATCCTCAATGTGTAATCTTGTAATAACTCAAGATTAAGTAAGGTTTATGGATGGGGCCTTATACTTATGGATTTTAATAATTTTATCTGATTTTTATGAAATAAAATATCATTAATAATTTATCAACAATAATATAACATTGAAAATACATAAGGGTTATGAATAAATAATGGTCATGGAATAAAGAAAATATATTTTTAAAGTATAAAAACTATATTAATATTTTGGAAGTCCTTTAATGAAGAAACACATCCTAACAAGAGGTAGAAAAAAATATCTATTAAACATGTTAATGGAAAATATGAATGCCATATGAGAAAGAAATAAATGGGGTTTCCGAATATAATGGATGAAATTGGAATTAAAGAATAAATATGGACATGGGGGGATTTCTCCCATAAAGATGATGTGGGTTATTGTAAAAAATGATATCATATTTTTCGAAAATAATTATATTTAGGGTGAATATTTGATAAAATAATTTTTTTATTAAGATTCAATGGAATTGAATAACTAAAATAAATATTTTTTTGGATGAAAACAATCATATATTGGAGATGTTCTAAAAGATACATTATTTCTCAATGAAGATAGTTTAGTTCAAAAAAAATTCCAAATTGGTATTCTTTGAATCAAAGGCCATTTGAAGAAAAAACATGATATACATACAAAACCCCCCAAAAAATAATTATTTTGTTAAAATAAATTCTTTCATAAGTAATCATATCATATAAAATAATTGATGGTTGGTTATATAAAACATATCTCAGGTATTAGAAAATGAGGTAAATATCTCTTTTCATTAATTTATTACACTCACTAGAGAATGTGAATCATATGTATAACACAAATAACAATCATAATAAACTATTTACATATTATGTTAATATTTATAACCTTATATATAATTTAATTGTAATTATTCTTTATAGGTATATTAGTTAGTTATTATCAATTTTCAATGTTGGGTGTGAGTAATCATGATTATTTTGAACTAGTTTCATAATAGTGATGTTATTCATCATTCTAATTAAATAATTTATTATTACCTTATCAAAAAAATTATTATAATTTATGATTTATTATATATTATAATGTAATTATTTAATTTCTTTATAATTTCAGTCCCAATTATTTTATTAGCAATTTTTAACAAGCATGCTTTTGTGATATTTAACTAAAACAAGTGACTCTCTTCATTTATGATTATAATATAATTACACCAATAGTGAAATAATTAAGATTATTATTTACATATTTATATCATATCTATTCACTAATTAATTTCCCCCATTCATCAATGATTTCATTTTTCATGTATGAGGTTTGATCTACCCAAACATAATCATATATTATATAATGTATTTTTTGGATTATTAATGTTGTATATTTGGAATATTATATTTTTTAAAATAATAATTAAATTATAGTTTTTTATATTTATAAATAATATTTAAATGGATATTAATAAATTATAATGATACTTCAAGGAACAAATGAGATTTTTTTCTCTTTGGAGGAGGTACACCCCACAACACATTGTCATAATTTTCAGATCGTGAAAATTTATAGAGAAAGATTTTGGATAAAAACATTTCACATCAAATACATTGATAATATTTATTCCTAAATTTCATCATTATAAAATTAAAATATAGGTTGTTTTGAATATTTGAATCCATTTATTCTAGGAGGAGGTAGTCTACACAACGCGTCAATGGGAGTTTTTTTATTAATAAAAAGTGAATGTAAGTTGACTTTTTTTATATTATTATAAATTTTTTTTGTTATAAAAAATAATAACCACATTAAATAGGAATTAATAATTATATTTTGGAAATTAATATTGATATAATTTAGGAAAAATGGGTACTTATGTTGATATATTTGTGTTTTTCAAGGAGGACTTCTTACAAATGTTGTGTTAAGACAATATCATGTGACAATGGGATCAACGAAATGGAGTAGAGTTATATTATAAATTAAAAGATGTTTTTTTCAATTGGATTCTAAATTCATTGATAGTTTTTGAATGGATGGTCATAAGAACTATTCTTAAGAGGTGTGAATTGAATTTCTACAGTTATAATCACTTAATATAAAGGAAGATCATGTTAAGTAAGTATTTTTGATAAAAATGGACAATAATATTTTGGGGGATTATATAGGGTCTAGGATCACTAAACCATCCATTATCCATTAGGAACCTTCCCAACAGGGGTCAATACACAACTAACCAAATCCCACCTCTATAGGATAAGGCCTGGAGAAAATAATTAAAGTTAATAACTTGTCTGGGTGGCCTTTTCATAATGTACCTACACTGGAAAACATGGACATATAAATTGATAATAGTATGGGAATAAAAGATATTTTTTCACATATAGGGAAATATATAACAAAAGAAAACCCCACTAGGGGGTATCATAGTTTGATAGTGTAAACATAAAAATAAAGGTGAAAAAATACACAGCTAACTAGAATGATGTTCCAACATAAAAAACTAGAAAATAAAATGATTTTATAGCCCATATCAAAAAATCTGATATCCTACTATCTTCCCTTGTCTAATGAAACATTGTATCCCTTGGGTCTTCTATAATCATCATCGACCATTACATTTTCTATATAACACACTTCACTTGTGATAATATCATATAATGGATTTATTATATTTATACACAACAGGACACCCAAAAAGCTGAAGGGGGAGCAGAAAGAGACATCATAGGAATAGACAACTCCACCAAAATTAAGAGAATAAAAAAATCAAATGTAATTTATATATATATATATATATTCTCAGAAAAAGAATCCTAAATGAAATAGAATGAGTATTTTTATCTCATATCCTATTTTAGGATTGTGTTACAATAGTTCTAAGAGTTTGTGAATGATCACATGAATCTCGTTAGTCTTCCCAAAAAAAACATCCAATTAAAACCACACAGAGTCATGTTACAAAATAGTCAAGGGGAATAATATATATGTAGAGGATCCAAACCCTGGTACAACATTTTGGTTGTACTAAATAGTTATATGACGTACACCATGGCATTGAAGGAGGGTAACCATTAGAAAATAGCTCGATGAACCATCCCAAATTCATATAGGAGGGTGATACACTGATGGATTAGGACCCTTTCCCTTGTATAATAGAAGGGTGAAACTCTATAGTCCGTAGGGGACCCATGCATTGTCCTGGAAAGATGGTTCCTTTACAATAATATGTAGACGGACCATGACCTTCCCATTACGAGGGTGCCACTATAGCAGTAAGTAGAGGACCCATGCCCTTCCATGTAGGAGTGTGACACTGTATTTCTTGGTCGAGGACCCTTCCCCTACCCTATAAAAGTGTGTCGATCTATTGGATGATTGAGGACCCATTCCATGTACCATTGTAGGGTTCCACTCTGATCACTCAACATATCCATCTAGATCACAACCATCACCGATCGCTACTTAAATTGGTGTCATGACAAGAAAATGTGCATCATATCACAATGTTCACTATAGAGGAAACCACAATATCATATATTGAAAAAAAAACATGGCAGGAAACTCATGAGACAAATTCTAAGTCTCAAAAAGGAGACATGAGAGGTATAAGTATCCAAAAAATAACGTATGTGTATATGGGTTTTATGGGGACCTACACGACATGTGCTCCAACTCTGCATCCCAGTCGTTTCCGTGAAGGTAAACAGTTCAATTCCCATCTAACCATGCACAACGTTTAGAGGAACTATATAACATGAATCATCTACATAGGGTCTAACCCATTCTATTTTCAACATCATTATAACCATTATCATGTCATTTTACTATAATACATGACATGTCCTCCCACACTAGGTTCTGTCCATATCCATCTTTCCATGTTTGTGAAATTTGAATGTATTCCTATACATGGAATGTACTTATTCATTCCCTTGTCCTTTTACTATCTAATTACAAAATGATTTTATGGTAACATGTCACATCACATGCTGGGGACCCACACAACATATGATACTTCACTCAACAAATACCCTATCTTACATAGCTATGGGCTATACATCATGTGATCTTTTGAATACACCACATATAGTCATTTTTTCATTAAATCAATCATCACCATCCATTTAACATTTATTCTCTTCTTTAGGATAGCTGAAAATGAAATAAGTGGCATCTTTTTGTTGTTTTCAACCATCTAGTAGCCAAAATTTGGATTCTTTTTAATTTTTCCAATGAAATACGTGCCTATTTCCCAATCACATGTTTGAAAAATCCTTATTTGGATAAAGAATCCATTAATTAATATTGTTCAACCCCAAAATCAATAAATCCATCCATAATTCCCTAAACTATTCTTTAGAACATAATCTTACATGTATTTGGGGTTGTGATCATGCACGGTCCCACCTGACAAAGTCTAATCATTAGCCAATGTTCCAATGATGGATAACACTAAGCAAATATGGAAAAAAACAAAATGATAATATTTGTAACTATCATTGAACAATATTTCTTATCCAATGGACATATATTGTGATTCCTAGGGATGATAAAACCATATAATTAATTCAAAACAGATACATGGGCTCATGAAATGGACTAATGTGAATGTAGATATAGGAAATAGTATGATCTTCTTCAATTATTTAAAAAATTGGGGAAAAATCCAAAAATTCATTATTAATACACAAATAATTATTCGACGAATAATGAACTCTTGAACAAAAGTGTAATTTCATTGCATTTTTTGTGCCTCAATTTGTCTCGATTCAGAGTTTTTTCATTGGCTGATTCTGACATACCAACAAGAGGTGGAAAGAACATTGTAATCAATAATCCCTAGGTTAAGAGGCCAAACTTGTATGATAAAAAATAATAGTAGTTAAATAATGAAAATTAAATTATTTCAATCAATAACTTAATTAAAGAGGTCATTTAATTAATCCACTAAATGTACCGCCAATGGATGATATATCTGACCACCCAATGCCGACCAATTTTTTGTCGCGCCTTGGGAAAACCATTAATTAGGTTTACAACTATGGTCTACTATTTTTTTTACCTGGTACTCATTTTAATAGTTCTTTCATTTTATTTAAGAAATATATCACATGTGATATAAAACCTATAAAAAATTATTATAAAATTATCTCTAGGAACACTAGGCCTCCAAATCGCAAAAAATCATATCTCTTTGCTCCAACAATATTTCCATATATATATCAATGTATTATTATGAAAAAATAGGATCCCTTCATTATTCCCTCATTCAATAGTTTTTCACATTAAAAGAAAAACTAATAATAATATCAAGATATTGAGACTTCATCTATCTCTCTTGCATGCCCTGGTGCTACCACATCACAAGTACCTAGTGGATGGTTCATCCATGTAGGGTCCTCAAATTATGATCCCAAATTTCCACTGGGTGATCCACAAAAGTGAATCCACCATCAATGTGTATCCCTATTTTATCAATAACATAAATATGTTCATGATTTTATTTACTTATATACGACAAATGGATGATTTCTTTCACCCACTCAAGTTGTAGGGGTAGGGCGAGGTGGTAAGAAGCATGACCAACCCTTTATAAGTTCACGAGAAACTTGATGAACCTTAGGGATATATTTTTTCCCTATTCAAATATCTTAAATCCACATAATAGGGAATCTAAAAAAAGGTCTCTGTGATCATAATAAAAGGGCTAGGACATCGATCTGTGTAATATGTTTTCTTTCATTGGTCATTCATCATCAGCTCACATAAGAACTGGACCTTATCTATCGACAACTACATCATCTATATAAGAGTAATAGATCCCTCATTAATAAATGTACTACATAAGTGTGACCTTTAATTTATATTATGTAGGGAATCAAAGGGTTACATTCTAATTTTTATTATTTAGCTATTGTTGTATCAGAAATCTACTAGTGGGATGCGATCCTCCCATCTTTGGCCAAATCCTAACATGATATCCCGTAGCATATCATCCAACACCTAGATAGTACACTCAATCTACACATATGTTTTGGGGTGAAAGTTTGTACATAACCCCATATAGATCCTGAATTCTTTACACGTTCCTCTATACAACTGTGACGTGAACAATAAATCATGATTTGAGCCAATAGTCATGGGAACCCCATTAAGGAGAACAGTCTCACATACATACCTCTTTCTCAAACTCTCTATTGAAATCTACTCCCTGGTGGACAGGAAGGTTGCCGACTTCATGAGTAGGTCAACAATCATCCTGATGACTTCATTTAGTCAAACTATATATAGATTCCCCATCACAATGTCTAGGGATATTCAATCCCACATCCACTCTGGGATATGAATGGGATACGACAAAACACCCAAGACCATGTTCTCATCCTTCACCTACGAGAAGACGGGGCCCCTAGAGATGATGTTATCCACACTGTTTCTCGTGTAATCCCCTAAAAACTACCAATGGAGGTCTATCTACATATTCAACACACCAAGATGTATATCCAAATGAGTTTAGGGGAACTATATCATCACCTCCTCCTATATTGTGATTGAGACCATCATCTGTTTCAGGAACCAGATAACAGGATTACCTCTTTCATAAAAACAATATGATGAATATCCAAGGGATATCTGGTCATTTATGACTTCACATTTTATCTCAACTAGGAATATCTCACATACTGAATGAGTGGAGGTGTAAACACCATTTAATTGTGAAATATTATACAATCCTTCTCACTATGGTTGAACTACAAGGAATCCATCTTAATAGATTCATCCAACACCAAGCGATCCGGGAATTTCCTACATGGGGAATCCACCACCACGTTTAACATCCTAAATGTTTATGATATATAAATGTAATAGTAACATAGGAACACCACCATGTACCCCGATATAATTTTCATGTATATCTATGTGAAGGCGTACATGACACTCTGATGTTATGAGATAACAACAAAGTATTCTTCCAAAAAAAAGTTCTTCCACATCCATAGAGTGAAGACTACTACTAAAAGTTGTTTGTTGTGAGGCATGTTGTTATATTTGTGGAGTATGAACTTCCTTGAACCATATACAAAAATTGACTCTCTCTGCATCAATACATATCCAATATCATCTCTGGATCCAATTCAATAAACTACATACTCAACATCCTCCTTTTGTAGTCTCAATAGAGAATCCCACTTCAACCTTTTCATTGACACCCTTGAATTTTTTTTTGGAAGTCCTCAGTTAAGGTTAAAGGATTCCCATTCCATATATGAGAATTCAAAGGGACTATAATCCTAGATAATTATTCCATAATCATCCTGTAGTACCCCTCGAAGATAAGAAATACCCATAAAAATAACACTATCTTGGGTGACTCATTCGAAATAACTGCATCGATCAGCATTAAGTCCACAACTAATCAATGCATTGAATTTGAATTCCATAGATAGTGAACATCATAACTGAAAAAATGACACTTTGAGATCTTATGATAAATAAAGTTCTCCCAGTGAAATGATAGTAACATCTTCAAGTGTTATGCATGCTCATACTCTAATGTGTAGTATAACAGCGTGTCTTTAAAATTGGAAACGAAAAATATTTCAATGTATGGGTAGTTGATAGATTTCATAATATCCATAAACATAGTAGCGGTATTAATAAAATCTAAATTTATTAATAGGAAATCATAGTTTCTATACAGACATCAGAATGGTGAATTCGGAATATCTTCCAAAAAATTCTCATCTATTGGTAGGAATATCATAGATCGATATATGTAAACTATCAAATACCTCTCAATTGATCGAAGAGGTCCCCCAATCCTCATAGTGTAAATTTTCATTATTATATCCAAGTTTAGGTTATGTTAATTCACAAAATGTCTTTAGATCAAATCCTAAATTTTCATGAAAAATATTCGTACTACCTAGGGGACACACTAGTACATATAAAAGTAATCTCTTATAGGTCCTCAATCTAAAACATCATTTACTAGAACTCATTAGGGGATATCTAATATGATGAATAAAATATAAAATAGGTCCCAAGGAGAATGTAAATGGAAATCACCATCTCCCACCTTGATTGTAGTGAAACAATGTTTTTGGGGATGAAGTCCAGAAATTCACCAAAAAAAGGAATCCAGTTTCTTGATGAGATTACTGCACAAAGGGATATAGTATTTAAAAAATGTTTTATTGGATATATATTCCATATTGAAATATGCACTAATCTGATAATGATATCTCTCTCAAATGAAATATAGAATAGAATATCATCTGTTTAACGACATCTAACTCGTATATGGTGACTTCCAATATTGGCTCAACCCATGCACAACCAATCCATAACCACGTTACATCATCAGGTTTCATGAAGATGCAAAAGGTCCGATGAGAACCTCTCTCCCCTAAGAGATTTCTTGAACTACTGATGGATGAAATTTATTGAAGAAGTCTTCATCTTAGGAAACACAACCTGTTGTTGATGGGTTAAATCATCAACTGGGATATCCATCTCTCACACTAGTATTAGAGAGATGAATTATTGACTCACACATATGTCTAAAAATTATCAAGATAGTTTATAATAAGAAAATATCATACCTATAATCATCTTTCATGCCACTATGACATATGCCTACATATCCTGAAAATTTACTAGTCATTAAATGCCATCTACCAGAGCCTAAAGTTGGCCATCTATTTGTGGTGGTGGGAGGATATCATTGCATCATGTACCACCCTTTACTCCTCCTCTGAAACCTCCATTGTCTACCCTAATAGATCCAAATCCTTGGGGCCACCATTACCTGCCCTGGGAGATCCATGATCATAGTGTCTTCTCTTCCAGGTGGCCTATAGTCTATCTTACTTCTCTCTTGAGAATGTCTTTTCATGAAATAATGCACCATGTGACCATTCTCCTTAGACACATAACAACTACCCTCTCCAGGAATGTCTTCCCTTCAACATTTTCATTGAACACGTGACAATGTCTGATGATGGAAAGATCTCATGCATTGAGATCATGTTGACTATGGCCTAGTAGCTTATGGAGAAGAATCATCCCTATAACACCCAATACTTGCTATAGCTTTCTGTCATCCATATAATAGGACGATATCTATCATCATTTCCAAATCTAACACCCTAAAATAGATGAAAATACACCATGGTACTACAATATCACAGATCTGTCTTTAGAGTCCCTTGTCAATCATTCAGTTTCAGAATTATTTATCCCGGGTGATGTCGCACAGCATGACCAGCAACTATTTTCCCTCAATTATGTAGAATCTCAATCTCTTTAATCTAAAATTAGAATAAGAAAGAGGGGTTTTAATCCTCATAGAACATCAGTTGTATGTTCCTCTATGATAGTGTCGACTAATCGTGAATCTCTATAAAAATACTTCACAAGATCCAAGACACTCTATAGAGAATTCTAGTTTCAAGGAAATTGCAAGATCAGTTTGTGTCCTGATAATCATGATGATATAAGTCACCAACTCTATCAATTACTTTTCCTCTTATGGATTGGGTTCACTATAAAACCATAGTGGCCTCTTCTACTAGAACTCACGGAGTGATCTATCATTGTATGCATCCTCGGGCTGCTCTGTTGGTATGATTGACTACATAATGATGGGTTCCTACTACCAGTCCACCTAGGGTAATAATATCACATAAGGGGCCCTATAACGATGCCTCATCACTCATCATATCCTCATCGTGATCTCAAATTGGCAACCTGCCCAGCCATCGTCACAAAATAATCCTGAGAATATAATCAAGAATTATTATGTTCAGAAGAGAATATATATATATTGAGGATTTGAATCAATATGTATAGTCAAAAGGATCAATCCAATATGATACAAGTGCCAATGTTCCCTGAAACTAGTCTATTACTACACAAAGTTGGCATGTAACTACTTGTTGTCATGATGTATAGATACATGAACTGCCACACAAACATTGGTTTCCCTCACTAGAATCCAAAAATCCAGACACTTGGACATTGATTTACTAAATCCAAAATAAATTCTCATAAAGGGACTAATCCAAACATCATATCATGTAGTTATGCACCTTTTATTCCAATATAACATGGCCAAACCCAATGGGGTTCAAGACACAACTTCCCCAACCCCTCCTCCATAGGACAATTGATCGAGATAAATTCCAAAAGGCATGACTATTATGGATTAAATTTACTAATAAACCTAAACAATAAATCCAAACCATCATAAAGAAAATGTGAATATAAATAAAATAAAAAGATGAAATGACTTGGTTAATGAATCAAGTATTGAAAACATCTAACGAGTAAACGATAATGGAAATGTAAAATAAAAGGTACTGGTTCAAAATGAATGCACAACTAAAATATGTTCCAACATAAAAAACTGAAAATAATTTTTTTAGAGAACATGAATATATATCTCCATGATTAAACCACCATATGTTGTCTAGTGTACCAGGTTAACCTTATGCTCCACATTAATCATTTTTTATCAATATATAATTTTCATAAGGCTTGAAAGATGTGAGAAAATTCCAGGTCGAGTTAGGTATATACATATCCATTCGGATTCCCCAATAGCACATGGGGGAGTTGTAAGAGAAACAATATGAATAGAAACCTCAACCTAAATTAAGAGTGAAAAAAAATCCATATACATGGATATAAATATATATGTATCTTATTAAAAAATACCAAGTGAGTGATAAATGATATTTTCATCTCACATCTCTTCCTAGGATAGAGTTACAATGCTTCCAAGATTCCATCCATGATTCCCATTACCTCACATATCTAAAAAAATGAAACATCTTGGTCAAGACACACATCATAAAATTGAAGCAAATTCATGGGGAATAATATCTAGGTAGAGGACCCATTACCTAGTGTAATAGGATGGTAAAAATTAGTTGATAGAGGGACTATACCTTGACTCTAAAAAGAAACTACCACTTAGTAGATATCTATATGACTTATGAAACTTCATAATAGGTGGGTTCCACACTGATGATTTAGGACCCATGACCTAGTATAATAGGAAGGTCCTACTAAATAGTTGATAGGGGAACCATGATCTATCTGAGAAAGGAGGCATCCACTCTAATATCTTGGATGATCTTGCCTGATCAATTCCAAATTTTATAACCTTCTAATTAAGCTTCATACTCAAAAAATTACACACTGGGATTGAGAATCCATGTTGAATGACACCATATATTTCTATGTAGAAAAACATTAACGACATGATACAAATGGGTAAACATTTATTCACATGCATCATATATATTATAGGAATATATTTCCACAAAAATGAAGTAGGGGTACATTATGTTCATGGGGACCGAGATGTTGTGGGGTCCTTCTCTACTGCATGTTTGTGTCCATGAAGAATCATTTTCACTACCCAATAAACCCTACATGGTGTGTTAACATACTAATGGTAATACCTCCACCCCATATAGTCTTTTAAAATATATTTCTCATGTATGTGTAATATTTCATGTTTATTTTTACTGTCGCACATGTCATGTCTTCCAATATGAGGTTCCGCATATGTCATTCAGCTGTGTACAAGTACTCTAGTAGTGTGATAGTACAGAAAATGTACCTAGACTTTCTCATGTCCATGTACACCTGGAGTGCAAGTTGTGTCTCTAGTAATGAGGCACAAGGTGTGTGGGGTCCCACACGACGTTTCATAATAAACTCACCTAAAACTCTAGCTAAAAAATATAGGGGGCTCCACACTGTGTGTAGTTACGTTTTTCTTGGAATATAAAAGATTATTTTGGAATTATAGAACATCACCCACCACATTTAATATCATCTCCAAAATTAATGAATCAGAAGGTAATGGCCTCTTATTGTCATTTTCTTCCAACCAATGGCTAGAAATTGGATTCTGATTCACCCACTAATCATCATACTCATCCAGTGCATCTCTCGAGCCATGCCAATTCAAAAAAAAGATCCAAGATTCATGAATAATAACCTAAAAACCCAAAACCCTCCAGTGTTATCCCAGATTCAAAAACCCATTCTTTCTATGCAAATCACTTTGAATTCATGGGTCTGATTATGCCGGGTCCCACCTAGCAATGTCAAATCATGACCTTGTGGTATTATGATGAATACCATGAATAAAATTGGGAGATAATCATATGAAAAATAAGTAAACCAATATTTATACAGTAGTTATTGGATAATGATCACATATTGGGTTGGTTGGAATGAGAAAATTGAATAATTACATTAAAAACGCTTCCCAAGCTCATGAAAAGACATAATTCGAACAAAGGTTCAAGAAAAAAAAATTTCCTTCCAAATCATTAAATAAATTTTGGTTTAATACAAAAAAATTATAAATTCACCCTCAAATCTAATTTTTCATAAATATTGAGCATTCTCTCAAATGAATGAGAGAATTCGTTGTGTTTGATGTGCCTCAATTTTCCTAGATCGATAATTTCTTCATCATCTGATTCAGATCATCTAACAAGTGGTGGGAAAATAAACCTATCAATGATGCCAGGGTTATGCGGATGACCCTACATATACTCCATAATGGTGATTAAATTGAGGAAATATAGTTATCTAATTTAACTCAAAAATTAAATTAATTATATAATTAAACCTCTAAATGTACCACCAATGGATATTTTATCTGAACAGACCCATGCCGACAAATTTTAGGTCCTACCTAGGGTAAACATCATGTTTTGGATTCAACTACGACCTAGGACTTTTAATCCAATTCCACCTTTAATAGTTAGATTATTATATTTATTAATTCATATGTGTTTCATACAAAATAATTTTAATATTTTTATAGAATTTATTACGGGCACACTGGACCTTGAAATCACAAGTTGTCTCTGCGCATGGCTGTAATAATGTTTATAGATATATTTCAATTTTTTAAAAATATAATAATAGTCAATAAAATATCACACATTTAATAAACACTTTTTTATATAACTTGTGCATATAATTTTCTATTTTACCATTTTTTATGTTATAACTAATTATTATCTATGTAATTAACATTTAATGAATAAACATAAAATGTAATTTATTACATAATTTTAACCTACATATTAAAAATATTAAATCCATTTTATCAAATAAAATTTATATATATAAGAAAATAAATTTTGGCATGACCACATGTAACATCTAAAAATCGATTTTTATTAAAATATTATTTTTAAGATGAAATTTAATGGCATTATAAAATTATCAATGTCGTTGAATTTAATGCTATAAATAAAAATTAAATATTTTTAATATAAATTATAAAAAAAATCAGAAAAAAATATTCAATTAAATGAAAAGAAAAAAATATACTTTTAGGGATTAAAATATTAATTTTTTTTATTAGTAATAGGTTTTATAAATTCATAAATTTATTCAAAAGGTAATGTTTCACTCATTAATAAATATTTTTTCATGAAGAAATTTTTATATGTTTTTATATTTATATTATTTCTTGATATAAACATAAGTGAGATTATTTTAGTACAATATATATTTTTCAAGAAGCATGTGTCTGAATCATGGCCACACATTCAGGGATTTATTATGCAGTAAAATAAGGTGATGATGGAAGTAATATTTGATGAATGAAGGTGATGAAGGTATTAACATTGACGAAGAAAAGAGCATTTCGTATAGAAAAATGTGTGGCCTTCTGGAAATGTCTTCTGATTTCAAACCACTAGGAATTTAGGTCATGTAATGGGGTCCACCTCAAACCAGTTCAAACAAATTGTCTTTCCATTCTTTATGAAAATTTGATTGTTAAAATAATTCAATTATGTCATAAATATGGAAAAAATGTTCCTTTGGGTAATATTGATATATTGAATAAAAAATATCAAAATATTGTAAAATTAAAATTCAAAAAAATTAGAAATTTATGTTTTAAATGAAAATTCAATATGTAATGTAATCTTTCTTTATTGAAACTTCTTTTTTAATCATTATTTTTTCATAATTATATTTCCTAAAAATTCCAAATTTATATAAATTCACTATATTAGTTCATATATTGTAATATTATACAGTATAATATTAATTAATTTAAAGTTGTAAATTTAATTTATTAACAATTTAAACTAATATTTGAGAATGAAAAATGTTTATTTTAATACAAAATCATGTTAATTCTTTATCCACTAATCGTAACATATTTTTATTAATTATAAAATTTTTATATACTATAGTTTTTATTAATATTATAATTTCTTAATAATGTGCATCGAATATGTTGTGGATCTTTTGTTTCAGGGATACATGTGATAAAGATTAAAAAAATAACTATATTGAGATATTTATTTGAGATTATCAGGGTGATTCATTTTATAAATTGTAATATTAGATTAAAATATCAAAGGAATAATCAGAACAATATAGAAATGTGATTTAATTATTGTGCTACATCCATACCTTGATTCTCATATAGCTTGGTTCTAAATGATTTTTAATATTAATAAATTTTTTTTATGATGTTAATATGGATCGGACTTTGGGGTTTAGTCGTAAGGCTATACAGGGGTGGGTTGAGGTACATCATCATCATGGTATTCCTTTGGATTCATTATGATGTCAATATAATATCTTACACATCCTTTTACAACCTCTGTTTTTAGTATCATGGCTACCATAAGTATTTTAGAGATATATTGAGAGAAAATTGTTATATTTTTATGATGAGACATTATTGTATCCCCTAGTTGGGTCTTACAAACACATATTTAGGTAGTTCTATTAGTGAATCTATTTTGAATAAAATTTAGTGAATATTTTCAAGGTACATAATCATTTAGGCATATAGATGGTTCTATATGTGTATTGATAGGATCATATCAATAGAAATTAGGAGCATCCCATCATAATCTAATCTTTTCTTTTACTTTGTTTATCTCTACATTTAATTACACCATTTTATAATTTTTTCTATTATTTTCCAAATATGTTATATTTCTCTTATTCCTATATTTTTTCTCTAGTTTTCAAGGAAATTATTTCATTGATGTTTTCCATTCATATCCCCTTATTTTATTATTCCCAAGTTCCTTATTACATAATTAATTTTTATCATATTTTTCTCAAATAATATACGTTATAGCTGTTTGTTAGGGTAGATGGTACTCTTAAATAGATAATTATTTTGGTTTAATGAAAGTATTCTTGTAAATAGTGATATTTAGAGAGGCAGTTTCAACTGAAATTTTAGAATAAAATATTCCAAGGGAGTTTTTTATTGTCTTTAAAATAGTATGAAAACATATATTCAGTTTTCCTTTCTTATATGTGTAAATAATGATATTCAATGATATTTTACTAATGTATAATAATTCTATAATGTTTTGAGAAAGAAAAACATTTACTCTTTTGTGAAATATTTGTATCCTCTTATTCCCGACATACACAATTGTGTGTGTGTAGATCAATTGGATTCTCATACCTTCATATTCTATATTTTTAGAAAATCCATCTTATGGGTTTCTCCCTCTATTGGTTAAATGGGTAGTGATTTAGTTGGATGATTACCATTTTTATGTATGATTTTTCAATGATATTCATGATATATTAGATTTCTTCTATATCATCCATGACACAAATAATTTTTTATCATAATTTGCTCAGACTTATTTTGAGTAGAAATTTATTATAATTTTTCCAAAATAATCATTATCTTATTTTTAATCTACTTACTCTATTTTTGCATGGTAGTGTAATGCAATGAAAGATCATAACTCATTACCTTCTAAATACATATAAATACGGAATATCATTATATATAGTGAAATAATTCCTAGTAGAGTAAATATTTATTAAGGATATGAGTTTCCAGAACATGGGGATCATTAATAACCCTTAGAGATTCCCATGGTACAATATGTGTTACCGGATCAAGGGTATCTCGGGTTTCTTTGTGAATACTGATCATAATATTTTATTAATGAAACACGAATTCTATAAAATTATTAAATAAAAAGTTTTTCATGATACAAATAACATTTGACAACATTTGAAATCATAAAATCAATTGATTTAATACTAAAAGTACAATAAATTATTAAGATGGTATTGAATAATTTGATATCATATCAGAATAAATTAATACGATATCTATAACCATATATGTTATTTCCTCATTTCCCAATTATATAAAAATTCTATTTCAAATTCATGACCATATTTATTCACAAATTGGGACAGTCCTTCATTATATGATAGTGAAAACTGATAGCCATGATTATTAAAAGTGTCACTTCCCTTGAGATATGATTATTAAAGTAAACATGTGTGTTAAGACCTAATAATTTTTACATATGACACTTATATGTTGTTTAACCATCACATATATATTCACTAAGTGATTTTAAAAAAATATTGTTTTTTATGAAGCTTCCCACACAAACAATATTCAATGGATATAAAAGGAAATAAATTGTCCAGTGGTCTAGGTAACCATAATGAATACAAAATTCTAACACAAACCTTCATTTTATATAGTAATTAATTCAATGTGTCTTTGGAATATAATTCCTTAATCACAAAATAAGGGTTATCCAACATTATATTTTTCAAACTACTCAAATTAATACATCTAGTTGGTGGTGTCAATGTATTTCAGCCTATTAAAATTCAGGTATTACCCCACTCAACTCTATCTAACTAAGTCACAATAGATATGTGGTTCAATAAAAGAATCAATGCCCATTATATTTATTTTTTCACATTCCTCATTAAATCCTCTAATCCTTATTTAACTCACTAGTATCTAGTTCCTTTTATAAAACATATTAAATTTGAAAAAACTAAATAATTATGTAAGAATATAACTATCAAATCATCTTTGAAAATGAAAATTTTCAAACAAACCGATTTTAATATCCATTTCACTGTAACAATAAACTGTTCCGAAGACTATAAACCATGAATCGTTTTGTATAAATGAATTAAAACATGTTGTGTAATGAAAAATATTATTCTTATCCATAGACAAGAAACCAAAATGAATAAAAAATATCCAAGAATTATTGGATATTCTAATCATACCAAATGAGGCACTAAAACATATATTTGAATTATGATCCTTGTATACAGTTTCAAGGGAACTACACTAAAATAAGAATTTATTACTCATGTATGATTCTTCACAGAATTATTCTATCAAATATTAATAAAAATAAACTTATAAGTAAATTAAACAAAAACATAAATAACAATGTCAAAAATCATCATTTCATTTTTGAAAATATTCATTAAAAATAAATTCACCTAGAAATTGGCCAATTTCTCTTATACTAAAAACCCCACCACTAAAATCATTTTGACACAAATAATATAACAATATCATTTAATTATTTTCAATTTATACCATTTTCTAATGAAATCACTTTACGACCCCACTATTCAAGTTAGGTACAAACCATTAAATTTTTGTAAAGTCCTTATTTTTTTTAATTTAATGGGTTATCAATGGTGTTAATGGGGATCATAGTGGTTTTCAAGAATATTGAGTAGAGGATGAAGAATCAAATATAAGTAATGAAATCCTATTTGATATCCATTATAATTCCACTAAATATATGATGGGATTCATGTAGGTCATATAGTCACAGGATGCCCCACTGGATTGCTATTGATACCCACTAGCCACCAAGTGGGTTCTGGACGGTTTTTCAATGTAGTTGAAAATGATATTTTACCACTCACCCCTATTTATTTTTATTTATTTTCATAGACATATTTGGCAGTTATTGTGTATGGGAAGACACTCCTCCACCTATAGTGTTATTTAGTTGATCTCCTATAACCCACCTCTAATTCCACTTATTCATGTCACAATGTGAGGCTCTGAATAAGGATATAATTTTATATTTTTCAAATCATAATTTCACCATCTGTGTAAATATATATTCCCTTGTTTAATGTCAGTACAATATTTTCAATTATTTTTTCATGTTTCTCAATATATTCTGATTTATCACAAAACAAATCATTATAAAAAATTAGTCGACCCCATCTAACATAAGGAATGTGGACTTAAGAATTTCCTTTATGTATACCTAGAATGTTATACTATTAGAAAAAGTATTTCAATCATCCATTATTTTGGTCCTCCTAAAATTAATCGAATTTATTTTCATTACTTAATGATGTAATAAAAGCCACATTAATTTATAATTGGGGTTGTGATGGGTGGAAATTTTTTTGATTTATTAATGTTTTAATATATTCTATGATTCATTATTTCTTGTGACTTAACAATGAAGTTATAGTCTGACCGCAATATCCAAGTAATTTTATATGATAAATGGTATACAAATGATGACAACTAAAAACCTTGGATTATTGAATAAATTTATTATTTAATTGGAAATATAAATTTAACAATAATGTGATCTTCGATTGAATTTTGAAATTTTATATTATATGAAGTTTGGATTTGTGAACATTTTAGAATTCTTGAATATTTTTATGACTATAGAATTATGTGGAGGACCTACATGGATTCCATTATTATCTATATTATCGGTTAATTACATGGAAAATCCAATGATTCTATATGATTATGGGATTCCATTATAATGTTAAACGATTCAACCTAGATTCGATATTGTAAATGTCATCATATATATCTCCAATGGATTTGGGTAAATCAATACTTATTTAATTACATTAATGAATATCATGGATTCATGAGGGGTATCCTAGTTCAATATAAAAGTATGTTATCCCCTTATTCAGATTGCCTTTATTGGGTGAATTCCTTAAGTGTAGGACATGTATTAAATCAATTATTATCTACTTAATGTCAATATAAATCCTTTATTTTAGACCCTATTGCAAAATTTTCCTGAGAATTGATAAATGGAATTCTAGGTTGAACTATGTGGACACCATTGGTTTATATGATTGGGTTTACCTTAGTGATTCATCTTATGATAATATTTTCCCATGAAAACTCTTCTACATTCAATGACCATTATTGGATGAGACTACTAGGGTATAACTATGTTATATCGGTGAGACAATAGGATCAAATTAGTTCCTTTTATTTCTATAGAATATTATTTTTTGGTTTCCTCACTTCTTTCATTCAGTCATTTTTTTACTATACTAAATTGATATGTATTTGATAGCATTGGTTGTGGATGACTATGTTTTACTCACATTATATATGGAACTCTATTGGTTACCTATGAAGCCATCATACATGCATGTTGTGAAAATGGTAATCACACAATTTATGATGAAATTTATTATAAATTGGACTGAATTTTATATTTGGGAGCTGGTTCAGAGATTGAGACTTCTTAAATTTTGTTATATTTTGGTTTTACCATTTTTTCTCTGTAGTATTTTTTTACTTGACCAGGATTATTTATATGTATTACTGATCTATATGTCACATTAATTTGTTATTGTATTTCTAATAAAATAGATTGTTTAAAATGTTTATTTTACATGTATGTGATGTGTATTATTTTTCTTTTATTCATATAATTTTTTTCTCTGATATGAGTTTATAGACTCCCTATTGTATAAGATTAGACAAATTATGCAAGTCTAAATTCTATGAGATATGTAGAGTAATTCTGAACATTGTGATGTGAATCGGCTCGAGCAGCCAGTTAAGTGGATTCTGAGTTAGGGTATTACAAAAATGACTTTGTGCTATTTTTTTAGTCTCATAATTTGTTATAAGTAGACATGATTTAGGATATGTCAAGACACATTAATGAGTATGTTTTAGGGATTAAATAACCCTTGTGTGATAGAAAAATAATTATCCCAATGTAAGAAATTGTTTCCCACAGATTACTTTATTACAATTAAATTTTTTTCACATTTATATAAGTACTTGCCTTATGAGGTTACATTTTATGGGACTTTCAATAACCAGAATAAAATTACAGGGAACTTATATAATTATTTCTATTAGAAATGATTTTATTTAAATAAATTTTCCCTTATTGATTAACTAATTTTGTAGAATGTATTTTTGGTTTCATTGTATGATAGAAGTTAGTTAAATAATATGTTAGTAATATGCTAAATATTTTTTTCCTATAAAGAATAATGGTGTCAATCTATTTATCCAATACTTCTATGACTAATGGTATTTAATTATGACCACTTTATTAGTATTTATAATTGGTTTTAGTTAAATGATGTTCCCTGAATAAACTAAAGAGTGTGTTCTTGTAAAAATGTGTTTGATGCATCATATAAAGGCAGCGGGTAAATGAAATCTAAAAAATGATAAGAACATAAAATATAATTTTTTTGAGATGTTGATAATTTTAATTATTGTTTGGGTTAAATAAAATTTCAATAATCAACCAATATTTTATTTTACCATAAATATATTGAAATATATCTCCTTTAACCATGAATAGTGATATGAGGCTTCTTAGTATGAGTGTCTTGTCCCTAGAATGGATTGATGGGGTTACTAGTAGTTCCTGAGGTGTGTATTTATAATAATATTATTTTTATTTAATTCACTATCAATGATATACATATCATAGTTAATATTTCCTTTTTTACTGTTCCTTTGGCAATTTAGAAAAATTCCACATCATCAGCAACCATATGGTTACCGGGAAAGAACTGGAAAGCTTGCCCCAAAAGTGAAAATTCATGACCTACATGGGTCATTGGTCCATGGAAAAGGGGTTTATCTTAGGGAGAGTCAAAATCATGTGATATTGTCTATAGATAGGGATACAAATTTTTCTATGTTTTAACCACCAATTGATGACTAGGAATGCATTGGAAATAATTCCACAAAAGGTGAAAATCCATAAGAAACCTGGCGGACAAGTCCACAGTAAAGGTGTTTATATTAGGGAGAGTATACATCATGTGATAATGTCTATGGAGAGGAATTCACCTTGTTCTATACAGATAAAGTCTGATTGGATCCTAGAGTATTTGTTTTAGAGTCTATCTACATTCCCTATGGAGGCTGGTCCCTTATAATTGAAGACATGTATTGAACCTATTACCACAATCATTGTGAATATTGAGACACACCCTAGGTGGAGTGTGAATATTTCCACATATATTATCCAATACCTTTATATGTAATAGTAATATGTTATTATTTGAAATGATCATCATAAGGGAATGGTCTATGATGATTTCCCCACTAGATTATTTAATCATTTTATCTTCAAGAACATATGGTGTTATATTTAAAAACATTTTTTTCAACTAGAGTAGCTGATATTATCTACTATAGACTATTCTACATTATTTTTGTTGTTTTGATGATTCATATCTTCTATGTATTATGACATGTTTTCTAGTGTGATAGGTTTAATGGATGGTATTTTGTAAGTGATAACAACATAGGTGAACGTTTTCTAGAAAATCATTTTTTGAGTTTGTAAATGAGGTTATGCCTTCCGAGAGGAATCTAAGACATGATTGGGACCGTTGGTTGGAATAATGAGATTTGAGTGGATTATATGGTGTCAAAAAACAAAATTTTGATAGGTATTAGTGTTGTAGTTGGTGTTAGACTAGTCATATTGGTTTTATAATTTTTTTATCTCTAGTGTGGTACGGTGGGACACTATTTATCATACATTGGATGATTTCTCATCATGTATCAATCCAACTGGATGATGGGACATCTCCAAACGTAATGTGGGTCCATGTCCCAACCACCATGTGATAGCATCTTTAGGAAAGTTTAATTCTTCACTTCTAGATATTCTACTCAAAAATAGGTATGTGGTGAGAGATATAATTGTTTCATGGGAATTAGAATTGGTATAGTGTTTAAAATATAGAGTGAGTATCACCAGTGGGGTAATACAATTATATTGATATAGTTTAGGATATAAAATGACATTTTTTGGAAGATATAGGTTGAACATAATTCTCCTTTGGATTTGGAGACAAGGCCATTTTACATTATAGTTACAATTATAGTGGATCATTGTTATATTCATCACTGTTTATCATAGGTTATTAACACTCTCTCTTACCCTCTTTGTTTATAGATTGTATGGGTTTTGTTGTTAAAATTTCTTATTGTTCTATTTCAATTTATGACAAGTTTTGGGTCTTAAATGAGGGATTGTATTTCCCGGGGGGGGATTCTCATGATATTACAGTTTAGAAAATTTTATGGTACCTCTTTAGGATAGATATTACCAGGTTTGACATAATTTTTGGAATGGATTTGATGGTTACATTTCATGGTCACAATGATTTTACCCTCAAGGTGTGTCCTTTGTGTCAACTGAAGGTGTCGTTTATATTCCTATGGTCTAATTTAAATTATAGGGTATTTGATCTATTAATGATAATCATATTATTTTTGAGTTCTCATCTCAGTTATTCATCATTCTATTGGATGGTGTAAGGTAGTTGATGGTATTTTTATCTCTTGTGGTAAACCTGTTTGTAGATATTTTCACCAATGACATCACAGGACTTCCACAAAAGAATTTGGTGGAGTTTCACATCAATATCATGTTTGTAGAATATTTTATATCAATTCCCCCATACGATATGTATTTAGTATAGATCTAAGAGTAAAAGAATCTGGTAAATGACTTAAAGGCCAAGTGGGTTTTCTTCCTTATAACATCTCTTTTGCACACTCCATTCCTCATTTTTATAAAGTATAGTGGTACACTAAGACTATGTGCATATTATTAGTGACTAAAAAAGATTTTTATAAAAAATAGGTATCCACTACCATATATTGTCTATGTCTTCAATAAAATTATATATGTTTGATTTTTATATAGAAGGACATGATTTCATGGTATCACTATGTTTGGATAAGACAACATGATATACCAAGTATATCATTCCATTGAAGGTATGACCATTATGAATATTTTCTGATTTATTTCTAGAAAAATGAACTATCAATGATAATGTACTTGATAAACATAGTATTTCTACTTTACATGAGGGTAATAATTTTTTTTGGATGACATCATCTGGGATTCACAGAAGATGGAGGAGAATGAACATTACCTGGATGTTGTTTTGGTAGATTATAGGACCATATATTATTGGGTAAAATCTCAAAGATTTAGTTTTGGATCATCTAGGTATCTTCATTTGGCATATAATATCCAAATTGTGGGTATCTGTTCAACCTATCAAATTTACTATTGTGATTTCAGGATTGAAACCAAATAATTCTTTTTATATCTGATGGTTTATAGTCTTAGAAAGCTATTAACAATGTGTTATATAAGTTTTTATAATTTTTTTGATCTTTGGATAGGGATAATAAAAATATGGGAATAGTTTGTTCGGTAAAAATAATTCAGGAATTTCATCTATGAGTTAATGGGTTTTTGAACACTGCATTGATAATTATTTTTCTAGATCAAGGATGGGGTATTATTTAAATTATGATCCATATGGTTTTATGATATGTTTATTTTTTATGCAAGGTAATATAGTTTTAGAATATTGGCCTCTGAATTTGATTCCCCTTGAACAATATTGTCCTATACATGAACTTGATCTAGTAGTAGTAGTGCATGGATTATATTGCAAGGGTAATTATCTCTTTAGATTAATGTTCATGGTCTACATGGACCTTATGAGGATGATATTTATTTTTAAATAGTGGGACCTCAACCATTGTTATATATGGTTTTCCATGTACTTATTTTTTCAATATGTATTATACACCAAAAATGAAAATATATTAATCAACAGTTAGAGTTGAAAACACAGCTTCAGGTTGTATTGGAGTTTTGTAGTGACTGTGATAATTTGTATCCAAATTCATCAATATGTTTAACAAAACTAGGACCAAGATGTTATTTAAATTTTATCCATGGTTCATTATCATATATATCAGATCAAGATAAGTAATCATTTAGATCCATTGATACTCATCCTAAAATAATTATTTAATGGTGGAGAGACACAACCACCCTAGATCATAGATGGTAATGAGATCACTCACTCTTCCCATGAATCTTCATGAGCCCTTCAGATTCCTTGGTCACCTCAAAATTTCCATAAAGTTGTACATATAGGAATATAGTGGTACATTCCTCATGAATAGATTTCCATCATGTGGTGGTTTCACTCTGCCATCCTTTTGGATCACTTATTTAGAAATTATAATCATGTGGTGGTTTAAATTCATATCACAAATAAGTGTTATTACATCTTCAACATCACCTTTAGTAATATTAGTGGAATTGGATATTTTATTGTCAAATATAAATTAATAATAATTGTTTTATATCAGATGTTTTTATTTTCATTTCATTCCTTATATGTTGAATGTGGGGGTATTTAATATCTATTGAAAATGGAGGATAAGTTTCCATCATTATTATTGTACGATTACCTATGAATGTATTTGTAATTAGTTAATTTATATATGATATTTTTGATTCCTTTACAGGTTTTCCTCAAAATTTAATTATTTAGTGTATATTATTTTCTCTATATTTGTGCATATATTTAAAAAATAGAATATATTTTCACATTGGGAACCATAGGTGTATTTAAAATAGTCATATGTGACTATACTGTGTGTGTAACCACTAGGGGTTACTAATTTATATATAATTAATATGATAGGACATGATATTAGTTGGGACTGACATATTCATAATTTAGGATTGTTTTATTTCCAGAACATATTCCAATAGGATAAATCCCAAATGGTGTGATTTATCATTTATACGTGGTTTACTACATGGTGGTTAATTTCATGGATAATTGATCAAATTTTTTCTTTTCCATTTTTCATTAAAAGCTATTATAATACTTTATTGTAGAATATGGTGTGATTTTATCGTGAAAATGATTTTTTTCATAGGGGTTGATTTTTAAAATGATTTATTAATTTTATTTTTCTATAATGATAGAACATTTGATTTATTTAAATTAGATCCTTTATAGATTCATTGGTGATATAAAAAAGGATATGAGATCATACCCTAATTTTCATTTGGTATGTTTTAGAACTTGTTTTTTTTAATTGAGGTAATATTAAAGGAATATTTTAGCATTATATGTTCTCTTACCATTATTAGCATTTGTAAATGATAGTTTGATGGTAAAGAATGGTAATAGAGAGTCTTATTTAGTCTGGTCTATTTTATATTTCTTGTTTGGATATTGAGGATTGAAATTTAATGAATCATAGTTATATAATGTTTTCCCCTACATTGTAATTTGATGTAAATTCTGTTTTACATAAGACTTTTGGTTCATTTATGTATCTAAACATGTGGCGGACACCCTTTGGTGACTTCTCCAGTTTACCCGGATGGTTAGTTAAAAATTATTATCTGAGGGAAAATATAAAATTATGTGATATTGAAAATTCCATGGTGTGGGTATCTATCATGGAATAAATAATATTGGAATGTTGAAATTTAGATAGTTTGTTTTGAAAATGTTCCTTTCCATCTAACTTTTATGACTGAATCTGTGTTAGCATGGATGGTTAGGATTTTTTCCCAAGATTAAGACTGGGAGTTTGAGGTTATTTGAATGAATCTATATGGGGTGTTTATTTAAATGATCATCTTCAATTTTATATGTATAGTTTCGTTGGGAGAATTGATAATTGATATAAATTTTTTATTATTTTAATGAATTGATAACGATACATGAATTCAACTTTATGACTTTAGAACCAGGTCATGGCTAAATTTTTTTGTTCTTCTATTTTATAAGAAAAGCCTCCTAGAATATCTATTTCAAACTTGAGTTAGGAAGATAAAAGATATGTTCCCCATGAAAATCGTCTACTAGAACCGTCTATTGTGGAATTTGTAATCATCACTATTTATATTGTGGGTCACGAAGTTGTCAGGATCATTGGATGAGTAGTACAGTATGATTTAGAAATTACAATGCAGCATCCACTTGCATTCTAGGGTAAAAATGAACAACAATAATATGAATAATGCATTATGTGTATTGAATGGATCTTCAACATTCCTAAGAATCCAAAATACTATAATGTGGGGTTTTCTAAATATATGCTTGAAGGTCATGGAAATAGATGTTGGAACTCTATTGTGAATTAAAAATTTAATGAAGATCATTCATAGACATATTTAAAAGATAATATTTAAATTAATGTTTTATCCTGAGACATTACAAGGGGAAATACCCATGAGTTTCATAACATAAGTTAGGGAGAGTATATCGTTATGTATGATTCAACTTGTTTTCCTATGATTGTGTATTTGAAACAAGATCCAGTAACCAATAATTTCCTAAAAGACCGAATATTTTAGTTTGGATATTATGGTTGATATTTAGTTGATTTCTATTCTCATGTGTCGGTGCAGACATTTCAAAGGAATTCGATAAATCATCTTTGAAAAGTATTAATATTACTAGAAATATAGGTTCAGAAAGAGATTCAGTTGGTGTTGTCACTAGACATGGTCTATCGTTTGGTAAAAAATGGAAGCACAATGTTAGCCAGTTTGATTCTGGACCACTATTATGGGATTTATATAGAAACTAGTATGTTTTTTTGCCTATGTGGGTTTCTTATTCATAATAAGACTAATTAAAAAAAATACTTTAGAGACATGTCATCATTATGGAAATTATATCCATCTTAATAGTTTTTGTGATAGGATGTCCCAACATAGTAATGATGGATCAACTTTCACCAATGGAACACGGGATTATTCTAATACTTACAAGGGTTTTTAGTCTTATACACAAGATAAGGGGTAAATTAATGTGGCTATAAAAGAACAGGAAAAATATGATGTATTATTTCTTTATGTAGTGGATTTTTAACCAGAGTAATATGATTCAGGGAAAACCATTGATAGTGGTACGGTGTATATTTTCACTTATATGGTACAATATATATATATATATATATATTACTAATTATTTCATATCATTAATTTTATTTGATGTGTTATCATTATATTTAGAGATTAGGTTGTTCTTCTTAGATCTTTCTATGCATTTGGGAAAGAGGATCGAACAAGGTTTCAAGTGCTAAGCATGTCCTAGGTTGATAGAAATCCGTGAGGTGGAGTGGGATTTATAAGTCTTCAATCATGAAATCATTATCATTAATATATTCAAAAAATTTAAGATCACTATTATTTCCAAGATATCCTATAATTGGCTTCGGGTTCATTTCTTACTTATTGATTGGTCACTCGTGTTTTTTAGGTGAGAGGCTATAACACCCGAGACTTTTATGAGAAATATTTTGTTTTCGTATATTATATAAATCATCAAAGTAATCTTTCAATACACACAACACTATCTTGGATTTCTTTACACGCAACCGCGACCTTCCTCGATAGCTTGCGTCGTACGCAATACCGAGTTTCACTAAACAACGATATACTATTAAAATATTATTAAAAGTAGCTGTTATGAATATTAATACCCAATTTTTGAAATTTTATAAATTTTATCTTTCATAATGGACTTCATTTTTTGATTCTAAATATTGAAATTAGCTTAGGGTGAAATTTTGGTACTTTTCAGATAACTTTCATATTCTGATGAATAGTGAAAATTACTAAATTTTACTTAAAAACATCTTTTTAATCGAAATAATTAATAGGGGTAAATTATTAATTTGAGTGGTTTTAAAGTATATTTAGAATAAATTTTTACAATTTAATACAATGCTGGTCATTGGATGTAATTTCACATTTAAACCAGATATAAACAAGTGTCAATCTTTTGATAGTTATTATTTCTTAAAAACACGCTATTTGTTTTGACGACGAGAATTCATTTTTAAATAAGTTGATGTAAATGATATGTTTTGAATTTGATAAAATATACGTCATTTTTTAATTCATAATATCAAATATAGCTTAGGCCTACTTTTTTGTATTTTTCTGGAAACTTTCATTTTTTGATGAATTGTGAAACCACTAAGGGGTAGTTAAAAAAACTGATTTTTTCATAAAAATTAATTTTAATACTTCTGTGAGTGAAATTTTGAAAATCCGAGAGACACGGTTAATATCAAGGACTAAAATGTGGTTCAATGAGAGGAAAATAATTTTCTTTGAATAGTAACGTTTTACATTTTTTTACCACAGTTAAAAGAAAATAGGGTAACTAAGGGTAAAAATGTATTATTATTACCCTAAAACATGTCCTAATTCTATTGTATAAGTATTATTCGACCAAAAACAACATTAGGAATAATATATGACCATTTAGGCCCACATGGATTATATTTGGACATTTATTATTAATTTATTTAAAGAAGGGTTAAAATATTTAAAATCAAAGTATAATAAGTAAATAATTTTTAATATAGGGTTATACATAAGATAAATTCGACTATAAATATTCATTAGAAATATAAAATGATTTCCTACAAAATTATATTTTATTTATAATTTTTAGACTTTATATAATATAATATATTTATTACACAATGATGATGCAGTAATTATCTTATTAATGAAATATCGACATAATTGATGTTATAAATACCCAAATAAATGTAATTTGATACTTTTTATGAATTACAATAATTTTATATGTTAATATGACATGTTATTATTGATTTAATTAACTTTTTTCGAACTAATCATTCGGTTATTATTTTCAAAAAAATCAATTACCAAATAGTGTCAAAATTTACATAAAATAGTTTTTAAAACAGATATTATATTAGTAATTGATATTTTATTCCTAAAAAACTAAGGTTCGGCCAAATGACTTAGATAAGGTCATATATATTAATAATAAACATCTTGGGGTTAGTTCGGCTTGTTATAGTACATTTTTTAACCTTATAATGTAAGAACACAAAAAGACACGGTAAAAGTAAAATTATTTAACTTAAATTTAAATCTAAATGATAAGGGTAAAATAGTAAACTAAACTTGTCCAAATTCTATTTGATGAGAGTATTTCGACCCATCCCCACCTTAAATTCTATATAAATCAATTTGGAGCTATTTAAAATCTAATGTGACTTTATAATAAAATAATAGTTTTAGTTTTTCCAAAGGTGCCCCTCTCCTCCCTTATAAAAGGGCATCTCCTCCCTCTCTTCCTCACACCACTTTGAGCCTTCATGCTCGGCCAGACCCTTCCAATTTCGTTTATACACTTCCCTAGAAACATCCTATAGGTCCTGGTCTTCTTCAATGAACATTTTTATTGCGCTAAGAGGAGGTCTCAAAGAGGCGCTTCAAAGAAGAGGTAATGTCCGTTACCGATTCATTCAACTTTATATCTTCTTCCACTTATTATTCTTTAGTTGTTTCATTATGAAGTAATAACATCAGTATCACTCAAATACTTATATGTTATTATAAGTATTAAATAACCCTATTTCACCATCTATCCATTCTACGGAAAACGAAATCACCACGCGTGCGTACTTACGGAATACCGTCTCCACGTCGTGGTGTAATCTATTTTCCACCACCACCTTACATGGATGGGTATAATGGTGTAAATAATGACTATATATTATTATTATTTTAATGTGATATTGATTCTGAATTAGTATACATAGCCTCCAATACAATTCCACAATCATGGGAATGATATCATCGCTCGTGCGTACGTACAGAATATCGTCTCCATGATGTGATGCGACTCGTTCTACAGGATCTTCATTGCATAATGATTATATAAATGAATTGAATGAATTAATATGTTATATATTACACTAATACCATTCTTGAAATGAGTTATCTATAACCTAAAATGAAAAATAAGAATTTATTCGACAAAACACGCATAAGAACAAAAAGTAATAAACACCCGAATAACAAGTAGTAATGAAATATTACTAATAAGAAGCTAAGAATATGACCATATATGATATCATAAAAATAATAATGATTCTGGAATAAGTCAATAACATTATTTAAATCATTATACGGGATTTTCGGACACTTACGAATCAAATCGGACCTAAGGTAAGGGAAAATATCACAATATCATTTTATCCGAGATTGTTTATAATTTGGTATTTAATGGGGTGTATTTTATCATCCACATCCATGTTTCCTCAATATGTAATATTATTTCCATCCACCTACAATTTTTTAAATCCAATTTTATCCTTCGGTGAGTTTTTAGTAAAAGATATGAAAGGAATCTTTTTTCGTTTTTCATACGAGGTTCTTTTTGACTTTTCCGACAAAAGTACGAGAAGAATGTTTTTTTAACTTATACGTCATGAATGGATTTTTAAAAAATTATTCCCAAGAAGCTTCCTTTAAAAGTTTTCAAGTTTATTTTTAATCAAATTCTTTTATTTTAGAATTGTATGACATGTTAAGAAAGGAAAAGTGTTTTTTGAAGTAGAAAGGGTATTTTCCTCAACAATGGAGTTCAAGTGTTTTATCAAAAATATTTTCCATCTAAGATAATAAAGGGTTCTGTTTCTATCACGATTATTACATTGATTTGATTATGTTGTGATGTAATTATTTTTATGATTTCCTTTATCTTATATTAATTGTTTTATGATGTCACAATGTTTAAGAATCCCATTTTTATTACATGGGTTATGCTATGATGTATGGTTTATGATTTTGTGTCACAGATTAGAATGGTACCATTATGAGATGGGTGGGACCTATATCTCCCTCCAATACATTTGGTAAAGATTTTATATCTCATGAGATAGACATGGATAGAACAGCAGGTTAAACCGGTTCAGTGAAACAGGACTGAAACGAGGAATGATCTCAGTTCAGAAATGGACTTTGTCCACTAAGATAGTCTTGGAAATGAGTCTTGACTAATAATAAATTATTATCTATGATTATGTGTGTATGACACAATTTTTCATGTTTTAAGTTATGATTATTGGGATTACATTTCACTACTATGATTTATTCCATGTTATAAAATTATGATCTCTTTTGCAGGTTAAGATTTCCAAAATGTTATGTTCTTATGAATATGATGTTGTTGATATTTCTTTTGTATACCCTTACTGAGAATTTGAGCTCACCATTTTGTATGTTTTCTTTCCCCAGGTCAGGAAGAAGGTTATTAAGTAGGATATTCCAAAAGGAACTCTAGATATGACGAAATAAATGGGAGACAATGTAGATGCTTTATGAACCAGTTGTTTATGTTTCCCAGTTTCTAAAGACACTATACCTATATGGTCCTTTCATGGTTTTGTTTTATGTTGTAATAAGTTTACTTCAATTTTGATGTATTAACAATGTATGTAAAGTAAGGGTCATTATAGTTTGTATCATAGGAAAGGTATAGTCAACCTTTGGAAACTTGGATGTGAAAGCCTTAGTAAGAACCCTAAGGATAAGACTAAGCATAGAACAAAATTTTAGTGTTTTAGAAATGGCCATGAATAACCTATGATAAGAAATTATATGTGAAATTTTATTCTTGATTATGTGGTTTTCCTATTATAATTAGTGTTTCTCACACTATTCTTCTTGGTTTTAGTCAATGGCTGGAACCCGAAGGAACCATGTTAATGTGGAATGCGACGGGCAATGAAATGATTGTCCCCCTGAGCAACCAAACGTTATGGGAGCTAGAATGAAAAAACTTTTATCCATGCTCACACAACTTTCTCAAGCTATGAATCATGCAGGACTTCCAAATGAGCAAAGGAAGGAGCAACATTCTGTTGAATCCTTCATGAGGCAGCGTCCACCTTCATTCAGCAGGTCTACTGATCCATTAGTTGGTGAACAATGGATTAGTACTACTGAAAAGATATTTTCAGTTCTTCAATGTTCTGAACATGATAAAGTCATCTTAGCAGTTTATATATTGGAAGGTGATGCTGATCAATGGTGGGATCTTATTAAGAATACGAGGAAAATGGAAGAAATTGAGTCCATGGAATGGGACGAGTTCAACAACTTATTTTTCAATAAGTACATCCCTCGTATTCTCCGTACAAAGATGGAGAATGAGTTTCTTGAACTGAAGAAAAAGGATGATGAAACTGTTGGTACATATGGAAATTTTTTTAAAAGACTTGCAAGGTATGCTTCTGGTATTATTATCCAACCTAAGAGTAAGAATGATCGATTCTTTAGTGGCTTAAAAACAAGTCTTCGAAGGGCCTTACCCATAAGGGACTTCAATAGCTATGAGGAAATCATTCGATGTGCTCTCAAAGTGGAGATGGAGATTAGAGTAACCCATCCGTCATATGGGTTTGATAAGAAGAGGAAAATGGAATTCAAAGGAAAATCTAAAGAGCACACTGAAAAGAAGATTATCTTTCCCTTATGCTCAAAGTGTGGAAATAAACATGTAAGGAGTTGTCTAAAAGGGACAAGTAAATGTTTCAAATGTGGAAAGGAAGGTCACCGGGCATTTGAATGCCGCAATAATGGGAAGAAGATGTATAATGATGAAAACAAAGGAAGGGATACACCGAATGAACCAACTACACTTCAATGTTTCAAGTGCAAGGAGATGAGGAGTTATGCCAATCAATGCCTAAATCCAAGGGTTGATGATGATGGTCGACGTTAACAAACTCTTAAGGCTAAAGACAAAGGAAAGTCACATGCAATTTCTATTAGCGATGTGGAGTACGATAATGATGTGGTGAAAGGTACACTTACCATCCACTCTAAAGTAGAAAATGTTTTATTTGATTCTGGATCAACCCACTCCTATATTTCTGAAGAATTTTCTAAGAGTATCATCGTATTACCTCAACAATTAGATGTTGAGTTAGGTGTGACAACCCCTAATGGCACAACAGTCGCATCAAAAGTTTATAATTCTTCCCTGATTGAAGTTTGTTGGAATGTTCTTCCTGCAAATCTTGTGATCCATCCTATAGTGGAATTTGATGTGATTTTTGGCATGGAATGGATTTCTTTATATGGATCTCATATCAATTTCCAAAGAAGGGATGTCACATTTCATATTCCAGATCAATCTATGATCTTCTATCAATGCAAGGATGAACATAACCTTCCAGTGGAAATTTCTTCCATCATATGGGTCTTGATTCCACTAAATGAAGGTTATTTATCTCAAATGGCTGGAGAGAAACTCACAATTAAGAATATTCCTGTTGGATGGGAGTTTGATGATGTCTTTCCAGAGGAATTTTCGGTTCTTCCACCAAATCGTGAAGTTGAGTTTTCAATAGAACTCGTACCGGGTGATTTTCCTATATCAAAGACACCTTATAGAATGGCCACAATTGAGTTGCAGGAATTGAAGAAGCAAATCCAAGAGAATCTTGATAAGGGATTAATATGCCCTAGTGCGTCACCTTGGGGAGCACCTATTCTTTTTGTTAAGAAGAAAGATGGATCAATGAGACTCTGCATTGATTATCGATAACTTAACAAGATCACTATAAAGAATAAATATCCTCTCCTGCGCATTGATGACCTATTTGACCAACTACGCGGAGCTCAATACTTTTCCAAGATTGATCTTCATTCAGGGTATCATCAATTAAGGTTCAAAAGGGAGGATATACCAAAGACGGCTTTCCGTACAAGGTATGGACACTATGAATTTATAGTGATGCCATTTGGTCTTACTAATGCCCCTACTATCTTCATTGATCTGACGAATAGAGTCTTTAAAGACTATCTTGATCAGTTTGTGGTAGTCTTTATAGACGATATTCTTGTCTATTCAAAGAGAAAGGAAGAACATGAAGATCACTTGAGAATTGTATTGAAGACCCTGATAAAGGAGACGCTTTATTCCAAATTTACCAAGTGTGAATTTTGGCTTCATAAATTTGCATTTTTGGGTCACATAATCTCAAAAGAGGGGATATCTGTGGATCCAGCAAAAACAGAGGTTATTGAAAGATGGTTGAGACCAACAACATTAACCGAGATCCGATGTTTTCTTGGATTGGCTGGATATTATTGATGTTTTGTGAAATATTTTTCACGATTCTATAATCCACTCACCAGGTTGACTTGAAAAGGAGTTAAGTTCGTATGGACGGAGGAATGTGAAGAGAATTTCAAGGAGTTAAAAAGAAGTTTATCCAGTGCACTTGTACTCACACTGCCTTGTAGTGGGGAAAGGTTTGTGATCTACAGTTATGCATCCATGAAGGGACTGAGGTGTGTTCTTATGAAAAATGATATGGTGATAGCTTATGCCTCACGAAAGTTGAAAATACATGAGTAAAATTACCCAACTCATGATTTGTAGTTATCTGTGGTAATATTTTCATTAAATATTTGGAGGCATTATCTTTATGGAGAAAAGTGTGATATTTATAATGATCATAAAAGTTTAAAGTATATTTTCACATAGAAGGAGATGAATATGCGCCAAAGAAGATGGTTGGAGCAGATTAAGGATTACGACTGCTCAATTCATTACCACCCTGGGAAAGCAAACAAGGTGGCAGATGCATTAAGTCGACAAGACCATGCAAGCCTATCCATGACGAGGATCACAAAAGATCCAATATTTATGGATTTACCAAGGATGGATCTTGGAATTATAATGGAAGGGGGGAAATTGTCTCTTTCTCAAATGAATGTTCAACCATCTACACATGTGAAGATTAAAGAGGCGCAGAAAGAAGATGTAGAGTTGGAAAAGAAGGTGAGAAATATTCATGAATTTAACCTTGATTGTGATGGGATAATAATGTTCAAAAATCAGGTTTCTGTTCCTCCCATACCAGAATTAAAGAAGGAGCTGCTGGATGAGGCTCATAGTTCTTCATTATCTATTCATCCTGGAAGCACGAAGATGTATAGGGACCTGAAAGTGTACTTCTGGTGGGATGGCATAAAAAGAGATGTTGCTGAATATGTCTCTCGATTCTTGGTTTGTCAGCAAGTTAAAGTTGAGAGAGAGAAGTCTAAGGGGATGTTACAACCATTACCCATACCCGAATGGAAATGGGAAAACATCACTATGGACTTTGTCACAGGACTTCCTAAAACATCCAAAGGCAATAATGCTATCTGTGTCATAGTTGATTGTCTTACAAAGTCTGAACACTTCATTTCTATTAGAGAGGATTTTTATCTGGATCAGCTTTCCAGGATATATTTAAAGAAAGTGGTAAGATTGAATGGAGTACCACTTTCTATTATATCTGATCGGGATCTGAGATTTACCTCGATGTTCTGGAGAAGTATTCAGCATACTCTGGATACAGAGTTGAGTTTCATCATTGCTTATCATCCTCAGACAGATGGTCAGTCTGAGAGGAAAATTCAAACTCTAGAAGATATGTTGAGAGCTTGCTCTATGGATTTCAAAGGTGGTTGGGATCATCACCTACCTTTGGTGGAATTTTCGTATAATAATTGCTTTCACTCCAGTATTCATATGGCTCCTTATGAAGCTCTCTATGGAAAGAAATGCCGGACTCCAACTTTCTAGGATGAAGTTGGGGAAAGAAAGCTATTAGGACCTGATCTTTTTTATAAGACGGCAGAAAAGGTCAGATCTATTCAACAACAAATAAGAGCAGCTCAGAGTCGACAAAAAAGTTATGTCAATAACCGAAGAAAAGACATAGAGTTTGACGTGGGTGATAAAGTGTTCTTATGAATATCTCCTTGGAAGAGAGTAATGATATTTGGAAAGAAGGGAAAGTTGAGCCCTAGGTATATCGGTCCTTTTGAAATACTAGATCATGTTGGGAAGGTTGCTTACCGATTTACACTTCCACCGAATCTCTCTCAAGTTCACGATGTGTTCCATGTATCTCTCCTGAGAAAGGATATACCTGATCCTTCACATGTACTCAGCTCAGAAGTTGTACCGCTGGAGCAAGATCTTTCTTATGAAGAACAGCCAATAGAGATTTTGGATCGTTGCGAAAAAGTCCTATGGAACAAGACCACTCGCTTGGTGAAAGTTTTATGGAGGAACAACCATTTATAAGAAGCTACATGGGAGCTTGAGGATGTGATGAGGGAGAGGTATCCTCATCTTTTTGTTACAAAGTAACAAATTTCGAGGGCGAAATTCATTTTAAGGGGGGTAGAATGTAACACCCGAGACTTTTATGAGAAATATTTTGTTTTTTTATGTTATATAAATCATCAAAAGAATATTTCACTACACACAAGACTATCTTGGCTTGCTTTACACACAACCGTGGCCTTCCTCGATAGCTTGTGTCGTACGCAATACCGAGTTTCACTAAACAACGATATACTATTAAAATATTATTAAAACTAGCCGTCATGAATAGAAATACCCACTTTTTGAAATTTTATAAATTTTATTTTTCATAATGGACTTCATTTTTGGATTCGGAATATCGAAATTAGCTTAGGGTGAAATTTTGGTACTTTTCGGATAACTTTCATATTCTGATGAATAGTTGAAAATTACTAAATTTTAATTTAAAACAACTTTTTAATCGAAATAATTAATAGTGATAAATTATTAATTTGAGTAGTTTTAAATTATATTTAGAATATATTTTTACAATTAAATACAATGTTGGTCATTAGATGTAATTTCACATCTAAACCAGAAATAAACAAGTGTCAATCTTTTGATAGTTATTATATCTTAAAAACACACTATTTGTTTTCACGACGGGAATTAATTTTTAAATTAGTTAATGTAACTGATATGTTTTGAATTTGATAAAATAGAAATCATTTTTGAATTCATAATATCAAATATATCTTATGCCTAATTTTTGGTATTTTTCTGGAAACATTCATTTTTTCATGAATAGTGAATCCACTAAGCGGTAGTTAAAAAACTGAATTTTTCATAAAACATAATTTAACCGATTCTGTGAGTGGAATTTCGAAAATCAGAGAGACACGGTTAATATCAATGACGGAAATGTGGTTCAATGTGATAAAAATAATTTTTTGGTGAACAATAACTTTTTACTTTTTTTACCACAGTTAAAAGTAAATAGGGTAACTAAGGGTAGAAATTATATTATTATTACCCTAACAAATGTCCTAATTCTATTTAATAAGTATAGTTCGACCTAAAACAACCTTAGGAATAATATATTACCATTTAGGCCCAAATTGATTAGATTAGGACATTTATTATTAATTTATTTAAAGAAGGGTTAAAATAGTTAAAATCAAAGTATAATAAGTTAATAATTTTTAATATAGGGTTATACATAAGATAAATTCGAATATAAATATTCATTAGAAATATAAAAATATTTCCTACATAATGATATTTTATTTATAATTTTTAGACTTTAAATAATATAATTTATTTATGACACAATGATGATGCAATAATTATCTTATTAATGAAATATTGACATAATTGATGTTATAAATACCCAAATAAATGTAATTTATATCTTTTTATGAATTCCAATAATTTTCTATGTTAATATGACATGTTATTATTTATTTAATTAACTTTTTTCGAACTAATCATTCTATTATGATTTTCACAAAAATCATTTACCAAATAGTGTCAAAATTTACATAAAATAGTTTTTTTAAAAAATAATATATTATTAATTGATATTTTATTCCTAAAAATCTAAGGATCGGAAAAATGACTTATATAACGTTATATATATTATTAATAAACAACTTGGGGTTCGTTGGTCTTGTTATAGTAATTTTATTAACCTTATAGTGTAAGAACACAAAAAGACACGGTAAAAGTAAAATTATTTAACTTAAAGTTAAATCTAAATGATAAGGTTAAAATAGTAACCTAAACTTGTAAAAATTATATTGGGTGAGAGTATATTGACCCATCCCAACCTTAGTTTCTAAATAAATCAATTTGGAGCTATTTGAAACCGAATGTGACTTTATAATAAAATAATATTTTTAGTTTTTTCAAAGATGCCCCTCTCCTCCCTTATAAAAGGGATCCTCCTCCCCCACATCCTCACACCACTTTGAGCCTTCAAGATCAGCCAAAACATGACAATTTCTCTTCAACAGTTCCCTAGAAACATACTAGACGTCATGGTCTTCTTCAAAGACCAATTTTATTTCCCTATGAGTAGGTCTCAAAGAGGCGCTTCAAAGAAGAGGTAAGGTCCTTTACCGATTCTTTCAAATTTATTTCTTCTTCCACTTATTCATATTTATTTTTTTTCATTATGAAGTAATAACATCAGTATCAATCATATACTAATATGTTATTATAAGTATGAAACAACCCTATTTCACCTTCTATCCATGCTACGGAGAATGAAATCACCGCAAATGCGTACATACGGAATACAGTCTCCACACCGTGGTGTAATCTATTTTCCACCACCACCTTACTTTTATGGGTATAATTGTGTAAATAATGATTATATATGATTATTCTAAAGTGATATTGATTATGAAATAGTATACATACACTCCAATACAATTCCACGATCATGGGAACGATATCATCACTCGTTCGTACGTACGGAATACCGTCTCCACGATGTGGTGCGACTCATTCTACATGATCTTCATTGAATAATGATTATATAAATGAATTTAATGAATTAATATGATATATATTACAATAATACCATTCTGAAAATGAGTTATCTATAACCTAAAATGAAAAATAAGAATTTATTCGACAAAACACGCATAAGAACAAAAAGTAATAAACACCCGAATAACAAGTAGTAATGAAATATTACAAATAAGAAGCTAAGAATATGACCATATATAAAATGATAAAAATAAGTATGATTCTGGAATAATTCAATAACATTATTTAAATCATTATACAGGATGTTCATACACTTACGAAGAAAATCAGACCTAAGGTAAGGGAGAATATACAATCTCATTTTATCCGAGATTGTTTATACTTTGGTATTTATTGGGGTGTATTTTATCATCCACGTCCATGTTTCCTCAATATGTAATATTATTTTCATCCACCTACAATTTTTTAAATCCAATTTTACCTTTCGGTGAGTTTTTAGTAAAAGATATGAAAGGAATCTTTTGTCATTTTTCGTACGAGGTACTTTTTGACTTTTCAGACAAAAGTTAGAGAAGAATATTTTTTTAACTTATACGGCATGAATGGATTTTTAAAACATTATTTCCAAGAAGCTTCCTTTACAAGTTTTCATGTTTATTTTTAATCAACTTCTTTTAGTTTAGAATTGTATGACATGTTACGAAAGGAAAAGCGTTTTTGGAAGTAGAAAGGATATTTTCCTCATGAATGGGGTTCAAGTGTTTTATCAAAATTATTTTCCATCTAAGATAATAAAGGGTTCTTTTTATATCCCAATTATTACATTGATTTGATAATGTTGTGATGGAATTATTTTTATGAATTCATTTATCTTATATTAATTGTTTTATGATGTGACGATGTTTAAGAATCCCATTTTAATTACATGGGTTATGCTATGATGTATGGTTTCTCATTTTGTGGAACACATAAGAATGGTATCATTATGAGATGGGTGGGACCTATATCTCCCTCCAATGCATTGGGTAAAAATTTTATATCTCATGAGATAGACATGGAAGGAACAGAAAGTTAAACTGGTTCAGTGAAACAAGACTGAAATGAGGAATGAACTCGGTTCAGAAATGGAATTTTTCCACAATGATAGTCTTGTAAATGAGTATTGACTAATAAGAAATTAATCTATATGATTATGTGTATATTCCACAAAGTATCATGTTTTATGTTATGATTATTGGGATTACATTTCACTACTATGATTTATATCATGTTATGAAATTATGATCTCCTTTGCAGGTTAATATTTCCAAAATTTTATGTTCTTATGAATATGATGTGAATTATAAAGACCCATAAAAGTCAAAGGGATTTTTTTTTCTTAATTTTATTTTAGATTTTACAAGAACGCAGTTTCTGACGGCACCTGATTCCGAGGCCCGGTGTGCCTGGAATCAATTTCCTAATTTTGCATCTGGTACGTTCAGTGAACGAACGAGCGGGTTTTTCTATATTTTTAACCGGTGATCAGAATTAAAATCTGAGGGCATCGATGAACTCGCAGTTCCGGTATTTCCTTAAGTGTACTTTTACAATAGGTGTGTTTGCATGGGAGAAGAAGTTTAATTTTGGGGTTTAAGGAAGAAATAAATAAAATTGTGAACATTTTTTTTTCATGGAAGTTAAAATCTACCATGGGAAGTTGTTGGTGGGGTCCACAACCACCCAACATCCCATGTGTGAATATGTGGGAGGTGGGGCCCACACCCACCTAACCTCCCATGGGAGATTTTAGTGTGGTGGGGCCCACACGAGACCATAACCCCCTTGAATTTCTTATAACTCTCTTAAACTCCCTTGCACTTAATGTGCCAACTCCTCTTTAATCTCATCCTCCTTTAAGTTTTTATAACACTTCACCTTTCCTTCCACCTTTAATTCATCCCAACATGCCTTAATTAATGAGATGAGCTAATTCATTTAATTAATTATGTGGTTTGGTTGGAATTTTAAAAAATCTTGAGGTGTGAATAAAAATAATATCATGGGATATTATTTTGGAGCTTTTGGTGTGTGAGAAAACCTTAACAACGTTCTGGAGTTTTTGGGAGAACTTTGGTGTGAAGAAGAAGAGAACTTCCCTCCGACGAAGAATGATGCATCTTCAATGAATAACAGTTCTTCTTCGACAAAGAGAACTTTCCCTTCAATATAGAACATTCTCGACGAAGAACGCCTCCGACGGAGAACGTCGCCATCGACGACGTCTCTTCCTCCGACGACAACGGAATCGACACTGATCTTCCGCGGCAACCGAACACAGCGATGCTTGCCTCTTTCCGCGGCTCGACGACATGCGACGTCTTTTCGAGGTAGGGGTTTATTTATTTATTTTGTTCGTGATTACTACTTAGATGTTCTTTGTGGATTATGACCAACTGCTATCGATTAACGGGAGGGGACCGGACCGCACAAACACGGCCGACCCTCCTCCCTTATCCATGTTATTGTTTCTAATGTGGTTGGAACGGGAATGGCGCGATGTCGTTGCACCACGCGGGATCGTGAAGCAAGTAATGGGTGGAGCCGTCGCGTCGTGTCATGAAATTGAACCAAGTCATGGCGCCGTCGCGCCGCGCCGGAGAACCCCAAAAGCACCGCGGTCATAGCGGGGTCGCGACGGAGCATGGGAACCGTCGGCTGGAAGTGGGCCGCTGGTGTCAGAGCAGGGAGGGGACCGACCGTTGCTGGTCCTGTGGTGGCAAAAACTGGCCGGCCGGGGTGGGCCGGCCGGGCAAGGGAATGTCGGGCGTTCAATCCCTCGGCCGACCAGGTGAGCGACCCCCATTAAAGGGGCCCGCAGTGAAAAACCAGGGGGCAGGCGCCCCCCTCCTCAACGGCTCGGCCGTTTGGTCGAGTGCCTGGCCAGCATGCCCAGGCCGGGCCACGCCAGCCGGGCCGGGCCGCGCCCAAGCGGGCCGGACCCAGACCCGGTTCGGGTCGACCCTGGGGGTATCGGGCCGGGTCGGACCGGGCCCGAACCCCTTAATACCGAATCTTTTCCAGTCGGACGCCCATATCCTATGCTACGGGCCTCCGATTGATGCACCGTACGTTGCGATGCGATCCTTGGATCGAGATGGTCATTTCGGTATATCACACTCAAGGTTTTGGAGTACTTTGGGTTCGGCCGAGTTGGTTCGTACACGAAACCAACCGGGCCCTCGGAGCGGAAACGCTCATAACATAAGCTCTGGATGTCCGATTGACATGTCGTTGGCTTCATTGGTTTCCTATAGGTGAGACGGAATGTTTGGCTTACTCCGATCGAGGTTTGGATTCGTCGGAGTGCAGTCGGGTTGGTTCGCTCACGAAACCAACCGGGCCCCTGGAACGGAAAAGCCAATAACTCACAGACCGGACGTCCGATTGACACGCCGTCTGTCTCATTGATTTCCTCTTGATTAGACGGAACTTTTGGAATACTTTTCTTTAGTTTTGGATGTTGTTGGGTGGTGGTCGGGATGGATTGCACCCAAAATCCAACCGGGCCCCTGGAATGGAAAAGCTGATAACTTTCAGACTGGGCGTCTGTTTGACGAACCGTCAGCGGCGTTGGTAATCATGGAGAAACATTCCCTTTGAGTATACCCTATGAGATTTCGGGTTACAGTTGAGATACGGCCGGGTTGGTTCACACACGAAATCCAATCGGGCCCTTAGGACGAAAAGGCTAGTAACTCACAGACCGGGCGTCCGTTTGACACGCCGTCTGTCGCGTTGAGACCCCTATGAGGAGACAGTTCTTTGAGATACTTCTTTGTGGGACTTTCAGATAATTGTAGTATCTACTAGTAGCTCATGGAGCGGACCCTATCGGAGACGAGCGTACGGAGTACAGAGACCGTGTAGCTGGCTGTGACCAGATGACTACTTGTCCTATTCGATTCGGAGTGTCTAGCATAGCCCAGTGGGGAGCACTAATTTGTGAGGTGGCAGACCCATGGTAGAGGAGCACTACTGTGTGAGGTGGAAGACCCGTGGTACTCGACAGGAGGAGTACCTCTGTAGGCTATGAGGGGGAGCACTACTGTGTGAGGTGGCAGACCCATGGCGGAGGAGCACTACTGTGTGAGGTGGAAGACCCGCGGTACTCGACAGGAGCAGTACCTCAGTAGTCATAGGTTGGTGAGCAGTACCTCAGAGACGTGACAGGATTACTGTACTTCCAGAGATGGAGATCTTTAGCAGTTACGGATTCGATAATGAAAATCCTGGTTTGAGCTGAGTCTATGACCTTTGTGTTTACCTCATGATTGAGATGGATCACGTGATAACATAGGTATATGTATGGGCATATACCTGGGTAGTGGTTATTCGTTGATTTCATAATATTTTTGTTTCCTCATGATTGAGATGGGTTACTTGATAAATTGGGTATATTTATGGGCATATACCTAGGTAGAGGTTATCTTCTGAGATCTACTTTGTGGTTATCCTTGTTGTATTTAATGAGACCTTGAGGGTCTCGGGGTCCCTACTGAGTATCGTTATACTCACCACTACACGGGCTATGCCCGCACATCGTTGTGTTGGTTGCAGACGACAGGCAATGCAGACAGAGGCCGAGTGTTCGAGGACTGGATGGTACCTGAAGGTGGACATCACGACGAGACGACACTCGGAGGAGGTTGATGGGCGAGAGCATTGTGGAGGCTATCTGTACCTACCCTTTAGGTAGGACCCGTGGTGGACGATCCAGGAGCTGTGCTATCTGTACCTACCCTTCAGGTAGGATCCTTGGTGGATGATCCAGGAGCTGCTTGTCACCTTTCGGCTGTTTTATCTTTTTCCCTTGTACTTTACTGTTGGGCTTGTATTTTCGGCCCCTTTATTTTCATCACATCTTGTTTCAGTTTTACTTATTGTTTTACTTCCGCTTTTACTCTGTGGTGTTTTGTTTACTTTTATAAAGGCAATGCCTTCCCAGTTATCGGGATTTACACCTTTGGTGCTAGTCGCCAGCACCTGGCCTATGGAAGGCGGGCTTGGGGTAGTCATGGCACGGGCCCCGAGGATGGGTCGTGACAAATTGGTATCAGAGGAGTTCGGTTCTACCGCAGAACTTATAACTCTGATATTTTTCTTTCTTTGAAGCAATAGTGTTAAGGGTACCGAGTGTGGTCTTCAGTTCAGGGAGTCCAGTGCTGGTGTGGCGGCCGACATATCTGTACACCAGGAACCTGACTACTGATTTCTATCTTTGTGCACGAAAAACACTTATTGCGTGTGTGTTTCCAAGAGTTTTAAAGTCATCTCAAACCAGGTCATCTCACCAGGTATAAATTGTTGACCGTGTCGCATCTATTTAGGATGTCTCCACGTAGACAGTCAGTTGGAGTTTCCGAGAGAGTACTCGATGACGGCTCACCGAGCGACGAGGCTCCGGTGTGGTCCCTTTTTTACTATGTTGTCACCCTCGGGTGGTGTACCAGTAGCACCACCACCTGTTGGAAAGAATATGTCACCAGCCATACTAGTGAACTGTGCAAGCTGGCAGAGCGCGATGCATGAGTTCCACCAGTAGAGGCCTCCGAGGTTACGAGGCAAGGCAGATTCCCAGACAGCAGAGGGCTGGCTGTAGGTGATTGCATGAGTTTTCCGCCTAGATGAGACACTAGTGGAATGGATGGTGGATTTGGCTACTAGTGTTTTCCAGTGAGTGACCATGAGGATGGTCTGCATAGTGATGAGGCTTCAGTACGTGGACCGATGCCTGAGTTAGTGCCATCGGGTAGTGTGTCAGTAATACATCACTACCTGTTGGTCAGCAGTTACAACAGGCGGTATTCGTAGGTGACACATGTAGGCTTACTTCCTTATACATGTTCCAACATCAGATACCCTCAATTTCTGAGGCGATCCAGATGCACAGGCTGCTGAGAACTGGCTTGAGGAGGTGGCTGAGAGTTTTTCTAGAGCTTATACAGCTTCGGCAGGATGATGTTTCAGTAGTTGAGTAATCATCAAGGCATACCGATCATTTTTGGTACATGATGACTTCGATATGATCAGTGCTTAGAGCTCGGACCTTAGAGAGAGGTGTGTTTAAGGGATATCCGAGTAAGAACTCTTTTCTCTACGCATTCCTACTTATGTTAGGGTGCTAGAATGAACCCTTGTGGTTGAATGTTCTTTGGCTGATCGGTTTTATCCAATGAATGTTATCAGTTGGAAGATGCGAACTGGCGTCTATCTCAGAGACTTGGATGTGTAAAATGTTTCAAAAAGAAGAAGTTTCCAGGAATGATGAATCTGCATAGCAGCAAACGTGGAGGCAGAGCTAGGAGAGCAGCATGTGGTGGTGTAATTTTCAGCATGTTACAACCAGCCGCCTTTGTTGTCCCCTCCAGGCTTAGGGAGCTGGAGGGAAGGGGAAGAGAGTAGCTGCATGCGGTCAAGGAGTGCGACCGAAAGGGCTCTAAGGATTATTCGAAGTGCGGACTTTGACTTCTACTAGCTGCCGTAGCCACAGACATCGATACGAATCATCCCTTCCTTCCATGATTCTAGTCCCAGACCAAGAGTTTCTAGTTAAGTCGTTGACTTGACCCTCACGTCTGGAGATACATTTGGGAGGAGACTCGATAGCCACACTTACACCGATGGTGTGATCTGACCCTTGAGGTGAGAGTCTCGGTTGGGACCTCTTGGTGATAGCGTCAAGGCCTTACGACGTTAGTTTGAGTATGGATTGGGAAATCACTGTTCATACTCAAATTGACGATATTAGGCAAACGTCGGGATGAGTTTTCCTTGGTCAGCGAAAAGAAACCCTAGGAATCACAGGATAAACTCGTGCATGGGAGGGTGTAGACGATCATTCTTAAGTCATCCAACCTCACCCTCATGGAAGTAGGAGTTTGAGTTTATGTTCTAATCAAGAAAGGGAGACCTCTAGAGTTTGAGGATGACGACCACGTACTTATACGGGTCTCACCTCGACGAGGTTTGTAGAGATGTAGCTGAGGCAGTGAGATATCTCCGAGGTTCAACGGACCTTTCTAGGTCCCCATAAGGGTAGGCAAGGTGGTTTTCCTCTTCACCTTTCCACCTCAGTTGCACCGAGTGCATGAAATATTTCACGTACCTCGGCTGAGGAGATACGTGCTTGATCCTTCACAAATCATCAACCTCAGGGATTTGGACGTCAATTACAGGGTGACATGCACAGAGGTTCCAGAAGAGATTGAGGATCGACAGGAGAAGGTCCTACGAGGATGGTCGATTCCTCTTGTGTGTTTTCGTAGGAAGCACAGGAACCTCCAGGTGAGCACATGGGAGCCGAAAGCTCAGATGCGTGCTCAGTACTGCTTTTGTATCCCTATTTTTTGTTAAAGCTTTATGGGGATGTAAAGCCTTGAGGTGGGAGTAATGTAAAGACCCGTCAAATTCAAAGGAATTTTTTTTCTTAATTTTCTTTGAGATTTTACAAGAACGCAGTTTCTGACAGCACCTGATTCCGAGGCCCGGTGTGCCCGGAATCAATTTCTGAAGTTTTCCTCGGGTACGTTCTGTGAACGAAAAAGCGTGTTTTTCTATCTTCTTAACCGGTACTCGGAATTAAAATCTGAGGGAACCGATGAACTCGTAGCGATGGTATTTATTTAAGAGGACATTTACCATAGGTGCGTTTTCATGAGAGAAGAAGTTTAATTTTGGGGTTTAAGAAAGAAATAAATAAAATTGTGAACAATTTTATTTTAGTTTTTCAAGGAAGTTAAAATCTACCATGGGAAGTTGTTGGTGGGGTCCACAACCACCCAACATCCCATGTATGAATATGTGGGAGGTGGGTCCCACACCAACCTAACCTCCCATGGGAGAGTTTAGGGTGGTGGGGCCCAGACGAGACCATAACCCCCTTGAACTTCTTATAACTCCCTTGAACTCCCTTGCACTTAATGTGCCAACTCCTCTTCAATCCCATCCTCCTTTAAGTTTGTATAACTCTTCACCTTTCCTTCCACCTTTAATTCATCCCAACATGCCTTAATTAATGATATGAGCCTCTTCATTTAATTAATTATGTGGTTTGGTTTGAATTTTATAAATTATTGAGGTGTGAATAAAAATAATATCATGGGAAATTATTTTGGAGTTTTTGGTGTGTGAGAAAACCTTAACAACGTTCTTGAGTTTTTGGGAGAACTTTGGTTTGAAGAAGAATAGAACTTCCCTCCAACGAAGAATGACACATCTTCAATGAATAACGGTTCTTCTTCGACAAAGAGAACATTACCTTCATCATAGAACATTCTCGACGAAGAACGCCTCCGATGGAGAACGTCGCCATCGACGACGGCTCTTCCTCCGATGACAACGGAATCAACACTGATCTTACGCGGCAACCGAACACCACGACGCTTGCCTCCTTCCTTGGCTCTACGACATGCGATGTCTTTTCGAAGTAGTGGTTTATTTGTTTATTTTGTTCGTGATTACTACTTTGACGTTCTTCGTGGAATATGACCAATTGCTATCGATTAACGAGAGGGGGCCGGACCGTACAAACATGGCTGACCCTCCTCCCTTATCCATGTTATTGTTTCTAATGTGGTTGGAATGGGAATGGTGTGGTGTCGTCGCACCGCGCGGGATCGTGTGGCAAGTAATTTGCGGCGCCGTCGGGCCGCGTTGTGAAATTGAACCAAGTCGCGGCACCGGAGAACCGCAAAAGCACCACGGCCGGAGCGGGGCCGTGGTGGAGGGGTGGGGCGCCGTCGCGCCGCACCAGATGAATGATGGCCACGGCCGATACCGGGCAGCGGCGGAGCATGGGAACCAGCGGCCGGAAGCGGGCCGCCATTGTCGGAGCAGGTAGGGGACCGGCCGTCGCCGATCCCGTAGTGGCAGAAACCGACCGGCCGGGGCGGGCCGACCGGGAAGGGAAAGTCGGGGGTTCAAACCCCCGACCGGGCAGCTAAGCGGCCCCCATTAATGGGGGCCACGGTTACAACCCAGGGGGGCAGACACCCCCCTCCTCAACGGCATAACCGTTTGGCCGAGCGCCGGGCCGGGCTGCGCCCAAGCGGGCCGGTCCTGGACTCGGTTCGGGCGACCCGGTTCGGGTCGGCCGTGGTGGTATCGGGTCGGGTTGGACCGGGCCCCAACCCCTTAAAACCGAATCTTTTCCGGTCAGATGCCAATATCCTATGCTACGGGCCTCCAATCGATGCACCGTTAGTTTAGATGTGATCCTTGGATCGAGACGGTCGTTTCGGTATATCGCACTCAAGGTTTCGGAATACTTTGGGTTTGGCTGAGTTGGTTCGTACTCAAAATCAACCGGGCCCTCGGAGCGGAAATTCTCATAACATAAGCTACGAATGTCCAATTGACGTGCCTTCGACTTTGTTGGTTTCCTCTGGGTGAGACAAAACTTTTGACTTACTTCGCTTGAGGTTTGGATTCCGTCGGAGTGCGGTCGGGTTGGTTCTCTCACGAAACCAATCGGTCCCCTGGAACTGAAAAGCCAATAACTCACAGACCGGGCGTCCGATTGACGCTCCGTCTATCTTGTTGATTTCCTACTGATGAGACGGAACTTTTGGAATACTTATCTTGAGTTTTGGATGTAGTTGGGTGGTGTCTGGGTTTGATTACACCTAAAATCCAACCGGGCCCCTAGAACGGAAAAGCTGATAACTTTCAGACTGGACGTCTCTTTAACGAACCGTAAGCGGCATTGGTGATCATGGAGAAACGGTCCATTTGAGTATACTCTATGAGAGTTCGGGGTACAGTTGAGATACAACCGGGTTGGTTCGCACACAAAATCCAACCGGGCCCCTGGGACAAAAATTCTAGTAACTCACAGACCGGGCGTCCGTTTGACACACCGTCTGTCGTGTTGAGACCACTATGACGAGGTGGTTCTTTGAGATACTTATTAGTGGGACTTTGAGATACTTGGAGTATCTACTAGTAGCTCGTGGAGCGGAACCTCCCGAAGACGAGCGTACGGAGTACGGAGACCGTTTAGCTGGCTGTGACCTGATGACTGCTTGTCTGATTCGATTCGGAGTGACTAGCATAGCCAAGTGGGTAGCACTACATTGTGAGGTGGCAGACCCATGGCGAAGGAGCACTACTGTGTGAGGTGGCAGACCCGCCGTACTCGACAGGAAGAGTACCACTGTAGGCTATGAGGGGGAGAACTACTGTGTGAGGTGGCAGACCCATGGCGGAGGAGCACTACTGTGTGAGGTGGCAGACCTGCGGTACTCGACAGGAGGAGTACCTCAGCAATCATAGGTTGGTGAGCAGTACCTCGGAGATGTGACAGGATCACTGTAATTCCAGAGACGGAGCTCTTCAGTAGTTACGGTTTTGATAATGAAAATCCTAGTTTGAGATGAGTTTATGACCATTGTGTTTACCTAATTATTGAGATGGATCACTTGATAACTTAGGTATATGTGTGGGAATATACCTGGGTAGTGGTTATCCGTTGATTTCATAATCCGTGTGTTTCCTCATGATTGAGATGGGTTACATGATAAATTGGGTATATGTATGGGCATATACCTAGGTAGAGGTTATTTGTTGAGATCTTCTTTGTGGTTATCCTTGTTGTATTTCGTGAGACCTTGAGGGTCTCGGGGTCCCTACTGAGTATCGTTATACTCACCCCTACACGGTCTATGCCCGTACCTCATTGTGTTGGTTGTAGATGGCGGGCATCACAGACAGAGGTCGAGTGTTCGAGGACTGGACGGTACCTGGAGGTTGACTTCACGACGAGACGACACTTAGAGGAGGTTGATGGGAGAGAGCATTATGGACACTATTTGTACCTACCCTTCAAGTAGGATCCGTGGTGGACGATCCAGGAGCTGAACTATTTGTACCTACCCTTCAGGTAGGATCCATGGTGGACGATCTAGGAGCTGCTTGTCACCTTCCGGCTGTTTTATCTTTTTCCTTGTACTTTATAGTTGGGCTTGTATTTCCAGCCCCTTTATATTCAGCACAACTTGTTTCAGTTTTACTTAGTGTTTTACTTCCGCTTGTACTCTGTGGTGTTTTGTTTACCTTTATAAAGGCAATGCCTTTCCAGTTATCGGGATTTACGCCTTTGGTGCTAGTCACCATCCCCTGGCCTATGGAAGGCGAGCTTGGGGTACTCATGACACAAGCCCCGAGGACGGGTCGTGACATGATTGATATTTCTTTTGTATACCCTTACTGATAATTTGAGCTCACCCTTTTGTATGTTTTCTTTCCCCAGGTCAGGAAGAAGGTTATTAAGTAGGATATTCCAAAAGGGACTCTAGATATGAGTAAATAAATGGGAGACAATGTGGATTCTTTATGAACCAGTTGTTTATGTTTCCCAGTTTCTAAAGACACTATACCTATATGGTCCTATGATGGTTTTGTTATATGTTGTAATAAGTGTAAATCAATTTTGAAGTATTAACAATGTATGTAAAGTAAGGGTCGTTATAGAGGCACTATAGATAATGAAGGATTGGACCAATTTTTTCTTTATGATGGGGTAATCTTATGAAAGTTCTCAATGATGATTCTAGATGTTGTCAAACTGTGTTGGGGTAGTAAGCTACCTATTGTATTATGTGCATTGTAGGTGGAATTTAAGGATTATTTCTCCCTTCTACTTCAAAATATAGAGGATGAGTTTAATATATACATTCTATGTCGTATGGTTCCCATTTCAATCCCCCCATTTCATATGAAATCATATGAGTTGGTATAACATAATATATATCTTTAAGATCTTAATATTAATTTATATATTAATCCTAGTGTGACACAATGAGCTTCACTAGTTCTCTTTTCAAAGAAGGATGATTGGTGCCTCAACTTTTTCATTGACTATAAAATGTTAAATTAGAAGATCATAAATAAAAAATCAATACCCCATGATTTATCATATTTTTGATTAGAAAATAAGGAGTCATTGGTTTTCAATTATTGACCTTCATCAAGGGTACCACCAGTTAAGAGACCAAGAATATGATATACCTAAGAAAACATTTAGTATTCGTCATGGTAATTACAAGAACTTGGATATTCCATTAGACTATCTAAAATTCCTATGGTGTTTATGGATTTGATGAACTAGATATTTCATCAGTTCTTGGATTATTTTGATTTATTATCATGGATGATATTTTAGATAACGTCAAGTTAGAGAAGGATAACATGTACAATTTTTATATAATTCATAGAGCATTCATGGAACATCATATTTATTTAATGAATTCAATGTGTGAATTATCAATTCAGGAGGAAATGTATTTATAGTAATTTATATTTCAAAGGTAAATCCTATTTGATCATAAATAGGTATTGGTATTCATGTCCTAGTATTAGCCCAAAAATGTGTTTTATATCCAAATATTCTAGGGGTTGTCGAATTATTACATATGTTTATTTGGGTAATAGGAAATCATTATTATCAAATGAAATCATTAACCTATAATTGTTTCAAGATATAGTAGGATGAAATTTTTAATAGATATTTTATGTAAATAGTTGTGATATTGACTTAGGATCAATTTTTTTTCAAGAACTAGGCTTGGGCAATAATATTTTTTTATGCTTCATAAATCTATTTGGGGTGTGTCTTGATGAAGGGGATCCATGTGGTTGACTTTGGTTCATGACAATTACACCATCATTAGAAGAACTATCCTATACATGATCATGAGTTAGCATTGGTGTTTCTTGCACTCAAATTTTTGTGTTAGTAATTATTTGTGAAATGTTTTATTGTATATTTTGATCATAAAATCATGAAGTGCACATTCACTCATAGGGATATAAACTTATGACTTATATGTGGGTGGTGTATCTCAATAATTTTTATTTACATATATATTAGACCCTTGGAAATAGGATGGTGGTCTCTAATGCATTGAGAAGGAAATTACTAGCACAATCATTGATTTAATCAGTAGTTGAGTGGCCTTTAATCTAGTTTTTTACTTTGATGATCACATGAATGGAAGAAGATACTGAGTGGGTGTGTTGGGATTCTATTAAGGTTTAATTCTAATTTTATATGTGTGTTTGTTATGACTATATGTATGTCCTCAAGATCTAGAATATTTAGAAAAAACTTTTGTACTAGGGAGACCAATCATGATTGTTGTCAGTCTCCTATTGGTGAATTTTTTAATCATCTTGGACACCCCTTTTTCAATGAGTACTGATTTTATGGTAAGTTGGAAGACTTATTTTTGGTCTATGTGCATAGATAATACCAAGATGTATCATGATTGGAGACATAGATATCGGTTCCCTAATGATGGTATTTTCAATTGCGGATTTTGTATCATGGTGTTATACTTTTTAGAAAATTAATGTGGAACAACCGAGACATTCTGGCTTGTTGAATCCATTACCCATTTTGTAATAGAAGTTCACTGATATTTTTCAAGGAATTCAATCTTGTTTTCCATGGACACATAATGGGAATGATTCTATTTTTTATCATTGATTTACTTACAAATTCGGATTTTTTCAAACCTATCATGTAGATATAGAATGTGAAATAGCTTAGGGATATTTATGTAAAATGGATTGTGATATATCATGGGGTTCTCTCACGAACCAACCTTGGTGCACCTCAAAATGGTCTCCTGATTCGATCTGTGACAGGGCCCGAAGGGCGTTCCTAATCCTCACGGACCGGCACAAGTTCATAGGTATCAAATGGAATACATTGGGAATGATTTTATAGACTCTACCATATTATAATAACCAATAAAAATCCAAATATACGATCAAAATAGTTTAACCAAATACCCATATAATAAATTCAAAATTCTACATTTACAACTAATGAAGTGCCAAAAAGGATGATGACACAAAGGGGAAACCAAAAAAACAATCTGAACCTCTCTACAATTAAAGGAGTAATGTCCTCAAGCTTCTACCACCAATATCCAAAACCAACACCGTGAGAATACTACACTTCCAACTTGACATATCCTGCCTTAATCTGAAACAAATAGAGAACATGGCCTACATACACCAATAGGTGTATACAACATATGAGACAAATCCAAATAGGATGACACACAGGAATAGATTCCATTAATAAAACATTTAATGAAAAATAAAAAATTCCATATTTATCAAGATTTAAAACAACAACAAAAATTTAGGGAAACGATAACCTTGAAACTAAACAACATAAAAGGAGTACAATTTTAAATAGAAAATAGATTTCATGGGATGAAATTATAAACAAAAATCATCTTAATAAGTGGTGAAACATTAAATTAGAAACAAAATTTATCTTAAAATTAACAATAAACATACAATATATAAATGGTAGGTGTAATATAATCATTGAGAAATAGAAATGTTAAATAAACCTTCGCAGTAGCTATTTGTGGGCCCTAGTTACCTCGTATCTCGGTGAAAAGTAACCATAAAAACAATCATTCTCATGCATGATCCACTGGTATGGGACATACCCTTAAAATAGTGGTCCCAAATGTCATTATAATAATTAGTTAGTGTTGACATCATCAAACATGATATGTTAAACAGGGACGAAACCACTCCGGATCACTAGCATACTAGTACACATCTATTCATCTAGATACACAGGCTTCCCATTTGTGCTCAATCATGTTTCACCTATCACATCACATCCCATTAAAAAAAAATTCTATTTTAACAGCAAGTGGTAAACAAAAATGTTTCACACACCTTTATATCGTTTAATAATCCATTAAAAAAATTATAAAACAATTTTATGAAGTTGCTTACAGGTTCACATACAAAAACCAGTTCCAAATCATCCTTAAAGACCACAAATACACAATCATCATATGAATACAAAATAGTAATCCCTTGAAAATTTTGTGAAATATTTTTCAAAATTCATAAAACATTGCCAAATTATTCCACATCATGGTTCTCACTACCCATAAAACTCAATAAACCATTCAGACAATTTATAAAATTAATTTTTAGAATGCCACAAGGATTAACCACAAAAAAGTGCACCCAATGTTCTCATTAAAAATGAACCGCACATAAATTCCATACAAAAATATAATTTTTCTCGTTTATGTAATATAACAATCCAATTAAAAAATTTATAGAATGCTACCAAATGATGGAATGTGATTTCACATGTGAAAACCCCTCATTTCATGTCAAAATGGAATTTTAAAATTTAACACAACGCTAACCATATCAATACAACTTTTCACCACATTAATAATTAAATAAATCATTTGAAGAAATTATAAAATATAAAAAACAGCACAGCAAAAGTTTGAACCTAAAAAAGAAACAGTTTAATTTAAAAAAAACACTTGAAAACTAACTGCACATCTTCAAAAAATCCAGATATAATTTGACCCATTTAAACATTTTTCAAAATCATTTAAAAAATTATTAAAATTGATATGAAAATTCTACCCAAACTTTTCACACCAAAAATAAAAAATTTCACATATATATATATATTATTTACAACCCAAATACACATAAATATTTCATAAAAACCACACATAGACCTCATAAATAATTTATAAAACTTATAAAAAATGAAATAATACACAATAAGAATATAAATGAAAGGTTAGGCACGAAATCACCTACCTCAGACGAAAACACTCCATGAAAAATGGTTTTAAAATCATTCTCACCTTATCTAAACCCTAGTCACATCTCAAGTGTCCTGCAATGAACCCTAATATACAAGACTGTAACCAATGAATCAAGATTGAATCCTCAAAACCAAAACACTAACCACCCGAAACCTAACCCTAAAAAGGAGAGGGAAAACCCTTTGTTGGATGAAGAACACATCCAAAAAAGAGGTAGCGGAGAAATGGATGGTGAACTCGGAGGCCGACCACAAGAAGAAGGATTGTTTGAGGTGGTTGCAAGCCGGAGTGGAGCATGAAACTAGTGAGGGTGCATGGGATAGCGGGGCTTGATTTGGGCACATACAGAGATGTGGGGCATGAGAAGGTGGGGCTGACTTGCGGGAGAAGGAGGTTGGAGGGACGAGCTCACAAGGTGGAGGGGCATGTGGAGGGATAGTGTGGCTTGGAAGGAGGGGAGGGGGTAATATTACATGGAGTAAGGGAATGAGAGGAGGGGGGGAGTTGGTAAAAAATAATAAAACCATAAATATACAGGTTTAACTGACTTAAAAATAATAATAAATAAAATAATGATAATAATATCATCATTATTACTAATAAAAAATATAAAGAGTAATAATAATATTTCCATTTAATAATAATAATATTATTATTTAATACTAGATTCAAAAAAAATTCATATTATTTTAAAAAATAATAATATTCATAATTATAAACTCTTATAACATTATTATTATTATTATTATTATTTTAATTAGTTCTTAAAATTCTATTTCTGTTCCCTACATTTAATTTATTAAATTATCACATCAATTTAATAAATTTCATAATTTATTTTATATAATTACACCTTAATTTGTCCTTATTTACTATAATAATTTATTCATATTTTAACACATTAATTAATTTTAATGGACGGTGACCATGCTATCACCCTTCACGGCTCAAGAGACAATGTGTGGACCATGTGATGATCACTTCCCATTCTTGAAGTGAGTGCACAGGTAAACGGTCAGACCGAAATACTTCTACTGGCATGTGGTGCCCACGTCGTTTCCTATAATGCATTGATTTTCCAAAAATTAAAATCTTAATCTAGGACTCAAACCGCAACTTCAAATATGATAACTTGGGTCCTCAAACCTATCACACCAGGTTCCTGATCAAAACATCAAAAATCAGTCCCGAGTCGGGTATGAGGAAAAATTAAAAACCCAGTGTGTGAAATGTAATCCCACTATAAACCCTTTATTCCCTTAGAAATCCAACCCAATACTTCCCAGAAAATAGTACGAGTATAACTTCTTAGCTTAAAGTGGTCTTACTCAAACAAAACAAGAGAGAATAAAGAACGGTACCAACAATGAAAAATAATGGGACATATAAATTCGGGAGACAACAACTGGACTCCACACCAAGTGACACAAACTACAAAAAGTCAGCACACCATCAGATGATAATCAAAATAAATAACCTCTCACAACGCAACATTCAATATCCAAATACAAAAAAACATAATTATTCCCAAGGAGTCTGACACATATCACCATAAAACAATTTTATAGCTCCAAGAGAGACTATAAACCGTTGAACCCACACTATAGATGAAATAGAGTTACTGAAACGGGGAACCCTGAGCAGACTCCCCATCATAAAAGGCAACTAACACCTAAGACGGAACCAAGATACCAATAATAGGGAGGCTGGAACAAACTCCCCACCAAAAAGACTATTGCACCAACTAATTAGAATAGGATAATACATAATTCCCAACGTGAGATATCGTTGGGGATTCACACACAACATAACAACCCATCACAAGGGCCCAACTACAAAACACTCACCCACCCAAAAGACAAATTGAAGTTCATTGTAAATAAAAAGGGTCCTCATGAACCATCCATCCAATAAGAATACTTAGAATGAATCAAAATCCCCGAAAACATATACTGTCTTCAATTCTAATCCTAAATACACCATAAAACTTTGGGGGTATCCTGACTATGTGCCAACATCACTTTGAGAACCATGGTTAGAGCTTCGATGGTTGAAGCATATCATACCTCATAGTGAGGTTTTGTAAAACCCCAATCAAGATATATTTCTACTTGTACCATGAGAAACTATATCATGATCGAATATCAACCCATACCGCTTTCACCATTCCTCACTGAAGATCCCATCATTGATCTCAAACAGGACCTTCAGACACTACAACATCAATCTTATCTTTGATGACTCATGCATCTTAATGAGCTAAGGAATCTTACAAACATTTACAACCACTCTCCTTCTGCAAAAAGGATCCTATTAACCAAAAGAATAGAAAAGGGCATGACTGAAGGGAGTCCTTATTTTGATCAACTACAGTGTCTTCCATTGGTGGATCACCGATGACCACACTACGAATGTATATTAATAATTTATATGGTCATGCACACGTAATGAAATAAATCCATTGACCTAATCAATCTTTTCCAATGTCCAAGACATACTATAAGTGAAAATTTACTCAAAATCCAGAGGTATGTCAACCAAAGGATACTAGGCCCGAAAGACCCCACAAAAAACATTCCAAAAAACACATAAATATGAAAAACACAAACATTGGTTTTTTAAAACCCAATTTAAAAAAAAACAATTTTTAATAAAATAAAATATGGACGGTGGGTTTTCGAAACACCAATGGTATCTCATAGACCTATCACATGCATTTTTTCGTGCAACATTGTTCACCAACCTCATGTCCATCTTGGGACTCACCCACTTGTTTCATTTACCATCCACCATTCCATATATGTCCATACATGTGGTAACCTGTGAGAACACAAAATAATAACACCAGACCATTCAAGTTTTCAAAAATAAAAATTCAACCCACACTTTTCAAACCATACACATCAATTTCAAATCACTTCTTTTTAATACATTTTCTACATCCCCAAAAAAATTTCTGTTTTCATTAATAAAATCAAACATCCACAATTTCAAAAATTAGATGCAAAAGATGATGAAAGTGGAAATTAGTTATCGTGGTTGTCATAGAAATATGGTTGGGGTACATAAGATAATAACTCTACCACCATAGAGCGTATTCTAGGATAATTTCCCTGACTCTACATTGCTTTCTAGGCCTTGAGAGATCATTAAGACCATTGAACCATCTCCCATTTCATTTCCCTAACACATGTGAACTACCAGAACCTTAGAACTCAGATAAAAAACAACTTTTGATCATGAATTGAGTCCCTCTATGATGTGTGATGGCCAGGCTCCCCACTCGTAACCAGAACATCAAGTCCAAAATGTCCTACCTCTGGTCTACCATGACCCAACCCCAAGGAACAATACACAATGAGCATAAACTATCATTTATTCAAATTTGTGGCAAACCGACTCTTGTCATCCCTATAGTGGTCACCGAAATTGGTCTGCGACAAGGCCTAGAGGGTGTTCCTGATCCCCACGGGCTGACAGAAGTTCCCAGGTATCAAATGAATATTTTTACAGGATTTACCTAAATATTCCATATAAAAATAACCAATAAAATCAGAAAACTAGATCTCAAAAATTTAACCCAATACACGTTTAATAAATTAAAAATTCCTCATTTATAACTAGAAAAGTGAAAAAAATAAAATTACACAAAGGGGAAACCAAAACAACACTCCAATACTCCATGCAAAAAATGAGGAGTAATGTATTCAAGCTGCCACCACCAAGATAAAAAACCGAGACCACTAAAAGAAAAAACTGCCAAACATAAATCATCATTGCCAAAACTAAAACAAAGAGTCAAGAGGGTCAGTATACCCCCAAATGTATATGCAGGGTGTGAGCCAAATCCTGGTAGGATTCATCCTAGTTAGAGATTCCATGCATTAGAAATTTGATGAAAAATAAAATATGTGAGCTTTATTATGAATGAAAATTCTAGAACAATTTTATGGAAAATATAACTTTGAAACTAAAAAACATAAAATAGAAGTACAATTTTCATTAGAAAATAGTTTTCAAGGAATGAAATATTAAACAAAAAACAACCTAATAAGATGTGAAACATTAAATAAGGAACAAACATACCTTTAAAATTAACAAAAAAAGATATCATATGCCGACAGAAGGTGTAATATAATCATTGGGCACTACACATGGGAAATAACCTTAGGAACTATCTAGTTTTGGGCCTCGTGTACCACGTATCTTAGTGAAATTTAACTATAACCAATATTTATGTTCATGGATGAGCCACTAGTTGGGAAAATACCGATAACCTTGTGGTCCCCAACGTCCTCATACATGGTTAATTAGTGTTTTCATCATCAAGATTGCTACTTGGAATAGGGATGAAACCACTTTGGTTCACTAGATTACTACAACACATCTGCACACCTAGATACCTGGGCTTCCCATGTATACTTAATAATATTTCATATATCACATCACATCACTTGCACTTACAAATTCCATTTTAACACCATGGCCACACCAAAACAGTTCAAAAATTTGTTTCTCACCCCTTTAAATCATTTAATAATCCATTAAAAAAAATTTAAAACAATTTTAAGAATTTCTTGAAGGTTTTACATAAAAAATTAATTCTAAATCCACTATTAAGAAAAAAAATATGGAATCCCCAAACAAAAAAAACGGACATCCCCAACACATTTTAATAAAACTTTTGAACAATTCATAAAACACTTACAAAGAATTCCCTATCATGGTTAGTACCTCCCATATAACTCATTAAACCATTCATGCAATTCATAAAAAAAATCGTAACGCCACAAGGTTTTCCCACCCAAAAAATGCACCCAAAGTAATCCTTAAAAATCCACAGCACTAGAATGTCATACAGAAATACAATTTTTAGCCTTTACGTAATATAACAATCAAATTACACAATAAATATAGTGATACTAAATGAGAAAATGCGATTTCACACATGAAAAAATCTCGTTTCTGGTAAAAATGACATTCTAAAATTAAACACATATCAAAATTGATCAAATATCACTTTAACAGCACATGGATAATTTAATAAATAATTTGAAAAAATAATAAAATATAAAAAATTTCCCAACAAACTTTTGCTCCAAAAAAACCCGGTTTTATAATAAAACACTACATTAAAACAAAACGCACATACTAAAAATATAAATATATAATTCACACCATTTAACTGATTTCAAAAACAATTTATACAATTTAGAATATATATTTTGAAAGGGTACCACATATTTTCCCACTATAGATTCCCAATTTCACATAGATAATTTAAAATGAAAAAAAATTAAAATTTCACCAAAAACACTCCCGCACCTCATACATAATATATAAAACATGAGAAAAATGAAATATAGAATAATAAATTATTCAGAAAATGTGTATTCATGGAGTCAAGTACCTCAAACTAAAAATCTGCCGAAAATTTGTTATGGAACTCATTCGAACCATATCCAAAACCTAGAAGCACTTTATAGGACCTGCAATGAACCCTAAACCAGAAGACGGAAACAAATGGATCAAGAATGAACCCTCAAAATGAAAACCCTAACCACAGAAAATAAAACCCCTTATAAGTAGACGGAAAACATTACACAGATTAAGGACACACCCATGATGAAGTTTAAGGGTAAATATTAAGTGACCTCAGTGGCTGGCCCTATGAATAAGGGATTCCATAGGTGGTGTGCATTCTAGAGAGGAGGAGGGCACCATTGAGAGATGTACATGATAGTAGGGTGCGAGTAGGGCGGGCACATGGGGCTGCTGGGCATGACCATGTGGGGAGTGTGGGGCTGGCTCACCATTGAGAGATGTACATGATAGCAGGCTGCGAGGGAGGCTGCATAAGGAGGGGGAAAATGGGGAGGAGTTGGAATGACTTGAAGGGAGGGGAGAGGGAATGGTGCATGGAGGAAGGGAATACTAGAGGAGGGAGAGAGGAGAAAAAAAATAAGAAACCCCTAAATAAAAGAAATTGACCCAATAAAAATAATAATATATAAAATATTGATAATAATATCATCATAATTACTAATAATAATAATAATCTCTTCTAATAATATTATTATTACTACTTAATGAAGGATTAATAATTATATTAATATTTTTAACACCAATAACAATAATAATACTACACTCGTATGAAATTATTATTTTTATTAATTGAAATAACTATAAAAATTCTACTTCGCTTCCCTAGATTTATATTAGTAAATTATATCTTCAATTAAATTCATTTCAATATTTTATTATTTAATGACACCAACATTTTAATTTAATTACTATTTTATTTTACTCACATTTAACAAATTAATTATTTTTAATGTAGGGTGACTATGCATGGACCATGTAGCGGTCTATGCGAAATCAAGAACTAACTACATACATACTCGGGTTCACCTCAAGACATATACTATTGTGAGGTGCCCACAAAACGTCCTAAAACCCATAAATTTTAATAAAATTAAAATATTATTTCGAGACACTAACCTAAACAATGACAAATATATCTCAAGGAAAAGAACCTATCACAACTGTTTCCTGATCAAAACTATCTAAATTCGACCTGAGCTAGGTTCGAGTCTAATATAAATATATGAGTGTGATTTGATCAATAAGTGGTAGTTTTTGGAAGGGACCCTCTGTTTAAATCTTGGTTATGGGGTGTTTTGTAAGAGGTGATATGTTCCATGTTTAAGTTGTGCATAGAATATCATTCGTACATGAATGGAATAATAGAGAGGAAAATACAAGTTAATGAGAATATTCTCTAGGATTGTGTGCTTGATTTTAGTTGTGTTTGCAAAATTAATTTTCCTCTGATCGAGATTTCATATAAAAATTGTTAAGAGGGCTCCAGTAAAATGGTTCTCTTAGAGGATTTTTATTTTTGTCCATATAGATGTCCCTTGTCATATATATTTTGGGGGGATTAGTTCATAGATAAGTTGTGTCTTATTCAGGTTACAATGAGAGGATGAAGTTAATTTAGAAGAAATTGATCAGTGAACAATGTTGTTAGACATATAATGAGGACTATCATCACTGGCCACTAGAGAATGAGGTTGGGGATTCATTATTTCTTTGAGTTCCACCATGCATTGGACATCATCCGTTTAATAAGTAGGGTAATTTCACACCATGTTTTTTGGGACCCTTTGGGATCATTGGATGATTGGAAATACTGGACTACTAGATGGATTTTCCATATTGTTCTATTTGAATCCATGATGTTTTTCATGTTTCCCATATGGGGAGGTATTGATTAGATCCTTCCTGTGTGATTGAATTAAAGGATATTAATCTTGAACCAAACATCTGTGTGGTTGACCAACTGTTCTAGATTATTGATCATTGTGATAAGATTCTACATTGGATAATGATTCCATTGGGCCATGCAGAACAAAAATTTGGAAAGGATATCCACAAGGCATATGAGTGGGTTATTTTGATGAGGTAGTAGTTGAATTATCTTTTTGTGAGTATATGATCCAATGGACGTCTTTAGATAGAAATAAAATATGGTGGGGGATATTATAACACCACATTAACTTCTTTCAGTTCTTCATTGATTCTTATTATGGTTTCCCCTTTCTGATTTCATTTAAGGCTTATTGGGAATGTAGATCCTTTACTGGAAAATATGTAAAATTTTTGGGGATGTCTGTTTCTCTAAATTATTTGAGTCATGTTATAAATATAAAAATTGATTTATATTTTTATCATTGGGACTTGATGTACTTATGTTTTTTTAATGGTTATTTATAGGAAACTAGATGAGCACTAGCATCTGGACACATTCACATCATGAATGTGTTACATGATAAGAATATGTTGTAAATAAGATATCGTGAGTCTAATATAGGGAGTCAAATTTTCATTGCCTTTTTAAGCACTATATTCCACGAAAACATCGATCATGATTTAATTACATCTGATGTGACATATTCTTCAACATATTTTCAATATGCCACATTTCACAATAAGAAAAGTATTCATGGCATAAATTCTATTGGTCTAGTATTTTTAAAAATGCATCACATTTTAAAATTTTATCGTCTGGTGTGGAGGATTCTATCCTGAATCTTATGGTTATTTTGGAAAATGTTGGGTGATTCCCTTCATATACGATCACTTTTTTCTGTGATTGATTCATATTGTTTTTTCACCATATATCCCTCATACGGAATCTTCTATATTATTCAATGGAATTGGTTAAAGAATTGACGTGAGATTAATTTTGTATTTATATTCATGATCTATTGTTGTTTTCAAGATTGAAATTATATTTTCATATCAGTCCCTATATTTTGATGTTCAGTTCATTGTTTTCCCATATATATTATCGATGTCAGAATGGATTCCATCATTCATGAGGCAATAGTATCCATGAAGGTATTTTTAATTCGTGAATTACTATATGTTATTACTGATTCATTTGGTTCTATTCATTGAAACTGATTTCTTTAGTGTAAAAACAGTTTCATTAATAGATTTGAGTATGAATTTTGAAATTGATTTTGGGAAATATTTTCACATTAGTAATGTTGGTTTCATTTAGAAATACACTTTGGTGACCCTAGTTTGTGTGGCACCAATAAGGGTTAATTTTGTCATATTGACAGACTTTGGATGTTCTTCATGGTGGTTTTTACCAACATATTCATATTTTATGATTATTTTATGTCTACTACACATTCCCAAAGCCTAGATCCCAAATGGTTTTATTTGTAGTTTATACATTATTTATCTCTTGTTGTTTAATTTCACAGATATTTCTTCAAATTTCATAATTTACTTTTTTCTTTTGTGCATAAGTATTTCAGGATTTGTGAATATGGTAAACATTTATTTTAACAAATGAATATTTATAAAGTCTTTGATTTTTGAAAATTCATTATTAATTTTAATTTTTTATCTTGATGAATCATGTTCTTTATTAATATTATAAAAATTATATGCTCTTTAGTAATATCATGTTGGGATCTATGGACACATCTTGATTATTATTTTAAAAGATTTTATACCTAGTTTTCTAGGGATTAGAGAAAGGGATGCTCCTATGGTAGCATGATAGGTTATCTTTTCATTCATCACCTTTATAGTGTATTGTTTAGTGGAGTTAAAAGGATATATGGAGAATTTTTTTTCTATTTTATCTTTCTATTTTGGCTAGTGTGGAATTAATTATTATTTCCCAGGTTTATATATATTGTTTCTGTTTTTTCCTTATTTTTTAATCAAATTTACATCAACGATGAGGTTGTTTCTATATCTCACCATGTGGAGGACAAAAACTAGTGAATTTTCTTAATGTCATTAGCAGGTTTTTTACATTAGGTCATATTTTACGAGACGAACATTTTTTTATAAAACATCTTAATATGCATGTGACATAGATATGTTATTGTAAGGGTTATTAATTTTTTATAGGGCCTATTTATCTTATCTGGAGGTAATATTTATGATGATTCCATTTTATTCTGATATTTGTAGTTTGAAATGTGGTTATAGTATCCCAATTGTAGATTCTTATCTCCACAATATTATATTGAACCCTCTAACATAATGGTAGGAACATGAAGTCTTATTCCTTATTGATTCTAGGAAATTGTTCTGTGGATTCTAGGTCAGGGTATTATAGACAACATATATAAATTGTATAAACTTCTCACAAAATCGTGTATAGGGATTCCACCAACATCAACCCAATAAAAAATTGGTACTATGAAACTTAAAATGAGATTCATTCATTTATTTACATTCTCATGACTCTAAAATAATTCATAATATATTCAAGAAGCATAATCTATTTTTTTTCAAATTCCTATGTAGTTATGTGTTCTCAAAGGAGAATTGAGAAGGAACATAAGAGGATATATTCAATGTTAAATTATGATATATCAGGGTTCTAACCACCAAATTATTAAAGAGTTAGTAAATAAAGTGGTAAAAACTATAAAAATGTAACATAATAAGTAACATCATTTTAAAAATTTATTAGAGGTGAAAATGTGGATAGAATAATTGAAATATTGGTAGATTATATGTTTTCCGAGGGTTTTTATGTGCCTATATTTTTCAACCTCATATTCCTAGTTACCATATAGAAGAAAATGCATATATCACTATTGAAAATTATCCATTGTTCATTTTTGGAATCCGTGGTCTCACTAGCGTCGTAGTTAGAAAATAGTTTTATAATAAATGAAAAATTAAATTGAGTATCCATATTAAAATTATAAAAATCCTTTAGAGCATTATCATTATCATGAACCCACTATAAATATTTAGTACTGATGAAATCAAACATTAAACCTTCCAAAATTCAATACTTACCCAAAATAAACATCACACACCTGAAATATGGCCCTATCTATATACCTAATTCAAAATTCAATATAAATTCAAATCACTGATATTGAAAATTATGAAGATAAATAAATTTCACTATGAGATAAAATGATCCACAATGAAGTACGAGCTGCCCTATTTACTAATATATTCATAGAGTCTCTATGTCCCTAAAATAACATAACTCCATCAAGTCATTGATATCAAGAAAATTTTAGTGGATTTGTAATTGAAATCCAAGACCTATGCCAATAAGAAAATAAAACTATGATGACATCTTCATAATCATAAACCTCGTAAAAATTCATATATGGACCCTCCCTACATTTCTTCATGAATTGAATGATTTTGAGGGATAAAGATTGATGGTCTTTTAATTCTCGATTCATAGGTAGTTTTCTAGTCACCATTGTCCAAACCTAGTTATTCATTCAATTGTAGGAAACATGTTCACTCCTTAAATTAAATTATCATTAAAAAATAAATATTACATGTAATGATAACTAACAGTCTCTTAATCCTAGGACACTAATATATATAAATATATAATTATCTTAATCTACTTGTATAACAGTAGAATGAAGAAACCTAATTATATATCTCCCAAACAATGTCTAGTTATCACACTGTGGTACTAACAATGAGAACCCAATCACAAGATCCTACAATTAAAATCATTTGACACTAACACATATATCTCAAGATATCTCAATATTCATTGTTTAAATTTATGATTTAATTAATAAATTTCATTCTATGTTAAAAATAAAAAATAGTTAAAAAAATTAATAATATAAATGTTTTTTCAATATTTTATTTTACTCAGACAATGAAATCAAATAATTATTGTTAATAAATTTTATAATTGAATTTAATAATCCTGAAGAACCAATAAATAAATTATTCTTTATCTAATAAATTTAGCATAATATCATATTTTTGATAAAATACACAATTTGGGTTTAAAATAACTATATGTTCATTATATTAGTTTATAAAATATAATATAAAATAGTATATTATTTAAGTTATAATTTTCTGAAATAACATCCTTTATCTTGTATCAAATTATATATAATAACTAAAAAAATAAATAATCTAATAAAATCATTTAGTAACTATATAATATTTACATAAACCCTATAATATGTAGAAATAAAAAAATTCTCACCTAAATATTATTAATCAAACCATTTAAACAACACCTGATAAGAAGTCCATGAAACCAACCTAGTATATTTTATTACATGGATTTCAGTGAATACAACCTAACAATGGAGGCAAAAATTAGATTTCAAATCATTGAGTAGTCAATTTAAATTTTACGTGTAATCTATAGATGTTGAAATAATAAATAAAAATGATTTGAGAAAGAGATGATGAAAATAAACAAGTTAGCATATGTATAGAATATAATCAATATAAAAATTGTATCTCATATTCGTATTTTTAATAGGGTGATGAATAGGTAATTAAGTAGGTTTAAAAAGTGGATGTCTGCACTTTTTTTTCATGCTCGCATTGGGGTTCTGAGGCCTCTCCTCTGTCATACCTCAAGCGGTGCAGATGTGGATGGTGATGCTAAATTTGACATTTTATGTTTTATAATGAGGGCAATTTCTTCTTTTCTGACCCCATTCCCTTGTTGTACCATGTTTTTTCTTTTCTTGAATAAAGAGGCTTGCCCCAACTTTTTTATAAAAAAAATGTAATTAAGGAGGATTAAACCCCTTGTTTCCAAATTATTATTGGTAGGAATATTTGGTATCGATTTATAAAAATCCTACAAAATAATATTATTATTACAAAAAATTTATGATAAACTATAAATTAAAAAACATTTTTCTATCTTAAATATAGAAATTAAAAACATATACATTAATAACACATATGTATTTTTCTCATTTAATTATAGAATAAATGTCGATAAATATGCGATTTGATTTATAGAATATCACAATTATTTAAAAATTATTCCAAAAATTATTTACTATCATGTTTTGTAGATATTTTACAATAACTATGAATCAATATAATTTCATAGACCCCAAAAAATAAAATAATGATAAATTATAATACTTTTTAAAATTATGGGTGTTATAAATGTAGCTCCTCACACTAGATTCCACTTAGAAGGGCACAAATATGGTGTCTATAAGGCCTCTAGAACACATCCTTGAATGATAGAGGATACTAAATATTAGTGAAAAAATGGTGTGTCTATAGGGAGAATATTATCTTACAGATAAAATATAATCAAAGAGGTATATAATAAATAAGAAACAATAGATGTAGTTGTAATAGACATACAACAATGGAATAATAATAGACAAGGGAATACAAATATACAAGTGGAAGATAAATAAATAATAGATACAAAATAAATATGATGATCATGTACCTATAAAAAAGATTATACATGAATACATGGGGTACATGAATACATCACATGTTACCAAAGGCTAAAATCAGCTTCTACTAGCATCGCAAGCATAAGCTTGGTCTTCTATTCCAATGAACGATCCTAGACCTGTCGATGAAACATCAGAAGATGGCTATTTCACTTTAACTATACATGGATTCCGAAATTATTCATTTGATACAAATGTGTCACAAAAATGGTGTCAGATATACTCAGTATGCTACCACCAACAGTGTCTATATTAATCATGTTCGTGCATCATAAAATGAAAATTGTGCAGTTAACAATCAATTCATGACAATAAGTAAATAAAAATATAACGGTTCATGTTAAAAATTACACCCAACCTCCACTACCTATTTTGGCCTAACCGAGTTACTTCTGAATTTATGGAACCTATAATATAGTGATATTTCTTGTACATGGGTCACCATAATTAAAACATCATGATTGGGAAATCCCGAATCATATTATTTGGATTGGAAGACGTGTCAATATGAGTCAATAATGAAATTTAATACTTTATCAATAAGGAAACACTTGTAAATAAGGAAAGGGAATCCATAATATCTAGTGTGGGATGCAGATACAATCAAATAATCTCAATAAAGGAATCCCAAGGGTCACTTTCTGAGTTTCCAAAATAACCAATATTGTAGAGCCCATCAAATTAGTCCCATTAAATGAATCCTTCATAACACTCTTGGATTAGTGTAACAATGAACCTATGGTCACATCCCAGGTATTTAAAATAGGGGATATATATCACCTTTTGAATAGTATAACCATATTTCCAATAGGCCCATCCACAATTATTCCCCTAAGGTGCCAGTGTCATTAGTCGATATAAATAAACCGACCTGGGAGATCCTATTCATGGAAATCAAAGTATCACTCTCCGAATATAATAGCTAAATACAAGCATTGTGATCCTTTCCAGGAGGACCTAATGTCATGTCATGTGTTCTCTCATATCCAATGAGTAGGCAAGTCATATAATTCAATATCACATGTCATCAATAATGCATTTCATGTACAGCTAGATAAGAAAACTAGCTGATTAATTTCATTCACACCAAAAAAATATGAAAAAAATAAAAATCACTATACATAAAGAATAATAATTATGCTCCTATCCCATGTAAAATCATTCATCATAATTCAATTTGATAATTTCAGGTATTAATTATATGTGAAAAAAATTAAATGATGTGTATAGTAAATTTTATATAATGATAATTAGACATCTAAATCGAAAACACACACATTTTTTTAGGATTTAATCAAGGAGTTCAGCAAACCATTTAGATTATACATTGACTACTATTATATATAGATATGTTATCCATTTAATTAATTAATTTATCTCTTTAGAGGAATTTTTGGATGAGTTTGACGCATGTCACAATGGTGCACCAAATAGGAATCAAGGAAACATATGGAATAAAGATTGACCACTGACATTAAGATTATATAAACCACTCATCCAATTTCTTCCCTTCAATCTAGCTAGAAAAAGACCTATCTGTAGAATCTTTAAAATCTCTAAAAATAGTAGAAATGACGTAGAACCCAAAAAACCAAATAGGGAAGATAAGAAATGAAGAATTAAATGGATAAGAGTGTATAGATTACGTTAGCCATTATAATTTATCAATCGAAGAAATAATTTAGATATAAAATGAAGGAGATATAAAAATCCATTTGAGGAGGAGTGGAGGGAACCTCTTGTATCTATTGGAAAAGAAAAAAATCGAGGATGAGAATTTGATGATTAAAAATATTTATAGGGTAAATTATAGAAACACCAACCAACATTGGGTTTCACAGTTCGGCTACATGATTGGACAAATTTAAACACCCCAAGATTTTATGAAAAATATTCTTTTAATTTCATTGATGTATTGTACTGTAAGCTACAACAAGATTATCTTGTGCTATACGCAACATCGTATTAGCTTGCAGTATACGAAACACTATTTTTAGATTGTGTTACACACAATTTCATGTTTGTTTGATAGTAGTCATTCTACGCAACATTGAGTATATATATATATATATATTCAATGTATAAATGAAAAAAGGTTGAATTCTTTTATATGAAACAACAAAGGAGTCTTGCACAACACGCAACCCTTACTTGGCTTGCATTACACACAATCACGACCTTTCTCGATAGCATGTGTTGTACGCAATACCGGGTTTTACTAAACAACGATATATTATTATAATATTATTATGAACTAGCCGTTATGAATATTATTATCGAAATTTTGAATTTTATAACTTTATTATTCATCTTACACATTTTCTAGAACATGGTATAAGAACAAAATAATTTTTTCGGGTAAAATATGTATTTTTTAAAAAATGCTGTTTTGCCACCTTTTGATGGCACATCCACATTAAATCTAGTTGTTGACATGTTTATAAGTTCAATTTGACAAAATAAAAATTTTATTTTGAATCAAGATATAAAAATTTACATTTGATAAAGTTTTGATATTTTTCTAATAACTTTCATATTTTAATGAATAATAAAAACACGCTATATTTTAATTAAAAACAAATTTTTTCATCGTAATAATTTATATGGATAAATTATAATATTGAATGGTTTTAAAGTTTAAATAGAATATATTTTTACCATTTAATATAATTTATGTCATTAGCATTTATTTTACGTTGAATTCATAGGTTAAATCAATTCAATCTTTTGCAATGTTTTATACTAAAACATGTTTTCATTTGACAAAGGGATTAATTTTAAATTAATTTCTGCAACTTCTGTGTATTGAATTTTAAAAAATTGATTCCATATTTGGAATCAGTGGGTCCAAATTATGTTAATAGACTACTTTTTATTTTTGGGAATTATGAATAGTAACTACGGTAAATTGTATTTACCATAGTTAAAGGTAAATCGGGTAATTAAGGGTAAATATAATATTATAAAATTACCCTAACACATGAAAAAAATCTATTGGATGGATAAAAGTGTACCCATATCACATAAGGGTAGGATTAGATTCATTTTATGGACTTTTTACTATGAAAATAATTTAATTATTATTAAAACCAAAGAAAGTGAAAAACATGTCACTCTCTTAAATATTATAAATATAATAATTTTAATTTAGTGATACACATCATAAAACTTTGAACATGAATAGTCTCCAGAAATCTAATAAAAATATCTACATCATGATAATTTATTTAGAATTTTTAGGGATTAAATAATTGTCATTAATGGTGATACATTAATGATGCAGAAATTATTTATTAAGTGAAAAATCAGTAATATAGTTTTTATTGAAATAATAATACCCATTAAAAGAACCCAAAACCTGACCAAAACATATTGTTAATGTATAGATACACCATAATCATCCAATGACCTAATATATAACCATTTGGAGTCTTATAAAATTGATTATGACACTTATAGTATTTTATTTTAAATGATGCCAAAATTGTCACCATCATAATTAAATAAATATAACAATTTAAATATTGTTATTTTTAGATTCTAAATTCGAGTAAAAGTCTTATTGTGAACGGAAATAGATTTATATTCATCATAGGATTTTATTTTTAATTTTTATGCAACAAATATGTATATTAAATAATTATTCAAAAATGTTGTAGTAATTATTTTATTAAGAGATAAACAAAATAAATGTTTTTAAAAATAATAAAATAAATATTATATGAACTATTTAATGTGCAAAAATAATTTTATAGATACATATGACCGTTTATTAATCTTTTAAAGTGTTTATTTAGAACATATATTCTGTATATATTTTATTTAAATTCAAATAAATGAATAGTGTCAAAATTGACACTATTGTTATTTTATAGAAATAACGTATTATAAAATTGTTTAAAAATCACAAAAATATATAAAAATTATATATATAAATTTATATGGTCTAAAATGTTATAAAGTATCCAATTATGAAAAATTCCCGACAAATAAGTAATTATTTTTTATAATTTAAATTATAGAATATTATTACCACAAATAAAATTAAATTGATTAAGTAAGGATAAATCAAGTTGATAATGTTTAAAATAATTTCCTAACATGTCTAACCTTTATTAGTTGATGTTATTACAACCCTATCGCATCTAATATTTAAATATGAGTCAATTTGGGGGGTTTTTAGGTGGCGTTAGATTTTTTATAAATTAATATTTTTAAGATTTCCAAAGGTGCCCCTCTCCTCCCTTATAAAAGGGCACCTCCTCCCTCTCTTCCACACACCATTTGGAGCCTTGAAGATCAGCCAAACTCTGCCCATTTCACTTCCCCACTCCGCTAGAAACATCCTAGAGGTCCTGGTTATCTTCAAAGTCCAAATTTAATTCCCTAAGAGGAGGTCTCAAAGAGGCGCTTCAAAGAAGAGGTAATGTCCGTTACCGATTCTTTCAACTTTATTTCTTCTTCCACTTCTTCTTCTGTAGTTGTTTCATTATGAATTAATAACATCAGTATAAATAATATACTGATATGTTATTATAAATATTAAACAACCCTATTTCACCTTCTATCCATCCTACGGAAAACAAAATCACCGCGTGTGCGTACGTACGGAATACCGTCTCCACGCCGTGGTGTAATCTGTTTTTCCACCAACACCTTAAATGGATGGGTATAATTGTGTAAATACTAACTATATATGGTCATTATAACATAATACTGATTCTGATATATTATACCATCCACTCCAATTCTATAATTATGGGAATGATATCATCGCTCGTGCGTACGTACGGACTACCGTCTCCACGATGCGATGAGATTCATTCTCCATGATTAACCATACATGAATGATCATAAAGTTTATATAATGAATAATAATGAAATATATGACATAATAATTCTACTGGATTTATGTATATATATATATATATATGTATGTCATCTATTTAATTTCATTCAATTCAATAAGGAAACAAAAACAGCGTTCATCTGTACGTACGGCCTACCGTCTCCATGAATGGTGTATTTCATTTATTTTTATAGATCTATAATATATAAGCATATGATGAATATATATTATATATAAATCATGTTTTACATTCTGGAATTATTTAAATAAGTATATACGTAATAATATCAAGAATGACAAGTCGAAACACATACGATAAATGAAATTATTTTACCCAAAACGCTGCTTTAACATGGAATTTACAAAAGAACGGGTAATATAAAGTCATAAGTGAAACATATATGATATCATATCAATGAATATGATTCTGTAATAAGTCAATGACATTATTTAAATTATTATACAGGAGGTTCGGATGCGTACAAAGCATATCGGACCTAAGGTAAGGAATAGTTTTGCAAATCGCATTTTTATCCAAGATTGCTTATTCGTAAGTATTTACTGGGGTTATTCCTATAATCCATTTCCATGTTTTATAAAAATTTATTCAAGTATTTTTAAAGGCCTTTTTACCCATTTTGACTTTTACCCCTTAGTATGGAAGGAATCTTCTTTTATTTACCCTACAAGGTACTTTTTTGAATTTTCCGACAAAAGTATGAGAAGAATGTTTTTTAACGTATAAGGCATGAATGGATTTTTACGGTTTTATAAAGACTTATTTTCATGAATATTCTTCCAAATTATTTCTGACTATTTTCAAAAAAATATCCTTATTTTAAAATTGCATGACGTTTTGGGAAAAGAAATTGATTTTGAAGAAGAAGGGATATTTTCCTCGAGAATTTATTTCAAGGGTTTTATCAAACCCATTTTCTATATTAGATGACATTATTTCATATGTGTATGTTTCAAGTTTAATGTCTCTATAATTTACATGGTTTCTCTTTTCTTATAATGAAATGTCCATTTGTTTTATATGGATTTTGAGATGATGGGATGATGTTTATGAAACCCATTTTATTCTTTGGGTTATTATGAATGATGTATGTTTATTTTGTGGCACAAGTAAGAATGATTTCATTATGAGATTGGTGGGACCTATATCTCCCTCCAATGAATTGGGTAAAGATCTATATCTCATGAGATAGACATGGATGGAACGTTATGTTAATCCGGTTCAGTATTACAGGACTGGAATGAGTAGTGAGCTCGATTTAGAAAGGGACATTGTCCACTAAGATGGACTTGGCAGCAATGCCTTGGCTACTATAGAAATCATTACATGTGCTTAATGGATGACACAATTACGTGTTTTATTCCCATGCTATATTATCATTCATAATGTTTCATTATGATCTATTCCTTATGTACTTCATTGTTTTATGTCATTGCTCAAGCTTTTGATGTTTAAACATTATGTTCATGTTTTTCAGTTCAAATGTATCTGGTATGTTTTATTTTATCCATGCTTACCCTTACTGAGCATTTGAGCTCACCCTTTTTATGTTTTCATTTCCCCAAGATATAAATAAAGGTTTTAGGTAAGAAAAAAAGGGGGAGATCATTAATGGAGATATTGATGATCTTTCACCACGATTAGAAGATTATATTCCGAGTTTCCAAAGACACTAAACTATTACGATCCTTGTGTGTCTGTTTTTGTTATGTATTAATTATTCCGAAAAAGTAATGTAATGTCCATGTACGTCAAGCTTCGGGTCTCTACAGTTGGTATCAGAGGAAAAGGAGGTAGGAATGTATCCGATCCTTGGGAACTCTCACATGTGAGCGTTGGACGAAGCATGGGTCTCTACCCAACGACTTCATGAGGAAATGGCTGCCACTGGGGATGGTGGTGTGTCCCGCCCAGGGGTGTAGCCTCAAATGGAGTGCCCTGATAGGTATCAATGATAGTCCACTGGAAGTAATTCCAGAATGTTATAATTGGTATCAGAGGAAAGGTTTAGTCAACCTTTGGAAACTAGGATGCGAAAATGTTAGTGAGATCCCTAGAGATATTTCTAAGGTATGTCTAGGGATGTCCCTAAGGATAAGTTTACGTATAGGATATAGTCCTAGAACTACGGTAATGATATTAAAATTTAACCTAAGATGTTATATATTGAGGGCACTCCCCCTTTACTATGTTGTTTTCCCTAGCATGATTTTTTTCTCTCACACTATTCTTTTTGGGTTTTAGAAAACGGCTGGAAACAGGGAGATTCATGATAATCGAGGATATGACGGACAATAGAATGATATTCATCATGAGAAACCAAATAAAACAGGATTTGGAAGTCCAAACATCGTTATTATGCCTAATCAGCAATCTCATAATATGATCAATAATCTCAAATTTGGTAAGTTTCCCGATGTAGATAATAAGAGAAAGATGGAGTTCCATGATGATCATAGAGGAATGAAAGTTCAATTTCCCTCATGTAAATCATGTGGGAAGAGGCATCGGGGAGATTGTTTCAAGGGAACTAGAAGATGCTTTGGGTGTGGAAAAGAAGGACACAAAGTCAGTAAGTGAAAAAGAAAAGGATCAGTTAACACCATGGATGAGGATAATGGTATTTCTACGACATCAACAATGGTTAAATGTTTTAAATGAGGAATGTATAGCCATTATGAAAACCAATTCCATAAGGGAATGTCTCATGAAGAGAATCAGTACGGTCATATGGGTATTATTTATGTTGATGATGATAAAGAGACTACAAATGATATGTGAGATGAAAGAATTGTTGAAGCTCGGTCAATGGTTTAAGAAGGTAGTGGAATGATTACATGTTTATCAAGTGTAATGTTGTATAAGTAATCTCATGGTACTATGGAATAAAGAGACATCTAAGGATTGTTACACTGTTGTCTTTCCTTAAGTTTTTCAAGTGTATGATTAATGGTACCAGTAACCATGAAAGGTTATTCAGATATTTTTGGAAAGTAGATGATATGTGAATAATGAAGGGATAAGGAGAAAATTAAATATTTGATAGTATTCATGAGATCATGACTGATATAAGGAGAAGGTTATATCATGGTTTGAGTATATAGAATTTTTGGATTTTGGTATGTGGAAAGAGTTAACTTTGGACAGCATTCATGTTTTCATTAAGGTTTAATGGGTATTCATTTTTCAAGATAATACACGATTAATGTATTCAAATTATTTGAATGTGACCAACAAGATGTATGGGGGATAAATGATGGTATTCACATGCTTGGTTGATGACATTTCAAGTAATCGTTTTCTTTATACTATGATCATGGACCGATGTATTTTAGATAAGCCTAAAGATTGGAATGGATTATGTTGGACATAAGTTAGTATTGTTTAAGGATAAAGCTTTTTTCTATATTATAGATTGGATGTTATAGTAATGTAGTTTTATAAAAATGACAACCTTTAGGACGGGCGACAACACATCACATCGGACAAGGCTGTGGAAATCGAACACACAACCAAAGTGTGACTGGCCTTTATCGCCTACCACTGGCCTATAGGAAGTCCCTGTTTAGTAGAAACTAGTTTTATTATATTAAGCAGTACGATATATGAAGTATATGTCCATTTTAGGAACCATATATGATTAATCTCACTATAGATAGACTTATGTATTTTTGATAACTTTTATAACCTTTTGTTTGAGACAGATGGAATGACCCATCATTCTATCACATGATCTGCTAACACTTCACAAATGATAAATTCAACTTCATTTCTTTAAGAGATGAAGTGGAAATTGTCCAAAGAACGAACAACGGTGAGACTATACTAAAATCACGAAATTATTTCTTCTATTTCCAATTTCATCAACTTTAGGGAAATGATCTTGAAAACCAAAAATGTTGTCCTAGTATCCGATGAATCAGATGGTACCTTAGATCATCACAAATCTATGGCTTTTTGATTGATGGCTTTTTCATAGCCATGTTATCTACCACTCTCTATCAGAACATGATGGTTAGATTTTTCTTCCATATCCATATTTTCACCTATGTTATTCTACGTGGAAACCCAGTGATGATTTAATTTGGGTAACCGTTACATTTCATACTTTAATTTTTAAAGACAAGTTTTGGTATTTCTTTTTTACGATGTGGGATTCTGTTAAACAAACTTTCGAGTAGTAAACCATTTATAACCCCGACGAATTTGGAGGGAGAAATTCATTTTAAGGGGGGTAGAATGTAACATCCCAAGATTTTATGATAAATATTATTTTAATTTCATTGATGTCTTGTGTTGTAAGCTACAATAAGATTATCTTGTTCTATACGCAACACCGTATTAGCATGCAGTATACGCAACACTACTCTTAGATTGTGTTACACACAATTTCAGGTTCTTTTGATAGTAGTCATTCTACGCAACATTGAGTGTATATATATATATATTCAATGTATAAATGAAAAATGGTTGGATTCTGTTATATGAAACAACAAAGGAGTCTTGCACAACACACAACCGTAACTTGGCTTTCATTACACGCAATCGCGACTTTTCTCAATAGCGTGTGTTGTACGCAATACCAGGTTTTACTAAACAATGATATATTATTATAATATTATTATGAACTAGCTATTATGAATATTATTAACTAAATTTTGAATTTTATTACATTATTATTCATCTTACACATTTTCTATAACATGGTATAAGAACAAAATAAATTTTTCGGTTAAAATATGTATTTTGTAAAAAATGCAGTTTTTCTGCCTTTTAATGGTGCACCCACTTTAAATATAGTTATTGACATGTTTATAATTTCAATTTGACAAAATAAAATCCTTCTTTTGAATCAGGATAGAAAAATTTACATTGGATAAAGTTTTGATATTTTTCTGATAACTTTCATATTTTAATGAATAGTAAAAACACGCTATATTTTAATTAAAAACAACTTTTTTTTGTCGTAATAATTTATATGGTTAAATTATAACATTTAATGGTTTTAAAGTATAAATAGAATATATTTTTACCATTTAATATAATGAATGTCATTAGCATTGATTTTACGTTGAATTCGTAGGTTAAATCAATTCAATCTTTCGCAATGTTTTATAAAAAAACCAATTTTCATTCGACAACATGATTAATTTTAATTTAATTTTTGAACCTTATGTGTATTGAATTTGAAAAAATGGATTCCATATTTGGATTCAGTGGGTCCAAATTAAGTTAATAGGCTACTTTTTATTTTTCGAAATTATGAATAGTAACTACGGTAAATTTTATTTACTATAGTTAAAGGTAAATCGGGTAATTAAGGGTAAATATAATATTATAAAATTACCCTAACACATGTCAAAATTCTATTGGATTGCTAAAAGTATACCCATATCACCTAAGGGTCGGATTATTTTCATTTTATGGACTTTTGACCATGAAAATAATTTAATTATTATTAAAACTAAAGAAAGTGACAACATGTCACTCTCTTAAATCTTATAATTATAATAATTTTAATTTAGTGATACACATCATAAAACTTCAAACATGAATAGTATCCAGAAATCTAATAAAATTATCTAAATCAGGATAATTTATTTAAAATTTTTAGGGATTAAATAATTGTCATTAAGGTTGATACATTAATGATACAAAAAATATTTATTAAGTGACAAATCAGTAATATAGTTTTTATTGAAATAATAATACTCATTCAAAGACCCAAAAACCTGACAAAAACATATTGGTAGTGTATATATACACCATAATCATCCAATGACCTAATATATAACCATTTGGAGTCTTATAAAAGTGATTATGACACTTATATTATTTTATTTTAAATGATGCCGAAATTTTCACCTTCATAATTTAATAAATATAAAAATTTAAATATTGTGATTTTAAGATGATAAATTAGAGTAAAAGTATTATTTTGAAATTTAATAGATTTATCTTCATCATATAATTTTATTTTTAATTTTTATGAAACAAATAAGTATTTTAAATTATTATAAAAAAATGTTGTAGTAATTATTTTATTAAGAGATAAACCAAATAAATGGTTTTAAAAATAATAAAATAAATATTATACAAACTATTTAATGCTCTAAACTAATTTTTTAGATACATATGAAATTTTATGAATCTATTAATGCTTTTAGTTCAAACATATCTTCGGTATATGGTTTATTTAAATTAAAATAAATGAATAGTTTCAAAATTGACACTATTGTTATTTTATAAAAATAACATATTATAATATTTTTTAAAAATAATAAAAATATATAAAAATAATAAATATAAATTTATATGGTCTAAAATTTTATAAAGTACCCAATTATGGAAAATTCACAACAAATAAGTAATTAGTTGTTATAATTTAAAATTTAGAATGTTATTACCACAAATAAAATTAAATTGATTAAGGATAAATCAAGTTGATAATGTTTAAACTAATTTCCTAACATGTCTAAATTTTATTGGTTGATGAGATTACAACCCTATCTAATCTAATATTCTAATATGAGTCATTTTTGGAGGTTTTTAATTGGGGTAAGATTTATTATAAATTAATATTTTTAAGATTTCCAAAGGTGCCCCTCTCCTCCCTTATAAAAGGGCACCTCCTCCCTCTATTATTCACACCATTTTGAGCCTTGAAGCTCGGCCAAACTCTGCCCATTTCACTTCCCCACTTCCCTAGAAATATCCTATAGGTCCTGGTCTTCTTCAAAGACCAATTTTAATGCCCTAAGAGAAGGTCTCAAAGAAGCGCTTCAAAGAAGAGGTAATGTCCATTACCGATTCTTTCAACATTATTTCTTCTTCCACTTCTTCTTCTGTAGTTGTTTCATTATGAATTAATAACATCCGTTTAACTAATATACTGATATTTTATTATAAATATGAGACAACCATATTTCACATTCTATCCATCCTATGGAAAACAAAATCACCGCGCGTGCGTACGTACGTAATACCGTCTCCACGCCGTGGTGTAATCTGTTTTTCCACCAACACCTTAGATGGATGGGTATAATGGTGTAAAGAATAACTATATATGGTTATTATAACATCATACAGATTCTGATATATTATACCATCCACTCCAATTCTATAATTATGGGAACGATATCATCGCTCGTGCGTACGTACGGACTACCGTCTCCATGACGCGATGAGATTCATTCTCCATGATTAACCATACATGAATGATCATAAAGTTTTAATAATGAATAATAATGAAATATATGACATAATAATTTTACTGGATTTATGTATATATATATTTATTTCATCTATTTAATTTCATTCAATTCAATAAGGAAACGAACACAATGTTCATGCATACGTACGGCCTACCGTCTCCATGAACGGTGTATTTCCTTTCTTTTTATAGATCTATAATATATAAGTATATGATAAATATATATTATATATAAATCATTTTTTACAATCTTGAATTATGTAAATCAGTATATAAGTAATAATATCATGAACGACATGTCGAAACACATACGATAAATGAAATGATTTTACCCAAAACGCTACTTTAACATGAAATTTACAAAACAACAGGTAATATAAAGTCATAAGTGAAACATATATGATATAATAACAATGAATATCATTCTGTAATAAGTCAATGACATTATTTAAATCATTATAGAAGAGGTTCAGATACGTACGAAGCATATCGGTCCTAAGGTAAGGGATAATTTTGCAAATCTCATTTTTATCCGAGATTGCTTATTCGTAAGTGTTTACTGGGGTTATTTCTATAATCCATGTCCATGTTTTATAAAAATGTATTCATGTATGTTTAATGTCCTTTTTACCCATTTTGACTTTTACCCCTTGGTATGGAAGGAATCTTCTTTTATTTACCCTACATGGTACTTTTTTGTCTTTTCTGACAAAAGTACGAGAAGAATGATTTTTTAATGTATACGGCATGAAAGGAATTTTACGGCTTTATAAAGCCGTATTTTCATGAAGCTTCCTACAAAATATTTGATGACTATTTTCAACAAAATATCCTTCTTTTAAAATTGCATGACGTTTTGTGAAAATAAATTTATTTTGAAGAAGAAATGATATTTTCATCAAGAATTTATTTCAAGGGTTTTATCAAAACCATTTTCCATCTAAGATGACATTATTTCATATGTGTATTTTTCAAGTTAAATGTATCTATGATTTACATGGTTTCACTTTTCTTATGATGAAATGTCCATTTGGTTTATATGGATTACGAGATGATGGTATGATGTTTATGAAACTCGTTTTATTATTTGGGTTATTATGAATGATGTATGTTTATTTTGTGGCACAAGTAATAATGATTTCATTATGAGATGGATGGGGCCAATATCTCCCTCCAATGCATTGGGTAAAGATTTATATCTTATTAGATAGACATGGATGGAACAGTAAGTTAATCTGGTTCAGTATTACAGGACCGGAACGAGGAGTGAACTCAATTCAGAAAGGGACTTTGTCCACTAAGATGGTCTTGGCAGCAATGCCTTGTCTAGTATAGAAATCATTACATGTTCTTAATGGATGCCACAATTACTTGTTTTATTCCCATTCAAGTTTATCATTCTTAATGTTTCTTTATGATCTATGCCTTATGTACTTCCATGTTTTATGTCATTGCTCAAGCATTTGATGTTTAAACATTATGTTCATGTTTTTAAGTTCAAATGTATATGGTATGTTTTATTTTATCCATGCTTACCCTTACTAAGAATTTGAGCTCTCCCTTTTTATGTTTTCTTTTCCTCAGGATACAATTAATGGTTTTAGGTAAGAAAAAAAGGCGAGATCATTGATGGAGATGTTTATGATATTTCACCACGATTAGAAGATTATATTCCGAGTTTCCAAAGACACTAAACTATTACGATCCTTGTGTGTCTGTTTTTGTTATGTATTATGTATTCCACAAAAGTAATGTAATGTCCATGTACATCAAGTTTCGGGTCTCTACACAAATCATCTTCCAACTATGTAAAAAGATCATCTTTTATTGGGACACCACATAGGCTAGGTGATAGTATTATATAATCATTCACAATTAATATAGATTCCAATACTAGAAATGTTAGAATCACCTACATGGGTTTTCAACATGGTTCTAATTTCTGAAGACAACCACAAGGCCCTACTAATCCATTCTTCTACAACCCACACTATTATGAAAACTGTGTGAGCTTTGATGAATGGTTTCTAGTAATACTAATTTCCAGTTTATTTCAAAAAAAAATAGGGTTATGTCTTCAATCAATCCCTGGACACCCTGAGACACAATTAGGAAACATTAAAATAGACAAAAAAATTAATTAAGTTTAAAAATAATGGTCATTAATATTGAGATAATATGGGGTGTTACAATCTCTCATCATTATGAAAACTAGTCCTTGAGTTACCCTTCAGGAGGTGGTAAAAAAATCAATGGAGAAGAGTCTCCACCACTATGCACATATTTCATCCTCTTTCTCTCAGGCCTCCTATTGTACTTGGTCGTGCTTCAAAACCACTTAGGTCAATTGGAATGACACACCTTAGAGTGAATTTTTTCTTCGATCAAAAATATGTTTTAGATGGTCTTAAATGACGCATCCTACACAATTTAAATATCCTTAGGCTCAAATGAATGCTATGGGTTTTCCTGATACTATCAAAGCTAGGATATGTGGAAAAAATCATGCATGGAACAATACCTATGAGGGTTCTTTAATTTTCAAGAAACTATAAAAAATTATTATAGTATATAAAAAGGGTTTATAGATCAAGCTGATAGCTTTCCTTATATCTATATTCAACAATGACACAAACATTAAGAAACATTTTTTAATACCAGATGTCCCACCTCGAGCTCTATAGGCCTATAAAAATTTTTGGAATGTGACTTATTCTTGGACAGTGATTTAGATATATGTTTATAAATGAGCTATTATTACGCTGAAGTCTCATAAATATGACAATGAACTAGTATTTCTAACTAACCTACATCTAAACAAGAAATTTGTAAATGTAAAAGACTAAAATAAATGTCCCCAAACGGAGCCGCAAAAATCATTTCCTAAAAGCTATTATAGCTAGAAAACTACAAAAAAATATATTCTTTTTCCCATTTACATAATAAATCAATGATACATGCCCTGATCATTCCCTCTAGAATCAGTATCATCCCCTAGATAGCTTGTTATTCTTAGGGAGATAAGTTGTACCCAATTTCACCTCTGAACATAACGCCTTCTAAATCATCTTCAAGAACCATTATGAAAAATGTGCACCTATTTCTGGTATGATAGAACGAAAAACTCCATGAAAATTCAAAATCATATAGAGATAAATTATCACTCATCTATCAACTGATATATTGTCTAAAATATTTATGATGTCTAAACCCTTGGTCATCCTATCAATGATCATCCATATTACATCACAACCTCCTGGGGATCATGTAATGCATGTCACAAAATCATTGTGGGAATAATTCCACTTATACTCTAGAATGGATAGAGGTTGTAAAATCATAGATGGTCACTGGAGTTCGGCCTTCCAATGTTGATATATGGAACACCTAGTGATGAAACCTGAAATCTACATCTTCATAATTGGCCACTAATACTTAAAAAGTTCATCATGGTACATCTTAGTAAACCGTGGATGAACTACCCAATTGGAGGCATGTGATTCCCACATCTACTTCTCCTATATATCGTATGGAACCTAGATATTTCAATGAAAGTGTAGGGTATTATTCTTTTGAGAATTCCAACTAGGTGGTGGGTTCTTAGTAGAGAAACTCTCCCATATGGTGATCCCCAAAGGTGATAAAATTCATCTCATGTGTTACCACTATAGAAGGGAGAATGTTACCACTATTTCAACTAAAATAGGTTTCCCTTATAATTTCTAAACCTCCATGTGCATCTCAAATAAATACATCAACTGCTACACAAATCTAGCCACTTAGATGACCTTTTTCTCAGTCCTCCAGCTTAAGGAAATACCCATGGAATTACCCTCACAAGATATATAATAGTTCTTAATGTCTAATGAATGTAGGAATTCTACCAACCTACATAGTCTGAGATTCTTTTCTCACTATCTGGATAAGTATTTGATAATCCTTTTATTTTTGTGAAAATTGAAACCATCACAAAAAAATAGTAACTACAACAACTGAAATTTTTGACAATTTTAGCATTATTGAGGTCATACATATTATAATTCCTCTCGTGAGGTCTTAGTTGGCGGGACCGGTGGTCTACCACTAGGTCACCAAACATCATCACATCCCTCATCCCAATTCCTGAAGCATCAATGTGAATTTTATATCCTCTCCCAGGCTTAGGAAGAATCCGGGTAGAAACTGAATTTAGTATCCTCTTAAACTCCTGAATGTCCATATCACATGATATGGATTAGTATAATTTCATACCATTCTTATTAAATCCTATAAGATTCCCTACAATGTAGGAGAAATATTGAATGAATTTCATGTAATAGGTATCTTAAGGGGACTGCATACTTCAAAGACATTCTTGGGATGAACCGTGGAAACCATGATGATCACCTTCTCTAGGTCAACGTATACTCCTACCTCTAAATGATATGATTCAGGAAGAGATAATTATTAATAAAAAGTTAATTTTAATGATCTTTTCATAATGTCAATTTTTTCTTATAGAATTCAACAAGATATAATGAAAATTTTCAAGGTAATTTCTTATAAGATTACACAATAATATATCATTTATGAAGACTTTTACAAATGAATAATGGTACAGGATGAATACCCCATTCATCAGGTGTATAAAGACTACTGGCACACTTATAATTCCAAAACACATAACCATATACTTGTAAATTTCTTACATTTTCCAAAACATTGTAAATTATATCTATTATAATGTCACGACCCGTCCTCGGGCCCCGTGCCGTGACTACCCCAAGCCCGCCTTCCATAGGCCAGGGGCTGGCGACTAGCACCAAGGCGTAAATTCCCGGTAAACAGGGAAGGCATTGCCTTTATAAGTAACAACCACCACAGAGTCAGCGAGCGGAAAGTAACTACAAAGTGCAGAAAAGTAAAGGGGGCCGGAATACAAGCCCAACTGTAAAGTAAAACTGAAAAAGTAAAGAACAGCAACTGAAGAAAAGACGGCGGCCTCGTGTCGTCCACTGGCAATCCCACCTGAAGGGTGGGTACAGATAGCCTCCAGGCTCCTCGGGTCCCACGTCCGCTCCGAGCACGTCCCGCCCAGTGGTCCACCTCCAGGTACCGTCCTGCTCCACGCCCCAACCGTGATCAGCGCTGTCCGTCGTCTGCAACCAACACAACAAGGTGCGGGCATAGCCCGTGCAGGGGTGAGTATAAGCTACTCAGTAAGGACCCCGAGACCCCCTAAGGTCTCCCGAAATCCACAAAGGATATAGCACAAAAGAAAGATGCAATCACGCAGTAACCTCTGACTCGACTTAGGTATATGCCCATACATATACCTAAGTCCCCAATTTTAGCTCTGCTCACGAGCTCAAGAACAACTCAATCCACAAAGGAAAGTAAGACTCAAATCCACAAGGAGAGTAAACAGTAAATCCACAAAGGATAGTTCAACACAATCCACAAAGGAGAGTAACATAAGATTCAGCTCAACCAGGTATACTTTTTCAGATGACGTCAAAGACGATCACTGATCCGTCTAAGTCGTCGGACCCACGAAGGATCGATAGGTACTAACCCCCGCAGAAGACCCACACAGGATCGGGCTCACACAAAACCTGTAGGCAGTGGCTCACACAGAACCGGTAGTAAAGACCCACGTAGGATCGGGCTCACACAGAACCTGTAGCACTGATCCACGTGGGATCGCTGAGTGCAGTAGTCGACGCAGTCCACTGAGGATCTCTGCACAGTCGTCGCCGCAGTCCACGAAGGATCTCTGCTCTGCCGTCGTCGCAGTCCAAAGGAGGATCTCTGCTCTGCCGTCGTCGCAGTCCACGGAGGATCTCTGCTCTGCCGTCGTCGCAGTCCACGGAGGATCTCTGCTCTGTCGTCGAAGTCACAGCCAGCGCTAGGGTTCCCGCACATAGCGAGCTCGTTTAGGAGGGTCCGCTCCACGAGCCGAGAGGCTGATACATCAACTGACACGTAGTCCGAAGTTGATGTATCCAAAAGTTCCGTATCGACAACAGGATCTCAACGCAACAGACGGCGCGTCAATCGGACGCCCGGTCTGAGAGTTATTGGCAATTTCGTCCCAGGGGCCCGGTTGGTTTTTAGGGCAAAACCAACCCGACCATACTCCGCCTGTATCCGATCCTCGGGCGGAGTATGCCAAAAGTTCCGTCTCACTTAGAGGAAACTACCACAGCTGACGGTACGTCGATCGGACGTCCGTAGCTCAAGTTATGAGCGTTTCCGCTCCGAGGGCCCGGTTGGTTTCGTGTACGAACCAACCCGGCCGAACCCAAAGTCTTCCGAAACCTTGAGTATAATATACCGAAACGAACGTCTCGATCCAAGGATCGCGTAGCCGCTGACGGTTCGTCAATCGGAGGTCCCAGGCCCAAGATATGGGCGAATGACCGAAGAGGGCCCAAAACGGGGGTTCCGGGCCCGGGGCGACCCGGCCCGAACCCCCCCTGGGTCGGCCGAACCGGGTCGGCCCGAACCGGGTCAGCCCGACCCGGCCCGACCCGGCTGGGCCGGGTCCGGTCCGGCCTGGGCGCGGCCCGGCCGACCGGACCGGCCGGCTCGGCTTCGGCCGAGCGGCCGCTTGAGCCGCCGCGGGTCAAACCCGCGGCTTTGGGAAACGCGGCCCGCGCGGGCCGCGTGCTTGGTGGCCGGACCGCGGACGCGGTCCGGCGGTTCGACGCCGCCGCGGCTCGGCCGCCGCGGACTCCTCCGGCGGCACGCCGGGCGCCGCCGCCTCCGGTCGCCGGCGCCGCCGCGCCGGCGACCCGCGCCGCCGCCGCCTTCCGCGGGCCGCCGGAGTTGCTCCGGTGGCCCATTTTGCCTCCCGTCTGCGCCGATGCTCCTCCCGGGGGCCGATCTCCACTGCAGGATCAACAGATCGCCCCTGCCGCGCGGTTCGTCGTTGTCCGCCATATCCGCACAACAAAAGAGATCGGCGGAGGGTTGCCGGGTCTTGTTCGTTAGACCCGCACCCTCCGCGTTAGTCATAAACCACGGGAGGAATAATCAACAACAATTTTAAATAAATTAAAATTTTCGGAGATCATGTTCTTCACTTTAAAAAAATAAACACGGGGAAATAAGATAAAATATTCCAACATCCCTTACCTTGTCGTCGTCATCGGACGAGAGGTCGTCGCGGAATCGCTCGTCGCGGATGAAGGAGATCGTCGCGTCGTCGCGGTATCCGGCGTCGCGTCGCCAATCTCCGGATCAAGATCAAACGGATTAATTTAAATCCGTTGATATTGAAATTAAAAAGGGAGAATTAACGATCCGATTCTTACCTTAGTTGCCGAACGAGGATCGGCTGCGGAAGAAGAGGCGTCGCCGAAGAACGTCGCGGGTAAAGCTCGTCGACGTCGCAGATCTCGATGTGCGTCGTCGAATTCCGGTCGTCGGCGTTCTTCGCGTTCTTCGCGTTCTTCGCGTTCTTCGCGTTATTCGCTTTCTTCGCGTTCTTCGCGGGGAGATGAAGAAACAAGATTCTCTCAAATCCTTTCCAAGGATTTTTAGGTTGGTCTTATTTTATAAACATGCCAACACACGAAACCGGTTAAGAAACGATCCATCAATTCGAAAGAAACGACCCATTTAATTCACGAAAGAAACTGTCCATTTAATTCACGAAATAAACCGCCCAATTAAATGGTCTGTTAAGAATTAAAGAAAACGCGTCGGTTGACTTTTCAGTTACCTTGACGGGTTTTCGCGGGTGCGTTTCTTAGCGAAAGAAACGGCGGGGCTCGTGCGGGCCCTGCCTCACAAATATCCTACCAAGGGGGTAGGATATTTCTGGATAGCATCCTATCCAGTTCAACTCAGTTCAAGCCGCCTTTAAGTGGCTTTAAGTGGCTTCCAAGCAGCTTGAAATAAAATAAAGTTGTTGCACAAACTTTATTTTATTTCTGACTTAAAGCCGCAAAATTTAAAAACCACGTCTGAGCAAACGCAACTCCGGAAGAGGCGTTTCTAAGCAAATACCGGCGCTGCGATTTCATCGGTGCCCTCAGAATTTGATTCCGGGCACCGGTTCAAAAGATAGAAAAACCCGCTCGTCCGTTCACTGAACGTACCCGAGCCAAACTTCGGAAAATGATTCCGGGCACACCGGGCCTCGGAATCAGGTGCCGTCTGAAGCTGCGCTCTTGTAAAATTCCAAAGAAAATTAAGAAAAAAAATTTCCTTGAAATTTGCGAGTCTTTACATTACTCCCACCTCAGGGCTTTACGTCCCCATAAAGATACATCAAAAACTAGGGGAACAAATGGGGGTACTGAGCACGCATCTGAGCCTCCCGCTCCCAAGTGCTCTCCTGGAGGTTCCCGTGCTGCCATCTGATGCGCACAAGAGGAATCGACCGCCCACGTAGGACCCGCTCCTGTCGATCCTCGATCTCCACTGGGACCTCCGCAAAAGTCGCCCCATCGTCCACGTCCAGCTCCCCAAAGTCGATGATGTGCGTCGGGTCGTGCACATATCTCCTCAGCTGAGACACGTGGAAGACGTCGTGCACCCGGTGCAACTGAGGTGGTAGAGCCAGGCGATAAGCCACCTCTCCTATCCTGCTGAGGACCTGGAAAGGCCCGATGAAGCGTGGAGACAACTTGCCGCCTTGGCCAAATCTCCGTAAACCACGTCGAGGTGAGACACGCAAAAAGACGTGGTCGCCATCCTCGAACTCCAGTGGCCTCCGCCTCCTGTCAGCATATGACTTCTGCCGGCTCTGAGCTGTCCTCATCCTCTCCTGGATGATCTGGACCTTCTCTGTCGTGGCTCGGACCATTTCTGGTCCCACGAGTGCTGACTCCCCAGGGTCTGTCCAGCACAACGGTGATCTGCAGGGTCTGCCGTACAACGCCTCGTATGGTGCCATCCCGATGGTGGAGTGGTAGCTGTTGTTGTACGCAAACTCCACCAAGGGTAGGTGGTCCTCCCAGCTACGACCAAAGTCGAGAACACATGCACGGAGCATGTCCTCGAGTGTCTGTATGGTCCTCTCCGTCTGACCATCCGTCTGAGGGTGGAAGGCTGTGCTCAGATGGAGCCGCGTCCCGAACGCCTCCTGCAACCCCTTCCAAAGCCGAGAAGTGAAACGAGCATCTCGATCGGAGACGATAGACGATGGCACACCGTGAAGCCGTACGATCTCCTGAACGTAAAGACGTCCCAAGCTCTCCACTGAGCCCTGCTCTCTGATGGGTAAGAAGTGTGCCGACTTGGTGAGTCGGTCGACAATCACCCAAATGGAGTCGTGACCTCTGGAAGTGCGTGGAAGTCCAGTCACGAAGTCCATAGATATGCCGTCCCACTTCCACTCCGGGACCTCCAAGGGCTGTACCAAGCCTGCTGGTACCTGATGCTCTGCCTTCACCTGCTGGCAGGTGAGGCATCGTGAAACGAACTCTACCACAGCTTTCTTCATGCCCGGCCACCAGTGCTGTCGTCTGAGATCCTGGTACATCTTCGCCACTCCGGGATGCACCGCCAAGGGAGAAGTGTGAAACTCTCTCAGCACCTCCTCTCGTAAAGCGACTGGTACGAAGGTACGTCCTCTGAAAAGGATGTCGTGCTCTGCTCCAAGGGAGAAACCATCAGGCGCCTGACCTGAGGATATCAGTGCACGCCGGTTCTCACAGTCAGCGTCCCCACGCTGAGCCTCTCTGACCCGCTGTAGAAGTGGAGGAGAGACTGTGAGAGACTGATGAAAGGCTGCTCCGTCTCTATCCACGAAGGATATCTGCAAGGAGGCTAGCTGCTCCGTTGCCTCCTCAAGTAGCTGAATGCCCGTCCTCCTGCTGAGGGCATCGGCTACCACGTTCCCCTTCCCAGGAGTATAGACTATCTCAAAGTCATAGTCCTGGAGGAACTCAAGCCATCTCCGCTGTCTCAGGTTCAGGTCCTTCTGAGAGAAGATATACCTGAGACTCTGGTGGTCAGAAAAGACTGTGAAGCGCTCGCCCATCAGATAGTGCCGCCAAGTTTTCAGATCGAAGACCACTGCTGCTAACTCCAGGTCATGAGTGGCGTAGTTCTGCTCATGCGGCCTCAACTGACGTGATCCGTAGGCGATCACATCCCGCTCCTGCATCAGGACGCACCCGAGTCCAGTCCCTGATGCATCGCAGTAAACTACGTACCCAACTCCCTCCTCAGGCAACCTCAAGATAGGTGCGCTGGTCAATCTCTGTCTCAGCTCCTGGAAGCTCTGCTGACATCTATCTGACCACACGAAGGGTTTCCCCTTCTTCGTCAAGGATGAGAGTGGTGCCGCAACTCTGGAGAAGTCCGGCACAAATCTCCGATAGTATCCCGCTAGGCCCAAGAAGCTCTGCACCTCTGTCACGCTCTTGGGTGGCTCCCAAGCTAGTACTGCCTCGATCTTCGCGGGATCCACTGCAACTCCCGCCTCAGAGATGACGTTCCCCAAGAAATGGACCTCACGTAACCAGAACTGGCATTTTGAGAGCTTGCCATAAAGCTGGTGCTCTCGGAGAGTGTCTAGCACAACTCGCAGGTGGTAGGAATGCTCCTCCTCAGTAGTCGAGTAAACCAAAATGTCGTCAATGAAGACCACGACAAATCGGTCGAGGTATGGCTGGAAGATCCTGTTCATGAGGCTCATGAACACTGCTGGAGCATTGGTTACGCCGAACGGCATAACCAAGAACTCATAATGGCCATACCGACACCTGAAGGTCGTCTTCTGCACGTCCTCGTCTCGAACTCTGAGCTGATGATAGCCTGACCGGAGGTCTATCTTCGAGAACCACCGGGCTCCCTTGAGCTGATCGAAGAGGTCATCAATCCGTGGCAGCGGATACTTGTTCCTCACTGTCACCTGGTTCAGGCGACGATAGTCGACACATAGTCGCAAGCTTCCGTCCGCCTTCTTGGCGAACAAAATCGGGGAAGCCCAGGGTGAAACACTGGGTCGGATAAACCCCTTGCTCTGCAAGTCCTCCAACTGTACCCGCAGCTCCCGAAGCTCGGCGGGGGCCATCCGATATGCTGGAGTAGATATCGGGGCTGTCCCGGGGTACAAGTCGATGTAAAAGTCTACCTCTCTACGAGGAGGTAGCCCTGGAACGTCGTTGGGAAAGACGTCCACGTACTGATCCACCACTGCAGGAAAAGCCGGACTCCGCACGTCCACTGCTCCTAGGATGAGGCTAGCCAACTGATGATAGATAGGCTGCACTCTCCTCCGCGGAAGTCCATCCTGTGCTGCAAAGGTTCCCTTCTCGCCGGTGAAGGTAAACCTGCTCCCGTCGGTGCGAACACATCGCACCTTGCGCCTAAAACAGTCGATCTGGGCATGAACCGTGGATAGCCAATCCATGCCCAAGATGACGTCGTAAGGCCTCGACGCCGCTACAAGGAGATCCCAGCCGAATCTCTCGCCTCCTAGAGTAAGCTCACACTGCCGGCACCAGTGCGTAATCATCGGGTCTGCTCCCGTAGGAGTCTATAGCCGTAAGGATCGAGCCAACGGCTCAGTCGGAATCTCCGAGCTCCGAACAAGGGCAGAGGCTATGAAAGAGTGACTCGCTCCTGTGTCTATAAGTACTGCAGCAAGGGTGGAATAGACACAGATCGTACCTCGAATCATCTCTGGCAAGTCGGGGTCGTAGGCCTCCACTGCCTGGAGCTGGGCCTGCCCCTGCCCGCCAGCTCCCTGTGGTCGAGGTGGCCCTCCTGGTGGTGGTGGGGGTAGAGCCTGGAAGCGTCGCCCACCACCCGCTGCTCGGCCAGCTCCTCTGCCTCGTCCGCCTCCTCCCTGCGGACCGCCACGGTCGACCCTCTGCCTCTGCCTGGGTGGCCCCTCCACCGTCTGCTGCTCCTCTGGTCGGTGAGTCGGGCAGTCACGAGCCATGTGACCCTGCCCGCCGCAGGAGTAGCACAGCCTGCCTCTCGGAAGGCTGGCACTCCGCTGTGTGCCCCGCACCGCTGAGCCGGTGTCCTGAGGCCGTCTGCGTGGGGGTCTGGTCTGCCTGGACCCGAGAGTCATCCGTCGGCTACCTGCTGCCGAAGACTCAGCTACCTGCCGCCCTGCGCTAGGTCTCGCCGCTGAAGAAGGCTCTGCTAGGAAGCTCTCGATCAGGAGGGCTCGCTCCAGCACTCCCGCCTGGGTCGGAATGCTGAGGGAGATCAGCGACGCCCGAATCTCCTGTCGCAAGCCCTGCTCGAAGGTCCGGGCCCGGATGAAGGGGTCCCGTACCATGTCGGTCGAGTAGCGAGATAGGTCAGTGAACCTCGCTGCGTACTGAGCGACCGTCATGCTGCCCTGGCGCAGCTGGAGAAGCTCCTGGATGCGCACCGCTCGGAGGGTGGCCGGGACGAACTCAGAGCGGAAGAGACTCTCGAAGTCCGTCCAGAGCAAGGATGCCTCATCGTGAACCTGGAGCATCAAGCTCCACCATCGTCCTGCCGCCGCCTGCAGGAGGCTCGCCGCGAGAATCACCATGAGATCCGCTGGTGTCCTCACTAGCCTAAAGATCCGTACCACCGCCTCTAGCCAGTCCTCAGCGGCCTGGGGGTCCGCCTCACCGCGAAACCTGGGCGGTCGCTGGCTCTGAAACTCATGCAGTGCCCTGAGGCGACGTGCATCGTCAGCGTCTGGTACTAGAAGCATCGGTGGCTCGGCGGGTAAGGCTACCGCCGGTGCCACAGCTGGAAAAGGGCCCTGCACCGAGCCCTCGTCGCTCGGTGGGCTGCCGTCGCGCCCTACACTCGGAACCCTAGCTGGCTGTCGTCGCGGGGCCATCCTGAAATGGAGAACAAGAGCACCACAGTCAGAACCGTATACCTGGTGAGCTGGCACAAGTAATCACAAGGAAAACTTGAGACTTTCATGAAGCAGATCAGTATACCCGGTGAGCTGACACAAGTAATCACAAAGAAACTTGAAACACACACGCAATCAATGTTTTCATGCATTAAGTCGGAAATCAGGAGTCAGGGTCCTGGTGTACGGATACGTCGGCCGCCACACCAACACTGGGCTCCCTGGACTGATAACCACACTCAATACACTAAACACTATTGCTTCACATAGAAAAGAAAGATGATCAGAGTCTGCGGTAGAACCGACCGCCTCTGATACCAATTTGTCACGACCCGTCCTCGGGCCCCGTGCCGTGACTACCCCAAGCCCGCCTTCCATAGGCCAGGGGCTGGCGACTAGCACCAAGGCGTAAATTCCCGGTAAACAGAGAAGGCATTGCCTTTATAAGTAACAACCACCACAGAGTCAGCGAGCGGAAAGTAACTACAAAGTGCAGAAAAGTAAAGGGGGCCGGAATACAAGCCCAACTGTAAAGTAAAACTGAAAAAGTAAAGAACAGCAACTGAAGAAAAGACGGCGGCCTCGTGTCGTCCACTGGCAATCCCACCTGAAGGGTGGGTACAGATAGCCTCCAGGCTCCTCGGGTCCCACGTCCGCTCCGAGCACGTCCCGCCCAGTGGTCCACCTCCAGGTACCGTCCTGCTCCACGCCCCAACCGTGATCAGCGCTGTCCGTCGTCTGCAACCAACACAACAAGGTGCGGGCATAGCCCGTGCAGGGGTGAGTATAAGCTACTCAGTAAGGACCCCGAGACCCCCGAAGGTCTCCCGAAATCCACAAAGGATATAGCACAAAAGAAAGATGCAATCACGAAGTAACATCTGACTCGACTTAGGTATATGCCCATACATATACCTAAGTCCCCAATTCTAGCTCTGCTCACGAGCTCAAGAACAACTCAATCCACAAAGGAAAGCAAGACTCAAATCCACAAGGAGAGTAAACAGTAAATCCACAAAGGATAGTTCAACACAATCCACAAAGGAGAGTAACATAAGATTCAGCTCAACCAGGTATACTTTTTCAGATGACGTCAAAGACGATCACTGATCCGTCTAAGTCGTCGGACCCACGAAGGATCGATAGGTACTAACCCCCGCAGAAGACCCACACAGGATCGGGCTCACACAGAACCTGTAGGCAGTGGCTCACACAGAACCGGTAGTAAGGACCCACGTAGGATCGGGCTCACACAGAACCTGTAGCACTGATCCACGTGGGATCGCTGAGTGCAGTAGTCGACGCAGTCCACTGAGGATCTCTGCACAGTCGTCGCCGCAGTCCACGAAGGATCTCTGCTCTGCCGTCGTCGCAGTCCACGGAGGATCTCTGCTCTGCCGTCGTCGCAGTCCACGGAGGATCTCTGCTCTGCCGTCGTCGCAGTCCACGGAGGATCTCTGCTCTGTCGTCGAAGTCACAGCCAGCGCTAGGGTTCCCGCACATAGCGAGCTCGTTTAGGAGGGTCCGCTCCACGAGCCGAGAGGCTGATACATCAACTGACACGTAGTCCGAAGTTGATGTATCCAAAAGTTCCGTATCGACAACAGGATCTCAACGCAACAGACGGCGCGTCAATCAGACGCCCGGTCCGAGAGTTATTGGCAATTTCGTCCCAGGGGCCCGGTTGGTTTTTAGGGCAAAACCAACCCGACCGTACTCCGCCTGTATCCGATCCTCGGGCGGAGTATTCCAAAAGTTCCGTCTCACTTAGAGGAAACTACCACAGCTGACGGTACGTCGATCGGACGTCCGTAGCTCAAGTTATGAGCGTTTCCGCTCCGAGGGCCCGGTTGGTTTCGTGTACGAACCAACCCGGCCGAACCCAAAGTCTTCCGAAACCTTGAGTATAATATACTGAAACGACCGTCTCGATCCAAGGATCGCGTAGCCGCTGACGGTTCGTCAATCGGAGGTCCCAGGCCCAAGATATGGGCGAAAGACCGAAGAGGGCCCAAAACGGGGGTTCCGGGCCCGGGGCGACCCGGCCCGAACCCCCCCTGGGTCGGCCGACCGGGTCGGCCCGAACCGGGTCGGCCCGACCCGGCCCGACCCGGCTAGGCCGGGTCCGGTCCGGCCTGGGCGCGGCCCGGCCGACCGGACCGGCCGGCTCGGCTTCGGCCGAGCGGCCGCTTGAGCCGCCGCGGGTCAAACCCGCGGCTTTGGGAAACGCGTCCCGCGTGCTGGGTGGCCGGACCGCGGACGCGGTCCGGCGGTTCGCCGCCGCCGCGGCTCGGCCGCGCCGGCGACCCGCGCCGCCGCCGCCTTCCGCGGGCCGCCAGAGTTGCTCCGGTGGCCCGTTTTGCCTCCCGTCTGCGCCGATGCTCCTCCCGGGGGCCGATCTCCACTGCGGGATCAACAGATCGCCCCTGCCGCGCGGTTCGTCGTTGTCCGCCATATCCGCACAACAAAAGAGATCGGCGGAGGGTTGTCGGGTCTTGTTCGTTAGACCGGCACCCTCCGCGTTAGTCATAAACCACGGGAGGAATAATCAACAACAATTTTAAATAAATTAAAATTGTCGGAGATCATGTTCTTCACTTTAAAAGAATAAACACGGGGAAATAAGATAAAATATTCCAACATCCCTTACCTTGTCGTCGTCGTCGGACGAGAGGTCGTCGCGGAATCGCTCGTCGCGGATGAAGGAGATCGTCGCGTCGTCGCAGTATCCGGCGTCGCGTCGCCAATCTCCGGATCAAGATCAAACGGATTAATTTAAATCCGTTGATATTGAAATTAAAAAGGGAGAATTAACGATCTGATTCTTACCTTAGTTGCCGAACGAGGATCGGCTGCGGAAGAAGAGGCGTCGCCGAAGAACGTCGCGGGTAAATCTCGTCGACGTCGCAGATCTCGATGTGCGTCGTCGAATTCCGGTCGTCGGCGTTCTTCACGTTCTTCGCGTTCTTCGCGTTCTTCGCGTTCTTCGCTTTCTTCGCGTTCTTCGCGGGGAGATGAAGAAACAAGATTCTCTCAAATCCTTTCCAAGGATTTTTAGGTTGGTCTTATTTTATAAACATGCCAACACACGAAACCGGTTAAGAAACGATCCATCAATTCGAAAGAAACGACCCATTTAATTCACGAAAGAAACTGTCCATTTAATTCACGAAATAAACCGCCCAATTAAATGGACTGTTAAGAATTAAAGAAAACGCGTCGGTTGACTTTTCAGTTACCTTGACGGGTTTTCGCGGGTGCGTTACTTAGCGAAAGAAACGGCGGGGCTCGTGCGGGCCCTGCCTCACAAATATCCTACCAAGGGGGTAGGATATTTCTGGATAGCATCCTATCCAGTTCAACTCAGTTCAAGCCGCCTTTATGTGGCTTTAAGTGGCTTCCAAGCAGCTTGAAATAAAATAATGTTGTTGCACAAACTTTATTTTATTTCTGACTTAAAGCCGCAAAATTTAAAAACCACGTCTGAGCAAACGCAACTCCGGAAGAGGCGTTTCTAAGCAAATACCGGCGCTGCGATTTCATCGGTGCCCTCAGAATTTGATTCCGGGCACCGGTTCAAAAGATAGAAAAACCCGCTCGTCCGTTCACTGAACGTACCCGAGCCAAACTTCGGAAAATGATTCCGGGCACACCGGGCCTCAGAATCAGGTGCCGTCTGAAGCTGCGCTCTTGTAAAATTCCAAAGAAAATTAAGAAAAAAAATTTCCTTGAAATTTGCGGGTCTTTACATATAACCTCACATGATCTTGATGATATCTTGAACTCATGTCAATATTAGTAGAAAACTGTTTCTCTTAAGTGTTTCTCAAACATGTGGCATATATGAGGAAGTGGATTCCATCTCTTCGCCGTAATCTACTTCAGATAGTGTTAACCCACAAACAATATGACAGTATGAGGCCTTCATGGGGGAAGTGAAAGGTGATGTAAAATCCCATGTCAATAAATAATAATATATTTTCATAATTTTTAATATTTTTGAATTAAATATTAATTTTAATTTAAAGGGTTTTCCATGTTCGATGGCGTACCAGATACGCAATAATGGTTTCTTTGAAATCTTACGACGCACACAAGGCCGAGTCATACTAAAATAATAGTAATATAATAATAATATTTTTAATGGAAGTTAATGCCTAGTCGTTTTAATGGAATAAATGAATGGAACTAACTAAAATATGATTATACATGTTTGTTAAATTTTTTTACATTTTTCCAATAAATGTTAGAGGCATAAAATATGAATTAATCTAATTTTAAGCATAAATACTTTAATATTCTTCAAAAGGTAGATTTATAAACTATTAATGGAGAACGCTCATTAAATCATGTTTTGGACACTTTTATATATTCTATTTCATAAAATAAAATTCTTCTTTAGAATCAGGAAATCAAAATTTACTTTGGGTAAATTTTTGGAATTGTTCTGATAAAATTAAATTTTTAATGAATATTGAAAAATATTGTATTTTAATTCAAAACTACCTTTTAGTCTAATTTATTTATGTGGCTAGATAATTTTTTTAATTTTTTTTAAGTTTTAATTATATTATATTTTAACCTTTTAATCCAATGTTGGTCATTTTAAATAATTTTGCTTTGAAATTTGAAATAAACATGTGTTAATCTATTGATAGTTATTAGTTCTTAAAAACACACTTATTTTTTTGACAACAGGAATTAATTTTAAATTAATTAATGAAACTTCAATGTTTTTTATTTGGTAAAATAGAATTCATTTTTGAATTCGTAATATCTAATATTGATTTGGTAGAATTTTTGGTATTTTTCTGAAAAACGTTAATTTTTGATGAATAGTGAAAACACTCAGTAGTAGTTAAAATGATGAATTTTTCTTTTAAATGAAATTTTACCACTTCTAGGAATTAAATTTCGAAAATTCTATATACATGGATATTATTAGTAAGTAAAATTTGGTTTAATAAGATGAAATTTTATTTGGTGAATAATAACTTTTGACTTTTATTTACCGTAGTTAAAGATAAATTGGTTAATTCAAGGTAAAAAAATTATTATAATAATATAAAATTACCTTAACACTTGTTCTAAACTCAATTTATGAGTAATGTAAAAACACGACAATCCATGGGTGAGACTTTTGGCCTTTGAATGCCACTTGGGTAAGATAATGATATTAATAACTTTTTATTTGATGTAAAAATAAAAATATAAATAAACATGTATTGTTTTGCTATAGAAATTTTAATGTGGGGTTATATAATTGATATATTTGACTAAAAATATTCATTATAAAGATAAAACGATTTCATAAATTATGGTATTTTTTAAAAAAAATTATAAATCATAAAAACTAAATTATTTATGACATAATATTGATGTTGTGTTTACCTTATTAATAAAAGATTTAAATAAATAAGATTATAAAGATTACAATAATATCCAAAACGTTTGAAATTCCTTTTTGATAATTTTATTTCATCCATTAGTCATCTTATATTAGACTTTAATATGTTTTGGATCATTAGAAACTGGAAATAATTATATAATAAAATAATAATTTCACACTTTCTTAAAGAGTACCTCCCCCCCATATAAAATACACTCAGCTCTAACCCATTACTCACTCCCGTCAAAGCCCTTTTATCCACCATCCTCTTCCCAGATAATCTCTCAAGATACCTCTATTCCTCCAATAATCCATACATTAGGCATAAGGCACTTCAATAAACATTTTTAGGTCAAACCAATGGGTGTTACCTGATTTAATGGTAACGTCTTCTCTTAAGTTCATTGTTTTATTTTACTTATCAAACCCCCTAAAAACTTTTTTCCCCTCTTTTATAACAATAATAGCATACACAATATACTAGGTTGTTTTTATGAGATGTTTTATAACTACACTTACACACACCTCCATCTATTGGGTAATGGACAAACTATTTCTGTGGAGGACAAACTAACGCATCACGAAACGATGATTGTTCAATCTTCTCCGACCACCTCCTATGGTGGAAATTATGATGGAACTATAAATATATTTGATATATATAATTTTAATGATTTCTCTATTATTATATAATTTTTGTTTACAAACATACCATTATGCTTACCAATATGTGTATATACGATAATTTCATTTGAGGAAGTGCAGACTACAACCCCCTCAAGGTGATATGATTCGTTTATTACATACATGGAACATATAAAGAATGGACTTAATGAAATTGTATTACATATATATATATATATCATATTTTGTTATACTATAATTATAATATACCAATTTATCATTATGTTTTCATTCCATTAAAAATGAAATATAAATGAAAGTAGCGTTCATGCATACATACGGCTTATCGTCTCCATGAATGGTGCATTTCATTTCTTATCTCCAAATGTTATTTAATATTATATATACATATATATAGTGTATATATATTATATAAATTATATCTAAATAATTAATATAATTCTAGAGAAAATGACTTTTGAACACATAAACAACTTGTAATTATAAGAAGTTCATCTTTTACTCAAGTACCAAATATGGACAAAATGACCATTATTAACATAAATGATTAAATAATGTTTATAACATGTTAATAAGTGATATAAAAGGAATAATAATATTGGAAAATGTTCTTAATCAGGTATAAATTGACTTTATATTTTTATTCAGGAGATCAAAGGATGAACGGGTCATGTCGGACACAAGGTCAGGGGTTTCTTATCTCACTTTTATTTCGGTGAGATTTCCATTATTCACCACTTATTTATTGCTTGTGGGGTATTGTGTTCTGAAATTTGATATATATTATCATTATTATATTTATATTTATGGTATTCTATGAATCATTTTTTTGTTATTTTCTTTTGGCCTTATGACTCGATTGATTACAACGTGGTAAGGGGTTTTCATCTCAATTTGTATTCATGTTAGATTTATGTTATGTTTGCCAGTATTTTCTTTTGTGTGGTGTATGTACTACCCAAGATTTTATTATCTATATAATATACATTAATTAATGGGTATTTACTTCTTCATTATATTATTATTATTTCATGTGGTGTATGTTTCGTAAGTTACCTAATCTGTAAGGGAACTTTTTAACCTAATTTCCATTCCATGGGTTATTTTTCTAATTCTTAATTATGTCATGATATGATTATGTGTGGAATCACTGTTTATTTATTTATGTTATAATTTCCACTCCCCTTTGTTTGGATATACTTTTGATAAACATAATCACTCCAATGATAAATTCTCAAGTCCTCGATATGAACTTGATAAGAGTAATTTTATCTCAATATTCATTCTTTGAGTTAAACATCCAAGTCATTGGTGTTGTTTTTAACAAAAATATGTGTGAATGATCTCTGATTGATTTACACTGAATATACAATCATATTGATTGTGTTTATATTTTTCACACATTATTTTGTAATAGATTTATCCTTAATATATGGATACATTTTTAATAAGGGATTTCATCTCAATTTACATTACTTTGAGACATCATTGTTGTTATGCACCAATTCGATCTTATATGGTTTTTATACCATCCTTTGGAATATTATATCATGAATTCCATTATTCTCATGATATTATAATGTTCGTATTAAATTTTATTCATTAATTATTTTTATTTAAGCATCTCTCATTTTGTTAAAAACTATTTATCTAAAATATCAGTTAAAATGTTTCAATGATTTATTCTTAAAAATATTTCACATTAATATATATGTTTGAAAAATGGTTTTTTAATTTATTTATATGGACATTAATGATTTCAAATAACGATTCATTTAAATTTTTCAAATTGGTATGCGACACTTTGATTCGAAAATCACTTTATTAAATGTTTTAAATGGTTTTCGAAAATTGTTTGATAAAGAATTGATTATGCCAATATCTTGAAATAATATATTTTGACAGAAATGTGGAAATTTTATCATTACATTTATACTTGTTTTACATTTTATGTCTATGTTATGGATATTCGACATTGTTTAAGATTACGGGTGGTTCCGTGATACGCAAAGGGAGGGTGAGCCCGAGATAGCTCTCCAATGCATTGGGTAATGTGATGGAGGTAAACTTGAATGTTTCTCCTAATAGATTTAGGTAATATACTATGATGGGTATTACACATGTAACTCCCTACGTAGCTATGAAAGATACAACATAAGTATGTTATGGATTCCGTAAGTTAACTTTATGATTTGTGTTTACTATGTAAATCTTATGATTTAATGAGGTAAGTTAAAGAGATTATGTTATGTATGTATTAATGATCTAATGTTTTCTTTCTTTGTTTTATAATCCTTACTATGATTTTTATGCTCATCCCATGTTTTTAAATGTTTTTCACATGACATAAAGATTAATAGGGTTATGGATGGGATTAAGGAAAAGTCATGTTGTCTAGACCAACGAACTATACATGACACTTTTTCTCAAGAGTTTTCTTATATGAAAAAAATAGAAACTAAATAGAAGTGTCTACCTTGAAATTATTGATATGTAATGTAATAGTTATGGCCTAATTCTCAAAAATTCTAAACCTGAAAAGATCCTCCATGTTAATTATTCATTTAATTCAAGATTATGTAATGTTTAAGGTCGGTTCCTTACAATTGGTATCGATGTTTGGTTTAGTCAACTTTAGGGATTAAATGTTTGCGTTAAACACATGGTTTGTACCTATGTATATTACTTACATTAGATTGTTGTTTTATAAATTTTTTAAGTCAAGTAATTTCCTTTACAATTGGATGTAGGAGGATCTCAAACGATATTCCTATCTCTTCTTGAAAACATGCCTGCAATAATTATTACAAATTCATGTCCATATGATTGTGAAACATTTTCTATCATAAAAATCACTTGGAAGAGATTTTTTGAGATATCAAACACCTCCACTATACCTCGATATAATCATGGATCATGGGTTGTATTTAACCAAATCCTATTTTCTCAATATTCTCATATCTTCATGAAAGGTAAATATTATCAAGGGATTTTCATATTTTTTAGCTTAGTACAATTTTATGAAGCCTATTATGATTTTAAAATGGTGCTGAAGAAGAAGACCATTGCGTAACCTATTTATATTTTCTTTTACAATATAGTCTCTCAACACATACATATGGTATATTAAAAGGACCATTGATTGAATGTTTCAACTAAAATTCAGTTTGACAGTTTTATTTATATCCCGATTTATCCGATGTTTTAAAATAATATTCCATACATGATTATTTTCTGAAACTATTTTTCTATGAACACCCATATGACCCAAGTTGTACAAGTTTTATTTAGAATAAGGAAGAAAATTATTTTTCATATTCTATAAATCATTGCTACAATGCATGGACCTTCTACCTACATGAACAAGATGATAATGAAACCATATGGACATGATGATCAAGGTATGTTGTTTTTCTATTAGGGAATAGCTTTATTTTATCGTATGGAGGTGAAAATAAAATGACAATATATAATATGTTGATGTATTAATATATTGGGATGAAAATGAATGGTATAAGAAAACCATTAAGGTTAAAATATATTTGGAGTTTTTTGAGTTTTATTAAAAGGACAATATGTAAGATTGGTGACAACCTGTATCGTCTGGAAAGGCCGCATAAATCAATCCATGAACTGAAGGGCGACTATGGTGCATCACCTACCATTTTCATACATTAAGTCCCTAGTTAGTATGACTAATTATTTTAAGATAAATTATTTTATGGATCAATAATAAGTGGATTTTGGGGAAATTTGTTTTTATCAAATAGATATCCTTAATATAGGAAAATGATTTTCTGCTTAAGTTATATAGGTTATTTTAGAATATTTTTTCTCTTTTAGAAACATTAAATGCTTAATGGAAATAAAATACTATGGGATCTCATTTGTGGAGTAATGGTTGAAATTTTATTTTGAAAGAATGTAGATTTTTATAGTATACATTTGAAAAGTTGGTTAATTTATGGAAATCATTAACCTATCATGGAGATAAGTGATTAGGATAATTACATTTTAGTATAAAACATTATGTGTAACTGATTTAATTTGGAGATAAATGTTATGGTTTATCTTGGAATACTATGTGATTAAATCCTTCTGAGATTTGGGTTTCAATCTTAGTTTGGATTACTTTGAAAAATTTTATGGACATTTGTTTATTGAATAGTCTATGTTGAACATTGGGTACTGTTTGACAAATTTTGGAGATAAATAGTAGTTTTTGATTAGGTAAAAGATTATCCTTTTTGGGGATTATCTGATATTGTACTATCAATTTTGGTTTTGGTTAATGTCTAAATTAATTGGAAAAATATAGTTCATATTTTTTGGATTATATAATTCTATAGAAGATGATTATAGCACATTGAATGTGAACAAATCATCTGGAATACTCATCATTTGTAGAAAATATGAGTTTGTGGTAGAAATCTAGTAAATGATGAATGTCTGTATGAAAAGTAATTATGTTTCCTTATGTTCTTATTCAAGGTCTTAAATAAATTCCTCAACATTATGAAATGTAACATAAAACAAAAACATTGACCATTAACTTTTCCTATTGGGGAATCAAATACCATTTGACCAATCATAATTTTGTGATTTTTTGGTGGTTAAATCTCTCCTAATCATGTTTTCTAGCACTTTCCATCAAACCTTAATGGTTTGTTTCTCTTAAATATCCATGATTTCCAAAAATGAATCTTATTATGGGCTATCTTGAGTGACCTTTTTATATCTCTTTCTTTCTTTTAATGTGATATTTTTATTGACTATTTTTTCGATGCGGGACTTTCAATGAAGTTTCCATACCCAATTTTAAAATTGTGAGGCCAAAATTTTAAAAAGGGGGCAAGGATGTAACATCCTAAGTAAATAAATAATTATGAATTTTCATAATTATTAAAAAAAATTAATTAAAAATTAATTTAACATTAAATGGGTTGATATGTTCGATGGCATACCCGATAAGTAACAATGGGTTTCTTTGAAATCTTATGCTGCACACAATGGTGAGTCATACTAAAATAATAACAATATTACATTATTATTTTAAATGGTAGTTAACACCTAGCCATTTTAGTGGTAGGAATGAATAGAACTAACTAAAATATTATTATGCAAATTTTTTAAATGTTTTTACATTTATCCAATAAATGTTAGATGCTTAAAATGTGAATTAATCTACTTTTAAGCATATATACTCTAATATTATTTAAAAGGATGATTTGCCACCTTTTAATAGAGAAAACTTATTAAATATAGTTTTGGTCACTTTTATATGTTATATTTGACAAAATAAAATAGTTTTTTAGAATCAGGACATCAAAATTTACTTTGGGTAAATTTTTTGTATTTTTCTGATAAAATTTATTTTTAAGGAATAGTGAAACATTTTGTATTTTAATTCAAAACTGCCTTTTAATCTATTTTATTTATATGGTTATATTATCTTTTTAGTTGTTTTTATGTTTTAATTAGATTATATTTTTTCTATTTTATCCAATTTTGGTCATTGGATGTAATTTCACTTTGAAATTGGAAATAAACAAGTGTCAATCTTTTGACAGTTATTATTTCTTAAAAACATGCATTTTTGTTTTCATAACAGGAATTAATATTAATTAATCAATTAATATACAATGTATTGAATTTTATAAAATAGACATAGTTTTGAATTTGGAATATCAAATATACATTAGGCTGATGTTTTGGTATTTTTCTGAAAAACATCAATTTTTGATGAATCTTGGAAACACTGAGTAATAGTTAAGAAGCTGAATTTTTCATTTAAATGAACTTTTACCACTTCTGTGAAATGAATTTAATAAAAACTAATATACATGGTCATTATTATAAGGTAAAATGTGGTTCATTAAGATGAAAATTTAATTTGTAGATTAGTAACTTTTGACTATTATTTACTGCGGTTAAAGGTAAATTAGGTGATTCGAGGTAAAAAACAATATTATAATAATATAAATTTATCTTAACACCTGTCTTAATATTATTGGATGAGTAATGGCTGACCAAGACAATCATTGGTTGAGACTTTTTCATTTTAATTCCACTTGGGTAAGATAATGATATTAATAACTTTTTATTAAAAGTAAAAATAAAAATATCATAAACATTTATCGTTTTGCTAAAACAATTTTAATGTTGGGATATATAGTCGATATATATGACTATAAATATTCCTTATAAAGATAAAAATATTTCCTAAATTATGGTATTTTTATAATATTTATACACCAAATAAATTAAATTATTTATGACAAAATTATGATGCAGAATTTACCTCAATAATAAATTATTTTAATAAATATGATTATAAAGATTACAATAATATCTAAATCCAGTTTAATTATTATTGGATAATTTTACTTCAACCACGAGTCATATTATATTAGACATTAATATGTTTTGGACCTTTATAAACAGATAAGAATTATACAATAAATTAATATTTTCAAACATTCTTAAAGATCCCCTCATCCCCCTTATAAAAATACCACACCTTTAACCCATTAATGACACATCTCAGGCCCCTTTGATCATCCATCCTCTACCCAAATAAGCTCCCAAGATCCCTATCTTCCACCTAGAATCTTTACCTTTTGTAGAAGGCATTTCAAGAAACCCTTTTGGTTCAATCCATAGGGAGTTACCCGATTTAAAGGCAACATCCTCTCTTAAATTATTTTGTTTTATTTTACTTCTCCAACAAACTAAACTATTTTTATTCCTATATTATAATACAACAGTTGTATCCTCAATATACTTGGTTGTTGTTATGAGATGGAATCAAACTACACTTACACACAGCTTCATAAAATTATTTTATATTGGATAGTTGATACTCATTAGCGAATAATATTCCTCGAATAAATATAAATCTACATCCATTGATTCCACTACCTATGATCCTCAACATCATTTTTACCATATTTCACCCATTGGATATTATAAATCACAACTGACTCTTTTCTATAACCACATCATATTTTACCTGAATCTATATTTTTTAAAATATATTATATTTAAAATAAAAATTTAGAAATTGATTAATTATATTATAGTTATCAATAGTTTATACATCTAATCATAATTACATATTCTATTGATTTTTTTCTCAAGCATTTTATCCCACATTTAATGGAATGGTTTCACAAAAGGTTACTTCTTAAACTCATTCAACAAACATTCCATGATTTTAGTTTGTAATCATAAGGTAAGAAAGGGTTAAAAATACATAGAGGTGTCTAAAATTATTATTTTTGATAACACATTTTATATGGGGTATTATATATAATATACCTCAAAAAGAATATAGTCTTAATGTTTATAACCATGGAAAATTCTTCATTCATGGTGTATCATTAAAGATCTAGTTTCAATTCTCACATAGTGTGGTGGATTTATAATCCCAACCCTTTAGTGGGTTGTGGTTCCAATGGCGAGGATGTGTTGGCCCCAGTGGTTTCAGGGATATCGATGCCTAATGTGGAACATCATTGTTTCATCCTTAGGTGTTATGGGATGGGTGTTGTGGGTGGTTTTCAAAGAAGCTTCAGTGAGTGATCCAAGTTGTCCTTTATAGGAGTCGTGGGTATAGTGTAGGGTAGTGATGTGATGTTACAAGGGTTGTTTTATTTCTGTTTTTTTCGTAGGTATAGTCCAGGACAAGATTCTATATCCAGCTCATTTATGCCTCCTGAGGGGAATGGTTATCTAGTTGGTTATCATATAACATCAATGGTATTTAATTTTATAAAATACCAAAATGTTTGGTTGTGTTGTTTTTTTATTGATTATAGATTCCATGATTTGAAAAAGCATTGGAAAATTCATTTTACGGGTACTCCATTCCATTATAAGTCCTCAAAATCATTAAATATACACCATTTTCTTTCTCAACATACCATTACAAAAATTATTCACATGAATAGCCTATTATTTTTTCTCTATAAAGAGGAAATTAGTCTTTTATGAATAATCATCATAGAAAGTAAGGAAATAAATACCACTAATAATTTAATATTCTCTTCTTAAGACCACACACATATAAATAAATAAGTTACAATGGTATATATTATTTAATGGAAACATTCTTGTGTGTCCCATAAACTATATTCCAATTTAGAAATGTGTTTCAAATTGATTATTTGTACATTTTTCTTTTTGAGGTCACTTCCAAAATAAATCCATATATTAATAAACATTAAATCATGATTACATACATAAATATACAAATAATATAGTCATAGAACATCATGAGGCCTATTTTATTGGGAAATTAATTCCAAAGAAAATTTACCTATAACATGGGTAAAACAAAATTATTTTGAAACACAACCACATTCCCTTAAAATCCATTTCGCTTGTTAAAATGAATGTGATAACCTCTTGAAATGCATTATACTATAGAGATCAATAAAGGATACTATGTGAATAATAAAATAATAGAATGTATTTATGTATTAAATGTGGGTAAATATGTATATTAAGGTAACATAAGAGGGTTTAAAATCATAAACTAGAAAATTTAATCCCACTATTAGATGATTCCTTAAAAGTAACATTGTAATATGTAAACAATATAAAAAAACAAATTAAAAAAATAATTCATAATTAATGAGATATCATAGTATTATGATCCTCAAATAACCTCCCATGAATAATTCATTGTATATAATGAGATAAAAATGTTACCCAAGGCATTGAGGGGATATATAATCATGGTCCCACCCATCACATTCATATCATGTATAATAAATAATTTCTACATAGATCATGAAACATACGTATATATTTAATAAATTTTAATACAATGATTATGGATTTTTTGATACATACATGGATTTCCCCAATAAATGAATTATAGAAGAAAAAAATATTTAATACACTTGAGTGGAAATGGGGATGCGTGATCACTACAAAAATGTTTTGCATGAAAATTCACATGATAATGTAGACAGAAAAAAGGGGGTACATAAAGATTCATATAGGGGTATAAAAAGAGGAAAATGGGACCCATAATTTAGAAAATAGATATACCATATGTTGGATGTTATTAAATATATCCCACCATGAATATTTTGAATAATAATGTCCTTAAATAATGAGGGTTCATAAATAAAGAGTAGAAGGATATATACCTTACCTAGATTGGGGGATTCTAAATGCCTAAATTGAGCTTCATAAGACATTGGGAATACCTTCATAGGTATCTAGAGAGTGAAAGTTAGAGTAAATACATGCTAAATGAATTTTGAGTGAGAATTATTGGATTTTTTTGAAGGTTTTTATAGGAATAGAAATGAGAATTCATTATTAACTTTCAAACATAGTTTTTGGAATCTATAAGATAAAAAAATACTGACGATTTTTTCCATGATTTATACCAAATAGGTGTCCTTATCGATAATAAATAATTATATCAATAGTAATCATTTAAATAAAAACTCATGGTATTTATAAGTGATTCATGTTCATAAATAATTCATTTTAAAACTATAAAATATAATATTGGATTTGGAGGATTTATTAAGTATTTAAAAATCAATATAAAAACATAAAAAAATTCAATTAAATTTTAAACATATTTTTTTACATGGTTAGTCTTTAAAGTAAATAATAAATCACCTTTGGTATTTTTATGATTTAAAAATTTGTAATATATATTTATAATGTATTTATTGTTTACCAAAAAATTACACAACATCAAAAAATTATGAAAAAATAATAAATGGATAATTTAGATGTGATGATTTCAAAACTAATATTTATTCTATCAAAATAATGTAATCAAATATTTAAATATTAAATATTAAATAAAAAATAATATTTAATAAAAACTATATTCTCTTAATATGAACATCATTCTAACTCTTATAGAAATTAAAATTAATCCTCATTATATTATGTTATAATTTATCATTAAATTATTTTTATTAATGAAATTATTTTATTAAAACAAAATTTATTTAAAAAATGCATGAAATTATAGAAATAATGTGGTAATTGAAAATATATATTTCCCCAAAATAGAATTTTGAATTATTTGTATGAACATAAATTTGTTGGGGAGATCTTTAGAGAGTCATTTATAAAGTTATAATAAATCTTGATAAATATAATAAATATTTTATTAATAAAATATAATAATTTATATTACTAGGTTCTATATGCATTGCACAATATTACACTAGTATACACACTATGTTTATGGTTTTTGGTGGTGGTTCTTTGTTAGGGTTGTTTGGCGAACATGGTTTGGGACATGATCTCAGTAAACATGAATTTCTCATATAAATTGTTTGTGTTAGTATTTTATTTTTATATGTCATATTGTGTTGGGTTAAGGGATAATCCCATTTATTCAATCTCAAATGGAAGATCTGATAAATGAGATTTATAGTGTACCATCTTACTAGTTGAATCCAATACTTATTCCATTTGTGTTAATTGGATTTTATCATAACCCTTATTATATAATAATAATTATTGTCACCCTAAATGGAAATATTATGAATGATTGATATGACTAATGGTATTTTAAATATGATAATATATATTTTATAGAATTTAAAAATATCTAAAGTAGTTAATGTTTTATCTATAACTACAATACATAATAATGAATTTTATTATTTTAAAAGGGAATATAATTTATAAAACTATGGGTCACCTCATTATTGAAAAATTTGGAAAATAGTCAATCATAATTTTCTTTTATACACTATAAAATATTATTATACTTCTATTTCATTGCTACATAATGTTCCCAAATTGATTCCTCAAACCAGTGATTTTGGAACAATTCTGGAACCAGAAATGGTGTCTTGTTTTTTAGAACATTATCTCTTATATCTAAGATCATCACATGCTACTTCTCATATGAAATATTAATATCCAATAGTACCACCTCTAGATTCAGTACATGTAAAGGTAATGAATTTACATAATTAATATGAATACATAGATAAATTAATTTACTTAATATATGATAGGTTTGATTGTATGTTGAATGGTCATAGCACCAATGTGATCATGGATTTCAAAGGGGAGAATGTGTCTTGGATTAATATTTTAGTTATTTCAAAGGATGGTGACTATCTCCTATGATGATATATAAATGAAAATTTTATCTCTAATTTTACACTCCACGTATCAATACAATTTTTTCTATATATTTTATTTCAAATTTACATTGGTTTTTTATGACTTTAATGGGTTTTAATAATATATGATATCTCTTAGACATGATCATATCACATGTTCCAATACTCTCCAAATATTTCCCAATATGTTAGTGTCCAACACCAGGTCTAATATAGCGCCTCATAAGAATCAACTTTTAATCTATAATTTATATTTTATTATATAATAACTCTAATAAGGGATGATATTGATAACAAAAACCATGGAAATCTATTTTACACGATCTCAACATCTCTTATAGTATAGGACTGGTTCTATCAAATTAACCATCCATTGGAGGATGATAACCAGTATTGAAACTCTATGATGTATCCAAATCTAGCTGAAATTCAAATTTCCTTACCCCAATAGAACATAGTTAGTGGTTAGATTATTGAATTTTAATAGAATAAAAGTAATCATGTTCCAATGGACATAGTAGTATAATACTATAGGTAAACTAAATTCTTACCAAAATATCGCATAAAATTTTTAAACATAAAAAAAACATTGTGAAAGTAAAAAAATTATATCCTTGAAGTCATTGAATGATACCATTTTCATATCCTAGGGAAGGGAAATAACAAATGTTTAGTTCATATTCTCAGTAATTGTTATTTCAATCATAATGTATCATGAATATAAAAGAAATAATCAATTATGAATATTCAATTTTGAAAATTATATATCTGAAACCACATTCCATTTAATCAATAACATCACTATTTGGATTAGATAAAGAATAATCAATATGTTAAATTAACTAACTTAACACACATACCATTTACTTAATTTTATTGATTACAAAAGTATTCCATGAATATTATCAGGTAAATAATATCAGGGAAAATAATAACTTAATTCATAAAGTAGAAAATGATTAATATTGGAATAGATGACCACAATCATCATGGAATCTATAATATAACGAACTATTATGAGATGAGGTAAAAATATGTATAAAAACTATTTAATTAGGCCAATTGATTTTCCACATTTTAACTATCGATGCGTCGATGAGATATATAATTCTTGGAAACACCTATCGTTGCATGTAAATGCAATCCTTATATATCAAACGATTTATTTAATTCATCTCTCAATATTAATTTTCTTAAAATATGAGTTTTGATTGAAGAATATGGATTTATCAATATACTGATATCATTTAAATAAATTTCATAGTAAAAAAACTTTTTATAAAAATGATACGTAGTTTTAAAAATATTAATTTCCATCATACATAGAAAATGGATATTTAATTTAAATAAAATGTATAATAATAACATGAAAATGAATGTTTTTAGGGAATGTTAATGAATACATACATGACGAATTATGTTAATTTCAATAAATCCATTGGTCAAATAGATCAAAATATATCAGTAAGAAAGATATTTTTTGAATCATTACATTATATCTTTATTGGAGTATATGTAAAATAATGGTTTGTTGACGTTTTTGAATAGAAATTACATATAATTATCAACTAAAACATTCTTCAGTAAAATAACATTTTATAATTATTAATAACTATAAAAAAGTATGACTATATAATTTTTTATGAAACCCTGTTAATTTGAAAGAATAATAATAAATATACAAATTTATATACATAACAATTAGAGCCCATGCAGGTAGAAATTTTTTGTTCACACCAAATATGTTCAAAACAGATATTTTGTTCACATTTATGTAAGAAAATTCAAAAAGTAACTTGTTTGGAAGGTGAATGGAATATTAATATTTTATTCAATTTTTCAAATATCAGTTATGGGAGAACATACGATAAAAAGAATATTAATAAATATTTGAAAACATTTTTAGAAAACAATGATTAAGAAAAAAATGGATTTTTGACTGAATTGAGAAATGAAGTCGAACATTAATAAAAACATTTTATCAATAATTTTAACTTCTAAATATAGTAAAATGGTAATATTTTATGATTTTTATTTATAAAATTACGGTGAAAAGTAATATTGTTTTATTATACAATGATGAAATTATTTCCATAAAGGTAAATTGATGCATAATCAATCCGGATTAAATTGAGATTGGAAAAATAAATCGGTTTCACTTTGCTATTATTTAAATAATATCCCACATGAAAAAGATAAATTCAAATGAAGTATTAAATAACATGAATATTAATTGATTAATGATATAGAATTTTAATTTTTTAGTAGCTAAACATTTTAATACATGTTAGTATTATAACATAACATATTTCGCAAAGTATAAAATTTGAGGTGACCAACCACTTTAATGATCACAATGTTGAAGAGATAATTTATCTATTAGATAGATTTTGTGTGTAAAAATTAAATACACATAATATAAGTGTAAAAAAATTATATTCCAAATTCATTAAAAACATTATTGTATAATATCATCTAAATTAAATAATTAATGAATCTTAGTGAAAAGAAATTGAGTAATGAAATTTAGAACCACATGAAAATTTTCAAGTCTTATATATTTTTATAAAATGAATAAAATTGAATCATTAATTACAATTAATAATGTAGGATTCATGATATACCTTGTAAAATGGTTAGTATATACACTAATACAATAGCATATATTTTTTATTACAATACCCGCCAATATAAATAAATATTGACCATGCCTCTTACTTCACACTTCCTTTTACTGTGAACATTATTTAAAAACATAGATAATGGTTTTATGAATAATATTAAGTTAGAAAATAAAAATATTAATGTATAAAATATCATATATTATCATCTTATTACATCTTACTACCTTTTTATGAACAATATTTTATTATTATTCTTATTTGAGGTGTTAGATGCCTTTTTTTCTAGTGCATATTTTTTCATGAATGCCATTATTATTTTTAAAGGATATAATTACATAATAAAAACATTAATATTAATTTTATATATGTGATAAATAATTATTTTACTCATTATTAAAATCATTCTAGAATTTTGTACATAGAAAATGAGTCACATGTCTTAAAGGAGATGGTAGGCCATATATACGTACGAGCGAGAATTTCACTCACTTGACATGTGAAACGAAAATAAAGTGTATGGTAATATAATTTTAAATAATTAATATAATTTTATATTTTTTATTAATATTCGTTATTTTCATCATTATGACCATCTATGCAATTCGTTGATAAAAAACAGGTTGCACCAGTTCAGGAGGCTGTAGTCTATCATACACACGAGTGATGGCTTCGTTACACATTTGATGATGCCAGATGTGGAAAAATATTCTTCCATAAAAATAATGAAATATAATATTATATGAGATATTAGTTTTATTTTATTTAAGTTTTACTAAATAATTTAATGTTGTAAAATATCAATAAAAAGTACACAATTATGATAATTACCTTCCCTATGAAGAACCTACAAGGGATATCCTATTATAGACTGTAGAATTTCAATTTTGGGAGCAAGATAACCTAGAAAATGTGTATTAATATGTTTTTGATATCTTTTTTCAGGGTATTGATGATCCAAATTGATTGATAAGTGTTCACATGTTAGTGGAGTTAGTGCCCTTTTATAATTGAAGAAGTGTTTCATTGTTATAAATAACCAAAACAATTGAATAATAAGAAGTCAATCAAACCAAATGTCAATATAAAATTAATAAATAATGTATTATAGGGAGGTTATGGTCATTCAAAATCTCCACTATATAAAAATAAAACATGTTTCATACTTTTTCTTCGTTATCCTATATATTATTTTCAACTTTGACAATTTTATTTTACCCCATGATAATCAGATTATTTAAACTGTGTAATTTTTCATTTCAAAAAACATTTATCGAAAATATTAAAAAATATTTGTTATGTAATTATAATATTTATAAAAATTAAAAAACAGAAATTCTATGTGTTTGGAGTTACGCTGAGCGCATTTAATGAGAAAAACATTGTTTTTAACTTTAGTTCGGTAAATAAATTTTACCTTGTCTTCTGATCATTATGAAGAAAAACGATGTTGAAAAACTTATGTAATATTAATTATTATGATTTATAATATTGAATAAAATTTTTCAATTGAAATCTAATTATAGGAAAACATTATTTTAATATAGAACATATAGACCGGTTAAAAATTGAGTTTAAAAAAATGTATTTACACAACATTAGATGATCTTGTATTGACTATATAAGAAGTGATAATAAAAATATATAATTAATTTTTAATTTTTAAATATATAATATATATATTTACTTTAAATATTTCTTTATTAGAATATATTTTAACTCTTTAAAATTGTCAAACATTACATATTTTGATTTTTTTTTAAATTGTTTTAAGCCAAAAAATAAACATACATTGATATTCGGTATACTTAAAATAAAAATGGAATATATTATAGTAATTATAAATAAAAAATAATTATTTTACCTTAAAATAAATTTCAAATGATAATTTTTATTTAAAATTACATAGTTTAATGAAGGGACATAACAAAATTTCAAAATTCTGTATTTTTCACTATTCACTAAAAGATAAGCATTTTTAGAAAATAACCATTATTTTATAGTAAGTTAATATTGATACGTTTGATTCAAAAATATATTATTTTTATAAAATAATATTCTTAAATATGTAATAAATTTATTATAATTCCAAATATAAAATGAAAATTTATTTTTTAAAAGAATATTTATTTTGAATCATGAAATGATAGTACTATATATTTGAGTGATTTTGTAAAAATAATTTATAAATAAATTTGGTTTCATTAGTAATTATATGTATCTATTCTAAAATTCTATTAGTCCTATCCATACCCTCCAATTCAATGTCTATGTAATAATGGTCATATTTAAATAGTATATCACGGTTAATTTAGACACAGTATTGTGTATCATATATGCTATCGAACATAATGTGATTACTTTAATATATATGGGAATCATTTACCGAAATACATATAAGAAACTAAATTAATTTAAAATTACTGTTGTCTAAAAGGGAATATAATTTATAAAACTATGGGTCACCTCATTATTGAAAAATTTGGAAAATAGTCAATCATAATTTTCTTTTATACACTATAAAATATTATTATACTTCTATTTCATTGCTACATAATGTTCCCAAATTGATTCCTCAAACCAGTGATTTTGGAACAATTCTGGAACCAGAAATGGTGTCTTGTTTTTTATAACATTATCTCTTATATCTAAGATCATCACATGCTACTTCTCATATGAAATATTAATATCCAATAGTACCACCTCTAGATTCAGTACATGTAAAGGTAATGAATTTACATAATTAATATGAATACATAGATAAATTAATTTACTTAATATATGATAGGTTTGATTGTATGTTGAATGGTCATAGCACCAATGTGATCATGGATTTCAAAGGGGAGAATGTGTCTTGGATTAATATTTTAGTTATTTCAAAGGATGGTGACTATCTCCTATGATGATATATAAATGAAAATTTTATCTCTAATTTTACACTCCACGTATCAATACAATTTTTTCTATATATTTTATTTCAAATTTACATGGGTTTTTTATGACTTTAATGGGTTTTAATAATATATGAGATCTCTTAGACATGATCATATCACATGTTCCAATACTCTCCAAATATTTCCCAATATGTTAGTGTCCAACACCAGGTCTAATATAGTGCCTCATAAGAATCAACTTTTAATCTATAATTTATATTTTATTATATAATAACTCTAATAAGGGATGATATTGATCACAAAAACCATGGAAATCTATTTTACACGATCTCAACATCTCTTATAGTATAGGACTGGTTCTATCAAATTAACCATCCATTGGAGGATGATAACCAGTATTGAAACTCTATGATGTATCCAACTCTAGCTAAAATTCAAATTTCCTTACCCCAATAGAACATAGTTAGTGGTTAGATTATTGAATTTTAATAGAATAAAATTAATCGTGTTCCAATGGACATAGTAGTATAATACTATAGTTAAACTAAATTCTTACCAAAATATCGCATAAAATTTTTAAACATAAAAAAAACATTGTGAAAGTAAAAAAATTATATCCTTGAAGTCATTGAATGATACCATTTTCATATCCTAGGGAAGGGAAATAACAAATGTTTAGTTCATATTCTCAGTAATTGTTATTTCAATCATAATGTATCATGAATATAAAAGAAATAATCAATTATGAATAGTCAATTTTGAAAATTATATATCTGAAACCACATTCCATTTAATCAATAACATCACTATTTGGATTAGATAAAGAATAATCAATATGTTAAATTAACTAACTTAACACACATACCATTTACTTAATTTTATTGATTACAAAATTATTCCATGAATATTATCAGGTAAATAATATCAGGGAAAATAATAACTTAATTCATAAAGTAGAAAATGATTAATATTGGAATAGATGGCCACAATCATCATGGAATCTATAATATAACGAACTATTATGAGATGAGGTAAAAATATGTATAAAAACTATTTAATTAGGCCAATTGATTTTCCACATTTTAACTATCGATGCGTCGATGAGATATATAATTCTTGGAACCACCTATCGTTGCATGTAAATGAAATCCTTATATATCAAACGATTTATTTAATTCTTCTCTCAATATTAATTTTTTTAAAATATGAGTTTTGATTGAAGAATATGGATTTATCAATATACTGATATCATTTAAATAAATTTCATAGTAAAAAAACTTTTTCTAAAAATGATACGTAGTTTTAAAAATATTAATTTCCATCATACATAGAAAATGGATATTTAATTTAAATAAAATTTATAATAATAACATGAAAATGAATGTTTTTAGGGAATGTTAATGAATACATACATGACGAATTATGTTAATTTCAATAAATCCATTGGTCAAATAGATCAAAATATATCAGTAAGAAAGATATTTTTTGAATCATTACATTATATCTTTATTGGAGTATATGTAAAATAATGGTTTGTTGACGTTTTTGAATAGAAATTACATATAATTATCAACTAAAACATTCTTCAGTAAAATAACATTTTATCATTATTGATAACTATAAAAAAGTATGACTATATAATTTTTTATGAATCCCTGTTAATTTGAAAGAATAATAATAAATATACAAATTTATATACATAACAATTAGAGCCCATGCAGGTAGAAATTTTTTGTTCACACCGAATATGTTCAAAACAGATATTTTGTTCACATTTATGTAAGAAAATTCAAAAAGTAACTTGTTTGGAAGGTGAATGGAATATTAATATTTTATTCCATTTTTCAAATATCAGTTATGGGAGAACATACGATAAAAAGAATATTAATAAATATTTGAAAACATTTTTAGAAAACAATGATTAAGAAAAAAATGGATTTTTGACTGAATTGAGAAATGAAGTCGAACATTAATAAAAACATTTTATCAATAATTTTAACTACTAAATATAGTAAAATGGTAATATTTTATGATTTTTATTTATAAAATTACGGTGGAAAGTAATATTGTTTTATTATACAATGATGAAATTATTTCCATAAAGGTAAATTGATGCATAATCAATCCGGATTAAATTGAGATTGGAAAAATAAATCGGTTTCACTTTGCTATTATTTAAATAATATCCCACATGAAAAAGATAAATTCAAATGAAGTATTAAATAACATGAATATTAATTGATTAATGATATACAATTTTAATTTTTTAGTAGCTAAACATTTTAATACATGTTAGTATTATAACATAACATATTCCGCAAAGTATAAAATTTGAGGTGACCAACCACTTTAATGATCACAATGTTGAAGAGATAATTTATCTATTAGATAGATTTTGTGTGTAAAAATTAAATACACATAATATAAGTGTAAAAAAATTATATTCCAAATTCATTAAAAACATTATTGTATAATATCATCTAAATTAAATAATTAATGAATCTTAGTGAAAAGAAATTGAGTAATGAAATTTAGAACCACATGAAAATTTTCAAGTCTTATATATTTTTATAAAATGAATAAAATTGAATCATTAATTACAATTAATAATGTAGGATTCATGATATACCTTGTAAAATGGTTAGTATATACACTAATACAATAGCATATATTTTTTATTACAATACCCGCCAATATAAATAAATATTGACCATGCCTCTTACTTCACACTTCCTTTTACTGTGAACATTATTTAAAAACATAGATAATGGTTTTATGAATAATATTAAGTTAGAAAATAAAAATATTAATGTATAAAATATCATATATTATCATCTTATTACATCTTACTACCTGTTTATGAACAATATTTTATTATTATTCTTATTTGAGGTGTTAGATGCCTTTTTTTCTAGTGCATATTTTTTCATGAATGCCATTATTATTTTTAAAGGATATAATTACATAATAAAAACATTAATATTAATTTTATATATGTGATAAATAATTATTTTACTCATTATTAAAATCATTCTAGAATTTTGTACATAGAAAATGAGTCACATGTCTTAAAGGAGATGGTAGGCCATATATACGTACGAGCGAGAATTTCACTCACTTGACATGTGAAACGAAAATAAAGTGTATGGTAATATAATTTTAAATAATTAATATAATTTTATATTTTTTATTAATATTCGTTATTTTCATCATTATGACCATCTATGCAATTCGTTGATAAAAAAAAGGTTGCACCAGTTCAGGAGGCTGTAGTCTATCATACACACGAGTGATGGCTTCATTACACATTTGATGATGCCAGATGTGGAAAAATATTCTTCCATAAAAATAATGAAATATAATATTATATGAGATATTAGTTTTATTTTATTTAAGTTTTACAAAATAATTTAATGTTGTAAAATATCAATAAAAAGTACATAATTATGATAATTACCTTCCCTATGAAGAACCTACAATGGATATCCTATTATAGACTATAGAATTTCAATTTTGGGAGCAAGATAACCTAGAAAATGTGTATTAATATGTTTTTGATATCTTTTTTCAGGGTATTGATGATCCAAATTGATTGATAAGTGTTCACATGTTAGTGGAGTTAGTGCCCTTTTATAATTGAAGAAGTGTTTTATTGTTATAAATAACCAAAACAATTGAATAATAAGAAGTCAATCAAACCAAATGTCAATATAAAATTAATAAATAATGTATTATAGGGAGGTTATGGTCATTAATAATCTCCACTATATAAAAATAAAACATGTTTCAAACTTTTTCTTCGTTATCCTATATATTATTTTCAACATTGACAATTTTATTTTACCCCATGATAATCAGATTATTTAAACTGTGTAATTTTTCATTTCAAAAAACATTTATCGAAAATATTAAAAAATATTTGTTAAGTAATTATAATATTTATAAAAATTAAAAAACAGAAATTCTATGTGTTTGGAGTTACGCTGAGCGCATTTAATGAGAAAAACATTGTTTTTAACTTTAGTTCGGTAAATAAATTTTACCTTGTCTTCTGATCATTATGAAGAAAAACGATGTTGAAAAACTTATGTAATATTAATTATTATGATTTATAATATTGAATAAAATTTTTCAATTGAAATCTAATTATACGAAACATTATTTTAATATAGAACATATAGACCGGTTAAAAATTGAGTTTAAAAAATGTATTTACACAACATTAGATGATCTTGTATTGACTATATAAGAAGTGATAATAAAAATATATAATTAATTTTTAATTTTTAAATATATAATATATATATTTACTTTAAATATTTATTTATTAGGGTATATTTTAACTCTTTAAAATTGTCAAACATTACATATTTTGATTTTTTTTTTTTAAAATTGTTTTAAGCCAAAAAATAAACATACATTGATATTCGGTATACTTAAAATAAAAATGGAATATATTATAGTAATTATAAATAAAAAATAATTATTTTACCTTAAAATAAATTTCAAATGATAATTTTTATTTAAAATTACATAGTTTAATGAAGGGACATAACAAAATTTCAAAATTCTGTATTTTTCACTATTCACTAAAAGATAAGCATTTTTTGAAAATAACCATTATTTTATAGTAAGTTAATATTGATACGTTTGATTCAAAAATATATTATTTTTATAAAATAATATTCTTAAATATGTAATAAATTTATTATAATTCCAAATATAAAATGAAAATTTATTTTTTAAAAGAATATTTATTTTGAATCATGAAATGATAGTACTATATATTTGAGTGATTTTGTAAAAATAATTTATAAATAAATTTTGTTTCATTAGTAATTATATGTATCTATTCTAAAATTCTATTAGTCCTATCCATACCCTCCAATTCAATGTCTATGTAATAATGGTCATATTTAAATAGTATATCACGGTTAATTTAGACACAGTATTGTGTATCATATATGCTCTCGAACATAATGTGATTACTTTAATATATATGGGAATCATTTACCGAAATACATATAAGAAACTAAATTAATTTAAAATGACTGTTGTTTAAAATCCATCATTGTTAGATTCTCCCCAGCTAAAATTGATTTCATCTTCATAATTTGTAATTGATCATGGAAATCGATAGTTTCCAATTTAAAATTTTTATTTTTGGAAAACCACATTGAAAAAAGGGTTATCAAAATATTTATTTACAAGAGAGACAATTTATTGTTAAGGAATTATATTATAACTTGTAACTAGTATGCCATATAGTAGATTTTTTGTAAATTTAAAATATTTTAAAGGTAGATTATCATAAATAAATATGGAGAGTGATAGAGATCAATGATCATAACAATGTAATTGATCATCAGAATATCAATGACTGCAAATCCATAAATCTATAAGGAGATAAGAAACCATTAATCATAAAATATAAATTTAATATGATAAGATTTAGGATTATATATTCTTTTTCCTAGTGTTGATGGATTCTTTTACTACCATGATTGAGGAAACAAAAAATTATATATACATGATATCTTATGAGTGTAATTTCATTATTAGTATGCCCTGATCAATTTTCAAATAATTTCATACTCAAATAAATTAATATCCAAATTTTAATTTTTTATTCTTGAATAACTAAGATTAAATTTTAAAATATTTTAATATTTATAAATTATTTATAATCTATTTATTATTCCATTAAATATTTACGAGCACTAGAATTATTACCATTATGTATAATGTGATAAGTAATAAATTTTACCTCAAAATTTCCATCAAAGGAAAATATAATGATGTTACATAAATAAATAACCAAACATGATAAGTAACCTCATTAGTATATACAAAAAATAATGTATTCACCCCAATTTTGATCTCATCCCATTTAACTAACATTCCAAAACAATTTATTGTATTATTCCCAAATAATCATTTTTGTTAAAGAAAATGGTTATGTAAACCTCTACTATATAAAATGTCACCAAAGATATTATTAATTACCCTAAAAAAATATTTGGACATACAATATTTTTACCAAAATCAACATATTATTTAACCATCAAATTATTCATGTAAAAAGAATGTCATACTAACCAGTACATAATTTTAGCCAGTGGAACCCACTAAACCATATCACCCTTTGGTTTGGGTTTAAGTGACAGGTGCTTGTAAGATATGGTGGGTTTTCATTCGGCATGAAGGTTTTCATTTTTTCTAAACTACATTAATATAATTCCTAAAACATTACAAAAATATAATTAATATCCTCAAAATTTACAATCGTCTTCAAATAACTTTTTTAACAACAACAGTTTTCTATATAACATAATTTTTTTAAAACCAATAATATTAATGGAATATTATTACATTTAAATTAATGATCATATTAAACATAAATTTTATCAATAACTATAAAATTATTCCATTATAATATAAAAGAAACATTTCTTAGATAACCCTTTCAATTAAACGTATACAAAACCATAGTGTTGTATTCCCATAATTTTTCCCTAAAATATCATTAATCATGTTATTTTCCTTGTAGAAAAATAAAATAAAAATGGGAATATACGCCAATAAATGAATGATACACCTTATACATACCTTTACATGACACATTATGTTTAACATAAATCATTCACGATTATTATTTATTGATATCCTTAACATTTGTTTTTAAAGAATATCTGAATTAATCTAAGTATATACTAAATGAATATCATACCAGTTGCACAGTAAGGAATATTTTCCTTAACTAGGTGATGATTGAGTTAAATCCTAAAGATACCTCAATGGGGTTATTACCCAATTATTCAATTTTATCAACACGACATCCACATATAGTATTCATACGTGGATGTATTTCTATGAAAATCTATATAATAACATACTTACCAAAACATTTTGATGTTTATATATACTTATCCTGAGAGTCAATTATATGATTATATTCTCTAATGTATGTTCTCTCAAATCAATTTTCCAGTTTTTATACTAGACATCCGATTAAAAATATGTGAAGACCATGAACCCAATATCTCATAGTCTATGTAAAATTATCAAATTAGAATAAGATATAAGAGATCATATCCAAAATAATAGAATTTTTTATTTGTATTGTTAAAAATGTTACATACATAAAAATCACAATATATTTTAAAACATAGAATTCAAAATTTAGAAAATATAAATACCACATCCTTGAACTCATTAAAAAATCCATTCTTCATATCTAGTGGAGGAGGAAGAAAATAAGATGAATTCAAATGCTCAATAAATGTAATGTAAATTAGAATCATACAAGAATAAATAAAACATAATTAAAAAGATTAATTAGTATATTAAGGTAAATATCGTATCATAGATACCATTTAATAAAAATCATGACTATCATTATTAGATGATGTGTAATAAATATGGAAAAGAAAGTAACAGAACACACATTAAGTTTATTTCAATTACTTGATCACAAAATTATTACATGTGTAATATCAGTGAAATAATATCATGAATACTAATAATAGAATTCTTAATTAAAAAAATTCATAATATTTGATGCCATGATATCATATATTAGTATATTTATATTGTAATGATGATTTACAAATTGGTTAAAACTATGGGTAAAGCCCATTTAATTTTGAAAACCACACTGTACTATGATATATAAGGATACATTTGTGGGATATATAATTCCGGGCCCCACAATTCACTACATATCTAATGCCTTCCTCATATATTAAATCATAAATTAAATTTATGTATCAGTACACTTTTGAAATAAATTTTGTATACATAAAATAATTTAAATTTGACAATATTTCCCAGTCAAATTAATATATTCATTTTATAACAACATATATAAACATAATATATGATATATGAACTAATGTTATACATGATATAAATAATATGGATATTTATGATAAATTAAATGTAAAATGATCACAATAAAGTGAATGTTTAAAGGGAAATTTATTGAATATATTATTAATCAAGAAAGTGAATGTCAATAAAGAAATTTGTAAAATAAATCAAAAAACATCTATAAGGAAGGACAAGGATTTTATCATTACATTATACACCAAGTGTTTTTTATGTAAAATGAAGGGCTATTTTTTTTGGCAATATATATACCATAAAAATAATTTAATACATTCTTTATCAAAATACTCTTTCTACATCAAAAATCACTTTTAAAAATTATAAATTTCAAGAAAATTCATTAAAACTATTTTTAAAAAAATATATAGATTTAAATTTTTTAAAGAATCTTCAAAAAAATGACTACTGAGGATGATGGAAAATTTCAGTTCATACCAATGATGTTAAAAACATAAATTCTATTTACACTTTTGTATGAAAATAAAGAAAATGTACCTTATTACTGAAGGGAATAGAATATTCCATTTAAAATAGTTTTTATAAATCCCATTATGAGTAAAAATTAAATAAAAACAATAAAATTATTATATTTTTTAAAATAATTTTACAATACATGGATTTAGAAGAAAAAATATTTTCTACCAATGAGAAAAATCAATATAGGTTTTGTTAGAAACAATTTATATTTATTTTTACATAGAATATTGTTGAAAATGATTATATTACATTAAAATATCATGAATAACTATGGAATAAATGTTTTATGTCATATTTTTATAAATGATCAAATAATTTCCATTATTGTAAATTTGGGCATATGCAATCCAAATTAAAATTATATTGAAAAATAAAATATTACAGATTTAAAAAAGGTTTCTATCATACCTGCTATAAAAGTGATAATTTCAAAGAAAACCACAAATACTGGGATTATTAATAGACTCATGATGTATCATGAAATAGTGGAATTCGATAAACTTTCTAAAAAAGGATTTTTGTATAACATAACAGGCGTCCCTGTGATTAGAATTTGAGATGACAAAACTGTTACAATGATCATAACATTAATGTGATAATTAATCAATTGAATAGAAAATTAGTATAAAATATAAACCCATATTAAAATTTTAGATAAAAATATATTAAAAATTAATTAAATACATAATCACACCTTATTAAAGGCAATGTATAAGTAATATAACCCAATAAAAAGAAATTGAGTTATGAAATTATTTACCAAGTAGTAATTTTCAATACAAATAACCTTGGAAAAAAATAATTAAAATTAAAACATAAAATACAATTAATTATTTTGATTCATGATGTTTGATGTAAAATTGGATGCATACAGACCATATAAATGAAATTAATTTGATAACATTATAAAAAGACTCAAGAAAAAATAAATTGAGAAAATATTTGTTACCTCATACTTACTTTTGTTTGAATTCACCTTATGATCATGTATAACAGTTTTAAGAATGTCAATAATTAACTAAATAGTTACATACATTTATATAATATCATATATATCATATTATAACATCTTACCACCAATATTTAAATTGTGATTCTTTATTGTTGTTCTTTCTGGTGTTAATTGGTATGTTCTGTCTTGTCTGTTCTGTCATAAAATAATGGGTTGTTCTGTATAGTATATAGTTCCCTAATAAAATATTTATATTAACGTTATGAATTTCATAATTACTAGTTAGAAAAAAAAATTGAGAAATTTTTTGAGATTTGGACAAGAAAAATGATTCGCATCTTTTCATGGATATGGTACACCATACGTATGCACAACTAATTATCTAATTCCATTAATGGATGAATGTTTAAGGAAGTGTATGGTATGGTAACTTTACAGAATTATTAAAATTTAATATATATTATATAAAATCATTATTTTCTTCACTAAGACTGTCTATGTGAGTCGATGATGGAATAAAATAGAATTTTTCCCTAGGCAATATACCACCATACACACAAGCGATATCATTGTTTCCAATTTCATGGTTTGGGATATGGATAAATATTATAACATAAACCTAATAACATATCGATATATGGGATATAATGTTTTAAAAATATTTAAAATTTTAATAAATAATTAGTTTTTGTAAAGGAATAATGAAAATGAAATAGATTAGTAAAGAAAATTACCCACACATACATAAACCTCATTTAGATATATTATTAATATCTATAATTATGGTCGTTTGGAAATAACATCACCTCTAGAATGTGTCTAAGAAATTTATGTAGATTTTTATGAAGGTTTTAGTCTATCCAAATGTGTTGAATAGTGTAGGTAAGTGGGGATAGGTTAATGCATTTTATAATTGGGAATTAGTATTATATTTGTAAATACAAAGATCAATTTAATAATGAGAAGACACTCTCACCCCATATGACTAAGAAATTGGTAAATAATTTATTATTATAAGATAAGGTCCTTATATATATTAAAAAAATTAAAATAAACACTCTCATTATTATCCTCTATAATTGATTACTTTTTTCATTTTATTTTTCACCATGTTAATTAGTTTATTTATCCAAGTAAATTAATCCTTTTAGATAATAAATTGAGATATATTAGGTCATTTTGACCCACTAAGATAAAATATGATACCAAATGTATCAAATTAAAATTTCTTATTTGTGTTAATTTTTTTATAACACAAACACATGTAACACACAAACCCATGTTTTAACCTTAACTGTGGTAATGAATTTTTTTTGAGATTACTAATGATAATGAACATCATTTTATAAGTCCATATTATATAATATTAATTAGGATGATTACAAATAAGGAATTAATTTCACCAAATTTAACTGACATTATTTTAATAGTATAATTTTAAATAAAACCCAAATACAAGTTGAAAAATTAGATTTTTAAGAAATTCATTTTTCAATCATAAGATTATCCTATATTAACTATATTGAATGTGATAATATTTACCTGGTTGTGAATATATATTGATAGATATAAAATTTATAAATTTCATTTAAATTTTTTACTTAATAATTGATATTTTAATATGTAAAAATGGATAAATATCTATCATTAAATAAATAATTTTTTTAAAAATGTGTTTTTATATCTAAAAATAAACATAAAAAATTAAGGTATAATGATAATTCAAATGTATATAATTATATTAAATATAATTGAATTATAATTTTTATAACATTTAAATGATATTAAAAACATAATGGGTGTTTGGAAACTTTATTTCATTTAAAATACCTAATACTATTTGAAAAATATGTATTTTAATCTATCCCCAGAAAAAACAATCTTTTTAAAAAAAATCCCAATATTTCACCCTTGGATAAATTTTATATACTGATTTATAATTTTATATTATTTGTAAAAAATAAAATTTCAAAATGTTATATAAATTTATTACAATTTAAAAAGTGAAATGAAAAATGAAAATTTTTATAGGTTTGTTTGTTTTGATGCAGAATATGGATTTAACTATTATTTTAGCGGTTATTTATTAATAATTTATCAATAAATACGTATCATATAGACAAATATATACAGATATCAAAATTTAATTAATCTTATGAATACATTTTAATTCAAGGATAGGTTATAATGGTCATATTTCAATAGTTTCTCATGTTTCGTTAGGGTTAGTGTTTCATGTTGTATACACTATCGAAAATAATGTTATTATTTTAAAATCTCAGGGTTTTATGTACTAAAGGTTATCAATGATATTAAATTTAAATATTATAATAATACATTAAAATATCAGGGGTGTTATATGAATGAATCACCAACAGAATGAGGTAAAACATAGATCTATATTAGATAAGGTAGATAATGTCACTCCATATAGTCTATCCACATCACTTATATATATCTTAGAGAGTTAGTAAAGAGATAAATCATGTTTAATATAACTTAAATATACTAACTCTGTAATCTGGTCTACCACCACTAATATGTAATTATTGAATTTATATTTCTCAACGATACTTACAAGAAAATCCATGGTTATGTTTTCCAATTTTTATACTATTATGGTAATTAGTATCATAATACCCCTAGAAATTATTTATTCTTCCTTGACATGTTTTCATACCAAACATCAAGATAAGAATTATGTAATCTACTTCTTCATGTTTACCAATAATATTTTTTTCTTCATATCTATACATAACCAAGTCATGCATGTATTAATAGACAATGATGAGTTATGTGTAAATGATTACCCTTTAGATCAATATTTTATATAACACATTCCCAGGTTCCAATCCATTTAACTCCATATGAAAAAATATTGAACTCTATTGAAAATATCTTTCTATATCACCTCATCGTCATCATGGGAATTATTCATATTATCAATAATGGATAGTAGAGATGTTATTTGAGAAACAAATTATGAATATACTTTTAAAATTTTCATTTCCATCCCTTTCATGACTAATAATATTTTATCCATCTCAATTCACATCATTTGTAGGGTTGTAGGATCATTTATAATCATAGTATATTCAAATTATTTTTCCTTCTTATCATTATATTGGACTGAATAATAATAATCATTTATCTTATCTCACAAAATTTATTGAAACATATTCATATTCATTTATGTGAATATATACATATGGTTTTTATGATCTATATATATCTCATGCATCTCCCCAATGAGATATTTTCTCTATATTTTGATTGTTAAGATCACTATATCCAATGTAGTATCATGTGTTGGGTAGTTCATCTCAAGGATCATTAATTTTTGGGATGACAGGCTATCATTTTTTTCATTCTTCATGAGTACACAACCCTGAACCTTTTTAGATGCATCAATGTGGATCAAAATACTTATTCACTATTGGGTAATGTGAGAATAATATAAATGAAAAAACTCATATGTAACTCCTTACACCACTCTTGACATTCAATATTCATTCTCATAGTGTCCTTATTACTTGTAGTTTAAAAATTAGAATATATTATAAGGGTTTAATGTATCATTCCTTTCATCCATCAAAGTGGGTGGTTTTTCCCATCAATAATCACTAGTTAGGTGCCTTTACTTTTCGAACGAAAAGAATTTACGTCCCCCCCCTCAAGAAAAATCCAATATTCTTCTAACCACACATTTAATAAGTGGGTTTTTTTATTTTATTACCCACATGATATTTCTCTATCTTACCTCCAAAATTTATGCCCATAAATCTCCTCCTATCTCTAGACTCATGAGATCCATGATATTATATGATCGCTATTTTTACTTTGATGGAACATAAAACAATTTCATCATAGATGTCAATATCTCAAATCCAAATGTATTTTTATATACTCAAATTAATACCACCAAATAGGTGGTCAACATTACTTTCAAGAAAAAAACCAATATGTGAATCATGAATGACTTTTCATTTTTGGCTCTTACTTTCAAATGGGTTTTTTCATTTTTATGAGTCTACGAATATTCTTCTCCATTTTATGAGATTCCAAGAATATTATTTATGGAAAAATAGTTTTTTATTTCATTCATCTCCATTAACATGGTATCCTTTTCATCATTAATATTTTTATTGACATCCACTCTACATTAGATTCTTTATCCAAAGGAAAAACACCCAGCAAAACCATGTCCATTTTATAGTATTAAAGGATAGTTAAGACCATTTCAATGAAGTTGATCCATTGTGAGATTATTAATCGAATATAAGTTCTACATATATTTTGAGGCTTTTTCATATAATTGTTACAATTTAAACATCATATTTCTTTAGGGTGTGTCATTGTTCAACCTCATATATATTTTTATTCAAAATATAAATTTCTAAATTATAATTATGAAATGTTTTGATGATGCTCCAATTGGATTATGCATCTCATATGGGAACTCATGAATTTTTCCCTGACCATGGTTATTGACACATTTTCTCATATTTATATTCATTGACTAAAAATAGGGGAAAAATAAGGAGAAGAATTTGTTAAACTATTCAGAACATAAAATTAAAACAATTAACATTAAAGGATTTACTCATAAATGAATTATATTAATTAACCTATGAGATTCTAGGATTCAATCTATGTTTTCTATTGGTTGTATCCTAACATAAAATCATATGGGAATTTTTCACCTTAATAATTGTTCATAATCAAGTGAATTTACCAAATCATATCCTATTAGTGTATCTACCTATGCATGTATCTTGTAAACTTTTTTATGCAAGAAGTGATTATTTAGTCAATCCAAATTCATCTTATTCTTCGTCATTACCACTAGTTACATTTTTTATATAGCAAAAATAAACATGTAATACTATGAAGGGGTTTATTTTCAAGGAAAAACATACTATATACACTACCAAAACATAGATGTTATTTCCTATTTTTATTCTTTTCCCTATGTCCTTCACTAGGCATTTTTATCATAGTCCTCAAAAATAAAAGGGATTTCCTCTGATACTAGCTATGAAAATTAATATTTTAATGAAATTTTTTTTTTTATTATTTTAATAAAGGAATATATAGTAAAATAATAGAAGATAATATGGCTATGTTTCATTGGGAAATTATTAAAATTGACTAATGACACGAATCCTTGGTACAGAAAAAATATTTGAAAATTCCATAAAATGTTGTTACAATAATATTTCACTTCAAAAATTGCATGTGTTATCCTTGGGATATACATAATAAAGTGTTGATCTAAAAATATCATTATAGAAATAATGAAATCATATAATAGGGTAAATATTTCATGTTATTTAACATACATATCATGGTGACATAACAGAGTGAGAATCATATACATGAATAACGAAGCATGATATATGATGATAAAATAAAGGCGGCATGGGAATTTGGAAACAATATGAAACATGGAATCATAAATAGAAGTCCAGGATAACACCCAAGATATTATAAAATAGTTTTATTAATTTAACATCCCCTGAATCATACAAGTATCTGCAGAGAAAACAAAATATTCAATGCATTGGAGGGATAATTGATGGTTGGTTCCACCCATCATATTCATATCTTATAAATACAGAAGTGTTCCACATCGATCATATAGTAAAATGTCTTCATTTGTGTTATCCTTTCCAATATCATTGTCTTGAAAGGGTAGAGGAATTATAGTTGGCCTTAAGAGATGTCCCCAGGGAATCAAAGGAAACAAATAAATTTTGAGGGCTTCGAGAATAAAAAGGGGAACGATTTTCCCTTTAGATAAAACCTACCAACCAAATGATCCATTATCTACAACTATATGATTCATGTCAACAAAAAAACCAAAACCATACATTATAAAAGGAAAAAAACCTAATCCATAACAATTCCACATGTCAAATACAAATAAGGAAAATTCAGAGTACCAAACAGAAGACTAAAACAAGACTCTAACAGAACTAGGATGTCATCCTTATCTCTACAGCAACCACTATACTCCAACCAACACAACATCACCAAGAATCATGCTGAACCTCTAGAAAAATTAAATGATTTACTATAAGATATGTCCCAGAATAAAGAATATGAAAATGCACCCATGTGTGAAAGAAGGGGTTGAGTACAAATAATCAATATGTTTTATCCAAACGATTTCCCTTCAAACACCACTAGGATAAAACCATTATCACATTTATATAAAATAGTTTCCAAAAAACATTAAATAGTGCAACAATTTACAATAATCCAAACACTATATTACCATGCCATTTACACCTGAATGATCAAAACATACAAGAAATCAAAACAATCATTCCACAATCCATTTCACTATTTCTCACTGGCCCAGAAAGTTTTGTCTTGAAATAAACACACAATAAGGAAACCAAAATGGTGGAGATTCTACCCAACCCATTCACTACATTTCCACCTAGCGGTGCTTCATGACCACTATCCATAACGGTGGTGCATCTGACCACTATCCATCCCCTTTTATAGTTATAAATCCCCACCCACATCCACACAACATTTTAACAAGCCACAAATAATAGTATAACCTACCAAGGCCACATGAATTCTCAATGGAAATCCCTCCCACAATTAAAACAATTTCTAGAAAATATAAGAAAATTTAATCCATGATTATTCCATAACATTTGATAAATGGAAATCTCATATCCTTCAATGAATTGGTTTTATATATTCATTTTAATCCACTCTTTCTCTTCCTATAAAACCCATGAGACTACTGTGTAACTACAAAATCCATTTCCACATTAATGGAAAATCTAAAAAAAATCATTATATCAACTAATGTATCTTATATCTAACCCTTTTTTGAGACTTGGATTTAAGACATTGAATAATCTATAAACCTTATATTTGTATGGGATGATAATTAAAATAGAACACCTCACATGTCTTGTAAAATTATTATCTATGGAGAAATTGGATTCATCAACCCTTTTAATTAACATAATGAAATACTTCTCCATATTAATATAATGAACATGAGGAATTTAATTATTGAAAAATAATTTTTTCCATCTCAACCCAATCCATGGAGTCAATATCTTATGTAATCCTAGTATTCCTGATTGGATTCAACAACTGTCCTTCTTCACCTTCTAAATTATGAACTTCTAGAATATAATTATCACGTTTAAAACATTGAAGAACATAAAATATATTTTCAGTCGTATAGACTCATTTCTCAATAACTAATGGATTAGAATACCAACTAAATGATTTTGGACGTGTTTTCATGAAGGAATCAATAGAATTTTGTTCCCTTATTTTCTCATATGGGAGTCCAACATGATTCATATCTTGAGAATGTTCTGTTTACATAGTAGTAAGATTTTTCATTCCATAACTCATATAATTTGGATTGTCATGAGTAAAATAATTGTGTTGCATACCAAACATATAGATAACGTGAAACCTTTGGGTTCCATCCATTGATTAAAACAAAAAAAAGAATATTGTATGAAATAAATATCATTGTGGGGAACCACATAATCATGAAAAAATTAATTATAGGATGTCAAAATTTTGACACATTATTTATAAATCAATAAAATCTTAGGTTAATCCATGTTCATTAATGGTAAAAAAATTAAATCATTCAAGAATTTCTATATATAGTTTACTAATTCTAAAATATTATCATCCGGAGTGTCAAAAAAACTATGTTGGAAGGCCTATTTTCATACACCAATTCACAATTTAGTTTAGCTCAGTAGAGATTATTAGGATTTTTATGACTATATACATATATTCCACAGTTAATTCCACATGTATTATCCAATCCTATATTTATTTATAGGAAACCACTCTCTCTATCATTTACCAATATTCCAATAAATTTTTCGATAATTTGACTCATCCTTAAACTTATTGTTAGACATGTTGATAGTGAGATGTCTATGTTTTTCTCAACCAAGAATCCAAATGATAACTAAACACTTTATTAAATAAAAACATAATTGACCATGACATTCTATACAATGAATTTACATCATTTTTGGGATATTTAATACATTAATAATACACATCCAAAACCCGAACTATTTTAGTGAATTTTGAAACATGGAAACATAAAACAATGGCTCCTAAGTGAACTATGTAATCTCTATATATGTTTGTCATAAATGGTTCCCTTATGAGTAATATCATAAATAATATATGTCTTCATGTCCTCGGGAAAGGAAACATAAGAACCAGTGTTCTCATATTTTCATTAAGGGTAAAAAGGGATTATATATAAGAATAACATGAAAATAAGCGTATAAGAAAATGGGAATATAATTTGAAATGAAAACCACACATATCAAAAATCCCAATATTCTTTCTTAGAATAATGATTTGATGTTCATAAGACATGAATCATATGATAATCGGAAAACTTGCTCTATGAGTGAATAACATAAGTATAGGAAATAGATTTTTGTCAAATACATAAACATATATAATGATTTCCATAATACTCAAGGCTGAAATACAATGATATCTTAGTGGAATTGAATAACTAATCAATCCATCTTACTAGTTAGTGTTCACTAATTAGATTATAATTGCAGATAAAGTCCTTTACTGTACTATGTTCACTCCCTATTCCATTATTGTATATTTCATGAGATATAATTCTCTACCAAATACATTGGAGGGGGATATTGTTTCAACCAATCACATTATTAAATCCTACATACATGTTCCATTATATAATAAAACATTCAACATATCATGACCCATATAAGATATTGGATTTAAAAACATCATATAATACAATTGAAATGAAATGGGCATCATTATCATTGTATCATAACATGAGATATGGAAAATAGAATGGATTAATAATAATTAATCATTTCATAACATGTTAAAAGAAGCACGATTCGAAGTAATACTACTCATGGATGATAAATGGGTTTTATAAACATCATGTCATCAAAACGTAATCCTTTCTAGGAGTGAATATGAATGGTATCATTTGAAAATATCCCCAGAATGTTATGGGTAACACTAAAAGATTTCATCATAGATGGAAATTAATTTTCAAAGGACATCTTGAACCATTAATGTGGATAATATCCTTTCCATATTTAAAAAAACATTTTAATACATTGAACATTTTAAAAACATTTTTATTTAAAATTAGCTTTGAAAAAATACTATATAATATCTTTATTATTTATTTGTCATGAAGATAGAAAACATTATTCTTTTTTTATTGAAAAAATGAATGTTCCTTTTACATTTTCATTAAAATTAATATGGGAACTGTTTTGGAAAATGACATGAGGATTCCATTAAAAACAATTTTCAAAAAGTAATACATGGGTATGAATGTCTCCTAAAAAATAAAATCGTAATAAAATATTGTTGAAAATATATTCAAATAACATTGTTTTTATGGAAAAAATTTTTTTGATCAAAAAGAGAAATAATGATTGATTTTCCTAAAAACATATTCCTAATTATGTTATGTAAAAAAAATGAAAATGAACCAATTACATGAATATATCATGAATAAAAATAGGAGAATAAATTCATTATAATTACTGAAATATTTATAATATGATTTCATCTACAAAATCATTCTCATAAATGATCATAATAAATGATGAGATTGTAGAAATAAAATCTTACTAATTTGGTAACGATGAATCATAATCCCCATAAAAAAATAAAATTAAATGAAACATTCAAATTAATGAAAATAATTATATTCAGGATATAACTTTTAAAATAGTAATTGTATATAACTTTTGAAATAATAAATGTGCATAACATAACACATGTCTAAAATATTGATAATTGAGACAGAATTATCATACTACTTAGGTGGCATTTTAAATGCTAACCCAATGAAAGAGATATCATAAAATATATATTTAAATTAAATTAATTATCAATATATTAATTAAAAAAATACATCCATGGCTAGTATACACACCACATTAATGAAATATGTGGTGAACATGATTTATGTCTCACAGAAAATAATAGTACAATGGAGATCCCTTACCATAAACATAGACATAAACTATACTCATTAATAACTATTGTATAATACAAATTAGTTTATTATAAATTTGTTAAATATCCATATTTATTTCTAATATTCCATATACTATTTTATTATGACATTTTATTACCTATTTATTATGAAATCCCTGTTAATGATCCATTTTTGTTAATAACTACTTTTTCCTTATATGTTTTGATTTATTATAGATTTTTTCCTATTACATTAGTCATTATTTCATCATTTAAACAATTATTATATTTCTAAAAATATCATATATATTCTTTATATCTTAATTTCTAATAATATATAATATGATGAAATAGAAAATGAAATACACTATCCATGTAGATAGTATGCCAAAAGTGTGAACGAACAATGTTTCCATGTCCTTATCATATTGAATGAAACAAAATAATATGATATATTAATATTATAGAAAAAATTTAATTTCACATATCACAAAAATTTTGATTAAAAACATTTTTATTATATTCCAAGTAAAGCGTGATCAAATCACATTTCATTGTGACGTGGTAGTCTATTGTACACACAAAAAATGTTATCGTATTCCCATAAAATAAAAAACCTGAATATCTGTGTTATATAGCAATTCCTTAATCATAATAATATTAATAAATTATTAGTTGTTAAATATAAACATAATTTCCATCATTATTACCAACCTTTATTGGTGGTAATGGAAAACAAACGACATCATCTCACATGGCGATAGTCCACTATACACACGAATTATGATTTTAGAACACATTTAAATGATGTATGTATTGTTATAGGTAAAAAAATAAAAAATAAAAACAAATTTTTATTTTTAATATACTTATAATATTATATATTCATGATAAAATAATAAAAAAATGGGTTTAAGGAAGAAATAAAAAAATATAATTGACGAATGTTACCTCTTCATCAGGTATCTCTATATGGTTTGTACCAATGGACTCCCATTGGATGGATTTATTACCAATGGTAGGATTCTAGGATGAGTTTAAGAACGTTTTGAAGGTAATTTTTTATGTATTTTATGATCCAAAGTGATTTAGAGTTTCGATGAGAGGGGGACAGTTGTGGACATTTATGAGGGATGTCAATGGAAAACTTCTAAATATTTGAAAGATTCAATTAAAATATTTTTTATTAATTTAAAGTTCCTCCCATAACAAAACATATTACATAACTTAATGGTTAAGGTACAATTATGGCCATAAAAAGGGGTTTTAACGATTTCTAGGTGATTTTTCCCTTATGTTCGAATTTTACTCCCCTTGTAAACTTGTTTTTCTCATAATCACCATGATTAATTTTGACGATTTTTACTAATCATGTGGGTCAATAATTATGTTCTCATTATTATAAATTATAAATTATTTTTATTCCAAAAATTAATCTTTTTTTATAATTTCATTTAATACAATTGGGAGAAATAATTTTAAAATCAATCCCATGGATGGGACCAAACACAAGGGTTTTAAAGTGAGAATGTTTAATACCATGAAAGGTTTTTATATCTAAATTTTATTATGATATTTATTTCAAAGACCTACATAGGATTATTAGATTTATAATTGATCTAATTATTCATTAAAAATAATTTCCAATATAAATAATCTATATAAAATAAATATACCAAGAGATGGTTTCCCATTAAAATATATTATTTTTAACTATTCATCCAAGAGTGAAATAATTCTTAAATATCCAAAATTTCCCCCTCATATAATTTAAACTTTTTGTATTTAAAAATGAAATTTATTTTATAAAATTAAATTTATCAAAGTGTATAATGCTTCTTATTCTTTATAGAAGGAGACAAAAAACAGTTTTTTAAGAGAAAACAGTAGTTTCAGAACATATAATGACTTTACTAAGAATTAAATATTTCATCATAAAAATTTATAATTTATATAAAATGATTATAAATAATATTTAAAAATTATTAATTTATATTTCTATTTTAAATTTCAATTTCTAGTTTATATATGTCAACTTTAAATAATTATAATAATAAATATTTATTTTGTAGAAACTCTGTATTGCATGTAATAAAAGTTATGCCATTGTGGTGTGTAGTAGAAGATTAACTTGGTGTTTTCTAAAACACATTATTAACATGAAACATTATTTAGTTAAATCAATTAACATTGTGTTTTGTGTAGCACATCATTGATACACAGAACACCAAATCTAATCCCACTTGAATAAAAAATTATGTTGGAAAAAATTATTTAAATGAAAATATATTAATGAAAATTTTCTTTGATCATAATTTTGTTCAATATTTAAAATTTTACGAAAAATTATACCAATATTAACAAATTATTTACTATGTCCCTCTATTTTATACTAGCATAATATTTATCCACCTTATAACATAGTAAGTACATTCTTAGATAACTTTATCCTCTATACAAAATAAAGGTATAATTAGTGACATATGCACTCTAATTCCCCATTGATAATGAAATGAAATATAACATCTTTAAATGGTCAAAACATGAAGTTAAAAATATAATGAATGAATTCAAGAGGCTTACATTTCTCAAAGTTTAAATATCAAATTAGGGAATGTGATTCCATTATCCAACTCATCTAGATTGATAGTGTATGTTGGTTTCCAATAGTAAATTGATTCCTCTAAAAATAATCATTGGGTTGTTCCATGGTCACAATATAACCAATTTGATTTTGATTAGTCAAATAATCTACCTTTACTATTCCTTATTAAACCATCTCTTTAAAAAGTGATACATTACCTCAATGTTCATGGTTTTTACATTAGTGATAGGTTATTTGAATATATATATCACTTGATCTATCACACATGGTGCAAATTTGAAAATATCACACCAAATGTAGTATATTTATGTTTTTTCATCAACCATATAAATTGTGTAAATTATTGAGTATATTCATTATATTGAGTCTCTTTGGTCCTCAAAAGAATATAGTATTACTCATTACACTGCCAAGAAATAATATAATATCAAAGATAAAAATAACCAGATGATGTTGTCCTTTTTCTATAGTTCAGCCATCCAAATATACATTTAAAAAGCCAAAAACCTACTACTGTTATTTTCAGGTATAAAAATCATTCAAACACTATATTTTTTATGTTCCAAGATAACATATTCATTTTTATTTGGTGAATATCTTTAGTATACCTCTGATAAGGTTCCTCTTAAAATATAAAAAAATATATTATTTTTCAATTATACATATTATACAACCAATAGTTTTCTTATATTCTGGTATATTAACCTATATCCTATCTTTATCTTATGAAAATTTCACCTCAGTAGATACAGGAGTTTACATTTCCCTTCAATATTTCATGAAATACATGTTGATCACTTATTTACCAATTTTTTTTAGAAAATAAATATATATTTTATTCATTAGATAACCTATTATCCAGGGATGAATAATATCACTCACCAATAATAGATAACTAATATTCATATTTCCTATAATTTTTAAACTTCATACATTTGGAATTATCTGATTCACTAAAAATTATGTTATCCATACACATAAAAACACAAAATTTTAAATTTATTTCTTATATAAGTAATTGTTTTCATTAAATTCACTAAAATGAAATAGGATATTCTATAGATATTTTATAGATGATAGTATCAATCCCTTTGTTCTTGTTTACATCCACACAATTTTTTCTTCATCTGTCAAACATTGTTATCTCCTTATATACAAAAAAATCTATTATCTCAATATATACATCAACTACATAGATTAAATTTAAAATATTTAATCTAACATTCATTTGGTACACCTTTTAGCCTTAATTAATATCTATGAAATAATTAGCTTCAAAATTTCCAACTCTTTCATGGGTGAAAATGTCGAGCACACATCTATGTGTTTGATTTTTCTATAAACTTTTCACACTAACCATGATTTGTTGTAAGAGACATTCCCATCTAAAATTACTATTATATAAAATACCCATTGAACTACAGTGAAATAATTCTAATCTAATCACGAAAGAATCTCTAAATTTTGGTTATTTTTTATTTTATCAATTCATTCTAGAGAATTCATGATCAAAATTTTATCTATAGTAGCCTCTTAAAATATTTTATTATATAATTAATATAGAGATGAGTTTTTTTCAAAGCCATAATTCATCAATTTTGAACCATATCTATGTAATCACCATCAATACTCTAATCGTTAATTTTAGTTATCTTTTTTTATTTCATTCTGTGACTTATCATTTTATATTTTCCTCTCTATCACTATATATCTCAATTTCTTCTAAAAATACAAGACCTTACCTTGATCCACACACCTTAGAATTACATTCATATTCATTTTTAATGATAATTTCATAAAAAATACACTTTCCATTTATAATATTATAAACAATAATTAAATAATTTTCACAAGACATTTATTAAAGAATTTATATGCTTTTTTAATTATTATCTATTGAATATACCATCAAACTCATGGGATTCAAACTTTTAATTCTTCATTTTATGGAGTATAAAACTTATACATCTAGAAACATACAATTACTTGACTTTGGATTTTTTCCTTACTATATTTCATTAGGGTTTATCTCTTCATTCAATTTTAATAAAGATTTTTTGATATTTATACATGTTTAATCAAACCCTCATTAAAGTAAGAAATTAGTAAATTCATTTTAATGGCCATTATTTGATACATATTATTAAAAATAATGTAGCCTATATATATTATTTTGATTTATAGGAATTAATATGGATATAAAATGATGTTTTATCCCAAAATTTTCAAGATTCTCTTTCATACATTTATTTGAAAAATAACAGTCATTAACAATATATAACATATTAATATTTATTCTGACCATTTATCTATTAACCAAAAAAATCAGGTAATGTACTTGTACAAATCAAACATGTGTTCAATATTTAACATATTAATATTATTATGACCATTTCTCACCCAAGTGAGTATGATCTCATAGAAGTGTATGGATGGATTGAGACCCTTCACATTCTTCTAAGTTCTCTAAGAATTTTGGTATCGAAAAAAAACCCATTAGGGGAAAAATTCTATTTATCTTTCTTTTGAAATATTGCATCTATTATTTACAAATAACGCAATGATTCCCTTAAGTGTTAATTCCTTGAATAAAATTATTCTACCATTTCAATTATTTATTTATGACCTCGTTTAAAAATTTTCATCATTCAACAAGTAACATAATTTTCTCACCCATATAATGTTGGGATTGATAACATCAACAATAAATACTTATAATAACATTAGGTCATTCCCTGCTATTTTTTAATTCAAATTCCAATAAACTACTTCCCTTAATCATTCTCATAAAAAACTCCATCCATGTAATATTAAATTTCCAAAAACATCTTTATTTACAATAATATTTAATTTAAAAACATTTTACATTATATACATTCCTTTAATATATGTTACACTTAATTAAATTTATCAATGTTATACTTATTAGTGTATTTTTTTGATCAATTATCTTTAATTTTAATAACATTAGTTGTAAATAAATTTGTTCCACCTCCAAAATCATATATTATTTCTATTGTTGACAGATTTAATATCAAATTTATTCTTTTATCATCCTTCCTAACCATTCAAAGTATTTTTCAATTATTCATTAGGTTTCTTTTGGTATATCCCATTATATCATTGATGATATGTTAATGGAATTCTTATCATCTATTTCACAAAAAGAAGTAGATCTATTTGAATGATAATGAGATAAATAAAATTCTTATCATCTATTATCCACTGTCAGTTGAATTATAGTTCCTCATTTCAATGGATCACATTTATTTTTTCTATCGCATCCTTCCGCAATTATAACACCCAATATTGGTTACATTGTTTTCTATCTAGTAAACATAATATTTTTCATTTAGAGTCATTTAGTGGAAATATAAAACATTATTCTTATGGGAGTTAGTGGATGGGTTTTTATATAAATCATAAAAACATTTAAACATCAAAAATAAAGTTTTTTTTATCTCTAAATCACTCCACTAGTGGAAAATTAGGACATATTTTAGAGGAATAATAGATAAAAGCGTTAATGGCTAATGCACTAGACCATCCCAATTCCATACAAGGAATAAGATGTATCTCTTTATCTCCCCACTTAATTCATAATGTCCAGAATTAACCTATTAATCTTATATTATTTTTACTCAATATTTCACTAATATAGTTCGTCCATCCATAATATAGGTCTATAATTCAATTTTGAGATAAATCTAGACTTTATTCGTCATGTTTCAAAATTTTTCATATATTTTTGTTTTCAGATCTCTATTTTCAGTTATGAGTTCAATTAATTTTGTTACAAAATGTGGCTAATTAAATATTAAAAATGAAAATTATGTTTTTATACCACTAAATTAAAATATAATTTAATTATAACTCAATTTAAACCTCAATATCCACTCTTCCATGAATTCCAGAATCATTAATACCATTATCTTATATTTATAGATTCTCTACAATAGAAACAATGAATTCTTCATTGATATATATATATATTCTATGACCAAATTTAATTATTTCTCCTCCATAATCTCATTTTCAAAAGAAATATGTTATTATTTATAAATATTTTTTATTATATTACCTTTAAATTATTAATACATTTAAATTTTTTTCTACATTGGTTCATTTTCCTCATCGTCATACTAACATTTTATAGGACTATTCAAATAAATAATCTCTACATTCATACATTGAAGATAAATAAGTGGAATATTTATTCATATTTTACCTTTACCTATTTTATTATTTCTATGATGGAAATAGACCATCTCATCACCATACCCATCTATAGAATTTCCATTTAATGAATGTTTTTTCATTTTTTAAATTCTACCCCAAGTGAAATCTCCTTTAATATTGACACATTTTTATTTTTTACCATCCCATATGTTGTGAAATTTTTACAAGCAATGTCTAACATCACCTCCTACAAATTTTTTTCATCATGCATTGATACCATTATATTAAATTTTTAGAGATATATTCTTATAAATAATTTCAAAATAAATCATCAATGATCTCTCTATGTTATTGCATGTATTCTATAAGAATGTTTAGTCAATATAAAATGTATTGGTTGTCTTATTCAATATTTTTATTAATTCCTTAAAAATATACAACAATACCTATAACATTTCATTTATAGCTATTTAATAAATTCGTTAAATATGAATATATTATCCCACATAACATGTGGGGTTTTTTCATGAAATTTGTATTATGTATATAGAATTTCAAAAAGATCCCCCAAGAGAACTAATCAGCATATAATATAAATTAAATTCATTATTATCCCTATCATAAAGGTATCCACTCTCCGTGATGGATAACATTCCCTGAATAGAGTACATGTACCTATTAATCCCCAATGATTGAACAAAAAACGATACATTAGGTTTCATAAATAACTATATATTTACCATCAATGAATTTAATTTTCAATAATTTTCAATAGGTTCTTTTGTTTAAATATAGGGAACATAATAGAAAACCATTATATTTTATACCAATTTTTTGTCAGTAAAATTTTTAATACCTTCTTGAGGGGTTGAATCGAACTATATCAAATTTAAATTATCCATTTAAAATGATTTATTTCAATAAATATTATGAACAATTTACTCTTCCTCTCACTTTTAATAAATGTAATAAAATATGTTAGTGATGGAAACATCTGATTTTCATTATTTTGACCATATAGGTTAATCAATGTGATGGTATTTGAAATATTACTATGTATCAAAAACACTAATTATCACTACATTCAATTACATTTTATTGAGTAGTCGCACTGACCCTCGTAGTCTATAAATTAAACCTTTCTTCTCTCAAGCACTTGAGGAATGCACTGTCGCTCTATTGTTTTCTATATGAAACCTATAAAAATATAGAATGGTATTAAAATAATGGTGTAATATTGAAATTCCCCACCAACATTATCCTTAATAACATCATATAAAATTCCAATAATATCTACTCTTATTTATATTCATTCTATCATTAATATGTAATTATTCTACTTTGGTTCTTATAAAAATATTTTACATTGGTATTATTTAAAATAGATTAACTTCCTCTTATCTTTGTTTCCTTATACAAATATTCCCTAATATCCTTTAATTTATATTTCTCTTCACAATATTTTTTCAATTTTTTATATATGTCAAATATTTTCATAGTTGAAAACAGAACGTCCTTATTCAATAGTGACATTATTTCCAAATTTTTAATGTTAAAAATTTATTAATATATTAAAAATAATGAACCCCACAAACATAGACCAAATAATATATTAAAATATACTCAATCATAGAAACTGGAACCTCTACATCACCCGTATTATTTACAAAAATATTTTTTTTATGATCAATGTAATATAAAAAAATCAACCATTTTATTCTATTTATATAATTCAAACATTATTACATGATTCACACAAAAGTGACTACTTAATTTTATCCGTTGAAAGATGAGTAATTTATTAATACTATTTCATTATTTATAAAATATATTGTTAACTATTATTGTCCAAAATTATTTATAATATTTTTAACATGAATCATCCCAATGAAATAACTTTTGGAAACATATTGGTAGTCGTAACTACATAATAGAAATGATCCTTTTGGAGATGTGACATCATTTTTTGTACTCCTAATTTCCATTAAATATAACACTTAAATAGTCAATCATTAATCATTGTAATAATGCTTATAACGAATATCATAATTATAATGATGCTAATGGAATTAAAATATTGTTAGGAAATCCACATTCATCTATGTAAATATGAATAATTATCCTAATGGGGATTAAAAATTATACATCTAGAGTAAAAAATTGACACTTAGGTATACAAAAAATTAGTTATTCATAGACCATATGATCCTTATGAAACTCTACATAATTATTACAGAAACCTAAAATGATTATTATATATACTAGATTGACCATACATAAATAAAAATGTTTCATTCCTATATATCATTTAATATTATGAAATTTTCCATGAGTCATTAAATGGTCCATATGGTTTCAGTCTTTGAAAAAAAATTCAGAGGCGTGTGTACATAAAAATTATAACATATCTTTCCAAAACAAACCCAAAATACACTCATCCATAAATATTAGACTTCTATAATAAAAAAAAGGATATCATTAAGATCCCTTCAAATTTATCCATTGAAAGGAACCCAAAAATAACTTGTACTGAATATTTACTAATAATATCCATTTTGGGATTTTTCACATCTTCCAAATAAATTTAGAACATAACCTCATTAAAATATTTGAATTAAAATGATTTGATTTTGAAACAACCTAAAAATCATGACATGAATGGTAATATTAATGATTAGCTTTATATCAAATCTAAGCCCACCAGAGTTAAGCTCATATTAGGAAAAAAGAGTTAAATTGAAAGATCCTATTAAATAGAATTCATTTATATTTACATTTTAAAACATTTAACTTCTACACAAATCATATCCCCTAGACTAACCAATGAGATAATTTCCCCATCATTAATATACTATAATACGTTTACTCAATATTTTACAAAATAGAAAACATTCCTATACAATTTTTTCATTTTTATACATATATAGATCATTTAAATACATATATACTCTTCTCACACTTCATCAGTGAACCCAAAAAAGAAATTCTCCTAAAATTCAAGAGAGTTTTGGTAGTATTATATAGATGTTAAGATACCTTGATGGAGTGGGGTTCAGTTGCATAACCAATCATGTTAGTGGGATTTCGTTAGAATCCAAAACCCAATTATTTACTTAAAAAATCATCCTTAGTTTGTACCTTGGTCCGAATATCAACATTTATATTATTTCTAGGAAAATACTCCTATTTCACTATATTTTTAATCCTTATACATGATAATGTGATTCCTTATCTCAATTTTTTATCTATTAATAATGGAATCTTTTTGAGATTTATTGTACTCATGTTATCACCCATGATTAAAATAATAGATATCACATAAATTAAAATATTAAATTTTTTTACTAATAAATATAAATTGAGTACAAGATTTAGTAGTTATGTATTCAAATACAATGATTCTAAATGAAATTCATTATTCCTTCTTACTCAACATGGAAATGAAATAATTTCTATTAAAAAGAGAACTAGATGACGTTAACTTATAATTATCAGCTCAAATTACACAACATATATCTATAATGGACATTAATGTCTGTTGTCACATTATATGTGAAAACAAAAAAACATCTACTTTATTTTTGATTAATCGATGTATCATCTTATATTATATATTATTAATTTCTTTTGAATAACATTCGAAATGTGATAATTGTAATGCGTAAAGAATAATAGCATCAAATAAAACTATCACGAATTATTTAAATTTTTTTTTGATTGTTTTCAAGAAAAAATAAATAGGAATTCATAGTATAATGAATACATATCACCAAAAGAAATAACTACTACAAAAAATGATAATTGTAAGAATATACACAACTATGAGATCATGTTACTAATAAAAATATAACTACTATCTTCTTAAGTATCTCTTTCTAATAATGCTTGAACATCTATTGATTGTAGTCAGGTTTATTGTAATTTTATATTGATCCTCTTGTACGGTCCCACTCCACCTTAATATGTAAATTTGGAAACTAAAAAATATATATTATATTAAAAAATATAGAATACTATCCATAATATTTCTATATTGAGTTGTATGAAACTCTATTTCATCTTCATATTTTGAAAATTTCAGCAGGTCAGTTTCCATTATTCTCATTAGCTATTAATTTTACTTGTTAAAGGTATTGATTGCTTAATTTATTTGTTTGGAAGAAAATTCTCTTTTTTTTCCTAAAGATTCCGATTATCTAAAAAACAATTTTATCAATAAAATAATATAAAATTTGAATAAACAATTCATATAGTCTTTTTAAATATTACATCATTCATTATATTATCCACCAAATATTATATCTCCAATAGAGACACACAGTAGAATACATTTATTCTTTTCCATATTGATTTTTATGTTGAGATCAAATCCACCTATATTAAATTATCACTTAATGAATAATTGATCAAGTCAATGGTAGAAATCCCCTAGTAAATATTTTAGTTAATAAAATGATTTATAAAACATAAAAAACTTGTTACCACCCACAAAAATATTAAAACCATATGTATTTATAATATATATTCCTTCTATAAGTAATATATTCAATATGGATGATTTAACATAAACATGATACTCTTTAAAACATATTCCAATAATGGTCGACAAAAACATTTTTAGAATTTTCAAGTATACCATTGGTGAAAATTTATTGTACATGATTCATAAATTGATTTGGGAATACTATTTTAACATTAACCGAGACTCATTCCATGTGACCATTACATATTTATCATTATAGTTTTTGAACAGGTTTTTCATTCCAATTATATTATTCATCCCTATCCTTGAAAAAACATCCTAGGTTTGGTTATTTTTTATTCCATCATGTTCTTCGTGGAAATACAAGGTCTAATTTTTATATTAATATACCTATTCAAAGAATTTATGACTTAGTTATTTATTACATTATTGATCCGTAATCCTTAAAATTTAAAATAGAGTTATCTAGTGATCAAAAAATTGTTTTTATTTATTATGATTATACATATTTTCTTCAGTCATATGGAAAACCATACAATTTTTTCCTCAGTATCAGTGTCCTTTATTGATTATTCTATATCCCTATGGTATCCCCATAATAAAATCACCTCGTCATTACTATCTTCCATAGTTTATTCAATTTTTTAACAAGTAACATTCTCACCATTTCCCAAAAAATTATTTCATGTTTAATATGAGATTTAAAAAAATAATGATTTATCTTATTTAATATATAATATAATATTTTCAATGAATATCTAATTAAAATTCCTTTATCCCCAAAAGTTTCAATCATCTCATAATTCTATTTTATGAGTATAAAACATTTAATTTTGAAAACTATAAAGGGAGTGGATGTTGGATATTAATTTACCATATATCATAGGTTTTATTATATTAATATGTTCATAATTTGTTCCAATTTAATGATATATATAAATGCAATAATATCCTAATTCCAATAAGACTCTGGTAAATTCTTTTTAATGATGTTTTTTCAATATAAATTATCAAAAACACTCTTTCTTATTTCCATGATTCTATTTATTACATTGGTCCTTGTGACTGAAAGTTGTTGTTGTATCTCATTATTTTCAATATTCTCTTCCACCGAATTACATGGAAACAATATATCATTATGAGTCAAGAACATTTGAATTCCCAATCCAATTATTTACTCTATTCATCTATGATAATATGTAATATATTTGTACACCTCATACATTTTTTAAATAATAATTTTCCATAGTGTACTATTGTTTCATTAATAAATAATAACTAATATATTTTCCATCAATATATATATAGTTCATAGGCCCACATATACACAAAATTGAGATTCCATTTTCCATCTTCTAAATTGGCTTGTATGAGTTTCAAAATGTCTTCTCTTATAATAAATTATTTAACATGTGAATATGATATCATGAAAGTGTACAATTTTCCAAAGAAAATTCATTTTTTAACAAGTCCTATAAATATTCTAGGTTCAAATAGATATGGTTTGGGTGATATAATTTTTTATTATTATTTAGATAACAGGTATCTATATTCTTCACCAATAAGGTAATGATTAGCTTTGGTCATCCATCAATGAATAAAATTTGTTTCTTCTATAAAATTGACCATCTATGTCCCCTTGATAAACATTAATTAATTCCCCAAATAACATAATTTACACACACATATAATGTTGGGATATATTCCTTCCCTAAATAATTCATTCTTATGCATTATTTTTCATTTCTCTAAGTCCTTTTTAATGGTACAAATCTTTAGCACCTCATTATTAATAATATGGAAAACACAATCCTTTAAATATTTGATACTAAAGGTAGGGTATCTATTTCCATTCATTTGAGAAGTACACCTATTGTCCACTATTCACATTACTTCTCTATTAGTTTCTAATAATGGAATCCCAATAATGATTATGTTATATAATTTCCACTTATAGGTACATAGTTTATAATTTTCATCCATTGGTATAAAAAAATTTAGTCAATATCTAGTCTCATATTTTATCCCTCATTCTTCAAGGATTTATATTAGTTTTGTGTTTTTATCTTGCCTAATAAATCTTCCAACTGTTATGATCGTTTTTATGCATACCTTAGTGCATCCCTTTATATCCGTGATGTGAAACTTCTTGATATATGTTTAAAACCTCCATAATAAATAAAAATCGATAAAAACATGCAAAAAATACCAAAACATTCATATATTTTTAATCACGTGATTATTTATGTACATATTATTTATGTAAAATATATTTTTTTCATGACCAATATTTTGAAAATAATAACCAAACATATTTGTTTTATTTTTTTATTACTATATACTCAATATTGTTTTTATTATATTTGGGGATTTTGAAAATAATATAATTATAGGGATTGTGTTCTTCATGATTTACATCAACAACCACTGATTTATTTTTTTTGGGTGAAGTACCATAAAATATTTTACTTTTTCTATGAATCACTTCACTCATGGACCAATTCACTCTGACTTCCCAAACACATTCTAGGAGTAATAAGTCATTATTGATCATCACACATTTTCTGCAATGTCATTAGTTAACTTTTGATTTCTTCTATTATTTTCCTTACTTCATCACTACGATGGTTAAGAAAATAATATTATGGTCCTATTGTTCATTGTTTATTCCAATACCAAATTATATCTTTTAGTTTCCAGATTTTTAATATTTATTATCTTCAATATCTATTTTCAATTTTCAATTTTAATCATCTTGTTATTGTATATATATCTTTTATTAATGTAAATATTCTTTATATTTATATTAATTATCCCTCCAAAATTATACTAATTAATGATATACCACATTTTTCACATCAATATTATCTCGTTTCTCAATTTTAGAACTATATGTATCATTTTTTTATAAATTTTTTTCTATCTATAATGGCCACCAAGACTTCTTCATTGATCTCTCTATATTCATCATAATCTACAACATTTCCTTCCTAATCAATATCATTTCCCTAAGATAAATTTTTTTTAAAAAAATAATTTTGAGATTTCCTTTTACTACTCATTCATTTGAATATTTTCATCACCACAACATCTTCCTCATAATCTTTATAAATTAATTATGATATCTGTCATCAAGATTCCCTACAATTATATTTCAATAATAATCAAGTAAAATCTATCCTTGGAACATTAATTTTCTACTCATATTATTTTAGGAAAGGAATTATATCTTCTTAGTAACTTCCAAATCCATAGAATTTCACATAAATAAAATATTATTTATTTCCTTGATTTTATGGATATTGATAGATATCCTAAAATGCTTTCTCATTTTCATTATTATTTTTCTTTTATTTATTTAGTTTTTTATGGTGGAAATATATATTCTTCTCTAGTAGGTCTTTTTCATCAATAATAATGTCCTTTAGACTGAACCATGGTGGTAATATTCCCATAAAAATTTGCATTATTTTTAATCACAAATGATGTATTAATGTATACTTTTATTTTTTGCAATAAAGTACAATCGATCTAAGAGTGTATTGAATTCCTTATATGATATCATTTTTATATATTAATACTTATTTTATAACACCGAATACATTTATAATTTAATATCTAAATTTACATCACATATTTTAAAAATATTTTCCCATATATAATGACATTTATTACATGAAATCACAATTTTATAAATAGGTTTGTACAAATATCCCATTAATTTATTAATTTCCTTAATGTCTTATTCCAGTTAATTTTTTCCATATATGATAGGGATCCACTATCCACGCCGCCTAATATTCCATGAAAAGAATCCATGTACACATAAACCACCTTTGACTAATAATAATCAACCAGTTATTTTTTCCTTAATTGGAAGTTATTTACATAAAATATTGAATTTATTTATTAATGTAAAATAAATTCCATTATTTAGGGAGAAAAACACCAAAAAAACCTTATACTCAAATTCAACTATTCGGTTATAAATAAATTTAATACGCTGAGAGGGGGATGAATTACGGTATATCATATTAAATTTATACCTTTTAAATCATCATTCTCCCTAACTATTAGGATCACTTATCTTTTATTCATGACTAAAATAAAACATATAAATGCTATTAATAAGATAAAAATGATAAATATTTATGTTCATTCAAATGTTATAGTTTACGGAGAAATCATGAAAATGCTACTTTGAACATAAAACAAAAAATAACGTTTATTTTAGATATAATTTTTGGAATATTGTTAATAACCCCCATTTTTTACTAACTATAAAATATAAAATATCACTATTATCATGCACCTAGGTAATGAATAGAACTTCCATGTGTTTATATCTACAAGATATATTAATAGATAATGGATTTATTCCAAAAAAAATTCATAAATATGATCTGAAATTTTCAATGTGAATAAATTCCATATAACCTCTAGAAAAATTCCCCTAAAAAGATATATTAATTCTTCCCATTATTCGTAGTGTAAATCTATAATTCTTCATCTGAATATTTGAAAATATAATTATAAATTTCTCTTATATTTTTTCCAATAATAATTATCCATATTCAATCTACATTCTTGAATAGGGAGTCAATTATATCTTTTTAATTTTTATTCTCTTACCATATTCGTTTACTTTTCCACATTGAAAAATATCTCCAATATAAAATATGGAACATCTATAAAAAATGAGATTTATTAAAATGTTATATTCCCAAATATCACTAAATATATTTGAAATAATTATCCCCAAAATATCACCTAAATCATATATTTATAATAAATTGAATATTTTTACGAAAAAAACTAAGATATAAAAATTAAATGAAACCATATATTCCTATAAGATAAAAGATCAATCTAAATATCTCTTTGAAGAAAAAAACATTCATAAAATGTGTGAGGGTTTCAGGGCTCTCTATATGTATTAAATAAAAAAATTATCCCCAATATCACCTCATGATCTCAATTAAATTGTTTATGTTTATTATTTAGGGAGGTTGGTTTTGCCTCTTAGGATCAATATGGAAAATGAAATTATTCTTCAATCACTATCAAAAAGGATCTCATAGTTTATTGTAAATTATAATAGAAATGTATTAAATAAAATTTTATTAAATCTCTTGAATTGATAAATGATATTTGAGAATGATATAGGTGTATTAGGTTTCATCTCTATTATGTTGGTGTAGAAACATAAGGGTAATACATTCTACATCAAATAGAATACACATGGTCATGAAGAATTCACACAGCCACCAAAATCGAAGAAGAACATGGGATGGAAATGTTTCAATTATAAAAAATCCATCCACTGGGATATGAACTACCAATAATACTTGAGGGTTTATAAGAAACCTATTGGAGAGCCCAATTTTAATATTAATGTTAATGAAACACAATTCTTATATTCTGCATCAGTATATGATACAAAATATATCTTATACAAGTGATTAATATATACTAGAGTTTATAAGTAAAGGAAGAATTTAATAATGGATTTTAATATTTTTCATTCATATGATTAAATATTTCAAATATATATATATCTTTATTACACATAATGGAAATAAAATAAACATTAAATCTCTTAAAAAGGCACACAATCCAATGAATTGGTATTTTTATGTCTTTGAGGGCCAGTTAAAGCAGAAAAAAATAATGACAGTTATACACAATTTCCATAATAAAACCACCGTATTCATCCTTTTAGTCATGTAATAAGGTAGTAAAATCATCTTCACATGGGTAATGGAAACATAAGAACATGAGGAGATGAAATGCTTAGTGGTGGAAAAAAGTCACCAATATTTTTTCAATAGTTCTTTAAATATCATTTTAGAGTACATGAGTAGAAGAAAAATATATTATTATAAATTATATAGAATAATAGGAATTGGTCATTATACTTGATAGAGAATTATATTATACAAAATGAGAAAAAATATACCAAAACATAAAAGTGTGGAAAATGTAGTCACGACCCGACCCTACCTGAGCTTGAGCCGCAACTACCCCAAGCCCACCACCATAGGACTAGGGATAGCAATAAGCGCCGAAGGCTAAAAAACTTAGGGAGTCCTTTGCCTATGTACCTATACACACACACATCCCACTCAATGCAGAAGTGCAGAGTAAAAAAGAAAAGCAAAGTACCAACTACTATAAAAAAACCTCAAATGTGCATCAACCTCTAAACTGTACAAAGCAAGTGCTGAAGGTAAACTGAAAAAAAGGGGAAAACATGCACCCAACCAGAAAACTGCCACAACCCAGCAATTGGTTACAAAATAAAAATAGATGGGAGAGTCGCACACCTGAAACATGACTACGACCACCACACACGGTACACGATTCTGAAATCCTATGCTCCTCTGTAGTCACGAGCAACATGTTCGTCGTCTACAAGGGAACCCCTTGTGTGGGAAAAACCCAAGCGGGGGTGAGTATAAAAATACTCAGTAGGATGCCTTGAAGGCTCGAGGGAGTAAAAAATGAGGTACGGAATAGGTGAGAAGTAGATCAAACAGGGAAAATTAAAGGAGTACAACAGAGAGTGAAGTAAAGAGTATAGCTCAACCCAACAAGAGTAAGTAAGTAGACTCCTCCAAACACAAGGAGCTAGAAACGGTGAGAAGATGAACTTCACATTGAGATTTTGATACCTATAGTCGGATATTAGACTCGTCCAACTACGAGAAGCTAGACATGGAAAGCACGTGGAATACCCCGCGTGTCTTCACCACTCCTAGAAGGAGAGTAAACAAAACCCAAGAAGTGGGTATTGGAAAAAAGTGCATACATATCAATATAATCAATCAAAAAGCCCAAAAAAGATCGTAAGGGGATCTTCGTCCCAAAGATCAGCCCAAGAAAGTGAGTAGCCAACAGTCCCATAAGTAATCACCATCGATGCCCAGCATCCTGCACGTCTGCCCCAAACTACAAGTCAAGTGGCTCAAATCACTGCACCTCGATTATATCCGCTTTGGGTGGCACTGACTCACCCACACAGTTTTATGTTGTATCACAAGGATGCGTCTAGGAGGGGAAATCACCCATTCTTCTTGAGAGTTCTGAGGAAAGTCAAACTACACCTCATCACTGCCCCACAATTGAGAAGTCTTTTCAAGTTCAAAGCTGTCACATCTCTGACCCGTACAACCAAGGGTCCCGCTACGGTAATCACGGAGAAAAGCCACAGAATAGCCTAGTAGCATGGTCTGAGTCTGAAATATGTCATCATGCGACCCACTGCCCAGTCTCTACTGGAGGGTAGAGCCTAAGAGGTTGTCGGGTGACCCATTGCCCAGTCTCTACTGGAGGGTAAACCCTAAGAGGTCGTCGGGTGACCCACTGCACAGTCTCTGCTAGAGGGGAAACCCAAAGAAGTCAATGAGCAACCCACATCCCAGTCTATGCTGGGGTAAACTCGGAGAAGTCGATTAGCATCCCACTGCCCAGTCTCTACTAGAGGGTAAACCCGAAGAAGTCGGTGAGAAAACCACTGCCCCATCTCTCCTGGAGGTTAAACCCAAAGAAGTCGGTGAGCAACCCACTGCCTAGTCTCTGTTGGAGGGTACACCTGAATAAGTCAGTGGGCAACCCACTGCCCAGTCCTATTGGAGGGTAAACCCGGAACTACTCGGTCCATCCCTATTAGATGGTACAACACTGGCCAACAGAACTCAGAGTGGGTATCACGTAACCACCCAACTCCAGAACAAAACTGGGGGAAACCTCTCAATCCTGCTGGTCTAAACCATCAGGAACAGGACCCGGGGGAAACCTACTCAATCCTGCTTTCTCAACCATCGAGAACATGAGGACCCTCTACGTTGTGAGAGGTCAAAGGTACATAAAGTAGAGCACGACACAGACATGGGACCCACACAATGTGTGTCCACAACTCATCTTCAAACCAAACGCACAAACGTTTTCAGGTAAAAACTACAACAGGTACCTCGAAACATTTCTGTATACTCCCAGAGTATACTACATTTCCAGCCCAAGGGCTATCGTGCCCACGACACCCAATGTCAACGCAAAAAGGCATAAACACAATTTCCCCAACCTGCTTCCTCCACAACCCTAACATGGACAACCACATCCCTTCCAACATCAACTTCACTCACACGTGAGTGAACACGATCACACGCCAAGGGTTCTCTACAAACACTATAGGAAGAACCACCACCGGTACACCGTTCATGATTCCACATTTAATGAGTTATATAATGAGACTCCGCAAATCCAATTGAATCATATTATTACAGTCCTCGAAGAAAAACATGCGAGATAGATTCTTTACTTGCCTCCAATAGATATCTGACGGAAAAGTATCCAACACCGATTTACGCCCAAACAACGTCCCGTGGTCCTGAGCCTCTGTCCTGAAAACAGTCGGGCGCATTGCACCACTGGTATCTCCTTAGAAAGACACATCAAAAAGGATATTTACTTGCGTGGAACAGATTTCCATAGAAAAAGATGCATTTCTCTATACCGCACATGAGAGATGCTTCATGGGACTCGCATCTCAGTCCTGAAGTACAAAGAACGGATCACACCACTGCGATCCTCTCGAAAAATTACACAAGATTGACTATCCACTTGTCCAAAACGGACACCCGGTGATAAAGATAGAAATCACTGACAAATCCCTAACGGCCCTCAATGGGCCCACACCATCATGCATAATTAAAGTGGGTGGATTGAACCATTGCAATGGCCTCGGAAAAACACCCAAAAACGACTACTCACACGCCCCGAACAGACTTCCGTTGAGATAGTAGTGAAACGCTGATCACAGCTTAAAAGATTGGTTGTGGGTCCCATGTCTCAGCTCCGTCTTCAATTCCCAAAATCATTATAGAGAACTCAGCCTCGATGCCAGGGTCGCAACACCGCTGATGGCGCTCAAAAAGGACACTGGATGTGTCTGCGCCTTCCAAAACCCCCCCCCCGGACAAACGCCAATCCACATAAAGGCGTGTCGCGCCACCGAGGCCCTCATTTCGAGTATTAAAAACATCGGAAACCATCTAATACTCTCTGTCTCGAGCCGAGGTTCGCACTACCATAGAAGGCATGCAAAACTGACACCCGTAGTGGGAGATACGGGTGTCCGAAATCCGAGGGGGCGAGCCCCTTGGACTAGACCGGCCTGGACTGGCCGGTCCACCCGTTTAGGGCCTACCCAGGCCGGCCGGCCCGGCTCACAGCGCCGGCCCACGGTTCAGCCGCACATGCCGGCCATGGACCCGCAGTCCACCCATAGACTGGCCCTCGGGGGGCCGGTCGTCTTGCCACATGAATACCCACTAAGGGCTAGTCTTTCTTTCCCCTGCGGGGTCGCGCGCTGCGACCCCGATCCACCCTTGCGCCCCGGTGAGCTCGGCCTTGCCGCCTGGAGTCGCTACCTCACCCCGTGTCACCACCTCCTGCTGAAGACCGTCGCCCGCCTATGGAGCCCCACCACGCCGCCGTCCAAAAACTGCCGTCGAGGCCCGCCACTGCCTTCCACCGTCCCAGTTCACCGGAAACCTGCCGGACCACCCTAGAACTGGTGGAAAAAGAGGAAGTCTGTCGGGAAAATGCTCGGGACCACGACAGACGCCCCGAGACTCATAATTCCAATACGAAAGGATCGTTGGGAAGGTTATCTCACTCCTTATTCAACCATGGGCTTCGCTCGACAATCGGACAACATTATGATGAAAAGAATTTAATTTGAAGGAGATTTCGAGAATTAAACTGATAAAACACAAGCCTACCTCAATGGGAGTTGCCCGACGCTTCACCGACGATCTACCGGAGCTGTCCCCGCCTTTCTGGAAGTATGGAGGAGAGGATAGGGGTTCCTCCTTCACCTGTGGGAGAGTTTTCCAGGGAAGAAGGTGGGGAGAAGAAGGGTGGGGGTGGTGTTTATATAGAAAACACTTAAACCCCTGCCTGTTGGTCCCATACCTGAACCCTCAGCAGGGTCGAGGTTAAGCCTCCCTCAGGGTAAACACCTCCCCCTAAGCATAATGGTGGTCTTGGAATTTTAATCTGAGCCTTCGTTCGACTATTATAAAATTTAATGACTGAGGCCGCTAAATTAGGTAAACACCCCTGGGGCCATTTTCCACAGAAGGGTCATGCCTGAAAAAATTATACCCATCCAAGGGTATACAGCATGTTTCAGACTCAACGGTGCCCTTGGTTTATCCATCTGAGCAAGCGTTTAAGAGATACTTGAGTTAATACATTAACTGAAGAAAATAATTATTTAATTTATCCATTTCTCGTTCTGATTGAGAGCGAGGGGTCCAAACACCCCGCGCCAACATGTTTTATGTTGTTCCTAGGGTAAAAACCCCATTTCAAACCCATCCATGCACTCATATTCCTAATACAGATCTCTGTTTAGGAGTTGTCTTATTTATTTGGAATATCTAGTGTGAACACACTTAAAATTTAATTCTGGCCACACTGGGGCTTGTAATCGTATGTCGTTTGAAAGAACTGCTCTGGAATAACATCAAAAACATTCCAAAGTCTTTTATAGAAATACAGAGTTCTTACATCATTCCCTCCTTCAATCTTTTCCTACCTGAAAACAAAAACCAGGGAACAACTCTGGGTACTAAGCCCACACCTGGCTCTCCTGTACCCAAAAGTACTCTTGCACAGTCCCGCTTCACCACACACTTACCAAAGGATTTGATCTATTCACACGAGGTCTACCCTTGCTGATGACGAGAATTTGAGCATGCACACTCCTTCTCTGGTGAGTCACGTTGGAGATGTTATGCACCCAAACAAGTCATTGGGGTTAGGGAAAGGCGGTATGGAACCTTTCCATCCCTTCGTACGACCTCAAACGGACAGAAGGCCCTCGGGGTAGCTTACCTCCCCAGTCGAACCCCTATGTCGCACACCATGACTGGAATAACTATTTGGACCTTGGACAAAGACTGATGATTCCCTGCTTCAGAATATTCGTATGGTGAAACACCTAAGGGTAGCTGGTCACGCAAGGTTTCACTGTCGATGTCTCTCAACCAATACTCTCTTACACACTTTGAAAGCGATGGAGTCAACATCATTAACTAACAGTAAAGGTTCTACGCCTTCTTCTCTTCTGACACAGGGTTACACCGAAGCCCCGCGTCACACTGGTAACACCCCAAGCAAGGAGTAGGGAGAAAATAATTTCACACACATAGTCTAACAATTCTACTTCAATAAAGTAGAAGAGCTAAAGAGCTTACCTCTTATCACATCATACTCTGCAGGATCGTAGACATCCAAAGCTCGCGGCTATCAGTGGTCTCAACTTTCAGCTCCCGGAGCCTGACGTGTACCACCTGGTGGTGATGGGAAGACCTCGTAATGTCGTCCCCCACTTCCAGATCCTCTCGCTCCTCTGCAAACACCACCTCTCTAGGAACTATTCTGATCATGATGCTGCCTCTGTCGTGGTGGTGCACCTGCTGCCTACCAGATATTCTCAGTGCACCTGGTCGGTCAGTCCCATGCCAAGTGACCTCATCCATCGAAAGCATAGCAATGACGCTCTCTGGGCTGCCCTGGTGCCCTCTAGCGCCACTATGGTGTACATCCACGGCCTGGAGTCCACTCACAGAAGGGTATCCTTGGCTGAGGCCATGAAATTTGCTGCCATAGTGGTGAATGACCATGTCTCCGAAGCCGGTGGGTGGAAGGCGGCCTGCATCGAGGTTCTGTCTGCTGATGCCTGCTAGAAGTGGCAGACGTCTCGGCTTAATCGTTCCTACGGCCACCATCAACTATAGAGCATGACAGGAAGCTCTTTTTCACCAGAGCCTGCTCTAGCACCCCGACATATGTGTAAATTCTCAAGGGTACTATGACATCACAAATCTCTCTGATGAGACCCGGCTCAAACGTCTGTGCTGGGAAGTTTCCATCGTGGACCAAGTCTGGGAAAAAGCGTGAATAGTCCATGAACCTAGTCACGTACTATGTCACCATCATCCCTCCCTGCTAGAACTGCAGGAGCTCCTGAATCTGAATGGAGCATAACCAGGAGGGGTGAAACTCCTCATGAAGCCGACGTTGAAAGTCTCCCCACGAAAGTGAAGACTAATCAAGAAACTGAGTCAACAGACTCCACCAATGCCCAGCTACTCTGTGGAAAAGGTTGGCGGTCAAAGCCACTATAAGATCGGCTGGCATCTGCACAAGACCGAAGAGGTGAACCACTGTCTCTAGAGAATCCCTTGTTGCCTTAGGGTCTTGCTCACCACTGAACCTCAGTAGTCTCTGTTGCTGGAACTCATGAAGCGCGCTCAAACTATGCTCAAGCTCATTATGCTTTACTGAAGCTGTCTGCTTCTCACCAGGTGGGGGTACTACTACTGTCCCACTTGAAGAAAGTGTCTTGCATGATGGGTCATGTACTGAGGATCCGTAGCTCATAGGGTCATCATACAGAACCAAAGCTCGTATCCTAGCTTCTTGTCATCACGGAGATATCCTGAATGTTATCAAGGAGTTCCGTGATCAGATTAGCATATATGTATATTACAGTAAAAACAATGGGGAGCTGACTCAAGAAGGACATTCAAAGACTCAATGCTATGTGATTCACAAACCAATTTCCATGCAACGAGTGTCTCATCATGCTGAGTCGACAAGCGAGTTATCAGGGTCATAGTGAATGGATACGTCGGCTGCCGCACAATCACTGGACTCCATGACATGAGATCTGCTCTCGAGACACGTTAACACTGTTGCCCTAAATCCCAACCAATTACTTTTTAGGGACGTCCGAACAACTTCCCACGGAACAAACCACCTCTGATAGCAATTTTTCATGACCTGACCCTACCCGAGCTCGAGCCGCAACTAACCCATGCCCGCCTCCATAGGCTAGGGGATGGCGACAAGCATTGAAGGCTAAACAACTCATGGAAGCCTTTTCCTAAGTACCTGTACACACACACACACGCAACCCACTCAATGTAGAAATACAGATAAAAAGAAACATCCAAGTAAAAACTGCTATAAACAAACTTCAAATGTGAATCGACCTCTGCACAGTACAAAGAATGTGAGGAAGGTAAACAGAAAAGAAAACGACCAAAACACATGCCCATCCAGAAAATTCCCACAACCCGACAATAGATAAAAAAGTAAAACAGCTTGGAGATTCCCACACCTAGAACCCAACAACGACCACCGCACGCGGTCCAAGATCCCAAAATCCAATGCTCCTCTGTAGTCACGAGAATCCTGATCGTCGTCTACATGGGCACACCATGTGCGGGCAAAGCCCAAGCATGGGTGAGTATATAACTACTTATTAGGATTCCCTAAAGGCTCGAGGGATCAACAAAGTAGGTAATGAATAGGTGAGTATTAGATCGAACAAGGAATAGTAAAGGAGTACAACAGAGTGTGTAGAAAAGAGTACATCTCAACCCAACAAGAGGAAGGAAGTAGACTCGTCCAAACACAAGGATCTAGAAACGGTGACAAGATGAACTTCTCATCGAGTCTTCGCTACCTATAGTAGGAGAGTAGACTCGTCCAACCACGAGAATCTAGACATGGAAAAAAATGGCATACCCCATGTGTCATCGCCTCTCCTGGAAGGAGAGTAACAAAAACCCATGAAGTGGGTACTGGAACAAGGTATATACATTTACATATGCCCAGTCAAGAAGCCCAAACAAGAAAATAACGGGATCTTTATCATGTAGCTCAGCCCACGAAAGTGAGTAGCCAATAGTCCCAGAAGTAATCACCTTCGATGCCCAGCATCCTGCACGTCTGCCTCGAACTACATGTCATGTGGCTCAAATCACCGCACCTCGATACTATCCCCTTTGGGAGGCACTGAATCGCCCGCACGATATTAGGTCACGTCACAGGGATGTGCCTCGGTGGGGAAAGCGCCCCTCATTCTTGAGAGTTCTGGGGAATGTCAAACTACCCCTCGTCATTGCCCTACAGTCAAGATGTATTTTCAAGGTCAAAGTTGTCACATCACTGACCAGAAGAACCAAGGGTCCTGCTCAAGTAATCACAGAGAAAAGCCACAGAATATCCTAGTAGCAACGTCTGAGTCTGAAATAAGTCGTCGGGTGACTCACTGCCCAGTATTTGCTAGAGGGTAGACCCTAAGAGGTAGTTGGTGACCCACTTCCCAGCCTCTACTAGAGGGTAGACCCTAAGAGGTCGTCGGGTCACCCACTTCCTAGTATCTGCTGTGGGGTAAACCCTACGAAGTCAATGAGAAACCCACAACCCAGTCTCTACTGGATGGTAAACCCGAAGAAGTCGGTGAGAAACCCACTGTCCAGTCTGTGCTGGAGGGTAAACCCAAAGAAGTCGGTGAGCAACCCACTCCCCAGTCTCTACAGGAGGTTAAACCCGAAGAAGTCGGTGATCAACCCACTGCTGAGTCTCTGCTCGAGGGTAAACCCAAAGAAGTCAGTGAGAAACCCACTGACTAGCCTCTGCTTGAGGGTAAACCCAAAGAAGTCGTTGAGAAACCCACTGCCCAGTCTCTACTAGAGGGGAAACCTGGAACTGCTCTGTCCATCCCTGCTGGATGGTACAACACTGGCCTACAGAACACAGAGTGGGTATCGCGCAACCACCAAACTCCAGAACAAAACCATGGGAAACCACTCAACCCTGTGGATCTAAACCATCGTGGATAGGACCAGGGGAAACCCAATCAACCCTGTTGGTCGAAACCATCGAGAACAGGAGGACCCTTTACATCGTGAGAGGGAAAAGGTACATAAAGTAGTACACGAAACAGACATGGGGCCCACACGACGTGTGGCCCCAACTCAGATCCAAACCAAGTGCACAAACATTCTCAGGTAAAAACTACAACATGTACCTCCAATAATTTCTGTATACTCCGAGAGTTTACTACATTTACAGCCCAAGGGGTATCGTGAACACGACACCCAAAGTCAGCACAAAAAGGCGTAAACACAGTTTTGCCAACCTACTTCCTCCAAGGCCCTAACATGGCCAACCAAATCTCTTCAAACTTCAACTTCAATCACACGGGAGTGAAAGCGATAATACGCCAAGGGTTCTCTAGAAACACCGCAGGAAAAACCACCACCGGTACACCTTTAATTATTCCACATTTAATTAGATCTCTAAAGAGACTCTGCACATCCAAACAGATCGTACCATTGTTATCCTTGTAGAATAACATGGAAAATAGAATATTTACTCTCCTCCAATGGATATCTGATGGAAAAGTCACCAACACCGCTTTACACCTGAACAACATCTCGTGGTCCCGAGCCTCGGTCCTGAAAACAGTCGGGCGCATCGCACCACTCCAATCTCCTTAGAAAGACACGTCAAAAAGATAGCATACTTACGTGGAACGTACGTCTGGAGAAAAATATGCATTTCTCCGTACCGCACATGAGCGATGATTCGTGGGACCCGCATCTCGGTCCCGAAGCACAATGAATGGATCACACCGTTGGGATCCTCTCGAAAAAGTACACAAGATTGACTGTCCACTTGTCCGAAATGGACACCCGGTAATAAAGATAGAAATCACCGCCAACTCCAAAACGGACCTCATAGAGCCTGCACCATAGTGAAGAATTAATGTGGGTGGATTTCTCCATTGCAATGCCCTCGGAAAAACACCAAAAATGACTGCTCGCACGCATCAAATGGACATCCGATGAGAGAGTTGTGAAACGCTGCTCGCAGCTTAAAAGATGGGTCATGGGGCCCATGTCTCAACTCAGGATTTGATGCCCAAAACCCCTTCAGAAACATCCTCCTCGATTCCAGGGCAACAACACCACTGACGGTGCTCAAAATGGACATTAGATGTGTCTGCGCCATCCAAAACAAAAACCCCCAGACAAATGCCAATAAAAAAAGGCGTGTCGTGCCACCGAGGCCCTCGTTTCAGGAATTAAAAACTTCTGAAACCATGGCATACTCTCCGCTTCGAGCCAAAGTTCGTACTTCCACAGACGGCAGGAAAAACAGACACCCATAGTGGGAGATACGTGTGTCTGAAATCGGAGGGGGCGAGCCCCTTGGACCGGACCGGCATGAACCACCCGGTCCGCCCGTTCTGGGCCGGCCCAGCCGGCCGGTCCAGCTCGCAGTACCGGCCCGCGGCTCCGCCATGCGGGCCGGATGTGGACCCGTGGTCTACCTGCAGAATGGACCTCATAGGGCCGGTCGTCTTTCCGCGTGAAGACTTATCGAGCGCGGGCCTCTGTTTCCCCCTCGGGGTCGCGTGCCGTGACCCCGGTCCTCACTTGCGCCCTGGCGAGCTCGGCCTCGGTGCCTGGAACCTCTGCCTCGCCCTGCGCTGCCACCTCCTACTAAATACCACTGCCCGCCTGAGGAGCCCCACCGCATCGCCGTCCAGAAAAAGCCGCTGAGGCCCGCCACCGCCTACCGCCGTCTCGATTTTCCATAAAATAGCCGGACCACCCTAGAACCGGAAGAAAAATAAGAGGCCGGCTGGGAAACTGTCTGGGGCCACCACGGATGCCCTGGGACAAGGAATTATGATCCAAAAGGATCGTTGGGAAGGTAATTTTACTCCCTATGCAATCAGGGGCTTCTCTCGACAATCGGACAGCATTACGATCCAAATAATTAAATTTGAAGGAGATTGCGGCAATTAAACTGATAAAAAACGAGCCTATATTGATGGGTGTTGCCCGACGCTTCACTGACGATCCACCGAAGCTATCACCGCCATGCTGGAGGGATGGAGTACAGGAGAGAGGATCCTCCTTCTCCTTTGGGAGAGTGTGCTAGGGAAAAGGTGGGGGGATAAAGGGTGGGGGTGGTGTTTATATAGAAAACACTTAAACCCTCACCCATTGGACCCGTACCCAAACCCTCATCGTAGTCAATGTTAAGCCTCCCTCAGGTTAAACATCTCCTACTGAGCACAACAACATTCTATTAATTTTAATTCGAACCTCCATTCGAAAGTTATAAAATTTAATGCTTGAGGCTGCTAAATTACAAAAACGACCCGGGGGCTATTTTCCACAGAAGGGCCGCGCCTGCGAAAATTACATCCCTCATAGAGTAAACGGCACGTTCCAGACTCAACGGTGCCCTCTATTATTCCATCCGAATACCCATTTAAGAGATAATTGAGTTAATACATTAATTGAATAAATTAATTATTTAATTTATCCATTTCATGTTCTGATAGCGAGCGAGGGGTCCAAACGCCCCACACCGACATGTTTTATGTCATTCCTTGGGTAAACGCCCCATTTTAGACCCATCCATGCACTCAGATTCCAGATCCAGATCTCTGTTTAAGAGTTGTATAATTTATTTGGCGTGTCCAGTATAAACACACTTAAAATTAAATTTCAGCCACACCGGGGCTCGGAATCATACTCCGTCTGAATGCGCTGCTCTAGAATAACATCAAGAATATTCCAAAGTCGTTTTTATAAAAAACAAGGTTCTTACAAATGTGATAATAAACATATTATCTGGTGTATAATTATATTTATTTGGATATGTAATCTATTTGAAATGAATAATAATATTATACTATGGAACAATCATAGGAATCTAACTCATAGAATTTTAGAGGGTGATAACCTACGTATTTTCAATAAAAACATAAAATCTGTATCATTTCCAAATTATCTTTGTGGAGTTGAAATTACTAATTTTTTCCAGTAATCAGAGTGGAGGAGTATTCACTACATAATTCCTAAAAAAAAATTGGTTTAGGAATCATTTCATCATTCCCATAGTTAATTGGGAATTTATAATTGATTATTATAAAAAAGTGGGATTTGGATGAAAAATCAAATAACAACATGTTTATAGTCTAAAAAATTGTTATCTTTTAGGCTTGGACTACTACCTATGTACCCTCTTCAGAATTGGCTACTATCTACATATAATTTTTGAGAACTTGATAAATAAAACCTCGACTGTTCATTTTTACGGTGATATATGAACCCACCCATGAATCATCCAATCATCTTTGTTCCACTTGAATATTAACAATCATCACATCACCAAGAATCTATGGAATTAACAGTTTATTTTATAACATTTTATAACTATATTAAAAAAAATTTACCACGTGAATTAATCTGTATGATACCAAAACTTAAGCCTTCAAAAAAGTGTATATTTTAATTATATTTATATGGTTATTCATGATAAAGAATATCCAAGTACATATTAATGTTTTTCATAATTAATAAGATCGAAGTAAACCTATTAAATAGTTTTTAGGAAATATATTTGGTGTTTTCATAAAACGTGTTTTTACATATTTAATTATAAATTTATTTTAAAAAATTTCAATTGATAAGAATGGGAAAAAAATATTTCAATATATTATTTTACAATTTATCCTTGATTTTATATAAATGATATAAAAATGAATGTGAAGTGTATGATAAATCATTTTATTATGATTGGAAGTCAAACATTGCCATTATTTTTGAATACCTTTATTTAAATCCCACTATGTCAAATTAATTTGAAAAATATCCCTTTGAAAAATTGATAATGTAAAATAGGATGAAAATTTGAGTAAAAACTAATTTATACTACCAAATAATTAAGGAATAATTTTTTGTAATAATGAACATTGAAATTTTGTAAAAACTATCTTTAAAATATTTCAGATTTTATCTTAGAAACATTCCACTTTTTGAAAAATAAATTATTCAAGAAATAATATAGTAGAAAAAATATATATTCACCAAGATATAAAAGAGGTATTATCATATGAAATAGAAAATAAAAAGATATATCACAAATGGAAGAGTGATAGTAAATGAATTATAATTTAACTCAATGAAATTATATTTGAAATAATAAAACCCTTTAGTGATATCATAGTTCAAGTAGAAAGATAATTTTAAAGTGGTTTTTCTGTGGTAAAATTGTTAATATATAGAAAAAATATGAAATACCTTATAATTCATTCTATTATAATAATGTTCCCTACATAAATGAGATAACATCATGAAGAATAATAAAATATCAATGATTGATAATTAACCTAACAAAATATCTTATGTTAATGTTGTCTAATGAATTGAAAACCCATGAAAGGTTAAACATGAAATTTATTTATATATACCTTTTATTTCATGAAAATTTATTTTATTATAAATCCATATCAAATATATAAAACATAAAATTTATAAAATTTGTTTGTATGCATCATATCCCGAAAAATCATAATTGGAAAATAGAAACCCTTACAAATTTGGTATCTATTGAATTGAAATCCATATAAAAAAAGAGAAACATGAGGTTCTTCAAACCCTATGAATTACATTAATATTGTAAAATAAATTCATAAGGTAGTAATAACACTATATAAGAGATTTCATGATTCAAAATATGAAATATATCTCTTGGAAAATAAACATGAGACAAAGAACCCCTTACCTTAAGAAAATCTTATTATAAAATTATATAGTCTATTATAAAATTATTATAAATAAAATAAAACTAATTTAATAACCAAAATAACCTATATTAAATATTTTCACATAATTTAAAACCATATATCATAAATATGTTACTCGGTTATATTTTCTTTTCATCATTAGAAGACTTCATTTGTCGATTGTTTTTTTCATTTAAGTTTCATGACGATGGTATATATTTTCAAATATTGGTTAAAAATTTTTATTCCATGATTATTAATTGTATAATAATAATTTTTTTAAATTTTTATATAATTATTATTTAATTATTTTAAATATATTGTAATTGTTCATGAAAAAATAAATTTTAATGACCCAGTTTCAGGTGTTTAATTATCTAAGGTAGTATATTATTAAATACATTAAATATTTCTAACATCTATAATGAATAAATAAAAAAACTAAATAAATTATTATTAAAATTTGTTACTATTTTATAAAATTCCATATTCATTTTTGGTATTAAAATTATAACATCATTCACATAGGGGTCAAAATTGACTCAATGGGGAGCATGTTATAAAGATTTATCGAGTTAAGATATATTTGTTTTATAAAGTTAAAATAAATTTAATAAAATACTTTTAAATTAACAAACACCATTTTTATTCATTAAATTCATTATATTATCCTACATGTGGGGTGGTGATGACAAGTCAATTTCATCGTTCGTAGAGGTGCTATTATGCACTGTCACGTGATTAACAATTCAATTTCTCAAAAAACATGATATAATAAAGGTATATGATAAATAATTATTTAGTAAATATAAATTTCTAATATTAAATATATATGTTCTTAAAATCCATCCTTTTCACCAAACATTAATATATCTTATGAAAAAACCACATCAATTTATAGAGGGAGTATTCTATATAAGTGAATGATTGATGTTGTTTTTAATTAATAATAATAGTTTGTTTATATTATTCATGTAGAAAAATTTCAAACAGGGAAGATCGAGAATAAAAGGAAAAGGAGTAAGAAATAATGATGTTGGGAACAAAATATTTCTCTTGAAAATAACCTTGTAAATAAGGGCATTAAGACAACTAATTGAAGCAAAAGGAATATAAACCTGAGATGTGTGTCTATAATGAGTTAAATTATGGGGTTTTGTTATTTATTTCAAAGGGATATATGTATCATGAAGTGGTGGATGTGATCCCCAATCATAAGTGATGTGAATTTTAATTTGGGAAGTACGAATTAAATTTCAATAATGGTAGGTAACTATACAAGGATCGATGGATAAAAAAGAATTAAATAACATTGGGGAGGATTAATTTACCACACACCTCTCATCCACACACAGGAAATAATTTTTGTAAAATTTTTGGTATTCTACCAGTAGTAAAAATATTTTTACCCTTTAAAAATTTATTATGATAACTAATGTTTTTAACATCAGTAATTATTTTTAATGGCCAAAATTAAAAATACCCTTATTGGAAATTATAGAATTGATTATTTAAAAAATATATATAATTTTATCAAAAACATATCTATGTTTTAGAAAATTAATTTTCATATTTAACGCACCTGAACAGTAAATATAGTTTTGGGAAAAATTCTATTTTAATATTAAAGTTTATATATATATTAAAGTTTTCATTATTATTATTTTACCTCAAATAAATTTTATAATTATAAAAAATTACATTTTATCGGTTTAAAATTCGCCCAATACCTAATTTCACTATTAAATTATTTAATTAAATCAAAATATGAAACCTATTTTCAAATTAGAAGGAAATGTAGCATAATTATTAAAACTCAAAAATAAGTTTTATAAGTTCAATATAAATTTTAAAAGAATAATTTTATCCCATATTTTTTAAATTAATAGGTTTTATAGACATCATGTTCTTTGTTATGTAATTATAAATCAATTAATGTTAAAATTTTGATAAAAATATTATTTTCCACTATTAAACTAAAAAAATCAAAAGATTGCCTAAATATTAAGATATAATAAGCACGATCGATCCACAAATTGTGTTAATTTCAACTAATTTATATTTAAAAATTTAATAAATATAACGTTGAAATGAAAATTTAAAATTTTACATAAATTTGTTTTTGTAAGAAATTAACCATTTTAAACATCAAGTTTTTTTCAATGTTATTTTATATAAATTTATAAATAATTGAAATATGAAATTTCAGTTTATAAATATAAATATTAATTATTATTATAATATTTTAACATTCATCTATTAACATAATATATAAACACTTATTTTTTGAAATAGTACTTCAAAAGGAATCCTATTTAAAATATAAATCAAATTAAAATAATAACATGTAAATGTTGTAATTGATTTTTTTCATTTACTAATTTTTACATTCTCTCTATAATTTTAATATATATTGGATCATTTTATTTTATTGTATTATTAGTTTTGTATTTTCTATTACATAAGCTACTAAGGATATTATTAAATTAAATAATCCAAAATCATTAGCATTTTATTTCTAATCCCCTTAAATAAATATAATCCTCATAATATTAATAATTTCTCACTAATGATTGTATTTTAGGGTTTTCTAAAAAAATTCATCATTCAGGATATAACATCTAATTTGAAATCAACCATACCCTTATAGGATATATTATTTCACTTATCATTCCTCTTAAAACATTATCTCTTAGTTATTAATATACCAATGATTGTTTATAAAATAATGAAACATTATAAATATTATAAGAATTTCAAAACCATCTAAATCTCTATGATATTAAGAAAATTTAAACCATAAATTCATCCATAAATTAAAATTATATTTAACCATAAATTTGTATTAATCTATATGTTATAAAATCAATCAATAGAAAATATTCACCACAATAATAAATATTCAATAAACATCAAAAAAATTCATGAATCGATTATCAATACAATGGTTACCAAGGTATTATATATTACATGTACACATTCAATCAACCCTTTAATATCTCAATATTATGATTATATGAAAACTTATAGTTATTCATCACATGTTAATTTATTCTTCCTTAGTTTTCCAAAAAAAAATTACGTCTGCGATAGAATAACTTTTTTAGGTTTTTTATAATGTTAAAAATATGTTTCCAAACATGTAAAGTAAAACAAAATAGAAATGCTTAATTGTTTTACATAATTATCATAACTTTAAAAATATACCTGAACATAATTTTTAAATATAACATTCTAAAGAAAGAACATAAGAGAAACAACATTTAATTTTTTTTTTAAATATCTTTCATTAAATTTTATGTAGGTTAGTGAGACATACATTTACCATCATAATGGACATATTTTATAATTTTTGAACCATTAATTTTTCTATCTTATTTAGTTATAAGATATTTTGTTTTATTGATACATACATTTATAAAATTCTTTTCTCGTATTCTATTTTAACAAAACACTAAACTGAAAGTTTTTATGATAATATCCCTAATTTGAATGTGAAAATATCAATTTAATTATATATTATCATCTGAAATGTTTTTTAATATAAGGTACTTTTTGTTAAACATATGAAACCCTTTGTTCTGTCCTTGGTTATCCTGAGTGATTTTTCTTTTAGTTTGGCTAACATTATTAGTCTACATCATAAAATAATCTTTTATAATAGATCATTATAGGTAATATGAATTAATCATATCATATAACATTAGAGATTCAAAAAAGGTTTTCATTTATTATTATTTATTTTCACTAAGTGACGATTGAGTTAATACCTATTAAAAACTTCCCTTGGTTATTAACCTAATGTAAATTTATTCCAGAGCCTATATCCAGTTGTAGTATTGAGAAATATATTTCATTTCAAGGAAAACCAAATACTAAAAACATAACTAAAATATATAGATGATATCCTAAAGATAGGATTATACTTTATACATATCCTAATGGTTTTCACTATTCTTATCTTATTATAAACCCCAAAAAACCCAACAAATGGAAAAAATAACTAAATCGTGTTATTATATAACAACAATGTCCCCAAAAATACATAACTTTATAATATTTAATTTACATAACAAAAACATTAAATATTAGTACAATTTAAAAAACTCAATTAATATATGTTTTAGTGTCATTTAGGACCAGTTATATAAGAAACTTGTTATATAATACTTGTGAAAATTTCTACAAAATTGAAATACACTAGATCCCATGTAAGGCCTCTCATAGTTTATTCACATATTTCTATCCTAGAGACTTAAAACATAAGAAATGGTTGTGTAACACCCTAAATTTTTTAATTTAAAATAATACATTGATTGATATATTTCTTAACATATAACATCAAAATTCAATGGAATTCTGATATATTAAAAAAATGGTATTTGCGATTTACCTTTATAGACTATTCATTGAATTGGTGGGAATGAAAATGATTGATATAATTATGAAATATATGTATAATGGTCATACTCAAGACAAATAATTCCATTAAGTCTTTAAAAATACGTAATCTATATTTATTTAAGACATTTTATACATCAATAATTTATTTTATTGTTATGAATATTTTATTCATTTTAAAAAGAGAATATCATAATTAAATTATTCCATTTTTAAAAAATTTATTTTCTAAAAATGATATCATTTTAAAATCCTAATTTCAAATTTATCAAATATTTCTATATTATTATTTTATAATACATAAATAATGTTGTAAATATTTCTACCCATGGTAAGGGTAAATTAAGTAATTAAGGATAAAAAATGTGACATGGAATTAAAAATAAATCTAACACCTAACATATTTAGAAATTATGATTATTATAAATATATCATCATCTATTATTCCAAATTATAGAAACATGGTTCCATTTTTCATTTATAATTATCATAATATTTTTGATTTAATGAATAAATACATTATTCCATTCTATTTTTTTAATATATCTAGTATTTTTGACATTGATAAAATGAGATTATGTTTTGTTATAAATGATTTTATTAAATATGAATGATTTTTTTTATCATTTAAAATTATATATTTGTTTAGTAATGTAATAATGACCATAAATTCTAAAGGGGGATAAACACATTTCATGTGAATGAAGAAACAAAATGAAGAGAATGATTTTATAATCATATAGTAAAAATTTTATTGGATGTGTTATGGTGTTATATGAATAATGTGGATATATATAATGTATTTTTTTTAATTTTTTTAAATAATCTAATTACCTTTAATTCTTCATTATATATTTTTCAACTATCTAAATATGGCCAAAAATGTCTTCACTGGTATCTTATGTTAAAAAAAATTTAGATGAATTCAAATTCATAAAAATATTTCATAAGAAAAATGGTAAAATAATGTATAATATAAACTAGTACACACTTATGGGTCAATTTTCCTTTTATAATAACATATAACCACTTAATAGTAAAACACCTTGTTATCATGATAATCACCAAAATGATTAAAAGGGGGTTAAAAATGTGATAAGAGTTAAAATAGCACCTAAACAAATCTAAATATTATTATATTATATGATTTATAAATATAGTAGTCATGTATTAATAATATATCACTTTGGAGCGACATGAATGTGGGAGATAGAATATATGTATTTAATACCCCAATTAATTTATTGGTTTTTATCACCTCTCTTGTATATGAAATCCAACTCTTATCTCTTCCTCACACATCATGATCCCCCTAGATCTATAAAAATCTAAAAACACTATTGAAATTGTTTATATAGATTATATAGGTTCTTAACTTCTTAAAAGACCATCCATAGGGTCTTTAAGGAGATATCCAATAGAAAATTTTCAATGATATAATACTCATCATAACCGATGGTTTCCATTTTATTTATTATTCTACACCTACAATTATATCCTAACATTACAATTTAATAATATAATTATACTAAATATAATTATTTGTTATTATGTTATTGTAATAACATCATTCATATCCTTCTTCCATTAAATGTGAAATAAATGTATCGATCATGTGTATGTGTGGACTACCACATCCCCAATGAAATATGATTCTTTTCCCATCACTGCATCACATTGATGTTTTTAATTATGTATTTAATAAATAGGTATAATATTTATGAAATTATTATATTTATATAAAGGGGAATATATATTCAACTTCATTTCATATCACCATCCAAAAATGGAATCCATAATACTGTGTATGTATGGACTACCATCTCCATGAAGTGATGTAATTATTATTTAACCAATAAATAAAATGAATAGTTATAAAAGTGTAAATAATTATTTCATGTGATCATAATGATATGATTAATTTTTTTGTAGAATATGGAACCAGTATCAATGTAAAATAATTGGATGTTCAAGAGAGAAACCTCCCCAAAAAAATAAATAGTTTACACCTGAAAATAAAGATTTCATTAAATAACTTATAATAAATGGATATTAAAATGTTGGATTATATTTTATTTAATAATTGTGACATATCTGTACTATTACACTCATATGTAACCAAGAATAGTTGGCCAAAGGGCCTTAAGTGTAACTCCCTATAAGGCATATGCTACCATCTATTAGAGGGGTCTGTGATGGACTAGTGGGGAGATTATACCATCTTTATCAGAGTAGAACACATCATGGATGTAAAAATAATTATGAAATAAATGTAATAAAAATAATGAAGGTATATTATCTTGATAAATATAATCAATAATTTCCAATATCCCATCTCATATACAAAATTTTTATGTCATGATGATATAAAAAAATGGGATCATGCATACATTACAATTAAAGATATTAAACCTAGAATGGGACTAAAATATATCTCAAATAGCGTCTAAATAACAGTCTTGGTCATTTACCCCTATACTCGTTTTTAGGACCGAAAATAAAGCATCCATAGTAGGCCACATTCTTTTATCCAAACCTTCATCCATAATGTCTTAATGGGTATCAATCGGTTTCATGAATAGGGTGTGACAAAAACATATCTTTCCCCCACTACTGTTGTATATAAAAAAAATCCAATTTGAGAGTATGTAGTAATGATGTGTGTTGTAAATTTTAAACATCTAAATAGTGGGATTAAATAAAACCCACATTGGCTCAGGTTCCTCATAGGACACCTATCAAATACATCCTCTTTCAGACTATTCTGGACTGTATCTAAACAATTATTACTTTTCTAATTCATAAGGATAATCATATAAAATATTTTCACATAAACCATATCAAATTTTGAGTCCATTTCTATAAGATATTAAATAAATAAATTTATATCCATTAATTCCAATAAAGAATAATTAACTTCATATCCTTCAACACTGATACAAAATAAGGGAATTCATGTCTTAGAAATAGATATAATCAATAAGGAACCTCAAACCCTATATATTGAATTACTAATATGGAATTTAATTACCATTATAGAAAATATTTATTATTTCATCAAACCTACTTTATTTAATCAATTCAATATATTATTTACGTCACCTGACTAAATAATAGTGAAAAAGGGGGAAAAGTATAATCTATTTTCCACTACATCATTTAACAAGGCTTAAGTTACATACTAATAACATTACATATTTATATAATTCATTTATTAGAAAACAACTAATCCAAGGGAAGGTCATTAACATATCCCAATTCATCATCTTACTATATAAATTCTCATTGACTTAACCCAAGCTAAGAAACACTTTTTTGGTATTTTTCACAAGGGAAAAAATTCATCAAGGAATTTAATGAAATCCCACTCAAACGAATGGTTTGGGTTGATCCCCCCCCAAAGTAGTGAGAAAAGTCACAAATCATGTAAAATCATCATTTATGTGGCCAATTAATGATATCATAACTTTTAGGAGAAAAATGACAAGGTTATGTGTGTGGAACAATGAAAACATTATATAAACACATAAAATTTATATAGAAAATGAATTGACCATCTACCATAGATAGATAGAAGCCTCTTCCTCCGATATCACCCTTGATTTTATGATCAAATGAGAGAAAATTATGGAAAATTAAAACTGTCTATAAAAGGGAATATATTCTTTAATGAATAAAATGCCGAATATGGAGAATGGAAATGTGAAAGGAACATTGATGAATCATATACTTATCAGGGGAGATCTAATTTGATTAAAGGCTATTTAATTAGATATTTTTATTCTGGATATCTCTTAGCTCTGAGGTGAAAAGTATAGTATCATAGATATCCTCCTCTATTGTTATATGTGATAAAATAATAGATGAATAATAATAAATAATTTTAAAATAACATATGTGAAAAATTTAACTTCACCCATTTTTATAGGACTCTCACTATTTCTGAGGCGAGTTCGTGATTTATGACATAAATCCCCCTTTCACGGGGTCTTTAAGAACATATGAGGTTTTTTGGGACAATTTAGGATGTAAATTGACAATTTATGTTTTAAATGGATAATTTGAAATATAAATTTTCTTACTAATAGACTCATTCTCCACTAGTTTCTATAGTGTAGATCCAGCCAAAAATTGATAATACAATAATTTTATAAGATCCATATAAAATATCCAAACCAAAAAATTAATTGATAATGTTCTTGAAAAATGATAGGATCTTGCAACCTCCCCCATTTAAACAAATCGTCATCAGTTTTCTCTTCTAATGGAGGATAAAAATTATATGAGAATAAATTCATCCATTGAGCATGTACATGACTAAAAAATATTTTTTTATTGAAATAAACTCCCTTTTATGGGCTTAGGGGGTACCCATCCAGATAGCAAAATGTAAATAGAAAAATCAAACCCCAACGGGCCAAAAATACAGATAAAAACAGTCACTAAAAGAGAGAATATTCTCTAATGAACAAAAATCATTAAGTCCAACTATCATTGTCTCATTGCAGCATGACTAACTATATCATGCCAAAGAGAATAGGTCTGGTACTGATGGCCAATGGCATTGCCTCTCAATCATTCGATTCTGAAAATCCATGAGACAATGAGTTTTATTTTCTCTTATCCTCACCTAGAGAAGCTTCAAGAAAACAGTCAATGTCCTCCATCCATCAAAAAAGGATTAAAACTATAATACAAAGACAAACATAAACTGAACAATAGGATTGCTGCCAATAGAGAATCAAATGGGGATTTTAACTCCAATCTGTGTAATTGTCATCAAGAGTATGCAGAGTAAACCTACTTAGGGAAATAACAAGTCTCACAGATAGTGGAAGATCCAGAAAATCAACACCAAAAAACGGATTCAACAAAAGGACAAACCAACACCAACTTAAAAACCCTTCACAATGAAACAAAATATCCCAAAGAATATAAAACTATAAATGAATTAAGGAAGAAGAACATGACCATAACTCCAGAAGATAGACCCTCTACCTAGATCTCATCACCTCTAACAAGTTCACATGCGAATTCCATGACTAATCACCCATTGCACACCACAGAGGAAAGAAAATCCTCAATATATTGTATCTAGAAATTTATTTATGGTCTTTCATCACACCTCTATAGGAGACCCTATCCATAATGGAAGGAATTTGTTATTGAGGGACCAACAATTATGAAAAGGGAAAGACGACAGAGTCCACGAATCACCAATTCAACAAAGGATATACTCCCTAAATCATTATATATTTCAATAGAGATACATAATTTTATAACACACATACTAGTGGAACTGTCCTTTCTAAAAGATCATTTTTCAAAACGTTAAAATAAAACTAGATACATCATAAAAAATAGTCAATATCCAAAAAAATCCCAAACTAAAGAGTGAGAAATTTTAGAATAATAAATGTGGTGATATGAAACATTGGAGAAATAATTTTTCTATAAGTACTCTATTTTAATAATATCTAATGGACTACCTACCCAACTCTCTCCATTATCTCAAAAGTCTTACCAAATATTGTCTCCATCATCCCTTTTCTATGAATCCATTAGTGACAAACTATTGGAAACAAACTCAAGAAAACATTAGATCTCACCACAAACTATGGAGCTCGGCAATGATGATCGGTATAAGTATCCTCCAAAAACCTATCTATATCCATAGCCTTTATTATTAGTTATAACATCTCTGATATCATTTATAAAATACACTTCCCCATTTATTCTACCTTCCATACCTCGAACTAGAAATGTGGTCATAAGAAAGACCTACCGTATATGGAATCCTAAAAAGCAATATGTCTATTCCATTGGAGGATATTATTATATGAAAATTCATAAATAGATATATGTAACTCCTAAGATCCTCCACAATAAAGAACACATTCCTCGAGATTTTCATCCAAAACATGTATCTTGTACTCAGATAGACCATCAATCAGAGGGTGATATCTAGTACTCAAAAGTAAAAGTGAATCCAAATTCTTTTTCAAACCATTCCAAAATAGTAAAGTAAACTAGGAATACTTATTTTACATGATAGTATACATGACCCCATGATGTTTTATAATATCTCATACATATACCCATCCATGTTCATCAACACTGAATTTATCCCTGATAAGTTAGAAGTTAAGGAACATTGTCAGCCTATAAACAATTACCCATAATGAATCACTAACTCAAGGGAAGTTAGTATGATAATATTTAAAACATTTCTATTTTTATTAAATTCAAACTCTAGAATATTTAATTGTTATAAAAGACAATAAGATAATTGGTATTCACCTATCTCCTACTAACTGGTGGATGACCGAGTAACAAAACTTGCTACCAGCTTCTTTATTCTTGGACACCAATACATGCAACATAAATAAATGTAGATTGTTGTATTTAAATGATATAAAACCAATTTGGAAGCAATTTATTCTATAATCATCTCTGTTATCATTTATTTGGGTACCTATACATTCCCATGTACTTGAATGATCAGATCATTGCCAATGACCCACACAAGATGTGGGTCCTCACAAAAACACTCCCCTTGAGGGCTAAACCATTGAGGTAAGAAATATATATCATATTAAATTTTTAAATATGAATATATTTATCATCCAAAACAATAAGAATATACTATAAATTTCACTATTGAACCAACATATCTAGTTTAGAAAATAGTTTCATCTATTTCCACTATCTATTGGCCTCCAAAACCGCTTATGTCTATGTCTTCCAACATAGAATGACAACCACTACATTTTCATTGCACTGTATATGTGAAAGATCAATATCAAAATAATAAATATACATAAACCAAATTCACTATATGATTTTCAAATTATGTTAGGTTAATCATTATTTTATGCTTTTTGATCTTTGTATTTAATGAATTTTTCTTGAAGTAAAATTTTACCTGAACAGCGCAATGAAGAAACAACTACATTGAGATTGTGATAATGTATTGGGAATCCATAATCATTAGGAAATGACTAATATAACCTGTAAGACAGGGATAAAATGTATTACATAAAAATGGATCCCAACCTAATACATTATGCATCAAAATATTCTTTATAGCCATTTCTAGGCTCTGGTAGAATTAGGATTTCCACTGAGTTTGTTCTTCCCTTTAACTCTGGAAATATATTTTTAAAATCCTCAAACCAATAAAATTTAACAAACATATTTTTCAATTGGGTTGGATGTGTTGTAAGTTATGATAAATACTTACTAAAAATCCATTAATACCTATTCATCCCCAAGAAACATTGTATGTCATGGATTTTCATGGGATTCTCCAGATAAACCATGGCTCTCACCAACTCTGGGTCAATAGAAACCCTTGATTATAATATTACGTGACTCAATAAGTTTATTATATCAATTTATATGTGTAATTTCATGAGAATATCACATTTTTATTTCACTATTAGTATGTTTACAAGGATTTTATTGTGTTTATCATGATCAAATCGAGTATAAGAATAAACCATGATATCATACCTTAAAACCACTACAAAAGTAACCATGGATAGGTGGAAAACGTAATTTACCATGGTCATAAGGACTTATGGAACATTATATAGACATTGTGTCATTAGTAATTTTACATAATGGTAATATCCACATGAGAAAGGTTTATAAGATATACCACATATGATAACTCGTACCTAATGATAGTAATAACTCAAATAAATATATGAGAAAAAAAGATATTTTTAAAATTGATTAGAGTGTTATTTATATGACCTAAGAGATATCATTTTTTCTGTAACAACCCTGGAAAAGTGATACTTAAAAGGATAAATGTTACTACCCATGTCAACAAGGTGCACATTTCTTTTCGGGAGCCTACCTAATAAGAACTCCACAGTTAAGAAGGAATGTCGTGGAGTAGTAATCATGATGGGTGACCTTTTGGGATGCTTCCCAGGGTGTGTGTGAGTGAGGAAAAAACACATTGAAAGAACATGTGTTGGCCTATGGGGATAATCATTAGTCTGATAAGCGACCCTAGTGAGTAATAGCCTATGGTGTGCTGGGAAGGCAACCAAGGTATTATAGGAGACACATTGGGTCAGATAAAAAGATTCATGGCTCCATGAGGCGGGTTGTGACAAATGGTATCAGAGCCAATACCCATCCAGAAGTGCTTAGGCACTTCGTGGGTCTGAGTAATGGGGTCCACAATGAGGGGGTTATGCTTTAAAGGGGTGGATAATGTAACACCCCTGGAAAAGTGAGACTTAAAAGGCCTAATGTTACTACCCATGTCAACAAGGTGCACGTTTCTTTATAGGAGCCTACCTGATTAGAACTCCACAGTTAAGTATTCTTCGCCTGGAGTAGTAATCATGATGGTTGTACTTCAGGGATGATTATTAGGGTGTGTGTGAGTGAGGACAAAACACACTAAAAGAACATGTGTTGGTCTATGGGGACAATCATTAGTATAATAAGTGACCCTAGTGAGTAATAGCCTATAGTATGCTGGGAAGGAAACCAAGGTATTACAAGAGACCCATGGGGTCAAATGACAATGTACATGGCCCAGGGAGGCGGGTCAATCCAATTCATACAAATTCCACCCTATTGAAGTTCTGTTAATGATCATTTGGTCCTGTTTAGTTTGTTTGGCCACCTTGCCTATTTTCCATGACTGTTGTTGTAGGATGGAGAGTTTGTATTTCTGACATGCTTTATATCTTGTAGACTATTTTTCCAAGTAGTTCTATAGTATTTCCCAGGCCATATTTATTTACTATGCTCGTTGACCTACACAGGGCCCTGAGAACCTGGTGTAGTAGACTATAAGGGGAATTGACTGGGTGGGCTTCCTCAAAGAGTCTTTAAGCACTTTTTTCTATAAGGGGGATTGACCTATTTAGAATCCACAAAGAGGCTTGAACGACTTAGATCTATAATGGGAATTTACTAAGAAAGCTTCCTCATAGAGTCCTTGTTTTCATTAGAATATAAGGGTATGGACCGCATGAGCATCCTCAGAGAGTCTTTGATTTTATTCATGAACTGTTTAGACAATAAGTGTAATTGACGGTGAGTGCTTCCTTAGAGAGTATATGAACGAAATTGGCTAGAAGGGTAATTTACCAAGGGCATTTCCTCAGAGAATCCATGACCTTTGGGCTATAAGGGGAATTGACCATGTGAGCTTCCTTAGAGATTCCTTCACTACCTTAGACTATAAAGAGAATTGACTGGGTGAGCTTCTTCAGAGAGTCTTCATATACAAGACCAGAGGGGTTAGGCTGAGTGTACTACCCAGAGGGTTGCTTGTACATGTTAGGTTGGGCCAGAGGGCATGCTTGTGATTACCTTAAGAGGGTTACCTGGTTGTCATTAGTTGTTGATTAGTTTTGGAAAATGGATTGTTTTCGGCTGAGTAATATCTTGTTTTCTACTTTCTATACTTTTACCTTCCATATATTCACTAACTGTTAATCACAAATATCCGGGTGGTTTCTTACTAGGATTTAGTCTCACACCCGATTTGGGACATTCTTTTAGTCCCAAACAGATTATATTGCTTTAGGTATAGATAAGGGAAAGCGACCTTCTACTTCAGGTACTTGACATGCTGTAGAGCTGGAGAGCATGTGACCAAGATTAGACTTGCGATGTTGAGGAGTTTTTTATCCATTTCTTTTGTACTCTGGTTTAGTACTGGTTGTATTCTTCATTGTGACTTGTTTGGCTGTTTTCCTAGACATATGTACGATTCATCATTTGATATGTATCTGCTCCAGTTATTTTCACTTTTAGGTTTCTAATGATTACTCTTGTATGGATATTTATTGCTTCTTATATTTCTTATATATCTATTTACATCAGCTGTGTACTCTTCCAATGAGGGAATCGTTTCCCCACTATCAAAAACAAGGCCCTCACTACTAGTCGGAAGCCTATGGAGTTCGGGGAAATGCTTTTGAGTCTCTATGGCCAAACGGGTACGGGGAGCCTCTGGGTGGCTTCCAAAACCAAATGTTACAATGTGGTATCAGAGGATTATTTTCTCTTGACATACACTTTGGAGAGTTTATCCATGTATAGGAGGGGATTGGTACTTGGTAATATGGTGTGCCCGAGAGTAGCTGACTCGTGTACTGGGAAAAGCCAATCTACCTCGTTTATTAAAATTTTTCTAGTTTTCAAATTTTATAGTTGATTTGATTTAACCATTAGGAGATTCACATGCTTTGTATTATTATCATTGATGTTATTTAGGTTCTATTTCTATCACAACCTGATGATATGAGGTTATTCCATCTCATGCGTCATATAGGCACTCTCTCGAAATCACATCTCATGCATTCCTTCCATGTCATCTATGATGAATTTTCGATTGCATGTTGTTGTGATAAATGTTTTTTAGAATATACATGTTGTGGTGATACATTCCTTGATATAATACATGTTGTTTGAGAGGGTATTGTTGTGTGAGGTTTTTTTAATGAACACCAATCTTTTGTTCTTAAGGTGTTATAGGCCCTCATGGACCATAATACGGTGGATCATTGACATTCATACCATTTTTATTTACATGTATAAGATTCCAAACTTTTATTTGTGGGGAGTATGGTCCCCCATGGATTGGAATCTGGCACTTTAAATTTGTGTTTCAGTGTTTTTAGGGCTCCAGAGTAGTTTTTGAGGCTTACTGTCCGAAAAAACATAGAATACATGCCGTGTTGTTTTGACTACACGCCATGGGTTATTCTGTTCGAGAAAAAACTATTTTTCTTAAGTACCCTCTCTGTAAATTATCTACACTCCATGTAGTATCTAACAGTGTCGTAGGACATGTGGGAAGAGACATGGGATATGGAAAATCTTGTGGGAAAACAGCATGTACAGGTTGTGCACGCCGTGTTGTGATGACCCTTTTTCTGCCTGTTTATCTAACAACACGGACAGATAAACCTTAATCTATATACACTATGTCGGTATTGAACACGCCATTTAGGATGACCCAGGTACCCGACCATGTCACTAAAACACGGGTTGGTGTTTTCCTTTCTGTTACACACTGTTTCCGTCTGGAACACACTATGTTGTGTCAGCTGTGCATCCGGCCGTGTAAAAAACCACAAGGTTGGTTGGGACTTCTTAGTGCACATCGTGTCCATCTAGATCATGGCGTTTAGTGTGACATGGGTACACATGTTGTTTCACTAACAACACGGGCCAGGTGAAGCTTTTTTAGTACACGTTGTGTCTACTCTGAACACTCTGTGTAGTGTTATCTTAGGAGATCATTGTGGCTTAACTTTGTAGAAGGAATCTTCTAGGGGAGGAGGATTCAGGTACACATCGTGTGTTAAGAGAACACTCTATGTGTTTGGGGTGTTACACGACTAGTTTAGGAAGGATTACACGCCCATGTAGATGACTTAAGGGGTCACATCGTGTAAGAATTGTACACACTATGTAGTCATGTTTTGTTAAACATGAATGATTTCTTTCTCTTATTCCCCACTTAATCTTCTAGTTTTAAATCCATTAAAATCTTGTCATATGCTGTGCATTTGACCTTTCAGAGTCATGCCATCGAGACGTCCTCCAGTTGCACGATCCTAGTTGCCTCAGTTTTATCCTTTTCCCTTTTCAATACAGGGGCTTCCCATAGCTTTATCTTTGTGTCTATTGTGGAGAGATTTTGGCTCTGTATCTTTTCTTCTATCAATATCTTGATGCTAGACACTCCGTTGGAGATGAGGAAATCTATTGTGAGTTAGTACAGGGAGTTCCCTCTAGATATTGGTGGGTGGCACTTCTTATGAGATCTATATGTCCTAGAGATGACAGGCTTTGATGTCATTCTTGGAATGGACTGGCTAGTTCCCTTCCAGGCAGTGGTCAATTTCTATCATCATAGGGTGAGTTTCATATAACCAGAGGGAGGATCGTTTCTTCGTAGGGGAGAATGTGATGTCCCGGTGAGTAGAGAAGGTCCAGAGCATCATGTGTTAGGAGGAGTTATAGCCCAGATTTCTAGTCTTATCTGGATGACCAGGGGACTTCGCAGTTAGACTTTCCTCTTGTGGTGGATCATTTCAGAGATTTCTTTCCAGAGGGCATTTCAAGATTTCCTCCGGAGCATGAGGAAGACATTTGTTATGAGCTGGTGCCAGGAGTGGGACATATGTCCATTCCTCCTTATAGGATGGCTACACCTGAGTTGTAGAAGCTCAAGAAGTAGTTGGAGGAGTTGTAGGCAAAGGGTTTCATCTGACGCAGTACTTCTCCTTGGGGCTTTCCTATCATGTCTGTGAAGAAGGAAGACGATACCCTTAGGCTTTTTGTGGACTATTGTAAGCTGAACTAGTTGACGGTCACAAACCGATATCACTTACCAAGGATTGATGATCTCTTTGATCATCATCAAGGATACTTGGTGTTCTTGAAGATTTACATGTGGTCTTGTTACCATCAGTTGCGTATTAGACCATCAGAAATACCTCTCACAGCATTTAGGAGTATGTATTGTCTATACGAGTATATGGTTATGCTGTTCGGTCTCACGAACACGCCTGTAGTTTTCATGACACTGATAAATCGAGTGTTCCATAAATACTTGGATTCTTTCATCGTTGTCTTCATGGACAATATCTTGGTGTACTCTCACACTCAAAACGACCATGCTACTCATATTGAGATCATTATGAGTACACTAATAGAGCATCAGTTATATGCTAAGCTCTAAAAATGCCACTTTTTAATGGACCAAATTCACTTTTTGGATCATGTTGTCTCAGAGAAAGTAGTATCAGTAGACTACGAGTTAGTGAGAGCGGTAGTTTCCTAGAAGAAGCTGAAGAACGTCTTTGAGATGTAGATATTTCTAGGGCTGGCTAGATACTATAGACACTTCATTCCGGACTTTTCACTCTTAGCAGCACCGCTGACAGGTCTGACCAAGATGGGTGCGATGTTCTTATGGTCAAATGCTTGTCAGTCAGGCTTTCAAGAGCTAAAAGAAAGGTTGAATTCATCATCGATACTGGTCTTTCTAGAGCCTAGAAAAGGCTACACTATCATTTGTGATGCATCAGGTATTGGGATAAGAGATGTGCATATACAGGGAGAGGGAGTAGTTGCGTACGGGTCTCAGCAGTTGAGGTCACATGAGAGGAATTACCTGATGCATGATCTGGAGATGGTAGTGGTTGTTCATGCCTTAAGATGTTGGAGACATTATCTTCTGGGAGAGTATTTTATTGTTTTCACTCACCAAAAAACTCTCAATTACATCTTCACTCAGTGTGAACTAAATTTGAGATAGCGGAGGTGGGTTTAGTGCCTACAGTCCTTTGACATTGAACTTGCCTATATGCCTCGGAAAGGCAATACGGTGGATATTGTGTTGAGCAATAGGACTCAGATACAGGCCGTTCAAGAGGCTATTAGTGAGTGGAAGCTTATGGATCTATTCTCTAAAATGCATCTGGAGGTGCACGACAGATGTGGTAGACTTTTCTATCTTCTAGAGTTGTTACCTCTGCGATTCATGATCAAGTTCGAATGAGGCAACTATCAGATTCAGAAGACCTAGTCCTACAGAATATTTTCATAGGAGAGGACCCTATTCCTGGATGGACCATAGGTGAGGATGAGTTATTTTGTTTCCAGGGGCGTGTATGGGTTTCAGCAGATATACGTGAGGAGCTGATGCGGGACTTTTATTCCTCAGTTTTTGCAATTCATCCTAGTGTCACCAAGATGTATTGTGATCTACACCATCAGTATTGGTGGCCAGGTTTGAAAAATGATGTTTCTAGTTTTTTCATGAGGGGTTCCACTTGTCAACAGGTGAATGTGAAGCATCAACGACCATAAGGGTTTTTTTCATCAGTTACCCATTCCCGAGAGGAAGTGGAATGATGTCGTGATGGATTTCGTGACCAGTTTTTCAAGGTCGCCTCAAGGGAATGATGTAGTATGGGTTTTAATTGATAGGATTACAAAGGCTGCTCACTTCTATCAGATTAAGGTGACCACCAGTGTTGATTAGCTGGGATAGTTGTACATCCATGATATTGTACGTCTGTATGGAGTTCCTCACACCATCGTTTCAGAAAGAGATGTCTGTTTTAATTCTTGGGTTTGGAGGGGGCTTTATAAGGCTTTGGGTACACATGTACTTTTGAATATGACATAAAATCCCCGGATAGATGGCTAGTCTGAGAGTATGATTCAGGTGCGTGAAGACATGCTCCAAGAATGAATTCTGGATTTTGGAGGTTCTTGGAAGAAGAATATAACCCTTGTGGAGTTTTCCTACAACAATAGTTTTCATCAAACTATTCAAACGACACCGTATGAGGCTTTGTACGGTAGGTCATACTGATAACCCTTATGTTGGCTGGAGTCAGGAGAGGTATAATTGCAAGGACCTCGTCTTGTTCATGAGACAACAGAGAAGATAGAGTTTATTCGGAAGAGGATGGATACTACACAGTCTCGTGAGAAGTATTATGTTGATCAATGGAGACGACCTCCAGAGTTCGAGGTCGGGGATTAGGTTTTCCTGCAAGTCACACTGAGGTTGGGACACAAGTGGATTAGGAGACAGGGTAAGCTTTCCCCAAGGTACGTTGGGCCATTTTGAGTGTTGGATAAGTTTGGGCCAGTTTCCTATTGGTTGCAATTACCTTAGAGGTACTGGGCTATGAATGACATCTTCTACATTTCATAGCATCGGCGTTACTTTTCAGACTCGTCTCATGTTTTCCAACCCAAAGAGGTTGAGATGGAAGTGGACGTGTCTTTCGAGTAGCATCTTATCCAGATTGTGGATCACAATACAAAGGTTCTATGTGGTCAGTCTTTTCCTCTTGTACGAGTGCTATGGCAGCATGGGTGGGTGGAGGACAAGACTTGGGAGAGGGAGGCTGATATACGAGTGCAATGGCCAGAGTTGTTCAGGGTTTCTTCTTCTACACCATGATAGAGAAATTCAAGAATGAATTTCTTTAAGAGGGGATGTTTGTAAGAAACACGGTCTTATTTTTAGGTATGTTTTTTATTTTCTGGTCGTTTTTGGAGAAAAGATGTTTTTCGGGATATTTTCAAAGTACAAGCAGTGTACTATATGAGTACACGCTGTGTACTGTGATACCTTATGAGGACATGTGCTGGTCATGTATTATACACACACACAGCCATGTGGGAGTTATTTGGAGGCCACTTATTGTAGAGTACGAAAAAGGCGAGTACACATCATGTACTCCCAAAGTACACGTCGTGTATTTTTTTTTCATTAAATGCACTGGGGTCACATTTGACTGATAGAACACCCTTCTTCAAGGTCTCATTCATTCAAGAGAGTCCGTATGACTACGGATCATTGACGAACCCCCCATTCCACCATCCATCCTCGAAGTCAAACACTGTCGGTTGCATTGGAATCTCATCAGTGAGTTCTTCCTTCTCATAGAGCATCATTTTCTAATTCATCCTCTTTTCCTAGTTATCGTGGGTTGAAAATTTAATACTTTTTTGTAGATATAAAATTTTCTAAGTAGATTCAATCCCCTAGGTTCAAGTATATTGATCTCCCACCACCATGGTAGGTGTTTTGTGCCTTTCTGCTCAATGTCTTTGAGTATTATGTGAAAATTCCACCAATACCCTTAAACAGGGTATTATGTGTTAACTATTTTACCCCTATTAATTTCATTCCATGCTTGTATGCTTGTGTAGTAGTAATTGGACATGAATAGGGTTGAATTTCTATTCTTTGGATTTTTTTCACATGCATGTTCTATTTACGAATGTTTGGTCCTGTTTAGTCAGTTTGGCCACCTTACCAGTTTTCCATGCCTGTTGCTGTAGGATGAAGAGTTTGTATTTCTGACATGCTTGATATATTGTAGACTATTTAGCCATGAAGTTCTATAGTTTTTTATTGGCCATATTTCTTTTCAATGCTCGTTGGCTTCACAGGGCCGTGAGAACCTGGTGTAGTAGACAATAAGGGGAATTGACCGGGTGAGCTTCCTCAGAGATTCTTCGAGCACTTTTGGATATAAGGGGGATTAACCGAGTGAGCATCCTCATAGATCCTATAAACACATAGTGTAATAAGGTTAATTTAATGATCGAGCTTCTTTAGAGAGTCTTTTTTTACTTTTGACTATAAGGGGATGGACTGCGGGAGCATCCTCAAAGAGTCTATGATTTTATTTCTGAAGTGTTTAGTCTATAAGGGGAATTGACAATGAGTGCTTCCTCAGAGAGTCTATGAATGACCTAGGATATAATGGGAGTTGACTGAGTGAACTTCCTCAAATAGTCCTTGAACGTTGGGCTATAAGTGAAATTGATCATGTGAGCTTCCTCAGAGAGTCCTTGAATACCTTAGATTATAAGGGGAATTGACTGGGTGAGCATCCTCATGGAGTCTTCATATACAAAACCGGAGGGTTTAGGATGACTATACTACCCAGAAGGTTGCTTGTACTTATTAAGAAGGAATATAGGGGATGTTTGTGGGTAATTCTTTTAGGGTTACCTAGTTGTCTTTAGCTATTTCTTGGTTTTATACTATGGATTGTTTACTACTGAGTACATTCATGCTTACTACTTTCTATACTTTTACCTTCCATATATTCACTAACGGTTAGGCATAGATATTCGGGTGGTTTCATACTAGTATTTAGTATCACCCCTATTTGGGTCATTATTTTGGGTTCAAAAATATTATATTTCTACATGTATAGATAAGGGAAAGTGTCCTACTAATTCAGGTACTTGACTTGCTGTGAAGCTAGAGAGCATGGGACCAAGATTAGGCTTGCGATGCTGAAGATTTGTTTATATTTTTCTTTTGTAATCTGGTTTAGTATTGGTTGTATTCAATATTTTTTCTTTTTTGGATGTTTTCCTAGATATATGTACCATGAATCATTATATATGTATGTTCTCTAGTTGTTTTCACTTTCAGTTTTACACTATTTCCTCTTGTATGGATGTTTTCTGCTTCGGTTGTTGTTTGTATATATGTTTACATTCACTGTGTACTCTTCCAATGAGGTCATAGTTTTCCCACTATCACACCTAAGGCCCTCGCTGCTAGTCGGCAGCCTCTGGCATTCGAGTAAATGCACTTGAGGCCATGTGACCAATCAGGTACGGGAGGCCTCTGGGTGGATTCCAGAACCGGAACGTTATATTTTAACCATAAGCTAATTAAAACCTCAGTAATCTACAATAAACCATATGTAATTAGACCACATTATTGAAATACTGGATAGATGAACCAATGAATAAGTATCGCTACAAATAAACCTCTTTACTTAGTGGTCCTCAAACAATCGTTTGGGCCCCTGAGTCTTAGAAAATATTTAATCATTTATAGTAGAAAAGATACATATTCTACTTATAGAAATATCTTAATATTTAACTCTACCTCCCTTTCATTTTATGTAACCCAAAAAATTAATCATTGATGATGTCTCAAAAATGGTCTATTATAAGAGGGAATTATATTTTATGTGATCCTATATCATCTAGAAAAATACTTTCAGTCCTAGATGAAACTTCATAGAGACCATGAATCTATGGTCTAGATCAACTATACTAGACATTCCGTTCAACATTATGAATACAGATACTATAGTATTAATGTTAAAATAATACCCTATGATGTTATCAATCAACATATCTTTTGTAAGTCACTGACAGGTCCATTCAATGAGTGATTTCAAAACATATCGTGTTGAGGATTAAAAGACTCAAAAAATGATATAAACCAACATGAGAGGGAAACTCATTATATTTCAATACACTTTATTGTATCACTCCCAACAGAGTACCATGATTGAGGAATCCACAAAAAAATCTATATTATGATGAAGTAATTCCATGAATCCATAGATATGAACTAATGTGAGGTGCCTATATCAAAAAACAAACAAATGTTGAGGCTTCATAAATCACACCTCAAACTATAGATAGAAAGAAAATATTATCCTAAGATGGACAATATATTGTATATATAATTTAGGATCCATGGACCTAAGCCACATCCTAACTACGCAAATTTGGTTTTCCAAGATGGTGCTACATATCAAAAGTCTATATTCCTCAACCATGAGTAACTCCTCAACTAGAATTACATGTAGTTATCCGTCTCCCAACCTATCATGGAGCTACAGAAACTACTTTGGAACATGGAGTTGGTTTGGACCCTCTCTCACTAACCAATGGATGAAAAATCATCGAAAAATACATAATATGACCCATCCCCTAACAAGAATTAAACTCCTTTTTTTCAAATTAGGTCTTCATGTGTAATAGATTTCCACAATTATGGCATCTCAAGTGGCTACGAGAGTGCACACTCTGACTACAAATACCAATATAACAAAGATCACAATGATGATTTTTATGACCACACCAAATATATTTGTGCCTCATCACTAAACTATCATTCCCCAAATATTTATCATCCCTCGTTGATTTTCATAGATGTGTTCCTTGTTCACTATTTTAAAAATTATAGTCAAGTGAAACAATATAACATTGGAATGCATAGCTAGCCAAAGGAATTCATGAAACCACTTATCTCTAGTATACTCTTTACCAGATATAGAAGGAATAAAACGAAATATCTATGTGATGAGAGATGAGTATTGCATAAAGTATATATTACCCCATCTAGAAACACTATTAATCTAAATATTTCTCAACTATCAGTATCATTAAGTGAAATTAATAATAGAAACTAGAATGAAAATCCATCCATGAATTTCATGATGTTTACCTTATTTGTTTAAGACATCCCAACAATTCTTGGTTGATTCATAATGCGTATAAACTACAATATTGAACCTCATATTATTAGGAAACTATAGGTTCTTGAAGGTAAAAAAATTCCCTCTATCCATGATTCAGCATCCTGGGGGCCACCATTCTCCATTAATGTTGATGGATATTTCTTCATAAATTCTCATATCATCTTTACTATTATAGGGGCATGTCACAGGGTTTCATATATGGTCTTTATGAAACATATGAAACTCTTTGAAAACTCAGCATTTGTTCCTTGATCATGTACAATAGAAGGTTACACAAATGGAACTAATGGGGGTTACAATGGTGGTATAGTTATGACCACATAAAAAAAGGTAATATACATCTTTAGGTATTCAAATTGAGTCTATTATGTAGTCATATATCTAAAATTCCAAACACATGCCTCAAATCATTTTTGATAACAAAAATATATCATTTAAAATAATTGGACAGGTATAAATCCTTATTTTATAAGATTCAATACCCATTTGTGTACATTGAAATCAAGAACTAGGTATCTTAAGAGATTATAATGGAACTTAAGAAAAACTCCAATCACCCAAAACTATGGTTAGTTCTAAATCAAGGTCTTAAATATTATTTAAGATTTTACAGTATAAAGATAATCAATTACAATTTATTTAGGAAAATAGTCATTATGTTGTAGTTTTTATCCCCATTTAATGATAAAAATTTCATTTAAGAATTAAAATAATGAATTTTTAAATTTATATATACATTAAGTATTAAATATATTTTTTTGTAATTTAGATGTTATAATTTTCTGTGAATTATATATTTCAATTGGAATTTCATATAATTAAAACCATCTTTTCAACATGGTTTAATTATATGGATCACCATTTCGAATTTATATATTACCATACTATTTAAAATATTAATTTGAAATCCCTTTTATTTCAACAAATAAAATTTCATCCCATTCATCCAATTGGTGTATAGGTCAAACATTCCATAATTGTTTAGTTAAGGATCCACCATCATGATATATCTGAAAAGGCATTTAGGTTGATTAAGAAACATTAATTAACATATTATTTATCTAATTCCTCCTACATAAACATTAGTGTAATAACATATATTTCACTCATGGAACATAAATCAAATTATAGGAAATTAAACGATGCAATCTACATGGCATGGAATATGCTCGACATGTGAGTCTCTATGGGACTACAATGATACAGGTGATAATATCCCCTGATCAAACTAGGAAAAGGGTAAAATAAAATCAAAAATTATAATAAAATCCACTAATCATGTGGGTTGATAAATGGTGAAATCTGTATAATTGTAAATGAAAAAAAATAGAAAACTATGTTACATCCTAGAAATCTAGGTATTTTCATGTATATGAGTTAGATACTCCATGGAAAAGTCTCATTTAAAAATTCCAACAAGTACTAGTATCTTATCTACCAAAATAAACAATTATAAAATTGAGAAAAATGACCTCTAATACCACTTGATGACACCTCACGTCTAGTTCAATCATATATACCCTCACCATGTTATCTTTATCACCTCAAGTGTTCCTCCTCATATGATAGAGTCTACCAATACATATCAATGTCTGTGATGGAATAATGAAGATAATATACCCTCTTTGTTACCATAGAACCCAACAAGGATATAAAAATTAAACAATAGAGAAATAAACATAATTACGAACCACCAAAGAATATTGTCAAAATAAAAATAATAAAGTATAACCATTATCTAGTCTCATATACTAAATTATGATGTCATGATTCACAATGAAAATGAGAGAATGAATACAATATGATACCTAATATAAATACATATAAAAATTATCTAAATATTTCATTAATAGAATAACAAGAATAAGATATGCCCTTTGTGTCTGTACTCCATCCTAGTATATTATGTAAATCATCATTATAAGGACACATTACCTTGCACCAACCATAATACAAGAATCATGTACATGTACAAATCTATGACATAGATAGTGTGAGTGATACTCAATTGGTCACCACCAACAGTTTCAATAACTAATCTTGTCTAGGATTATGTAATTAATCAGTGTGTTGGTAATAATAAATTACTAAATAAATTAACTTATGAAAACCCACGTCGGCCTAGGTTCTTCAAAATAATCCTTCCTCATACTAACTTCCCCAGAGTATTCATTAATTCTTATTAATAGTTATAGTATTTATGATTAGTATTGGGAACTATATGCATTATTTTAATACAAAAAATATGGAAAATTTTCAATTTATTCAGGATATTCAAAAAGGAATATCATGTAAATAAATTCCAATTAATTAAAAAAGGATATTCTTTTATTTATTTTGGATGCATAATAAGGAATGCCATGTACCTTAAATATAGATAAGAAATAGTGAAAAAATTTCATTTATTTTAAATAATCCATTAGTAATGTCATGTCTACTATAGATGGTATGTTTGAAGTACTCACATCCATTCCATTTAATCAATTCAATTCATTGTATAAGCCATGAAAATAAATACAATCATGAAAGTGGTTCATTTTAATATATGTTCAAATAAATTATTTAACAAGGGTCAAGTCACATGGTCTTACCATTCATTATTTATTCAATTCTTTCATAAGTACTCAAGTGCTGCATTGGGTAGTTCTGTACCACATCTCAATACAACAACTCAATTTATAAAATCTCACTAGTAAAGGCTACTCAAAATACCCCTTAGTGATTTTTTGGTAATAATGGATACAAATAATTCAGCAAGGCATTTAATCACACAAATCCATGGATATGGATAGTTTTTAGTTTACCCCCTCTAACAAGTTACCATATTCACATACAATGTCATTTACTGGTCCATGTTGTCAATTTAATATATTAAATGTTTTAGTATAAATGTAAAAATATTCTAGCATGTGGAGATATTAATAAATCAAATAAACACCTCAACATTTAGTGAAACGGTATACACCACTAACCATAAACATGTACAAGAATCCTTACTCTATATCGGCATGTAATTCATGATTGTTGGACAAGAAATGTAGAAAAATAAAAACACACTTAAAATAGGGCATATTATATCACTTGAAGATAACACAAAATATTATGAATAAAAATGTTAACAGAAACAATATGAATCAGAGCCATACCAAGGTTGATAAAATGTGATTGACAACACATGAATAATACATCCTATAGTTCAGATCCACCAAATTCAATGTGAAGTGAATATGATAGGATATTTCGACTAATATATATATATATATATATATCTGTGTGTGTGTGAGAGAGAGAGAGAGAGAAAATTATAGAGTGGTTGAATAAAAAATGAGAAAATAACAGAGGGAAAAATTTAATTTCACCACATTTTTATAGGTCCCATATTATTTTTGAAATGAATTGGGATGCTACAATGATGATTACCCCTTCAAGAGGCCTTCCAAAACATGAGATGTATTTTGAGGAAAAATTATTTTATAATTCACAGTTTACAATGTAACTTGATAACTTACATTGTAAATATTTATTAAATACAAAATAATCTTCCATTTGTTACATCCTATGATATCCAACACAAAATTATAAAAACCATCTAACAAGGTCCAAAATATATGAATGTGGATATTAAATGATAATATACTAAAAAAATAAGGGATATTAAAATAAATATTTATATATTTCTAGTAAAAAAAATTGAACATTTAAAATTTATTATACGCGAGGTTAGATGCTTTTATTGCATGTTGTGCATGAGGTAAATAATTTGAATCTCACATTTATTACTTTGATATATATTAAATATTGAACACTTTATTCCATTTTGTTCTATATATGATTCAAATGAATATATTTTTTGATTTATATTCCTAAAATTTATCAGTATTTCCAAATATATAAAGGGTTCACACATTGATAAGGTTTTGATTTAAACACTACAAAACATGTTAGGGTTACTCATCTTAATATTGTATCAGTGATAACTATGTGATGTTGGGAACCTATTTATGATTATTATGTGTATATAATTCCTCTTTTACATGTTATATTAGGAATCTTTAATAATTTTTGGTATTTAAATTTAAAATAATGATTAATTAATTAAATACATTTTTATTTAGATGTTACCAAAGGGGTAAGAATCTATCATCTCAATTCATACTCTTTAAGATATATATTTTGTTATTAACCTACAATATTTTTTGATATTTAAATAATACCATTTTTTACATGTTATGTAATTAATCATTTTATGTTTATGAAATTTAAATATTCATTTTATGTAATTATTTCAAAAGGATTCTGATAAAAAGTTATAAATTAGTAACTGACTTGTGTTTCAATATCATTTAATCAGGAATCAATATTCATGAATTCCCACTGAGAGAAATTATATGATAATTATCTTATAAACAAATTTTTTTTAATTTTTTTCTCATTATGTCTATAATTTTGATGTATCGTCATATTGGTCTCTATTTGGTTCTCAAAATGTTTCAAAAAATGTTTTCATGGTAATATGGTGTTATTTCTCATCTTTTGTTTGGGAATATTTTTGACCCCTATATATGTTATCTAAAATGTTATGAAAAATGTTTTTACTACACTACAATTTTTGTTTAATGTCATTTTAACCCACTATTGACTATATCAAAACATTAAAAATAATCACCATTATTTTTCCATATGTGTTACTTTCTATCAAAGGTGTGAACATAATCATTATTTTTAACAATTAATAAATGTATTTAATTTTCCAAGGTCATGAACTATAAATGATTTAAATATTTATGTAAATGTTATGATTGTAAATTTAAAAAAAATACGTCATTTTTTTTTGAATTTATTTTATTTTTTATTTTTTATTTCAAAAGGAAAAGGGTATTTTATATAATAACTCATGTAATTAAAAGTTGAAAATTTTAAATGGAATTCAAATTTAAAATTTACTTGAATGGTTTAATTTTAATGAGAGATTCATAATGGATCTATTAAGGTTATATCTCATCAAATTAATGATATTAGTTTATTTATGATTATGGTAAGGTATATTTGGTGATAGGGTGATCCTTGATTTCTTCTGGGTCATTTTCAAAAGATTTAGAGGATTATTTATAGGGAGTAGAGTTTATGATACAATATTTGTGGAAAACCATGTTGTACAATAAATGTCTAGCCATTATTTTTTCAATTAATGTTTATTATGGATTACACTTGGTTATTTAATAGTTAATATATAACCATGTATGGAATAAAAGAGAAACAATGTGATGATTTAGAGGGGCTTCCAAGACACCAAAATGTTTAGATCATTATTTTAAATATTTTCACAAAACTGTGAAATGTGAGCAATTTATAGTTAGTTCTAATCTCATGGGTGGAAAAAAATTTCATGTAATGTGGATAAACCTTAAGGATCATTAATGGAATAAAAATAACTATTTTTTCATATGAATTAATATGGGGGATCTAACATTCATTTTTCCTCCTCTGACATTTGTGGGGGTCCCTCCCCCCTCCCCTTTGGTTCCATCTACCAAATTCAATTTAGTGGATTTTAAAGCCATTGTTTTGAAATTTAAGGTTAATATTTTATTTCAATATCCAACGTTGAACATATAATTTTTTATTATATCATTTTATCTTTCTCTATTTATGTTTTAATTGGTAATTCCACCAAAACAATGTGGAATAATATGATCATCACTAAGATTCATTGGTCTATATATAAAGGGTGTCCACAGATGACATATGCTCTTCTCTATGTTTAGTTCTAGTGAATTATTTTTCCATAGTTATTTTTATAATATTTTAGTCTCAAATTAAATTAAATTGTTAAATGATGGGGATTTTTCTTAGTTCGAGGATAGGGAAATTGCGTCATCTTTTGGTGAGTGTTTGGTTGTGGTTCTACTGTGGTGAGGTCAACTGGTGAGATTTTAAATATTTATTTATATTTAAATTAATAATTTCTTAAATATTTCCATGTTTATTTAATTAATATTAATTTGGTTATAAAGAATTATTTTTTTGGTTTAGTTATTATGGACGGAAGTAAGTGATTTGATGATGACTAGAAAAGCACGGCAAGACTCGAAGGGTGTTGTTGTGTTTCATTGAAAATGGGATTCACATTAGATTATGTTATGTGGCCCTCTTGAATTTACCATTAATTATTATTCTTATATCTGTACACATGTGGTATGTGAGGCCTCGGCACCATAGGCAGTGAACCTATTTTAATTGATTAAATTGTAAATTAAAAACTATACTTAAGTTTTCAGTTTCCCATGTTTGTTGAGGGCCCTGATTGATTCTTAGATACTAACTAGACTTCTCATCCATCGATGTAAGATGATTTACATAGAAATTAATATGGGATACCAGTCCAGAGAATGGTTAACAAGTGGATCATAGGTATAGAGGGATGATTATTCAAGATTAATAGACAAGTGGTTAAAAATTAGTGATACCCCGGAGATGTCATGATAATAATCCTTATAAGGGGGTGTGTGTTCATCACCCAATAGTAAATGATCAGTTGGGACATCAATCCATGTCAGGCCGGTGGTGAGTTCAAGAATTTGAGTGGATGTATTACACCATTTAAAGTGGATTACCTTACTGATATCTCAATAGTGTGGCATCCCTAAGAGGACATATATTCTATAATGGGACCCAATAGAGGAATAGTTTGTTTCCCTATAACTCATGACCCCAGTGAGGGGGTGGAAATGGGAATAAATATAGATTTTATTAAGAATAATCATAGAACCAAGGATGATTATGTGTGTTTGGGGATCTATGGATGGAGGTGATGGGTTTAGTATTTCATCCAACCCATGATATTTATATATTATATTACTTTTCTATTATTGATGTAGTGGTTTGTACCCATATGTGATAAATGTGACCTAACCTGTGGGCCTGAAAAGAATAGATAGAGACATTGGGGATTCCCATTAGTACTTCCAATGATCATGCTTATGATCCTTATGAGATATCGGAATGAGACTGGATCAATATATATTTTAAATTATAACATCATAATGGTTTCATGATGTGTATCCATGTATCCAGATATTGATCCCTATGATGAATGATCAAGATGATGATTTTAAAAACAGTTTCTATATGAGATTTCCAAACCACTAATGGTCTCTATGATTCCTAGTAGGTCTTGGACCCATCTATTCAGACATGGGGATTTCTTCTTCAATAACCATAACCATCATGGGGTTCTTGGGTCCCCCCCCTAAAGGATTAGGTTTTCCAGTCCAGTAATATTATATGTATCCTTTGGGAGGCCTAGAAGGTCATGGATCCAACTAGTTGGAATAGTGACTTGGAGGATTCCATTTGGGTCAACAATAGCCTAGGATGTCTAGGTATTGTAATTCTCCCATGTATATTATTGGAGTTTGGAGAGATTACCAAGATTCTTGGGATCAATATTTTTATGTATTTTTGATAACTTGGTTAATAGATTTATCGAGATATTTAGCGATTCGAGGGTTTCACCATAGGATCAAAGTTTTATCTCATTATCATGATATAGTAATGTGCTCTGAGATGTCCGAGTACCGATTGAAGTAGGCATATTCAATTAGGTAATGAGACTAAGGAAAGAAACTTTTTTTTTCTTTATGGTATGATATGGCCCCCTGAGTGGTTTAGGTGAAATGGTCATCATGATGTGCTTAGAGACCACCCAACACAAGCCAAATTAAGTATTTTTGAATATGGGTTTACCCATCTTATTTATCAAATTTAGTTAAGAATGTCACCTATACATACATAACATATTCTTTTTATATAACGAAAAATGGTTTTGGTACCCTATCCTGGGATATACTCACATATTTCTAAAGAGGCCATAGAACATGGTTACCGAAGAAGATCTCACAATTTTGGAAGAGAATGGTTTTTAAATTGTCTATATTAATGTTGAGGATCGAGATGATCATCTCAATTGGGATTAGAGTCCCGGAAAACACAATGCAAAAAATTATATTTGAGCCTTCATTAAAATTAATTTATTATAATATTATTCTCTAATTTTTTTTTGTGATCATCCTGGTGGTCAGTCATACTTGTATGAGAGTACAACTTCTACAAAGTATGTCGTTGTGGATTGTGTTTTTATATTCATCATGTGTAATATGATTATCATACATATATATTAAAAAATTTTTATTAATCAAAAACTTCACACATTTATTAGGTGGTATAGTTTCCCCACGATACTATATTAAACCCCCAATACCAGTTAGTATCCTTAAGAATATGGGGAGAAATTCTTGAGGAGTTTTGTTGAAGTCTATTAGGGAACCAATCGAGTAGCCTTTAGATCAGGTTATTACAATGAGTCATTATAGATGTTATTATCTATAATTGTAATTTTTTATATTTGGATGATAGGGGCCACATGAATTTGATAGAGCCGGTGATAGTTATCTGGAAGGTTCATCTAGAACACCAGTATCAATAGGAATACCATGCTTTTAAGTATATGGGAATAATGTTTTGATTTTATTTTTAGTATTTTATACTATTTCCACCTTGGATGATTCAAATGAAAAATTAATTTTATTAGGAAATTATTGAATTTTGGAACTTGTAATATAAGAAATAATCCAGGGATTTGATTTTACTCTTATCCTGCGAAATCAATATTCATCTTATTAATCATATCAAGAACATATTATTCATATGATATATAGGAAAGCTAGTTTTTTATTCTAACTGATTAATGGAGGTTATTTGTTTAAAGTGTCAGAAACTTCTCATATTGATTTTCCCTATACATGTACATCATGAAATTTTACATATCATGGTCAAATATATAATTAATTTTATGTGACATTAAATCATTAAAATAAATTATGGTACATTGAATGATGATGACATAGGTATATTCTACCTATATATGCTATGTCATGGTATTGGTGGGTCACGATGAGTCTTGGTACCAAATAATTAGACCCCTTTGTAGGTTTTGAATTTTCATGATTTATTATTTATAGTTCTAGTGACAATCTATATTGTGTTTTATGATACATCGTTGAATGTAAATCCACTTACCATAACCATGTGTTTTTTCCTAATCATGGGTCATTATGTATGATGTTAGTTGATGTGAAATAGTCCACTATAGAGTATTCTTATTTGATAATTCTTGGAGAGGATGGTTTCTTTAGTTTTTGTGGTGGTTGGGACCAATTGATAACATTTAAATTGTCTTGATATATGTTTTATCATCATGTTAGGTGGGCATAAATAGTGGCCCATATATGATACCTAACTGGTAGGGATATATGGGAGACCTAGAGACCCTCAATTATGACACAACCCTTAGTTATATTGAATTTGTAAGATTTACCATAGTCTATGATATAGGTTATCTATGGTTGGTGGTTTCCTACAAGATGGAATCCCAGGATGGTGATAATGGGTATGGGAATAATTAAAGGGATTTTCATAGGTTTTCTTGGTTGTGATCACCTTGGTTTCTTGGTTTCAAGACTCTATTCCCTTGGAAGAACTATATGGTGGAATGAACCTATTGAACTAGGATGTTTTTTAGTTGAATTTGATGAGTATGAGAGATTCTCATGACTACAATGGTGATTTGGGGAGGATAATAATGTGTTTGGACTTATGGGATGACCTTCAATAGATAATTAATAGTGGTTATAGTGTGTTTCCTATTTACATGACATGTGTCTCGTGATAGAGGGAGTAGGGTGATTTTACCTTGTGGTATGGGATTTTTCATACACAATTATTTATGAGGAACGAATGGTATGGGAAATTTGTGCATGGTATCCATTTATGATTAAAATTTCTAGGTGGTTTTTTGCGATCCATGGACCAGTGGAATTGATTAAATACTTGTACTCATGATATCTTGGGTTTGGATGAAGATGAATGGGTCCCTATATAGTAAATAAGACATCATAATTGGGATGGGTGTGGTTGTGTAATTGATCCAACTGATTTCTTAGTTAGGAATTGAAAGAATAGTGATTGGGTCCTTATTAGAGTTTCATACATTCTGGTATTTAACCTACATAGTTCATTTTCAAGAAGTGTTGTGTGTAAGATATTTAGCTGGGAGTACAACATTAGTATTGAGTTAAAAAATATAATGAAAAAAGGATCATCGATGTAATTGGAATTATTTTTTAGGATAATTTTAGATTTTGGATGTTGGATAGTAAATATATTTTATTTCATTTTGATTACTAGGATAACTCAATTTAAAAATATGTTTGTTCTGTCATATTAGACATAGTAAAATTGAATTGATATAGGGATTGTTTATAGGGATTCCAACATGTTTTACATTGGTGGTGTGTTGTTTATCATGGAGGAATCACTATGGATTTTTATTTTCAATGATAACCAAAATAGAAAATTTCCTTAAGATCTTTTATAAAAATTATTCATTTTATTCAACCAATCGAAAATTTTTCCAGTTTTTATGGTATCTTCACAAGATTTCTTGGTATCATGTTAGCGAGTGAGGCTGAAAATTAATTATATGGGTCCCCCAAAAGAGTCATGGTCAATGTTTTTTCAAATGTATGAATATTTGGGATTTGAAACCACATCAGGTTCACAAATAGAACAGATGATGTCTGTATTAGTAGGTTGTTTTAAAGGCATAAAGTATTTTGTCTCATAACTAGCAAGTTTATTTTTTTTATAATATTGTGGAGTATATATATATAATGGTAAAATTAATGACAAAAATATGGTTTCTCATCATATATATTGTTAGGGGTGTTATGTATTGGTATTTTAGAGATGCAATGGTGAATTTACCTTGGATTTATGGTTTATGCTACATAATTTGAAGGTTGTACGGTAGAGGAGACTTGGGAAATTGATAAATAAATGTAATGAAATAATGATGATATTATGACTGATGGGGATGATTTTTTATATCATGATATCCAAAAAATTATTATTGGGGATAATAAATATAAAAATCGGGAGATATCAATAAACTATTTCTATATGATATGAAAATTCTAGAAGGAATTTTATTTATTTATTAATGTATGGGTTGAATTTTTTATTGATATTAAGAATAGAATTTTTGTAGTTGGAATTATTTCATTTAAGATTTCATTATAAGTAATGTTCTATTACATGTTACTCATGTTTTTAGGCAATCTTTACTAGCATAGAGGTTGGATTCAATGGTTTTGTTGGATTCTATATAGGGAGTATGGTTTTGGGTGAATAGTTTAGTGAATATAACATGATACATTGAAGATATGGTCATTTTCAATTAAATTTCGTCAAATTTTTTTGGAACAAATAGTTCTATAGTAGTTAATTTCAATCATCAAGAGGTTTTATAAGGGAAAATTGTGAATTTTTTGACAACTAATAGAGCCACACACACATTTTTTGCATGGTATGGAAATCTATTTTACCAAACCATGTGAACAGGATGATTTGGTGGTAGCTCAACATGTATGGTTAGTACACAATTTCTCAAATCATGTGGGAAAACCAATATTCATATCAGAAAGGTTAAATTAATGTATTTACCCTATTAATTATTAAAAGATATCATCCACTATTTCTTTTACCTATCATGCATGCAACTATACCTCATCCCACTCAATTGGTTCCATGGTCTCTCTTGTTTTAGGTGGAGTTTTAAGTCATTCCTCAACAATTTAAAGGGAATCTTAAATTCCACTTCCCCTTATTTAGATCATCATATATTATTCTTGGATTATGGTTTTCCAGATCTATGTTTTTTTGAGATTCCAGTAAAGCATGGTGGAATTACATTATTATTGTGTGTATTTAGAACATCATATGTATAGGGATTCCTGATATAACATCGTGACTTGACCTCATGTTATTTCATTAATGTATATTTCCTAAAAGGTTGTATTCGATGTGATGTATACATTAAATTGAATTTTGGTTTAATTTTTCATTTCCCTTTATATATTTTTCTCAGTTTATGTTCAGGGACTAGTTTTATGATGTCTAAAAGTGTTTGGTCATTGATCTGGGATGTTGTGGTCCACTAGTGTGATTTTAGGAAATTATTCCTATTTAAATTAAAATGTTCAATTTTGTAATTTTTTTAGTTAATTAATTAATTTTTTTTATAATTAATTACATTTGGTGGATTAGTTATGTGATCAGGCATTATGCGCTACGTAGAAGGATATATATGCTTTGGGATACTCGATGAAATATGTCAACATGCTTTGAAAAGGATAATTTCTCAAAAATAAGTTCAGTGGTCCTTATGAATTTACCCTTTGGTATTATGTTTTTTTCAATATGTATATATTACGTGAGGTCTCAGTACCCCAGGTGGTGAAGCTATATAAATTATTTAAAATGGTAATTAAAATCGATATTGGGTTTATGTTAGACATTGCGTTGATGCATCTAATTGACTCTCATTCCCCTATTGTAAATCTCGACCACTAATGATCAATTTTATGAAATAAAAAGATTAAGGGGTAGCAGCCCAAGGTTACTGTACATAGTGACCCCTATGTAGAGAGGGGTGATGACTCGGGATTCTTCGCCATCGAGTTTTCTTCCATAAATAACCCAATGTCCTTGGGATTATTAATATGATCATGGGGACATTGTTACATCCCTATTAGGATACGATCAATTGGGTGGTCAAAAAATATTAGATTGTCGGTGGTTTTTATCATTAATGTAATTTTATGATGCCTATGAAGGGAAACTATCTTAAATCCATAAACCTATTATGTCATTATTAGGGGAAAAAGGCCTTGATGAGATACATAGAAACCGTAGTGGGTGTCCCTATGACGTATGAGCCTAGTGAGAGGGTTTACTAAGGAATATGAAGATATGGAATGGTGTGTCATATTAAAAAACATACTAATGATGCTTTCCTGAGGGGCTATGGATGCATGTGATGAGTTAAGGCATTAATCCTACCTATACCATTTGTTTATTCATTAAATTCTCTAATCTATATACTGTTATGCATGCCCAAATGTGATACTTGTTAACTATCCAATAGTCCTGATGAAATGAGATTTTGAATTTTGGGGTTCTCATTGGTACTTTTTGGCCTAATGTTATGAGCCTTATGTATTATTGGTATGGTACTTATGTGATAAAACAATCACATGATGATGTCTATATTGATTTCCCACTTATATACTTAGATCCATCTATTTATCCATGTGAAGCATTCCCATGAAACTAGGGTGTGACCCTAGATCTTTATGAGATACCCTAGATTCCATATGTCTATTGGATTCCAAGTATGTTTTTGATATATCTGTTTAGGATTTGGGATTTTTTATAATCTCTATTATTATCCTTGAATTCTTGCGCTACCCCAAAGAATGAGTCTTGTCTATTCATTGAAAAAATATGTATCTATTTTATATTCTTGTAATGTCTACGATCCATTATTTGATATGGTAATATAGTGGTCTACCATTAATTTAATTAATAACTCATATGCCCATGTGTTAGATTTGATTTATTTATAGTTATAATGTTTAAATAGATTCCTTGGAATTTATTGATTTGTTTTTTGTCCATATATGCTATGATGGTTGGATGTTTGATCCTAAACATCCGAGATACCTAGGTTACACCATATGAATTAGTTTTATATGGTTTTAATGATATCATTAATTTTTACAGAATCCTCAAAACTGAACAGATTATTTTTGTTTAATCAAGTTCACAGGATTGAAGATCAATGTTTGGTACTATTTCCATGTTAGGAAACATCTCCCTATAGTAGTTATGGTTGAAAAATTCATCCTTATATTTTTATATTTAACCCTTAACTGGGAAATGTAGGTATTAAGGTGGATTGTTTAATTTACCATATGTTTTTATTTAATTTAGCAGATCTTTTTGAATCCACATACAATTCACAAACTCGCTTTTATGAGTCCATATTGGTGGTTCCCTATATAGTTATGCAATGATTCAAATATCCGGAAGTTAGGAAACATGTTCACCTATGTTGATATCTCATTTTTCATATCAGTGGTTTCCCAGTGGCCAATCATGATTATGTGGATTGAGAAAGGTAGCTTGATTGGGATTGAAGATAAGATTGTTTTATCTCTCAGATATATAGATGACGCTCCATTAATTTTATTTTATTAATTTATTCTAACATTATTTATTTATGTGATCGGCCTATGGGGAAATTATCCATACATTAACATACTTCTTCTTCAGTTTTTTTTTATTGAAAATTGATTCTTTTTATTCATCATGTGAACACTTGTTTACTATTGATATATGATACATGTTTTTATCTATTACTATGAACTATGGTAGGGGATAATGTATCTACATGGTACTTCCCTAGAACTGCACATCGAGTCGACAACCTTTTATGTAAAAGGAGGTGTTGAAGGGGACTTTTGGTTAATTGGGATTGGGAACAAGTCAATTGGCCTTTAGACCGGGGTGTTATATATCGCTAAATAATAATTATAGTGATATTTTAATGAAATTTCTCATCTGTGATGACTTCCATTGGTGTTACAAATTCATTATTGGGGATTTGATCCAATGATACCGTCCTTATTGTTTATCTAAAAGGTTTACTATTATGAAGATGAGATTTTTATAAAAGAAAATTATTTTTCGGTTTTTGTGATAATATTTTATAATTATTTTTTATAATTTTTTGGCAAATAGAATAATGTATTATTATTATGTGATTGTTTGTCCCGTAATTATATATCCATTAAATGAATTAAATAATGTGATATATTATATCATTAGATAATGGAGATATTAAAATCCATGTTTTTTTCATCTATGTTCATATTTTGATGTTTAAGTGTGATTTGACTATATATATGCTCACAATATTATTTTTGGAAATTGTTGTGAATAACTGTGATCACATTTTGACGTTTGATAGCAATTTATTCAATTTATTATAAGGAAATTAGACCTGGACATGAATTTTAATATCTTTTTTCACAAGAATAAGATTTATTATTCATTTAATAACAGATTCAAATATTATGACTATTGGGTAATGATAACTGGCCTCACACCCTTATAAATCATGTTTGTGATATATCTTGATTTTGGGGTTTATGTTTTAATTCATTCTGGGAATGAATATTTTATGTTCAGAATAAAAACTTTATTATGTTATCATTTCAATTTGATACTGTTATTCTATTAAGAATGATATCTCCCATGTTTACCATTACTGAGAAACTGGTATCAACCTTTTGTAAGTTATAATTCCCTTGGTTTTGATGGGTTTATTTGTGTGTGATATATCTAGAAGAAATCTTATATGAATATAATTGTCTGAGATGCGGAAGATATTTAATATATATGTTTATTATGTATCTAGTATACAACTACGCTAATCATTTATGATCCTTGAGGGTAAAAGTTTTTTATATGTATTGAATATTTATCTAAAATGTTGTCCAATTTAGGTATGTTATTCACATGTTATTTCAATATGAGATCAAAAGAACTATGTTAATAAAAATTATCATCAATATTTCATCAATGGTTATATTATAATAATATGGAAGAACATTAGAATAATAAAATTTTATTATTAAAAATAATACTAAATAATAAGTGTTGTGTATATGTCATTATATAAAAATACGTATCATCAATAAAAAATATTATACCATTGAATAAAAGTATAAAAACATGATATAATAATCATCATCAATAGATAATAATAATCGGCATGAAGATATGGAATGTTATATAAATGAATCATTAAAGTAAACTATGTAATTAACATAGATTTATAAATTAAAAAGGTTACATTGGGAATCACTACCCATTTACCATAACATAGTAGTTTAGGACTCACTAACATATTCAAATATAGGAGTATTCACCACTATATAATTCTCATAAACATTGAGTCTTAGGAATCTCTACCTGGTTCCCATAAACATAAATAAGTATAAATCACTTCATAATTCCCACAGTTGAGCAGTAATTTTATCTTAATTCTCATAAAATATAACCCTATGAATGGAAATTTGTGTCCCCTATCAGGATTGGACTATAACATGATTAACCTCTTGGTCTTCGTCTACTAGCTGTGTATCCTCTTGGGATTGGGATACTACCCTTAGACTCTTTTTTATATCATCATATATAAAAATTCAAAAAATTCATTGTGGGTAGATACAATACCCCACCCATGAATCAACCATACATATGTGTTCCACTTGTAAATATTCATTCATCATGTCATGATTAGCATATGGAAATAAAAATGGGTTTTATAACATATCATGATGGTATAACCAAAATTGACCTCATATGTAAAAATGGTTGAACGAAAAATTCACTTAGAAAAACTAATTATTTTATAAGAACATTTATAGAATAATTCATTTACCTTTATTTCTAAAGAATTATTTCATTTATTAAAAATGTAGAAAATGAATGTGAACCAATTAAAGTGGTTTTTAAATTTTTTTTAAATGTTATAATAAAATAAAATGTTTTGGATCACATTCAGTGTCCATTTTTAAAAATCTGTGATAAAAATATTAGAAAATTTTTTATTAAAAATGATTCACAAAAAATGGATCCATGAGAATATATAAATTTTATAAAAAATTAATGATTTGTGTAGGATAGTAAATTTAATTTTGAAAAAATGTAAATTATTTTTAATATTCTAAAATCCCCTTTTTTCAAACTAAAATACTAAAAAATTTATTAAAAATACTATTTGATAATTTTTAATGTAAAATATGATGTTCATGTGGGTAAAAAATATATTGGGATTTCAAAATAAGAATTGGAAATATTTTTGGAAATAATGAACAATGAAATGAAGATAAATTTTCATTAAAAGATCTAATATTTTATCCTAAAAACATTTCACATTTTTAAAAAATATATTGAACACAAAATAATCATTGACATTATATAATAAAAATAAATGGATAAAAATATGCAGTATATTATTATATTAAATTTAGAAATTTACCAAATATCAAAAAATGGTGCTCATAGACAAATATTATAACTCAATGAAGATTTTTGATAACAAAATCCTTTTTGGGTATCATAATTCATTAAGGAGGATTCATATGGAAATGATTTTTCTATGGAAGAAATGTAAATAAAAAAAATGAATATATCACATAATATAATAAATTTTACATTGTATTAATCTTATACGGAATAAGTTCATGAATATAATTCATAAATATATGATTGATAATTTTGCTGACCAAATCCCTTATTTTTTCATTATCTATAAAATTCCAAAATATTGAAAAGTATAAAATGATATGTTTTTTATATCTCACATATTTCATGAAAAAAAATTCTAAAAAAATCTATTTCTAATATATACACTAAAAAGGAAAAATAATAATATGAATTGAATTTTTTGAAGACAAATTGAGATGAAAAACCATAAAATCTGTTATATCCATTGAATAAAAATTCATTTAATTTAATAATGTGATATTTATAAAAAAACCCATGAAATACCTAAATATGTTAATGTGCACTAATTATGATGTAATCAAACTATATCAATGACATTAGGGTGAACAATATGTAATATTTCACATGAAATTAAATTTCAGAAAAAAACATGTTTACATAAATATAAATTATATTAATATCCTATAAAATCCTTCAAAGTTATTATAATTTTATAAATAACTAATTTAAAACACTTATTAATATATTTTACATTACTTACATATCATTTATAACCATCTATCACAAATATACTTCCTGGTTATAGTTTTTTTTCAACATAGGATGTTGTAATTAATTTATTGGTAGTTTCTTATATGTTTCCTGGTGATGGGGTTGATTATAATTTTTTAGTTAAAAGTTAATATTTACATTATAATTCAATATATAACAATCAATTAATTTAATTAATCCTATGTATCATTTTAATATGTGATATTCAAGTGTATTTTTCATTTAAATGAAAATTAATATAATCTAGTTTCAATATGTTCAACTATTGAAGGAATTTATATAAAATATATGGTTACTATTACTAAAACCATTCACAAAATGATAAAAATTTTAAATACAATATTATTTCATGATATTACCATTATATAAAATTTCATAATCATTTAGTCTTTAAATAGTTTAACATCATTCATATGGGTGGTAAAACTTTCCCAAATGAAACAATGCTATAATGAATAAATGTGTAAGGAAATTATTTTATATAAAGTTAATATGAATTATCAATTTTATTTTGTTTTTTTATTGTGGATGTAAAGGTATTAATAACGAATGATATATTAATATAAATAAAATTAAAATATAATTAAATATTGTATCAATATATTTCTGTGGTTTTAAAATTTATTGAAGATGATTATTAAAACGAAAATACTAATTGATAAAAATTCTCACATTTTGAACTTGGGATTTCACATAGACGTCTCTTTAGAAATTGAGATCCTAGGATAATTAATTGAGACCATAGAATCGTGAACATAATATACGATTTTATATCAAGAAAATTGAATAGTTTATGAATGAAATTTTATGGTATTGTTGTATAATTAAGTTGAGTAATTGATCCCCTTTAATAAGTGGGGATAACCGTAATTTTGGAAGTACCATTTAAATTTAAGTAATGGTAAGTATCTATGAATTATTCAAAGGCTTTAAAAGAAAAAAAATAATGTAAGGGGTGGTATTTAAATTTCACCTCTCATCCAAACACTTTGAAAAAAATTTAAAATTTTTTAGATTATTTACCTTCAGTAAAAGACTTTTATCCTTTTTTATTTTTACATTGGTAACTAATGATTTTAACATATCAAAACAAATTATCGGTTAAATTTAATACTGAATTCATTTATTATTACTATCATTCATATTAAAAAATATATATATACATTTACAAAATAAAATTTATATTTTTTATATAAGTAAATTTCATATTTATCACACAAGGCATAGAGGAACGGTTTTAAGAATATATGTATTTTAAAGAAAAAAATTTATGTTTCCTCGAAAATTATCAATTTTACTAATTTATATGACAAAAATCAGTTTATTATAAATGAATTAAAAAATATTTTCAATAAAAATATCCAAAAAGAGATTTTATTCTTTAGTTTTTTAAAATAATAGAAATATCTGTGAAAATATTTATATGGGAATAAAATGTCACATAATTTATAAAACCTCAAAAATAATCTTTTGAAGTATAGAATAATATTTTAATATACTAATTATAAATCTTAAATTATTAATTATGAATTTATATATACATATGGGTCATTATTATATATTATTAAAGTCATAAAAGTAATATTTTTTTGTAATTATTTTTTCACTATTCACCTAAAAATTAATTGGTTCAGACAAATCAAAAAAGCTAATCATATGATAATATTGTCAGTGTAAATCCATAATTTTTTTTAGACAATCAAATTAAGAATATAATTGATAATTTTTATTTTTTAAATAAAAAATATAAAATGGTAATAGAAAAATGGCCTCTCTAAATATCATGTTCAATTAATATTAATTAATATAAATTTATAAATAACTGAGTATTGAAATATTTATTTATAATCAAAATATTTTATTTTGTAATAAAACTTATCATTTGATAAATTAATATAAAATTATATAACATTTTAATAAATTTGGTTCTTCGGAAGGCATCCTTTTTGAAATTGTAATCTATGAAAAATAATAATATATAATTATTCTAATTGATTATTTAATTTTTTTTAGGATTATAATATTCATGTAATTTTAATATATCTTTTCTGGTTTAGATGTGTGTTTCATTAGATCTATTATTTTTGTGACACATGTTATCGAAGTTAGTATTAATTTAAAGGACCCAAAATATTTGGTCATTATAGTAATGGATTTCGGAGTAACTATATTATGGATGTGGATGTAAGGATCACTTCAAATTTAGATGATTATATAATGAGTATGTGTTGTTTGTCTCATTTTTACGATTGGGAAGACCATGTAAAGAAATTATTATTTGAATTAATGGGAAAAACATTCATTACACATTATTATGATTCATTGAAACACTATAATGTGATTTGAATGAATAAACAAGTATTACAGGTTTATCCAAGACAATTTGATTATCATGAAATATGAGGGAATACGTTTTATTGACCAAAAAGGGAATGTTTGGTTAATGTCATTTTCATTTATATTCATAAACACATGAAATACCAAAAATGATATGTAATGTGTAGTTTGATCGTAAAATATTGCTACAAAAATGAAATAAGATATATTTTCCAAATGAAAAAGAGTTTTGGGATATTAATATGATATCACAATAGGGATATTTTTTATAAGATTAGTGGGATTATCATATGATAAAAATGTTTAAAGTATACAAATTAAATTTTAAACTAGTCAATGACCATAATGAATATCACCACATATCCTACAGAGTTTATGATATGATAGTAATGAAGTAATTTAATGATTATATTAATAATCATAAAAATTCAATTATTCTAGATATCATAAAAAGTTTAGTATATGTTGTAAAATGTAAAGGTTATATAAGGTACATATAGTTTAATCATATAAGAATAATTGGGAAGATTTAATGTTATTGGAGATGATCTTATAAACATAATATCTAGATGACATTAGTGATTAAAAACATATCATTTGATGTTATTGTTTTAAGGGGTTTTCATATGTTTATTGTATTAAACATTAGAAATATGATTCCTAAATATCTATTTTATTCAATAAAAATTTTACATAGGTTTTACTAACTGATGATTTTATTAGTGGTGATTATAGTATGGTCAAATAGAGATGTGTTTGTGCTCTCATATTTTAAAAATGAAATAAAATGGATTTCAGAACTGAGATAGACATTAGGATTCTCTATTATTCAATCATATATGATATGATAAATAGGTGTATATGTCCATTTTTTAAATTATTCCTAATATATTTTATTAATATTAAATGTATCATATAAAAAGTAATCTCTATTGATTAATTTTTTGAAACTGGATTTATAAATTTAGATATTGATATACATATCCTAGAATGTAGTGAAAAATATCCTCTTAACGAAGAACATTTAGTTATACCTAAATGTTGTTCATTATAGAAAAAATTATATATTATGATGAAATTTTATGGTTAGGATGAGAATTATTCTTTTATAAGATATGGAATATTCTATTGAGATACAATGATTCTTTTTGTGCACTGAACTACTGACTAAATAAATCACATTGTGTATGTTGTTTGTATACTAGGGATTCATCGTACATATATGAGTCCCCAAAACCTGAGGTTGGTGAGATACCTAGAATGATTACCTTTATATATTGATACCTTTATTACACAATCCATTGTATCATCGCTATTAAGTTTTGGATTGATATGATGTTTATCACATCATTAGTGTAATCTCAACCAAATCATATTTTTCCTCTCATATAATACATATAATATATGTTCCAACAATTGAGATAAACTTAAGAAAAGCATGGTTATACATAAAATGTACATATTATGTAATGATCTACTCGGAAAAGGTGAATGTTTATTACTCATCAACTAGATTAGTGAAGTAAAATGAATTCATCATCCCATTCTGTAAATACTTTGATAATAAAGAATTTTTAAGGAGGTTATATGGGAATGAAATTAATTGTGCCACATATTCAAAGATGTGTTCGGATATGTGACCATAAAAAATTGATTTCTCACATGATATGTGGAAGGTGGACAAAATAATTAATATGAATGTGTTTTATAGATATCATGATAAATATATTTATATATTATATACCACATATAATTTAATGTAATCCACATTTTTCATAAATTTATTTATCTAATGATTCAATTTTGTTATCAATTATACAAACACCCTTGGTCTCACACATTGTGGTCAACTAGATGGATATTGTTTATAAAAAAGTGATCATCTCCAAAATTGTTATTCTGTTCTTTCCAAAAGTCATTTGTAAAAGGTATATCACATGTTAATAAACAGAATGTGAAAAAATTTGATTTAATGATATCTTTATAACATTGTTTTGTAAGATATCGAAAAGTGTTTTTGAAAATAGTTTCAAAATTTATCATATATTACGTGATATTAATTGTGAAGTCACAAAATTCTATTAAAATTTATTATTTGTGGGAAATTTATGAATATCTTCCCTAAATCCAATTTATATTTTTGATATAGATAATTTATATCTTGTGTAATGATATAACATGTCATATTGTATAACTAATATAGAAATTATGATTTCTATGTATATATAGATATCCCATTTTATATGATACTAATGATATCAAATGGGTTGATAAAACATAGTTTCAATCTTATTAGATAATTATTGATCAAACATATTTGATGATTTTTGGCTGGAATGTTGCTTATCATAGTGTGTGGTATAATTAAATCGTACTCCATGTCTTTTTTAGGATATTTTTTGAAGTGCATCTACACACATGACCTCATTACTGAAAGGGTTGAAATTAAATTATTTTTATACATTATTCTATCACTAAACTGGGTATATTTGTATCCATATATAATACACTGATATTTTTGTGAATTATTATTTTTAGAATTAATTTATTCTTTTAAAATAATTTATTTCGAGAAATTCAAGGAGATGAGATCCACTAAATGTATAAAATCCGATGATATTGTTGACATTCCCAAGGATTAGGGTTCCACTGACTAGGACAAGGATTCAGTATTTTATGAAGTTCCTATCAAATGGGTCTTTATTGATCATTATCAATATGAATTCGTGGTTTTTTCTCATAATATAGAGCTTCTAATGAACTCAGAACATGGAATAATGGAGAGATCTCTAACTATTTAGATCACAAAAGAAGATGCTCAAAATAATGATTGGTTTAATGCTCTTAATGGACACTACCAGTGAACTATGTTCTTATTTTTACAAGAAATATCATGTTCTAATAATAGTCTTCAATGTCGGGATGATTATCAAAGAGGAATATGTTCATGATTGGGATTACCTAGTGTATCATTTTGAATACCTCTTAAAGGATGACTGAAGCAGAAATTTAGAATCAATTCCATATATATTTTTTAGGGATAGAAATTCAGGATGGATTAAAATATTTTTTGGTAAATCTATAGTTTCTTTTACTAAAGGATTTGGTTATGTTATTTTTTTCTCACTTTTTCTATTAATAGTGTGGTAATAATAAAAACTTATTTTAGTTCGTTAATATTACTTATTTATATACAAATCCACTATGTTAGTATTTAATTATAGGAAACATCAAGTTAATATTGTAACAAATTCAACACATGTATTAGATTCTGGTATATCTTACAATATGTTATGATATTATTACTTATAATATCAGGTACCTTAGACAGGATGAATAACACGCAAGGATGGGTTTTACAGAACTACAAAATATTATTAAACATATTTGTAATATATTATTATAGCTACCACCATGCATTAGTAATCAAAGATACGAATAAGATTAAATACATTTTGAAATTTTTATTTAAACATGTTTATAAAATGATCCTTTGGTTATAAATTACTATAATTTAATGAAATAACAATTTGAAAATGTTGAAATTACTCTTCTAATAAAAATAATTTTCTATGTAAAACAAGAATTTTATGTCAATTAATTAAACAAAAAAATCATTAATTTATTAAATTAAAATAATATAATATACATTTCATGAATATTTCATAAATTCATAAAATAAATTTGATATTTATAACATAAAAATAAATCCAATTTTATAAATATTGAGATTTATTTTTTAAAACGATAATTTTACAACTGTTTAATGAATAAAAAATTTTAAAAATAATTTTTGAAACATTTATAATATCTACTTAAATGTATAATATTTATTTTTTATTGAATAATATACAATTTTACCTTGGATAAATTTTTGTTATTTCTATAAGATTTTTTTTATGAAGAGTGAAAAATATGAAGTTTTAATTCTAAACTTCTTTTTAATAAAATTATTTTATATAAGTAAATTATGTTTTAATTTATATTTAATTCTTAATTATATATATTATACATCACTTAATTCAATTTACATAATTTTATCTAATTTTATAATGAAATTAGATATAAATTATTTATATCTTTCAGACCATTCTGCTTTAAAACCTTGCATTGTTGTCACGTATGTGTGATAAATTTTAAAATTATTTCTTTAATTTATATGATTTGATTTGGTAAAAATATAATCCATATTTTTATTCACAATAATTCAAAATTTAATATAATTTAAATATATATTTAACCAATGATATTAGTGACAGTGATTAAAATTATTAACAGTTATTATGAAAAAAATATCTTACCAAAGGACTAAGTCTTAATCATAAGGCCCAAAATAACCTATAAAATTTTCAAAAAACATTTTTATGTTCATATATTTAACCTATATTACCATCTATAAAATTGGGACCATTATTGGAGCCACTTGTATTGTTCAAAACGTGGGTGGAATTCCATTTTAAAAGAACTACAAGTATAACCTTCCTCTAACACTGTAAAAATTCACCCAACCCTACCACTTATACACACAACTCAATCCATTTGTATAACCCAGACTATACTAAATTAATCTCCCAAAATTATTTACCCCATATTATAATACACTATTATCGAATAATGTGAACCAAGGAAGCCCTTTGGTGAAAAACAAGAGGAGTTACCAAAAGATGAGATAAGATCTTTCCCCAAGATCCTTTGTTTTATTTTCATTATCCACCCTATAATATCATATTATTACATAATTATAGAATAAAATTAATATAATAAATATAATGACATTGTTTTATTATAATTCCTCAACCATAACTTACACACACATCCATTTAATGGGAATTAAACTTACCATTCTTCTGTATAGTTAACTGCCGCCCCACGAAACAATGTTGTTCATTTTTCCATTACCACCACTCATGGTTACGAATTATGATGGTAAATACATTTTTATTTGATATATTTTATATTTATTTGTAATTTAATATTATTTTATTGTTATATCAAATATACATTCATTCTTTCCATTATTTGTTAATATGATAACTTTGTTTGTGGACTTGTGGACTACCGCCACCTCAAATTGACGTGATACGTGTAAACATTAAATTGAATGTAATAAGGATGGTTTTAGTATAATTATATGATATATAATAAGTAATAGTTATAATATAATGATTATATATAAATATATATTTTTAATTTAATTTCATTCATTCAATATTATAATTAAAGTGTTACAGTGTTAATGTGTACTAACGGAATACCATCTCTATGAATGTTATACTCCATTTAATATTTCATCAGTTATTATTTTAATAAATAAATAATTAATAAATATATATCATATTTATCTCATTTTTTAAATTATTTAAATAAGTAAGAAATGATCTATGTAAGAGTATAAAAAATAATATGTAAAAACTATTACAAAAAACAAAGCACATATTTTGGAGATAGTAACATTAACATTGAATTGTTGATAAGTGGGTAATATAAAGACATATAAGGTATTATATATAATAATAGGGTTATTTTAATTATTTATAATAAAAATATATTTATTAAATATGAATATCTTACAAGTATTAATAAATTCAATACATAATTTAAGGGTTCTCACGTCTAACTTCATATATTTGTGAGATATATTTTTTATTCCATAATACTTTAATTTATATGGTATATATAATAGACATGGATGTATTCCATGATTATTAGACTTAAATTTATAGGTACTTAATTATATATTTAATGATATTTCAATCATACAGTTTATGTCAAAAATGTTATCAAAATGGTAAAGTAATTCTATTTCAATTTTCTTCGTTGGAGACATATTCCATGTTATGCACCTATATTTCTATATGAGGTGTAAATACTTCATTTGCATTATATATACTTAATATAATTGTTTTCAAAAAAATTAAATCTTAATATAATTTTTTTCTTTCATTTTTACTAAGATTCAATGTTATTGAAGTGGTAATCATATATGGCTACAATATAATTTTTTAGTGAGATTGTTTATAATTATGCTTTTATTGATGAAATATTAAGATCCATCTCTCGTGAATAATAATGAATTTTTTAACCTATTTTTATCACTTTTAAAACCAATTAATGGTAACATATTTTTAGTCATTGGTACTTATTGTAATTAATATTTTTTTTACCAAAATATGAATTTATTACTCCTTTCTGTCACGAATTAGTATTTATTTAAACCCTGTTTTAGGAAAATAATTTCTTAAACCTTTTAATTATTATCCTATTACGTTTATATAAATTCATTATATTTTATTAACTATTTAAAATAGGTTTAAAAGGTTAATTCTTATCATTTTTTAATCAGGTAACTTTTCTAAACATTTAAGGTGAAAAAGGAATGTTTGGAATTTACATTATTACCTCCCATCTGGACCGTCTTTTCCTTCCTTTAAAAATTACCATTTTATTTTTTAAATGAATTTTTTTTCCACATATTCCTGAAATGTGATTTTAATATTTTGTTCAAATAAAAATAGTTCTCAAAATTTATTTCTATTTAAAAATAATTTTAAATAATTTTCAATGATACCTGTACATGTTTTCAAATAAATCATTGAAATTTACTTCACTATTCTCAAATAATATTTTATAAGTTTTAAATTTGTTTTCAAATAAAAAATTTCTTTTTTTATATTTTTTTTTTGTTTTCAGGAAATATGATTCATTCCAAATGTTTTGTCGCTTCATTTTAAAGTTTTCATGGAAAAAGTATTTACTTTTTTTTCATTATTCTTGATAATTTTTGAAGGCTATCTTCTAGGGAAATTGTTCTGAAATTTTTTGATATTTTGAAAATTGTTTCCCAAATATTAAAGTATATTTTACTCAAGAAATATTTTAAAAGATATTTCTAAATTATTTTCCATCTTATATGTCATACATTGGTGTTACTTAAGCCATTATTAATGAAAATTATCCAATTGATTCATTCATGTATTTTCTCTAAATGGATTATGTTTTTATGGAATGACGTTTTTGAAATCCATTTCTATTTCACATGTTATATTTTTTTGAAACCCACTTATTTGGTGTGTTATGATTTGATTAAATGATTATGAAACTATTGTATTTTAAATAGGTTATTATATTATTGAATTTTTATGAAACCCATTTCATTTCCTAGGTTATGATATAATTTATTATGATCTTGTGGTACACATATGTATGATTTAATTATTATATGTGTGGGACCTGTATATCCCTCAAATCCATTGGGAAATTATTTATATCTCGTGAGATATACATGGATGGAATGGTTTGTGAACTCAGATTACAAAATGTTCATGTCCCTTATGATAGTCTTGGGAGTGAACTTTGACTATTCAGATGGTCATGGGAGTAAAACATGGATACCAATATCGTGTGGGGATTGAACCTATAATACTATGATGGAATTGAATGAAAATCCTTCAATACTATGAAAATAATTTTATATTCTGATGTGTCTTCTAAAATAACCTGTCTTATTCCTATTATATTCTTCTTTTGATTATGCCCTAGATTCTCTATTAATGATGTTTTACAAACTGAAAATATATATTCAATTACTCATGTATATAATATTTTATATGCATTGAATAATCTTCAAATTTTAATCTCATGTTGTCATACCCTTATTATGACTTAATCCTTATGTATCTATTTTTTTAGCTATTCTGAGTATCTGAGATCACCCATTTCTCATGTTTTCTTTCCCCGTGATCTAAAAAAACGTTTTACTTATAATTACTAAATTATAATATGATTATGAAAATCACTTATGATATTTCACCAATTTAGAATATTTTTTTGATGTTTCTAAAAAAGCTACACTATTATGGTCCTTGGGAATTTATATTTATAATGTGGTGAAAATGCATCTAAAATGATATTATATCCAATTATGATAACACATGGTCAATATTATTGGTATTATAGAAATTTTTTGGTCGACCAATTGAATCCATGATGTGAAAACATTAGTTATGTCCCTATTTATAGTTATAAGTATATTCCTATGAATGTATCTAAGGATATGTATAATGATGAGATAATGTTAAGTAAAATTTCAATTAAATTAGTTAAATGATATAGTGAGTGGTTCCCAATTAATATGTACATATCTATATACTACAAGTGGAAATGGTTCTGGCACATATATACATATGGGTAACCAAAAAACCCCATATTGAGATAAACTCGATCTGGATCTGGTCCATGAAAAAGGGCCCTACTACACACCTAGTTTGACACTCCTAGGGGATATTCATTCTAAATTCAAAAAATCTCTATGAAATATGATAAAAAATTTAAATTGAATACCATTATAAATATCCTATGATAAACATATAGTTTCATAGGTAGGTGTCAAAATTTTGACATCCTATATGTATTTTTTCATGATTATGTGTTTTTTTCAATGATAATTGAAACTCACACTATTATTTTTGGTTTTAATAAATTATACAAAACATAAGAAACAAGGTAATCATTGAATGTGATAGACAATTTTTTGTAGGGAAGTAAAATTTTTTGATCACTAGAGTGATTGATGTGATGATAATTTCTAATCAAATTTGATGGAAAATTATTAAGAACATGTAACTTAATAAACTCTTGGTCTCACTAAGGATGAGAATGAATGAGTTCGGTGAGATTCCAATTTTAGGATACCATGGAGGATTGAGGAATATATTTCATTTGTGTCAAGAATGTGGAAATAATCACCTAATTGAATTTAGAAGATCAACTGGAAGATTTCTTGATTCTGGTAAATAAGTTCATAAAGAAAGTAACATAAAAGTAAAGATGATGAGTTTCCTTAATGAAATGGATGGAAATATTTTCCTCCCTAAGTAATCATCAATTTATAATCTCTTTACATGTAGAATAAATTGTAATTATAAAAATTGATGTCCAAAGTGGAAAGCTCTTGAAGAGAATCAGAAATTTGGTGTCAGCAATAGTTAGATCGCTAATGATTATAAGACTACAGATAAAATGTGAGTGAAGATAGGTATTTATTTATAGGATGTGTTATAATTCTTATGGTTTAACGATGACATGGAAAAAATTGCAATGTTTATGTATTTGGATTCATGAATTCTGAATTTTGATATATATAATGATTTTTTATTTTATGTTTTTTGAAATTTATTTATAAAAGAAATGAATGGTCTAGAATGACAAAAAATTGATTTTTTGGTTAGTTGGCATTATTTCTATGAAATGATAACCCTTGGTGTGGTCATGAAGTTGATATAAATATTTTTGGATAAAGATATGTAGGATATGAATATGAAAATTGGATGATAATTATACCCTTATAAGAAATTAAGAAATTTTTTTGACATCTATTTTATGGTACAATCGATGAAGTTTGAAACAATTTTGAACATAAGAAATATATTAAACAAAATTTTTATAATGAAACAAATATGTCTTTGAATAAATATTTGTGGTAATTCATGTTATAACCAAATTCTAAGATAAAAATGATGAATGTATTCAAATGTTGGGTAAGTGAAAACTAATAGATACTTTATGATATATAGAGGATTGATGCAATGATTTTTGTGTTTCTTTAGTTACATTATTTATAATTTTTTGGAATTTCATATTTTAGAAAGTTTATAAGGATAACCATTTATCTAATGGTTGATGTTAAATTATTATCTCTTTATATATGGATATAAGCATATTTGATACCTTTTGATAAACATTTTGGTGTGATAAAGATATATTTAATGAACAATCGTTCTATTTATGAATCTCATGACATATTAATGCTTCAGGAATATAAAAATATCTTTAATTTCAAGGAATAAGTGATGAATTTTATGTTGATAAATGAAAAAATTGAATAAGGTTATCCTAATATCATGACAGTATATATTTTCATTAAAATTCTATAATTTTATGAAAAAGGATTCATGAAACCAAACAATTTATCATAGTATCTTCCTTTCGGATGAATCAAATGGACCCTAAGATCACCACAGATTTATGGTTTTATGATTTTTAACATTATACTAACCATGTTCTCTATTAAACTCACTCATAAAATTATTGTTTTATTTCTTTTAAACATCCATGTTTTCACTTCCAAACTTTGTTATCCTATGTGGAAATCTAGTTAAGTGTTATATTGGGTAACTGTTATGATCCTAACTATTCATTTTTAAAGGGAGTTTTAGAATTAATTTTTACAATATGGTTTCTAATAATAAATCATTCACATATTAATCTATTGATAACCAAAAATAATTGATGGTTGAATTCATTTTTAATGGGACAATCATGTGGCACTGTATGATTTTTTGAATTATTTTTTTCTAATTAATTTAATATATTAAAATTTATCATTTCAGGAAACACTCTATATATTATTTTATATGAAAAGGAACTATGATTGGATTGAATTATATTAAACACAATGATAAACATTTTTCACATGCAACACATAGATTAGCTTTCGAAACACAAAAAAACTAGGTTTATATTGTATTACACACACTAAAATATCCTATTCAAATAGAACGCATAATAAGCATGGCCATTTTTTACTGAACAATAATATACTATTAATAATATTATTAAAGTAAAATTATAGCTACCACCTAAACATTGTAAAGGATGTTAAAAATAATATTAACTAAACTGGGAAAATATGATTTAGAATTTTTATATAAAATGGTTCATTTTTTATCAATTAGTACAACTGAATGAGAGAACTATTTAAAAATAAAAAAAATATCTTTTCTAAGAAAAAAAATTCTATTTGTACAAGCACAATTTTATCCCATTAAATTAACTAATCCACTTTTGAGAAATATTTTAAAAATATTTATATAATATATATTCAAAATATTATATTATATTAATAAAATTTTTTTATATGTATATGATAAAAATATATTCAATTTCATGTACAAAAATATAAATTTTTTAAAAAGATAAATTTATAGACTTTTAATGAAGAACTATTCTTAAATATGATTGTAACACTTTAATAAAATTTACTTGAAAAAAATAATTTTTTAATGAGGGATAGAATAATTAAATTTGGGTGATTTGTTGTTATTTTTAAAAAAAAATTAATATATAGTGAAAGACACATAATTTTATTTCAAAAATAAATTTTCATCAGATATATTTACATAGATAAATTATGATTTAATTTCTTTTAAATGTGTAAGTGGATCAATTATATAACTCTTAATCCAAATTAGGACATTATAACCAATTTCCCAAAGATATTTTATATAAAATATTTCAATATTTTATAACTTTTCAGTTTTAAAAACACATTGTTTCCCCATATTCCAGATTATTTTTTAATCTATTTATTCTACATATGTGAAAGTAATTTTTAAAAATGTACTAAATGTATATAATAATAATACTTTATAATGTACAATAATTTCATCATAGTTTTTCACCAAAAATACATGTGAAAATGACTAGTATTAATTACACTAATTAAGAAAAAATTTCAATTAATAAATAACTAATCCTTATACTAAAAGACCAAAATGGCCTAGAGTTAACTCTAAAAAACATATTGTGTTCATATTTATACTATATACTAAAATTTATTTATTTACTAACATTATTATAGTCACTACACATAGTAAAACGATGGTGGATATCACTTATAAATAATTTACAAGAATGTCACTCCTCCTCCAGTATTAAATGGAAGTGAACCCTCCCACATTTACATGATTCTAGAGCCATTTTACTGAAAAAATAGATAAAATAATATCCCAACATAAATCAATTTATCTTATAATCCTCCCTTTTGAAATAAATCTAACCAATGAATCACTTTGGTGGACACCAAGATGATTTACCCAACGAAGAGGTATCATCCCTCATCAAGCTCTATTGTTTTAATTTCCTTATCCACCCAAAAAATATTAATATTTAATGATAATATAATAACCTTAATATCATAAATATAACGATATTATTTTATTCTATGGTTTATTTCTTCACTTACACACACTTCCATTTAATTGGTAATGAACGTACTATTATTGTGTACAGAGAACTACCGCATCAAGAAACAATGTTGTTCGTTTTTTTCCTTTACCACCTCTCATGGTTGGAAATTATTATGGATACTATATTTTTTTTACATATTTTATATTAATGATTTATTTAAGAGTATATAACTATTATATAATACATACATTGTTTCTATCCTTTTTTCAATACAATATCATTTTTTGGATTCATGGACTACTACATCGTCAATGTGATGTGATTGGTTCAGACATTACATGGAACATATTATTGATGAATTCAGTAAAATAATATTACATATCTGAAATAATACTTATTCTATAATGATAATATATATATTTATAAATATTTTTCCTTCAATTAATTCTTTCAAATGTATAATTAAATTGAAATATTGTTCACGTATATGTACGGTCTGCCATCTCCACAAACGGTGGATTCCATTTCATATTTCTATCATTTATATTTTATAGTAAATAATTATATACTAAATATATATTATAATTATTAATTTTTTATCATTATTTAGGTAACTAAATTTTTATCTAAGATAGAGTATCAAGAATAATAAGACCTGATGTGTATGAAAACAAAATGGATATTACCCAAAGTAAAACATTAACATGGAATTATTGGCATAATGGTAATATAAATCCATATAAGGTATTATACATAATAATATGGTTTTTTACAAAATTAGAGTGTATATATATTTGTTATAAAATATGTTTGAATGTTTATTATTAAATTCAAGACATAAGGTACAAGTTTTTGCATCCCAAATCCTAAATTTGTGATATATGTTCCTTATACACCACACATTTATTTTTTTTGGTGTATAAAATACCCATTGATATATTTCATTCTTATTGTACATAATATAATGGTATTTAAATATCATTTTATGGTATGTTTTAATGTGGTTTATGTTTCAAATTTTATCAAATAAGTAATGTAATTTTCTAAATTTTTCATTCTCTAAGACAGTAGCCATGTTATGCACCATTATTTTTATAGATGGTGTATATGCTGCCTTTGATAAGTTATATCATGAATCTAATTATTTTCATGATATTTTCATCTTATGTAACATTTTTCTTTCCATTTTATCATGATTCTATGTTAAAAAATAGTCACAGTTTATTGCTAAAATTACAATGTTTATATATATTATTTATTATTATGCTACCACTGATTAAATATTATTATCCATATCTCAATAGCATTGATGAACTATCTTACCCTCTGGTTATGAATGTTATAACAATTTAATGGTATAATTTTTTTTTCTTTGGTACTTATAGTAATTAAAAAAATGTGATTATGAAAATATGACATTATTTCTCCATTCGGTCAGAAATCTATGTTCTTTCAGAACATAGTTTTATAAAAAAACTAAATATCTATATTTAAATCCAATAATGTTTAAACAAATTTTTACCCATGTATTTATTTTTTAAAAAACTGATAATAATTATTCTTCTAATCATTTTTTTATCAAGGAACTTCTCTATACTATTAAGGCGCTATGGGAATTTTTATCTTATACATACTTTCCAATAATCATGACCATCATTTACTTGATGGTTCCATTTCACGTCTTCAATTTTCAGATATTCTAAAGAAAATTAATTTCCTAATATTTTATAAATATGATTTTAAAATGTATTTCGAATAAAAATAGTTTTCAAAAAAATTATATATAATGGTATATTAAAAAGATTTTCAAAGGTACCATTATATATTTTCAAAAGTTTTTTTTCAAAAAAAAATATTTCAATGATATTAAATCTTGTTTTAATATTTTTCATGTTATTTTTAAATAAAATGATTTACAAATAGTTTTCAAGATTATTTTATATGTTTTGAAAGATTATTTTCGTGATTTTTTTATAAGTTTTCATTGGAAATTGTTTTAAAATAAAATTAAGGATTCTCAATATGTTGGGAAGGTTAATTTTAATGAAAATTTAATTAAAAATTATTTATTTTTTTAAAAAAAGTATTTTAATGCATTATGGATGTTTTTTCATGAAATTTTTTAATTTATATTTTAATGTTATTCTATATATAAGATGACATATGTTGGGGTTACACATTCCTTTATTAAAAAATGATCTAAATTTTCCAATAATATTCTTTCCCTATTCATTTTTTTATTGTAATAATGTTTATGAAACCCATTTCTTTTTCACGAATTATATATTTATGAATCAAGCTTTTTTTAACGGTTATGGACTGAGGAAATGAGTATGAAACCTATCTCTTTTCCACATGATTTTATAGAATTAAATGATTATCATACCTATTTAATTTAATGTATTGTGATATTTGTACTATGATCTTATGTCACACATACATATTATTTCATTATGACATGGGTGGGACCTATATCTCCACCCAATGTATTGGAAAACAATTTATGTCTCCAGAGATATAAAATGATGGAATGGGTTGTGATCTCAGATCAGTAAAGGATATTTTCAGATACAATATTATTGGGAGTGAAAATTGACTACTAATTTGGTTGGGGCAATGAACCATGACTACTAAGATATAATTGGGAGTGTACCCAAACTACTAGGATGGCCTTGGAAAAAATTCAATGCATACTATGGAAATATTATTATACGCTTATGTGTTTTCCATAATTCAATGTATTCTTCCTATGTTATAATTCCTTGTCATATAATCTTTATTATATTATGATTAATATATTATGAACTCTCAGTCTTTATTCCATCTATCGTGTATATGAACTTTTATGTGTAGTATATGAACATAAAATGTCATTCTCATGTTATCGGGCCATTTTGCGCACATTATTCTTATGTATCTATTTTTTTTACCATTAATGTACATCTAAGATAACCCTTTTCTAATGATTCCTTTTCCTAGTATATAAAGAATGGTTTTATGTATAAGTAATAAAGGGGATGATCTTTTTTAGAAACAATGAAGATAATTCACCAAGTTAGAACTTTTTTTCCATGATTCCCATGACACTAAGCTATTGTGTTATTCAATAATGTATTATTATAATGTGATGAATATTTATCTAAAATGATAATATAAACTTTTATGTTAAACCTGGATCTCTTTTTCATCGGTTTCATGTAATGTAACCAAATAAATTACTTATATGTTTATAAAAATATTGTGATATAGAATGTTGTGCTTCTTGGATTGAGTAGTATCCCCATAGCCTATGAAAATGAAATCTAACCCCCGAACAGTAAAGTGAATCTTTATAATATCCTCTCGACCAAATCCCTATTAAACTCAATTCACTATCTCATTCCATGTATGGTACCTAAATTCTAGAATATTTGAATATGGATATGGAGATATTTTCCAAAAAATTTGGTTGAATTATAGTAAAACATTGATACATGTATAAATGATGTACCCTTGCATTATTATATTGGTCAAAATTAAAAAACAATTTATTAGTAGAATATTAATGTCAAAGTACACATGTTATTCATTATCTACTTTACCATTTTTTATTTAGAAAAAATTTAGTTCCTTAGTATTAATTGCTTCTATATGCTTCCACCACTTGATTATGAATCAATCAATAAACATATCTCCATAAACAAATTTCTTAAATTACGATGTCATCATATGAATCATGTTAATTATAAAAAATAATTTTATTTGATTATTTTATATATGTTGATAAATATATATTTTTTATGTTGTGAATATTTTTTATTAATTATAAATATTATCTTCATTATATAAATGTTTCACCACCAATTCAGCGTGTAATATTTTAGATAAAAAATGATATTTAATTTCATTCTACCTATGTTAGTGATTTTTTTTATAATTTCAATGTGATGATTTAAGTAATTTTTTAAATAATATTAATTAAATTCATTTTTAACTTGTTATATCACTCTTGTGTAATGATATATTTATTGTGGAAATTTCATTTAGATTTATCACTGAAATGGGGTTATTATCCTCTTTCTAGAAACGTGATTTATTGATACTTATAATAGATGGTCCTATGAATACTTAGGTTATATAATTATCTCTATAAAATGAGTTTCATATATCATTTTCCTATGATGTGTTCTTATATGACCATAATATTAATATTTTATTATTTACAATGTATGCATGAAATAAGTCATTAGTTACAAAAGAATCATAAATTAATGTTATTTGGAAAAATTAATTTTTTAGATAATTCAAGGTTAGGTAATTTAAAACATTGGAATAATTCTATATATGCATTAATTCAAAGAATTAATATTAATAAAATATATATTGAAATTATATTATGATGTTTTTATAATTTCAGCAAAATATAAATGTGATATATTCCCTTCAAATAAAACACTCGTCATAACTAAAATCATCTAAATCAGGATTTCTTTCTTTTATGAGTAAACATCAATTATGTACTATAAGAAAAATAGTTTAACATACATTATTAAGTGAAAATATGAATTATATTAAGTTATAATCTTATTATCTATCTATAATCATTGTCTTAATCTTCAATACATGTCCCTAAACATTAGCTTCCTTTTGGAATTTAGTTTTTTCAATTTGATATATGAATTTTAAAAAATATTATCCACTTAATTATATAATTTTTATTTGATAAAAAATTCTCATATTGTCCAAAAAGAGTAATAATGACATAATTTTATATCATAACTATGATATTCCAAATTTAAAAGAGTATTTTGACATGTTAATATATATTTTGTAAACGATCACCATTTTTTGAATGTGTGTATTTAATAATAGTTCTTGTTAAGTTATTGTGATATACAGTAGTTGGTTAAAAATTAGTGTGTATTGTTTATTATTAAATGAAACATTATAGTTTAACCATGATATATCATTAAAAACATATGGTTAATGTAAACTTTTCCAATATTAGTATTATACCTTGTGAAGCTTTCTAAATTTTATACATAGAAAAATATAATAAATGTATATTAATCTTTTTTATTTTCCTCAATGTTAAGGGTTATTAGTGATTCATTGTAAATATGAATGGTAGTAAAAGTACATTGATATAATGAAGAATATTTTATCTATCCATGTTTATAATGAATAAATTGATTAAAATAGTAAGGGTGGGGGAATTTTATTTACAAACAGACATTATATTTTTTATAATCATTTTTATGTCTACAGAATATAGATTTTATTTATATTTTTGATATGATGAGAATTACTTGTCATCATATATAATAAAAAAATTATTTTATATGAATGAATAAATTATATTTCATATTAGTAATAATTTAAATTTTTAACTCATTATTTCGATTTATAAAATAATAAAGGATAATTTCAAGGTTATTAAAAAAAATTCTTATGCATTTATTAATATAAAGAAGAAATTAAAATTATTCCATTATAATGTTTATTGTAATAATTTTATTTTGAATTATTAATGATTTATATATAAAATCATATATCTAATATTATTATGATAGTTTGATATGACAATGGTTGGGAATACTGATAACTATAGAAAATATATCATCTAAATGTATGAATTTTTTTCATATATTAATTAGTTAAATAAAATTATTTTTGGGTTTTGTTATGTTTTTGATACAATTAATTATTTCTCAAGTAATAAAAAGGGAAATATATGAGACATGAACATGGAATTTCCATAATTTTCTTTTAAATATTTTTGTGATAATATGTCAAAATATGATGTTTTTAATTCAATCTTAAATCTATCAATTATGAATTTGTGGGAAACATACTAATCTCGAGGTTATTAATTTCATATTAGTTAATAACACAAAATTATTAGGATTCATCAAGTTATTTTCATTATTAGTGAACATATAGTTTGAAAATAAATTGTGAGTTAAAATTTTAAATGGATATGTTTAAAAATAACAAATATAAATTTTTTCTAACATTTAATTTTAATAAATTTCATATTGTATCATAAAATTAAAATTTATTCATGTTACATTAACTATTGTTTAAACATGTAGGTTAGAGGGAGTGAAATTTTTTGTTGTAAAATATACAATACATATCATTATAAAATAAATGAAGTAATTATTTCATGATAAATTTAAATAAAATATATAATCAAAGATTAAAATTTTTATGGAATTATTTTTATAATATACATTCTGTGACATGTCATAATTTAGTTTAATGTCTGGAATTATAATAAAATATAAAATATAAATCATTTTAATGTTTATAGATTAATAATAATTTAATCCAAAAGTACTTGAGAAGAGTGTGTGATATATTATCAACCCTTGTTGATAAGGAAGAAATTATTTCATGAGATATATCTAATCTAGTAACCAAAATGAATTATCTCATTTATGGCTTGTGTTTTGGATAATATTGTTGAGTGAAGATGATTTATGGAAAACCATGAGAAAAGTAGCATGGAAAATTTTATAAGTATTTCTTATTTCAAATAACAAGATCAATTAAAATAGTATAAGTAAATGTTATAATTAAATATCAATGGATATTTTGTTAAATGTAAAAACTGGGTTTTTATATGAGGTATTTATATTTTAATTTATAATATAACTCTATTTTGGACATAATCTGGACTCTTAATGAGTTCACAATGGTTAAGTGGGTGTCATTGGAATTTTTGAGCTCATAACACCGGCTGGAGGAATAATGAACTAGGGAACATGGTTAGAAGTAACTCTGTCATCCAGTCTTTATAGTTACCCTTAACTACAAAGGGATTACAAGAAGGGAAAGAATGGTGCACTATTTCCCCTTACCATGTGCCCAGGGCCGCATGCATGTATAGATTGTCTGTATTATTTAGTAGATCCATAAAGCATGGTTGGCACTCAGTTTCTCAAACTGTGAAACTAAACCATGTGGTTTTCTCTCTTGAGTCAGTTCCATGTGATCGGTTGGCACATATTTTGACTAAACGTTTTCCAAATCAAGTTCCCCCTTAAAAATGAGGGAAAAAAAATAAATTTCACTTAAATATATTATAAATAAATCCTCACCTATCCTATTTCATTTTCAATATACATGGATCTAGTTTTCCTCCATGAGAATATTAAGAACTCAAACTTCTAGGTTCAATGTCTAGGTTGGTCATTTATCTTTTCCACAATGATATTCTTGATGGAAGATCATAAGCCCTATTTTCCTGGAATTTGACAATTTGTTCATTTTCTCAATATTTAAGAAAAAATAGATGGTAATCAATGAGGTGAGTATTACGAGATCGTGGTTGTTGGTTTGATATTTACCCCTTCAAGTGTTGATTATTTATAATATGTTATATGTATCGTATGATAGTTTTACTACATGTTGTCACAGAATTGAATATGTCATAAATTGATTTTCGATCGTGAAGTATAAGTACATGTTAGAACCAAATGTATAATTATATCTCCCATTTAGCATGACCCTTCCTATTGGGTTTATCCACCATATTTGAATTTATCATCCAATGAGTATAGAAAAAACTCTATATGGTGTGTTTCATTTAACATGAAATTAATGAGATCAAATAGAAAGTGGATAAATGTAGTGGAATATCACTATTAGTTCCCTAATCAATTATAATTAATTGAATTTATTTTTATTGGTATAACCATGTCACCTTACAAAATAGAACAATGGTTTCACCATTATTTAGTATAACACTATAGTTTTAAAGCCTATTTGGCTGTTAATTAATTGTGTATTAATGGTAAACATAACCCTCAATAAATATGTTGAAGGGCCTTGGTGACCCTCAATAATTATGGTAAATGGGCATGAATAACATTATCCATTATATATATATATATATATATGGGCACACTTCCCCCTATTTCCATGATACTAGGCATAGTGACCCAATATTTGTATACTGGGCTTGGGGTCCCCTTTTTCTCAGATACTAGACATAGATACCCTATACAATGATATTGGGCATGGAATCCCCCATTTCTATGATTATAGGAATGGTGACACCATTCTATTATACTAGGCATATCGTCTAATAGTCTGTGATATTGGGAATGGAGAACATATATTGTGATATGGTGCTTGACTTCCCATATTGATATGATATTGTTCATGGTTACCCTATTCTGTGATGTTGCGCATAGATCCCATATTCGTGTATAATTGGCTTAGAGACCCAATATTATGATAATGGGCATGTTGTTCTTTAATGCATTGAAATGTGGCATTGTGTACCATTATACTTTTTTTGAGTTATTCTACGATGGATCGAAGGAGGTATTGTTAGACTACTTTTCATTTGAAACCACAGATGACCCATTTACAGATATTATTACTTCTTGTTATTATTATTTTCACACATTAATGTAATGCACTCTGAATAGATATTTATAGATTTCGTTGGTGGTGGCATACATAGTTTATATCTCACCCTATCTAGGACACTAGTGGTACTGGTGTGGACTAAATTATAGTAAGTGTAGATAGGGGAATAATCCTCTAATGTATGAATGATTTCTTTCCTGAAATATGATGTGATGTTGGTTGCCGAAGATCAGGATTCGTGGATAGCTTTTGGAATGTTTGTTCTACTTTTATATCATGTACTTATTGACTTCCTAATACTATGTAGACATGGTTTATTTATTTCATAGAAACATGACATCATCTTCCTATTTATATTATATAGATTATTTCATCAAATTATTTTCTAGTTCAGAGATGTTTCTATCTTTCTTCCACTATGGTGGGTTTCTGGTCCAGTTGTGTATACATGCATCCACTTCCATTTCCATTATTTATATTCATACTCTATTTATATATATGTGTATTATACAACTATTTTAATATGACCATAGGAAATAGTCTACCCATGTAAATACCTTAGGCCATCACTGTTAGTCGTTATCCTCAGCTGTACAGGGATGTATGCTTGAGGCCATGTGACCCCCATACTCGTGTAACTATTTAGTATGCATCAGCATTGGGTAGTCACAAAGTTATATCATATGATTATTTTTATACCTTATTATTTTGAGATATTAGACAAGAGATTTGGAATTCTCTAGATCATAGTACTATGCTATACTTTTTCATAACTAACCCATGTTCAAGGTAAATATCATGTTTCCTCAAATAAGAATTGTTGTTCTATATTTTTCCTATTAATGATGATATCTTATCACTGCTGGTGGATTCACATCGTATTTAATGGTTAGTATTATTTTCATAGAGGATTATCTTTTATATTAAGCCCTATAATATGAGGTAAAGGAATAATTTATCATGCATTATTTCATATACCTTTTATGATATTCACAATCAATGCATATAGAATTCCATATATGAGATTTTTTGTTACACGTCCTATGATTTATATGAGTGCATTGATTTCATCAAACTATTATATGTTCTTTTTGATATTGATGTTTTAATAGACTAACATATTCTGAATGTATTTGAGAAAATAATAATTTATACATAGACTTCATTCCATCTCGTAATAGTGTTTTCCAATATAGGTATCATCAGACACCTTATGTTGTCATTTGGGGCCTATTTAGTCACCGGCCACTTTATTCATGAACTAGAAATTGTTCATGTATGGATTAAGTAGACACCACATTTCGATTCAAAAGGTTTATATTCCCTTAGAGATCTAAAATTTAGAACCACTTGGTCGAACCATTTAATGGAAATTTCGATATATTAATAATTGAATAAAATTAAATTGAATCACAAGAAAAATTTGTGACATAGTCCCTATAACGAACCATAATTTACATACATTGTTATACTTGAAAATTTAAGCACACTTATTACAACATATAACAAAACCAGGAAAGGACCGTATGAGTATAGTGTATTTAAAAACTGGGAAACATAAACAAATGGTTCATAAAGCATCTACATTGTCTCCCAATTATTTCATCATATCTATAGTCCCCTTTGGCATATCTTACTTAATAACCTTCATCCTGGCCTGGGAAAAGAAAACATACAAAAGGGTGAGCTCAAATGCTCAGTAAGGGTAATAAAATGAAATATCAATCACATCATATTCATAAGAACATAACTTTTGGAAATCTTAACCTGCAAAAGAGATCATAATTTCATAACATGGGATAAATCATAGTAGTGAAATGTAATCCCAATAATCATAACTTAAACCATGAATCCTTGTTTCATACACACATAATAATTGAGAATCATTTCTTATTAGTCAAGACTCATGGCCAAGACCATCTTAGTGGACAAAGTCCATTTTTGAACCGAGTTAACTCCTCATTTCAGTCATGTTTCACTGAACTAGTTTAACCTGCTATTCCAGCCATGTCTATCTCATGATATATAAAATCTTTACCCAATGCATTTGAGGGAGATATAGGTCCCATCCATCTCATAATGATACCATTCTTATGTGTTCCACAAAATCATAAATCATACATCATTGCATAACCCATGTAATAAAAATGGGATTCTTAAACAACATGACATCATAAAACAATTCATATAAGATAAAGGAATTAATGAAAATAATTCCATCACAACATAATCAAATCAAAGTAATAATAGGGATAGAAACATAACCCTTTATTATCTTAGATGGAAAATAATTTTGATAAAACACATGAACTCCATTCTTGAGGAAAATATCCTTTCAACTTCAAAAACCCTGTTCCTTTCATAACATGTCATACGATTCTAAACTAAAAGAAGTTCATTAAAAATTAACATAAAAACTTGTAAAGGAAGATTCATGGAAATAATGTTTTAAAAATTCATTCATTCCATATAAGTTAAAAGAAAACATTCTTCTCGTACTTTTGTCGGAAAAGTCAAAAAGTACCTCATACGAAAAACGACAAAATATTCCTATCATGTCTTTTAATAAAAACTCACCGAAGGGTAAAATTGGATTTAAACAATTGTAGGTGGATGGAAACAATATTACATATCTAGGAAACATGGATGTGGATGATAAAATACACCCCAGTGAATACCAAAGTATAAACAATCTTGGATAAAAATGAGATTGTGATATTTTCCCTTACCTTAGGTCCAATTTGCTTCGTAAGTGTCCGAACCTCCAGTATAATGATTTAAATAATGTTATTGACTTATTCCAGAATCATAATTTTTTTATGATATCATATATGGTCATATTCTTAGCTTCTTATTATTAATATTTCATTACTACTTGTTATTCCGGTGTTTATTACTTTTTGTTTGTATGCGTGTTTTGTCGAATAAATTCTTATTTTTCTATTTAGGTTTTATATACCTCATTTACAGAATGGTATTAGTATAATTTATATCATATTAATTCATTAAATTCATTTATATAATCATTATTCAATGAAGATCATGTTGAACGAGTCGCATCACATCGTGGAGACGGTATTCCGTACGTACGCACGAGCGATGATATTGTTCCCATGATTGTGTAATTGTATTGGAGTGTATATATACTATTTTAGAATCAATAAAACTTTACAATAATAACATATAGTCATTATTTACACCATTATACTCATCCAAGTAAGGTGGTGGTGGAAAATAGATTACACCACGGCGTGGAGACGGTATTCCGTACGTACGCACGGGCGGTGATTTCATTTTCCGTAGGATGGATTGATGGTGAAATAGGGTTGTTTCATACTTATAATAACATATCAGTATATGATTGATACTGATGTTATTACTTCATAATGAAACAAAAAAAGAATAATACGTGGAAGAAGAAAGAAAGATGAAAGAATTAGTAACAGACATTGCCTCTTCTTTGAAGCGCTTCTTTGAGACCTCCTTTTAGGGCACTAAAATTGTTCTTTGAAGAAGACCAGGACCACTATGATGTCTCTAGGGAAGTGGAGAGAAGAAATTGGTAGGGTTTGTCCGAGCATGAAGGCTCAAAGTTGTGTGAGGAAGAGAGGGAGGAGGTGCCCTTTTATAAGGGAGGAGAGGGGCACCTTTGGAATAACTAAAACTATTATTTTATTATAAAGTAAAATTCGGTTATTAATATCTCAAAATTGATATATTTAGAAGATAAGGTGAGTATGGGTCGAAATAATCTCATCCAATTGAATTTAGACAAGTTTAGGTCATTATATTAACCTTATCTTTTAGTTTTAACTCTTTGTTAATTATATTGACATTTACCATGTCACTTTGTATTTTTATATTATATAGTTCATACACATTCCATATACATCCAAGACACCCCCAAGTGGTCCATTAATGATACCCCAATCATGATATAAGTATCTTGTCGGAACCAATGATTTTTAGGAATAAAATAACAATCAATAATATAATATTTGTTTTAAAAACTATTTTATGTCAATTTTGACACTATTTAGTAATTTATTTTTGTGAAAATCATAACAGAATGATTAGTTCTAAAAAAGTTAATTAAATAAATACTAATATGTCATATTAACCTATAAAATTAGTTGAATTCATAAAAAGTCTCAATTTACATTTATTTGGGTATTTATAACATCAATTATGTCAATATTTCATTAATAAGATAATTATTGCATCATCGTTGTGTCACATATAAATTAAATTATTTAATGTCTAAAAATTACAAATAAAATACCATTATGTAGGAAATTTGTTTAGATTTATAATGAATATTTATAGTCGAATTTATCTTATGTATAACCCCATATTAAAAATGATTTACTTATTAAACATTGATTTTAACTATTTTAACCATTCTTTAAATAAATTAATAATAAATGTCCTAATCTAATCCAAGTGGGACTAAATGGTCATATTTTATTCCTAAGGTTATTTTTGGTCGAATTAAACTTATCCAATATAATTATTACATGTGTTAGAGTAATAATAATAACACTTTTACCCTTAATTACCCTATTTACTTTTAACCGTGGTAAAAAAAAGTAAAAAGATATTATTCACCAAAAATTATTTTTATCTCATTGAACCACATTTAAGTCCTTGCTATTAACCGTGTCTCTCGGATTTTCGAAATTCCACTCACAGAAGCGGTAAAATTAAGTTTTATGAAAAATTCAGTTTTTTTATCTACTACTTAGTGGTTTCACTATTCATCAAAAATTGAAAGTTTTCAGAAAAATACCAAAATTTCACCCTAGGATAATTTCGATATTCCGAATCCAAAAATGAAGTCCATTTTGAAAAATAAAAATTATAAAATTTCAAAAAGTTGTTATTAATATTCATAACGCCTAGTTTTAATAATATTTTAATAGCATATCGTTGTTTAGTGATACTCAATATTGCGTACGACCCAAGCTATTGAGGAAGGTCGTGATTGTGTGTAAAGCAAGTCGAGCAAGTGTTGTGTGTAGTGAAAGATTCCTTTGATAAAAACAAAATATTTCTCATAAAAGTCTCGGGCGTTACATTCTACCCGCCTTAAAATAAATTTCTCCCCCGAAATTCGTCACTTTGTAACAAAAAGATGAGGATACCTCTCCCTCATCATATCCTCAAGCTCCCATGTATCTTCTTCTAATTTGTTGTTCCTCCATAAAACTTTCACCAATCGAGTGGTCCTGTTTCGTAGGAATTTTTCTCTACGATCCAGAATCTCTATCGGTTGTTCTTCATAAGAAAGATCTTGCTCCAGTGGTACAACTTCTGAGCTGAGTACATGTGAAGGATCAGGTATGTACTTTCTCAATAGAGATACATGGAACACATCGTGAACTTGTGAGAGATTCGGTGGAAGAACCAATCGGTAAGCTACCATTCCAACATGATCCAGTATTTCGAAAGGACTGATATATCTAGGGCTCAACTTCCCCTTCTTTCCAAGTCTCATGACCCTCTTCCAGGGAGATATTCGTAAAAACACTTTATCACCCACTTCAAACTCTAGGTCTTTTCTTCGGTTGTCGGCATAACTATTCTGTCGACTCTGATCTGCTCTTTTGTGTTGTTGAATAGATCGGACATTTTCTGCCATTTCATCAACGAGATCAGGTCCTAATAGCTTTCTTTCCCCAACTTCATCCCAACAAGTTGGAGTCCTGCACTTCTTTCCATAGAGAGCTTCATAAGGAGCCATCTGAATACTAGAGTGAAAGCTATTATTATAAGAAAATTCTACCAAAGGTAGGTGTTGATCCCAACCACCTTTGAAATCCATAGAGCAAGCTCTCAGCATATCTTCTAGAGTTTGAATTGTTCTCTCAGACTGACCGTCTGTCTGAGGATGATAAGCATTGCTAAAACTCAACTCTGTATCCAGAGTATGCTGAAAACTTTGCCAGAACTTCGAGGTAAATCTTGGATCCCGATCAGATATAATAGAAAGTGGTACTCCATGAAATCTTACCACTTCCTTTACATATATCCTGCCAAGCTGATCCAGAGAGAAATCCTCTCTAATAGAAATGAAGTGTGCAGACTTTGTAAGACGATCAACTATGACCCAGATATCATTATTTCCTTTGGATGTTTTAGGAAGTCCTATGACAAAGTCCATAGTGATGTTTTCCCATTTCCATTCGGGTATGGGTAATGGTTGTAACATCCCCTTAAACTTTTGTCTCTCAGCTTTAACTTGCTGACAAACCAAGCATCGAGACACATATTTAGCAACATCTCTTTTCATGCCATCCCACCAGAAGTACTCTTTCAGGTCCCTATACATCTTCGTGCTACCAGGATGAATAGAGAATGAAGAACTATGAGCCTAATCCATCAGATCCTTCTTTATTTCGGGGATGGGAGGAACACAAACCCAATTCCTGAACTTTATTATCCTATCACAATCAAGGTTGAATTCAGGAACATTTCTCACCTTCTTTTGTAACTCAACATCTTCTTTCTGTGCCTATTTAATCTTCACGTGTATAGATGGTTGAAAATTCATTTGAGAAAGATACGATTTCCCCCCGTCCATTATAATTCCAAGATCCATCCTTTGTAAATCCATAAATATTGGATCTTTTTTTATCCTCATCATGGATAAACTAGCATGGTCTTGTCAACTTAATGCATCTACCACCTTGTTTGCTTTCCCAGGGTGGTAATGAATTGATCAGTCATAATCCTTAATCACCTCCAACCATCTTTTTTGGCGCATATTCAGCTCCATTTGTGTGAAAATATACTTTAAACTTTTATGATCAGTATAAATGTCACACCTTTCTCCATAAAGATAATGCCTCTAAATCATTAATGCAAAGATTACCGCAGCTAACTCCAAATCATGAGTTGGGTAATTTTGCTCATGGATTTTCAATTGTCGTGAGGCATAAGCTATCACCATATATTTTTTCATAAGAACACACCCCAATACCATCTTGGATGCATCACTATAGATCACACACCTTTCTCCACTACAAGGCTGTGTGAGAACAGGTGCACTGGATAACCTTCTTTTCAACTCCTTTAAATTCTCTTCATATTCTTCCTTCCAAACAAACTTAACTCCTTTCTGAGTCAACTTGGTGAGTGGATTAGATAATCATGAAAAATCTTTCACAAAACGTCGATAATATCCCTCCAAACCAAGAAAACATCGGATCTCAGTTACTGTTGTTGGTCTCGACCATCATTTGATAACCTCTGTTTTTGCTGGATCCACATATATCCCCTCTTTTGAGATTATGTGACCCAAAAATGAAACTCTTTGAAGCCAAAATTCACACTTGGTAAATTTGGAATAAAGCTTATCCTTTTTCAGGGTCTTCAATATAATTATCAAGTGATCTTCATGTTCTTCCTTGCTCTTTGAATAGACAAGAATATCGTCTATACAGACTACCACAAATTGATCATGATAGTCTCTAAAGACTTTATTCATCAGATCCATGAAGATAGCAGGGGAATTAGTAATACCAAATGGAATCACTATAAATTCATAGTGTCCATACCTTGTACGGAAAGCCGTCTTTGGTATATCCTCCCTTTTGACCCTTAATTGATGATACCCTGAACGAAGATCAATCTTGGAAAATTATTGAGCTCCGCATAGTTAGTCAAATAAGTCATCAATGCATGGGAGAGGATATTTGTTCTTGATAGTGATCTTTTTAAGTTCTCGATAATCAATGAAGAGTCTCATTGATCCATCTTTCTTCTTAACAAACAGAACAGGTGCTCCCGAAGGTGACGCACTAGGGCATATGAATCCCTTATCAAGATTCTCTTGGAGTAGCTTCTTCAATTCCTGCAACTCAATTGGGGCCATTCTATAAGGTGTCTTTGAAATAGGCAAAGCACTCGGTATGAGTTCTATTGAAAACTCATATTCATGATTTGGTGTAAGACCCGGAAATTCCTCTGGAAAGACATCATCAAACTCCCGTACAATGGGCATATTATTAATCATGAGTTTTTCACCAACCATTTGAGATAAATAACCCTCATTTAGTGGAATCAAGTCCCATAAGATGGAAGAAATTTCCACTGGAAGGTTATGTTCATCCTTGCATTGATAGACGATCATAGATTGATCTAGAATATGAAATGTGACTTCCCTTCTTTAACAATTGATTTGAGCTCCATATAGAGAAAGCCAATCCATGCCAAGAATCACATCAAATTCCACTATAGGAAGGATCACAAGATTTGTAGGAAGCACTTTCCCACAAACTTCAATCGGGGAAGAATTATAAACTTTTGATGCGATTGTTGTGCCATTAGGTGTTGTCACAGCTAACTCAACATCTAATTATTGAGGTAATATGGTGATACCCTTAGAAAAATCTTCAGAAATAAAAGAGTGGGTGGATCCAGAATCAAATAAAACATTTTCTACTTTAAAGTGGATGGTAAGTGTACCTTTCACCACATCATTATCGTACTCCACATCGCTGATAGTAATTCCATGTGACTATCCTTTGTCTTTAGCCTTAAGGTTTTGTTGATGTCGATCATCATCAACAACCCTTGGATTTGGGCATTGATTGGCATAATGCCCCATCTCCTTGAACTTGAAACATTAAAGTGTAGTAGGTTCATTTTGTGTGTCCCTTCCTTTGTTTGCATCATTATACATCTTCTTCCCATCATTGCGGCATTCAAATGCCCGATGACCTTCCTTTCCACATTTGAAACATTTACTTGTCCCTTTAAGACAACTCCCTCCATGTTTCTTTCCACACTTCGAGCATAAGGGAAAGCTCATCTTCTTTTCAGTGTGCTCTTTATATTTTCCTTTGAATTCCATTTTCCTCTTCTTATCAAACCCATATGACTGATGGGTTACTCTAATCTCCATCTCAACTTTGAGATCAGATCGAACGATTTCCTCATAGCTATTGAAGTCCTTTATGGATAAGGCCCTTAGAAGACTTCGTTTTAAGCCACTAAATAATCGATCGATCTTACTCTCAGGTTGGATAATAATACCAGAAGCGTACCTTGCAAGTCTTGTAAAATTTGCTTCATAGCTACCAACAGATTCATCATCCTTTTGCTTTAGTTCAAGAAGCTCCTTCTCCATCTTTGTTCGAAGAATACGATGGAAGTACTTATTGAAAAATAAGTTCTTGAACTCGTCCCATTCCATTGACTCAATTTCATCTCTTTGCCTCATATTCTTGATAAGATTTCACCATTGATCAGCATCACCTTCCAAATGATACACCGCTAAGATGAATTTATCATGTTCATAATATTGAAGAACTAAAAATATATTTTCAGTAGTACTAATCCATTGTTCAGCAACTAATCGATCAGTAGACCCGCTGAATGAAGGTGGACGCTACCTCATGAACGATTCAACAGAATGTTGCTCCTTCTTTTGCTCGTTTGGAAGTCATGCATAATTCATAGCTTGAGAAAGTTGTGTGAGCATGGCTACAAGATTTTTCATTCCAGCTCCCATAATGTTTGGTTGATCAGGGGGACAATCATTGCATTGCCCGTCGCATTCCGTATTAACAAGATTCCTTCGGGTTCCAGCCATTGACTAAAACCAAGAAGAATAGTGTGAGCAACACTAATTATAATAGGAAAACCACATAATCAAGAGTAAAATTTCACACTTAAGGTCTTATCCTAGGTTATTCATGGACATTTCTAAAACACTAAGATTGTGTTCCATGCTTAGAATTATCCTTAGGGTTCTTACTAAGGCTTTCACATCCTAGTTTCCAAATGATGACTATACCTTTCCTCTGATACCAACTATAATGACCCATACTTTACATACATTGTTATTACTTCAAAATTGAAGCACACTTATTACAACATATAACATAACTAGGAAAGGATCATATAGGTATAGTGTCTTTAGAAACTGAGAAACATAAACAACTGGTTCATAAAGCGTCTACACTGTCTCCCATTTATTTCATCATATCTATAGTCCATTTTTGGCATATTTAACTTAATAACCTTCTTCCTGACCTTGGGAAAGAAAACATACAAAAGGGTGAGCCCAAATTCTCAGTAAGGGTAAACAAATTAAATATCAGTCACATCATATTCAAAAGAACATAACTTTTGCAAATCTTAACCTGCAAAAGAGATCATAACTTCATATCATGGGATAAATCATAGTAGGGAAATGTAATCCCAATAATCATAACATAAAACATGAAACTTTTTGGAATACACACATTATCATAGATAATCATTTCTTATTTGTCAAGACTCATGGACAAGACTATCTTAGTGGACAAAGTCCATTTCTGAACCGTGTTCACTCCTCGTTTCAGTCATGTTTCACTGAACCGGTTTAACCTACCGTTCCATCCATGTCTATCTCATGAGATATAAAATCTTTACCCAATGCATTGGAGGGAGTTATAGGTACCACCCATCTCATAATCATACAATTCTTATGTGTTCCACAAAATCATAAATCATACATCATTGCATAACCCATGTAATAAAAATGGGATTCTTAAACAACATGACATCATAAAACAATTCATATAAGATAAAGGAATTCATAAAAATAATTCCATCACAATATAATCAAATAAATGTAATAATATGGATAGAAAAAGAACCCTTTATTATCTTAGATGGAAAATAATTTTGATAAAACACTTGAACTCCATTCTTGAGGAAAATATCCTTTCTACATCAAAAACACTTTTCCTTTCTTAACATGTCATACAATTCTAAACTAAAAGAAGTTGATTAAAAATAAAATTGAAAAATTGTTAGGGAAGCTTCATGGAAATAATGTTTTCAAAATCCATTCATTCCGTAGAAGTTAAAAGAAAACATTCTTCTCGTGCTTTTGTCAAAAAAGTCAAAAAGTACCTCGTACGAAAAACAAAAAAAGATTCCTTTCATATCTCTTACTAAAAACTCACCGAAAGGTAAAATTGGATTTAAAAAATTGTAGGTGGATGTAAACAATATTACATATCGAGGAAACATGTATGTGGATGATAAAATACACCCCAGTAAATACCAAAGTATAAACAATCTCGGATAAAAATGAGATTGTGATATTTTCCCTTACCTTAGGTCCAATTTGCTTCGTAAGTGTCCGAACCTCCTGTATAATGATTTAAATAATGTTATTTACTTAATCCATAATCATATTTATTTTTATTATATCATATATGGTCATATTCTTAGCTTCTTATTAGTAATATTTCATTACTACTTGTTATTCGGGTGTTTATTACTTTTTGTTCTTATGCGTGTTTTGTCGAATAAATTCTTATTTTTATTTTTAGGTTATAGATACCTCATTTACAGAATGGTATTAGTGTAATATATATCATATTCATTCATTCAATTCATTTATATAATCATTATGCAATGAAGATCATGTAAAACGAGTGGCATCACATCGTGGAGACGATATTCCGTACGTACGCACGAGTGATGATATCGTTCCGATGATTGTGGAAGTATATTGGAGTGTATATATACTATTTCAGAATCAATATCACTTTAAAATAATCATATATAGTCATTATTTACAACATTATACCCATCCAAGTAAGGTGGTGGTGGAAAATAGATTACACCACGGCATGGAGACAGTATTCTGTACGTACGCACGAGCGGTGATTTCGTTTTCCGTAGTATGAATTGATGGTGAAATAGGGTTGTTTCATACTTATAATAACATATCAGTATATGATTGATACTGATGTTATTACTTCATAATGAAACAACTAAAGAAGAAGAAGTGGAAGAAGAAATAAATATGAAAGAATCGGTAACGGACATTACCTCTTCTTTGAAGCGCTTCTTTGAGATCTCCTTTTAGGGCACTAAAATTGGTCTTTGAAGACAACCAGGACCTCTAGTATGTCTCTTGGGAAGTGGAGAGATGAAATTGGCAGGGTTTGTCCGAGCATTAATTCTCAAAGTAGTGTGAGGAAGAGAGGGAGGAGGTGCCCTTTATAAGGGAGGAGAGGGGAACCTTTGGAATAACTAAAACTATTATTTTATTTTAAAGTCAAATTCGGTTTTTAATAGCTCAAAATTGATATATTTAGAAGCTAAGGTGCGGATGGGTCGAAATAATCTAATCCAATAGAATTTAGACACGTCTAGGTCATTATATTAACCTTATCTTTTAGTTTTAACTCTTAGTTAATTAGATTGACATTTTCCATGTCACTTTGTATTTTTATATTATGTACTTAATAAACATACCATATACATTCAAGCGACCCCCAAGTGGTCCATTAATGATACAAATATCATGATATAAGTATCTTGGCTGAACCTTATATTTTTAGGAATAAAATAACAATCAATAATATAATATTTGTTTTAAATACTATTTTATGTCAATTTTGACACTATTTAGTAATTGATTTTTGTGACAATCATAAAAGAAATATTAGTTCGAAAAAAGTTAATTAAATCAATACTAACATGTCATATTAACCTATAAAATTAGTGTAATTCATAAAAAGTCTCCAATTAAATTTATTTGGGTATTTATAACATCAATTATGTCAATATTTCATTAATAAGATAATTACTGCATCATCGTTGTGTCATAAATAAATTAAATTATTTAATGTCTAAAATTTACAAATAAAATTCCATTATGTAGTAAATGTTTTTAACTTCCTAATTAATATTTATAGTCTAATTTATCTTATGTATAACCCCATATTAAAAATGATTTACTTATTAAACTTTGATTTTAACTATTTTAACCCTTATTTAAATAAATTAATAATAAATGTCCTAATCTAATCCAAGTGGTCCTAAATGGTCGTATTTTATTATAAGGTTTTTTTGGTTGAATTACACTTATCCAATAGAATTAGGACATGTTTTAGGGTAATAATAATAACACTTTTACCTTTAATTACCCTATTTACTTTTAACCATGGTAAAAAAAGTAAAAAGTTACTATTCACCAAAAAATTTATCTCATTGAACCACATTTTAATCCTTTATATTAACCGTGTCTCTCAGATTTTTGAAATTCCACTCACAGAAGTGGTAAAATTAAGTTTTATGATAAATTCAGTTTTTTTAACTACCACTCAGTGGTTTCACTATTCATCAAAAATTGAATGTTCTCAGAAAAATACCAAAATTTCACCGTAGGCTAATTTCGATATTTCGAATCCAAAAATGAAGTCCATTTTTAAAAATAAAAATTATAAAATTTCAAAAAGTGGTTATTACTATTCATAACGGCTAGTTTTAATAATATTTTAATAGCATGTCATTTTTTAGTGAAACTCGGTATTGCATACGACGCAAGCTATTGAGGAAGGTCGTGATTGCATGTAAAGAAAGTCAAGCAAGTGTTGTGTGTAGTGAAAGATTCCTTTGATAAAAAAAATATTTCTCATAAAAGTCTCGGGCATTACAGTCCCGACCAAATGTACGAAGAACTAGGTAGAATCACTTGTCTCTTATATATATATATACATATAACCTAGTCCTGAATCATGAAGAGGGGCGTGTCTGTTAATATTTCATAGAAAATTTATTGTACCTATTCAATTCTTGAATTTTTTTCATATTCCATTATCTAATTTTATCTGAGGCATGTGTTTGGAATCTCTAGAATAATTATAATATGATTTTTGCATGTTGTAGACTAGAAGGGTAATGATGACCATGTTGTTGGTGTGGTTGGCCCTGAGCCATTATTGATACCTCTATTAGTGCCTCTAGTGAATCCTCTTCATGTTCCCAACATGGGAGATTATTTCAAGTCACAATGAGACATTTTTCAGCTTCTACAGATGACTTAGGAAGCATTGTGCTCTACCCCTTCTATGTGAGAGTTGAACTAGGAGTTTCAATAGTGGCATATGACCATGTTTTTTCGGGATGGAAGGACACCAGAATAAAACATGTGGCTCGAGATGATTATGTATATTTTCTAGTATCTAGAGAAACATCTTTTAAGAGATTTAAACATGATACATGTTTGATTTTATGCTCTTCCAAGGGATAGTGGCATATTCTGGACCTGAAGGTAATGTATCAGGACATTACATGGAGAGATTTCTAGTGAAATTTATTTTATTATTTCTTTATCGATACCCTAAGAGAATATAGTTCTATGTAATTCTGGAACATTCATTATTGTTCTATAACATTTAATTACTATTCAATACATTTTATAGATCTTCTTTTCTTTGTGGAAATCTATTCTACTAAATATTCAGCGAATGTGATATGGTTTATAGATGTCTTGAGGAATTGAACTCATTGTGAGGTGAATGAATCCATTTTAATTCCATATCATATTTAGTGAACCAAGCCCATGTCACTAAGAGGAACATGATGTAAAAGGGCAGTGTAAACCTGGTATTTTAAGAACCGAGATAGGGTTTTGGATCGACTAGCAGTCGAATGTCACACATTGAGACTCCACACTAGAGTAGCTGCTTCTAAGTGACACCCAATTATAGTTACATGGTCTTTCAAAAGTGTGGGAAGCCTATCTATAAGAGGCTCTAGTGCCCCAATGACCTCATCAACTGTCCAGGTTGTGAAAAAATGTTTAATATACAACAATTCTATGGGACATTCCTTCTAGGTCGAGTGGGAGAGGATTCGTGTTAGGTCCCCCTTAATGAATATGCGTAGTAGCACCTATGTAGATAGGTACTTGTATTACTAATATTATATATATTTAGAAGAGGAGGGAATTTCAATTCTATTTCGGCTTCTATTAAATTGATCCAGAAGACCAGACCCCCTCTAGGTAGTTAGTTTTCATCAAAGTGATGGGAATCATTCCATATCTATTCAGTGAAAATTATACCAGATGAATAGGGTACTAGAACATATATTATATGAGGTACTATTCACTTTTCATTAAATTTAATTTCTTCCTTATTCAACATAGTTTCATCACATTCCATCGTATATTTTCTTTTTTTGGAGGCCCTAGTGCTCAGTGTTAAATTCTATAGTGTCATTATGAGTCTTAACACACATTTGGGTATCTATTATGAGAGTATATATCATGACCCGCCTTCACCAAAAGGAGGGAAGGGACAATAGGATTCCAATCCCTTCCTTATTTATGTTGAAGGAGAGATAATGACCCCTTGAAACCTGCCTTATATAGGTCCTGGAGTGGCTAATAGCACCAAGGGTATTGAAATTACACACAAGTGGAAGGCATTACCCTTTTTGTTTTATAGGATGGGGAGATAAGTTGATGAAACCCAACAACACTGAGAGTAAATGAAATATAATTCCAAAAGTAAACCATTCCCACATGCATGTTCTAAAAGTAAAATCCATAGTGTAAAAAAGTGACTGCAAGGGTAAGTACCAAAGAAAGAAAACAGCAACTGCGACTGCCCCAAAGATCCGAGCTAGTATGGTGCTACGCGATCCCCGAAGTCCTACTGGAAACCTAAAGCAGTTTTATATACATAGGGTGAGCATTCAAGTACACTCAGTAGAAAAAACCAAATACTATCGTGCACAATTGGGGGAACGTACTAAAGTCCCGTGAAAAGCATACAACCATTACTATGAAGGAGTTCACCCATCCCACTCATCGGCTATACTCACCAAGTAACGCAAACAACGTAATATATAATAAGATCACATCGATGTTTGGGTACCTCGTGCCACTTTCCCACTGGTTATTGAGACATCCTACGCATCAAACCAATCCCACCATTCTCACGGCAGTCCCACTGCCACATCCGCCCGCACACACCTGGGCCAGAACCGCACACATTCCCACTGCCGAATCCCTCCCGCAACACCTGGGCCATAACTATCACACGTACCATGCTTGCAAACACCTAGGCCAGAACAACCACCACCACGCCCAAAGACACATGGGCTAGAATATCCAATTCCATGCCCGAAGACACCTGGGCCACATCTCGAAGATACTTGGGAAACTACCTAGCCACACACACCTGGGTAGTAACCACCACACTAACCCTCCCTAAGATTCATGGGCAAATAATGGACCTCAGGCCATCACATCCTGCCCAAAGGTACTTGGGCTATCTGGGAAAGGGAGCAGAAAAGGATCTAATAACCATCCACTAAGAATAGTGTTGGGAAAAACACCCTCCCCCATGAAATTGGGGTGTTCGACACTAAGTGCTCAACATTTTTGGGGCCCAAATAAGAAACGTGAAACTAAAAGTATATACATAGGTAAAAATAACTAACCCAAAGTTATGTTTTTCTTCAGATAGCCTACAGATCACAAGAACACTCAGGTTTGAGTCACGACTCTCGCCAACAAAACTCGTTTGTCCCATTATTGTTTTTATGTTCAGTAATAATGTTTAAATAAGTTCATGAACCTACTTGGGAAACTAGCACCATAAGAATAACCAAGGAAAGAATCCATCCAAACATAAATTTAAACATTCACACCCGGTTCTCTTGTAATGTTACAACAACAAGGGGATAAGTGAGATCCCTCGAAGTACTAGAACAAAAGAAATTCTTGAGACACTACCTCGTGTCCCCCAAAATGGTTTCTCATCAATAGACGATACCACCCCAATTCGTGATATAAACAAGGTAACCACCTGGTCGTAAAACTCACAACCACCAAATCGATATCAACAGGTGATCCCACCCCCTCCCACAACACCAACAATCGTCCCATAATAGAAAACAACCAAACCACTACCACCAACACAAAGCAGGGTCGTGCAGGTATTTTCAGATTTATAAAATTTAACACACTCCATGATTTCAATTTCATGTGCTTTAATCGGGGGTTATCACAGAAGGGTTGATCCTGGTGCTTTCAATTTATTTAGCCAGGTGTACGTGATTATCCAATTTCCCTTTTTATAGCAGGAGTTCACAACCACAAACAAGTCATTTCAAAAATCCTCAGGGGTTCATTAGTGCATAGAGAAAGACCACCAACAACCATGATATTCAATAGGTGTAAGCCAACACAATTCAGAAAGATGATCATAACATAAAACAACATCAACGATCACAGCCCCCCGTCCTTCTTCATTTAATTAGTTCATTATCTTTATTTAGTTTTGGATTAACCAATTCTACAGAATCAAAAGCACGCCCAGCCCACATGATACAAAAAAGAGAGGGACAAAGAAATTCCCTACCTGTTGATCAATGATCGACGCTAAGGTCGGGGGCGGAACATCACAGATACCAATGCGGTTCGCCTGAACAAAAAGATGCTCGTCTGGATGAAGGGTACTCATAACACAGGGTGATTGAGAAAAGAAGAAACAACGACTAACCATTAGTTTATAAGATATGTGGATGGTTGAAATAAGAATTCCAAATCGCGTAAGGAGCGGGGGTTGTGGGTTGACCACGCATCCCCACAAATTATTAAATGGGTTGGGTGGTTTAAACTGACGGACACACCAGGTTAATTTATTGAATATTTAATTATAAAATTTATGGGCGCTATCGGGCTTTAAAATAAGCTTAAAGGGGGTCAAAGATGGGTTTAAAACTCAATTAGTGCACGTCACTGGAAAAACCCCGACAAAGCCGGGTGACACCGATCAGTCTCACCGATCGGTCGCATTGATCAGTCTCACTGACCGGTCTCCCCGATCGGTCGTGCCGATCGGTCGTGCTGATTGGTCTCCCCGATCGGTCGCGTCGGTCGGTCGCGCCGATCGGCCTCCCCGATCGGTCGCGCAGGTCGGTCTCACCGATCTGTCTCACTGATCGATCTCACCTATCAGTCTCCCCGATCGGTCTCACCGATTGGTCTCGATCACGCCGATCGGTCTCACCGATCGGTCACATGGATTGGTCTAACCGATCGGTCGCACCAATCGGTCACGCTGATCGATCGCACCGAGATGATACCCCTTTAGGATCCGGATTTTTGGCAAAGGGAAGGACCAAGAGAGTCTGGTTCATCACATCAGATACCTCTCAAACTATTCTCACCCTCGAGAATTAAAACATCCCAGATGGAATGAGCGGGTCTGAACAACCACCTCAAAAGATACATGTCAAAAGTGAACCTCATTGTTAACTAAGAACACTTTCCTGTCACGAACCAAGAAACATATCACGTCAAACTTCTCAAGCGTGTGGGGTTTGGGGAGTCTCCTTCCCCATTTCATGATATTATCCACTTTGGGATACACTGACTCGCCCGCACGGGTTTAATCACATCCAACTTAATGTGTCTTGATTAGCGGTCGGGTTCTCTCCTCCCTCATAGCCACGACTTTTCACACACATTCAGAGGAAAAATAAAACTAGCATTTAATATCCAACAAGGTAAAACGTCCTACCACAATAGCTATAAAAACAGAACAAAACTCAAAACAACTCTGGGTACTGGGAACACATCTGTGCTTCCCTCTCCCACGTACTCTCCTCATTCCTACCATGTCTCCACAAAACATGAACCAAAGGAATGGTTCGCCCACGAAGCACATTTTCTTTGTGATCCTCGATCATCACTGGTCTCTCCACAAAAGTCACGTCGTCCTCGATTTCCATCTCTCCCTAGCTGAGGATGTGTGAATCGTCGTGCAGATACCGACAGAGCTGTGACATGGGGAAGACATCATGTATCCTCAGTAGTGGCGGTGGTAATTCTAGACGATAGGCCACTTCGTCGACCCGTTGTAACACTTCGAAGGGCCTGATTAACCTGGGAGAAAGCTTACTCCCCTTGCCAAACCTCCTTTGTCCACACCGAGGGGAGACCCTTAAGAACACATGGTCTCCAACCTCAAATTCCAAGGGCCTACTCCTGGTATCAACATATGACTTCTGCCTATCCTGGGACACCTTCATCCTTTCCCGTATGAGCTGAGCCTTCTCTGTCGTGCTTTGCATCACCTCCGGGCCAAGGATGCCTACCTCTCATACTTCAGCCCAACACACAGGTGAACGTCATGGCCTCCCTTACAAGGCTTCAAATGGGTCCATACCGATGGTAGAGTTATAGCTATTATTGTAGGTGAACTCTACCAGGGGAAAGTGTCACACCCATGATCCTCCTGAGTACAGAACACTTGCTCGCAGCATATCCTCCAAGGTCTGGATGGTGCGCTCTGTTTTCCATATGTCTGGAGATGAAAGCAGTGCTAAGGCGTAACTGTGTTCCAAAAGCATGCTGCAATCCTTTCCGGATCCACGAGGTAAACCTTGCATCCCTATCTGAGACTATAGACCTTGGAACTCCATACAACCGCACAACGTCATCCACGTACTTTCATACCAAAGCAGCCACAGTACTCGACTCCCTGATCGCCCGAAAGTGGGCCAATTTCGTCAACTGGTCCACTACCACCCAGATGGTGTCGTATGCCCCTTGGACCTTGGGAAGTCAAATGACGAAATCCATCAAGATGTAATCCCACTTCCACTCAGGGGCTTCTAGAGACTGCAGTAGGCCGCCTGGAACATTTTGTTCAGCCTTCACTTGTTGACACACTAAGCACTTGGCCACAAACTCCGCCACTGCTCGCTTCACTACGAGACACCAAAACTGTCTCTTCAGTCCATGGTACATCTGGGAAACTCGTGGGTGTACCGAAATGGGTGAGTTGTGGAACTTTCTGAGAACCTTGTTTCATATCACTCCTGGAACAAACAACCATCCCTGGAAAAGAATCATTTTCTGACCATCCTCTGTCCATCCTTCCGGAGCATTGCCCTGGTCAACTCGGTCACACATCACTTCACACTCTGGGTCTCCCCATTGAGACTCCTCCACTTGTTGCAACAGAGACGACTGCACTGCCATCTGATATGGGCAACCTCTACCACCATCCATCCTTGCATCCAGGTGTAAGGCAGCCAACTCCTCCATCGCCTTCCAGGTGTCTGTCGAATCTCGGACCGCATCCTGTTATGCCTCCTGATCAAGGCATCAGCCACTACATTTCCCTTGCCCTCAGTATAAGAGATCTCGAAGTCGTAATCCTGGAGGAACTCCACCCATATCCATTGTTGCAAGTTTAGGTCCCACTGGGAGAAGATATACCTCATGTTTTTGTGATATGTGAAGACCAAAAAGTGTTCTCTGATGAGGTAGTGTCTCCATAACTTTAGCGCAAAAACGACCGATGTAAGTTCCAGGTCGTGGGTGGTGTAATTACACACATGGGGGCGTAACTGCCTGGACCCAGAGGAGATCACCCCTTGTTGCTGTATCAACACAAATCCCAGGCCCTGTCCTGAAGCATCGTAGAAAACCTCATACGCCGTCCCTTCTTCTGGAAATCTTAGCACCGGGGCACCGGCCAACTTCCCCTTCAGATAGCTGAAGGCTGACTCGCACTGCTCACTCCACATGAAAACCTGGTCTTTCGTGTTCAGGGCTGTCAAAGGGGCTGCAACTCAGGAGAAGTTGGGTATGAACCTCTGATAGTAACCCGCCAGCCCGAGGAAACTATGGACCTATGCCACATTTTTGGGTGCTGTCCAAGAAACAACTGCCTCAACCATTGATGGGTCCACCGCTACCCCCTGCTCGGACACCACGTGCCCGAGGAAGTGCACTTCTTGTGTCCAGAACTTTCATTTCGACAACTTCCCATAATGTTAACGATGTCGAAGGACCTCCAGAACTGTCATCAGGTTCTCTGCATGGCCATCCTATAATCTTGAGTAGACCAGGATGTCATCAATGAACACAACTACGAACCGATCTAGGTACTCCTGGAAGATGGAGTTCATAATCCCCATGAACACAGCCGGGGCGTTCGTAACACCGAAGGGAATGACTACGAACTCGAAGTGTCCATATCTGCACCTGAACGTCGTCTTCAAGATGTATCCCTCTTTCACTCTCAGCGGGTGGTACCCAGACCGCAGGTTGATCATCAAGAACCATCCTGCCCCTTTCAGCTGGTCAAAAAGATCGTCTATCCTCGGAAGAGGGTAACGGTTCTTGATCATCACCTGATTCAGCCTCCTGTAGTCTATGCACAACCTGAGACCACCATCTTCTTTCTTTGCGAACAAGACTGGAGCACCCCATGGTGCTGCACTCGGCCGAACATAACCCCTAATCATTAGATCATCAATCTGAATCCGCAACTCCCATAGCTCTGAAGGATCCATCCGGTAAGGAGCCATCGAGATCGGGCGAGTGTCGGGTTGCATGTCTATCCCGAACTCAATATCCCGTCTAGGGGGTATAGTCTTTACCTCCTCAGGAAAGACGTACATAAATTCACGAACAACCTCTGGCACTTCCACCATCTCACCGTCTACTGATTCCACTGACAGCTCAGCCAACAAGGAGAGGAGGGGTTCCTCTCGCCTGCTGCCCATCTGACTGCTCCGCTCACCAGTGAAGGTAACACGTCTCTCGCCCAAGTCTGAGAACACAACCCTTCCTCGGAAACAGTCGATGACGGCACACACAGAAAATAGACATTAGATGCCTATGATGACATTGTATGGCTATATCTATAGAAGAAGAAGATCCCTAACCGACTGATGTGGCCCTATCATCAGTCTTCATCCCCGAAAAACAAACAACAATTCGGTCTGACCTCCGACTGGTGTGCTCAACACAAGGGGCACTGGAAGTCTCTTGGCATCTAAGCCCAAAGCACGGGCTAGAGTGGGTGCAACAAAAGAGTGTGAAGCTCCTGTATCGAACAAGTCATAAGCAAGAGTGCTAAACAAACTGATCATACCTCGAACAACCTCCGGCCCTGCTAGAACTGCTGCCTCCGCGACATGTAGTTGTCCATGCCCGGCTCCTCTTCCCCTTGGATGTCGGCCACCTCCCCGACCATGCCCTGGTCATGGTCCCTGAGGAGGGCCCTGAGGTTGGCCCCCTCCTCCTACGTCTATCCTCGGAGGAGCCGGAGCTCGCTGTCCCTGTTGCTGCTACTAGAAAGGCCAGGCTGGAAGCTGCTGCTGGGGCGAGTGCTGGGACTGTCCGCCACGGTCGTATTGTACCCGGTCTGGGCACTGACTCCGTAGATGTCCATGTCTCCCACAAATGAATAATCGTGGTCCCGTGCTCGATGGAAAAGGGCGAGGACTGGGGGATCGAAACTGAAACTGCTGCAGCCTGCTCCCTGCGAGTCGGAACCTGGAGGGTCCTGACGCTGGAGGCCTGGTGCTGAGGGCCTTCCCCTTCAATGGTCCCAGCGGGATTCCCTGTCATGACACATTTCCTAGAGTAGGCATCCTCTCCACCACTTCGGCCTTCTTCTAGACCTCCAAGTACGTCGGCAGGGTAAAGGGGGTAACAGCATACTGGAGGGAGGGTCGGAGCGCCTCCTCTAGACGTCTTGCCCAAGACTCCTCGTCGGGAAAGAGGTCTGGAAAAAAATGTATGTGGTCTTTGAACTTGATTCCTAGCTCCCTCACTGACATACTCCCCAGTTGGAGGGAGAGTAGCTCCTGTCTATTTTCCGCCTTCATCGTCGAGGAGAGGAATTCTGCCTGGAACTCGTTCTCGAAATTATCTCATGGAACCTAAACCTCTCTCCTCTCCCCCAGGTAAAGTGTCCACCACTGACGCGCCGCTCCCCACATCTGGCTGATGGCTAGAGGAACCCAGTACTCGGTCGGGGCCCGAATCTAGCCGAAGGCTATCACTAGCTCCTCTAGCCAGACTTCCTTCTTCATGTCAGAGGTGTTGACCTCGTGCATCTCGAGGGACTTTCACTGGAAGGCCCGAAGAGTCTTCTTCCACTGATCGTCCCCTTCCTATCGATCAGCTCTCTGCCGATTGTCCAAAGTAGTCTCCAGGGCCGCGATCACCTATACCACACGTGGTAACCTTCCAGGTGCCATAACTGTAAGGTAAACAAGGAATGCCTAAGCCCAAGTAGTGTAGAATATTGTTCTTAAAATTCCTTAAACTTTTAATTTATTCATAATTCCCAAGACATCCTAGAAACAAGAGAACACAAGTCATTATGATTCATGTACCTTTCCTAGGGTCTCTACCCTTCATTCAGCATGGCCTCACTTGGTCGTTCAGTAGGTCCAGAGTCCTTGAATCAGATCACGGGGGGCCCTAAAATCATGTGTCCTAGCCGGTCTTCTCTGGCCTAATGCACACACCAAGGTCACCCAACACTATTTCCTTACCATCCCATGCAATCCTCACTGTGCCTAACTCCAGACTCCATCCTATCTCTCAACCTCCCTCTGATACCATTCTATTAGGACCCACCTTCACCAAAAGGAGGGAAGGGTCAACAGTTTTCCAAACCCTTCCTTCTTTAAGTTGAAGGAGAGATAATGACCCTCAAAACCCTCCTTATATAGGTCCTGGAGTGGCGACTAGCACCAAGGGTATGGATATTACACACAAGTGGAAGGCATTACCCTTTTTGTTTTAAAGGATCGGGAGATAAGATGATGAAAGCCAACAACACCAAGAGTAAAAGAAAAGTAAAGCCAAAAGTAAACCATTCACACATGCATGTTCCAAATGTAAAAGCCACATGGTACAAAAGTGACTACAAGGGTAAGTACCAAAGAAAGAAAACAGCAACTGCGACTACCCCAAAGATCCGAGCTAGTACGGTCCTGCGTGATCCTCGAAGTCCTCATGGAAACCTGAAAGCATATTTATATACATAGGGTGAGAATACAAGTACACTCTGTAGGGAAAACCAAAGACTCTCATGCACAAGTGGCGGAACGTACTAAAGTCCCGTGAGAAGCAGAAAACTATTACTATGAAGGAGTTCACCCATCCCACTCACCGGATACACTCACCAAGTAATGCAAACCATGTAATATATAATAAGAGAACATCGATGTTTGGGTACCCCTTGCCACTTTCCCACTGTTTATTGGGACATCCTACGCACTGAACGAATCCCGCCATTCTCACCGCAGTCCCACTGCCACACCCGCCCGCACACACCTGGGTCACAACCGCACACAGTGCCACCACCAAATCACGCCTGCAACACCTGGGGCACAACTGTCACGTGTACCACGCCTGCAAACACCTAGTCCAGAACAACCAACACCACGCCCGAAGACACCTGGGCTAGAAGTTCCACTGCCATGCCCGAAGACACCTGGGCCTTATCCCGAAGATTCTTGGGAAACTACCTTCCTGCACACACCTGGGCCATAACCACCACACTACCCCGCCCGAAGATTCTTGGGCTAATAATGGACCTCAGGTCATCACAGCCTGCCCGATGGTACATGAGGTATCCGGGAAAGGGAGAAGAAAAGGAGCTAATAACCAAGCACTAAGAATAGTGTTGGGAAAAACACCCTCCCCCATGAAATGGGGGTGTTCGGAACTAAGTTCTCAACATGGTTGGTGTGCAAATAAGAAACAGAAAACTACAGGTATATACATAGGTAACAAGCACACACCCAAAGTTAGGTTTTTCTTCTGATATCCTACAAATCAAAACAACACTCAAGTACGAGTCACGACTCTTGAGAACAAAACTCATTTGTCCCATTCTTGTTTTCATGATCAGTAATAATGTTTAAATAATTTCATGCACCTACTTGGGCAACTAACACCATAAGCATAACCAAAGAAATAATCCATCCAAACTTCAATTTAAACATTCACACCCGGTTCTCTTGTAATGTTATAACAACACGGGGATAAGTGAGATACCTCGAATTACTAGAACCAAAGAAACCCCCGAGACACTACCCCGTGCCCCCCAAAATGGTTTCTCATCATCAAAGGATCCCACCCCAATTCGTGATATAAACAAGGTAACCACCCAGTCTTAAAACTCACAACCACCGAATCCATATCAACAGGGGATCCCACCCCCTCCCACATCTCCAGTAATCATCCCATAAAAGAAAAAAACCAAACCACTACCACTAACACAAATCAGGGCCATGCCGGTATTTTCAGATTTATAAAATTTAACACACTCCATGATTTTAATTTCGTTTGCTTTAACCAGGGGTTATCATAGAAGGGTTGATCCTGGTGCTTTCAATTCATTTAGCGAGGTGTACATGATTAACCAATTTCCATTTTTACAGTAGGAGTTCACTACCACTAACAAGTCATTTCAAACATCCCCAGGGGTTCTTTAGGGTACATATAAAGACCACCAACGACCATGATTTTCAGTAGGCATAAGCCCACACAATTCAGAAAGATGATCATAACGTAAAACACCGTCAACAATCACATCCCCCCCTGTATTTATTCATATAATCAGTTAATTATCTTTATTTAGGTTTGGTTTAACCAAATCTACAGAATCAAAAGCACGCCCACCCCACATGATACACAAAAGTGAGAGACGAAGAAATTCCCTACCTGTTGATCAACGATCGACGCTACGGCCGGGGGAGGAACTTCACGGATAGCAATGCGGTTCGCCTGAACGAAAAGCTTCTTGTCTGGATGAAGGGTACTTTTAACACAGGGTGATCGAGAAAAGAAAAAATCATGTCTAAACCTTAGTTTATAAGATCCACGGGCGGTTGAAATAAGAATGCCAAACTGCGTTAGGAGCAGGGGTCGTGGGATAACCACGCGGCCCCACACGTTATTAAAGGTGTCCGGTGGTTTAAACCGATGCACACGATAGGTTAATTTATTTAATATTAAATTATAACATTTATGGGAACTACCGGGCTTTAAAGAAAGCTTAATGGGGGTCAAATATGGGTTTAAAACTCAATTTACGCACGTCATTGGAAAAACCCAGACAAAGCCGGGTGACGCCAATTTGTCTCACTGATCGGTCACACCGATCGGTCTCACTGATCGGTCTCACTGATCGGTCGCACTGATCGTTCTCACTGATCGGTCATGCCAATCGGGCGCGCCGGTCGGTCGCGCCGATAGGTCTCACCGATCTGTCTCCCCGACCGGTCGTGCCGGTCGGTCTCACCGATCGGTTGTGCCGCTCGGTCTCACCGATCGGTCACACCTATCGGTCTCACTGATTCGTCTCGGTCGCGCTGATCGGTCTCACCAATCAGTCGTGCCGATCGGTCTCACCGATCGGTCTCACTGATCGGTCGCACCGATCGATCTCACCAATCAGTCGTGCCGATCGGTCTCCCCGATCGGTCACGCAGAGACGCTACCCCTTTAGGATCTGGATTTTTGGAAAACGGAAGGACCAAGAGAGTCTTGTTCATCACATCAGATACCTCTCAAACTATTCTCACCCTCGAGAATTTAACGAACCCAGAAGGAAAGAGCGGGTCCAAACAACCACCTCGAAAGATACCTCTCAAGAGTGAACCTCATTGTTAACTAAGAACACTTTCTGGTCACGAACCAAGAAACATATCATGTCAAACTACCCAGGCATGTGGGGGTTGGGGAGTCTCCTCCCCCAGGTCAAGATATTATTCTCTTTGGGAAGCTCTGAATCGCCCACACAGGTTTAATCGCATCCACATTAATGCGTCTTGATTAGGGGTCGGGTTCTCTCCTCCCTCATAGCCATGACCTTTCACACACATTCAGAGGAAAAATAAAACTAGCATTTCATAGCCAACAAGGTAAAACATCATACCACAACAACTATAACATTCGAAGAAAACTCAAAACAAATATGGATATTGGGCATGCATATGTGCTTCCCTCTCCCACATACTCTCCTCAATCCTACCATGTCTCCACAACACATGAACCAAGGGAATGGTTCTCCCACGAAGAACCTTTTCTTTGTGATCCTCGATCATCACTGGTCTCTCCACAAAAGTCACATCGTCCTCGATGTCCGGCTCTCCCCAGCTGAGGATGTGTGAATCATTGTGCAGATACCGACGGAGCTGGAATACGTGGAAGACATCATGTATCCTCAGTAGCGGCGGTGGTAACGCTAGCTGATAGGCCACTTTGCCGACCCGCCGTAACACTTCGAAGGGTCTGATGAACCTGGGAGAAAGCTTACTCCCCTTACCGAACCTCTGTTGTCCGCACCGAGGGGAGACCCTTAAGAACACGTGGTCTCCAACCTCAAATTCCAAGGGCCTCCTCCTGGTATCAGCATACGACTTCTGCTAGTCCTGGGCTGCCTTTATCCATTCCCGTATGAGCTGAACCTTCTCTTTCATACTCTACACCACCTCCGGGCCAAGGCAGCCTGCCTCTCCTACTTCGGCCCAACACACAGTTGAATGGCATGGCCTATCGTACAAGGCTTAAAACGGGGCCATACCGATGGTAGAGTGATAGCTATTATTGTAGGAGAACTCTAACAGAGGATAAGGATGCCAACCTCTCCTACCTCGTGTAAGGTCCTTTCATTTTCAAAATCCATCTTCTAAATTCATGGATTTTATGAATAGGGTTTTATAAACATATATGGATTCTGTTATGGTAGTCTTTATAGATGACATCTTGGAGTATTATAATACATGAAATGACTATTCCACTCATCTTGATATCGTTATCAATACACTGAGATTGAACCATATATTTTTTAAACATAGTTAATTTAATTTACGGATTTAAATGGTTTTATTCATTGGTAATATTATCTCAGAGGGAGGTGTTTTAGTTGATCGATGGAAAGTGAGAGTTGTAGATTCCTAGTAGAATCCCAAAATATTATTAGCACATCTATAGTTTCTTGGGGAAATAAGGATTCTAAATACACATTATATAAGACTTTTCATGCATATAAACAACCCATAAAAGAGTTAGTAAGAAGGGATTCAGGTTTATATTCACATAATCCTAGGATAAATATTTTCAAAAGATGAAAGGGAGATGAAATTCATTGTTGATCCTGATTAATCTGTAGCTATAAAGAAGATATAAAATATAATGTTATGTATCAATAATTATTCTATGAGATGTTTTGATATATAATGATCAATTAATTACATTTGGGTCATGGTAGATGAGGACCTCAAGAGCAGAGTAGCATGATGCATGATCCTGATTTAGCCTCTCTTATATAGTCTATGTATTGTTGGAGGCATTACATACTAGTAGAATTTTTTTTCTGTTTAAAGTCCATAAAAGGATCAAGTATATGTTCACATATAGATAGTTGGTTATTAATTAGTTATGATGTGTTGGATATCTACAGTTTGTTTGCTTCAAGATTCTCAGTTTGTCTGGGAGAGGAATTTCTATTGCCAATGCTCTAAGAAGGTTGGCTCAGAAACATGTAGTTTATGAGGCATATAGTTAATAGAGTCTTATGGATTTTCTTTTCAAGATGATCATTGATGATTATGACCATTAGGGATTATTTTTACATTCATAACTATTAGTGACATCTTCACTTCTGGAGAAGGTGAGAATGAGGACATATTCTAATCACGAGGTCATTGTTCTGTGACAAGGTATATCTGGTGGTGACCCACCTCCATATTGGACACTCAATGATTTAGATAACATGTATATACATGTGCATATAAAGTTTCCCACAAATACGATTAAGGACATGATGCATGATTCACATTCTTTAAATTGGGAAGTTCAACTGGGTATCTCAAAGATGTATCATGATATGCGCTGACAATATTGGTGGTATGTGATGAAATTCCAGAAAAAATGGTTCATCATGAGTTTTTCTGCATATTGGTAGGTGATGGTGTATCACCAATAACCTTTTATATTTTTATATTCAATACTATTCCTATAATGAAAACAGGAGGATGTTTCAATTGAGTTTTTATTGGTTTATTTGTTCACCTCATGGTAGATACATAATTTCAGTACTCAGTGGTTGGTTAACAAAAGTAGTACACATCATTCCAATTTAGGATAACATTTAAATTGATGAGTTGGGAATACTTTATAATTGAAAGATCATATGGACACATGGGCTCCCTCATACTATTGTTTTAGATATGGATTCTCCCTTTAAATCAATTTTATATTAGGGGTTATAATGGGAAATGGGTACAAATGTTCTTTTGGGCAGGAAATTTCACCCTCAAACTGATTCCCTGTTTAAAAGACTGTAATGGTGTTAGAGGACATGATCTGAGCATGTGTCCATGATTTTAGAAATTGGTAATATAGGTATACCCCTCTCATAATGTTTATTGATAAAAATATCCATCATATAATGATACATATAGTTCCATATGAATTTTGATATGGAAGTCCAATACATTCACCCGAGTTCTATTTAAAGGAAGTGTTACTAAGTCCTCATATCATTTAGGATACTTCGAAGAATGTTCAGATGATCAATAAGTTGATATCTACATCTCAGACTACCTAAAAGTCATATGATAATCCCTATCGATGTCCTATAGAATTTGATTTTGAGGTTCATTTTTTCTTCTATGCATCACCCATACATGGCCATAGAAGAATACCATGGTAAGGGAATCATTTTCTCCCATTTTTCTGGAATTTTTATATCATAGAAACAGTCAAACTGTCATCCTATTAGTATATATTACCTCAAAGGTATTGTTTCATTCATGATGTATTCCATGTTTTATAGATTTAATGTTATCATGTTGAACTATCTCATATTCATGATAATGAGGATGTTGAGATAAATACTAATGCTTCTTTTGAGAAGTATCAGATAAACATAATTGAATAGAGAATGGAGGCTCTTCATGACCTGTTAGTCTCCTTAATATGAGTGATATTAAAGTAAAATCATATATTGGATGATATTTTCAAGATGAAATCTTCCATACATACATAATAGAAAGAGTTATTATCAGAAATCATTTCACCTCCCTTAGAATGTGAAATCTATGTTGAGTTCGATTAAGGGGGAATAATATAGGAACCTAGTTTTTAGATTTTTGGTATATCATATAATTATCTATCTACCTCTTTTTTATGATGATGGGATTGATGATTTTTATTTTAGATCACAAATTAATTGATTACGTGTGATAAAAATCATTGCATTTTTTATTTCACACCTCCTTAACTTGGTTCCTTTATGACCAATCCAGTAAGTAAAACCAGAAGCATAGTTTGAGAAACACTAATCATTCTTCATAACCACATAGTCATGAGAAAAAGAACATATAAAAAATCTATTTCATTACATATTATATTCAATCAATGATATCACAGGCTTAATTTAGGACATTCATGGTCATTATATATTTAAATCTTTCACGATGTTTTATAAATAGTTTTTTAATTTCCAATGAATATCCCCCGGGAGTGTCAAACTAGGTGTGTAGGAAGGCCCATTTTCATGCCACATTTCTCAATTAAGTATATCTCAATAAATATTTTTCAGTGTTGTTAGCCCTAAGTAAATATGTGATAGAACTACATCCACATGTTGTATCCATACAAGTTTATATTGTTATGAAACCACTATGTCTATCCTTTACTGAAATTCTAGGATATTTTCTTATTCATTGTCTTATCTTTACACTTATTCTACACATTTCCATAGGAATCTCACAATGGTTATGTAATCCTAGTTTCTGATGGTTAACTAAATTGTTTCACTAATACCAAAAATAGTGACAAAGGATTCTCATTCAGGGATATTACATATTTTTGGATTAAAATTCATTACACTACACAAACACAAGCCTGATGACCATAATAGTTTAATTTCATTTGAGACATTGAACACAAAAAAAATATTTTGAATTATATTCAATGTTTCAAATAAATATTTTCTCATTTATTACTATACCTAAACATACCCCATATAAAACCATTCTTCATAAGTTGGGGAAAGGAAACACAAAAAGTGTGAGCTCTAATGCTCAGTAAATTTAATGTTATGATATGTAAATCTGTAATCATATGAATATGATATGAATATAGGTATGTTTTAATTAATATAACATAAATACTTCATAACCAACTATTCATATATAATAAATATCATTTGGGTCATAACTATTGTTAGTTTATATGATGTTAATCATAAAGTAATTAAATAACATGGTCCATGAGAGCATAACATTAGCATAAAACATAGATTTTTGGAATGCACATCATTTTATAAAATTGTGAAAATTTTTAAATAGAATGAGATTCACTCATTAAGTTAATAATATGATATAAATCCTATGAATAATCTTATGTACATAAAACTAAGACCACCCATAACTTTTTGGGAATGCAAGATTGGTCTACGCAAGGCATTATAAATATGTTAAAAAGGTTCAAAAATAATAATATGATAATGTGATCATGTTCACACAAAACATTATAGATATGATATATAGGCTCACGCGTAACATCATAATAGTCAATGTTAACTCACAATACCATCATAGTGGATAATTACGATATTTATCTATGTTCACTCTTTGTTCCAGGATAGTATATCTCATGAGACATAAATCATTACCCAAGAAATTTGAGGGAGATATAGGACCCACACATAACATAATGAAGGGAATTCATATTTGTTCCACAATATAATTGAACATTAATTATATCTCATCCCATGAAATGAAAGGGTTTCCTAAACATTTCATCATATCATAACCTATGGAAATGTTATAGGTTTCATAGTAATTTTATCATTATTTAATATAATAATCAATTAAAATAATAAGGCTTCATAATATTTCTATCATTGTATAACCCATATAACAGAAAATGTTTTCATTAGCATCGTGTAATCATAATCCTAAAACATTTATATAAATTATATGAATATTATCCTTTGTTCATATCTCCAGTATATCATAAATTATATCAGTGGATGTCATCGTATATGGATAGGGGTTTTGAAATATCACTTTGAAATTTTTTGAAGGACAATTAACATTCATTAAAAATAATATTTTTAAAAATAATATTTTTTGCTAATCCATTTTGTAGAAATATTTCTTGGATAATTATATTGTAATATTTACCTATAATTTAAAATTTAGTAAGATAAAAATTTCCTTTACACATTGAGAAACACATTTAAAATAATATTTTCTTCACCTATATCATTGAAAGTAATTGTGAAAAATTATTATGGATGCTCCGATTTATTGACTATTTAGGATGTAAACTAATTTTTTTTCATGTCGTTCACATTGAAATAAAGATTCTATCATATTTTTGGTAAAAACCAAATGGGAATTATTTAGAAAATACATGAATAATCTTTTTAAAAAATAAAAAAACAAATGGAACAAATATATTTTATAAATAAAAATGTAGTAATGTAACATTTTTTAAATCTCTTTTATAAAATATGACTGTGGATGAAAACTAATCTCTCACTGAAGAGATAAATAAATCCGGACATTATTAAAATAATTTTATTAATTATCTTATTTACCAAAGAGTTTAAATGTTTTAAAATTAATATAAAAAAGATTTATTACTAGAGGATAATAAAATTCATGATAATTCATTATAAGTATACCCTAATATTTCAACAATTTAGACTTAATTATATATAAACCTAATAAATGAAGAGATTGTAACATAAAATCTTTACTGTTTTGGTAAAATTGTATCATAAGCCCCATGAAAGAATGATATAAATTTTATTATAAAATATTATCATTATATATAAAATAATGATATTACATTTCATAGTGGTTGTATGTACATCTCATGAAATAATATAGGTAGATATCATAACATTCCTCTAAATGAAGGTAAATTGATTAAAATACGACTTACCAAATTGTAAAAATTTGAACAATAAATCCTTGAAATATAGATCAAAAAATTGATATATGAATCCAAATAATTTTAATGAGAATAATAATAAAATAAATTCATTGGAATTATATATACAACATAAATGAAATAGGTTGTGTTTATGGAATGTTCCACATAGATGTAAAAAGTGATATTAAAATCCCTTACCATGCGTCTTGAATTATGTAGTACTCATTGAAACCAAAATGATACTAAATATAAATGTATTATAAATATATTTAATAACCATATGAATATATATCATACCATATATGATTTTATTATGACATTTTATTAGCTGTTTAATAAAACTCCATTGTTAAATTTCTGTTTCTGCTAATAACATTTATTTTATTCATATATGTTTTGATTTTGTAATTTTTTGTCCTATTATGATGATTATGTTTCTATAATATTAATAATGATATAAATTATATAAATTTCACATATATTCATCTTAAATGTATTTATTATAATACGTATTATTTATTTGTGGGAAATGAAACTCATCGTTCATGGAGACTATAGGTCGTACATATGCATGAAAGTTGTTTTCAAATTTTCTTGTTGATTTTAATGACAAAACAGTAATTGTTATGTATTATCCTTAAATAATCATGTTTATTTCAATTATATAAATAATTTTTATAAAAAAATCTTTCATACATTCCATGTACAATGTGGATGAATGATGTTGCTTTGTGAGGCGGTAGTCTGTTATACACACGAGTGATGTTATCGTATTCCACAACATTGGAATCCAGATTCTATGTGTGATATAACAATTATATAATTACTATTAGATCATAAATATTACATGGAAATAATAAATACGTAATTAATTCCAACCATTACAGGTAGTAATGGAAAAAAAATGTCATCGGTTCGGGAGGTTGAAGTCTGTCGTACACACGAACAATGATTTCGTAAACCATTTTATTGATGTGGGGAATATTTTAGGTCATTAAATAAACTTAAAAAATATTATTATATTTAATATAAAAAAGTTTTTAAAAATAATTATATCATAATAATTTATGGAGTTCGAGGAACAAATAAAAAACCCTCATTTTTGAGTCTTACCTCTTCTTCTGGTATCCTTTTTACGATTACACTAAAAGCCTCTCTAGAATGGTTTTATAGAATATGTAGGAATTATATGATTAGGTAATTTTATTTGTTAAGTTATTTGGTCATTTATTATCTAAAAACTAGGTTTTATGGTGTAAATATGATAGGATAGGTTCGTGCCTTTTGTATGTGGTGAAGAGGACACATTTGGTATTTTTTAAAAGAAATAATTGATCCCACGTTTTTCATTTGTAACAGGGGGTCCAAATTAATAAATTGATGAAACATATATATTTAATGATTAAAATATTTCCGAAAAATGTTATTATATTGGTTTTTATGTTTTTTTACCATTGTACTTTTATTTTAACCCTTGGTAAACAAATTTTTCCCTTATTCACCTTATTTATTTATTAATGCATTCAAAATTAAATTTGGTAAAAAAAATTAATTTCTACTTATTATAACTATTATTTATTCCTATTGTAAATTTTATGTAATTTTTTTAAAATTAAAATCACATTAGCGATAATTATTTTATTCAAAATTAATTCTGCATACAAGATAAGAATGTGGGGTTTTAAAAATGTAAACATTAAACGATCAAAATGTGTTTATATAAAAATTAAATATGAAATCAATTAAAATCACATGAATTTTATTTATTGATATAAATACAGAATAATTTTGCATTAAATATAAAAAATATGATTTAAAATAAAAAATAATTTTAATGATAATGTTGATTTCAATTAAAATTCATTATTTTTCTTTATCAATCAAAAAATGAATTTATCATAAAAATATAAAAAAATCATACTATACATTTTTGTATATGAAGATTTTGAAAATGATTCCTATTTAAACAAAATAAATTTATAAAATCGAATAAGAAATTTAGAAATAATTGAAAGGCTAAATAAAATATTATTTAAGGAAATAATTTAATCGAAATTTATAGACATTTCAAAAAAATTAAGTAAATTTTTAATAAACATGATTTATTTTTATAAAAAAATTATAAATAATATCTAAAAAAATGCTTATTAGTATAAAAATATATGTGTTCAATTTCAATGTCATAATGGTCATGTTAATAACATAACTTGGTTTTGTTAAAACATAGTGTCGTGTGTAATGAAATCTCTACTAGTGTTGTGTGTAATACTAGCCTAACTCAGTGTTGTGTGTAATAAAAATCATAAATATTATTTAATTAAAAAAAATAAATGGATATTCCATGTAAATAAAATTTAATAAATATTTATTATTTTAAAAAAAATTAAATTTCACAAAATCTCAGGGTGTTGTAAGTTTACTTTTATCATTGATTTGTGATGTTTTTATGGGTTTCTAATCATAAATTTGTGTATACACGACACTCACTATATAAACCAATTATTTCATTCATATGGGGTATATACTTATGCATTTCCATGATATATAATGATTCAATTTATATTCGAGTTATTTAACATTTATAGATGTTATTTCATTCTTAAAGGTTGTGTATTAGAAGTTACCAAAGTGGAATAGAATTTATGTTATAATTTCACTTTTTTCAAGATTATTTATAATTCATTTTCAAATGATGAAAATTTATGATATATCTCTCTAAAATATTTTTTATTTTATTACACTATGGTTATTTCTTAAAATTACACTTTTTACATTCTTTTTCCTCCCTCTAACAACACTAAAGATTGAACGAATATTGTTAAGGAAAACCAGATTTCGTTTTGTATTTATTCAGGAATATTTTTATTCCATCCTAATATATTCATTAATGAAATTCAATAATTTCATTAATATTTTCTATATATTAATTAATTTCATTTTCTCAAATGTTTTAATTTTTCTTAATATCTTTTAAATGAATGGTGATTTCATTCCCAAAAGGATATATTTTTACAAATTTCTTAACAAAATTATTGTTTTTACAATAACTACAGAAATATATTTTCATGTAATCACAACTATTCCTTTCTTTAAATATTCAACAAATAAATTCTTTTTTTCTTCTCAAAAAATACATTAATATATTAATAGTTTTATATTTTAAACAAGTAATTTTATAATATAAAGTTTTTTTCCCTAAGGAAAATTTACAGTGATCATTTTCAGGTATTTTCATCCTTGTAATGATACTTTGAAGAATATTTTTATTTAATGGGTTTATACTCTAATGATACAATTGATTATATTTTTCTACATTCCTTATAATCAGGTTTTTATATAAATTGACTAGGGAAAATGTTAACATTTTGTATTCTATTTTACCCATTTGAAAATTTATGTTCATTATAAATTAGATTGTTATATATTCATTTCATATGATTAATTAAATAAAATTACTAAGTGGTCGATGGAATCTATTATTTACCATTGATTCATAAATTTGTATCGTGATACAAAATATCTTGGGTTTTTGGCATATGACATGTTAATTTGTTTATGGTGTTTGGGAAGAATTCCTCGACAGTTGTAGTATGATTTCTTTCATATGATTTCTACAATTATGAAACTCATTGTTATTATAAATTTGATTATTTATGTTTTTGTTTCATCCAAATATGTATTACAATTTTATAATATTATTTATATATCTTATATTATTATTATCTTTCTCTACCATATTATTTATGGTTTAATTGTTCTATAATGGCTTCTATTGAAATCTATCACATTATGAGAATATGATATCATTTGTTGTTATGTTTTTTTTCTATAGGATAAAAATTTGATAAAGGAATCATTTACGAGATATAATATATGAAATAATATTCTTATACATACTTTATATATTTTATTTCCTAATTTCAGATGTAATGTTAGAATCATGTATTTATCAAGTCTCCTAAAATTTCAAAACTATTAAATCATTTCAGATGATATATCTTGTACATTTTTGTAATGTGGTATGATAACTACTAGATTTTCATTTTTGGATTTATATATTTTTATAGGCTCATAACAATACTTGTATATGTTTATTATCATATTATTTTTGAGATATTAATTGAGGCTTTCTAATAATAACAATTTTTATATTCTCTATGTTGGTATAAAAAATATATAAGATCCTAGGATTTTTTAAGTTATATATAATTTTAATAACAGTTTTACTCTACATTTTTTTTCCTTATATGAGAGTCTATATAGATAATTAGTGTTTGGGGGGGATGGGGCTTATTAAGAGCCAGATGCCTGACTTTTATAGAAACACGTTAGAACCACACATTTTGTAGAAACATTTTATCCCATGCATTAGATATGGATGAAACTAATAGAGGTGTTCTAGGCCTCTCTCTAAATCCACGTGATTTAGGAAAACTATTAATAATGGGATTCACGGCCACGTGGGGATGGAAAAATTGTTGAATAGGGGTATAGTTTACCATAATTGTGTGCTCAGGGCTGCATACCCTTGCATAGAGATCTAGAATTTTAGAAGATGAAATAATCATGATTTTCATATGGTTTCCAAAATTTTGTGTGTTAACCATGTGTTAGGGCTACATATATAGAAAGGGGTTCTTGTTTGGAACACGATTTGGCCACCATTGTTCAAGACCATTCAACCAATTATTTAGAGGGGTATTTACTATTCTTACCTTGTATAAATTAAAATTCAATAACCACATTAAATTTTCATTTCAGTAAGGGATACTCCTCCCAAATGAGAAATTTGTAAATATTAAAGGACGACATTTCTTCAAATTTTACATCGGGAATCAGATTCATCCATTTTATCATCTCATTACATCCACATCACTAAGTTCAATCTTCCACTTCTTTCATTTTTCATTTTTCTTCATATCGATGGATATATTGATAAGAAAGCAAATATTATTTATTTACAGGGTTTGACTATTTCTATTGTTATATCCCATATAGATCAATTTATGATTCAATACTGGATGATTTCTATACCATAGACATACGATAGGTGGTCGACACCTTTTCTCTTATAGTTTTATTATTCTATTTCTTTTCATAGTTGTGTTTTGCGTCTGACATTACATAGTTGCCCCAAAAATTAATTAGAAACCATGAAAAACAATTTGTGACCTATTTTGGATTCCCAATAGAATCATTATATGTTTAGAGGTCAATCTCCTCAACCTATTCCACCTTTTATGTGTATTTAGGTATATTATCCTTGTTTAACAACCCCATAGGGTGTGTGTGAGCCCGTCAATTTTCCTTGGAGCCATAATGACAATTTAATAATTTTTCTGTATTTTCATCACTTGTGTTATTTTTTCATTATAAAATGGAAGGATTTAATTGAATTTAATTGATATAAAAAATTTTCATCCACATTTTGATGTTATAAAATATGATTAAGATATAAAAATGATTTATGTGGAAATAATGATATTGGTTGGATGGAATCATGGATGGAAAATGGTTTTGAAATGATTAATTAATTGTTTGGAGAATTCACAATGGTAGTTGATGACTAAAATGATCTCTTTGGATCCTGATTCTCTTAGATGCCCTGGAAATTTCAAATACATAGATCCATTTTTATTATGGTAGATGATTTATTGTACATTTACACTCCCAGGATCTTGATTCAATTTGATTTCAAGAGTATTTCTACCCCTTGGATCCATCTTGCATGGTCCTCTTCAATACATGATTTGTGGACATGTTACATGGACTCCACCCAAGTCAAAATTGAATTTATAAAAATATGATCAATGGGATTGGGGGTGGCCTTTATATTTTATACCATAGATATAGAAAATCATGCTATAAAACTATATTTATTAGAATAGACAATTGTGCATGTTAAAAATTGATTACATTGAATGTCCATTTCGGATTTTTTTTCATTACATTAAATATATACATGGTGAGTGTATTTGATTATAGTTGTAAAAGTGTACAGTATTGTACCTTCAAGTACCTTCTTTAAGGTTGACCTTAATTATAGTTCCTTGATTATTGTTATAAGAATCCAGTTTTTAGAGATAGTATAATATATGAATTGAAAATTTATTAACAGAATTTTTAAACCATTTATATACATTAGAAAACTTTATATTCTATATATAGAATGTATCTGTTATAGACACCACTAGTGGCTACATACAATGTGTTATCTAATTCCCTATTTGGGAAAGAATTTGGTACATGGAAATGCTTCAAAGATAGTTGGTACATATATGAAAAATTTTCCACTATACCATGTGTGAGTTGATTATTACAAAGAAGCACGTGAGTAGTGGGCTGATCAATTCTAATGATGCAAGATAGAGATATTTACTTTTTGGTCTATTATTAATTTTGATACAATTATTTTACTGGATGTCTATTTCCATGAATTGAATGAAACTTTTTATAGAGACATGACCTGATCATCATATCATATTTGAAACTTCTTTTGTGTTATTTATTATGGAAACATTCTAGATGATTATCTTATTTCATAATTTATATTATACTTTCATTGATTTATTTACTTGAGATACTATTATGTTACTCTCACCATGAGGGTGCAGTCTCTCAACTGTCCCTCCTAAAACCTATAATATTATCCAGTAGCTTCTATAATATGGTATAGAATGCTTGAGTCCATGTGATTGACCATCTGGGGGAACCGTTTAGTGCTATATGATTTGGGGTGTTACAAAGTGGTTTCGAGTATGTTTTCTTTTCTGGATTTTCTATTTTGATATAATATAATAGTGATTAGGAATAATATAGATTTTGGTAAAGACCTATTCCTAGGAGTAGCTAACACACATATAGGGAACATCCAAATTGCATGGAACGAGAAATGGTTTTATGTATTTTTTCATTCAAAATTTATATCATTCCACCATTGGATGATGCACCTTATGTTTTTTTTATTATACCAAATTTTAATACTTAGACGGATGTGATTAGGGAATTATATTTCATGTTCCATTTTAAAAATCTTATTGGATTCAAATTCTATGCATTTTTCCTAAAATTGAAGTTGTATTCCTTGATTGCATGAAATTATTATGTGTTCCATGAGTGATATACCTATTTCTTGATAAATTATTTTTGAAGGAAAATGAGAAACATAAAATGAAACATATAATTTTTTCTATAAATATTTTTTTTCATGCATAGGCTATATAAACAACACTAAACTAAAAATTATGTCACCTTTAGTCATAAACTACTTGTTTCGTGGACCGGAACATGTTAGGTTTTGGATTAAGTGGACACCAAATTTCAGTTCATGAGGTGTATGTGACTTTATAGATTTTAATTGGAAACCAATTTGTTTCATCCTTTGAAAAATAAATAAATATTAAATATGAACCTAAATGACATGAATTTTTTTAAAAATAGGGATCATGACCTAGATCCATCATTAATGTGGGCATTAGGAAGTGTCTCTGTTTATCTTTATGGTAGTTAAAATTACCCATTCCTAGTTTTAATAGTAGATAGAGGGATATTTATTTTTTATAGGATGTATTCGACCATACCATTGATTTTATCTCTAATTTTATCATTATCAATATTTTCTACGGTTTTTTTTTCTAATTTTTGAGGGATTCTTCCATGAAGACCTCTAGTTGTATGATATGATGGTGATGTGGACCATACTCAAGTGGTGGTGGGACCTGAGCTAATATCACATCCTCTATAACTTCCACATAAAGAACCTATAATCATTCCTGATATGGGATTAATTCCCTTTTATGGGATATTTCAATGAATTTTATATAGGCCATTAAAAGAGCCCCACAGCCTACATCTTCTATGGAAGAGCTGAAGAGAGTCTTTTAGTAAATGTATCATCCCACAGTTTCATGGGATATTGGTCCATAGGTTGTTGTGCTATGGATGGATACTACCTCCCATATCTTCTTGAATTTGGATACACCTCTTGAGTTGATAGTGATTCATGAGAAATATATTCATTTGGGATAAGATACAAAATTTTTTGTTGTTTAAACCAGGATGATATGATTTCAGATATTGATTGGAGGGATTTAGATTATAGGTTTTATTATTAACTCTTTCCTGATACCCAGGGAGATGAAATGGATAGTAGGTTTCATCCTCTAGATAAGGACATGATGAAAATTATTTAATATTTGGTAAGCTTTACAAATCATTAGCATTTTTCACTGATTTATCATGAGGATGAGCCATCGTGTGAGAGAGGCTTTGAGGAAGGTCTCTATCATGTAGTTAAATCAAAGATAATTTTTTTTTGATGAAAACAATGATTTAAATAATCAATAATTCTCATATTACTGAGAGGAACAAGTAGTAATTAGGGGAGTAGAGCATGAAAAATTCACCCTCTTGACCTAGTATTTCAATGGCAGTTAACATGATGTGTCATTTTGAGGCTTTTCATGATGTGGTACTAGATAGTTTTTTAATATGGGTATTGATATCTCTTTCATTATTATAGGAGATTTGAACATATTAGGATCCAATATGATGGATACCTAGTTGAGTGTTGAATATTCTACTCGATGGGCCATGTAAAGAGATTCATCCTGACTATTCCTCCAACATTTATTTTAAGGGGTCAACATTGACACCATGTTCAAGAGTAGGATATGGAGCTCTATTTCATGATGGAATTTCAAGTAATACTGGTAATTTATTCCAAGGATCTAGAAATGTATAAGTTTTATAGAAAAAATAGTACCATAAAAGAATAGTGGGCCTACTCCAGGTAGTGTGGTTTTTTCATAGTGTCATAGTTTAAGTTAGATATATTACTTATTGCCTACAAATAATGATATTTTTTCAATTAATATATGTTTAGAGGTAAACTATTATAATATTATACTCTATTATCTTCTATTTGGGATACAGTTTCTTCTAATTATTCCATATTTTACATATTTTGGATATCCTCAGGCACATTGTATTGTTTTATAATTCTTTTAAGTCCTTGGATACTCTGTTAGGAATCCTAGATGAGGTTATACACTAGCGTAAGGATTTACCCCCTGAGATAGGATGTTTTCAATTCTTATGTGATATGTTTTCCCTCTAGATGGATGGGTTTTATGTCATACTCATGATGAAGTGTCTAGTTTTTTTTCAAGACAATGTCAATTTATGTCACCGTAGAGAGACAATCACATCACCAGAGGGTTGATTTTGTATTTAAAATGGTGAATGAGATGTCAATTATGGTTGATCTATCCACAAACATCTTCATTTTGGTTGGATAAAATCATTGATAGTTATTATATACTTAGATGACCATGGAATTCATTAGGAATATTTCCCTTTAGTAGTTGATCATTTCAAATATCTCTTATAGTATGATGTTTTAGGTTTTCATCATGACAGAGAGGTGGAGATATTCCTCATTCTAGTTTGGTGATCTTCATGGGTTTACAATCCTCTTAATAGGATGGCTACTATAGAGTTTCATGAGCTCAAGAGGAAACTACTATACATGGAAGAAAATGGGTTTATAATACCCAAAAAATCATTGGGTTATCACGTTCTTTTTGTGTAAATGGAAGATTCAAATCTTAATTTGTGCATGGGTTATCATAAATTGAACCAAGTTATGGTTATGAACTAGTATCTCATTCCACATATAAGATACCACTTTTATCAAATCTCTTGAGCTGGGGAATTCGATGTTTGATTTTATGTTAGGTTATCACTACATATATGTTTTTCCTATAGACATAACTTGTACAAATTTTCATAATATGAATATTATATATGAGTATCTAGTTAATATTTTTTGTCTTACAAATTTTCCAATAGTTTTCATTACGTTGATGAATCATGTTTTCAGTCTATATATAGATTAAATTTGTATTGATATAGATTGATGATATCTTTAAGAATTATCACTTTTGATACAACCATTCCAAAAATCTGGAGAACACTTTGAATAAATAGATATATAATATTTTATATGATAATGTTACAAAGTTATACTTTGGGATATATAAGATTCACTTCATGGGTCATAAAATCTCAAGGACAGGAGTATTAATTGACCTAAAGAATGTTAGAGCAATAGTTTCATAGGAGAAGCTAAAGAATATATTTTACATATGGATTTTTTGGGCCTATAATGATATTATAAGAATTTAATTAAGTTCATATAATATTTATAATCACATCATATGGTCTTGACTAATAAGGTTGTGAAGATTATATGGGCATATATCTATAAGGCCACCCTTCCAGATTTGAAGGGGAGATAGAAATTCTCGATCCTGATTCTGCCAGAGCAAGGTATGAATTATAATATTTACCCAAATGGTGCATAAATAATTCTATAATACGGTTCTATGCTGGCAGAGTGAGTCATGGAAAATGGGTCTCAACAGTTGTAACCAAGCGAGAGGAATTACCCAACACATAATCTCAATCTGGTCATTGTTATACATGTCTTGCGATGTTGGAGGAATTTTTTAATGGGAGGACATTATTTCATGTTCATAGAAAAAAACATCATCAGAGATGCATTTACATAGAATGAATCGAACCTTGGGCAGTATATTTATATAAAATACCTATAGTCTTTTGACATCAAGATTTCCTATGTTCCTGGTAAAGTTTGTCCTGTTGTTGACGCACTGAGTAGGAGGTCTCAAATATACATAGTTTATGAGGCTATTATAAAGTGGAGTCATATGACCATATCCTCAGAGATTCACTTGGTGGTGAAATATTCTCATGGATATAATTGTATCTCATCCATGGTAGTGAAATTTTATTATAAGGATACAGTGAGGGTTCATCCATTATCAAATTTTAAGGGCCTAGTCCTATGCGATAGTGAAGTAGGTGAGGACCCACATCCTGGAAGGACCATGGGTGGGGATGAAATTATATGTATTCATGCTCATGTGCATATTCTTGATGACATACATGATACGATAATTCCATAGATCCATGCCTATTATTGGGGTAGTAAATCCTAGTATTTATAAGATTTATATGACATGTGCCATTAACAACGGTTTCTGAGGATGAAATTAGAGTGTCATGTTTTATCACATGGTGTTCCACCTATCATTAGGTGAAGGTAGAACACCAGCGACCAGTTGGAATTTTACTATAGTTACCCATTCCCTCCTATAAATGGGAATACAATGTGGTTGATTTTGGGAATGAGATTTCATGGTTTAGATGAGGTAGTTATTTTTTATGGGTTATTGTTGATAGAATCACAATGATCTCTCATTTCCATTCGAACATGGAAACATTATCAGTTTATGAGATTATGAAACTCAACATTCATTAGATCGTGATACATCCCGAGGTTCCCTAAATATAGGATCCTTAGAGGGATATCTAGTATACATATCAATTATGGAATTCCCTTCTTATAGATTTGTTCAGATATGTTCTTTTGATCATGAAATATCATCCTCAGACTAATGGCCTGCAGTATTTCACTATATAGGTTCTCTATGAAGTTAATAGATCACAATTCCGTAATTTTAGTGATCATGGAATAGTAATATAACCATGTTTAAGTTCTTATAAAAAATTGATATCAAGTGACGATATATATAGAACCCCAAGAGACTTTTTTGGAGAGGTTATACAGATCACATATGTCCTAGTTAGAGGATAAATTATCAATGTTTCATAGAATGTGTGTCCTATAAAAGAATTAAAACTAGGAGCAATTCAATATAAAATTGATGGTTATTTTAAAAACAAAATATAAATCATATGATGATCATTATTGAGTACATCTAGAGTTCATGGACAGGAATTGGGTCTTTTGTGTGAATCTCACCAAGTCTTGTACATAGACAGATTAAGAGACATTGTAATCCTTTATCATCATAATTTTGTTAGTGCAATGTTCATGGAGTGATTTGGGTCATTATACTATCGTTTGTAGTTTCCTCAATGGTACTGATCCATGCAGGATTTCATTCTTGTGCCCCAGAAACTCCATTATAACTAAGACCTGTATCATATTACTTTCTTAGATTAGGTTGAGATATATGTATATGCTACATTCTAGGATCATCCTATTCGTATAATTTTTTGGAGCACAATGGAACTATAAGGATATTTAATTCCAATTGAGATGGTTCTATGGAAGGATAATCATATTAGGATGATACTTAGGAATGGGATGCTGGTGTTTGTTTTTATTTGGTGAGTTTATCTCATGTAATTCTTGAACACCATTGGATTTTGATTTCAGCGATGGGTAACTTTAAAGAAGGAATATTTAAACATATGATGATTTCCTTGATGTATTGGTATTTTAAATTTTTTTCTAACACTTCGGTTTTAACAAAATGTGAGTGCCTAATGAGACCATTGGAATTTTAGGGTTGTATGTGGATTTTTGTAAGCCTAATGCATGATGTTTGTTGGAAGGAAACTGGGTTGCATAGTTAGTATAATCTATGTTACCCAAGATACATGGTTTGATAAACAAGTGGGATGTGGTATAATCATATGTCTATGGTAACATAGATTTAGGGATACCATGAATAAAGAGATTCATTATCATTAAAGCCTGTTTTGAGTGTTGAAAAGGGTGAACAGAACACTCTATCAATGTGCTCAAGGCTGCAGGCTAATTTATAAATCTATACAATTTTTTCAGATCTACGATGTAGGGTTTTTGAATGTTTTTCAATAACATGTGGATGAACTATGAGAGAGGGGTCTTTATATATATATGGTCACATGGATAACGAATTGTTTAGACAACTGTGTGGGAAAACCTTGTGGCTGGGCATTTTGTGTGAAATTTACTATTTTTCCCTCACAACAACAAAAACTAAAACCCCTATAAATATTTCTACTTCTCATGTTTATCAACCTCCCACTTGGGAGCTTCTTTAATCCTAACGGTATAATTGCTTCCTTATTATTTATCCAGAATCCGATTCAATATTTGTTTATGTCACTGGATTTGTTGTGCTTTTCTCTATGTTCAACTTGATTCATTCCTTTTTTTCATTAAATCGATGGATTTATTAGGTTAAAATATAATATTCTCAATTAATTGGGTTTGATGATATCTCTACATTATACCAGTCTAGCTCAAGTTTGTAGTCAATAATGGTTTATTGATCTACCATGAACATACAATAGGAGGTCTATAACTTTTTCCTAATGGTTCAGTTGTTTTATTTCTTATCGTAGTTATATTCATGAAGTTCATTAAATAGATTCCCATAAAATTAGATCACATCCTTGATTAAATTGGTTGGGACGAATTTATGATTCCTACTTGTACCATTATAATGTTAGTGTCCATTCACATCAATCCATTCCACTATTAAGGTTATTTATTTATAATTACCCTGTTATACAACCTCATTGAATCTGAGTGATCTTTCCACTTTTTGTGAGATCCTTAATGTTAATTTAATGAATTGTTTAAGTATGTAAGAACCTATTTTTACATATTAATATTTAAATTTAATGAATTAATTGAAATGAATTTATAGAAGAAGGATATTGCCTCCATTTTAGGTTCTTTAATATGATGAAAATGGTAAAATTGTGTATATGGGAAATTGGTAAATGTGTTTAATGGTCTAATGGATTTTAAATGGTTATAAAATTATTAATTAATTGGTTGGAGAAATAGAAATGGTAGTGGATTCTTTGGGGGATCCTGATTCCATGGGATGATTCTTGGGAAATTTATTCTCCGATGATCTTGATTCCATAGGATACCAAGGTCCTTGATACCCCATGGATCCATCTTTCTGGACTCACATTTTATATGATATATGGACATACTTCTTCGACTCCAACCATTTCTGTATTTATATTCCCTCAAGAATGCTCAATGGAATCGATGAGGATCCACTGGTCTTATATACCATGGATCCATCGATTCCTTGTGTCACACTTGATTACATATTATAGACCATTATTTATATGGATGAATGATTTCACAGCATCTCCACTATGGATTGTTTTTTATACTCTTTCAAGATAGACATTTCATGTGTATTTAATTACGGTTCTTAGACTAGATAGTATAATAGTTTCTTTTTCTATAGTATAAATTTAATATCTTTCTTGATTATTCATAATAGGGAGCCATGTTTGGATAAATAGGATCACATATGTATTTAAACAATATTTACATTACTGTTACACCTTTGATAAACTTCACCCTAATTTATATTTGATGTACAGAATGGATTTCTTAGAAACACTATTGTTGGTGGAATACTATGTGTTATATCACACCCTATTTGAGCCATTGCTGGGTACCCAGACATAATTCATGGATAAGATTAGAGATTGGGGAAATCACTCTGTGTAAAATTCTTTAGTGGATAATTTATTAGTTTTAGGGGATCACATAATCAAATCATTATTATTATTCTAGCTAGAGATATTTCATTTTGGATGTTTTGTATTTTGATACATTTTTTCTACTGGATTCCAGTTTCTACGTATTTACTACCATTTTTATAGAGACATGTAATAATCAACATATCATATCTGAAAATGATTTTTTTAATATTTAATATTGTAGTATTCTAAATTTTTATCTTCTATATTGATTTGTATTATGCATTTGGTGAACTATTTAATTGAGATACTGGTGCCCTACTTAAATCATGAGGGTATAGACAAAACATTATACCACCTTATATGCTCATTTCTAGTTAGTAAAATCTTATATTTAAAGAATCATACTTAAGGCCATGTGATCCATCAGCCTATTACACCATTTACGAGATGCTAGGTTAGGATGTTACACAACCCATACCCAAAATCAAATGACATTCAACTAATTGGAGAATAATTATATCATTTTAAATCATCTTCTGGATAATGTTGATTTGAGTGGACATATATATCATATTTCTAATCATTTTGGACAAGTTGTTTTCAAAGGTAGTTCAATATCCAATAGTTTATACGATAATTATATGTTATCAAAAAACTTTAGCGATATAAATTAATTCAATGAACCTTACTCAAGAAAAGGAATTCAAGGATCATGAATGGAGAATAAGGGAACCTCAAATAAATTCATTATCATGATCCTCTATAGTGGTAGTGATTTCATATTCCCTCCCATGTTACCTGATTTTTGAAGATTATTGGGTTATATTCTTTTCTTTAGATCATAGTTAATGGAATTGATTTAAAAAATTCCCAAACTCCTTTCATTTATGTCATTGAAGAGTTGTAGGAGAATTAGAGTGGTATTTTTATTTTCCATGATCATTTTCATACTTTCATTATTCATGAGCATGATGGCCATGTCTACCACATTTTAAACAACTTCATGGACATAATAATAAATTTAATGTCTTTTTATTACAAAATTACTTCTATGTGTGGAGTTGAATCTTATTTTTCCATGATATTTTTTAACTGAGTTCCCCTGAAACTCAATTGTCCATTTATTTTATCTAGATTATTGTTAGTCTATGGATTCAATATCCAGATAATGTTATTATATAATAATATCTATATATCTACCATACTCTCTTATAACATGTTCTATTTTGAGACTTGGTTTAAGGCCAATAAAAAACATTTTATCTTACTCTTAGATTCTGTAATAATTAAGGATAGAATACCTCACCAGTTTTTTGATGTTCAATTTGTACGTGTTATTGGATTTATTCTCCTTTTTTTTACTACATTAATTCCGTCTCTATATTTGTGTAAATAGTTTATGGAATGTACTTCGTGAATAACACTTTATTCAGTTTTTACCATTCCATAGAGTCTACATCATACTTATTCATTGTATTCCTAATAAAAACCCTAAAATTGTTTGACCTCACCTACTATCTAAGAGACATACAAAACAACCTTCTCAATTTGTGAGTACTGGAGAAATTAAATTATATTTTCCCTCACAATATTCTACTACACAGAAATATGTGGATTATCTAATTAACTAAAGGAGGGTAAATATAGATTCACTAATGAGTAAACATGAAATTTTTAACTAGTTTTTCCTTTTGGGATGATATCCTAATTGGTATTATTATTCATATCTTATATGATTTAAGTGATAATTCCCCTAAAAATATGTACTCTAAAAATAATTTCATGGGGTTGTTCATTGGGTATGATTACACATTGTTCCTCACACCCATTATTAATTCAGTTCCTTCTATTTCCATCCATATATATAACCAAAAGGGGTTAACATGGGTGATAGACCCTAACATCATAGGTGGATTATAATAAATAACATAACACTAATTAAACATTAAAACATTTTACCATTTTACTTCATAACGTTATAATATAATTCGATTATTTAAACCTATATCAATCTTATGTTACTTAAGTTGGGTTATCTCATAATTCTCAACTTCATCCCTCATAATATATATGAAATCAATCCTTCATTATGGTTATAAAATGGAATATGATGAACTGAATCAAATCACCAAGATGTATAATACTGGGTTTCTAGTTATGAATCTTTCTTTTGTAACATGTAATGATTGGGTTAATAACCAACACACCCCTTTAAATATTTTTACCAAAAGAAAAATCTGTATTAGATATTGAATTCATTTATATTATCCATATAGTGACGTACAACTAAAAAAACAATCTACTCCATATTTTACAAATATTTTAGGATTTTATCTTATACATACACTCACTAATAATATTTCCAACATGTTTCTATAAAGATAAAACCCATGGTAATGAAAATAATCAACAAAAATTATTAAACCATTGCCTAATACAAAGTTTGGGGACCTATGATAAATATTTATTTATTTAAAAAATATAAATAGACCAAACAACGTAACACCCTAACCTCAGTTACCTAGATTCGGGGCATTATTTTATTACATCAGAATGACCACAAGAATTCAAATCTCAATGTACCAATCAGTTTAGTATTTTTAGAAAAATAAATTACATTAGTGAACTATTCATTAAAATTCAATATATAATATGTAACGTAGTCCGTTCTCCTAGAATACAATTATTATCATAGCTTAACCCTAAAAATCAATCATATAACACTTCTTGTCATCCTGGTAAAATAAAACATATGAAAGGGGTGAGCTCAGTTGCTGAGTATGGTTAAACAATACAGTAGAAGATTTCATAAATAAGCATATATTGTTGAGGAAATCTATAAAACTAAAACACAAGTGTTTTAATCCTGATATTCATCATAATATGTTAAGAATAACTCAAATAATTCCATTTAAACATTCACATGGATATTAACTAGCCTAATAATCACATTTAATATCAATAACTAATCTGAAAATGAGGAAATGCAGAACACTGGACATTTGAAACACACAATCGAGGATTCCCACTAAGATTCAAATATTTGGAATGATTTATTCCAAGAATTCAATACATTAAAGGATTCATGCTAAGAATCTTATAAATGGGTTAGGTCATGGCTAAAATTATATCTATTTTATTTCATGAAAGCTATCAATGCATCAAGGAGATATTGTGGGACACTCCCATTACATACAAAGTCGAATGCATTCCTCTTATGAAATGGGTAAAACAAAAACAACAAAAACATTCATAATAAAACTAGCATTCAAATTTTCAATACATTAACCATAAACCATGAAGGGTATAAAAATAGAACATCTATAAGAAGACATATCCTAAACCCTTCGATATAATATGGTAAATTTTATGAAAAAAATTCAACCTCAGTTAAGCATTAAATCAAATTTTGGATGTTGAAATGGATGGAAATAGCCTAATTAAATCATTAAAACTCTTGGAGATAAATAACTCTTTTTACATAAAAAAATAACATTTTCATAATGAATAAAATAAAACATTTAAATGAGATTATTTAATCAATGTCTCGCAAACCGCTTCGAAATTTTGGAATGGATTAATCATTTTAAAACATTAATGAACATATAAATAAATCCGTAAAACCATTTTGAAAACATGAAAATTAATGAGAAACATTTTGAAGACTGAATCATTAATACATTTAAAAGGATTTTTTAGTTAAATATTATCTTATATAAAACCATATAAATATTCCTTTTGAATTTTTTTAAGAAACATGGAGATGGATGAAAAAGATTTCCTAGTAGATATTTACTTATAAAGAACCCCAAATAATAATGAGATAGTGAAATTAACAATTGACATCTACATTCATTTATTAGAGGGTGTATTAACCTCTAATATAATAGTTAATAATTTTTTTAAATTATTATAGTTCCATATCCATATTTAGATATTAAATATTATTCAATTATATTATTTTGTTAATAATATTTCAGTATTACCATTGTTTCGAGTGTTAACTGCATCATTTTCCTGTGCTTTTTTTGTTGTGTAGGTATTTTTTTAAAAAAGGATGTATTTTATTTATATAAATAATTATATAAGGTTCGTAATTATTATTTTTTCTCATTATATATATTTTATAATAATTCATTAATGGTTAGCATGGATAATTAATCTCACTACGTCGTAGAGATGGTAGCTCATACGTACATATGAGTGACGGGATCCTTCCCTTCATGGTTAAATGTTAGGTAACTGGATAGTATACTCATTTTTAAGAATAATTATAACGTAATATTAATTTTTTATATACATTATACTCATCCTTATACTCATCCAAATAAATTAGGGTTGAGTAAAAAATTACACCATGACGTGGTGATGGTAGGTCGTACGTACGCCTGAATGGTGATATTGTTATTCATATTATAAATAAAATATGTAATATGTTTGTAACATGATTATAATAAAATGTCATTATATATATGATACTATAGATAGTAATTTGGTTTAGAAATATTATAGAATGTGTAAGTAGAAGAAGAAAAGAACCTTGGAATATGTGAGAAAACATTTTCTTTTTTCCAGGTATCTCCTTTTTATTTCCACAAAAGGAAAACTTAGGATGTCATTCTACCCAAATTATTTCCTATATAAAATATTGAGGGATTATGGTCAAGTAAATTTTCAGGTTTTATTTGAGCCAAAGGCCTTCATAGGAGTTAATTAAATAGAAGAAGATGTGTTCTTTTATAAGAGTGGGGAGGGGCACTTTTGGAGACCCATAAAATATTAAATTAATATAATTAAAATTTAAAAAAATGGATTAAAATTTAGTTTATTTGAGTATAATATGTGTATTATACTAAATATAATCATCTAATGAATTTTATAAATGTTTAGGTCATAAATTTAACCATATAGTTTTGAATTAACCATTAGTTAAACAAGTTTTCATTTTCCGTGAAAACATGTCTTTTTTACATTATAGGGTTAACATAGTTATTATAAAATTCAAAAAGAACCATATTTGAATAATTTATAACATATTTTATGCTATTAATTTTATTTTTTAGTACATTATATTTTTTTAATTTTATAACATTTTATAAAATTTTATTTATTTTAGCGTAATATTTATGTCTAATTCGATACTATTGATTCTTTACATTTTCAAAAATATCAAAACCATAAGATAACTACAAAAAGATACTTAAAATATGTCACTAACATGTCTTTGTGGTCTATAAATTCATTTATGTCATCAATTAAGTCAATGTATATTTATTTTAATATTTTTAATATCATTTATTTGAAATTTTTATTAATAAAATAATTATTTCATTATTATTATTTCATCATTAATGGTAAATATTTAGTATCTAAAATTATAAAAAATTTATTTGAGTTTTCAATTATTTTATATTTCTATAAACTATTTATAATCGATGTTTTCTATCTGATATCTCTATATTAAATTTATTTTTAATATATGAAATGAGAGTGTGGCATTTTGTTAGATTAATTAATTTTAATAATATTCCTGTCAAATTCATTTACAAGGATCCATTAAGTGATTACATTTTGAAAAATATGTGTTGATGGTCTATTTTAGTCATCCAATAGTGTTTTCATAGTTGTTATCGTAATTTTATAATATTATTTTTACCATTAATTATTTTATATTCCCTTAAATGTGGTAATAAAAAATTCAATAAATCTAGTATTCATAATATCCAAAAAATAAAGGTGACCTATTAAAATTTTTTCAAACCACTAATTCCAAATATAGAACCCATTGTTCAAAATTCGAAAAAAAAAAGATATTTCAAAAGTTAAATTAAATCTAATCCCCGTTGAAAAAATGATAAGATGTGTTTTTGAAAAGTAAAAACCATCAAAAGTCTGGAATGTGATTATATATTATTTTATTGTGAAAATATTGGCAATGACCTAAATTATATTAAAATATAATAAATTAAAATAATTATACTTTAAAAACAATTAAAAGCATAATCTATCAATATAAATAAATTTGATAAAAATTAAATTTTGAATTAATATGCAGAATTTTTTAGTATTCAATAAAATATTAAAGTTATCTAAAACCCCCAAATATTTGTAGAAATGATACTTTTATGTCCATATACTAAATAAGAAATTTTTTTTTGAATTTTTTAATATATAAAATTTTCAAATATTTTTCTTTAGAAAATTCCATTAAAAGGTGTTAAAATTTCATTTAAAAAATCATTTATTTGAAAAATTAAGAAATTTATTATATCAAGTACAAGAAACAAATAATTTGAATGATAATCTTATATAAAATTTAAATTGTGGTCAATACTATTCGTAACCATTATTTAAATGGATATTTTAATTGATCATGATGCTTTTGAAATCAATATTGTGTGAAGCACATGCTATTGAATTAATGAAGCACAATGTGGAATCTAGGGGTGTTTCATTCTACCATCCTTTAATAAATTTTTCCTTCATAATTTTAAATCTTGATAAAAAATTAATGGTTTGACATTTCTATATATATTTATTGAAATGCCACATCAGAATGTTATTAATGAGGCCTACAATTTTAAAAAATCACAGATTTATGAAGATCATTGGAGATAAGAAATTCTATGGTTCCATATAGGAAACATGGACATAAATGAAAAATATTACCATCATGTTCGTATAGAGAGTGATATAGAAAATGATGTGGAAAATGTTAACAATTATAATGCTCGACATTTGTTATGATCTATGAGACAATTTGATTCATCAGGGAAAGTTTTAGGACATCATTTTTGGTATCATGATTTTGTCCCTAGAGTTGAAGAATTAATTTACATCATAGACTAAGAAAAAAATGAAGTATACTTAATTGACATGAACTGTTTGATCATTTAACTAATTCCAATAAAAAACTCATCTTTATCTTCAAAATTTTATAAAACACCAAAATATTCTCTTTATCTTAGTCGTATAAGCTTCCAAAAATGAACTTATACCATTTAAATAATTAATACTATGTAATATTAATCATTGAATTCTTATAAGATAGTGGTAGGTGGTAATGCCATGTTGCACTTTCGTTGTGGGTTTGATTCCCTCATCCTTATCTGATTCGATGGGTTATTGCCCAACATTCAGGTTATATGTTTTCTAAAACTATATTATTATAACATTCTAGAAAAAAATTTGATATGTTCACCATTAGAAAAAAAATATTATCCTAAAAAAATAGTATCCAATGGTCAACATACTCCATTCCTACCTTAAGACTCAAAAAAAATAGATCAATTGAAAATCACTATCCAAAAAGGTCTCTAAATTTCAAAAATCTATCTCGACATCTGATCTTCTAAAAAACATAATTTATCTCTTATTGTGACCTAAAAAATATTTGATCACGTTTAAATCCTTAATGAAAAATCATACGGTTATAAATCCTTAATGATGAAGTACATCAGTAAAATCTACATATATCACATTATTCATAAAACCAGATTATAAGAACCTAATTCTTGAATCCAAAAACAGAAATACATTAATTATTCCACTTTGACTATAATAATAGAATAAGCATGACCTTTATTCCTTTTTTGAGATATATTTCCTTATCCCTTTGGGAATTTATTTTCATAGTTCCCCGTTTCATTATAGTAGAAACATTTTACATTTAAAATTATTTAATTTCCTAGAATTCATGAGCATGGTGTCCTTTTTTCTGCACTTGAAAAAAACTCATTTTCCTTTTTTGAAAGAACCAAGGTGTTTCCATCCAAAATTTTCAAATGTTATCAAACATTTCTTTACCATAATCTCGTTGTCTAACTCTTGGTCCATAGTTCTATTATTCTCATTCATTCCCTTATAGTCATAATACTTTGAAAATTCATTCTCTATCTTGATAGCACATTATAAGATCTCTTTGTATGATGAAAATTTTTGGGATACCAATGGCATTTATATAAATAGATATTATCAATGAAATGTTAAATATTACTCCTTTAATGATTTATGTACGCTACATCATGCATTTCTAACATTGTGAATTTAGATTCATACTTTCAACATTTTCATCCTCTTTATACCTCAAACTTAGAAATTATATCTTCATATCAGCTCATTTTTCATGATGAAATAATTCTTAAAAGTAAATATATTTAAAATCCCTACATTCCATTTTTTCTACCTCATAATCCCCATTTTATTATGAATTAAAGACCACCATTCATCCATATCTTTTAAGAGATGAAAAAAGGTCATGAAAAGGTTTTCCCCTTCTTTTCTCCCTAAAGAATGAAATAATTTATCCAAAGAAATTATCTATTTTTCATCTACAAAATCATTTTTATTCCCATTGAATGTTAGAGGTTTTTGTCTCATGAAATAGTATAACATTATTACTCCACTTTTCCTAAAAGGGTTCTCCATACGAGTAACGTTATTATACATAACCTGAGACTGTTGTCCTAGTATTGTTATAATTTGATTAGAACCAGTTGTATCACCGACTCCACTATCATTATCTTTCATATTATTGAAATCCCAATATGGATTATGATCCGAGATACAGCTTCCATTCCTTTTACAAGAATAAATTTCAAAACAATGGAATACACTATATTATGTTACGAATCATAATTTATAAATCCACACTTGTAAAATACTTAAAATAAATTGAAAAAATATATGCATATATAGTTGTATAATATTAAAAATTGATTCATTTGTTCATATTTACTTAGAAAAATTCAAGATGGTTTGTAAATAAAATGTGAATTATGTTAAGAACATCCTCTAGGACTATCAAACAAGGTCCACAGTAAGGCATGTTGTTATGTACCAGGTTACCATGAGTCAGTCCCGGATCACCTTGTCATATATTTCAACCGTATGTACATTTTTTACAGAACCAAGGCCACTTGTAGTATCCAAAAACATATTTATTTCTAGTAATATGCCCATAATCCCTAACTTACCAAAATTATAGAACATTCTCCTATACTAATCCATGAATTCAAACTTATGGTTTTGTTCCTTAAAATTGATTTCTAAAAAAATTCCTATTTTTCTTTCTCAACATATTTTGATAGAAATTGCAATTCACCAACCCCAGTTTACCAGAGTCAGTGCATTATTTTATAACATTTTCATGATCATAAGAAATCCAATCCCAAAGGACTGATCTGTTTAGAATTTTTTAAAAATAGACTAAACACACGAACCTTTCATTAAAATTCAAAACATAATATGAAACATAGTCCCTTCATTGATAGCTCTATTATTCTACTAGCTTAACCCTACATATCAATAATAAAACACTTATTGGAATCCTGGGAAAATAAAACATATTAAAACGGTGATATACGACACCCATTAAGGTTAAACAATACTGTATAATATTTCATAAATAAGAAAAAACTTTTGAGGCAAGGAATAAAAATAAAAAACATTCCTTTATTAATATAATATTAAAAATAATATGGCTAGAATAACTCTAATAATACCATTTAATCACTCACATTGATATTATTTTAGTCAAATAATCACATGTAATATCAATAACCAATCTCATAATGAGGAAATGCATAATGCTAATCATTTGAAACATAACATCTAAGATTCATTCCAAAAATACAAAATTTTCAATGCTTCAGTCCAATGATATAATAAATTCAAGGATTTATTCATGGAATATAATAAATGGGGAAGGCCTCACCCAAAATGATATTCATTTTGATTTATGAAACCTACAAATTTATTGAGGGTATATTGCGGTCCCTGCCTATCACATTCTGTGTCTAATGCAAACCACATACGAAAGGGGTAAAACATGACCAACAAAAACATTTGAATTAAAACTAGTATAATAAATATTAACACAATAACCATAAACAATGAATGGCATAAATATAGAAAATATACAGTCACACATATCATAAACCATTCAATATAATAAGGTATATTTTATTATAACTAATCAACCACAATTAATATTAAAATCTACTAATGAATTTTGGCATAGATGGAAATAATCTTATAAAATCATTAAAATTATTCTCATGAAATATCACTTTTTTACGTTAATAAAATAAAAATGATTAATAATTTATAAAATAATAAATTTAAGAGGGATATTTGAATCAAAGTGTATTTTACCACTTTGAAACCATTAGAATGTATTAATATTTAAAAACATTCATGACCATATAATGATATCCAGAAACCCATTTTGAAAACATGGACATTAATAATAAGTTTTTAGAAGAATAAATATTTAAAACATTTAAAACGATGGGTTTTTTCACTATTCATGATGATATAAAATTTATCATAAAGACACACCAAAAACATCCAAAATAAATTTTTCTATCCCAATTATAAAAACAAATTGGTAAAACATAATATATATAATGTTAAAATATTTTTTTTACAAAAGTTTCTATATTATATGTTTTTAAAACATCATTTTTTCAAAAATATTTTTTTTTATTTCAAAAATTGAATTTGTTCTTATATCATGAATAAGAATCACATATTATGAATGTTATGAATATATAAAATTAAAAATTTAGTCAATAATATTCAGAAGAACTATTTAAATGTACACCATAATTGATAATAGTGTGCTAAAACTTGGAACTGTATGCAACAAAATCTATTGAATTAAAGAAACATAATGTGGAATCTTACGGTGTTACAAACAATACATTATATAAGAATATATACATCCAAGTAATTCTTAAATTCAGTGAATTTATAGACAATATATATTAGATATTTATTTTATAAATCTTTTAAACACTTCCCCATAATTTTATCATACTATATCTTCTTTCAGACATATCACATGTTAAACTCATCCTTCAGAGCCAGGTGATTGAAACATATGAAAACTGTGAGCTCAAACACACAACAAGGGAATAATAAACATTTAAAAATATACCTGGGGTGAGAGAATATGCACGTGGTAAAAAAATATTGGATAATAATTTATAACTGAAGGAACATGGAAATATAAAAACTAAACATAATGAATTATATGAGAACATGTAATCCCATATGATCAAACATTCAACTATTTTTAATGACTTTGAATGCATGAGAAAAAAATAAAGTTCTATATAAGATACTCAAATATCAAAGTATTTTGACCCTAATTTAATTATAAAAACTAAATATTATTGATAACATATCACCAGTAATTTCCCATTTTGGATTAGGAATTACAACATATTTCCCATAAAAGACAAGGCATCATAATATATTCCCATTTTGGGTAAACCAACACTACTTGTTTCACCATTTTCTCATGATATTTAATGGTTTATCCAATTTAATGGATGGTTCTATAGGTCCCCCACATTACTTAATTAATTAGAATACATTTTTACCATTTGAAAATACTTAATTATAAATATATTAAAAAACATTAATAATAATGGATTTCACATTACATTTTGAAACATATCATATATATATAACCAAGTGAACCAGACCAATATATACCAAATTCAATTACAAAAAAGTGGAAAACAATACAATATTTTATAGGGTGGTTTATAAAATATAAAGTCATTGAAAATTTCAACTTTTGATAAGGAGGAAAATTAAATAAAATGTTAAATCATTTTATATCTAAAGGAAAATTAAATTCAATATTTTGAAAACCCGTTATTGATAAAAATCATTGAAAATCAGAAAATAATACTAATTTTTTGAATGATTAAAAGGTAAGTATAAAGAGTACATAAATTGATACATTCATAGATTTAAAACTTAGAAAGGATAAATTTAGTAGAAATAGAAATCATGGACTTGAATCAAATGACCAATTATGATATTTTTGTTTGTTCTTAATGGTTTTATAATTATATTTGTGATAAAATCACCATTAAATCAATGAATTTATTGATATATTTTCAAAACTAACATAAAATATAATATAATATAAAATAAAAAATTAATTAATTAATATTATATATGGTCAATGTTCAAATGAAACCATGTAACTCAGTGAAAGAGATTTGAGTTACCATTGTTCCTAACCATGATTCATGACATTTTCAACTATTTTATAAAGTGTTATACACTAAAGATTAGTATCATAATAAACTATTACATAATCATACCCATAATTATTTCCATAATTATTTTTAATTAATAATTTCTATAAACATTTATATTATTCGCATATTTAATTACATCAGTTGTTTATAATTTTTACTATCTATATAAGTTTCATTGGGGGGTGTCAGTATTAATTATTCTTTCAAATCTCTTCCATATTTGATTATAACAAATACAACTCATTATTTATAATTAATTGTCATGTTTATAATTCACTTCGTGAGTTATTTAATCTTTTTCCTCATAGATGAAATTAGATACATGATTATTTTGGTGTTCTTTTACCCCTAAAGTGTGATTTCTTTGTTAATGAAATATATATTTACATAATTTTTTTTATAAAAAATAAAAAAATCATTATTGACATATTATATCTTATTATGCAGTAAATTATTCCTCAAAATCATTGATAATTTAATTTCATAGCATTGTTCATGTAGGTTCTCACGTTGACCCAAATGTGAACTTACCATGATTAAAGGATAATGACAACATGATTTTGTTGAAATATTTTTTTCAATGAAGAATATTTATATAATATAGAATTAATTATTTTGATATAATATAATTATAAATGAGATAGAATATATTTTATGGATAATAAAGAATTACATTTTATGAATAAATAGTTTTTCAACTTACTTTTCTTATTAAGTTTTCTTAGTATTTTAATAGTTTTTTATAGCTCATAAAATTAAAAGGTTATTCAATTTTAATTACCATAAAATTATTCATATCATGTAAATAATATTTATTTTTTAATCACATTATTAGTTCCAATTATGATTGATATTATTGAAAATTGAAATTCATAACACCACGGATGTAGTATTCTGTTAGTACACATGGTTGATAACCACATTTTTTAAGGAATTGGATAATGAATTTATTTAGTTTAGTTTTTTAGAAACATTAGTATGTTATAAATATCTGAATCATATATTAATTTATCATTTGTGATATCTAGTTTATGTGGTCAATGAAGAAAACTCATCTATTCATGGATGTGGTAGTCTGTACATAGGAATGTTTTACATTTTCATTTTTCATAATTGAAAAGGTAAAAGGGTATAAATATTGTTCTATTTTCATAATATTATATAATTTTACAGATGATACTTATTTTAAAAATATTTATATCTTTTAATTAAATTATATTAACAAGGACTTCCTGAAAATAAATATAATTCATAAAGTGATTTTAGGAACTTATACATCTCTTCTTGGATTATATTTTATATAAAGTGAGGAAAAGACTTTGAGTGGTGGTATTTTAAGAAGAAAATAACCTTTTTCAGGTTCTTTGTAATTATTATTAACAGTTTATTATTTGTTTCATCCAAACATGGGGGTTTTTTGTGAGAGTGTTTGAAGAGTGGAGATCCCTGTTTATAAGTGGGCAGTTATAAACATTTTATAAATACTCAAAACATATCAATATTGGGAAGTCACTCATAGGGAATATGGGGAAAAATTTATAAATAACATTTTTTGGAAGAGATATGATTTTATAGGCTTCAAACAACTTTTTTATACATGTTTCAATCAATTTACTCCCAAAATTATTACTTTTACTGACTTTTTCCTTTACTAGGTAATCATGTTTTAACTGAAGTTAACTTAATTATTATGCCTTCAAATAAATTATCCCTTATTATTTCATTGGAAACTAATTATTATTAATTATAAAGTCAATTTTTGCAAATTTATTTGTAGATATGTTAAAAAATTACCTTTATAATTGTATAATATATAAAAAATTTGAGAAACATGTGACCTGTGTTCCAAAATATCAAATTATGGTTTTTAAAATATAATTATTATTCTAAAACATAGAATTTAATTTATAACAAAAAATTCAAGAAAAATTATTTATAATTTATTATGTATTTATATATATTAATAATGGCATAAAATTATTAGTATTTAAAAAAATAGTATGTTGTGGTTTTCTCAAAAAACCATTTTTAGAAAAACCTAAAAAAATCATCATAAGTTAATATTTCCTTCATATTTACAATATGAAGCTAATTATTCGAATTTCACAATAAAACATTTATAAATAATATTTTTAATTAAAAACATAAAACATAGAGAAAAAATATTTTTTGGAAAATGACTATTTTTATATTATTTATTATTATTCTCATTTCTACTAAATAACAAATTAATGATGAGGTAATTATTTATTCATAATGATATATATTGTATATTAAAAGTAGATTTTAGAAAAAAAAAATTTATTTTTTCTAATTTAGTTGATATGTAATGTGAACATTATTTATCTAGTATATATATTTATATTTATTTATTTATATTTCATAATTTTTTCCCACAATTTATACATGACAATTCTAAACCTACCTTATAATAGTATATACATGTCGGATATTGGGGTTTCTTGTGGATAAATATATCATACATAATATTAATTTAAGCATTAATATTTTTATTAAAACATAGTTTATTATTGAAAAATATTTAGATAAAAAGAGGATCTACTAAGAAAAGAAAAAGTTAATTGTAAAAGAAAATCATGGAAAATTTGATATTTTAAAGTTCAAATTTTAAATAAAGTAAAAAATAATTTAACAAATGTCATACCCCATTAACATAAGAGATAATGGAATTGATAATCGTAAAATATATAATGAGAATATTAAATTCAACACGAACAATGATGTTACCAAGTAGGTATAATATTATAGAAAACCTATAGTAATAAGCTACATAAGGATATATGTTATATATCAAATGGTAATGTATATATAGATGTTGTAGTAAAAAGGGATATTGCTTATTAAAAATAAATATATGATAGTTCATAATCTAAACAAGGTGAATATCTTAAAGAAATTATCAGGCATTCTAATATATGAAATTAAATAAATTCAGAAAAAATGATATACATATTTATAGATATACATGTTTATGGGATAAAAAAAGGTAAAGATAATGACCCATTCAGTAGTATAATTTTAAACAAAACACAATTCTTTATGGGTAACTAATAGGGTTTTGGAGTGTTTAGAAATATGGATTATTACTTTTAGTACAATATAAATAATCTAATTTAAAAATTAGGGAATGAATCATGTGGGGACAATAAAAATACATAAGAACTCATCAATAACCTCAACAGTTCAAAATAATGGATGAAATGAAAATTAATATTGAATACTTGGTTTGTGGATGGTTAGATTAAGAAGGAAACATTTTAGATATTTATGTTTCATTTATACATACTCAGTTATATATCTGTCATTGTTTTGAGAATGATCAAATTCGAATATAAATAATGAAATAATAAAAGTTTATTAAAGTTTATTTCAAACCATCATATTGGAAGAAACATGGATCATGGGTAGTGGGTAACAATACCACATGTAATATATTTTAATAACCATAAAAGATTAATGAATATTAATGGTGATTCTTAATGTTTGTTAAAAAAAATTAACTTACGATAAAAGATATTGGGAAATTAAAATTAGAAAATTCAAATCAATTCAGATAGAATGTTTGTTGATGGACTAAAACACAGCTTATTTACTGTATCAAAATTGTGTGATGATATAAATTATTTTATATTCATAAAAACTGGATACATAGAAAAACTACTAATATATGGTATTTTGGTAACAAGGGGTGTACTAATCATGATAAATTTGTTTCAAATTAGGGACGAAAGTGTATGATGCTTCCTAATATTACAAGATGAATATGAGTTATGAAATAGAAGAATTTTTCACCAAATCCAAAATAATATGATCAAAATAATACAATAAGATAATGTGAGGACTTATATATTGCAAATATAAGACACCGTCATAATATTTGAAATATGCACAAATTAAAAAAATGTTCAAAAAGACTCAAAAAGGTGTTCATATTAAAACATCTAATCCTATTTAACTAGTTTAATCTGATTTATGTTATCAATTTTCTAAGAAGACGAAAAATTCAGATAAATTATTCCTCACATTTATGGATTATTTCATAATAATTACATTCATCGTACACATTTCACAAATAACATTGAAATTAAATATTATTAGATTATTTTTATAGATTACAATGAGTTTGAGAAGGTATTACTTATATATGGTGAGATATGGAAATTGGAGTGAGTAAGAAAATATAATTTTCATAGAATATCTTAATAGACATTGAATCATAAATTAATATAGTGCTTTATATACTCCTAAAAATATATAGAGGATGAATTAATTAATATTTTTCACATTTATATGGTTAGAACTATGTTTTATGGAAATGGAATTTGTTATATTACGAGTTATAGGTCATTAAAGTAGAAAGAATAATATTTAACATATGTAACATAAGGATAAAATCATACATGAATCCCTCTGATACGTGGATTAAAATGAATCCAAATGTTATCTAGTTTAGGGTTTCTATAATTATATACATAATAATGAAAAAAGGATATAAATGGAGGAAATTTTATGATACTCCAAAGGAAGGAATCATTCATTGGAATATAATAAACGTAAAACATTACATGTGTTAAAATAAGAAATTATAAACAATAATTGATACTGATAGTATCACTATTTTTAAAAATAAAGGTAGAAACATCCATGGAAGCATTATGGATGATGAGAATGATGTTTTTATTTCAGAATGTTTCTAAAAAACACAAATAATTACATAGAATATATAGATACTTCTTCTATTAGGGATAAAGACGAATGATTAAAATATATAAAAAAAATTAGAAATCTATAAAACCATTTTAATAGTTAAAACATAATTATATCTTAATAATTATTATAATTTGAAAATCCTTATTGTAATTCACATGTATTTTATATCCATTGGTTAATATATGTTGTATCTCATCACACTTTTTTCTAGGTTCCAATATAATCCTACAGAATCACATATTTTAAAAAAATTGGATCTCAAGATAAATTTCTAATACATTTAATAATGGGATGATGTATGATAATTTGGGTGATATGGATATTATTGAATTTACTAATTAATATTTGGTGAGAGTTGTATATGATAGAAAATGAAAATCATGTGGAGAATATTTAATTAGAAAAGTTTATCTTTAATAGAATTAATGAATGAAACCCTGAGTTCCAAAAAAATAAATATTTTATTTAGTTTGATGCTTAATTTTAATTTATATATATGTTACTATTGAATACATATGTGTAAAGAAAAAATTTTGAAGTTAGTTATCCTCTAATCATATGTTGCGATAATAAAAGTTCAATTAATCTATCCAATAATATAGTGTAGTACTCCCAGTCAAAAAACATTAATAGTAGTTATAAATTACATATTAAGAATATTAAAGAAGTAATTTTAGGAATGGAATTTATTACATGTAAATGAAAATATGTAGATATTCTTACAAAACCTCTCATAGGTGAATAACCCAATAATTAAAAATGGGAGTGCATGAAACTCTAGGTCACCAAGGTATGTTTTGTGTGATTTTATCTTATATCTAGTCTTACTCATATTATTGGGATGATTTGTTTAATATGGGGAATGTTTTTCCCATGGATATGAATTATTTTGAGGTTTGTACTGATTGATGTAGTAAAGAATGTAGGAAATGTGAGTTGAGTTTGAATGAATATCGCATAGGTATGAGCTGAGTAATTTTATGGACAGTAATGATGATTGATTTGATGACCCTTATTTTCTCTAAAATTCTCAATCATGTAGACTTAGATCTTATTTAATCATAATTTATATTCTAATAGTGTTGATCCAAAATAGAAATCTATTTGAAATTTGATTCAATAAGTTGGGTATTTTTGAGGTAATGAATGAACAATCCAAAGTGGTGATTATTGAACCCTCTTGAGGATGATTTATTATTTTTTGACAATACATTTTTTGGGTAATTATTGATGAACTTGCGTTCATGATTACAAAATTTAATAGCTAATAAAATGTTTTTATTTACAATATATTTTTGAATTTGGAATTTTTCTATCATGTGAAGAAATTGGATGAGGCATGGAGGTTCCATCCATTTTTGTATCATGTTTCAACTATTGAACAGAAGTCAGGACAACATTTTGAAATATGTTATTAAGAATCACTAGAAATGATTTTGAGATAGTTCTGATTTATTTGAGAAAACATTGGATGTTTAATGGTGGATTAAATTATTGTATACATAATGTATCCTCTTAGGAGAAATGTTTGAGAAATTTTATATAAGATGAGAATGATTAGTCTCTAAAATTTGAAAATGGAATTTATCTTATGTGTGTAATATATTTAATGCATCCAATATATTTTTCCCTTATATATTGAATGAAAAATGAAACAATTAAATTCTCTTACATTGACTTGATTTTTAGACGATGTAAGTAAATTGACATATGCACATAGATAATTTTTTTATTCTAACAATAAATTGTATTTACACAATATTCAGTTAGATAAATGATATTAAATGATAAAAATGGATTTAAAATTCATATATTCTAAAAAACATTAACTAAATATTTCGATTATTTAATTATGTACATCATAGGTCATACATCATGATATAAACATGATGATGATTCCTGTTTAAATAAGAATTGTTCCATTCTGAATCATAATATCCTAATGTTGTGGGAGTTCCATGTTGTATATTGGAATAAGGAAATAAGTGAATTCTTCTTTGGATTTTATATGATGATTAGAATGAGTTGAAACAATAAACTAAATATAATTTGATAATTAAAAAACTATATTTTTAATCAACATTGACTTATTATTTTACTAATAAAAATAACAATAAATGAATAAATAAAAAATTATTATACTTCTATGAATGTGAGCCAATACACTGATATATAAATGAATGAGATGATTCATTAAAAAAACTTCAGGAAATTTTTGTACAATTTAGAATAATAAGATCATCATTTGATGTCCTTGTGGAGCCTCATATATTCAACTATGATAATTATTTATAATATTTCATTGGTTTTAAGATGATATTAAATTTTATCTTTCATGATCTTATTGATTATATGATTTACGGGTCATACCCTTTCTCAAGTGCCTTTGAATAATAAGAATCGGATTGTAACCATGGGATAACAACCATGTTTAAAAAGGGATGTATTATTCTATAAAGGGGTTAACCTAATTAACAAAATTAATGTTTCATTTTTACATATGTATATGTGATTAAATTGAGAGTGAAGTGATAAAAATCATGAGAGTTAAATGATTTTAAATTAGTATACACACAATTACCCCAACTCATTGTGTATTTCCCTTAATTTTATATAATAATCTTATACACCATGTAATTGTTTGAAGAACATGACAATCCCATTTTTACTTGAAACCAATTTTATGCATTAGATGAAGAGGAGAGGCATCATAAATATTATAGGAATTTCTATAAATTGAAATCCAAGAAGTAGAAGAGAAATAGAGTGTGATGAAGATTATGTAGGATGACAATGATTCAATACTGAATTGGGAATATGAATATTATATGACTCACTATCTATTAGAGGGAATACACTTTTTTCTCTTCAATGTTTATTAAGGATGTATAAAAAAATTATTAAACAACCTTGTTTAATTTTTTTTGTTCATTTTCCATGGTGACCACAGTAATTTAATGTCATTTTATATTAAAAAGTGTAATGTGGTAATTTAAAGCAACTAAATATTTTTAAAAACCTAATTTATGAAAATTTGTTATAAAACTAATGAAAAATACCAAAATCCCATGGTTTTTACCATTTTAAGAAAGATTTATAAATATTTGGAAAAATATAATATAAATAAAAATATTAAAATAATTATTTGAATTATTCAAGTAAAATTAACCTTAAAACCACATGAACATATATAAAATAAATATAAATGTTTTATAATACATTTTTTGAATTCATAAATACTTGTGTTTCGAAAAAATAATTTTCACCCCCTTAATACAACTACCGTTCTTTCAAAAACTCAATTAATTTTTCTAAAAAATCATTTTATGAAATTTCCGAAATCAAATCAATATTTCAAAAATAACACTCCAAATTTAGTCTTTTATCTCATCCTCATGATATCTAATCATTTCACGTTCCTAAAATTTGGAATATTCTATAAGTAGATATTTTTTATATAAATAAATACTCTTAAATTTACAATAAACTATACTTTTCAAAAAATGATACAAATTTAATGTTTTGATAACCCATTTTATGTTCCATGACTACAATTTATTGACCAAATAAAAATAACCTAGAAAACTTAATTACATTGAAATACTCAATGAAATATGAAAATCATAAAATTAATATATTGGGATGTTCAAAATAACAATTTCATATTCTTTAACAAAAAAAAGGTAAAATATTCTATTGAAATTATGTTTAGAAAGAGTTGAACCCCTATAATTTTAAAGGAAATTAAATATATATTTAAATTTACAAAATATTACAAATGTAATTATTATCAATAAAACATTTTTTTAGTTAGGTGGGGTGTTATTTAAATAAAGGGAAGTTTTTGGGTGTGGTGGAAATACAATTCAGACCTATGATAAATTTATAATCCCAGAACCAAGATGATATTATCTTCCATGTCACATAAAATTCTTATTTTAATGTTAAATTCAAATTAATTTCCATTCATGCTTTTTTAGGGTTTCCCAAGCTTTTATGGAGGAATGGGTGAGTTTTCATGAGTTCGGCCAAACCGTGAGCCCAATTCCAGATTTAAAATTAAATTTTTATTCCTTTATAACTCCTTCATTTTTCAACATTTTTCATCCATTCCAATTCCAAATCGTAACCCCCTGACCTATTAACACTTCCATATTAATTTGGACTATTTTGGAATGCATAATCATGGTGGATATAGGTTTTTATTTAAGGGATTAGGCCTGCCTGAAAGTACATTTTCAGCATAAAAAATAAATTTTAATTCTTTAATATCTCCTTCACTATTTTTGTTTTTTCGGTTATTCTAACTCTCACCCGAGCCCACTTACATAAGGCGCGCCCCCATTCCCTCTTACCACAATTTGGAGTTCAATAGAGTCGCGAAAGAGGTCGAAACGTTTCTAGATTTCCTAAATCACCCAGATTTGGAGGGATAAATTAATCCTTTCTTAACTCATAATTTTATGCTTTTTCCCCCATTCGAGTTCCTACATGATCTCGTAATCTTTGTTAGAACCTCCCATGAATAGTTGGATGTTTTCAAATTCTGATACTTGTGGATTTTGGGTCATTTTCATCAATACTATTTTAGGTATGTGTTTCTCTCTTCAATTCCTCCCTTCTCCTTAGGGTTTCTTCCCTATTTCATGAATTTATAGAATTTCCCGAAGTTTGGGTTTGAAACTAGGGTTTGATTGGGTGTATTTGTGGTCAAATATTGTGTTCTAGGGCTATATTTATCTTCCTTGTGGTGTGGTTGTGGTGCAGTTGATGTTCCGCACCATGTTTTGAGGTATTCGACACTTTCGGTAGGTGGTTCCATATGTAAACAATTATTGATGAGTTAGATTTCTATATTTACTCATTTTTAATATTCCTAATATGTTAGTTGGGGTGTGAAAACTGTTTATTATTAATTTGGATAAGTGTTTTATTTTACAGTTGCATTTTAACTTGAAATTGGTTGTTTTTGTGTGTAACTCATGGGGTATTATTTGGATGTATTTTATAACATATGGAATTGGTTTAATAAATATTTTTTTTCCTTCCAATTATGGTTTGTTAATGTATTAGTGTCAAGTGGTCCTAAAAAGAGAGTTTTTTAATAGGTTTTATGTGTAAAACATTGTTATACTTCTTGAGAGTATTTTATGAAAATGTGTGTTTTCATTTGGATCATTTGTAGTATTTTTCAAGGTGATTTTATAAAACATGAAAGTGGATTTATAAATGTCTCTAGGGATTACAATTCTATTTTGGATAAGAATTGCTATGGTTTCTGGCCTTAAATTAGGGTTTTGAAATGAGTTTTGTGTGCAAGACATATTTACAACACTTGGGTTCTTTTTATTAAAATTATAAATGTTTTAGTTGGTTAAACAAACTGGGAAAAGGGTGTATATGTACTATTTGGTATGTGTGTTCACCTATTATGGGGTTTTGAAATTTGAAGTTATGTTTCAAGATGCCAGACATTTTCATAATGTTTTGTAAATTTTTGAAATGTTTTTTAAAATTGTGATGTTCGAGCGAAACTTGTTTGTGGGATGTTTCGTGTAAGTTTGATGATAAAATGATTTTTAATGTAAAAGAGTATTATGTATCAAGTTAGTGGGATATTATGAGAGTTTTAGTATATTTTAATGGTTTTATAGAATTGTTTTATGGATTTGTTGAAGTGTAAAAGAAATGTGAAATGTGTTGTGGGATATTTTGGTGTGAATCGGATTTCAAAATCAATTTGAATGAAAAGTGGACTTTTGTGACTTGTGTTGTAGACATGTGAGATGTTTGGTAAATTTATGATATGGAAATGATATTTTCATTTTAAAATTATATTCATTGACTTGTTGGACTTGTTTCAGCACAAAGGGAAGAACTGGGTATCAATGTGTGTGGACGTGTACTATTATGCTAGAGGAATTCGTGGAGTTTGGCCTCAGTTTCACATAGAAATATTGACTCTTACAACTCTAACTAAACTATGATTATGATGATGATTAAGTACCAATAGGTTATGGGTATGTTACCTACTAGTGGATCGTGCACAAGAACCGATATTTGTGATGGTTACTGTCACCGAGATATGAGGTACCTGGGACCCACAACTAGTTAGTGCCTAGGGGTTATTTCCCATTTCCTGTGCTCACTAAATACTGTGTTCTTACCATCGGCATATGGTATTAGTTTCTAGAAAATTTACTAGCTTTTTAATTTATTTTAAGTATTCTTATTATTTAAATTATCCAACATGAAAAAAAAATATTTAATGTTGCATCTTTTAGAAATTGTAACTAGTATTTCATGTTTTTGAATACTTGCATGATTTTTGTCTTTAAATGTTTATCACAAGGAATCCCATAGTGGTGTTATCCTAATGGGGATTTTCTCAAACCCTACTTACACCCATGGGTGTAATTGTACTTGGTTATTTTTGTTCTCAATGGTTGGGTACTGTTTTTAGTGCTAGTGGTTCGGGTTTCTAGGAGTCCCTTGGTGGTGAAGCCTTGTGGGGATGGATTTAGGGAGGTTCCTCTTGCCATGTGAAGGTTCTTGGGCTATCCTTATTTGGATTTGTAACTTTTTATTGGACATTAAACATAGTTTTATGTTATGTAATTCAGTTCTGAAATTTTGTAAAAGACGGTTTTAGTTGAAAGATCCAAATTTTTATTTTTGAGTTTTCTTATTGTTTAATGTTTATAAAATCAGATAAATCATTCCCAATTCTCATTATATGATACACGAGAACTTGTTCTAGCACATGGGGATCGAGAACACCCTTCGGGCCTTTTCACGGGCTGGGTTTGGGGCCGGATTTCGTGGCGACCAGATTTAGTTCGTGACAAAATGGTATCAGAGGAGGTTCAGGTTAGCTCCTTGGGTCATTTTATTTGGGGAAGAGTCAGGATAGTGTGGAGTTAGGATTGTAGGGACTTGGTATTCTAGTTATGGGTAGGGTGCCTAAGAACCAAACTTCATGAATGGATTCATTCTTCCATGGGAAGTCAGGATTTATCTAAGTCCTTTGGTTTTCTTGGTTTGATGATGGTTAGGGGAAATGAATATAGAGTTGGGTTAATAGTCTCAATGAGCTCGAAGGGCCTGGAAAGCCATGTGGAGCTTAGGATCTTCCCTAGAACACTCTATGTGATAGTGAATTGATTGGAATATGGTAACCAACCATATGTCCAAGTCACCCACTGAAACTAGTTTCCTCTCGCATTGTCTTGTGTTCTTTAGCTTTGAAATCATAAAACATAGGTTTTAATGTGACTCGGATTTAAGAAGTGTAACGTTTTTCTGAATTGATTTTCAAATAAAGATGTAATGTTTTGATTTATGAAATGGAGTAACTGAATTTTCAGAATTATATTCAAATGTAAAATGGTGTTCTTACACCTCTTTTTAAAAGTTGAAACTATACTGAAGTTGGTTTTCAAAAATTGTTTCCAACAGAGTTTTCTACACTATCAAATGGTGTTTTAATGGGATAAGATGATATGAAATTGATGTGAATAACATGAAAGTGTGTTCTTGTCTAAATGGTTGTGTCTTTCTGAAACGTTTAGTAAGATTTGAATTGTGATTTTGATCACCTGGTTAGTGGTTTTGAGAAAAAGGATGTGTTGCTTTATCATTTTGGTTTTGAAAATTGGAAAGAATCGTTGTTTTTACCTTTGGTATTTTGGTGAGTGACCAAAGCATGTGGTTATATGGGATGATGGATTGTTGACGAATGACTGGATGAGTGCCGGAACGGATATGAGGAGGGTGCCCGGTGTGGCACAAAAACATGCATGTGTGAGGCCCATGGGGTACCATTGAAGGATACACTTACCGTTGAACTGTTTGTTTTCAAAGAAATGGTTTTAATGAAAAACATAATGTCTTGATAAATAGTTTGGGATGGGGTGTATTATGTGTTTTTGAAAAATTCATGTTGTGGGATGATTTGAGTCCAAGAACCCCTCCTGTTTGAACTATGTTTTGGGTTTGGGTTTGGTCAGTAAGTTGTGTTATAGGGAAGGTTAGTGGTATCTTTTGAAAAAGGATTTGGGATGCCTTTACGGTGGTTCCCTTCATGTTACTGGATCTTCTTTGTGGTATATCTTTACCAATGGACCATCCTGGTTGGGTCTTTGGGTTCAATCATTGGATAAGGTACACCCCATTAAAGGATAGTGCACAACTGAAGTGCAACCCGCATTGTTTCTCCATAGTAAAATCCTCCAGTTGATCAATATAAGGAATCTTTTATCAATATTTGTTGATTGAGTTTACACCCATTCATGTCTTTGATTTTTTGATCCTCTTGTAGCAGGAGAGTTCTCGTGGAAGGTTGAAAGAGACCTTAGTTTCTTAAGTTTCCTAATTCGTTGAAGCTAGAAGTGGTCTAGGTTTGTTAGTGGGGATAAGTGTCTAAATGGTGTATAAGAGGGCCTCTGGTTTCTTCACAGATTCTTTGAAGCATGAGTTCATGTTAAACAAAAACTGTGGGAAATATGGTCATGATAGGATATTGTGGCCCCATTCTAGAATTGTGTGTTGTTTGGGGATGTTGTATAAGGTCCCTCTCCACGAATTGTTTATATCAGTCGCAATGGTCATGTTCGGTGATGCCTTATGATGTCTTCTGCTCGATTGACAATAATGGTGAATGTTAGGAAATCATTTGAGAGTCTCTATTATGTTGGGAGAATTTCTCCCTTGTAAAAACATAAAAATATTCCATTTTAGTGGAAGGCGAGTATAGGTTTTCTTTACTTCTATTGTTTCTCACCTACAAAAACAAGGGGTGATGTGTGTGCATCTTCTAAGACCTTGTTTTAGTAAAATATAAAGTTAGGTTAAAGTGAGTTTGGAATGTGTTATGTCTTGTAAAACATATTGGGGATTGCATTGTAGTTGTTGGTTGCACCGAAAGATGAATTCTCGTTCATGGGATCTCCAACGCCTAACTGCAAGGCCGAAGATCCTTCAATCATTTGAGCTACATCCATAGGTCTCGGAGAGAAGTTGGCTCATAGTCAGGGGAAATAACAGGGTCCTTTAAACCGTTATACAAAGTCCAATCCCAAGTATGAAATTTTGGAAGAGTTTAAAACTATGGTTTCATCATCTTTCTTATGTTTTTCATGTTTGGTAGAAACAGGTGGTGGGTTGTGTACCCATTTCATCACCCAATGTTATTCCCTCCCCCTTTAGTTTCCACTGAGTCTTTGGAGAAAGGACTAAAGTTTGGTTACACTGGATGAGAACAAGATTTTCACTTGGTTAATAGTGAACATTCCCCAAAAAACCGTGTGGATAGAAGGATCCACATTGTTAGCACATGGTTTCCCAAATCATGCGGTCTAACCATGTGACCTTCCCAACTCTTCATTTTTTGGGGTCTTTCTGTACCGGCCCATGCTGGTCAGTTAAGATGGTCGGTTCTTATGGTGGGGAGACCCACTATGAGTCTTATATATGTTCTTTCATAAAGGTCTGATGGAAGTATACCCATTGTACTGGGGAGTCTGTTCAAGCCTCCCCCTATTGGTGTCCTGATTCTGTCTCGGGAAAAATATAGGTTGTCTCTTATGGTGCGGATCCTATTTTTGTTCCCCCATACCAGTAACTCAGATTTATCCATGATCTTGGCTTGGATGTAGGTAGTATCATTTGTAGCTATCAAGATACCTATATCTTCCTTGGGTAAACGTTGAGATTGGAGAGTTCCAAATGGTTTAGTTATAGCATGGTAAGTGTAACCTTGTTCGATGTTGTTGTTCGTTTGGGTGAATTGTTTGAGTTTTGTTTAGATAGTGTTTTAGGAGGTTTATTTTGGGATTAAGGTTGAATTTGATTGATCATTTAATTAAAGTGGTGTAAGTTATGGTTGTGAGAGTAATCCTTCATTAATTGATCATTGGAGGTGTTTTGGCCTTTGGGGGTGAAACCTAACAAGGGAGTACCTCTTGGTTTCCCAGTTGTGTTTGGTTGTTAATTTTCCTTGATGTGACTTTCCGAGGTAGAAAGATTTCATGGTGGGGAGAACTGCCACATAAATGACTCATTTAAAAGTTAAATTCCATTTAATTTCCATTCATGCATTTTTTAGGGTTTCCCAAGCTTTTGTGGAGGAATGGGTGAATTTTCATGAATTGGGCCAACTGTGAGCTCAATTCCTGATTTAAAATTAAATATTTATTCCTTTATACCTACTTAAATATTCAACATATTTCATCCATTCTAATTCCTAATTGTAATCCCCTGACCTATTAACACTTCCATATTAATTTGGACCATTTAGGAATGCATAATCATGGTGGATATGGGTTTTTATTTAAGGGATAGGGCCTGCCCGAAAGCCCATTTTCTACATAAAAAATAAATTATAATTCAATAATATCTCCTTTAAAATTTGTGTTTTTTTGGTGATTCCAACTCTCACCCGAGCCCACATAGCTAAGGCGCTCCCCCATGCCCTCCTCCTACAATTTGGAGCTGAATAGTGTTGAGAAAGTGGTCGGAACTTCTCTTGATTTTAGAAATCGCCCAGATTTGGAGTGGTAAATTAATCCTTTCATAACTCCTTCTATTTTTTACTCTTTTCCCCCATTTGAGTTCATACATGATCTATTAATCCTTTTCCGAACCTCCCATGAATGGTTGGATGTTTTCAAATTCAGATACTGGTGGATTTTGGGTCATTTTCATCAATATTGTTTTAGGTAAGTGTTTCTCTCTTCAATTCCTCCCTTCTCCTTAGGGCTTCATCCCTATTTCAAGAATTTATAGAATGTACAGAAGTTAGGGTTCGATCCTAGGGTTTTATTTGGTGTATTTTCAGTCAAATATTGTGTTCTAGGGCTGGATTTATCTTCCTTGTGGTGCGGCGGTGGTGCGGTTGATGTTTCACACCATGTTTTGAGGGATTCGACACTTTCGGTAGGTGGTTAAATGTGTAAACAATTATTGATGAGTTATCTTGCTATATTTATTCATTTTAAATATTCATAATATGTTAGGTGTGGTGCGAAAACTGTTTATAATTAATTTGGATAAGTCTTTAATATTATAGTTGCATTTTAACTTGAAATTGGTTGTTTTCGTGTGTAACTCATGGGGTATTATTTGGGTGTATTTTATAACATATGGAATTGATTTTATAAATATTTTTTGGCCATCCAATTCTGGGTTTTTTATGTATTACTGTCATGTGGTCCTAAGAATAAGGTTTTTTAATAGGTTTTATGTGTAAAACATTGTTATACATCTTGATAATATTTTATGAAAATGTGTGTTTTCTTTTGGATCATTTGTAGTATTATTCAAGGTGATTTTATAAAACATGAATGTGGTTTAATAAAGGTATCTAGGGATTCCAATTCTATTTTGGATAGGAATTGGTATGGTTTTGGCCTTTAATTGGGATTTTGAAATGAGTTTTTTATGCAAGACATATTTATAACACTTGGGTTCTTTTTATGAAAATTGTAAATGTTTTAGTTGTTTAAACAAAGTGGGAAAAGGGTTTATATGTACTGTTTGATATGTGTGTTCACCTATTATGGTGTTTTGAAAGGTGAATTGATGTTTTAAGATTCCAAACATTTTTAGATTATTTTGTAAATTTATGAAATGTTTTATTAAATTGTTATGTTTGAGAGAAACTTGTTTGTGTGTTGTTTCATGTAAGTTTGATGATAAAATGATTTTGAAGGTAAAAAGGGTATTATGTAACAAGTTAGTGGGATGTTATGAGAGTTTTAGTATATTTTAATGGTTTTATATAATTTTTTTATGGATTTCTGGAAGTGTTAAAGAAATGTGAAAAGTGTTGTGGGCTATTTTGGGGTGAATCGGATTTCAAAATCAATTTGAATGAAAAGTGGACTGTTACTTGTGTTGTAGAAATGTGGGATGTTTGGTGAATTTATTATATGGAAATGATATTTTCATGTTAAAATTATATTCATTAATTTTTTGGACTTGTTTGAGCACAAAGGGAAAACCTCGGTATCTAGGTGGGTGGACGTGTACTTGTATGCTAGTGAATCCATGGGGTTTGGCCTCAGTTTCACTTAGTTAGATTGATGCTTAAAACTCTAACTAAACTTTGATGATGATGATGATGATTGGGGACCACTAGGTTATGGGTATGTTCCCTACTAGTGGCTTGTGCCTGTGAATAGATATTTGTGATGGTTACTCTCACCGAGATACGAGGTACCTGGGACCCAACACTAGCTTGTGTCTGGGGGTTATATCCCATTTCTTGTGCTCGCTAGATATTTTGTGCTTACTGTCAGCATGTGGTATTAGTGGCTGGAAAATTCACTTTCTTTGTTATTAATTTGAAAAGTTTTTATTATTTAAATTTTCCCACATGAAAAATATTTTTATTTAATGTTGCATCTTTTAGAAATTGTAACTAGGATTTCATGTTTTTAAAAACATGCATGCTTTTTGTGTTTAAATGTTTATCACATGGAATCTCCTAGTGGTGGTATCCTACTGGGCATTGTCTCACACCCTACTTACACTATTAGGTGTTATTAGACTTGGTTTTTTTCGTAGGTTGGGTACTGTTTTTAGTGCCAGTGGTTCGGGTTTCTAGGAGGTTCTTAGGGGTGAAGTCTTGTAGGGATGGCTTTAGGGAGGTGCTTCTTGCCATGTGGAGGTTCTTGGGCTGTCCTTATTTGGTTTTGTAACTTTTTAGTGGTCTCTAAACATAGTTTTAACTTATGTAATTTAGTTATGAAATTTTGTAAAAGCATGTTTTAGTTGAAAGATCCAGATTTGATTTATTGAGTTTCTTTATTGTTTAATGTTTATAAAATCGGGTTAATCATTCCCAATTCTCATTTTATGATACCCGGGCACTTATGTCAGCCTATGGGGATCGGGAACGCCCTTCGGGCCTTGTCACGGTCTAGGTTTGGGGCAGATTTTGGTGGTGACCAGATTCGGTTCGTGACATTCCATTTTTAATTAATAATTAATTTAATAACATTATAGTACCTTGGTCTGGTAATTTTTCGTTATTGTAGATGTTGATCAATAAAATGTCATTAAATATGTACTATAATTTCTCAAGGAGAAAGCATAGATATTTTCTTTGTTCATATTATTTTGTAGGATAATATATGATTGGCATCATAATAAAATGAATTCACAACCAAGGAATTATCCTCTATTAAAAAAATTTACATGAGAATATATACTAGGGATTATTATAGAAAATTTCACAATGAACCCATAAATTAATAAAAATTAATGCATGCCCATGCTAAATAATAATAATAAACAAAATATTAATATATTATTGATAATATCGTCATTCAAAAATAAATATAATTTTAATAAAATATATAATTTCATATTTATATAAATGATACATGTTACGAGGAGCTTATCTCAGGTCATCCACCACCCTCAGAATTTAACAAATCTGAAATGATAAATAAATATTATTCATAAAATAAATGAATAAAAATTTCATTCATTGTCGTATTAATGCATATTAATTTTAATATTCACACAACTAAATAAATATTTATATTATAATAAATATTATTTATTACATTATTTATAAAACAACATATAAAGTAATATTCAATTAAATAAAACTGTGAATAAATATTTTTTAATAATTAACTAACATTTATATTCTAACTAGAATATAACAAGTTACAGAATAATTACAATTTTGAAATCATAAATAAATATTATTTATTTTTAATGATAATAAATATTATTCAAATTATTAAATTATTATAGGATTTATTTTATATAAAATGATACACTAAGTGTGTTCGCCTATATGAATATTTTATAGTGGAACTATAAAAATATAATGTTCCATGACATATTTCTATTTAAATAAATTTAATTAATTTTATATCATTCATTACGCGCAACCCTGATTTTTAAAAAACCATGATATTTGATTTATTTATTATTAAATATTTGATGATTTTTGTCTAGGAAATGGATTAAACTGTTCGAATAGTACCAACTAAAGTATAAATAAATATTTTTATTACTCTTATGAAATGAATTAAATTTTAATAAATGAAAAGAAGTTTATTTTAATGTAAAAGAGAGCATTTTTTCTAAAAAAGGATTTTGTGAATGAAATTTGATTTTATATAAATAAATTAAATTAAATATTTTATAAAATTTATTTCAATGAAATTTATATATTATTTATTTAGTAAAACTTTTAAATAATTTTATAATTATAGTTACTCGAAATGAATGAGAATATAATCATTTTCTGCTTCAAAAATATGATCTCATAAAAAATTATTTCCACTGTACGCAACCTAAGATATTGTGTCCTCTACGCTCCTACGTAGTCTTGACTGAACTGTCTGGCGTCTGCAAGGCCACACCAAGTTCGGGCAAAGCCCAAGCAGGGGTGAGTATAAGGATACTTGGTAGGATGCCCCGAAAGCTCAAGGGAGCAAAAAAGAATGTTCTAAAATGGTTAGCTTGATAGAGAATAGATAACAGTGCAAGAGAACAAAAGAGAGAGTGCATCTCAACCCAACAAAAGGAAGTATGTAGACTCGTCCAATCTAAGAGGAGCTAGACACAGAAAGCATGTGTCATTCCTCGTGCATCTGCGCCCCACCTAGAAGGAGAGTAACGGAACCCAAAGCATGGGAACACAAGTAGGGTGTATATATATGCTCAATAAGAAACCCGAATGAGTGTGTAAGGGGATCTCTATCTCCATGATGAACCCAATAAAATTCGCCAATAGTTCAAAGGATAGCCATCACTGATACCCAAAAATCTCGCAGGTCAATCACCCTCATCGCTACATCATACCACCAGGGGTCTCACCCCGGTAACCACGGAGAAAAGTCCATGACTATACTCATAAAATGGGCTGAGTCTGAAATCAGTTTTCGGGTAACCCACGGCCCAGCCCCGCTGGAGTGTAAGCCCCAATCAGTCAACGGTGACCCAATGCCAAGATTAGCTAGAGGGTAGAACATAATAAATCATCGGGTGACCCACTGTCCAGCCCTATTGGAGGGTAGACCAAAAATAAGTCGACGGTGACCCACTTCCTAGCCCCTCTAGAGGGTAAACCATAATAAATCAACAGGTGACCCACTGCCTAGCCACGTTGGAGGCTAAACCATAAATAAGTCGACGGTGACCCACCGCCCAGCCCCGCTGGAGGGTAGACCATAAAAAATCAACAGATGACCCACTGCCCATCTTTACTGGAGGGTAAACCCTAAATAAGTCGACGTTGACCCACCGCCCAGCCCCGCTGGAAGGTATACCGTAATAAATCATCGGGTGACCCACTACAAATCCCTGCTAGAGGGTATACCCTAAAAAAGTCAATGGTGACCCACTACCCAGCCCTGTTGGAGGGTAAACTGTAAGGTCAACGGGTATCCAACTGCCCAGCCTCACTAGAGGGTAAACCCAAAATAAGGTCTATATCTCTGCACTACTCGTGCCATCACTGGGTGCCACTATCGCTGCTACCATGCATAGATTCGGTGTCTGACAAATAAAACTCTTCCCAACGACCTTTCATGTTTCCACATTTAATGAGGTCTCTAAAAAGGCTCCATACACCAAAACAGATTACATCATTGTAATCCTCGCAAAAGAACACACGAGATAGAATACTTACTCGCTAGAACCTGGCTCCCGATGGAAAAGTTATTCAACACCACCTTTTCCCATATAGCGTCTTGTGGGGCTAAAACCTCAACCCCGAATGTGGTCGGGCGAGCTGCGCCATCGCGATGCTCTTAGAAGAACAAGCCAAATCGACTATTCATACGCCCCAAACGGACTCCTACTGAAAACGTTGTAGTATGCTGTAGAGAGCTTAAAAGACGGCTCGTGGGGCCCAGGCATCAACTACAGCATCAACGCCTCAAAACACCTTGGTCAACATCGTCTCGATGCAAGGTTCAAAACGATGTTGGCAGCGCAAAAAACAGACTCCAGACGCGGAAGCTGCAACTCCTCGCATCATATGTAAAAGGGGCCCTATGGGGGCCACACATTGACCCAAAAACACATCACCCAAATTGTTCCATTATATTCCTTGCAGATAACCATGCGGAATAGGATATTCATTTCCCATGAATGGACATATGTAGCATAAGTCATAAAAACATAGTATGCATCCGAAAGCCAACTCGGGGGGCCCACACCTTGGGCCCAAACATTGGCGGGAAGATTGTTTCGTTGCAATCTCCTAAGAAAAACACTCAGAAATGAGTACCCACACACCCCAAACGGATGATGGGTGAAAAGGTGGTGTTTCACTGTAAAACTTGTGAATTAGGCCATGTGGAGCCCATGCCTTGTCTCCAACCCGAACTCTTCGAAAAGCATCTCAATAATTTCTCATGAGGACTGGGGTCACATTGCAGCTGACGACATGTCAATCGGACTTCCCAAGAAGGAGATAGGTCCAACGCAACAATTAATTAATTAATTAATTAATTATTCACATTTAGCATTTCATGCCACCAAGAAACGAAACCAACCAGCAAAGGCTCCGAACCAACCTTGGAAGGACCATCTCAGCTCCAGGGCCACTGTGCCTCTGACGAAAAATCAAACAAACATCTAGCTCACGAGCCACGTCTGCCGCAACATCAATAATAATTTATTATTATTAAATCAAAGCTCTTCGGGTATCCCGTATTCGGGTAAAAAACCCAAAAATCATGGAACCCACGTCAAATGGTGTGCCTCGCCGACACGGACCAACAGCCGCAGACGTCGCATCAAACGGACACGCCATTTAGAAATTACGGCCCCTCGAACGCAAGGGAGCCTAACCGAGCAGGTTCACCCCAGGCGGCCCGGTCCGAACCACCGGCCCGAGGCTTAGACGCGGGTCTGGTCCAGTGCTCCGCGGCCAGCCTCAAGCCATTGAACACGCCCTAGGACTGGTTTTTTTTAAAAACAGACTGTCCAGGATGCCCGGTCTCCCCCCTCGTGTCATGTCAAGGAAGACTCACAACATGCAGGTCTTGTTCCCTAGTAGAGTGTTATTGGCCGATCTTCACTGTCGCTCCAGGAGGACCCGCAAGTCACGGGTCCTTGCTTCTTCTTCACACGCAAGGCCAAGCCTCAAGTTCCTCCTGCCTTGAACAACCGGTCGGTTCCCCTCGACGCATCCGCCTCCCACAGCTCCCCACCGCTGCCTCCGTCCTACACCTCCCGCAGCCGCTCGTCGCCACCTGCACCTGCTGCTCTGCTGCGACCCCACTGCGCCCGCCACGATTTGTCGTTCCGAAGCTGACTCCGGCCCTACCTCGCCACCGTGCTCCGCTGACCTGCTTGGCTCCTCCCGAGTGCACCCTGCTCGGGCAGCCGTGCAACCCCAACTACCCACCATACACACCACCATCGGCCAGCCACACCTCCGTCCGCACACCAGCCTCGGCCATCTAGTGACACTTGTCACTGCCAGGCCTACCTGCCGCTTTTATCTGATCCCCATCTGCACCATCCACCTCGTCCGAACCCACGTTGAACCACCCCGACCTCCGACCACCTCCCTTGACGGATCCGAGGCTTCTGATGACCACCGCCACCACTCCGATGGCCCAAAATCTAATCCGAACATGGGTTCGAGATTCTTGGGGTGAGGCCCTCGCAGCTCCTGCCCCGGATCGTTGATCCGACTCGATTGGCGTGTCTGAAAATTTGGACGAAGAATTCCCAAGAATTATGGATAAAAACGGTTCTCGGGAATTAGCCTTGTTTGTTCGGTCGATGCCCCAAATTCTAAAATTTACGAACATAAAATGAAAAAATTGAAAAAAACTCCAATAATTTCCCGAAGGTGCGAAATTAAATCAGAAATCCTACCTCATTGGATCCGTTCATTTTTTGCGACACACCTGCTTGATCCCGCTTCGATCCACCGAAGTTTTCTCCTCAATCCGGTGAAGAACACCGAAGAACACTGAAGAACAGAGAAGAAATCTAGAGAGATAGAGAGATAGAGGGAGAGGAAGAAATGGGATTCTCCCAATTTCCCATTTTTCTATTTATATAAAAACCACGTAGCGCAGGATCTGAAATCACTGCGCCCTCTCATTTTATATCGCGCCTAGAAAAAAATGCCACATTTTGAACTCAACGGAATTCTCAGATTTCCATTCTGAGGCTTCGTTCGAAGGTTATTCGAATAAATTTTCAGTGATAAAAATGCTTATGTCATTAATTCAAAAAGACAGTTTGGCCCCTGGGTGACATCTCTCGCAGCAGGCCCGCTCCTGCAACTTTTAAACCCTACCTATGGTAAATGACACACTCTGGAAGCAACCGTGCACTCGGATTTCTGATCCGAGCTACCGTTTAGTATTTATTCAGGTTTGAGATATTAAATGAATAATATTATAATTTAATTATCCATTTAACACACTTCCATCGAGCGAGGGGTCTGAATATCCTGTGCCGACTCATTTTAGGTCTCACCTAGGGTAAACATCGCGTTCCCGACCCAACCGGGGTCTCGGAATTCCAATATGATCAACCATCTATGAGATATCAAATTTTCTTTAGTTAACCACGCATGCGTAATATAAAAACACCTAACATTTATATATAATTAATTCTGGGCACACTAGGACTCGTAATTGCACGCCGTCAGAATGCCCAGCTATAAAATGACATTAAGAAATATTTAAAAGTCTCAGAGTCCGAAAACTTAGGTTCTTAAATCATTCACTCTTGCAATCTTTTCATCCCCGAAAAGAAAAACTTGGGAAAGAAAACTCGGGATATAGAGCCCACACCAAGCTCTCCCACTCCCAAGGAAACTTGTACAACACCAAGTTGAAAAAACACACAAACTAAAGTGATGGTTTGTACTTTTTCGAGATTGAAATCATGGTTTCTTCCGGGAACATGGCCTCATGATTCCCTCCTTCAGAATACCCATCTGGTGAAACACCCAAGGACATCTGGTAACACTTGTTTTCATAGTCAGTGCATCACAATTAAGACTCTCTCACACACTCAAAAAGTAAAGGTGTCAGCATCATCGACTACAGAAAGGCCACACCCTCCTGAAAAAACTCCAGCCATCATCGTCGTCTCAAGTTCAAGTCTCTCTGGGTGGGGATGAACCTGAGAAACTGGTGGTCTGAGAAAACCACAAAGCTCTCTCCCAGAAGATAGCGTCTCTACATTCTCAGCGCAAGGACTACCACCACCAGCACCACATAGTTAATCGCGTAGTTATGTTCATGGGGTGTCCATCACCTCTACATGTACTTTATAACTGTATCAAGTTTGACGTTGAGCACGCGAGGTACCAATGAACAAGGCAGGTGAGAAAACTCATCTAACCGCCATAGGCTAGACACGGAAAGCACATGGCATACCCTAATTGTATTTTTCCCTCTTGGATGGTGAGTAATCCCCAAAACAAGAACTCTTCAAAACCCACTAGTGGCACCTAAAGCAAAGGTGGGTCAAGAAGAAAATCCCCACTGTAGAATATAGAACCTCCACTGACACTCCGCCACACAACCTCGCCATGAATGCACAGGTCAGAGGCACTCAACCACCGCACCTCAATACTATCTGATTTGGGAGGTATGGACTCTCCCTCGAGGTTTTTATCACATGAAAAAAATGAATCTCAGTGGGGGAAGAACCCCTCTCTTTCACACATATTCCATGCTAAGTCGGACAACACCAACATAGGGTTACTCCGACGCCCTACATCACCCTCCGAAACCCCTCAAACAAATATTTAGACGAAAAGGGTACATCACACAATGTCTAAGAAGTTCTACTGAGAAAAGTAGGAAAATACACAGAGCTTACCTCCTATAATCTCTTGCGTTGTAGGATTGTAGAAATCCATAGCACACAGCCGCCCGCGGCCCCATCCGTCCGCTCCCGGAGCCTGACGTGGGCCGCCTAGGGGTGGTGGAAGAACCTCAAAACATCATCCGTCAACCACAGTTCTTCTTTATTTTCTGCCAACACCGCCTCCCTAGGGACCACCCTGTCCTCACCTGGGAGTTCTTTGATCACGAAACTGCCTATGTCATGGCAGTGCATCTACCATATATCTGGAAAAACTCATCACATGTGGTCGAGTAGTCTCACGCCACGCAACCTCTAACATCACAAACATAGCACTAGGCCATCCTAGGCTATCTTGGTGCTCTACGCTTCTCCACAACAATGTACCTGAGTCTCATCAAGGGGAGACCACCAGTGTCGAAGCCCGGCCAATCGACGTCCCTCTTCCAGAAATTTCTTTGTCACTAGTGCCTGCTTCTGCACCCCAAGATGGGTGAGGATGCACAAGGTCACTACGCTGGCACGGACCTCTTCTATAGAGATCTAGTTCAAACATCTGTGCTCGAAAGTAGCCATCATGGACCACATCCAAAGAGTACCGAGTAAGGCCTGTGAACCCAGTCATGTACTCAATCACTCTCATCACTCCCCGCTGAAGCTCCAGCAGCTCCCGAAATTGAAAAAAGCATAAGCAGGAGAGGTAGTACTCCCCAAAAAACAGATGGTAGAGGTCATCCCACGAGAGTAATGACTCATAATGTATCCGAGAAACCATGAATCTACCATGCCAAACTTCTTGGTGGAAAAAGACTAGCTGTCAAAGCCACCATCAAACCTGTCAGTGTCCTAACAAGACTGAAGAGGCGGACCACTGACTCTAGCCAGCACTTCACTGTCTGGGGGTATAGCTCACCGTGGAACCTCAGCGGTCTCTGGAATTGGAACTCATGTAGCACGCCCAGCCTGCACTCGTCATCGACCCTCATTTTTTGTACAATCTGATACTCCACAGGTGGATGTCCTACTGCCATTCCTCCTAGAGAAAGGGTAATCATATGATAGATCTTGAACTAGGGCCTCATTGCTCACGGAATCGTCATCATGAACCAGAGGTTTTATCCTGGATAGCTATCATCGCGGAGACATCCTGAACCAAATAAATGAGTGTTGCGGTCAAAAGAGAATATATATATCAACATCGATGGGGAGATAACTCAAGAAGGACAGTCAAAGACTCAATCCTATATAGTGCATGAACCAAATTCCCTGCAACATGTGTATCGATGTCCCGAGTTGACAAGTGGGTTATTAGGGTCCTGGTTAAAGGATACGTCGGCCGCCGAACCATCACTGGACTCCTTGTACTGAGAGTTGTTCTCGAGACACATGGACACTATTTCCCCAAAAATCAACCAATTCGATTTTAGGGATGTCCGAAAAATTCCCTAAGGAACGAACCACCTCTGATACCACTTTGTCACGACCCGACCCGTACTGGGGCTCGAGCTGCAACTACCCCAAGCCCGCCTCCATAGGACATGGGCTTGCGACTAGTTCCAAAGGCTCCACAAACTAGGGGAGGCCTTTGCCTATGAAACTGTACGCACAATCGTAGCAAATCAATGCAAAAGTGATGAGAAAAGAAAGGAAGATACAACACTTCTACAAAAAGGGAGACCAACATACATGCATCGACCTCTAACAAGTACAAGTAAAGTGATGACATGTAAACTGAACAGTTAAAGGGGAAAAACACACGCCCAACCAGAAAGGTGCCACAACCCGGCAACAGGTAAATGAAAGTAAATAGTTAGCGAGTCTCACACCTGGAAAGTCCTGCTATAGCCACTGTATGCAGCCCAAGATCATATGTTATCTACACTCCTCCGTAGTCTCAACCGACCTGTCCGTCTTCTACAAGGGCACACCAAGTGTGGGAAAAGCACAATCAGGGGTGAGTATAAAGATACTCAGTAGGATTACTCGAAAGCTCGAAGGCGCGACAAAGGAGGTACTAAAATGGTGAGCAGGATACCGAACAAAGAACATTGCATGAGTACAAAAGCGGGAGTGTATCTCAACTAAACAAAAGGAGGGAAGTAGACTCATCCAATCCAAGAGGATCTAGACATAGAAAAAACGTGGCATACCCCACATGTCTTTGCCCCTCCTAGAAGTAGATTAATGGAACCCAAAGAGTGTGAACATAGGTTGGGTGTGTATATATGCTCAATACGAAACCTGAATGAGTGTGCATGGGGATCTATATCTCCAATCTCAGCCCAAGAGAATCCCCAAATAGTTCAAAGGATTTCCATCACTGATGCCCAACAATCTCGCACATCAAGCGGCCTCATCACTAAACTATACCACTAAGGGTCCCGCTCTGGTAACCATGGAGAAAAGTCACTGACTAGCCTCATAGAAAGGACTGAGTCTGAAATAATTATTCAGGAAACCCACTACCCAGTCCCACTGGAGGGTAGACCATAATAAATCATCAGGCGAACCACTGCCCAGCCCTGCTTGTGGGTAGACCGTAAATAAGTCAACGGTGACCCACTACCCAGCCCCGCTGGAGTGTAAACCATAATAAATCAACAGGTGACCCACTGCCCAGCCATACGTGGGGTTAAAATGTAATTAAAATGATGGTGAGCCACTACCCAGCTCTGCTGGAGGGAAGACCGTAATAAATCAACAACTGACCCACTGCCCAGCCTTACTGGAGGGTAAAACCTAAATAAGTTGATGGTGACCCACTACTGATCCCCGCTGGTCGGTAGACCGTAAAAAATCATCGGGTGACCCACTGCCCATCCCTGTTGGGGGGTAAACCCTAAATAAGTCGACGATGACCCACTACCTAGCCCTGCTGGAGGGTAAACCATATGGTCAATGGGTATCCCACTACCCAGCCTGGCTGGAGGGTAATCCGAGAACTATGATGATATCTCTGCACTCATCATGCCATCATTGGGTGCCACTAACACCACTACCATGCGTAGGTTCGGAGTGCGTCAAATAAAGCTCTAACCAACACCATTTCATGTTTCCACATTTAATGATATCTCAAAAGAGGATTCGTAAGCCCAAAAAGATTACACCATTTTTGTCCTTGAGGAAAAACACGTGAGATAGAATACTTTCTTTCTAGAACCAGGCTCCCAATGGAAAAGTTATTCTACACCACTTTATTCCCATATAGCGTCTCATGGGGCCAGCACCTTGGTCCCGAAAGAGGTCGGGCGATCTGAACCATCGTGATGCTCTTGGAAAAACATGTCAAATCGACTATTCATACCCCCCCCTAATCAGACGCCTACTGAAAATGTCATAGTACACTGCACACAGCTTAAAAGACGGCTCGTGGGGCCCACGAATCAACTCCGGCTTCAACGCCTAAAACCTCCTCGGTCAACTTCGTCTCGATGCCAGGGTCACAACACCGCTGGAGGCGCCTAAAGCGGACTCCGGACGCGGAGGCTACAACTCCCCGCGTCATATGAAAATGGGGCCCTATGGGGCCCACACCTCGTCCCAAAAACCCATCATGCAAATCGTGCCATTACGTTCCTTGTAGATAACCACACAGAATAGGCTAAACATTTTCCCTGAACAGACATATGTAGCAGAAGTCGAAAAAAAGAATCATGCCTCTGAATGCAGCCTCGTGGGGCCCACGCCTCAAGCCTGAACATAGGCAGGAAGATTGCACCATTTCAATCCTCTCAGAAAAACACTAATAAATGAGTACCCACACACCCCATATGGATGACGAGTGAAAAAGTGATTTTTCACCATAAAACGTTCGAACTAGGCCAAGTGGGGCCTACACCTTTTCTCTGACCCGAACGCTTCGGAAAGCATCTCAAAAATTCCCCACAATGACTGGGGTCATGCTGCCACTGATGGTGAGTCAATCGGACATCCCAAGTAAGAGTTTGGTCTGACGCAACAATTAATTAATTAATGAATTATTCACATTTAGCGTTTCATGCCACTGAGCAATGAAACTGACCCGTAAAGGCTCTGAACCAACCTTGGAAAGACCGTCTCAGCTCCGGGGCCACCGTGCCTCTGACGGCACGTCAAATGAATGTCCGGATCGGGATCCACGTCTATCACCACCTTAATAATAATTTATTATTATTAAATCAACGCTCTTCGGGTCACCAGTTTTCAGGCGTAGAACCCAGAAACCTGGGAACTCACTTCAAAAGGTCCATCTCGCTGACACGGACCTCCAACCAAAGACGGAGCTTCAAACAGACACGCCATTTAGAAATTACGGCCCCCCGAATGCAAGGGGGGCTAACTGTGGTGGTTCACCCCAGTCGGTCGGGTCCAAACCGCCGGCCCACGACCCAGCCGCAGGTCCGTTTTAGTTTTTCGTGGCCCGCTGGCCGCGACCAGCCTCTATCCACCGGACCCACCTCGGGTCTGGTTTTTTTTTCAAACAGATCGGCCCGGATGTCCTGTCTCTCCCCTCACGCTACGTCATGGAAGACCCAAAGCACGCTTCTCTGGTTTCCCAGCAGACCTGCTTTGGCATGTCTTCTCCGTTGCGCCAGCAGGACCCGCAAGTCATTGTTCCTTGCTTCTTCTGCACACCCGAGGTCAAGCTTTGGGTTCCTCCTACCAAGCGCGACCAGCCAGCGCCCCTTGGCACCTCCGCCTCCCGCAGCGCAATGCCGATGCCTCCGGATTTCACCGCACGATGCCGCCCGACGCCGCCTGCTCCTGCTGCTCCACCGCTGCACTCGCCGCACTTCTTCGTACCGATGCCGACTCCGGCCATACTTCACCGCCATGCTCTGCCGACCTGCTCGGCTCCCCCTGAGTGACCCATTCTCGCACCGTCGTGATGCCCTGGCTACCCATCGGCCGCACCACCTTCGGCTAGCCACTCCTCCAGCTGTGCACCGCCCTCGCCCAACCGCCGACACCTGACACCGCCTGGCCCGCCTGTCACTTCAATCTGAACCCCATCGGTGCTGACCACCTCGTCTGAACCCCCGCTGCACCACCCCGACCACCGACCACCACCCTTGCCGGAGTCAGGGCTTCCGACGACCGCTGCCACTACTCTGGTGGCCCAAAATCAAAACCGAACATGGGTTCAGGATACTCGGGGCGAGGCCTTTGTAGCGCCTACCCCGGATCGTTGATCTGACATGATTGGCACATCCGAAAATTTGGACGAAGAACGCCCAAGAATAATGGAAAGAAATGGGGCTTGGGCGTTGTCCGTGTTCATTCGGCCAACGCCCCAAATTATAAAATTTAAGTAGTTAAAATGACAAAATTGAAAAAAAATCCATTAATCTCACAAAGGTGCGAAATTAAATCAGAAATCCTTCCTCTTTGGACGTGTTATTCATTGGCGACACGCTTGCTTGATCCCGCATCAATCTGCCGGAGTCCGCTCCTCAATCCGGTGAAGAACAGCGAAGAACGCTGAAGAACAGTGAGGAACGCTCGAGAGAGAGAGAGAGAGAGAGAGAGAGAGAGGAATAAATGGGTTTCCCCCAATTCCACTTTTTTTATTTTATAGAAAACCCACTTAGCGTGGGATCTGAAATCACTGTGCCCTCTCATTTTATATCGCGCCTAGGAAAAACGCCACACTTCAAACTCAACGAAAGTCTTCGTTTTCCATTCTGAGGCTTCGTTCGGAGGTTATTCGAATAGATCTTCAGTGGAAAAAATTACTAAGTCATTAATTCAAAAAGACAGTTTTCCCCTTGGTGACATCTCTCACAAAAGGCCCGCGCCCGCAAATTTTACACCCCACCTAGGGTAAACGACCCGCTACAGACGCAACCCTGCCCTCTGATTTCTGATCCGAGAAACTGTTTAGGAGTTATTCATGTTTTATCTATTACATGAATAATTTGATAATTTAATTATCTATTTAATACACTGCCAACGAATGAGGGGCTGAACATCCCGCACCGACTCATTTTATGTCTCTCCTAGGGTAAACACCACGTTCCGGACCCAACTGTGGTATCTAATTTCCGATATGACCAACCATATAAGAGATATCACATTTTCTTCAGTTAACCATGCGTGCGTAATTTGAAAACACTTTACATTTTTTATATAATTAACTTCCGGCACACCGGGCCTCGTAATTGTACGCCGTCTGAATTCCCTGCTCTAGAATGACATCAAGAAAATTTTCATATTCTCAGAGTCCCAAAACCTGGGTTATTACAATTCTCAACCTAAATTCCACACAAAAGATAAAGTAAAACCAAATGTGAATCCATAGTAAAACTATGGGACTGTAATTTTTGCCAACTGGGAACATGCCACTATGGATTCCCATATCTTTATATGTATATATGTATAGTCCCATACCTAAAAAACATATACAAAAATATGAATATTCATGAGAATGTGAATACAATAACAAGAAAACACATCTATCTTCGATCCAAGGGTCCATAATCCTGATGGCCTAGACATCCTGTGCAAGGGCATTGAACTAGACATTGTACCACTTGATAAGTGTGTCATTAAGTTGGTCACATGTTCTATAATCCCATTGACTTGTACATTTTTTTTCAACATAGAAATTATATCTCTGAGTAAGCTACGTCACCATAGGGGGATACTCATCGTACACCTATGTTCATTCGTACTCGCCTCAAATTACTAACTTGGATACATTATATTGACAATCAATCCTATAGAGAAGGATACTATAAACTGATGATCAGTGCATTAAAATGTTACTGGTTGGAAAACTCAAGGAATAATCCCATGAATCCAACCGAGACTCAAAAACCCGTGTCCGCCAGAATATTAAAACCTCCCCCTTTGGAATATTAGTCCATCAAGGATGAGCCCAGTATATCATAATTACATTATGTCTAAGGGTAAAACCGAGTATATAATCATTTAAGCATGTTTTAGGTCCGATCCAAGTGTATCATCATTTCAACATGTATCAGGGCCAACCCCGATGTATCATAATTTTAGCATGTATCAGATCCAATCCCAGTGTATCATCATTTAATCGTGTTTTAGGGCCAAGCCCGGTGTATCTGCATTTCAGCATGTTTCAGGGCCATGCTCGGCGTATCACCATTTCATCATGTATCACAACCCATGTAAATTACACTATTACATAGTTCAAAATAATCTAGTCACATGAGGAAAAATGTTATGTTAATAATTGAATCATGTAATTCTTAATAGATAATTCCTAGTTAATACCTCTAGGTATATAAATTATCAGAAATAACATTGCTCTGAATCTGGATCCTATGGGAGCACGTCTAGGAATCCCAAAAAATTAAAAAAGATGCCCGCATCATGCTCAACAGACACCAACCAGAAATAACCTATTTTAAACATCATTTCATCAGCAAAACCATGTCATATATAAACAAACAAGTGGGGTAACCCAAATTCCCTACCCAACACTACATCTACAACCCCATGGGCTTACTGGTTTGGCATGTTTTCAATGTGACACTCAAACACCATCTCTACCCAAGCCTGACGTACAACTCAAATACATTCAAACAATAGTAACCCACTCGGTCCCTCAAGTCACACAAAAAGGGTAATCTGACCCGCGATCATCTAGGTAAACATGAAAAAAAAATCCTACAAGGGATTCTTAGCAAAAAGAAAAATATGAGAGAAATCCTTTGAGGGACTCCCTAGGTCAGCACATAAGCATAGGCATCCATCAAGGGATCCTTGGAATCATTCATTTTCATGTACTCATAGGCTAGAAGGAAACGTTTCATAGGGGAAACATCTTAAAAAACATAGGTCACAATAGATATCTCATAGCTCACCTCAGAACAAATGTCTCAACTGGGTTGGTCCAAACAACTAACCTATCATCCACTCCAAGTCTTAGGCGCATGTGACATTTAAACTAGATAACCAAAGTAAGTACCAATCCATTTATATAGAAACCCCAAACTCTATTTAGATGAACTCAAAATGACAATAAGATTCCCCCATTGAGATCTATTTAGAAAAATGATTGTAATGGACTAATCACTCTCCCAAAACATTCAACTGGTGAGAATATATTATACACAGTAACAATCCTATGTAGGCCCAAAACTATTTTCCTTCCTATTACCTTTAATTATTCTCTAAACATCAGCATTTAATTTTGGGTCACAAAGTCACTGACGGTGCATCAAACGGAAATCAGACGCGTAAGATATGATTGATCCAATTATAGCCAAATAATAATAATTAATATATTATAGTTATTATTATTATTTGGACATTTCATACCCCCGACCATAATTCATAAACAAAAAGTTCTCCAACTCGACTCCAAATTTTCTCCTCCAATCAAGGGTCATGTGGCCATAGATGGTACACGAAATGGACCCCTAGATTGCAACATATAGTAGTGTAAACAACCCACATACGATAACAGGCTGGACAAAGTACATGGCATGTACTCTCTAGTATATAGTGCATGCTCATCTGAAATTACATGACATGTAAGTTCCTGTACAAAGAGTTTAATGTTCATAAAACACAATATTGTGTTCTTTTTTACAATGACACACGCCCATGTGACACTAAACGGCGTGTGTTGTTCAGAAACCACCATTTCATGTTATCTTTTCACACGGCCTGACACACAGCCAACCAGCACACAACATGTACTCAGAGTACACGGTGTGTACTTAATAAAAATACTTCATCCCCAAATTAGAAGAACACAAAGCATGTTCCCCTGGAACAAACACCATGTTATCTGGGTTTTCTGATGAGAAACCCTTCAAAATGCCTGAAACAGTCGTTTTTTCCCCAAAACAATAGATATGTACTTTAGAGGAACCAAGAAAAAATAAAAATGCTATAACAACATAAAACAAAATTTTTAAAGGTTATTTATAGAGAAAATTAAAATGCCCCAACCTTCAGGTGAAAACTGATGATGCTTCAGCTGATTTTGCATCCATGAAAGTCGCAAGCCGACTCAGCGCGTCGAGATCATCAAAAGGGTACCTCTATTTCCTTTCATCTCTCTCCCTTTAACAATATCCATTTTCTCTAATAAGACCCGGCCATGGAGGAGTACTCGGGATGCGTTCTCAAGGAGGTGGAGGAAAGAATAAGAAGGTAAATAAATGATGAAAATAATGAAAATAAAAAGGGTCTCCAGCGAGCCTCGATTCCCAACATGAGAGTATCCCTCTCCTTGGCTAAAATCCCCAATCCACACTCAATGAAGCAGACAAAATATCAATCCAATACACCCTTTAAATTTTATTTCCAACTGAACATGCACAAATAAAATAATATTTAATTTAATAATATTAATAATAAATTATTCTTCTAAAATTAAATCATCTCATATCTCCACAAAACTCATATCATAGGGTAAATACCATATTCTCGGACTAAAAGTGTTTAAAAAAATATTTGAGGTCAACTGTAAGAGTAAAAAGTGCATTTTACCCCTCACAAGCATCCAAAAAAATAAATTCAAATTTCTTCTCAAAACTCTAGTCTGATAAAACATAGGTGCTTACACAAAATCATTTCAAAACATCCATAACCACTCACTAGAGGTCTTATTTTGTTCGTAATAACTTTTATTCAAGGCACAATGTAAAATCCAAGGGATATTTCTCAATGAAGATGTATAACTCCTACCTAAGAACATTCAATTTAATTTACTCCATAACCATTTACAAATAAGTTGTATTTATAATAACATGATTACTCCAGTACAACAAATATACTAAGATGTTATCATTTTTAGGGCCTAACCTTTATTCTATCTTCTTTATCAATAAATGGGAAGCAAAATCATTGGTTTTGTTCATGTGAATACTACCGCCCGGCAATGAGATGTATATTTTTAATCACCATCATTCATGGATTATTATTTTGATTTATTTATTTGTTCTATATGATATTTACAAAATACTTATTCTACTATAATTATAATATTTTTTCTTCTTTTTTACCTTTCCTTTTGTTGTGAAATTACCACATCGCTCATGCATATTTTTGGACTAGCACCTTTCGGAAGAGATGCGAATTGTTTTTATTTACATCTTTAGATAAATTTTTACAAATATATACTTGATGAAAATATATGATACTTATTATATAACAACTATTATTTTTAAAATAATTATTTTTTTTTACCTTTTTTCATTCAATCTACTATAAAGTGGGAACATCACTTGTGTGTACATACTGATTATTGTCTACGCAGTGTGATGTAAATAGTATTTTATAACTACTTTATATGAATAGTTATAAAAGTGTATATGAATTTTATATTTTATAATTGTTAAATTATTAACATTCAAGGAATCATGTAACCAGGATCATTGTATAGGTATCAGAACTGGTAAATTAAAACTTGAATGAAAAAAACACCTACCACATAGAAAGTTGATTTTAATAGTGAATTAGTAATAAAAATGTGGTAAGATGTTTTACATAAACCATATATTTTATTATAAATAAATATATATTTCATTATTTATTTATATAAATTATTAATAATAAATATGTATTTATTATACATGGGTTTTCAATGCTTAAAATGTAGGTCGAGACGTCTAGTAAGGGATTAAATTAAAATCACATTTGATTTCAGGGTTGTCTATGCTAAATTATCATGACGGTAAATATTATGGATAATATCCTTAATACCCCAAGTATTTTATTCTACCCTTGTTATTGTTGAAATTTTCAATAAATAGTAAAATTTTCCTATCTTTGTTACAAAAAATATTTACGAGTGTTTTTTTAGGAAAATCTAACTTTACTTCCTCTAAGGTATTATGTTTTTCATCAATTCACATATTAACTTTAAAAAAAATTAATAATATTTTTAATATTCTCCATTGATGTATTAAATTCGGTTTTACCATATTTTACCATCTATAAAAAATTTAAAAGTAATCTTATTATGGTTTTCTGAATGTGTTCATTTTAACAAATATGTAAATGATATGTTTTTTTAATGAGTACCATACAAATATCATTCTGCAACATCATTACTAATATTTTCATTGAATAATATATTAGAATATTCCACTGTCATATTCAAAAAAACAAAATTTCTTTAATATTATCAAAAAATTTGAATTTTAAATAATTTATTTTATAATTGAATGGGTATTTTCCACAAGAATTATACAATTAATAATTTGAAGTAATTTATCATCTATGATTCTATCTGTAAATTTTACTTATTCTTCCATTGGGTTATGATCAAATGATATGATCTACATCAATAATCACTATGGTATATGATGATGAAATTATCTTGATTATTCAATGAAACCTATTACATATCTATGGGATAACTATGTTATGAAGAAATCAATCTAAAAAACATTTCTTTAAAAATGGTTATACTATAATAAAATGATGAATTTTATATGATATTTTGGGTAAAAAACTAAGGTTATATAATGGGTGGGTATGTTATAGACTACCAATTAATTTGGTAAATATGCACTACTCATGAGATAACTATGTTATGTGTGAACATATTTTCATCATTTCAAAATTATATATTCACCTCGTTGCATGTCCATAATTTGATGCACATATCGAGGTTTCGGTCCATAAGTTAATTCATGGACCTATTATTATGTAAATATAATTATGTGATAACCTAATGTCAAGTCCTTAACTTACCAATTATACCTATTTATATTTTTACATGGTATCAATGTTATATTTTTACATTTTGTTTCAAATTCCTATGTATATGATATGCTCTTGAGGATTATGTTTTACAATTTTTGATTCCATACTCTTATAAATTTTCTATTTTGCTATAAATAAACACATATTCATAAAATAATGATTGATTGTATTTTATTTATACGGAAATAATATCTTAATTCATGGTCTTGTTTTGATATTCTTATGCTTACTTGTGGTTATTGAGTTGTATCTCCTATGCATTCCCTTGGTGAACATCTGAGATCAGAATTTCTTTAGTGTCCATTTTTTAATGGTTATTAAGAATTGTTTTAACTGGTGTATTACTATGGAAACACTATGGAAGAATAAAATTCTCTTAGATAAGGAATATCCTTTATAAAATAATATTTTTATGTATGTAGACTCTAAAGACACCAATAATTTGAGATATATGGTGTTTAATTTTTTTTTATATAATTAATATTCATCTACCGTGATTTATATTTATTTATGTTATGCTTTGGTCACCTTAGTTGGTATCAGAGCTGGGTTTCACAATTATTAGAGATTAGGATTAGAGAACTTTGTTGAATACCCTAGGGATAAATATAATTATTCCATATCAGAACAAATATTTTGTTAAGTATATATTGTGTACATTATTAGTAAATAAATCTATGGATGGATACTAATAGAGGATATGGGTGGGGAATAGATTGATCTAGGTTAAAACAGTCTTAAATGGGTGGATTGGGTGTTAATTTTATTGTTAGTATTGCATGTTAAGAGGCTCTGAGACTGCATGTCTAGCTAGAAAATCTTAGTGGAAATTCATGGGTAAATTATACATCTTTTTATGAGCCACTAAATTTTATATGTATAGATAATGTCCAAGGATGGGTTTTGTTAAACCTAAAATTTCATTGGATGACAAGAAGGTTTTAGATTTTAGGAAATATCAAGAATAATTTCAATAAATATATAATTGATCAATATGGATTTTATTTCAGGATTATTATAAAATCTTTTATATTTTATTTAATCAATTAAACCATAATGAATCATGTTAAAAACCAATGTGATTTTCAATTCAATTAATATCTACATGAGCAACCAAATGAATTCAATGCTATGATTTAATAACATGTAACTATTATCACTCATATTTCATAATATATGGTAAAAAAATGGTCCATGTTGAGCTTCTAAATGGATTAATAATTAAGAATCATGCCATTAAATATTTTATGCCTCAAAATTCACCCTATTTTTGTGGTTATTTTGATCCACTAGTTCATTAACAATTGATCAATGTAATAGAAAATATATTTTCTATAACTCTTTTTTTATGATGTATGATTTTTTGTATAAATTAAAATTTTATTGGTTAATTATTTTATTATTCACAAATGTAATAATTTTTTCTAATATAAAATAAGTTAAACTTGTGCTACACCCAACATCATCTTAGCTTGAGATGAATAAAACCCTGAGTTTCTACAAAATTGAATTTCATTTTTTAAACAAGATCATTATAACATAGGCATAAAAAATAGTAATATGAAATGTATAAATAATTTTTAATATTATTATTAATGGTTTCTAATAGATAAAACATATTGATAATGAAATGTGTAATTTTTTTGAAGTCGATATATTTTTTAAGATTACTAGTTTCTCAAAAGAAATGATTTTAATATCCTTCCATGAAAATAATAAAAATAATTTTATAAATATAGAAAATTTATTTCTATAAATTAAACATCATTTTTAAGTCCTATATTCAATATTTTCTTAGCCTTAATTATAGGTATTTTTCTAAAATATTCCATTTTTTATGAATATTAAAAAGTAATGAATTTTAATTCAAAGATACTTTTTCATCAAATTAATTTTTATAGTTAAATTATAATTTATTTTTATTTTAATGTGTTATTATGGAAATTAAATAACAGTTAGTTTAATTTAGTTCATTATAACCAATTTAAAATTGAAATTGGATATAAAAACTTTTCAAATTGTTGAACTTTTTCCCTCAAAAACCTAGTGTCTCACAGTGTCAATCGGATTAAATATAAATTCATTATATCCACTCATGTGGATTTAATTTTTAAAAAATTATATAATTATTTTGATTCATTATGAATTTTTTATAATAATATAAATTATTTTTTTACTGAAATTATTAGTGTAATAAGTTAAAATTAATTACAATGATTAATGTAAGAACAAGCTTACGTACTAATTAAACATAGAATATATGGTGTATAAATGACCAAAATCATATTTAAAACTTATTTTATATTAATAATTATCCCAAAAACCTTTAATATTTATTAATATATGTTATCAAGGTATTATTCAATAATATTGGCCTATATAATCAGTTCGGCAAGGGGAATGCACAAAAAAGGAACCTTCCAAACAAATAACATTTATAAAGCCATTAAATATGTGAAAAATAACATTAATTTTTTAGTAAACATTATTTTAAAAGGTAAATGTGTTATTTGACCATATAAATTTATATTTAATTTTTAGACAACATTAGTTAGGTTAAATTCTTAAGGATGAAAAATGCGGTAATTATTTAATTAAAAATTAACACAAGTAAATGATAATAAAAATATTGAAAGATATGAAAATTTATTTAATTATTGATGTTAAATTTTTATATTAATATAGAATGTTACACATTTCTTAAATTACTATATTAAAATTCAATATTTATCTTTATATCTTTTAATTTAAATTAATTAAATAATACCAATGTTTACATTATTGTTATTTTATAAAAACCAAAATTTTACTTGAAGAATTAGAATTTACTAAACCACTATATTCAATCGAATTAATTTTAAATGATAATAATTATAAAATATAATATATTAATGGACCAATTGGTAATTTATAATGAACATATTGGTCATTATATATTTAAAACACTATTAGAACGGTCTAGGTTAAAGCAGTGTTTTTGGGCGTTACATGATCTCATTTTAAAATTGACTTCCAAAACACATGAGATTTATATATATATATATCATATTGATAATTAATTTTGATAGTATTTTCAAATAAATGTCACTTTAGTTTTTTTTAATGGTTAAATTACTTAGGATGGAAGACTTGTCACCTTAATAAAACCCAATTTGATATAGGTGGGGAAACTAAGGAGTTATGGAGAGAAGTTTTAAATATAAATTTTTTTTGTTAATTGGGGATTTTAATATGCCATAAATATAATTTAATTCATTATTTGTAAATTTTTTATGTAAATTAGGCAAGAAAGAGCTTCCAATAGATTTTTCTTATTGGTATTTACAATACTTCCACTCCTCTTCACCAATAGAAAGGTATCCACTCTTCCCCTTCCTCACACCTCTTAATAAATATTGGATTACACAATATCTTCCAAAATAATCTAAAAAATGCATAAAATCATACTTTATTAATCAATTTGGTCCAAAAATCCAATCAAGAAAACTCTTTAGTGAAAACCAAAAGGAGTTACCTAAAAATGATGTAATGTTCATCAACTTATGTTTGAGTTTTATTTATTTCACTACCCATACAGATATTTGTAATCCATGTTTATATAATAATATATTTATCATTAATATACAAAGTGGGTTTTATTCTACATTTTCTATCTACACCTACCAGCACTTCCATTAAATTGAAATTAAACTTACCATTCGTGTGTACAGCAGACTACCACCTCACAAAACATTGTCGTTCATTTTTATAACAACCTATCATGGTTTAGAATTATGATGGGAATAATTAATTATATATATATATATATATATATATAATATTTTTATGTTTTTATCATTATTTATTTGTTATATAACACAGAACAACATTTATTCCATTTTTTATTAATACGATAACATCCTTTGTGGGTGTGTGGACTACCACCTCCTCAAAGTGATGTGATTAGTTCACACTTTACATTGAAAGTATTAATGACGGTTTTAGTGAAATTATATGATATTTGTAAATACATAATTATACTGAAATGATATTCTATTTATATATATATATATATATGTTATTTATATTATTTTATTCAATATGATAGGAAAGCTAAAACAATGTTTGTGTGTACATATGGCCTACCGTCTCCAAGAACAGTGTTTTCTATTTCATATTTTTATATTGTAAGGACTATTATAAAAAATTATATACTAAATATTTATTGTATTTGCAATATTTTTAAAATTATTTAAATAAATAAATAATGATATAAGATATAATATTTTGAATAACATGTCGAAAAATATATGAAAACCGAGGTGATTATTTCTTGAAATGTAACATTAACATGAAATTGTTTATAAAAAGGTATTATAATGTCCTAATAAAATAATATTTTTTATGATATATAAAAATATATTATTCTGGTAGACATATAATATATTAATAATTATTATATATGATATATAATGGGTACTACAAAAGTTAGTAATTAAGGTAATGGTTTTTCCACCTCAGTTTTGTTTCTGTAATATTTATGCCTTATTTACCCCTCATTTATATTGAGTATTTTATATAATACTTATGAATTTTTTCAATTATTCTATTTCATAAAGATATGGTTATTTAAATATCAATTAGATTATTTTATTTCTTTTGTATTGTAGTTCAACAGTTTCTAAATTGTTAAGGTAATGTTTATCCCAATTTTATTTCATTGGGGTAGATGTTATGGTATGCACCTATAGTATAAAATGAGGTGTATATATCTCCTATTTACATGTTATATCATCACACTACTTATGTTCATGATATTATATGATTTATGTAATTTTATTATTTTTTTAGGATAATGATTCAACTGTTTGTAAGTGGTATGAGAAATATTGAATTGTTTAAAGGTTATTTTCCTCAGAAAATGTTTTAAATGATTTTTATATCTTATCATATATATTTTAAAATTGGATTTCAATGAAAATGATATTAAATATCATTTATTACATAAAAGTTTATTTTAAATTAATGTTTATTTTTATAATGAAATTCCCCAAGTTATCCTTTAAATTTCTTCTCCTACTATGACATAATCCATTGATATAGTGTATGATTTACTTGGTATATGATCTAAGGAAACCATTGTAATTATTAATACGAATAATTTATGTTTATGATGTCATATTGTATCAGAAACTTGTATCAATTCAATAAGTGGAACAATTTTAAAATTCTTATGAATCTCTCTTCCTTTATGGGTCATTCCATGGTGAAATGATTATGAAACCTATATTTGTTTCATAAGACGGGATATGATGAAATGTTTATGATACCCATTTCATTATCCGGGTTGTGATATGATTATATTTATGATATTGTGGAACATGTATGTATAATTTTGTTGTGTAGCAGGTGGGACCTATATCTCCGTCCAATACATTGGGTAATGATTTATATATCATGAAAGAATTATGGGAAACAAGTTACAGGTCTTCATCAACAATGGGAAATATGTTTATCTTAGTCCATAAGGGGAAATAGGTGTGTCCTAATCCATAATAAAAATTATGTGTGTCCAAATCCACAATGGTGAATAATTGTGTCTTGATCCGCAGTCGGAAATAGGTGTTTCCTAATTCGCAATGGGAAAAATGTGGATCATGATTCGTTATAATATGTAGGTGTGTTCGGATCCACAATGTTGATGGTCTTGGTATTTATCCATGACACATGAAATAGTTTTCAATACTTTTTATGGTTCCAAACATATATGACATGATATTATGGTTTATGGTTTATTTATGATGATTTATCACCCTTATGATTCAGGATATATGAAAGGGTAACATTTAATCCTTCACTCATGATTATCATCTTTGATATATATGGTATGATCTTCAAATGTTGCAACTACCATCATTAAATTTTTATTCAAATGAAGAAACGAAATATAAGAGGAAAATCAAACCATTAGAGTTAGATCAATGGAAAACAAGGTATAAGGAGCTCTAAATTAATATTTTTCAAGGGAATCCCCTTAAATAATATTAACCCATTCTGGAATTAAATAATTGTAGTCTGGAAAAACTGAACATTCATTTTGAGAAATATCCACTGAAGCTATGTATTCTTCCTCATTGTTTCCCTCATGCCATGTTTGAGATTCCATTATGTAGTCAAAAATAATTTCTAGGCATATTATAATGACATAAAGAATCGAAAAAGTAATTACACACACACCATGAAGATCATTATACCATAGAAAAAAATCTATTTAAATTTATTAAAAATTCAAACCTGTTTTTCTGCAAACATTAAGGCATTCAAACATGTCCATTTTTTTATGCCTGAAGAGTGTACACCTTCCCAAGCCTGATAGAGAAATCCATCCAGACCAACCCACTGTTATCACACACTACCCCTCCACTGTGAATAAAACTACACACACAAGGCACATCCCTAATTAACATCAAACCCTCTGAAAGAGATTGCCAACATATCCAGTTTCCCCAATAAAATGAGAAATCCCGTAAGAAGAAATTATTGGACCTATAATGAAATGACTCTTTAATGGAGCATCTCTCTAGTTATCTAGAACCTTGATAAAGTGAAACCATGGATTTTTAACCATGATGATATTTAGGAATCCAACATATATCACACCCCATAGATCCTAATATTTATATATTTCAACAAGCACCAGCATCCTACATGAAAATCAATGTCCCTGATGATCTCTCCATTTTTTCCATACTCGAGTTGGGGATCCAGTAGACAAGGAATCGTTGATCAGTCATCATCATATTAGATAAAGTATTAAAATCACCCATATATATCCACACTTAAATCTCCCAATTACTCTAAAATAATGGACGATCTTATATTTCCTATGTGGGTTCCTTATAACAAACACCTCTAGAATCTACACAAATCCCACACCTCTTAATGTTATTATGTTTGGGAATAACTATTTTTCTTATCATCCATGTAATGAAGTTGAATTTAGTTGGAATATCCTAATCCCAATGAATTTCATTCCAGGTCTCCCCATGAACATAAATAGTCAGGGTCCTAGGGTTGTCACTCATTGAGAAAAAATCAAATGGGGAAGGGGTAATGAAACATTTGTCTGGAACAGTGGATAATTCAAGGAGGTTACACAAATATCTCAAATAAATATTCTAAGAAACGACAAATGATATGTGAATAATATGAGATTTTTAACATTATTTTTTACAATAATATTAATAAGAATGGTTAAATTTTTGTTAATGATCATTAAGAGACAATAAAGACTTCATATTATATAGAATTTGTATTAAGGAATAATATGATTAATCCTATGTAATGGTTTGAGAATAAAGTTGGATGAATTAATGTTTTTTCATAGTAATTCACAGATTATGTTATATGAATCATGAAATATATAGTTATTTTCATATATGATTTTCACTAAGGTTTTGAATTTATTCATTAATTGGTGATGATGACATTGAAAATTGATTTAATATAATTATGATATTTTGATTAAGGGAATGTAACCCTTAATGTGTAAAATATATAGATAAATTTTTGATATCCTTGATAAATATTATATTGATTTGGATAATGTAAATTGGATAGTATGAATGACCTTATAATTGATTATTATTTTCATGGAATGTTTTTATGTTATAAGGGATGTAGTTTACATATTTTTGAATTTTAGGAATATATCTAGAAATCATTGGAAAAAGGAAGCATGTATATTTTTCAAATGTGTTTTTAGTAATTTAGGTTATTAAAATATTTCAAGAGAATATACAATTAAGGAATTCACATGTTTATAATGTGAAAAAAAAAATATTTTATGATATATATTGACAAATGTTAAGATGATTTTGTAAACATATTTCTATAGTTTTGGATTGTCATTATTTGTATAGGTTACATGGTTTCCCTTTTATGGGATGGTTAATGTTTAACATCATATGAGGTTTTAGAGATTAAGGTATTATATCTCCATATTAGGATTTATGAATATTGAATTACTTGGACTAACCATTTTTTTGTCATGAAAACAAAAGATATATATAATGACTAATCATTCCATTTATGGATCCTATGATTTGTTAGTTATTAAATAAAGAAACATTCACCTTAATTACAAAATGTAAGAGATGAATTGGGAATTGATCAAGGATAAAACTAATTGTAAGATTTTCCATAATAATTGGATTTAAATCAAGTTAGAATATCATATTGAGAAAATTTATAAAAATATAATAAAAGGGACTCAAAATAAATTTGATTCCTATTGTGATTATTTTTTATTTTTTAAATCACCACATTCATGCTTCTTCAGTTATGGTTTATGATTTTTATCATTCTCCAGATCATCCACATTGGTTTGATTGTTGGATCGAAATGTATATGAATTTGGCTAAATACAATATTGGGAGAAATTTATGATTTAAAACATTCATTTTTAACCATAAAAGATTCTTTGTTTAATATGGTTAAAAAATCATATTCCAAAAACCTCTAATGTATTTAAACCATGATGTATCATTGCCTAAAGGTCTAATTATAATAATATCATAATTAGGTATATTTACATATATATTCTATAGTTCTTAACTAGAAATTGATTCTACCTTTATAGTGTATTGAAATGTATTCAATGTGGATGTAACATAACTAATGTTTCATTATATTTAGAATAATATGGTTTAATTAGAGTAAACAAAAAGAATCGTAATAACAATGGTAATGATAAATTAGTGTAATTCAAATTGTATTGATTATACTATAAATTATATAAAATCATATTTAGACTAAATATATTGTATCATAATTAAAGTTATTATGATTAAAATATTAAAAATTTACACATTATAATAATTGTATTGGATTCTATTTAATGCATTGGAAATAAATAAAATGTAATTAAAAAATAATATAGTTGAATAGAATTCATTTTTACTAAAAAGAAGGGTATCTCATAAACTAGGATAAAGGTCCTTTATTTTATACATACATGAAATTATGTCTCCCTCTAACCCAAAAATTACATCAATAGGAATATTGGAATGTCATGTTATCACCGCATGCCCTTGATATAAAGATCGAATTTGTTCTGTCTAGTGATCCATGGAAGCCCTCAATATGATATCATATTTTTTCTTATTATCACTACATTCCATAAATAAATAATTTTATTAGATTTTCATTCTTCATATCCTTGGAATACCTCAATCATAATCCCAAAATTCAAAAACATAAAATGAAATTACCAAAAAGAACTCAAAATGATTACAATTACAAGGAATAAAAAGATCACTCTAGTAAGATTCAAAGCACACACAGGGCATAAAATCAGCAATTTCTCTCTATGTGAGTTTCAATCTACATGAAAACTCTTCGAATGACCTAATTTTTATTGGAAATCATCCCAATGAATATCTTGATCTACAATAGTCATATTTTCTCTCATATTTTCATAGGGACATGGATACATGTATCTTCAATAACCATATTATAACAGAATACATGAAAACATTTAGTTTTATAAATTTATAGTGAAAAAGGTATTCTAATACAATAGAATATATTTTTATGTATATACAATTTATCCTTTTAGCCTATATAATTTATTTCCATGGAGTGTGTCATTACCATTATTTTTAGTTGTCATTATCAATATTTTTAGGAATATGAATCTCATGATATCGGTTTAAATTTCAAATCTGATTAAATCTCATTTAATTAGGAAATAAAAATAGAATGTCTTTAAAATGTTTTGATATGATGAATCGAAGCATTATAAGATCTATACTCATTACAATAATTATAATGAATCTATTTTATTTATAATCATTAAAACATTAAACTAATTCTATGTATTGTAAAATGTACATCATTTCTATAAAAAATTTATAAAATACTTTCAACATAAAATAATAAGTAATTATGTATGTCCGAAATATTTTATTACATCCAAAACCAGAGGAATGGAAATGTCATAAAGAGACTTCTCACTCAACAATATCCAACATTTTGGAATGAACAACCATAATACGTAAATAAAAAATATGTAACGCCCTGACCCCAGAATCCCAGAGTCAGTGCATTATTACGTATCATTGGCATGATCACAAAATATCGGGTCTCGAAAGGCCGATTCATTTATTATCCTTGGAAGTAATAGATACAATCATAAGGTTTACATTACATCATAAAATGGAAAACTACAAAAAAATTGTATCCATGTACAACACTGAGATCCCATAGAATATCCCTACAAGTCTATCATAATATACTTATTCAAATCCTGAGAAAAATAAAACATAGAAAGGGGTGAGCATAGATTCTTAGTAAGAATAAAAAAATAGCGGAAACATTTAGAAAAAAAGAAAAAACATGTAAGCAATGTATAATACTAAAAAAAATCCTTTTAAACTTGTACTTAAGCTTAATATAGAAAATATAAAATCAAATAATTCAATCTAATTCTTCCCATTGATATTCTAATAGTCAAATAATCAAATTAAATATCAGTAGACACTTTCATAATGTTGAAATGCATAATGATAGACTTTTATAATCACATAGTCATGGCCTTGGGCCAAGACTACAAATAAGATTTTGTCAAGGCCTTATTCCAAGACACTATTTTGTCACGTGAGACCTACAGATGAATTGAGAAGTTATATCGGGCCCCATTAGTCACTTACTAAGTCTAATGCATTCCTCATATGAAACCGTTTAAACATAACATAAACCTTCGTATTAAAACTAGAATAAGAAATGTCAATAATTTACCCATAAAACATGAATGGTATAAAATAAAACATCCATGTTCAAACATATCATGAAACCTTCAATACAATATTGATGTTTTGTATCATAATAAATCAACTTAATATAAGCTTAAATCCATCAAAGGTTGTTGAAATAGATGAAGTCAAGAAAAATTAGAGAAATACCTATTTCTATTTTGAAATCATTTAAATGTCATATAATTATAAAAGAAAACATTTATTATTAAATAATTTGGTATTATTGTAAGGGAAGCTTCAATGATGTTATAACGGCAGAAAATAGCCGCACCTGCCGTATAAGTTTAAAAAAGACATTCTTTCCTAAATTTTGTCGAAATGGTTATAAAGGACCTTGTTTGGAAAATGAAGGAAATATTTCTTCATAAACATCATATAAAAATTCAAAAAATGTTATAAAGTTCTTTAGAACATAGTCTATAATATATAAAGAATTTTTGAAATACATGTTTAAGAAACATGGATATGGATGATAAAGAGGTCCAAGTAGATACTTACATAAAAACAACCTCGGATAATAAAGAGATTATAAAATTATCCCTTACCTTGTACTTTTCCAAGGTCGAGGGTAGGATAAACTCTTGTATAATGGTGAAATAATTGTTATTAAATTATTCAAGAATCATATCAAATAATATGATTTCATATATGATCTTTTAACATTTCTTGGTTAATAATATCTTAGTATTATCATCGTTTCGTCTGTTAACTGATTCAATTTCTTTTACATGTTTTGTTATGTAAGTATTGTTTGTTATGTATAGGACGTATCTTATTCATATTCAGAATGATATTTAGTCTTTAAATAATATTTTTAATCATCTAATGAAAATTATTCTTGAATGAATATGATGGGGAATGAATCTCATCGCATTCGTGGAGATGGTAAACCGTACGTACGCATGAGGGAAAATATCATTCTCTTGAAATTAAAATAATATATAATTGGATGTTATATCATATATACAGAATCCTTATCATGTTATATTTATTATTTACATCAATTACAAATCATTATTATACCATCCAAATTATAATGTATTGAATAACAATTACACCACAAAGTTGAGATGGTAAGACGTACGTATGCATGTATGGTGACATGTCATTCAAAAGGATAGATAGAATAATGAATTTTATTGTAACATATTTATAATAACATAAATTTATATAGAATATACTGGAGTTATTATTTTATAATGAGAACTACAAATAAAGATAAAGTGGAAGAAGAAAGGAACTTGAAAGAGGTTATGAAATATTTACCTCTTCTTAAGGTTCTTCCTTTTTATTTTATTAAAAAGGTTCCTTAGATTGGATTTATTACTATATGAAGGCCTCTAGGATGAAGCTAGGATATTTATGGGAGTATTTGGATAGGGTTTTTTCAAGCCAAAAGGCTTTTAAGGTGTGAATTTGAGGGAAGGGTGTGTGCCCTTTTATAAGAGGGGTGGGGCATGTTAGGAAAATCCTGATATATTATTTTATAATAAAATCATTTTCAGTTTCTAATCGATCTAAAATGAATTATTTAAATGATAAGTTGGGTATGGGTGTAAAAATACTCAACCAATAGGGTTTATACTTGTTTGGGACACTATATTAACTTTATCTTTTATATTTAACTCTTAGTTAAATAGTTAGACATTTACCATGTCTCTTTGTATTTTTATATTCTATTGTTAATAAACATACCATAAACTTCAAGAGAACTTCAAGTGGTTCATTAATGACATACATAACACTATTTAAGACCTTTTTCTGACCCTTATATTTTTAGTAAAATAATAACAATTAATAATATAATTTTTGTTTGAAAAACTCCTTTATGGCAATTTTGACACTGTTTGATATTTTTTTCTAAATTTATAACAGCATTTTTACTTATAAATAAATTCATATAAACAACCCTAACATGTAATACTAACCAATAAAATTAGCGGAATTCAAAAAAATTCTCAAATTACATTTATTTGGATATTTATAAAATCAATTGTTTTAATATTTTATTAATTAGGTAATTACTTAATCATCATTGTGTCATAAATAAATTAAATTATTTAATGTCTAAAAATGATAAATAAAATACCATTATATAGGAAATATATTTAGATTTCTAATGAATGTTTATAGTCTAAATGATAACATATATAACCTTATGTAAAAATTGATTTACTAAAAGATATATGCTTATGTCATTTTTGTATTTACTTTAACTTAATTAATATAAAATGTCATTATCACTTACAAGTGGCTCCATGGGTTCCAAAATCAACCCAAATATTTCCATGGTCATAAATATAACATCCAATAGGGTTAAGACACATGTTAAGGTAATTTAATAATATTATAATATTATTTTTTACCCTTATTTACCAGATTTACCCTTTAACCATGGTAAATAAAATATTTACCTCAGTAACTATTCAAAATGTCATAAAATAAAAGTTACCTATTTACACAATTTATACCTCCATATTATAAATATGAAATCCATATTTCTAAATTCAAAAAACTTAATTTTTAGAAATTAATTTAAAATTAATTTCCATTCTCGAAACAAAAAGCGTGTTTTTTAAGAAATAATAACTATCAAAATATTGACATTTGTTTATGCCCAGTTTAAATGTGAAATTACGTAAAATGACAAAAATTAGATTGAATGGTAAAAATATAATCTAATTATACTTTAAAACCACTAAATAGTATAATTTAGAACTATACGTTATTTTAATTAATAAATTTGTTTTTACTTAAAATTTGTTATTTTTCATTATTCATAAAAAATGAACGTTTTCAGAAAAATACCAAAAGTTCACCCAAAGATATATTCAATATTCCAAATCCAAAAATGAAGTCCATTTTGAAAAATAATATTTATAAAATTTCAAAAAGTGGGTATTACTATTTATAATGGTTAGTTTGATTGGTTTCAGTGTGCTAAAATCCCGAAGTTGTGTACAAATTCATGCTATTGCATTTTTAAAAGGAAATCATACTGTGGAATCTTGGAGTGTTACATTCTCCCCTCCTTTAAATAATTTTGTACTCGAAATTTCTAAAATATTACTCTAAAAAAATACTTTGTTGGTTCTTCATCATAAGTCTCTCGAGTTCCCACGTGGCCACTTACATCTTATGGTTTCTCCATAAAACATTTACCAGACGATTCGTCATGTTTCTTAGCATGTGTTCTCTTATATCAAGAATAATTATAGGATCTTCACAATAAGATAGATCAGGTTCCAGTTCTAATTCCTCATTGGTGAGTACATGTGTTGGGTCAGGCATGTATTTTCTCAACAGTGATACGTGGAACACATTGTGAACTTTAGAGAGGCTTGGCGTCAATTCCAAACAGTAAGCTACAGCCCCCATTCATTCTAGAATATCTAACGGTCCGATGCACCTAGGACATAATTTACCTATCTTACCAAAACATATAACACCCATTAATGGAGATACCTTCACGAAAACATGATCTCTAACCTGAAATTCCAAATCCTTTCTTCAGTTATCGGCATAGCTCTTCTGCCTAATTTGAGTTACTTTGATGTGACTTTGGATTACCTTCACCATTTCCATCATTTCCTCCACAATATCTGGGCCTATGTGTCTTCTTTCACCAACATCATACCAACAAGTTGGTGTGCGAAATCTCTTTCCATGTAATGCTTTATATGATGCCATATGAATACTTGAATGGAAGCTATTGCTATAGAAAAATTCTACCAGTGGTAAATATTGATCCCACATACCCTGAAAGTCAAGTGAGAATGATATCAAAATGTCTTCTAGGGATTTAATAGTCTGTTCTGATTTTCCATCAGTTTTGGGGAGGAAGGCAGTGCTCAAATGAAGTTCATTATTTATGGCTTTTGGAAGACTTTTCCATAATCTTGATATAAAACATGGATCACAATCAGATACAATCGATAGGGTGCCCCATGAAGTCTCACAACTTCATTAATAAATAGTATTTCTAGACATTCAAGTGGTAAATCTTCTCATAGAATAAAAAAAATGTGATGACTTCATAAGACGATCAAAAATGACCCATATTTCATTGTTGCTTCTAGGAGTCATTGGTAGTCCCATGACAAAGTCAATCGTAACATTATCCCATTCTCACTCAGGTATGGGAAGAGGTTGCATGACTCCTCCCGTCTGTTGCCTTCTATCTTTCACTTATTGACAAACCATACATCTTGACACAAAATCAGGAATATCCTTATTAATGTTGTCCCACCAAAAATGTTCCTTCATATATCTATACATATTAGTGCTACCAGTGTGTATAGAGAAATTGGAACTATGAGCATCATCCAACAATTCACTTTTTAGATCAGGTATATTGGGAACACAAAGTCTCTTCCAAAATTTCAAAATTCAATCTTCATACACAAAGTCACTCAATCTCCCATCACTCATACCTTTAATCTTCTTTTTAACCACTTCATCATCTGTCTGATAACTCTTTATCCTTTCTAGTAAAGATGGTTTGGAAACCATTTGAAGAAGTATTGATGTTTCACATTTCATGGTGATTCCCATATTCATCTTTACATGATCCATGTATATAGGATCCTTTTTAACTCTCATCATGTTCAAAACTACATGATCCATTCTACTCATAGAATCCTCCGCCTTATTTTCCATCCCTAGGTGGTAGTGTATAGTGCAATCAGAATCCTTGAGTAGTTCAAGACATCTACTTTGCCTCATGTTAAGTTCTTTCGGTGAGAAAATATACTTCAAAATCTTGTGATCGGTATATATCTAACATTTTTCACCATAGAGATAGTGTCTCCAAATCATCAAAGCAATGATTACAACTGCTAACTTATGATCATGAGTAGGATGGTTTTCCCCAATAATTTCTAGCTGTCGTGATGCATAGGCAATAACCCTATCATTATGTATAAGGACACAACCAAGTCCATTCCGTGAAGAATCAATATAAATTAAGAACCCCTCATTCATCGATGGTAGAGTCAATATAGAAGCATTGACTAAACTTCTCTTCAGTTCTTAAAAACATTTTTCACAATATTTTTTCCAAACAAATTTAACCCCTTTTCGTGTGAGCTTTGTTAATGGGTTTTCCAACCTGGAAAATTCTGGACGAAACCTCTTTAATAACCTTCTAAACCAATAAACCTACATACCTCGGTTATACACGTTGGTGCCGGAAATTCATGGATTTCCTTGGTCTTAGAAGGAATAACAGATATTACATCCATAGAGACAATATGGCCAAAAGAAGAAATCACCTAAAGCCAGAATTCATAGTTGCTAAACATCCAATATAATTCATGTGTTATAAGAGTCTTTAGGATAATGCACAAGTGATTTTCATGATCTTCATATATTTTTGAATATTCCAAGATATCATTAATAAATACCACTAAAAATACATCAAGATATTCATGAAAACTCTATTCATTAGATCCATGAAGAGAGAGGGTTCATTAGTTAATCAAAAAGGCATTACTGTAAATTTGTAATGCCTTTACCTAGTTCGAAATGTTGTTTTTTAGAATGTCTTAATTCTTCACACACAACTGATGATATCCTGATTAAAGTTCAATCTTTGAAAAGTATTGAGCTCCATGAAGTTGGTTGAATAAATCATCAATGTGAGGTAGGGGATACTTGTTCATTGTGGTTATAGCATTGATCTCCCTATTGTCAATGCAAAACCTCATAGATCCATCATTCTTCTTAACAAAGAGGAAAGGGGCCCTCCATGGAGAAACACTGGGTTGAATAAATCTCTTATTACTAAATTCCTCTAGTTGTTTATTTAGTTCCACAAATTCAACAGTTTCCATTCTATAAGGGGTCTTTGATATGGTCATTGAACCATGAATTAAGTTAATGGAAAACTCAATTTCTCGTTCTGGAGGATGTCCAGTTAAATCCTCTAGAAGCACATTAATTTATTTTTTCACAAAAGGAATAGACAGTATTTGAACATTATTTTCCTCACCCACTGTTATATCACTCTTTTCCTCCCCAATAATTGAATTTAGTTGAGCTACTGGGGTGGATCTAGATAATAATAAGGTGATGATGTTTCTGCTCTAATGATAAGGTGTTCTTTATCATCGTCATCAAAAATAGTAACCTCCTTCTTCTTACAATAAATTTTTCCATCATGGTCCGAAATCTAATCCATACAGGGGATTTTATAAAATTCAGTCATTGGTAAGATGGCAAGATCAGAAGATAATGAACATTTATATTCCCTAATGGGGACTAATTCACAAAATTGTGTTGCAATGATACTTCCCTTAGGAGTTTTTACTAACAACTACCTTGTTAATTAAAATTGGAAATATCTAATTATCCTAGAAAACTGGGAAGATACTAAATAATTTCATGATCCTGAATCAAGTAATGAATTTACTAAACATAAAAAACCATTAAATTAGCTGCCACTGCGTCTTTTGGAGCTTCAACCTCAGCAGTACTGATAGTATATGCTTGGCCTTGATCCATTGACCTTTTCTAAGATAAGTTTCCCTAACGCTTAGGATTTCCATTTTCATAATGCCCCCATTCTCTACAATTATATCATTCAACATCGACAGCCTCTTTCTTCCTCTTACAATCACGAGTATGGTGGCCTTTTTCACCTCACTTATAACAGACTCACATTTCCTTTAGGAAAGTACCTGGGTGTTTCCTACCACATTTACTATAGGATTGATATTATAATTTTCCCTTCTTCCCCATATTTCCATTTACAAAGTGATCAACAGATCTATTCTTCTCTTTATTTTCTTTAAAGTTGTAGGACTTAGAGAATTATTTTTCTGTCTTGATAGCACATGATACAATATCTTTGTACGACGAGAAGGATTGTGAGTCTAATGTCAGATGGAGAAATGGATTTAACCCATTAAAGAAACTATCAATCCTACTTTTAGGGTGACCAATATAATCTGCATCATTCCTCGCTAACCTTGTAATGCTATCTTCATACTTTGCGACATTCTCATCATTCTTTTGCCTCAGACTCAGAAAGTGTCTTTCCATATCCGCTCGATGATCATGAGGAAAGTATTTTTCTAAGAAAATTTCTTTAAACTACCTCCTTTCCATATTTGATACTTCATCATCTTCCTTTGTGTTTTGAATCAATCACCACCATTGATCAGCATCTCCAGGGAGGTGGTAAACTGCCATGCCAACTTTTTCCCTTTCACTACTCCCCATGGAAAGGAATGTTTTATCAAAGTAATTTATCCATTGCTCAGGTACTATTGGGTTTGTACCCCCATTGAATGTTGGTGGTTTTTGCCTCATGGAGTGATCTAACATTGATCCTCCATGTTGTGGATCAGGGTTCTCTATACGGGTAATGATATTATTCATAACCAGATTGAGTTGTCCCAGTATGGTGATTAGCTGATCAGCACCAGTTGCATCACCATCTTCACTATAATTATCTTGAGTAGGAGGAAAATCCCTTCATGGAGTGTGTGCATTGATATGGTTTCCATTCCATCCACTAGGATCCATTTCTAAATAGTATCATACACTAGATTAGTTTATGAATCACAATACATAATTCCAAAATTGAAAAACACTTATCATAAATTGAACAGTTTATGGATATAATCCATATTCATAAAAAATATCTCTGAGAATGTATATACTCATAAACCCTTCATAATGGATTGTAATGAAAATGATAATTATCCTAAGCATATCTCCAGGGAGTGTCATAACTAATAGTGCAGAAAGGCCTGTTGTCATGCACCAGTTCCCGTTCGAGTCTAGCTCAAAGCGTTGTTTTTAGGTTTTACCCCAAGTTACATTTGTACCAGATCCACCTCTTCCTGCTTCTATCTAGACAAGGATGTATTTCTTGTAAAAATCACAAAATCTCTACTATACCAAAAATTTAGGATGTTCTTCTACACTAGTCCACAAAGTCTTTCTTATGACTATGTTCTCATATCAGTGTTTATCTAAATGTAGTTTCCAATGTTTGTCCTAACATTCCTCTGATACCAACTGTAATGCCTCGACCCCAAAATCCCAGAGTCAGTTCATTATTACATGTCATTAGCATGATCACAAAAGAATAAATTTCTAAAGACCGGTTATTTTAGTAGACTTAGAAGTACTAGATACATTCATAAGGATGACATTACATCATAAAATGGAAAATTGCAACAAAACTATTTCCATTGACAACACTTAGATCCCATAGACTATCCCTGCAGGTCAGTCCTAATATATTTTTTCGCATCCTGGAAAAAAACATAGAAAGGGGTGAGCTCAGATGCTCAGAAAGGATATCAATATAACGAAAACTTTCATAAATAAGCATAAACGTTTAAGGAAATTTATATGACTAAAACAAAAGACTTTAAACTTGAACTTCAGCATAATATAGAAAAGATAAAATCAAATAAATCCACTAACTTAGGCACATGGATATTCTACTAGTTGAATAATAAAATGCAATATCAATATCCACTTTCATAATGATGGAATGCATAATTCCAGACTTTCATAACCACATAGTCAAGGCCTTGTGCCAAGAATACAAATAAGATTTTTCAAGGCCTTGTTCTAAGAAACAAGTTTTCCTCATGAGACCTACCAATGCATCAAGGAGATATAGCTTGCTCCACACATCACTTACTATGTCTAATCCATTCCACATATGAAAAGGTTTAAACATAACATAAACATTTGTATTAAAACAAGAATACGAAATGTCAATAATTTATCCATAAACAATGAATGGTATAAAATAACACATCCACATTCAAGCATATCACAAAACCTTCAATACAATATGGATGTTATGCTTCATAATAAATCAACTTCAAATAATCTTAAAATCCACCAATGGATGTTGACATAGTTGAAATCAAAACATTTTTTGAGAAATATCTCTTTCTATTTTGAAATCAATTAAAAGTTGTATAATTATATAATAAAATATTTACATTGAAAATTTCTTATAATCTTGTAAGGGATGATTTTATGATGTTATAACGGTGTGAAATATCTTCACCCTCCATATAAGTTAAAAAAATACATTCATACCTTAATTTTGTCGAAAAGGATATAAAGTACCTTGTTTGGAAAATGACAGAAATAATCCTTTATAAACATATTATAAAAAGTCAAAAAATGTTATAAATGACTTTAAACCACATTATATAAAATAGTAAGAATGTTTTGAAATACATTTTTAAGCAACATGGATGTGGATGATAAAGAGGTCCCAGTAGATACTTACTTAAAAACAACCTCAGATAATAAATAGATTGTAAAATTAACCCTTACTGTATACTTTACATTGGTCGAGGGTAGGTTATCCTCTGGTATAATGGTAAAATAAGAGTTATTAAATTATACTAGAATCATATACATTAATATGATATCATATATTATCTTTTAATATTGCTTTGTTAATAATATCTTAGTATTAACGTCGTTTTGGGGGTTAACTGATTCACTTTCCTTTATATGACTAGTTATGTAAGTAATGATAGTTATGGATATGATGTATCTTATTCATATTCAAAACGATATTTGTTCTTTAAACATTATTTTTAATCATCTAATGAAAATTAGTCTTTAATGGAAATGATGGGGAATGAATCTAATCGCGTTTGTGGGGATGGTAATCCGTACGTACGCAGGAGAGAAAATATAAATATTTTTTATATTAAAATAATATATAATTTGATGTTATATCATATATAAAGAATCATTATCATGTTATATTTATTATTTTTATCAATTACACATCATTATTATACCAATCCAAATAATAATGTATTATATTACAATTACACCATGACATGGACACGGTAAGATGTACGTACACACGTTTGGTGACATGTCATTCAAAGGATGGATAGAATAATGAATATGGTTGTACCATATTTATAATAACATCATAGTATATAAAAATACTGGAGTTATCATTTTAGAATGGAAACAACAATGAAAGAGGATGTGGAAGAAGAAGGGAACTTGAAAGAGGTTATGAAATATTTACCTCTTCATCGGGTTCTTCCTTTTGATTTGATCAAAAGTGATCCCTAGGATGGATTTATGTCAAAAGGAAGGCCTCTAGGATAAAGGTATGAAAGTTGATAGGGTATTTGGATAGGGTTTGGCCGATACAAAAGGCTTTGAATGTGTGAATTTGAGGGAAGGGGGAGTGCCCTTTTATAAGAGGGGTGAGGTGCACCTTAGGAAAAGCAAGAAATATATTTTTATAATAAAATAACGTTCAGTTTATAATGGCTCAAAAATTAATTATTTAAATGCTAAGGTAGGGATGGGTCAAAAACCGCTCAACCAATAGGTTTAAGACAGGTTTGGGTCACTATAATAACTTTATCTTTTATATTTAACTCTTAGTTAAATAGTATGACATTTACCATGTCTCTTTGTATTTTTATAATATATGGTTAATAAACTTACAATAAACATCCAAAAGAACATAAAGTGGTTCAATGATTACATATGTAATATTATTTAATACCATTGGACGAGCCATAGAATTTTAGGTATAGAATATCAATTAATAATATAATATTTTTTAAAAAAACTCTTTTATGTCAATTTTGACACAATATGGTATTTTGTTTTTGCTAAATTTATAACAGAATTATTACATAGATATAAATCCATATAACCAACCCTAACATGTCATATTAACATAGAAAATTAGTGTAATTCATAAAAAGTCTCAAATTACATTTATTTTATTATTTATAATATCCATTATATTGATATTTCGTTAATTAGGTAACTATTACGTCCTCATTGTGTCATAAATAAATTAAATTATTTAATGTATAAAAAATAAAAATAAAATAAAATTATTTAGGAAATCTTATTATATTTATATTGAATATTTATAGTAAAAAATACAACATATATAACCCTATGTAAAAAAATTTTGACAAAAAGATATAGGTTTATGACATTTTTGTATTTACTCTAACTTAATTAATATAAAGTGTTATTATCACATACAAGTGGCTCCATGGGGTCCCAAAATCAACACATGGATGACCATGGCCGGAAATGTATCATTTAATTGGGTTAGGACACATTTTAGGGTAATTTAATATTATTATAATATTATTTTATTACCGTTATTTATTGGATTTACCCTTTAACCATGGTAAATAAAATATTTACTGAAATAATTATTCAAAATATCTAAAAACAAAAGATACCTTTTTAAAAAATTTAGACCTCCTGATTCTAAATATGGAATCCAATTTTCTTAAATTAAAAACACATAAGTGGTAGAAATAAATTTGAAATTAATTCCTGTTGTCATAACAAAAAATGTGTTTTTTAAGAAATAATAACTATCTAAATATTGACATTTGTTTTTGTCCCGTTTAAATGTGAAATTACATCCAATGACCAAAATTGGATTAAATGGTAAAAATATAATCTAATTATAATTTAAAACCACTCAATATTATAATTTAGCACTATAAATTATTTTTATTAAAAAAGTTGTTTTTAATTAAAATTTAGTATTTTCACTATTCATCAAAAATTGAACGTTGTCAGAAAAATACCAAAAATTCACCCAATGATAAATTTGATATTCTGAATCCAAAAATTAAGTCCATTTTGAATAATAAAATTTATAAACTTTCAAAAAGTGGGTATTACTATTTATAACAACTAGTTTTATTGGTTATGTTGTGTTAGAATCTCGAAGTTGTGTAAAATGCAAGCTATTACATTATTCAAAGGAAAGTGTACCATGGAAGCTTGGGGTGCTAAAAAATAATATTGAATAAATTTATTCAATTTTTCTTTTTAAGAAATTATATATTATGAATTAAACATTTATATATATCTCCCCTTAATATTATAACTCATCTGAATACAATAGCGAATTTGCTTAACTACCCCTTATGATAAGACTCCCCTAAGTATTGTATTCTATTCTTTAGAAGTTTTCCTCAACCTTTCTCAAATCATCTCCCTTTTTCTATAGAATTCTCCCTCTTTTTATATAGTTCTCCACCGTAGTAATTTTTTAAAATGAATAAGGAAAATTCATATAATATCTATAAGGGGTTATGGAAATAATCTATTAGAAACAATAAATTAAATGATCATCAAAAAATAAATAATATAACATTCAATAAAATATGAATAGTAATAAATTTAATCAAATTTAATATATATGAAGAATTATTTCATTGAAATTTCAATATAACATTAAAAAAACAACAGTTTTATTAATAAATATTTCTTAGAATCATTGATCTGATAGTTGACTTTATATTCTTAAACTCATTTCAATCTTCATCTACCATTTCCAACAACTCGTTTTGAGAATTTTTTTCATATCAATCTCTAGATTCATCCATTACAGTATATATATTCTATTATCTTATTCCATTATCTTTTCTTGTTGATATTGAATCATTTCTTCCAAAAGTTTTTTTTGCTGGGTTTTTAATCGTTCTGAGAAAACATTACTACGATCATTCAAACCAATAATCTCATATTTTTGGACCTTGAGTCATTGTATCTATTTGAACTTAATGTTCATGCTTCTGTGTATGTTTGAGATATCGTTAGTCTATTTCTCATATGTTCTTCTGAATGTTTCAGGATACTAATACCTTGAGGTGATATTCATTCCATGATCACTAAAGGGAATACCGGTTTCATTCAATGACTTTTGAAGCTTCATAAAATTATCATCGTGGAGATTTATTTCTTAATAAATGACACGAGACCATTTCACAACATTATTCGAACACTTTTTATGAGATTTTGTAATTTATTTTAACACTTTTAAATCTTTTTCCAACCTTATGAACATATTTGTTAGAGATCTCACTGAATACAAATACTTATACGGGTTATGAAAAACCAAACCAACTATTTAAACAGGACATGGAAAGAAGGACAAATTGTCTCTAATATTTTTATCATATACTAAATGCAATATTGGGCTTAAACTATTATCATGTTAGAATATTTTCATTTTGATTGAATTTTTCTTTTGTTAGATCTGATATATTCTTGAGTTTATTTCATATATCCTTTTCTGGTATATGAATAATGTTTCCTATATGGAATATTAATTTCGTTTTACATATCATCTATACTTTCTTCAGCATTTTTTTATTCTGATCATCCCTCTTGGATGAAGATACAATTTCATTATACAATGGAGACCAGTTCTTTTTCTAGATAATTGATTTCTCATTATGATTTTCCTACAAATAAAATTATTTTGATGACTGTTGAGAAGTCTTTAAAAATATATTATCATATTTTATCTCCTCATCCGTTCTATATTAAATTTCATTCTCTAGAATTTCATCACATTATTCTTCATCTTCCTCTTCTTCACCTTTTTTATTATTTCATTATTCTCATTCTTCACCATCGTGTTAATTTTTTATTTTTTTATATAAATTATCCTCTTCTTGAATTCCTCACTTGATTTATCTAGGGAATCCAATCCTATTGTGATTTCTTCAATTCCTACCCAAAAAAATCACGAAAATCTCATTCAAAACACATATCACCCTTTCTACAATAAATTAATTCTATATCAACCAAAATATATTTTCTATTATCAATATTAGAGGTAAAATAAGTATTAAGAAATTATAGTTCTGGAATTTCAAGATTGGTATTAGGTGGTAAAACAATTTTCCTAGAAGTATTGTCAACACCTATCATAACCTTTTCCAACCAAATATTCAATTTGATTCCACTTCTTAAATTTATTTTCCTTCATTTTTTTATGTAATATATTAACCATGTATCCTTTTGGAGAGGGCTTCAGTAGGTTCATGTCTGAATTGAGTCTCTCCTTCATTTCTTCTAACCTTCTTCATTCACCATTATTCAAAAACTTCTTTTGATTATTTTGGTATTGTTATCTATTTTGTCGGAGGAACAAAATCATCCTTTCTATTCAAAATAATTACTATGTTTTCTTTTATCAAAGAAGGATCTGACTCCTATGCAGAAACACGTGAACATTTAATTAAAATTTTTTATTCTGAATCAAAAACAAACTTCATACTCATCATCGTTTCATTACTAATAAATAAATTTTTTTTGACAGGTTTGGGTTTGATTATAATATTGAAATGTATCATTTATTTTTTAATCATATTAATAATTAATATACAAAACCAAATAATATATGATATGATCATTTTGGACATATTATTATTGAAGGTCAAAATAATACATCCCTTAAAATTTATCTTTCTCATGTTGAGATGAAAACCCCTAATGAGAATATTAGACACCTTCAGAGTATTAGTATCACCATTTCATTTTATAGTAAAACATGGAATCCATGTTTCAAAAATTATATGATATGGAATTAAGTGAGAAACTTTTATTGCATTGTCATTAGCTATATAATTGGATAAATTATTTTTGGCTCTATCTCTAACAAATGTACATTTAGAGTCTACTAACTTATGAGATGGTAATAAATCATCCATTCATGTGAAGTAACTAGAAAATAGATGGATGATATGGGTGTCATATTATTGCATAAATATTAATAAAACATCCATTTTACATTTTCATTGAAAAACATTACAAAATCATAACAATTTGTTACCATATTTAATAAATCAAATTTTATTTGGGGTTGTATTGTTCATCATAGAAATATTCCCAACCATGAGACTATATCATCCATCTATAATGAAATTAGACTTGGAAACTTATTCGAAGATGGGTTTCACAATGAAAATATGAAATATTGGATGTCAGAAAATAGGTGAGAATTCACCATTATATTGGGGAGGGAATGTGACAGTTTAGATTCCAAACATATCTCATGGTTGATATTTGATCTCATTGAGCTTGTGCTTGTGATATTTCTTAAAAATTATTTTAAAAAAACTCTTTAGGTTTTCCTTATAAGAAGATTTTCATATTGGGGGGAATACATTGAATTTGAAAAAAAATCATACTGGGAGAATATGATTTAAAAAAATGACATTATGAAAACAAAAATAAAATATTAACAAACAAAATTTAAAATAATCATAATGTAATAGTGTAATAACATAAGTGGAGGAAGAATACCTTTTGGAGTGAAATCATGGATATGATAATTTTTTGTTCTTTGTATTAAAATGTTATAATTATTGAAAGATAAAATTTTTAAATGGAAATTAATTGAATATGACAGTTTAAAAAAATTGACTGATAAATTTGAAAGAGGAAACTTGAATACAACTAAAATTGATTATTAAAAATTATTATTACAAAAAAAATTTAAATGTGATTCAAATTAAACTTATGTCCATAAAATTTAATTCTAGAGTCAATATTGTTTAAATTATTTCTTTAGAGAAAAAAAATTATGAAAAAAAATTAGAAGACTAGAATAATTTTAAAAAATCAATCATTTGTACTACCCCAATGAAAAGTAGTGACGTCGTGTAAGTAGGAGGTTTAAACAAGAGGTATATATGAATGATTAATTTATAGTTATCATTCATTTCATTTGTTAAATGTATTCAAATCTTCTAAAAGGTAAATTTTTTGTAAAAATATTAGTAATTTTTTATTACATTCTAATTAATTAAAATAGGAGTAATCAAATCATATTCCCAATGCCACTAATGAATTTAAATAGTGATCAGACAAAGTCCAGGGGTTTTATTATAATAATATCATAATTTGGTAGATTCTGATATATATTCCATGGGTCATAACTATAAATTTAATATACCATTATAGTTTATAGAATCATAATATGTGTGGCTGTAATGTAATTATTTTTTAATATTTTTTAGAAGAAAATGATTTAATCAGAATATCCAAAATGAATTATAGTCAAAATGGTTATGATCAATTAGTATAACAAATAATATAACAATTCTATCTCAAAGAATATAGAATAATATTCATGAAAAATGATTGTATCATAATTAGGGTTATTCTGATATAAAATATCTAATAAAATATGAAATCCCTTATTTTATAATTACAAGAATTTCTATTTTTATATTACTAGAGAAATCCCTAAATATTAAAATCGGTTTTTCTTATTATCCATACTATCCTTCGTTACGATGACTGAATTTGTCCTCTTATCATATCCCTTGAATCCCTTAATATAGTAATCAGTTTTGTATTTCTATCCCTATAATCCCCCGATCAAGAATTTGATGGGCTCCTATATCCTCTTATCCATGTAATCCCCCGATCGTAATCATAAAAATCCAAAACTCACCATGAAATTGAAAAAATGAAATATGGAAATGTAAAAGTGGAAATAATAATCAGTTCACTCACGTATGCATCAGAGATCTCACATAGTAGAAAAATAAGTAGAGTATCTCTACAAGAGTCTACATCTACTCGAAAAAACATTAAATTACTAGGTATTTATAGGTGATCCTCCCAATGTTCATCATCATCTCTTATGTTCATATTTTCTCTGAGATTTTGGCAATGTCCTAGACACCTATAACTTCAACAGTCGTAATATAATAGAATAAAAACATTGTTTAGTTGTACACATTTATAGTGAAAATTGTATTTCGATGTAATATAATATATCATTCTATATTAATAATTTATCCTTTTAGTCAATCTGATGGATTTTCTTACAGTATGTCATTACAATTATTTTTATAAGTATGAGTATGATGATATCAACATCGCTGCCAAATCCAATTCATTTATTCGGTAAGAAAAAAAGACACAAATCCTCAATACATTTTCATAACATGATTTATATTATTAACAGATCTATACTCATTATTAGAATTGTAATGGACTATTTAGAGTTCTCCTCATGAATACTTTAAACTAATTATATGAATTTTAAAATGTATTTTTTTCAATAAAAACATTCTTAAAATACATTCGACATAAAAAGATAGTAATTTATAATTTAAGAAAGTGTTGGCAATTTCCAATAAAAAAGAAATAAGAAATATATTAATTGAATTTTTACATAATAGTGATCAGTTATCATTAACAATATCTATTATTAGTTGTGATTTTCATTCATGTCCATGCTTTCACTTCCCACCTATGTTCTCATACGTGGAAACCAACATATGTCTTACTTTGGGTAAACATTAAGGTTAAAAAATAACTTTTTTAGAGGATGAATAAGTATTAATTTTTTCATTTTCAATTTTTATAAATGGATCTTTAGAGTATTAAACACTTGATCACCCATATGTGTTTCGAGAGATAAATTAATTTTAAGAGGGTAATATGTAACACACCATTTTTTTATGAGTTATTTTTTTAATAAATTAAATTTCAATATTTTTTTTAATGAATGATACACCAATTTATACATTATTTATATAGTACAAAAACATACTCTTTTTCTACACACAACACTAAATTATCATGCATTACATGAAACACTGCGTTTTTATGAAAGATCGTTTAATTATTTTAAAAAAGACTGTTATAACCTTCCCTTTAAAAATAGTAATATGAATTATAATAAATAAATTCTAAATATTATTTCTAATGTTTTTATATAGATAAATCATTTATATAATGATGTATAAAGTTTTCAATAAATTCAATATATTTTGAAAAAAATACTATTTCTTAAAAAGAAATAATTTTTATGTTCTTTTATGAAAAAAAAAATTATTGGAGAAATTTATAGAAATTTAATTTGATAAAATAACCATAAAATTTTAATTGATAATTTCACAATTATATTACTCGTAATGTTTGGAATTTTTATTCAATGTTTTCTATTTGTATAAATAGTAAAAATACTAAATTTTAAATGAAAAATTATTTTTCATCAAACTTATTAATATTTTTAAATAGTATTTTAAATTTATTTAAAGTCTAATTAAATAAACTTTAAATAAATTTATTCAATTGGAAAAAATTTAACATTAAAGTGGGATATGCAAATAGTTCATGCTGCTGAACTTTTTTCATTAGAACCTCATTGTCTCACAATTTCTATGTGATTAATTTCAAATTAATTTTATCCCCATTTGTTAATTAAATTTAAAAAAAACGTATTTATATATTTTGAATTAGTATGGAATTTTTTTTCTAATAATATATTCATAATTATTTGACAAAAGTGAATAGTAAAAAAATCTAAAACTAATTAATTTAAATAAGGTAAGAACAATATTACATAATTATTAATCGAAGAAAATAAGGTGTATAAAGGACCCAAAAAATTTTCCAAAACCCACTGGATGAATTTTTTTTACCATCGCCAAATTATGATATATTTTTGGGAGTTCGTGTGGTATTACTCCCTTATATTTACATATATAAAATGTTTTATAGGGGAAGAAGATAAAAGGAACCCCTATTACATTAAACATTTATAAAACCATGAGATTTGGACAAAAAACCACACTATTTCCATTGTAAAAATTACGTTGAAGTATGAAAGGTTTTTTTCATCATTTTATTTTATATTAATTTAATAGATATGAATTAGATAGATTAATTTCTTAATGAATGATCATTTAGAAAATTAATTAATTAGTAATAGACTACAGTAAATGATACTAAAAATAAAACAAGACATGTAAGTTGATTCATTTATTTTATTGATTTTTTTGATGAATATTTAATGTTTCAAAGGTGTGAATTTTATTGATCTAAATTCAATATTTGTATTTATATTTTAAAATTTAAATTATTTAAATAACATTAAATTTGAATTTAATGTAATTTTATAATAAATTATATTTTTTATAAGATTTAAAATTTACTAAAAATCATATATTCTTTAAAATGAATTTTAAATCATTAAAAAATATAAAATATGTTCTATCCATGTAACAATTGATCATTTATAAATAACATATTGGCCATTAAATAGTAAAAACATTGTTAGCACGGTTTGGGTTAAATTAGTGGTTGTGTACGTTTTATGATCTCATTTTAAACTAATTTCCAACACATTTAACGCCCTGACCCCAGAAGCCCAAAGTTGGTGCATTATTACGTAACATTCTCATGATCACAAATGATCATGTCTCGAATGACTGATTAGTTTAGTAGCCTTGGAAGTACTAGATAAATTCATAAGGTTTACATTAAATCATAAAAAGAAAAACCATGACAAAATTTTTCCCATAGACAACACTAAGATCCCATAGACTATCCATGCTGGTCAGTTATAATATAATTATTCTCATCCTGTGAAAAATAAAACATAGAAAGGGGTGAGATCAGATGCTCAGTAAGGATAACAATATAGATAGAACATTCATGAATAAGCATAGACATTTAAGGCAATGTAATACTATAAATATAGCCTTTTAAACATGAACTTCAGAATAGTATGTAAAAGATAAAATCAAATAATTCTATTTACTTGTTCACATGGATATTATACTAGTAGAATAATCACATGCAATATCAATAGCCACTTTCATAATGATGGAACGCATAATGCCAGAATATATAACCACATAGTCAAGGCCTTGTGCCAAGTCTACAAATAATATTTTTTCAAGGCCTTTTGGCAAGACCCTAGTTTGTCTCATGAGACCTGCCGATGCATCGAGGAAGTATAGTTGGATCCACCCATCACTTATTAAGTCCAATACATTCCTAATATGAAATGATTTAAACATAACATAAAAAATCGTATAAAACTAGAATATGAAATGTCAATACTTTATCCATAAACCATGAATGGTGTAAAAATAACACATCCATAGTCAAACATATCACAAGACCTTCAATATAATATGGATGTTTTGTATCATAATAAATCAACTTCAGATATGCTTAAATTTCCTCAAAAGATTTTGACATAGATGAAATCAAAACCTATTTTAGATAAATATCCCTTTCTATTTGGAAATAATTTAAGAAAACATTTATTTTTAAAATATTCTTATAAGATTTTAAGGGAAGCTTCGACGATGTTATAATGGCAGAAGATTTTTTCACCCACCGTATAAGTTAAAATTACATTCTTACCTTAATTGTGTCAAAAAGGTCATAAGGTTCCTTATTTGGAAAACAACAGAAATATTCCTGTCAAACCATTTTATAAAAATTCAAAAAAGGGTATAAATAAATTTAACCCATTATCTATTAAATAGTAAAAAAAATTTGGAATACATTTTTAAGAAATATGGATGTGGGTGATAAAGAGGTCCCAGTAGATACATAGATAAAAAAAATCTCTAATAATAAAGAGATTTTGAAATTAAACCCTACCTTGTACATTTTCTTGTTAGAGGGTAGGTTAACCTCTTGTATAATGGTGGAATAATTGTTATTAAATTATACAAGAATCATATACCTTAATATGATATCATATATGGTATTTTAACATTGCAATGTTAATAATATCATAGTATTATCGTCGTTTCGGGTGTTAATTGATTCATTTTCCTTTAAATACTCTATTATGTAAGTAATTTTTTTATAGATATGATGTATCTTATTCGTATTAGAATGATATTAATTCTTTAAACATAAATTTTAATCATATAATGAAAATTATACTTGAATGGATAAGATGGGGAATGAATCTCATCGCGTTCGTGGAGACGGTAATCCGTACGTACGCACGAGCGAAAATATCATTCTATTAGTATTAAAACAATATATAATTGGATGGTATATCATATATACAGAATCATTATCATGTTATATGTATTATTTTCATCAATTACACATCATTATTATACTAATCCAAATAATAATGTATTGAATAACAATTACACCACGACGTGGAGACGGTAAGCCGTATGTACGCACGTATGGTGACATATTATTCAAAGGATGGATATAATAATGAATATGTTTTTACATATATATAATAACATCATATTATATAAAAGATACTATAGTTATTATTTTATAATGAAACAACAACGAAGGGGGAAGTGGAAGAAGAAAGGAACTTGTATGAGGTGATGAAATATTTACCTCTTCTTCGGGTTCTTCCTTTTGATTTGATCAAAAGGTCTCCATTGGATGGATTTCTAACTAAATTAAGGCCTCTAGGATGAAGGTTGGATTTTTTATAGGGTATTTGGGTAGGGGTTGGCCGAGCCAAAACGCTTTGAAGGTGTGAATTTGAGGGAAGGGGGAGTGCCCTTTTATAAGAGGGGTGTGGGGCACCTTAGGAAAATCTAGAAATATTATTTTATTATAAAAATATATTCGGGTTCTAATGGCTCAAAAATGAATTATTTAAAGGATAATGTGGGGATGGGTCTAAAACAACACAACCAATATGTTTTAGATAGTTTTGGGTAACTATATTAAGTTTATCTTTTATATTTAACCCTTAGATAAATAGTTTGACATTTACAATGTCTCTTTGTATTTTTATATTATATGCTTAATACTCTTACTATAAACTTCCATGAGAACCTAAAGTGGTTAATTAATGAAATATATAATATTATTTAAGTCCTTCTTAAGAACCGTAGATTTTTAAGAATATAATATCAATTAATAATATAATATTAGTTTTAAAAACTCTTTTATGTCAATTTTGACAATATTTGGTATTTTGATTTCTCTAAATTCATAACAGCATTATTACTTAGAAAATATTCATATAACCAAACCAATCATGTCATATTAACCTATAAAATTATTTTAATTCATAAAAAGTCTCAAATTTCATTTATTTGGATATATATAGTATCTATTATTTTAATATTTCATTAATTAGGTAATTACTGCATCATCATTGTGTCATAAATAAATTAAATTACTTAATGTCTAAAAATTAATATGAAAAATACCATTATATAGGAAATATTTTTATATTTATAATGAATATTTATAGTCGATTATATATTGTGTGTAACCCTATATTAAAAATGGTTTTGTTATTAAATATTGAATTTTACACTTTTAACTCTTCTTTGAATTAATTAATAATAAATTTCATAATCTAATCCAAGGGGACCTAATGAATCATATTTTATTCCAATGGTTGTTTTTGGTCAAATTACACTTATTCAATATAATTAGGTCATGTGTTAGGGTAATAGAAAAATCATTTTTACCCTTAATTACACAATTTACTTTTAAACGTGGTAAATAAAAGAAAACAAATTACTATTCATGAAAAATTATTTTCATCATATTGAACAAAATTTTACTTACTGATATCAATCGTGTGTCTCGGATTTTTGAAATTAAACTAAAAGAAGCGGTAAAATTAAGTTTTATTAAATTTTCAATTTCTCATAAGAGGTGGGTAAAAGACGGTAAAAAGTTTAATAACATTATTTTATATCTTAAATTATTATAAACTGGCTCCAATGAATTACATTAAACTTATATAGGTATTAAGTATCTATTTTTACCTAAGATTATTTAAATAAAATAAATATTCTGTTTAAAACAATAACTTAGTGTTTTTCAATATTCATAAAAAATTGAATGTTTTCAGAAAAATACCAAAAATTCATCCTAAGCTATATTTGATATTCTGAATTATAAAATGATATTCTATTTTACCAAATTGAAAACATAGATTTTTCATTAATTAATTTAAAATTATTTCCATTGTCAAAACAAATAGCATGTTTTTAGAAAACAATAACTATTAATAGATTGACACCTGTTTATGTATAATTTGAAATTGAAATTAATTCCAGTGACCAAAATTGGATTAAATGGTAAAAATATAATCAATTTATACATTAAAATCAATCAAATGTAAAATTGAAAACTATAAATTATTTTCATTAAAAAAATTGATTTCAATTAATATTTAGTATTTTTCACTATTTACCCAAATATGAATGTTATCATAAAACACCAAATATTAATCGAAACTAAATTATTATGTCATGATTATAAATAAAAAGTTTATTTTGAAAAATTAAATATATAAAAGTATAATATATTGGATTCAAAAATGGTTCTCCATTAAAAGGTGGTAAAACTACATTTTTTTTTAAAAATACTTCTTTAATCTAAAAAAATATAATTTGGCCTTATATTATGTCTAAGAAACACAAAATATGAATGTTAAAATTATATGTGATATATATAAATTCAAAAATGTGGTTATTACTATTCATAACCTCTTTTTAAACGGGTAGTTTGATAGGTCGTGGTGTGCTTGAACTCGGTGTTGCATACATCACACACTATTGTATCATTTAAAGAGAAACATGTTGTGGGAGATTGGGGCGATACATTCTTCCCTCCTTCAATAAATTTCATCCTCGGAATTTGAAAATATTCTTCAAAAATACAAGGTTAAAAATAGAAAATACCATTGTGAAAATATATAATCGGAAATGGGGTTAATAATATTTAGTCTTAATAAGAGGGAAAGGGAAATTAAATAGTTACCACCAAATAATGATCTCGATTAGGAAAACATTGGTGGAAATTAGACCCCCATAATTAGAGGGAAAACGTAAATATTTATAGTGAGTGATTGAGGTCATCAATCACAAAAACGTGTAATATTGAGGGCCTCAAATCCATATTCTATGATGATTTAAAATATAATCGGTGAAACGTAAGGTATTAGGATAACACATTTTTGGTTTTAAGATCCGTTCCTCAATGTTTATGAACTAATTTCATCATAGAATAAGAGAGAGAGATAAGTATACTTGATATGTAGAGTTACATCTTTTAACTAATTTCTACCACAAACTTATCTTTCACTCCAAAAGATAATAGAACTCAAAAATATTATATTTATTTTAATCGTATAAGGTTCCAGACATATTCCATGAAGAAAACTAATTTATAATAACCAGGGGCATCCTGTAGGCTAGTGGTAGGTCATAATGCCTTATCGCACTTTGGTTGTGGGTTTAATTCTGACTGCTTTGTCTGACGCGACAGGTTATCGCCCGACCTTCATGTTTTCCTTTTTCAAAAACTATAGTATTATAATATTCCAAAAACAATCTTATGAAATACTATCCAAAGTTCAACTTAATCCATTCCAAACTTTATAGCTAACCATAATACTTCTGTCCAAATTCTCTCTAAAAGGTTTCAATATTCCAAAATCAATTGTAACATTAGATTCCCCTAACAACATAAAGTTTCTATTATTGTAAAATACTAAAAATATGATTACCTTAATCATATTAAAACCATAATGAAAGAAAAAAGTACAGTAGTAAAATCCTTATATATAAAACATTCTTCCTATAACCAGAAAATAATTCTTGATTCCAAAAACACAAATACATTAATTATTCCACTTCAACTGTAATAATAGAATAAGCATGGCCTTGCTCCATTGCCCTTTTATGAGGTTAGTTTCTTTGGGTATTAGGAAATTTATTTGCATAATAACCCATTTATCTACAATTGTAGCATTCAACATTAAAAACCTATTTCTTTCCCTTACATTCACCAGAAAGATGGCCTTTCTATCCACATTTGTAGCATACTCCTTTTCCTTTTAGACAAGCTCTAGGGTGATTCCTTCCACAATTATCATAGGGTAGAAACTCAACACTTCCCTTCTTCCCTATTTCATTATTTCCTTTCACATAGTGTTCATCATATCTTTTCTTCTCATTATTTTCTTTAAAGTCATAAGACTTAAAGAATTCCTTTTCTGTCTTGATTTCACATGAAAAAATATCTTCATATGAAGAGAAGGATTGTGAGACTAATTATCAATGAAACAATGTTTTTAACCCATAAAATATTAGATATATATTACTCATTGGGTTATGTATATAATCTGTTGCATGCCTTGGTAAACTTTTAAAGTTAGCCTCATACTTTTCGATATTCTAATCCTTTTTTTCCTCAGACTAAGAAATTCCCTTTCCACATCTGCTCGTTGGTCACAAGGAAGGTATTTTTAAAAGATAAGATCATTAAACTCCCTCCATTCCATACATGATACTTCTTCTTCTTCCTTTGTGTTTTGAATCATTGACCACCATAGATCAGCATCTCCAGTGAGGTGATAAACTGCCATGACAACTTTTTCCCTTTCACTATTCGCCAAAGCATTAAATATTTTCTCTAAAGAACATATCCATTCCTCAGTTACCAATGGATTTGTAATCCCATTCAATGCTGGTGGTTTTTTCCTCCTAAAGAGATCTAACATTGATCCTCAACATTGTGGGTCAGAGTGCTCTATACGGGTAAGGTTATTATTAATAACCTGAGTGAGTTGTCCCAATATGGTGATAAGCTTATCAGCACCAGTTGTATCACCAGCTCCACTATAATTATTCTGAGCAAGAGGGAAATCCCTACATTGATTATGAGCATTGATACATTTTCCATTCCTTCCACTATGTGCCATTTCTAAATAATGGCATTCACTAGATTAGCTTATGAATCTCAATACATAATTCCAAACTTGTGAAACACTTAACATAAATTGAGCAATTTATGGATATAATCCATAATCCTAAAAATCATTTCTTTGAGGAGTCATATGCTCATAAATCCTTCATAATGGTTTGTAATGAAAAATAGAATTATCCTAAACATATCCCTCAGGAGTTTTGTAACCAAGAGTACAACAAGGCCTATTTTCGTGCATCAGTTCTTGTTCGAGTATATCTCAAATTGGTGTTTTCGGGTTTTACCCCTAGGACATCTGTGCAAGAGCCGCCACTACTTGCTCGTATACAGACATAGATTTTTTTCTTGGAAAACTCACAAAATCTCTACAGTACCATAATTCTAGGAATTTCTTCTTTACTAATCCTCAAAGTCTATCTTAGGGTAACGTGCACTAATCATTGTTTATCTAAATCTAGTTTCAAGGATTTTTCTAAACTTCCTCTTATACCAAATGTAACGCCCCGATCCCAGAAGCCCAGAGTCGGTAAATTATTATGTAACATTGGAATTATCACAAAAGATCAAGTCTTGAAAGACTGATTAGTTTAGTAGCCTTGGAAGTACTAGGTAAATTCATAAGGTTTACATTACATCATAAAATAAAAAACTACAACAACATTGTTTCCATAGACAACACTGAGATCCCATAGACTATCCCTGCTGGTCAGTTATAATATAATTATTCGCATCTTGGGAAAAATAAAACAAATAAAGGGGTGAAATCAGATTCTAAGTAAGGATAACAATATAGAAGAAACATTCTTAAATAAGCATAAACATTTAAGTAAATGTAAGACTATAACAAAAGTCTTTTAAACTTAAACTTCAGAATAATATGGAAAAGATAAAATCAAATAATGCCATTTAATTATTCACATGGATATTCTACTAGTGGAATAATCACATTCAATATCAATAGCCACATTCAAAATGATGGAATGCATAATGGCAGACTTCATAACCACATAGTCAACGCCTTGTGCGAAGACTAAAAATGTGATTTTGTTAAAGCCTTGTTCCAAGACACTAGTTTGTCTCATTAGACCTACTAATGCATCGAGGAGTTATAGTAGGCTCCACCCGTCACTTACTAAGTCAAAGGTATTACTCATATGAAAATGTTAAATCATTAAATAAATATTTGTATTAAAACAAGCATAAGAAATGTCAATAATTTATCCATAAACTATGAATGGTGTCAAAATTACACATCCACAGTCAAACATATCACAAAACCATCAATACAATATGGAATTCTAGTATCATAATAAATCAACATCAAATAAGATTAGATCCATCAAAGGATGTTGACATAGATGAAATCAAAACCTTTTTTTAGAGAAATATCTATTTCTATTTCGAAACCAATTAAACTTTTTTTTTGAAAATATTCTTATTATCATGTATGGGAAGCATCGACGATGTTATAATGGCGGAAATTAGCCACACCTTCCGTATAAGTTAAAAAAACATTCTTACCTTAATTATGTCGAAAACTTTATAAGGTACCTTGTTTGGAAAATGACAGAAATATTCCATTCAAACTATTTTATAAAAATTCAAACAAGGGTATAAATGAATTTAAACCATAGACTATTAAATAGTAAAAAAATTTGGAATAAATTTTTAAGAAACATGGATGTGGATGTTAAAAATATCCCAGTAGATACTTACGTAAAAACAATCTCAGATAATAAAGAGATTGTGAAATTAACCCTTACCTTGTAATTTTCCTTCTTCAATGGAAGGTTAACCTCCATTATAATGGTGAAATTATTGTTATTAAATTATAAAAGAATCATATACCTTAATATGATATCATATATGATCTTTTAACATTGCTTTTTTAATAATATCTTAGCATTATCATCATTCCGGTGTTAACTCAGTCATTTTACATTATATGCATTGTTACATAAATAATTTTTTTGGATAGGATGTATCATATTCATATTCATAATTATCTTATGTTTTTAAACCTTATTTTTAATCATCTAATAAAAATTAGTCTTGAATGGATACGATGGGGAATGAATCTCATCGTGTTTCTGGAGATGGTAATCCGTACGTACACACAAGGGACAATATCATTATATTGTTATTTAAAGAATATATAATTGGTTGTTATATCATATATATAAAGATTCATTATCATGTTATATTTGTTATTTACATCAATTACACATCATTATTATACCCATCCAAATAATAATGTATTGAATAACAATTACACCACGACGTGGAGACGGTAAGTCGTACGTACACACATATGGTGAAATGTCATTAAAAGGATGGATAGAATAAGGAATATGGTTGTACCATATATATATATAATAACATCACAATATATAGAATATACTGGAGTTATTATTTTATAATGGAAACAACAAAGAAAGTGAAAGTGCAAGATTAAAGGAACTCGAAAGAGGTGATGAAATATTTACCATTTTTTCAGGTTCTTCCATTTGATTTGATCAAAAGGGATCCATAGGATGGATTTTGGACTAAAAGAAGGCCTCTAGGATTAAGGGATGATATTTTAGAGGGTATTTGGTTAGGTTTTGGACGATCCAAAAGGTTTTGATGGTGTGAATTTGAGGGAAGGGGAGTTCCCTTTTATAAGAGGTGTGAGGGGAACCTTAGGAAAAGCGTGAAATATTATTTTATAATAAAATAATTTTCGGTTTATAATGGATGAAAAATAAATTATTTAAAGTATATGCTGGGGATTGGTTAAAAAACAGTCAACCAATAGGTTCTAGATAGGTTTGGGACACTATATTAACTTTATCATTTAAATTTAACTCCTGGTTAAATAGTTTTACGTTTACCTTGTCTCTTTGTATTTTTATATTATATGGTTAATTATCTTATTATAAACTTAAAAGCGAACCTCAAGTGGTTAATTAGTGAAATATATAATTTTATTTATGTCCTTTGGCCGAATCATAGATTTTAAGCAATATAATATCAATTAATAATATAATATTTGTTTTAAAAATGCTTTTATGTCAATTTTGACACGATTTGGTATTTTTTTTTCTAAATTTATAACTGCATTATTAATTAGAATGAAATTTATAAAACCAACAATAACAAGTCATATTAACCAATAGTATTAGTAGAATTCATCAAAAGTCTCAAATTACATTTATTTGGATATTTATAATATCATTTATTTTAATATTTCATTAATTTGGTAATTACTTCATCATCATTGTGTCATAAATAAATTAAATTACTTAATGTCTAAAAATTATAAATAAAATAACATTATGTATCAATGAATTTCATATTTCTAATTAATATTCATAGTTGATTAGATATTGTGTTTAACCCTATATTTAAATTGTTTAGTTATTAAACATTGAATTTAACACTTTTTACTCTTCTTAGGAATTGAATAGTAATAAATGTCCTAACCAAATCCAAGTGGATATAAAGGATAATACTGTATTCCTAATGTGGTTTTTGGTCGAATTATACTTATCCAATAGAATTAGGACATGTGTTAGTGTAATAATAATATCATTTTTACCCTTAATTAACCAATTTACTTTTTACCGTGGAAAATAAAAGTAAAAAGTTGTTATTCACCAAAAAATATTTTAGTCTTATTGAACCAAATTTTACTTAATGATATCAACCTTTTCTCTTTTATTTTTTAAATTAAACTTATAGAAGCGGTAAGTAATGTTTTATATAAATTTTCAAATACTCCTAGGAGTTGTGTAAAGGATGGTAAAAAGTTCAATAAAATTTTTATATATCTAAAATTATTATACACCATCTCCAATGAATTATATTGAAAATATATAGGTATTATGTATCTATTTTTACTTAAAATAAATTTAAATAAAATAAAAAATTATTTAAATAAAAAATCTGTTTTAAACAATAACTTAGTGTTTTTGACTATTCATCAAAAATTGAACGTTTTCAGAAATATTCCAAAAATTCAGCCTATGAAATATTTAATATTCCGAAATAAAAAATGGTATCTATTTCACTAAATTAAAAACATATAAGTTTCATTAATTAATTTAAAATTATTTCCTGTTGTCAAAACAAATAGCGTGTTTTTAGAAAATAATAACTATCAAAAGATTGACACTTGTTTATGTATAATTTTAAAGTGAAATTAATTCCAATGACCAATATTGGATTAAATGGTAAAAATATAATCCAATTATTCTTTAAATCCATTAAAATTTATAATTGAATGTTATAAATTATTTTGATTAAAAAAATTAATTAATATTTAGTATTATCACTATTCACCCAAATATTAAAGTTATCAGAAAAACACCAAAAATTTATCAAAACTAAATTTTTATTTCTCAATTATAAATAAGAATTTTATTTTGTCAAATTGAATATATATGTGGTAAAATATTTGATTTAAAAAGGGTTCTCCATTAAAATGTGGTAAAATTGTATTTTTTTAAAAATAGTTCTTTTATCTAAAAAAATATAATTTATCTTTATATTATTTCAAAGAAACAAAAAATATGAATGTTAAAATTAAATGGGATTTATAAAAAATTTAAAATGTGGTTATTACTATTCATAACTTGTTTTTAAACGGCTAGTTTGATAGGTCGCGGGCGCTTGAACTTGGTGCTGTGTAAATCGCACACTATTGTATTATTTAAAGAGAAACGTACTATGGGAGCTCGGGGTGTTGCGACACACATGGGATTTAGATTTTCTAAATTCGATAACATGTTGAGTATTTTGTGGGTATATATTTTCTAATAAATATCACTTTAATTAACTCTTAATTTTTTAATTATATATGTGTGGGAACTAATTTCTTTAATAAAATCCAAAATGATAAAAGTGGGGTAACATAAATGTTATGGAAATAAATAACAAAAATTAAAGTATTTTAATAATTTTGAGGTATATATTGTCCTTAATTACCCATTAATACATTAGTTTCCAATTATCAGAATCACAAGGGATAGGGGAGACCACCCAATAGTGGTTTCTATTTTTTATTTCCATGAATGTCAGTCCTCCTCCTCTATAAAAATGAAATCAATCTTCCCCTTCCTAAAACAAGTAAGGACATTTTTCCCATCCCAAATCATCCCAAATAAGATCCCAACATCCCTTCTATATTCATAGAAGTTACACATTGGGAATAAAATAATCCCATTAATCCCATTAGTGGGAACCAAAAAGATTAAAGTGAAAAAGAGCTTCCATTGTTCTATATTTGTTTCTATTTTATTTATTTTCCACCCATTGAGTTATTATTATTCCATTATTATATATTAACATAAGTATGAAATATATACATATATTTTTTTTATAATTTTTATACCTATACATACAGGCGCATCCATAAAATGGGTAACGAACTTATCATTCGTGTGAATGGCGGACTACCACCTCACGAAACGATGTCATTCAATTTTTACATTACCTCCTATCATGGATGGGAATTATGATAGAAATATATTTTATAATGTATATATATATATATATATGTTTCACATATTAATGATTTATTTATGCTTATTTAATATTTATATATCACATACCTTCCTGATTTTAATTTTTTTTTAAATATGATAACTTCTTTTGTGGAAGTATAGATTACCGCCTCCTCAATGCAACGTGATTCATTCACACATTACATGGAATGTATTAAGAATAGGTTCAAAAAAATATATGATCAAAATGAAATAATTATTATAATGGAATAATATTTTTAATATATATATATATCATTTACATTCTTTCCTTCAGAATGTTAAGAAAACAGAAACAAAAATCATGCATATGTACTGCCAACAGTCTCTATGAAAAATGCTTCCCATTTCATATTTATATCTTTTATAAATTGATATAAATACTTATATAGTTAATATATATGGTATTTATATAATTTTTTCAATTCCTGAAATAATTAAATCATGATATAAGTCATTGGACCACTAATATCATGTCAAAACTTTTAGGGAAAAAGGGATTATTTCCTAGAATGTTACATTAACATGAAATTTATAATAAACAAGTAATATAATGTCATAATAAAATAATACATGTAATGATTTATAAAATTAATTTTTTTTGTAGATATATATTGAACTTATACATTTTATAAAATAGGCTTAACATGTTTTAATGAAATTCTAGACAAAAGGTATGGGTTTTCTTATCTCAATTTATTTCAGTGTGATTTATTTCTTATTCACCACAAGTTTTTTTTTGCTGTCTATATTTCCCATGAATGTACTATATGATTCGTATAAATTATTTTATGGGTATTTACATATCCATTTTATAATATTTTTTTCATGGGGTTTATTGTTAAAATGTTACCAAATTTGTAAAGTAATTGATGTCTCGATTTTATTTCTTTGTGACAAATGTTATGTTATAAACTTGTAGTCTTTTTTGAATTGAATATACTATCCTTTGACATATTATATCATGAATATAATTTTATATGATATCCTAATCTATATTTAATTTTATTGTTTAATGGTTATTTTGATTCAAATGTTTCAACATGTAATGTGACACTTTGAAATTATTAATGATCGGTTTCCTAATGAAATGTTTTAAATGCCTATTAAATGTAATGGACCAGACCTACCCTATTCTATTACATTGGTAAAATCTTATGTTTGAGGTGTTTTATGATAAATTAGTGACTCATTTCATGATTTTGTCAAATTACATTTTTTCCAATGAAAAGTTTTCTGACGGGGACTTTCCCACCGGTAGCTGGGGACAGTAGATCGTAAGCGGTGACTCGCACCGATGTCTTGAAACAGTGAGTTGCTGATAGTGGGACACGATAGTAGATCTCCAACATTGAGTCACCCAATGGTCACTCATCCACTGTTAGCTCATTCACTGGTGATTTGAAACATTGAGTCACTAATGGTAGGTCGCCAGTAGTGACTCACGACGGTGACTCATCCATCGGTGACTTGTGACCGTGCCTCATCTAGAAATCAATCGCAACAGTAGGCCAACATTGGTGACTAATGATGGTGACTCATCCAACAGCAACTCATCCAATAGGTATTCATCATATGTTGAATCATCCAATGGTGATTCGTCCAATGATATGTCAACAATAGTGATTCATCCAACATTAGGTCTTCCACCAATGAGTTATTTCCATAGTTTTTCAAATTTTAGGATTTTCAATGTTTTTCTAGTTCGACCCCTTTGATGTTTTATTTGACATAAAATGAGTTTTAAACCATATTTAAGTGATTTTGAATCCATTTCAATGGAATTAAATTATATCATTATATTTATACTGTTCGGTAGGATTTTACATAGTAAAAACACATTGTCTTGATCGTGATCTGGATTTAATGGATTTTGGAAACAGTTTCTTCGGTTTCTACTGGATATAGCCTCTCTAACAATGAGACCATTTCATCATTGTACATTTCCATTTACCCTTGTTATCTTGGATCCCTAGAACAATTCCTCCCTGAGGGATCGTGTGTTGGGTTGTGGCCTTTAGATGACATTTCTATGAAGGATTCTTTCTGCTGCTTGTGTGACCCCTGTTTAGCGAAAGGAGGAGGTGATGATCATTTATTATTCGAGGTAGGGATACCTTAATCATTATTTTAATTTTATACCATGTAGTGTGTTTGTGGGTTTGAATTTTAACTTATAAATATATAAGTATTCCAATTATCCAAAGGTTATTAAATAGGTTTAACGATTTACACGTGAATCTGGGATATAGTGACATGTGTTCTACATTTTTTTATGTCGATATATTGATATGAAGGTGTTATAAGCCTACTAAAACTCACAGTCATCGGTGGTCATTGAAAGTGCACCTGCGATTGATTGTGATGGTTTTTTATTGAAATTTTGTTCAATGGATTTATATATTCAATTGACTAACCACATATTTTTTGTTAAATAAATGGATTCCCTAGGAACAATCTTGTTTTGTTATCACCCCTAAACATAAAATTGGAAATAATGAATGAGAGACTTGTTAAATCTTGAATTTTTCCCTTGTATGTTTGTGAGGTGATGTTGTTGATGGAACGACTGTGTGTGGGGTGGTTTAGGTGGTGTATTATAATTTTAGGCTGAGAGACTAATTGATTTTCGAATGGATGAGTAATTCTATATAGTGGTACTAAAATGAGGTTGTGTTTTTTTTGTGTTGTGAGTGTGGTGATTTTGTGAATTATGGATGCCAAGGGTTGTGATAAGGGGATTTTATAGGAGTGGATGTGAGTTGGTTGTCATTTTTTGTGGTTGGGATGTCGGATTAGGTGGAATGAATTTGAAAAATAATTATGGCAGTGTTTGGTATGGGTTATTAATAGAGCGAAAAAATTATGTGATTTTTTTACTACAGTTAGTTACCTCTGTGTGGTTTATGCTATGTGGCATGTTGTGTTCTATTATTGGTTGTTACCCGGGTAGAGAGGGAATGAATAAATGGACCTCCTAATAAATAATATTATCTAGTTAAATTATTTGTATTGGATTATGAATTGAATTGTGTCTTGTTGATTATTAGTTCATTTAGACGTAGTATAAAAGGCCCTTTTGTGGGAAATTTTGTTGTTTTAAAAAATCCATAGGTTAGGAAGAGTGTTTGATACCAATATATAATTTTACTTCCTTATGATTTATATAGTAATCCTACCCTTTTTGAGCACTATTTTTTGATCTCCCCAATTGTCAGGGGGGAGGGTGTCTCTTCCCATCATCGTAGTGGGAGGATGTATGGATTATTGTTCGATCTTCTATGATACCTCTTCTATTAATTTGTATAAAAAGAATATTCAGGAAGATTATGATGTTTTTTTGAGGCCCAGGAGTCTGTAGGGGAGGTGTGATTTCCCAAGTGTCTATAGGATGACAAGTGGTGTGCTTTCTAAGGTTTCTATTGGATATAGAATCTATTTTTACTAGTTGTCTATGGTCAGGATGTGATATGGTTGTGTCCCAGGTATCTATCAGTGGAATGTGGTGAGATAATTTTTCCTAGGTTGTGGTACTAGCTCTGAATCATATGTGTGTACGGGTGGGTTTTGACATGTATCGTGTGGAAGAGTGTAGAAGTTCCAGGCTGAATTCCATTAGTGTAAAATAAATTATGCAATGGTAAGTGGTGTGGGGTACCCAAACATCGATTTCATTGTTATATTAATTTACTTGACATCTATTATTTGGATAGAATACCTTAGTAAGGTTGGGATATCATGTATTTCTTGATAGTTTTTGTTATTTTTTTTTGTTTTATTACAGGTGAATTAGTATTCTTCCACCACTACTTTATGAAAGACCATGGTTTTCCCTACTGAGTATATATGTATACTCACCCTATGTATATAAAACTTCGTTTAGGATTCTATGAGGACGACATGGATCGTGTTGGGAATTAGTATCTCATACATTGAGGAAGGTTATCATGTTTCTCCATAACATTTTTCTTTTGTAAATTACATTGTTGTTTTATAATATATCATATAGTTTTATTAGGAAACATACATTTTGGGTGGATTTGGTTTACTTTATATATATCATGGAGTTAATTGAGGTTGATGCATCTTATCTCCCGATCATGGTTACTATAAAAATTTTAATTTCCCCCATTTTGTGTGATTTGTATACACTTGGTGTTGGTCACTACCTTGGGTCTAATAACCCAAGCTGTATGAACATAGAAATTACATTTAATTTTCATAATACAGAATAAATTAAAAAAATAGATGCCCAAATATTGTATTAGTTTAGTGCCTTTGGAAATAAAGAACACATTCTTCTATCTTGATAAAAGATCTTTAAAAACTCCAATAAAGATCATACCAATTAGTTTTCCTACATAAATATTTTATTTATATAATTATGACAAATAAAACATAAAAATGGTGAGCTCAAAATCTCAGTAAGGGTAAATATGAAGAACATAAAACAAAACATAAATCTAATACTGTAAAACCATGAACATAAATTTTCAATATCTAAATCATGAGTAATCTACTTTATTATATAAAACAGGTCCATCACCAAGGTTTAATATCACCATGCACCATTCCCAAGGTTACATAAAAATTTCCATGGTTATTCACCAAGGTATCATAAAAATTACCATGGTTATTCACCAATGTATCGTAAAAATTATCATGCTTATTCACCAAGGTATTATATAAATTACCAATGTTATACACTAAGGTATTGTAAAAAATTTCATAAATAGATATTAATTTCTCTACCCATTGTATTATATGGAGATATTGGTCTAACCAATCTCATAATGAAGTCTTTCTTACACATCCAACAAAAACCTAAATCATTAGTCATAGTATAAATTCTGAAATAAAATGTATTTAATAATCCTAATTGAATCATAATACATATAAAATAAATATATTTAATAATGATAATTCCATAATAAACACAATTAAATAAATTAAATAATGGGATAGAAATATAAACATATTTTATCTTAGAGGAAAAACAATTTTCATAAAACAGTTGAACTTAATTCTAAAGGAATAAATTCTTTCTTTTTTAAAAATGTCTTTTTCTCTCAAAATGCCTCAAAATTTTAAAAGGAAATTTTTTTTGGAAAATAAGCTTGAAATCATGAATTGTAAGCTTCATGGAAATATTATCTCGTCAATATGAAAAAAAAACATTGCATTCCGTATAAGTAAATCAAACATTCTCCTCATACTTTTTCCAAAAGAGTAAAAAAGTACCTCAAATCAAATAGCAACAAAAGATTCCATTCATGCAGTTTAATAAAAATTCCCCAATGGGTAAAATTAACTTTAAAAAATTGTAGAATAATTGTAATAACATTACCTAATTATGAAACATGAATGTGTATGATAAATATATTCCAATAAATACTTATATATGAGCAATATAAGATAAAAATGAGATTGTGAAAGTATCATTTACCAAAGGTCTGATTTCATCTGTATGTGTCTGAAACTCTTTTATAGTGTGTTGAAAAAAATTCTTAACTTCTAAGAAATGAATAATAATATTTATTATATTATATATTTTTAACTTATAAAATTATATTAAACTTTTATTTATGAATTCCATGTTAGAGAAACGTTTTGGGTAATAATCGTTTTATTTATCTTATGTGTTTTGAATTGTTATTGTTGATATTATTTGTCATATCATGATATACAAACATCCATAATGTAAAACATGATTTATTTATTATAAATATTCATTATATAAATATATATAATTTATAGATAAATGATAAGGAATATACTATTCATGTGGATGATAGGTCGTACGAATGTATGAATGATGTTTCTGTTTCCTTATTGAATCGAGTGGAAGAAAGTAATGACATATATAAAAATATACATAAATCTAGTAGTATTATTATGTTATATATTCCATTTTTATTTATTATATAAACATTATAATCATTTTTGAATTCTTAATGTGGAGAATGAATCTCTTCGTGTTGTGGAGACGGTGGGTTATACGTATGCACGAGCAACAATATCATTCACCTAAAATGGTTAGGAATTGGAAGGTATGTTATTTAAACAGAATAATTATCATTTTAAATTTATTATTTATATCCCTTATTATATTATTTATACCCATCAATATTAAGTATTTTTGAATAACAAATTACACCATCTCATGGAGATGGTAAGACGTACATACACACATATGAAGATATTGTTATTCCTAAAATGGATAATAGGAGGTATAAGGTTGTAACATAATTATAATAAAATTTTATCATTTATAATATAATAAAATTATTACTTTATTATGAAACAACATTATAAGAGTAAATATAAGAGGAATGTTTTTTGAAATATGTGATAAAACAATTTCCTCTTTTTGGAGTATCTTTAATTGATTTGAAAAAAAGGTATCTGTTGGATTTTATTCTACCGTATAGGATATAGTGATGTATATTGGGATAAAAAATTGTAAGGTTTTTTTGACAAAAAGGTATTTAGATGTGTGATTAAAAGATAAGGAGTTGTTCCCGTTAAAATGGGGGTTCTAAACCCATTGGGCGCAGGTACTGTAGTAGTACTATAGCGTACTATAGCAGCATCGAAACTGTAGAAATGGCGGGCACTGTAGAGGCAGTTGGTCATTGTAGCGGCGACAGGTATTGTAGTAGTAGCATTCAAAAAATGGGCATTGGGCCAAGAATTTGGGCCTACGGTCCATGTGATGGGATAAATGCCCACTAAGCCTTCAGGCTATGTAATGGGTCTCCCTCTACCCAGTTAAAGTGGTTTTTTTTGTTTTATTTAATAATAAATGAGTCTTCAACACCATCCTTTAAAAAAAATCAACTTTAACAATATGTTAAAAAATTTAACTTTGACCATTTATTTTTGTATTTCATGTTATATGGTTAATATATATACTATAAAATTCCATGAGAACCTCATGTGATTAATTAATAAAATTTTCAACATTATCTATGTAATTTTGTAGAATAATTGATTTTTTGGACTATTATATCATTAAATAAAATATTATTTGTTTTTAAAAACTCATATCTAGCAATTTTGACACTATTTAGTTATAGATTTTTGAATAAGTCATAACAACATCATTCTATTGGAGAATAGACATTAACTCATCATCCACATGTCAATTTCATCCAAAAAAAAATATTGTATGGCATAAAAATGTCAAAATGTATTTTATTTTAAAATTTAGAATATCATTAATTTGATTATTTCATTAATAATGTAATAATTTCATCATCATTCTGTCATAAATAATTTTATTTATTTAATGACTAAAATGTATAAATAAAATTTCATGATGTCAAAAATATTTTTATCTTTATAATTAAAATTTATAGTTGAAATTATCGTTTATATAAACCAAATTAAAATTTTTCTAGTAAAAAGATATATGTTTTTGTTATAATTCTCATTAATTTAAATTAATCATTATAACATGTCATTTTAACACCCATCTATTTAGAAAATGAAAAAAATAGACCTAATGATATTTTTGGTCTCCTATAATTCATCCAATATGATTAGGATACATGTTAGGGTACTTTTATATAATTATAATATATTTTTTTTGCCTTTATTTACCTTATTTACATTTTAACCATGGTAAAAATAATAATTCCTGGTGATACTATTCATAATGTCCAATAGTAATATGTACCTATTTACATAATTTGGACCTTATAATAAAAATATAGAATCCATTTTTTATATTCAATACACATAATTGGAGGATATTAATTTAAAATTAATTCTCACTGTTGAAACCAGAAATCATGCTTTTAAGAAATAAAATCAATCAAACGATTAACATGTGTCTATGTCCAATTTAAATGTGAAATTACATAAAATGACTTAAATTGTATTATATTATAAGAAGATAATCCAATTACACATTAAAACCAATTATAAAGGTAATCTAACTATATAAATAAATTAGATGAAAATGTAGTTTTGAATTATAACCCAAAATTTTTCATTATTCATTAAAATATGAATATTATCAAATAAAAAATAAAAAAAATCAACAAATGTAAATTTTTATCTCCCAATTCCAAATAATTATTTTTTGTCAAATATAATATATACAAGTTTTAAAATATATATTTAAAATTTCTGCATCATCAAAATGAGAGAAAGCATCATTATTTGGAAAAATACTTCTTTTATCCGAAAAAATGAATCTATTCTGACATCTTGTCGTAAAAATACATAATATTACTATTAATGTTATATAATTTTAACATATTTTTAATTATATTAATAATGGCTATTTTAACTCCCATTAAATAATAATATTTTAAATATATATAATTGTTTACTGAAACTCAATATTGCGTACAATGCGAGCAATCAAGGATTGTTGTTGTTACGTGTGATGGAATCCATGTTAGTGTTGTATGTAATGAAAGATTCATTTTTTTTACTTATAACATAACAAAACCATCGTTATTTTATACATTGAACGAAATCTATACTCAGTGTTGTGGGTATCATATTCCAACTCGGTGTTGCATGAAACATATGACAAGTCAGTATAGTGTGAAAAGAATGTTTGACTTAGTGCATTGTAATATATAAATGAAAGTAATAATTTATTCAAAAAACACAGTTTATTACATTATTCCCCCATTAAAATTAATTTGACACTCTAAATTCTTTAGGTTTATAAAAGCATTACTAATTGAAAGTTTCATTCATGAAAACCCACATCATAGAAAGAAATAATAAAACATCATTTTAAAAAGGAAAGATAGAAAAATAATGGTTCCCTAAAGTAACTCATCACTGGATTTACACACAGTAGAATATCTTTGGAAAGTGAAAACATGGATTTGAACGAAAAATCCCACCATTATGTTCTGATGGATAGTGAGAGAGAACATGTTTTGGGAAAAGAAAACATCCATAAAGCCATAAATACACGACGATTTAATGGACCATCTGATTCATCTGATAAGAAGGTACTGGGAAAACATTTTTCATTATCAAGATCCTCTCCCTAGAGATTATTAACATGATAATAAATCAATATATTATTTTAGTACAAACTCATCATTGGTCGTGCCTTGATCAATTTCCAATTTATATCTTATTCAATGAAATGAAGTTGAATATTTCATTAATAATGTGTTATCATATCATTTGATCCATATATTGAATGATATGTCATTCCATCATTCATTATCATATAAAGGTAATCACATGTTATTAAACATGTATAAGTTTTTATATGGTGAGATAATAATTTATTCTAACATATGTCATTCGTTGTGTAATCATTCCAAAAATTTAGTAACCTTATAATCCTTATGAAAGATGAAAATCCAAAAATATAGAAAAAGGTACACAAACTCAGATTAACATTTATCCCCCATATATCATAAGATATCACTAGTTGTTTACATTCCAAAAATTTTAACACATTCATCATGTATTCTCTTGAGTCCTGGTAATGACCTGAATTAGCATAAATCCTTATTGAAAACATGCATGTCTCCTTATTCCCAAAAAATTTAGATATTTTCCTTATGTACCAAAAAGTTGTATACATCATCCATAATATAATAAACCACATGTAAAAAAACTCCATATTTAGATATCAAGATACTAACATCATCTAATTTACTTATTCAAATCCAACATATCATTAGTCAATTATTAATATCTTATATAATAGAACATTAATGATTATCTTCCCCTTAATCATGTTTTCTCCAGGTATATCACCATACCCTTAAATCACATTTATATCATCTTATAACTGTTCAAAATATCATTTCCAATCCTTAATGAAAAACTTATAATAAAAAAACATATATGTTTCATGATTTATATAACATAATATTTGAAATCCAAAATGTACATAACTCAATCATCCAAATTTATTCTTAAACCATTTTTAGGATCCATCAAATTTATCTTTCCAAAAATATGAATCATTTTTTAATGTTTCTCAACCTAAAAATTCATAGGTCTAATTTAAACAATACTGTAAGAACATCACATACCTTCCACATGTCATTTACAATCTCATTATCTCCCAAAAATATCTTCCCCATTAGATTTCCTACTTAAAATATTCCATTATATCCTGAGGAAAAGTAAACATAAAATGGCTGAGGTAAATTTCTCAGTAATGGTAAACATTAACAACATAAAACAAAACATAAACATAAGAATGTAAAAACATGAACATAAATTTTCAATATCATGATCGTGAGTTATCTACATTTTAATATCACCAATGTCCTTAAAAATGGTTTCATATCACGAAGTTCCATCCCCAAGGTGTCATTAAAATTACCAAATTTATTCATCAAGGTATCATAAAAATAACCTAGGTTATTCACCATGTTACTTTAATAATTACCAAGTTTATTCAACATGGTATTGTAAAACATGTCATCTCTAGATATTAATTTTATACCCAATGCATTGTAGGGAGATATTGGTCCCACCTATCTCAGAATGAAATCAGTCATACATGTTCCACAACCACCTAAATCATTCATCATAGCATAACCCAGGATATAAAATGTGATTCATAACCATCATTACATAATAATCCAAATGAAATAAATTTAGTTCACATAAATAATACCCTCATAAAAAATCCATTCATTCTGTATAAGTTTAAAAAACATTCTCCTCATACTTTTGTCAAAAGAGACAAACAGTCCCTCAAATCGAATCATGACAAAATATTCCTTTCATATGGTTTAATAAAAAATGAAAAAAGTTTAAAATTAAAAATAGAAAATTTTTGATTAATGTAAATAATATTACATAATTAGGAAACTGGAATATTGGTGATAAATATTCCCCCATAAATACTTACGTATAAACTATCTGGGATAAAAATGAGATTTTAAAATTATCCCTTACCTTAGGTCTGATTACATACGTATGTATCTAGAACCCCTATATATTGGTTTTAAACAAATTATTATATTGTAACATAACCATAATAATATTTATTTTATCAAATATGATTCAATTATTACTTTATATTAGCCATTAATTAATCAATTCTAGTTTAAGGCAATGTTTTGGGTAAAAAAAAATTTATTTATCATATGTGTCTTGACTTTTTATAATTGATCTTATTACTTAGATCATCATTTACAAACGTTAATAATTTTTAGCATAGTCTATATATCATAAATTTTCATTATATAAATATATATATTAGATAGATAATTGAAATGGAATATACTGTACATGGAGACAGTAGGCCGTACATATACATGAACGTTGTCTCTGTTTACTTTTTGAATTTAATGGAAGTACGTAAATTACATATATATATATATAGTAGAATTATAATCTCATATATTAAATGTTTTATTGTTATACATGCGGTATAATCATTCTTGAATGGTAAACCTGGAGAATGAATCCCATCGTGTCTTTGGGACGGTAGGTTGTACATATACACGAGCGATGATAACATTCACATAATGTTTAAATGGTATTGAATTGGATTTTATATTAATTAATTAAAAATAATTATCATGTTATATTCACTATTTAAATCCATTGTAGTCATCATTATACCCATCAAAATTATGTATTGGTGAATAATAGATTACACCACAACATGGAGACGGTAAGCCATACATACAGACTCATGGTGATAATGTTATTCATAGGATGGATAAAATGAGTTATAAGGATGTAACATAATTATAATTACATAGAATCCTATGTAAAATACTTTATTTGTTACTTTATTATGGAAACAACATGATATGTGGAAGTAGAAGATGAATTTTTTTTGAAAGATGTGATAAAACAATTACTTCTTTATCGAGTATCAGCTTTTGATTTAGACAAAAGGTAACCTTATGATGGATTTATACAAAACTTTTTGAATAAATTATGAATTTAAAGATTTTGGGAGATAAAAATTTTAGGGTATGGATGATAAAAAGTTCTTCAATGGTGTTATTAAAATAGAAGGATAGGTTCCCTTTTATAGGAGAGGTTTGGGGCACTTTATGAATTTATTTAAATATTTATTTATTATAAATTTATTTTCAGTTTCTAATTGTCCTAACCTCATTTATTTATGTTTTTAGATGATTATGGGTTGAAAGAATTCAAACCAATATTTTTTTGATAATATTAGGTCACAAAACAAACCTTATCAATTATCTTTAATCCTTTCTTATATAATTTATCTATTACCATGTATTCTTGTACTTTCATAATATATGGTTAATATATTAACTATAAAATACCAAAAGAACCTCAAGTGGATCTTAAATGACATTTTTAACATTATCTAATCCTTATGGCCTGATATTATATTTTTATGATTTTTATATTACATATTGAAATAGTATTTTTTAAAACACATTTATGTTAGTTTTGACACTATTTATTAATTGATTCTGGTTAAAGTCATAACAACATAATTCATTCAGAAAAAGCGAATAAATCATCCCCAAAATTTCAATTTCATCCAAAAAATTCGTTCATGGAATAAAAATGTTCAAATTACTTTTATTATAATATCTATAATAACATTTATTTGAGTATTTCATTAATAAAGTAATAATTACATCATCATTGTGTCAAATGTAAATTTATTTAGTTAATGTCTAATATTTATAAATAAAATACCATGATGTAGGAAATAGTTTTACATTCCTTATAACTATTTATAGTATAATATATTATATATTTAAACCATAGTAAAATTATTTTAGTAAAAAGATACATTTTATTGTTATATTTTCCTTTTCATTATATTAAGTATTATAACATGTCATTTTCACACAAAAATGGTTATAAAATACCAACTGTTTTCCCTGTGATTCATTCTGGTCACCCATGAATAATAAAATTATATTAATACATGTGTTAGGGGTAGTTCTATATTATTATAATATTATTTTCTTTACACTTATTTACCGGATTTTCCCTTTAACTAGGGTAAATAAAAATAATTACTAAAGTTACTATTCATTAAATTGTAAAAGAAAAGGGGCCTAATTACATAATTTAGACTATATTACTATAAATATTGAATCCATTTTTCTAAATTAAAAACCCATAATTCGATTAAATTAATTCAAAATTAATTTCCATTGTCAAAACGAGAAAGCGAGTTTTTAAGAAATATGCCATATCAAAAGATTGACATGTGATTGTGTCTAATTTAAATGTAAAATTAAACCTGATGACCAAAATTGTGTAAAATGATAAATTAATAATCCATTAACACATTAAAAACAATTAAAATAATAATCTAACAATATAAATAAATTTGATGTAAAGGCAGTTTTGAATTAAAATGCAGTATTTTTCACTATGCATTAAAATATGAATATTATCAGAAATATGCCAAAAATTATTCAAAAGATAATTATGATGTTCCTATTCCAAATAATAATATTATTTTGTAAAATATAGTATAAAAGGAGTTAAAAAATATTTAAAATTGGTCTGCCATCAAAACCCGACAAAAATGCATTTTTTTATAAATACTTCTTTTATCCGAAAATTTTAATTTGATATTATATCATGTCTATAAAATAAACAATATGAATTTTAATGTTATATAAAATTAAAAATGTGTTCAATAATATTTATAATGGCTAGTTTATCTCCAATTATATAACAATATTTTAATAATATATCGTTGTTTTTTAAAACTCAGTATTGCATACAACGTGAGTTATTGAGGAAGGTAGATCTTTCTAGTAATTGAAGACATTTCAGTGTTTCATATAGTGCATTATTCATTTCCTGTTATGTATAGAAAAAATCCAAACATAGTTCTTTTATAAATTTTACAAAATCTATACTCATTGTTGTGTGTATTGTATGCCAACTCAATGTTGCGTGTATCATATGACAAGTCGGTTTTGTGTGACATGAATGTATGACTTAGTTAATTGTAATATATAAATTATATTTCTTATTTTTTAAAAAAAATGATTAATAAAAACTCAGGTTGTTACACTAGGGCCTACTCTGGGTGAGAATCATGGTGCCATTATCTCTCATTCTCCCTTGCCAGCTCAGGAGGGGAATCTTTGGATAGAGGGGGACATGACAGAATGGTATTTGAGGTTGATGGTGGAGATATATGATGGATTTTAGAGTGTGTAACAGTTTAGATCTTATGGTTTATTAGGGAATAAGTGACAGTAGATCTTGGTTTGTGAAATATTCTGGAGAAGACCAGCAAGGACACAAGATTCCAAGGGCCCCGTGATCCGATGCAGGGATTTTGAGCCAACCGAATGACCAAGTGAGGCTACACCGTTTGTAGGGTAGAGACCCTAGTAAAGGTGAATTCATTATAATTGCTTATGTTAATGGTTTATTTGGGAGACATGGGAAATTGGAAATAAATATTGAGTTAAAATGAATCTTAAATTATATTTCATGCCACTCATGATTATGATTTCTTTGTTTTTCTATTTCATCCATGTCACATGGTCATCATTTGTTTGTAGTGCCGATAGTGGAGGATCTATAGGATGACATGGTTGATAAAAAATGGTGGATTGAGTAGAGTGAGTTGATCAGTGCCATAAGATTCTATATTAATTCAAGTATACGACTATGGTAACTTACAAGGTAAGTGTTTAGGACACAGATTTGGAGTGTTTTCTAAAGGATCATGTGATAATATTTAGCTTCATCAGGGCTCCAAATGAGTATTTGGTTTTTCTAGCGGTGATTCAGAAGAAGGGAGTTCTACGTTAGTGGTGTACCATATGCCTAGTGGAGAGGAATGTTGATTACATTTTGTGGGTCGATTTTCAGATGGAGTTCCATGTAGAGTTCCTTTGTTCAACCATGAAGGATGAAAAGAGGTAAGAGTTACACCACCAATAGTTAGGGAGTTTTTCGATACTAGATTTGGGGATAAAGTTCAAAGATCTCCATTATTTATCTCTATATCTCTTTCCAGATGAGGAGTCTCATGCGAGATGTTAAGAAGAGGCACTCTGACCTTCTCTTCAGTATGAGGTAACTCCCTTCACATAGCCGGAAAACATGGACGTCCATAAGAAGGTGGAGGTAGTTGAGCACATGCACTAATGAGGAGTTCTACCATGATATGGGATTCAGTAGGATTCATCTAAATTCATTATTACCAATAGTAGGTCTCAGGCGCTAGGGCCTTGTTCATTTCATCGAGAGGAAAGCTAACCCCAACTATTTCAATTTAAACATGCATGACCTCGTGACATTACTGTGAACTTGGGATAGAGTTGTCTCAATTTTTGTGCCAATGAAATCAATTGAATAAGTTCCCAGTGGTTGTTAGAGCTCATTTTGGTGGATGAGGAAAAGATCAATGCCCACCTCAACAGAAGTTGTCGACTAGGCCCTTTCAGAATTAGGGACAAAAGTCTCCTACTCCACAAAGGGGATATAAAGGGGTGGAGACCAGCCTTATGGAGTTCCTTAGGGACCTCAGTCGTGGAGTGGTCGGGGAGTCGGTTGTCAGTAGAGGGGTAGAGGAGTTGGGCATGGTCAGTTTCCTGATATAGATGTAGTAGTTCCAACAGGGCCAGATAGAATTTGTGGTACGATTAGTTTGTTCAGAACCCTTGTTTGATCTTTAATTGATTCAAGATCTTATCAATATTTTATTGCACCCAGTATATTAGATTCTCTACAAATTTATGTAGAGAGGATTCATGTTTCCTTTATGTTGATTACTCTATTGGGGGGTCAAGCCATCGGGTTTGATGTATGCGGATGATGTAGACTAATGATGGGACCGCATCAGTCTCATGGGTATCTTTTCTTACTATAGATTCTGCCATATAATATCATATTTGGTTTCAACTATTTGTATTCTATTCATGTAGTTATCAACTACTTCTGGAATAGAGTCATGTTTTCAGATGTCGATGGCCAGTGTGTGGCTTTCATTGGTGAGTGGAGTTTTCCAATGGGAAGCAGGCGTGTAGAGCCTCTTTTTTCATTATTGGTCGAGATGTCAGTTGAATTAGTGGATGATAATATGGATGGGGATCCTACTATTGTTGGGGAGTTTTTTGATGCCTTCCCCAGGGAGGTTTTTGTTGTACCTCTCGTATCCCCTCGTGGTTTAATTTTCATGATCACAATCACTTTCATGTTTATCTAATTGTGTTTTAAGTGTTTTTGTTGATAGGCAATTGATTGCCAAAGGATTGGCCCAAGAAAGAACATCAAGTGGACTGAAACTCAGTCCACCGGCCAACCGGTGTGATAGCACCGGCCAGCCGGTGGACCTGGCAGAGGCATTGCCCACTGCCAGGTTCCACCGGTCAGCCGGTGGCTCTGTCACCGGCCAGCCGGTGGCATCCAGCCCCAACAGTGCCAGCTACTGTCTCCCCACCGGCCAGCCGGTGGCCTCAGCACCGGCCAGCCGGTGGCTCCTGGGCAGAACAAGTTTCCATTCTCCAAGGCACCGGCCAGCCGGTGGCCCTGCACCGGCCAGCCGGTAGCCCAGTCAAACTAGCCGTTAGGTTTGACCAGTCAACCCTCTTTTGGCCTCCAACGGCTCCGAAGACCTCTCCAATGGCTCCGAAGCCTTCCCAAGGGTTCCATGCCTATAAATAAAGGCCAAGGAAGCCCCGGACACCTACCGGAACGATACGGAAGCCCACAGACACCTTGTTGATCATTTGGCGTACCTCCGGTGCATTCCTCCAAGGGAACCCCAAGTGCTCCATCCAATTCCACATTCAAGAGCACCCTCAAGAAGCTTGGGAGAGCACGCTACATCAGCTCCATCATCCAATTGGCGCCCAAGTCTTCCTCCAATACGGTTTTTATTTTATATTCATTTTGAGCTTTAAAATTGGGTTTGTGCCTACAAACCCCAAACCCTTTTCTCATCCCCCTTTCTTTTGGGTTCTCACACCACCATTAAGGTGTGAAGAGGTTTCTTCAAGCCTTTCCTTTTAAAAGGCTTGTGTCACCGGTGAGCTAGCCTTCACCCGTTAAAAAGGCTAGTGGGTTATTGCTAAACCATCAAATGCAAGTGGGTTCTTGCTAAACCACAAAAAGCAAGCTGTAATAGGTCCTAGTGCTACCTCAAAGCCTAGTGGGTTTCTTGCTAAAACCATTGAAAAGCAAGCGGTAGGAATCTCTCAACGGTTGAGTTGGGAGCGGAGACGTAGGCCGGGTTTTGGCCGAACTCCGTTATCAATTTCTTGTGTGATTGCCTCCTTTATTTCCGCTGCATTTCAACTTTGATTTTTAATTTGTTAATCATTTTTTAAAAGGCAATTCACCCCCCCTCTTTCCATCATTCCCCCGTTTTTCCGACCCAACAATTGGTATCAAAGGGGTAATTTGAGTAATACCTTAAAAGGTTTCAAATTCAAAGATCCATTGTGATGGCATCCACCTCTTTCGCCCCCGAAGGCTTTTCTTTGGGTCGGGCTCCATTTTTTGATGGGACCAACTATAATTATTGGAAACCCCGCATGACTACCTTTCTTAGAAGCATAGGATATCCCATTTATAAAATTGTCATGCAATGTTACACCTTGTCTACCCCCAATGAATCCAAATGGACCCCCACCGATATAAAGAATTTTGAGCTTGATGGCAAAGCCATGAACGCTCTCCATTGCGGCCTAGACCGAAATGAATTCAATCGAGTGTCTACTTGCACCTCCTCACATGAAATTTGGAAACTTTTAGAAGTAACTCATGAGGGCACTAACAAAGTCAAAGACACTAGATTGGATATGTATAGGCAAGATTTTGAGTCATTTTCAATGCACCCAAATGAATCAATTTCTGAAATTTTTACTCGATTTACTGATGTGTGCAATGGTAGAAAATCTCTTGGAGATGACATTTCTGCAGAAACAATGGTGAAGAAGATCCTATGGATCCTTCCGAGCTCATGGGCACCAAAGGTGACGGTGATCCAAGAAGCTAAGGACGTCAAAAATATGCCGGTAGAGGAGCTCATCGGATCTCTCATGACCTACGAGATCACGATGAGGAGGCAAGCTCAAAAGGAGGGCACACCAATCAAGACACCAAAGAACATTTCCCTCAAGGTACAAAAAGAAGTAAGCTCCTCCTCATCCTCATCTTCCCCATCTACTTCATCTTCAAGCGGCGACTCGGAAATGGAGAATCTCGCCCGCCAAATGCAAAAATTCATGAAGAAGCACAAGAAGAAGAAGAAATCTCGCAAGGCGCGAAAGCAAGAACCCACCGCAAGATCCGAGCCCAAGGTAAAATGCTACGGGTGCGGCGAAAAGGGCCATTACAAGCCCGATTTCCCACTCAACAAAAAACGGGCCACGCCAAAGGAAAAAGGAAAGAAAAAAGTCCTCAAGGCGACATGGAGTGACACCTCCTCATCATCCTCCTCCTCCTCCTCATCAAGCGACAACGGTAACAAATGCCTAATGGCATTCCATGAGGTAACTTCTTCCGACTCCTCCTCCTCTTGTTCTTCAAATTCAAATTCTTTAAATCATCTTTCTTATGAAGAACTCTCACACGCTAGAGATCAACTTGAAAATGGTTTTCATGAACTCTCGTCAAAATTTGTTGCTTTAAAAAAGTCTTTCAAAAAACTTTCCTCCGAAAAAGACCAACTTCTCAAAGAGAAGGAGGAACTCACCCTTAAAATCCAAAATTTCCCAAATGTTGATTCCATGGAATCAACCATCAAAGACCTAAGGGAGACCCTAGCTAAGTTCACCCAAGGGGAACAAAATTTGAACAATCTCCTAGGTTCCCAACGAATTTCTAGGACCACTCAAGGACTTGGCTATACCAACCAAGCCTCCTCCTCCCATGCACCCACTGTTTTTGTAAGGGGGAGCTCCGCTTACAAATTTTGTAATTATTGCAAGAAAACCGGGCACCTCATTTATGAATGTAATTGTAAAAATGCCCGGTACGGCCAACCCAAATCTATTTTCTTTTCGGACGAATTCTATAGGAGAAGACCCGCTATGAGACAAGTTTGGATTGAAAAATACCTTCTTGCGAGTCTCTCCGGGCCAAAATTTATTTCCTATCCCCGGTGATTTATTGTTTTTATTTAGGGGGAGTTAGGTTCTTTTAAGCCTTTTTGTGAATTAAAAATTTTCATTCAAAATTCTCATTTCAAATTTTCAATTCAAAATTTTCGATTCAAACTTTCAATTTCAACTCTTGGTATCAAATTTTTTCAATTCAAAATTTTCTATTAAATTCTCATTTCAAATTTTTCAACTCTTGGTATCAAATTTTCATTTCAAAATATTCAATTTCAAAAATCTCAATTGATATTTCAATTCTCATATTTTGTTTTTCAATATTCCCTCAATCAAGTTTTATGCCCCGAGCTATTTTGATAATCACAAAGGGGGAGAATTTCTTGATTGATTGGGGGAGAAACCTTTTCTATCATGCTTTGTTTTATTTTCAAATTATCCTTTAAGAATTCCTTTCAATTTCAGTATTTTACATTAATTGTTTCGGTGATTGTGATCATCAAAATAGGGGGAGATTGTTGTACCTCTCGTATCCCCTCGTGGTTTAATTTTCATGATCACAATCACTTTCATGTTTATCTAATTGTGTTTTAAGTGTTTTTGTTGATAGGCAATTGATTTCCAAAGGATTGGCCCAAGAAAGAACATCAAGTGGACTGAAACTCAGTCCACCGGCCAACCGGTGTGATAGCACCGGCCAGCCGGTGGACCTGGCAGAGGCATTGCCCACTGCCAGGTTCCACCGGTCAGCCGGTGGCTCTGTCACCGGCCAGCCGGTGGCATCCAGCCCCAACAGTGCCAGCTACTGTCTCCCCACCGGCCAGCCGGTGGCCTCAGCACCGGCCAGCCGGTGGCTCCTGGGCAGAACAAGTTTCCATTCTCCAAGGCACCGGCCAGCCGGTGGCCCTGCACCGGCCGGCCGGTAGCCCAGTCAAACTAGCCGTTGGGTTTGACCAGTCAACCCTCTTTTGGCCTCCAACGGCTCCGAAGACCTCTCCAACGGCTCCGAAGCCTCCCCAAGGGTTCCATGCCTATAAATAAAGGCCAAGGAAGCCCCGGACACCTACCGGAACGATACGGAAGCCCACGGACACCTTGTTGATCATTTGGCGTACCTCCGGTGCATTCCTCCAAGGGAACCCCAAGTGCTCCATCCAATTCCACATTCAAGAGCACCCTCAAGAAGCTTGGGAGAGCACGCTACATCAGCTCCATCATCCAATTGGCGCCCAAGTCTTCCTCCAATACGGTTTTTATTTTATATTCATTTTGAGCTTTAAAATTGGGTTTGTGCCTACAAACCCCAAACCCTTTTCTCATCCCCCTTTCTTTTGGGTTCTCACACCACCATTAAGGTGTGAAGAGGTTTCTTCAAGCCTTTCCTTTTAAAAGGCTTGTGTCACCGGTGAGCTAGCCTTCACCCGTTAAAAAGGCTAGTGGGTTCTTGCTAAACCATCAAAAGCAAGTGGGTTCTTGCTAAACCACAAAAGGCAAGATTTAATAGGTCCTAGTGCTACCTCAAAGCCTAGTGGGTTTCTTGCTAAAACCATTGAAAATCAAGCGGTAGGAATCTCTCAACGGTTGAGTTGGGAGCGGAGACGTAGGCCGGGTTTTGGCCGAACTCCGTTATCAATTTCTTGTGTGATTGCCTCCTTTATTTCCGCTGCATTTCAACATTGATTTTTAATTTGTTAATCATTTTTTAAAAGGCAATTCACCCCCCCTCTTGCCATCATTCCCCCGTTTTTCCGACCCAACAGTTTTGAATCTACCCCTTGAGATGATTTTGAGTTCTAGATAGACATATAACACAATGATTGTTGAATTTTGATGGGTCCTTATGGGATGACACCTTTGGAATTGCGATAGTTTGGGATTAAGATAGACTATATGATTTATAGGGTTTCATATGGCCAAGTGTGTCCTTATGGGGTTCTCATGTATTGTTTGAAAAAAAATATATATGTTGGTATGATGATGTGTATAGACTACTAGGTGTTTAATTAGGTGACCATCAAGAACTATTACCCCCTCCTAAGTATAGATGATCTTTTCGACTAGATGAGTAGAGAATGTTGATTTTCTATGATCGATCAATTGTCGGGATATCACCAGTTGAGGGTGAAGGAAGATGATATATGGAAGACTACTTTCCAGTGTAGGTATGATAACTTCGATTTAATAGTCATGTCATTCGATGTTACAAAAACACTAGTCATGTTCATGGGTCTTAGGAGATCCATTATTCAAGAGTTCCTGAACTGGTACATCATCATATTAATTAATGACATCTCAATCCACTCGAATTCATATAATGAGTATACAAAGACTCTTAGGAAATTCTGAGAGGTTCTTCAATGCCACTATATAAATGTGACGTTGTTCATGTGTAGGTTCTGGACATGTGAGGTGCATTTCCATGGAAATGTGTTGTCATAGCAGGGTTTATAAGTGGACTCATTAATGATTGAGGATGTTTTTTCTTGGTAAGAACTAATGAATGTGGTATAGGTACATAGTTTTCTCTATCTAAAAGGCTATTACAAGATATTTGTACCTGATTTTTATCTATTTGTAGCTCGGTTATAGCTCAGACCAAGAATGTCCAATCATTTGTGTGGAACAAGATATTCTAGACAAGTTTTTTCTATTTAAGGAGAAAGTTGTTCAGTGCTCTAGTGCTCTGGTTTCCAGAGAACGGGGTGATGATTGGGGTGTTTTTTGACCTTCCCATATAGGCTTGGGATTCTTGTTAATTCATCTATAGGGAGTCATATCTTATGGGTCTAAGTATTTATGATCCCATAAAAATAATTATTCCACCCATAATATAAATCTAAGAGTGGTAGTTTTTGTACTGAAGTTGTGACAACATTACATCCTTATGTAGAGATATGTTGTATTTAGAGATCACATGATCATGATGGGTATCTTTTCCCTGTGAGATCTGATCTAGTGATAGTAGAGGTGGATAGTGTTTCTGTATTACAATGATTTTGAGATATCATATTCCTCAGAAAAGGGGAACGTTCTGGTTGATGATCAGTAAATGAAATCATAGAAGGAGGTTGTTTGGGAGTCTACAGATGCTTGGATGGCTATGGAGGAGTCGTCCACATAGCACCTTGATGCATGAATGGATGGTGGAAGAGGTTTTCTATTTTAGATGATAGTGTAATATTCTATGGTGTGGTAGGTGGAGGAGTCTCAGTGGGGGTCTCAGAGGTGGAAGTGATGAGTGATCATGTTGGACATGGTGATTCTCTGGATGTATGGTCAGAGGATGGTCAGAATCATATGTTTTTTCAGTGGAAGTATCTTTTTTCCAGTGGCAACAAATGAGTGATTCCTATTATTTATTTCCATATGTCACCCTTTGTTGTACACCCTAATGTTTCTAAAATTTACTTTGGCATGACGGTGTAGTTTTGGCGGCCTTGGGTGAAGTGAAAGATGGCAGAGTTTGTGGAAATGCACTTTGTGTGCAAGAAGGTGAAGTCTGAACATCTGGTTTCTACAGGTTTTTTGCAACCCCTATATATTCCTGATTAGAAATGTGATGACATATCAAGGTATTTTGTTTCCGGTTTACCTGGGGATTAGGGAGGATATGATACCATTTGGGACGTATTGGAATGGAAACCAAAATCATCAACCTTTTTAGTGATTAAGGATTCATGTAGAGAGAATTCCTTGACAAAGAGGTATGTTGATGTGGTAGTGAGGCTTCATAGGGTTCCAAAATTCATCGTCTCAGATCGGTGTGCATGGTTTACCTCTCATATATTGAAGGTATTTCTACATGATATTTGAACTCAGTTACATGGAAGAACTTTCATCCACCCTCATATGGATGGTAAGATAGAGCGTACCATCTAAACACTAGAAGAAATGTTGTGGGAATGCATCCTAGAAATTGGTTGATCTTGGGTATGGAAATTTCCCTTGGTGGAGTTTGATTACAACAATACATATCACATTTCAATTAGTATGGATCCTTTTGAAGCTTTATTTGGAAGAATATTTCATTCACCATTATGCGGGATATTGCTTGGGGAGATAGTTGTTCTTGGTTTTGAGGTGGTGTAGTGCATGATAGATATAGTTTTGTTGTTCTTAGTCCCAAGGATGGGAAGATAGTTTTCCACCTTAATGTTTTATTTGAAGTAAAATTAGTTTTAAATAATACTTAAGTGATTATGAAAAAATTTCAATGTATATAAATTAAATATATAAATTCCCAACACTTATGACGTTTTAAGATAGTTAAAACACATGGCCATGATCCTGATATGTATTTAGTGGCTTTTGGAACCATTTCTTTTTTTGATATAGGATCCAACCTTTCTAAAATTGGGAACCATTTTCCTTGTAAATTTACCTTTACCCTTGATATAGATTTCCCCAGAACTGTACTTCCCTAAGTGTTCATATAGTGTGTTGTTTATTTTTGATCATGTTTCCCCAAAGGCTTCTTCCAACAGCTTGTGCACCCTATTTATTGTGTAAAGAGGAGGCATTGATCATATATTCATTAAGGTAGGGATCCCTTCATATATATTAAAATTTTGTATCATGAAGGGTGGGTGTATGAATGTCCTCTTGTAAAGATAGAATAATTCCAATTAAGTAAAGGTTTTTGAATATGTTTAATGATTAATATTTGGGGTTGGGAAAAACTGACTTTTGTTCTTATTTGTTATCCATTGATATTGTGATCTGTATGGGAAAAATTCATACTATAAATCATTGTCGTTGGTTGTCATTTTCTACGCACCTGATATGGATAATGATAGATTTTTATTTATCATGTGTTTCACATATGTATATATTAAATTGATTGACTACATATATTCGGTTAAATAAACGGATTCCCTAGGATCGAACTTGTAATGTGATCACCCCTGAACCTAAATATTGGAATTAAAAAATGGGATCCTTTTATAATAAGAACGGTGTGAGTTTTATGGTTGTGTTGTGCTACTGCTGAGTGTACGGTTGTGTGTGGGGTTGTTTGGGTGGTGTAATAGATTCATCAGATGAGAGATTGATTGATTGTGGAATGGATGGTAAGTGTACTGGAGTGGGACAAGAACCAAGTTGTGTTTTGTTTTTGTTTTTAGGTGTGGTGTGTTTGTGCAATAGGGATTCTCTGGGATGTGATAAGGGGAATTGATGGGATTGGTTGTGATTTGTATGTCATTTTTTGTGGTTGATATTGTGTATTGGGTGGAATGAATTTGAAATATTATAATGATAGTGGTTTGTATGGGTGTTAAAAGGAGTTGAAATATGAATCTAGTCACATTACTACGATTCATTTTCTCTCTGTTGTTTTAAAAGTGTGGATTCTTGTGTGTTGTGGTTTGTAGGTACTCTGGTGGGGATGGAATGAATAAATGGACCTCTTAATAAAGAATGATAATTTGTTAAATTGGTTTTCTAGGATTATGAATTGAATTATATATTTTTGTGGGGATGTGCATTTTGAGGTATCAACAAAGGCCGTTTTGTGGGCTGTTTGGTTTCTTTGAAAAAACCATAGGATCGGTTGGGTGTTTGATACATATATATATTTATACCTTTTTATTTATATATATACCCAACCCTAGTTGATCACTATGTACAGAGCACCCCCATCATCATGGGGGAGGGTTTCTTTTCCCAACACCCCAGTGGGAGGATGGATGGATCTTTATTGTCACTTCCATCCTCCCTCTTCAATGAATTGGTATCCCAAGACTCTTTAGGTAGGTTTTGGTGAAGTTGTGAGGCCCATGTGTTTGTGGGTGAGGTGTTTTTTCCTAGGTGTCTATGAGATGAGATGTTTTGTTCTTTACCGGGTGTCTTGAGAATGAGGTTTGGTTGTGGACTAGGAATTTATTGGTGGGATGTGGTATGACTGTGGCCTAGGTGTCTGTTTGTAGGATGTGGTATGCTTCTTTTTCCCAAGTTGTGGAATAGTTATCAGGTCCATGCATGTGTGGGCGGGTTGTGACCTACAAATTGTGGAAGGGTGTGGAAGCACCAGGACATCTTTCATTAGGGTATGAGAAGTTAACCAATGGGAAGTTGTGAGGGGTACCCAAACATTTATGTTTATGTTATATTATTTTACATGAATTGTGTTATTTTGTGAGTGTACCATGGTTTGGTTGGGATGGTTGTTATTATTTGTTTTGTGTTATTGGTTTCTCTTATTTTATTATAGGGGAATTAGAATTCTTCCTACACTTGTGCATGAGAGACCCTAGTTTTCCCTACTGAGTATACTTGTATGCTCACACTAAGTAAATAAAACTTCTTTCAGGTTTCTAGGAGGACTACAAGAATCCTGATAGGAATTACTTTCTTGGAATATTTGGATGGTTTCTACGTCACTGATTAGCATTGTTTTTTTGGTAATATGTTTTGAGTTTAATTGTACTTCTAGTAGTTTTGTTGGAAGACATGCATATGGGGTGGATTTTGGTTTACATTATATATGCCATGGAGTAGTTTTTAGGTTTATTCATATTTTCTCCCGATCCTGGTTAATATAAAGTTTAATGCCTCCCATTTTGTGTGATTTTTTATACCTTTGGTGATTTTCACCACACTAGGGCCTACTAGATGATGGACTCAAGGGCCATTATCTCTCCTTCCAGATTTCCAGATCATGAGGGCCATCTTTCGAGGGAGGGGATCATGACATTAAAGCTTATCTTACATTTTTTCAATGTGAATATCAATGAAAATGATTTTTGTGTTGATATATTATTTCAAAATTTATTTTCAATGAAATTTTATTTTCCTTAAAAAATACCACATTTAAACTATCAAAATACTTCTCCAACTAAGATGAAATGCGTTTACATTGTTTATGGTTTACTCTGGATATTATCTGTGGACTCCATTCCCATTATCTCTATAAATGGTTTATGTTTAAGATGTCAAGTTGTTTATGAAACCCATATCTCATCCATAGTTTATACCATGATAAAACTCTTATGAAACGTTCTTCCTTCATGGGTAATTAAGTGGTTAAATGATTTGGAATCCTATGTTTTTTACAAAGGTTGTGATATAATGAAATGTGTAAGATGAAAATATAATATCTTGGGTTATGATATGTGGAATGGTTATGATATTTTGGCACATCATTAAATGATTTCACTATGTGATGGTTTGGACCTATATTTTCCTTAAATTCATTAGTTAACAATTTATATCTAATGATATAAATGATAGAAAATAAGTCGATGGGATAGATAAACTATAAGATGTATTTATGTCCTAATTTACAATGGTAAATAGATGTGTCCTGGTCCACAATGGGAAAGTGGTGGGTCATTGTCCACAAGGGGAAATATGTATTCCTTGATCCACAATGGGAAATAGGTGTATCCTAATCTACAATGGGAAATAGGTGAGTCCGGATCCACTATGGGAAATAGGTTTTGACTGATCCAGTTTCTTGATGGTATCAATACATAAGCTTTACATATTAAATGGATTTCTATATTTATGATTGTTCTATAGTTATATGAAATTATATTATAGTTCATGAAGTATTTATGATCAGTATCACCTTTAAAATTCATGTCTTATGAAATGATAATCTTTATTCCATTACATGAATCGTGATTATGATCTTAGATGTGTACGGTATAATCATCAAATGTTATTCTCTTGTTATATTACCCTTATGTACATTTTATTCCTATGTATCTCCTTTATTTAAATGTACTGTGAATTTTATCACACCATATCTTATATTTCTATCCTTATATTATGAAAAAAAGTTTTAAGTAAGAGTTCCAAAATTTGATGATCATTATGGAAGATATGGAAGATTTTTCTCCAAATTAGATGATTTTGTTCCTAGTTTATAAAGTCACTAATCAATTTTAGTCCTCAGGCATGTAATTTTGTATTGCACTCAATATTCATAGAAAATGATGTAATATCCATGTATATTTATCCTATAACCCTATACTTTTCGGTCTACAATTATCATATCCTAAGAAATTATTCTTATAATCCTTTTACTTGAATGAATACATGAATCAATAGTGAAATCGTATCAACAATAAGATAAATGTAGAAGAATTAAACTCCCTGGAATAAAAAGAGTTTAAGAGAGTATATTGGTTGATCATTAAAATAATTATGTGATTGAATAATGTAACATACCAACAACAGGGTCTAATATCCATAGTTTTATTAGGACGGTAAGATATTACAAATTCTTTTTCAGAAATTTCAAATAGAAATAAATTCCACTAACCGTTTTTGGATGGAAGGGATCTAATATCTTTTGGATAGATAAATGTCCAGATAATTTCAATAAAGTGAATATATGGTTTATCATTGCATCTATACTTACACTAAAAAAATAGTTAAGAAGGATCTAGGACCTATATTATTCAGTAAATGTATTTTTTTGAGGGGGTTCTCAACAAGGCTTGCTCCCCTTTGGTGACGGCGGTGGCTAACGAGCATGTCCCACCTGCCACGATGGGGGAGGGACCTCTGACATACATTATGGGAGAAAAATAATCCTTCCCCCCTTTCTACAACACTGATTATGGTCCCCCATTCCCCCAGATCATTCTTTGGCATAGAGTCCATGATCTATTTAACAGAATTTTGAATATTTAGATTTCGACCACGGAGTTCAATGAGGCATTGAGACTTCAGAGTCAATCGTTCATTTATCTATTCAGAATACTTCATCCTATGGATGAATTGTTTGAATGATTTATCATTATTTCAAGGGTTTGACAGGAAAGGGTGATGGTGGGTTTTCTAGATTCAAGACACATTTTTTATTTTCTTCGCATAAGAGGGTGATATATTCAGGGATTCGTCTTGTGACCCCCGTAGCTAAAATGGTCCTCAGTTCTACCTCTTTAGAAGGATTTCTTATATTCATATGATCTGGGACTCTCCAATAATGGTGATTATGGGTAGTTTCCCAAAAATTATTGTACTATTTCATAATCTTTTGATTTGGAGTATTTTAGGGATCCTCGTTGGTATATTTCTTTGTGCCGACAGTAGAACTAGAGATTTTTTCTATCCTTTTTATCCTAAAATATATATGGAGTTCAATTTATCTATAATTACATCTAATATTGTGTGGATTTCATTGGGGAAATTCTTCCTCTATAAAGCCCATTTTTTGAGTCATGGTTTAGCCTTTGTTCCTCCAGTAAAAAATCGTTCCATCTAATGGAAACCAGTAGACGTGGGAATAGGGAACTTGTTCATCAGAATGTTCTGAACTCGTAGGAAATCTTAAATGGATTGGGTATTGATGATGGTTTTTCTAGTAACGTAAAATGATCTAATCCAAATGGTGTTATGGTTGTTCAAGGTGTGTCACCTGGGGGAAACCCATTGGTGGCTGATATTTTCAGCTGCTGGAAAGAGGCACTCAGTGGTCCAAAGGTTTTTGTGAATGCTTTATTTGGCCATGAGGGTTCTGATGTGATGATATCAGGTGGTTTAATCCATTAATTTTCTTGTAAACCTGTGGATAGTGCACTAGGTGGGTCTATCAAATGTGACAGTGGAAACATACGGTAAATAGAGTCATTTCAGGATGAAGACGGATGCCCTGGCCTTCCATGTTTTATTCTTACGCAGAGGTAGGGTGATAAGGGAGTGGATATATTATAAGAGGTGAATCAAACATGAATAAAATAGAGGTATACATATTAGGTGGAAAAGGTAGTTAGTTGTACATAGTGGGTGGTATTTTGATTATATCATGACTAAGAAGGGTGTTTCCATCTATTAAGATTGGAAACTGCATTGAAGGATTATCTATTAAAGATTCGGTTTAAGAGCTACTTATAGCCAATAAAGATGAGAAAATTGTCCCCATGTCTGAGTCTTATGATGAGTCTATTGATCATTCTTCATGTGAGACTGCTAATTATTTTCATTGAAGAGGTCCACCCATCCCAAGTAGGAGGAAATGTATGAAAGGTAGTAGGAAACGGAGAAATGGCAATTCATATTTACCAAATCCATTGGTAATAAGATCAATAAATAATTAAAAGGATATTATGATTGAAGGTGATCCTTGGCCTCTATTTCCTAGGTCATGCTTGATGATCATAGGGCCACATCCATCTATGATTCTCCAATTCTGGGGTGGGAGTCGGGTGTGTGCCATGAGAAATCATTGGAGCTACATTTTAATTCGGATGAACAGATGGTGGGAATGTTTTTGGTTGTTGATTACACTACGGATGAAGCTAACAAGATGATGGAATTCCATTAATTTTTTTTAACAATGATTATTAGAGTGCATTGTTTGACATGAAAGATCTTATACAGGTACGGGGATTTAACGAAAGGAATATAAATTAATAGAAGTTCATGTAGAATTAGGACAAGCTGGAATTTAATTTTTAATTCCTTTTAATGTGTAACACCCCAAGCTTCTACGGTACACTTCTCTTTGAATAATTTGATAGCGTGTGTTGTACGCAACACCGAGTTCTAACACACTATAACCAATCAAACTAGCCGTTATGAATAGTAATACCTACTTTTTGAAATTATATATATTTTATATTTCAAAATGGACTTCATTTTTTGGATTCATAATATCGAATTTATCCTAAGGTGAAATTTTGGTACTTTTCAGATAACTTTCATATTTTGATGAATAGTGAAAATTACTAAATTTTAATTAGAAACAACTTTTTTAATAAAAATAATTAATAGTGATAAATTATGAATTTGAGTGGTTTTAAAGTATATTTAGAATATATTTTTACTATGTAATACAATTTGGGTCATTTAACATAATTTTACATTTAAACCAGACATAATCAAGTGTCAATCTTTTGATAGTTATTATCTCTTAAAAACACGCTTTTTGTTTTAACAACGGGAATTAATATTAAATTAATTTCTGCCAATTCTGTGTTTTGAATTTAGAAAAATGTATTCCATATTTGGAATCAGGATGTTCAAATTGTGTAAATAGGTAACTTTTATTTTTAGACATTTCGAATAATTACTGCGGTAAATATTTTATTTACCATGGTTAAGGGTAAATCCAGTTAATAAGGGTTAACAAATAATATTATAATAATAATAAATTACCCTAAAACGTGTCCTAGACTTATTGGTTGATATATGTTCGACCATAGGCATCTTTGGGTCGATTTTGGGACCCCAAGGTGCCACTAGTAGGTGATAAGGACACTTTATTTTAATTAAGTTAAAATGAATACAAAAATGACACAAGCATATATCTTTTAGAAAAACAATTTTTACATAGGGTTATATATGTTGGATTTTAGATTATAAATATTCATTAGAAAGATAAAAAGATTAGCTACATAATGATATTTTATTTATAATTTTTAGACATTAAATAGTTTAATTTATTTATGACACAATTAATGATGAATTAATTACTATAATAGTAAAAAATTAAAATAATTGATATTATAAATACCCAAATAAATATAATATGAAACTTTTAATGAATTAAACTAATTTTATAGGATAAATTAGGATTGATTTAATTTAATTTGTTCGAAGTAATCAATCTGTTATGAGTTTCACAAAAATCAAGTATTGAATAGTGTCAAAATTGACATAAAAGAGTTCTTAAAACAAATATTATATTATTAATTGATATTAAATTCCTAAAAATCTAAGATTCGGCCAAGATACTTATATCATGATAGGGTCATCATTAATGGACCACTTGGGGGTCGCTTGGATGTATATAGTAAGTTTATTAACCATATTATATAAAAATACAAAGAGACATTGTAAAAGTGAAACTAATTAACTTAGAGTTAATACTTAAAGATAAGGTTAATATAAGTACCCAAACCTGTCTAAATTCTATTGGTTGAGTTGTTTTCGACCCATCCCCACATTAAAATTTAAATAATAAACTTTGGAGCCATTATAAACCGAATATAAATTTATTATAAATTAATATTTCTAGCTTTTCCAAAGGTGCCCCTCACCACTCTTATAAAAGGGCACTCCTCCTTCCCATTTCTTCACACCTTAAAAGCCTTTTGGTTCGGCCAAACTCTGCCCAAATACTCTCCAAACTTCCCTCACTACAACCTAGAGGCATTAGTTTGATCAGAAAGCCAACCTATGGATTCCTTTTGATCAAATCAAAAGGAAGATACCGAAGAAGAGGTAATGATTTCACCACCCTTTTTCCAAGTTCCTTTCTTCTTCCACTTCTTCTTCCTTTGTTGTTACCATTATAAAATAATAACTCCAGTATCATATATATACTTTGATGTTATTATAAATATGGTACAACCATATTCAGTATTCTATCCACCCTTTGAATAACATGTCACCATACGTGCATACGTACGACTTACCGTCTCCACGTCGTGGTGTAATTGTTATTCAATATAATATTATTTGGATGGGTATAATAATGATGTGTAACTCATGTAAATAATAAATATAACATGTTAATGATTATGTATATATTATATACCATCCATTTATATATTATTTTAATATCAAAAGAATGATATTATCGCTCGTGCGTACGTACGGACTACCGTCTCCACGAACGCGATGAGATTCATTCTCCATCGTATCCATTAACGTATAATTATCATTTGATTATTTAAAAAATGATGTTTAAGGACTTGATATCATTCTGGATATGAATAATATACAACCTGTCCTTTACAAACATGTCTTACCTAACAAAACATATAAAAGAAAACAAGTAAGTTAACACCTGAAACGACGATAATTCAAAGATATTATTAACAAATCAATGTTAAAAGATCATATATGATATCATATTAATATATATGATTCTTGTATAATTTAATAACAATTATTTCACCATTATACAGGAGGTTAACCTACCCCAACCAAGGAAAAGTACAAGGTAAGGGTTATTTCACAATCTCTTCATTATCCGAGGTTGTTTATATGTAATAATCTACTGGGATCTCTTTATCATCTACATCCATGTTTTCTTAAAAATGTATTTCAAAACATATTTATTATTTACAAGAATATGGGTTAAAGTAATTTATACCCTTTTTTGACTATTTATAAGAGGAATCTTTCCGTCGTTTTCAAAACAAGGTCCTTTTAACCTTTTTGACAGAATTAAGGTAAGAATGTTTTTTTTAACTTATACGGCGGGTGCGACTATTTTCCGCCGTTATACAATCTTCAAAGCTTTCCTTACAAGCTTATAAGAATATTTTCAAAGAAAATCTTTTATTTTATATGTCACTTAAATGATTTCAAAATAAAAGAGATATTTATCTAAAAAGAGTTTTGATTTCATCTATGTCAACATCCTTTGTTGGATTTTACGCTTATGTGAAGTTGATTTATTATGATACAAAACTTCTATGTTGTATTGAAGGTTTTGTGATATGTTTGACTGTGGATGTGCTATTTTTATACCATTAATAGTTTATGGTGAAATTATTGACATTTTGTATGCTAGTTTTAATTCAAATGTTTATGTTATGTTTAAACCATTTCATATGGGAATGCATTGGACTTAATATGTGACGGGTGGAGCCCGCTATAGCTCCTCAATGCATCGGTAGGTCTCATGAGACAAACTAGTGTCTTGGAACAAGGCCTTGGAAAAATCTTATTTGTAGTCTTGGCACGAGGCCTTGGCTATGTGGTTATGATAGTCTGGCATTATGAATTCCAAATTATGAAAGTGTTTATTGATATTGCATGTGATTATTCGATTAGTAGAATATCCATGTGAACAAGTAAATTGAATTATTTCATTTTACTTTGCCGTACTATGTTGAAGTTCATGTTTAAAAGGCTTTTGTTTTATTAATGCATTGCCTTAAATGTTTATGCTTATTTTTGAATGTTCTGCTATATTGTTATCCTTACTGGGCATTTGAGATCACCCCTTTTCTATGTTTTATTTTTCCCAAGATGTGAATAAGTAAGTTATGAATGACCTACAGGGATATTATGAGGGGATAATAGTGTGGACTGTGGAGACATTATGTTGTTGTAGTAGTTTTTCATTTTATGATGTAATGTAAAACTTATGAATATATCTAGTGTTTCCAAGGCTACTAAACCAATCGGTCTTTCGAGATTTGATCTTTCTTGTGATCATGCCAATGTTATGTAATAATGCAATGACCCTGGGTAACTAGGGTTGGGGCGTTACAGTTGGTATCAGAGGAAGTTTAGTACAAACCTTGGAAGCTAGATTTAGATAAAATCTGATTAGAGCACGTAGACCTAAGATGAACATTGAGGATTAGTATAGAAGAACTTCCTAGAATTTTGGTATTGTAAAGATTTTGTGAGTTTTCAGAGCAATACATCCATGTCTGGATACGAGCAGGTAGAGGCGGCTCTGGCACAGATATACCTAGGGGTAAAACCCGAAAACACCGCTTTGAGCTAGACTCGAACGGGAACTGATGCACGACAACGGGCCTTGTTGCACTCTTGGTTACGACACTCCCGGGGGATATGCTTAGGATAACTCTCATTTTCATTACAAATCATTATGAAGGGTTTATGAGTATATACTTTCTCAAAGAAAACATTTTTATGATTATGGATTATATCCATAAATAGTTCAATTTATGTTAAGTGTTTTATAAGTATGGGATTGTTTATTTTGATTCATAAACTGATATAGTTTATGCCATTGTTTAGAAATGGCGCCTAGTGGAAGAAATGGAAACTGTATCAATATACGCACTCCAGGTAGGGATTTACCTCCTGCTCAAGATAATTATAGTGGAGCTGGTGATGCAACTAGTGTCGATCAGCTAATCACCATACTGGGAAAACTTGCTCAGGTTATGAATAATAACCTTACCCGTATGGAGCACCCTGATCCACAGTGTGGAGGATCAATGTTACATCAATTCATGAGGAAACAACCACCAACGTTCAATGGGAGTACAAATCCCTTAGTAGCTGAGAAATGGATAAATTCCCTAGAGAAAATATTTTAGGCTTTGGGGAGCAGTGAAAGGGAAAAAGTTATCATGGCAGTTTACCGCCTCACTGGAGATGCTGATCAATGGTGGTCATTGATTCAAAACATGAAGGAAGATGATGAGGTATCAAATATGGAATGGAGGGAGCTCAAAGATCTGTTTTTAGAAAAATACTTTCCTCGCGACCATCGAGCAGAGATGGAAAGTCAATTTCTGAGTCTGAGACAGAAGGAGGATGAGAATGTCACAAAGAATGAGGCTAATTTTACAAGGTTAGAAAGGTATGCTGGAGATTATATACGTAACCCAAGAAGTATGATTGATTGTTTCTTTGATGGGTTAAAACCATTTCTTTGTCGAGCATTAGTATCCCAATCCTTTTCGTCGTACGAAGACATTGTCTCATGTGCTATCAAGACCGAAAAGGAATTCTCTAAGTCGTATGACTTTAAAGCAAAGAAAGAGAAGAAGAGACCTGCTGATCAATCTGGGAATGGAAATATGGGGAAGAAGGGAAAGGTTGAATATCCATCCTGTGGTAAATGTGGGAAGAAACACCCCGGTACTTGCTTGAAGGGAATAGGCGTCTGTTACAAATGTGGTGAAAAAGGCCACCAAGCTCGTGATTGCAAAGGGAAGAAGGAAGCTACCAATGTTCAGTGCTAAAATTGCAGGGAGATGGGACATTATGCAAATGAATGTCCTAAGCGTTATGAGAACTTACCTCAGAAAAGGCCAAGGGATCAAGGCCAGGATTATGATATCACTACTGCTGAGGTAGAAGCTCTGAAAGACGTGGTGGCAGGTAATTTAATGGTTTCCTCAAGTTTAGCAAATGCATTATTTGATTCTGGATCATCGCATTGTTTCATATCTTCCCAGTTTTCTAAAAAAATTAGATATTTCCAATTTGATTTAACAAGGGATTTGTCAGTTAAAACTCCTAAGAGAAGTATCATTGCAACAAAGTTTTGTGAATCAGTCCCCATTAGAGCACATAAATGATCATTATCTGCTGATCTCATCGTCATACCTATGATTGAGTTTGACGTAATCCTTAGTATAGACTGGCTTTCGGACTATTATGAGAATATTTATTGTAAGAAGAAAGAGGTTACAATTCTTGATGATAATGATAAGGAACACCATATCTTTAGAGCAGAATCGTCACCACCTAATTCTTATTTAGATCCACCCACAATAGCTCAACTAAATTCAATTATTGGGGAGGAAGAGAATGAAATAACTATGGGTGAGGAAAGGAATGTTCAAATAGAGGATGTACCTATTGTGAAAGAATTTGTAGATGTATTTCCAGAAGATTTACCTGGACATCCTCCAGAACGATAAGTTGAGTTTTCCATTGATTTGATTCCTGGATCAAGGCCTATATCGAAGACCCCTTATAGAATGGCCACTGTAGAATTAGTTTAACTAATGAAACAACTAGAGGAATTGAGTAATAAGGGATTTATTTGCCCTAGTGTTTCTCCATGGGGAGCCCCTGTTCTTTTTGTTAAAAAGAAAGACGGATCTATGAGGTTATGTATCGACTACAAGGAGATCAATGCTATAACAATAAAGAACAAGTATCCCCTACCACACATTGATGATTTATTTGACCAACTGCATGGAGCTCAATACGTTTCAATGATTGACCTTCGATCTGGATACCATCAGTTGTGTGTGAAGAAGGAAGAAATTCCAAAGAAAGAATTTCGAGCCAGGTATGGGCATTACGAGTTTACTGTAATGCCTTTTGGATTGACTAATGCACCCTCTGTATTCATGGATCGGATGAATATAGTTTTAAAGGAGTATCTTGATGAATTTGTGGTGGTATTTATTGATGATATCTTGGTATACTCCAAATGCTACGAAGATCATGAAAATCACTTGTGCATTATCTTGAAGACTCTGAGGAGTCATGAATTATATGAAAAGTTTAGCAAGTGTGAATTCTGGCTCCATGAGATTTCTTTTCTTGGCCATATTGTCTCTAAATATGGAATCTCTTTTGATCCTTCTAAGACCAAGGCAATCCAAGAATGGACAGAACCTACGAGTATAACTGAGGTACGTAATTTTATTGGTTTGGCAGGTTATTATCGACGTTTCGTCCAGAATTTTGCCCGATTGGATAACCCATTAACGAAGCTCACACGTAAAGGGGTTAAATTTGTTTGGACAAAATAGTGTGAAGAATGTTTCGAAGAACTGAAGATAAGATTAGTCAATGCTTCTATATTGACTCTACCATCGGGGAATGATGTGTTCGTTATTTATAGTGATGCATCAAAGAAAGGACTCGGTTGTGTCCTTATGCAGAATGATAGAGTTATTGCCTATGCATCACGACAGTTGAAAATTCATGAAAAAAACTATCCTACTCATGATCTCGAGTTAGCAGCTATGATATTTTCTTTGAAAATATGGAGTCACTACCTCTATGGTGAAAAATGTGAGATTTATACTGATCACAAGAGTTTTAAGTATATCTTCTCACAAAAAGAACTCAACATGAGGCAAAGGAGATGGCTTGAATTACTCAAGGATTATGATTGTACGATACACTACCACTCGGGGAAAGAAAATAAAGTTGCAGATGCTTTGAGTAGAAAAGACCATGGAGTTTTGAACAATATGAGAATTGAAAGGGATCCAATTTTCATGGATCTAGTGAAGATGGACATGGGAATAACCAGGGAAGGTGAAACATCAATTCTTTTTCAAATGGTTTCCAAACCTTCTTTACTAGAAAGGATTAAGAGTTCTCAGGCCAATGATGAAGAATTTAAAAAGAATATTAAATCTGTGAATGATGGGAGATTGAGAGACTTTGTGTGTGAAGATGGAATTTTGAAATTCGAGAAGAGACTTTGTGTTCTCGATTTACCTGATCTAAAAAGGGAATTGATGGATGATGCTCATAGTTTCAATTTATCTATACACCCTGGGAGCACCAAAATGTATAGAGATTTGAAGGAACATTTTTGGTGGGACAAAATGAAGAGGGAGATTGCTGATTTTGTGTCAAGATGTATGGTTTATCAACAAGTGAAAGCTGGAAGGCAACAGCCTGGAGGAGTCATGCAACCTCTTCCCATACCGGAGTGGAAATGGGACAGTATTACGATGGACTTTGTCACGGGGCTACCAAAGACTCCTAGAAGGAATGATGCAATATGGGTTATTGTTGATCGTCTTTCCATTTCAGCACATTTTCATACTATAAGAGAAGTTCTACCCCTGGAACGTCTAGCAAGACTATATATTAATGAAGTTGTGAGACTTCATGGAGTACCCATATCTATTGTTTCTGATCGTGATCCCAGTTTTACTTCAAGATTCTGGAAAAGTTTTCAGAAATCCCTGGATACTGAACTTCATTTGAGCACTGCTTACCATCCTCAGACAGACGGACAATCAGAACGGACTATTCAAACCTTAGAAGACATGTTGAGATCTTCCTCACTTGACTTTCAGGGTACGTGGGATCAATACTTACCTCTCGTAGAATTATCCTATAACAATAGCTTCCATTCGAGTATTCAGATGGAACCATATGAAGCGTTATATGGAAAGTGATGTCGTACACCAACCTGTTGGGATGACGTTGGTGAAAGAAAACTTGTAGGCCCAGAACTGGTGGAGGAAACGATGGAAAAGGTAAAGGTAATCCAAAATCACATCAAAGTAGCTCAAAGTAGGCAGAAGAGCTATGCCGATAATCGAAGGAAGGATCTGGAATTTCAAGTCGGTGATCATGTTTTCCGGAAGGTATCTCCATGGAAGGGAGTGATACGTTTTGGTAAGAAAGGTAAATTGAGTCCCAGGTACATTGGACCTTTCGAAATTCTAGAACGAATTAGGGTTGTAGCTTACCGATTGGCAATGCCGCCAAGTCTCTCCAAAGTTCACGATGTGTTCCACGTATCTCTGTTGAGGAAATACATGCCTGACCCAATACATGTACTCACCTACGAGGAGTTAGAACTGGAACCGGATCTGTCTTATTGTGAAGAGCCCGTCAAGATTCTTGATATGAGAGAACAAGTTCTGAGAAACCGGTCGACGCATCTGGTAAATGTTTTGTGGAGAAACCATAAGATGGAAGAGGCAACGTGGGAACCTGAGGAACTTATGATGAAAAACCACCCGAGTCTTTTCATGTGATAAGTATTCTAGAAATTTCGAGGATTAAATTATTTGAAGGAGGGGAGAATGTAACATCCCAAGCTTCTACGGTACGCTTCTCTTTGAATAATGTGATAGCGTGTGTTATACGCAACACCGAGTTCTAACACACCATAACCAATCAAACTAGTCATTATGAATAGTAATACCTACTTTTTGAAATTATATATATTATATATTTCAAAATGGACTTCATTTTTTGGATTTGGAATATTGAATTTAGCCTAAGGTGAAATCTTGGTACTTTTCGGATAACTTTCATATTTTGATGAATAGTGAAAATTACTAAATTTAAATTAGAAACAACTTTTTTAATAAAAATATTTAGTAGTGATAAATTATGAATTCGAGTGGTTTTAAAGTATATTTAGAATATTTTTTTACTATGTAAACCAATGTGGTTCATTTAACATAATTTCACATTTAAACCAGACATAAACAAGTGTCAATCTTTTGATAGTTATTATCTCTTAAAAACACGCTTTTTGTTTTAACAACGGGAATTAATTTTAAATTAATTTCTTCCACTTCTGTGTTTTGAATTTAGAAAAATGGATTCCATATTTGGAATCAGGATGTTCGAATTGTGTAAATAGGTAACTTTTATTTTTAGACATTTTGAATAATTACTGCGGTAAATATTTTATTTACCATGGTTAAGGGTAAATCTGGTTAATAAGGGTTAAAAAATAATATTATAATAATACTAAATTACCATAAAACTTGTCCTAGACTTATTGGTTGATACATTTTCGACCATAGGAATCTTTGGGTCGATTTTGGGACCTCATGGTGCCACTTGTAGGTGATAGGGACACTTTATTTTAATTAATTTAAAATGAATACAAAAATGACACAAGCATATATCTTTTAGAAAAACAATTTTTACATAGGGTTATATATGTTGGATTTTAGATTATAAATATTAATTAGAAAGATAACAAGATTTCCTATATAATGAAATTTTATTTATAATTTTTAGACATTAAATAATTTAATTTATTTATTACACAATGATGATGAATTAATTACTATAATAGTGAAAAATTAAAATAATTGATATTATAAATACCCAAATAAATAAAATATGAAACTTTTAATGAATTAAACTAATTTTATAGGATAAATTAGTATTGATTTAATTGACTTTGTTCGAAGTAATCAATCTGTTATGAGTTTCACAAAAATCAACTATTGAATAGTGTCAAAATTGACAAAAAAGAGTTCTTAAAAAAAATATTATATTATTAATTGATATTAAATTCCTAAAAATCTAAGGTTCGTCCAAGAGACTTATATCATCATAGTTTCATCATTAATGGACCACTTGGGGGTCTCTTGGATGTATATAGTATGTTTATTAACCATATTATATAAAAATACAAAGAGACATTGTAAAAGTGAAACTAATTAACTTAGAGTTAATACTTAAAGATAAGGTTAATATAAGTACCCAAACCTGTCTAAATTCTATTGGTTGAGTTGTTTTCGACCCATCCCCACCTTAAAATTTAAATAATAAACTTTGGATCCATTAGAAACCGAATATAAATTTATTATAAATTAATATTTCTAGATTTTCCAAAGGTACCCCTCACCCCTCTTATAAAAGGGAACTCCTCCTTCCCATTTCTCCACACCTTCAAAGCCTTTTGGTTCGGCTAAACTCTACCCAAATACTCTCCCAACTTCCCTCACTACAACCTAGAGGCCTTAGTTTGATCAGAAAGCCAACCTAATGATCCATTTTGATCAAATCAAAAGGAAGAAACCGAAGAAGAGGTAATGATTTCACCACCCTTTTTCGAAGTTCCTTTCTTCTTCCACTTCTTCTTCCATTGTTGTTACCATTATAAAATAATAAATCCAGTATCATATATATACTGTGATGTTATTATAAATATGGTACCACCATATTCAGTATTCTATCCACCCTTTGAATAACATGTCATCATACGTCCGTACGTACGGCCCACCGTCTCCACGTCGTGGTGTAATTGTTATTCAATATAATATTATTTGGATGGGTATAATAATGATGTGTAACTCATGTAAATAATAAATATAATTTTTTAATGATTCTTTATATATGATATACCATCCATTTATATATTATTTTAATATCAAAAGAATGATATTGTCGCTCGTGCGTACGTACGGACTACCGTCTCCACGAACGCGATGAGATTCATTCTCCATCATATCCATTCAAGTATAATTATCATTTGATGATTTAAAAAATGATGTTTAAGGTCTTGATATCATTATGGATATGAATAATATACAACCTATCCTTTAAAAACATGTCTTACGTAACAAAACATATAAAAGAAAACAAGTAAGTTAACACCCGAAACGACGATAATTCAAAGATATTATTAACAAATCAATGTTAAAAGATCATATATGATATCATATTAATATATATGATTCTTGTATAATTTAATAACAATTATTTCACCATTATACAGGAGGTTAACCTACCCCAACCAAGGAAAAGTACAAGGTAAGGTTTATTTCACAATCTCTTCATTATCCGAGGTTGTTTATATGTAATAATCTACTGGGATCTCTTTATCATCCACATCCATGTTTTCTTAAAAATGTATTTCAAAACATTTTTATTATTTACCAGAATATGGGTTAAAGTAATTTATACCCTTGTTTGACTTTTTATAAGAGGAATCTTTCCGTCGTTTTCAAAACAAGGTCCTTTTAACCTTTTCGAGAGAATTAAGGTAAGAATGTTTTTTTAACTTATACGGTGGGTGCGACAATTTTCCGCCGTTATAAAATCTTCAAAGCTTTCCTTACAAGCTTATAATAATATTTTCAAAGAAAATGTTTTATTTTATATGGCACTTAAATGATTTCAAAATAAAAGAGATAATTCTCTAAAAAGTGTTTTGATTTCATCTATGTCAACATCCTTTGTTGGATTTTACACTTCTGTGAAGTTGATTTATTATGATACAAAACTTCTATATTGTATTGAAGGTTTTGTGATATGTTTGACTGTGGATGTTCTATTTTTATACCATTCATAGTTTATGGTGAAATTATTGACATTTCGTATGCTAGTTTTAATACAAATGTTTATGTTATGTTTAAACCTTTTCATATGGGAATGCGTTGGACTTAATATGTGACGGGTGGAACCCCCTATAGCTCCTCGATGCATGAGTAGATCTCATGAGACAAACTAGTGTCTTGGCACAAGGCCTTGGCAAAATATTATTTGTTGTCTTGTCACGAGGCCTTGGCTGTGTGGTTATGATAGTCTGGCATTATGCATTCTAACATTATGAAAGTGGTTATTGATATTGCATGTGATTATTCGATTAGTAGAATATCCATGTGAACAAGTAAATGGCATTATTTCATTTTACTTTTCCATACTATGTTGAAGTTCAAGTTTAAAAGGCTTTTGTTTTAGTAATGCATTGCCTTAAATGTTTATGCTTATTTTTGAATGTTCCTCTATATTGTTATCCTTACTGGGAATTTGAGCTCACCCCTTTTCTATGTTTTATTTTTCCCAGGATGTGAAGAAGTAAGTTATGAATGACCTACAGGGATATTATGAGGGGATAATAGTGTGGACTATGGAGACATTATATTGTTGTAGTAGTTTTTCATTTTATGATGTAATTTAAAACATATGAATTGATCTAGTGTTTCCAAGGCTACTAAACCAATCGGTCATTCGAGATTTTATCTTTCCTGTGATCATGCCAATGTTATGTAATAATGTACTGACTCTGGGTAACTAGGGTCGGGGCGTTACATAATGTACTCTCCAGACACTCTGGTATCCTCTATCTCCTTTAAATTATTTAGGAATAATGATTCTAGTAGGCTAAAGTCCTCCTTCAATGGCTTTGTAATTTCTTTTGGCATTTGAATAGTTTGGTTTCTGACTTTATCTATAAAAGTGTTCTCAAAATGAAAAACATAATTTTCATTTAGTCAGTCTAGCATCTATAAAGATGCATCCAAGACGGAACAAGTATGGTTCATCTTGAAGATGATATGTTGACATATTATTCCCCTCTATTAATGAAAATTCAATAATAAATTGTCTGACTCGTGATTTAGAGCGAGATTTTGTTTTTCTTTCATTGAAAATATGGGTGCATTATCTCAACTGTGAATTATGTGATATTTATACTGATCATAAAATATTTAAGTATATCTTAAAATAAAAATATCTTAATATTAACCAAATAATATGATTATAATTTATTAAATATTATCACTTCTCAATACACTACCCCCTAGGGAAGGAGGACAAGGTATTCGATGATTTGATTTTGAAGAACCATGGAAGTTTTTCCATGATCATGATTGAAATGGATCAAATATTTATGGATTTTTAGAATATGGACCAGGAAAATGTGGGTAATTTGGTAGATCATATCTTTATTAGATGAATGTTAAACAATAAATCCATGTGTAGATTAAAGACGCATAGATGGATGATATATAACTAAATAATAACATGATACATTTTCTTGAGTTTAATCACAATTGTGATGGAATGAAAATTCTCATAAATAGAGTATGTGTTTCGTCAATACTAGACTTCAAGGAGGATTTGTCTAATGAATATTCTAATTTGTAATTTTTTATTCCTCAAGGATGTATAAAAATGTATAGATATTTGAGACAGTATTTTGGTGATATAAATTGAAATGGGATATCGTAGATTATATATCTCTGTACCAGTTATGCTGAAAATTTAAGGCTGAGATACATAATCTTAAGTTATTAGTTTCCTAGTGTTTTCCTTATGTGGATATGAAATATTTTTGGGAAATTTTTTGAGAAAGTCGCTGAGAAGAAATGTGATTCCAATGCATGTTGAAATTTTAATTGACATTATTAAAATTTTAAATATATCAATATCACATGAAAGATGTATTTTTATAAAAGTAATTACACATTAACATAGTCTCATATCAAAATATGTGACCTCTTTTGTTCATGTAGCATGGGGTTTACCCTATGTGTGACCTATGTTTGGTTGGCATCAGACGTCCAATGGAGGTATTCCATGGCAGTGTATTTAACTAAAAAATTATTGAATTTATGTATATTATTTTAAACACCCATTACCTAAAATCATTTTTAAATACCCCTTTCAAAAAATTCAACATGTTTATCTGATTACAAATTTAGATAATTGAGAGAATCTCTCATTTTCTTCATTAAAAGATTGACAACGAAGGATAATAATTGATTGGTTCAACATTTCCAGGCCAGGTTGAGCATGATTGAACACCTAGATTCATGATGGTTTGGTGAAAAATGAATACCCTAATTATTTAATGATAGATTGAGATAGTTATCTAGATTCTAGTTATACCTACAATGGTCCAGGATCAAATGTTGCAATGTATGGTAGTGATAGATGCATGGGTGACGGCTTATGCATTGCATGGGTAGACATATTCTGATTTTTGGCCACGGGTCAATGGATAAATCAATAGCCAGCATCCTTACCTTAGAATATGATGGTTATTTAGTGTTAAATATATATAAATAAGGGTGAATGTAATGTATATTGGATTCGAATGAAAACCCATGGTTTCAATGGAAAACATGACTACACAGCACGCACAAGGATGGACACATATTGTGTAGCCCACCCCTAGCTATGGTTCTAGGATTTTCAGTGATTTTAAATAACACATGCTATATTGGTGGGCCTACACAGCAAGTGAACCTACCTTGGTGTCTTTTGTATGAGCTAGTTGAGGAATCTCAGGGCCCCTTGTGGATGGAAACATCTTCTACCGTATTTCATGGGAAAGGGTAGGAATACACTTCCATGAAACAAGTCGCAAGATAAGGACCCTCAATTGTCATAATAATTGTTTATTCTAGAGTACATTATATGTAGAGAGAAACATCATCAAATTAATATCCATATGAGAAAACATAAAGGATTTAAAATAGATCCACACATCAGGTTTCTCAAATCACAACCTTGTATTGCTCTGAGAAAATTATACCACTCGTATATCATTCATTATGACTCATATTTTTCCAAGTGAGTAGCTCATATTGATTTTTTGTTGTGTGTGACAAGACAGTGACCATTAAATTTATTTTGAGATATCTTGTGAGATGATTTGAGCTTGATGGTTTTTCTGGCAATTTTTAATGAGGGATGTGATGATGTGGAATCATCAGATTGATACTAGAGTCAATAGTCCCCTAACACACTTGGGTGTGTCTCCTAAAATCTATGATAAGGATTTTTTGGTCAATACTCCCTTTCCATACTAGGGAATAGGTTCCCAATTTTATTAGAGAAACAATGTAGTCAATACTCCAATGTCACAGAAGGGCGTGTTTTCCCCCAAGTTATCAGATAGATATCAGGCTTCATACTCCCCTATCACATTTGGGTGTGGGTTCCCCATATATTTCTATATGTGGGGTAATTACTCCCCTATCTGTAGGGAATGGGTTCTCTACCTGTAGATTTTTAATCCCTAGTTATTGTGATCCGGTTTTGGGTGGGTCCTTTACTAGAGATGTGTAATCCCTCACATATGGATTGCAGTTTTGAGGTGTGATCCCCATAATTGATATTCTGGGGAGGTTGAATTTGATAATTGGAATTGATGATAGTCTTTTAAAGATATATGATTACGAATTGACATAATGTGGTCTGTGAGGTGTAAATACCCTATCTCTCTTAGTTTGGTTTCTTTATGAGAATATATTGATGTGTGTTCTAGGTTTCATATCCCTATTCCTCTAGGTTGATAATAAAATTAACGTATAACACAATCACTCCATTTTAGTAACATGGGTTCATATATGGTATGTATATAATACCACATGTAAGGTAGTTTCCAAAAAAAATCTTCTCTTTTGCAGATGATGGATATATCGGTGGTGATTATGGTGGATGATAGTGATACATAAATGATTTAACTGTATATGGTGTTTAGGCTCTGAGATCAAGATTCAGGCTCTCTCACCTTATTTATTCCAATCTTTTTCATGTTATAAAAATTATTCTTCTTATTGGTGAATTTTTTATTTTTCCTATCTTAATCTTTTGTATACCTTTAGGGTTATTACATTCATCTTTTTTTTTTACTTCTGATGTTATAGTATTTTATTATAATTCTTATACACATCTCCATGGATATGGTTTGGTGCAAGTATAATATAACATAAGGAAAATCCATCTGAATTTATTTATGCCTTATGACTATGTTTTTCAAGGCCACAACCAATTCTGGTAATCTAGGGGTTGTGGCGGTAAGGCCGTCCACCTGACAAGTGTGCCCTAGAGGGTCGGGTCTCTTAAAAATGGTAACAAATATTTTTCAACCTCGGGATGGTGTTTGAATTTTTATTACCATTATGATGTTTTTTTGTGAACAGAGAGAAATTATTTCAAGCCTCTTAAATGTGGATTTTAGGCAATGAAACTAGTGTTTGTGAAAGGGTCAACATATTCGTACATATGGACTTTGATAGCCTGGTTGACAACTTGGCATAACAATACATTAGTTACGGGGAACATTGGAACATTGATTATATAGGATTGAGTCTTATGACACTTCTTATCATGTAAACTCCCTATATGTTTATATGGATATTTGAATATGCTACATCATTTTTACTTTCAGGATTCCTCTAAAAAACTTATATTCAGATTACCGATTTAGGATCAAGACAACAACTTGATGAGTGATGAGGCATGTGTTCTTGGGCCATCCCACAATGTGTTTCCTACATATGTGTTGGTATAATCACCCATTCCTATTGATAAGTATTTATTACTACCTATATAGGATTAGGATCTACATAATTTGAGTAAACTCTATGTTTTCCATATTTAGAGATCGTTGAGGTTACATCGTGAGTCAAACCCCCCAGAACTAGGGGACTAGATAAAATCATTGATTATAATATTCATACACATTCTTGACACCAATATATCATATAGTTGTGATAGAAGATATTATTTTCCACATATTAGTGGGGAGCTAGAGGAGTTTCATTTCATATACCCATGATTAGATTATTCTCTCATGTTTGAATTCCAATACCTGTTTCACGAGAAGAATTACTCGTCATTCTTATGATAAATTTTCCTCCAATAGATTCTTGAGCTATATATAGGATTTATGATAGAATCAAATTACACTATTAGGTACCCTGAACACATGTGATACTCCCATGATATGGTATGAGACACCTTCTTTTTAGTGAGAAATGTTAGGAAACATCTTTGTAGATTCATTTGGGGTAATTTGGTCTCCTTATTCATACCCACTTATGCTGGAGTGCTAGGGAGGACTCTGGTGACAACATGATTCCTAGTAGTGGGGCACCAGGTGGTTGGACATGGTAGTTGGTAGTAAGTGGAGGAGACATATGCGGTTTTTATTAGGCTTAATATAATGACATCTTAGAAGATGAATCATTCTATAACTCAAATGTGTGGGTATGTGGCTCGAGGATTGAACATAGTATACAATCATATAGGAGAGGGGTGATTTTATTCTTATGACGGTCTTGGTCACATAGATTTGTATTTCCTAAAACATCATTCGTAGTAGGACTAGAATATTGTGGTTATATTTCCATGATAGAGTTATAACCATGATTAGGGATCTCCCAAACATGATTTGGGAGTCCCTTAGGGAGATTGCGTTGGTATTTGAGTTTGAGAAGCATTATAGGGTGGTGTAGTTGGTGTATGGAAATGCTAACAACTCCCACCACCACCACCACCACCAAGTGACCCATGTTAGGCTCAAAGAGCTAGTGGTTTGGCACTTTGGTAGTCTCAAGACATGGATGGTATGGAATTAATTCACATTAGATGATATGATCCATGATCGATGTTTATTCTTTTCATGGATCAATAAGAGTATTCATAGGTGTGATTCATTCATTCATCTCCTTAATAATGGTTCAATAGATTGATATTCCAGATGATACCTTATCCCAACCGCTAGAGTTACAGTTTTTTAAAAGAATTGATTTCTAATATTACATGTCTACCGGAAGTGAGAGTTATTTATTATTGGATAGAGTTTCATGTGTGATATCATAGTCATCAAAATGAATCTTAATGACATAATATCTTGTATTGAGTGTTTTTACATGATTTTATCCCAGATTGATTCTCATCAATGATGGGTCATATGCATTCAGATAGGTGGGGTGAGATTCTCCTTTGTGGCTGAGAGAGATCACATTTATGAATGAGTGTGTCCTAAGGAGGTTTAAACTCATCAACCACATGTAGAAAGTTTACTACTTGGTGAAGATGAATCTTAAAGAATTTTGATTCCTTCAACAGTGGAATACATTACAGATTTAATCCCTATGGATGTTCTATGAATTCCATTGATGTAAGAGATGGACTTCTAAATTGACTTTCACCCTGGTATAGTGTCAATATCTTCTTGAAGTATATTGTATGAACCCTACCAAGGTTAGGGATCAGAGGGTGAAATTGGATGACCCTTTAGAGAAGGGTTTTATCATACCCAATGTGTCCCCCAAATCATATATAGTTTTGATAATGAAAAATGATAAAGGGGTCTTCTAGAATTGTGTTGATTATCATAAACTAAACTAGGACTTGATATAGAATAGGTACCACATGAGGAGGATTTATGACCTCTTAAATTAGTATTAATGTGAGAGTTGGTTCTCAGTGATCGAAATCAGGTTAGAATACCACTAGTTGATGGTTCACAATTCTAATATTCTAAATCTAGAATTCCAATATCATTATGAACAATTATAGTTTTTAGTGGTTACTTTTAGTGTGATGACTTCTCCCTTAGTTATTATTGATAATATTAGGTTGATCTACCATCCATATATTTATGGATTTTTTGGTTATCTTAATTGAAAACATACTCATATACTCTATGTTTTAGGAGGATCTTACAAAGAACTTGAGAATGGTCTGATACCTTCATTGGTATCGCCTTATTTATGGTTATCTATCAATGTTATACTTTTGATATGTGAGGTTCACATGATGGATAATCTAATTTATGACCATGGATTACATTAGGATCCAATTATGATTGATGTAATTATTTCTTCGTAACTACCCAAGGGTATGTTGTAGAGGCCAGTTTTCTTGGATTAGTGAGTACTATTTGAGGTTCATGGGGTAATTCCCTAAACTTGAATCACCTTATACATCCTTAATATAGAATCTAAATCCCTTTACCTACCCTGAGAGAAGTCATAAATACTTTAAAGAGATGATGGTGAGGACGACAAGTGATCATATTTTGAGACTGCCTTAGTATAGCATGGAGTACATAGTGTATTGTAATGTCTCATGGGTGGGGATCAGTTGTGTGCTGATTCAGAGGGAAGAAATGAACACATGTGGTTTGAGGTATTTTATACTCCATGATAATAACTATTCCAATCATTTCCTTGATTTATTATAGGAATTCATCACATCGGGGATGTCAATGAAGTATCTTCTAATAGTGTGCTTTATTGTTTACACATACCATCAGAGTATCAAGTATATCTTCATGAATAGATATATTAACCTGAGATGGTATAACTGGTAGGGTTTACTATATGAGAATGACTTTGAGATAGTATATACTATTGCAAAGTAAAAAATGGTGGTATAATCTCTTAAAATAATGTCATGTTCTTGTTTGGTGGTAGAGGAATCTGAGTAGTTGGCTTCTTCTCAACTTACCCTAGTGGAGGAGATGGATGAAACATATCTTCCTTTGAGGATGTTAACAATTCCACACCTCCAGAATCTAAGGTAGGATCAGTTGGGAGACATTGACCATGTGTGTCTGTTTGATAAAGTATATTGTAGAGATTCACCAACTAGATTTTTTTTGAATGGAGGGGAACACAACAACATTATTTAGTGATGGGAAGTGTTTTTTTATTGTATTGCGATATTAATGGATTAAGGTGTTTAAAAATTACTTTTTGGCTATACATCCGGATGTAAGGATGATGTATATAGTCATTTAGGGTAGTGGTTTTTTTGAAAGGCATGTGGTGGATTGTTGCAGAGTTCGTCTCTTGGTGTGTCACATGCCTTTTGGTGAGGGCTATCAATGATGTTATGGCATGTTTGACATAACCAATTGATATACCAAACTAGAAATTGGATGGTATGTCAACAAAATCTGTGAATGGAATTCGGTAGAAAAATTGATTCCATTATTCCATCTGGGTTATATTTGAATGACTTATGAAGACATCACACTTCCTTTTCATTAGGTAATAGTGTTCAGTAGAGTGTCTGGGATTTTTTTTGTGCAGGATATCATCCATATTTATGGTGTACCATCACAAATTATCCAAAAATTTGATGGATGGGTGATGTTACAATTTTGGAGAGGCCCAGAGGAGGAATTAGATATATATATATATATATATATATATATATATGAAGATTTGAATTGTGTTTCACGTACAAATGGTTGAGAAAACTAATAACAATACCTAGGTGTTGTAGGATATGTTGACCGATTTGGTTATAGACATTGTTCAGAGCATGGATGATCTCTATACATTGGTAATGATTTTTAATAAAAACATTAATCACATTGTGATTGTTCTGATCATTTCGATGCCTTCTATGGGGGACTACGCAGGTCACCCTTGTTCTTGACGTGGATTGGTGAGGCATCTCAAGTTAGAACCAAGATAGTGTAGGCAATGATAGAAAAATCTCATCTGATCCATGAGATTTTGAGTAAAGCACTAGACCAGCAAAAATATTATACAAATCAATGTCATAATACCTTGGAAATCAATTAGGGAGAGCATGTTTCCATGACAGTCTCAGCACCATATGGATTGTATTGACTCAGTCGGGGATGCAAGTTATCCCTAAGGTTCTTCGGTCTATTTAGATCCTATAGAGGGTTGGTAAGGTTTCTTTACTTCTAGCATTAGCCCCACAATTTGAGTGATAACATAAGGCCTTACATGCTTCATAAATGCTCATATATGTGCATGATCATACACACATCTTTGACTGGGGTAATATGGACATCAAGGATTGATCCAGCATCAAAAAGTACATGACGGCACTCATGGACTCGTAGGAGAGGGTCTTTCATGGAAAGACCATACCATTGGTTTATGAGTTGCAGTGACATGGGATCATGTAGTAGAGATCATGGGAGTTGGAAAAAAATTGGTCTTTGTATTAACATTATTTTTCTTAGCTTGAACATTTCACTGAAAAGAATCCTTGAATGGTGGAGTATTGGAGAGGCATATTTTTTCAATCATGAAAATGAAGTATTTTGGGGAATATTTTAAGAGGCAACCACTGAGAATGTGTAAGATTCTATGGCCCAAGCATACAATAATTGATATTATAAAAATATTAAAAACATTAATTTTTCATGTGAGCAGTTTTGTGGATTAATGGAAAGACTATTAAATAGTGTCCTGATTTAGAAATTTTTTGCGCTCTATTGAGTCTAAAACATGAGTTTTACCCAATGATAGATATATTATTGGTCAGTTATGAACATCTATTTGAGGAAGTCATTGGCGGTGAATTTAATAAAAATAAATAAATTTACTTATTTATTTTATATTAACCACCCATGACATAAAATATTCTAAGAATTCTTCATCTTAAAACTATGGAAAATTGATAGGTGCCCTGATATTCTTTATTGGTGGATCAAGAGTAGAGGATGATGGTTGATCAGATCATGGTGGATCAGAAGGTAGTGGAAGCTTCGAGTCTTCTCTTTTGTTGGTGAATTCATTTATCACTAAAGATCAATATATTTTCAAGGTAGGGATCCTAAATTGACATTTCCACACTTTATTAAATGTTTAATCATATATTTTATCATTTATTCTTCAATCTATCATCATTTTATCTTTTGATGACATGTTCCATAAATTTAAATTTTTCAAATCATTTTCTATATGATATTCCATGGTATCTCCCTTGGAAATCATCATTATGAAATCATAGTCCAAGAACACATGGAAGATGAAATATTTCGTTATTCTTGTCCATTTATGACAATTGTTTTTCAATTTCATCGGTATTTTCCTAAGGGTTTGTGGTTTATGATTATTTGGTGTTCGACTGGGATTAAGCCCCAAGATTCACAAGTGTCTGGTGAATGATGAATGAGATAATGACATTCATATGGATCAAGGTAGGGTGAGGAATATAGTTGAGACATCTGTGAATATGGGACCTGGAGTGGTTATGGAAAATTATGGGAGATGCATAAGGAACACTTCAGGAATCATACGAGTGGCTAGATTTATTTATCCATCAACAAATGGAAAGATAAGTCTACAACCTATTTCTTTACCTTTGAATATGGTGTATTTTGAGTCATAAAAACCCAAAAATCAATCCAAAAATTTGTGGATCTATGATTATTCAGAAAAAAAAGAATTTCTATAATGACGTATACTAAACGGTGTGTACTAGGTTGAACACACATCATGTCTCCCCTATGCATGTGGTGTTATGGTTTCAAGAAAATATAAAAATCACATGCCATGTAGGTGGGTCTAAACTCCATGTGACCCAATCCAGGGGGCCAATACATTTTTGATATGCACATTCCCAAAAACCAATGTGGACAGATATGTCGTGTACTATAGTACACGAGAATGACCTAGAATACAAGGACATTGGTTGAGTTTCAGTACAAGAACCACATTATCATATACTAGAGAAAAACCCATGTACAGATACACAGACACCAATCCATTTATATAGGAGAACATGGTAGATTTCCTAATGAGTAAAAAAGCCATGTGGGCCCCCTTACCCTACATTTATCCCATTAAGAAACATCTATATATTGTATCTTCTTTATTTTGACTTGTATTTGGGATCCCTAGAAGACATTCTTGAGTGTTTTCAAGAGTAGAATCTAATTGTGTCCCATTTTGTGGATTTTGAATAGTGATACGAGATGTTATAATATTATATCTTATTCAGGAAATGCTTGATGATAGAGTGGTATAGTGGGGTCAACATATATATATTGGGGTCAGTACTCCCATGTTTGTACTATGTTTTGAATTCTCCCATCTATTTGATATGTATGGTGGTTCAATACTAACCTTTAATACAAAATCATAGGTTCCCCATGCCATTATAGAAATTTTAGGTTCAGTACTCCCTTGACAAAATAGGGTAAAGATTCCTCATGCAATAAATGATATATATGTGTCACCACTGCCCTTTCACTCTATGGTACAGATTCCAAGTTTTTATATATGGGTATTGAAAATAATCCCCTTCAGAAAATGTGTGTCCACACTACTTATTGTGTGGTACTCCCTCATCTTGAAGCTCCAATGGGGGGTAGGTACTCCATAAGAGATGTGTTCTCTCTCAAATGTGGGGCGACGTTCTAAGGTGTAGTCCCCTACAATTATATTCATATGAGTTTGTGTTTAATTTGGGTAATAATTTATAGACACCGGGTGCTTCATGATTTCTCATTGACTTTGGATGGGCTGTTATATGGGGATTCCATTTCTATTTTGAATATGTTTATTTATGTACATATATATTTGCATCTCTTGTATTTTTTCTACTCTTTATATAGGTTAATATTACTATTGTGTTATCTCTTTATCTCTCCATTTCTATGTTGGGTGTCCTACTTGGTACATATATATTATCCAATCCATGGTGTTTTCTCACTTGTGTCATGTCTTATGAAGATGATCGATAGCTTGGTGGTGAATACATTGGAGAATAGTTATATGAAGGTTAATTGACCATGTATGGTGTTAGGTCATGGAGATCTTGAGTTGGGCTCTCTCAGTATAATTTATTCTAGTTGTCATCAGATTAGGAAATTAGTTATGGTTGGTAGGAATTTTTCCCCATTATATTTTAAATTATATTTTCGTACACATTCTTATTAGCATAAGGTTATTACACGATAATTTTTTTCTCAAGATGTTACCAAATTATTATTATTGTTATGCACTTCTTCATAGAGATGATTGGGTGTCTGAATACAGGTAAAATATGATATAGACTACAATTTTAGGGAAGCCTTCTTGGAACTTTATTATAGACCGAAGCATGTGGTGGAAAAATTGGGATTGTGGAAGCATATCCTTCCACCATCCATGTGGGCCTCAGGGGTCAATTCAATATAAAAAAGATGTTATAACAATTACAAAAAAAACAAAATATAATTGAGAAGTCATTACCAAGAGTTTAATTATGGGACTCCCCAACAAATCTAAATAGAAAAATGTTATTTCGGTTTTACTTTATCACCTTAAGAAATCAATAATATTCATTTATATTATATAATATTTAATGCTGATAAAATATATCAAATATATATATTAATGAAGTGATGATATTTCATGGAGTAATGCTCTCAATTTTATCTAATTTACGTTGAGTTGTTATTTGATGTTTTGGAGAATTAATCAGTTTGATATTGACACAATGTTGAATTTCCTTGTTACACATAATCCCAAGAATGGTGGTCCGTCAAAAAGGACCATTCAAACCATTTAATTTATTGAGAGAATGTTTTTGGATTGTAATGGTCGTTAGGATCAACACCATTCTCTGTTCTTGTTTTAAATTAACAGTATCATTTAATAAATCATTAAAACATATCCTTATAAGGAACTCTATGTAAGGAAGTGTAAAATATAAATATTCTTGGGTTAATATAGAGAAAGAATAATATCCATACCTGATATAGTTGAGGACATGGTAGATAATGTTTGATCCATTCATCATAACGTCATGGATTCTTGGAGTTGAAAAAAGATTTATATAGATAATCATCAGTGATATATGGAATTGAATGTTGTTGATATGGTATTCCTATTAATTTATCAATGAAATGAGTATATTAAATTAGAAAGAAGGGATATTTTATCCCTTAGTTTATATTCCCTTTCAAAATTCTGTATTAGGATTGGAATACTTCTTACCACATTGTGCTTCTGTCGAACGTATATAAAAATTAGGATATGTTCCATATATCAATCCTTAGAAGTAGATACATAATTCATCACCTGTATTGAACTCATAGTTCATTTCACTAGGAAAAGATATATAATATAAGGAACAATGAGAAAAAATATTTTATCATAGACAAAAATTTCAATGAAATAAGTCTCCCCACCTAATTAATATTCTCTAAAGGAATCATAAATTCAAGGAAGCTATATCGGAACCCAATGATATGATATAGTAGATATATCGTCATTTTTTATTATAGAGTGTAAAAAATTTCTATTTCGACTTATTATAAGATAGTAGAATGTAACACCCCTATATTTTATGATAGACTTATCTATAAATATGTTTTATTTTTCAATATATTTTTATACAACAAATATCATGTTTAAATAATCCACGATATACTATTGAAATATTGTAATTTAATTTGATTGTAATTGTCTAGCTGTTAGATTATATGGTGTAAATTAATCTACTATAATAATGAAAAATAATATTTATACTCTTATAAAAATAAATTATTTATTATTAATTGGTTTTAAATTAAAATAAAATAATTGATGGTTTGAAATAGATGTTTTTGAAAGAATTGTTTTTATGCATGCAATGTTTTTATCTATTAATCTATTAAATAAATTATTAATGAAAATATAATTTAATAAAATTAATAAATTATATATTAAACTAATTGGTATAACATTAATTTTAATTGTGGTCATTATTACTAAAAAAATGAATTTTTTTATTTTTCACACACTTTTTGATGGAAAGTGAGAAACCTTATAGACAGACCGCAAAACCATCTTACACTAAAGAATATAGTCAATCCATTAAAATTGTTTTTGATCATATTAAAAGACATATACAAGTATACTTTCCATTTATTTTTTCATACCATAAAATTAAAGTCGTCCATTATTATGTCACTACGAAATCAATGAGAATAATGTCATTTTAGGGTTCACAAATGTTTTCTTCAAAAATCTTTTTATTGATATTTTCATATATTAGAATAAATTTTTCCAAATTGGGATTTTTCTTTAAAAAATATTAAAATTAATTTATAATTATCATATCAAAATTATATTACTCTGAAATTTTGTGACTTTTATGAAATGATTACTTCTCATTGAATATGGAACAAATATAGATTTTACATGAAAATATCATTTTCCATTCATGTATTTATAAATCCCTATTTATATAAATTTATTTTAAAATTTATTTAGCTCCATTATATTTCATTTAATCTATTTATTCCCATTTTAATATACATTATTCTAAATTTGTGTGTAAAAAAATTTTTATACATACAAATTTATTTTAATAAAAAACTGATTTTCATCATGTTCTGCATGTTTATTTAAAAATTATTTTCTTCCGCATATGAAAATTGAATATTTAAAAATTAAATGCATATTATTAATAGTATTAAATAACATTATTTAATAGCTTGAAACTCTTTGTTTATTATAAATAATAAAAACATTAACAGAATTACAACTATTAATGTTAAAATGGGTTCACTAGGGGGTAACCTGATATATATGGATTAAATTCAACTAAAATATTTATTTAATTTTATTAGTTAATGGTATTTAAACCATATAATTATTATATTTTAATTTTTTTAAATTTTTTATCCACATAATATTTTGAAGACAATAATATAAATTAATATTCTGAAAAATTTGATGTCTCTCCTCTCCTTGCCTTATAAAATTACATTATCTATCCTATGTTCCTCACACTCTATGAACCTTATATTTAGTCAAATATTATCTATATCCATTATGATTAAAAATACCCATTTTATATGGGTATTTTTAATCATAATTATTTCACTTCAAGGAATAAGGTGTATGCCAAAAGCAGTTTCACAATATTGAGGTATAACTCTTAATAGACTACATGCAATTTTATTTCATATTATACAATATATAAACATGTTGTGATAATTATATCCTAAATAAAACAATATCAGTAATATAAATACATTTTATTATATTAATTTATTAATCAATATTCATCATCTTCTATATCAAATAGGAAATGAAGGCACTATTCGTGTGTACATGTGAACTACCACCTTGCAAATAGATGTATTTCATTTTTTATTACCATAATTCCCAGTAGATTATTATAATATATTTAATATTTATATATGATTTTTACTTCATATTCTAAAATTACAATAAATTATTTATCTTCTATCATTTCCATCTGTTGAGAAATGATAGAATTGATCGTGTGTATGTGTGGACTGCCACATCAATGGAACGATGTGATTTGTTATTCATTTATGATGTATGTCAATATTAATAAAGATAGATTTAATTAAAATATATTATCGTCATGTTATAATAACTATTATGTAAAGGTAAATTGTTTTTCAACATACTTTTATTCCATCAATCAATATATTCAAACATCACTCTTATGTTTGTAAGGATTACCATCTCCAAAAAGTGATGTAATTAATTAGTCATCACCCATTTTGTGAATAGTTTTAAAAGAGATTATAATTATAAAATATTATACTGATTAAATAGTTAAAATTATATATATATATTGGAACCATGATCAATTTACAATGATCGGGGATTTTGAATAAAAAATATCGTGAAAAAAGAAATAGTTATCACCCAGAATAATGATTTTTAGAAAAAAATTAAAATAAACTTGTGGTAACGTGTTATTAGTAAATTATATAGGTTATAATATGTATGATTATATCTTTTTATACAATATTTTCTATAAATAATTATTTATTATGCATTATTTTTTAATTCATATGAAGCATGAAACACATGAGGTAGTGGTTTATGTTACAGTTCATTTCATTTTAGGATAATCTAGTATAAATTTTTTACATGGGAAATTATATAGATCATGTCATTTAAAATAAATATACTTTATTATTATATGGTTATGCATTAAATTTTCAAGTAATAGTACCATTTTACTCAATTTAGTACTGATAATTTGTAAGAAACGTTTTTGAAGAAAAAAATGACTTTTTTTCTTCATTGGTTGGGAATATTTTTCTTCCATGTCAAAAATTTCTTGAAAATTATTTCAAGGAATGGTATTATAATTAAAAATTTAAGGATTATATTTGTTTTATATATATTTTAATTTTTATAAAAAAATTATAAAAAGAATATTCTATTTTTTTTGAATTGGTTACTTTTAACAAACGTGTTAATGAAATCTTTATTTTAAAATAGACCACATAAATGGAATTTCTCACAATCTTGAATACTAATTTATCTAAGGGTCCCTTTACAATGGATAGAATACAATGATACCATCCACGTATTTTCTCTAGTTGTTTAATGATGATGATGATTTATGGATTATTCCACGAATCATTATTCTTATTTATATGTTAACTGTGTTAAGATGAAATCATTTTGAAACACATTTCATTACCATAGGTTAAACAATGATGAAATTATTATTGTTTTTATAATCTTGTATCACATTTATTATTTAAGGATATATGATATGTAGGTCCTATATATCTTTATAATGCATTGGGTAATGATAGATAACTCGTGAGATAACTACATTTTGTGTTTCATGTTCACAACATTTTGAATGGACTAGGTTTTATGTCCATAAGTTACTGTCTTGACCTATTTTCATGTTAATATATTAAATAGTACACGTGGTTTCATGTCATAATTTTATCTGATGAATATATTTCATGTCCATAACAAAAAGAGTGAACATGTTACTATTTTTACATTTTCATTGTTTAATAATCTTATGGTTTCCCACATATATATGATTATGATGTGCTCTCAAGGATAATGTTTAATTATAAATAATCCCTTATTCTTATTATTTTTATCATTTTTTATGAATCCTTATGCGATGAATCATGATTATTAATATTTAATTGATTGGGAATGACATTCTTATAGTATTATTGGGTAATTATAATCTAATTACTACTTGATATCATTTATTAATGTCACATATGTTTACCTTTACAGGGAATTTAAGTTCACCCATTCTTATGTTTCCATTTCCCCACCATATAAAGAAATGTTTCGAGCAGGTTATGTCTGAGTAATGTACTCAGTTGGATGAAATTATTAGGAAATATTAAAGATCATTTATGAAATAAGATGATTATTTATCCATTCTATAATTACACCAAACCTTAATGTGTTTCATGTGATTATAATTATATTATGTATTTAATATTCATATAAAATGATGTAATTTTTTCTATATTATGCTTAGGCCACCCCAGGAATAATTTGTGCATTCCTAAATAAAATATCAACCTATAAAACACATTATTACACCCATATAGGAGGAAGTAAATGTTACAATAAAATACCAACATGATAATTCTCACTGTGTAATAAAATCCGACTATCATCATGTTTTTTACATACTAATTTCATCAAACTATATGTTTGTTCGATTGTTGTATTTCATCAAAAAATGATCACATCAGTCACCATTTCAATTGAAGTTAATTTCAAAGATCCATTTCAAATAAAGGGTTGATATATCAGGTTTTGGTCTTAAATGGGACAAATCATTTATTGAATTATTTATTAATTTCATAACACTCATGACTCACCCAATATATTATACATCACCATGAATATTTTGAACCATAGTTTTTGACAATATATCAATTAAAAAATAGTATATGGGTAAGTAAAATATAATATGAAAGGATCAATGCACACATTCACATTTATGAATTTCCAAGGAAAAGAAAACATATGGAATTTCTACTGGTGGGGGTATCCTCAATATTTCCCACCTTTGTTATTACCATGTGTTAATGTAGACGCCGGAAAAGTCCGTTGTTCCCAAACGAAGCTCCGGATGCGGAAAGTGAAGTGATATTTGGAGTCGGAAGAACGTTTCGGAGGGCCCGGAGGCCTTGCGCGGAATTTCAGAGGCCCGCGCGCAAAGGTGATGTTCCGCGCGCAAACCCCCCGGGATGCGCGCAATGCGCCGGTCCGGCGCGCAATTTTGCGCGCCGCGGGTCCGCGCGACTCCCTTGCGCGCCGCGCCCGATTCCGCGCCCGCGGGGGGAATTTCGCGCTCGCACCCTGGATTCCGCGCCCGGGGTTGCCTATAAATACAAGGAGACCCCCAACGTTTCAAAGGTTGCTGGAAGTCAAAACGTCTCCCGTGCGCGCAATTCAACCCCTTCCGCGCGCAATGACGAACTTCAGGTAACCTCCTTTCTTTCGCGCAAGAAAGCCTCGGGGTCCGCCTTCGCGCGCAATCCCCGCTGGCTCCTTTCATTTGACTAAACATTTACCCTAAGGCCTTTGCGCGCAAAAGAACCCGCTTGCGCGCAATTTCCCCCGGGGTGCGCGCAATCCGGCCTGATTGCGCGCACCCCCCCTTCTTTCAAGTGGCCATTCATTAGAGAATGAGCCGTTGCCCCCGCGCGCTATCCGAAGCCCGGTGTGAGCAATCTCAAGCATCCGCGCGCAAGGCGCTGGCCCAATTGCGCGCCAGCCGCCCCGATTGCGCGCCGGCCCGCAGTATTGCGCGCAAAGCTTCCTTTTTGCGCGCAATCTGCCAGGGTCGTCCCCGTTGACCTCCTAAGGGTACCCGCCTGTGTGGCACCCGATGATTCTCATCCCGGGTGCCCGCACCGTGCGTTGTCTTCCCGTGCAGCCCTCCAGGCTTGCGCGAAGTGACACGCACCTATGTCCAGCATGACGTTAAACTGCATACTCGTCCAGCATGACGTTAAACTGCATATACGTCCTGCACGACGTTAAACTGTACATCGTCCGCGCTGCAAGACGTTAAACTGCCAAGTGCTTCGTCCGGCAACCTATGCCCAGCATGACGTTAAACTGCACACCCGTCCAAGCTGCACGACATTAAACTGCCTAGCCCCCATCGTCCGTGCTGCAAGACGTTAAACTGCCAAGTGCATCGTCCTCAACACATGACGTTAAACTGTACTTCGTCCGGCAAGACGTTAAACCGTCCGCTTCGTCCTCAACACATGACGTTAAACTGTACTTCGTCTGGCAAGACGCTAAACCGTCCGCAACCTGATCCCGTGCTCCGCACGCAGGGTCTCCCCCGGTTTGGACGTGGCCCCCACCCGCTCGTCTCTGCAGGGATGTCGGGATTGTCCCCCTTTTGGGACGATTTAATGGGAGTGGCTTTTCCCTACGGGGGCAGGGTATTACAAACCCCTAGTTTCTCGTGGGAGGCTGCACATGTGTATCTCCATTGCACCTCCCCACTGCCGAAGCCAGTAGAGGGTCTGACTGGGATCGAGGTGTCTTTTGCTTTCGGTCCAAGTCCCTTCCAACTGAGTTTTGCAGTATCCGGGCCGCCCCAAGTGCGTAAGTCCTGACAGAATGAACTACGTGGACTTTGATCCCTGTCTTCTATACAGGGTACGTAGGAAGCCTCCCTGAGGCCCAAGCCCACCACCTGGTCGTTCCGGTCGTATTTACGTCCGTTCGTCCATCAGTGGACCCCTCTAGGGTTCACGCTTGCGTTGATTCACCTATGAATCCGCCCCTGTGGAAGACTGCCCGTGTGTATCTCCACGGTGCCTCCCCACAGCCCCCCTTTTCCATTTCCCCTTTTATCGTCCAGCATGACGTGAAACTGTGATCCACCCGGCCGTTCCATCCCCCCTCCGTGCGAGGTGGTTCGGTTCAATCCTCCGCCCGGCGGCCTCGACCTCTTCGTGAGTCGGCTTGCCGACGTCCAGCATGACGTTAAACTGTATGCCCGAACTACGTTGACTTTGATCCGTGTTAACGCGCGGTACGTAGGAAGCCCCTCTGGGGTCCAAGCTCTTTACTCCATCATCCACCCTGATCCTTACCCGGGCCGCCACATCCCGGTGGGGTCATGCCACTTCACTTCACTCCACGTTACTTGGGAAGCTGCCCATGTGCTGGCCCCAGCGTCGGAGGTTCCCCGCAAGGGGTTCTGTCATCTGATCCACTTTTCGTGTTGATCGGTCCGATGCCGTCCCCGCTGGACGTTAAACTCGCGGCATACCCCGTGTTAAACACGGGAAGCTGAGGAAAACCTCAGGCGACACAGTTCCCCGCACCTAGTACGGGATGCCTCAGGCCATCGTGCCTTCGAGAAGCCCTATTAGGGACGGAAGACAGACGTGCAGAGCCGCAGTGTTACGACACGCCCCCAGCACCCAGAGCCACCCGGCCTTCTCACCGCAGGTTGCTGCCCCGCCCAGACTCCTTGGAACGTCCGGGCGGAAGCAGCGTAATTAACCGGTGTCCATGAAGATATGGCGCCGGGAACGAGATTCACGAACATTCTTAAGTCTATGAGGGAGACCCGGATTAGGCGACAAGTTCCGAGGAGACGTCCAAGGAAGGAGAAGCCGACATCCCATCATCCCGGTTTCGATCAAGGAGCAGACGCCCCTGAATAAGGGACGGATGCCGCCCGCCCTTGGAAAGCGGGACTGCGGGACCACAAGCCGCGCGCCCATCCCCTCGGGTTGACGGGTGCACGCGCGAACGCGTCCTGGCGGAACAGCGTAACCCGACGCACATCCGCACCGAAACAGAAAAATGGTGAACCCGACGTGAATCTCTTCTCCTCGACACGAAGACCGATGGCTTTCAGAGGTGTTGGAAGACCGGCGTGTTGCCCGGCCAAGCATTCGGTCTTACCCGCCAGGGGCTGGGGAAGGGACATCGGGCACTCCGTCTCGCAACGTCGAGGGCCTGGGTTCCCCCCACGGAAGGCGTCGTGGCGCTAATGGTTGGTTGTCGATTCCTTTTTCCTGTCAGTATTAATGGGTCATTCTCCCTGCTTGCAGAAATCAGGTCGCCCGATCTAGTGCCCGAACGCCACCCGCCCACTGGCGCAGGGACAGGGGAGACACCGACGCGGCTGCTCCGCGCGGTCCCGCCCGTTCCGCAGCCGTCCCAGCAGCCGCAATTGCGGGACGACCACGCCCTCTCTCCCCCTCGGAGGTCATCCAGAGAAGGGTGATCAACACCCTGGTGCGGAGATACGAGGAAGAGGGAGTCATCCCCACTAGGGAAATGGCTCGCCTGGACCTTGAGGAGGCTGCGCCTCGCCACCACCGCCGCCCCCGAGGGCCGCGCAGGGAGGCACCGCTGCCTACCTCAACGTCCAATCGCTTCGGGAGTTTATCCCCGGAGCGCTCTGACAGTTCCCTTCCTTATGCGGATGAGGTGGGAGATGCCCAGGATCACCCTATCCGAGGTCCGCTCCAGGGATCCACGATAAGGGCTCCCGCCAGGCCACGGCGACATCGCCGCCAGGCCCCTCAAGTCGAGGAACAGGCTCTCCACCTGCCCGCGCCGCTCATCCCGGCTCGTCTGTCTCGACGCCAACGTCGGGCACGAGCGGAAGAGGATGCCCACCTTGGGGCTCTAGCAACAGCGGCCGCATTGGCCCAAGCCACTGCTGGCTCCAGTCGCCAGGCCTCTGTGCATCCTGAGCGGGGGAACTCCTATGCCCGACCCGGATCGAGGCCCCGACCGCCCCAAAGGCAGGTTGGGTTGACTCTCCCGGTTGCTGGCACTGGCAGTAACCACCGCGGACCACCTCGCGGTAGCGCTATTCACCGGCAGGATCTACTCTGTGTGGCCGATCCAGGAGGCGTGGGTCATCCCACCTTCCGATCCCGGCCCGGAGGCCTGCCCGGAATCATCTCTCCCCGCGTCCCCTTTGATATCTGTCCCGGTGCCCCTCGCACCTTGGTTCCCAGTCCTCTCGGCCCCAGCACCAGTGCGGCCGGAGGACGCCAGGACAGAGATCAGCCCTGCCCCGAAGAACCACCCAGGGGCAGGAAGGCAAGGCGTCGACGCCGAGGGAAGAATGTTGCGGAGTTCCGGACAGAGATCCGACCGGTTTGCTTCTCTGACTCAGAGGCAGAGTACGATTCGGCGACAGAGCCCCTTCCCCAATCCCGCCAGTCAAGGGCAGGGGTAGGAATGCGGCACGTCAGCCTCGTGCTCCCCGAGAGCGAGATCGATGTGATCCCCGCGTCTCTCCGAAGGTATATCCGGAGTAACGAGGGCCTGGTAGACCCCCAAGGATCAAACTTGCGGTTGGTACCGGCCCCTCCGGAAGTGCCTTCCGTCTCGATCAGAGAAGCCGGAGACTTTTTCTGGGGACCGACGGTCGAACCACGATCTGGTGCGCCCTCGGCGAGCACCGATGCTACGGCAGGATGTTCGCTCGCCGGCCCGTCCTATCGTGATGTGGTAGCTGGGGCACCGCCACCCTCAGGGGGAGGCCCGGGATATGGAGGCCAATCGGCCTGCTCGCCGTATTCACCGCCGGCCAGCCCGTCGGCCCGACGGCCCGCCTCGGCACCACTACCAGTTCCCCGTCCGTTCCCAGCCATGGAAGAGGACCGAGGAGATCTGGGTCCCGAGTTTGAGTCGTGGAGCTTCTGGACCGTCCTTGCAGAGGGCCACTTCCCTGAGAAGTTTTGTCCAGTCGCAGGACCGGGCTTTGATGCACCCGAATCGCTCACCCCGGATGAGTTCGAGTGCTTCCGCCGAACTCTCCGGGAGACTCACTCCCGTCTTCACTGCCTACAAATGCCATACCCCGGGAGTCAACTACACCTGGAGGATATTGGTGAGCAGTGCCGTCAAATTGACCTGGCCATGCTCCCCGCGGTTCGGCACCCCGGGTCATTTGGGCACCACGAGGCCCTCCAACAACGATGCGTTGAGTGCTTTCAAGTACTCCGCAAAGTTATCGAGGAAGCCACTCCCCACGTGTATATCCGTGGATGGGGGCAGTACGCTGCCCTACGCTTCAGTGTGATTCGCCGACAGCCCGATTCGTTGGGTGGCCCTGAGGGTATATCCCCAGGGACAGGAACAGTCAATATGGCTGACCTGTCGGGAGAGGGGAACGACTTGGAACTTCTCGACGGGGGCTTCCCCCCCGAAGACAAGCCGTCGTCAGACCCATCAGTGAGAGTTACTCGTCATCAGAGGAACCTCCTGGGGCTCCCCGCACCCACTGAAGCACTGACGTTGAGCCGAAACGTCAGCAAAGGAAAAGAGCACAGCGAGGCTATAAGGCCCGCCGACCCATCTGCCTCCATGCGGAAGGCAGAGGAGGATCCCGAGAAGGCTACGCTACGTCAGCAGCTCGCCGAACAGAAGAGGCTGGTTGACCAGCTCCTCGCCGAGCGCGCTGCAGAACGGCGGCCTGACTACGGTGATCCCAGGCCAGGACAGCAGGGACCGGAACAACCACCCCTCGATGAGACTCTCCCGGGCAACCGTGATTACGCCGTGTTCGCCGACAGGAGAGAGGCCATTGCCTACGGCAAGAGGGCGCGGTATGTTTCGCCACACCCTCCCGAGCGGCGCGACTACCCGAGAGATCCCGCTCGGATTCCTCCCGCTGCCCCAAGGGCCGCTCCGCCAGCCATCCCACGAGCTGCCGAGTTCGACGATCCGGTCGACGACCCGATTGAAGGGCCATGCAATGCGCTCGTGGTTAGAGATCCTCGCCAGGACTGGAACCCATGTCCGGACGATCCGATGGCGGCACTCATTGCCCGCTTGGAATCCTTGGAGACTCGGCAGGTGGCGATCCCACCGGACGGCATGCCATACCCAGCATGGGTGGATGACATGCCGGCGCCTCCGGGATTCGGGAATCCCACTTTCGCCCCCTTCAACGGGACCGGAGATCCGCCACAACATTTGGCCCATTTCAACTCGAGGTGCGGGCCTATGTTGGGGACTCCGGCGCAGCAAGAGGCCGCTAAGCTTCGCTGCTTTGTCCAGACACTGGAAGGGCCAGCATTTGTCTGGTACAGCCAGCTCCCCGTCGGGTCGGTAACCAGCTGGGAGGACCTCCGTAGACAGTTCCTCTACCAGTTCAGTTCCACGACCCGGAAGACGAGTATCGCAGACCTCTTCAAGTGCAAGCAGAGGCCTGATGAGCGAGTCGCGGACTTCGTCGCCCGATGGAAGGGTCTCACGTATTCCCTTGACATGCCATTGACTCAGGAGCAGTTGCTGACAATGTGCGTTGGGAACGTCAAGACCGAGCTGGTCCCTTCCCTGATTACTCAGAATTACCCCGGAGGGTTCAGGGACTTCTCAGACAAAGCTCAACGTCTTGAGGAAGCCCTGCAACAGGCCAGCCAGGCACACCCGCTGCCTCCTATGATTCCTGCAAGGAGAGCCAGCAGGGCTGAGCCCGCTGCTGTGGCCCAGATAGAGGCTCCCAGGCCGTTGGAGCTGCTGCCGGTGAGGCCAGCTCCGCAGCCTCACAGGAATCCGCCTCCACGGGCTCAGTTCCCGGCCCAGCAACGGCAGCCTCAGAACCGGCCGGCCCCTCCGCGTAATGTACCGCCGCAACCCAGGCGAGATAATCAGGGTCCACCTCCTCGGCAGGCCCCTCCAGCCCCTCGTCAAGACCGCGCTCCCAGGGGCCCGCGACACCTGACGTACTCATTCCATGAGGATCAGGTCCCCGGTTATTTCCGGAGCGCCCTGGAGCAGAGGATTGTGCGATTGCCTGAGTGCTGGAGGCCAGAGGAGGCACATCTCACGGATAACCCCCGCTACTGCCCCTACCATCGGGCCCTGGGGCACACCATCCAGCGGTGCTATGTGTTTAAGGACTGGCTCCAAGACCAGATTAACAACAATGTAATCAGGTTGGGCCCAGCTCCAGCACAGGTAGCGGGCGTGTTCGTGGGATCAGATGACGATAGTGGCAACGAGGACGAATGGCAGCTGGTCTCCGACCGCGGGTCCCAGAAGTATAATAACTGGATGGCCCGCAAGACGACCATTCGCGCCCAGGGAATCATCCGTGCGCGCTTGAATCAGCCTGAGCCCCCAGAACCTGCGGGTGCTGCTTCGGCATCGTCGTCCCAGTCTGCCTCCTCCAAGAGGAGCAAACGGCGGCAGCGCAAGAAGGAAGAGCGCGCCCCGCCAGTTCCGCCACTATCCCGTACTCTCGGCGATTTCATGCCCCCGGAGATGGGGGTCCCTCCTCGGATCCGCCCGGTGATGGATGATTCGTCCGATGACGGTATTGGGTACGCTTCGGTTAACACCGTCGAGCTGGTAAATCCCTTTTCGGTTCCCGACGTTGAAGAACACCAGGTGGACCTCCCTAGTGTCCCCGGTCGTCGCCACCGTCGGAAGAACCGCAGCAGCAGGAGTCGCCGGGGCACAGCCGTCGGTACCTCCGGCCAGGCCGTGCACGCCACTGAGACTAGGCGGCAGGCTCAAGATCGAGCTCAACGTGCGCAGGCTCCCCATCCGGGGATGACGGATTCGCCTCCGCCACTGTTTGTGGTATGGGACCGGGCAGAACCGCCTCAGCCGCGTCGCGACCAGCTCCGCCCTGCCACAAGTCCATCCCGGCCTCCTGACTCCAGTACGGTGACCATTTCCCGGACTGCGACCAGTGAACAGCGAGATGCGCCAAGTACCAGTCGGCCGCCGATCCAACCGGTAAGGCCCGTCATGCCACCAACCGCAGAGCAATCTCCTGCAACCAGGAGCTCGCGCTTGGCCAAAAAGTATGATGTCCTGAAGCACTTGGCCGACATCCCAGCAAGGCTCTCCATCCTTGAGGCTCTGCGCATGTCATCTGAGATGCGCGAGGCACTCGCTGAAGCCCTGAAGAGCCCCCTCCAGTTCGAGACAGAGGTTGCGGCTGCAGAGGCCTTCCACGCCGAAACGATCGAGGACGCCGAATGTCAGGCAGTTATCTCGTTCTCTGGTAAGGATGAGGACCCTCCTATACAGGGACACATCCGTCCGCTGTATGTCACTGGCCAGTTCAATGGCCTTGAAGTCCGGCGTTGTCTTGTCGACACGGGGTCCGGGATTAATCTGATTCCAACTCGGACGCTCCGGAGATTGGGGTTGTCTGAGGATGACTTGATTCCCTCCGACCTCAGGATCCAGGGGTACGACCGCACCGAGCAAACCCCGGTCGGCAAGATACGTTTGAAGACCCAGTTCGGTGACTTGGTTGCCAACACCGAATTCATGGTAGTCTCTCAGGACACTGCGTATAACGCATTGATGGGCAGGCCATGGCTTCACCTTCATGCGGCGGTTCCCTCGTCATACCACCAATGCCTCAAATACTCCCTTAATGGTCGAGTAGGCGTGCTTCAAGGAGATGCCTCTCCTTTTGCCTCATGTGAAGCCCGCTATCTGGACGCGGACTATTACAAGAGCAGGGATAAGCAGATCCTGGCAGGTGAGGTTGAGCCTGTCGTTGTTGCAAGCGATCCCTGGGCAAGTCTGGATGACGCTTACGTCCTCCCGATTCACCGGTTGGACGTCGCCATGGTCTTGACGGTCCGCGAGTCTCCTGATGAGACGGCCGCGACCGCCCGCGCCAGCACCAGTGGCCCAGCAGGATCTGGTAGCCCCAATGCAGTTTCCAACGCAGTCTCTCCCGTGGATGATCCCTCCCCGAGTGGAGAGGGTATGGAAGACGCACCCCCAGCCTTTGAGGAGGGCGTCCCCGCCACGGTCGATGAGTTAATACAGGTGAACCTTGGAACCGAGGCCGATCCAAGACCCACGTTGGTTAGTGCCGCCATGCCCTCTGAGGAGCGGCAGCAGTACGTGGACTTTCTCAGGCAGCACCGTGATGTGTTCGCTTGGGGCTATGACGAGATGCCGGGGCTAGATCCTCAGGTAGCCGTCCACCGCCTTGGTCTCCCGGCGAACCATCGCGGGTTCAAGCAGCCTCCCAGGAAAATGCACCCATCCCATGGTGCCATGGTTGAGGCCGAAGTTGACAAGCTTATCAAAGCCAACTTCGTGAGGGAAGTTCAGTACCCCAAATGGCTGGCCAACATTGTGCCGGTCAGGAAGAAGAACGGGCAGATTAGAGTCTGCATCGACTTCCGCGATCTCAACCGCCACTGTCCGAAGGATGATTTTCCCCTTCCAGTGACAGAGCTGTTGATTGATGCCACAGCAGGGTTCCAAGCCCTCTCCTTCATGGATGGATACTCCGGATACAACCAAATTCGGATGGCCCCTGAGGATGAGGAGTTCACTGCCTTCAGGGCCCCCCAAGGTACCTTTTGCTACCGGGTCATGCCCTTTGGCCTGAAGAATGCAGGTGCCACCTACCAACGGGCGATGCACCGCATATTCAAGCCAATCCTCGGCACACTGGTGGAATGCTACGTCGACGACTTGGTTGTCAAATCGCGCCAGCGTCAGGACCATCTCAAAGATCTTGAGAAAGTGTTCAGCTTCCTCCGGTCTCGCTGCCTGAAGATGAACCCGTTGAAGTGTGCCTTTGGGGTCACCTCCGGAAAGTTCCTTGGATTTGTGGTAAGATACCGGGGTATTGAGATCGACCCAGAGAAAATCAGGGCGATTAGCCAGATGCCTCCCCCGGGTACCGTCCGGGAACTGCAAGGGTTCCAAGGCCACTTAGCCTATATACGCCGATTCATCGCGAATCTGGCCGGCAAGTGTAAGCCCTTTTCTCGGCTTATGAAGAAGGGTGCCACCTATGTATGGGATAAAGAGTGTCAGACCGCTTTCGAGGAAATCAAGCAGTACCTGCTTCAACCTCCGGTCCTGATGCCGCCCGTATCCGGAAAGCCGCTGGTCCTTTATGTGACCGCCCTGGAACGGTCCCTGGGTGCCCTTCTCGCCCAGAAGAACAACGAGGGAACAGAGAATAGCCTCTATTACCTCAGTCGCATGCTCCTCGATGCGGAGGTTAGGTATTCCCCCATCGAGAAGAGCTGCCTGGCGCTCGTATTTTCCGTACAGAAATTACGGCACTACTTGCAGCACCATGAGGTACAGTTGGTTTCTCGGGTAGACCCGTTGAAATATATCCTGAGCCGACCTATGTTGACTGGCCGTCTAGCGCGGTGGGCTGTGATTCTCCAGCAGTTCGACATCAGGTATGTGTCTCAGAAGGCCATCAAAGGGCAAGCGTTGGCAGACTTTCTGGCCGCTCACCCGACCTCCGCGGATCAGCCGCTGGATCTAGGCTTTCCTGATGAGACCATTCTCTCGGTTGATCGAGCCGATCCATGCTGGCAGATGCACTTTGACGGTGCCTCCCGGAGCCCCACCGGTAGAAGACTCGATAATCCTAAGCTCAATAGAGTGGGCTTGGGCATCGTCTTCATTACCCCGGAGCGAGCCGTGCTGCCATACTCTTTCCTGTTGTCAGAGGGCTGTACCAACAATGAGGCGGAATACCATGCCCTCATCACCGGCCTCGAGTTAGCTCTCGAGATCGACGTGCCCCGTCTGTGCGTGAAAGGGGACTCCGAACTGGTCGTTAAGCAGATCAATGGCGACTATGTTGTCAGGAAGCCGGAACTTGTGCCATTGTTGGAGTGCACCCTCCTTCTGATGGCCCGGTTCCCTTCTCGGCCAGAAATTGTCCATATTCCCCGGTCGCAGAACGGTCGAGCAGATGCTTTGGCCAGCCTGGCTGCGTCACTTGCGGAACCTGAACAGAACAACCTGATCGTCCGCGTGACGCGCCGCAGGCTCATCGCTCCCATTATCCCGGAAGAAGATCGCGGCCCGTTGGTAAGTAATCTCACCACGGTTGCCCCTATGCCCGGAGCCCCAAGTACCCCAGATATAGCAGTCGGATCAGCCCCTGATTGGAGGACGCCTTTGGTTGAGTACCTCCAACATGGCATTCTTCCGTCAGATCGGGCCGAGCGCGAGCGAGTTCGACGCCGCGCATCGCAGTTCGTCCTCCAGAGCAGTCCCGGCCTGGAGCAGATCCTCTACAAACGCGGATTTGATGGTGTTCTCCTCCGTTGCCTTCAGGGAGTTGAGATCCCACGAGTCATGCAAGAGGTTCATGCTGGTTCATGCGGCGCCCACCAAACTGGGCCGAAGCTGTCCCACCAGATTCGGAGGTTGGGATACTTCTGGCCCTCTATGATCCATGACTGCATCGAGTACGCCAGAAGGTGCCATGCGTGCCAGGTTCATGCGAACTTTGTGCATCGGCCGCCGGAGCCTCTCCATACCACAAGGTATTCCTGGCCCTTTGCAGTCTGGGGACTGGACGTTGTGGGACCTTACCCGCCGGCGACAGCTCGCCAGTGCCGGTTCATTCTGACCGCCACGGACTTCTTCTCCAAATGGGCAGAAGCGATTCCGCTCAAAGAGGTCAAATCCTGTTCGATCGCTGACTTCGTGACCTCCAACATCATCTATCGATTTGGAGTGCCTCACGCTATCCTCACGGATAACGGAACCAATTTCCGAGCAGCCGAGTTGAAGAAGTTGTACGCCAAGTATAACATCCGCTCGAACCATACATCTCGCTATCATGCGCAGGCGAATGGACAGATCGAGGCGTTTAACAAAACCCTCTCTAACATTCTGCAAAAGATGGTTGGTCAGAACAAGAAGAGTTGGCCGGACAAGCTCCCCAACGCCCTCTGGGCTTATCGGACGACGACTCGCAATTCCACCCAGATGACCCCTTATTCCCTGGTGTATGGAGCTGAGGCCGTCCTGCCCATCGAGATCCAGTTACCGTCCTTGCGCACTGCGGTCTACGACCAGCAAGCGCCGGGAAGAGTTGCTGAAGCCCGTCTAGTCGAGTTGGAAGCACTGGATGAGAATAGACTTCGCGCTTTGCACAACTTGGAGAGGCATCAAAGCAGGATGGCTCGAGCTTTCAACAAGAAGGTTCGCCTCCGCTCCTTCCTGCAGGGTGATCTAGTGCTAGCCCTAAGAGCACCGATGATCCCCGGCAGGAAGCCGCCCAAGTTGGAGCCCAAATGGGAGGGACCTTTTGTTGTCCACAAGGTCTATCCCAATGGCGCGTACTCCCTAGCGACTATGGATGGTGAGCGTGTCACTCCTCCCACCAACGCTAGGTTCCTCAAGCAATACTTTGCCTGAGTGTCACCACGTCCTGCACGACGTTAAACTGCATTCGTCCAGGCTACAAGACATTAAACTGTTCAGCATTCGTCCGCGCTGCAAGACGTTAAACTGCCAAGTGCTTCGTCCCGCATGACGCTAAACTGCACTACGTCCGAGCTACAAGACGTTAAACTGTTCAGCATTCGTCCTGCATGACGTAAAACTGCCACTCGAGAACTACGTGCGGCTTGATTCCCATCCTTATGGGATACGTAGGACCGCCTGAACCCTCGTGTTTCAGGCCCAGCCCCATCCTTCGGGAATTTCCATCCCATCTCGGGCCCTTGGCCCAGTTGCCCCGGGGTGTGCGGCGTATGGTGTGAGTGCGGGGCTATGCCCTCATTCACGTCGGTTTGTTCGTCACGCTGTACGCCCCCCTCCACGTTTGGGGATGCCTTCTGCTCCCCCCTTCTTTTTTCCTCATCGTCCTGCATGACGTTAAACTGCACTTCAAGAACTACGTATGGCTTGATTCCCATCCTTGTGGGATACGTAGGACCGCCTGGACATTCATGTTTCAGGCCCAGCCCCATTTCCCGGGAATCTCTATCCCGCGTTGGGCCTCTGGCCCCAGTTCCCCTCCTTTTTGTGCGAGGCGTATCGCGTGAGCAAGGGATTATGTCCTCATTCACGTCGGTCTACTGGCCGCGCCGTACGCCTCCCCCGTGTGTGGGACTACCTCACACCCCTCATCGTCCTGCATGACGTTAAACTGCACTTCAAGAACTACGTATGGCTTGATTCCCATCCTTATGGGATACGTAGGACCGCCTGGACGCTTGTGTCTCAGGTCCAGCCCCGTCTCTTGGTTGATTGCGGGGATCTGCCCCCCTTCGGTTGCTCTCGGGGTGAGTCCTCCGACCCTTTCCGGAGATCTGTTAACATGTTTTGGGGTGCTTCGGTCTATGACTCGTAGTGTCAGATTCAATCCCGACAAGTCCTGTGTTGCTTGTCAGGCCTCGCGCTTCCTCTTGTTCGAGCCTTCACTCAAAGGGATCCTCGTTAGCGGTTTGGGTACGATGCCTCAGTGCTCTCCCACCGCTCCGGGTCGATTTACCGGTGGGTCTTGGGCCGCAAATCGATATGAATCCTGCGATTGAGCGGTTGATGCTCGTTTGCTTGCCCCGTCTTAGGCTGACGCGATCGGATGTTGTGTTGCGAATGCGTCAGCAACGTCCTTGATCGCCATGTCAGCTCTCTCGGGCTCTGAACATTGGTTGCGCAGTCCTCATCACACTCCGCCTTTGTGCGTTGTAGTGGGATCTTGACACTCTCTTCATACCGACCTCCGGTACGCCTCTACACGTTAGGCAGACCAACCAGGGTAATGATGTCGTTCGAGGCTCCCATGATCTGAGCACCAAGGATATATGCAGATATCCTCCCTAAGGGCCATGCGTAGCTGGACCCTCGTCCCCATAAGGAGGAGGGAGTCGCCCGAACAATTGCGTTCTGGGCCCAGTATATCTGGAGGCTAGCATCTCTGCCCCTCGGGTGATGGACATACGCAGACCCCTATCCCAAGACTCTTTTCCTGGAATCGTGCGTGACCGCAGGGCTGGGTATGTTCCCACCTCCGCCGTGTCCGCCGTACCGCGATAAGCGGGTTCCTCCATGGTCCGAACCACACGACCTTAAACTGTGTTGTCTGGTCCTACCACACGACCGTAAACTGTGATCGTCTTGGCCGCCCGACGAGAAACGGCACTGCATCGTGATGTCCTCCTCAGGGGACACTCATGTTGGGCGCTGGTTAATGACCACGCCATTCATCAATGCCTTCCATGGCTTGATTATTGTGGCGACGCCAGAGATTTCTCAATCACGGGCATGTCGCCGCACAAAGAAAAACCATTCATCTTTAAGGACAAACAAGAAATATCAAATGCCGCTCCTTTTGTGTGCGAGGGTCAGACCCGCACTCTTCCCCGCGCTGGTGCCCGATTGTGTCGCACCGCGCTTCAAGAACTACGTGCGGCTTGATTCCCATCCTTATGGGATACGTAGGAACGCCCGGATGTTTGAAACTTCGGGTCCAGCCCCCCACCTCTTAGAGATTCCCCCTTCTCTGGGGAATCCGCCGCCTTCAGGTCACCCTCAAGGCGTGTTCCCCGACCCCTTGCCGTGGTCCACCGGTGTCAAGAGTACTCTGGTTTATTGCCAGGAGGGTCAGGATCCACTTGGTCAGGTTTCCTCCACTTTTCAGGCTTCGTGCTCCCTTTCATTCGGACCCATCATCTACGCCCTGGGTGGAGCCCCCGTGAATGGTTCGGACACAATGCCTCAGTGCTCTCCCACCGACTCGGGCCGGTACCCCCAATGGCCTCGGGCAGCAAATCGATATAAATCCTGCGATTGAGCGGTCGATGCTCGTTTGCTGCCTCATTCCACCAACGGTTGGTGCGATGTTGATGCTGCTTTTCCGCCACGGTCGGCAGTATTCTCATATCGTCACGCCGGTGCTCCCGGTCCTCGAGTGAATGGCCGCATGATTCACATTTTCCACCTCCCATTCTGACCAGGCGAAACCTCGACACTCTTGACACTATCCCTCAGTGCATCTTCGCATATCCAGGGGATATGACCACGATGTGGCGTGCTTTGAGCCCTTATGGTCCGAGCTCTAAGACCTTAAACTAAGATCCCCCCTTTATGGTCCGAGCTCTAAGACCTTAAACTAAGATCTCTCCTTATGGTCCGAGCTCTAAGACCTTAAACTAAGATCCCCCCTTTATGGTCCAAGCTCTAAGACCTTAAACTAAGATCTCCCCTTCTGGTCCGAGCTCTAAGACCTTAAACTAAGATCTAGCCCTTATGGTCCGAGCTCTAAGACCTTAAACTAAGATCCTCTAGCCCTATGGTCCGAGCTCTAAGACCTTAAACTACGATCCTCCACCTTTATGGTCCGAGCTCTAAGACCTTAAACTAAGATCCAGCCCTTATGGTCCGAGCTCTAAGACCCTAAACTAAGATCTACCCCAAATGGGGTCCTACGTCCTGCATGACGTTAAACTGCACTCACAGAACTACGTGTGGCTTGATCTCCAGCCTGATGGAGTACGTAGGAACGCCCGGGCATTTCGACTCGGGTCCAGCCTCAGGGATCGATAAGTCCCGCCCCTCCTCGTCGCCGGCCGTCTGGCCTGACTTCGGGTAGAGTGGTGCAGTTGTGATATTCTCCCCGATTCAGCTCGGGATGCCCCATCGCAATGATGGGAAGCGACAGTTTCCTCGTCAGAGAGGTGCTGTCTGAGAATTGAGGTGACTCACGGCCAGATTAGTGCATCCGCCCAATACGCTTTCCCCACGGTGGCGCAATTTTGAGAGCGTTGGATTCTGTCCGAACAAATCGTCACTTCGCCCCACGCTTCGCATGCCCTGTTGATCTGGATTTTCCACCCTTGTGTCTGAAGGAACCCCAAAGCGGTATTCATGATGACATGTGGTCCGCCTCCTGCAATATGAATGATGGCCTTTTTCGGTCCGTCTATTGCAGTTGTTATGGTCGATCCACTGTCCGCCTACCGTCTTGGGCATTTCCTGGAAGGCCGATCGTTGTGGATGTCTGGATTCGGGACACGCGATTCACCTTTTCTCATTTCCCTATGTTCGGATAAAATCTCAACGCCCCTAGCGTTGTCCCGCTCGTGTGTTGGAACAAGTTGGGGGATGATACATTGGTTAGGTCTGAGGTCTCCTTTCCTAGGAATGACCTCCCTCTTTTCTCCAGAAACCCAGGCCCAATTATGGATGCCTGATGCTTGGTTAACACTCCCGCAAGACAACGAATTGTGGTTGAGCATGTTAAACCAAAAGACGCAGATAAATACGGCGATTCATACAAGTGGATCAAAATATTAAGTAGCGGAAGCAAATGTTCTGGGAATGGCAAAAAACAGCCCTTAGGGATTAGCGTGCTGAATGAGTCTTTCTAATGCCGCTACCCTTTGGCTGGCGGCCTCCAGGGCTGCTTCTCGTTCTCTGCGTGCCCTCTCCTCGTCGGCGGTCGCAGCACGCAGTTCGTCAATCCTGGCCTGTGCACGCTCCCGCTCGACTTGGAGTGTGACCATCTGTTGGCCCGCCTCCGTCAGCTGTACCTGAGCGTCGATCAGTTGTGCCGATAGTTGCTCCACAAGCTCGGTACATGCTGCGACGAAGGCCTCCTTCTCTGCCGCCTGCCCTTCGAGGCGCCGGACTTCCTGCTCTGCCGCGATGAGCGCCTGCGTGCTCTCCGACATGTCCTGACTTTGTGCGACGTCGGCACGCCGGCGGCTCTCGCGCATCTTCTCGGCCATGAAATCACGGACCGTCAGATGGAGGCGTTGAGCATCAGCTCCCCCGGCACACAGGAAGCGCAGCCAGGTCTGAAGTGATCCCATGCGCCCCAGCCATTCCGATGGGTCTCGCTTGAGGAAGCGCTGGATGCACTTCCACCCCCTGCGTCGCGTTACCCGGCTATCCTCGACCGCCTCCGCGTCCGAGTCATCCATCTCCTCTGGGTCGGCAGGCCGGTAGGCAGGGAAGGCAGCCAGCAGGTCTGCTGCAGGGTCCGCCCCTGGGAGGTCCTCACGAGGGATAGGTTCCCCAACATCCGGGCAACCTTCTTCTCTCTCCCCAGCGGCGCTGACACCCTCGTCAGCCCCCAACCTCTCTCCGATGTCAGCACCGCCGATGTCCGCAGCCCCTTGATCAGCAGTTGGTGGGGCCGGCTCGGTTTGGGAAGCCTGTTCCGGAGCAAGCGGCATGTCCACCACTGGTCCACTTGTAGATGGCCCGGGTTCGGCAACCCGACGAGCCTCCGATGTTGAGATCACTGCGCAGGGCATGCCATGGTTAGTCACGGATCGTCAATGGCAAGCACCAGCAGTAAAGTAGGGAGACTTACGGGAGTTCGGAGCGTCATCTTCCGCTACCCCGGTCGCCGCAGGAACAGTTGCAGCAGGGGACCCCTTAGCGCTTGTCAAATCGATAATGGGTGTCTGGCCCCCGCCTTGTCCTGCTGGCGCCTCTCCTACTCCTGTTGAGGACGCCTGACCGACGTCCGTGTGCTCCTGAGAAGGATGGAGAAACGGGTTAGAAGCTGCATAAGAGAATGGATGAAGCAAGTTGAGTAGGGATAGAAGCGGACCTCGAGGAGCTCAGTGACATCAACGTTGTCAGAGCCGGCCACCTCGCCGCTCTCCCGTGGGCTCCCCCGATGGGACCTTCCCTCGGAGCCTTCATCCTCCCCCGTCTCCTCCTCCTCCTCGGAGTCGTTACTGTCATCTTCTTCCGGCGGCATCTGTTCCGGAGCGGGCTCGAGACCGAGCATCACCTTCACCAGAAGGGATGGCTCCGCACGCTGACCACGTTGGCGCGCGTACTCGTCCATGGCCGTCAGATATGCATATTGCCGGTTGAAGTCCACCCTGTCGGTGATCTGGAGGCGCCCGACCTCTGGCAGATAGATTCCTTCTCTGAGTATCTTTCGCCAGATGACGTCGGTCCCCAGTGACTGCCGCAGGGTCATCCAGGCCGACCACAGCGCCGGGAAGACTGCATCGTGGGAGGGTTCGAGCAGACGTCTCACCTGCTTCCCGGGCCGCTCCTCGACCGCCGCATGTGCCCCCTCTCTGGGCGCCGAGGTCGTAGCGGCAGCCTGCGATGCGCCCGCCGCCGAAGTCCCTGCTCGCGCCGGCCCCGCTGCTTGGCGCGCCTCCGTTCTCCCCCGTGTGGCGGCGCCTCGCCTCCTTCCTTGACGCCCGGTCTCCGCACGGGTAGCCTCGAGCCGCCGAACTAGCTTCCGCAAGAGCCCCTCAGGGTACGCGATGGCCCAGTGTTCGGCGTACTCGGTTGCCAAGCCTGCGTTAACTCCGGTAGGAGGGAGGGTGATGACGTCGCCAGAGCCGAAGGCGCCGAACATCAGCCACATCTGGCGAAGGACGCAAGGGTTCGTCTCCTCCCGAACAGCAGTGAATACCCTCTTCGGCATCCGTTGAAGGCACCCGAACTGCCTGGCGAACCGGGTCGGCACGTAAGGCTCGCAGATCACCTTCCCGTCGATCCGAGTCACGAGCACCCCGCCCCGCATGTTCAGGAAGTATTCATGCTGCTCCAGCGGGCCCTGTCCGTTGTCGATCATCTGGCCGACGGGAGTGGGGAACGGGCTGAAGTTGAAATTGGCATGATTGCCAATCCGAACCCTCACGCCCTCCTCACTGAGGGTCATCGGAGCGACCCCCGCAATGTTCAGCAGGGAGGGTCGCAGGCCGTTGCCCGGAGGACTGATGGCATTTGGGAACGTATACCCACCGAGGTGAGCAGCCACCCATCCGTGGAAGAACTGAAAGGGCCCACAGATCCTTCGTGGCGACCCCCCTCGTGAGATGCGTCCCAGAATGGCATACAGCCTCGCCAGTACTAGGACCCCGAGGTTGTACCTCTTATTGGCAGCCATGGCGCCCGCCATCGCCAGCGTCGCCGGGCGGACGCCCATCCTCGCATCCCGCACTGGCAGGAGCCACCCGCTCAGAAAGGCGGCCAGGAACGCCGCGTACCGGACGTTCGGGTCCCGGGCCTCGATGACGCGGTACCCCCATGAGCGGTAATCGCCCGTCTCCAGGACCCGCCAGTACGACCCGTTCCGGCTCCTCTGAGCTGCGGTCGGGCACCGCTTCCCCCTGCCTGGCATCTTGACCGCCGGGTCATGCTCCAGGAACTGGCCGAACCAATCCTTGTAGGCTATGTCCTTCTGGAAGTCTTGGATCCCGAGCCGCTGCGTAGCCAGGTCAAGAAGATGCCAGGTCAGAATGGGAGTCCGTGACCTGTCCTCCCAGATGTTCTTCGGTGGCAGGAACTCATCGTACTGGTAGCCCTCCAGCGGGATACCTCCGATGCAGTGGATGTCCCAGAGACCGATGCCGACCTCCCCATGGTGAAGATGGAAGGTGTTGGTATCCGGGGACCAGCGAGTGAACAGCTCCGGCCCGAGCTCAGACTGCTGGTAGAAGTGGAACTGCGACGTCCACACCGCCTCGAACAGGCCGATGTACCGCAGCTCCTCTGCGAAGTGATCGCAAGTGTGGCGTACCCAGAACGCCCAGGCCCATTCACTGGTAAAGTTGCCCCCGGATCGCAAGTCCCAGTCCTTCAGCCAGCCCTTGGTGTCGTCAGTGACACTCTAACGGTATGTGCTCGAGTAGAGGGCTGGAGAATTCTCCGCTGTAGGCTCACCCCCATCAATGGTTCGCGTCCTCGGGTTCAGGACGTAGACATCCAAGTGCCTGGTTTTCCTGGCAGGATGCCCATTGTTGGTGATGTTATAGCGGTGAAGCTCGTCCTCCCGAGTCACCCAGGTTCGCGGCGCATCAACCTCGAATCCTGGCACCGGAACCTCATCGAGGATGCCGAAGTTCCAGAGCGGCAGGTTGTCCGACAGTGGATATGTCTTCTGGGCCGGCGTTAGTAAGTCGAACAAGGATTGATTGTTAGAAACAATCTCCTTGGCTCCGTAAACCTCCTCGTTCGTCGCCATCTCGGCTCTGCGGGTGGCGGCATCCCCTTCATTTCCTCTGTGCGCGGCCATCTCGGAAGATTCGGGAGTCGTGCGGGTTAAGGGATGAAGCGTGCGGGATCGGACGAGGCTGGTGGAAAAGTTTGAAGGTTGGCGCGCAATCCAAGTGGACGGCGCGCAATTGGGAAGACTGTCGCGCAAAGTTCCGGGGTTTCGCGCAAAAACAGGCGAAATCCGGACGGTTTTGCACGCCGATCGGGCGAATTTCGCGACCGGAAGAGGCAATTTCGCGCACGAGAGCTTTGGAGCTTATCGCGCGGAAGGCCAGAGTACGGAACGCGGGACCCAGCGCCCCTATTTATAGGCGAGGCCGGGCCCGCGCTGCGCGGAAAGCGCTTTGCGCGACCGCAGCGGCGAATTTCGCGACCGGCGCCCCTTTTTGCGCGCCTAAGTCCCGCGCCGCCCAGGACTTCGGCATTCCGGCGTCTCCCTCGGAACCCGATCGTTGCGACCTCTCGCCGATCAGATTCCGAGGGGGGGCTTTTGTAGACGCCGGAAAAGTCCGTTGTTCCCAAACGAAGCACCGGATGCGGAAAGTGAAGTGATATTTGGAGTCGGAAGAACGTTTCGGAGGGCCCGGAGGCCTTGCGCGGAATTTCAGAGGCCCGCGCGCAAAGGTGATGTTCCGCGCGCAAACCCCCCGGGATGCGCGCAATGCGCCGGTCCGGCGCGCAATTTTGCGCGCCGCGGGTCCGCGCGACTCCCTTGCGCGCCGCGCCCGATTCCGCGCCCGCGGGGGGAATTTCGCGCTCGCACCCTGGATTCCGCGCCCGGGGTTGCCTATAAATACAAGGCGACCCCCAACGTTTCAAAGGTTGCTGGAAGTCAAAACGTCTCCCGTGCGCGCAATTCAACCCCTTCCGCGCGCAATGACGAACTTCAGGTAACCTCCTTTCTTTCGCGCAAGAAAGCCTCGGGGTCCGCCTTCGCGCGCAATCCCCGCTGGCTCCTTTCATTTGACTAAACATTCACCCTAAGGCCTTTGCGCGCAAAAGAACCCGCTTGCGCGCAATTGCCCCCGGGGTGCGCGCAATCCGGCCTGATTGCGCGCACCCCCCCTTCTTTCAAGTGGCCATTCATTAGAGAATGATTCGTTGCCCCCGCGCGCTATCCGAAGCCCGGTGTGAGCAATCTCAAGCATCCGCGCGCAAGGCGCTGGCCCAATTGCGCGCCAGCCGCCCCGATTGCGCGCCGGCCCGCAGTATTGCGCGCAAAGCTTCCTTTTTGCGCGCAATCTGCCAGGGTCGTCCCCGTTGACCTCCTAAGGGTACCCGCCTGTGTGGCACCCGATGATTCTCATCCCGGGTGCCCGCACCGTGCGTTGTCTTCCCGTGCGGCCCTCCAGGCTTGCGCGAAGTGACACACACCTATGTCCAGCATGACGTTAAACTGCATACTCGTCCAGCATGACGTTAAACTGCATATACGTCCTGCACGACGTTAAACTGTACATCGTCCGCGCTGCAAGACGTTAAACTGCCAAGTGCTTCGTCCGGCAACCTATGCCCAGCATGACGTTAAACTGCACACCCGTCCAAGCTGCACGACATTAAACTGCCTAGCCCCCATCGTCCGTGCTGCAAGACGTTAAACTGCCAAGTGCCTCGTCCTCAACACATGACGTTAAACTGTACTTCGTCCGGCAAGACGTTAAACCGTCCGCTTCGTCCTCAACACATGACGTTAAACTGTACTTCGTCTGGCAAGACGCTAAACCGTCCGCAACCTGATCCCGTGCTCCGCACGCAGGGTCTCCCCCGGTTTGGACGTGGCCCCCACCCGCTCGTCTCTGCAGGGATGTCGGGATTGTCCCCCTTTTGGGACGATTTAATGGGAGTGGCTTTTCCCTACGGGGGCAGGGTATTACAAACCCCTAGTTTCTCGTGGGAGGCTGCACATGTGTATCTCCATTGCACCTCCCCACTGCCGAAGCCAGTAGAGGGTCTGACTGGGATCGAGGTGTCTTTTGCTTTCGGTCCAAGTCCCTTCCAACTGAGTTTTGCAGTATCCGGGCCGCCCCAAGTGCGTAAGTCCTGACAGAATGAACTACGTGGACTTTGATCCCTGTCTTCTATACAGGGTACGTAGGAAGCCTCCCTGAGGCCCAAGCCCACCACCTGGTCGTTCCGGTCGTATTTACGTCCGTTCGTCCATCAGTGGACCCCTCCAGGGTTCACGCTTGCGTTGATTCACCTATGAATCCGCCCCTGTGGAAGACTGCCCGTGTGTATCTCCACGGTGCCTCCCCACAGCCCCCCTTTTCCATTTCCCCTTTTATCGTCCAGCATGACGTGAAACTGTGATCCACCCGGCCGTTCCATCCCCCCTCCGTGCGAGGTGGTTCGGTTCAATCCTCCGCCCGGCGGCCTCAACCTCTTCGTGAGTCGGCTTGCCGACGTCCAGCATGACGTTAAACTGTATGCCCGAACTACGTTGACTTTGATCCGTGTTAACGCGCGGTACGTAGGAAGCCCCTCTGGGGTCCAAGCTCTTTACTCCATCATCCACCCTGATCCTTACCCGGGCCGCCACATCCCGGTGGGGTCATGCCACTTCACTTCACTCCACGTTACTTGGGAAGCTGCCCATGTGCTGGCCCCAGCGTCGGAGGTTCCCCGCAAGGGGTTCTGTCATCTGATCCACTTTTCGTGTTGATCGGTCCGATGCCGTCCCCGCTGGACGTTAAACTCGCGGCATACCCCGTGTTAAACACGGGAAGCTGAGGAAAACCTCAGGCGACACAGTTCCCCGCACCTAGTACGGGATGCCTCAGGCCATCGTGCCTTCGAGAAGCCCTATTAGGGACGGAAGACAGACGTGCAGAGCCGCAGTGTTACGACACGCCCCCAGCACCCAGAGCCACCCGGCCTTCTCACCGCAGGTTGCTGCCCCGCCCAGACTCCTTGGAACGTCCGGGCGGAAGCAGCGTAATTAACCGGTGTCCATGAAGATATGGCGCCGGGAACGAGATTCACGAACATTCTTAAGTCTATGAGGGAGACCCGGATTAGGCGACAAGTTCCGAGGAGACGTCCAAGGAAGGAGAAGCCGACATCCCATCATCCCGGTTTCGATCAAGGAGCAGACGCCCCTGAATAAGGGACGGATGCCGCCCGCCCTTGGAAAGCGGGACTGCGGGACCACAAGCCGCGCGCCCATCCCCTCGGGTTGACGGGTGCACGCGCGAACGCGTCCTGGCGGAACAGCGTAACCCGACGCACATCCGCACCGAAACAGTTAACTTTATGAGAGGAAAACTCATATGCATATGACACTCCTGAACCAGATCGTATACATCATTTTTGATCTATTAGATTATTTAATACCACAAATAGACATAAATGTTATAGAATATTATCATAGGACATAAAGGATATTATCATATTAGGGAGATATAATGAAATTTCAATGGTAATATATGACAAGAACATTATAAATTTAATTTTATTTAGATGAAAAATTGATATGTCATAATAAATATATTAATAGTAAATTCATTAAATATATAGATAATATAAACTAAAAAGGTAGTTATTTCATTCCCATAAACTCTAATAAAATCATGTATACACTAGATACAAAAACTAATGGCTTTTAGTCCAATATATATCAATTGGTGTTCATGTTTTCTAGAGAATAATTTACCCAACATATCTACCATATTCATCTTCATGCAAACTATATGTTTTAAGACCTCACCTCTCTATGAAAATTCCCTTAGGAGATGATAATTATGATGTTTGTGCTTCTTCCACTAATTTTAACGTGTCCCATTTTATATATCAATTACTATAGTATTATCATATTACAAATGAAATTGGATATTTACTATTAGGAACAACATTAATATCATATAGAAACATTCAAATCCTCATTAATTTATTATCTAAATTAGAATCCATAAAAAAACAATAACAATCTTTACAATCATGGAATATTGGTTTCTTTGGAATATTACTATTAAAATCCCCTCAATGATGGAAGAATACATATCCCAGTAGATATTTAAAATCACCGTAATCTATTTTGAAAAATCAATATGTTTTTACCCTAATTCTTATCTCCTCGCATTTTTTATATACCATTAACCTGTCCATAGAATACCTTAGATACTAATTATAGTCTATAATAAGATCATATAATAGCCTCATGGGTATGATTGAAACCTACCTACCATGTTGGAGGTATAAGAAACATTAATATTGGTATATATCACGCCATACATTACAAACCCAATAGATAGGATTTAGGAGATATTTACCCTTATCCATATCTACTACTATGTATGAGTTAACATTTTTATAGAGATATGCATGGAATTCCACATCGATAACAATACCCTCTTGAATTGTTCTATACTGAATATCTTCAGTACCTTTTTAATATGTGTACTCTCCCATAGTCCAACAAGCCTCCAAGAACATTCTTGTTGGATATTGAAACTTGGAATGTATATTGATTCAATTAAATCCCTCATGGTGAATCATGTGTTCAATCATATCCAAATATATTATAAGACTAGTATCTTATATCAAGGTAATACTATTTTATCAATATAAATAATTAGAAAAATGATTGATCTCCCACTAAATCATTAGTATATACAAAGATCACATTATTTATTTGTGAAACCTAATTCACTTATGGATTCATCAATGTTAATTTTTCATGATCTAAGGGATTTATTTAACCCATAAATGGATATATAAAACAACCATATCATTTTTGAAACCATTAGAGTAAAAAAACTTTCTATTTATTCCATATAGAAATATTTCTCAAGATTCCCATTAAGGAATGGTGTTGTGGCATTTATTTATTAAATTTTATATTCATTGTATGATTTTATGGAAATTATAATTATGATGGATTTTAGAATACCTACTTTGGAAATGGGATAATCATAGTCAATAATATAGAAATTTTTAATCCATTTTTAAAACAGCCTATATTTTCCTAAACCATATCTACCATCTATTCCCATATTCTTCCTAAATACACATTTACATCCATGTGGAATTATAAACACAACTGGTTTTACTAGAATTTAGAAAAAGTTTTTGTATATGGGATCTATTCCAGAATTCACAGATTCTTGTCATCTGTAAATATCTTGGATATATACTACATATATGTAGGAAAAAAGTTCATTATTTTCAATTATTAATGACTAACTATACTTAGTGACTAGAAAACCATATCTATCTCATTCATTAACTTAGCTAGTTATCCTATATAGTCTTTATGACTCTAGAACAACATATTCTATGGGGATTTGTGGAATATATCCATGTTAAAACTCTTACATATCTTTATCCTTCACTTCATAAATTTCTCAATCTCTCCCTCAATATATTTTATAAAAAAATTCCCTTTCAGAATATTGTTCTATCTGTTTTCCATGATTATTTATCTGAATAATAATGTAGATAATAACATTTAGTTTCCAATTTTTATCCTATAATGATACACTTATTCCTTCATGGAGTTAGTTTTGTTTCTATTTATAATCCTAAAAAATTATTCACAACCCCATAGCAGGGGTTTACTTCCATAAAAAATCCCGTATAGAATTTCTTTCCCTCATTATTTGTCACATGTTTTTGTATGTCTGTTATTTTTTGGTAATAATTATCACCAAAATGATTGTGGATGACTAGAACATATCACCATCAATTTCACTATGTCCAATAATGTTCCATTTATATATTCAGTTAAAACAATCCACTATATTGTATAAGGTAGAATGAGTTGATAAAGGGTCAAAATTTACCTTATGAAATTGATGAACTCTTGGTTTAGATACTCACAACTATAATCTAAGTGAAGTTTCTTTATCTTTTTTACATGAGGATTCACGTCATTATTATTACATTCATTTAATTTATCAACGGAATTTTACTTATTCATTTTCATGTAAACATATCAATATCTAAAACATCAATCAATAATATTTATGAAGTCTAAGAATCTTCCCTATGCATCAAAAATAACAGGTCTCCACACATATATAAGGCCAAATTCAAAAATTGTTTCACACCATTCATCCTATCCACAAAATTCATATTTTTTATATTACATTATGAACAAGTGTTACACATACCATATGTTATTAGTTCAGAATAATATATATACATATCTTCATATAACAATGTATTTCATTTTAGTATTTCATGTCAATAGAAGCAATGCCAAAATTGGTCTGGATTTGAGTAATGCTAACTACAATAATTATTGATCACAAATACTTGATTTTTACATTTTAAAACATAGTTTCAATTTTTTTTAAATGTGTCACACCATAATATGTTATTTATTTATTAACATAAAAACTTTTTTATATATTTTAAAATAAATAAATGTATTTTAAGATCAGACATAGATATAATGTTTTTTACACTATTAACCTAATAAAAATTCATCCTAACAAAAAAATCCTCGTATGAAGTGTGATATGGTAGGCTCTAATATCATTTTTCCTATATTATAATTAATTTTAATCTCATAGATCCTCCTCACCACAAATAATCACATACAAATCCACTTGGTTCCTATAATTTTACACAAATTTGTGCACCATAATCTATATCGAACACCCAATTTATTGAAATAGAAATATTTCATGTGACTGTAAACTCATTGGAAGCATATATTAGCTTCATTATCATGAAACTATTCATTTCTGGTGCCCCTTATTACCCAAAAAAAAGATAAAATCATTTTCCCTTACCTTCTCCCTGATCTTCTTTATTTTAGTTAGCCATTATGATTCTACCATAGTCATAGAGCTAGTCTTGGGGCCCTTCTACATTCCATTCCTATTATTCACCAAATGTATTGAAGGAATATTTTTCTTCATATCCTTAAAAACATATTGAATCGATTTAAATTGATCCAGGATAGTCTTCTTAATTTTTTTCATATTAAAATTCAAATAAAATTTGGATTGTTTAAGTGAGTGATGTATGTAATATTTCATATTGTAATTCATCAGATAAATTAAACCATAAATCACCATGATTTTCAATATATCCAATCATCATGGCTGAATAAGTCCCATCTAGTGAAATCTCTCTATTTTATCATGAAAAAGTGAAACTATAATCTCATATCTTTATTGTCTTCCACTATAATGATAAATACCATGGTTATGGGTGACAATGGTATATGAATCCACTATTTTTTTATATTATGAAGTTAAATACACATATATTAAAACATTAAGAACTATAAATCTATTGTATCATCCAAAATTTTTTAATTAGTTAGAGATCTCTTCCTCGCTTTCCTCCTAAATAGAAGGATTTGGAACTAAAAACTCTATCACATAAAGATTTTGTTCATAATGTGGTACAATGAACTAGATTTTGTACAACTAATGGATGTTACAACCGATCAAGATTATTTATTTTTCAAGTTCATATTATAGGGATATAAAGTTGAAAAACATTTAAAATTTATATAAGAAACTAAAATAGGATTTTGGTACATTATATCGATTTCCAAAATATGTGAGAAGTAAAAATTCTAGATTTGTTTTTAGCCTCAAATAATATTATATAGCCCCAATTTCCCACACAATTAGACTCCGAATATTCTATCCCATGTAAATTATTATTTAAATGATCCATATTACCTTAATAATACCCCAAACTATGGTCGTTCGATTAATAAGAGTATATTTTTGTTGGTAGACTTCCAAACTACCAACTCAAAACTCTTTGAGTTTTTTAGTCGAATTGCCAGCCCTAAAATCCTAAATTTGAGTTCCACAACACTTTCCTCCAAATATTTTTTGAAAAAATTATAAATATTGAATTAAATGGATGGTTGGTTAGGTCATACACTCATCTTTTTTTTATAGTCCATGATAATTAAAAGTGATCTTAACTATGGAATGATAGACACTTTAACTATGGGGATATCTTAACTCGGATAATGGAAGGATTATGACTTAATATTTCCTTATGGGGTTTTTATTTATTTATGTCAAAATTATCATATTTTATCCTTTACATTCCTTGATAATATTATATTTATTTTATATTATTATTTAACTATGTAGTTTTAAATAATTTATGCATAAATCAATTATTTTCTCTAATGCCTGAAATACTATTTATTTTTTGGTGATCTAGTTTAATGATTACATAACCATTCATCTACAATAAAATAAATAAATAAAAATTCAATTTAAAAATTAAAATAATTTAATAAAAGTAATATTTTTCTTTCTAAAGGATATTTTATCAAGCGGATGATAAATCAACCAATAACCCTATGGGGAAACTCATTGATATGGGAGAGGATTGAGTTACAATATTCCACCATCGACCATTATATCTTCGTGGTTGGATTCTCATTGATATGGATGTTGAGCTATTTCTCAAACATGAAGCTCTATCCTTTACATTTTTTAATCGATCGTATGTTAGGGGGTATAGGGGTATGGGATAAATAAAATAAATCATAGAAACTCAAATCCTACCATATAATTATTGTGGGATGGTTCAGATAATTTTTAATTTGATTTAATAAAACTTTATTACATATAAATAACCATGAAACAATACTAAATTAAATATAAATACAACACAAACAGTGGCCGATCAAACCCATGACCAATCACATACATATTACTGCATTTCATCCATACATGATAATATTCATTTCAAAACACTAGCTTTATTCTGATAAATTTCAATTGAATTAATAAGTATTGGTCTTATTAATTAATTAATTATTTATATTAATTTCTAATCCTGATTTTCCTAGGGATATATAAAATTCACATGCATAATAATTTTAAATAAATTAAACTAATTATAATTATTTAAAATTACATAACTAAGTGTTGTGTACTTGGGAAAACACAACATGAGATAATATTTTATACATAGAGTATAGTTAGAGTTGTTTTTATGCACTAAAATAATTTTTTATGAAATATATAAAACAATAAATAATAATCAACACAATATTTTTGGAGTGCATGCATCATACACCTAACAGGCTCAATGAATTAATATTCCAAATCCCACAGATATAGTATCTTTCGGTATATAATTTATTATGAGTGGAATAATTATATAATTTATTTCCATTAAATGGGTTACATATATTCTTATATAAATAAGTAATACATGCATCTAATACATTGTTTATGGGGGATCTGTTTCCTTAAATGGAAAGAATCAGTCTTTGCAATATAAAGGGAAGTGATCCATCCTACTATGAAAGATGAATGATAATCAGTATTATACAATGATTTATAAATATCCCTATATTCCCATAGCATCATTCATCATGAAAAAATAAGGTTCTATAACACATATCAAAATACAAAAATATTTTGGATGTGATCATGGATTCATTGACTCGTGTTATCAATCAGATGTATGTGGATTTTATTCAACTTCTTTAGTGATCTGTATCAAAATGCATCCTTCAAATAGAAAAATATTGAAGGCATTTCCTGAGATAAAGAGTCACACATATTTATATTTTTCATATTTTAGATACATTTTTATGTTATTGATGATAGATCATATAAATATGGGTTTTATTCCAGTGTGAAGTTCATCGGATGAAGCCCATAAATTCCATCAGGGGTATTAATTCTATATTATTCAATGTATCAAATTATCGCTTCATTGTTTTATGTGAAGAAAATTTTAGTATAACATAACATATAAATTTATCACTCAATGATATGTTTTATTCCTAGATAAAATAAAGAAACATTCTTGAGATTAGGTTAATAATTAATATATCATGTATTGTATCATTTTCATTATAACACCCACAAGATTTAATGGAATTCCTATTTTTAGATTTATCTTCTTCAACATCTTAAAATATTAGAAGAAGATTAAATATTAATATTTAATTATCTCCTAGATTTTGGGAATAGTGGGATGAATTAGATAAATCAAATTATTAAAATATAAATTACACATGTTTGTAAATTAATCCATTGATTTCCATTTAATTAAAAATGACAAAAAATTGAACATAATGGATATATTAAAAAAAACTATTTTTTCCCACAATGATATTTTATATTAATAAATTTAATTAATAAATATTAATAAAAAATATTAATGAAATTTATATTTCATATATATTAAATCAACTATTTTTAAATTCATTTAACAATTTTGATTGGATTAAGATATGAATAAAACAAATATTCATCAATAAGATTATTTTTATAAAAGGTATTTTTATATAATTTAAAATTGTAAAATTACATTAAAACTAAAATTTTATTCTTTTATAATTTATGTTTAAAAAAATAATCATTCGTTTTAATTAGTAATGTTAAAAATTTACTTTTTTTGAATTTTTGGTAATTTTCTGATATGTTTTAGTTTTGATGAATGGTAATGTGACTGTTTGAATAGTAATATGACCATTAAGAATAAAAATCTAAAAATATAATAGTAAAATAAACTTTTAATGTATAAATCAAATTTATGTATCTTATAAATGAAAATATGGTATATTTTTATCCTAGAATATGTAGAAAATATTTTGAGAATAATAAATTAAATGTTGTTATTTTTAGGAATCACCAATTTTAATTCACCATTTTATAAATATAATATTATTTAAAACAAATCATATTTTCATAAAATAGATTCATAAATTTAAATTGTGTTGTATTATGATTATAAATTAAATTTATAAGACCATAATTAATTTTTGAAAGTGATTAAATTTTAAAATAAGTAATTTTCAAATAAATGATTATTTTTATTAAATATTAAATTTATCATATTTATAAAAAAATTAACAGAAAATGGAATTCCTTTTTTAATTCTAAATTTTGAAAAAAAAAATTAATGGAGGATTTTTGGTATTTTTGTAAAATAGTTCAATTTTTATAAAATAGTGAAATTTGGAAATTTACTTTGTATATACAATATAATATAAATAAAATATTACCCAAGTCACGAATGATGTAAGAACCATAATCTAGAAAATATTTTTATTATTTAATTTATTTCGTGATAATTCTCAATATATTCATAGTCTTAATCCAAAATACTAAACTATTGATTAAAATAATCACAAACACCAATCTCATCCCATATAAATACAACCCCTCACCATCTCCTCTCCTCACACATTCCAGGAATTTATCCGCATAAAATTTCTATAAAATAATCATATTAATCTCATATACCAAATTTAGGTGCCTTTGGCATAAAAAATGAAAAAAATCAATCCCAAAAAGGAGGTTCTCAAGAAGAGAATTCAAGAGGTAAAACTCCCAATTCCTTTCTTTTATGTTCCTCTCAATTTCTTTTCTTTTCTTATCCTTAACTCACCTCCCCTATCCAAATTGAATTCATAAATCAGGTATATTTTATATAATTAAATTTTATTATGTAAAATTAAAATTCACAATCAGGACTCTTATATATTTCCATTTATTTTAAAGATGATAATATCATCTGAGAGGTGCCGATTTACAACCTTCATAAATGATGTATTTTTATTTTTCAATTATTTCTTTTAAGGATGGTTATAAAACAATAATTATGCTAAATTTATTTCTTATACATAGTATATGTTATTCAGTGTTATTAAACCAGTATATATATAGGATATTAATTAATAATACAAAACTAGTTTGTGAAAATTGAAAAAACACTAAAATAATCTAAACAATTATCCATAAGTAGTATATAATGAATCATCCTGATATCTATAAAAAAATTTATAAAATAAAATTTAATATTGTAGATGTTAATTAATAGTATATACTTTCAATAATCGTTCAATTATATATGATCTTTCATATACATGTAAAAGTAAATCGATCATGAAAACCAAGGAAAAAACACAACGAAATGATGGAACTGAATCTCATAACTCATCAAAAAATACATAAATGAACATAATAAAATAATAATAAATCAAATTTGTGTTCAATAGGTTATTAATAAATTTTTTATGAATCTCATTTCATTATGTAAGAAATTAAATTCACGTCCAGAAAACAGTCGTACATAATGTAAGGGTTTCTTCATGAACCTCCATTTTAATTTGGGTTATGCTTTCTCCCTCTTTAAACCAATGTATTTCTAAATTCTTTTTATATAATTCTTATAAATTATGTTTACATGTTCCTAAATCATGTATCAATAACATTTATTCTTTATTTTATGGGAAAATACTTGTTTTACAATGTTCCCTTCTCAATTCATCCTTGTACACAAGGCCAATTAAAGGAAACTTCATGATTTTTAAATCATTTACATGTATCATCCATATTCTATTTTAAGAATCCATTATTTTTTTTAAAAATATAATATTTTATGAAAAAATATATTTTTTCATTTTTTTCTGATATGATAAACTATGAAAAATACAAATTATTTTTCCCAAATAAAACTTCTTTGTTAAGTAAAAGAAATAGGTACCTCCCTAACGAATTCCCTAATGATTTTATTATAGTATATTCATATATTTAACAATAAATTTTCAATATCATGGTTTACAAAGAGTTATACATATTTATTATCTTATATAATATATTATTTAGTTTTTTATGATCAGTATGACTACAAATGTGCAATCTTGAGATAGATCACCATATAACTCAGAATGGTTAGTGATTATGTTGACATATTGGGGAATGTTACATACATTTCATATGTAAAATTTATTTTTGTTTGACCCCATTAATATGTGGTATTTATTGGAATTAGTAAGTGATTATTGGGCCATCTATATCCCTTATCTGAACCATTAGGTATCAAGAGGCAAAACAGAAATGGATTTGATCGAGGCCTTACCCATTTATTTTCAGATGTCTTGGTCGCGGCCTTGAAGGTATGTTTCAGATATCCAAAATTATTCACTCCTCACTTTTGATATTATTAATTCCTAAATCATGTGATTATTATACTTTTAGAATATCCATGGATGGGTTTCATTTGTTTATTTATATGTAATTATTTATTCATCATCTATTACTACCATATTATGCTGAAGATTCTTTTTTATTGGCATGTATTTTAGTTAGTCACCTTGAAATATTGTTTATGTTTATGATATATTTGGATTTGTTGCTTACCATTAATGAGAGTCCAATATCACCCCTTTCTTATGTTTTATTATTCCCTAGGATATGTATATGTATATTATGAATGAATATCATAGATAATATATGATTTAGGGATTCTACCAATGAAATTGATATATTGTTCTTCCATTAATCTTGTAATATAAAACATATTTTTTATTCTTGTTTTTTAAAACAACTAAACTCTTCAGAAATTTTGGATGCAGATATTTTTTCATAGTACCAATGTAATAAATTATGGAGAAATAATTGAACTACTAGGTTTGGGGTCTTTAAAGTTGGTATTAGTGGAATATTAGTAAAAATTATTGAAAGTAGATTTATAAAAACTAGATTATTCAACATAACCTTAAGATATAAAATCAGTATAATCATAAAAGAACATCCTATAATATTGGTATGATATAAATTATGAGGGTCTTCCAGGAAATAAATCCATGTACTGATACTAAGAGTATACAAGGTTCTGGTATAGATGTACCTAGGGGTAACAAATCTTACATGATGTGTCAGTCCTAACTCAGAGTAACCAGGTACATTACAACTGGCCTTACTATAAACCTGGTTTGACACTCCTGAGGGATATACTTAGGATATTTCATATTTTTTTTAAACTTATTATGATGGATTTTAATATATACCCAAGGTTAAACCTAACGTGTTTTATATTGATATAAGGTCTTATGAAATTGTATAAATGATTATATGTCTGTCTTACTATGACTATTTTTACAAACACTATACTTCATGGCTTTAGTTAATGGAAGGAAAATGTTCAATTTAATGTTAACATTTAACATGATGGAAAAGGTGTTGGAAATGAGAAACCAATTGTGATATTCATAGGATTGAAAGATATCATGTTCACGCCTAATCCATTTTCCTAACATATTATTAATGAAATATATATTAACCAACTCAAAAACCCACAAAATAAGAGAAGGATAGAGTTTACTAAGAGCCCCAGTAGTGGAGATCATAGAGGATGTAATGATAAATTTCTATCATTAACGAAATGTAGGATTAGACACCCATGAAATTGTATCAACTGAATAGAGAAATTATTTACGTGTGGAAAATAAGGGTAGAAATAAAATAATTTCCAATAAAAATGAAGAGTATAATGGAAGGAAATAAAACTCTTCCTAAGAATCCATTTTTACTCAATTTACATAAATGTGAAGAACCTTGGCATTACCTGAGTTAGTTCCCTCTATTGTAGGATAACTCTAAACAATAGAAGAACCCACGTGGAAATAAATTGATGAAATATTAATCTATAGATTTTGTATTGAAAACCATAGTTAAAATGATATTCAGGGATTTACCGCACTACATTGATTTTCATCATATTTATTTTTTACGTTTTATTAATATTATTTTAAAAAAATGTCATCTTATAGGTCGGGTGACGACCCGTTGCATCTTGAAAGGGTGTATGGTTTGAAACCACACCTGAAGGGTGATAATGGCGAAGCACCTACCACTATCCTATGTGAAATCCTTGTGAGAATGATATTTTATAGATAAACTATCTAATGGGTAATTTTTATTTTGAGTTTAGGTAAGTTTGTTTTTAAAATAGTTAACCAAGAGATTGAAAAACTATTTAGTGGTTAAGAGAATATTGTTATTTCATATGATGTTCTCAACTTGGATAATCCTATAACATTAAGTTAAAAATAATATTATGAGGAATAATGGTTGAATTTTCAATTGGAGTAAAATATGATTGTATTTTGGAAATATTGTGATTCATGTTTTTTATGGAAATGATTTGGTTATCTTAGAGATTATGTGATTTTAGAAATTACAAATTTTTTGAGACATTAAGAATGATTGATGTAATTTGGAATATTATCTATTAAAATATTTCTTATTTTTGGGATTCAAGGACAGTCCTGGGTATTTTTATGATGGATTGTTTTTTTATGAATAAACTTTGTTGATCTATGTGTATAACTATTGAAATTTGGAGACTCATTTTTTCAATCATTAAATAGTTTATTCATTTTGAGGAATTATATTATCTTATCCTAAAAATTTAGGTTTTGAAAAATTTATAAAGATATGAAGAATAAATAATTTTACTTCTGTGGATTTTTTAAAGCATAGAGGTTTATTCAAATTCTTCATACATGAAAATTTCATCTTGAACATTTATTTCCATTGTATAAGGATTGAACTAAAAATTAATCAAAGCAAAAAAAAGAATGATATAATTATTAGGAAATGGAAATTAATCAAGTAAGTTTAATTTCTCAAATCCATGTCTAGATAGTAATGGAATTCCAGAACTACATGAAAAGGGTTTTCAAAGAGAAATGTTATCTTTTAACTATGATTACTAAGAGGAATGTGGTGTTCAAACCGATCACAATATGTATTATATTATGATGGTTAAATTTCTAAGGACCATGTGATTTATCATTCTATATTAGAAAATTATGGTTAGATATCCCTTTTGAACCCATGATTTAACTTCCCACTAATGTTACTCTATTCGAAATCAAATATTTTTTATTAAATTCTATTTTCCATTTCCCTCTCATTAAGAGGATATTTTTTTAACCCAATTTTCTATGTTGATTTCCCACAAAGGAATTTTCAAGTATCAATATCTAATTTTTCAAGTAAAATTTATTATTATGAGAACACAATTTATTGAAGGGTTGGTGAATGTAACAGCCCATGATTTTACAGTTCTCCTCTTTTTAAATTTAGCTTCATTACAAGCTTACGTGATTGATAAAAGAGTAAATATTAATATTTTTTATCTCCAATATCATGTGAATAGTAAGAATTAATTATATTGACAAAATTATAATAATATAAATTATACATTTTTATAAATGAATTTATTAATTAACAATTAATTATAAAAGAAAAAAATTGAACATAAAGGATGAATTTTATAAAAAAACTATTTTTAAGCCCATAATGAAATGTTATATTAATAAATTCAATTAATCGCTATTACCGAAAGATATTAATGAAATTTATATTTCATATATATTCAATATATGTTTTTTAATTTTATTCAATATTTTTTATCAGTATAAGATAATAATAAAACCCATTTTTGGCATAAAAGCTATATGTTTTTAAAAGAAAACTTTACCACCTATTAAGGAATAATTTATTTTATAACTAAATTTTAACACATATTAGTATTATATTTCATAAAATTATCATTATTTTTGAATTCTTAATATCAAAAGTTATTATTATTAAATTTTTGGTAATTTTCTGTTAAGTTTCATTTTTTATGAATAGTAATGTGATAGTTTAAATAGTAATATGACCATTATGAATAGTAAACAGACCAATAGAATAATAAATTCACCATTGATTGTATTTATATAGTTTATAAATCTTGTAAATGAAAATATGATATATATTTTATCATGGAATAAGAAAAAAATTGTTTTCGGATTGATAAATTATGTATTCCTATTTTTGTGAAACATAAATGGTAATTCACAATTTTATGACAAAAATAATTATTTAAAATAAAATTAACATTCAAAAAATATATTCATAAAATAATATATTTTTTTATTTATGAAAACATTAAAATTTTATGAGGCATTAAAATATTTTGAAATGCAATAAAATAAGTTGTGATTTTAAAATCGGTATTTTTCAAATATACGATAGTTTTAAATAAAAATTAAACTTATCATATGTAGAATATTATATTCAAAAAATGGATTTCATTTTTCAATTATACATTTCGAACAAATTTTTTGAATAATTTTGGTGATTTGTCAGAAATAGTTGGATTCTTAGTGAATAGTAAAATACGATAATTTATAGTATATATATATTCTAAGATAAATAAAATATTCCCTGAGTAATGAATTAGGTAAGAATAATAATCATTAAATTTTATTAATTATTAAATTTATTTTTTTATAATTTTCAAACTATTCATAGGACAGATCCACAATAATAGTCAAATGATTAAAATATTCAAAAAAACCCCTTTCATCGACTATTAATACCACCTCCTCTCCTCACATCATAAAAAAATCGATCATTGTCAAATTTTTACTAATCATATTAGCAATCCCATTCCAAAATATCTAGGATCCCTTTGTCTCAATAATATATCAAAACCAACCCCCTTAAAGAGGTTCTCATCTAGGAGAATTCAAGAAGTAAAAATCCTCATATTCTTTTATTGTCCTCTCAATTTCTTCCCATTTCATATGATTCTATTACCTCACCTACCCAAAGATACATGATAAATATAAAATATTTTATATACTAAAATTTATTATGTTAATGGAAAATCCACCATCACTTCCAATCTCTATTTCCTTTTATTTTAATGATGAAAACATCATCTGAGAGGTGCCGATTTACCACCTTCATAGACAATGTTTTTCATATGTCATGCACACCTCAAGTCTTGTTATGAATCAATAATTATGGTTGAAAATATATGTTTAAATTTATTATAAGTCATTTAGTTTCCTGGAACCATTATATATTCATGCTATAAATTAATAATACAAAAATAGTTCATGATAATCAAAAATCCCCAAAAATAATATGAAAGATTATCATTAATGTTCTATAAAATTAATCATCCTAATATCATGAAACATAATAATATATAAGACCATTGAATATTTTTTATTTTTATTAATAATATTTAATTTAAATATTTGAAATTATTCCCAATTTATATGATCTTCCATATATATTTAAAAGTTAACCGATCATGAAATCCATGGAAACAAAATACTCTTGAACGACGAAATTGAATATCACAACCCATCAAAAAAGACATAAATGAAATTAATAAAATTATAATAAATCAAATATATATTGAATAGTTTATGAATTAATTTATTAGTGAATCTAATTTCATTTTCCTAGAAATTATCTTCAAGTGAAGAACACTTTCAAACATAAGGAAATGGTTTCTCATACACCTCCATTTTCATTTGGGATATGATTTTTCCATCTTTACACCAAGATTTATTCTTCATTGTTTTTATATAATTATTATAAAATATTTTTAAATGTTCAAAACCCATGTCTCCAAATCACATAATATTTCTATTATGGGTAAATATATGTTTTACAAGGAACCTTTCTCAATTACTCTTGATAAACAAGCCAGATTGAAGAGAAATTATCAATTTCTTACCCATTATCAAGTACCATCCATAATATATTATAAGACATAATTATTTTTATAAAATAAAATAAAAATTTATTAAAATACTATTTTTGTTCATTTCTTGTTTTATACAAACAATTATTAAAAAATTAATTGATTTTTCCAAAATAACTCTTCTCTATAATGTAAAAAAGTGTAATTTTTTCAAAAATTAATAGATGGTGTTATTATAGTATTTTCATATATTAGTCACTATTTTGAATAATATTTTTAATGAATGTTAATTTATTATTATTATTATCATCCTTATTTTATTAAATGGTTTATGATCATCTTGACTCTGGAAGTGCTATCTTCATACCATTCACCATACTACTCACAGTGGTTATTGATTATGTTTACAAATTAGATAATGTTATTTACATTTCGTATATATATATATATATATATATGTATTTATTTATATATATATATATATTTCCTATGATTAAACACATTCATATGAGGAATAATTGGACTTATTATGTGATGGTTGGTTCCACATATATCACTCTATATGCATCAGTAGTTCTCAAGAAAATCATAAATGGATTTGGATGAGGTCGTAATCATTTATTTTCAGATGTCTTGCCCGAGTCCAAAACAAGTTATTTTAGATATCGGACATTATACATTCTCTCGTTATGATATTATTAATTGATAAATAATATTATTATGGTATTTGTATGATACCCATTTTTTTTAATTTGATTATTTTATGGTATTATTTATTCGGTTTCTGTTCCTCCCATATTATGATCAAGATTATGTTTTTTTGACATGTGTTTCATTATTCACATTTATTTATTGTATCTGTTAAAGACAAAATCCACTATATTATTTTAAATTACAATTAATATGGGATTAACCCTTTATAATGTGTTATTTTCCCCATGATGCGATGATTTATATTATGAATGACTACTAGAGATTAATCTCAAAAACTTGGATATTACCAATGAAGTATCTATGTTGTTTTTACTTCAAAGAATTATTGTAGACATATGTTTTTATCTAGTTTTCTAAAAGTACTAAACTCTTTAATACTTTGGGGTGATAACACTTATTCATAGTACCAATTTATTAATGTAATGAACTTACTTCTGGCTACTGGGGTTGGGGTATTTATTATCATTCAATGATTAGTCGTATCATGAAATGAAATTTCATATTACATTAATTATTTTTTAGGAAATATCAAGGTTGGGAGAATCAATTTTATTTGATAACATATATGGTATCAAAAATATAGAAAAAAATTACCATATATGTGGTACTTTGAACAATGTTGATTGTAAACATACTTTTTGTTATCTCATTAATACTACATTTTGTTATGAAATAGTGTGAATTTTGTACCTAAAAAGTGTTTTTGTAATCTAACAAAATGTCAGAGGTATTACTCATTTGTGACATTATATTTTTTAAAAACATATTATGGGTAATCAAATCATCATTATTTTGATGGTAAACGTAATTAAAAATGGATAAAAAATAAATTTAGTTAAATTTTTTATATTTAGTTAATTATTCATATTGATCATATTTTTTTTACAAATGATAAGTGGTAGAGATTGTATAATGTGATTTTTAAATCGAAAAAATATATATAAAGTTTATATTTGTATATCATGTTTTGAAAAATAAATAAAATACATATTTATTTTTTAAATTCAGTTTATATTAATTTTTTTAAAATAGTGTATAAAACATTACAAATGGGTATGAAATCTTTTTGTGATAATTTTATTCACTGAGATAAATTATAACAATTAATGTTTTATATGACTCCATAAAACATATTTTTCATCTAACTCGGCCTAATTTTGTTATTAAAGTTGTTATATTAGATTTAGTTGATGAGTATAGATTATGAATATTATGTTATATAAATATTATGAATTAGATCCCAATTTGAGTAAAGTATCCTTTAGTAGGGAGACATTCAGTGGGACTATCCCCCAGTCTGGATTATTATGCCATAATATGGAAAGGAAATGGTTGGTTATCTGTGGATTTTTTCATACTCAAATAGATTCTACCAATCTCATTGTTTTTGACACTTTCTCTGAGGCTTGCATTCGTCTCTTTCGAAGGGAATGTAGATGTTTCCCCACATTCCTACTTTCCAAAGGTGGAAAACATCTATTCATTATTCAGGGACATTTTCTCCTTGATAGAAACGGGATGATATGATCTCGGTTCCCCATTCCCTAGATTCATCCTCATAACTCCTTTCCAAGTCCGGGTCTCCCTCATAGACATAAGACGTTGTTCGGGAAACTCTTCCCAACTGCATGTATTTATGGACGTTGGTTAATTATGTTGCTTCTATCTGGACATTCCAAGGTCTCAATTTAGGGTAGCAACTTTCGGTCGAGAGAGTAGTCACGTTGGTCATCACTGGCGTGTCTTGATGTTGGATCACTAATGCACCGGGGTTTCTTTCCGTTATGATAGGGCTTCTTGAGTGCACATAATCCTGAGGCATCCCATGTTGAATGTGGGGAATTTTATGCCATAGCCATGTCTTTGAGTTTTCCTCATCTTCTCATGTTTAAAATTTGGTATGTAGTGAGTTTAACATCTTGCGGAGATGAATCAGACTGATTAGAACACTGACGGGAGTGGATCAGATGGGTGAAATCCTAGGATGTATAGTTGATGATAGGGATAACACATGGTTAGTTATCCGATTACTGCTAGGAGCGGTGATAAAGTGTGTGACATGATCTCTCCAAGATGTGATGGCCCAATTCAGAACTAGCATCGATAGGGATTGGTGAGAGTGGATTGAGAGTCATATGAAGCTGAAACGAGGGTGATGGTGATATTGTTCTTGAACCTCGAAGAGACTCCCTACGTATCCTTATATTAAGGAATCGATGTCCACATAGTTCAGTGAGGCGATGGAGCACATGAGGAGTCATCCCGTGAGAACAGACGCATGGATGGGACTCAGAGGAAGTGAAACCTGTAGGTTGGGGAATGACCTTCCCGAAACACATATTCTCTATAGAGAGATTAGGATGAGACATGGGTGATGGGCTTAAGCCTTTGGGATGTTTCTTATGTATCCCCATGGTAGTAAATCAAAGTCCACATAGTTCAGGATGGGGGTATAGAATCAGAGATTATGAATAGGATAATAACCTGATGATATACCAGGGCTTACACGTGGTTAGCAGCCCAGGTTGGTCTGACACCACGGGGGAGGACCAGAGATGTGGGTCCCAATGAATGAGACTATAATGGATTATAGTTGATTGTGGACTACAACAACATACCACTGGATGGGGATCTAACAAATTACCATTTTTTGGGGAACACAACGGCTTACTGTTGATTGTGGAACCAAACAACATATCGTCGATTGGGGAACACAACAACTTACCCTGGGAAGGGGTACACAATAGCTTACCACTTTATGGGACACAAAATGGCATACCATTGATCGGGGTTGGACTTCAGAGAGGCTTCCTACGTACCTTGTCTAGGTGAGAAGGATCAAAGCATGTGTAGTTTAAATAAGTATCGTTTAACTTATTGTGGGATGAAAAGGGGTGTGGAGGTTAATGTCCTGAAAGATGAGGATTGAACGACGTGATGTGGTCAAGAATGATGTGTGTGGGTCTTGAACCGTAGAGAGGATTCCTAGAAACTGTGTTGTGGTAATGATCAAAGTCTATGTAACTCGGAATGGCAGATGTAGTTTAACATCAAGAGGGACGAGGGTGAACATACGTGGATTGCTTGGGACAAGTAGGTGTTGGGCTTGAACCTCATGGAGGATTCCAACGTACCTTTTCGAAGAGACAAGGATCAAAGCCCACATAGTTTGGTATAGTTTGGGGATTACATACTATGGTGTCTCATAGAGGATTTCATGGTCGATGCTTACTCTAAGCACATGTTAGTCATTCTCATTGTGAGAAACAAGAGGTAGCAAGGATCTGATGATCACGCCATGAAAGGTACATCCATGGGAAGTGGAGTGGGTAATACACGTGGTTAGAGGACCAAAAATGAAATAGGGTCTTGTGCGTGGTTAGAAGCCTAGGGATATATAGATTGGGACATAATCTAGGATGGAGGCCCAATGTAAAAAAATCCCATACGGATAGGGATGGGATAATAAAGGTCAATGTGCCCCTCTCGCCTCTAGTCTTTGGCACGAATGAAGAGATGAGGAGTAGTGATGTTTCCTCCTACATGAAAGGATACGGTCATACACCAAGATGGATTCCACTCCCCGCAGATAGGTGTCGATCTAGTAGTGGGGGTCTCATTCCAAGTGAGGATGATATTACTCCTGTGGAGATGAGAGGGGGTAGAGAATCTCTGGGATGGGGCACCCACTAGTACAAGAATGACCTTTAGCGGCTGTCAAAATCCGTCGCTAAAGGCCTATAGTGGCCGCCTAGCGGCCGCCAAACTGCGGCCTCTTTTTCCCCGTCGCTGTTACTATCAGCGACCGCCATTTTTTGGACGCTGTAGGCAAGCTGGGATGGGCTTTAGCGGACGCCAATTGGCGGCCGCTATAGGTCTCCTTGAAAAACCTATAGCGGCCGCTATTAAATTTTAAATTTTTTTAAAAAAATTTCAATTATACATTAATAGACAAAATAAATCCTAGCTGTCATCTTCCAAGTTCCGCATCCATCATCACATATAACTGCATAACAAAATTTAATAACAAACTTAGTACCGAATAAAACCTAAAAACAATTATTTAACTTCAAACATACTGTAACAGATCTAAAGTATTTGATTTTCAAAATAATATTCATAAATTTGACTACCGTTTTATAAATTTAAAATCATTAATTCTATTGTTCCAATTGGATTGTTGTCCTGTGATTTCAGGTCAATCCGATGTCATCCGCTAAGAGTTTGACCGTTAGACACCAGTTTTGGCCGTTTATGACACCAGAACGGCGTTCCCGGTCACCGCAGGCTCATGACACGTCCGATTGACGTGCCTTCTGCTCGAACACATCACAATTCACTCAACCTTTGATGTCGTCCGATTTCAGTCCATTCAGACATCGTTCGGCCAGTTTGGACCTCCCCAAGCGCCTTTATCAAGAGCACGCAAATCTTAAAGAACGCATAATGAGCCCTACCACGCAGACCGCACGTCCGATTGACGTGTCGTCTACGCGTTCACGTCGTGAATAATAATTCAATTGTTGTACTGTGATTTCAGGTCAATCTGATGTCGTCCGCTAAGAGTTTGACCATTAGACGCCCGTTTTGGCCGTTTATGACACCAGAACGGCGTTCCCGGTCCCCGCGGGCACATGGAACGTCCGATTGACGTGCCCTCTGCTCGACAACATCAAAATTAACTCAACCTTTGATGTCGTCCGATTTTAGTCCATTCGTACATCGTTCGGCCAGTTTGGACCCCCCCCCCCCCCTCACGCGTGTTTATCAAGCGCGCGCAACGCTTAAAGAATGCATAATGAGCTCTACCGCGCAGACCGCACGTCCGATTGACGTGTCGTCTATACATACACATGTTGAATAATAATTGGATTGTTTTCCTATGATTTCAGGTCAATCCGATGTCATCCGCTAAGAGTTTGACCGTTAGACGCCAGTTTTGGCCGTATATGACACGAGAACGGCGTTCCCGGTCACCGCGGGCACACAACACGTCCGATTGACATTTCGTCTACTCGACCACATCACAATTCACTCACCCTTTGATTTCGTCCTATTTCAGGCCATTCGGACATCGTTCGTCTAGTTTGGACCCCCCCCCCCACGCACGTTTATCAAGCACGCGCAATGCTTAAAGAACGCATAATGAGCCCTACTGCGCAGACCACACATCCGATTGATGTGCCGTCTATGCGTGTATGTCACAAATAATAATTGGACTATTATCCTGTGATTTTAGGTCAACATGATGTCGTCCGCTAAGAGTTTGACCGTTAGACGCCATTTTTGGCCATTTGTGACACCAGAACGGCGTTCCCGGTAACCGCGGGCACACGGCACGTCCGATTGATGTGTCATCTGCTAGACCACATCACAATTCACTCACCCTTTGATGTCTCCCGATTTCAGGCCATTCGGACATCGTTCGGCCGGTTTGGACCCCCCCCCCTCCCCCCCACGCGCGTTTATCAAGAGCGTGCAACTCTTAAAGAACGCATAATGAGCCCTACCACGCATAACACACATCCGATTGACGTTTCATCTGCGCGTACATGTCGCAAATAATAATTGGATTTTTGTCCGGTGATTTAAGGTCAATCCGATGTCGTCCGCTAAGAGTTTGACCGTTAGACGCCCGTTTTGGCCGTTTATGACACCAGAACGGCGTTCCTGGTCACCGCGGGCACATGGCACGTCTGATTGACGTGTCATCAGCTAAACCACATCACAATTCATTCACCCTTTGATGTTGTCCGATTTCAGGCCATTCGAACTTTGTTCGGCCAGTTTGGACCCCCCCCCCCCCCCACCCCCCACGCGCGTTTATCAAGAGCGCGCAACTCTTAAAGAATGCATAATGAGATCTACCGCGCAGACCGCTAGTTTGATTGACGTTCTGTCTACACATGCACGTTGAGAATAATAATTGGATTATTTTCCTATGATTTCAGGTCAATCTGATGTCGTCCGCTATGAGTTTGACCATTAGACGCCCGTTTTGGCCGTTTGTGACACCAGAACGGCGTTCCCGCTCACCTTGGGCACACGACACATCCGATTGACGTGCCGTCTACTCGACCAAATCACAATTCACTCAACCTTTGATGTTGTCCGATTTCAGGCCATTCGGACATTATTCGGCCAGTTTGGACCCCCCCACGCGGGTTTATCTAGCGTGCACAATGCTTAAAGAATGCATAATGAGCCCTAACGCCCAGACCGCACGTCTAATTGATGTGACGTCTGTGCGTGAACGTCGCGAATAATAATTGGATTGTTGTCCTGTGATTTCAGGTCAATCCGATGTCGTCCACTATGAGTTTGACCGTTAGACGCCAGTTTTGGCCGTTTATGACACCAGAACGGCGTTCCTGGTCACCACGGGCACACGGCACATCCGATTGACATGCCATCTACTCGAGCAAATCACAATTCACTCACCCTTTGTTATCATCCGATTTCAGGCCATTCGGACATCATTCGGCCGATTTGGGCCCCCCCACACACATTTATCAAGAGCGCGCAACTCTTAAAGAACGCATAATGTGCACTACCGCGCAGACCGCATGTCCAATTGACGTGCCACCTATGCGTGCACGTCCCGAATTATAATTGTATTGTTGTCCTGTGATTTCAGGTCAATCCGATGTCGTCCGCTAGGAATTAGACAGTTAGACGCCCGTTTTGGCCATTTATGACACCAGAACGGCGTTCCCCGTCACCGCGGGCACACGGCATGTCCGATTGACCTGCTGTCTGCTCGACCACATCGAAATTTACTCACCCTATTATTTCGTCTGATTTCAGGCCATTCGGACTTCGTTCGGCCAGTTTGGACCCCCCCCCCCCCCCACGCACGTTTATCAAGCACGCGCAACGCTTAAAGAACGCATAATGAGCCCTACTGTGCAGACCGCATGTCCGATTGACGTGTATTCTATGCATGCACATCGCGAATAATAATTGGATTGTTATCCTGGGATTTCAGGTCAATCCGATGTCGTTCGCTAAGAGTTTGACCGTTAGACGCCAGTTTTGGCCGTTTATGACATCAGAACGGTGTTCCCGGCCACCGCGGGCACACGGAACGTCCAATTGACATGTCGTCCGCACGACCACATCAAAATTCACTCGGCCTTTGATGTCGTCTGATTCCAGGACATTCGGACATCGTTCGTCCAGTTTGGACCCCCCCCCCCCCAACGTGCGTTTATCAAGCGCGCGCAACGCTTAAAGAATGCATAATGAGCCCTACCGCACAGAACACACATCCGATTGACGATCCGTCTGCGCGTGCACGTCGCGAATAATAATTGGATTGTTGTCCTATGATTTCAGGTCAATCAGATGTCGTCCACTAAGAGTTTGACCGTTAGATACCCGTTTTGGCCGTTTATGACACCATAACGGCGTTCCTGGTCACCGCGGGCACACGGCACGTCCGATTGATGTGTCGTCTGCTCAGCCACATCACAATTCACTCACCCTTTTATGTATTCTGATTTCAGACCATTCAGACTTCGTTCGGCCGGTTTGGACCCCCCCCCAGGCGCGTTTATCAAGAGCACACAACTCTTAAAGAACGCATAATGGGACCTACCACACAGACCGCACGTCTGATTGACGTTCCGTCTACGCGTACACATCGCGAATAATAATTGTATTGTTTTATTGTGATTTCAAGTCAATCCGATGTCTTCCTCTAAGAGTTTCACCGTTAGACGCCCGTTTTGGCAGTTTATGACACCAGAACGGCGTTCTCGGTCACCGCGGGTACACGACATGTCTGATTGACGTTCCGTCTGCTCGAACACATAACAATTCACTCACCCTTTGATGTCGTCCGATTTCAGGACATTAGGACTTTGTTCGTCCAGTGTGGACCCCCACGCGCGTTTATCAACAGCGCGCAACTCTTAAAGAACGCATAATGAGCCCTACCGCGCAGACCGCACGTCCGATTGACGTGCCCTCTGCGCGTGCATGTCGTGAATAATAATTGGATTGTTGTTCTGTGATTTCAGGTCAATCCGATGTCGTCCACTATGAGTTTGACCGTTAGACACCCGTTTTGGCCGTTTGTGACACCAGAACGGCGTTTCCGCTCACCACGGGCACACGGTACGTCCGATTGACGTCCCGTCTAGTCGACCACATCACAATTCACTCACCCTTTGATGTCGTCCGATTTCAGTCCATTTGAATATAGTTCGGCCAGTTTGGACCCCCCACACAGGTTTATCAAGCGTGTGCAACGCTTAAAGAACGCATAATGAGCCCTACCGCGTAGACTGCACGTCTGATTGACGTGTCGTCTGCGCGTGCACATCGCGAATAATAATTGGATTGTTTTCCTGTGATTTCAGGTCAATCCTATGTCGTCCGCTAAGAGTTTGACCGTTAGACACCAGTTTTGGCCGTTTGTGACAGCAGAATGGCGTTCCCGATCACCGCGGGCACACGGCATGTCCGATTGACGTTCCGTTTCGTCCGATTGCAGGCCATTCGGACATCGTTCGGCCGGTTTGGACCCCCCCCCCCCCCCCCACGCGCGTTTATAAAGAGCGCGCAACTCTTAAAGAATGAATAATGAGCCCCAACGCATAATGAGCCCCAACGCGCAGACCGCACGTCCGATTGACGCGACGTCTACGCGTGCACATCGCGAATAATAATTGGATTGTTGTCCTGTGATTTCAGGTCAATCCGATGTCGTCCTCTATGAGTTTGACTGTTAGACGTCCGTTTTGGCCGTTTGTGACACCAGAATGGCGTTCCCAGTCACCGCGGGCACACATCACGTCTGATTGATGTGCCGCCTGCTCGACCACATTACAATTCACTCACCCTTTGATATCGTCCGATTTCAGACCATTCGGACTTCGTTCGTCCAGTTTGGACCCCACCCCCCACGCGCGTTTATCAAGCGCGCACAACGCTTAAAGAACGCATAATGAGTCCTACCGCGCATACCGCACGTCTGATTGACGTGTCTTCTGCGTGTGCATGTCGCGAATAATAATTGGATTTGTTGTCTTGTGATTTTAGGTCAATCCGATGTCGTCCGCTAAATGTTTGATCGTTAGACGCCAGTTTTGGCCGTTTATGACACCAGGATGGCGTTCTCGGTCACCACTGGCACACAGCACGTCCGATTGACTCGCCATCTGCTCGACCACATCACAACTCACTCACCCTTTGATGTCGTCTGATTTCAGGCCATTCGGACATCGTTCAGCCAGTTTGGACCCCCCACACACGTTTATTAAGTGTGTTCAATGCTTAAAGAACGCATAATGATCCCTACGGCGCAGACCGCACATCCGATTGACGTGTCTTCCATGCGTGCACATCTCGAATAATAATTGTATTGATGTCCTGTGATTTCAGGGTAATCAGATGTCGCCCGCTAAGAGTTTGACCGTTAGACGCCAGTTTTGGCCGTTTATGACACCAGAACAGGGATCCCGCTCACTGCAGGCACACGGCACATCCGATTGACGTTCCCTCTGCTTGACCACATCACAATTCACTCACCCTTTGATGTTGTCCGATTTCAGGCCATTTGGACATCGTTCGGCCGGTTTGGACCCCCCACGCGTGTTTATCAAGAGCGCGCAACTCTTAAGGATTGCATAATGAGCCCTACCATACAGACCGCACGTCCGATTGATGTGCCGTCTACACGTGCACGTCGCGAATGCTAATTGGATTGTTGTCCTGTGATTTCAGGTCAATCCGATGTCGTCATCTATAAGTTTGATCGTTAGACGCCCGTTTTGGCTGTTTTTGACACCAGAATGGCGTTCCCGGTCACTGTGGGCACACGACACGTTAGATTGACGTGCCCTCTGCTCGACCACATCAAAATTCACTCACCCTTTGATGTCGTCCTATTTCAGTCCATTCAGACTTCGTTCGTCCAGTTTGGACCCCCCACGCGCGTTTATCAAGCGCGCGCAACGCTTAAAGAATGCATAATGAGCTCTACCGCGCAGACCGCATGTCCGATTAACGTGACTTCTATGCGTGCACATCGCTAATAATAATAGGATTGTTGTCCTGTGATTTCAGGTCAATCTGATGTCATCTGCTATGAGTTTGACCATTAGACGGCCGTTTTGGTCGTTTGTGACACCAGAACGGCGTTCCCGGTCACCGCGGGCACACGGCACATCCGATTGACGTTCCGTCTGTTCGACCACATCACAATTCACTCACCCATTGATTTCGTCCTATTTCAGTCCATTCTGACATCGTTCGGCCAGTTTGGACCCCCCCCCCCCCCACGCGCGTTTATCAGGCGCGCACAACGCTTAAATAACGCATAATGAGCTCTACCGCGCAGACTGCACGTCCAATTGAAGTGTCGTCTACGTGTGCACGTCACGAATAATAATTTGATTGTTGTCCTGTGATTTCAGGTCAATATGATGTCGTCCGCTAAGAGTTTGACCGTTAGACGCCAGTTTTGGCCGTTTATGACACCAGAACGGCGTTCCCAGTCTCCGCGGGCACACGGCACGTCCGATTGACATTCCGTCTACTCGACCACATCACAATTCACTCACCCTTTGATGTCGTCCGATTTCAGGCCATTCGGACTTCGTTCGGCCAGTTCCCCCCCCCCCCCCCCCCACGCGTGTTTATCAAGCGCACACAACACTTAAAGAATGCATAATGATCCCTACCGAGCAGACCGCACGTGCGATTGACGTGCCGTCTTCGTGTGCACATCACAATTCACTCACCCTAAAAAGATACAAATATTGAAAGACTTCTTGGGATTCTCCCAAGAAACAACTGTCTAGAGTTTCTCTCCATCCACTGACACACCTTCCTCTGAAATTATTTGACCCAACAACTATACCTATATAATCAATACAAAACTGACATATATATTTCTTGACGTATAGTCAATAAGTGTAATCTGTATGATGTCAAGATGTTGGGTATGATCATAATCACTCTTGGAGTGCACAAATATTTCATCCAAAAATATTAAAACAAACTAATCTTGGTAAAAAGGAAAATTATATTCATCAAGGATATAAAAAATTCTAAAGAATTCATCAAGACAAATGAATTTACCTCATGCATGGGGTTCATTCAAATCTGGATCACTAATATCACTGTGATGTCCACCAGATGTCTTCAGAGCCTACAATATATATCAATATTATGTATCTTAAACATATCAATAAAATTCAATCTGAGTATGGTTTGCTTTATTGTTTTCCTGTGGCGCCACTTACTGTGTCGTCATTTCATCGATACGTGATGTCATCTATGACAACCTCTCCTCATACTCTGCACGTAACTACTGAAACTGTGAATCAAAATTGCGCTGCATATCCTGCATGGAAGCATCTATCTCAGCCTGTGTGCGCATCCCTGACTCTCTGCATGCACTCATCACATATGCTCTAACAACTGCACGTCGTGGGACACCGCCGCCATAAGTCAAAGAATAACCATGACCGTCATGCCCCACGACACGGTGAAATATTTCATCTCTACACAGAATACTATGACGTTGCTCTTCTGTAAACTCTGCTAACTGAGCGTCAAACTAAGCCTATAGCATATAATGAATCAATGAACAAATACACATAATTTATATAAAAAATATTAATTAGTAAATAATTTTCTTATTATAACACCGACAACATCGGGATCACCCGCCCTATGAGTCCTCATCTATATGGACATCCGATCGACTGGATCGCGACGTTGGTGTAACTATAATAAAGGGGTTCACCATGTTATAATACAATATTTTTAAAATATGAATGAAATAGTAAATTCTGAACTTACATCATGTCTGAGCTGTGACACATGTCGAGTGCCAAGTCTGGAAGGCGTGGCCTGCATCGCCCGATTATGTGAATGACAAGAAGACTCGGTCTACATTCAACATATTTACTTAATAGACATTTGAAAAATTAGTCATTTATATGTTAAAAGTAATAAATCTTACCATCGCTTCCTCACTCGACCAAAACGCAACCAAATCCTACCACTGCGCAGGAAGAATGCCCGGAGGGACATGCTGTAGAATGTCTGGCACACCCGCAAATGGTGTCCAGTGATCTCTCTTCACCCTTGACTTGTAATCCTTCCATAATTTTCTACATTTTGACATACAAACAGCCCAAAACTCATCTGGACAGGATGTCAAATTATCATGTTAAAAATATTTTCAGTAGATGGGACAATAATAATAAAAATATCATGGAAAATTAAACATTGAATTTACCTGAACCTCCCCCATAATCTTTCCATCGAATCCTGAGGGAAAGAACTCCAGTCACGAGTCGTCAGAGGGAATCTGTGTGAGTCTCGTATCATATGCCCAAACTGACGACTCAATGCAGTAGCACCATCTCGAACTGGATGAAATGTGTCGTCAAATAACACAACCAATCGGGCTCCAGAGTTCCAGGATCAAACCCCTCTACCAGGACCCCTGCGTCTGCTGGAAGAAGCAGTAGATCCTGATAAACATAAATTCATAATTCAATTACAATATAAATTAATGATTAGAAACAGTTATGGAAATATAAACAGAAAATTGCAATCAATTAATTTAGAAAAATGAAAACATACATACCAACCACATCAGGTGAACCACTGTGACCACCCTGTGACATACCAGCATTAAAAGAAATTATAGTTAAATCAAGCAATTTTTATACATATATAACTGATAAATATTTTTACAAATAATAAATAGAAATATAATTACAATTTCCACTAATCATGCAATTCTATCTTATCTCCTTCAACCGTCTCTCTGGTCCATTGTATATCTTCATCTCGTACAGCTACTTTTGTTTGGTCAAGTGTTTGATCAGGAAATTCGACAACTTCAGGTTCCTTTTGGTCAATCATAAAAACCCCACTTCTAGCCATTTTCACCAAACCATTCCAATCAGAATCAATGCCGACAAAGTAAACTTGTTCTACCTACGATGTCAGTATGAAGGGATCATTTCTAACCTTGTCATCTTTATATAGCATATTGTTAAAGTTTACTAATGTAAATTGGAAGTTATCAACTTTCGTTCCACGAACTAGATCGACCCAATCACACCTTAACAATATGTGTTTTTAGCCATGATCATAAATAACCTCAATAATATCTCTCAACAATCCATAATAATAACCCGCACCAAAAAAAGAACAACCAACGCCATTATTTTGTGTGGCTCGGTTCATGTCAACATCACTTATATGAAATCGGAATCCGTTAGCATCCAAAGACTTGTAGCGACGAGCTGTAATAAATGGACCATCAGCTAGTTGGTTGAGTTCTTGGCTCACGTGCTGGGTTAAATCACATAACTTTTGAATCTGCAAATTTCACATATATAGTTTAATGGATAAAGTATTGTGAAAATAAACCTTAGTTGCGCTATAAAAATATTAAATCAATTATACGTACATGAGTCTTGAACCACTCATGAAATGTGTTGAAATGATGTCTTTGGATTTGATACTCAGTTTCACGAGGCCTTTCACGTTTCAACTCAGTGATATGCATCCTAAATCACAACACAATATAAGGTAAGAAATAAAATAAATATATAAACAAAATACACATCATCTATGAAACTTACTGTATCAATGGAATAACTAATGGAGTGTTGAACAACACATATCCATGAGCTTGAACCCACTCGTCGTTCCGCATATCAAATGTTATTCCTTCTTCAATTGGACCCTCGTCAGTCTGGGATGGTTTATCAATCTTTGTTTCAACCTCATCAATATATGAAGCACATAAATTAGTACACTCATCCATTAAATATACCTTGGAAATTGATGCTTCTGGATGAGCTTTGTTGCGCACATAGTGGTTCAATGTATTTAAGTATCTCTCTATTGGATACATCAACCTGAATTGCACGGAACTACCAGCAATGACTTCACCAGTTAAATGCACGGACAAGTGAACCATGACATCAAAACAGACGGCGGAAAGTGTTTTTCTAGGTGACATAGTGCAAGTACAATCTTATCCTGTAGCTTTTTCAAATCACTCATGCGATGATTCCTAGAACAGAGCTGTCTGAAAAAATTAGAAACTCCAATCAACAGCTCAACAACCTGGGAAGGTAAGCAATCACGAATTTCTATAGGAATTAACTGTTGAAGTAGAATATGATTATCGTGACTTTTCAAACCGTGTAATGTCATGCTCGTCATATTCAAGCGCTTCAAAATATTAGAGAAATAACCATATAGCACCTTAACAGTCTTCAAAATTGATAAAAATGTTTGTTTCTCTTTTTTACTCATTGTGTACTGTGCAGTAGGCATGTATGCCCGATTACCTTCACCCAGCTGTAAATGTAAAGGTTTTCTCAGTCCCATTTCTTGCAAATCTCGTCGATCATTAGCATTGTCCTTTGATTTCCCCTTGACTCCTAAAATTGTGCACAAAATATTATCACATACATTTTTTTCAATGTGCATCACATCTAAATTATGCCTTAAAATATTATATTTCCAATAAGGAAATTCAAAAAAATACTTTGTTTCTTCCAATTATGAATTCGCTGTCTATTTGCAGTAGGAATAGAAGGCAATGCAGGAACCAATAAATCTTGAAAATCATACATTTTACGGATGTTTTCTTCATCAAGTTCTGCACAAATTTCAACCCCAGATAGTATTTGTGGTGATGGGTCAAGCTCATTATTCCCATAAAATGATACACGGTCTTTTCGGAACCTGTGCAATGGAGGAAGAAAGCGTCTGTGACCAAGATATGCCCACTATCTACAGTGCTTAAGCTATATATATTTCTTACTCTTATTACAACAAGGGAAAGAAAATTATCCTTTTGTACTCCAACCTGATAAGTTAGCATATGCTGGGAAATCAATAATTGTCCATAAAAAAGTGTCCGGAAGTCTAAACATTTCATTTACTACCGAGTCAAAAGTTATTACACCTTCGGCCCAAAATTCTTGCATCTCATCAATCAAAGGTTGCATATAAATATCGATTTTATCACCAGGTCCTCTCAGTCCATCAATTAGAATTGAAAGTAACAAAAATGGTTGCTTCATACATACCCATGGGGAAATGTTTTATGGAACCAACACCACTGGCCATGTACTATGTGTCTCACCAACCATCGATGTAAATGGGTTAAAACCATCTGCTGCCAAACCCAGTCGAATATTACGATCATCTCAGGAAAATTCTGGGTGTCTCTAAACAAACTATTTCCATGCCAAAGAATATGCCGGGTGAGTTAATTTATCAACCTCTTTCTTTCTCTCTGAATTCCAAGTCATCAATTTAGCAATTTTAGTGTACAATAAGAATCTCTTCAGTCTCTGTTTCAGTGGGAAATAACGCATCTATTTAGCGGCAACTTGTTTCCCTTGATTCAAGACTCTCCCAGGAAGAATATGACTACCTTGATTAATCTCATTGGTCTTCCACATGGATGTATAGCAAACAGTACAATTATTTAATTGCGCATTCTCTTTTCTGAACAACATACAATTATTGCGACATGAATCAATTGTATCATATTCAAAACAAAGATCATCGATTAACTTGAGAGCTTGATAGAATGACTCCGGAATCTTCGCTCTAGCAGGGAGTACCTTCTTCAATAATACCAACAACATGTCAAATGAGGTGTCTGACCACTGGTTCAAGGACTTCAGGTGTAATAATTCAACGATGAATGACAGTTTACTAAATTTTGTGCATCCGGGATTTAATTCAATACACGCATCATCAAGAATTTCAACAAATTTCAATGCTTCTCCATCTGTAGAAGAACGAGGATTACTCAATCCAACGTCGTCATTTATGACATTACTGTCTTCAGATTGAAACTAACGCATCATATCATTCAGTATTATGTTCATCGGATCAACTGTTCCCGAATCAACATTCATATGAATATTTTATGAGCGATGACATGAAACATAATCTTCTCCATGACGCGTCCATGTCTTATAGTTTTTCAAAAACCCATTCAAAAACAAATGTTCTCTAACACTATCTCATTTAAAGAGATATCTATTTGCACATTTTCTGTATGGACAACTAATCATATCACTTGGAAATTTGTTGGTGAAATCCATAAATCGCTTAATCCCCTCATAATATTCAGCTGAAAATCTATCTTGCATATCAATCCAACTCATATCCATATCTGTATTTAATAGAAATAAAAAGAGAAATATCTTATTTAAATTCAAAAAAAACACATATCATTAAAATTTAAATACCAAATTTGGATAAAAATCATTACCTGCGGAGGACTCGACCACGGGTAACGGGGTCTGACTCGATTGTGGATCCATGACGGTGCAGTGAATTGACGAAAGAGGTTCGACGGAGGGACTCGAAAGGAGCGGAACCGTTGGACCGCGTGGAGGGTTCTACACGGCGGGGCATAATGGACCGAAAGGGTCCAACGTAGGCAGGAGGACTTACCGGAGGGATGCAACGGGGCTGCGTGGGGACGGCGGCGGCGGGGCAGTCCAAAGGTGCAGCGCGGGCAGGGGTGGGGGTTGCCGGGTCGCGGGGGTGTCGGGGTCATGGGGGCGCAGCGTGGAGGCAAGGCGGTGGGGGGTCTCCGGGGTGCAGCACGGGTAGGGGGTGTCGGGGTCACGGGGGCGCACCGTCGAGGCAAGGTAGTGGGGGTTTCCGGGGTTGCCGGTGGTGCAGCACGGAGGGGTGGGGATTGTCGAGGGTCGGGGTCACCGGGGGTCGGGGGTCGAGTCACCGGGGGTTGCCGAGGTCGCCGGGAGGTCGAGGGTCGGGGGTCGGGGTCGACGGGGTCGGGGTCGCCGGCGGGGTCGGGGTCGCCGGGGGTCGGGGAGGGTGGCCGGGGGTCGGGGTCGGGGAGGGTCGCCGGGGGTCGGGGTCAGGGTCGCGGGGTCGGGAAGGGGGGGTCACGGGGTCGGGGAGCGGAGGGAGGGGAGGGAGGGGAAATTAGGGGTTTTTTAGGAAAAATTGCAGCGGCCGCCATTTAGCGGCTGCTATAGATGCCCCGCCTCCAAAACCATATTTTCTAGTAGTGACCCCATGTTTGATGCATGGGGTGAGGCCATATTTTAACGTCATGTGTTGCGGAAAATGGTGTGTTGTAGTTTAACGTCATGCACCTCGGATGAGGCGGGCTGACTCTACACCCATATGATATACATAACCGGCATGCTTTAACCCATGGTGATGAGAAGGCACTGGAAATTTCGTGGAGAGGGGTGTTGTGGAGTGATCCGCTGGGGGGCCATGTTAGCTTGGTTGTGAGAGGAAGAAATATTCATTAGCATGCCTATGTGATGATGCGTAAGGCTATGAAAATAAACATGAAGAACCAACCAAGGGACCTAGAAATTACTTCGTACAGACCTGGATGATCTTACGGGAGAAGTGCTTGTGAATCATGTGGTGTCACATGAAAGGACCTTGTGAAGCTCTGGTGCTCCATATAATGGAGGGACTTTGTGAAGGGGTATGCTTTGCGAAGTGTGGTGGCCTAGCCTAGAAATATGGAATAGATGAATATGTAGAGTTCTTCAAAAAGTGGAAATGTTTTCATGGATTAGGTCTTCATGATGAAAGGGTACTTTGAAAAGAATATCACTACGAAGATATATTCTTCACAAAGCACAATTCCTTAGAATTATAATATGGTTCATATGTGTGTATAGGGTACTTCACAAAGCATGAGTGCTTGGTGAAGACCTGAGCCACCTTGAGGATATTTGTCCTTCATGATGGCATGTGGGCTCTGCGAAGGGCATCCCTGTTTGAAGAGGGGTTGTGTTTCAGCTATGGGATGGGTACATAACAATGCCCAAGTATTTGTAAGAGGTTATTTTCTCAAGAATCTTCGAGAGTAAGGTGCTTCACTATTTGAGATCAGAGAAGGCGAAAGGCTGCAGTATCCTTCCTTTAGGCTCATGTGGTGACCGATAATTATATGTGAGGGGTGGAACAAAGAAGGGAAGGATCGATGTGATTTCATGTGGAGCTCCCTGATTTTCTACGGATGGAATTAAGTTCATCCTAACTGTGGAGTAGAACGCCATCCCCTCCTTGGCGCAGAGTATGATGGGTTCTCTGCGAGGCACATACAAAGGCTTCCTTCAAGTTAGACTGGTTCACAGAGGTCGATGTGGCTCCCCTAATGGAGATGGGCCTCCAGTCTTGTGTGTCGTAACGATGGAGTCGATCATCATCCCCTCCTCTGTGTAGAGCACTACTGAGTGCTCTCTATGGTGCACGAGAAGGCTTCCATCAAGTTTGATGGGTTCACGGAGGTCAATTTTTCTCCTTCCATGCCACACGCCTCCAGATCTAGTGCATCGTAACCACTGAGCTTATCGCCTTTTTACTCCATGGGGGAATATATATAATTCTTCAGATTCCTGTTGGCTGTAATGCTATAGGGCTACACAAAGGGTGCGATGCTAAGGGGCTCCCCGAATAGGCTTCGCGAGGCATCCACATTCTGAAGTTTCTCTTCTTTGTTCCCTTTCCTTCTTACCAATTGTTTCCACCAAAAAATTCTCCCCTCTAAGAAAGATCTAAGGAGAAAATGAGGGTCAATGTCTGAGGGAAAATCACCAAAAAGTAAGGCAAACCACAAAGCATAGTCACAAAGTAGGGTTACGATGTTGAGTGACAATGCACTAGTTGGGAGGGCTGTGAAGATCGCCGTATCCAGAGACGTCGCGAGGAAAATGGATCAACGTATATAAATAGGGGAGGAGGAAATATATTTTTTCCTTCCCACCCTTTTCATTTTTGGTTCTTGTGCTATTGATTTATGATTCTCTGCACACTCTGTGATTTCTCTTTTCGAATCTGGCCATTTTGCTTCCTGGAACACAGCGAGTCCTTCGACTCTATGAGGGTGCGCTTTGTGGATTACATCTTCGGGGTCTGTAGTAGGGATCCGTGACAAACCTCAGTGATAGAACTTCGTGATTGAGATTCGTGATCAAGCTCCAAAATTCAGGTAAAAAATTCAAATATTATGAGGACTGAATGGTTCGTCGGGACACTGCAAGGGGGTCCTCAGGGATGCTTCCTGAATAGAAGAAATGGAGAATAACTTGGGTATCAGTGAACATATACGAAGCCTTTCGGACCATGAGTCACTAGTGGATATTCTATTAGATGTTCAAAAGAACTACCTTCTATGAAAAAGGATTCATTTGTATGGATTCAGTTTTTGGGATGATGTTTTCATTCCTGAAGCAAGTTGAGATGTGTTGGCTACTGGTTCAAGAGTACATCGTGCCAGTGCCAGTGGTTATGGGTGGCTAACGGCCATACTTGAGCAGATTTTACACTTGTCAACACTGATTTTCTGTACAACCTTGTGAATATTGTTGATGGGAAGGCATTTCAGCTAGATACAACCCCTCCACTATACCACACCATTCTAATGGTGGCCCGAGGGAACCTGAAGAAGGTATGGACCGATGATTAGGATTTACACTAGGGCAGAAACATCACACACAACTAGGCATGGGACTACTGGGTAGGTGCCTCTAGTGAGGAGTTCGGGGAGGATATGTGGCATGTGGGCATGTATGAGGTGTCTTGGGCTTCCCAATTTCACATCTACAAGCCGAAGCAGCTGATGCCAGAGTTACCGAGTAGGAAGTCGTTGAGGACAAATACTTTTTATCTTCGCCATGGGGAGGTTGTTATCAGCCTCTATGACTTTCACTAGATCTCGAGAGTCCCGATACTGGGGGAAATGTTGGACGAGATCTTCCCAACCTCAAATACATGGGAATACCAATAGTAGATACCGCCACAGGAAAAATGAATTTATTGATCTGGTGTTGGGGTAGGATAAGAAATCTGTTAGGGATGTGAACATTAAGCGGTGGTTTATGAAATTCATGAATTTCCCTGATGGTAGACAGTTTCTCATGAGGCATCAAACCTTTCTAAAGAGGGATAATCCTAGAAAGGGGCACTCATATTGGTTACACTAGGATAAATCTAGTGGAAGACAAGGCGATTCAATGTTAGTACTCAGTAGTAACCGGTGGTTAGGTTGGATTCTTTCATCTCAGTGCTTATCTGTGACTAGATTCTGCTAGTGAGGGACAAAAACATGGTCGTGAAAATGAGTACGTTCATCATAGAGTTCACATTGGAAACTGGGTTGTGGGTCATCCCAGGAATCCTTATGCTCGTCAAGCTGTTTACGGTTCTATGTCACAACAGTAAAGGGATGAATCCACAAACGATATGAGGGTCATTCTATCTTTTGTATGGGTGGATAGCGGTGCATATTAGGTGAATCTACGATTATCTGAACCCCATTTACCCTCTACGGTCAAAATTATGACTGGCCATTTTGAACATGGTGGGGTGTTTGCCAACTCTTCTAGGCCTATAGTTGGTGATGAACTAGATCTAGAAGCCGGACGATTTTTACTTCCAACCATTCCCACATCTGACAGGCATGTTCACAGATGACGGTCATGGAATGGAGGAGAATCGGTTATACCTTTTGACCTTTTGGGGTAGTGTCTTGGTGGTGCAGTTTTACCATGAGCCTATCTGCATACCGTACGCCCCATACCTCATCGCGAGGCATTTTCAGTGCATGTAGAGGTTGACCCTGTGGGCCTACATGGATGTGCATAATGAGGATGACCCATGTGTTATGAGGAGGATTTTTCTCATGTTCACATGATTTTATGGGAAGATGCAGAATGAGCTGGAACCACCCCCAGCTGTCTATGGGCTGGTTAAGTAGTTTTCTAATAGCTGGTAGTCGGCCTACCTGGGGGAGATGCTAAAGTAGCAGACCATCCATGCTAGTGATAGGGTGCCTCCCCATCCTCGAGGTTGGGATTGGAAGGTGGTGAGGACATCTTGTGGTGGAAGGACTGCATTGGCAGTGAGACCCAAACTAATCATGAGGCATGCGGTATCGACAAACCTAGCGGACCCAATAGAGAAAAGTTATCCAGAGGGGAAGACCCCCCAATGATTCCATAGGATACCCAGCTAGCCTTAGGGAAAGCAGATGCGCCACATAGATATTCTAAACAACGCTGTCTTCTCAGAGGATTGGGACATCAGGGATATCAACCAGAAAGTACTCAAATCATCTGAGATGTGGAAACATGATAATCCTATCGGGATGTATTCTTTATGGATCTGTCTTTTTAGGGCATGCTTTGCGGTATCCCATGCGGATTGGTAGGAACCCCCTGCCGAGATGAAGAAATTTGTGCACTCTTGGGGTGCTCCGCATCCAATGATAGATCAAGTAAAGGTGTTGATCGAACAAATGGTCCCTCCACAGTTGTTGTCTTCCAACTTGAGACAGTGCTTCCCTCTACTGGGGTAGTCAGAATAGTCTTTCTTGTGGAAAGTGTCTTGTGGAGGGAGCCCTCTGAAAGAGGTTGAGGTTCGCAACTCATACCTTGAGTTAGAAGAGTTTGAAGAGGCCTTTTAGGTAAACCCTAAACCACATCCTCATAGACTTCACATGGGATTTTTAGGACTTCTAAACTAACATATTAACTTTTCAAGAAGGCTGCATATGCAAAAACTACTCCCTCTGGATAGTTTATGACGTTGGAGGAACATCAGGACCCACACTACGTCAAAGGTGATCATCATTCCTAGAGGGGCTGCGTAACGTCCCGAGTCCGGAGCCCTTCCACCGGTGCCTGTACCCGGTCTCCCACATGACCTAAAGTGCGTTTCCCCAAACTCTAGAGGCTTCCGACTAGCTTTGAGGGCCTTAGTGAGTCGGTGGGGAAACTATGCCCTCATTCGGTAAGGTATACAAGGTATGAAAACAACAATAACAGTGGAAGAAGTAAACAACATGCATACCAACAAAAACCAACAATGGAAGAAATGTAACTGTATAGCTATGATGCCAGTGATGCAGCAGGTACAAGTATCTAAGGAAAACAGCAAAAACAACATCGTGCTGAAATACAACTGAAACCAAGTTCAAAAGAAAACAAAGTAAGCTCCCCAGCATCGCGATCCATGGCTCGGTCCCATACTCCCCAGCTCCTGGTGCAGTCAAGATCCTGATGTAGAAGGGCACTTTACCTTATCTATACCCGCCGCAACATAGTCTGCTTGGGCCCAAAATCATGGCCTAAACAGGGTGTGAGATACAATCCTAGTAGACAATCACCCAAGGATCTGTGCCTAACAGTCAATGAATAAATGGCAGTAATAAAATAAGAAGCAGTACACAGAAAAGCACAACAACTACAATCCATAGTTCTAACAAAATAAGTGCACAAGTAAACAACAAGTAACAAAGGAAAAAAGGTAACCCTCTGGGTAGCTCTCACAACCTAACCCCTATGGTTCAACCTATAAGTACTAGCAACCCTCTAGGTGGCACACACAGTCTCATGCCTCTGGTCTAGTCACGTAATTAAGCAAACTCTCTGGGGAAGCACTCACCATCAATTCCCCCTATAGTCTCGTATCGTGCTAAAGGCTCTCTGGGGAAGCACTCAACGTCAATTCCCCCTATGTCCTGTGTCGTGCTAATGGCTCTCTGGGGAAGCACTCAACGTCAATTTCCCCTATAGCCCGCATATCGTAATTAAAAGACTCTCTAGAGAAGCCCTTCTGTCAATTCTCCCTTTTGTCTACTACTCTAGGTTCTCACAGTCCTGAGTATAACTGAAACATGCTCGGCGCGTGCACATCGTCCAAGTAAACGACAAGAACTACTTGGCTATCAACTAAAGCTCAACAGCAATAATAAAACAATAGTTCTGCTATCCTACGACTAGGCATGGCAACTGGGAAACGCCAAACAGATGGAATAAGCATAGCAAGGAAACCTAAGAAAAAATAAAATACTCTAATCACATGTAATAACCTCTACTAAAGTAATCAAGAAAAGTAGGCAAGCAACAAGGGAAAAACAGAAAACACACAATACCCTGTTCATGGGTATTGGTGGAATTTGCGCATAATATTCATTAACATTCAACGGAAAGGCACAAACCACCTACCTTGATCCTAGGAGATCGATATACGTGAACCTCGATGACAGATTCCCCTTGGAACGACGTAGATATGATAAAAAGCACAAAACACTCATCCTACGATAACATGGAAATGAGGAGGAATCAGGAAACAAGGCTAAAGCAGAAGGAAGAACTCACCGATGCGCTTCCAACGCAACTGACCGTGCTCGAATCGGAGAACGGACAGTGAGGTGGTCATCCGTCGAAGATCCGGTCGTACGGGTCGCTTCGGATGGTCGAAAACTGGAGAAGATGGTGAATATAAGGGTTAGACGCGACCCTAGTCCTTTTCATAAAAAAAAAAGAAAATACATGACGTGTAATTTTAGAGTACACGGCGTGTACTTATAATTTTTCCCTACTCTGAAATAACTGGCCTCCACCTCATCCTTACACACCGTGTGTGTGGCCCGGACACGGCCAGCACATGGCTTCGATCCGAGGAAAGAGTAGACGGCATGTACCAAGAAAGTACACGACGTGTACTTCTGAAATTTCCAATAAATTCATTTTTCTCAAAAACTCCACAAAAAAGGAAAACATACCTGAAAAGAGATCCGGGTTCTTACAAACTTCCCCCCTGAAAGAAATTCGTCCCCGAATTTCCTTAACGAGGCGGAGAAGGAGAAAACCCAAACAGCTCCGACCACTGCGATCCAACATCGGCCTCCCTCTCCCAGGTCTCGTCCTGTACTCGTCTGTGCTGCCATAGCACTCGTACCAAAGGAACAGACCGCCCATGGAGAACCTTCGTACTACGATCGACAATCCGGAGAGGATGCTCCTCGAACGACGCATCTGCTTCAAGATCGACTTCCTCGGGCTAAAAGATGTGAGACGGGGCTGAAAAGTAACTTCGGAGCTGAGATACATGGAAGACGTCGTGCATGGCCCGATACCTCTGAGGTAGCTGTAATCGATAGGCAACCGGCCCCACTCTCTCTAAGACCTCAAACGGCCCGACGTACCGCGGTGAAAGCTTACCCTGTCTCTGAATCCTTTTGTGTCCCAACCTCGGTGCGACACGTAGGAAGACCTGATCACCGACCTCGAACTCCAGAGGTCATCTCCATTGATCAGCATAAGACTTCTGCCGAGACTGCGCTGTAGCAATACTCTTCCGAATCAGCTCTATCTGCTCCGATGTCTCTTGAACAAGACGAAGTCCCAACAAAGCTACCTCTCCTGCCTCCAGCCAGCATAAGGGTGATCGACATGGCCTACCGTACAAAGCCTCATATGGCGCCATCCGAATGGTCCCCTGGAAACTGTTATTGTAGGTGAACTCCACCAGAGGAATATGCTTCTCCCAAGAACCGCCAAAGTCAAGGATGCAAGCTCGGAGCATATCCTCAAGCACCTAGATCGTGCACTAGGACTGGCCATCAGTTTGGGGATGGTGTTCTGTACTCAAAAGTACCTGTGTACCCAAGGCCTTCTGAAGTCCCTTCCAGAATCGAGAGGTAAAGCGCGGATCTCTATCAGAAACAATAGAGCACGGAACTCCATGCAGATGAACGATCTCTCTGATGTAAAGTCATCCCAGATCATCAACACTGAAGGTCTCCTTGATCGGCAAGAAGTGAGAAACCTTCGTAAGTCTATGTAAGACAACCCAAACAGCATCATTCCTTCGGGGTGATCTTGGAAATCTGGTCACGAAGTCCATCGCAACATCATTCCACTTCCACTCCAGAATGGGTAACTGCTATAAAAGGCCTGCTGGTCACTGATGGTCTACTTGCACCTGCTGACAAGTAGAACATCTAAAGACAAAACCAGAAACATCCTTCTTCATACCTGGCCACCAGTGTTGGCGATGAAGGTCCCGATACATCTTGGTGACGCCAGGATTAAATGACCAAACAGAGGAATGGAAATCCTGCATCAACTCCTCGCGTGTGTCTGCTGGCACCCATACGCATCCCTGGAAGCACAAGATCTCATCTTCACCCACTGTCCATCCAAGAAGAGGGTCCCCTCCTGACACTCTCCCGCAGGACTAAGCCTTCTGAATCTGATAGCTGCCTCATCCGTACCCGATCAAGTAGCGTGGAGGTAATAGCTACAGAAGATAGAAAAGTATGTCCCTGTCTATCGTGCACCTCTAGATGAATCTTAGAGAACATAGCCATCAGTTGCCACTCACTACTGGCCTCATGAACTGCCTGAATTTGAGTTCTCTTGCTCAATGCATCGGCCACGGCGTTGCCCTTTCCTGGCGTATAGGCAAGCTCGAAATCAAAAGACTGTAGATACTCAACCCAACTGCGCTGCCTCAGATTCAGATCACACTATGTGAAGATATACTTGAGACTCTTGTGGTCAGTGAAAACCACAAAGTGCTCTCCCAGAATATAGTTTCTCCAACAGCGCAAGGCATGAACAACAGCTGCCAACTCCAGATCATGCGTAGGGTAGTTCCTCTCATGTGGCCTCAACTACCGAGATCCGTACGCAACGACTCCATCTCCCTGCATAAGTACAGCTCCCAGCCCGATACCAGAAGCATCACAGTAAACAATGTAGCTCTTTCCTGGATCTGGTAAGACTAGTATTGGTGCTGACGTCAACCTACCTTTCAGCTCCTAAAAGTTTGACTAACAAGAATCTGACCATAAGAACTTTTCCCCCTTCTTGGTCAGACCTGTCAAAGGTGATGCTAGATGGGAAAATTCCTGAATAAAGAGTCTGTAGTATCCATCCAGCCCTAGGAAGCTTCGTACCTCAAAAACGTTCTTCGGATGCTCCCAGGAAACTATAGCTCTCACTTTCTCTGGGTCCACTGATACTTCTTCCTCTGAGATAATGTGACCCAAGAAGTGAATCTGACCAATCCAGAAGTGGCACTTCGAGAGTTTAGCATAAAGTCGATACTCTCTCAGCGTACTCAGAATGATCTCAAGATTTGTGTAATGGTCGTGTCGAGTGTGAGAGTACACCAAGATATCGTCCATGAATACCACGATGAAGGAATCCAAGTAAATATGGAACACTCGGTTATCAGTGCCATGAAAATTACAGGCACGTTCTTGAGACCGAACAGCATGACTGTATACTCGTATAGACCATACCTGCTCCTGAAGGCTGTTAGAGGTATATCTGATGGTCTAACGTGAAACTGATGATAACCGGACCTCATGTCATTCTTCGAGAAAACCCGGGCTCCTCGAAGCTGGTCGAAAAGGTCATCAATCCTTGGAAAAGGATATCGGTTCTTGACCGTCAACTGGTTCAGCTTCCGATAATCCACACAAAGCCGAAGGGTACCGTCTTCCTTCTTCACAAACAAAATAGGCGAACCCCAAGGAGAAGTACTGGGTTGAATGAAACCCTTAGTCTGTAGCTCCTCCAAATGCTTCTTGAGTTCCTACAACTCAAGTGTGGCCATCCTATAGGGAGGAATGGACATCGGTGCCGCTCTTGGAACAAGCTCAATAAATAAGTCTACCTCACGCTCCAGAGGCAAACCAAAAAAGTCCTCTAGAAAGACATCCCTGAAGTGATCCACCACTGGAGGAAAGTCCAACTGTGGAGTCCCCTGATCATCCAGATAAAGACTAGCAATCTGGACTGTTACCCCTCTTAGCCCAAGATGCTCGAGTCCCGCCCAACTCACCCGAACATCCCATTCTCCTCTATGAAGAAAAGATTCACCCTCTAGTGAAACGAAACTCACTCTGCGGCGATAATAGTCGACGACTGCCTAAAAGGGAATCAAACAATCCATGCCAAGGATGAAATCATAGCCTGTCATCTCCAGGACATAGAGATCCCATGAGAAGCGATACCCTGGAACCTCGAGAGGGAACTCTCTACACTGGCGTACACTAGATTTCCTCATCCCCAAGGGTGTGTCTAGTGTCAATGAGTCAGCAGAAGAAAAGATGCAGAGTCCAAGGCTCTTCACAACAGCAACGGAGATAACGATATGCATAGCACCAGTATCGAAAAGGGGTGAAGATAAAACTGAGGCTACTAAAATCGTACCTTGAACAGTAGAAGGGTCGGGATCCTGCTCATGATAAGTCTGCTCCACAGTGAAAGATTGGCCTACACCGCAGCCCTGCGCCCCTGACTGACCACTCTGAGCTGAACCTCCCTGCTGGTGCTGAGGGACTGGTGGCTGATCGCCACGGCCTCGACCTCCACCTTGGCCCGAATGGCCAGAAGAACTCCAGTTCCCTGACTGGTGCGAGACTCGTGGGGCTGCTCCTGAACGAGGAGTCATGGAAGAACACCGGTCACCTGCTGCTTGTGGGAAAACCAGGCAGAAACGCTGAAGGTGACCCAACTTTCCGCAAGATCGGCACTCCACAGGGTCTCTCTTGCACTACGGCCTCATGTGCCCGGCCTCGACCACACTAGTAGCATGTCACCTGGCTGCCTGATGATGCGTCCCACTTCCTCGAATCACCACGCGTAGGCTCCCTACGGCACTTCTTGCTTTCATCTAAAGGAAAGATAGCTCTGGAAGCCGAACCACCCTGGCTCGCAGCTCCAGAGTCTCTCAGATTGCGTTCCGCAATCAGTGCCTGGTTGACGATGGAAGTAATGGAAGTTAGATGGAAGATGTTCACCTGTGAACGGATGTCCCGCCTAATTCCATCATCAAACTTCCTTGCCAATAACACCCCACTCCCATCCCGAAGGGGTGTAAAACGCTGGAGCTCAGTAAAATGAGAGGAATACTCCATGACAGATAGAGTACCATACTCTAAGCTCATGAACTCCCATGCTCGATTGGCCCTCATGGTCTCCGGGTAGAAGTTGTCGTAGAACACGCGCTGGAACTCCTCCCAAGTCATAGCCAACTGCTGACCCGCCTGTGAGATCACGTCCCACCACCTCTTGGCGGAGTCTCAGAGCATGTAGGTGGCATGCTTGACCCGCCTCTCTGGAGGCGTCTCCAGATGATCGCATATATTCAGCATGGCTTCCAGCCACGACTCTGCAGCCTGAGGTCCTCCCTCCACTGAGAACGTGGGAGGATGCTGCTGCTGGAAAACCCGCGTCAAGTCTACCATAGACGAGGCAGGAGGCGGTGCTCCCTGGAAGGCCTACATCATCTTCATGAAACCTTCCCTGAACTGTGCATCAGCGCCTGCAACTAGTACAACAACCGGTGCCAAAGCTGGCTCGGTTGGGGGATCGACAGGAAGTCTTTGATCAGCCATATCCGGCGTCTGATCACTGCCCGATGACAGATGTATCACCAGAGGACGTCTCGGACGCATAGCTCTGAAAGATCAAAAGCACACCTTAGATCAGGAAAACAAGGACAGAGAAAAAAGAGCACAAATGGGAAAATGGGAATAAAAACACACAAGATTGCAAAACGCGACTACACGATGTGTATAACACTACAAGGCGTGTCTTTTGAAACCACTGACATGGGTGTGTACACCTTCCCCACAAGTTGTGTACACCTCAAACTACACGGCGTGTTAACAACCACACACGGCGTGTACATGAAAACTATTCCCATGCCCGAGTCTCCTGACACGGCCAACCCACACGGTCCGACTCAACTTGAGACTACACGATGTCTTCGAAACAAAAACGGCGTGCACTAGACAAGGCTTCGGTGGTCCGTGTTGTTGAGTACACGGCCGTCTACACGGATGGTACTTACATGGCGTGATCCGAACAAGCATGGCATGTATAGTCGAAGGTGACACCGTCTTGTGTTGTTCGTGATGCGGCCGGGTACCTGGGCAAGACTACACGGCGTGTTCCAAACAAACACGGCGTGTGGAAAAGAAGGTAACGTTGGCCCGTGTTGTTCGTGACACGGTCGGGTACTTGGACAGGACTACACGGTGTCTTCCCTATGGACACGGCGTGTTCTACCCGAGCTTCCTCGGCTCGTGTTGTTAGTGACAAGACCGGGTACACGGCTCTGAACACACATGGTGTGTACCAATGGTACACGACGTCTTCCCGAAGTTACTGCCACGACACCATGTTCTGCTCATACAGTTAGTGAAATGGCCTGAAAACTACACGACATGTATCCAAAAGTACACGTCGTGTATTCTGGGTTTTTCTGGGCAGTAGCTCCGAAACTGCGCAGAATTCCAGAAACACTAAAAACAAGGGAAAAAGGTTCCAAATTCTGATCCGTGAGGGCCCATAACACCTCAAGAACTGAACTTCGGCATTCACTTTAAGCAAAGAACAAAACAAACAGTTTTCTAACACAACAGCAGAGAATTTATCAAGAATTTATTACAACAGCATGCATAATCTACACAAAGCCTATCACAACAGCATGCAATCGCTAATGCACCCTAGATGGCATGGAAAGAATGCATGACATGTGATTTCTACAAGTGCCTATATGATGCATGAGATGGAATACCCTCATATCATCAGGTTGAAACAGAAATAGAACCGGAATATCAAAACAATAACCACACAAGTCATGTGAATCACTCTTGGTGAAATCATATCAACCATAAAACTCAAAACCAGCCAACTGCGATTAACGAGGTAGTATGGCCTTTACCTGTAGACGGGTTAGCTACTCTCAAGCACAGCTTAATACCAAGTACCGAATCTGTGCTATCCCTGGATATAGTCTCCAAACAGTAAAGCAAGAGAAGAAAACTCCTCTGATACCACTTTGTAATGTCCCGGGTCCGGATCCCTTCCACTGGTGCCCGTACCCGGTCCGCCACATGACCTCAAGCGCGTTTCCCCGAATGCCAGAGGCTTCCAACTAGAAGCGAGGGCCTTGGTGAGTCGGTGGGGAAACTATGCCCTCATTCGGTAAGGTATACAAGGTAAGAAAACAAAAATAACAACGGAAGTAGTAAAAAAACATGCATACCAACAGATACCAATAGCAGAAGCAATGTAAGTGTATAGGTATAATGACAATGATGCAGTAGGTAGAAGTATCTAAGGAAAACAGAAAACACAACATCGTGCTGAAATAAAACTGAAACCAAGTGCAAAAGAAAACAAAGTAATCTCCCCAACATCGTGAGCCACGGCTCGGTCCCATGCTCCCCAGCTCCTGGGGCAGTCAAGATCCTTAAGTAGAAGGGCGCTTGCCCTTATCTATACCTACAACAACATAGTCTGCTTGGGCCCAAAAGCATGGCCCAAACAGGGTGTGAGATACAATCCCAGTAGGCAATCACCCAAAGATCTGTGCATAACAGTCAATGAATAAATGGCAGTAATAAAACAAGAAGAAGTACACAGAAAATCACAACAGCTACAATCCACAGTTCTAACAAAATAAGTGCACAAGTAAACAACTAGTAACAAAGCAAAAAAGGTAACCCTCTGGGTAGCTCTCACAGCCTAACCCCTATGGTTCAACCTATAAGTACTAGTAACCCTCTAGGTGGAACACACAGTCTAACCCCTCTGGTCCAGTCACGTAATTAAGCAGACTCTCTGGGGAAGCACTCACTGTCAATTCCCCCTGTAGTCTTGTATCATGCTAAAGGATCTCTGGGGAAGCACTCAATGTCAATTCCCCCTATGGCCCGTGTCGTGTTAATGGCTCTCTGGGGAAGCAATCAACGCCAATTCCCCCCATAGCCCGCGTATCGTAATTAAAAGACTCTCTGGAGAAGCCCTTCCGTCAATTCTCCCTTTGGTCTACTACTCTAGTTTCTCATAGTCCTGAGTATAACTAAACATGCTCGGCGCATGCACATCGTCCAAGTAAACCACAAGAACTACTTGGATATCAACTAAGGCTCAACAACAATAATAAAACAACAGTTCTACTATCATACGACTAGGCATGGCAACTGGAAAATGCCAAAAAGACAGAATAAGCATGTAAAGACAACCTAAGCACAAATAAAATACTCGAATCACATGCAATAACCTCTACTAAAGTAATCAAGCAATGCAGGAAAGAAACAAGGGCAAAACAGACAACACGCAATACCCCGTTCATGGGTATCGGTGGAATTTGCACATAATATTCATTAACTTTAAACGGAAAGGCACAAACCACCTACCTCGATCCTAGGAGATCGATATACGTGAACCTCGATGACAGATTCCCCTTGGAATGACGTAGATCTGAGAAAATGAAAAAAACGCTCATCCTACGATAAATTGGAAACAATAAGGAATCAGGAAACAAGGTTAAAGCAGAAGGAAGAACTCACCGATACGCTTCCAACGCAACTGACCGTGCTCGAATCGGAGAATGGACGGTGAGGCGGTTGTCCGTCGAAGATCTAGTCGTACGGGTCGCTTCAGACGGCCGAAAACTGGAGAGGAATGTGAATACGAGGGTTAGACGCGACTCCGGTCCATTTCATTAAAAAAAATACACGGCGTGTACTTTTAGAGTACACGGCGTGTACTTATAATTTTTCCGTACTCCGAAATAACCGGCCTCCACCTCAGCCTTACGCACCATGTGTGTGGCCCGGACACAGCCAGCACACGGCTTCGAGCCGGGGAAAGAGTACATGGTGTGTACCAAGAAAGAACACGGCCTGTACTTCTGAAATTTCCGGAAAATTCATTTTTCTCAAAAACTCCAGAAAAAAGGAAAACATACCTGAAAAGAGATCTGGGTTCTTACAGGCTGCGACACCTAGGGTCATCCTTCTAGAGCCTTCAGACTTCCCAACAATATATGGGGGGCCACTCCTAGGGATTTTATTTGAAAAAACAAAAGATATAACCCAATAGTTTGATATCTATTAGTATTCTTCCTAGGATACTTGATAGTCATCCATTGATCAGGTTAACTAATGTATGTGTTCCTCTTGTATGCATAGTTCTTAAAATGGAGTGGGATTCTATGGAGAGTTTTGGATGAGCTCCTGGTGTTGTCTTTCCTTGGGGGGCACCAATGGTCGTGGAAGCGGCCGCCCGACCTAACCAAACTACAGCACTCCCAATCACAGATGGGGTCATTAGCTAGACTGATCCTGGAATCATTGAGGTGGAGTCTGACAACAAGGATCAGTTGGAGGACCCGGGTCATGACCCACCCAATCAGACACTAGATGCAGACCCTACTGAAGAGTTCCTAGAGTCATTCCCAGTCTATGAACCAGAAAACCTCAAATACTGGGACAAGATGTCTTCTGATGAAGAGGGTAGAAAGATTATTTGTCACTGGTCATGAAAGCTAATAAAAAACATCATCATTGAGACCCCTCAAGCACAATGGATATACAAGATGGGGAGGCTTCATTCCTGGCTACGCGAGCTATGCACTAGGGGAGTGGATGCCCAACGCCTTCATATGCTCATTCGAGACATCATGTGAGAGAAGATTTGAGAGCACGATAGTGTCCTCAGGGTGAGCTAGCGCTGGCGGAAATCAGTGAACACCAACACACTCTAGGAGGGTGAAAGTGAAGTTTAGCAGTTGTGGGCACAAGAAAACAAGCATTCCTCTTTCATCAATGCACAATCGAAGCTCGTGCCATGCCTAAAGTCCGAGATAGAAGAAGCTATAGAATAGATGGAGTGGGCCTCTAAGGAGATGGCTATCATCTGAACTGATGAGGACAGATCCCAGATAATGGCTGATGAACTACACCCAATCGCTGCTAAGGAGGAGTGGGATCTAAATAGACGACAACGGTTCCTGGATGCCAAAATCTAGAGAGTGGTGGAGCTAGAAAATTGTATTGGAAAGGTCAACCCATCCATTTGAGGGACCGATCCTTGGGTGTTGTAATCCATGGAATCTTTTAAACTTACATTCATTCATGGATCATTTATGATGGTTTCAGGCATGGGCTCCATTATTTTTTCTTTTTTACCAAATTTCCATATTATTATTGAAATATCAAGCGATAAATCCTTAAGCCCACCAATGTCATGCCCGATGTGATAAACAAGGGATTACTTCATCGTTATTTAATTCTAACATGAGGGTGCCGACCAAGCATCGGGAATCTGGGGTTTGAATGACAACCCTGATATCTGGGAAGAATGAGGGAGGCCTGGCTAGAGGATAATGTTCTTAGAATTGTTGAATCTTCATTTCTCCAATGTGCTCTGGTGCATGAGTAGAGTATGCCTGGGGTTATAGAATACATCCAATAATATGGGTGTTGAATTTTTGAATCACAATACCCAAAATTTAGAACATAGTGGGGGTGTAAAGGCAGTGAAGGATAACTGTTGACCATGTTCGAAACATAGTATCCCAAGTGTGTTACCTTGAAATGGGGATAACAAATGAGACATAACCACTGACCAAGTTCGAAACATGGGGTCTGACTCAAAATGGCATCCACTAGTCTTCTAGAACATTGTCCAAAGATAGTAGGTGAGCCATTGTCCAAGAATCCATACTGTTAGGGGGTTCTTTTAGACATGAAATAGTATAGGGGTCCAAATAAAGGACATGAAAAGTGTAGAGGGTGGAGTGATGGGTTATTCAAATGGATTCCATCACTCATCAAATTACACCACCATAGTGATAACAAAGTAGGTGGATGCATCAGTTTGATTGGGGATCCAACTCTCTTCCGAACAGGACCTCTCTGGTAAGGACAGGAAATTCCCCAGGGGTTGGGTCATGAGGAGAATTTCTCGGACGTCACTATGTATCCCATACAGCTGATCATTGATCCAAATGTAGTTTTTAATTCATATCATGGTTAAAACTGACATAGGTAGGGGGAACCCTCTCTAGCGAGGAGGCTGACGCATCCCATGATTTACATGGGGAATCCTAAACTTTCTTTGTGTAGAAACATAGTATATTGTCATGCATCGAGGACATATGGAATCATGCAGTTTAATGTCATATGATTGGACTGGGAGTGAAGAACATGACCCGAAGAAGGGAGAAATTGATGTGGTAGCTATAAACCCAACACGAATGAGGATGGTAGGAGTCCATATCACACCACGTATCCTTGGAGGAAGATATTTAGGTCATGGGACCAAAGTGAAAGTTAGTCTGGGCCTGGGGAAAAGTGCTTGGGTGTTCCTACGTACACCATTATGATTGGGATCAATCCATACATAGTTCTAAATGTAGCATGGCAGGGTACTAATACTGGGAGGAGAAATCATCTCTGGTGAAGAAACTGATGCATCCCATAATTAGCACAGGGAATCCTGAAATTATTTATCGATGAATCGCGGTTTAAATTCATGAATTGATGAAATGGTTATCGAAAAAGAAAATGTTCATTTTGGTACATATCCTGACATGAATGCGGGTGTTAAGAGTCCACACCACAACATGTATTCCCAACGAGATTATTTAGTCCATAGACCAAGTATGGCCTCACTTGGTGTTGGACCCAAAGGGAAGTGCTCTGGTGTTCCTACATATTCCACGAGGTTGGAAATAAATCCATATGTAATTCTAGAATTGCAGTTTAACATCATGTGATACCTGAGAAATTCATGGTTCAGCTGCACCAGTACACATGATACCAGAAGAACTAATCCAACCTGATTCGTGATCGATGTGGGAAAAAAGATGTAGTGGTGAGAGTTTCCTAGTATAGGGAGGCACACATTAGAGGAATTGGAATGTTAGGTGAATGACATCCTGAAATTATTGACCTGACTAATTAAAGCATGTAGATGGGTGGAGGTGTAAAACCGTGTGATGGAATTTCACTTGATCATAATGGAGTTGGAAGATGTTAATCATCATTCCTGAGATCTAGATCACAATAATGGTGTCATGACGATAGAGGATCACTAATGACCATGTTTTAAACATAGTATCCACTTCTCGTTAGCCTGAAATGGGGAAAGACAAATGAGGGTTGACTGCTGACCATATTTGATAAACGATACCTTTCACAAATGTTGTCTGAGGTCTTCAGGGGCGTTGGCCCAGGATAGTAGATGAGCCAATGTGGCATGATACCAGGCCATAAAGGTGGTCCCTACAGACACAGGAGAGGATAGGTATCCAAATAAAGGGACTATGAAGCTTGGACATGATATGAGGAAATTTACATGTGAAAATTCAACACTTTGGTCTCTTTTTCACGATGCATTTGAGTGTGACAATAAGATGCATCAGATATAAGGAGTCAAATTATGTTCCAAGGACAGGGTTCCTGGGGTTGCACACTCTTAACATAAGGTCATAAAGTGGAACATTAAGAGGGGACTGGATTTAATGAAATTCTCGCGGGGTGGCGAAGTATTAAAAATCGATGTGTAGTTCTTTTAGGGACATCTTAGTTTAGGGTCATAAAAATCAGACGACACTGGGGAGAGAAAAGGTTGAACCATGGTGAGGTTGTCGCAAAACCTGAAGCAAATGAGAACCCAAGAGGTGCTTTCCACACCACATTCTTCCAAATGAGTTCGGGATAAGGGGCCAAAAAAGGGTTAGGATTTAAGATTCTTGGGGATGGACCTGCAGATGGAATGTCTAGGAATTCTTATGTATCCCATGAGGATTATAATCAAGTCGAATGCAGTTATGGATAATGTTGTGTAGTTTGGTGTCATGCGACAAGTATGACCATATCTATGATCAAAGGTGTTAGTGTTCATACTATAGATAGAAATGAAGGATGGAGACACGTGGTGTGACATTGAAAAACCCTACATGAATGAGGAAATGATCCCACATCACACCATGTTTTCACTGAGGAGTTTTAGGTCAAGGGACCAAAAATGAATGTTTGTTTGGGCCGAAGGTAGAGTACCCAGGAGTTTCTACATACCCAACTATAATGGGTATCAAGCCATACATTCTTCTTGAAGTGGCATGGTATGGTACCAATGTCAGCAACAATACTATTTTGCGGGTCTGGCCAATGCACTAAAAAGAAGCAACATTTGATAGATCTTGTTTTTTCATTAAGATGGATGCATGTTTTTTTGTGATGTGATAAACCTAGGATGGAGAATATAGGAATCACTATAGAATTAAATCCATATAAGGGCATTGACAAATGTTATAGAAGGTAACCCTTACCAAACATGATTCCTCTTCAAGTGAGGACATCAAAATGCAGTTCCATTTTTCATCGTGTATCCAGGAAAATAAATTCATAGTTTAGGGTCATATGATAGGACCAACACTACATTTTAACATCTTGTAGTAAAGACATAATAGTTAAAATTCATGCAATAACAAGAAACATAGTTTATCATAATATTTATTGGACAAATACAGAAGAAAAATGGTTTTAGGTGGAGAATGTTCATGGTGTGATATAGCATACCCGAGATGAATGAAGATGAGATCCCCACCCCATCACATGCAATTCCGAGGAAGAAAACTCATGTCGAGGGCCATCAAAGGTCAGTGAATATGGGGATGGACCCAAATATGAGTCATATATGTTTTCCTACATACCCTATTATTATGGAGATCAATCCATATTGAGTTCTTGAAAGAGCATTTTAATGTCATGCAGGACGATGGGCAGGAGAAAATAACTCCAAGAGAGGGAGTACATGGTACAACTCTTGCATACCTGATGTGAATGAGGGTGTGGGCTAGACTCAAGCTATACATATTTCTGGATGTTCAATTTTACATCTTACATAAATGATTTTGAGAGATCTTATTTTAAGGTTATATAGCTCGGACCATAGATAAACGGGACACTTCCAAATGGGCACAAACTATGATAAAACCCCTAAGCCCATGCGATCTATGATCGATGTGGTAAACAAGGGCGGATAAGGTCTTTGCAACACCTGGAATACATGAAAATGGGAAATCTGTGCAGACCCCTGAATGACACCTCACCGTGGCTTTGTCCTCCTAACGTGCAAATGCCCACTGAGGGATAGTACCAATAGTATTGAAATTCCACATGGACTTGATGGAGTAGAAAATGATGTGAATCATGCAACCAATTTTTAAGGCTTGATGGGGGTGGTGTGACGATGGAGACTAACTTTTGAACGTGTTCTAACCACAACATCCATATCATGTGCCCTAAAATTGAAACAATAATTGAGTGTTGACCGCTGACCATATTCTTAACATGGGACTGGTATCTATTTTTCATTCGACTCCCTCGAGGATGTTGGCATGAATTGAAATGAAATCCCTTAGTATGTGTATCAGTACTGTTTAGGGGCCCTTTTGGATTTGAAATATGATGGAAACACAAATAAAGAGGAGAATGAATCCTAAGGATGGGTGATAACATGTCCATGTAGGATTCAACACTCTATGTGCAGAACCAGAGTGCTCCTGGGCACATTGGTGAACTTACAAAGAGGTTCAAGGGGCCAAACATAAGAGAATCCGACATGAAATAATAATTGTGGAACAAGGGCACGAAGATAAATTAGGGGAATGAGGTATGTGGTGTGTTTGTTAATGACCTTTTATATATGAGGACAGAATCTCGGACGACATAGAATTCCCATCTCCTTGGAGAACTCAGGCCAGGAGGCAAGGATGGTAATGCAGTTCCTTATAAAAGGGGATGGACATGAAGGATAAATGTTCAAGCGGTCCTACGTATCCCATAAGGATGGTAATGAAGCCACACGTAGTTCTCTAGGATGTTATGATGTTTTATGCCATGTAGAAAGGATGCATAAAGGGTCAACGTATCTCAAAGGGGGATGGGTACGGCACGACGAGTATCCCGGTGTGAAAGAGGACATATTATCATACCACACCGTACAATCCCAAATGAGAACATGGTACATGTGGCCTATAAGGATGATATATCCATGATGGGATGTCACATCCAGTTCGCAGTTTAACGTCATGTGGTGAGGACGATGGTGCTCTTAGTTTATGGTAATAGGGCCCAGACCATAGACACCCAGTTTAATGTCATTGTTGATGTCGAAAAGCACTCCAGGGAAGAATAATGTTTCAAAAGTACAAATCAAACTCATATTTGGACCCAGGGACCCCATCCTAGGGGGCCAGAGGGGAAGCACAAAATAAATTCCAATGTCCGTGAAAAAAGATACCCCCGTGCGGAATGTTCCTGGATTCTCAAGAATTTGGGCGGCCGGGAGCGAAATATTTTGCGCCCCTACACCTGCGTAGTTGACATTATGCGCCGCCGCCTCGAGCATGCAATTATTTTGGGCTGAACTATTTTCCTCGCCCCAAGACTTATATAGATATAATGATACAACCTTCCATTTCAGGGGGAACAATCTGAGCTGGCTCTCGTGTGCGAAATTCGTCTTCCGTGCGCGCAATATGGCCTTCAGGTATGGTTCTTTTCATGCCAAGTCGCCCCGGGGTCCACCTTCGTGGGAGATACCCATGGTAAAGACTGAATTCCAATCCCTTTGGGGTTCCCCCCTTCTGTGCAATCCCTTCCATTGTGCATAGGTTGGTCGACTACACACAAAGCCTTCCACTTTGCACGCACTCTTGTACTCGCACGCAGCCTCTGCCACTTGCACGCAATTCATACTCCTTGCGTGCAATCTTCTTAGTCGCGTGCAAAAGCTCCACCCCTATTACATGCACGAATCACCGATTTCACGCCAGCCTAGTGTTTTTCACGCAGGTCTATTATTTCACGTGCAAGCCTCAAAGGTTGTGCGCAATTACCAGGGACCCCTCGCCCGGATGCTCTTCTTGTGAGTGCCATTCGTGGGTGACTTATGTGCCCCAGGTATCCACATCATACCCCGTCTTCCCATGTGACCTACTAGTCTCATACAATGTAACTTCAATGTCCCTTGGACAATTCTTCCCATTGTGTTGCTTGGCCTCATGATTCTTCGCATATGCATGCTAACAACTATTTCTTCTTCACCTAGCCACACTAATGTGGACACCTAGATGGTTCACCCCATAACACCCTATCACTATGGAATTTCCAATGACTTCACATCCCCAATGAGTGGAGGGTACTAGTTATATAAGTAATCAGGGTGTGGAGAGAACCCACCTCATCTGAGCTGCAAGACGTTAAACTGCCAAGCACATCGTCCTAAACACATGATGTTAAAATGTGACCTAGCCCAATGCCTCGCACGCAAGGTCCCCCCACTTTGGAAATTCTTCATGCCCAATCATATCTTCGGGGATGGGATCATCCTTCAAAACGGGTGATATCATCTTTATTAGAGTGGCGTTTGTCCACGGGGAAGGGAAGCGACCTTGGTGTAAGCCCCTAACCATTCTTGCAGAAGGCAGCACCCCTGCTCCTCCTCACATCCTCGGTGTGAAGGTCAGCCAAGGGCATGATAGGGAAGGGTGCTTCTTCTTTCTTCCATCACAAATCCCTCTCCCGTTGTGCTTTTCACCCTCGAGCCTCCATCCTGGAGTAAGTCCCAACTTCTTGGGCCGCTCCATGCGTAAGCCCCACTCTGCTTCCCACGGACACACCATTCACAATGTGATCGTCAGGTCTCTTCTATCTCTTGTTTCTCAGATCGAGCATTACTCATGTGAGATTAGAGTGAGAACTGGCCATGAAATTCCCTGATGGTCCACCTTAGAGTGTAAGACCCATACCACCATAGTTCTCCTCAGAGTGTAAGCCCAATACTACCATGGCCCCCCTCTGAGTGTAAGCCGCAACCCATCCCGAGCTATAGGGACATTTATCAATGTCAAGGCATGGTACATAAGAAGCCACCACGAGGTTCAAGCCCCAACCACTTTCGGCCACCTTAGAGTGTTAGCCCCAACCCATCCAGAACTAAGAGGACTTTGATCCCTATCAAGGCATGGTACGTTGGAAGCCTCCATGAGGTTCAAGCCCCAACCACCTTGGGTTGCCTCAGAGTGTAAGCCACAACCCATCCTGGACTACGGGGACTTTGGTCCGTGTCAAGGCATGGTACATAGGAAGCCTACATGTGGTTCAATCCCTCCATCCATCCGGACCCCAGGTCCACCTTCACATTGGTTTACCGACACCATGGTCCGCCCCAGAGCGTAAGCCTCATATGACACCTGAACGACATGGTCATTGATTCCCTAACACGGGGATACGTAGGAAACCGCCATGAGGTTCAAGCCCAACACCCATGTCTCACCCTGATCTCTCCCTCGAGCCCACGTGTCTCAGGAAGCTCATTCCCTAACCCTGAGGTTCAACTTCCTCTGGGTACCATCCATGCATCCATTCTCACGGGTCGCCTCCTCAGGTGTCACATCATTCCATATAACTACGCAGACTTTGATTCCCCACCACGTGGATACGTAGGAAGTCTCTTCAAGGATCAAGACCAATTCCATCATCCATCCTGACCCTTACCCGGGCTGCCACATCCCAATGAGATCATTCCCCCTCATATCCCATTCCATTTAACATCTTTTAGGAAGCCACCCTCACGTCGGCCCCAACCTCGGTGTCCCCTCCAGGGGCTACGCCCATCTAATCCACTCTAACCAGTGTTTGGATCAGTCTGATCCATCTCCGTTGGAAGTTAAACATGTGGCATAATCTATGTTAAACATGGGAAGATGAGAAAAACCTCAGATACATGCCCATGGAATATGATTCCCCACGTCCGATGTGGGATGCCTCAGGATTACGCACCTTCGAGAAGTCCAATAATAAGGGACAGAAGACAGACATTCCAGTCCACTAGCTTCATGAAATTCCAATGATTCCCAACGCGTAAACTCTCCTTACCGAGCGATACTTCCCTAACCGGACTCCTTGGAATGTCCTGGGAGAAGCGGTGTAATTAACTGGGGTCCATGAAGATATGGCACTGGGAAGAGTTTCATGAACATCGTATTAAATCTATGAGGGAGACTCATACTAGGTGATGATATCTAAGGAGAAATCCTCATAATGAAGAACCAAAATCCCATCATCCTATTTCAATCATGGAGCAGGCATCCCTAAACAAGGAATAGATGCTGCCTGCCATTGGAAAGTGGGAACACGGGGCAACAGTAGTGCGTCCTCCCTGTGATGGATGCACGTGAACCCTGGTGAATGCATCAAAAATAGAAATGGTGAACTCTATGTGAAAAGTATTCTCCTTAGGATGGAGGCTTATAGCGTTCGGGGAATCAGTGGAAAAGCATTTCTTCTAACCCTATCATCTGGTACCAGGTCCCGCCAAGCAGGCATGACGTGAAACTCACCAGACATTGGGACAGTCAGGATGTTGATCATTCCATCCTGCAATGTTGTCAGCGTGGATCCCTCTTACCGGCCATGGAAGACGAAACGACGATGGGGCACTGGTTATCGATTCCTTTTCCTAGCATTATTAATGAGTTCATCTCTCTGCTTTCAGGAACAACTTTGTTGCATATGGAGCCCAATCACCTTCCCACTAGCTCAAGAGGTGGGGCAATATCGATGCGGCTACTCCGTTCAGTTCTGCCTCTTCCATGAAGGATTCGACCGCCACAACTGCTAGGCACCCACACCCCCTCTCCCCATCATATATTATCCAGTGAAGGGTAATTAATGACCTTGTACGCAGGTACGAGGAGGAGGGGGTCATCCCCACCAAGGATATAGCCCGCTTGGATCTCGAGGAAGTTGTGCCTCATAGTCAACGCCGCCCCCGAGGGCCGCGTAGGTAGCCGCCGCTCCGCACCACAAAATTCAATTGTATCAAGAACATGTCCCTGGAACTCCATGATAACTCCCTCCCCTACACCAACGAGGTAAGGGATACTCGGGTCGGCCCAATCGGAGTCCCGCTTCAATGTCTCTCAGCGAGGGCTCCCAACAGGCCACGTCCGCATCGGCGCCTGGTTCCCCAAGCCAAGGAGCAGAAAATCCATGCAACTGCACCACCGACTACAGTTCATCTGACCCGACACCAGCATCAGGCACAAATGGAAGAGGGCACCCGCCATGGGGCATCAACGACAGCGACTACTATGGACCGAGCCACCGCTAACTCATATCACAAACTCCCCACATAGGTTGAGTAGGGGCAACTATACGACTGACCCGGATCGAGGCCCCAACCACCCCACGAGCAAGTTTGGTTGATTCTCCCGGTCACCGGCATAGGTGATGGCCGCTATGGGCCAATCTGCAGTAATGAGACCTAGTGTGGAGGCCTACTCTGTAATGCCACTACGAAAGGTGTAGGACCTCTCTATTTCCACCCATGGATTGGATGTCTGCGCTGCGCCACCTTCATCCCAAGTGAGGGTCTTCCCCATGATAGCAACACTCTGTGTGGGGGCCTCTATCGTGCTCACTACACTGGGTACGAGGTCACTCCCCCTGTAGCAGACTGTGAGTAAGAAGACATTGCATGTCCGTTCACTCGCCAACATAGAGGTCCTCCCCACGTCCTCATGCCTGTCTATGAAGGACCTCCACACCCAATGATCAGAGGGATGGAGGCCAACCCCCCTTCACCAATGCCCAACATGGAGGTCATCCCCATGTCCCATTCAACATTTGATCCAATTCTCCCAACACCCCGACATTCTCGGGAGGGAACCCTCTCCGCCCCAGCACCAGTGCGGCCAGAGGACCCCATGTCAGAAATCAGCCCTGTCCCGAGGAGCCACCCTGGGGCAGGAAGGCGGGTCGTCGCCACCGCAAGAGGAATTCTGTGGAAGGCCGGACAGGAATCAAACAAGTCCACTTCTCAGACTCCGAGGTGGAGTACAACTCGGCACTGGATCCCTCTCCTCAACCCTCTGAGTCAAGGGATGGGGAAAGAATGAGGCACATCAGCCTTGTACTCCCAGAATGCAATGTCCAGGGGATCCCTGCCTCCCTCCGATGGTATATTCAGGAGGACGAGAACCCGTGGTGTCCCCAGAGACCAACCACACAGTCACCACCATCATCTCCGGAAGCGCCTTCTGCCTCGACTAGAGATGGTGGAGAGCTATTATAGGGGGTCAATGGCGGAAGGGTCATGACATAGCCCACTCTCAATAGACGCCAATGTTGTGTCAGAAGCATTGGTTTCCAGTCCATCCTATTGTGATATAGCGGCCCGTCCATTGTAGTCCTTACAGGACAGCCCAGGATTCGGTGTCGAATCAGCCCGCTCGCTGTATTCTCCGCCGCCCAGCCCGTCGTCCCAGCGGTCCACCTCGATGCCGCCACCAGTTCTTTATCCAACCTCAGTTGACGAGTGGGGAAATCATAGGACAGACCATGAATATAAGCTGAGGAGTGTCTGGACTATCCTCATAGCGGGCCACTTCCTCTAGAATTTTTAGCCGGTTGCAGGACCAAATTTGGGTATGCTATAATCGCTCACCCTGGAGGAGTTTGAATGTTTCCACCAGACCCAATGGGAGACTCACTTCTGTCTTCACCACTGGTGAGTGACTTATACCAGGATCCAAGATCTCCTTCAAGACATCGGCAATCAATGACGTCAGGTTGACCTGGACACACTCCCCATGGTCCAGCACCCTGAGTCACCTAGTCACTACAGGACCCTCCAACAACGATGCATCCAGAGTTTCCAAACACTCCACAAAGATATTAAGGAGGCTACCCCTCAAGCACAAGTCCATGGATGGGGGAAGTATGCTACCCTCCTCTTCAATGATATTCACCAGAAAATCGACTCACTTGGCGACATTGAGGATATACCTTCGAGAAGAGTCGCAGTCAAGATGACTGATCTGTCATGAGGGGGAAACGAGGTGGAACTTCTCGATGGGAACCCCATCCCTAAAAAATTTCCCCAACTCCGGGACCCATCAGGGAGAGTTACTCGCCAACAGAGGAACCTCCTAGGTCTCCCTCCACCCACCGAGGCATTGATACTCAACCGAAATATTAGTAAGTTCAAGGAGCATATTAGTTTCACAAAACACTCCGACCCGTCTGCCTCAGTGCATAAGATAGAGGAAGAACCTAAGAAGGCCGCGATGCACCAACAACATTCTGAGCAGAAGAAACTAGTAGATGACCTCCTGTCTGAACACACTGCGGAACAGAATCTGGATTATGGTGACCCTCTGCCAGTACCGCAGTGATAGATGCTGCTTCTCCCTGACAAATTGCCCCCGGGTAACCCTGACCATATTGTCCATGCAAAAAGGGTAGAGGCCGGAGCTTATGGAAAGGGGGAACGGTATGTATCTTCGAACCCTATAGAATAGGGTGAAAATCCATGGAACCCCGCTCGGGCTCCTACGGCATCCCCAAGGGTCACTCAAACAGCCGCTCCACGAGCCGCTGAGCTTGGCTACCGCATTGACGATCCTGGAAACGCGCTCGTGGTTATGGATCCCCATCAGAATAGGGACCCCATTCAGACGATCCAATGGAGGCACTCATTTTCCACCTAGAGGCTTTAGAAACACGACAGGTGTCCATCCCACCTGATATAAAGCCATATCCGGCATGAGTGGATGACATGCCAGCAGCCCCGGGTTTCGGAAACCCCACCTTCGACCTCTTCAATGGGATGGGGGACCTACCGTAACACTTATCCCAATTTAACTCAAGGTCTGGGCCTATGATAGGGACCCCAGTGCAGCAGGAGTCCGCCAAACTCCGTTGTTTTGTTCAGACATTAGAGGGGCCGACATTCGCTTTGTAAAACCAGCTCCCAATCAGATCAGTGACCAGCTGGGAGGACCTTCACAGGCAGTTCCTTTACCTGTTCAGCTCTACCACCCAGAAAACGAACATCGCATATCTCTTCAAGTGCAAGAGAAGGCCTGATGAGAGAGTCGTGGACTTTGTCACCCAGTGGAAGGGGCTCACATGCTCCCTTGATATGTCACTAACTGAGGAGAAATTACTGACATTGTGCGTAGGGAATGTCAAGACGGATGTGTTCCTCTACCTGATCACTCAGAACTATCTCGTAGGGTTCCGAGACTTCTCAGATAAGGCCTAGAACCTCGAATAAGATCTGCAACAGGCTAGCCAGGCATGTCCGCTGCCCCATGTAATCCCAGCAAGGTGGGATGCCAGAGCCGAGCCCGCCACGGTGGCCCAGGTAGAGGCCCCTAGGAAGCTATAAATGCTACAAGTGGAGCTAGATCCGTATCCCCGCAGAGTTCCGCCTCCATGGGCATAGTTTTCAGCCCAGCAGTGCCCGCCTCAAAATCAGCAGGCGCCCCCGCATAACGCACCGCTAGAACCTCGGTGAGACAATCAATTTCTGCCTCCTTGGCAGGTTCCTCCATCCCCCCATCAGTGTCAGGCTCCTAGATCCCCCTTTCCAGACAGAAGGAATTTGGTCTACTCGTTCTATGAGGCTCAGGTCCCCGGTTACATCTGTAGTGCCATAGATTAGAGAATTGTACGACTTCCTGAGTGTCAGAAGTCGAAAGAGGCAAATCTCACTTGTCACCCCAACTACCGCCCTTATCACTAGATCCTGGGTCACATCATCAAGAAATGCTATGTGTTCAAGGACTGGATGCATGAATAGATCGAAAACAACATAGTCAGGGTGGGGTCGACCCTGGTAAAAGTTGCGGGTGTCTTTGTGATGACAGATAGTGGTAGCGACGGTGAAGGTGAGTGGTAGCTGGTTTCTGACCACAGGTCCCAGAAGTATAACGACTGGTTATCTAGCAGAATTGTAGCCCACGCCCATGGAATTATCTGTGCACGTCTTAATCAGACGGAGCGTTCAAAAGCTGCAGGCACCACCCCTGCATCATCATCACAGACATCCTTTTCCCAGAAGAGAAAGCGTCAGCGGCATAAGAAAAAGCATCGCACACCGTCAATGTCACCAATGCCCCGCACTCTCTGTGACTTTAAGCCCCTGGAGATGGTGATTCCCCCTTAGATCTACCCAGTGGTGGATGATTCATCTAGTGATATCTAATGGTACACTTTGGTTAACACCGTCGAGTTGGTAAATCCCTATATGACTCCAGACGATGGGGAGCGCCAGGCGAACCTCCCGAACATCCCTAGTCGATGCCAACATTGGCAGAGCCGTCACCATATGGGTCATCAAGACACATCAGTTGGACCCTTCGGCCAGTTATTGCAAGCCACTGAGACCAAACAGCAGGCCCATTATAGAGCTCGGCACTCACAACCTCTTCATCTGTTGTCGTGAGGACCACCCCTACCACCATTTGTGCTACTAGATCAGGAAAAACCCCTTCGGTCGTGCCGCGGCCAACTTTTACCCACTACAAGCTGATCTCGTCCTTCTGGTCCTCATCCGATAGTCACTCTCTAGGATTCGACTAGTGAGCAGTGAGATATCCCTAGTACCAGTCAGTCGCCAGTCCAGCAGGCAGGGCCCTCCATGCCTTCCATCACAGAGCGACTCCCTGCAAGAAGATGTTTGCACCTGGCACAGAATTATGACATTCTAAAGCACCTCACCAGCATCCCATAAAGTATTTCCATACTTGAAGCCTTTCGCATGTCACCAGATATGAGCAAAGAACTCACCGAGGCTTTAAGGACCCCCTCCAGTTTGAGACAGAGATAACAGCTATAGAAGCTTTCCATGCTGAAACAGTTGAGGATGCCAAATTTCATGTGATAATTTCATTTTCTGTAGAGGATGAAGGCTTCCCCATATAGGGTAAAATCCACCCATTGTATATCACTGGCCAATTTAAAGATGTGGAGGTCCGTCGCTGTTTTGATGACACCTGCTTCGGGATCAACCTTATCCCGACACGGACACTACAGAAGATAGGTTTTCCGGAATATGACCTGACTCCCTCCGATTTAAGAATCTAGGGATATGATAGGACAGAGTAGACCCCGATTGGAAAGATCTGTCTGAAGACCCGGTTCGGTAACCTAGTTGCATACACCGAGTTCATGGTTGTCTCCCAGGACACCGCGTATAATGCATTGATGGGCAGACCATGGCTCGACTTGCATGCGTCAGTCCCCTCATCCTATCACTAACACCTTAAGTACACCCTTAATGGTCGAGTGGGAATACTCCATGGTGATGAATCTCATTTCTCCTCCTGTGAAGCCTGCTACATGGATGATGACTATTACATGAGCAAGGATAAACAAGTCTAGGCAAGTGAAGTTGAGCCTGGCACCGCTACGAACGACCCTTGGGCAAGCCTGAATGACGCCTACGTCTTCCCGATCCATCGGTTAGAGGTAACGACCCCCGATATGGGGCAATTTTTTGTCATTTCTGGGACAATGGGGAACCATGCTCTTATATCCAAGCTGCATCAGAAGATCACTTAGTATTCTTATGCGAACCAGGATCTAGTGGTTCTGGAGCCTCCCACTCTCATCAGGTATCGGGATGTCCGGCTCATGGCAATGGTAGTACGCCATACTTGTCTATTCATCCAGGCTAGAATAAGTCATCTCTGGCCGACTCGCCACTAATACATTGATATTATCAACCGTGGCGCCATGGGCCGGAGACCAGATGGGATTGGGTCCATAACCCTCATTGTTACGGTCTCGGAAACGCCGGAGTTCCCCAATGCAATAACCACTACCACACAGGCCGGTACCAGCCTCCCATCAGGGTCTGGTAACTCAGAAGTAGGTTACCCTGTGGATGATCCCTCCATAGGTGGAGAAGAAGATATAGAGGATGCTCCCCTTGCCTTTGAGGAAGGCATGTCAGCCACGGTCGGCCAGTTGGTACATGTGATCCTCGGAAGCGTGGTGGACCCGAGACCCACATTGATCTCACCGCAATGTCCCCTGAGGAGCGGAAATAGTTTGTAGGATGCATCAAATAGCACCATGATGTATTTTACAAGAGTTAAAATGAGATTTCGGGACTAGATCCTCAGGTAGCAATCCACCGCCTCGTTCTTCCAGAAAATCATCGTGGATTCAAGCAGTCTCCCAGAAAGATGCACTCTTCTCATGGTGCCATGGTCAAGGCCGAGGTTGACAAGCTCATCAGGGCTAACTTTGTTAAGGAAGTCTAGTAACCCAAGTGGTTGGAAAAAATTTTACCAGTCAGGAAGAAGATCGGGAAGATCAGGGTCTGTATCGACTTCTGAGATCTCGATCACCATTGTCCGAAGGATGGCTTTCCCCTTCCAGTGATAGAATTTTTGATTGATGCTAAGGCCGAGTTCTAGGCCCTATCCTTCATGGATGGTTACTATGGATATAATCAGATCTGGATGGCCACAGAGGAAGACGAGTCCACAAATTTCAGGGTGCCCCAAGTTAATTTCGGTTACCATGTTATGCCCTTTGGCCTAAAAAATTCCGGTGCCACCTATCAGTGGGCCTTGCATTGCATATTTAAGCTGATCCACGAGACATTGGTGGAGTGCTCTATGGATGATGTAACACCCCGAGATTTTATGAAAAATATTCTTTTAATTTCATTAATATCATGTGTTGTATGCTACACCAACATTACCTTGCGCTATACGCAACACCATATTAGCTTGCAGTATACGCAACACTATTATTGGATCGTGTTACACACAATTTTGATAATAGTTATTCTATGCAACATTGAGTATATATATATATATATATTCAATGTATAAATGAAATATGGTTGGATTCTGTTATACGAAACAACGAAGGATTCTTGCACAACACGCAACCCTGACTTGGCTTGCATTACACGCAATCACGACCTTCCTCGATAGCGTGTGTTGTACGCAATACCGGGTTTTACTAAACAATGATATATTATTATAATATTATTATGAACTAGCTGTTATGAATAGTATTAACTATATTTTGAATTTTATAACATTATTATTCATCTTACACATTTTCTAGAACATGGTATAAGAACAAAATAATTTTTTTGGGTAAAATAAGTATTTTTCAAAAAATGCAGTTTGGACGCCTTTTGATGGCGCACCCACATTAAATCTAGTTTTTGACATGTTTATAAGTTCAATTTGAAAAAATAAAATTTTTATTTGGAATCAAGAAATAAAAATTTACTTTGGATAAATTTTTCATATTATTCTGGTAACTTTCATATTTTGATGAATAGTAAAAACATGCTATATTTTAATTAAAAACAACTTTTTTCATCGCAATAATTTATATGGTTAAATTATAATATTAAATTGTTTTAAAGTATAAATATAATATATTTTTACCATTTAATATAATGTATGTCATTAGCATTGATTTTACATTAAATTCGTAGGTTAAATCCATTCAATCTTTTGAAATGTTTTAAAGAAAAACCCGTTTTCTTTCGACAATGGGATTAATTTTAATTTAATTTCTGAAACTTTTGTGTATTGAATTTGGTAAAATGGATTCCATATTTGGAATCAGTGGGTCCAACTTATGTTAATAAGCTACTTTTTATTTTTGGGAATTATGAATAGTAACTACGGTACATTTTATTTAGCATAGTTAAAGGTAAATCGGGTAATTAAGGGTAAATATAATATTATAAAATTACCCTAACACATGCCAAAATTCTATTGTATGGCTAAAAGTAGACCCATATAACTAAAGGGTCAGATTAGATTCATTTTATGGACTTTTGACCATGAAAATAATTTAATTATTATTAAAACCAAAGAAAGTGACAACATTTCACTCTCTTAAATCTTATAAGTATAATAATTTTAATTTAGTGATAAACATCATAAAACCTAATACATGAATAGTCTCCAGAAAGCTAATAACATTATCTACATCATGATATTTATTTAGAATTTTTAGGGATTAAATAATTGTCATTAATGGTGATACATTAATGATACAGAAATTATTTATTAAGTGGAAAATAAGTAATATAGTTTTTATTGAAATAATAATACCCCATAAAAGGACCAAAAACCTGACCAAAACTTATTGGTAGTGTATATCCACACCTTAAACATCAAAGGACCTAATATATGACCGTTTGGAGCATTATAAAAGTGATTATGACACTTATATTATTTTATTTTAAATGATGCCAAAGTTGTCACCTTCATAATTTAATAAATATAAAAATTTAAATATTGTGATTTTAAGATGACAAATTCGAGTAAAAGTATTATTGTGAAAGGTAGTAGATTTATATTCATCATATGATTTTATTTTTAATTTTTATGCAACAAATCAGTATATTCAAAAATTATACAAAAATGTTGTAGTAATTATTTTATTAAGAGATAAACCAAATAAATGGTTTTAAAAATAATAAAATAAATATTATATGATCTATTTAATGTGATCCACTAATTTTATAGATACATATGACCTTTTATGAATCTATTAAAGCTTTTATTTTGAACATATCTTCTGTATATATTTTATTTAAATTCAAATAAATGAATAGTGTCAAAATTGACACTATTGTTATTTTATAAAAATAACATATTATAAAATTGTTTAAAAATGACAAAAATATTTAAAAATTATAAATTTAAATTTATATGGTCTATAATGTTATAAAGTAAAAAAATATGGAAAATTCTCAACAGATAAGTAATTATTTGTTATAATTTAAAATTTATAATTTTATTACCACAAATAAACTTAAATAGATTAAATAAGGATAAATCAAAATGATAAGGTTTAAAATAAGATCCAAACATGTCTAAATTTGATTTTTTGATGCGATTACAACCCTATATCATCTAATATTTGAATATGAGTCATTTTTGAGGTTTTTAAGTGGGTTTAGAGTTTTATAAATTAATATTTTTAAGAATTCCAAAGGTTCCCCTCTCCTCCCTTATAAAAGGGCACCTCCTCCCTGTCTTCCACACACCACATTGAGCCTTCATGCTCTGCCAAACCCTGCCCAATTCTCTTATCCACTTCCCTAGAAACATCCTAGAGGTCCTGGTATTTTTCAAAGACCAATTTTAGTGGCCTAAGAGGATGTCTCAAAGAGGCGCTTCAAAGAAGAGGTAATTTCCATTACCGATTCTTTCACCTTTATTTCTTCTTCCACTTCTTCTTCTTAGGTTGTTTCATTATGAAGTAATAACATCAGTATCATTCATATACTGATATGTTATTATAAGCATGAAACAACCCTATTTCACCATCTATCCATCCTACGGAAAACGAAATCACCGCTCGTGCGTACATACGGAATACCGTCTCCACGCCGTGGTGTAATCTATTTTCCACCACCAACTTACTTGGATGGGTATAATGGTGTAAATAATAACTATATATGATTATTTTAAAGTGATACTGATTCTTTAATAGTATACATACACTCCAATAAAATTCCACGATCATGGGAACGATATCATCGCTCGTGCGTACATACGGAATACCGTCTCCACGACGCGATGATATTCATTCTCAATGATTAACCATTCATAAATGATTATAAAGTATATATAATAAGTAATCATGAAATATATGACATAATAATGATACTGGATTTATTTATATATATATATATGTATGTCATCCAATTAATTCCATTCAATTCAATGAGGAAACGAAAACAACGTTCATGCGTACGCATGACCAACCGTCTCCATGAACGGTGTATTTCTTTCCATTTGTCGATCTATTATATATATGTATATTCTGAATATATATTATATATAAATCATGTTTTACATTCTGGATGTAAGTAATCATGATCTAAGTAATCATATGAATAAGTAAAAGTCAAAACACGGACGACAAATGAAACGATTTTACCCAAAACGCTCTTTAACATGGAATTTACAAAAGAACGGGTAATATAAAGTCATAAGTGAACCATATATGATATCATAAAAATTAATATGATTCTGTAATAAGTCAATAACATTATTTAAATCATTATACAGGAGGTTCGGATATGTACGAAGCATATCGGACCTAAGGTATGGGATAATTTTGCAAATCTCATTTTTATCAGAGATTGCTTATTCTCAGTATTTACTGGGGTTATTTCTATCATCCATGTCCATGTTTTATAAAAGTGTCTTCATGTATGTTTAAAGTCTTTTTACCCATTTTTGAGTTTTAATACATGGTATGTATGGAATATTTCTATTACGAGGTACTTTTTGACTTTTCCGGCAACAGTACGAGAAGAATGATTTTTTAACTTATACGGCACGAACGGATTTTTACTGTTTTATAAAGCCTTATTTTCATGAAACTTCCTCCAAAAGATTTCATGACTATTTTTAACAAAATATCATTCTTTTAAAATAGCATGACATTTTGTGAAAAGAAATTGATTTTGAAGAAGAAAGGATATTTTCCTCAAGAATTCATTTCAAGTGTTTTATCAAAACCTTTTTCCATCTATGATGACATTATTTCATATGTGTATGTTTCAAGTATAAAGTCTCTATGATTTACATGGTTTCAATTTTCTTATTATGAAATGATATCCATTACATTTATATAGATTATGTGATTATGGGATGATGTTTATGAAACCCATTTTATTTATTGGGTTATTATGAATGATGTATATTTATTTTGTGGCACAAGTAAGAATGATTTCATTATGAGATGGGTAGGACCTATATCTTCCTCCAATGCATTGGGTAAAGATTTATATCTCATGAGATAGACATGGCTGGAACGGCAAGTTAAACCGGTTCAGTAATACCGGACTGGAACGAGGAGTGAACTCGATTCAGAAAGGGACTTTGTCCACTAAGATGGTCTTGGCAGTAATTCCTTGGCTACTATGGAAATCATATCATGTGATTAATGGTTTCCACAATTACATGTTTTATTCCAATTCTATTTTATCATTCTTAATGTTTCTTTATGATATATTCCTTACGTACTTCCATGTTTATGTCATTTCTCAATCTTTTGATGTTTAAACATTATGTTCATGTTTTTAAGTTCAAATGTATATGGTATGTTGTATTTTATCCTTGATTACCCTTACTGAGAATTTGAGCTCACCCTTTTTATGTTTTATTTTCCCCAGGATATAAAGAAAGGTTTTAGGTATGAAAAAAAGGAGAAGATCTTTATGGGAGATGTTGAATATCTTTCACCACAATTAGAATATTAAGTTCCAAGTTTCCAAAGACACTAAACTATTACAGTCCTTTTGTTTCTTTTTTTGTTATGTATTAAGTATTCCGCTAAAGTAATGTAATGTCCTTGTACGTCAAGCATTGGGTCTCTACAGATGATCTGGTGTTCAAATCTCTCCAGCGCCATGACTATCTCTAGGAACTTGATAAAGTGTTTGGTTTCCTCCGTTACCGCAACATGAAGATGAACCCACTGAAGTGTGCCTTCAGGGACACTTCTAGGAAGTTTCATGGATTTTTTTCATGGTACCGGGCCATTGAGATAAACATGGAGAAGATCAAGGCCTTCAGCCAAATTCCCCCCCCCCCCCGAGAAAAATTCCGGAGCGTCGAGGTCTCCAAGGCCACTTAACCTACATACGCCAATTCATTGTGAATTTGGCTAGAAAGTGTAAGCCTTTTTCTCGTCTCATGAAGAAGGGAACCGCCTATGAGTGGGATGAGGAGTGCCATACCGCCTTTGAGGAAATCAAGCATTATCTACTCCAGCCTCCGGTCTTGATGCCACTCATCTCTGGGAAGCCGTTGGCCCTCTATGTCACCGCCCTGGAACGGTCCCTCGGTGCCCTTCTTTCCTAGAAGAACAATGAGGAGATAGAGAACATCCTTTACTATATCAACTGCATTATCCAAGATAGGGAAACTAGACACTCCGCCATCGAGAAGAGTTGCCTCATGCTAGTATTCTCCATAAAAAATTGCGGCATTACCTACCGCGCCACGAGGTACAGTTGGTGTCTCGATAGGCCCGCTGAAGTATATTCTGAATCGCCCCATGTTGACTATCCGACTAGCGTGGTGGGAAGTAATCCTCCAGCAGTTCGACATCAGGTTCGTGCCTCAGAAGGATATCAAGGGACAGGCATTGGCAGACATTCTAGCTACCCATCCAACCTCTGCGGATTAGTCCCTGGACCTGGATTTTTTTAATTAGTCAATCCTCTCAGTTGATCAAGTCATCCCATTTTGGAAAATGCACTTTGATGGTGCCTCTAGGAGCCCCACCGGTATGAGGATCAATGATCCTAGGCTCAACAAAGTAGGTCTGGGTATCGTCATTTTCACCCCAGTGCAAGCCGTCTTTCCATACTCATTCCTGTTATCAGAAGGCTTCACTAACAATGATGTCGTGTATCAATTCCTCATTACTAGTCTCGAGCTGGCAATTGAGATCAACGTGCCCCATTTTCATTTGAAAGGGGACTCTGATCTAGTAGTTAAGCAGGTCAATGGTTACTGTGTTTTCAGGAAGTCAGAGCTCGTACTATTGTTAGAATGCACTCTCCAGCTAATAGACCAGTTCCCTTCTCGGCCATAGGTTATCTATGTCCCTCGGTCACAAAATGGTCGAGCGGATGCTTTGGCTAGCTTAGCTTCATCACTTTCAGAGCCCGAATAGGATGATCTTATTATTCACGTTGCACATCAGAGATTTATAACTCCTGTTTCCCCGGATGGCGATGACGAACAATAGGTAAGCCATCTTATCGTCGATGCCTCTACATCATGACCCTGGGTCATCCGGATGCGGTGATCGCAGTGGTTTCCAATTGGAGAACACCCTAGGTCGAATAACGCCAACACGATAGTCTCCCATCAGACCGGGATGAGCACGAGCGAATCCGACGTAGCGCACTGCAGTGTACTCTCCAGAGTGGTTCCAGACATGAGATGATACTCTATAAATGCGGATTTTATGGTGTTTTCCACCGTTGCATTCAAGGGGTTGAGATTCCACAGGTTATGGAAGAGGTTCACACCGGTTCGTGTGGGGCCCATCTGGATGGGCCAAAACTATCTTACCAGGTCCAGAGATTAGGGTATTTTTGGCCCTCCATGATCCACGGCTGCATCAAGTTCGCCAAGAGGTTCCACGTATGCCATGTTCATGCTATCTTTGTGCATCTTCCAACAGAGCTTCTCCACACTACCAAGTACTATTGGCCCTTTGCAGTATGGGGATTAGATGTCATAAGACCATACCCACCGGCAATGGCTCGCCAATCCCGATTCATTCTGACCGCTACTGATTTCTTTTCCAAGTGGATAGAGGCAATTCCACTCAAGGAAATCAAGGCCCATTCTATCATTGACTTCATGAGTTACAATATCATCTATCAGTTTAGAGTACCTCACGCTATCCTCCCCGATAACGGAACCAAATTTAATGCAGCCAAGTTGAAGAAGTTGTATGCCAAGTACTATATACATTCAAATCATGACTCCTGCTATCACACGTAGGCAAACTGATAGATTGAGGCGTTCAATAAACCCTTCTATAACATTCTACAGAAAACGGTTGGTCATAACAAGAAGTGTTGGCCGGATGAGCTCCCTAACGCCCTCTGGGATTATCGGACGACGACTTGTAATTACACCCAGGTGACCCCATATTCCCTGGTGTACGGAACTAATGTCGTCCTGCCCATCGAGATTCGGATTCCCACATTGCGTACATCGTTCTATGACCAGCAAGTGCTGAATAGAGTGTTTGAAATCCATCTGGCTGAATTGGATGCACTGGACAAGAATAGGCTTAGTGGATCGCAGAACCTAGACAGGCATCAGAGCAGGATAGCTCAAGATTTCAACAAGAAGGTTCACCCCCACTCTTTTCTGCATGGTGACTTCGTATCAGCCCTCAGGGCACCAATGATCCCTGGCAGGAAACCACCCATGTTGGTGCCCAAATGGGAAGGACCTTTCATTTTTCATTTGGTTTTTCCCAATGGAGCATACTCCCTGGTGACCATGGATGGTGAGCATATGAGTCCTCCCACTAATGACAGGTTCATTATACTATTTTTTTCATGACCCTTCCGGGTACTCCATGACCTTAAACTGGATTACCAGTCCTACACAGCCTTAAACTATCGGTCCCTCACGACCCTAAACTGCACGCTCATCCCGCATGATGTTAAACATTACGTCGTCCTACATGACATTAAAATGTATGTCGTCCGGCATGACATTAAACTATATCTTCAAGAACTATGTGCGGCTTGATTCCAATCCTTATGGGATACGTAGGACCTCCTGAACATTTAGATTTCAGGTCCAGCACCATCTCTTAGAGATCTCCCGATCTCCTGGTCACCTAGGCCCTTGGCCTGTCCCTCTACAAGAGGGGGATATGTAGGTGTGTGTTGACACTCCTTTCATCACAGAATCTAAAGATTGGAAAGGGGAATATATTATCTCAAAGTTATTCAACCATTGGATAAATAGAAAAAAATGACCAAGGAAGGAACAAGAAGAACATTGCACAATGGACACACATGTTCTATAGTGGTCGTGCAAGTACACTTGCGCGCCGCAATTGTTGCACAAGTACACTTTTGTTCCCTAAGTGATAACCGCCTGGGGTCTTCTCCAGCCTATAAATAGCCCCGGTGGGCCCCCCCATTTTGGGAGGAATTTTTTTTAGAATTCAAATATAGAGCTATGAACGCCCAAGTCTCTTCTTCGGGTCTTCTAAACACTTCTAAGGTAATTCTTTACCTAGAACGGAAGGTATAAACAAGATGAGTAAGTTCTATGTGTTATAATTCCCTAACACTTGCGCGCCTAAGGTGTTTTACACTTAAGGGAAATGAACATACTTGCGCGCCACCCTACTCCTTCACCAAAACATGCGTGCCACTCTTCTGAAAGTACCTCAGGATAATTATAAAGGCTTTGGTCAAGGATTACCCAAGTGTTACCCTACTGGTTAACAATCGCGCAAGTACCATGTGTCACGCAGGTGTACCAGTGCGACCAGGACTTGCGCCCCCATGCAGTACCTGCACGCCTGCCAGGACATGCGCGCCCATGCCTTTTTGGGTTCCCTTCTTGCCCATTTCATCCCTCTTATGACATTCCACCTCTCCTATTCAAGATTCAGTCTTCAAAACACTCTTCAAATCCATTTATGGCATGATTTCTTGATTTCAATTCCTTATCTGAAAGGAAATAGGTGGAATATTTCTCAAAACCTTGTGATTTACACATCTTTATGTCACTAATGATGGAGATTTCATTAATTCAACCTCATCCTTTAAGATGAGAGAACAAATTAACATATGCCTCCTTTTCACGAGTAATTCCTAGTTATAATTCCCATTTTGGGCATCCTTTTTAGGAGTAATCCCCAAGTCCCCTAATCTGGGAATCCTCCTTAGGAGTAAGCCCCAACCATAATTCTCTTAACCTATGGCACCATTTCAGGATTAAGCCCCAGTCATAATTCCTAACATGGGAATCCTCCTTAGGAGTATGCCCAAGTCCTCTTTAACCTGGTTATCCTTTTCTGGAGTAAGCCCTAGTTTCAAATATGGGCATCCTCCATAGGACTAAGCCCCATGTCCAGTAATTTTCTCTTAACCAGTCCTAATTTACTTTTGATCTGGATCTCCTTCTCAGGAGTAAAACCCAATCATAAGTTCCCTCCTAATTTGGGCCTCCTTTTCAGGAGTAAGCCCCAAATGAGAGTATCCAAATCTCTATAAAGTACATATACCTTTATAGACCATGTTCCTGGATTTCTTCCCTAAAGTAAATCCTAATATTCATCTATTTGGGCAGTTATACATTCATAAGCCCCACATCATTTCTTATGATTGCATCATTCATGGCACAACTGTATGGTTTTACCAATACCTCTTGTTTATCACACCGAGCATGACTCACATGAGCTTAGAGTGTAAAAGTAATTATGACATCTTTCTTTGAGCCATCAATCATAAACATCATATTCCCTTAATCAAGCTACGTGGGTTCTGATTCCTTTTCCAAAATAAAGGATACGTAGGTTGCCCATCTCTGGGTACAATCCCAACTCTGAAATAATCAATGTCCTTATGAATGACAATAAACTTCATGTGCCCCGCTGAGTGGATTTAAAACTTGTATGGTCATCATATTGACCAGGAGACTTTTACGTATCAAAAGATACCATTGACTAAGAATCTCAAACAAATAAAAATGATTCTCTATCGATGAAGAACCTCAAATACATATAAAATATTCTCTAAATTTCCTACATATCAATCATTGATTGTCAGATCTAAAGGAAAACTCATTTTATACTTTGTAATGTAATAGGGATTCATGAACATAACATAAATAGATAAAGAGAGTCCCAGATTTGACAATAATTCCCCTTAAAAAGGTGTGATGAGTCTGACCTCCCATCCTCTCGACCAATGAAAATACCTAAGACTCATCAGTTGATAGCTAATGAGAACCTACCTTTGGAAAGTAGGTTCAAATGGATATGGAATCATTGGATGTTTCCGGTTCTACGAACAAACCCGTTAAAAACCGCTTGGAATGCTTGAACCTTAAATATGTGAGGTCATCCTCAATTCTAGAGGGAAACAAAAAATGGTGAACCCGACATTAATCCTTAACCATGTTAAAATGATGTTTTACTTATTTGTTAGGCTCCTATTTAAAACTCAATGAGAGTTCCAACAAAACAATCATTTACATATGTGCTCATCCAAAAGATGTAGTGGCTGAATTTATCTTGATTACATGTGTTATATCAAACATGCAAACTATTTTCTGAGATTTTCTACATTATAAGAAATGGCTGCTCTCAATTTCACACCTGTGAATACCGTTGTGGCGAATACCACTGCTGCTACTTCTGCTGGATCGTCGTCCGCTCTGAGGATGACAGAACCTACTCAGCGTCTTCAACGCTAGTTATCAAACGTGTTGGTTTAGGAGAACCATCAAAACGGTACTATTCCAACATTGGAGGCTTCCCGACAAGCCCTCCAAGTGAACAACTCACACCGGTCATCCGGACAATGACGACCAGTGATCAAGAAGCAGGTGGTGCTAACCACCGTCTCCAAACGTTTTGAGTCGTTATCCCCGGAATGAAATAACCATTCACTCCCTTATTCTAGAGAGGTGAATGAGCAGGTACCTCAGGGCCTTAATTCAAGAAGTCATGAGTTCTTCCCAAGGGCTCCTATCAACAATTGCTGCCAGCCTCGTGCGGCAGTGCGCCCTAAACATGATCAGGGTACCGACTCCAGGAGTTCGACTCAGGTTCCTCGAACTTGGGAAGGAAAGACGAATCACCAGAGGTGAAGTCCGGATAACAGTGAGCAAGTTCTCATCTCTTCCATTTCTGGAGAAATCCACCAACCTAACTTGGTGGAAAGAAAAGAGAAGGCACACACACCTGCCCGTTTTAATTCCGCTGTCCAGCAGACTCGTCTGGCAGCATCACACCAATCCCGCCAGGCAATTCTGGCGGAGTAATATAGGCAGGAACGTACACCTGTTTATACGTCATCAGCTAGTTAGCAGGCTCGTTTGACTACATATGATGGATCTCATCAACCACGTTCAGCGAAGTGCAATCAGCATGCACATACACATGCTAGTATTGGTCAAGCCTACCAAGAGTCTCGCTTGGTATCATTCGGAGATGTCAGTCAGAAAGCTCCGGTGACAAATAGGAGGCAGACTGAACTCTCTGCCCCTACACTTGAGTACTGTCAGGATTCACTAACAAGAAAAGAAGGACAAGAGAAGGCGCATACACCTACTCGAAGCATGGAATGGACGTATATCATCGTTACGGCAGCTGATGTCTCCAAGCATATTCTATCAATGGTGAAAGAGAAGAAGTAGATCCCTGCTCATATTCTGGATGATTTCTAGGATATTATAACAGATTCAGCAACATCTCAGGGAAAGACACACAAATCTATCCCTATTAGTGGAGTGACACATCAACAATTCACTCCGGAGAAGATACACACATTTGTTCCAGTCCAAGAGGGTTGTGGGGAATACTCCCCCATATCATATGGATAACCAAGTCAGGCACATACACCTAATTTGAGTAAGGATCGTCAGCCTAATCTGTCCATCTCTCTTGATCAGGCATATACACCTGCTCAGAGCAGCCACTTTCGTCAACAAGTGTTTTCCAAGGAGAGTAAGAAGTCGTCTAAAAATAAGACCCGCCCAGTACAGTCAATAGATCAAGAGCTAATATATAACAAGGCCTTACTCGATGCTGGAGTTTTTGAAGCCCTCAGACAGTTATCTGTTGGAAATCAAGATTCTACTCCCTCATTTCCCAATAGTGGGAACATTAATTCCGAAGGTCTTCAACATACACTCCCTCATCAAGGCATGCTTCATGAAAATACGGTTTATCTCAAAGTCTCATCTTCATATGAGAGGCACAGGAACCCTCTGTGTGGTCAAAATACCAAGGAGAAAGAGATATCATCTTTTGTTGTTACCCACCATGGTGGTCCTCCCCATAATGATGAATTTCTCTGCGAAAGTCCTCTCCGATGTAGTGATGAACATTGCCCGGAAAATTCTCTAGTGGACAATGTAGTTCCAATAAAGCCCTCTTATCTTGAGGCACTTTCAAATGAGAAACCAGTCATTTATGATGCTTCATTGCTAGCAGGTGAAATTCGTTCTCAATCAGAATATAGCCCAGGGTGTAGGTCATTCATCGAACCACCCCTGAGTCATGCATCTTCTAGCTTGATCAGTGATTTCTCTACCAATATTGTTGAATCTGATGAAGCAACAAGGAAGCACGAGCTCTAGTCAAATCAGGTAGATGAATCTTCATTGAATGATAAAGGGGAAATGCTAAACATGAGAAAACAATTGGCGAAAGGTGAAGAGCCAGTCATGTTTTGGCCTCTGGATGACTCTCAGTATGACATTCCAGAGATGTTGACGGGAGATGGAAGTCATGATATTCATCTCAACATATTGAAAAATCTTTGTCAGTTGAAAAAGAAAGTATTATCTTATGATGAATATGAAAATCATGTTAAGATAATAGAAGGGTTACAGTGCCAAATTGACTTGGCATCTCTATCAGTCTCTTGATATCCTAAGTCTTAAAAGCAGCAGAGAGCTCTTCAGCGTTCATGCATTTTCACACTAAGAAGATTGCGCCACTTAATTGCCAATGACCCATCTAGTATTCATGTCAGAGGATGGGGTATTCATGGAGCACTTCATTTCACGCTGCTCTCCAGTCATCAAAGCCTGCCGAAAATGGTCTCATGCAATGTTATTGCCAATGGCCGGCCACAAATACATGGATTTGTTTGTAATCAAAATCTTTCCAAAAAACAGGCCTCAACTAGTTTCTCTCAAAATAATGAATACAGAGAAAAGGTTATTGAATTACTCCTGTATCAGGAAAACAAGAATATTAAACAGGCCTCTCACATGGAGCAAGCACATCACCAAGTGACAGAAGTGTCAGAAATCATCCAATGGTCTTTTGAACCAGGTAATAAAAGTGGATGTCGATTGATGCATCCAGCTAATTTTCAGACCAAGGATCGGGAGATCAGGAGAGAATTTTAGAAAATCTCAAACATAGCATGTCAAGAGACACACCATCTTGCCAGACTGTGGACTCTTTTAAACCATCCTTCAGAATCAACAAATAGGATTCGAGGAGTTGAGGAAAGACAGCAGGAACATCCCTAGTTCACCGGACTGAGGACTTTTTCAAATCATCAATCCCCTCCTCAGCGAAAGTCAGTCTTCTCTCGATTGGGGAATAATCCACAGGAGGAACGAAGAGCCAAATTATCAGGAGATTATCTCCAAATTACTGTTCATCTAGATGTTCCTAAGGGATCGAATCAACAAAAGGCAATGTCTCATCAAAGACATGGAAAAAAGACAATATTACAGAAATGATGATAGAAGGGATGCAATTCATTATGCATCAATCAATGTCATCAATGTCGTTGTTGTTGATCCACCAGATTAGACTCACTCAGGGGATTCAGATGAAGAGATTCCTGCTCAAGAATATGTACGCATAAACACAAATGAAGAAGGTGTGCATACACGAAATCAAAGGATTACTCAGAACCTAGGTAATCCTTCATGTAACCCACTTCCCCCTCTCCGAAAGGGATCAAAAAGGGGGAAGGGAATGAATCAGGTCACATATCCTTCCTCTGGAGAAGGACAATCGGTCTCACTAGAGAAATGGTTTGAACAACAGGAGGAAGAGATGAAGGAATTGAGGAGGTTGAATGCAAAACTACTTCATATAAGTCTTCTTCCTAAACGTGTTGGAGTCAGTGAGTCAAGGGAGTTTTTTGCAGCTACTGAGATGGATCAAGAATATCCTCCTCTATCAATACACCTTCACAGGTCTAATCCTATGAGTGATGTGAAACAACAGTTGGCAGTGCTGCCATTAGTTACAGTACCAACTACCATAGCTGTTCAAACTCCAGTCATTGCTCCTACCCAAGTACAAGTTCAACCAGTTGTTTCTCTAATGATAATACATTGAGTCATTAACAGCTCGGCTAGAAACTATGGAAGGGAATCGTGCGCAGGTTCGACTAGAAAAGAGAGCTTACCATGAATTGGTAGATTCAGTCTCTCCCCCATCATGTTTTGGGAACCCTGTATTCCGTATTTTCAATGGATCAGGCGACCCTCAATAGCATTTGACGCATTAAATGTCTTGTTGTGATCTTATGATGGGAACTCTGAAGTAGCAAGAACTAGTGTAACTTAGATGATTCGTGTGAACCTTGCAAGGACCAGCCTTTGTCTGGTACAAAATCCTGAAATCCCGGTCAATTACCGGATGGGAGGATCTTTGCCAAAGATTCCTTCTCTAATTCAGCTCAAATTTTCCAAAGACAACAGTTTTCGATCTTACAAACTATAAGAAAATGGAGAATGAAAGAGTCTCTGATTTCATTGCTCGCTAGAAGGGATTAACATATTCCCTGATTTTGGAACTCCCTCAAGAAGAACTATTGCCAATTTGTGTGGAAAATTTGCGTGATGAATTACACACAACGCTGATCCCTGTGAAATATACAGGAGGGTTTCGAGACCTTACTCAAATCGCTAAACAGATTGATGATTCTCTTATAAATACTAAAGCTAAATCTCGTGTAATTACATCATCTCCAAGAAGGAGAAGGGGTAAAGTAGAGACTGCTACAGATATTCTTAAACAAGCATCTGTACCTGCTTCTACCTCAAAACCCTCATCTTCTCAAAGGGCACCACCTCCTGAGCGTCAAAAATAAAGGTCGCTTCATCAAGACAATCAAAGAGATCAAAGACGGAAATAGTTTGATGAGTTGAAGAGAAAATTTTACTCTTCCCAAAATGAACAAGTTCCTGGCTACTTCATTTCAGCCCTAGAGAATAATCTGGTTCAATTGCCAAGGCCCAAGAGGCCAAACAAGGAAGGAGATGAAGACTGTCCCAATTATTTCCCATTTCATCAAATGTTGGGGCATCCCATACAGGAGTGTTTGTTCTTCAATGACCTCCTGCAAAATATGGTCGACTCGGGATAAGTCAAACTGAAAGGTTCTTCAACTCAGGTAGCATGTGTTACTCTAATAGTTCCAGAGGAGGAAGGTGAGTGGCGAGAAGTCAGAAGAAAAAATGCACAAAAATATGATGATTGTATGGTCATAATGACGATCAACTGAACTCATTCTATTTTGTGAACACAATTAACGAAACCAATTGTGCCTTCTGCCATGAATGCCGCAGAAAAACCCTCTTCATCAGCAGGAAAATCCTCAAAGAAACGGCACAATTCCAAGAAAGAGGAACAATGAGAAGAAGATGAGTATATGTCAAAGCCTAAGTTGTATTTGACTCTGGCATATTTCATGCCATCTACTTCAAAGCAACGGGCACCGTCCCACCAAACGGCACAACCTAAATTGGATAATTAGGAAGAGTCTTCATCAGATGAAGAGTTGATTTTTGGTTCTGTTAATATGATACAATTAACAGATCCATATACTAGTTGTAGTTTTGATTATGATGAGTCCGAATTCCCTATATCAAATAGTAGAATTAGAGGAAGTTCCAGAGGATCAGGATATAGGGGAAGACGTGGATATTTCAGAAGCCACTATTCCAGCTCTTCCCCTTTTAGAACTTTTTATGCAGCAAAAACTCGTGGCAGAGCCCTTCAGCGAGCTCAGCAAGAACAAAAAAAATTATTCTACCAATAGGAAATTCAGTCGTGGAATAGTTATTCTGGAAGACTGGTAAAAGGTTCCATCTTCTTCCTCTCAGCAAGTAACTGGATCTAATCAGTCTATTCTTCCAAAACCAAAAATATTTCCAACTCCTATACTGATACAAGATGCATCAACTTCTAAAGCATCTGCTTCCAAGGCACCTGCTAAACCACATGTTCCAGTTAGGAAACACAGACCTCTGGATCAAAATTATGATGTATTGAAACCCCTGGCCCAAGTACTAGCCATGTTATCAATTCTGGATGCTTTGAATTTATCAAATGATCTTCGAGAATCACTCATTGAGGCTTTGTCAAGTCCTCAGATGTTTGAAACTGAAATTATTGCAGCTGAAGTCTATCACATAGAGAATAATCCTACAGAATGCCATGCAGTGATATCTTTCACTGATGAAGATGAAGATGATGTCATGCATGGGTATATTAGACCTTTGTATTTATCTGGAAAGGTCAATGGTGTAGACATCCGAAGAGCTTTCATTGATAATGGTTCAGGAGTAAACGTCATGCCCATTTGTACACTTCATCGATTGGGCCTTACAGAATCTGATTTATCTCCTTCTACCATGATGTTACAAGGATATGATAAAAATGAACAAGAACCACTGGGAGAAGTTACACTCAGAACTCAGTTTGGATATCTTGTATCCAATTCAGATTTCGTGGTTGTTGATCAAGATTTGGCCTTCAACATCTTTCTTGGAAGACCCTGGCTACATCAACATGCGGCTATCTCTTCATCATACCATCAATGTCTCAAGTATTGTTTCGATGGTCAAGTTGGGACATTGTATGGTGATAAGGCCCCGTTCAAGACATGTGAGTCTCAATTCATTGAGGCGGAATTCTATCACATGAAGGGATAGGATAAATCGACAACAAGGGAGCTTACCAAAGGTAATGCTCTGTATGGTTTGGAAAAGATTCCAGTAAATCTATTTGCATATGTGAGTACAGATTATGTGTTGCCAATTAGTCAAATTGATAGGGTAGAACCAAATCAGACTACTCTTATGGAAAGATCCATAATGTCAGTTACGACAATCGAGCTAGACAACATTGGGGAAACTGGTAACCCACTAGGCAATGATGAAAGCTCAAATGGAGATGTCTTCATTTCATCTGCTAAAATCCAGCAAGTCTATACTTCTCCAAACAAGCTAGAAGAAGTGATAACAACGTCGGAGGTGAACAATGATGTCGATTCTCAATCCATCATCTTCTATTTATTACCCAAGGAAGACCCTTCATCATCAATTGGGCCAGAAATGGAAGCCTCTTCTTCAAGATTTTCAAATTTTAACATCTCTTTTAATCATAGAAATTCTACTTCATCATCTACTATGCAAGTAGAAACAGAAGAAATAACACATGATGAATAAGAAGAGGACGATCTCAGAGATGCTCCTCTATCATTTGAATAGGTTATCTCTACCACCGTGGATGAACTCAGAGAAATAAATCTTGCTACAAAAGAAGATCCATTCCCCCACTTTAATTAGTGCGGCCATGACTCTTGAAGAGCATGTGATTTATATTTCCTTTATAAAGAAAAATAGAGACATATTTTCTTGGAATTATATATAGATAACTGGGATTGATCCTGATGTTTCTACTTATCATTTGGGTTTACCAGAAGAACATAGAAGATTTAAGCATGCTGTGAGAAGAACACACGCAACTTATGCTTCCAAAATTGAAGCTGAAGTGGATAATATTATCAAAGATAACTTCGTCAAATAAGTTCAATATCCCAAGTGGTTGGCTAATATTTTCCCTATGATGAAGAAGAATAGACAAAGTAGAGTTTTCATTGATTTCAGAGATCTCAATCGGCATTGTCCTAAGGATGATTTCCCAGTTCCAATTACAGAACTCCTGATTGATGCAACAACTGGATATGAAGCACTTTCCTTCATGGATGGATATTCTGGATATAATAAAATTCGAATGGATCAATAAGATGAGGAATCCACAACCTTCATAGCCTGTTAGGGTGTGTTTTGCTACCATGTAATGCCCTTTGGCCTAAAGAATGCAGGCACAACATATCAGTGTGCCATGCACCGTATCTTCAAACCCTTATTAGGGAAGTTTGTTGAATGCTATGTGGATTATTTGGTGGTTAAATCCAAAAAACGTTCTAATCACTTGGCTTATTTTTATGTCATATTCCCCAAGCTTCAACAACATAATTTGAAGTTGAACCCCTTAAAATGTGCTTTTGGGGTAACCTCAGGAATATTTCTCAGCTTTTTTGTATGCCATCGTGGTATTGAAGTCGATCCTGAGAAGACAAAGTCAATCCATGGTATGTCAACTCCTCGAAATTTGAAATAATTAAGAGGACTTCAAGGAAACTTAGCCTATATTCGGCTTTTTATCGCCAATTTGGCAGGCAAAATTTTACCCTTCAATAAATTGATGAAGAAGGGAGTCACTTACTAGTGGACTGAAGAATGTCAAGAAGCATTCGATAATCTCAAGAAATACCTCTTGAGTCCACCGGTACTCATGCCACCTGTTGAAGGAAGACCACTTATCCTCTACATGACAGCTTTAGAGAGATCATTGGGTGATTTTCTTGCTCCGAAGAATGATGTAGGGAATGAAAATATCCTCTACTACCTCAGTCGGACTATGCATGAAGAAGAAACCCAGTATTCAAGTATTGAGAAGTGCTTCCTGGCATTAATATTTGCAGTTCATAAGTTGAGACACTACCTGCAACATCACGAGGTCCAATTGGTATCTCACAATAACCCACTCAAAATCATCCTTAGTCGTTCAATGCTTACAGGACGTCTGGCAAGGTGGGTAGTTATTTTGCAGCAATTCGACATTCAATATGTGTCTCAAAAGGTATTAAAAGGCCAAGATCTGGATGACTTCCTAGCTGAGCAACCTTCAGTGGAAGAAACATCTTCAGATATTGAACTCCCTGATGAGTAAGTCTTCTCTATTCAAGAAAGTCCTCAGGCATGGGAAATGTATTTTGATGGTGCTTCCAGAAGTCCAACAGGGAGGAAAATGGAAAATCCTAAATTCAACAAAGTTGGATTAAGAATTGTGGTAATTTATCTGGAAAATGAAGCATTACCTTATTCCTTCTTATTATGGGAAGGTGGTACCAATAATGAAGCATAATGTCAAGATCTCATCGCTGTATTAGAATTGGCGCTTCAAGAACAAGTGAATCCCTTAAAGGTGAAAGGTGATTCAGACCTGGTAATCAAATAAGTCAATGGGTATTATGCCATCAAAAAAGAAGAAGTAATCCGTTAGTATGATTAATTTAGAGAGTTAAGGGAGGAATTCCCTTCGGAACCGACATTTTCTTATGTCCTGCGATCACAAAATGCTCAAGCTGGTGCACTGGCTAGTATAGACACAGCTCTGGAAGATCCAAATCGGGATGAGACAACCATCATTATTTCCCACCGTCGTGCAATTAATCCTTATGTTCGACCCAGAACAGAGGAAATTAATGAAATTAGCCCCATTCCCGAACCATATGGTCATACAACAAGATGATTGTCACCTATCAGGGAATACCTTCAAAATGGAACACTTCCACCTGATAGAGTCGAGAAAGAACAAATCCGGCGATGTGTGGTCAATTTTACTCTTTATGATAGCCCAGATCACTTAGAGAAATTTTTCTAAAAATGTGGTATTGATGGATTTATCTTTAGATGCATTGATAGTGAAGAGACAATGGATGCCAAGAAAGAAGTGCATGCAGGAGCCTGTGGCGCCCACCAGTCTGGACATAGACTGTCTGATCAAATTCGAAGGCTTGGATACTTTTGGACTTCAATGATAAAAGATTGTGTTGATTTCACAAAGAAGTGTCATTCATGCCATGTACATGCCAACTTCATTCATCAACCTCCAGAGTTGCTTCATATAGCTAAATACTCATGGCCATTTTCCACATGGGGAATGCATGTGGTGGGACCTTACCCTTCAGCTACGGCCAAGTAGTCTAAGTATATTCTTACTGCTACTGATTTTTTTCCAAATGGGCAGAGGAAATACCACTTAAGAAAGTCATTTCTAAATTCATTGTTAGCTTCATCAATTCTAGCATCTTTACAAGATTTGGTATCCCTCATACCATATTGACGAACAATGGAACCATCTTCTATTCATCCAAGGTGAAGAATTTTTATCAAGAATACAACATCAAATCCGACCATTCATCTCAGTATCATGCAGTGGCCAATGGCCAGATAGAATCCTTCAACAAGACTCTATCTAGTATACTACAAAATATGGTGGATAAAGATAACAAGTCATGGACTGATAAACTCGTTCCTGCTTTATGGGCTTATCGGACTACCACCCGCACTGCAACATGGTCAACTCCATTTTCACTGGAATATGGAACGTAAGCCATATTTCCCATTGAAGTTAAACTACCCTCGCTTAGAGTAGCCATTTATGATCAGTCATCTACAGATTAACAATCTCAAAAGAGATTGAATTAATTAGAATGGTTAGATGAGAAAAGATTGTGCACTTTGCACCACTTGGATGTCTATCAGAATCGAATAACACGAGCTTTCAACAAAAAAGTTCATCTTCGTTCATTCACTCAGGGAGAATTGGTATTAGTTCTCAGAACTCCAATGATACCAGGAAAGAAACCTCCCAAGCTTGAGCCAAAATTGGAAGGACCTTACTAAGTACATAGGGTTTTCTCCTATTGAGCTTATTCATTAATCTCGATGGATGTAGAACTCATCAATACTCTAACCAATGACATATTTTTGAAGAAGTATTTTGTATAAACACAAAATATGTCATCCATGGTCTTGTACGACCTTAAACTGCACCAGGTTCTAGTTTGACCTTAAAGTGCACCTCGGTCCTGTATGACCTTAAACTACACCACGGTCCTGTATGACCTTAAACTGCACCATTGTCTTGCATGACAATAAAACTGCTCATTACGTCCAATAAGACGTTAAACTGCATAACCAATGGTCCATGCATATGACCTTAAACTGTTTTCACGTCTCTTACATCCATCATGACGTTAAACTGTGTCCCCCTTCATCATCCTTGCTATATGACGTTAAACTATATAAAAGTCCCATACGTCTAGCAAGACGTTAAACTGCATATTCAACGGTCCATGCATACGACCTTGAACTGTTGGCACTTACGTTCAACGTGACGATACACTATATCATCCCTTTTTCATCCAACATGATGTTAAACTATGAAAAAATTCACTAATATGTCCAACATGACATTAAATGGTGTACTCTTATTTCCTCACTGCATGACATTAAACTATACAGTTCCCCTTTTGTCCAAACATGACATTACTGTATTGCCCCCATCATCCTAACTACATGAAGCTAAACTGTATAGAATGTCCTTTAATATGTCCTACATGATGTTAAACATTTCTTTGTCCCTGCTACATGACGTTAAACTGTGCAGCATCAATAGTCCTAACTATAAGACTTCAAACTACATAGTCCCTTTTTATGTCCTACATGACATTAAACTGTGCATCATTAGGGTTGTTGCTACCTCTTGTTTCTCATACCGAGTATGACTCACATGATCATAGAGAAAACAACAACCATAACACTCTCTCTGGGCTACTAACCATGTGTAAATCCCAACACTATTTTTTAGGTCATTGTCCCCAAGGACACCTTGATCACTAATTCATTCTTTTATTGAACTACATAGACTTTGATCCTTCCCTTCTAGGCTGGGTGCGTTGGAAACCACTCAAGGTTCAAGCCCAAAACCAATCTCTTCACATCGGTTCACCTCCATCTCATATGATGTTGATTTGTGAAACTGCCTCTAGAATCAATATCTTTACATTGATTCACTTTCTTCCTTGCTATACGACATTACACTATACAACATTTTTGTCCAGTGTGACAATAAAATAAAATATTCTTTGATACCCTCACCTGAGAGGGAATAATTATTTATATTGTTTTTCAATCATGTTTCATTTCAAAGACTACGTGCATACATGGAAATACCTGATCCTTTTATCTTGGGTTAAACCATCATTACACTAAAGTCCCCTTTCACCCTTCACATGTATGAACCAAATCTGTACAAAGGATATTTCTAGAACTACATGGGCTTGATTCCCATTCTTATGGGATACGTTGGAATGTTCGAGTGTCCCTCGAATCCAGCCCCAAGCCTTTGGGGCATAACACCCAAATTCCACTTTCAGTCCGTTGGCTCAAGAGTCCCCATGAAAGCACACACTGTGTATTTCTTACAATGGTCCAAGCTTTATGAACCTATACTAAGATCACCAATCCTTTTGTCCCACATGACGTTAAACTGTAGTTAAATATCTATGTATGGCTTGATTCCCATCCTTATGGGATATGTAGTGAAGTCCAACATTTCCATCCAGGACCCAGTCACAACATTATTATAGTTAGCATTGGTCTGTGTATATCTGCATTCATTGGAAAATACCCATATTTATGTGTCATAATCCTAAACCTTAAATAATTTCAGATCTTCATAACCCTTTTCTTGACATCTAGTCACAAAAATGTCAAACTTCTGAGAGTTCTTTTGCCTGACTATGCAGTACGTGCCCTTAGGCGGCCTGGCATAAACAGTCTCCATAACAGATTTTCAGCAAAAAGATACTATTATTTTACTATGCAGCCAATTCCCTTAGGTGGCCCTGCATAATTCACCCCCCTAACGGGTTTGTTAAATAATGGTAACTTCATTATTGGGAGGAAAGCTTCTTTTTTTTTATTTGTCTTAATGACAATATGTAGGGATCCGCAAAAAATATACATCCTTAACATGCTTGTCCCATATCCTTTTTTATGATCTGAACGTATTCAAGTCTATGGTTTATATTCTCCTTCCCTACATTTGGGTCAGACCTTCGTAGGAGTGATATCCATCCAGTTCTTCGATAATCTTGTTTGGAAATATCTTCTCCATATTCAAGTACCTTTTCCAGACAACAAACTCTATAATTTGGAAAATTTGAATCTCCATAAACATTCACTGGCTTTTTAGCACTAGAAAAGTAAATTTCTGAGAGTTCTTTTGCCTGACTATGCAGCATGTGCCCTTAGGTGTCCGTGCATAAGTAGTCTACATAACGGACCTGTCAGCCAAAAGATGCTATTTATTTGACTATGCAGCCAATGCCCTTAGGTGGACCTCCATAATTCAACCCCCTAACGGGTTTGTTAAATAATGGTAACATCATTCTTGGAAACTAATTCTTCTAATTCCTTTTATCTCCTTTTCATATCATTCCTTAGATTCAAATATTCTTGAGTCATAGTTTACATATTTTCACTCATACTTGAGTATGGTAATATGTTTTCAGATGAATTGTCAAGTAATTGAGTGAATTCTAATTCATTCGGTCAAAGATATTTCAACCTTAAACATTAGCCTCTTTATGTCCGACGTGCATGACTTTAAAATGCCCACAAAAGACAAAGGAAATCTGAATAAAAGTCAAGTTCCAGCTCACTAAACATACATTTTGTATGATTTAGGTAATATTGAGCAATTAAAAGATCCAAAGTTTATAGGGTTATTTATAATAATCCTGGTAAAAATCAAACTTTTCTTACTAGGACCATTGGATTAGGTAAAATATAAATCAGATAGCAAAAGAGAATGCAGGTACAAATGATTGAAGGTGAAAGTGTTTTTCATTGATGCAGAAGAGTTAGAAGGACATCCACAGACTGGAGTGTCTTTTTTTAGGAATTACAAAAGGCATTCAACATAACTCTTAATTTGTTTTACGACATCCAGAGTTTCATCAGTAGCCACCTAGAATTCATTCATTCATCTTGATACCATAGGAGATGCAGTGATACCAACTCTTCTTGGAACAATTGTAAATGAATGCTCTTGAGTGTGGTTTGAGAAAATTTTATGCTGATCAAACAGTGACTCTATTTCTATTCAAGAGACTTGGAAGATAGATACATGGATTGGAGAATAAAGCATTAGAAGTAAAGAGCCATTTGGAGAAAGTACTCTTTTCAGATATTGATCTAATTCCATGTTTGTCTTCTCTCCACCAACCGGAAGCGGAAAACATTTCAGACCATTGTTTTGCCATTTTCATATCCTCAAGGAAATGAAATGCAGGAAAAATTTGAAAGTTCATGCCAATGTTGTTGCTCTTAATGCACAACATAACCAAAATAGAGGAGTAGCAGTGCAGCTGCATCTCAGGCATATAGTTCTTTGCATCTAGAACATTGACTCCTTATAGATGACCATGACCATATAGAGAAAGGTAGATTCTCTGTGGGAAATCACAATGATATATCTTCAAGTACATAGCCAAATATGGGAGAGTGATGTCTCAGAAATCATATAATCATGGCCAATAATGTTCATCATGTCATCAATCCTCTTTCTATCCATTCCATCAGCCATTCTGATTCACTTGGGAGCCATTAAATCTACACAAGTGTTGAATAAATTAACTCTTAAATAAGTTGATTCTTCATAAAATTTGTGAAATAATTCGAAAAAATGGAAAAGGAATTAAGGCACGCAAGTATAAACTTGGCGCGCAAGTGTGATGTGTCGCGCATGTATTTGGCGTGCAAGTATCACCATGAAAGTCCAAATACCAATAAAGCAGCACGATAGAAATGAAACATTTGGAAAACAGTGCAACTTCCACAGCAAAGGCAACTTTCGCGGCGAGAGCTCGAAAGTTTAAAATCCGGATGCTTTGTACGGAAATGGGGCCGCATATTTATAGACAAGGCCGTACCCCTGTGTGCCAGACCCTGCATGCCAGACCCTATGAAACCGAAGCTCATTTTCGTACCATACCTTGTGTGCCCCAATTCCCTTTTTGATGCTCGATTTCCTCAGAGTCAAATCGTCATTTCTTTTGGATCCAACACTGAGGGGGGAATTTTTTGACCCTCCTTTTGTCACAAAGTCCAAAGTTTGGAAGAGGGGAATGACTTAGCACAAATTGATTCAGCCTTTGAAGAAAACATCAAAAATCGACAAAGGCATGAACAAGGCTTCAAATGCACATGTGGCGCGCAAGTTCCCTTATTGTTGCGCAAGTACACTTGCGCGCCGAAGTTGGTCCCGTGAGTCACTTGTGCGCCCTAAGTGATAACTGCCCGGGGTCTTCTCCAGCCTATAAATACCAACGGTGGGCCCCCCATTTTGGAAGGATTTTTTCCAGAAATCAAATATAGAGCATTGAATGCCCATGTCTCTTCTTCAGGACTTCTAAACACTTCTAAGGTAATTCTTTACCAAGAATGGAAGGTCTAAACAAGAGGAGTAAGGTATAAGTGTTAGAATTCACTAACACTTGCGCACCTAAGATTTTTTAAAATTATGGGAAATGAACATACTTGCGCACCGCCCTACTACTTCACCAAAACTAGCGCGTCTTTCTATTGGAATTACCTCGGGATAATTCTAATGGCTTTGTTCAATGATCTCCCAAGTGTTACCCTACTGGTTAACAATCGTGCAAGTACCCATGTGTCGTGCAGGTATACCTGTGCGACCAGGACTTGCGCACCCATGCAGTACCTGTGCGCCTACCAGGACTTGTGTACCCCTGACTTTTTGGGTGCCCTTCTTGCCCATTTCATCCCTCTGATTCCATTCCACCTCTCCTATTCAAGATTCAGTCTTCAAGAAACTCTTCAAACCAATTTATGGAATGATTTCTTGATTTGAATTTCTTATCTAAAAGGAACTCCTTGGATTATTTCTCAAAAACTAGTGATTTACACTTCTTTATGTCACTAAATATTGATATTTCATTCTTTCAACCTCATCCTTCAAGATGAGAGAACCGCATAACATAGGCTTCCTTTTTAGGAGTAAGTCCCAGTTATAATTCCCATTTTGGGCATCCTCCTTAAGAGTAAGCCCCATGTCCCCTAATCTGGGCATCCTCCATAGAAGTAATCCCCAACCATAATTCTCTCAACCTGGGCATCCTTTTTAGGAATAAGCCGCAGTCATAATTCCTAACTTGGGAATCCTCCTAAGGAGTAAGCCCCATGTCCTCTTTAACTTGGGTCTCCTTTTCAAGAATAGGCCCCAGTCTCAAATATGGGCATCCTCTTTAGTAGTAAGCCCCATGTCCCTTAATTTTCTCTTAACTAGTCCTAATTTACTTTTTATTTGGATCTCCATCTCAGGAGTAAATCCCAATCATAAGTCCCCTCTTAATTTGGGCCTCCTTTCCATGAGTAAGCCCCAAATTAGAGTATCCAAATCTTTATAATGTACATATACCTTTATGGACCCTATTCCTGGATTTCTTCCATGAAGTAAATCCTAATCTTCAACTATTTGGGCAGTCATACATACATAAGCCCCACATCATTTCTTATGATTGCATCTTTCATGGAACAACTGTCTGGTTTTACCAATACCTCTTGTTTCTCACAGCGAGCATGACTCACATGAGCTTAGAGTGTAAAAGTAATTATGACATCTTTATTTGAGCCATCAATCATAAACATCATATTCCCTTACTCGAACTACGTGGGTTATGATTCCTTTTTCCAAAATAATGGATACGTAGGTAGCCCATATGTGGGTACGATCCCAACTCTGAAATAATCAATGTCCTTCTGAATGAAAATAAACTTCAAGTGCCCCGCTGAGTGGCTTTAAAATGAGTATGGTCATCATAATGACCAAGAGACTTTTATGTATCAAAGGTGACCATTGACTAAGAATCTCTAACAAATACAAATGATTCTCTATCGATGAAGAACCTCGAATACATATAAAAGATTCTCATAATTTCCTACATATCAATCATTGATTGTCAGATCTAATGGAAAACTAATTTTATACGTGGTAATGTAATAAGAATTCATGAAAATTACTTAAATCTATAAAGAGAGTCCCAGAGTATACAATAATTCCCCTAAAAAGGTGTGATGAGTCCTACCTCCCATCCTCTCGACCAATGCAAATTCTTAAGCCTCATCAGTCCACAACTAATAAGCACCTACCTTTGGAAAGTAGGTTCAAATGGATTTGGAATCATTGGATATTTTCGATTCTACTGAAAAACCCGTTAGAACCCTCTTGGAATGTTTTAACCTTAAATCGATGAGGTCATCCCCAATTCCAGAGGGAAATAGTGTGGTAAAGGGTTTTACCCACCTTTGTGTTGGGTCTTTGGAACCTTGTCCCCCTTCTCTTGAGAATTCGCCATCTCTTTGCCTCTCTCAAGATGAGCCCCTGGACCCTTTTTAGTGGTTTGCTAATGTGCCTAAGGGTACTTTGGTCTAGGACCTAGAATGTTGGATTCAACATGGGAAAGATTCCATCAACTTGTCAAGAATCATGTTCCTTTCATTTGGTCCTCCATTATCTTTCACACCCAGAGGGACCCCCAAAAACCGCATGGATACTAGGCCTATGAGATATCCTACCGTTATAGACCAAATCCCCCGAGGGTTTCAGACAAAAAATTGATACTAATCCTACGTTGCACACATGGTCAGCGGCCTATGCTCATTTGTTTGTCCCCATTTCAGCTAGTGCGACATGATTATGTGTTATAAACATGGTCAGCAGTAATCCTCCATCGTCACGCCAGCCTCCTTAGGCCTTGAATGTTGGTTACATGATTCACATTATGTTCCACCCCATCATTTCCAGGTAGAATCTCGACACTGTTGGCACTATCCCTCAGTGCACCTCCGCACGTCCGGAAGACAAAGCTGCAATATGGCATTCTTCGGGGCCCCCACGGTCCGAGATCTAAGACCATAAACTAGGATCTTAATTAAGGTTTATGTGTGGATTGATCCTCATCCCTATGGAATACGTGGGATCACTGGGACATCATGATTCCAGGTCCAGCTCAGCTGGGAGCTAATTTCTCCTACCCCTTATCCTCTGACCCTCACAGGCCTCCTGGCCCGAGGCTCCTCTCCCGGAATCACGCATGGTGGTGGTGTGGATCTCGTCCACATTCATTTTGTGTATGCTTTATCACATCATATGAATTCCCTCAGGTCCACGCCAAATGACCTTAAACTGTGCTGTTTGGTCCTATCACATGAACTTAAACTATGATAGTATTGTCCTGTCCGCACGTTGAAAAACGGAGCTGCATTGTGGTGACCTCCCCATAGGGGGAATCATTTTGGGTATCAATTATCCACCATACCATTTGTCAACGCATGTATACGGCTTGATTCTTATTGCAACATCGAAAATTTCTACCCTAGGCTTGTCGCATCACAAAAAAACCCCATTCAACTTAAAGGAAAAAAAATATATATCAAAGATCGCTTCTTTTGGTGAGAGGGATAGACCCACACACCCCTTTCATCCTTTTCACTGGTACCTTACCATGCCTTTCACCCAGAACTACATATGGCTTGATTATCATTCTCATGAGATACGTAGGAATACCCATGCACTTACCCATGGGCCCAACCTAACTTTCTTGTTCATTTCCGTGACCTAAACATATCTCCAAGGAATAGGTGGTAATTTGGACTTATGACCTCATTCACATCAGGTTTCATAATCACCTTACCATGTGCCTCCTACATTCCTTACCGATCCCTAGTCCAAGTTCTAATACCTTAAACTAAGAAACTCCCCAGAACTACATATGGCTTGATTTCCATCCATATGGGATACATAGGAACGCCTAGACATTTCATCTCGGGTCCTGCCGAGAGAATTACAAATCCCATCCTTTTTTTGACCATCGGCCCCATGGCCTGACCCCCCCAGTGAGTTGAGTAAATGCAACATTTTCCCTGAACATGTTCAGGATTCCCCATAATGACATTGGGAAGCGACCGTTCCCTCACTAGAGAGGTCCTGTCTAAAAAATTAGTGATGATCTATGATCAGATTAATGGGACCATTTAATGTGCTTCTTCCATGGTGGTGTAATTTTGGGAGTGTTGGATTCTGTGAGAAAAAATCACCAATTCACTTTCCATGATTTGCATGACCCTTTATTAGGACCCTCGTTATCATTCACATTTGATGGGACCCCCTAAGAGTATGGATGCTTGACCTATGGTCTGCCTGCTATCCTGGGACAACATTCCAGAAGACTGATCATGTTAGAAGGGACCCTGTAACAATATGGATGCTTGACATATGGTCTGCCTGCAGTCCTGGGCCAACGTTCCAGAATACTGATGGACGATATTTCAGTTAGGACTTGTGTTGCAAACACGGTCAGTGGTGACCCTCATTTTTTGTCCCCATTTCAGGATAATGGAATATGGATGATGTGTTTCGAACACGGTCAACAATCATCCTTTTATTTCCTCTCCCCTCCCATAGTGTTCTGAATTTGGGTAATGCGATTCAAATTTTTCATTCCCCTTTATTCAGACTGATTTTAATGCCCCTGGCATTGCCCCTCTCATGCGCTAGAGCACATCGAGAAGACGATACATCGATTGGTCTGAAGTCCTCTTCCGTTCATCGGGCCTCCCTCTTCTCCTCGGAAATACGGGATCGCATTTTGAACGCCCAAAGATTGGTTGATGCTCCCACGATCAAATAAAGTGATAATACGAGCATCCATTATTTCTCACATTGGGTACAACCCACATGTACTTAGGGATGGATTGCTATTTATTTTGGGATTATGGTTGATAATGTTAAACCAAAGGGACATGTATGTTAAGAAAACGAGCAAGTAAGTAAATTTGTCTATACATACAAAAAGGAGACAAGAAAAAGTAAGGTGATGTTGGCATGGTTACCAATCCTAGTATGTACTCCCTCCTCGTTGAGTTTCAATGACATGACCACGGAAATATTTAGCAGAGAGGGTCACAGGCCACTGCCCGAAGGATGGATGGCATTTGGGAAAGTGTACATGCCACAATGAGCAGCAACCCATCCATGGATGACCTGGAAGAGACCACATACTCTCCTAGGTGATCCCCCAATAAAGATGCATCCCATGATGTCGTACAGGTGAGCCAGAACAGGGACCCCCAGGTTGAACCTCTTTTTGGCAGCCATGATGCCATCCTTCACCAGAGTCGCTGGATGGTTTCCCATCCTTGCGTCCCTCACTGGTAGGATCCACCCGCTAAGTAATTTAGAAAGAAATCTGGTGTACCGAACATTCATATCCCTACTCTCATTTATGTTGTACCCCACGATGGGTAGTGCCCTGCCTCTAGGGTCCTCCTGTATGATCTACTCTTGCTTCTCTGTGCCGCGGTTGGACACTATCTCCCCCACCCTGGCATCCTGACTATCAAATCCTTCTCTCGAAACAGGCTGAACCAGTCCTTGTAGGTGATATCCTTCAGGAATTCTTTGACCCCCCATCTTCTCCTTGGCCAACTCCAAAAGGTGCCACGTCAGTGTGGGGGATCATGATCTCTCTTACTAGATGTTCTTCTGTGGAAATAATTTGTTGTATTGATGGCCTTATAATGGTATACCCCCAATGCATTGAATGTCCCAAATACTAATGTTGAATTCCCCATGATGGAGATGGAATGTGTTGGTATCAGGGGACCACTAGGTGAACAGCTCTGGCCTGAGCTCATGCTAGAAGTAGAAGTGGAATTGTGATGTACATACCCCCTCAAATAAGACAATATTCCACAAATCGGCCCAAAATTGGTCGCTTGTATGGAGAACCCAGTACGCCCAGGACCACTCACTGGTGAAGTTACCTCCAGACCACAAGTCCAATTCCTGCAGCCAACCTTTGGTCTCGTCCGTGATGCTCTGATGAAAAGTGCATGCATTGAGGTCCAGGGAGCTCTCCGCAATAGGGTCACCCCAATCAATGGTACTAGTCCTAATATTCATGACATATACGTCCATGTGCCTGGTTTTTCTGGTAGGGTAACAGTTGTTGGTGATGTTGTATCGAGGAAGGTCATCCTCGCGGGTCACCCATGACCGAGGCGTATCCACCTCAAAGCCTGGAAGAGGGACCTCATCCAGAATACCAAATTCCCACAGTGGTAGGTTATTGGAGAAAGCATACTTCTTTTTGGAGGGGGTAGCAAGTTGAAGAAGGCATGGTTATTGGAGAAAATCATTTTTTCTCCATAAACTTATGGGTTTGCAGCCATTTCAGCTCTGTGAGTAGTGGTATCTCCCTCATTAACCTGGTTGGTGCCCATCTTTTTCCATATAAGTATCGTGGATGTTGGCGCAAAATCTGGGAGGCTGGCATGAAATCTTAGTGGGCATCACGAAATTTCAGACTGTGGAGTGAAAACCCTGGTATTGCGCGTAAAATGACGCCTGATATCGGTGGAATTACGTGAAGCTGGAGCGGTTTTTCAGGAAGAACTGAAGAAATTTTCGCACAGGAGAGCTTGAATCCTGTCGTGCGAGAAAAGTCGTACGAAGTATGGGACCTGTGGCGGATTTTATAGGATAATCCTGGGTTCCGCGCCCATGCAAAAAGTGAATTCCGTGCCTTTCTGTGTTTTTCGCGTAGCTTCAGATTTTTGCGCGCATGGACCCTGTGGAGCCCTGCACTTTGGAATTTCCCTCGGAATCTGATCATTTCACCCCTCGCTGATCCAATTCTGAGGTGGGGGGCATTTCTAGAATATGAAAATCTCTCTAGAGAAAAAGAAAGTTTCAAAAGGAAAAAGAGAAGTCATATTCTGACCCAGGGACCCCATACGGGGGGCTCGGAGGGGCTGAGTGAAATAAATTCTCAAGCGCATGAAAAAAGATACCCCCGCGCGGAATGTTCCGGGATTCGGGAGAATTGGGGTGGCCAGGCATGAAATATTTTGCGCCCCTGCACCCGCGTAGTTGACATTTCGCGCTGCCACCTCGAGCGCACAATTATTTCATGCTGAGCTATTTTTCGAACCCCTGGACATCAATAAATAAAATCCCACCCCCTTTCATTTCGGGGGGAAGAATCGGAACCAGCTCTCGTGCACGAAATCCATCTTCCACATGCGTAATATGGCCTTCAGGTATGGTTGTTTTCGCTCTAAGTCTCCTTGGGGTCAGACTTCGTGCGAGATCCCCATGGCTTAGACTGAATTCCAATCCCTTCAAGGCCCCCCTTGCATGAAATCCCTTCCATTGCGCGCAAGCCAGTCAATTGCGCGCAATTCCTTCAATTGCGCACACCTCTTCCCTTGCGCGCAGCCTCTGCCACTTGCACACAATTCATACTCCTTTCTCACAATCCTTCTAATCTCATGCAAAAACTATTCCCTAATTATTCCAACGCATCACCGATTTCGCGTGATACCAATGTTTTTCATGCAGGCCTTTTATTTCTGGTGCAAGCCTCAAAGGTTACATGCAATTCCCTGGGACCTCTCTCCCCGATGCTCTTCTTGTGTGTCCCATTCGCTTCTTCCTTTTGTGCCCGAGGTATCCACATCATGCACCATCTTCCCATGCGACCTTCTAGGATCGTACAAGGTATCCTCAAAGTCCCTTGGATAATTCCTCCCATTGCGTTGCTTTACCTCTTTCTTCATAGCATAAGCATGCTAACGACTATTGCTTCATCGCATAGCTACACTTACGTGGACCACTTGATGGTTCACCCCACAACACCCCCTCAATACGGTGTTGCTGATGCCTTCCCTTCCATAAGGAGCAGAGGGTACTAGTTATGTAAGTCCTAGTGGTGTGGAGTGAACCCACCTCGTTCGAGCTGCAGAACATTAAACTACCAATCACCTCGTCCTCCACACATGACGTTAAACTCTGACCTGGCCATGTGCCTCACATGTAGGCTCCCCCTTCCTTGGACATTCTACATGCCCACTCGTCTGCATGGGGATGGGATCATCCCTCACAAGGGGAGATATCCTCTTGATTGGAGTGGCCTTTGTCTGTGGGGAAGGGAAACTGCCTTTGTGTAAGCCCATAACTATTCATCCCGGAGGCATCACCCCTGCTCCTCCTCACTTCCTCAGTGAAAATGACATCCAAAGTCATTATGGGGAACAATTATTCTCCATTATTCCATCCAAAATCCCTCTCATGTTGCAGTTTTTCGCCCTCGGGCCTCTATTCTGGAGTTGGCCCAGACTTCCTGGGCCGCTCCATGCGTAAGCCCCACTCCGCTTCCCACGGACGCACCATTCGTGACATGATCATCAGGTCTCTGCTATCTCTTGTTTCTCACACTGAGCACGACTCTCATTAGCTTAGAGTGAGCACTGTCCATGACATTCCTCGATGGATCGTCTCAGAGAGTAAGCCTAATACCACCATGGACCACCTCAGATTGTAAGCCCCATACCACCATGGGCCGCCTCAGATTGTAAGCCCCAACCCATACTGAACTATGGAGACATTGATCCATGTCAAGGTGTGGTACGTTGGAAGCCTCCATGATGTTGAATCCCCAACCACCATGGGCTTCCTTAGAGTGTAAGACCCAACGCACCCGAACTATGGGGATTTTGATCCATGTCAAGGCATGATACGTAGGAATCCTCCACGAGGTTCAAGCCCCAACCACCTTGGGCCACCTCAGAGTGTAAGCCCCAACCCGTCCCGAACTATGGGGACTTTAATCTATGTCATGGCATGGTATGTAGGAAGCCTCCATGAGGTTCAAGCCCCCCATCCATCAGGACCCCGGGGCAACCTTCATGTCGGTTTACCGACACCATGGGCTGCCCCAGAGTGTAATCCCTAGATTCCCCCTTAACTACGTGGACTTTGATTCCCTACCACGGGGATATGTAGGAATCCTCCATGTGGTTCAAGCCAAACACCCATGTCTCAACCTGATCTCTCCCTCGAGCCCACGTGTCCATGGAAGCTCATGCCCTAACCCGGAGGTTCCACTTCCTCTAGTTCCCATCCATGCATCCATTCTCATGGGTCTCCTCCTCGGGTGTCTCATCGTTCCACCAAACTACACAGACTTTGATTCCCCACCACGGGGATAGATAGGAAGTCTCTTTGAGGCTCAAGCCCAAAGCCATCGTCCATCCTGATCCTTACCTTGGCCGCCACATCCGAGTGAGATCATGCCACCTCATACCCCATTCCATTTAACATCATTCTGGAAGCCACCCACACATCGGCCCCATCCTCGGTTTCCCCTCTGTGGGTTACACCCATCTGATCCACTCTAACCAGTGTTTCGATCAGTCTGATCCATCTCTGCTGAACATTAAACATATGGCATACCCTGTGATAAACATGGGGAGCTGAGGAAAACCACAGATACATGCCCATGGAATATGATTTCCCACATCCAATGTGGGATGCCTCGGGTTTTTGCGCCCTCGAGAAGCCCTATAATAAGGGACATAAGACAGAAGTCACAATCCCCCAATGTCAAGACACGCTAGTGATGCCCAACGTGACTACTCATCTAATCGAAGGTTACTACCCTGACCAGACTCATTGGAATGTCCTGACAGAAGCGGTGTAATTAACTTGTGTCTATGAAAATATGGCACCAGTAAGAGTTTCACGAACCATGTATTAAATCTATGAGGGAGACCCAGACTAGGTGATGAGATCTGAGGTGGAATCCACAGAAAGAGGAACGGACATCCCATCATCACGTTTCAATCAAGGATCAGACGTCCCTGAACATGGAATGGATGTCGCACGCCTTTGGAAAGTGGGAACGCGAGGCAACAACAGCGCGTCCACCCCGTGACGGATACGTGCACACCCCGATGAAAGCTTCAAAAACAGTCATGTGTGTGGATGATATGGGCAGAAAGGATGAATCACCATACCGATTATGTGGGAGACCAAATAATGGACAAAATGATCGAGGATAAATGATGACCATGTTCACAACACAGTTTCCATATTCTGTGACTGGGGATGGGGGAAAACAATTGAGCGTCGACCATTGACCATATTCACAACATGGGAATTGCATCAATTTTGTGGCTCGATATCCTCAAGGGTGTTGGCCTGAATGGAAGGAGGGACCTTAGGAAAAATATCCATGCCGATTGGGGGACCTTTTAGATTTGAATGATGGAGGAAATCCTAATGAAGGGACACACATATAATGGTGGGACTTGTGCATTTAACATCTTGCGACAAGGAAAAAAGATGGAGGGGTGTCTCACATGGATATATGCAGAATGGAAAAAATACCCTGAGGTGAACAAGAAAATAGAGTCCACACCACAGCACACAATCCTAGGTGAGAAACTGGTCTAGGGTCCCCAGAAGGCTGATGGACATGAGATGGGAAGTCTGGTCCAGTTTGATTTCTAACATCTTGCAATGATGACAATACTGATCTTAGTTTATGATCATAAATATCATATCGTAGACACTTGACCATTTATGTAGGTATTAAATTACCAAAACTTCTAATACCACATGGGAAATTCTTAGTGTGGGAAATAAGGATTCATATCTGGATCTCCCCAACATATAATGGTATAACATCTGGACTAACACTCCTTCCTGAAAAAGACTGATGTTTGAGGGACAACAGGACAAAATGAATCATTGCACCCAATAGTTGAGACCTATGAGGGGTTCTATAAATCATAAAGGTTGACTATTTACCATGTTCAAAACACACCATCTACATCGCGTGACCATTAATGGTAGAAAAAAATGAGTGTCGACTGCTGAACATGTTCACAACACGGGACTTGTGTCAATTTTTCTATCGAGATCCTTAGGGATGTTGGCCCAGAATTTTAGAAGAGACCTTAGGAAAAACATATGTGTCTTTCAGGAGACCTTTTGGATGTGAAAGACAATGATTACAATATTAATGTGAGTGTGTGAATCATGAATGTACCCATGCAGTTTAATGTCATGCAAGATGAGGAACGAGGTAGAGATCTTCCGGGAGAGGCATACATTGTGCGGTAACGATGAAATTTACGTGAATAGGGGATAAATCATGCACCACACCATGTGTTTCTACCCACGAATAGATCATGATGTTTGGGTTGGGGCTGACAGATTAAATTTTTGGGAGTTTCTATGTATCCCATAAGGATGTGAATTAGTTCATACACAGTTCTGAAGGGTCCATGCAGTTTAACGTCATGCTGGAAGGACATGGGAGGATAAAACAATGAGGAGGGGCACATGGTGTGATTATCATAATCCTGACATGAGTGGGGCCAAATAAGTCTACACGACACTATGTGGAATCTTCCAAGGAAACTACGCCCATGGGGTTAGTCAAAGAGAAGATTCTGGGGGTTGGACTCATGACAAGGCCTCTGAGCATTCCTATGTATCCCATAAGGATATAAATCAATCCATACAATGTTCTTGAAGGTTCCATGTTGTTTAACATTGTGTGGTGAAGAAGAATGCTGAATAATGTTATGTCCTTTAGTTCGGATGAGTCACACATTTTAACATCACGTTGAGACGACAGAATAGTTTAAGGTTATGAAAGACCATATATATTTTAGTTTATGGTCATATAGGTCACACCATTTTCTAGTTTATAATCATGTGGGATGACAAATTAGTTTAACCTCATGCTGGACGCAATAGTTTAAGGTCATGATGGACCATCCTTGACTCAAGAAGTTTAATGTCATGTAGAATGTAGTAGTTTAAGTTAATGTAATACCATTTCTGACTAAGGAAAAGTAATAATTGATGAATTTGGCATTGATGAGAGGAATTATAAGCTCTATTTCGATGGTAACTAAAGAGTATGCATCATTAGGGTAAAAAATGTTAATGATGTTTCGTAATTCCCATATTTTCTCCATCTTGGGTGGTTTTCTACCAGTTATCATTGGGGTTCTTAGAGACAAAACTAGGTCACCTTGAAATAATGAGCGGAGGAGAACATTATGGTTGAAATCTCTGGCTATCTTGTTTTGATGCCTCTCCTGATTGTGCAGGGCACGATTCCTGTTCTCATCGAGTGCTTCCTATTCATCCAGATGGATTTCATCTACCTTATATGGTGCTTTCTACTCATAGAAAGATGTGTATAATGAATTAAATTTATTCACGATGGGAAGAATGACCTATGTTCCATACACCATGGAATATGGGGTAACCTATGTGGAATTGTGATTCATTGTCCAATAATCTCAGTGGGCGTTGGAGAGTTTTTCCGATCAACTCTTCTTGTTCTAACCAACCATTTTCTGCAGAATGTTAGAGAAGGTTTTTTTGGAATGCCTTGATTTTTCCATTATCTTTCACGTGATAGCAGGAAGTATGGTTAGAGTGGACGTTGTACTTTCCATACAATTTATTCCATTCAGTTGCATGGAAGATGGTGTCGTTATCGGTGAGTATGGATTGAGGGACTCCAAATCGGTTGATTATGTTGGAGCTCACATATTAAATGATAGAACATGCCTTGAACACATTGATATGAACTTACTCTTCCCACATGGAAAAAAAATCTATAGTGGTCAGGATGAACCCATGTTAGGGAGCTGTCATTGGGGGATATGCCCCCACAACATCGAGTCCCTAGACCACAAAAGTCCAAGAGTACATGGTAGTGTTGAGAGGCTCTGGAGGTCGATGAAAAATGTTGGAATTAATTTGGTATGCATGAAACCTCTTGGAAAATATGATACAATCATAGACCATGGAGGGTAAAAAAATACCAAATCCTTCGGATCTGGGGATATTGCTTCTGATCGGTCTGACAAGCCATGAAGGAATCATCATGAACATACTGCATGACTGAATAAATCTCAACACCTTGAAAGAAACGTAGAAGAACCCCAGTAAACTCGCACTGGTAGATGATCTACTACAGAACTGGACAACTCTAGAGGGTAAAATGAAATGTGCGGCATTGGATTCGCTCGTGCTAGGCTCGATATTTTGTGAGGCTTTCTTGATGGAGGTAATTGAAAAAAGGGGTCCTCTAGTTGGGATTAAATTCTATAACTACATCAGGGGGACCTAGGAGTTCTGAAATAGAGGCACCGACAGTAAGGTGACTTAACTATGGGCTATCATCGTCATCCAAGGTGACAGAGCCGATGACTCTCCAGTGAGCCATGTGGATAATCGAATCATCCTAACCGGGCTCCACAATAGATGCAGTATGTCTTTCCAAGGCATTGGCTCAATCATTTTGGGATTGAGTTATATGATTAACCTTTGTTCAAGATGGGAACTGGGCCATCAGTTGGAGGTTGCATTCCAAAAATGGTATGAGTTCTCAATTTCTCACAAAATAGTCACCATTGATCTTCTTGAATACTAGTTCAGAGTCCCCTTTCACAAGAAAGTGGGGAATGTCAATCTCATGGGCCAACTTGAATCTAGTGATGAGAGCCTTGTACTCCGCTTTGTTGTTGGTACAACATTCTAATATTAGGAATGAATATGAAAAAATAGCTTCTGATGGAGTGATGAAGATGATACCCAGGCCCACTCTGTTGAGCCTGGAGTCATTGAGCCTTCTATCGGGAGGGCTTCAGGAAGCTTCATCAAAGTGAATTTCCCAACAATTAATGTCTAAGTCTACATAGAGGAATTAAACATTGGGAAAATCATGGTCCATAGGCTTGTCAATGAGAGCTGTATCGGAGGAATGGAAGTCATCCAATGCTTTCCTCTTACTAGTCTTCTATGGGACAAACCGTATGTCGAACTGCTGGAGGATCACTATCCACCGAGCCAGATGCCCTGTCAACATGAGGCGGTTTAGGATATACCTTAGTGGATCCACTTGGGAAAGTAGCTATAACTCATGGTTCTTTATGTAATGTCACAATTTATATACTGTGAATACCAGCGTAAGGCAGCTCTTCTCTATAGGGGAGTATCTAGTCTCAGTATCGAGGATCATGCAGCTGAGATAGTATATATTGTTCTATGTTCCCTCAATGTCCTTCTAGGAGGGAAGGGATCCATGATATTGTTCTAGGGTGGTAACATAAATATCCAGTGGCTTTCTATAAATAAGTGGCATTGGGTTTGGAGGCTAGTGCAGATACTGCAGGATTTCCTCAAAAGCAGTTTGACATTCTGTATCCCCATGGTAGACAGAGCCTGTCTTCATGAGCTGAGAAAAGGGATTACACATTCCAACCAAATTCGTATTGAATTGGAGTATGTAGTCCATGTGGACTTGAAATCCTCAATGTTCCTGAATATTTCATGGAGTATAAATCTGACTGATGGCCATAATCATCTCTAGATCGATCTGGATGCCTCTATATCTGACAACGAAGATGTGAAACTTTTTGGAGGTGACCCCAAAGGAACAATTCAAGGTGTTAAACTTTAGGTAGAGAGAATGGAGGAATCTGAAGACTTTATCAAGATATTTGAGATGGTCCTGACGATGGAGATACATGACCACCATATCATCCACATAGAATTCCATAAATTTACCTATGATAGGCTTAAATATGTGGTTCATGGCACACTGATAGGTGGATCTTGCATTCTTTATACCGAATGTCATTACATAGTAGTAGAAAGTACCTTATAGTTCCTTGAAGGCTCTAAAATACTCATCCTCCGGAGCCATTCAGTTCTGGTTATACCCAGAATACCCATCCATATATGAGAGGGCCTCGAACCTAGTGGTTGCAACAATCTACAACTTCATCATGGGAGGGGGAAATCATCCTTCAGACATTGATAGTTGAGGTTTTGGAAGTCGATGAAGACTCTTATTTTTATAATCATTTTTATGATAGGAACAATGTTGGCTAACCATATGTGGTACTAAACATCATTGAAGAAGTTATCTCTAATGATATTATCAACATCATCCTCAACCCTGGCACATTGTGAATGGTGAATCTTTATGGGAGGTTTTTTTAACCCATAGTGATTTTTTGGAAGAATGAGGCGGTGTACGGTGACTTGAGGATCTCATCATGGAATTTCATCATAAATCATTCAAAATATATCACAATGCTGCTTCAACAAGTCTATATATGAGTTTTCCCCTTCGATTAGCATAACGACAATGATCAATGTGGGGTTCTGATCCGTCTTGCTACCGAGATTCACCTGTACCAATTCATCAATCATGGCGGAGACACCCTCTTCAAATACTGAAGGCGAGTCCTCCAAATCCTATTCTTCACTTGTGGAGTAGGGATCCTCAATGGGAGAAGATTCCTATGAGTCAACAGTTCCTAATGGGATGCTGCTGCCAACCTGAGCCTTGGTAGACACTTCATTGGGGGACTCATGTGTTGTCGAAACCATAGTGATGAAAGCTGTTGTTCTGATCCAATATGGTCTTTGGCCTAAGGGGCCATTCTAGATGATATAGAAGAAATAGGGGTGTCCCATCCTGATCCAGTTTATCCCAGCCCAGCAGAACAAGCATTTATGGATTATTGTTGTTTCAATGGGGCAAACATCCCGATACAATATGGGAGTAGGGCGCTTTGGGATTAGTCGAGCCAAATTCGTGTATGAATACGAGGTAATCTACCAATGTAACATGGAATTGGGAATATTCTTCCCCATTATTCCTAAAACAACTATGCATTGCCCCATATGTAGTGTTATATCCTCCAATCGGTGGATTGAAAAAATGTAGGCATCATCCCAGTCTGTCCATGGGTCGATTGCAGCCGTAGCATGTTCAACCTCATTATCCTAAATGTCCTTTCCCTTCCTCTTTTAATATTCGACATACAGGTTGTGGGCTTCACAAGAGTAAAAGGGTTTTGTTTCACCTTAGAGTACGCCTAATTGACAATTAAGTGAGTAATTAAGGCACTAGTGATAAGATGGAGAACAATCTGTATATAGATGAAGCAAAGGTCTACCCATCAATGCATTGTAGGGGGTGTCCTAGTATACAACCATAAACTCAGTGCTGGAAACTAGCCTACTAAAATGGATCTTCAGGTGGATCATGTCGACCAGTGTCTATTTTGTCCTATCATATCGTTGAATTTTCAGGTCAGAGGGAATCAATTCATCTTCAGATAGCCCTGACTTTTGGAGATTCTGGGTCAGGATTAGGATGATCCCAGAGCCCGTATCAATAAAAGAGCGACAAATTTCTATGCCATTGAAATGGAAAGTAATATATAGTTGGACAATGTTCCCTGATATTGATGAGATTTCATCTTCTCTAGAGAAAGAGATAATGGACTAACATTCAGCACTATCAACTAACTCAGTATGGAAGGCTTCTGTAGCTACTACCTCTGTCTCAAACTAGTATGGGCTTCTTAAAGCATCGGATAGGGCTTCACACATATCCACTGACAATAGAATGTCCTCAATGATAGAGATCCTCAGAGGAATTATAGAAATATTCTTAATTATATAATACATCTATGCCAAGCATGAACTTCTGCTTACAGAAGGTAGTTCTGTGGATGGGGGGATGACTGGCCTTCCCACCTGAATCAGTGGCTGACTGGTGTTAGGAATGTCTCATTGCTCACTAGTCAAATCTCTTAGAGTGACAAATGTATGAGGGTCATATGTCTTAGTCCTATCCATAATAGATAATGTATGATCACATTGTGGCCTAGGAAACTTCACCTCATTAAGTAACACAATCTAGGGTGAAAACAGACCTAATGGCACTAAAAGAGAAAGATGCTCATGCCGAGCTCTATACCGAGACTACTGTCTAGTTTCAGTGGAATGCATATCGTATCTATAAGTAATGACTGAGGAACTATGACAACCCATATATCCACGGCTTCATCGATGCTAGAGATGGCTGGGAACATTGGGAGGATTCGTCTAGTGCTCCTCGCCATCAGAAATTATGTAGGGGTTTAGGAGCTCTGTGGTGTTAACTGATGAGTACCCTTAATTTACACTTGAAGAATCCCCCACTACTGGATAGATTCGGGGGGGGGGGGGGGGGTTTACAATCTTTTGATACATGATGTCTCTGGGGGTATTCAATGATGATTTCATTGGCGAGGGACTTTATTTCCCCTTGCGACGATGATTCTTGCTCTTATGGGAGGAGTAAGGCAGATCCATTGATGTAGAAGTACTGGTTGTGGGTGACGAAGCATCTCCTGAAGGCTCAAATCGATTCAAATGAGAAATTATAATACAATGGGAAGATAAAACTACCTTATGAGCCATCCAATCATCAAACATCTGGGGTTCGTGATTAGAAACCTGATTCCACTCACCTTTGTTGTCATTGCCACTGAGTGGATTCATGAATACACTTGCCACATGACCGGGAGGTGGGCCTAACGAGAATATATTGTTATAAAAATGATATTGAAGCTAGTATTTAAACAAATATCATTATTTGAGGTTGTTCCCTAGGATATGTTGATAGGGGAAACAATTGAGGCGATCAGTGAGATCCGCCTCTTCGAGCCTCCTATATTCAGGAAAACGTAGAAGTCCATGTTCTAAGGTGCTTTGGAAATAACAAGGGACCTAAACCTTTTTGAATGAGTAGGTATGGTTTCTCTAGTCTAGGAATGGGGATCTAGGAGACAGACCCTAATGAGGGGCTATAGGAGCCAGTCATGTAGGAGGAACCTGGTTATCTCACCTATGCGGTGGAAGTGCGTTACGCGGGGCGCGTGCCAATTCTGAGGTGGGCGTTGCTGGGTCGGAGTCTGTGCCAAATGTGGAGCACCCTTGTAGGTATGTGGAGGTGGATCGACTGGTAATAGATCTAGTTTCCCGGAGGCCTCTATTTGGGCCACAGCGGAGGGCTCATCCTTAGTGGATCTTCTCTCGGGAGTTGAATGAGCCAATGGATGTGCATGCTCGTCCAACTGTAAGGTTCCCTCTAGAAGATTCTTCTAATCAGAGAAGTCTTGGAATCCCCCATGTTAATTCTAGGTAATGGGAGAGGGGATCATTTTGATCACTACATTCTCCACACACATTGTCAGCAGTTGTTCCTGGTTCAGCGACATATTCAAGGAGTAGGTGAGGCCTTTCCACTGGGTGCCAAAGACTGTGATACAGTTGTCATGCCTCTTCTTACCCTTGAAGAGGTCTAAAATACTCATCTTCTAGGTGGTAGAGCTGAACTGGTAAAGTAAATTTCTAGAGAGGTATTTCTAGACGGTGAACAAATCGATGGGTAGCTCATTATATAAGACAAATGAAGGTCCTTTCAATGTCTGTACGAATCATAAAAGTTGGTAGCTTCTTGCTGTAATGGAGTTCCAAAAATGGGTTCTCACATTGAAATGATGTGGGTCATGAGTTGCAGTGGTTCGCACGTCCTATTAAATGGGTAGAAAGTGGGATTTCTAAAACCTTGGGGTACCGGATTATCATCCAACCATACTGGATACGGCTTCCAATCATATGGGATTGCCACCTGTCCCATTTCCAATGCCTCGAGGTGAGCAATGAGTGCTACTATCAGATCATCTTTGATGGGGTTCTGGTCATGACACCGATCCCCGACCACTAGTGCATTTGTGGGTTCATCATCATGATAAGTAGGCGCAGTGGCTTGTGGAGCGGCCGGTGGGATGACCTGCGGAGCGGCTGGGGGAACTTGAGGTAGGTTCCGGGGATTCTAATGCCACTCATGTGGATTTGACGACACATACCATGTCATATTTTTAGAATTTTTTGGCCTCTATCCTGTCTACGTGGGAAGGATGGTTAGGGTCACCCAGGGGCAACACTCCGGGGGGATTTATACCTGCCCCTACTGCCTCGGTCGAGGATCACATTAATCAGGACACTACTCCATGAAACGTTCAGCAAGGAGGTCATCGACCATCTTCTTGTGCTCCATGAGTTGTTGACATAACAAATATATTTTCGGATCATCTTCCATATTTTTCACTAAGCTAGACGGGTATGAGGGTTTGATGGCCCTGAGGTGTTATTTTCCCTTATTGGTATTTTCGATGAGGATTAATACATCAGTGGGCACAGGAAGACCTAGTAGATTTCTTTACTGGTCAGTAACTCTCCCCAATGGATCTAATAGTTGTGGAACTCCCCCAGTGGTAAGGTTCTCCACAAGGATCACAAGCTCATTCACCCCTTCCGATAGACCGTCCATGATAATTGAAACTCTACCTGGAGGAATATCCTTGGTATCTCCTAAAAAGTGGGGAAGGCAATGTATATAACTGAAATGGAGGGAATAATAATTACCCCAACCTTGGACCTAAATGTGGGGGGAAGAATCCTTGATAATTTTTTAGAGCACTTAAAATCTCTCAACACATCGTTGCTGGAGGGTCCAGTGGTGACCGGCCGACTGAGGGCGCTATGCCATAGGGTGCGCGACCGAGTAAAAAATACGGCACTGCGGGCCAATTTCCACCAAGTGCTCCTAAATATTGGGATAAACCACATTCTCATCAAAGATATGGAAGTGCATCCCCCAAAGGGTTTGGAGAAAGCATGTGACTTCGTCCTCAGTAAGTGATTCTGGCACACTGAAGTTTGCGGTTGCGGTCAGCCAGAACCTTTCTGGGAAATGATCCGCTACAGGGATGTATGAAAAGATCCTTGGCCCAGACTGAGGATCTGGAACATGTTTTTCCCACTCATCAACTGGGGGATTCTTGGGGACCTGTATCATCAATAAAGTAGTCCGTTTAGATGATAGAGAGTCCCATGGAGAATACAGTGAATGAGCTGACAAGCCACCACATCTCGGGTTGTCTTGTGATGAATGTGACGACTGAGCCACTAAATCATAGTAAGATGGGATAGTGATAATAGATTCATGAACTGGGGCTACAAAAACTGATGGTGGGTCCTACTGTTGTTCCTCCTTAACCGGTCCCCAGAATAACTCTCCATCATCCCTGGTTGAGGTAGAGAATAACCTTGTTGAAGATAACGAGGATTTAAAGGCTAGACCTTGGGAAGGGGACAAATCTTCCTCCTCCTGGATGTATCTATGGATGGAGGTGGGAATCCAGTGAAACTCATATTCTGGAAGGATGAGGAATAAATTTCGTGTTCCAACCCTAGAAATCGATATAGAGGATCGAGGTGAGGGTTTCATTGTAGAAACACATTCTGCCTCGGAATCCAAGAAGCAGAGGAGATTAATTGTACTCTGAATCTTCTCAGAACTCTTTTTATGGCGTCAAAGACCCTCCCTTCTTCCCCAGGATGGATCTTCTGGAAAGGGTAGATTTTTGGCTCTATGTGGACCTTTGTCCAAGATGATGATGGGTTGGAGAGGACTTCCGCCTGGGTGAGCAGGGGTGCGAGGAGAACTTAAAAAGATGTCAAAGAGAAGTGGGGAGGAACTTTGTGTCCACTGGCTTACACATGGAGGGAATCTCCGTGGGAAGTAATGGGGTGGGTAGGACCTCTGCTAGAGTGGGATGGAGCCTGGATAAAGAATCCATGTTTATTTCCTTTATTATCATTGGTTCGAGGAGGATCCTCGTACTATTAGCGCTAAACACCGGTAAGACCTCCTTGTTGGGAGCCTATAATGTGCGAAAAACCACCACTTATTTGATTACATGGATGAGGAGGACCTTCTTCGTTTGCTGCAAGGACATGGGGAAGACCCCCCCCCCCCCCACGCAGATGGTCAACCAAAATAGTAGCATCTTCACATCGGCGACCCACAACAAGAGGAACGACTCCATACGTGAGGTCATGGATGTAGAAGAGGCTTCCGTATTGGGTTTCAACGTAGGGGGGAGGACCCTTGTTTGGATTGAATCTAGCATGGGGAGGACCTACACACCAATCATGGGATCATGATGGACCTGTGATCTCATTGGTGATGGTACTAATATGGCCTCGGTACTGGGTTTCAATGCTGTAGGTCAGCCCTCGGTGGGTGCTACCTATGTCGGCAACAATGATAGTCGACCCAGCCTACCAATGGGGTGGTTGGGGCCTCGATCCAGGTTGGGCGTATGAGTGCCCCTACATAGTATAAATGGGTTATTGATGGTATGAGTCAGCGGTGGCATAGGCCATGGTAGCTATTAATGACAACACCCCTTGATGGACATCCTCCTCAGCCTACGCCCAACGCTGGCATCTGGTTAACTGGACCGGGGTTGATGGAAAAAGTGTATAAAATACCAATTCCTCAGCTGGATAGGCAAGGTGGAAGCACTGGCATGGCCTAGTGTGAGATGTACATGGTGGCCTATGAGATGAGACTAAAGCTGGGTTGGCCAGGACTCTCATCACCTCATTGGCGTAGGGGAGGGAGTAATCGATGTGCTTTGGGGAGAGGCTCTCGAATGATTATATGTCAGTGTGGGGAGAAGTGGATCCCTGTGCGGCCCTTAGTGACGATGGTGGTGATGAGGTGAAATTGAATCTGAGTATTGTCAGTCCATATCCTAGGTTGGGATAATCCCCTCCTCATCATATCGTCGAACGAGGTCATTAATCACCTTTCTCTAAATTATTTTAAAAGGTGGATGGGGCATGGGCTCCCAAAATCCTTGGACATGGAGGGTTCCATGGGGGAGATGAGGCCATTCAGGATTATCGTGTTGATGTTTCTCTGCCCCTGCGTCAGTGGGGTGGGAGGTGATCAGTTTCGTGTCATGACAGATTGGGTGCTGCAAAGCAGGGAGATTTAAGAATTAATGTTGAAAGAAGGAAAGAGACATCTAGTTCCCCAAATCCATTCCATATTCCATGATTGGTAACAAGGATCCACGCTGACAATGTCACATACCAGGATATCCAACATTCAACTACACCAATTTTTGTTGAGTTTCATGTCAGGCCCACAATTTTCATGGTGGGACCTGGCATCAGATACATGGATCCATTGACACGTGATTCCACTAACGTCTCGAGCACTACTAATCTCCATATTGAGGAAAATAATTTCACATTAGGTTTACCATTTCTATTTTGAATTCTTTTTCTGGGGTTCACATCTGTCTCTCTAATACGATGCACAGCTGTTGCCCACATTCCCACTGTCCAACGACGGGTAGCATTCGTCCATTATTCAAGGAAATTTTCTACTTGATCCAAACGGGATGATGGGATATGGGTTCCTTCTTACATGGATTCCTCCTCAGAACTAGTTGCCTAGTCCGGGTCTCCCTCATAGTCCTAAGACGTTGTTTTTGAAACTCTTACCAGTTCCTTGTCTTCATGGATGCCAGTTAATTACGCCACTTCTGTCAGGAAACTCTAAGGGGTCATGTCAGGGCAACAACCTTCAGTCAGGGGAGTAATCACGTTGGACATCACTTTCATATCTGGATGCTGGAACACTGATGAATATGGGTTTCTTACCATTATTATAGGGCTTCTCAAGGGCGCAAATGCCTGAGGCATCCCATGTCTAACGTGAGGAATTTAATGCTATAGGCATGTCTCTGATGTTTTCTATAGCTTCCCATGTTTAACATAGGGTATGCCATGATTTTAACATCTAACAGGGATAGATTAGAGTGATCAGAACACTAATGAGAGTGGATCAGATGGTACAACCCTAGGAAGGATCATAAACGATGGGGATAACGCCGAGTTAGATACCCAATTATGTCTAGGAGCAGTGAGAAAGTGGGTGACATGATTTCACTGGGATGTAACAGCCCGAGTGAGAACCAGGATGGATATGGATTGTTGAGAGTGGATGCAGAGTGATACGATGCAGACGTGAGGGAGATAGTAATATTGGCCATGTGCCTCGAAGAGACTTCCTATGTATCCCATTGCCAGATATCAATGTCCATGTAGTTTAGTGGGGCGAAGGGGCACCTGAGGAGGTGTTCTGTCAGAACGGATGCATGGATGGGATCTGAATAAAGTAAAACCTCTAGGTTGGGGCATGACCTTCCCAAAACACATAGTCCTGATGGAGAGACTAGGATGACACATAGGAGATGGGATTGAACCTTAGAGAGGCTTCTTATGTATCCCCGTGGCAGGGAATCAATGTCCACGTAGCTCAGGATGGGGTATAGAATCAAGGAATATACATATTACAATGACCAGATGTTATACTGGGGCTTACACATGGTTAGAAGCCTGGGTCGTTCTGACGCCGCGAGGGAATACGAGAGATGTGGGACAAAGAGAAGGGGACTACAACGACTTATCGTCGATTGAGGACAAAAATGAGTTACCTCTAGATAGGGTTACAATAGCTTACCACTGGTTGGGGAACACAACAACTTACTGTCAATTAGGGAACACACCAGCTTAACGTTGATTGGGGAACACAATGGATTACCATTGGATGGGGTACAGAACAACTTACCACTGGATGGGATACATAATGGCTTACCGTCAATCAAGTTGGACCTCAGGGAGGCTTCCAACGTACCTAGTATGGGAGACAAGTTTAAAAGCCTTCATAGTTCGAATGGGTAATGTTTTACATTTTCGGGACAAAAAGGGGAATACAATTTAACAATATTCTTAATGAGGATAGACCGACATGATGTGTTTGGGACCAATGGGTGTGGGGATTTATCCTCAATTAGACTTCCAATGTACCTTTCCTTGGAAAGTATTGATGTCCATGTATTTAGGAATGGTGGATACAGTTTATCGTCATGCAGGATGAAGGTGAACCGACATGAAGGGGTCTGGAGAAGTAGATGTTGGGCTTCAACCTCAGGGAGGCTTCCTACGTACCGTGCCTAGGAGACAATGATTAATGTCTCGGTAGTTTATAATGGTTTGAGGATTACATGCAAAGGCATCCCAGAGAGGATGTCATGGTCGATGCTTAATCTATGACCACATGAGTCATGCTCGGTGTGAGAAACAAGAGGTAGCAAAGACTTGACAATCATGTAGTGAAAGGTGCTTCCTTAGGAAGTGGAGTGGAGCATACACATGGTTAACATCTGAAAGAAGAAACAGGGGATTACATGTGGTATGAAGCCCATGTAGATGGATATCCGGACTTACTCCAAGATGGAGGCCCGATGGTGACATATCCCATATGGAGAGGGATGGGATAACAAAGGTCTATATGCCTCTATCGCCCCTAATATTTGGCATGGATGAAGAGAGAAGAAGAAGGGATGATACCTTATACTAAAAAGGCTAGGGGATTACACTAAGATAGTTTCCCTTCCCTATGAATAGGCACGACTCCAGTAGAGAGGGTCTCATTTCATTTGAGGAAGATCACACTCTCATAGGGACGAGCGGGTGTAGAGAAAGTCCGAGACGGGGAACCCCACATCTGAGGAATAGGGTGAGGCCACAGTTTAATGACATGTGATAAGGATGATTGTTCTTGGCATTTTAATGTCCTGCATCTCAGACGAGGTGGGTTCACTCGGCACCCCTTTGACATACATAACTGGCACGCTTTAACCCTTGGTGAAGGGAAGGAACTGAAAATGTCATGGAGAGAGGGTGTTGTGGAGTGATCTACTGGGGGGTCCATGATAGAGTGGATTTGAGAAGAAGAATATGGATATGAAGCACAATATGAAGCACCTCCCAAAGGACCTTTAAATCACATTTTACAAACCTGGAGTGTCGTACGGGAGAAGGCATTGCAAAGTATGTGGGTTCACAGGAAGGGACCTTGTGAAGCTCTGGTGCTCCATATAATGGAGGGGCTTCACGAAGGGGTAAGGTTCCTGATGTGTGGTAGACTAGCCTAGGAATAAGGCACATGTGCATATGGAGGGTTCTTCAAAAATTGTAAAGTCTTTTTCATAGTAAGAATTCACGAAGAAAGGGTACCTTGAAAAAAACATAACTGCGAAGAAAAGTGCTTCGTGAAGCACATTTACATAGACTTAGCATACAGTTCACATGTGTATGGAGGGTAATTTGTGAATAATGAGTGATTTTCAAAGACCCGAGCCCCCTTTAGGATCTTCCTCCTTCACGGTGGTCCGTGTGCTCTGTGAAGTCCATCCTTGCTTGAATAGGGGTTGTGTTTGAGCTATGTGAAGGGTAGATCACAATGCTCAAGTACCTGGAAGAGACCATTTTCTCAAGGATTCACAGATCAAAATGTGATTTGTGTTTTGAGAGTTGAGAAGGTGAATGGTCAGAGTATCCGTCCTTTGGGATCGAGTGGAGCCCTGTATTTATAGGCGAGGGCTGGCGCGAAGCAGGGATGGGTCGGTGAAAATCCATGTGGTGCTCTGCGATATGCTGTGTCTGGCATCAAATCATCGTAACCATGGAGTAGATCATCTTCATATACTCATCGTAGAGCTCTGTAGGGTGCTCTGCACAGTGCCTATGAAGGCTTCTGTCAAGTTAGACGGGTTCACAGAGGTTGATGTGGCTCCCTCCATTGAGCGAGGGTCCCATTACAGGGTGTCGTAACCTTAGAGTTGACTGTCATCCCCTCCTTGGTGCAGAGATCAGCTAGGTGATTTTTACGACACCCACAAAGTCTTTTTTCCTGTTTGACGGGTTCGTGGAGGTCGATTTGGATCCCTCCATGGTTTGAGTCTCCCGACCAGTGTGTCGTAACCATGGTGCCGCCCTCCTTTTTACTCCGCGATGACAGTAGAAGGTTCTTCAGCATCGCGTCAGCCGTGGCCATGCGGGACTTTGCGAACGGCACAGTGCTATGGGGCTCCACGAATGGGCATCACAAGGAATCCACTTTTGAAATGGTTTATTCTTCACATCCTTTCCTTCTTCCAAAATTTTGGCACCAACACTCGTATATTACTATATAATTAAATAAAGAGTGTTTTTTATATTCAAAGGATTAATATGAATATATATGAATATGTATGGATTTATTGTTTCAGTGAATATCATAAACTCTAGGTTATGTATATAATTACTCATTAATTTGTTGTGAACACAATAATTTTGTGGTTTCAATATGGATTCCAAAAAAAATCATTGGAAAATTGAATAAACAGAGAATTAATGTAACACCCTAAGATTTTATGAAAAATATTATTTTAATTTCATTGATTTCTTATGTTGTACGCTACATAAAAATTATCTTGTATTATATGCAACACCGTATTAGCTTGCAGAATATGCAACACTATTCTTGGATCGTGTTACACAAAATTTCAAGTTCGTTTGATAGTAGTTATGCTATGAAACATTGAATATATATATATATATATATTCAATGTATAAATGAAATATGGTTGTATTATATTATATGATTCAACAAAAATGTCTTGCACTACATGCAACCCTGACTTGGCTTGCATTGCACGCAATCACGACCTTCTTCGATAGCGTGTGTTGTACGCAATATCGAGTTTCACTAAACAATGATATATGCTTATAATATTTTTATGAACTAGCCCTTATGAATATTATTAACAAAATTTTGAATTTTATAACATTATTATTCATCTTACACATTTCTAGAACATGGTATGAGAATAAAATAATGTTTTTTCGGGTAGAATAAGTATTTTTAAAAAAATGCAGTTTTTTCACCTTTTGATGGCGCACCCATTTTAAATATAATTTTTGATAAGTTTATAAGTTAAATATTACAAAATAAACTTCTTATTTTGAATCAGAATATAAAAATTTACATTGGATAATGTTTTGATATTTTTCTGATAACTTTCATATTTTAACGAATAGTAAAAGCACACTATATTTTAATTAAAAAAAACTTTTTTCATCGTAATAATTTATATGGTTAAATTATAATATTGAATGTTTTTAATTTATAAATATAATATATTTTTACCATTTAATATAATTTATGGCATTATCATTGATTTTACATTGAATTCGTAGGTTAAATCAATTCAATCTTTTGCAATGTTTTAAACAAAAACCCGTTTTGTTTCGACAACGAGATTAAATTTAATTTAATTTCTGAAACTTCTGTGTATTTAATTTGAAAAAATATATTCCATATTTTGAATCAGTGGGTCCAAATTATGTTAATAGGCTACTTTCTATTTTTGTAAATTATGAATTTTAACTACGGTAAATTTTATTTACTATAGTTAAAGGTAAATTGGGTAATTAAGGGTAAATACAATATTATAAAATTACCCTAAAACCTGAAAAAACTCTTTTGGATGAATCAAAATCGACCCATATCACCTAAGGGTTGGAATAGATTAATTTCATGGACTTTTGACCATGAAAATGACATAATTATTAATAAAACCAAAGAAAGTAACCATATGTCACTCTCTTAAATCTTATAAGTATAATAATTTTAATATAATGATAAACTTCATGAATTTTAGAACATTAATAGTCTCCAAAAATATAATAAAAGTATCTACATCATGTGAATTTATTTATAATTTTTATGGATTAAATAATTATCATTAAAGGTGACACAATAGTGATGTTGAAATTATTTTATTGATTGAAATATCAAATAAATGGTTTTAAAAATATTAAAATAAATATTATATGAAATATTTAATCTTCTCCATGAATTATCTAGATAAATATGACATGTTACGAAGCTATTTAATATTTTATTTCTAACATATCTTCTGTGTGGATTTTATTTAAATTTATGTAAATTAATTGTGTCAAAATTGACACAATTGTTATTTTAAAAAAATAACATAATATAAAATTGGATAAAAATCACAAAAATATTTAAAAAATTTAAATTAAAATTTATATGGTCTAAAATGACATAAATTATCCATGTATGTACAATTCACCACACATAATTAATTATTTATTACAATTTAATATTTATAATCTTATTACCACAAATAAAGTTAAATAGATTAAATAAGGATAAATCAAGTTGATAATGTTTAAAATAAATTCTCAACATGTGTAAATTTTATTGTTTGATAATATTAAAACCCTTTTTCATCTAATATTTTAATATGTGTCATTTTTGGAGGTTTTTAAGTGGGGTTTCAATTTATTATAAATTAATATTTCTTATGTTTCCAAAGGGGCCCCTCTATTATCTTATAAAAGGGTACCCATTCCCTCTTCTCTTAACACCCTTTTAAGGCTTGAAGATCGGCCAAACCCTGAAAATTTCTCTTATCCACTTTCCTATAAAAATTCTTGAGGCTCTGGGATTCTCAAAATACTAACTGTAGTCCCATAAGAGGAAGCTTAAAGGAGGTGCGTCAAAGTAGAGGTAATATCTTCTACCGATTCATTCAAGTTTCTTTCTTCATCTACTTACTCTTATTTAGTTGTTTCATTATGAAGTAATAAAATAAGTATCACTCATATAATGATATGTAATTATAAATATGAAACAACCCCATTTCACCTTCTATCCATCATACGGAAAATGAAATCACCTCACGTGCGTACGTACAGAATACCGTCTCCACATCGTGGTGTAATCTGTTTTCCCACCACCACCTTACATGGATGGGTATAATGGTGTAAATAATAACTATATATGATTATTATAACATCATACTGATTCTATGATATTATACCATCCACTCTAATTATATTCAATAATTATGGGAACGATATCATCGCTCGTGTGTACGTACGGAATACCATCTCCACGAATGCGAAGAGATTCATTCTTCATGATAACCATTCATAAATGATTATAAAGTATATATAATGAATAATAATGGAATATATGACATAATAATTCTACTAGATCTATGTATATATTTATATATATATATTTCATATACTTAATTCCATTCAATTCAATAAGGAAGCGAAAACAACGTTCACACGTACGTACGGCGTACCGTCTCCAGGAACGATGTATTTCATTCCATTCATCGATCTATCATATATATGTATATGCTAAATACATATTATATATAATTAATTTTTATTTTATGGAATTAATTAAATAAGGATATAAGTAATAATATCAAGAACAACAAGTCGAAACACGTATGATAAATGAAACGATTTTACCCAAAACGATGATTTAGCATGGAATTTACAAAAGAACGGGTAATATAAAGTCATAAGTGAACCATATATGATATCAAAAAAATTAATATGATTCTATAATAATTAAATTACATTATTTGAATCATTATACAGGAGGTTCGAATACATACGAAGCATATCAGGCATAAGGTAAAAGATAACTTTTCCAATCTCGTTTTTATACGAGATTGTTTATTCCTAAGTATTTACTGGGCTTATTGTTATCATCCATGTCCATGTTTTCTAGAAATGTTTTCATGTATGTTTAATGTTCTTTTAATCCATTTTTACTTTTACTACATGGTATGTATGGAATCATTTGTTGTATGAGATACTTTTTTGAATTTCCGGCAAAAGTACGAGAAGAATGTTTTTTATAACATATACGACATGAACGAATTTTTAAAGTTTCATAATGCCATATCTTTATGAAACATACTCTACAATAGTTCATGATTATTTTCAAAAAAATTATTTTATTTTAAATTTTTTTGTCATTTTGAGAAAAGAAAACGATTTTAAAGAAGAAAGGATATTTTTCTCAAGAAATCATTTCAAGTGTTTTATCAAAACCATTTTCCATATAAGATGGAACTATTTCATATGTGTATGTTTCAATTATAATGTCTCTATTTACATGGTTTTAATTTTCTTATGATGAAATGATATCCATTTTTTTGAATGGATTATATTATGATGGGATGATGTTTATGAAACCCATTTTATACTTTTGGTGAAGATTAATGATTTATGTTTATGTTGTCGAACAAGTAAGAATGATTCCATTATGAGATGGGTGGGACTTATATCTCCCTCCAACGCATTGGGTAAAGATTTATATCTCATGAGATAGGCAAGGCTGGAATGATATGTTAATCCGGTTCTGTGTTGCATGACTAGAATGAGGAGTGAACTCAGTTCAGTAAGGGACTTTGTCCACTAAGATGGTCTTGGCAGCAATGCCTTGGCTACTTTGGAAATCATATCATGTGTTTAATTTTTTTCGACAAATTAAAGTTTTATTCCCAGGTAATTTTATCCTGATTGATGTTCCATTATGATCTATGCCTTACATACTTCCATGTTTTATGTCATAGCTCAATATCTTGATGTTTAAACATTATGTTCATGTTTTTTAGTTAAAATGTTTGTGGTTTGTTTTATTTTCTCCATTCTTACCCTTACTGAGCATCTGAGCTCACCATTTTTATGTTTTCTTTTCCCCCAGGATTAAAAGAAAGGTTTTAGGTAAGGAAAAAAAGGGGAAGATCGTTATGGGAGATGTTTAAGATCTTTCAACATAATTAAGAGTTTATATTCCAAGTTTCAAAAGACACTAAACTATTACGGTCCTTGAGTGTTAGGTTTTGTTATGTATTAAGTATTCTAAAAAAGTCATGTAATTTCCATGTAAGTCAAGATTTGGGTCATTACAGTTGGTATCAGAGGAAAGGTTTAGTCAACCTTTGGAAACTAGGATGCGAGAACTTTAGTGAGATCCCTAGAGATATTTCTAATGTATGTCTAGGGAAGTCCCTAAGGTTAAGTATAAGTATAGGTTATAGTCCTATGATTACGGTAACGATCATAGAATTAATCCTAGGATGTTAGATATTGAATGTAATCCCCTTTATAATGTTGTTTTCCTAGCATGATTTTTGCCTTTTACACTATTATTTTTGGGTTTTAAACGATGGCTGGAACCCGAAGGAACCGTGTTGATCAATGGAATGGATAATGCAATGATTGTCCTCCTGAAAAATCCAATGTTATGGGAGATGGAGTACAAAATCTTATTTCTATACTTACGCAAGCTATGAATCATTCTAGACTTCCAAATGAACAAAGAAGGGAACAATATTCTATTGAGTCCTTCATGAGGAAACGCCCACCTTCTTTCAGTGGGTCTTCTGATCCACTTGTTGCTAAACAATGGATCAGTGCCATTGAAAAGATGTTTTCCATACATCATTGTTCAGAACATGAAAAATTCATTCTGGCTGTTTACCATTTAAAAGGTGAAGCTGATCAATGGTGGACTCTAATTAAGAATACGAGGCCCCGAGATGAAATTGAATCCATGGAATGGGATGAGTTCAAGAACTTATTTTTCAATAAGTACTTCCATCGTATTCTTCAAACAAAGATGGAAATGGAGTTCCTTGAGATTAAGCAAAAGGATGATAAATCTGTTGGTACATATGAAGAAAATTTTAAAATCCTTGCAAGGTATGCATCTGGATTTATCATTCAACCTGAAAGTAATGTTGATCAATTCTTCATTGGATTAAAACCCAGTCTTCGAAGGGCATTAGATATAATAGACTTCAGTAGCTATGAAGAAACTGTGCGTTGTGATATCAAGGTAGAACTAGAAGTTGGTGTTACATATCCATCTCATGGATTTGACAAGAAACGAAAGATGTAGTTCAAAGAGAAATATCAAAACAATGGTGAAAATAAGATGAATGTTTCTTTATGCTCAATGTGTGGAAAAAAGAATGGTGTAGATTTTCTAAAAGGTACTAAATAATGTTTCAAGTGCGGAAAAAATGGCCATCGAGCAGCTGAGTTCCAATGTAATGGGAAAAAGGTTTCTAATTACATGAATAGAGAAAAGAAAAATTAGAATGCCCCACCAACACTTCAATGCTTCAAGTGCAAGAAAAATGGGAATTATGATAATCAATTCCCTAATCCAAGGGATAATGATGATCAACATGAGAAACCTCTTAAGGAAAAGGATAAAGGGAAGTCACATGTGATCACAATTTGTGATGTTGAGTATGCAAATGATGTTTTGGAATGAATAAGTGTTTATGTAATAGGATTCCGAGATAATGTTGTGGAATCTCATTTAAAGTATTGTGGAATATTGTAATATCAATTTATTGGATCATTGTGGTTTTTAATAATTTTATGGTACTGATAACCATGAAATATGATTGAAATATTTTTGGAAAGCAGATGAAATTCACATAATTAAGGGATAAGGAGAAAATAATATGTATGATAGTAATCATGAGCTCATGACTAATATAAGGACAAAGTGATATCATGGTTTGAGTATATAGAAATGCTGGGATTTTGGTATGTGGAAAGAGTTAAATTTTGACAGTATTCATGTTTTTACTAAGGTTTAATGGGTATTCATTTTTCAAGAGAATACATGATTAAGGTATTCACATGATTGGAATGTGACTAACAATATATATCAGGGATAAATTATGGTATTCACATGATCGGTAGATGAACTTTCTAGTAATTGTTTTCTTTATACTACGAGATTGGACAGAAGTATTTTGGATAGGCCTAAATATTTTAAATAGATTATGTTAGACATAATTTAGTATTGATTAAGGCTAGAACTATTTTCGATATTATTTATGGAATGTTATAATTATGTAGTTTTAGAAAAAGGATAACCTGCAGGACGGGTGACAACCCGTCGCGTCGGACAAGGCTGTGGGAATAGAACCCACAACCGATGTGCGATAGAACTTTATCACCTACTAATGGCCTACAAGAAGTCCATGGTTAGTAGAAACTAGTTTCATTTTATTAAGCAGTATGATAGATGAAGTATAAGTCCATTTTTTGGAACCATATTTGATTAATCTTACCATAAGATGGAATTATGTATATAACTTTTTCTAACCTTATGTTTGAGACAGATGAAATGACTTATCATTCTATCGCATGATCTTCTAACACTTCATGAATAAACAATTCAACTTGATTTCTTTAAGAGATGAAGTGGAAATTGTTCAAGGCACAAACAACAGTAAGATTGTTCCAAAATCGTGTAATTATTTCTTTTAATTAATCAAATTTAGGGAAATGATCTTGAAAACCCAAAATGTTATCATAGTGTCCTCATATCTGATGAATCTGATGGTACCTTAGATCATCACAAATTTATGGCTTTTTGATTATTGGATTTTTCATAACCATGTTATCTACCACTCTCTATTTGAACATGATGGTTAGATTTATCTTTCATATCCATATTGTCACCTATGTTCTCTTATGTGGAAACCCAGTTATTAGTTAATTTGGATAACCGTTATGTTTCATACGTTAGTTTTTAAAGATAAGTTTTGGTATTCCATTTTACGTTGTGGGTTTCTATTTAAGAAACTTTCAAGTAGTAAACCATTTATAACCCCGATGAATTTCGAGGGAGAAATTCATTTTAAGGGGGGTAGAATGTAACACCCTGATATTTTATGAAAAATATTAATTTAATTTCAATGATGTCTTGTGTCGTACGCTACACCAAAATTATCTTGTACTATACGCAACATCGTATTAGCTTTCAGTATACGCAACACTATTCTTGGATCGTGTTCCACACAATTTCATGTTCGTTTGATAGTAGTTATTATACGAAACATTGAGTATATATATATTCAATGTATAAATGAAATATGGTTCGATTCTGTTATAGGATACAAAAAAGGATTCTTGCACTACACACAACCCTGACTTGGCTTACATTACACGCAATCGGGATCTTCTTCGATATCGTGTGTTGTACGCAATACTAAGTTTCACTAAACAACGATATATGGTTATAATATTATTATAAACTAACTGTTATGAATAGTATTAACTAAAATCTTGAATTTTATAACATTATTATTCATCTTACAAATTTTCTAGAACATGGTATGAGAATAAAAAAAATTGGGTAAAATAAGTATTTTTTAAAAAAATGCAGTTTTCCCGCTATTTGATGGCCCACCGATTTTAAGTATAATTTTTGAAAATTTTATAAGTTAAATTTTAAAAAATAAACTTCTTCTATTGAATCAGGATATAAAAATTTACATTGGATAAATATTTTATATTTTTATGATAACATTCATATTTTAATGAATAATAAAAACACGCTATAATTTAATTAAAAACAACATTTTTCATCGTAATAATTTATATGGGTAAATTATAATATTGAATGGTTTTAAAGTATAAATAGAATATATTTTTACCATTTAATATAATTTATTAAATTAGCATTGATTTTACATTGAATTCGTAGGTTAAGTCCATTCAATCTTTTGCAATGTGATAAACAAAAACCCGTTTTTCATAGACAACGAGATTAATTTTAATTTAATTTATGAAACTTCTATGTATTGAATTTTAAAAAATGGATTTAATATTTGGAATTAGGGGGTCAAAATTATGCTAATAGGCTTATTTTTATTTATGGGAATTATGAATAGTAACTACGGTAAATTTTATTTAACTTAGTTAAAGGGAAATCAGGTAATTAATAGTAAATATAATATTATAAAATTAATCTAACACCTGAAAAAACTCTATTGGGTGAATCAAAGTTGAAAAATATCACCTAAGGGTCAGAATAGATTAATTTCATGTACTTTTGACCATGAAAATGACTTAATTATTAATAAAACCAAAGAAAGTGACAATATGTCACTCTTTTAAATCTTATAAGTATAATAATTTTATTATTGTGATAAACTTCATGAAATTTCAAACGTGAATAGTCCCCAATACGATAATAAAATTATATACATAATTTAAATTAATTTAGAATATTTCGGGATTAAATAATTATCATTAAAGGTGACACAATAGTGATGTTGAAATTATTTTATTGATTGAAATATCAAATAAATGGTTTTAAAAACATTAAAATAAATATTATATGAAATATTTAATTTTTTACACAAATTATCTAGATAAATATGGCATGTTATGAAGCTATTAAATATTTTAGTTTGAACATATCTTCTGTATATATTTAATTTAAATTCAACTAAATGAATTGTGTCAAAATTGACAAAATTGTTATTTAATAAAAATAACCTAATATAAATTTTTTTAAAAATCACATAAATATTTAAAAATTTTAAATTAAAATTTAAATGGTTTAAAATTTCATAAATTATCCATTTATGGAAAATTCACAACACATAAGTAATTATTTATAACAATTTAAAATTTAGAATTTCATTACCACAAATAAAGTTAAATAGATTAAATAAGGATAAATCAAGTTGATAATGTTTAAAATAAATTATAAACAAGTCTAAATTTTATTGGATGATGATATTAAAACCCTATATCATCTAATATTTTAATATGAGTCATTTTTGGAGGTTTTTAAGTCGGGTTTCAAATTATTATAAATTAATATTTCTTATGTTTCCAAAGGTGCCCCTCTCCTCCCTTATAAAAAGGGTACCCTTCCCTCTTCTCTTCACAACCTTTTTAGCCTTTAAGAACGACCAAACCCTGACCATTTCTATTCCCCAATTTCCAATAAACATTATTAAGGTTCAAGTCTTCCCAAAAGACCAACTCTAGTCCCTTAAGAGGAAGCTTAAAGGAGGTGCGTCAAAGAAGCGGTAATCTGTTCAACTGATTTATTCAAGTTTCTTTCTTCTTCTACTTATTATTATTTAGTTTTTTCATTATGAAGTAATAACATAACTATCACTCATATACTGATATGGTATTATAAATAAGAAACAACCCCATTTCCCCTTCTATCCATCCTACGGAAAACAAAATCACCGCGCGTGCGTACGTATGGAATACTGTCTCCACGCCGTGGTGTAATCAGTTTTTCCACCACCACCTTACATGGATGAGTATAATGGTGTAAATAATAACTATATATGATTATTATAACATCATACTTATTCAATGATATTATACCATCCACTCCAATTCTATTCAATAATTATGGGAATGATATCATCGCTCATGCGTACGTACAAAATACCGTCTCCACGAACGCGATGAGATTCATTCATCATGATAACCATTTTTAAATGATTATAAAGAATATATAATGAAATATATGACATAAAAATTATACTGGATTTATGTATATATATATTTCATATACTTAATTCCATTCAATTCAATAAGGAAACGAAAACAGCATTCATGCGTACGTACAACCTACCGTCTCCATGAATGATGTATTTCATTCCATTCATCGATCTATCATATATATGTATAGTATGAATACATATTATATATAAATCATGTTTTATATTCTGTAATTAATTAAATGAGTATATAATTAATTATATCATGAAAAACAAGTCAAAACACGTAAGATAAATGAAACGATTTTACACAAAACGATGCTTTAGCATTGAATTTACAAAAGAACGGGTAATATAATGTCATAAGTGAACCATATAAGATATCATAAAAATTAATATGATTCTGTAGTAAGTCAATGACATTATTTAAATCATTATACAGGAGGTTAGGATACATGCGAATTATATCAGACATAAGGTAAGGGATAACTTTTCCAATCTCGTTTTTATCCGAGATTGTTTATTCATAAGTATTTACTGGTGTTATTTTTATCATCCAAGTCCATGTTTTCTAGAATTTTTTTCATGTATGTTTAAATTCCTTTTCTCCAATTTTGACTTTTACTACATGGTATGTAAGGAATCTTTTGTCGTACGAGATACTTTTTTGATTTTCCGACAAAAATAGGAGAAGAATGTTTTTTAACTTATACGGCATGAACCAATTTTTACTGTTTCATAACGCCTTATCTTCATGAAACTTACTCTACAATATTTCATGATTATTTTCAACAAAATAATTTTATTATAAAATTTTATGTCATTTTGAGAAAAGAAAATTATTTTAAAAAGAAAGTATATTTTCCTCAAGAATTCATTTAAAGTGTTTTATCAAAACCATTTTCCATATAAGATGGAATTATTTCATATGTGTATGTTTAAAGTATAATGTCTCTATTTACATGGTTTAACTTTTCATTTGATGAAATGATATCCATTTTTTTGGATTATGTTATGATGGGATGATGTTTATGAAACCCATTTTATACTTTGGGTAATGATGAATGATTTATGTTCATGTTGTGGCACAAGTAAGAATGGTTTCATTATGAGATGGTTTGGACCTTATCTCCTTCCAATGAATTTGGTAAAGATTTATATCTCATGAGATAGACATGGCTGGAATGGTATGTTAATACGGTTCAGTGTTACAGGACTGGAATGAGGAGTGAACTCGGTTCAGTAAGGGACTTTGTCCACTAAGATGGTCTTTACAGCAGTGCCTTGACTACTATGGAAATCATATTATGTGATTAATGTTTTTCCACAATTACAAGTTTTATTCCCACGCTATTTTATCATGATTGATATTCCATTATGATCTATGACTTATGTACTGCCATGTTTTATGTCATTGCTCAAGAGCTTGATGTTTAAACATTATGTTAATGTTTTTAAGTTCAAATGTATATGGTATGTTTTATTTTCTCCATTCTTACCCTTAATGAGCATTAGAGCTCACCCTTTTTATGTTTTCTTTTCCCCCAGGGTTAAAAGAAAGGTTTTAGGTAACGGAACTAAAAGTGGATGATCCTTATGGGAGATTTTGAAGATCTTTAAAAATTATTAAGAGTTTATATTCCATGTTTCCAAAGACACTAATCTATTACGGTCCTTGAGTGTTGGTTTTTGTTATGTATTAAGTATTCTGCAAAAGTAATGTAATGTCCATGTATATCAATCTTTGGGTCATTACAATTAAACCTAAGAAGATAATGACTTAATTTGATGAAAATTATTATACATTTAATATGCATATGATGTGTAGTAAATAGGCGAGATGTCAAAACATCCATAATTATTAAGTATGACATTCTTTCCAAAGAGGAAATTGTCAAGACATCAATCATCCAACTAGGTAGGTCATTCCAAATCTGAGTTCCCTCATATTGTCTCTTATAATGTAGTAAACTGTTAACGAACATCGTATTATATTATTGGATTGGTCATTCAACAGCTGGGTACCCATTGATTGTCATTTGTCAGCTTATTCTTTGTATTTTTCTCAATTTTACTATTTATAAGACCCTAATAAGATTAGGATACTATGTAAATATAGTTTATTATTATCTCATTGATGGATATGTACAATGGGATTTCCACTAAAAATATATAAGAATCAAAACTATAATAATTTCTATGATTCCATTCACAAATTAATATTTATTGATAAAAATGTCAATGAAGACTCATTACATAATGAAATGTTGATCTTGGATCACAGAATGGGTATGATGTTTGGGTTTAATAATTTTTAATCAGAGAACTTTAATAATGTTTCGGTGATTATGAGATATAATACATGATACTCACCCATAAATTGACTTATATTATAGTTTGTGGCATACTTCATGATAATCATATTGATATTACTTATAGGTTTGACCTTTATAATAATTGGTGAATGCTATTCAGGGTTTAGAAATGTTCATAAAGAGAATAATTTAGATCATATAAATGTGAATGTCATAGAGGTAAACTCTCCCATATCTATCTCATGGGTATTAGATAATAGGTTTTCTTCACATAGTTATGGTGACAAATATAATCTTGGATGTATTAAGAAATTAATAATGGATGTAATATATCATTCTGTAGGTATTGGAGAAAGTGTTTCTGAATTAGATTTTGGTACTTATAATCTTGTTTTACAATGTTGATAATTAATATAATTAGATAACATTTATGATGTTCCCTCCATAATTTTTTTTTATTTCTGTATTAAGTATTCATAAAAAAGTATTCCCATTCATAATCATGAACATTATTTGTTCTATATGTATAAATGATATGTTTTTTTGGAATTCTAAATATGGTAATTTTTTTTACATATTCTAGATATGGATAATCATGTTTATAAAATTTAAAATGTGATTTTAATGTTTGATTATAATCCCACAACATTAATATTTTCCTCTCATATATATAAATTTGAAACACAAACAAAGGCTCTCAATATGGATTATTAGAACCATTAAATTATACATAGTCTAATTTCTAAAAAACATTATTATAAAATAAGAACAAGAATCCTTTTGTAGATAAGTTGAATGTCCTAGTGGAGTATTGGATCACATACATAGAAATTTCTAGGGATATATTTTTACTCATCCAAGTTATGGTTTTAAAAACACCATAACATTTAGTAGTGAATTTATTTTGTATGGATATTTTTTTATGAAACTGAGGTATAAATAGTTCGGTATTTTTAATTATTTTTTGATAAAATTATTGAATAAAATTGAAATATGTATTAAGATTCATTTATTATGTTGAGGAAGTTAGTACTCATTTTAAGAATTCATTGATCATATGAGGTATTGTGTTGTTGTTTCAAAAATCGATCTCTTGGAAGAAAATATTGGAAATATATTTATGCGATGTTTAATCGTACCTTATTAGACATGGTTTGATAAATAATGACTTAGTGTGATATTTTTATTTCATTCTAAGACTTTAATCCTGAATATGTTATATTTCTCATAAATTTGGTTTCATGTAAGTTATTAAAAAATACACCAAATTATATATGAATTGGGAATCACCCAATTATGTATTTTTTAATATTTAAATATGAGAGTAATTCTTATAATTATTGTATTCTTGTAATATTAACTGCAAACATGAAAAATAATTATTTTTTGTTTCAAAATTGGAACTAAGGGAAATTATTTTTAAAATCATTTTAAACACAAATGGTTTATGGATCAAACCACTGAATTTAATGAGAAATAATATATAAGTCCATAATTTGTTGAGAGTAATGTTCATGTTGGGAATGTTCATGAACCATAAATATGATATATTCATGACATAGTGGTTGAGTCAATTTCTGAAAGAGTTGTGGAAGACGAATTTAATCAAGTTACACAAGAACCTTGAAGGTATAATAAGATTCATATGAGGCCTGTTAGATATGTATTTCTATTGTAAAATGAAAATATAGTAATATTCCTATGAGGTAAACATATTTCCTACCTGGTGGCCATTTATTTTTCTGATTCCTAATAGTGGTTAAAAGTAATGGAATCATAAATGCACACTATGTATAGTATTCATGTTTAGATATTAGTGGATTCACATGATGGGATAATATCCATTTAGATATAATGGGTTATATATAAAATACTAGCATCTACAGTAGAGTATCTACAAATAATTAATTCCTTGGGGAAAAAAGTTTCATAAAAATTAATTATTTTGACTATAGGGAAACATTTTCACTATTTTCACTAATAAAATTTTGTTAATATTCATCCATCATAGTTTTATATTATGATTATAAGATTGTTCAAAAAATTCTAGACCATCTTTTGTTAATGGGAATATAGTTGAGGACATCTATATAATACACATTAAAAGTCTTGGAGTACCAAGTGTGGCTCCTATGTTATTAAATATGTAAAGGTCTATTTATATATTTGATGAAATATTCAATGAGTTATGATATATGGTTTTCTAATGAAATGAAAAAATTTATTTTCATCAACATCCAGTAATATTCTTACGTATTCATAGAGATGGTGGGAGTATAGTATTGTTTCTGATATTGTATGTATATTTAATACTCATTATCTGAAATAAGATAAAAAATCATCCCTTTATGGTGATGTGTTTTGTTATGTGCATATCAATGAAAGAAATATAATAATTTTCCTACATAGTAGGTAAAAATATCTATAAAGATATATATAATATGTTTTCTCACCCAATCATGACACTTACACTCGTATAGTGCTAAATTAGTTTAGCATAGAGAACTCCAAAAGAGACTTTTATTATTGTTTCCTGGAATCAATTCTCTGATGTTTTGGGATACTTATAAAGATTTGGAAATTATGGATATAAATATATATGTCTTTTTTATATGTTTTTTTAGGAATTCCATGTTTTGTATGTGATATTATTTCATCTATGATCATAGAATTACTAGTAAATACAGATCCAATCCTGGTGAGAGTCACTGAATTGTTTTAAATTATATTATGAATTATTTGATAATGACATAGGTTTTTTATCATTATAGGAGAGTCTGTCCCATGTATAAATGGATACATGAAATCTTGTTTTGAATCTTATAGATATGATATGAAAACTCAATCTAGTTCTTCAGTTTTCATAAATGGTGGTGTTATCACTTCTAAGACATACAAAAAACCCCCATATTTGATTTGAATATAGAGGAAGATTACATCACTATATTAAATGCAATAATGGATGTTTTTCGGATTAATAATTTCACCTATGAAGTTGAGATAGTTCATTTTGTTCAAAGATAAATCATTCTCTACTATGAAAATAATAAAGCTATCACTCAAGATAAGGAACCCCAGTCTCACAAAATAAGATAACAAATCCTTCAAAATATAATCACATTGGTTATATCATTTTTATGAGTGAGGTATGGATTTTTTATGTAGATAATGTGGGAAATGTAGAAAATATTCTAATGAATCAGTTACCCTAAAAATAGTATGACTATTATGTTTAGTCTCTAGGTATTTATTAGTTGAGAGATTGATGTAATTTTAATATAATTTATTAATATTTTATAATAAATTAAAATATCCATTTATCATTTATTCATTATTTCTCAAACAAAATTCATCAATAACTGAATGATATCATGCAATCAAATTACTATCAATGAGTTGTCCCTAGTCAATGACCATCAGGGAGTAGTATGGGTTGTGATGATATGAAAATTTTAGAGTAAATATAATCTTATTCTCATTAAAGAGGATTGTATGTGAGATACAAATAATATATTTATGAGTTAATATGAAGATACATATTACTTGGTTTAACCCACTAATGTATATCCCATGGAAGGTCATATAGTAATCAATATACTTAGGGGTGTGTACATATTATCAATCCTTGATATAAAAGGTTAGTGATATATACAGAATGTGAACATTCAAATTTTTAAACCCTTCATATTCATGTAAAATGTGACCTAGCTAATCATTGATCAGTTGGGTATGGTGTTGAACTTTATTTCTGTAAGAGAAAAACTAATATAAAAATTTTCATCTTGTTTATCATGTAATGACAATGTTAACTTCAATTAATAAGACTATGGAAATAATTTTCAAATATTATTTAGCTCAAATATTATACTTTTTGAAACATAGATTAGGTATATATCATGTTCTCATCAATTAAATGTATGATATATGATGTAATCAGTGAATTGGTTAGTCTATTTCGATGAATTGAGAATGTTTGATATGAATTATGCTATATTAACATGTTCTAGGTCAAGTGGTCACTTGATGTTAATGAAAAAGTGATTATATAGATACAAATATGATTTATATTTAAAACCATCATTTGGAAATGTTATATAGAGAAATGTTTTTTATTGATAGAGATCACACAAGACCATTAGTAGAATAAGTAGCATTAATGATTTTCTAGAGTACAATAATTTCTTAAATATATAATATATGCATTTTTTATTTGTTTTCAATGAAATAAGGAATCATAGGATCACATGATTATGGATTTGAATATGTATTTTGTTTTTGAAAAATATTTTTCCCCAAAAATGAATAGAGTTGGTTGAATTTTTATCTAAAATCAGTTTGGAATGATTATAAAATAATTGTGATGTTTTCCAACGAGTCCTTTTGAATTTTATTTGAAAATAGATGATTTTTTTATGAATTAAAAAAAAATTAAATGACAAATATGACTGAATATGTTTTATCCAATGTAATCCATGGGGAGTGGATGCATATTACACCTAATACACCAATTGCATTCATATACCACCTCCTTCCCATGTGATTTATTTCAGATACTAATCAAATATAAATGGGATAATTATAGACTCCATGTATGTTCAATGGGTTCAATGAATTCCATAAATGATATGTAATGTACAGGAATGATACATTTCTTATGGTTAACATGTATTATTCAATAGAGTGAAAAAAGGATAACTATATAAAGGGGTTTGATCTGTCCAATTGTTAGGGTAGAGTTGTCATATGTTTTTTGAAAATATTTCCAATGCTCTCAACCTTCCCAAGGAACTGTTCATCATATATAGTGATGTTTTTACCACCCATCTAGATGTTCATGAACCGTTACAATACAATTTTGGGTTCAATAGCTAGAATAATCCCTTATATAGTGTGTTAATTTTTATTATAATTTGTTGATATATATATATATGGAATTCTCCTTTGATAAGAAAAATTGTGGGGCTATTTCTTATTATATAAATGTATTACTTTTTTAATATGGAATGTACATGTTAATTCTATTTTGGATAGATCACAAAAATATGTTCACGTTTTCACATACATGCTCTTAATATAATCCCTAGTCTTGTCCCACTATATATGTTCTATATATTTCTACGGCATGTTACAATATATTTCATGTCCTAATTTTACATGGCGTGTAGCTCAATGGGTAAACCCTTGTAGTTATCACAATGTGTTTGTCCACATGAAAAACCTTAACATTCATCAAATGAACTTTTGGATCTTCAAATTTAGAGTATGAAATGTTTATTATATCCATTCATGGTGTGTAATATTATAAATCATGGAAAAATAATATATGAATTTATTCCACAGGGATACATGAAAATCACTCAGCATGTGGAGAACTCATGTCAAACTATTTGTTGAGTTGGATACATGTTGAGTTGTTTCATTTGATCAAAATTGTTTCCTTTACATGTGAATTAACTCATAAAACATGGTTTTAAACATTTTTCTTTATGTGTGATATATCAAATTTAAGACATATACAATGTCTACATTACATGTAATTATTTATGACCAACATATTTTGTATTCATAAGGACTCGTTATGTGATCTACCTGGGACAATTTCATTTTAAATTTAAAGTACGCCATAAAAACATGTAAACGCAATGGGTCAATATAAATTGTTGAAACTAAATGTTTGACATGTATATTAAATTCAATCTATACACATTGACCACATGAAAACAACATTGTGTAGTGTTACACATTGTTTGAATCAGTTACTCACTGTGTAATACTTAAAAAATGTTACACACTATAGTTCAACAAATTTTGTAATTAAACACTACACAATGAACCCCCAAATGACATACCATGATTATAAAAACCAAATAAATATGTTTTTTATTGAGACTATGAATCATGCAATTCATTACTTAGAACATAATCTGGTAGTGTATCTGTAATCTATAACATGTTTGGAAGAAATATTTATGAATTATTTAAATGTTCATCTCTTTTTCTTGGTTATATTATATTGACCGATCACATTTTATCAAATTAATGGATTAATAACTAATGGATCCATCTTTACATATTTTATTATATCTATTATAATTGAATTCCACTTAAATAATTATTTATTGTTATTATAATATATTTCATAGCACATGGAAAATGCACTTTTTTAAAAATGTATTGTTACACATAGAATAATTTTATTTATTATTTAACTATACTAATTTAATTTTATCATTATATTTATATTAAAATTTTAATATATTTTTATTTTTACATATAATTTATAATTAAATTACTTATATATTTACCTTCCAATTAAAAATTTGTATTTAAATTATTATTATATTTGGATCATTGTGGTTATTTGTTGTGTGTGACGATTGATTTTGAAAACATTTATTTTTGTAAAAAAATAAATGTAGTTTAAATTCTCATAGTAATGAATCGCCGTCCAAATAAATTGCATCCTATAAATTTAATTTAGTACACCTTTATAAATTTTTTAAAACCTCAATATTTTACGTGATGTATCTTATTAAATCAATTTAATTTATTCGATAGCTTATATTGTAAGCGAACCGTGATTTACTATTAAATATCTATATGATTGTTAGAATAGTAATGTGATCATTGGGAATATTAATGTGGTCAATAGAATAATAATATCACTTATCAAAGTATAAATAAAATTGACATATCTCATAAATTAAAATAAGATATATTTATATCATAGAGTAAGTAAATAAATATTTATTAGATGATAAATTAACTGTATGTATTTTTGTGTAAAATGTAAATTATTATTTAACATTTTATGATTAATAAAATTATTTAAAATAAAATTATTTTTCATAAAATGAATTCCTAAATTAATATTTTGTTTTATTATTATTATATGAAAATTTTATTATGCCATAATAATTATTTCAAACTGTCTTAAATGAAGTTATAATTTTAAAATCAATTTTTTTTAAATAAATTATGATTTTAAATAAAATAAAAATTTCCCATATTTAGAAAATTATTTTTCAAAAGTTTATTTTTTTTAATTTGCACATATAAAAATGGTTAGAATGATTTTTTGGATTTCTAAAATAGTTGAATTTTTTGGAATAGTGAAATACCTTAATTTATGGTCTTAGCTAAATGCATGAATTATAAACTCAATGAAAATTTATGGATGATTTTAGAACCATTAGTTCAAACTAACATGAAATATTTACTGTAATTGGTCATAATAATCATCTCTATTGATTGTATTTATCCAAATTAAAAAATCAAATGAATAAAATAATCAAAATTCACCCCTATCCTCCACTATATAAATCACCCCTCCCAACCTCTTCTCCTCACACCTTTTAAGACTTGTATCTATATTATATTCTTTGTAATTACTATCCAAAAGATATTCTTCATGTCTGGGTAATTATTTTCTCACCAAAAGTCAAATATTTTTTTCCTTAAGGAGGTTCTCAAGGAGATGCAATACAAGTGGTAAAAAGTCTTGTTAATTTTCATTCAATTAATTTTAATTTCTTTTATTTTTATATCCTCTTCTGGCCTATTCTTTCCAAAAATGAATTATAACTCCATTATTTTATTGATATAATAAATTTATTATGTAAATATAATATCCATCATCACACAATTATTCTCTCCGTTTTAGTCTAATAATGAAAACATCATCAGTGATGTGTTGGTTTACCGCGATCATAGACGATTCATTTTCATCTTACATTACCACACTCAATGATGGTCATAAAAGAATTATTATGGTTAAATAATATTTTATTATACATATAATATTTTATATAATGATTTGGAACCATAATATAAACTTGATATTGAATAAAATGATTTAAGTTCTTGATGGTCTTTAAAACCATCAAAATAAATTAAATCATTTTCATTAGAGTTTTATCTAATAAATCATCCTCAAAGCATGTAAATAACGATATATAATATTGATTAAATTTATGAAGATAATTTATAACTTATAATTTCAATTCTTCTAAATTATTTCATTTTTACATTAACTTCCATTCTTGTAAAGAAGTGAACCGATCCTGAAAACCAAGAAAACGAACACTCCCAAAATGATAAAAATGAGTCTCATAAATCCTAAAAAAGGCCAAAAATGAAAATCTTGAAACTATAAAATATAATTTACATATACCAAAGTAATTTAATTATGCAATTAATGAAAATAATTTCATTATTCGGGATATTAAGTTCAAGTGAAGAACACCTCCAGACAAAAGGAAAGCGATTTCATAGCTCAATTCTCATTCATTGGAATAAACATCAATGTCATTTGGTTATATTATTCTAAGAGTATGCGTCAAATAACCTCTGATTATTTATAATGTATTTAAAATTTTATTTTTGGTTTTTACTTATTTGTTTCATTATTATTTCATTAATTTATCCTCACACTAATGATACAATCTTTGTAAGGTATTTCTCATCTATCATTTATTTCTATGAGATATGTATTAGTTCTCATATATAGATTGTCTATGATATATGTATTCCACCAATTTGATATATCAAATCATGAATAAATTTATTCTTATGGTAGGCAATGCATCAATTTATGATTAAGAATTTAATAGGGCATATGATTCAATTGAATACAATGCGGTATATGGTCTCTCTGAACAATTAAATTTACCATTGGTTTACGATTTCTCTCTCTTTACCACAAAAAATTATTCTTTATTATTATATATTTCTATTAAATTATATTTATTTTTTCCAAAATTATATATCAATATCTATTCATAATTTTTATGGGAAATATGTTATTTTAAAAGGTTCCCTTCTTAATTCATCCTGATAAGAAAACACGATTAAAAGGAGATTCCTGATTTCTAAACAATTTTTTAGTACACTCTATAATTATTATTAAGACACAAATATTTTTCTAAAATCACACATCATTTAAAAAACATATTATTTCATTTATGGTTTTATTCTAATAATTATTTCTTTTCCATATTAAAATTTTCTTTAATATTTCCATCGAATTGCACTAAAGCAGACTTTTTAAAAAGATTATTAAACAATATTATTACATGATTTAATTTTGATGCACTACCTCAAATATGGACTTTATCAGTGCTAAAAAAGAAAATTAACAGTGCTAAAAAAACACTGTTAATCGAGGAAAGGATAAAGGGGGTCCCTTTTATCAGTGTTATGAAAAGCGCTGAAAAGGCCCCTTTTATTAGCACTAAAAAAATCCCTGATAAAAGGGGCATTTTATCATTGGTTTTGTAAGAACTGATAAAAGTTGCATTTTATCATCTCTTTTTTAGCACTAATAAAAGTTGGAAAAATATTATAAAAATAATAATAAAATTATTTTTGCAATTTTGGGGGGCTTCAACAGTGCTTGAAGCCGCCCTTTAATTACACCAACCGCCATGGTAGCCCACAGATGCCCTAGCCAAGCTCCACCCAGCCCCACCCACCTTTAACAATGCTAGGTAATTTCCTACACCTGTGTGTGGGACCTGCCTCCCCTAGGATTCGAACTCGAGACCACTTGCCTGCGCACCTAAGCCTTTACCACTCAACCATATTGCTTTGCTTTTCATTTATTAACATATCAATTTATATATATATAATTAGTCATATTAATATATACATATATTTAATTATACTAATATATATATATAAGTGTGTGTGTGTGTGTGTGTGTAATAATATATATATATATATATAAACACACACACACACATATATATATAGTCATATTAATATATATATAAAAATTTAGTCATATTAATATATACTTATATTTAATTATATTAATATATATATCTGTATAGTAATATATATATATATATAGTTATAGATTTTTATTCATATATTTATTTGTATATTAATATATATTTATATGATTAATTTTAAACACCTTTTTAAAATTTGTTTTTTCATGTGTGTTTTTATAAATAATTCAACATATACATATAGACACATATAAAACACACACACACACACACATATATTATAGTATATCTATAGGTATAATTATATATATTTTTATATATTTACAAATATTATATATTAATATGTATATACAAAAGTGCTAGAAATGGGGTCTCGAAAAAACCTAACAAATCGTAGTGTCACTGAAAAAGAAATAACTTCTTCTCTGGGTGTCCGTTTCAGCACTGTAAATTGTCAAAATGAATATCCTAGAACAAACTACAATAAAACATATTCTAGAGGCCTAATAGATTGACATATATGAGGTTATGACCATTTTAATAAAATTTGACTGGGTTTCGGACATGGAAACTGTGTTTTGGAGGACTTCTGGTGGTTTCTTGGGATTTTCGGATCCTATAAATAACTGATTCTATGTATTAATGAACCTGATGCGTAGATCTCTTTGCTGCCTTTGATTTGATATGTGTTAGAGCTCAAACGAACACCCAGAGCGAAAGTTATGGCCGTGTGAAGTTAGACTTTTTTAGAGTGCTATAACTGAAATATCATTCCTTCCCCTGATATTCTAACGGTTTTGACTGGACGTAGTCATCTCTAATTTCGCGAGCTTCGATTCTAATTGCCGCGGTGCTCAAATGAACAATCAGAGTATATGTTATGCCCGTTTTATTGAGTTTTTGGTTTCTTAGCTTTTTATAAGATACGAGAGTTGAAAAATTTCAAATGACGTTATATTCTACTCCGAGTGTCCGTTTTGGCTCTACCTATTATCAAATAGAATCATTAGAAAATCTACACACTATGGTGATCAACAAAACCCCTTATCATGTAATTTGAGGTTCAAAAAGGACCAAAACCCCTATGAACGGTCATAAGTTTGGCTCCGGGGTTCCGTTTTGCCATAACTTCTACTCCGGTTGTCCGTTTTTCCTCAACCATATATCAAATCGAATCTTAGGACCAGAACTACACTATGGTGACTATTGTAACAACTTATCATATTCATCATGGTACTAAATGGTAATTAATCCCTACACATAGCCATAATTTCTGCTTCGGGGTTTCCATTTTGGGTCTAGGACATATCAAATAGATATAAAACATATTTTACAAAATATTTATTATATTTATATCAATATCAATATAAATATATATCAATATATTATTTTTTATGATTTTTTGTAAAATATACACATTTATCAACACTAGGAAAATGTGTGATGATAAAACACCCCTTTATCAGTGCTACTAAAAAAAGCACCGATAAAGGGGACCCCTTTCACAGCTCTAAAAAAGCGCTGATAAAGGGGGGGATTTATGAGCTCTAAAAAAGAACTGATAAATTACACTTTTAACAGCGCTTTGTTTAGCACTATTAAAAGGTCCCTTTATTAGTGCTTTTTTAGCTCTGTTAAAGGGGTAGCACTTCCCTAGACTCTTTTAGTTGTAGTGTAGGGAAATTAATTATAATTATTTATTTTTATCTCCCTTTTCATATCCATTATTTTATAGATATGATTATTTTCAAAGCATTATACAATTTGTATATATGGTTCTTACCATAATAGTTATTTGGTCAACTCGAGAAATACTGATAATGCTAAATCTTTTATTTAATATTGATATTTGATGTAAAGGAACATTTTTTATTAACAAAAAGGATATATGAAAAATTATTTGGATTGTTATGACGTAGTTTGGGGATAGTTTAATGCAGTATTTATTGGTTAATGGACCAGTTCATAAAATCCCCTAGATGCAATGGTATTCTCGTGAGGTGAAATCAGTGGGAGACAAACCGTATATATTTGTCTCTAAGAAAAATCAAATATGTTTCTACCCATAGAGTTAAACCATCTTTTAATAGTCTATAATGGTATATTGGTTCATATTATAGATACATATCTTAAAATAATTAACCATTTCCCACATTCATAATTCATTTTTTATTATCTAGAGGTTTTTCACTATGAAAAAAAAATAAATGGATGAATTTTTAATCATATTTTATTGATTTCAATTATTTTCATAGTTATTTATCTTTCCATATTTATTATACATATTCTCTAATTTATTTTCCATTGTGCCTAACCCTTATAGATTATGTGAAATCACCCTTTTATATTTTTCGATCCCTAGGTTATGGAGATGAAAAAATTGAATAGTTTCCATGGAAGTAGTTTACTTTCTTTTTTATATTCTCTATATAATTACCAAATTAATAAGGGTAACATTTATATATATTGTTTTTCCAGACTACTAAACTGGTAAATCCTTTGATATGGGATCTCATGTATCTATGTCATTGTAATAAAATAACTATTGACTCTATGAAACTTGGGTCAGGGTTGTTATAGTCTGTAGTAGGTAAATTTTATTAGAAAACATTTGAACTAGATTAATGAAATCCTCGATTAGTTAAAAAAACCCTAAGATGAACATTGAGGATAACTATAATAGAGAAATCAAAACAAATAAGGGTTTTGATAGTAGCAACACATAATTTCTTCCAATTTTTTTATATATTTCACTTGTTTTGTATTATACATTATTCTTCAAAATGATATAGTCAAATTTATTGTATTTCATTATTTTTAACTTGCAGCTTACAAATGGAATGTTACCCTCACAAATTCACAAGATCCAAAGTATAAAGATGGTCAAATATTTGATGGTCTTATACCAATCATTGAAAAGTAAAAATTATTCAAACCATTTCATTTTATGGGGATATAGTATCATATGATAACTGGACAAATAAATAATTATCTATGCATTATGGATATATATGGAAGAATTAGAACAAGACTGTATCTAGGAAAATTTTGGGATAAAGGAATGAAGAGAAAGAATTTTTATCGTACATGTCATAATTATGTAAAGTAATACTCTAAAACATTCTTCAAACAAATGGGGGTTTCCTCTGTTTGTGGTGAGATATCCCATCATTATTGTGATATAAAGGGAAAGAAAATGGCTTCCAAATTAATATCATTTAACAATAAAAATATGAGATACTAAAAAAATCAATGTCTCTAGAATCAAAGGAATATACCCCAAAAGAAGGTGATATATCAAGGTGAAGCTTATGATACTACCACAGAAAAATATGAATGATTAATATACATGTTTTTGGGTTTAATAATTATGTTATTAGGGTATAATTTAATGTTAATAAGAATCATGATATGTAGAAAAATTTTAATATAGAAATTATTCTTTATGGAATTAGATTCATGTGATTAATAGCACTAGAAATCAAGAGAATTAATTTTTTTATGTTTATCTTCATGAGAATGACTGTCTTTGGAATGATTACGCTAAATATGTTCATGATTTTGAGATAACAGAAAAAATATTTTTATTGGATATTATTGTTGAACATGAATGTGGTTAATGTTATGATGGAATTATTAGATGTTTGGATTTAAGGAATATATCAAGAACCTGATATTTTACTCTTTCAACCATGCATGATTCATAAAATTTTTATGTATTTTAAGAAATTGATCTATATTTTTTTATGTGAAATTAAATTCTACATCGTTTGGTAAAATCTAATTTTATGTTAATTTTTGTACCTTCCATCTAACAATGTGGTCATCGAAAATGTATCGACATATTTTTGAATTCTCACAAGGTTAATGAAATGTGGAAGGTATTAATTACTTTGTTGACAATGATTAATGAATGATTTATCAAATTGGATAACATATGCTCATTTTTTTAGCAAATATTTAATTTTATAAATAATTCCATTTGGATCTTATGATTCATGAATGTGCATCAGGCATAAAAATTTGTCGTGAATATCCATCTCTATATTTAAAAAATTATTTGGAGATATATTTAATAATAAAACAAACCAATGGGATTATGACATGTAAATGAATAAATTATGTTTATTTTCTCAAGTTATTTATCGTATAGTAAAAAAAATTATCAACTTTATTAAAAATATTTTAGAACAAAAATGTTGTCTCTTAATATTTCATACTATGAAATCAATGGAGTTTTAATTAAATTTATGGGTTTTTGATGCTAGAAATTATATTGTATATGTAATCTATCACTCCCTTTCAAAAAAATTTTATTATATTTTATTCCATTCCCATGTTTAAAATTCCAATTATTGTAATCCTATAGGAAAAACTTGTTTTTGGTGACTATAAAATTGTCATTTCCTTCCATTTTAGAGGATGTTTTAATAATACTGTTGATGAAGTTGGATTACAAAAGGGTGTTTTAACATGACACCTCCAGGATTACCAATAAAAAGATAAATTTTGTTGATGAAAATTATTGAATATGGGATAATTTAACAACAAAATATGATACGGTACGTGTCATTCTAAAATAATTCAATTCATTTGATAGCTCATTTTTAAACAAGCCCTGATATACTATTAAAAATTTTATTCACCGTTGGATTAGCAATTTGACCATTATGAATAATAATTTTTCCATTATAATAATATCATTTCCTATGAAAATATAAATAAAATTTTGGATTCATATTATTGAAAATAGAATATATTTATATCATAGAATAAGTAAATCAATGTTTTAAAAATGATAAAATAAATGTTGTTATTTTTTTAAAATGTAAATGTATATAGAAAATTTATAATTAATATAATAATTTAAAAGAAATTTTATTTTCATAAAATATATTCATGAATTAAAAATTTATTATCTTATGGTTATATTTTATTTTTATGATGCCTTAATTAATGTTTCAATGTGTCAAAAAATCAGTTCTAATTTTAAAAAATGGCATTTTTCAAATATATGGTGATTTTAATTAAAAATTAAATTTTCCATATTTAGAATATAATTTTCCCAAAAATATGGTTTTTTATTCTACATTTTGAAAAAATATTAGGATTTTTTTTTGATTTTTATGAAATAGTTTATTTTTTTTGAATAGTGAAATACAATACTTTACAGTATTAGATATGTACAAAAATCATTGAGTCATGGATGTTGTATTTAGGATGTAATCACTATTATCTCAAACACACATGCAATAGTTACTATAAATGGTCCCAAAAATCAATAATATTAATATTCTGGATCTATAATAATATTCAAATGAATAAAATAATCAAAAAACACCCCTCTCCTCCAATATAAATATAACCCCTCACCACACCTTCTCCTCGCACCGTCTAAGATTTCGATCATTCATATATCCTTCCCAATTACTCTTCCAATTAACTTCACCACATCCTGATATTTATGGTCTCACCAGAAGATGAGTCCCTAGTAACATAATGTGGTTCTCAAGGAGATTCTATACAAGACGTAAAACCTTATTTCGTTCTATTTTTATTTATTTTTATTTCAATTTATTTCATTTAATGTACTATATTCTCCTTACATCCTCTGTAAAAACAAGAAGGATAACTCCAATATCATATATATACTAGAATTTTATTATTTTAATGTAATATTTATCATCAATCCCCTTCTCTTCTCCCATTTATTATAAAAATGGAAACATTGTTCAAGATGTGTTGATTTAACGCCATCCGAGATGATATGTTTTCATTTTCCTTTAACACAATCAAGGATGTCATAAAAAAATTATTAGGGTAAAATAAGATTTTTACTCATATTATATGTTTTATTATTTTTTATGCAATATATATAAATGATATTAATTAATTATATAAGTATGTGATGGTTGTAAAAACCACCAAAATAAGTTAAATCATTTTCATTATTGAATTATATAATAAATCATCTTCATAAAATGTTACCAAATGATATATAAAAACATTTTAATAAATAAAATTTAATTAACAACATTTAATTACAATTCAGAGGACTTATTCCCATTTTACATGTACTGACATTCTTTTATTCAGTAGAAATTATCATGAAAAAAAACCAAACACTCCTAGAAAGAAAATTTTGAATCTGATAAATCCTCAAAAAGTCCATCCATGAACATATTAAAATTATATAATATAAAATACGTGTATATATGTTTATTATTTATTTAATTAATGAATATAATTTTATTATCATTGATTTAATATACAAGTGCGTTGCACTTTCAGATAAATAGTAAGTGATTTCATTAATCAATTTCAATTCATTATGTCAGACTTGTATGCCATAGGCTATGTTATGACATGAATATGTCTTAATTGACCTCTTATTATTTTATACATTGATTTTAATTTTGATTTTTTTTGCATTTTTCACACATAATTATTTCAATGATTGATCCTTACACTAGTGATATGATCCTTGTAAGGGGGTTGTCATCTCACTTTTATTTCAAAGAGATATTCCTTTTTCAAAAATTAATCCTTATTTGTGGTGAATGTAATCTTACCCTTTGATATATCATATCACAAATACATTTTCATTAGGGTATTAAATTTTTTATTTTATGATAATTAATTTTATAGGGAATATGATTCAATTGATTACAATGTGTTAAGGGATCTCTCTGAACCTTAAAATTTACAATAGGGTTAGGCTTTCTCTCTATATACCATAATAAACATCATCATTATTTTTATATATTTCGTGTTCATTATTTTTATATTCTCCAAAATTATTTATCCAGAACAATTCATCCTTCTTTGATGACAATTACATTTTTTTAAATGTTTCCCTTCTCAATTCATCCTCATATGAAAACCAGATTAAATAATTCTTTCCATTATCATTCCCATTTCAAGTATAAAAAATAATATGTTTTAATCCACCATAATTTGCCTAAAATAACTCATTTTATCATGAAAAAACCATGATTGTTCATTTTTGGTTGTATTCAAACAATTATTAAAATTTCCCCCATTGAAGGCTCTTTAATATTATCCCTTAAACTACACAAAATTGGATATTTTATAAATATTATTAAATGCGTTATTTTCATGTTTTCAATTCATTTAGTGATAATTTATCATGATTTATACCAATTTCACATTTTAAATTAATTTATTTGTGGGTATTGTTATATTATAAGTTTCTTACCATTTTGAGATATTGTTTTTACCTTGATTGTAAATGTATTAACTAGAAAAATATATATATTTACGTATCATTACTTTAACATAGATACATAATGATATGTGACACTATATATTAATTAAATAGATATATAAGGAATTATTTGGTATGTATAAAATGTTTTGGGGGCCTTTTAATACAAACCCTACGGGATGGGGACTGGTTATTGTATGCTCCTTGATGCAATGGTAGTCCCATGATATTAAATCAGTTGGCAACAATCCCTTAATGTATTTTAAAAGAATAATCAGATAGTATTTTATAAACAGAAATTAATCAAATATTTAATTGTCTTGATAGTATAATGGTTCATGTTATAGTCACATAACATCCAATAATTATCAATTCCCTTCATTTAGAATTTTATTATTATTATCTAGTGAATTGTCACTATGAAATAAATATTTGGATGCATTTTCCTTCTCACTTTATTGAATGAAATGTGTTTATTAATTATTTAACTTTACATATTGATTATACTTATTTATTAATGTTATATTCTACTATACATTACCTTTACTGAGTATTGGAGTTCACCCTTTTATTTTTTCCCTTCCCCGGGTTATGAGGATGAAATATTTGAATAATTCTCAAGGAATCTGTTTAGTTTACATTTTATGTTCGATATTTAATTACCCATTTAAATTGGGTACCATATATGTCTCTATATTTTTTACTACAAAAAATATTGATCCCTGGTGATGAGATATCTTTTATATATTCCATAATTAAAAAACAAACCATAGAATCTGGGCTAGTGGGGTCAGGGTTCTAACAATCATTGGTGAGCCTATTCTAAATATTTTTTTTATTGAAGATATAACTTATAATATGACATCTACATTAGTCTCTCAGGTTATTTCAACTTACATATCATTCCTCAAACAACATTAATCATTTATATATTCATATTACCCTTTATTTTTATAGCCCATTAATATATTCTCCATAACATAACATTCCGAAAACCATTTGAGTATCTATGATAATATATATAATTGAGGCTATAAATTAATCCCAATTTTACTCTATCATAAGCCCTGAAATGTATTAATCACAAGTACATAAAGTCCAATACTAGTAATTATATATTATAATTCCAAAAATGAGATAAAATATACCCAAAATTTCATGGATCTTATTTTTATAAAATCGATAATATATTTAAATCTATAAATACTAAATAAATGACATTTATTAAAATAATTCTACAATTTATTACATCATCATTAACCTTATATTAAAAATAATATTTATTTTCACCTCAATCATGTGTTCTCCAATAGTTAACAAAAAAATATAACCATGGGATAAAATTAATTTTCAAGGTTATTAATACAATTTATTAAATGTTCACATAACATTAAATAAAATATAAGAAGGAAAAATGATTATATTTTTCACCTAATTCTTTTAAATTTGATTATATACCATAATATTATCAATAAATATCAGTAACTAATTAAAATAGTTAAGAGTACCATGATTTAATATATATTGATATATCAACCTTTCTACCTTAGTTAAGACAATGAAACTCTCATTTTTATTTCATAACAAGCCTATACAAAAATTCACAACCACTTTGGCATGTTTCCTTATTTAGTTATAATTTATTATAGTTTTTGTATTCATACCATTATCAAATAAATTTATATGGTCCTATTTAACAAAAATACTATAATAAAAATGAGTATGATAGTATTGAATAAAATATTCATAAATGATACTTTTAATATGAATGATCAATCCAAATGCACCTTCATTCCAACCTATGGTACATTCATTTTAAATATATCACACTTGGTTCATCTTATAACTATCTTGGTTCTACCTAGTTTACTTTATGCGGTGTTCTCTCATACTTATTACCTTAATCCCATATATTAATTTAATAATAAATTTATTATATTGGTTCGTAAAGAGAAAGTGATTGACAAAATAATATTCCTTGGGAGTGTCTGGTCAGGTGTGCAGTCTTAGTCCCACTCATAATTCATGAGATTGAGGTTCGAGTCATTTCTTAACAAGACATTTTTTGTGTGATTACCCATAGGTAAATATTTTCTATATCCAAATGTGCATTCCATTATCTATACAAGGATATAATTTCTAGAACCACATAATATCTACTTCAAAAAATCAATATGATGTTTCCATATACATATACTTATACAAAGTCTTATCCCTTGGCTTTTCACTGAATTACCCTTATCCTAATCAAAATAATATTCAATATCACCGCAAGGACCCTAAAGGGATATCAATATATTTTAATATATGATCAACAATGATTTATAAAACATTGAAAAGTGTTATAACTTCTTAATTTTCCTCTATTGATAATCTAAAAACCTTTATTGTTATCTAAAACCTCCTTTGAAAACAAATATAAATACCCACATATATTTTAATCTATATTAATTTTTAATGGTAAATATTTCATTAATGTACATTCCAAAAAAAAACATTTTTGTTTATATTTTTAGATAATTTTGGAAAAACATTAACTAAAAATTTATTTATTTTCAAACTGATGGTCATTTTATAACTATATATGAAAATAATTTATCCATAAAAATATTAAACATATCCCACTAATTCTACACTTTTGATACACTTATATACATTTTATACATTTAATATATTCCTGACCTACGGAAATTTAATCAAAATATGGTGTGGCATAATATTATAAATAAGGGTAAACAAAAGTGAAAATAATCAAAGATCATAAGTAACCATAATATGGGGATATATTTCTAATCATGACAGGTAAGAATGTTATACCCAATAAAGAAAATAACATTAATAATAGAATAGAATTTAAATACATTAAAAAATTGTTTTATATCTTATAAAAAAGAAATACCTGAGAATTATGGAACATCTATAGTCATAGAAATCATTCAACAGTGTGACAGGTTTCATAACATGTTTCCATTAATGGATCATATAGATTACAAAACATTTCTTAAAAATACAATAATCTATTTATAAAAAAAATTAGGGTTATGTCGGGACTATTCCAAATCAAGATAAAATAATTTAAAAACACCACAAAAAATTATTAATACCAAATGAAAAAAATTCAATTATAGAAAATCTTAGTTCATGTTCTAGATGATACAAAGTCACTATCTTGATCTATTAAATTAGGTATCACATCGTGACCATTAGGATAAGCTTTAGAATCATGTGTTACATATTGGATTTTAAGGTATAATTTTTATTATTTATGATATTTTCTCTTGGGTTTAGAGGGTATTATTGTTGTTTTGGGGGACTTTCTACAGAATCTAGGGTGTATAATTAATGTTGGACACTTTTATTTTTTAATTTATAGCTTATGGTTTATGTCCTATACTGGGAACTGGCATGTAAGATGGATTATGGAATTAGAAAATTTCAATCCATAAATATCTGTTTTGTGTCATAAATTCCTATTATATCATAGGATTTTCTTTTATGCAATAAAACCATTAATTAGGGTAAATTTTCATATAAAACTATTTTATTTATTATCATTTCATGTTTTATTTTCAACGAGAATACAATGTTTATTTTCATAGAAACATGATATGGAATGCCGAATGGGATCATATTGGGACTGTTACACCACACCACACACACTCATTCAACAGTGTTTGTACCTAGTTATGTTTATTGATGCAGAGAAAGGAAAGGTTTCGTAGGGAGGAAGTGAAGTTTTTATCATATAGATATGGGTATATTATAGAGATATGGTGAAACATTTTTAGATTACCCAAATATGATTCAAGTACCATGGAGAGGTGGATGGGTGATTATATGATACAATTTTCTTTTATGTATCCTTATATGTAAAAAAAGTTTACCTCCTGTTAAAGAGTTATTTCCATATTAAAAAAATTCAAACACACATCCATAGAGTCAAAAGAATTTATAAGGATCACTACTCAACAATATTAACTACTACTTGGTTTGGTTTAGAAGAAATCCAAAACCAGAAAATCCAATAAAAAATCATTCTTTATGGAATACATTGAGGGGGATATTCCCTTGCACTCAGGTAGCCCTATGTTCAACACAATAGTGAATGTGACTAAAGTAATGTGAAATCATGTAAAATATTTAAAAAAAAACATATTAACGATCATATTTATCAAATTTCTCAATTGAGATCATTCAAGAAATCTCCTCACTTTCTTACCCTGAAGATAATAAGAACATCCTAGACTTCATAAGGATACTCAGGCCATTTTACCACGCTGATTTCAATTTATTATTAAACAAAATAGAAATACCAATTTTCAAATTACTATTACATTGAAAAAAAATTATTTCACATCCTATTTTGTTACCTTTGTGAAATTCTTTGTACCAAAAAAAAACTGTAATTAATCGTTCAAAAACATTCTTTCATCTTCTGAAAACAATATTTCACCATGTAACATGAGCGCTTTGCAGTCTCCTTTTTTTTCATAGACAAAACATTGATTTACTAATAACCAATACCTCATAGCCAGACTCTACTACATGGTCCTTTTTTATGTAATATTAAGTCCCAAAAAATCCTTCCACATAAAACATCCTCTTTTATTGAATCATTCCTCATTGAAATACTCCCTTCATTTAATTATCCCTTATGAACTATTATCCTTCATTGAATTCTCCCTCACGAACTACATTGAACATTCGTGAATTATTATTGCATTGATGGTATCAGCTAATTAAATTGAATCTTATTAATGATCATATTAGGGGACTTTATATCGGAAAATAGTTCCATAAAACCCACTAGTATGAATTAGATGAAAAATAAATATGTTACAGCCTCCAACCCAAACTGAGATATACAATCTGAAGAGTGCATAATCCTTTATGGGGGATTATGTAATCTTCAAACAAAAACCCTTTTCAACATTATAAATCACCACCTAATTCATAAAATTCTAGTCATTGTACAAACTAACCTCATGCTGTTTCAAGTCACCACCCTCATCTATAAAATTTCAATATCCTTGAAAGTATACTTTCTTGTCTTTGTAGCATGGTATGTAGTCATCATTGTGCTGATATGTGAAAAAATATCCTTTATCGATTCTACATACCACACTTGTGGTCTATGATATATTATTTATGGTATGAAAAATGATCTTCTCAGAATAAATATTTTTAGAAAACTTTCCTTTACCATAAAACAAACTCCTGATTTTGAGGACCAAAAATTTTAAGAACACTGGAATACAGCGCCACCTTAATCACATCTACATCAGAAATACTAACCATATGTATTCATTTCCATCTATCTTTTTAAACAAACAAAAAAACACATAATTAATGATTCACCAATCTTATACCAAAATCCACTTATTTTGATTTAGATAGAGATCAACGATTTACTTAAAAGATATTCTAAGACCACACGATCCATGCTCAGTCTGAGAAAAAAGAGTAGCATGAATAGTTGATCAATGAATCACATAATTACAAAATCAATCATCTTTATTCATTAAAAACCCCATATATCATAGTATTTATTCATTCATTGGATATATTTATCATCATAAGATTTTCCACAAAATGTATTACAACATCCCAGTCTTGCAGAAACATCTTTCATTACTAATATAATAGACTTTATTAAGATTTATGAGTCTGATTTACTTAATATGATAATCAGTATGTTCATCCAATTTTAAAAAATGATTGGAATTATATTCTTCTAAAACATCATTGATAATAAAATACAATTCATGAATATTATAATTTTTCTTATTGTTTTAGTTTTAACAATCTCCCACCATGGATTTTCATGTCAACCAAGATTCATAAATCACTAGAAATTGTAAAATTGGGAAATGGATTACTTATCAATAATTCTTCGTCTACATGATCTGAATAATTATAAGAAATAATAATTATTAATATAAAAACCTATTTTTCCAAAATTAGTGACCCATGAAATTCATTACTCATTTTTATTCCTCATTTTATTCCCTTTTCTCTTCTCCACATCATCAAATTTTTTGGAATAAATTTTTTTTCTTTCCATAAAATAATCCAATATATAAATAGAATAGTTCACACACTTACATGTTATATTCACAACTTACCTATAAATCATCCTTTATGAATGTTTCCATAAAGATTGATTTATGAAATAATTCTCCACCACAAAAAAACTATCCAATGGTAAGATTTTGTAGCGGAAAAATATACAAACCTCAACCTTGATGAGAAATATGTTTGAATACCATGTTCATCATCGATTTAAAAAATGGTTCCTTTGGTAAAGGTTTTGTGAATATGTCAACAACCTATTAAAGTGTATTAATATATTCTACATACAATTCATTATTCTCTAAATTCTCTTTGATTAAATGATAATTGATATAAATTAATATTGCAAAAGAATTTTGTACAAGATTTATTGTATGATTTATTTCAAATTAGTTATCACATCCCAAGAAAAAGGTATCATTACATCAATAAGTAAGTCTTCCAACTAAGTTTTCATCCACATAAGTTGGGTATCAACATGAGGGGAATGAAAACATTCAACTTCAGTAGTTATAAGAGTGATTGAATTCTATTTCATTATATTCCAACTATATTGAACAGTAACTAGAATGAAAACAACACTAGATATATATCTTTTACATTCAATATTTCATACACAATTAGAGATTTAATACAAAAAAAATTAATCCTATATACACTATAATGCATTATTCTTAAATTTTTTGTTCCTTTTATATATCAGATATTTAATTTACTATCATTAAAATGTTATTTTATAGGATCAATATAAATTATCCAAAACAAGGTAACTACATACACAATGTTGAGTCTTGAGGAATTCAATTATAAAAAAAATTCTGATCAGATTCTAAAACACATTCAAATCAAATTACTTTTCTTATCCATATTTAGACATCATGGTTCCAAATAAAATTGATTTAGAAACTAGTTTTGAGTTTCCCTTGATGACATTATTGAGAAGTTACATGCATAGTTTTATTGAGAACGATAATTTTGTTTAACATTTTTTATGATTTTTAATCCATGAAAGTATTTAATTTCCAACAGTATAGAAATATCAAAACAAACATCTCATTAGAAAATATTTCACATGTTCTGTCACCATTCCTATAATAGATAATGTAATCAACATAAACAATTATAATGAGGAAGAACTCCGGACATTCCTTGATGTAGTGGTTTCTATCAAGTCTTCCTTTTATAAAAATCATCATTATCAAAACAATTTCCAATTTAGAATAACCTCCTCTCAAAACTTGTTTTTACCTATGAAAGGATTTATTCATCTTACTCATATAACTTTCATAATTCCCATCAACAAAGACACATGGTTTTCAATGTAAACTTCATCATAAATATCACTATTTAAATATTCGTACTTCACATCCATTTTAATTTTTTTATATTCTCTATGCAGTAATATAATGAATGATTTAAATTTTATCTAACCTTATATTTTGAGTAAAATACTCATCAATATAAAAACATTTAAGTATTGAGTATCCTTTAAACAATAATATTTCCTTCTACCTTATCACTTCACCTTACTTATTCAGTTTATTTTATATAACCTATTTTTTTCAAATAAATATTGTTATCCAGATTGGGTATGAGTTTCCAAGTACAATTCCTTTATATCCCTTCATGTTCTTAATTTATAGTATAAAACCATTATTGATGGTAAAATTCTTCATTCACATCATTTGGGATGAATTTTGAATACAAATAAGTGTGAGTAACATCTTTTGATTTTCTTCTTGTTTGAACCCTATGATGTGGGTAACCAATAATGTAATGAACCTCCACATGGTTCCTCATCCTTGGGTTATTTACTGATGTTTTCTTCCCACCAATTGAAAAATATGATTTTGATCCTTCATCTTGATTAGTATTACCAATGTCTGTATCATTATAATAATTTTTAATAAAACATTCCTTATAATGCTCAAATTTCCTATAAGAATAATTTCTTTCATCCTTAAAATCTTCAACAACATTAAGATTAGAAAAACCATAAACTATTACTGTCTCATTTTTTTTTAAAAACATTTCCCCATATATCTAAAGCATAACCAAGAAAAATCACATCTTTTCCTCCATCATTAAACATTCCAAGGATTCCAGCTTTATTCATTATAATACAAGGAGTTCTGAAAACTCTTATGTGTTTTGAAGTTGGATTTTTATCATAAAACATTTCCCATGGAATCATATATAAAATTGGCCAATAAAAACATTGGTTTTGGATATACATAGTTGAAATTATTACTTGCATCCAATATTAATGAGAAATACCATGTTCAAGTAACATATTTCTCCCAATTTCCACTAGAGTTATATTATTTCTTCTGGTAACCATTTTTTAGGTGTGTGTGATTAACAAAAATAATTTTGAATTTCAAGATTATAATGATAAATTTAAACATATTCATTATTATAATCACCACTTGTATCAGTTATCAACTTTTTCAATGAATAATAACATTACTTCTTAGCTTTCCTTGAGAAACATTTAATGATTTTTAGAGAATCTGACATGTGTTTCATAAACATAATACAATTAATGTGAGTAAAGTAATCAGTGATAGTAAGTAATTACTTATCTCTATTGGTTGATTATTTTTTCATTGGCCCATAGATATCATAAAAAATATTTTCTAGGGGGTTATTTTGAACAACTCTCAATTTTCATATTCCTAGAGTTTGTAATTTTCCCATTCATAAAAATATTGCAAAACCAATATCTTCCTATCGACATATCGAGAATTCCATACACACTATCTCTCTTTGATAAAAAAACTCATGATTCTTTAACACATGTGTCCTATAATTTTATTCCCCAATTGAATTTCACTCATCACAATGTTCGGAAACACTTATCAGGGTTTGTTTCATCCATTCAACGTATAAATATTTCTTATATTTCATCTTTCTTTCCCAATGATGGGTTATCCAACTCCTTTGATTATCAGAGATTCATCACTTCCAAATGTCAACATTTATTATTTTATGTCTTCTACATTCATAGAATAATTTAGGACTATATTCATATGACAAAAAACCCACTATAAATAATCCATGTATATCTTTTATAGCATTCAAAGAGGTCTCAACAACTAGAGTTTTTTCTTCTTCTGTTTCTTTCTTCACCTATAGCTTCTGAGAATTTTTGTTAAACTTTTGTTGTGTTGGTGACAAAACAACACAGCCCTATGTAAGATTTGATGTTTTTTTACATCTATCAAAAAAAATTTCCATGGTTTGGAACATTCTTGACATTCACACCAACATTGTATGGTTTCTTCCAAACACCATTTTTAGAACTAAATTTTTTGAGTGGATTGGATACCCGTATAACCATTCATTCTATAATAATTGGAATAATAGTAATGTTTTTGGTTGGACCATCACATATTTTCCTTATTCTTGGATCCACCACAAATCTATAAGTATCAATAAAAATATAATTTTATTCTCAAACATTTGGATTGAACGATATTGTAAATATGATTCTCAACAATCTTCTTAAAACACCTTTGTTGACAACCATCCTTTCTATTTTCAAATGAAATATTCATTTTAAATTTTATTTTCTTTTTAGCCTCATCAGAATAAGAAATATTTGAAATTTTTCATAGCTCTGAATGCTTATAAATTTTAGACTCCGAGTATTTAGTATCTTATGAATTCTCATATTTGGTAGACAAGCCCACACTAATTAAATTCTCTACTGTATTCTTCTTAAGAACAATTATAATTCTCCCTTGAACCATTGGAGAAAACTTTTGTTGAAAATTCTATGTATTTTTTTATCATAACTTTCTCAAACATCTAGGATAGGTTTTTTGAAACTTTTATCCCTCTTTTCATCTTTAGAAAGATTTTTTGGTGGGGTTTCAACTCTCCTTCTTTATACATCATATTAACATCTATATGTTCATAATGATTCTATTCCCCCTCAAACAATTTTCTAAAATCCCTAATTTATTTTATCATCTTCAATTTCCCATCAAAAAACCTTCTTGAGTATTTGTTGGAGAGTCTTCATTATTCAATTGTTTGACTTCATTCTCTTGACGTCAAATCATACGCACAGACAATTTTTATTCTTCTTAAAAATAAAATTCTAATTGAGTTTCTTATTCTTCTTCATAGCTATTACTTTTGAACTTTTCATTATTAATTATATCAATAAATGTATTCTCTCTATCCCTTGTTGTGATTTTTCAGATTCATCTTCACATTCTTCTTCTTCTCTAACATTTAATTAAAATATTCTTCTTTTGAATTTGAATTTTTTTTATTTTTACCTTTGGAAATGATTTCTCAATATCACAATGTTTTTCCATGTTCTTTATGGTCTTATTTGTTATTCAAATTTAATCTTTAATTTCTTTCATCGAGGAATATTATACAAAAACTTCCAAATGTCACCAAATTCAAATCATTTAAAATGATTTTTCCCTTAATAGTTTCATGTAACTATTCTTAAATTTTTATAAAGCAAGGATAAAATAACATAATTATTTGTACATACTTCATTTTCAGATTTAGAATCTAAAACATCATCTTATATATGAACATTAATAAGCATTTATTTCTTGGAAACATTTAAAAACATTTCTCTATAAACATTTGTTTTTCTATTCATAATATTCTCCCTTATAATTTCATAAGAGATAATATTTCTATGTAAATAATCAAAAGATAACTTTTTAGGGTACCCATTTTCCAATGAAGAAAATTTAGAATCAAACCTTTTGAGAATAATTCATAAGATATTTTAAAAAAAATATCACATCCACTAACTATTCACCAAGGCATTTGTTATTTCTAGAAATTTTATTATCCCTAATAAATAAGTCCCAAAAAATCATACTTAACTATTTTCAAATCATTATACATCAGACTCTATTTTTGTTCTTTTTCCTTCTTCACATTTATATTTCCATCATTTATCTTTTTAGCTTATCCCAAATACCATTAGATGTGGAAAGACCTGTAACTCTTAAAAAATAACTTTTATAAAATGATGAGAGTAATGAATTTTTTGCTCTTTCATAATTATCATTATTATGATAATCTTTGGGTGTAAGAGAACATTATCCTTAATAGGAAGAAATTAATTGATTTTATTTTTAAAAACAAGATACCCAAGAGAAATATGAAAAGGAATCATTTTAAATTTCTAGATATTATAGTGGTTTCAATCTAACATGAGAATATATTTACTATTTAGGAAATTCAGATTCTCTATCACACATTCCCTTCAAGTCATTAGAAAATAAAAATTAGTGGGAACCTTAAGTTTGATATCAATTTAGATTTCCCAATCAGGAAAGATGTATCACCAAGATTGGGATGGATTGAAACTGTGATATAATTTTCTTTTATATTTTATTACTTACGAAATACCCACCACATCCTATTAATGATTTATCTACATACTCAAAACAAGTCAAACACATTTCTATATGAACACAAGAATTTTTAAGGTTCACTATTCAAGAAGAGTATATACTCTTTGTCATGGTTTGAAAAAAACAAATACCACATAGTCAACCAAAAAACAATCCATTTTTGTAGAATACAATGAGTATGATATTCCATTAAACATATGTATCACTATGTTCAATAAAATAGTATATGTGTATCAGGTAACATGAAATGGTGTCAAATAATTTTTGTAAAAAAATGTTACAATACTTCTCTATCAACATTAACAAATTGGATCATTCAAAAAATTTCATCACTTTCCTTCCCAAATGCTCATAAGAACATCATAGAACTCATAAGGCTTCTCAGTTCTCTTTCCGAATCCTTTTTATCAAAATGGAAATCCCACTAGTATATGTACTATTATTTTAATAAAATTCCATTATAAATTATTCTAGTCCTATAGTGGACTTCCATATAACCACATTGAACTATCATGTATCATCAGTTAACTACCTTCAACCCTTCGTGAGCTACATTGCACCACATAATGTGAGTTCTTATCGATCAACTTTTTCCATGTGGACCACCCCTTTATTTTTTATGGCTAATGCCTCATGTATATCCCTACTTACATAGTCCATTTTCTTTTACAGGATTAAAATTTTCAAAAACTCCTTTTGCATACAACATCCTCCATTGCATAATCTTTCCCCGGTAAACAACTTCCCATCATGAAATTCTACCTCATGAACTCTTATCTTTCACAAAATCCTGCCATGTGAACTACATTAGACTTACTCTAATTCATCGAGTAGTGATAATCTACTCTTAGAAAATTCTATATTCTTAATGATCAGATCTAGGATCTTTATATATGAAATAGATCCAAAAAACCCGTAATTCATAATTACTCATAAAATAAATGTGTTAAAACCTTCTCCAAAATATATGTTATGAAATCATCATATCTCTTTAATCCTTTTCATTGGATTACATTATCTAAAAATGAAAAACCTTTAGAGTTTCAGAAATCACCACCTCATTCCACAAAGGACATGCCTCAAATGAACTGAACTCATGGAGCTTCAAAATTCCACCCATTCTAATCATCCTTCAAACTTCCTTTGCAGTCAGTATAGAAAGGTATACATTCTTCATAGAAATTTTAAGAGGAAACATTCCATTTTATTATTCTATATATCTCCATTACGGTCCATGAACTATGATTCAGGGTCTCTGAACCGTGAATCATGGAAGAAATTTTTTAAAAAACCATCCTTTTCCATAAAACAATCAATGGATTTTGAGGCCAAAAAATTTGGAAAACACTGGGAAACTACAAAACCTTAAATGCATCTGATTCGGCAATACCAACCATACTGATTTATGGTCATCTGGCTTTCTCGATAACAAAAAATTGACACATCATTAATGATTTAATAATTGTATTGGAAATTACATATCTCACGATTCATATAGAAATAAAATATTTACTCAACACAAAATATAATCCCACATAATCTATGCTAATCATGATAAACAAGAGTATCATGTATATTTTATCAATGAATTACTTCATTCCAAAATTTGTTATCAACATTCATCACGAACCCCATTGGTAATGATATTAAATCATAGATCTATTATATTTAGAATTTTTATATTTACAAATTAATGTCTTGAAAATTACATATCATGAAGAAACATCATTATTTCGTAATCAAATTGAATTTATTAAGAATTGGGACTCTGATTTCCTGAATAAGATATTCAATGCGATCATCCTCTTTTACAAAGTGATGTGATTTATTTTATTCTAAAAAATCATTGATAAAAAATACAGTAACTAATATGATAATATTCATTGTCATCTTGGTCCTAAAAAATTTCCCACATATCAATTGTAGTAGCTTCTTTTATTGTGTTTTTCGTTTTCTAGAGATATGCCTTGGAATTTATCTTAGTTTCATTGTGTTGTATCTCTTCAGTTTTTTCAATTAGTTATGGCATATATTTATTCAATTTTCTTCATTATTTCATTATTATAAGTATATATATATATATATATCATTCTATCTTCTTTAGGTTTTTTGAAATTTTTCCCTTTAGTTTTTGTTAATTCCCGAGTGCTTGTTATCATCTCATGTCGACCAAGAACACTAAAATGTATGTCTCTGATCAGGTTTGGTCCCAGTTTGTGTTAGTATCTTGGGACATTTCATTAAAATTTTATATTAGTGGTAGGGTTTTCTAATTTTTGGGATGCATTTACAGGGGATATTGGATAATCCTAACATGAGATGTAGTTTTCTATTTTTTCATGTCCAACATCTATCATGATGAGAATGATGTTTCCATGGTATGTTTGGATGTGTGACTCATGTGTTGAGTTATTGATCTTATTCTTAGTTTTTGTCTATATTTTATTATTTTAAGTGATATAATTATTATTTTTAATCATTTATTTTATTTTTGGTGTTCAGTGATATGCCTTCAAGACATATTCCAAGGGTTCTATAGGATGGTGTAGTAGATGATCATCATGGGAATCCGCATAATGATTTTTATTATATAGAGGGTATTGAATGAGAAATTCGTGAAAAATAAAAACTATTACTCCATTATATAATGTATTTTTTGAGGTGAATGTAGGAGATGGAGGAGAAATTGATAAATATTTGGAGTCCTTATGTGAGAAACCATCCTCCATTAAAGATATGAATAATCACCAAATGGGATCACACTAAATGTTCAATATATATCATATCGTCAAATTCGTGGATACAAATGAGAATATAAAATTGATTTGTGTAGATTTCAGGCATGAGGGGCCTAGGATGTGTGATTCTATGGTATATGTGAATGTATATGTGGGATTAGATTCAAAGGGTTTCAGGGAACTCTTCTAAAAATAGTTATTTTGAGAGTCTCTGAATATTGAAAAGACTCTAGAGTTCCTATATTTTTTGTAGGAGTATGATCAATGTGTGTTTAACCTAATTGGTGCATGAGGTTGGGTTATATTTCACTAATATTGTAAAATAATGATCCCATGGAATCTTAGAAGTGCATGCATAGTTTACAAATAGATATCTAATAATAGGTATTTATAATGAATCATTCTACATATGCTAGAAAAAAATACGTAAATGATCAAACTAATCGATATGGTAGGGATTATAATATATTATTCCCAATCACTCCCACCTAGTGGCCAATTTAGTGGAACACATGGAAATAAGAGTATTTGGCATGATAATCAAAGGAGTGGTGCAGGTGTTTCCATATAGAAATCTTCCTATAATCCATTAGTTACAACTAGTAGTTTTCCATGACTGTAATTCATTGTGGAAAGGTTTGGACCACAATAAATTATTTTGGATCCCCAATAATGTTGTAAATTGGTTGTGGTTTCTATGACTATCTATAGAGGTTCCCCCTATCCATGTCTATGCCTCATTATGGTTGGGGATCTTCACCTCCAAGGGACACTATTTTTTAGTCATAAGCTTTAAATTCCATATGGATCTATCCCTAGGACATAGGAGTGATGTACACATATTTAAGGATTCTATATTGGAGGTTGATACGATTCCAGAAATAGTAATTTGTAACATTTTTATTTCATCCTCTATAGATAATTCTTTATTTCGTAAGGGTACCTCCAACACATTTATATATTCTGATTTTCATGATGTGTTATCAAATATAATAATTTTCTTCAGGGATTTAGTAAATTTTCTTGGAGTTAGGAAATAAAAAGGGTTTTGGTGTCCTTCTTATTCACTTTTGATTGCTGAAACAAAGTTATTTAAGTGTTTCCTTATTCTATATTTGAACACATCAAACATTATCATCTGAATGTATTATATTATTTCTCATGATATTGATGTTAACTTTTATCATTGTTATGTTATGTTTCATCCTCTTGATGAGAGATATCATGTTATTTTGGTAGAGTGTGATCTGAGGTCTTACCATCACAGACATTCCCACCCATATCTCATGTTTTTTTATGATGATACACTAGATCTTTATGTGGTTAATTATATTTTTGATCATACCCTGACTGTTTAGTGCATTACTAATTTTTTCCTTGAATAATTATCTAGTCATCTTCTAGAGAAGGATTTTTATTTTTGGATTAATCCTATGTTGGGTATGAAGTTTATCTTCATACAATCCAATCATACAGAACTATCATAGATGAAGAATCTCATGGTTATGTTGGATTATCTAATAGAGAATGGATTTTCTCTCCCTAGTGTTTCTTCATGGTCAATCCATGTTCTCCTTTTCAATAAGGATAACTATTCACATTGACTATGCATGGACCATGGATGTTGAAATGGGTTATAGTTATGAATAATTACTAATGTGGTTGTTTTTTTGGCCAGTTAATACGGGAAAATACATCTTTTAAATATATATATTCACTTGGGTTAGCAAAAGATTATTGTTATTTATTTTGATTTATTAATGTCCTCCATCACGAGTAAGTATCGAATTTTTGAATATTATTTGATAAATATTTTACTCAATAATAAACTTCTATTTATTATTTCTAGAATGAATTTTATATTCCATTGTTATATATAATCCTTTGTTGTTATTTTCATAGATGATATTTTGGTTTATTCACTCCTGGAGTGTATAAATATGCACTATATTAATTTGGTTTTAGATATACTATAGAGTCAAAATTTTAATGTAATTCCTTATAAATTCTATTCCTAGAATCAAGAAGTGATTTTCATGGTGTACATGATTTGTGAACATGGATTATCATTTGATCATAAGAAGATAAAGGATTTCAAGTCATTAGAGGAGACACAAAACATATTTGAAGAATTGTCAATGTACTTTTTGATACTTTTTGTTGATTTCTATGGACATAAAAATCTTATTGATAAATAGAAGAAATTTATTTGGGATGAATATTCTAACACTTCATTCAATGGGTTTAAATTAAAAATAATTATATCACCTATCTTGATCTTACCTAAGCCCATTAAGGGCTACACATAATTTTGTAATGCTTCTGGTTCATGATTAGGATGTAGTATTATTCAGGATGTTCATTTCAAAACCTATATATCTCATAATATTTTTCCTCATGACAATAATTTCCCATCTCGTGAATTAGATATTAATATAGTTATGAATATAATTAAATTTTCGCCTAACTATCTTTTTTGAGGAGATATTTATTAACTTTTTTTGACCTGAAGAGTCTGATTTATATCCTTTCATAGAAGGAATAGAATATAATATAGATGGATGGGTGTAAAACCTTTATATATGTTCTATTTCAACATTTCCTAAATCCAAGGGAAATGGAATTCCTTCATAGATACTCTTAACAGGAAAGTAACATCTTAGGATATCATGGAATCAATGTGAGAATAGATCCTGATGGGATTCTTTTCTTAGTTGCATTTTCTTTTTTACAATGTTTTTTCAATTATGGTTCTAACTAGTGTTAAATTATCATTATATCCCCATGAGTCTATTCTATAGATTGAATTATATAATTAATAGTTTAGAGAAGTCATAGAAACAACTTATAGTTGGGAGACCACATCTAGTTGGTCTCTCAATTCTGATGGTATTATTAATTTTGGGAATCAGGTTTTCAACCAAATATATGTTGTAATTTTAGTTTCATTTTAGTTTTTCATTTTTTGTTGTCCATTCATCTGAGAACTATGAATATGTATTTTGACAATAAATGATGTTTCTGGTGGCATGGTATGTTGTCAGACATTGAATATTATGTGTCCCATTTTTACACCTGTCAGAATATAAATGTTGAGAACCTAAAAAATTTTATTTTTCTCCTTCCCCTATTAGTGCTAGTTCTAAAATGGGATGCAGGGTCCCTTGAATTTTTTTTGGATCACCAAAGACTCCATGAGGAAAGAATTCTTTATTGGTTCTGATTGGTTTGTTTTTGAAATTTTCATATTTTATTTTGATATAAGAATACACTATAGTTGGAGATCTAGTAATGTTTTATGTATAATATATTATAAGGTTATGTGTGGTTACATCTTCTATCGTTTCAAATAGGTATCCCATGTCTACCTCTCTATTTTCAAAGATTATTCAACTGGTGATGGGGACATAGGTTCTGTTGAGTATATCTTATTATCCATATTTGGAAGTTTAGATGAAGCATGATATTTAAATCAGTTAGGATATATTTTGTTTCTACTTCTTGAATTTTATAGGTTTATTTGATATCAATCATGGACATGTGGAATTTTCATATAAAAAGAATTTATTAATCCTCAATTAGAATGGATACCTTATAGGCTTTGTATGATCACCCGTATAGATAGACTCTTTATTTGGATAAGGTCAGTGATGGTTATCAAGGGTGACCAAGTATTATTAAATATAATTTTCTAAGGATTCTGGAAATATGTTGGCTCTCAGTTACAATGTACACCTATAATAAATCTTGTGTGAGTCATTGACCCCTCTTTTTAGTGTTTCCCACAGGTTCGTGTGTTTTCATTAAATTTTCTCCTCGATCGTCATAATATTGTCATGTGAAATTGTGAAATTTCACTCAAATATATATATTGATCTATTTAGGGTCAATATGTAGCTTCAGATGTTTTTTTAATGATTAGTATTGTAGGAATAGTTGATAGGTATACTTGATGTCTTTCACATATCTCATCTCAAGAAGTTCCATTCTAATCCCTCTCGTATTCTACGTTGGGAATAGATTGAGTAAGAAAAATAAGTTTCACTTATATTAAAGCTATTAAAAAGTCATTTATTCTCTATTTAAAGTATTTAATGGTATTTATATCACCTTTGTTAGAGTATTATGGTGGTATGGATCAGATTGTCAAGATACATGGGAGAGAGAACCATCTTTGACCGAGCTGTAACCACATTTCTTTTAAAATTATCACTATTATATATGACATCTAATTATTATGGTGGGGTGATTAAATCATCCTTGATTTTATGGTATTCTATACTTTTTAAAGGTATTTCCTCTCAGGTTCAGTGAGGATGAAATAATTTTTGGTTGTTTATATAAAATTCATGGTGCTGATTTCCATTAAGACACTCTAAATCATTAGTTAAATCTTATAGAATGATTCCTTTGTTATTAACCATATGTAAGATAGTTTAAATGAATATTTAAAAATAATATTTACTCTCTAAATTCCTTTAATGCCACAAGATTCAGTTTTATGTTGTAAAATAATTGATGGATGTAAACATAAATCAATTATATTTTTTAGTTTATATTATTTATATGTGATTTAAATTCTAAATGAGGTGTTTATACCATAAACTCTTTGGCCTTATAAGATTTATAATCCACTCATACATAGATCACACTATATTGTTCTAGAGTCATAGGTCTCAATCCCTTGGTGATTCCAGGTGTGATTTATATGGCCTTCACTCTTTATGAGATCTTATATTCAAATTTGGATATTTTTGGATGTTAGGTCACTTATCATGGATGAGATAATTTTTCATTTAAAAAATTATATTTTTCATGGAAATAGTATATAGCATTTTGTTTGTGATTTTTTGAATTTGTGTTTATTTTTTTCTATTCTTCTATATCTCTTATGTTTTCTTCCTTTGAGGAAAGGTCCTTTGATGGTTGTGATGTGGTGGATGTGATTAATTTTTGGTATTTTGTTATCTACTCACTCTTATATCATTTTTTATTTGTTTCATTATTTTGATATTTGCGATGTAATCATAGGGGCTCGATTATTTTCTTTAAATTTCATCTTGTGTTGGTATATTCTATTTCTCCCATGTGTGACCTGAGTATGAGATGAGGGGATCTTTCCCAAGACTATATTGGATGAAGTTTATTTTTGTTTTATAAATAGATTTAGAAATAAATTTTATTTTCTGATTTTTTTTCTAAATGAGTTTCAATAAAATATTGTTTTCCCTTGTTTTGGGTGAAAAAGAATTTTATTTTAAATGTGTTGGAATTGATTTATTAAAGGGGTTATCAAATAATTTTTGGTTGGAATAAAGTGTAGTGAAATATCTTTTGAAATAAGAAACACATTGAAATGTTTTATTAAATTGAACACATTCCAAAACTTGGTTATATAAGTGACATTCGTATCTTGGAGTCATCGTCCACTATATTGTTGGTGTGGTCACTCATGAGGTGTCCCTATTCTCCCCATTAATGCTATTCTGGGGACTTTGTTTTGCATTATTTGGGGGGGGGGTTAAATCATGTGGTGTACCTCTACTCTAATGTCCTGTTTAATAAGGAATTGAGTGTGAATTAGTCATTTAATATGGTAATATTAGTACATTATTCTTATATTTTGTGATCCTTATATTATTTACCATATTTCTTGGCATTGTACTATTTTTATTTGATTAAGGAAATGATAAATTGAAACAGTTTTTGCTAGATTTTTTTGGATCATACGAAAAGGGAAATATTCACTATGATTTTGATATAAAACTATTTAATTTATTATAAATTTATGTTTTATTTTAAATTAGCATACGCAAATTACATTCACAGAGAATTTATATGGAAGACATAAGTGGGTTCTTAGAATGTATGTTGGATCACACCCTACACACCCCTTAAGTGACCTATAAACCGGGTTATGTTTTTTAACACAGGGAAAGGTGAGGCACTATTTTAAGGCACTGTAGTTTCTACTAGTAGAGTATGGGTGGATGGTAGAAAGATTATGGGATATTTCCCACTGATCATATGAAGTTGCTGGTTTTGTTTGGGTTTTCCTTTATTTTTGAACCTGTACCTTGGTGTTTGGTTTGGATGATTTGAGTTGTATCACTTATGTTGGTTTAATTTTAGTTGTGGGATATATATTTTTTGGTCATTCATTATTTTCATCCCTCTTCTATGTATATATTTTTTCCCTGATGTCCTGTTTAGGTTGGGAGAAATCATTTCCTCTAGTTGTTGTTGATTCATGGGTATAAGTCATCAGCCTATCGGGAACAGGAAAACCCCATAGGTATAGGGTATATTAGTTTAGCTCCTTATTTTTATATGGTATTAGTGGTTGGATTATTACATCATGATTTTTTCCAAGTAGTACATCCCTCATTCTTCCTCAATCATACAACAAATATAATGTATATTGGTTTATATTAACACCTTAAAAATAAATAAAAACCACAAAACCTCAAACTAAAGACATCAATGTCAGAAGAAGACACCTCAAACAAGAACCCTTCATGTACATATAATATGAAGATTCATTGAATATCATTACCTTATATTCTAGAACTGTAAATCATTCTTTTTTTTGAAAGTAACATTGGTAAATAATAGATATATATCATTTCTCATGTTGATATTAATAACCATTACCCTACTTAGACATTCATACATAAAATATTTCTTCATATCCTCAAGAAAATGAAACATAAGAAAGGGTGGTCATAGATTAAAAGTAAGGGTAAAAAAATACATCAAGGATAATTTAAGAATAACACAATGATTAGGGTTTGATAAAATGATCTTATAATTAAATAATTGTAACCAATAAATAATATATCCTAATCATGAGTTATAGAGTAAATATTGTTAGTTCATAAGAATTAAACCATAATGTCACTTAATAAAATATTCCATGAGAACAGATAATTAGAATCGGATAATTTCATATAATAGTGGAATAATGTTTAGTATGAGAATAACTATAGAAATAATTTTTCAAGGGATTAAACTAATACATTGATCCCATGGTAGGATTTGGATAACCACCCTTGTACATATATCAGGAATGGGATAACCTCCCATATTTCATCTTTTACGCTTAATATATCCTCTTATGTACCCTCTTTTAGGATTCTGATAACCTCTCGGGTACCCTATTTGGGATTGGTAAAACATCTCAAGTTCCATTCAACAGAATTAAAAATAAATCTTTACCAAATGTATTAATGGTCTATAATAGTCCCACTCATCACATAATCAAAATCCTTAAATATGTATGACATAATATCATAAAAAAATTTATCATTCCATCATTACTTAACCCATGGAAAATAAAATCAGTTTCATAAATATTTCAATATCAGAACCAAAAACCATATTGAGAATGAATATGAAATGTTATAAAACATTCATATCATTATTGAATCATAAGTTACATTAATGTATTTCATAATTGATGAAAAATTCTTTTAAAATATCAATGAAACATTTCATGGGGAAAATAACCATTTATTTTGAAATCACTTACTTAAAATATAGATATTTCAAGAATATTAAGAGAAAAATATTCCTTGAAAATAAACATGGAAAGTTTTAATGGAATATTAAAATAATTCCATAGTCATTATGGTCGTAAATTTGGTTCATGGCGCATATTTTATAATAAATATTCTATCACATTTTTGGGTAATAATTCAATAGTAGACAATTTCTAAAAAAAGAATTTTCATTTTATAATTTTATATAGATATTAAAACATGCATAAAAATGAAATAATAATAATAATGTGATAATAGTAAAAATATTATGGAAAACATATTCATGAGAATATTCATATTGAATAAAAGATTCCCAACTAAATAATAAAGAGTATTCCTTAAAAAAATAATTTAGTCGCTTGAGTACACAAATATAGGAAAATGAAATTATAATATTAATCCTTAAAATTTAACCACAGTGTATGAAAACACACAATATTTTGGATAAAAATATCATATATTTCCATAAATGTATATCTAATAAAAAAAATTCCCCTAAAATTATATTTTCATGTAAAACACTTACTGCTTTAGTGATAATTTAATAACAAACCCCATGAAATTTATAACTCTAAATGAAAAAAATATCATGAAAATAATTATATTGATTATATTACATGTAAAGGGGAAGTATAAACAAATTATAAACATATATTGCTACATAACATAAAATATGCCTCAATAGGACAATATTGAGATGAAGAACCCTTTCAAACTTTTTAATAACTAAATTAAAACATCATGAAAGAGAAAACCTTACATGGATATTTAAATCCTAGTAATTTCCATTTAAATTATCATAAAATAAATTAATGGGATGTATATGCACCATGATAAGGAAACAAGTGGTGAATATGGAATATGTCCCACGAAAATAAATGTTAGATGAGACACCCATACCACACATTCAAAATGATTCATATACTATACAAAATCCATTATTTTAAATTTTATATTATCATAATTATATAATATAACCATATACATACATATAATATCATTTATGATCCATTTATATCATTTAAACACCCATTTATTAATAATTATTGACTAAAATTGTTTTTTACTGTTAAATGTTTGGTTTTTCATGAAAACTTCAGTTTGGTAGTTATAGTCCTTATAAATTGATCAGATTTAAATCACATAAAAAATTTATCATGTCATAATTTTCATATTTAATCTTTATATATTATTTTATTAATTTTTATATAAATCAATCATGATAAATATTCACATCACTTCATTGGGGAAATAGTCTGTATAAACGCATAAATGATGATCCCATTTAAGGATGGAACAAATGGAAGATAAAAAATAATTAAAATTTATATATATGTATAATAATATCATAAATATCATAAATATTTACTAAACCATTATTTATAAATATCAATGTGAGGAAATTATAGGAAAGGAATTTTATCGCTTTAGGGAGGTGGAATCTCACACATACACAAGACTAGAACTTGTGTTTCCCATTTTATGGAAAATGGTGATGAGTATGGTTATTAAATTAACATAATAACATCTCAATATATGGTATATACCATTGTGACTATATTTTATTAGATAGAATATTAATTAAGAAGTTATAAGAAGAATTAAAATGAAAATAGTTGGTTAAAACGATTACCTCATCTTTGAAGGACCACCTAGAGATCTCTCATTAAGGATTTAAAGGGTGATTTTTGAGAGGATACAACTTACTATATAACATGGATAATTATTTTGAGGATATATAATTTATGGGTTGTTTTGAGAAATGTGACACAATTTGTAGTGAATAACATAGGAGAGGTGGGTTTCTTTTTTAGAAAAGGAAAATACATACTTGGAATTACTTATGATATTTAAATATAATAATTTATATTGCATGTAGATGTGTTACAAAAAGTCCTAAATTTATCATATAATATTGTTTATGGTTTAAATAAATTCAAAAAATAATATTGCAATAGTTTTATGGGTAATTTCATACTTTTTCGTTTGGTTTAACCCCTTCATTAACCAATTGTATCCATAATGCTGTAAGAAAATTTTCAATACAAACGTGTCGAAAACTTACATAAAACATACATATTGACATAAAAAAGGTCAATTGATGAAATTTTAGACCATATAACATCCATTTTATATTATTTAAATATTTTTTTGACATTTAAATGATTTAATAATATATTATTTAACATTAAATTTCATTAAAACCATTTAAAGAAATAATTACAAATTTTGACTTCAATGATGTCATTTCTCGTAATGAATTGTAATCCGAACACTTTCACAATTAATTATACATTATATTTATCCAAAAAAAAATCTTGTAAACCATAATTCATCCAATAAATAGTACTTTATAATTTTCTTAAACTCATTTACTTAATTTCCCACTACATGAATAAGAACTGTGTCGAAGTCGCATAAGTATTTGAGGTAATTATTCCACGATTAAAAATTAAAAATTAATTCTATTTATAACAAAAATTATTCAAACATTAAAATAAAACGTTATAACTGAATATAACCATGTTTTATCCCTATAATAAAAATTATTTTTTTAAAACAAAAATGTAACTATTTTGGATTTATTTATTATATAAAATAGTATTAAGATTATTATCAAAGAAAAGTGGAAACAGGTGGACATATATTATAATATTTGATTAATATGTCCTATATAAACTTATAAATATAAATTGGGATGGTTCTATATAGTTTTTTAGTTCTTTATAACAATATTATTTACCTTAATTACTCGTTTTACCCTTACAGAGGAGACAAATATTTACTAATGTTACTATTCATGTTGTCAAAAAAAATTACCATCTTAAAAATTCTATACATTCTAATTAAAAAAATATAATCCATTTTATTTAAATTAATATATATAATTTGGATAAATTTATTTTAAAATACACCCTCAAAACATGATGACACACTATTTTCTAGAAAATACATTTTTAATTATACAATTATATTGATATAATAATTCAGAAAATTTATAATTAAATTCAATTAATTTGATTGTTTTATATAAAAATTAACTACATAAACATGAAAATAAATTCTGTTTTTTTCACAATTCACATAAAATTAAACATTCTAGAAAATTACCAAAATTTTATCTTGAGATAGTTTGGATATGATAATTTCAAAAGTGAAATAATTTCTTTAAAATATAATTTTTATATGTTTTATAAATTGGTTATACTATTTTCTCACAAAAACAAAAAATAATTCCTTTTAAAGGAAAAGTATTATTGATGCCTAAAATTACTACAAAAAAAATTGAATGTTTATTTACTTATAATTAATATATATAACATAATTGATTTGGAATATGATGTATAAATTTTTCATAAAGTGGTTACTCATTTTTAGACCGTCTAATAAAATGTCTTTTTTATAATGTTCATATTAAAATAATAATATTTCTAAATTATATTGCAGTCCCATAAAACCACGGTGTCTTGTATTAAAAAATGTTAGAGAGATAATTATTATTTTAAAATAATTTTTTTGGTGTTTACATTATCCAATTCCTCCAACCCACACAACCAATTAAATAAAATACTTCCTAAAAATTTTATATTGGTCTTCAATTATTTAATATTTCAAAATACCACTTTTTAAACCCCACACTGTGTAAGGGAATGTAAAACATCCATTGAAAACAGATTAGTGGTAAACATAATGGTTGCCTAATATGACACCTAATTAGGTTCAAATATAATGATAAATATAGTGGGATGTTAAAATATAAACATTATTGAGAAAAATAGTGTCCAATTACTAATATATAGATATAGAGGACATGGTCATGAGAGAGTTAATCACCGCAACACCTTTTATCATTTAGGAGAAAAAGATGATGAATTATTCAGAAATAAAGGTAAAAGAATAAAATTTCAATTTCAATATTATTTTCAAAAGTTGAGGGATTTCGTTTACTCTTAAGACAATGAACATGAGAAAACATACATTCATAATTTCATTCCATTACATAATAAAAATATCATCTTTTTGTTGTGATTTGATAAAAATCAATATTATCTCTTACACTAAGAAATGAATTTTAAAAAATAAATTTTTCATTCATAAAGAAAAAAAATAATTTTTTAAAGGATTATAAGATCCACAAAAAATGAAAATACATTCCTATCATCTATACATATGTAACAAAAACAAAATAGTTAGTATATTTTACCTAATATGGATAAATCATCATATAATTAAATAATATATTAATCTGTTAACCATTAACAAAAACACCCATATTTAAAAATAAACCATTGCAGAAATATTTAACCTGATGAATCCACTAATATATGTATGACCCAATTTAAGACCAAAATATTTTGAAAAATGATGAAAAAAATTTCACAAATCAATATAACATTAAACCCCAAACAAAATAAATTTTTCAAAAATCTCACACACTAATCACATAAATACCAATAACATATATTCTTGTAAAACTTTATAATACATTTTAAATAACATGAATCACCATGAAACCTCACTAAAAATATAATTCTTCGCAATAATTAACTATATCATTATTCATTTAACAGAATAAAAAACTAGGTAATATATACTACAAAAAACAAAAAATAAATAATCTTCATCAATGATAACATAAAAAACATTTTCCTCAAATCACTAGTCATGTCCACGGTCAACAATACTATCCAATGGACTTTATCTATATCAGTCATCTATTTTATCAACAAAACATCATAATATCAATATTAGGAAGATATTATGGACTATATATACCTGAATCATGCATTTTCTTAAAAATATCACCTTACACGTAATAAATTTTCTAGTTTTTTGATAAAAATAATAAAATTATTGAAAATACATGAAGAAATACTAATGTTTGACAATCCATAGATGTTTTATAAAACATATCACTTGAATATAATTTATAAAACACTTCTATAATATAATTCTCAAATACCAATACACAAAGACATTATTTTTTCTTGTTTAAATATTGGAATAAAATAAATCCTTACATGTTATTAGAGTTAACCCTTGTATTAGGTCATTGTATAAGATAATTTCTAATTTCCCCACACATAATACATTACACTCTAAGTGGTACTTTATAATTTACATTATTTAACTCCATTGAACTCTTCATTTTTCATCAGCATTTTTTTTACTCCCTCTTTTTCATCAAATGAAACATCGTATCATTCCATCAAGACAATTTCATTGGTTCTTATTCCCACATTCTCAATGTGTATGATGTTGAATATTCATTCATCCATGGATTTCATGAACCTATATTTTACATTTATTAGGTTTATCTAGAAACTCAACCATATAGAGATTCTAAATCATATTAAAATATAATTGATTAGTAATATTCAAAATATTTTGTCTTACATTTTATTTTAATTTAATTTATCATTAGTAAAGTCATTAAATTATACTTCACATTCATTTTAAACAATAATCTTCTTAGTTCTATCCATTAGAATAATCCAAAAAATATTGTGTGAGAAAAAATAATTATAGTCAGATACGATATAATCATGAAAATATTTTTTTGGATGTCTAAATAATGACATTTGTTTTATATATATCACTTTATCTTTAACGTAGTTAATCCATGGTAATAATCTATACATCTACTTCATAATGGATCATAATGAAAATATTGATTAACCTGCGCATATCCCTTGTGTGTTTCAAGCTAGGTGTGTAGTTTTTGACCCAGTCATCATTCGCCAATGAAGATCACGTTAACACCAGATCTTCTCCTTTCAATGTTATAACACCTATCTGTATCTAATTCATAGACACATCAACATTATAGTATCCATATAGGGATGTATTTTCTAGGAAAAATTCAATCTTTTCATTAATATAACATAGGATGTTCCCTTATACATTGGGTTTTCTTATGGGTTATCACTAAAGGCCACCCATTATAGTTTTCAAAAATTACAAAACCCACATATGATAGTAATTATAGAGACCCAAACATTTCATTCATAAATATTATATCATATCAGATGAATATTCACTATATATCACTATGGTCCATACTAGAACCATAAAGGTTTAGTTTTTTTGAAACATGGATACATCAATAACTGGTACAAAAAATATCTAAATTATCTTTGAATAATTTATCCATAATGATAACACTTAATAAATATATCATAATTAACAATATTCGTTATATCATGGGTAAATTAAAACATAATAAACAATGAGCTTAGATAATCAGAATGATTAAATAATGGGGATATTAATTATAATTTAAGTACAACATGAGAATAAGGGTGTGATAACATGGGATTTTTATTTAAAAAGCATAACATGTAATTCATTGATCATAATAATAATTCATGGAAAAAATATTATAAGTTTTTAATACATTAACCATAATGAAACCAAATAACATGATCCAAGAGAGAATAAAATAAGTATAATATAATATCATAAATGAGTAGAAAATGTGTTGAATAATCATAATCATAGAAATATTATGTTAAATCTTCCCACTAAGATGATCATCACATGTTAGTCATAGGATAACCACCTATTTACACATTCTAGTCATTGGACTACCTCTCATGTGCCCTCTTTTGGGATTTGGATTACCTCCATCGTACCCTCTTTTCAGCATGGGATAACCTCATGTGTACATTATTATTTCAGTAGGAAAACATAATATGTACAAATTGAGATCGTTTAAAATTAAATTTTATCTACTAAAAAAGAAGAAGATTTGCCATGGGTATTTAGAGGGTATTATACACAAAAAAAATTTAAATTTATATTCTTTAAATCTAGAGGGGGTTATGAAAATCCCTACTAATCATTGAATTGAGACAAGATTTTGAACCCCGTCTAAATAATTTATCATTATTCTTTACAATATATGTTTTTATTTAGAGGTGGTTATTCCAAAACAAATAATAATTTAATAATTATATGTGGTTTTGTCATAACAGCCTATAAAATCCAACTGAGTATTAAAAATTAATGTTAAATACTATACAGGGGATTCAAAACTACCTTTAATTTATGAAATTAAAGGGGTTCGAAACTTCCACTATCCATTGATATTTTTGTTTGTTAATAACAACTTATAATTTAAGAGATTATTAGGGGTTTTAACCCCAAATATATTCATTAAAAAACATTTAATAATATATATATCCCTCTGATTTTATCTTAGTGGTAGTTCCCATGTGGATCTCGGTGGGATCTCGACTTAAAGTATCGCTGAGTACTTCCCTAAATTTGTGTGATACATGAATTTTTTCAATTTATCCCCTTTCCCCGTATCATGGTATATATATATATAGTAAAAACCTATTTTATGAATGTATTTAAATACATTATCTGAAAATATTATATTAAAATATTTATATAAATAATTTATATTATTGTATTTAGTCTAATTTATATGTATACAATAATATATTTGTCGATTTCAATATTAATATATATTTTTTCGTATCAGAATATATTTTATATAATATTAATTATAATATAAATAATAAATATATTATAAAAATATATAGGTAATTTTATTTTATTTAAAAATTATGTAATATAAAACCCATTGTAGTTTTCATAACATTTATATATATAGTAATATATTACACACAAACAAACACATGCATACATAAAAATAAACATGTATCTATTACATAAACAACATATTTTTGTCTATATATTAAACATATTTTTATAGATAATATAAAATATAAAATAATTTAATTATGTTCATAAATATATAATATATTATTTTCATACAAATATATATATATATATATATATATATACTTATAAAATTATTTTATTTAATATATATATATATATTTGTATTGAAATAAATTATATAAATTTATGTTTAGATGCACTATATTTGTATATTAAAGAAGTACATATATACATTATATAAATTATCATGTATATAATATATAAATATATATTTATTTATTAACATAATTTATATAAATATATGTTTATATACATAACATAAATAGAAATATAAATATGTGTTAAAAAAATATATACCCAAATGTATGTAAATAAATGTATAATTATATTCATGTATTTTGAGCCTCTCATGATACATATATTGTTTTCATGATATTCATACTCTATCTCTGACTAGTTGTAACATATATGTGTATTGAAATGAATATAAATATATAAAAATAAATATATAACTAAACATTGGTGTTTGTGTGTGTGTTTGGTATATGTTTATCTATAAATATATGTGTCAATAATTTTATTAAAATATACAGAAATATATATTTCTTATGGGTGTCTAAAAAATTGATATACAAACATACATATATATATATATATATATATTACACAAATATATTTATGTGTATTTATATTTATAGAAATTTACATACATATATATATTTATTTATTTCAATTTATGCATTATTACAAATGTACACATATAAATATATAGTTTATAAAAATGTCTAAACATAATAAATTTTAAAATTATTATATTATAAATACAATATATAAATTCTAATACATTAATATTTTAAATTTATATATATTTATATAGGTTATATATTTAAATTTACTTATTTATATTATGTAAATAATATTTTTATGAATAAAAATAAAAATATATAAAAATAAATGATGTGCATAAAATAAATAAATAAAGTCAATTGGAGGAGTGATGGTGGAATTCGACATATTTCCAGGGAACCTAGGTTAACCCCCACATGGGTGGGTTTTTATGGAATTTCACATCGAGGGTGATGGGTTATTTGGCGTTGGGGGTGTACCATGGATAAAATCACTCAAGTGGTGTTCACATAGGGGGAATATATTCATGAAGGGTGTACAGGATAGGTACGCCCATTATGCATAGGGGGTGAGGTCACCACACATGTTTCTTACTTACAATCCATTATGCACTGTTTTAAATTGTACATACATTGGTTTCATAAAAAAAGAAATAGGCATGGTTCTAAACGAACCCTAAAATATTAGTTTTCATGAAAACATAATTAGAGGGGGTTATTCCCGTTTAAACTAACCACTTCTAAATGACACCATACCTTTAAAAAATATTATGAAAACTATTTCTAATAGGATAAGGCTTCTAGTTTAGCAGTGGGTTCTCATAACCTCTGATAATACATTATGTGATGATTATAACCTCCTCTAGTCACAAAAATAACTATAATAATAAATTCATTTTTTAGTGACCCAATTCATTGGAGTGACATGTTAGATCCACTAGTAAAATATTCATAATACATATATCATTACACAATAAGATCATGTTGAAATTTATCATTCCATCATAATATAACTCATGTAAAAATAATATGGGTTTCATCAATATTTATTCATCAGAATCATAAACCATCCATATAAAAAATAATTATGGTATCATTGAAATATATCCCTAGTTAAGAATATGTAACCTCAAATTATATTATCATACGTGAAAATTTATTTCAAATATCACTAGAAAAATTTCATTAGGAAAATACCCTTCGCATTTTGAAATAACTTGTTTTAAATAAAAAAAATAAGATTAGTCAATGAAATATTTTATATAAAAATTCTGGAAAACAATAATGTAAGATTAAAATAATTGATCATTCCTAATGGAAATAATTTATGATCATTTTTTGTATGTTACAAAAAAATATCCCATTCATATTTTCAATAACAAGTTTAGAGTACCTCATTCGAGAAAAGACATGAATAATTCTTTGAATTTTTTTAAACAATGTAAAAAAGGTGGTATACTAACTTTAGAAAATTATAGGATAGTATTAAAAACATTATTGAAACAATTTTTGGAAAATATGGATATGAAAGAAAATGATTCCTGACTGAATTGTAAAATGAAGTCGGTTTGGCTTAAAATGAACATTCTATACCGTGAGTACATAAATAGTTGAAAATGGAAGGATACCCATAAATATTTATAAATAACTCTTGGATAAAAAAAATTATATTATATTTGTGAGATAAATTTCATTAAATTTCGTCATGAGAAATTTAATCCTAAACAATCCCAGTAAAATTGAAATTGCAAAGTAAAACTCATACTCCCCTAGAAACATTTTAATTAAACACCAATGAAATAAATAACATCAAATTAAACATTTAATTCCTAAAAAATAATAATATTTGTGAATAAAAATTTTAATTTTTAATATATAAACCTCATATATATATATATTGGTACATAACATAAAATAGGGCTCAACAAAACAATATTGAGATGAAGAACCATTATAGCATTATTAATATTTGAATAAGACCCTCATCAGAGATACAACCTTATATGTATTTTTATATCCCAATATTTTCCATCAAAAATACCATTATATACATTCATCATAATAATATACACTGTACAATGGAATGAAGTAGTGAATATGGCATATATCTTATAGAAAAAAAAATTAGATGTGAAACACTTGAGTCCCATATCACTTTCCTTGTAAGCAACATAACCTCCTTTGTAATAAATTTAAATTTATTTTAATTGTATAAAAGAACCATATATGTACTTATAATATCATATAATATCCAATGAAATCATTTTAACATGTATTAATTAAAAACAATATATTAAAATCTACATTTTTAGGTGTATACTACTTTATTATTCGTGTGAGATTTAGTTCGATAGTTTTGATCCTTATACATTAATCATGGTTACATCATATTAAAAAAATTTAATTAATTTAATAATTTATCATTATATAAAAATTTATAACTATACCTATAATGCACTGATAAAAAATGAATTACATCATTTCATAGATGCGGTAGTTCATGCGTATAAACAAGTGATGTTTCAAATTTTTAACGGATTGAATAGAAAAAAGGTAAATAACAAATAACCCTTAAAAACATATAATATTATCATAAATAAATTTTTATATATATATAATTATTTGTTAAATACATTATTATAATCCTACATGTTGGGTGGTGATGAATAATGAATCGTATTGCTTCGTGGAGGTGGTGGTCCACACAAACCCACAAGAGATACATTAATTTCCAATTTTATGAAATAAAGAGATGGATAAGATTATACAATTTAAAAAATAACATATAAATATATAAAACATAATTATTTTATTATACATTTATTTTTATGTCATAATTGAAGGAGGTAGAAGATGTAAAAGGAAAATGCTCCGTTAAGATGAGTTCCTCCTCATTGAAGTGCCTATGTTTTATCTATCCTTAAGAACCCTAGCTATTCTATTTAATGGAAACTAAAACATCCATAACATGAATAAGGATTTTTATAAGAATTTTCTCATATCCTTTTGTCGAGATAAGTATATCAAGGTATTGTTAAAAATAGAGGATATGTGAGTACATTTTATATTTAAGTAAATGAAACTCTTGAAATTAATTAAAATTTAAAAATATATTAGTTTATCTTGTGAAAGAGAAAAAAAGTGGAATAATATTAGTATATAAGATATGATAATGTATAAATCCCATAAAAATTTAATAAAAAATAAGGTTTATGGTTCATTTAAAATTCTATCTTTTTGATCCACACCTTTGTTAACCAATTTTATCATCAACCGTGTAAAAAACAATAGTAAAGGTTTGTAAATTTATATATAAGGTAATAATTGACATAAAAAAGACAAATAATGAAATTTTAGACCTAATACCATCATCCTTTTAATTTTTCGACGTTTAAATGATTTTTAATCATTTAATAAGCTACTATTATACATAAAATATCATCAAAGTCATTTTAAGAACTATTTACATATTTTCATTTTAAATACATTATGATAGAAATGATATTTTAATAAAAACCTTATAAATTTCAATTAAACATTATTTTTATAAAAAACATTCTTATAACACCATATGTCACCCAAATAAATACTACTATTTATGTTTTTATAAATCATTAACATGACTTTTTTATTGCTTGGACATGAACTATGTTGATGTTATGTAAGTATTTAAAGTAATTATTTCAACATTAAAAATTAAATATAAATTATCAGATAAAAATAATTAATATTTTAAATAATCATTTAAAATTTTAAATAACTTCCTTTTACTCATATGAAATAATATAATGGTTTTTAAAACAATTTTACTGACATTTTGGATTTATTAATTACTTAAAATAATATTAATGACAAAACAAAAAAAAATTAATCAAATTTTCTATATAATTAAATATTTCATGATTATAGGTTAATTATACTAATTAAATAAAAATATTAAAGGTTATATATATATATATATATTTATGCCTTATCATATTATTTTTAACCTATGTTACTTGATTTACAATTATCGTTGGGACAACATTTTAGCACGACTACTATTTATTATGTCCGTAAAAAAATATTAATTTTTTTCCAAAATTAGAAATTTTGATTGAATGTTTTAAATATAATTTATCAAATAAATACCATATTAATGGTTTAAATGTTTAAATAAAATGTTCCAACAAAAATAGATGAAAAATAGCTTTTCATAAAAATGAAATTTTATGTTTAAAAATGTATTTATACAAAAAATAACCACAATGAAAATTACAATAAAATTAAATGGATTATTTTTAATAGAAATTAACTAATGAAATTTTAAAATAAATTCATAACAAAATTTAACTTTTAATTACGTGAATGGAAATAGGGATTTTCTATAAAACCAATATCTTTCACTATTCACTAGGAAATTTAAATTTATAGTAAATTCACAAAATTTAACATTAATATATTATTGAAATGATAAATAAAAATTGATATATATTTTATAAAATATAACTCTTAAATGTTTCTTTTATTGGTTATATTATTATCTAACAGAAATAATAAAACCCAATTTTGAAGAATAATTATTTTTGAAGCATAAAATGACTTTATTAAAAATTATGTGCTTATTTCTTAAAAATTTATAAATAAATTAATAATTATTTTCACCATGAAAAATATATTTATTAATTATATTACTTATTTTTAAAACCAGATAATTAAATTTCTAGTTTATGATAAACAATTAAATAATAATATTTCTATAGTGTATTAGAATTCGCTTAAAGATTAGTGTAGTGTGTTAAGATTGGTTTCCAGATTATTATTATTTAAAACAATGTTATTGGGGGTGTTATATATTTAGATTCACTCACCTATTTCCCTTGGTGGGTCAAGCATCACATATTTTTTTCCCTTGGTGGATAAAGTTTTTTAATCTAATTAAAATGGTGGATGAGGATTCACTCACCTATTTCCTTTGATGAATCAAGTCGTAAAAACAAATTCTAATTACCTTATGAGACATAAAACCTTAAAATATTCATTTTACAGTGATGTATTACCCCTATCAACATCCATATATATGTTTTCCACAAAACATAAATAATCATTTTTTATAAAGTTCCCATAAAAATAAACTTGGTTTCATATCCTATTCAAATGTAATTTCATATTGAAAACAATCATAATTACCTAAAAATAATAACATGATATTAACATGTAAAATAAATGGGTATCTAATTATATAGAGTCACATTCTAGTTTATACAATTCAATCATGATAATAGGAAATATGTTATTTACAGAATATATATACAGCGTATACATTTAAGTATACAATTTTCCTAATCATCTGATGTATATGTATATTTGTGACCACTGTTAAAATAATGGAGTAAAAATAATATTTTAACATAGGAATGTAATTAGAAAAAAATTATTGTAGCACATCCAATATGTTTTGGAATGACAAAGGCGACAATGGATCATTCCCAAAAAACCGAAGGGAATCCATAAAACCACAACAAAAAGAGTGAATATGGTATAACATGAAAGTATCCTCAATCAATAAAAAATTATATCAAAGAAAAATTAATTACAAAGAAAATTACATTTTACATTTTTTTGAAAAATAGACTTTGAAAATAACACATATAGTTGATATTTCATACAAATTTTCAAAGAAAGATTCTTTAAAACCTCAAGAGTAATAATTTTTAGAAACCATGAAAAAAGGAATGAAATATTTCCTATATTTTTTAAAATTTGGTATAAATAAAATTTCAGATGAATGAAAATTGTAAAATATATTTTAGATTGAATTTTTAACATTCTCATAAAAATACAAATATATGGGTCTTTTAAAAATATGTTTTCAAACTATTAAAGTGAGCTCATTGAAAAAAGTAATTTTGAAATAGGAATATTAACAATTGATCCATTAATGCCATAAATTTATTAAAATAAATAAGAGGTGGAAGACAAACCATTTTATTCGAAAAATTGGAAATTCATTTAGAATTTTTCAAATTACCCTTGATGAAAACAAATATGATAAAAATAGAAAAATAATAATTTTTAAGATAATATTAGGGAAATATAAAGGTTACATGAGAAAATTCATATTTATGATTATAATTATAATGGATATAATTTATTAGAATGTAAAATATGTATATCAATGGTAAATTATTATCATATATGATGGCAGTTATTGTACACAATGAAACACTATTTATAATAAAATTTTATTATGGTAAAACATTTGAAATAAAAACACATTTTCCACAATATGGGAAGTTAAAAGGATATTAAATAAATTATAATGGTGGAGGAAACTAATCATGGAAGGAATAAGATCAAGAAAAATAATTTTAACTCTATGAAGTGAGTTGAGTTAAAAAAATCCATTATGATAATGGTAATATAAGAATCAATAGAAAAAGAGAAAGTTACCATTAAATAGAGAAAAAATATCAATAAATGAATTATATTCATTATACTTTATAAAAATAGTCATTTGATTCAACCATTTAAAATAATTTATTGTTCACAATATCAAACTTTTCTCATAGAGATGAAAATGTGAAAAGGAAACCAGTATAGATTTTGTATTTTTGATTAGAAACTCTATGAGAGGATGAAATGGTGATAGAACATTTTAAATGTTTTAATATAATGTAATCATGATAAAGATGACAATCGGAAGCTTTTTTCACACTTAAAAAAATAAAAAATAAATCTTATTTAACATAAACATGTCTCAATGAATTAAAATTTGAAACAGGGAAACCATAATGATTTAGTAATTTATTAATCAATAACTCATGAGGCAATGAACATGGAATAAAACATTGAATTTCATGATATATAATGTAATCATGATACAAAATTATTATGGGAATTATTTCCACCATGAAAAATAAAACATGGTGTATAATATGAACATGTTTAAAAGAATTCAAATTTGATAAAAACAACCCTTAACTTGATTTTGTTTTTTATAAATGTGATATAGCCTTAATTATAAAAAATAAAAATATATTGAAAACCATTTTTATATAAATAATATTATATGAAGAAATTTTTTTATTATTTTATACTAGCATATTTGTTAACAATTATAAGTTTCTAACATTATGTGTCTGTAATATTGATAATTTGGTACTTGTTTTGAAATAGAGGGGTTGTTATTCATTATTCTACAAAAGTTCATCATTAACAGATCATAAAAGTCATTGGAATTTATTTTTCTGACATTTTATAATCATGTAATATCATGGAATGAGAGATCTAGAAAAAAATTGTAACAAAATTGCCGATGAATATTTTTTGTAATTTTTACCCACTAGTGGAATTCATGGCTATACTAACAGTTCTATGAAATATCTTTAGGTTGGATAATTATTTGTATAGAATATACCAAAATTTATCCTAGTTTTTGGATAATTTTTTGTTGGTAATGGTCTACACTAATGGTTTTCAATGAACCATTATTATATGGTAAACATAATTTTAGATTGCCAATAATATTGTAAGAACTGTGAGTATATGTATATACCAAAAGTTCAAAACAATAGGTAAAGGTCTATACAAATGGTTACAAAAATGTTGTTATTTGCCTATACAAATAGTTCTAATGAAATAATTAATATATTTCTAAACTAATGGTATAAAAAATGTTGTTATAGACCCCCCCTCCACCAATTCCTTATGCATCAATCCCCACACTACCCAATCAACCACCAGAACCTGCCCAAATATCCTGTAAAACCCACAACAACACCCCACCTTGGTCAATTACTAGAAAAAAAACATCCCCATCCAATATAAAAACAATTATGATAGAATAAATAAATAAATTCATTCATACCTTGATAAAAAACATTCAAAAAGTCACATATATTTTTTAAGAATGAATTATCAAATATCAAATGTCATAAATATCAGTAAAAAATGTAAAGGATCAGTCCTCCCTTTACTACCATCACCATATTCACTCTCATGGTCACTTTCATCCTTGCTATCATCCTCATCGTCATCCTCACCATCATCCACTCTGTCATCCTCACTATCATCCCAACTACTGTCTTCACCATCATCCTCATCAGTATCCTTGTTTTCTCCATCGCCATCAAAAATAATGTCATTGTCGAAACCACTATTATGACCACTACCCAGTGCTATATACAATGTATGCATCATCGACATATAATAATCACAAGCCATAGAATTATATGGTTCAAATTATGGACATGAGAATTCAAAAAAAATCAAAAATAATTCATTGGCCCTTAAATTCAATTCACACCCATCTTTGAACATTCTTTTGGCCTCCTCTAGCACGTCCTAAACCTATACTGCATGTGAATTACAATTTTTCATATTGATTCTACCAGAACTCTCACCTGAAGTGGGCCAATAATGAGTCTGGATAATACTCTTCCATGATCAACAATATACTCTTCCAAGGTTCTAATCTTCCAAACCCTGATATAAGTGACCATTTGGCCCCAAATTTTCATCTTTTTCCTCATCTAGAGCCTACAAAGAACACTAATACTAATATAAATGGACTATTCATTTGAAAAATGAATATTAAAATTAAAAATAAACAATTAATATCTTATATTCTACTTTTGTGTCCATTAATTTAAGGCTCTTCCATATTTCACCAACCTTCTAGAGAATAAACTATTTGTCTTGTGGGATAAGTCCTTATATAGGGAAACAAACCAATTGAAATGAGAGTAAATATAGAAAACTACAATTGAAAATAATTAATTAATAATTTGTTTAATAAATAAAATCATATTTATATACTTGATGATGAAATATTAATTTCTATAATGATTTATTACATTGTTATAGTATAATATAAGTTAGTTAAAAAAAGAAAATTTATATTATAAATTGGGGGAATTGAGAATAAGATTAAATATTGATTTGATAAATTAACTTAAAATGTAACATAATTACTCTTGGTTGTGTATATTATTTCCATAAATAAAATGTGAATGTAATTATAGATTAATGGAAATAGAATGAATATTTTGAAACAAACTAAACAATATTAAATACATGTATAACATGGTAGAATGGATAGGTGAAATTTTTGTTATATGTGTTCCAATTCAGTTTTATAAGTTTCTAGGATTTAATTTGAATGGGGTTAAAACAGTTACAAAAAATGTAAATTTTTTATTGATGGATATATATGACAATACATAGTCAATATTAGTGTTTTTGATTCCTAAAAAGACACGTGAAAGAATATGATTTATTTTTTAATTTATTAAATGATGTTAATGTTTAGTTATCAAGAGAGTATGTATGTTCATATTTATTTTGATCTTTTTTTCCTATTCAGTTTTACATGGTATAATTTTATTTAGTTATTTTAAATTCAATTATGTTTTTTAGGGATCAATTAAATTTATTTTGGTTCAACAATAATAAATTTATATTAATAATGTACGATTTCATTAGTTTTATCTTATTTTATTCATCTTAATTCACATTGGTTTATTCTAGATTATAATTAATTTTTTTGATTTACTTATATTTATTGATAAATTTTCATTTCATATTGATTTATTTTTTTCATCCCTCATATGATACATTTTGGAATATGTTAAATTTCATTCATCTAGTTGTGTTATGTTTTATTTGAGTTATTTAAATTCAATTCAATTCACATTTATTTATTTTACAGTGATTAATTTATTTTTTTTCACTTTTTCAGATCATGTTCAGATTAGTACATAATGGTTTTTTATGTTTGTGTTGGGTTTTCATCCAGTTATGTTGGTTCAGTTCATTCAGATTCCAGTAATTTTATATTGGAGTTATTATGTTTTTGTTCATGATTGATTTAGTTATATTTTGGATTCGTTGGTTTGTGATGAATTGATTTTTTTCCCTTCATTATTGTTTTCTAGGGATTCATATTAATTTAGTTATGTTTGATTTAGGGATAGTTAGGTCATTTATTTTAATTTTCTATTGATTAAATGTATGATAGTTATGTTTGATTATCTTTGTATAACATTGAAACTTTTTTATGTTTAATTCAATGTAATTATTTATTGATGTATTATATTTTTTTGTTCAGTTTTTTTGGTTTTCTGGGTCTATTCATATTGATTCAATATAATTAAATTATATTATAGTTGAATGTGTTTAGTTTGTTTGATTTCAGTCGGTTTATTTAAGCTAAATTTGTTTGATCATAGTTTATCTTGGTTAGATTCTATTTGATTCACTTTGTATTTTTCATTTTATGTTCTGATCATTTTATATGGGGTTTTTTAGTATGCTTGGTTCTGGCAATTTTCTCTATTCATTATTTCTTTATCATCTATTCACTTGAAACCAGCAGATATAGTAATGTATAATAGTTATTCCTTCACTACAGGGGTGGATTTCATCCTAGTGAAAAACTTAATATGTAAGATTCCCAAATAGATATGTAAATCTTTGTGGCATTCCCATGGTGAATATATATTTGGTACATAGGGGTTATTTTGGTTTATAACTTAATTTACACTTCAAATTAAAGGGAATAGATAAGGGTCATGTCATTTCCAAAATTAAATGATGAGAATATTCCATGTTGTGGAATGCATCCCATTATACTTATCCATTAAATTAATTTGTGTATCTAATTATTATTGAAATCTATTGAGTCAATATGTTTTCCTTATTAATTTTCCATTCCATTATGTTTTGAAAATCTCAAACACTCTACCTCAAGGAAAATTTTAGGTTCCCTAAATTTTTTTATATAAAGATATTTTCTCCTTACACATATTTTCCATAATAAGGAAAATTTTCCTTCTCCAAGGAAAATATATCCATATATTTGTATTCATTTTTCATGGTTTAGTTTCTAACTCTTTTTATTTCTAAAGTTTAAAAATTGGTTTCATATCTAAAACCTAGAAATTCTATAAATAATTAGACATTAGGAATTCTTATTTTCAGGATAAGAATTTAGGATCCAAATTCTCTGAAATTCAGACTCTGAATTCATTGAAATTCATACTCTGAATTCACTAAAATTCAGACCCTTAATTACTTATAATTCAGTCTCTATATTCGTTTGAATTCAAGATCCTAATTTCATAGAATTTAGACTCTGAAATCCTCCGAATTCCTTAGAATTTAGACACTGAAATCCTTAAAATTCAGACTTGGAATTCTTCAGAATTTGGACTATGAATTACTTAGAATCCAGGTTCTGAATTCCTTAGAATTCACACACCTAATTCCTTAGAATTCAGACTCCGAATTCCTTAGAATTCAGACTCTGAATTCCTTAGAATTCAGACTCCGAATTCCTTATAATTCAAAATCTGAATTTTGAAGAATTAAGACTCCGAAATCCGTAGAATTCTTGTTCCGAATTTATCAGAATTCAGAATCTGAATTCCTTGGATTTCAGACTCTGAATTCCTTATAATTCAGGTTCCAAATTCTTTGTAAAACTGAATCCAAATATTCAAGCAATATTGAATCTAAATGTTCATTCTCTTAGAATCCAAACTCTATTTTTCCTTAGACTCTGAAAAATATATTTGGTTGAGAAACAATTTTTTATACATACTCTTGTTATAGTTATAATATGATTCCATACATTCTGTTTCTAACTAAACATTGTTTGAGTGACACATGTATTGTCCCCTCCGAAATTCAAGTAAAAATATGACCTTTGGGGGATGGAGCCCACCTTTGGAGATGTGCCTATAAATAGGAGCTCATTTTAACGAGCTCATAACTTTTGGCAACTGTTATACAACTCTATAGATTACATGATGCTGAGGTGATTGATAGAGAGAGAGACTCTCATGCTTTGTGTGTATAGAACATCTTGTTCATATTGCTTCGTGCGACTCCGATTGTTTCTATGTACAATCAAGGGCTTCTGGGGATTGGAAGACAGAGGTAATGAATACCTTAAAGTTCGAGGACAACCTTGATAAGAAGGAAAGAGGTGTAGACTACCTTATAGTGCAAGGACTTCCTTGATAAGGAATATAGAGGAGCCGATTTCCTTGAAGTTCGAGGGCTTGTGGGGATATCATGACAGAATCCGATATTCAAATCGAGGGATTACCCTGGTGTGGATAAGACATAATTTTGTGAACGTATAAATCAAGGGACCTTTATCCAAGGTTTTTGGATACCATACTCTTTGCGTTAAAAGATTCTAAACTAGTTACTTGTATTGTTTCGAGTTTGTTTTCTGCTGAATTTTGATTATTAGGGACAGTATAACTATCTTATGCTTTCTTATATTTTTACACGTTGATTAATATGATTCTATATGCTTAATGGTAGAATATTTGTCCTTGTAAACTTCTCTTATATAAAATTTCCAGAACTATATTTATGGAATCTAGCATGTTCGTGGAACTAAGAGGTCTTGTGAATTTACCATGTTTAACCTTGTTAAACAATAATGAGTTTTTTATCATCTTTAAAATTTATAAATGAATTTTTAAAGGATATATTTCACCCCCTCCTCTTGTATATTAAGCACCAACATCATATTTCAATCCTATAATTGGTATCAAAGGAGGTCTCTGAAATACTTATATTCACATATATGTTTTTTTTCTCATGTTTACTTTGTTCTATATTTTCCTTGATTAGGATTTATACCCTTTTTTACAATTTTTCAATACTAACAAGATTTTATGGAATTTTTTTTTCATTAATATGGAAGGAATGAATGTTTATTTGATTGAAAAATCTTAATCCTTCTTGAAAACAAATATTTGATGGGAATGATTATGAATATTGGAGAGATCGTATGAAGACTTTTGTCATTAACAATGGAGTGGGGAACTTTTTAATGATTACTAGAAATTAAAATATTTCTGATAAGGAAGTCGGAAGTATTACTAATCATGAAAAGTCATAATATTAACTAAAATACAAGGTACACAATACTTTGTTGTGTTCCATGACCTGGAAAATATATATCCATATTTCTTCTTGTGAAGCATAAAATTGTATTTATAAGAAATTGGAGGTTACTCATTTTGGAACTTCCAATGTTATCGAAACTAGAAGATCTAGACTTAGTGAAATATATCATGGATTTCTATTTCCATATGGAGAACCATTTTTTAAGGTACAATAGAGGTTTACCACTATTGTTAATATTTTACAGTCTAGGGGTGAAAAATATTTAGATGATGAGGCACTTGTGGATAAGATTATATATATCATGCATAATGAGTGGTAATCAAATAGAACAGTTATTGATGAGAATAGGAAAGTCTCACATATTACTCTTGATGAGATTTTTGGAACTCTTCTTAAACATGAGACAAGAACGAAAATAGATGTTGATCTAAATAATAATAATAATGGAAATAGAAGTGTTCCTTTTACTACTACTTCAAATCATATGAAATCCAAGACATCTGAAAGGGTCTTAGATCTAAGTCAAAGAAGGTCGTTGTTTTATCTGAATCATGTGAAGTGAACATTCGGAGAATAAACTGGCTAATCTTTCTTGAATGATGAACAATATTGTTAGACATATGAACATTCAATCTAGATACAAGAAGAATAAAAGAAAATAAATGAAATACATGGATGTCAGTTGCTATGAATGAAAAAGAGCAGGGCATATAAGGCCAGATTGTTTTATGATTCAGAGAAAATACAGAAAGCAAAATAATTCTAAAAGGAATATAAAGTGGTACTGCAAGGCTAAATATAAAATTGTTTTAAAAGCTAATGAATCCTAGAGTGCTAGTGGTGGGGACACTTATGAATAATCCTCAGAGTACGTACCTTCTGGACAGAAGAATCTTGGTCTATTAGCCAAGTTACCAATTGAAAATCATTGTCTAATGGCTAAGTTACACAATGTTGAATCCATCACCAATGTATCTTTGAACGCTAATTATTTCGATAGTAAATACTATAAATCCTATGTTGAAGAATCTTCTTTTGACGAAGATCATGCTTTACCTACTTATGAAGAAGTGTCTAGGTTTTCTAAGCTTATTGAGAATGAAAATACTAAAGTCAACAAAAATCATGATAAGGAAAATTATAAAATTTCTATTCTTACTAAGGAAATATCAGATCTTTCTAAAGATCATGATAAGAAAGCATATGAATTTGAAAGTATTTCAAAAATCCATGAAGAAGTTAACTCTGAGAAGGATAAACTTTCTAAGGATATAGAAAAAGTGATTTCTATGAAAAAAAAATTAGAGACTAATTCTAGTGCTAAAACTAATGTTTTTGCGGATAAAAACATAGTTATTAAACTAATGTCAGAACTATTTTCCTTGAAAAAGTGTTTGTCATACTATATGTTAGGTAAGGAAAATTTTGATAAGATGTATTCCCAAATTTGACTTTTATAGAATAATTATGGTCTTGGTAACACTCATTCAAAACAGATTTTTAGTAACAATTATTGTGTACCTCAAAGTGCTCCATTCTACACTATTTGTCAGGGTGGTGGGAATTGGGAAAAAATTCATTCCTTAAACAAAACTGAGTCTTTTGGTCGTCATAAAGATTATTTTTCTAAATAAATGTGGATTCCTAAAATTTTTCTTTCTAAAGATTCCGGATCCAGGAAATTCTGGTTCTGAAAGGTCTAACACTCTTTTTTTAGGAATGTAAAGATAATACCAATAATAATACATGTTACATGGACTGTAGATGTTCCCGGAACAAGATTGGTGATTTTTTTTTCAAAAGATTGTCAACACGAAAGTGGATAAGTAACTTTCAGAAATAATTCTTAGGGAGAAATTATTGGTATAGGTAACATTGTTCTTCATGGAAAAATTTTCATTTCAAATGTTTTATTCATTAAGAGTCTTAGGTACAACCTTATTAGAATAAGTCAATTATGTGATGAATGTTACCTTGTGAATTTTTGGAATGATAAGTGTTTAGTACATAATTACAAGGAAGAGTTTATTCTTTCTACCAATAGGAAAGATAATTTGTACACATTAAACATAGAAGACCTTTAGAGCCATGATCTACCTTGTTACAGTAAAATTGATGATCAATCATGGTTTTGTCATAGAAGGTTATAACATTGTAACTTTAAGAACCTATGTAAACTCTCTATTAAAATACTAGTTAATGATCTACCAGATAGTAGATTTGATTCTTCAAAATATTGTGATCCTTGTCAAAGTGGAAAGAAACATAAATCATGTTTTAAATCAATCGGTAAAGTCTCAACTACTGATGTATTACAATTAGTACATGTGGATCTTTTTGTTCCAACACAACCTGGAAGCATTGGAGGCAAATATAATGTATTTTTTTAGTTTATGATTACACTATATTTATGTGGGTCAATTTTCTACAATGAAATCTAAATCTTTTTCTTATTTAAAATGTTTTAGAGACCAAGTTTAAAATGATAAAAACCTTCCATTGATAACTATTCATAGTAATCATATAGGAGAATTTCAAAATTTTGATTTTGAAACTTTTTGTAGTAGAAAAAGAATTACTCATAACTTCTCAGCACCAAGAAATCCTCCACAAAATGGTGTTGTTGAAAGAAGAAACATAATTCTTCCAGAGATAACAACATCCACGTGGAGTGATTATTCAGTAGACAAAGAGTTTTGTGCTGAAGCTGTAAGTACATCTTATTATACTATAAATCATGTTTTTATTAGACCTTTTCTAAATAAAACTCTTTAGGAGTTATGGAATGGTAGAAACCTATACTTTACTACTTTAAATTATTTGGATGCAAAGTATTCATCTTGAATAATAAAGAGAATTTACCTAAATTCACACCCCAATCTGATGAAAGAAAAATTTTAGGCTACTCCACAACCTTTAAGGCCTATAGAGTTTTCAATAAAAACATGTGTACTGTTGAAGAAAGAGTACATGTCAAATTTGATTAAACTAAGCCTTTTGTTTTTAGACAACCTCAACCTACATCTTTGGATATGTTTTCAAAAACTAATTATCAACCCTTGATAGAAGTTCCCTCTGATACGGAAAATGTATAAAAAAATATTTCTGAAGCATTTACCACAGAAGACTTCAAACCGTATGTTGATGAATAGGTTTTAAAAAACCCAAATCAGTTGTAAAGAATCATCCCAGTGATAGTGTCATTGGGGATGTAAATCAACATGTACGGACTAGATGATCCTTAATAAATGAAATAGAACATCTATCTTTCCTTTCCCAATTAGAAGAAAAAAATGATGATGATTTAGGTGATAATGATAGGATAAAATCTATGCACAATGAGCTAAATGAATTCGAAAGGAATAAAGTCTGGACATAAGTTAAAAGACCTAATGAAGCATCAGTTATTGAAGTAAAATGGGTTTTCAGAAATAAGTGTGATGAAAATGGAATCATAGTAAGAAATAAATCTTGATTTGTTGATAAAGTCTATAATCAACAAGAATGAATATACTACGAAGAAACAAATGATCTAGTAGATAGACTTGAATCCATTCGTATTCTACTTTCCTCTACAGCATTCTTCAACTACAATCTTTTTCAAATGGATGTTAAATGGTATCTCCTTAATGATTATGTTCAAAAAGATGTTTTTTTTGAACAAACGCAGATTTTTGAAGATAAAAAACGTCCTGAACATGTTTTCAAACTTACAAAAGCTCAGTATAGACTTAAAGAATCTCTTAGATCCTGGTATGATAGACTTACATGATTTTTACTTCAAAACAATTATGTTAAATGAAATGCTGATCCAACCATTTTTAAAAAGAAAGATAAGACATTTTTTTCACTGTTCAAATCTATGTTGAAAACATTATGTTGGGTTTAACTCAACCATCTTTAACTGATTCCATTACAGATCTAATGAAATCTGAATTTGAAATGAGTATGATGGGTGAGATAACATTTTTCCTTGGTTTTGAAATTTTTCAAAAACCAGAATAAATCTATATATCCAAACATAAGTATATTAAATAAATTATTAAAATGTATGGATATGATAACACTATGAGTATAAGTACTTCCATTGGTACTTCAAATTCACTTGATCAAGATGAAGTTGGGAAACCAGTAGATCAAACATCCTTTAGAGGTATGATTGGAAGTCTACTTTACCTGACAGCTAGTCATCCCGAATTAATGATATCATTATGCTTATGTGAAAGATATCAATCCGATCATAAGGAATCTCTTTTAAAGGCTGTGAAAAATGTTTTTCTCTACTTAAAGGGAACAATGGATTTACGACTCTTTTGTATCTCTTTAAATGATTTTGTATTATAAATCTTTTCAGATGCTGACTTTGGTAGATGTAGAATGCATAGTAAAAGTACATACAGAACTTGTCATTTCTTAGGAGATTCATTAATTTCTTGGTCATACAAAAACCAACAATCAGTAGCACTTTCCTCTGCAAGAGCTTAATATCTAGCAGCTGGAAGTTGTTATGCTCAAGTATTGTGGATGCAACATGCACTCACAGACTATGGTATGATCTTTATCAAAACAAATATTTTGGGTGATAATACTACTTCCATTCCCTTAAGAAAAATCCATGAACATCACTCTCATGCAAAACACATAGATATTAGGCATCACTTTCTTAGGGATCACACACAAAAAGGACATAGGATTCTTCAATTTATTAGAATGCAAGATCAAATTTATAATATTTTCACTAAACTATTTACCATCTGATAGATTTGTAAACATTAATCAAATGTTTTGAATGATAAATTTAAGTTAATATTCCTTATTAAAATTTTGTTGAAACCTATCTCCTTACAGTAACAAACTAATTTTCATAGGGGGAGTACATTTTCTTGTTAATTAAATTTTACGTTGTCAAAATTTTCGCAGTTAAAATTTTCCAATTTATAATTTTCTTAATCTAATTTTTTTTTTCGTAATCTAAATTATTATTTTTTGTAATATAAATTCTTCGTAATATAAAAATATTCTTAATCAAAATTTTTGGAATCTAATGTTCTTCAAGAATAATTTTCATTATTATGAATAATATTTCTAGCAATCTGAATGGTATGATTTCGTTCCGAAATTTTCGTAATCATATTTTACTTGTTGGAATTCTGATTTTTTTCAAAAAAAAATTCAGATTCATTTTTCATTAAATCTGAATGTTTTTTTAAAAAAATCTAAAAAATGGCATCGATTAAAATCCTTGTTCAGCTATCATCTCAACCATTAGATCTTTTCAAGAAGTTTTCAACTGCAGGATCAATCAGGAATGTTGAATCATCGCTTCAATTACCTAAATAAAGGACCCCTCGATGGTTTTCCCACATCAAATCCGAATCTCTTGTATACTGATGCTCGGCCCTTCCAACATATGAATGTTCTGAATTTATCATGTATTCTTTAGTTCTGAATGTATAAATAAGTATCTCCTTAGAAAGAAATATCAACTGTAAAGGAAATCTCTAAATGTCAGATTTATTGTGAAAGGTTGGTAGACCCTGACATCTTTAATAAGTAAGATTCAATCATCTAAAAGAACATTAGGTTAAATAGATGGGAGATTATAGATGTATCTAATACCAAGGAAGAGGATCCGGTGATTCTGGAGTTTCTAGTAGAGTTTTTTGAATCCGTATCTTTTTTCAATCAAGGAGGAAAAGTGAATTTTTTTTCAAGAGTTATGGTAAGACTTACTCTCTTTCATATTCTAAGGTAGCTAGTCTGATTGGAATACCTTACGAAGGAGAAGCTTAATTTTTTCACATAAATATCTGATTTTGAAGGAATATTTGATAAGGAGAAGGCCATAGAGTCCCTTGGTCTGGTTAGAATCAAGACTCTGAAGATTCTTCATCTTTTATCAAATTTCTGGATTCTTGATCTTTCGGTTCAAGGCATTATCATTCAAAGGAAAGGAGATAAAGATATTCTGTAGAAAAGTGATATTTGTGTTTTGAATTTATTAGTTATCCTCCGGAAGATGAATCTGGTTAATTAAATTTTGAATACAATTGAGAATATCAAGAATGGAAATATGAAGTCTCGGATTATCATGTATACGCAAATTCTTTCAAAGATCATTGTTTCTTGTTTAGAATCAATGAAAACTTCCTACAAATCGATGTCAAGAAATTTCAGGGTAATTTTTCTAAGAGATGACACTCTATGGAGAATGAAAATTGGATCTTCTGGCGAATCTGGAGATTTTTATCATTTATCAAATGAAGAAGTTTATGCTTTATCAAAGAATCCTTTTATAGCTAAAACCTCCAAGAAAGGTGGAAGGAAGAGGAAAGTGAAAGAAATTCAAGAGATACCAAAAGTTTCTATTTCCAAGGAAATTCAATCTACACTAACAATGTAAAAGATGCAAAAATCATATCCTGATGAGGTTGTTGAGAAATGGAGAGAGGATAAAGAAAAAATAGTAGGGGAGCCTAATTTTGGCTTTGACCCCAGTGAGTAAATATCTAAGAAGATAAAGGCTACTGAGAATCATGAGAATCTAGAGAAAGAGAAAAGGCAAAAGAAGGAGATGTATGAGTCTGGGATATTATAATAATTTCATACTGATGCTGAGAACACTTCTGAGAATATTCTGGAACCAGAATTATTTTTAATAGAATCAATCCCAAAGATTCTGAGGATGTAGTTGGTGATTCCAGAGAGAGATCATGAAGAATAAATAGAAAAAGAAGAAGAAGTGGAAGAAGAATAAGGGAGTGGTTATACCGAAGATATGATAAAGAAAGTATAATATTATCATGAGAAGGAGTGTTATTCTGAGAATTTATCAATCCGAACTTCTGAAGCCGATTCTTTAAAACTTGTTACCCCAAGAAAAGATGAGAAGGGTTAGGAAGAAGTAAATAAATTGTTTGAAGATGAAAGAAGCAATCATGATTTCATACATCCAGAGTGTGTTGAGGGAAGAGATGGGAGGGAAGAAGTTGATGGCGATAATATTGTTCATCTATCAGATAGTGAACATGAATCACATAAACAATAAGAATCATTCCATGAATATATAAGGGAATGTAGGTGATTGTTGATACTCTAACCATGTATTTGGTCAGTAGAGAAAGATGTTGGTGCTTCATCGAAGACGAAATCTGATGTGCTTGAAAATAATCCTCATCAACAAAGCATTCAAATTCAGAATTTTCTTCTCTTGGTCATGACTTTTTTGTTCAGAATTTAAAGAAGCTGGTTGATTCTATTCCTTTATTTCTGAGTATAGACTCAAGATGTTAAATGATTCAGCAATCCTTAAATCAAAAAACTGTTTCAGTATCCCTGGTGATGTATAAGTGTGTCAAACTTGAGGCCGATTTCAATAGTTTTTTTATAAATTATGAATCCCATAAATGATCTTGAAATAATATGACTAGTTGGTCAAGGGAAACTATTGAATAAATGAAAATTCTGGATGAGTTTTAAGATAATGTCAAGGATGCCTTTGAAACCGAAGATAGTAATTTCAAAGATCTCACCAAGTCCTTTTAATAAAAGTTATCTCTTGAAAAAACTACTCAGAAATAATAAGTGAAATATCTGAATGGGAAAATGTATTCAGTTGTATAGAGTTGGAAGAGGGAAAGGGATATTAGAATCGAACTTGTGAAAAAACCTACTATACAAGAAGAATCCTTAAAGGTTCAGGATGATATGCATAAGACTTAGTAAGAAAAAATTAAAGACATATAAAAAAAAAGTGAAGATCAATATCAGCTGCTCAAGTGCATGGAATATGATCACAAGGAACTCAATAAGTTCAAGACAATTGTGAAGAATCTGTTGCCGAAATTAAAAGAGAGATAATTTCATTCTAATCTGATATTTTTTGTATTTCCCTTTTGTACAAATTCCTTGAATCTTAGTGAAATTTTCATTTCACTTCATATATTTGGTTGTTTAGTACTAATATTTTAGTTACCATATTTTCATTTACATTCCCTTCATTCCTTTTTGAAAATCACAAATGGGTAGAAAGGAATGAAAAAAAGAATAATAAGTAAAGAAGAAATCACCATATATAAGGGTGAGTTCATCTAAGGGGAAGTTCATCTAAGGTGGAGTTTTTATCATGAAGATTTTCATATGCAAGTAATTAAAAAATACCAAAATTTGAAATAAAAAATACGATCCATAGGGATTTTAAATCCTAAGGGTGAATTTTTTGTATTCATTACGATCCATAAGTAAAGGGAGATATGTTTTATTTTCATGTTCATAAAAATTTCAAATTCCATATATTATTTTTAGTAAGGACGTTTGTGATTTCCAAAAAGTGGCAGATTATTGAGTCAATATGGTTGCCTTTTGATTTTCTATTTCTTTATGTTTTGAAAATCATAAACACTCTATCTCCAGGAAACTTTTATGTTCCCTATGTTTTTTTATTTAAGGAAATTTTCTAAATACCCAGATTTTCCTTAATAAGGAAAATTTTCCTTCTCCAAGGAAAACTTATCCTTACATTTTTTTCATTCTTCATGATTTAGTTTCTAACTCTTTTTATTTATGAAGTGTAAAATTTTGTTTCATATCTAAAACCTCAGAATTCTATAAATACTTTGATATAGAGTATTATGTTTTCATGATCAGAATTCATGTTCTGAAATCTATGAAATTCAGACTCCGAATTCTTAGAAATTCAGACATCAAATTCTATGAAATTCAGACAACTAATTCCTTAGAATTCAGACTCCAAATTCCTTAGAATACAGGTTTTGATTCTTTATAATTAAGACTCTGAATTTCTCAGAATTCAGACTCCGAAATCCTTAGAATTCAGACTCCGAATTCCTTAGACTTTGGACATTGAATTTCTGAGAATTTAGACTCCGAATTCCTAAGAATTCTGGTTCTGAATCTCTCAGAATTAAGACTCTGGATTCCATATAATTAGGAGTCATAATTACTTATAATTCAGACTGTGAATTCCTTAGAATTCGGACGTTGAATTCCTTAGAATTCAGAGTACGAATTCCTTATAATTAAGATGCCAAATTCCTTAAAATTTAGATTATGAATTCCTCAAAATTCAGACTCCAAATTCTGTATATTTCAGACTCCAAATTCCTCATAATTCAGGTTCTAAATTCCTTAGAATTTAGACTCCAAATTCCTTAGAATTCAGACTCCGATGTCAATATAATTCTGATTCCGAATTCCTTGAAAAACATAATTCGTATATTCATGCAATATAGAATCCAAATGTTCATTCTCTTAGAATCTGAAATCTAATTTTCCATATACTATGAGAAATAGATTTGGTTGAGCAACCAATTTTTTTACTTACTATTGTTATAGTTATAAAATGAAGTCATACATTCTATTTCTAAATAACCGTTGTTTGAGTGAAACCTATACATGTCCCTCCAAAATTCAAGGAAAAATATGACTGTGGGAGATGTTCCTATAAATAGGTTCTCATTTGAACGAGCTCATAACTTTTTATGAATGTTCTACAACTCCATATATTACTTACTACAGAAGTGATTTCTAGAGAGAGGCTCTCATGATTTGTGTGTACTGAACATCTTGTTCAGATTTCTTTGTGCAACTCCAATTGTTGCAATGTACAATCAAAGGGTTCTTAGGATATGAAGATAGAGGTTCCAACAACCTTAATGTAAAAGTACTTCCTTGATAAAGAACACAGTGGTGCGAACTACATTAAAGTTCATGTAATTCCTTGATAAAGAAGTCAGAGGTTCTGACTACCTTGAATTTCGAGGGTATGTAGGGATAGAAAGATAGAATTTGATATTCCTATCAGGGGATTACCCTGGTGTGGGTAAGAAATACTTTCTTGAATGTATAAATCAAGGGACCTTTATCCACAGTTGTTTGATACCCTACTCTTTGTGTTAAAAGATTCTATACTTATTACTTGTGTTGTTTCAATTTTTCTTTCCACAACATTTTGGTTATTAAGGAGAGAATAACTATCGTATACATTCTTATGTTTATATTCTCTGATTAGTAAGATTATATAAGCTTTAAGTTACAATCTTTGTCCTTGTTAACATATTTTAAGATTCATTTTAGGAACAATATTTCTAGAATCTCTCAAGTTTGTAGAACTAAGAGGTCTTGTGAATTTACCTTGTTTAACCTTGTTAAGAAATAGAGAGTTTTATACCATCCTTAAATGTTCCAATGGAATTTTTAAAGGATACAATCCACCCCCTCTTATATATTGATCATCTACATCATATTTTGATCCTACAAAATCATTGATTTAATTCACACTAATGAAACTCTATAATTTGGTAAATTTAATGGGAACACCAAAAATATTGGAATATTAGAGAGATTTAAATGATAAATATATTCCAAAATAAAAGTAAGATAATATCAAGAAGTTCGACTATGATTTTAAATAGTTTTTTTCATGATTAAAGATACATGATTGATGGGAAAATTAGGCCATCAATTTAGTGAGATAAGTGATTAATAAATCATGTTATTAATATTTTTTTAAATTTCTGTCTATGTATATTATAGTACTGGGATAATGGAGAGTTCTGGATCCAATTTTAAATCAATATTTCATTTTTAGGCTATAAAAATTAATCGATAATAATTGTTCTTGAATTAAACTGGGGTTTTCTACATTTCTATGCCTTTTATGGTTCTATATTGAATTTACATCTTCAAATTATATGTGAATATGGTTTCATTTTTCAATTTTGATGAAATTTAGTTGTGTATCAAATAAAAGTATGGTAATTTTGTTCAATGTTTAAATTTTTTAATCAATATTTTGTTTATGAGACAAGTTAATTTATATATTATCAATTACATGATGATTAATATGTATTAATATCATTTTATATGAATAATAACATTCATACTGTGGTTTTAGTTCATTTTAGATGTTGGATTATGTGCAATTTCTATTGTGTTAAAATGGATATTAAAAATTAAATACGAGAAACCTATTTTGAAAATGAATAATGTGTATTCCTAAAGTAAAAACTATTTCATACTTGATTTATTTTACATATTAATATAACATTATCAGTTAAAACATTTTTTTATCATTAACCATTCTCATATTTCAATTAAATCCCCTTACTTGTCCAAATATTTTAAAAATAACAAGATGAAAGTTAAAATTAAATATTATTTGTAACCTCCATGATACTAAAACATAGGTACATCTATCAAAAAAATTATATGGAGATAAAACAAGAAATAATATTCCTTAAAAAAAACCCTACCTTTCGACCAACAGTGTCTAAAATTAGTCTTAATTTTTGGGCGATAAGAACTTATGATAACTGGAACACATTTTATTTATATAAAATATTTAATATTTTAATGAAATATTGTCACTTTTGACTAGTTAAAACATTATGTTTATGATTATCCTATATTTATTCAAATTTATTTGAGTCATAGAAAACCTCTAAATCATGTTTCCATGAAAATGGAGAATAATAGGCCAATAATGAGAACTGAAGAGAAATTTGTTTATTTATTCAACACATCAGCAACATAATCATTCCGACAAGGATATCTAAAAATATATCAAAATAAGAGTTTAAAATTTTATTATTTTTAGATTATTATCATCCAATAACTTATAATGAATCCATATAAATTACTATGGAAGAATGTTTATTTCAATAATTTATTTAAATATAAAAATTATTGATGAGCATTGTACATTCTTCCTATCATGGGTCATTATCATAGTCCACCCCAAAGTGTGGATGTATTTTATAGAATCATTTATTATTTACTAATAATTATTCCTAAAATATAACATTGAATAGTAAAAAACTAATTATAAATTGAATTCATGAAAATTTTCATTTAAAACCAACAAACATTATTAGTATCTTTAACTCTGTACACTTCCAATAAGAAATCATTTCATGGAAATATGCTACTGGAAAATAATTCATGATAGTTGTTGCATATAAATACATGCAAACTATAGCATGGGATCCACTAAAGAACTCATGATTATATTCCCTCCATATCTCACCCTTTTCCAGGGGAATTACTACACTAACAACCTCACAATCTGGAATATTATAACGAAGATGGAACCCAAATATTAATTCATATAAATACAATAATAATAAAATATTAAATCCAATGAACTTACTTGAAAATAATTGTTCCCATGAATTATCATTCACATCATTTCCATTTTGTCTCTAGGAGTGTGTCCTGACAATAATGATTTCATAGTATTTGGAAAGGGTCTCCATGAAACTCCTACATTATCACCCTATTTTTTCAGTCATTTTATTGTCCTTGTTGTACTCCACCGTCATCTTGGTGTGATAGTTTCACACCACAGGCAAGCATGTACACCAACACCACCTAGTTTATTATCTATTTATTAACGAGAAAAATAAAATAATAAGCAAATAAAGATTATAATGAAAATAAATTATGGGAAAAATTTATTATAGTTCTATAAATGTACATGATTAGGTATGATCTGAGGGTTCCACTGGATCTTGGGCTATGAAGGAATTTCAACCTTTATAGATGGATTGAGACATAATCTGTATTGCATAGTCTCAGAATGTGTCATATTAGAATTCAAATGATCATTAATGTTACAAATCCAGGAGAATAAAGTAGAGGAAAAATAATATGGCATAAATTTTAGTGAAATTATATAATATGGATGGGGAGTAAGATCTATTAGCCGAAAAGGGAAAGATATCCAATACGAAATAGATTAAAATATTAGTAAAAAATTTTATGGAATAAATATCATGGATTCCTATAATGACACTACGAGATCATAAGGTGTGATATATTTTATGTTATAGGAAGGGACACAATATGATTGGTTATTCCAAGTGGTGTACATATCTTAAGTACCCCCCCTGAATATCATTTGGCTAAGTACTGGTACAACTATTCTGGTTAGAGAATAATTATCACCAATATGTTGGATCCTGATTAAATGATAAAAATATTTTTAATCACATGATTTTATATATAATTGATATATATATATATGAATTAAAATACATACGACATGAACGAAAGGAGGGAGGACCATCTCTCCCATTCAGTGATTATTGTAAGTAATCATTTTACTTCAAATATGTTTAATATTTTTAATTTCCTAAATTTGAAAATAAATGTAGAATTAATTAGAGATGTATAACTAATGTGTATGAAAAACAAGAATGAACAAGTGATGTAACATAATTATGGAATACAAAGTTTCAAACCAAATTACTGATACATAGTGATATAAATAAGGAATTATATATTCAGTTGGAATAATATAAAATCCTAAAATACTTGTCATATAAAATAAATATGTTCAAATAATCATGTTTAGCATGGGTATGATATAGTTTTATTCTATTTTCAATTCAATCTGATTCAATTTATTTCATGTAATTTTGTAAATTTGGTCAATTGATTAAGTTATTTTTTATTTTTATTTACCCTATAACATTTGGTTCATATTTTGAGTTTAGGCATTTTTTCATTTTAATGGTTAGTTTATTTGTTTCACTATTTTTTATTTTTATTTTTTAATTTTAATTAATTTCTATTTAATTCATCTTTATTTTTTTTCATTTTCATTTTTTTGATTTTTTGGGTTCTAATACAATTCAATTCAATATTATAAAACAAAACCCAAGGAAAAATTCAACAAGTATATAGTGAAAAATTAGAAGAAGTTCAAATTGGATATAAAATTTGTAATCAATATTAATGATATTTTAATAGTACTGACCTTAAAAACCATTGATGAGCTGAATTAAATCAATTGAGAACATATATGCATGATTATATATATTTTCCCCCATTACATTTTGTTTATAATCAACTATGACAATTGAACTATTGGATTCATCATATGTAATAAATTGATCATGGTTAATGGGATGGGGGATTGTGTAAATTCTATCATCACCATAATAAACAAAATGTCTATGGATTACTTTATTAATGACACCAAATTCCAGTCACGGGTGATCAGTCATATAAAAAACATGTTTCTCCAATGATTCTAATATATATGGCTGATTAATAGAAAATTTATGAGCCAATTTAGTGACATAAAATCCATTATCATCTTTAAATGTAGCATTCCTCATAAGAAAATAAAATCATGTTCATTTCATCACAGTGACTCAACCATGAGAATAATAATCCAATATTAGTATTTTCAAAATGAATTCATAATATGTTAAATTTTTTAACTGAGGTATACTATCTAATTGACTTGCAAAATACTCTGTTGTGGATGTTACCATAACACCATCATGTTGTGTTCGTAAGTTCATTTCTCATTTAGTAAAAATTAATATGAAACCATTGATCATGATTAATTTCCATTCACAAAAAACAAAATTGGGATTTAAATTGAAACCTATTATTTCCTCTGGGATAGAGTCAGGAGGAAAACTAAAACATGAAATATAAATTATTATTAAAATTAATTTTTTTATGTTTGGGGTCGAAGCCTCATATTTTTTTTAAACAAAGGACCACTTTTTCTGGGTAGGGGAGACCCATTACATAGCACGTAGGCTGAGTGGGCCTGAATACACATTACATGGCCTTAAATCCACATTTTTTGGCCCAATGGCTCAATGATGAATAGTACTTGTATAGAAATCCATGCATTATTGATCCAGGTAACCTTTTCGTAAAGAACCATCAAGATGATTCTTGTTCTGGATATAATACTTCGATATGTACATATTTCATTCAGTTGGATATATCCAATAAAATTAAATAGTCCTACATGAATTATTTTGGTCAGATTTTTTATAGTTAGATAAACATTCATATGAAAAATGTTGGAGAAAATATTATTTCTAACCCACTATGACATGACGGTGCATCTACCAAGGTTTTTTTCTAGAAATACTATAAAAACATCCTTGAAAAAATATATCCATAAATATTTCACAACAAAATAACTGACACCTATAATATCCCTAGCCTTTTACACATTTTATTACATGATTTTAAGCATAACTAACCTTAAAATACAAACAACAGATCATAAAGTCTAGTATATTTGGAATAACGCTACATAATTAAACACCATGAAAAAAATATTTTATTTAATCTTCAATATGATACCGTAACTTAATTTGAGCCCTCCAATATACATATTATCACCTTGGGAATAAATGAACTAATATATGAGAAAAAAAATCTCAGTACAAGAATAAGAATATGAATAAAGCATAGTACATGGGTTAGAAGGCTTTATAAGATGACATAAAAATGCATGAGACACGAATAATGATAAGGATGAAGAGCAAGTAAAACATATGATCATGAAATAATGGTATCATAGGAATGTTGAAAACACATAAATCATTACTTAATCATGAGTCAAGTATAACCACCAAGACCATTTCCAATGGAGGACCACGAGTCAAGGATAACCACCAAGACCATTGCACAAGGAGGAGCATGATTCAAGGCTTACCATCAAGACCACTACTAATGATGTCCCATGAAACAAAAAATTACACAATTTATTGGATTGATATATGGGAACACCCATCATTACATGTTCATGAATATTTTTTCCACATGAAGAATGAAGTATAAGGGTTACCCATAGAAATAATTGGAAATCATATTCATGTCATAAGGAATAAAAAGGGAATATCATAATGATTTTAATGAGTGGATATAATTCAGTCATAAATAGACATTAAAAAGTTTAAATAATAATATATCATGATATGTGATGTCAAAATAGAGTGAAAATAGGTAAAAATGTTTTTAGGGAACATTTAAAATGAAACATTTTAGTGAAGTTTAAGGTAAATATTAAAGAGCATTTAATGTGGAAAATGAATTGTATTTTATATAAAAACAGAAATTAAAAATGATATATTTTCTTTATAAAATGTATAACTATATAATAATAATGTGTTTTAATATATTTTATGTATGGTACTTGAAAATGGGTATGAAATTGGGAAGTTCCCATCAATCGGGCTTCGTTATCAGAAGGTATTTGGAAGTGAGGTTTATAAAAAATGTATTTACCTAAAAAAGAAATAATAATTGATATAGTTAAATATTTTTGGGGAATAAAAAATTAATTTATGAATATTTAAAAAGGATAAATAATAATTACATTGTGGTTAAGTGATATAAATCATAACCCAAAAGAAAAAGTGATTGTTCGGAGAGAATCACTTAACTTATGTCCAAAACTATTTTGTACATGAACTTAATGACATGGATAATAAAATTAAATCCATTAATTAATTGATTATTAAACATTTTTACATGTATACGAATTAGGATAATATTTTTAAGTTTATTTATGTCCTTTTTGATGATTTATAATATTCAATTTTGTTGTTCTCAAGTGTTTGTTTCCTTAGTTTTCATGATCAGTACATTTCTATATGTGTATGGAAGATAATGTATATGAGAATAGTTTTCCAGAATTGAAATCATATGTTATTAATGAACATACAGAATATTAAATGGTATTATATCTATTATTACCATATTTTAGGATGATTCATCAGATAAAATGTTAATGATAACTGCTTAGATTATTTTTGGCATCTTCTCGATCATCACGAAATAGTTTTATTTTATTAATTAATATCATGAATATTAAATGGTTATAAAAAATAAATAAGTTTTAATATACGTTTTAAAATATCTTTTAACTATTATAATTATTTTAGGACCATTCTTGAAGGTGTTATTATAAAACAAAAAATCATCATCCAAGATGGTGGTGAATCGACGACTCACAAATGAGGTTTCCATTTTTAGAGTAATAGAATTGGGGAATAGATTTGATGATGGGTTGTTACATTAAAAAAAAAATTATAGTATGTAAAAGATATTAGATTTATCATTTCACTAAAATTACGGTAGGACATGAGATGAAAATAAAAGATAATAAATTAAAAATAAACTAAAACATAGGGAATGTGTTTTTTACCTCTTGAATTCTTATCCATCTGAAACTACTTCAGCCACATGATTTTTGTCCTTGGTTGAGACTAATGGTGCTTGTATGTGAATAAAAAACATTATAAGGGGATTAGGAAAAAAATTAAATGCTTCATGGCTTTGGTGGTGTGAAGATATGGGGTGGTGATGACTGGTGTTTACAGTGGGAGAGGAGTGTTTTTAATTATTTTATTCATTTGTTTAATATTTTAGCTCTATAAAATGAATACTATGGAATATTTTCGACTATATTTAGTAAATAGATCATATGAGAGAGATATAATGTAACGTTAAAACAACCATTAATCAACCATGACTTAAAAATTTATCTATTTACTTATAATGTAAAATAGCATAAATTACCATATTTCACTATTCTCCAAAAATTTTACTATTTGAAAAAATACCATAATTTAAACCTATGCCTTTCCCAACAATTATGATTAAAAAATTTACTATGTTTTAATGAAATTATTTTCAATACAGGAGAAATTTAACTTTTAGTTATATTAATAATTTATTTGAAATATACCACTTGGAAAATTATAATTTATTTTATAATAATTTGAGAAATTAATTATGGCCTCGTGAAATTATCATATAACAGTATTAAAATAAATTATTAATACATGAATCTACTTTATAAAAAATAATTCTCTTTTAAATAATTAGATTAATTATAAATTGTAATAAAACATTTAATTTTCATAAATATACTGATTCATATTTTATCATTTTTAAAACATTTATTTACATTAACCAATATATAAATATATCATATTTCCATTATTAAGATTCTGATGTTTTATTCATACTTTAATAGGTGACATTAATATTCTATTGGTCGGTTTACTATTCTAAATTGTGACGTTACTATTTCAACGTTTGTGTTACAATTCCATTAGAAAAGGTTCCTCAATTTATATAAATACTTCTTATTTAATTAATTAGTCATTTATTATGTTTTTATAGTGTTCTATAATTTATTTTATGCGATTTATGCATAATTTTATGAAAGTAAATTTCATTGATAGAGTTCTCAGTTGTTACATTATTTCCCCCCTTATAAAATTTCTCCCTTGAAATTTTTTATTTTTATAAGCTATGGGGAAAATAGGTGGGGGTCCCCTCCTTCATTTCATACATTAGTCCCCATTTTTTCTCACTGTACTTATTGTTCTACTATTGTAATTTGACCATCTGAGTTGTCTATTTATGTGTATAATTATCTCCACAGTTCAAGATCTTTGTTGGGTTCGCATTGTGAAGGAGATCATTTTCCAACTATAGAAACTATGAATTTAGTACTTATGAGTGAACTGGTTTGTACTTCCTCATGTGGGATATATGGAATATATCATGTACTTGAATCATGTTTAGTGGAAGTAATATTCTACGGGCCACCACTCTAACGTGATAATTAATCTCATAGGGGATGTTGTTCCTGTGTGTCATATTTCATTTCTTCCAAAGTCTCATGATCCTCTTCCATATATACATTCATATGAATTCCATGTCTCCAATCTCAATCACTAGTTCTTCTGGAAGATTTTCTGCATAGATCTTATTTCAACATCAGACTGCATTGATGGGATGCAAAATGATTTTTACTATTTATAACATTTCTTCAACCATTTCAAGTCCTATAAACATACATTCATTGAATTCATCACTTCATTCTTGTGTTATACATATTTCCCCATACATGGAATCATAGGGAGCCATTTGGTTTCCCATGTAGAAATTGTTGTTGTAAGAGAACCAAACTATAGGTTGATGTTTCTCCCATCCTTCGTTAAAGACCATAGCACAATATCTCAACATTTCATCAAATTTCTAAATAATCCACTAATATGGGACATATATTTGAGGATGTTAGGCCATACTGAAATGCCACTCATTGTTTAGAGTATGATAGATACTTTTCCAAAACATGGAGGTGAATCTCATATCTCAATTGGCTACAATTGATAGTGGTACTCCATGTAGTCTCACCATTTCTCCGATGTATATCCATACAAGTTGATCCCATAATAATTCATCTCGAAATATTATAAATTGATCTATCTTTATAAGATTATCTAGAATAACCCATATATCATTATTATATCTAGATGTCATTTTAAGTATACTTAAAATGTCCAATCTGGCGTCTTGGACCAATATTCCACTTAATAGATGCCCTGAGACCCTTGGGGAACATGGCCTCAATCCTATCTCCCCAAATTCTAGAGACTGTTTACTAGAATTGAGGTCCTATGTGTGTCTATAGAGGAGAAAATTCCATCATTAACAAATTGTAGTGTAGTGGATAAATATATAAGTAAATAGAAGAAACAATACATCTAAATATATGACACAATGGAAAATAGAGACAACAGTAACAATAATTGAAATAACAATAATAGAATACAAGCATTCAAAAGTTGATTATGATATTTCATTTCAGTAGCAAACAGGAAAACATAGATACTGGAGAACAGGAAAAACATTTTCCAAAAAATTATAAATCAAATAAAAAGACTGTCCCAAGAATCCTGAGCTCCAGCTTGGTCATCTTCTATCAAGATCCATCCTAAATATTAAGAAATAAATATTTTGAAGTCGTATGATTCCCTTAATCAATGACTAAATTCATGTAATCTAAATCGAGTACCAAATGGAACCCGGAGAGGGTGTGAGGTAAATCCTAGTCGGCCCCCACCAATGATGTCAATAATATATGGCCTGTTTAAGGGATATGTAAAAGTGTTCATGCATGAAAATATAATTTAAATAAGTAAAATGTTACTAAATACCAATGTACCTAGATCAATCCTCATATGGAATCTAAACATAATGAGTCCATTATTTGATTATTACTTGTTTATAAATAAGTCACGTGTTAATAATAGTGAATCTTCCTTGTTATAATAAGGAAACCTACAATGAAATTTAATAATGAAGTTCAAAGGTAATAAGAAAGGAAACATAGATCTCAATGGCCATTAACTTTGTAATAATTTTAGCCTGGAGAAGTGTAATGGTGTAATCCAAGTATCATATTACAAGGTGTTCCATGATAATATGCCTACTAAATACAAGGTTATCATCAATGTTAAAATGGAAAAAAGCAGTGATTGTGCGCTATAGGCTTTAACCATGGATACTAATTGACAATTGTGGATCCAAGGAGTGTATATAATCCATCATTTAATACTATTTGATGTATTCTATGGTGTAATACTGGGAATCCAAGATTAGGGAAGGTTCCAAATATAGTTGGGTCTCAACCTAAGCAAGTTGTATCCCTAACTCATAATGGGGTTCCTATGTGCTCATGGCATTCCCCGATTAGAATCCAAGGCGAGATCGAGTCATGCCACTCTTTTTTAACAATAAAGTCCTGTAATTTTTCATTTGGATAATTCATTCCCCTTCATTAGTTTGGTATGTTCAAGTAGAATGAAACCTTTTAACCAAGTCATTATTAATCAATAGGTCCATTTGGTTCAAGCCTTGCCTTTTGTTAGTGTGATAAGGTCAGGTAGCATGCAACCTTTCATTTAATCCATTTAAGAATATTCAATGATCAAGGATCGTTCCACTAACATACATTAACATGTTATGCGGTGATATGGACATGAAAACTATTAATCCTTCACATCTAATTTTGTCAATTCATATAAATAGAGTACTTTCTAATTTCTCTATCACATTTAATTATCAATTTGAAGCACATGACTTAGTCTCATCAAAAGGATGTTACATGGTACATTCCATTAACCATCACATGATATTACAAGAATTTATGACAAGGAGTACTACCATTGGTGGGTTCAAGATTGACCACATTCGAACGATGAGTCAAAAGTGTCAAAACACTAAAAACTAAAAAAATTAATATCAACCTACAAGGGATGTTGGGAATTGTGGGCCTAACCACCAACAACTAATCACATATATAGAAGGATCATAATCATTTATTTCTAATGATTATAATAATGGAATGTGAATTCAATAAACAGAACTAGATGAAATATGTCCCCAAACGAAAATTCCGAAGTCAACGAGCTTGAGAGAGTAGTTATAAACACCCCAACATAGATTTGTATGATCTTTATCCTCAAATATCACCCTCTTATTCAAATTATAATCAATTAGATATGAGAAAAATTTAAAAACAATAACACATTGATTACAAGGAAAAGAGAAAGAGAAGTGAAGAATTGAAAAAAAGGACTCAAGTACATACTGTTGTGCATCCAACATAATGAACAGAAGCATGATCAGATCATGGGTGAATGAGATATTTCAATCCCTACATTAGTCATTTAAAGAGAACCAAATGGGAGGAAAAATAGCTAAATCATACATAAAATTAGATTAGGTGGTTGGACGAGGCCTAATTTGATCACTAAGGGAAAATAGTAAAATTCCCCAATATTTAGCATGTGTGTTATTTTTCCACACTATTTTAAAAATCATGTGCAATACTAGCACTGATACCTTGGGAAAAGGGGCACTCACAAAGTTAGGCTTCACAATTAGGTAAACTATGTGCTAACTTTGTGCTATGGATTTATCCAAAACAAGACACCCACACAGTTTTCACTAATCGTGCAATATTCCCACACAGTTTTCTCTAGCCATGCAGTATTCCTTCACAATTTACTATAAACTATGGGTCGAACCTATTTTCCAAAATATCTGGCTTCTGGGTGTTGAACAATACCCACACCCCCTCACTACCTTTAGTAACTCAATAGGAATTTCATATAGTTCCAAAATAAGAAAATTGACTGAAATTTGAAGGATTTATACTTGAGTAAAAAACCATGTTCTTAAAATATTCATCCCTCAAAATAACTTTTCCCTGATTTCACCTTAAAAATGTGTAGAAACACTTTATGGGAAAAACTATGAAATCATATAATGTATGTCGGCCTTTCACTCCCATGTCTCGTCATTAATGGATCCATGTTGTCATACCACCTACTCTAGAGGGACACACTACCCACTGAAGACAATCATGTTCTAGTGGATGATGCATAATGGATACTCTTAAAATGAAGTATCAACATCTAGCAATAATTATGTGGGATTATAGGTGTGATACTGGTCGGTGTGATACTGGAGAATCTATGATACTTGGTAGATTTCATGAGTGGCATGGTACCTTAGAACTAGTAGCAACTAATTCACTACCAACCCGAATCTCTCTATAATCTCAAATGGACTTACATAATTAGAAAACAACATCGCGTTAATTTGTAACAGTATATTCCCTAGCATGGGAGACGCCTAAATGAAAACATGATCCCTAACCACAAACCCTAGGGGTTATCAATAGTGAGAAACATATGATTTTTTCTAGATAGGGAAGCAGTCATAAGCATTCTTATTTTCTTAACCTGCTCCAATGTACCTTGAATGAGATGGAGACCTGGTAGGGGCTCCTCACCTACCTCTATCCAGCATGTGGTTAAAGAGCAAGTCCAACCATATATGGAATCAAATGGATCCATCTTAATTTTCACCTAAAATCTATTACTATATGAAAACTTAGTGAGAGGGATATGCTTCTCCCATGGACCACTGAAAATATTGGACCCATGTTCGAGTCATATCCTCTAGAACCTTTTTTTTATTTTTTATTGGTTTGACGATGAAAATATGTTCTTAGAAGAACCTATGTCCCATAGCCTTCTATGATCCCTACCAGAACTGTGATGTGAATCGAGCATCCCTATTTTAAATGATATTATGATGGACCCCGTAGAGTCATTTGATCACATAGACATACATTATCACCATCTCATAAACTGAGAAAGTCCCTCGAATAGGAATCAAGTGGGATACATTCCTTATAAAGTCAATGACAACCCATACAATGTCACTACCTCTAGGGGACCTTAGAAAAATGACTAAAAATTCAATAACATCATCTTCCCATTTCCATTTTGGGACTAGAAGCGGTTGTAGTAAGCCAGTAGGTCTTTGGTACATTTTCTTCGCCTGAGGATAGGTGGAACTGCTACTAATAAATAATGCTATCTGACATTTCATACAAGGACCCAACACTACTCTCACATGTCTCGATACATTTTTGAGATGACTAGATGAACTGCCCACTGGAAGGCTTGGGAACGTTTCTTCAACTTTACTCTCATATCTGTATGAACCCAAACACATCCATTAATACATAAGATGGAGTCTCTCTCTACAGACAGATCTAGAGACAGGTTGTATCATGATATGCTCTGACAGAGTACCATGCCTTCAAGTTTTTAAAAATTTCTACCTGTCACCTTCTCAATTAGGTAAGATGTTACTTGCATAGATGGGAGATAAGACTGCTCGTGACTATCATGAAATTCCATATACAGCTATGAAAATAGTCACATTAACGTTCATTCATCACTGTATTCATGTACGGTTTGTGTTTGAGTTTTAATACTCAGTGCCTCTATAACAATATTTTCATTACCATGTGTATAGGAAACTTCAAAACCAAAGTATTATAAATATATGACTTAGCTTCACTATCTGAGGATCTATTAATGTTGTGAAAGGATATATTTGAGGATATTTTGGTTCATATACACCAAAAGGATCTCACCTAATATATAGTGACTTCAGTAATGTAAGGAATGGACAACTACTACTATATACCTCTCATGTATCAGGTAATTTATCTCATGAGGCCTCAGCTGCTAAGATCCATATGCAACAACTCTATCAACCTGCAATAGCACTATACATATTCCAATGCCTAATTTGTCACATATAATGTCATAACCTACACCTATCTATGGATGAATTAGAATAGGTTCTAATACAAGCCTCCATTTCATCCACTTAAATGATTTATTTCATTCTTCTAAACAAAGGAACACGACAACCTTCTTTGTATGTCCAGTAAGTGGTGAAGCATGGCATGAGAAATGATGTATAAAATTCCTGTAATATTTAGCCATACCATAGAAAATATGAATATCAAACACATTATTAGGATGATCCCAAGAAACTACATCACTAACCATTTATTCGTAAATAGATATGCCAGATTCTGAGATAATATTACCCAAGAAGTGAACAATGTTGATCTAGAAGTGGCACTTAGCATGCCTGACATAAATTCAATTCACTCTCAGTGTACTTAGAACAATATCAAGGTGTTTGGAATGGAATCTATGTGTATGAGAGTACACTAATATGTAATCCATGAAGACATTTAAAAATGATTCAATATTGGAATGAAAAAACATATTCATTAGATCCATGAAAATAGAGGGTGAATTCATAAGATCGAATGACAAAACAACGTACTTATATAGACCATACCTAATATGGGATGTTTTACGTGGTATGTTTTATGGCCTAACCTATAACTTATGATAACCTAATCTCATGTTTATCATAAATAAGACACTAGATCCATTGAGCGGCATGAAGAGATCATCTATTTAAGGCAGAGGATATTGATTCTTAACCAAATGATAGATCAAAATTTGGCAATCCACAAATAGACATAAGGTTCCATCCACCTTCTTGTCAAAAAGCATGGGTGAACCCCAAAAGGATGTATTGGGGTTTATAAAACCATTGGACTCCAATTCCCTTAACTATGACTTGAGCTCTGGAAGCTCTGTAGGTTCCATCATGTAACTAGGAATGGGCACTAGAGGTGATCATAAAAAAAACCTCAATTGTAAACTCTACCACTCTCTCAGGAGGTACGATAGAAAAATCATCGAGATAGACATCCCGAAAATGATCCACTATTTGAGGGATATCAGCTTATCATAAACCCTTATTCTCCGAGAAGATATTTTTTATCTGGGTATTCAATCCACCTAGACTATCATACATTGTTCATTCTCTTCTAGAATGGACATCATATTCACCCTTATGTAGATAACTACTACCCACTGCTAATGTGAACAATACCCTAAGGTGATATCAGTCCACAAAATAATGATACTGAACCAACCAATTCATCTCAAGAATAACATCAAATCTCATCATCTCTATAACAAAGAGGATACATAAGAATGGTTAACCACCTAGTTCATGGGGACAGTCCCTACACTTTAATATACCCTCGGTTAGTACCCTTAACGTCATATCTAGGGTCATTACACCGTGGTAATATTGTGTCTCCACTAAGATACTTTCCATGACATATATATATATAGATAAAATAGTTTTAAGAACCTATATTGAATAAAACAAATACTATAGAATATTCCATTTTAATAGTACATCACATTATATATAGTCCCATAGCAGGATACTCAGGTATCGGCTATATTGCATGCAATTGACCTATTCCACGACTATGCTCCAAATATAGAACTCCACAATCATAACTTCTTTATTGGAGATGTTGGTGATCATGGGTCTAGATTCCATGGCCACAACCTCCTCCTCATCGGGTCTCTCTTGTTCTATTCCTACTCCCCTCCTAACGTGGCACAAAATAACCCACTCTTTCTGGTAGAGATGGTGTGGGTAATTTTTTAATAGAGAATGTTGTTATGGTAATGTAGAAACATAGAAGATTCCCCATACGGCCGCAATCCAACAACTCCATTGGGTTTCCATCATAATGAGGCTTCAGATAACCCCATATTCCAAACTAATGAAACACTTTGGAGCTATGAAAACAAGACCTCTAGTTCTAAATACCATCATGAGAAACCTCGAGTAAATGATTCCTACCACCAGAAGAACTATTGTCCTAACATAGCACTGGTCATCCATGCATGGTACTATTGTCATCCCTCAGGTTACGCTCTATGATAATATCCTGATTGACTTTTGTAGAAATGGTAGGAAGGATAAAAAATTCACCTATGTATGGATGGAATAATGGATCCCATGTTTGAAATTTCTAGCATGTAAAATCTCTTCACCATCTAGAAGTGGTGGAAAGAGCTTCAACTCCAGGAAACACATTGAATACTCCATGACTAACATAAGACCCTAATCAAGATTCATGAACTCTCTAGATCTATCATGTCTTATTTACTGAGGAAGGAACTTATCATAGAAGTGAGTATAGAAATCAACCCATAACATACCCTGATGACGACCACCCAGGGTAATCGGATCCCCCCAATTCTTGGTCGAATCTCAAAGAATGTATGTGTAAACCTATACCTACAACTATGGAGGTGTCTCTATATTCTCAATAATAGATAATGAGGATTCTATCAAATACTAAACAACATGTGGACTTTAATCACCCAAAATAGTAGGACGAGGCTACTATTGGACCTCACTAGTGTGATTATCCATCATATGTGAAAGTCATAGAGCATCATGCATGGACTACATCAGACATTTGAAACTATCATATATGTGGGAATCAGTGCCATAATAGGTAAAATAGGACATTCCTCATCTTTCTCTCTTAGAGGTAAGAGCGGTTTCTTCGGTCCCACAATGTCTGAAGCATGATGGTCGCCATCCTCCTAATGTGAAATTAAAGGACATTGTGGCATCATTAGTCTACAAATTCCAAGAACACACCTCAAAACAAGCTTATGAATAAATATAGCATCACTAATAGATGCAAAAAGTATGAAAACTCACAATCCAAGGTAACTACCCCAACTACCTACTTATATGGTCAAGTATCAGTAAGTTATCATGTATAAGATTCATTTAATTTTAAATTTAATGAATAATTTCACTCCTTTACCTATAATAATCATGATAATGTGGGATAAGGATGTAAAAAAATCATTTTGGATGTCATGGTTCAATTTATAATTGATCTACATTCAGGGTGAATATGATCCCATTCACTTTATCACTAGAAATGAAACCCATTCATTTATAGCATAATGGCTCGAATTAGTAAATTACTCATCCCAACCAATGAGGGACATGAACCTATTGAATTGATATAAGAAATCACTCAATTGAAACCTATTATAATGAAATAATAAGATAACAATCACAACATCACTTAAAATTTGAACAAATATCAAGAAATGAAAAATATTGAAATGAACATATATGGCATAGAGATATAAATGACATGTGAATCCTAGGTGCCAAATAGGATGCATGTAAAAATTATCTTTTCCCTCATAACATTGGGAAAAGGAGGAATGAAAACATCGTTAAGAATAATAATAATAATAAAGAACTCCACAGAATGTGTTCCCCACATAATGGTGAGATAATGTCAACTGTAGTTGGAAAAACAAAACAAGAATTACCTTTTGGGTTATATGGCTTTTACACTGAACCTGGGTTCGTGATTCGCATGCCTGACTTAGGACCATGTCTGAGGAGTTCCTAATCTCTAATATATTACCTCCAAATAGTAAGGTAAAAAAATAACCTCCTCAGATACCACATTGTGACATCTTAGACCTATATTCCACTAAATAGGTTCCCTCATCCTGGTGGGCCACATAACCTCAAGAGAATCTCACCAGATTCTAGATGCTTCCGACTAACAGTGAGGGCCTAGCATGTGTCGATGTGGAGATTATTCCCTAATTACTAAATTGTATCTTCATAGATAAATATATATAGAAGTAAATAACATAATCAATACAAGTAAGCAGAAGGAACAACAGAAAATAGAGACAAAAGTAATAGTAACTGAAATGACATGAATAACATACAAGCATACAAAAAATGATGAAGATATTTCATATCACTGAAAAAATGGAAAACACGAATACAATAGATCATGAATAACATGTTCAATAAAAATAAAATGGCAATAAAATGTATATCCCAAGAATCTCTAGTTTCGACTCGGTCATTTGTTATCAACCTCTATCCTATACAATAAGCAATCAAAAATTTGAATCTGTATTCTTCCCTTTATCAACACATACATTTATGTAATCTACAGTGTGTATCAAATGGTTCTAGGATAGGGTGTGAGATAAGTCTTAGTGGGAAACCACCAATGGTGTCCAGAACTTCTTGCTCATGTAATGGAAATGTAACTCTGTTCAACAATTCACATATAAAGTAAAGTAATAAATTGTAACTAAATACCCAAGTACCTACTTTATCCCTTGGTTTTTATTTGAAAGCAACTAGTCCATTAAGGGATTATTACTAGTTTATAAATAAGCCACATGTTAAAAATATTAATGGTTCCATGTCATGAAAATGAAACCACCAATGACATGTAATAATGAAGTTCCAAAGTAAAAACCACAGGAATGTAGAACTCAAGGGTATCCAACTCAGTAATTATTGTATCATATATAAGGGTAATATTGTAATAAAGGGATCATATTACAAGGAATTCTAAAATAATATGCCTACCAAATCCAAGGTGATCATCTATGGTAAAAAGGGTCTATTTAAGGACTTGGCCCCTTATATTTAGTTATAATTAATAAATATGTTCATTTGTTTCTAGAATTTCCTTTCATTAGTGTGACAAGGTAAATTAGCATGATACCATGGATTTAATAAATTTAAGAATATTCAATAATCAAGGTCCATTATGATACGTTCAATTAACAAGGTATGTGGTGCTAATGACATGAATCATATAAACCAATCAAATCTAATATGGTAATTTCATATACATAGTATAATTTCCAATTTCCCTTTAAAATTTAATTAACAATTTGAATTATTTACCTTATGTGGGACATGTATAAGTGGCATGGTACTTTCCATTCAATGTCACGTGATACAATATGTGCTTATGATAAGGAGGTCGACCATTAGTGTGGTCCAGTACGAGCACATTCAAAAGAAGGATCAAAAGTGTCAAAACATTAATAACTCCACTATAGAATAACATCATACATGGGATATTGGGAATTTTGTGCATAAACACAAAAATGTAATCACATATATGGAAAGATCCTAATAATTTGGTTTTAATTATTATAAACATGACATATAAATTCAATAAATGACAGTTGATGAAATCCGTGGGCCCCACCTAATAATTCCAAAACCAACAAACTTGAGGGATGAGTTATAGACCACCCACCTTAGGGTTTTATGATCATTCTCCTTGAATATAGGCATCAATTTTGGCTTACAATGGAGTAGATCTGTGGAACAACACACACTCACACCTTGATAAGTAGATCAAGAGAAAGATAAGAGAAGAACAACTTAAAAGGACATGAGTACATACCATTGCACATACAAAGTGATGAATGGAACCCCGATCAGATCCCTGATGGATGATATGTTTCAATCACTACCTTAGGAGTTAAAAGCACTCCAAAAGGAAAAAATAGGTCAATACCTCATAAAATCATATTATGATGAAGGAATTGGCTTAATTGGATCATTAAGGGAAAAATAATAAAATTACACAATATATAACATGGGAACAGTTTTGTCTACACGGTTTGACAAACCGTGTGCAAACCAAACACATGTTCCTTGGGAATAGGTGCACTCACATGGTCATTCCTCATGGTTAGGTAAACTATGTGCCAACCATGTGGTAAGGCTCAATCCAAAAACAATCCTACCACATGGTTTACTATAAAACATTTTATAGACCTGTTTTCCCAAAATGATGGTTTCCATGCTTCTAATAATCCCCTGACATCTTTGGGACCTTTAATAACCATTTAGGAATCCATGATCGGTCGAAAATAAGGAATTAGACCAAAATTTAAAGGATCTATAGATGAGGGTAAAACTGGGATCTTACATCCATGGTTATGTTTTCCCATTTCTTGGTTAGTATGTTTAATGGATGCAACATCCCATTAGTCTTTATTTCATTTAGAATTTAGTTACTGATATAGAAGACAATTTGATATATATTTAGTGATTTTTTCATCCTATTATCCAACCAATAGTTCTCTCGAAGATCTAGATACATATTTTTGCTCCCATGGTGAATATAGAAGGTTGAGCTATATGTTTCATTCAGAAGCTCTTTCTTTATCTCTGGACTAAATGGTACACATATTCATGGAAAAAATCTCCAGAATCATCATCTTTAATTTAGAACTCTATATTTACCATATCAAATAGTAATAAACTTTTTCTTAATTTATATTTTATTTCTTTAATGACCGTTATTTTCTCTATAAGGGGTGGTTGAGAAAACATTTGATAAAGTGTTGATGAAGTTCCTTCCATAATGATTCCCTTTTCCATATTTTGAGTGTATAAGAATATTGGATCCTTTTTAATTCTCATCACAGATAAATTAGTATGATCATTTCTACATAGATCACATGCTACCTTATTTACTTTACCGGGATGGTAGTAGATTGACCAGTCACAATCCCTGATAATCTATAAACACATTCTCTAGAGAATATTAAACTCATTCAATGTGAATATATATTGGATCCTATTATGATTAGTATATTTCTCACACTTCTATGCTTATAGATAATGCCTCTATATTTTCAACATAAAGATCACATCTTCCAACCCCATATCATCTGTGGGATATTTTTTTCACAAGAATATCAACATCATTTAAGTGAAGGCTTTCATTTTATCTTATTTCAGAAGTATATATCCTAATACCTTCATTTAATCATTACTATATGCCATAATGTGTTCCCCAATTATCAAAACTATGAGTAATGGTGTAGTGGTAAGCCTTTTTTTCAACTCTTTGAAGTAGTCTTCATATTCACTGGTCTATAAAAACTACTCCCACTTATGACTTATGCTGTGTAGTGGTTTTATAAATCATGATATTTTCTTCAAAAATCATTGTTAATACCCTGATAAACCATGTAAACTACATATCTCCGTTATGGATGTGCTTATAGGCCACTCTTTGATTTCCATTGTCTGGGAAGGGTCTGATGATATTCTTTTGTTGGTGATAACATTCCCCATGAATGATACTTCCTCCATCCATAATGCACATTTATTATACAGTGCATTATGTTTGTCCCTTTGTGGTGTCTTTATCAACCTATTCAAATTATTCTTATGTTTTTTCTTTTATTTTGGAGTATATCCGAATATCGTCAATAAATATAACCTCAAATATTTTATTGGTCATATATAATGAATAACCTGATTATGTCCATAAAAATTGTTGATAATTAGTGGGTTTGAAAGGCATCACTTTGAACTCATAGTTTCCTCTCCTCATTTAGAATGAAGAATTAGAAATTTCATCTTTCATCACTAATAATTGGTGATGTCCTGCCCAAGGGTCCACCATAGAAAATTATTACCCCCCTCTAGTTGAATGTACAATTAATCTATTAATAGAAGTGAATACTTTTTATTTATTGTAATCTTTTTGAACTTTTGATAATCAATGCAGTGTTTCATCGATCCATCGTTTTTATTGGTGAATTGGAATGGTGCACCCAATGTTGAAGCACTTGAGCCTATAAAACCCTTTTCCAGATTCTCCAGTAAATTCTTCTTCTATTCTTCCATCACAACGGTGGCCATTATATAAGGCTTCATTGATATAGGTTAAGATATACTAATAAGTTCAATTGATATCAAAACATATTAGTCAGGTGGAATCCCATGAATCTCTTTGTGGAACACATTAGTGTAGTCCTTAAAAATGGTCATGTATCTGAGCTTAATCATCACATTTGTCTCCATAATTTGAGCAAGAAACACATTCTCATAAGGTAATAATATCTGAAATTTAGATAATGATTTTTATGGAGATTCATGCTCCTCCTATCAATTTTACCAAATTGGAGGATACCTCGGGAAGTGAAGAGTGATATCCCATTCCCAAAAGTCTATATTTTATTTATATAATGATAGGAAATCCTTTCCCAATATATCATAAAACTCTACCAAAAGTTGTAAGGCATGAATTTTTTGGAGTTTTTTTCCAAAAACATTAGTTGGGGAAGTGTTATTTACTTTGGATGAAATAATTTTCCAATTATATTTTATAAAAATAACCCAAACTTCATATTTTGAGGTGGTGTATCAATAGTTCTACTAAACATCAAAAATAAGATATAATTCATATAACTATAATCAAATATTATGTTAAATATTCTGGAATGAATAACCAGCATATATATCTCTACATTATTTTTGTTATCCAATTTTGCAGTAGTGATAGTATATTCCCTCCATTACTGTGTTGGTTTTGTTATTGATGGTTACCTCTAGCAACTATTGTCTTAGGTAAATGGTTTGAAAAATTCCCATGATTCTTATAGTTTAAAATTTTAAATATATGATGAGTGGTGATATAAATCTTTCATTATTATTCCACATTAGTTGGATTATTTAAATTCCTTCTAAATTTATTATCCATATTCCCCATTCTTCTACAATTGAATCTATTCCTAGTTCTCATTACATTGTTCCCGGGATGCTTCTTCTAACAATATTGAGACATGGGATGTTGTTTTTTTACATCATGGGATTTTTCAATTGATCCTACCTTATTAAGTTCTTAATTCCTCTTTTTTATCTTCAGTCCCACAAGACCATTGAGATCCTCTAATCTCCATTTCAACTTTAAGGTCACAACGAACAATATCCATACAGCTATCAAAGTCTCAAATCCCCAATGCTTTTCGTTGACTCAGCATTAGTCCACTAAAGAAGCGATTCACCTTAAATTCGGTGTTGAAGACATATTTGGTGGTGTATTGTGAAATATTTTAGATGTTTTTCTCAAATTCATCAATAGATTAGTCTTCCCTAAGAACGAGTCTAAGGAGCTACCATTCCATCTTGAGGTGGTGGTTTCATGGAAAATATTTATTAAAAAATATTTTTGTGAATTACTCCCAATCCATGGAATCAATTTATACTATTAAATTTATGTTCTTGATCATTTTACACAAGTGGTCATATTCCCAATCAAAATGATAGAATTTAATCACAAAATTCTCTTCTTTTGAGAACTAGAGGATAGAAAATATCTTATTGATAGATTTAATCCATTATTCTGTGATAATGGGATCAGAAGATCTGCTAAACTAGGGGGGCATTGTAGTATAATGTGTAAAAACCTATATTTATCTTTTTTATGAGATATAGGGTTTTACACATTATTTAAGTTATCATTCATAACATGATCTAGTTAATAAAGTATATTCATAAGGATTTCACCACCCATTCATATCAGATTTTGCATTCAGTAAAAAATTTCATGTTTCCAATCGAATTGATTATTGGAACGAGTGATCTTAATTATATCCATTAACTAAGAAAAAAAGTTCAATTAGGGGATCATTAATACATTTCTAATAATAATATAAAAAATAAAACTTCATATAGGGAAAGGAAAATTTTTAAATGAAAATTATATCCTAACCTGTAATTATCTAATTTTTATCTTGGTTTTCCACGATGATTTAATTTTCCCTAGGGTTCTTACTAAATTAACCTAATCCTAATCACAAAAAAACATGATTTTCCTCTAATAAAAACTATAAATTCCTTAGAAATTTATATATTTATTTACATTATTTAATCCTCACTAGCATTCAAATACAAACCATGGACCGTAATGTCTATTGTCTATGAAATATTAGGTACATAAATGAACAGTATAAAACCAAAATAAAAAAAATATTTTATTTAATATTTATAATGAGATATTCACTTAATTTTATCCCTTACACTGGTATAGGATATCCTAGGTAATACATGAACAAAAGGATGAGCTAAAATCTGAGAAATGGAATAAGCAAGTGAATAATGCATAGTACAAGGATTATAATGAATAACATGGTTACATAAAGAGTAATAAGACATGAATAAACATAAGTAATAACCCAATTTAAAACAAGGGATAATGTAATCATGGTATCATATGAATTTTGAAACAACATTCAATATGAAATCAGAATGAGTAAAGGAAAACCTCAAGACCATTGCACATAGAGGAGTGTACGTCAAGGCTAACCACTAAGACCATTTCACAAGGAGGAGCATAAACCTTGCTTAACCACCAAGAACATTCCACATGATCACTAATGAGGATAAAGATTACCCATTGCATTGGAATACTATTTTGAAACACCCATCATTACATTTTAATGAATATATGTTCTACATAAAGAATCAATCATAAGGGTTACCCATGGATATAATTGGGTATCATAATCATTCCATAAGTCATAAAAACAAAATATTCAAATTGTGTCCATGAACAAATGGATTTAAATCATACATGGACATTAATATGTAAAAATAAGAATACATCATAATAATTTATGTTAATATAAATTGAAAACAAGTAAAACTATTGTTTACAAAACATTAGAAATGAAACTTATTAGTGTGGTTTACGGAAAATATCAAAGAGAATTAAAAACAAAAAAGGAATAATATATTAAATAAAACTAGAAATTACCCAAGATATATTTTCATGAAAAAATTATTTCCATTAAAATTATAATAGAGCTTAAAATATATTGTGTATGGTAGTTGAAAATGGCTAAGATATTGGGATAGACCCTATAATCAAGCTTTCTTATTAGTAGGGATTTGAAATGAAACATTATAAATCATGTATTTACCCATAAAATAAATAAGATTAGAGAAATGTACATATGTTTGGAGAATAAAATTATAAATTATAAATATTAAATATTAATAATTAATAATTACATTGGAGTGAAGATAGAGAATGTGTAACTCGAAGGATGAAATGGAGGATTGGCAAGAATCCCTTACCTTATTTTTGAAAGTGTTGTGCACATGAACATAATGTCGTGGATAATAAAATTAAATCCATTAATTAATTAATTAATTAACTCTTATACATGTGTTTTATTTATTATTAATTTTTTAATTTCATTTATGGAGAATTTTATGAGTTATAATATTTAATTTCATCTTTCTAAAGCGATCGTTTCGTTGGTTTTATTGATCGTTTCACTTGTATACATCTATGAAAGGTATTATAAATTAAGAATAGTTTCCCAGAATTAAATTTATATATTATTAATGAACTTATCTAATATTATGTGTTCTTATATATAATATTTTTATAATTTTTTATTATTAAATAGATAAAACATTAATGATAACAATTTATATTATTTTTGTGTTTTTTCGATCCTCAAGAACTAGTTTTGTTTTATGAATTAATATTATGAATATATACTTGATACATGACATTTAATAATCTATTATATAAATTTTAAATTATTTTTGAACCATCACAATGGTTTTATCACCATCCTTGAATGTGGTATTACAAAAAAACATCTTCAACGAAGGTGGTGAATCGACACCTCGGAGACGATGTTTTCATTTTTAAAATAATAGAATAGGGGAATTGAGTTGATGATGAGTTTTTTCATTAACATAGTATATAAAAGTTAACTTATTAATCATGTCATATGTATAAGGGGATGTGAGGATAGGAAAATAAATCAAAATAAATTGAAAAAGAGGGTTTTACATCTTAAATTCCTCTCCTAGATAACCTCCCTCACACACTTGAGATTGGTTATTTAATGATACCAAATGATCTTAGGTGTGTGTGGGAGACTTTGTAAATGTAATGGGTAGAATTGTTATGATATTAATGGATTAAAAAGTTTGATGATAATAGTTTGGGATGTTTAGTATTCATAGTGGGAAGAGATGAGTGTTTTTTTTTTATACATTTTATTATTATTTATACCCACGAATATGAATATTGAGGATTATTTTTACTAAACGCATTAATTAGATAATATTTGTTCGATATAAAGTCCACTTACATCATCCATGACTCAAAAATTCGTTTATTTACCAATAATTTTAAAAACCGTAAATTATTGAATCTCGCTATTCACAAAAAATTCGACTCATTTAGAAAAATACCAAAAAAATATCCCAACCAAATTTTGAATTGTAAATTTAAAAAATGGACGTTATTTTATGATAATAGTTTTCTAAATATTATAAATTTTATTTTTAATTAAACTATCCATTTATTTAAAAATTATCGATTTTAATTTTATAACCGATTTTATAACAAATATAAATATTAATTAAGGACTTAGAAAATTATATTATAATCATAAGATAAAAAAAATATTAATTTATGAATCTATTTTATGAAGATAAGATTCCATTTAAATCCTTATATTAATCATTAAATTTTAAATATACAATTATATATCATAAAAATATCCATACTTAGTTAATTATTTTGAAAACATTTAAATACTTATACAATGATATAAATATATAATATTTACATTTTTAAGATAAAAAAATTTAATACATCAATTGATGAGGTTAATAATCTATTTCATGGTTTAATATTCCTAATGGTCAAATTACACTTCCAGATTTCATGTTACTATTCCATTGGTTTGGGTTCTTTAATTTCTAAAAATTCTTTTTATTTCATCCATTCATCATTTTAATATTAGTATTCGGTTATCTATGTGATTTTATGTGATTTATTTATAATTATAAGAATGGAAATTTCATTTATATAATTTGATGTCATTACAACACCCTTACATTATTAGATACTAGATGAAAGATTGTTATAGTAATCAAATCATGCAAAAGGATGTGTTAATAATGAGTCTAGAAATATTTCAACTTCAAATATATTTTATTTACCCATATTGATATGTTTCTTGAATAGCCACTACGAAAAATAACATTATCCAATAGTTTGGTAAATTTATTTCTTTTATATGAGTCATGAAATAAAAAAGCAGCTATAATATTCCGATTATTTTCAATCATGCACAGATGATGCAATTATAGTTTGATACCCCAATCCAGCAAGACATTCAGTGATCAAAAATCATATTTTATTTTCCCACAAAAAATTATATGAATTGAAACGAACAATTAACATTTTATATTTTCAATGTTCATTACATCTATGAAATTTTGTAAAAAGTTATTTGACCAACAAGGCATCTCAAATAAGATACTTTTCGTTTTCCAATTATAATTTGTTTCAATGGAAGCATTCTTCATAAATCTATATTTTATGTGATCCTTCCAAAATTGAAGCACTAAAATCTAAAAAATTACAAATAACATTAGTACCAAAAATAAACTAAGATGGATAGTTGGTCTCTATGATATTGTAACTTATTCATCTATTATTCTTATATGTATCATCCATTGGAAAAAAATCATTCATATCATATAAAACTAAAACAAAGAAGATATTTATTTCTTTTGGATGATTTATTCATTATACAAACATGAAATGATATTTTCCCATTCTTTATCATTCCAAATATAATTTCAGAAGTTGAAAAAGTATTTATCATTCACAATATTGCAACATGATTCTAAAATATGTCTTTCAAACATGTATTGAATTTGTAAACACCCACATGTGAAATATGATTCAACTCTTTAATTAAAGGTTTCATGTCGGAAATAATATCATTTCTAGAATCTGATGGCATGTATATGAGCATACTCATGAAAGTGAACTGTATTTTTATACATATCAATATTGGAAGGATATAAATGTGTATGAAAATTGGCCATGTTTTTTGCAATGTGTGCATATTCTCAAATAGGTTAAAACCATCATGTGATAGACCCAACCTCAAATTATGTATGCCAGTAGAAAAATAAAGATATCGAACATCAAATTCCCAACATGAAAATCCATCTATATGATTAAAAAACTAACAATTATCCTTTCTTTCTCTCAGTATCATTCCATATCAAATTTTTTGATATTTCAATAGTCATCATAAGATATTGAAGCCTCTAAATCAATTGAATGTTCAACATAACATTATATGAATCCTTAGACCATGTTTCATCAACATTTGGAATCCATCAGAATGTGTCACTTTTTATATAGTCATTTTATTATGTATTTTCCTCTCAGAATAAGGTACAACATTTTCGGCATGTATGAATTTTTTTAGAATTTTCATGTTCGTCAACTAACATACATTAAGAATAATTGTTTAAGGTAATATTTTTATTATATGAAATTAATCTCTTAAAAAAGATTATAATATAATTGATAGAAGTATTAGAAAAAATATTTACGGGTTTCCAATGAAATAATCAGATTAAAAATTCTATATTTCATTTTACCACATTGTTTATATACTATAGTCATGGAAGCATCATTCAATTTTTACACTATCAACATCATAATTTTCATTACATGTGTTAGGTCCAAAATGGGTCAAGATACCCTAAGAGGTTGTGAATTAGGGTATGGATATTATTTTTAGAAATTATTCCTACGCAATTGGATCTTGACCTCTTTATTACAAGGGTCGCATTATTTTCACTTAAGTGTTAATGTTGATCTTATATGTTCTTCTTTATCTGATGATGATTCTTTGAATATAATGAATGAAAGAAAACACATAGGAACATATATTTTTACTTGGTTAATCCTCACAGGGCTACGTACGAGGAGCCTAAAATGCTGACGTGTCGATGTTGCAAATACACTAAATCTGACTTCCAATTATAGGATTCGGGGTAGATCAATTCTATACCCAGGCTCAATACTATTAAAATTTTTAGGGACATCTAACTACATTCCCAAGGGTTAATCCCTATGTTTCTTTCTCTATATCACTATTGGTGGAAAGGGACACCATCGTCCTCTTCATTCGGTCACAAATATTGGAAGGATCCACTCATATTTTATAGACTTTTAGGTCCCGCCATCTACATGAAAGCCATATTCTCAACTTTAAATTGATTATCTATTGAATTCTCAGTTTCATCCACTAATTAATACCACTTTACCAGAAATTTAATAGGAAAATAAAACATTTACAAAAACTTTGGTTGACTTTCACCCAAATTTAATCATGATATGTGAGTTTTTCCTTTTTCACAGAAAACCCTATTTTCATTCTACTCAAAACATGTGGGACACAACCTTTTTAAACCCAATGCCCTTCTGGCATGAAAATTCTATGAAAGTCACAACATTAATTCCCTCACCACTTGCACATCAAGATCTTTGATTTTCTCTAAATGTTCTACTTCTTTAAATGAGGTGGGTAGCCATATATTTGTAGAAATGTTGGTGACCCTATGGGTGAGGTGAACCACATTACCCCTACTAGGAATACCCGTTCTTCCTAGACTCTATCGTGAAACTCACCTTGAGGGATTTATCCGAACAAAAATGCATCATTTTTTCACATATCTAATTATTCTCGTGTTAGAATCCTTTAGTTATCATGATGAAAATTAAATGGTAATTAGTCATCAAATAAATACTCCAATCTATTCCTCTCAGTTGGATCGTGAACATTTTTAGATTTCTTTTTTCTCCACATTGTGATATCAAACATCGTAGATTATTTAGAAACTATATTTTGTTATATGGTATCTAACTTCTTTATGACATTACCAATGTATTACAATACAATTATAACATGGGTAGTGTATATGAACAATTTTCTAGGGATTGTTAAATGAAAAAATCTAAAAAAAACCTCCAAGTTTTTTATAAATTACATGGGATATGGTAAGTATTATACAACCAACTTATATCTATTCGTTAAAAAAATTGTATATGTCATGTCGTAATTTTTTTTATAATAATGAAATAAAATTGAGGAAATATTTAAGGAAACTTGAATTTTTCACATTATATGAAACCATAACTGACACACTAGTCTATTTGGCAATATTAACATAAAATACAACAATATACTACATAAATAACCATTTAATTTAAATATAAAACCTTGATATTGAATTCCATTTTATGAAAATTTAATAAATATGTGTAATACTACACAAAATTGGGTTTATATTTGTATTTTTTATTTTCATTTTCTCATTCAATTCAATTTTTGACTAATGTTATTCTAATTCTAAAAATTCATGTATATCATATTTCGATCTCTAGGTAACATTCATCTGTAGAACACATAAATTATTATTTTAGGTTAGATATATCCATAATTAGCAGTTTGTAATATTTAGGGTTTAAAATTGAATCATTCCTCACCATTAGATGAATAGAAAAAATTTCATGTATATATTTTTTATCAATGATTGTGCCTTGAATTTAAATGAAAAATTCAAAATTAGTGGATATGCATTTGTAACAATAATTATTTTTGAGGAAAGGGTAATTGGGATGCCTAACCTTGTTGAATTTTTATTTTGTGGCTTTCGATTGGATTGATAAATATGACTCTAAATGGGTAGATTTCATGTGAAGAATTTTTGGGTTCATATTGTGGATTATGGAACATTAATATTGTAGAGGGTTTTCATCTGGTATACTTTGGAACGAGTGACAAATCAAATTTTGAAGAGGAGTGATGATGAAATTTGAAGAGGAGTTTTGTAGAATTAAAAGTGGCATATTATTGTTCAAATTGGTTCAATTTATTTTTGTTCTAATCAATTATATTATTCTGGTGTGGTTCTATTTTAGATGGTTCAGTTTAATTTTTTATTGTTTGGCTTAATTCAACTTAGTTCAGTTTGGATTGGTTTAGTTCAAATATATTACTTTTTAGTTTTTTTTATGTTGTTTTAGTTTGAATATATAATATATTATTTAATACGATATGGTTTAGTTTACAAAAGTTCAATAAATTTTTCTTTACTTTGTATTTAGTTAATGTAATTTTATAATGTTCTATTCAGTTTATTTATTTCATTACTTTGGGTTAGTCTAATTTTTGTTTGTTAGGATAGTTTTACAATAGTTTGGGACAATTCAATACATTTATTCTATTCCATTCTATATTTTCAATTTGATTCAGATCAGTATTTTTCAGGTTTATTTGTATTTTTATTTTATTGTTTTAGTTTGGCTGGGTTTAATATTTTTTTTGGAATATGTCGTGCATGCATATTATGTTTTTATTTTTTATTTTTCAAGTGAGTTAATTTTTTATCATTACAATTGAATTTCATTTAGTCGAGTTGATTTTTTTAATATTTTTTTTATTTTAGTTTGGTATGATCCAATTTATTATAGTGCAGGTCTACTCGAGTCTACTTTGCTCAGATAAAATGATTTGGGATAAATTTAGTTGGTTTGTTTGGGTTGGTTAGGCTATGAAATAGATAGGATTTTTTTACATTTGTTTAGGTTTTAGTGTGTAGGGTTTTTTAATTTTGGATCATTTATTTTCAATCCTCATTAGGTGGGTTTGGTATAATTTTTTAATATTAGGGTCTGATTAGTTCATTTCAATTTTGTTTATTTATTGTTGAATTATGTCTTCAATGTACATTTTACTATGGATTAGTTTGGTTCAGTTCCATTTTTTATGTCACGTAATTTAAGGTAAAATTAGTTATATTTAGTTTGAGTTAATTTTTACCCATTTCAACCCATTTCATTTAGGTTGTTTTGGGAACTGTCAACTTAGATTTTTTGGATCGGGTCGGTCCAAAGAATTTCCATTCATGTAGGACTAGTTCCCATTTTTTATTTTTATTTAGTTCAATGTAGTTTCAATCATTTCTGTTCAGTATGGTTTTATTCACTTCAATATTGGTTTTTTTGATTATTTATCTTTGATTTTAGTATTATTGACTAAAAATTTCATTTTTATTATCAAAACAATTTTATGTAAAAATTAAGCAACTACAATGTTCACCAGGATCGAACAATAAAAGAAATAATTTAATTTTTAATAGATATATGAATCCTAAAATAACTATTATCCCTAAATAATTTCTTGAAACTTGTGGTTATATGGGTATATAGATCATAATTTATAAGTTCTTTGAAGTGATACACCAGCTTTTCCCTTGTTTTAATGTACTCCTATTTTTTTATCTTCCCTTCATTGAATACTCTTATCAGTAGAAGAACATTCTAGTCAATCCAAGAAGTCTACTCATGATTAGTGTCCCAGAATATCCACATTCACATCATTTTTTCTGCATCCTTTACCGTGGAATTAGTCATGAGAACATCATCCACTATATGTTCTTTTAACTGCCTAATCAGCTCCTGTGATTACTTAAAAACCATTAAATTATCTCACTGTTTTCTAGTTAATACACCCTTAAGGGGAACTACATTATGAAATACATCATATTTCTGTTTTGAATATTCAAAATCATTGGGATATTCTTCCATCAGCTTGGATTTAAAAAAATTTATGGACATTGTCTCCAATCTTAGGGGTCTATATGAATAATGTTTTCATCTTTTCCTATTTCCTATATGACCCTTCCTCCTTCATTAACTATAAATACCACTACCTTGAAAATATGTTGCAATGTATCTTATGAACTAACTATAGAACTCGCCAAATGACTAATCTCCAAGGACATCATGTTCATTGTTGGATTATTCCTCCAGAGCTACTTCATCCAATCAAATCCCATCACACACAAATACATCGAAGTGTTTAACAAGATTTATAGCTAGAAAATCCATCCTTGAGATTAGCTGAAACTGATACCCACCCCCTAGCACCAAATGCATTCCACTAGATGAAGCACCCTTCTATACCGTATTAAACACATCAAGGACCCAAAAAGGAGCAAACTCATAGGATCCGATACTTCTATAGTTTCCTCCTGAAAGTACTACATCCACATATAATATAGACTTGGGAGCCCTTGAACCTCCCTCAAAAACCACACTAGTCTCTGTTACATGGTTGATAACACTTCTATATCACTATTTCCCACCATGGGATACCATAAATGATTAATAGGACAAAGAAACAAAAATAATATAATCAAATAACACATCACTATGCATTGGTTTAGAAGAGGATTCAAAGAAGTTATGATACAATTTAGGTAATACCCCAAAAAACTAAAAATATTTGTCACCAATAGATTTATTTCCTGTGTTGTTCCATCCACCACCTTAAAAATACATGGGATGGTAGAAATTACCAACTGGTGATAGCCCATAGAACCTTAACCAACATTGGGCTCCACTCCCTTTTCGCTTCCTCCTAATTCCACAATAATTTATTGATCAATGTTCTTGAGCCCATGCCTACAAGTTATTGATGAGTGGCTTAATCTCTTATAGGGATAGAAGAATTCAAACCACGATTCAAAAACTAGAGAATGCTTTCATCATAAATCTTTCCCCATAGAAATAAAAATGTACTCCAATGGTAATATTGATACATATAATATCACAAAAAATTGGGGATATATAGGTTGGAAAACTACATGATTTATACTATTAGAGAACAAATATCTACCAATTAGATTCACTATCACTAGAATAATCATGGTATTTCAAAACAATAGTGGAAGAAGAGGAAAATTAGTGAAATTCATCTCTATTGAAGTGTATTGATTCATGTGAATGTCATATGTCCACCAGTAAAGACAGATATTGGGACCATTTCATCTGTGATGGGCACTAGACTATTCCCTAACTCAATATTCCTCTGAGGATAATTGAATCATAATGTTCTTATTATCATGAAGTCCCGTTTTTTATCAATCTTGTAAACCCCATGACCAAAATATTTACCAAAAAAACAGATCTAATGAAGATCAAAGCTTCTTGATATGGGGGATCAATGTCAAAGGTAGTATTTCTAAGACTTCATTGAAATATGATGATGAAATTGATAGTTGAGGAGCACCATTGATTAAAAATAGGTCTTTTGGGATTATCACTATTTGGGGGAAAGAGGGAAGAAAATCGGGGTTTTATAAAGGGGAGAAAGAATGAATATATCCCTTGAAAGAAAATGAAGGTTCATCCCCATCCATGGGGGGGGGGACTTAAAAATCATCCATCACCATCACGAAAAGGGAGCTACCATCATTGGTTCATCCCCCTAGAGCTCTAGTTTTTTATTTTAGTATGTTTCATTTTTATATAGTGTAGTTTCTTTTATTTTGGTTTTATTTTTATTGGTTTATGATAATTATATTTGATTTTGTTCAATTTTATTTATTCAAGTTATATTCTTATTTTTAATTCTAATTAATGTTTTCTTACTTCCAATTAGTTCATAAAAATTTGATTTAGGTTTGGTAGGTTCTGAATAGAACTAGAGGGACTCTATCTTAAAAAAAGAAAACTATCCCAAATAATTGAAAAAATGCAACCAAATTAAATAGAATTGATCTAAAAAAATTAACACAACAAACCATAATGATCAAATATTATCTAAGAAAAAATTAAATCGAATAAAATTGGAATAACTAAATAAAACCAAATGGAACCAAAATATATAAAATAAAATGATAATGAACCAATCCAAATTGACCTGAACGATCCCAAACCAAACCAAATAGATCTGATCTAACCCCAAATGTCATGTATTGAATACAAAAAATCTGAAATCATACTAGATTAATCATGATTAAAAGAAGAACAAATTTTGTAAAAAATATTGTACAATGGGTTTTTTGACCAAGATTAATAATGAAATTAATGGTTGATAGAATACCTAAGGATTTGGAAGTCCCTAATTTATTATTGATGAAAATTTAAATTAATGAAATAGAATTTGGGAGATCATTGTTGGTAAAAATGAATTTGGAATGCCAAATGTTGCTACTATGGTTCTCTAGATGATATCTATATAAGAGGGGGAGTGCATGCATGGGTGCTTGTTTGGTGGAGGTCAATCCAAATATTGTTTAAAAATAGTTGGTAAAATTTACTCAATACCAATGGTTATAAAAAAACATTGGTATAGATTAATCTATCATAATGGTCATTTTGAATCTTTGGGATATGTACACATGTTCCCCTATTTCTTCTAACTGATTTTATTGGCTCGTGGGTATAGGCCACCACATTCCATTACTGAAAAATTGTGTTTTGGTATCTTAATTAAAGTGTTAAATGTATATATTTCCAAAAAATATCCAAATAAGTCAATATATACATATTAATATCTGCTATTGGCCTTAAAATTACATACTTGATAGAAAAATTACATCATTTATTCAAGTAAGTGGTTAAACCGACCCAACAAGAACACGTTACAATATATGTGTTAATACAGATACATAAGAGTTTATTTTGTTGTAATATCATTACCAACAATTTTTAAAATCATTATTCTAATTTCTTTAAGGTGGTGAATCTTAATGAAAAGGGTTATAGTATTAAGGTAAATGAAATGGAATTTCTCACCTATAAATAAATCCATTTCTTCTTGGTTTGTTTATTTTAGGTGATTAGATTTAAAAGGATCACTTATTGATAATATTATGTGTATAATACTTATTATATATATTTCTAGAACATAAATCATTTCATAAATAACATATATATTCAATAAACCCATCTCTAGTAAATATTTTGATAGGTGATGATGAAAACCAGAAAGGGTCATTCCAAGTGGAGGTCTTCCCCCACACACACATGATCAACAATTTAATTTTTCATTAAATAGATGTCGGATTGATAATAGTTATACAATAAATAAAATAAAATTATCTTATAAAATTTATACTTATTTAATTATATATATATTAATAAATGGGTTTGGATGAGAGTGAATGATAATGAGAATGAATGGAAGTAAAAGTTAAAGTAATACTTACATTGAGATTTTTGAAATACTCTTGATGTATCCTTTAGAAGTGAAAGGCATGAGGCACATTATTGAGGGAATAGGCTGCAAAATGTGTATATAAAATATATAAAAATTAAAATGCGATTATTTGCATGAGAATTTCTAACTATGGTTGTGGATTTGAATGTTGTTGAAGTTAGATATTCATATAGGTTAAAATGAGTTACACATATTTAGAAAATAATGTAAGGAATTCAATAAGAATATAATTTCATGAAACTATGTTGTGCTTGGTGTGATTTATCATTTGTATTGATCCCACAGAATATCATATCTCTTATGGGAAAACTTAAATCATGGAAATAAGGATTCATAAGAATGATCAATAAGGAATCCCACGTATATTTAGTGAGTATGGAATTATTATGCATTAATATGTTTTAAAAGTATAAAGCCTCGTGGGGATAGGTTGTTCATTGGTATAACATGTTGTGTGTATTGGATGGTAAGGATTTTAATGTATTATTGGAAAAATTTGGAAATGTTTTTAATGATTTAGGGGGATAGGTTGGTCACTAGTTTATCATATTCTAAAGACAAGATTTCTATAGGTTTAATGTCATATGGGGATATGTTAGTCACTAATTTAACATTATGTGGGGATAAGATAGTAAAATTTTTAACATCATGTGGGGATAAGTTGGTCCCATGTTTAAAAAATTATGGGAACATGATATTCACATTTTATCTTATTATAGGGATTGTTACCATGTACACTTTTCAAATACTAGGCCAATCTCGGTTTTGTGTCACATTAGGATTACAAGGTTTATAGGAGACCTTATGTTTTGGTTGGGTAGTTAAGTGTGTTCCTATGGAAAATGATCACACAATGGAGTTGAAACCTCTTAAGAGGAGACAAATATATTTAATAGTGTGGTTGGGGTATCAGGATTGAACCTCAAGAAGGTGTCCTACATACCCAATTTATAGATAGAAATAATACCCATTATAGTTCATATTCATAGATTTTGGTCATGGGACATGACCGATTTGTGCAATTTAATATCATGAAGTAAAGATCCTTGATCAATGGAAGGAGTGATATGATGGGATGGTGAGGGGAATATTCATAGTTGTTGTCCGGATACTACTAGAGAATAGTGAATGTATTTGTAGGGATTGTGTATGGAAGATGACTAAAAGGTTGGTAATCATCCCATGTGAGTCACACATGGGGAATCTTATGTTCTTCACACATTGTAAATCCATAGTTAAATATCATGTGTTGTGGAAGTTTTTGTGCAGTATGACATTGTATGACTATGATCTTGGAATATGTAGTTTAATGTCTTCCAAGTCAGAAATGGCATAGGGCTTACACTAGGAGCTGCATTGGTTCTTCTAGTAGCATTGATGGTGTTGTTGGAGATTACGTATGGGGGTTGATTAGGAGTCTCTATGAGATATAATTTTTTGATTTGTTCTTATGTAAGGAAGATACCTAGGTGTTTCTAATCGATGAAGATTATATATGATAGTCTTATGTGAATATAATGCCAAGGTGTTGCTATGGACCACTTATTTTTTTATTGGGGCATAAATGTGGAAGCTTCCTAGATGATACTATAAGTAATGATAAGGTTATTGGGGATTACATATATAATCCTCCTATGGGATGGGGGCATCATATCACTATTATCACATGTGTTATCATACAATTATTAAATAGGGAATTCAATTTTCATTATATAGGATAAGGTTATAGTTTAATGTCATGTTAAATGATTCTATGTGTGGAGCGGGTGCATTGGGTTTTCCAGTATTTATTCCCCATGCTAGGTCATGAGAGATTCATGGCCATCTAATGGGTCTAAGAATATGAATCAGTCTCAAACCTTAGGAGGAGGCCCATGGTAAATGATTTGGAGTTGTCTCAAGATAATTACAAGAGTAATATCATCATTAAAATATATTTTATCTCTTAATTTCACATGAGGAATCTTATTTGTTTCACAAGTTTTATACTATGTTTTATCATAATGTAGTTATTACTAATAGGTGAATGATTCTTAGAAATTTTAGGTATGGGACGTTTTTGGAAGAATCCCTTTCTAGTTAATCCTAGTATGGGATACATGTGGTGTGATTTTAGGAATTTTATGAGGAGAATTTTGATTCAATATATTTGAGGAAACTTTGTGATGTATCTCGAATCATGGCACAATGAATTGGAGAAGAGGAATAACAAGACTCAAGGTGTTTTAGGAAGCCTGTATGAGTATCACAACTCAATGTATTTGGGGAAACCAATACCGATATCTTGAGTTTGGGTGAAATGAATATATTAAGACGAGTAAATCAAATAAATGTGTTTTAGGGACCCTATAAGTGTATCTTGACTCAGGTTAATATATGGGATGGGTGCTCGGGTCATATATATTAAAAAAAATATGTTCAATGCTGGGAATGAAAAATACATGACACATAAATCATTTTTTCATGGGGTTCACTGATGGTAGGGAAGGGACTATTTTAGATGATTGTGACCACTTCCCTAAAATCACACCTGAGCGGGGGTGCAAAGTTATTGTCCCTACATTATAGACCATCGAGTGTGAAGGTATGAGACTTAGGATAAGGGTGTAACACATAGATGGTTTCACAAGCTGATCGACATAAATGAAAGTCGTTTTGCAAGATAGGGATCAAAATGGATATAGATAACACTATTTCGGGAAAATTTTATTATTTTTAATAAATATTTCTGGAGGCACAAACACCTTACGCAAATAGTGTTCTCTATGGATAAAATTTTAGCTAAAAAACCCCATAAATTTACCCATACATGGAAGGGGTCTTGTGAGAGAATTATTGGAGGTTTTGTTCATAAGGGAAATATGTTGTTTGAAATCATAAAACTCTTTGGAGATTTTTGAATTGAGAGTGAGAATACAAAGCTCACTAATTCCCCCTATAATTATGAATTGAGGAGGTATTTATAGGCACCTAGTTTATTAGAAGATTCATTTTTTGATGTATTACCAAATTCATAAATGTTTTTAATTCATGAAATATTTAGATTCATAGTGATAAAATGAATGAATAATTATTTTCTTCATAGATGTTTTTGTTTCCTGAATTATTGAATATCATTAAATTCTATACAGTGATCCAAAATCTCCCTTGAGGTACTTTTATTAAATTATAACATCGAATGGTCGTATCTTTTGATTCGTAATTCTATTTGGACATAAAAACCTATCACATAATAGGGTTTTAAATTTACAATTCTCCAAGAGTAAGTCCTTTACCATTTCATCCATTCTTGGATGAATGTTTTCAGTGCAAAAAAATCCCCCCTCGAAATAGGTTTCAAAAAGGATATGAAGTGTGAGGAGAACTGGAATCCATGGAATTTAATGAGAAAACATGTAACCATGAGATCCAAAATATCTTGATCGTGATGAATAATTAATCAAATATAATCTACAATACCTTGTAATATATGTTCTTTGTCAGAAACTAAAAAAAATTAATATCAATCAATAGTGTTAGAGAAATAGAAATGGGTGGATGTTTTAGGATTGAAATGAGACATTGACCACCACTAAAAGTGTCCTAACCATAAAAACATGGTTAGAGAGAGGTAATATATAAATACAACTTGATTTACCAGTAAGTGTAGCTAAAGGGGATACGTAAATCTATAGTTGTTGGATTCTACACAAACAAAGGGGGAGATGGTGGATGGGAATCCGGATGTCTATGACATGGAATGAATGGAGGTGTGTTAGGTTGAATGAATATGAATGGTGATCATGTTCAAAACATAGGTTCCACAATCACATTTCCAAAAGTAAGGACATTTAAATGTGGGTCAACAGTTGATGATGATTGAATCAGGGTACATTTCATATTTTTATTATAAGTCTTTCAAATAATTTTCCTAGAATGTAAGGTGAGATAGTTTTTCTAGGTAACATCTCCATTATGGGGCCCTTTCATTCATATAAGATGTTGGGGATCAAAATAAAGGAATAAATGAAAAAGGGGTAATCTTGAGGAAATATTGGAATATAATACAATGCTCTCGAAACTACACCACCATGGATCCAAGAAGATTTAGTGGTACTGTCACAATGACTATGAAATAAAATTTCCTTCCAAGGAGAGTATCATATTTGTTTCCAAGAGATTCTCATGAATCTTGAGTTGTGTGTAAGGTGACTGGAAGCATTTAGTTTAACATCTTGCGATAAGGACATTAAATGTGTAGTTTAGTGTCATATAGTGAGGATGACGTGTCATACATTTTCATTTCATGTAAACTACACAGTCATTGCACTATTTATCATATCATGTTTAGGATATGCTGGTCGACATGAATAGAATACTCCTTATCAACATACTGGTTTATACATTTGCGGTAATATGGATAATTGTACCTCATTAAGAATCTCATAAAGGATAGGGTGAAGGGAGAAATATATTTGGCCATAACAATTTTCATAAACAGTGGGTTCAGTGAATGAATCTTGGTTTTTTTAGGTCCTGATGGTGAATCTCGTAGGATTCATACCATTTCAATTTGTACCTTTACATCTTCCAATGTTAGGGGGAATCTTTTGGGTGAATTCCTGGAGTTTGTCTCATATTATTTCTATATTTTTTCATCATGATAGGTATATGTGCCTCTCCCTTATAAAATATATTGTCATGTTAGTTAAATCGAATGTTTACACATATAGGTACATATATATGGATAATTTTAAACACTTTAAGGTCATGTTGTTCATAACAACTAAGTATGATCATCACATCACCTTGTTATGTGTGAGGGAACTATGATATGGAATGGGATGAGTGGTTTAAAAACAAGGCATGTGATATGATATGAATTTATGTTTGGCCATGATATGAGATATTCATAAGTATCTACATATCCCCATGAATTAGGAATCAATACATACATATTTTAATAATATGGGGTGGTTGGTTATTGTAACTGTGAAGGTGTAGTCTTACTGAGTGAGAATGAAATGAAAATGGGGAATTAACCTACAAGAATAGTAGATGTGATGAAAATAAAATGAAAATTGGGGTTCATTGGTGGAAACCTACCCATTTTCTACGGTCATAATTAATGGAAAATTGTAGGGGAACCCACTTTCAAGAGAGGGCTATGGTGGCCTTCTCCCATGAAAACATATCTTGGGTAAGATACACAAAATTTGAGGTCAGGATGTTTGGACCGTCGTTGATGGAGGGACAATTTCATCATCCAATTATTGATGGGAATTCCATAGACAAATGGATGGTGGTGCCAATTTATAGAAAATGGGTCTTAACAATTGGAGGAATTCATTAATGGCCCCAAGACATATGTCCTAAGAATCACAATGTATCCCATGAAATGAGGAATCAATTTAAATGTAGTTATAGAGAATGGTGTTGTAAGAAATCAACATTGGTAAAAAATGTATAACATAAAATTTGAGGATAATAATAAGTTTTTTTTATTTAAAACATCATAAAAATAAACTAGTAAGTTCATGTAGCTAGTACCAGACATCAGGCAGTTTACCATCTTGTGGTATGAATGTTTGTTTCTATAGTTTTAGGTGAAATTGATTTTACCATGGTTATGCATAGAGGTTAAGGTCATGATGTATATACCGAAAGGATTTTTGTGTTCTAGGTATGTTCAGGAAGCACAAAATATTATGAACTTGAAATAAAGAGAGGGAAAATAAGGATATATGCCAAACACAAAAATCACTAATTGAATTTTTACATAGTTTATGGTCATGATTCTTGGATCAAAGAGGATTTCTCCTTGTTTTAATTCATCGAGCATGGCCAGAATGGGGATCAAAAATATATTATGGTCTTATAGATTTGGTAATGTCAGTTTCCTCAATGATGTTTTGGAAGCACAAAAAATGTAGCAACCCAATGTGAAGAGATGTACAATAAGGACTTATACCACACAAAACATTTCTGAGATAGATTCCATATAGTTTAAGGTCATAATTCAAAGATCAAAATGGGTGAGTGAAATTCCATTGTGGAATTCATGTTCACCTCATCCCCACTTTGGAAACCCCTATAACTAATCCTATTACTACATGAGCCATGATATATGTGACCAATAAATAGTGGCGAGGCTTCCCTATATCACAAGGGAGTACATGATAAGGGGAAAATAATCATACATGAGAAGTCCTTGATGATGATGACTTTCCTAGTCTTCATGCTCAAACTCCGGGGGGAATAACACAAAGGGTGTTGAAACTCCGCAGAAAAAATGGGAAGTAGAAAGTGAGGTAAATCATGGCATATGATACTTTAAAAGTTAAAGGGGGTGACTGATGGGTTGGGTATGACTTATGTCCATGTTCAAAATAGTGGTTTTACTGCCACACTAATTGAGGATGTGATGGGAAATGTAGGATCATACCTTAAATATAATCAAAACATCAGATCCGTCGTCTATTGATAGAAATAGTTTGAGTTATATTCCATTATGTTGACGTTATGTGCATATATTTCTATACACTTTATTAATCTCAAAACCCATTTACACCAAATATTTATTATATTATGGATGAAAAGATTTATTTCCATGTTCATGGATATTTTTTAATAATTTTATATGGAAAGAACACATTGAAAAACATCAAGGAACAATTCAAGAATACTAAGTCTGTACTTTATAAACACACATTGTAGATAGTTAAAAGGTTCATGGCATGGACAACCAGAGTACATGCCCATGTTATACACCAAAATACACATTCAATTGAATTAGTGATACATGATGTATAAACCCTTCCAAAAGTATTTGGTGGCTGATTTAGAGGATGCATACCATGTATGTTGGTGCCACATGTTTTGTACTTCAACGAACTGACCACTAGAATTTAAAATTCAATGGGTGGCAAGACTGCCCACCTACCATTGAAGAAAACAAAGACAATAAAGGGTAACCCCAATACACATTGTGTATATCATTGTACACACTGTTTACTTACACTGTCTATAAATATGAGATAAACCCTCTATATTTTTGGGTGGACATTCAAGGGAGAGGATTTTCTTCTCTACTGACTTGATCTTCCCTTGAGCTAATAGGGTTTCTCTTCATTTTTCATTCCTATTTTTTTCTTCTTCCCATTACGTTTATCTCATAACCATGGAAGGGATTGAGTTTCCACTAAATATATAGACTATGGAAATGTTCAAAATAGGGTGATTTTATCATGTTGGTGTTTTAATAAGATTAAATATTTGTTGTAATATAAATTCTTGTGTACTTACTTTTTTATGATATTTTTTAAAAACATTAATGATTTAATTCCGAATTCTCTAATGGTGTCATATTAAACATGGAATGAAACCAATGATAAATACTAAAGGAATTACAATAGAAAAACTAGGGAAAATTGGGAGATCATGTTGAAAATGTTTTAGGTGTATTTTTATAATGTGTTTTTGAGCAATAAACTACTAGACCAAGGGATTGACGATTGAAAAGAACAAATTTTTTCTATCAATCCAAGAAATAATAATTTAATTTAATCCCCATGGTAATCCATTGTCATTAATGATTTTGTACCAAGTAAATAATTTCGTAAAAAACCCTATGTTGTATCCCCGACACACCTTCTTCCATATTTTGTTGTCTCTTATTCTATTTTTAAATTTTTTCACAAAAAATGTCATAATATTTAACCCTTATTCATTAAGATTCAATTATATGTATAATCAGTTGATTATTAATAACTTACGCCTTCCTTTTTTCATCCTTCCGTGTGTGATATACATACAAATCAACTAGATAAATAGTTAATTGTTTTAAAAGGGAACTAATTTTCCATTTTTTTATGGTTGTGGTTAAATTCAATTGATGTTATAGGTGCGTAGTGATGGAATGTAGAATCTTGAGTTTTGAGGTATGATTGGTTAGTCCATATTTTTCTTTTTCTTTTTTTTCAATTCTCTTATTGGTTACCTTGACATCACTTCACCATAAATACTTATTCAAATAGAGGTTGTTATACTTTTACTATAGAGGATTCTTATCCATATGATTTAGTTATGTCATACCTTTATTTATAAAATTACTATTAAAGAATTGATGATAGGTTTAAGTATGAGGGATACCAATGTATATCATTCACTCAAACCATTTCTTCATCTCTTTTGGATTCATTATCAGGTAATACTAAAAAGTTATTATCGATGATGGAAACCATTACCAGACACCAATTAGACCAATCTGATAGGTTGTGAAACATGGAAATATGGTAGATCACCTTTCTAAGAAAATTTCTAATCTAAACAATACAATTGAGTATGAAGCAAGGTGTTCTTATTCTATTTCAACTATGGATGCGTGTTATGATGTGAGACCTACTAGTTGTGAGTTTAAAATTTATTAAATTATTTAATAAATATAGTCTTTGAATATGGGAACACATCATGTCACATTAATATTGATTATGATAAATAGTTTATTTCTGAATCTATGGTTGAGTTCTCACCTACTCCCGAGGTGTCTTGCTATTCTTGTCTATTAAATCATTTCAACGAATGTTTCCAAGGCGGTAGAGGAAATCCATGACCAAACCATGTCTCAATTCAACCTTTGTATTTGGATAAACATGTTGAATGGTTGCTACAAGCTTCCACCTAGAACACAAAAATGTAACAATTTTTTTATAGTAAGGCATTGAGCATATGTGGTGGTTCTCACAGTTGAAGCCACATCCCCATTTGGATTATGGGAAGGTAATGTAACTCAGTTCAATTCAAAGACCTAAATCAATTTATTTTTAAGGGAAACCAAATAATACCAATTCTCTTTCCCTCTATCTATTCGGTATTTAATAACTACAAAACGGGTACTTTTCATTTACATACTGCATAACATACATTTATTCATTTCATAGAATATACTGTTCAAATTTGGAAAAACGAAGTTACATGACATGTGTGTCAATATAAATGGATTGTACCTTTCATTTTATTATATATTATAATATTTAATTCTTCTTAAATAAAAATAGATTAATTCAATAAACATGGATGAAGCTTATGTCGAAGGAATGTTCATTAGAATGTATCTGAGCTATCATAGGTATAAATCCCTCTTTAGCATCCTCTGGTTTAGGATTGATTATTTTTAACCTTGAGAATTATTAAATTTTGTGTTTTCTATTTTCGTAAGTAAATAATACCGATTAAAAATAAAATAAAGATGATGGTGATATTGAATTGGATGGAAGGTTTGTAGCCTAGGATACAAATGTCATGAGCCCATGTCCGTCTAACTGACTTAGTTCCATCATTTTTTACTGAATTAAAATCAAACATCATGTATTTTTATATATATCATATTTTAGGTATATATTATTTTCATTAATAATTTAAAGTATTTAAGATAATAAATCACATGAGTGTGATGTGAGTTGATTGGTAGAATCATACCCATGGTCCGAAAGTCTAGTTTTTAAATTCAGCTACTCTCTTAACATCATCCCTAACTAAAAGGATTTAAATCATATGTTGTGAATTCTTTCTTTAATTGAGTAATGTTTAAATTATTTTTAAGAAATAAAATTATAATAAAACAATTAGTGTTATAAGCTTTGCTTTAGCGGTTGAGGGTGCACACACAGATCGAACTGATCCTCTGATCGAGTCTCTACCCAAGCATTAGACTAATGTTTGTAATCCTACTTTTATATTTTTTTGGAACACCCAATGTGCATTTTTTTCAATACGCTGCATGTATATTTTTATTTTGTTATACAATTACAATTTTAATTAATGACTAAATAGTTTTTAATAATAAAAAATATTTTATATATATATATATATATATATTAAAAACCCATATACACATTGTGTATCTATAAAATACATACTATGTGGTTTGAATTTAAAATCCAAGTGGTTGATCAAGTGAAGTACCCCTGTAAACCCCCACCCCCACCCCCCTCTTCTTATGTAACCCCACAAATTACATCTTTGCCAAACATCCAATCATTTTATCATGGATCTTTAGCCTAGGATTTCATCCTCATTTCCCTTCTCAGTCATGGTATTTACTTCTATGCCCATCATTTCATTGATTTCATAGCTTTTAGGTGACTTAGGGACAAGCTTATCATTCATCTGAGACCCTATAAATACATGGGAACAAAAAAAACATTTCATGTACAAATGATACATGTTCAAATTAATTTTATTACCTAATATGAAAGCACACGACATGTGTGTTCATTAAACACTCTGTAACTATGCCTCTATATATATGATTCATGTCACACTGATCCCAGAAGTTAATATGATCCTTAAACAAACACGCAATCTTCTAATTCAGTACACACCATGTACTCTAGACATTTTCAAGAGTCTATATAATGGGGAGCACATGGACTGGCTACCCATGCACACACACACATGGACCATCTAATCCATGTCCACACACATGGTTTTAATCCCCATGTCTAACCAAATTGAATGTTTGTATACAAAAAACTATGTACTATTACCCTTTTTTTGTAGTCTTGAATCCAAAATAAATTATTAAATCCACTTCCAGAATAAAATTATAAATTAATATGTTCCCAAACTACTTGAACTGTAAAGTAATAAAAAATTGGATGCGTGGATTTGGTCTCTCAGTGGGAGAAAAATCTGAAATACAGTTATTGATCTAAAATCATGTTATTCCAATATTAGTAGATTTTATAAAAATATCTAAATTACACATATTAAATAACTAAAATAAAGGATGAAATAAAAGGAGAGATCAAAGTCAATTATTGGGTTTTGGAAATAAATAACCATTAATTTAACTTTGTATAGACCTATGTCATAGCCTGCAAAGTAGTGAAAAACACCATAATTGATCTTTCCCAAACCAATTGGATCAACCTGTGTAGGAAAATAATCCTTGGACTAATGTAATTGATAACATAAGTACAACCCGGCTGGCTTCTATTAATAAATAATTATGTACTATTGGTCTTAGCCTAATCTTATCCAATGAGATCATAATCATTCAATTTGAACCTCTGATGATCAGGGATAGTTCAAATGAATGAAATTGAAAATTACTTCAACATGGTTACTAGGTATAAGGTAAACATTTTTTTATTTACGAAATTAATTATGATCATACCACCTAAACTCTCAACCATTATATAATTAGATGATCATCGTTGGTTGATTCCCTAATATGAATAAAAAACAACCCATAGTTGATAGATAAAAATGTAATGAATGAGAAATATTTAAAATAAAAGAAACTGAAATTGAACTAATGATAAAACCAATGTTACATCAAATCTATAAATATAAAAGAAAACAAAAATAGAAACCTATCTAATGATAACTATGGATTTGAACCCTTCAACAAGTTCCCAAAAATTTAGATTCTCCAATCCGGGATAGAAATATATATCTCATGGTTGTTACTATTTTAAATAATAATGTAAGTCATCCTTAGGCATCACTTGGTCAAATAATGTAATAAAAAGAAGTCTATATGTCAAATAAAATCATTCCATCAAAAGATACTCTGAAAATATCAATTTTTTTGTTCTTCGAAAGATTTCACATCATGTAAATATTACACAAATTGTAATTTGTTGGCCTTGAATGTTTCATAGAATTATAGTTAGTCCCTAATCGTATCCTATAAATGGTTCATGGATTTCAAAATCTTGTTGTGTATTGATTATACATGATGCATAAAATTTTATTTTAGTACTGTAATATATGTTATGCTTTGTTTCATTAGTTGTGAGCCTCTAGAAGCCCCATTTTCATCCATCGTCATGGGAAACCATCATTTATTGGATATCGTGCCCACTTTGTAACCAATCATCAATCATACATTCAATCATCAATTTATTTTTCAGTTCCGAGCCTACATGCATCTGGGTTTGAATTTCCTTTTCCTTTATATGTATTCAAATGTAAATCATTTCATAGGAATATATAAACAATTAATATCACACATGAATCTCATATTAAAGAAATTAATATTAAACTAAAAAACATATAAAAAACAAGTAAATATAGATATTTTAATAAACCAAGGATTTATAAATAAATTTATGAAACAATAGGTTTCCACAAAACCCAAATGTTTTATAACCTAGCCATTAAACATAATTTTCCCATCTCTATGATTTAAATTTGGAAAAAATGTTATACACGGTTGTGTTCATTAGGATATTTAGAGTTTGACAAGAAAAATATAATTTTGGGTGAATACATGCATACCCTTATGAATATTAATATAACCCTCTATGAAAATTAAATCATATTATTTTTTTATTGCCTTAAGGTTATAAGATAATGAGATCTTTCTTAATGGGTCAATGTGATATAAAATGAATTATAGTTTAAAAATTGTTATTTATTTAATAAATTATGATTCCATTTCAAAAATAAATTAATCATATTTAGAAAATAATTTTAAAAAAATGGGGTTCATTTTTTATTTCAGAAATTCGTTATTAGGTTACACTAATTTTATGATAATTTTATAAAATACATTAGTTTTTCTTGAATATTAAGAATACAGTTTTGAGTTTTCAACATGATTAATGAAATTATAATGATATAAAAATTAATATAAAATTATGGTAGAATTTTGTACATTAAAATTTGGTATGAGGTTTCCCAATTTTCCAATACCATGGGAAAATACTATGTTCAATCCCATGATTTTGCAAATACCACAAATGAGGTTTCCATTGAAATTAATAAAAAACTCTCTATCTTTTACTGTCAATACCCACACATTCCATCATTGTTTTTCATTCCAAATTCATCTCCATCAAATATATATCAGATTAACCTCCCTAGAATTCATCCCATGGTGTCCTCAGGCCCCCAAGGTCCCAGTCATCATTTTTTAGGTGTTACTTTATTAGGTAATGTAATCTACCACCCTTCTCTTTTTCAAGCACTCCTTTTTATGTTATTCTCTTTTGATTTATTTTAGGTCATGTTGAGTTATGTCATTAAATATCCTCATAAAATTTAATATTATGTAATTATTATGAGAGACCTGTGTTTTCTCTCACAATTTTTTTTTGAATTTTAAATGGTGTTGTTATGCTGCTGAATTTTGGCAAGGGATTTCTCAGCTTCACTTTTAATTTTGAGACCCATTCTTTTCATTTTAATTCATAACATCCTTTCATAAAAATTTTATGGTAACTCTATTACATAACATATACTATAATATTGTTATTATAATGTAATATTTCATCCTAATCTCTCCCTTCCCCTTCTTTTATACAAAAAATTATAACACCTTCTTAAATGTGTTAATTTGTCGCATTAAAGGACGATGGGTTTTCAATTTATATTACCATATTCATGGATTGTCATGAAACCATTTTAATGGTTCAAAAAGACTATAATATGTTTATTATAACCTATTTAATGTTCTGGAACTATAATATATACATAATTATAATTTATACGACAAATAAGTTTCAAATAATTGAGATATCTCTAAAATAATTTAAATGGTTATCACTACTATTCTATGTAATAAACCATCCTCATACCATGTAAAAAAGTGATATATATAACTATTTAAACATCATTATGGTAATAAACAAAATAAAATTTCAATTCAATATAACTATATCAACTCCACATATTTTTACTACTTATAATTAAGCGAATCGATCACGAAATCATGGAAACGAACACTTCATAATGATGGGATTCAATAGTATAACTTATCCAAAATAACTTAACTAAATTTAATAAATCATTAATTAATAAAATATATTTATATAAGGTTCTAAAATAGTGAATTAATGGATTAAATTTGATTATCCAAAACATTATGATCAATTGATGAATGCCTTCAGGCAAAAGGTAAGGGTTTTCTACCCGAACCTCCATTTTCATTCAGGTTACTCTTATTCTCTACTTTCCACAATTAAATTATTATTTATTCATATTTTCTCCTTATATATTATATTATAATTTTATATATGTATGTACCAACCATAATACTACTTTCATTTATGGGGATTTATATGTTTTAAAAGGATCTTTCAAATATTATTCCCAAAATACAGGCCCGATTCAAGGGAATTTCTCAAATTCATAGCAATTTTCAAGGGATGTATATAATCTATTTATAGAAACAGTTATATTTATAAAATCACTCAATTTTTTATTAAAATAATTTATTACATCATTTTTTGTTTTAAAAAATTAACTTTCCAATAGAACTATTCCTTCTAAAGTAAAAAGGTATTATCTCAAAACGTTCTCGATCATTTTATAAGAGTATCCTCATCTATTTCGAGACTCTTTATGAATATTATGTATGACATCAGCTAAATTATTTAATATAATATCTTGGGGTGACTCTAACTATGTATTTTCTATCTTAAAACCATTCATCAATTTACTCTGAATGGTTAGTGTTTATGGGTAATGTTCGGGGAACGTTATAGACAATTCATATGTTATTTCCAATAAGAATCTATATATTGTTTATGTTAATACTCATTCATGCGAGGAATAAATTGAACTTTTTAAGTTAATTTTGTGGCTTTCTATTGCCTCTTGATCCATTGGTAGTTCTCACGAGATAAACTTCAGTCTTAGCACAAGGCCATAAAAAATTGATTATTTATGGTCTTAGCATGAGGCCTTGATGGTATGGTTATGATTTACAACATTATGAATTCCATCATTATGAAACTATTAATTTAAATTTCATGAGGTTATCTGAAAAGTAGAGTACCCATGAATATTATTTATTATGGAATTATTTATTCATATTTTATTCCTTCCATAATGTGTTCATGTTCATTTTTAAGGCATGTGTTTTTACTTATTCACCATGGATATTGTTTGTGTTTTTGATATATTCAACTTTATTTCTTACCCTTACTGATAATTTTAGCACACTAATTTCTTATTTATTAATTTTCCTAGGACTTGAAGAGGTATATTATGAATGAAATTCATAAATAATTTTGGATTTATGGATTTTTTCAAAGGAGTACTTAAATTGTTTTTTCTTTCATGTTGTAATGGTTAACTTATATATGTCTCTGGTTTTCCAAAAATACTAAACTATTCACTCCCTTGATATATGACTTTACTATAATAATGATAAAATAATCAAATAAGGCATCAAATCTAGACAATGAGGGTCAGATACATAGAGTTTGTATCAATGGAATATTAGTAGAATATATGGATACTAGATTTAGAAAATGTAGACTACTGAACGAAACACTAATTTATACATTGAGGATAAACAATCAAAAATGTATTGGAATTTTTTTAAGGAATATATTATATGGATCATTATAGAAAATAAATCTATTTGTGGATACTACATGTGGATGTGGTTCTCGCACAGATTTACCTTGGAGTAAAAACTCTGACAAAGTGTTTCAGGTTTGACCTGGGGTATTCCAATACCCGAAAATGGTCCTTACTGTGCACCTAGTTTGACATTCCTTGGGGATATGCTTAAGATAATTTACATTTTCATTACAATAAATTATGAAGGAATTAAATGTAAATTTTATTCACGATGAAATGATGTTTATGATTATGAGATTTGTTATATATAAAATTTCAATTTAGGCTAAGTATTTTCTACATTGAGGTTATACATTATGATTCAAAACCAAATGAATTGAATGGAATTATTTAGAAATGGTGCATAGTTGAAGGAATGTAAATTGCATGATCGCGGATTTCCAATATTGGGATTTCCCTCTGATTCTAGATAATAATGTCGGATCTGGTTCTATAACTAATGCAGAGAAACTTCTAACTGTACTGGGAGAGCTGGCACAGGTTATGAATAATAACCTTACCCGTGTGGAGCATCTGGATCCACAACATAGGGAGCTATATTATACTACATTATTCAACAATAGCCTCCATCTATTAATGGGACTACAAACCAATTCATATCAATGCAGTGGATAAGTTCATAAGAGAAGATATTTCATGCTTTGGGATGTAGTGAATGAAAGAATGTTTTCATGGTTTTTTATAGACAATCAGGAGATTTAGATCAATGGCGATAATTAATCCAAAACAAAAAAGAGGAGGAAGAAATATAAGAAATGGAATGGATGGATTTAAAGTAAATATTCTCATAAAAATAAATCCATCGTGAATAGAGAGAAGATATATAAATGTAATTTGTGAATCTGAGAAAAAAAAGTGGATGAGAATGTTGCAAAGTATGAATCTAGCTTCACAAGGATAGAAATAAATTTTGCAGACTACATATGTAATCTAATGAGAAAGATTGATTGATTATTTTATAGTTTAAAACCATTCCTCTAATTAGATCAAGTATCCCAAATTTTGTCAGCATATGAAGATATAGTATCAGGTGTTATCATGATGGAAAACAAATTCTACATATCTTATGATTTTGATAGAACAAAATAGAAAAAGTGGGAATTTGAAAACTATGGAAACATAGATATGGAAATGGGGAAGAAAAAAAGATTTAACCTGCCATCATATGATAATTGTGGGACGATACACTATGGTACTTTCATAAAGGATATGGGTGTTTGTTACAGGTATGGAGAAAAAGGCCACCTATCACGGGATTGTTTGGTGAAGAAATAAGCTACCAATGTTCAATACTACAATTTCAAGGAGAGGTAAAATTATGCAAATGATTTGTCTAGGAATCATGGAAACATTTCCAATGAAGGATAAGGGATTAAGGACAATCTTTTCCGGTCACAACTATGGAGGTTGAGGTTCCTAACGATGTAGTGGAAGGTTCTTTAATAATTTTCTAAAATTTAGATAATGTTTTATTTGATTTTGGATCCTCATATTCTTTTATATATTCCTAGTTTTCCAAGAATATCAGACATGTTAAATTTTATTTAATAAATGAGTTTTTAGTCAAAAAACATTGGTAATGTATCATTGTAAAAAATATGTGCCGATCAGTTTCCCACTTCACATATAAATGTTCTTTAGTTGTTAACATTATCATTATATTCCTGATTGACTTCAATATAATCATTGTTATGATTTAGATTTCATGTTATTTGGAGAAGGCCTATTCCAAGAAGAGGGGAGTTACTATTTTTGATAATTGTGTTGAATACCTTTTCATTAGAGTAGATACTATGCTAGATGATTCTTATATAGATCCAACCCTAGTAGGTCTACTAAATTAAATTATTACAATGGAAGTGAATGAAATATCTATGGGTGAGGAAATGAATGTTCAAATAGTGCATTTACCTATTGTGTAAGAATATGTTTATGTGTTTCCAGAGGATTTACCTGGACATCCTCCAGAGCGGGAAATTGAATTTTCTACTGATTAAATTCCATGTTCAAGGCCTATATCAAAGACTCCTTATAGAATACCCACCGTGGAATTAGTAGAAAATAATAAACAACTAGATTAATTGAGTGATAAAGGATTTATTCTTCATGGTGTCTCTATATGGGGTGGCCCTACTCATTTCGTTAAGAAGACATATGAACTTATGAGGTTATGTATTGACTATAGGAAGATCAATTCTATAACAAAAAAGAATAAGTTTCACCAACATTGCATTAATGGTTTATTTTAACAACTTCTTAGACCGCAACATTTTTCTTAGAATGGACTTCAATTTGTATATCATCAGTTGTGAGTAATGAATGAAGATTTTTCAAAGATAGCATTTAGAACCAGATATGGGCATTACATGTTTACAGTAATTCCTTTTGGTCTGACTAATTCACCCTCTATATTCATGGATCTAACGAATCTATTTTTTAAGGAACATGATGATTACTTTTTGGTGGTATTTATTAATTATTTTTTGGTATACTAAAAAATCTACATAGATCATGAAAAGAACTTCGGAACTATTCTGAATACCCTTAGAATAAATTAATTATAGGGGAAGTTTAGAAAGAATGAAATTTTTCTTTAATTAGTTTCCTTTCATGGATACACTATCTCTAATCCTAACTCTATTATCGAAGAATGATGTTTTTGTTATCTATAGTGATGAATCAAAGAAAGGACTAGGTTTTTTCCTTATGCGTAATGATAGAGTAATTTCTAATGCATCAATGCAGTGAAAAATTCATGACCAAAACTATCCTATATATGATTATGAGTTAGTTGTTGTGATCATTGCTATAAAAATATGTAAGTAATATCTCAATTGTTAAATATGAGAGAGATATATATGGATCACAAGAGTTTGAAGTATATCTTCTCAATGAAAAAACTCAACACTATGAAAAGGTGATGTCTCGAACTACTCAACAATTATGATTGTTCCATACACTACCACCCAGGATTGGAAAAGAAGGTAGCTAATGCAATGAGCAGGAAGGATCAAGGAGTTTTAAACAAAATGAGGATTAAAAGGGATTGTGTCTTCAAGGATCTAATAATGATAGACATGGGAATTATCAAAGAAGGTGAAACATCATTAATTATGAAAATGTTTTCCCAACCATATTTATTATAAAGTATTAAAATCTCTCATCCCAAAAGTGAGAACCGTCAAAATAAAATTAATGCTGTGAAATATGGGAAGTTGGATGATATCATATGTGAAGATTGAATTCTGAAATATAGGGAGAGGGTATGTGTTCCCTATATACCCGAGCTGAAAAGGGAGTGATTGGAGGATTCTCATAGCTCAAATTTCTCTATACACCATGGTATCACTAAAATGTATTGATATTTAAAGGAACATTTCTAGTGGGACAACATGATGCGGGGAATTTCTAATTATATATCAATATGTTATGTCTGTTAACAAGTTAAGGTTGAATGAAAACATCCTATAGGAGTCATGGATACTATAATTATTCCTAAAAGGAAATGGGATGACATCACCATGGATTTTCTCCCTAGATTACCCAAAACTCCCAGAATGAAGGATGCAATATTGGTAATTTTGGATCAATTTATAAAATCTTCCCATTTCCTCGCTATAAAAGAAGATTTTTAACTAGATAAGCTTCCAAGACTCTATATCCATGATGTTGTAAGAATTCATGGAGCACGTCTTTCAATATAATCTTATCATGTTCCTCAATTTACCATGACATTTTGACAAATTCTTCAGAAATATTTTGATATTGAGCTTCATTTGAATACAACTTATCATTATCAAATAGACCGGCAATCAGAAAGGATGGTCCAAACATTAGAAGAAATGTTGAGATCATGATCACTAAACATTCATTCTATATTGGATCTGTATTTACCGTTAGTACAGATTTCCTATAATAATATTTTCTATTCTAGTATTCATATGGAACCATATGAAGAATCATACGGAAAGATATGTCGTACACTAATGTTCTAGGATGAAGTTAGTGTAAGGAAGCTAGTGTGCGCAGATCTTAGGTAGGAAACAATAGTCAAGGTAAAGACTACTCAAGGCCATATCAAATCAGGTCGACACAGATAAAAAAATATACTGATAATTGAACGAATGATTTGGAATTTCATGTGGAAGACTATGTTTTCTTAAAAGTATCTTTGTGGTGGGGTTTTATAATATTTGGGATGAAATATACATCGATCCCTAGGTACATAGACCCTTATGAAAATTTTAGAGAGATATGGAGCTATTTCATATCATTTGGATATTCCTCCTAGCCTTTCTAGAGTACACAATGTGTTCCATGTCTCATTGTTGATAAATTACATGTGAGACCCAACACATGTCCTCACATATGAAGGTATAGAATTTGAACCAGAAATATCTTACTGTGAAGAGCCTATCCTGATTCTGGACACTTAAGAATAGGTTTTGAGAAATTGAAAGACTCTATTAGTAATAACACTATGTAAAAATCATAAAATTGAAGAGGCAACATGGGATCCTGAGGAGCTTATAATGAAGAACTGCCCAAATTTTTTTGTGAGGTAACATTCTGGTAATTTTGGGGAGGAAATATTTTTAAGGAGAGAAGAATTTAACACGCCCATATTTATAAATAAATTCATGAAACATTGAGTCTAAAAAAACCAATTTTTTAAAACCGAGCTATTAAAAAATATTTTTCAACCTCTATGATTTTAATTTCGAAAAATTGACAAACACTATTGTGTTCAGTAAGATATTTAGAGACTGATAAGACAAACATACTTTTGATTAATAATAACATACCCTTACAAATATAACTATAACACTTATGATTAGTAAATCATATATTTTTTTTATTGTCTTATGTTTAGAAGATACTGAGATCTTGATTAATTTTCGAAAGTGATATAAAATGAATTAATAGTTCTTAAATTTTTATTTTTCGAATAAATTATGATTTTATTTAAAAATAAAATTAATCATATTCCAAATAATATTTTCAAAAAATTGAGTTCATTTTTGAATTTAGAATGGAAATATTTTGTTACACTGAATTAATGGAAATTTTAAAAAAATACATTACTTTTTGTGAATAGTAAACATATAGTTTTGAGTTTTCTGTATGATTAATGACATTATAATGATATAGTAATTAATATAAAATGATGGCCAAATTTTTTAAATTAAAATATGTTATGATGTGTCCCAAGTGTCCAATTCCATGGGAAAATACCATGGGAAAGCCCATGGTTTTGGATATACCACTTATGATGTATCCATTAAAATTAATAAGAAAATCCATCTCTTTTATAATAAATACCCACTCATTCCCTCTTTTTCAGTCACTCTAAATTCATCATCCACGGTTATATGGTATTTTTACCTCCCTATAATTTTTCTCAAGGTGTCATCAATCCCCCAATGTACCATCCTTTAGGATTTAAGAGTAACTCTACAAGGTAAGGGAATGTACCACCCTTCTCTTTATCAATCACTCTTTTTATGTTACTCTATTTTAATTTTTTTTGAATTATGTTGGTATATGTTATTATATACCCCCTTACATTAAATATTATTAAATAATCATTAAATAAAACTTTTTCTTCTCATCCAAATATTTTATGAATTTTATGTGACTTTGTTAGGCTATTGAATTTTCATAAGGTATTCCTCAACTCCTTATTTTATTTCGAGTTTCTTTCTTTTCTATTTATTTACTCACCTACTTTCATTAAAATGTAATGATAAAAACAGTAACTTAAATTACTGGAATATTGTTATAATAATTTAATAATTCTTGAACATCTCTCATTTCCACTTCATTTATACAAAAAATTAAAACACAGTCCGATAACTTTTAATAGATCGCATTCAAGGATGATGGGATTTCAATTTATGTTAACATAATCATGGATGGACATGAAACAATTTTTAGGGATGAACTGAACTCTAATATATGTATTATAACCCATTAAATGTTTTGTAACTTCTATGTAACACCCCAAGATTTAATAGTGCGTTCTTTCTTCAAAGTAATTCCATAACTTGCACTACACGCAACACTGAGTTCAAGCACACCATGACTTGCCAAAATTTCCATTAAAAATCTATTATGAATTGTATTAACTGTGTTTTGAACATTATAAATTCCTTATAATTTTAGAATCCATATAATGAGTTTCTTAGACATAATGTAAGAACTAATTCATTTTTTCAGATAAAAGACGTATTTTTCAAAAAATGCACTTTTACAGCTGCTTAATGGTGAACCCTTTTTAAATAAAATATTTGAAATTTTTATATATTAAATTTGACAATAAAATCTTCTTCTTTAGAATTGGGACATAAGAATTTATTTTCAATAAATATTTGGTGTTTTTATGATAACTTTCATATTTGGGTGTATAGTGAAAAATTCTATATTTTAACTTCAAACAAATTTTTAATCAAAATAATTTATAGTGTAAAATTATACATTTTAATGGTTTGGAAGTATAAATATATTATATTTTTACTATTTAATCCAATTCTGGTCATTGTAAGTAATTTCATTTTGAGGTTGGACATAAACAAGTGTCAATCTTTTGATAATTATTGTTTCTTAAAAATACGCCGTTTGGTTTTGACAACGGGAATTAATTTTAAATTAATAAATGAAACTTATATGTTTTTAATTTTGTAAAATAAACATCATTTTTTAATTCATAATATCAAAATTAACTTAGGGTGAATTTTTGGTATTTTTCTGAAAACTTTCAATTTTTGATGATTAGTGAAAACATTGAGTTATTATTTAAAACATCATTTTTATTTAAATAATTATTTATTTTATTTAAATTTATTTTTGGTCAAAATAGATACGTAATATCTATATATTTTCAATGTAATTCATTGGAGTCTTTTTTTAATAATATTATATATGCAAAATTTTATTGAACTTTTCACCGTCATTTACCCACCTCCTAGGAGAATTGGAAAATTCACATAAATCATAATCTTACCACTTCGGTGAGTGGAATTTAAAAAATCTGAGAGACAAGGTTGATATCTGTTAGAAAAATGGGGTTCAATAAGATGAAAATAATTTTTTTTGAATAGTATCTTTTTACTTTTTTTACCACGGTTAAAAGTAAAAAGGGTAATTAACGGTAAAAATGATATTATTCTTACCCTATCACATGTTTGAATTCCATTGGATAGGTGTAATTCGACAAAAAAAAACCTTATGAATAAATTATGAACCTATTTGGTTCACATGGATTAGATTAGGACATTTATTATTATTTAAATAAAAGAAGAGTTAAAAGTGTTAAATTCAATGTTTAATAACTAAAAATTTTTTAATATAGGGTTACACATAATATAAATTCGACTAAAAATATTCATTAGAAATATAAAATGATTCTGAAATAATGGTATTTTATTTATATTTTTTAGACATTAAATAATTAAATTTATTTATGACATAATGATGATGCAGTAATTACAGTATGAATGAAATATTAAAATAATTTATTTTATCAATATCCAAATAAATGTAATTTGACGATTTTTATGAATTAAATTAATTTTCGTGGTTAATATGACATATTAGGGTCGACTAGATTAATTTTTTTGAAGTAATAATGATTTTATGAATTTAACAAAAACCAAATACCAAATAGTGTCATAATTGACAGAAAAGAGATTTAAAAATAAATATTATATTATTAATTTATTTAATAGTCTTAAAAATCTATGGTTCGGCCAAAAGACTTATATAATAATATATATGACATTAATGAAACAATTGGGGTTCTATTGGAAATTTATAGTAGTTTATTAACTATATAATATAAAAATACAAAGAGACATGGTAAATGTCAAACTATATATCTAAGAGTTAAATCTAAAAGTTACGGTTAATATGATGACCCAAACCTACCTAAAACCTATTGGATGAGTATTTTTCGACCCATCCCCACCTTAGCCATTAAATAATACATTTTTGAGCCACTATAAACTGATGATGATTTTATTATAAAATAATATATTATGTTTTTTCTAAGGTTCCCTCACCCTTCTTATAAAAGGTCACTCCCCATTCACTGTAATTCACACCTTCAAAGCCTTTTGGATCGGCCAAACCCTTCCCACATATCCTCCACACTATCCTATATTCATCTTATGGGACTTACTTTGGTCATAAATCTAACCTATAGATCCCTTTTGATCAAATCAAAAGGAATAACCTGAAGAAAAGGTAATGATTTCACCACCCTCTTTCAAGTTCTCTTATTCTTCCACTTACTCTTTCTTTGTTGTTTCAATTATAAAATAATAATTGTAACATAAAAATTAAGTAATTAATAATATATATTTTTATCTATGTCTATTAGTTAATTATATAGTGTTTTAGAGGCTTAAAATGAGAATAAATCTAATCTTAAGCATGGAATACACTAATATTTTTAAAAGATTGTTTTACTGCCTTTTGATGGAAAACCATTTTTAAATCTATATTTTGACAATTTTATAAGATATGTGTTTCAAAATAAATTTATTCTTTATGATTGGGACATCAAAATTTACCTTGTGTGAATTTTTGGTATTTTTCCGATAAAGTTCATTTTTTAATGAATAGTGAAAAATGTAATATTTTAATTCAGAACCTCTTTTTAATCTAATTTATTTATATGATTATATTATCTTTTGAATTGGTTTTGAAGTGAAATTAGAATATATTTTTACCATTTAATCCAATGGTGGTCATTGGAATCAATTTCACTTTGAAATTGGACTTAAACTGGTGTCAATCTTTTGATACTTATTTTTTCATAAAAACACGCTATTTGTCATGATAGCGGCAATTAATTATTAAAATAATTAATTGTAACTTATATGATTTTAATTTTGTAAAATAGATATCATTTTTGAATTCATAATATCAAATATATCTTAGGGTGAAGTTTTGGTATTTTCTGAAAAACATCAATTTTTGATGAATAGTGAAACCACTAAGTGGTAGTTAAAGAAACTGATTTTTCGTTTAAATGAAACTTTGCCACTTCTGTGATTTGATTTTCAAAAATCCGACAAATATGGTTGTCATTAAAAATTAAAATGTGGTTCAATGAGATTAAAATAATTTTTTTGGTGAATAGTAACTTTTATGTTTTTAATCGCGATTAGAGGTAATTAGTGTAATTAAAGGCAAACATGATATTATAATAAAATGAAAATACCTAGAAACATTTCCTACCCTTATTGTATGTGTCAAGGACGACCAAGAAAATCCATGGGTCAACTTGGGGACCCCATGGAGCCACTTTGGTAGGAAAATGACATTAATATCTTTTTATTTAATGATAAAATTAAAATGACACAGATATGAATTGTTTTAATAAAACAATTTTTAAATTGGGTTATAAAAGTCATATATTTGACTATAAATATTCATTAAAAAGATAAAAAGATTTCTTACATCATGATATTTTCTTTATAATTTTTATATATTAAATAAATTATTTTATTTATGACATCATGATGCTGCAGCGATTACCTCATTATTAAAGGATTTAAATAAAATGAAAAGATAACTTAAAATATATCACCTAAACATGTCCAAAACCTATTGTATGGGTGTATTTCGAACCCTTATCACCTTACCCTCGAATTATATCAATGTGGGATCTTTTTAATCCGAAACTAATTTTAAAATAATGTAACATTTCTTTACTTTCCAAGAGTTCCCCTCCTCTCCTCTTATAAAAGGACCACACCTCTACCTCTTTACCAACACTTCCAAAGCCTTTGACTCGGCCATCCCCTGACCATTTTATCTCTACATTCCCTCTCTTACTCCTTGAAGCCTCCATTTGGGCAGAAGTCTTCCCAAGGAAGCCTTTGAGCTCAAACCAAAGGGAGTTACCCGATTTTAAGGTAATGTCTTCACTTGAGTCCTTTTGTTTTATTTTGCTTCTCCAACCCCCTAAACTCTTTTTATTCATTTCTTTTGTAACAAATTAAGTATCTCCAACATACTAGGATGTTTTTATAAGAATTATTATAGCTAAACTTACACACACCTACATCTAATGGATAAATAACATACTGTTTCCGTGGATGGCAAATTTCTGCCTCACGAAACGATGATTGTTCAATATTATTCTAACACCTTCAAAGGTGGCCATTAAGATGTCACTATATTTATATACGATATATAATATTTTTATGTTTTACATAAGCTTATGTATTTTTCATTTATTGCATACCTTTATGGCTTCCATTATGGGTATACGCGATATCTTCATTTTAGGAAGTGCGGACTACCGCCCCCTCAAAGTGATTTGATTCGTTAATACCATATGTGGGACCTATGAAAGATGAAGTTATGATATTATATATGATATTAGACTGTAATTATAATATAACTTTATATAATTATTATTCCATTTCATAAAATATGAAATAGAAATGGAAGCAGCGTTCATGCGTACGTACGGCTTACCGTCTCCATGAACGGTGCATTTCATTTCTTACCTCTAAATGTTATGTAAAATTATAAATTCATGCATGTACTGGATATATATGATATATATGATGTCTAAATCATGAATAAAATTCTGGATATAATTGATACATGAAAAGGTTGTAATTATAAAGGGTTTATTTTTGACTCAAGTACCAATGATCGTTAAAACGACCGTTATTAACTTAAATAATTACATAGTGTTCATGACATGGAAATAATTGATATAAAAGGAATAATGAACTTGAAAAAGTTTCTTAAACAAGTACAAATTAACTCAATTTTATTATTCAGGAGATTAAAGAACGATCGAGTCAAGTTGGACCCGAGGTATGGGACTTCGTCTCAATATCCTTTCATTGAGGCATATTTTGTTTTATACACAACCTTCTTTTATACGGTGTATAAACCCCTTTGACTTTTATGTTTATCCAAAAGTAATATTTTTATACAAAGCATTTTACTAAACGACAAAAGGGAATGTTTTTGTCGTACGTATGCGGCGACAACGACTTCTCCGCCGCCGTGACCATTATTTGAGTTTCGGTTTCCTCTACAAGCCATACATTTTTTTAAAAGAAAAATAAATACCCTGTTTTACTTTTCTTTTATTTTGGTATTGAAAATGGTTTTCATAATGTTTTTTTATCAATGTGTTGTATTGATATCTTGTGATTGAAAAGTGGAAATGTTATGTTTCTGTTATACATGTTTTATGTGATACGATTATATTATGGTTCTTGGGAATTATTATGAAGACGGGTGGTTCCGTGATAAACTAAGGGCGGGTGAGCCCGATATAGCTCTCCAATGCATTGGGTAACATGAAGGAGTTAAACATTAAGGTTTCCCTGAAGAGATTTAGGGAATATACTGTGATGGGTATTCCAAATGTAACCAAGAGGGTTACTCCCTACGTAAGAATGTTATGAATGCCTCAAGTTACCATTCTTTCTTATGATTTCTATGATTTATTAATGATTTGATGAGGTATGTTAATGTGCCTATGTTTTATGGGTAAAGTATGATTTCATTCTTATGTATATATGATCTCATGTTTACTTTCCATATTTTTATAACCCTTACTGAGCTTCTTATGCTCATCCCAAGTTTTTTTGAAATGTTTTTCACAGGACAAGGGAAAGGTACATGATATGATGATAGTGTTAAGGAAGTGTCAAGAAAGAATCCATGTTTTATTTTAAATATGTTTCCGTTGATGGGAAAAATGAATACTATATTTTATGTAACCACTTTTCTTAAATGTGGAATGTAATACATGTTTTATGATCTAATTCTCTAAAACTCTAAACCTGAAAAGATCCTCAAGGTGTATTCTTGAAATATCTCAAGATTAAGTAAGGTTTAAGGTCGAGGCCTTATAGTTGGTATCAGAGGACATTTTAGATATCTTTAGGAGTTAGAATTTTATTAAATGATTATCCAAAAATATTTTTTTTGAAATGATATAGCATCTGAAGATTACCATGTTGCTTCATCTAAGACATGTTTGTTCAGAATGGTTTTCCGCAGAGGAAATAGGGAAGTAGTGCTAGGAAGGCATACAGAATGAAATAAACTTCCGAATCAGCATCCTGAGATGGTCAGAATTGGAACTGAACAGTTTGTTGCAGTAATGACACAGTTGACTCAAGCGATAAATGGTGGTGGTATCCATGCACGAGATCAGCCAGATCAACTGTAGAGGAACATGTCAGTGGTGGAACATTTCATGAGGCAACATCCCCCATCATTTAGAGGATCATCTGACCCTGTATTAGCTGAAGGGTGGATTAAATCACTGGAGAAGATTTTCTATGTCATGGGGTGTTCATACAATAAAAAGGTTAGTCTTTCTATTTACAATTTGGAGGGTGAAGCAGATAAGTCGTGGTCGATGGTTAAAAATATCAGGGACGCTGATGAGATTGATGATCATGAATGGGAATAATTCAAAGGTATGTTTCATGAGAAATATTTTCCTAAGGCTATTCAACATAGTATGGAAAAACAATTCTTGTAATTGAGGCAAGATGAAGACTCAGTGGCTGCCTATGAATAAAGGTTCACTCGATTGGCAAGGTATGCTCCAAATTTTATCCGAGACCTTGATAGTAAAATAAATCGTTTTTACTCAGGATTAAAACCAAAATATCAAAGAGAATAAGCTTATCGTGAGTTTAAAAGTTATGAAAAGCTTGTTCGATGTACTGAGAAGTTGTAAATGGAGTTTTTCGATGATCAAGTGTTCTATAAAACCAACAGAAGAAGAGAACGAGGTGGAAGGAGAAAGGGAAGAATTATTCAAAAAGGTCTGATGGTAAGAAAACTATGTTTCCAGTTTGTGAAAAATGTGGTAAAAGGAATGCTGGGGAATGTCTTCTGAATTCTGGAAAGTGCTACCGATGTGGTAAGATGGGACATAAGGCTCGTGATTGCACTAAAAAAAGATCAAGGTGATGGTAAGACCAAATTTGATTTACAGTTTGTGAAATGTTTTAAGTGCAATGAGATGGGTCAATATGCAAAAGAGTGTCCGACAAAGAGCTTGAGTGATGGGAAGCAGTTAGACTACAAGCAGAAAGGGGTGGTGAAATCCTTTTCAACTACTTCAGTAGATGTCGGGCCATCAAATGAAGTTGTATCAGGTACTTTGTTTGTTTTTTCAGATTATGTCAGTGTGTTGTTTGATTCGGGGTCTACACATTCTTTCATCTCTGAAAACGTTTCTAGTAAATTGGGAATACCATCTCAAGAAATGACTCCTGAACTTGTGGTAAAAACACCTGGGGAAAATGTTGAGCCAAAAAGAATTTATATGAATCTTCTTATCCATATCTGTGGAAATAACCTACTTGCAAACCTTATTGTTCTACCTATAGTATAGTTTAATGTTATCCTGGGTATGGATTGGCTCTCTATTTACCATGCTAAGATTGACTATAGAGATAAAGAAGTTTCTTTTCAGAAAGACTTTAAGTTTGTGTACAAGAATGAACCCTTACTATTGATAACTTATCAAGAGGCTAAGAAACTTTTAAAAGATGTAAATGAATGTTACCTTGCACATATTGTTGAAAACAAGGGAACTGTTCAGATTAATGATGTGCCAGTGGTAAATGAGTATCCTGATGTTTTTCCTAATGAGTTTCCTGGAATAATACCAGATCGGGAAGTTGAATTTTCTGTTGACTTAGTTCTTGATGCTAAGCCAATTTCAAAACCTCCTTATCGAATGGCTCAAATTGAACTTTTAGAGTTGAAGGAGCAATTGCAAGATTTATTAGAGAAAGGTTTCATTCGAACTAGCACATCACCATGGGGTGCTCCTATTTTATTTTTTAAAAAGAGAGATGGTTCTATGAGACTTTGCATTGATTATAGAGCCTTGAATAACATCACTGTTAAGAACAAATATCCTTTGCCTCATATCGATGATTTTTTTTATTAGCTCCAGGAAGCTCAGTTTTTTTTCAAAGATTGACCTGAGATCGGGGTACCATCAGCTGAAGGTGAAGGAAGCAGATGTTCCAAAGACTGCGTTTTGTACAAGATATGTCCATTATGAATTTTTAGTAATGCCTTTTGGGCTAACCAATTCACCTAATGTATTCATGGACTTAATGAATAGAATTTTCCATTAGTTCTTGGATAAGTTTGTGGTGGTTCTCATTGATGATATTTTGGTGTTTTCTAAAAGTAAAGAGGAGCATGAAAGACATTTAAGGGTTATTTTGAAATCCTTAAAAGAGAAGAAATTTTATGGGAAATTCAGAAAGTGTGAGTTTTGGTTGCAACAATTTTCTTTCCTTGGTCACATTGTTTCTAAAGATGGGATAACCGTTGATCCTGCAAAAACAAAGGTTGTTGAAGAATGGCCAAGACCCACAAATGTAATAGAGATTCGTAGTTTCCTTAGTTTGACAGGCTATTAGCGAAAGTTTGTTAGAATTTTTTCACGGTTATCTAGTCCAATGACTAAGCTAACTCGGAAGGGTGTTAAGTTTATCTGGACAAAAGAATGTGATGATTGTTTTCAGAAATTGAAAAGAAGATTGGTGAATGCTCCAGTTTTGGCACTACCTTCTAGGAATGGGGAGTTTGTTATCTACAGTGATGCTTCATTGAAAGGACTTGGTTGTTTCCTAATGCAGAATGATCAGGTAATTGCTTATGCTTCACGACAGTTGAAAACTCATGAGGTAAATTACCCTACACATGATTTGGAATTAGCTGCTATTGTTTTCGCTTTAAAAATTTGGAGGCATCATTTGTATGGAGTAAAGTGTGAAATATATACCGATCACAAAAGTTTAAAGTATATATTCACTCAGAAAGAATTGAACATGAGACAGAGGAGATGGCTAGAATTAATCAAGAATTATGATTGTACAATTCATTACCATCCGGGAAAATAAAATAAAGTGGTTGATGTTTTTAGTCGGAAAAGTAATGCTTCGTTAGCAATGATGCGTTTGGAACGTGATCCTTTGGTTAAGGATTTGATGAACTTTGGGATAGAAGTTGTTGGTGCAGGATGTTCTTCTGTTTTGTTTCAGGTATCAGGGAAATCTTCTCTATCAGACAGAATCAAGCAAGAATAGAAGAAAGACAGTGAGTTGCAGAAAAAGGTAGAGCTGGTTCAGAAAGTTAAGTTTCCTGAATTCAACATTGATAATGATTGTGTTTTGTGATTTGGGAAGAGATTGTGTGTTCCTTAGGATTCACAGTTGAAGAGAGAGTTGTTATGTGAAGCTCATATTTCTATGTTTTCAGTTCATCCTGGCAGTACTAAGATGTACAGAGATTTGCGGGGGTATTACTGGTGGGATGGAATGAAAAGAGATATTGCTGATTTTACTATGAAGTGTTTGACATGTCAACAGGTTAAAGCAGAGTGGTAGTTACTGAAAGGGATGCTTCATCCTTTACCAGCGCCAGAGTGGAAATGGGAGAATATATCCATGGACTTTGTTGTGGGATTTCCGAATACCCCTCGAGGTAATAATGCATTCTGGGTTATTGTTGATGTCTTGACTAAATCTGCTCATTTCCTTACTATACGAGATACTTTTTCCATAGATAAACTTTCCCGTTTGTATCTTAAAGAGATAGTCAGGTTATATGGAGTTCCCCTCTCCATTATATCTGACCGTGATCACAGGTTCACTTCTAAATTTTGGAAAGGCCTTCAGAATACATTGGATTCTGAATTAAATTTTAGTACAGCTTTTCATCTTCAATCAGATGGGCAGTCAGAACGAACAATTCAGACATTTGAGGATATGATACATTCTTGTTCGATGGATTATCAGGAAAGTTGGGACCAACATATTTCTTTGGTTGAATTTTTATATAATAACAGTTTTCATTCTAGTACACAGATGGCACCATTTGAGGCGTTATATGGGAAGCGGTGTCGAACTCCAGCTTTTTGGGATGAAGTGGTTGAAAGAAAGCTGATGGGACCAGAATTGGTAGAAGAGTTGGTAGAAAAAGTTCAATTGATACATAAACACATGAGAACAGCTCAGAGCAGGGAGAAGAGTTATGCGTACAACAGGAGGAAGGATCTATATTTTGAGGTAGGTGATCATGTTTTTCTCAAAGTCTCACCATGGAAAAGTGTGATGTGATTTGGTAAGAAAGGAAAGTTGAGTCCAAGGTTCATTGGACCATATGAAATTCTGGAGAGAGTTGGATCAGTTGCATACGGGGTGGATTTACCTCCATGTTTATCTCAGGTACACAATGTTTTTCATGTTTCGATGCTGAGAAAGTACCTGCCAGATCCATCTCATGTTTTGAGTCCAGAGGTAGTTCAGCTGGAAGAGAACCTATCTTATGAGGAACAACCGGTCCAAATTCCTAACCATAGGGAGCAAGTGTTACGGAATAAGGTGATTCATCAGGTAATGGTTTTGTGGAAAAACCACATGGTTGAAGAGGCAACATGAGAATCTGAAAATGCAATGAGGGATATGTACCCCCATTTATTCGATAAGTAAATAAATTGCGGGGACGCAATTTTCTAAAGGGGGGAAGGATGTAACATCCCAAGTAAGTAATGAATAATAGAAATTTTTATCTATGTATATTAGTGAATTATATAGTGTTTTATAGGCTTAAAATGAGAATAAATCCAATCTTAAGCATGGAATACACTAATATTTTTAAAAGATTATTTTACTGCCTTTTGATGGAAAACCATTTTTAAATCTATATTTTGACAATTTTATAAACTATGTTTGTCAAAATAAATTTATTCTTTATTATTGGGACATCAAAATTTACATTCTGTGAATTTTTGGTATTTTTCCAATAAATTTCATTTCTTAATGAACAGTGAAAAATGTTGTATTTTAATTCAAAACCTCTTTTTAATATAATTTATTTATATGATTAGATTATCTTTTGAATTGGGTTTGATTTGAAATTAGAATATATTTTTACCATTTAATCCAATGGTGTTCATTGGAATCAATTTCAGTTTGAAATTGGACTTAAACTAGTGTCAATCTTTTGATACTTATTGTTTCATAAAAACACGCTATTTGTCATGACAGTAGGAATTAATTATTAAATTAATTAATGTAACTTATATGATTTTAATTTTGTAAAATAGACATCATTTTTGAATTCATAATATCAAATATATCTTAAGGTGATGTTTTGGTATTTTTCTGAAAAACTTCAATTTTTGATGAATAGTAAAACCACTAAGTGGTAGTTAAAAAACCGATTTTTCGTTTAAATGAAACTTTCCCACTTCTGTGATTTGATTTTAAAAAATCCGACATACATGGTTTTCATTAAGAAGTAAAATGTGGTTCAATGAGATTAAAATAATTTTTTGGTGAATAGTAACTTTTAAGTTTTTAATCGCGAATAGAGGTAATTAGTGCAATTTAAGGCAAAAATGATATTATAATAAAATGAAAATACCTAGAAACATGTCATACCCTTATTTGATGTGTCATGGACGACCATGACAAGCCATGGGTCAACTTGGGGACCCCATGGAGCCACTTTGGTAGGAAAATGACATTAATATCTTTTTATTTAATGTTAAAATTAAAATGACACAAACATGAGTTGTTTTAATAAATCAATTTTTAAATGGGGTTATAAAAGTCAGATTTTTGACTATAAATATTCATTAGAATTACAAAACGATTTTCTACATCATTATAGTTTTTTATAATTTTTAGACTTTAATTAAATTAAATTATTTATGACATCATGATGATGCAGCGATTACCTCATTAATAAAGGATTTAAATAAAATGAAAAGATAATGTAAAATCTATGACCTACACATGTCCAAAACCTACTGGATGGGTGGATTTCGAACCCTTATCCCCTTACCATCGAATTATATCAATGTGGGAACTTTTTAATCCGAAAATCATTTTAAAATAAAGTAACATTTCCTTACTTTCCAAGAGTGCCCCTCCTCTCCTCTTATAAAAGGCCCCCACCCCTACCTCTTTACCCACACTTCCAAAGCCTTTGGCTCGGCCAACCCCTACCCATTTTGTCTCTAAACTTCCCTCTCTTACTCCACGAAGCCTCTATTTGGGCAGAAGTCTTCCCAAGGAAGCCTTTGAGCTCAAACCAAAGGGAGGTACCCGATTTTAAGATAATTTCTTCACTTGAGTCCTTTTGTTTTATTTTGCTTCTCCAACCCCCTAAACTATTTTTATTCATTTTTTTTGTAACAACACTAGTATCTTCAATATACTAGGATGTTTTTATAATAAGGATTATATCTACACTTACACACACCTACATCTAATAGTTAAATAACATACTGTTTCTGTGGATGGCGAATTTCGGCCTCACGAAACGATGATTGTTCAATATTATTCTAACACCTTCAAAGGTGGCCATTAAGATGTCACTATATTTATATATGATATATAATATTTTTTATTTTTTCCTTAAGCTTATGTATTTTTCAGTTATGGCATACCTTTATGGCTTCCATTATGGGTATACGCGATATCTTTATTTTAGGAAGTGCGTACTACCGCCCCCTCAGAGTGATTTGATTTGTTAATACCATATGTGGGATGTATACAGGATGGAGTTATGATATTATATATGATATTACACTGGAATTATAATATACCTTTATATCATTATTATTCCATTTCATAAAATACGAAATATAAATGGAAGCAGCGTTCATGCGTACGTACGGCTTACCGTCTCCATGAACGGTGCATTTCATTTCATACCTCTAAATGTTATCTAATATTATAAATGCATGCATGTACTGGATGTATATGATATATATGATATCTAAATCATGAACACCATTCTTGATATAATGGATACATGAACAACTTTTAATTATAAAGGATTTATTTTTGACTCAAGTACCAATGATCGTTAAAATGACCGTTATTAACTTAAATAATTACATAGTGTTCATGACATGGAAATAAGTGATATAAAAGGAATAATGAACATGAAAAAGGTTCTTAAACAAGTAGAAATTAACTCAAGTTTATTATTCAGAGATTAAAGAACGACCGAGTCAAGTCGGACCCGAGGTATGGGACTTCGTCTCAATCTCCTTTCATTGAGGCATATTTTATTTTTATACACAACATTATTTTGTATGCTGTATAAACCCATTTGAATTTTACGTTTATCCAAAAGGAATCTTTTTTATATGAATCGTTTTACTAAACGACAAAAGGGAATGTTTTTTTCGTACGTATGCGGCGACAATGACTTCTCCGCCGCCGTGACCATTATTTGAGTTTCGGCTTCCTCTACAAGCCATACATTTTTTTAAAAGAGAAATAAATACCCTGTTTTACATTTCTTTTGTTTTGGTATTGAAAATGGTTTTCATAATTCTTTTACATCAATGTGTTGTATTGATATCTTGTTATTGAAAAGTGTAAATGTTATGTTTCCGTTATGCATGTTTTATGTGATACGATTATGTTATGGTTCATGGGCATTATTTTGAAGACGGGTGGTTCCGTGATAAAATAAGGGCAGGTCAGCCCGATATAGCTCTCCAATGCATTGGGTAATGTGAAGGAGTTAAACTTTAAGGTTTCTCTAAAGATATTTATGGAATATACTGTAATGGGTATTCCAAACGTAACCAAGAGGGTAACTCCCTACGTAAGAATGTTATGAATGACTCAAGTTACCTTTATGTCTTATGATTTCTATGATTTATTCATGATTTGATGAGGTATGTTAGAGTGCCTATGTTTTATGGGTAACTTATGATTTCATTCTTATGTATATATGAACTCATGTTTCCTTTCCATATTTTTGTAACCCTTACTGAGCTTTTTAGGCTCATCCCAAGTTTTTTTGAAATGTTTTTCACAAGACAAGGGAAAGGTACATGATATGATGATAGTGTCAAGGAAGTGTCAAGAAAGAATCCATGTTTTATTTTAAATATATTTCTGTTGATGGAAAAAATGAATACTATCTTTTATTTAACCACTTTTCTTAAATGTGGCATGTAATACATGTTTTATGATCTAATTTTCTAAAAATCTAAACCTGAAAAGATCCTCAGGGTGTATTCTTGAAATATCTCAAGATTAAGTAAGGTTTAAGGCCGGGGCCTTATAATAACTCCATTATCTTATATATACTGTGATGTTATTATAAATAGGGATCAACTATATTAATTATTCTATCCATCATATGAATGATAATGTCACCATGCGTGCGTACGTACGGCTTACCGTTTCCACACCGTGGTGCAATTTGTTATTCAACACTATGTCATTTGGATGTATATAATGATGAGTAATATGTATATAAATAATGAAAATAACATTATAATTTCTCTGTAAAATTAATATACCATCCATTTCCACACTTTTAATGAAATGATATTGTCGCTCGTGTGTACATACAGATTACCGTCTCTACGACGTGATGAGATTCATTTCCACATTCACTAATCATTGATGATTGTAAAAATATTTATTACTAACAAGTATGTAATAAATAACATAAAAATGGTACTGGAGATATATATATATACATATATATTTATACATACATATATCTTATTCACTTAGGGTCGTTCAATATGATATGAAAACGGAAACAATGTTTATGCGTACGTACATACTACCGTCACCATAAATGGTGTTTTTCATTTTCATATATATGTCTATTATAAATATTTATATTATAAATATATATGATATATATATCATGTTTTATATTCTTGAAGTATTTAAATCATGATCTATGTGATAAAATCAAGAGTAACATGTTAAAACACTTAAGATAAACAAAGCGGTTATTACCCGAAATGTTAATTTTACATGGAAATTATTATTAAATAGGGAGTATATAGTCATTAATGAATCATGTATGATATCATAAATATTAATATGGTTCTGGTATACTTTAATAACATACTACGATCTTCATACTGAAGGTTAAACGTACCCTTGACTAAAGGAAAGTTCAAGGAAATGGGGTTTCATCTCACTCCTCATTCCCGTGAGAATCATGCTATATTGCCACTATTACCTTTTGTGTAGTATATGTACTGCCCATAACTGTATTATTTTTGTAATACACTTTAATTTATCAGTATTTACATATTCATTTTATGATAATAATTTCATGGGGTGTATGTTTTGTAAGTTACCAAATTGGTAAGGGTTAATTTCACAATCTCTTTATTTTCCGAGGTTGTTTTTACGTAAGTATCTACTGGGACATATTTATTATCCAAGTCCATGTTTCATTAAAGAGTATCCAAATGGATTATTTTAAGGGACTTTTTTACTAAAAAATCATTTTAATTTTTTAAATATTTATTCTTCTAAATCATTCTCCTTAATGTCATTGTTTTCATAATGATTTTTAATGATTTATTTTTCTGGAAAACAATGTTTTGAAATGATAATTCTTTTAAAAAATGTTTCAAAGTGGTATGGTACACTTTGATTCGAAAATACCTTTAAAATAATTAACATTATAAATTGAGATAATTTTAGATGATTTCATGAAAATGGGTATTTCTCTCAAAGCATTTTACTAATCATTTTCATCTATGTCAACATCCTTTAATGGATTTTAAACTTATTTGAAGTTGATTTATTATGATACAAATATTAAATATTGTATTGAATATTTTGTGATATGTTTGAGTGTGGATGTGTTATATTTATACCGCTCATGTTTTATGGATAACGTATTGACATTCCATATTCTAGTTTTAATAAGAATGTTTATGTTGTATTTCAAACTTTTCTTATGATGAATGTATTCTACTAGTATGTTCCGGTTTGGGGACTGTTAAAAGTAATCCATCCAGGTTGGCGTCTGGTTACATCAGACCCTCCGGGTTGGAGTCCGGTTATAGAGGCTCTCTGGGATGGAGTCCAATTATAAAGGCTCTCCAGGTTGGAGTCCGGTTATAGAGGCTCTCCGGGTTGGAGTCTCGTTATAGAGGCTCTCCGGTTTGGTGTCTGGTTACAGAGGCTCTCTGGGATGGAGTCCGGTTACAATGTATCTCCGGGTTGGGGTCCGTTTACAGTTAGCCCCAAGGACCTAGCACAAGGCCATGGCACAAAAATTAATCTTTGGGATTATACATTCCCTCATTATGAAATTAGTTATTAAATGTGATTATTCAACTAGTAGAATATCCATGTTAATGTTTATATGGTAATGTTTTATTTATTTTTCCATATCATGTTCATGTTTATATTTAAAAAGCCGTTGTTTTTATTACACATCTTTCCTTAAAAGTTTATGGCTTCTGCTAAATTACTTACCTTTTCTAGGAATCCGAGCTCACCCCTTTCTTATGTTTTATTTTCCCAAGATTCCAAGAAGTGTATTATGATTGATATGTAGGTTTAAGATAAATGGAATAATGGAGTTTTCAAAGAACTATCTAAGCTATGTTTTATGTGTGAAATTTTAATGTAAAGTTATTGTATGTAATCTTGTTTCCAAGACTACTAAACTGATCGGTCCTGCAGGACTTGATTCCTTGTAATCATAAAAATGTATTAAAATATTTCATAGGCTCTAGGTAACTAGGGACAAGGCATTATATTCTATATTTACAAAATACAAATTTATATGACAAACTATTTTGTAAAAATCGAGATATCGCCTATTTAATTTTAATTGTTATCACTAATGTTCTATCTAATAAATCATCCTCATACCATGTAACCAATTTATATAATAATACATTTACACTTCTTGATGTTCATAAAAAATATACACATTTAATTATGGATATTTATATCCATTCCACATAAACATAATTATTTATAATCATGTGAATCGATCATGAAATCAAGGAAACAGACACTCCACAACGACGAAATGCATTCTTATAACTTATCAAAAATAACATAAATGAACATAATAAAGCATTAAAGAATAAAAAATGTGTATTTGAGGTTCGTAATTTTTTTAATTAATGGAATTAATTTGATTATCCAGGACGTTAAGGTCAAGTAAAGAATACGTTCGGACATAATGTAAGGGTTTTCTACCCAAACCTCCATTTTCATTCAGGTTTCTCTTATTCCCTAATTACCTCAATTAAATTTTATTTATTCATATTTACTACTTATATATTCTAGAATAGTTTTAAATATATATGTTTCAACCATAATCCTACTTTATTTTATGGATAGATATATGTTTTAAATGGATCTTTCGAAAATTCTTCCCAAAATACAATCCTGCTTCAACGGAATTTTTCAAATTCTATCAAATTTTCAAGGGAACTATATTATCTTCTTTTACCCACCATTATATTTCTAAAATAACTCATTTTATTAAGAATATACTTTATTACTTCACTTATGGATTTATTAAAATACTTTTCCAAAAGAATGATTCTTTTCAAAGTAAAAGATTATTTATCTCACGAATTGCCCGATGATTTCATAAGAGTATATTCATTTATTTAAACACTCTTGTCGATTATTATATATGATATCAGATAAATTATTTAAAAGAATGGATTATAATTAGATTTAATGGGGATGTTCTATCTTAAAACCAATCAAAAATTTACTCTGAATGGTTAGTGTATATGCTTAATGTTCAGGGAACATTATTGACATTTCATATGTTAGTTTCAACCTAAAAGAATATGTTATTTTTGTTTATCTGAATTTGGATGAATAATTAATTGGAAATTTTATAAGATGGGTGGGGAAATATATATACCCTCTATGCATCAGTAGGTCACATTATAAAATGTATGGTATTGGCACAAGGCCTTGAAAGAGTGGTTATTTATGGTCTTGGCATGATTCCTTGAAGGTATGGTTATGATGTTAAGAATTATGGATTCCATCATTATGAAAATAGTAATTGAAAGTTCATGATGTTACTCAACTAGTAGAATACCCATTATTATGAATTATTATGGAATTATTTATTCAGATTTTTTTCTAACATAATGTCTTCACAATCATCTTTAAAGTCTTTTCTTTTTAGTTATTCATCATGCCTAATGTTTATGTTTGTTATATCTTCCACTATATTGCTTACCCATAATGAGAATTTTAGGTCACCTATTTTTTTTATTATTCATTTTCTCATGAAATGATTAGGTATATTATGAATGATATTTATAATTGACCTAGAAGTTATAGATATTGTCAGAGGAGTTTCAAAAAAAAATTCCGTTGAAGTTATAATGTGGAAGTTATGTATATATTTGGTATTCCAAAACTACTAAAATATTCTTTCTTTTGGGATATTCCTTTCATGTAATGATGTCAATGTAATCAAATAAGGCACTAAACCAAGGAAAGTGGGGTCCGGTCCTTAAAGATATGAATTAGATAAATCAAACAACTTATTTCAGGGTAAATAGACAGCATGAATTTCCATGATTCGATATACGGCATGTGCATTGGGTACACATTGTTTACATAGATATATTAAAAACTTATAAGAGGTCATATCATTAATGATTCCACATAGCCACTCATTCCATGTTTACACACATGGTATGTGAGACGATTTCATGTCGTTCAAACATTTATGGACTAACAGAGGGTCCACTAGGCTAGTTTTTTTGGGAAAACATATTTCCAAACAAGAACATTACACACCATGTATGAAAGAAATACCCGTTGTGAATATTTTTGAAACTGATTCTTATTTATTTTCTCTTTATTTTTATTTTTATTTATTTATTTTCGGTTTCATTCTTCTGATTGTGGATGATATATATCATGTGAGTGGGAAGCATCCCTTTCCATCACTCGATGAGGAGTATTCTACTCCATGATGGTTATTCATGGAGACACAGGTGGATCATTATATTCCCAACATACTGCTTTCCCAACCACCAGGCTTAGAAGTTCTTTCAACATTGGTATCGATATCCCCATATTCTGTATAATATCATAGACCCATATATTCCCATGCACAAAGATCTTCTGTTTCCATCGTACAAGAGACCGTCACGACGCCATCACCAACTACTACACCCAATGTTCCACCAACATCATCTGAAACCACAACATGTCCACCCACATCTACAATATCTGAGAATCCCACTCCAAAAGCTGGTGAACCACCATAGTTGGCTCCCATATCTAAATTTTCTCATCCACACCCCAACATAATTCTTTTATGAACATAATCCTACTTGTAACAAAAATCAATTAATCTCATATTATACAATACTACATAGCATTCAGGTCTTAAAACCCATCATCTGCAAGCTGGTGAGGCTTTTTAGAGGAGCTCAAGGTGCTGTTGGACCACACCCATCTGATCAAAATTCTTCAATTTAGTAATCCTACATTCTAAGACTTATTTTTGGATTTCACTTCTACTTTTTCATTCAAAGGTGATATTTATCAATATATATATCATGACACATAATGATGCCAGTGTGATTTCGACTTGGAGGTCAGTTCATTCCAATGACGAATGAGGATTTCCTCTAGGGGTGAATCTTTTACCAAAAACCATACACCCCATTCCCAATTATTCCATCACATTACATGACCACACTAAATGTCTCACTATTTCTTACAATCATGATGGAATTGATATCCAGTATTCTCCCACAAAATAAAAGAGCACATTGATCATCTCTCTACCCATCTATTTTTTCCACTTCTACTTCAATTACATTCTTTTCACATTCTATGAGGATTGACCTATTTTTTACACAAGTGACAGGGATATACTAACCAATATTGTCTGGAATGACTATCCAAACCTCCCTTAATTTTCCACCTAATACATCAACCCCATGTTTACTGTCCATCTAGGTAACCTAAATGTCAGATTGTATGCCACTCAGTTTCCCCACTACTTTGTGGGTTTTGAGCCTTGTATCCCTCTTATTCATTTAGGATATCCTCAACTAATGTACTATCTCATTATCTTTCAAATATTGATGGTCCATAAGAGGGGGATAAAATATTTAATCATGTAGGATCACCCTTAACCATCTATAGCATGACAGGAACCACTTGTCCCTATTAGTGTATCTAATCTGATACCATCACCACCTCCAACCCTAGTACAGATTTACTCTCCCTACCTTTACACAGAAACTAAGTCTATATTCTCATGTTCTATTCCACCTAAATACGCATCCATATCTACATATAATCTAGCACCCTTGGTTGACCCCTATGTTTCTTTCCAACTAGATGTCATTGGAAACTGAATTGATCATATGGAGGGCTTATTGGACCTTGTTTTGTAGCACATGGGACTTCTATTATCACCAGTAAGTATTCCCCAGATTGACACTATATGATTTTATATTTTTCTAGGTACACCCCTATTTGAGGTTTATATTCATCTATGGTGTTTGAGTGTTGTTCATAAAAGAGGATCATTTGTTGGGGAAAATGACTTGAAGTCTGGGATTGTTTGTGTGTTTGAATTTATGGAGTATGTATATAAATAAATTAAGTGGTATTATGAGGGTTTCAATGATTTGGCAATAAATGGAAGAAATAAATGGAATGAATGGATTACATGTCAGGTATGAAGTTCAAATCGTGTAGTGTTCAGCCAACATATTTAATGGTCGTAGTGAGTATCTCAAGAGGGGGATAAATGAGTACCCAAAAAGATTTTATTTGAATAAATAGTTCTATTAAAAAACAAATTACAAATAAAATTACTAATTAGTCAAAAAAATATGTCAATATAAATATTAATCTTCTAAAATATTTCTCAAAGAGTGTTTTTTTGTATGTTAAAACAATATATTAATAATATTTTAAATTTTTATATCAAATGATATAGTCAAATAATTATATAAATACAATTTATGAATCACTATAAAATTATTTTTTTTGTTACTTTTAAAACAGATTCATTTTTAATCATATAAAACAGAACAACAACACATTGTGGAATTAAAAACGATTCAGTTCCAACCAGAGAACTAGTCCCATAAATTTTGAAATCACCTTATTGTAAGAATATTATTTAAAATAATGATGATACACCACCATTATCAGGCATAAATAAAATAACTATAAGATATCCAAGCCATGCACAGACATTTTCCACAATAATTGTGGGACTAAAACAAACACATGTCACACATGGACATTTTCCATGACACCATGGGTAATAAAATGTAATTTATTTTAATAATATATATGGTATCTTATATTTATAGGGAAATGAATCAACATGCATTTAATAAATAGTTTTAATCAAAAACTACTCGAATATAAATGCAATAAACCGAATGTCAAAGTATATCTATGTAGAAAAGATAGAGTTTCATGGCCTGATGTGCTTTGATGCTTAAAACTCCCCAAATTTTTCTTGGACAGGTACTTTAGTCAAGTATATAAAAAATATACGAAAACATATAATCATAATAAATATTTGTGTATATTTTATAATGGTAATTGTTTGTTTTATTTGATCCACTCTTCCATAGTCTCTTTTAAGTAAGAATTATTTCTTAAGGATCTTTAGAAAATGTCACACTAGAACATGTGTTCGGACATAGATTAAATGAATTCATCCATTACATGCATGAGGGTCACCTATTTGAATACATATAGCTGTAGGATGGTGAGATATTCTAATAAAAAATCATCTAGTTCTATTGCATCCTCATACAAAGTTCTGACATAATTTAGTGTTCTTAGTAATATTGAATGATTAACAATTAAAATAATTCTCAGCATTAAATTCAACAAACTATCCCTTAAGAGAACATAGTCTAAATATACTAGAATATGGATAGTGATTCAATATGGTGGTGAATCATCTCTGGCGGTGAGTAAGGCCAACAGTGAGTTAGGATTGTGTTAGGTCATCTGATGGTAGGTTAAGTCTGGCAGTGACTCATGTTCAGCGGTGACTCATCTCAATGGTGACATTTCTCAAAAGTGACTTGTCTAAATAGTTAATCCTCTCATGATAGGTCATATTTATTAGTTTCAATTTTCCAACAGAAGATAAATTCTAGTAGGGAATCAATCTTGATGGTGACATTTCAACCAGTGGGACATTCCGGGTAGTGACCCATCTTCAATGGTGAGTCCTTTCTAGTGGTGAGTCATCCTCAATGGAATTTATTTTCTTGTGGTGACTCATCCTTAATTATGAGTATTTTCTATAAATAGAAATTTTTTTCCTAATTTCCTCATAGTATAATATGTTATTACTTTACCTAAAAACCCTTAAAAAATAATTTACATGATTTGTGAGAATTAAAAAAAGGAGGTTCCAAAAGTCTCTACATTTTTAATGATAAAAAAATGAAATTTTATAAACCTTGTATATAATAAATTATTCCTTAAAATGATATTAAAAAACTTTTAAAACAAAATGGTAACAAAGATATTAAGTACCATATAGTGGAAAAGGTATGGCAATGGTATAGTCTGAGTGAATAATGTAAATACCCATAATTTATACAGTTTTTCATTTTTTTTAAATTATGTTTATATGGAATCAAAGCTATGGTTTCAATAAATAAAATTAATAATTATAATAATGGGTAACATTACTATACAAACTAGCATCATTGTAAAAATAGTAAGTAAATTCTAAATAATTTTCTTAGACACTCTCCCCCTTTTAGAGTCATCAAAAAGAGAAAATAAAATCACAAAATGCATAGAAGAATAATATTAATAATAATAGAATTTGTATTGAAGGAAAAAAGGTAAATGAATTAAATTCAAAAAGAGATACAACAAAAAGTCAAACAGACAATCTTATCAAAGTCTTATAGTCAAATATCAATGATTCTCAGCCTTTATAGTAGGAAAAATAAATGAAATAAGATTATTAGAGGCAACAGTCACATGTGTATATGGTCGGGTTGACATAACTATGGTGGAGATGGTTGGGTCGAAAATAGTAGTGGTGGGGACCTAGGTAGAAGGAGGAATCTGTCTAATAATCAATTGACAAAGCTACTAAATTGTTTCCACTTGAGATAAACTCAAATGATGAAACTGAGAATGTATAGGTGCAATCAGATCTCGAGTAATTGCTATTATAAAATATGTAGGAGCATTATCTAGAGGAGTTATATGATAAGTCTCTGGTATGGCCTCATGTTCCACAACATCAGTCATAGAGACATGAAAAAAATGATTCATTTGATTCATGAAGTCCTTGATGTTTTCACCTCCCTGATCCATGGAAATGAATAAATCATGAATCTCTTCCATGAAAAACTATAAAATAGGTGTCCCTTATTTCAACTGAGGGACCTAATCCTTGAAAGGTCTTATAACATGTGGAATCCAACAGTTCTCAATAAGAAAAATTATTTAACTATTCATATCATTCGAACTATTGATCTAGGACTAGTAACACTTAACTGCCTTTTATGGTTTCTCTTTAATTTTTTATTTAATTCATATATTCACTTACCATTTAAACACATAATCACTATTTTCTTTAATCTACCTCAAAAATTCCATTGTGATATTAGGAACATATCCAAAAGAATCCTAGAGATCATACCTAACAACTAATATAATCAAATCAATGTCAAAGTAAGGATGTTGATCACAAGAAGTAAAGACACATAAGGAATATTTTCTATCTTCTACAATAAATAATTTATAATAGCAACAATATAAGTATGCATCCACACCATCACTGATCACAAAGACTTCGGCTCGCTAGAAAGTCATCTATTCTCTATTTCCACATCTTGAATATGATGCAACATCTTGAGATAAATGTGTCGAATCACAAGATATAAAAAAATTATATCATGATTCTCAAAAATATTTTTCATCATATGTGGTTGATTATTCATAATCCTATCACAATGAAAATCATGCCTTTCCTTGAAATAATCTACATTTTCTCTCAGAACAACATCTACTAGAACATTAGCAACAACTATAAAAGGTATAGAAAATCTGTCAGTTGAATCCTCTATAGGATTTTATATAGAGGGTACAAATGACAAAAATCATTGTATGTCACTAAAAAATTAATGTTTTTCTCTTATTGGTCCCTTAGGATCCATATCTACTCAAACTGGAATAGTAGGTCAACCATGCTTTGATGGTCATTTATCATCGTCTGAGTTAGGGTTGTCCCAGCCTAGTTTCACATAACCTACATATCAATATAATTCATCAAAAGTTGATACACCATTCTTGGAAGAAGGAACAATATAATGCCCAAAAACTACATTTTCAAAACCCATCTTTTCATCAACTATCCCCACATGAACTGGAGGCTAATCAAATTCACCAACATCATGTTCTATATTTGTTGGACTAACTCAGTGGAGGACAAAAAATGGGGAATCCTCACCCTAAATTGATGCTTCTAACTCATCTCTAGAATACATATCATCTCAAACTGATCTTGGTATCTCATTATACATCGAAGATACAAACAAACATGGAGAAGAAATAAGTTATTTAAGAATATCAACATCTTCAACACTGATATAGCCATCTGAAACCTCACGATCTGAAAAACCATTATGTCCATCGCCATCACTACCTCCCATAAACTTTTATATCCCCATAATCCCTATGTTTTCATTATTATTTATTAAAATGTCATTATTAAACTATATTCTTCTTCTTTAATATTTCCTTACTCATCTTCATCATCCTCAATCTCATTGTCCACTTTATCACTAGCATTTTCATCTCCATTATAATCACAAGAATGGGATTCAACGTCCTCAAATAATCTAGAAGAACTCTTATAATATTCCTATTCGGAAACCTCACATTCTAATTCTTCACTTCTTTCATTCAAATGAATCTCTCTAATAGAGAGAGAACCATGAGGACTAGCTAGAAAGTAACTGTAGGCAGGATTTTTTGAAGATCATAGCCACTACCTTAATTAAATGAAAACACCTACTCCTCTTTACCAGAGGTAGAAGCCTCATATTCTTTTTCATCTTAGTACATAGATAGTTCATATGGATATAAACTAGGCTCTACAATATTCTTCATCCTTGTTCGGTGATCAATAGGATTCAACTCCTTATAAATAATTTCAACGCCATCAACCCATTTCCTCTCCAAGGGGCACTAATTACTCATTATCCTCTTATAGATGTATTTGGTTAAGAAAAACCCTCAAATTTTTTCCATGGTTTCTTATTCCCCATTAACCAATCACTTGTCCTCCAGCTTGGTTGAAATGATCATAGTTTAAATTATGGAATTTTACGTGGAATATTTTATAAACATATCCCTCAAATAAACACTAAAATATCTACAGAAACTGTTTTTCTCACCCCGATTCATAATTTAGAGTAGGAACACACTGTGGGTAGTGAATAATAATAAAATACCCTTTTATCATGGAAAACATATTCTGAATTTACTTGAATAGTATATGAAACCCACCATCTAGAACTATTGTAGTCGGTCTTCTCAATGTCCCATCTCCAATCATCTTAGCTATGGAATCCTCATATTTAAAAGAATCTCTATCACTTGGAATCAATCCCTAATAATCATTTGATATTCCATCATGAGATTATTTTATAAATATCTCCCATTGACTTGAATATAACTGAACATTTTCTTATTTATCCTATGTTGACCCCATTCATTATGTTCACTAAATATAAACTCCACTTTCTAATATAATGTGTTCCCTGTACAAAGATATAATGGCATCTCGTTGTTGAAGAACCACTCTACCCATCTCAGTTCATTGATTACATTTATAACCAAATAATTTTAGGACATCAATATCTTAGTATTTACTTCCTTTCCAAAAACCACAGTTTTCTTTGTGAGTGTGAGGTCCCATGGATCTATTGTTGCCATATCAATAATCATCTTTGTTTCATCAAATGGATTTAATTTTAAGTATAATGTACTGTTACTCGCTTCACTCTAACCATTGAAAACATGGTGTATGGTTTTGAGAAGGTCTAGGGAAGTACAACATTTAAGAAATGAATAGTCATGGAGAATCTCAAATGTAATAGACAATGGAGAGAGTATCATAAATAGACTAGGTGTCTAATTTATATAATGTAAGAATTTTTAATAAAACAGAAAAACATAACAACTGTTAAATATTAATGTAATAAAATATTAACCATTAAATAAAATTTTTCAATAATAGGTTATTCCAATAGTGAGTCGTTAAAAATTGATGGAATACTCCAATGTTGGGTAAACAATAACGTGGGTAGACTCCAGCGGTGGGTAAACTCCAACAGTGGGTAAAATCCAAGTGTGGGTAAACTCCAATGGTTTTAAAATCCAATGGTGGGTAAATGAAAAATTATGTTTGACAACAATTAATAATTATTAATTCATCGATGATGTATTTCATTCTCTCATAATTTAATCTCTTTGTAAATATATAATCAAGAAGATGTTCGATACCAATTTATTCAAGAGTTATGTCACCCTTATGAAAATGATCTCTCAAAAAGTGATTTATTACATCAATGTGTTTTTTTCAATAGTGAGAAATAGGATTATTAGATATTTTTATTACACTTGTACTATCACAATTTATTGGGATAGTTGGCAATTGATATTTATAGGCTTCTAATATGTGTTTCATCAAACAAATTTGCCAAAAAATATACAAGAAACTATGTATTCAGCATCATCAAAAGAGAGTGGAACATAATTTTCTATCATAATACACTGTGAAAATAGATACTTTCTAAAAAAATTATATGTACCAAATGTTCTATATCTATCTAACCTATGACCACCAAATTCAGCATCTTAATATATCACTATGTCAAATTATTTTCTTCTATGATAGAAAAATCCTATATTGGTTGTGTACATTATGTGTTTAAATATCCTTTTAATAACATGTAATTGTTACACTTTTGGGTTTTCCTGAAAATGATCATACATACACATGCTAAAAATAATGTATTGCTGACCAGTATTTAGGTAGAGAATAATTCCAATCATACCTCTGTAACTGGTTTTGATCCACTACTTTCCTAACATCATCAATATCCAACATATAGGTGGTACTAAAAAAGTGACACTACATTTAGTTCTATCTAAATAAAAAATGTTTTAAAATGTATTTAGTATATTTATAGTGATATAAAATTATTCATTTTTTAATTTTATTAATTTTAAAACAGAGAAATAATATCAGTTCAATGATTAAACTGATTTCAAATTAATTTTTCATTATCATTATAAAATCAGTACATAATGAATTTTTAAAAGATCCATTAATTATAACATATACCTAGATTTGACTAACTAGAACATTCTTTGAAATTATTTTTATAAAAATTCTATAAGTAGCTATATATTTTTTTTAAAAATAGAAATAAAAGAAGAGCTGATCAAATAATACCAAGCTCAAGGGGATTGTTTTGAACCATATAAATATTTTATTATAGTTTGAAAAAATACATTCACAAATAAATTTTATTGAAATAATTGGGTTGTTAAATACAAAAATCCTCAGTTTTATAACTACTCAAAAATTCACTCTTAACATCGATTGGATAGAGCTTGAAATCTCTTTGTTCTAAATAAGCTATTAGTATTCTAATGGATTCATGATTGTATACATGTGAAAAGGATTCCACATAGTGTATACCCATTTATTAACTATACCCATATAGAACTAATCTATCCTTATTTATTATAATTCATCCAGATTCATTAACATTGTTTCTAAAAACCCATTTATTGCCTATAGTTTTAGTGTATTTAGGATAATAAACATGTTCCCAAAACTTACTTCTTTCACATTGATTATGTTCTTCTTGAGTTTTCATTACCCATAATTTATTATTTATTACATTAGATATGTTCTTATGTTTAAATGATAATAAGAATCCTTGATGTCCAACTTAGTTTTTAGAGAAGCTCTACTATGTGTACCTCTATCTTTTTCTCCAACTACATCATAAAAAGGGTGGTATTTAAGAGTACTAATAGATTTGTAAAAAGAATGGATGGTCACCTCATGGTATCTAACATGTTTTGGTTCTGGTTTTGGGATTTCCTCAGAACTAGTTGATTTTTTTCATGCATTATAATAGTGTCAAAAGGTTTTTCATTTATGTTAAAAGTTGTTAAACAATCCTCTTTGTTATCCAAAGGGGTTTTAGCCTCATGTGGATGTGTCTAATCAAAATCGACATGGAATGACTCTTCATAATTCATGGTCATTTTTTTAAATAACCTATATTATTTACTAGATGTTGAATAACCATGAAAAATTCCATCATCTCTATTCAAATATGAATTGTCAAGATTGACCTCAATGTTAAGAATAAATAATTTTCATCCAAAACTCTATAGTAAATTACCTTAGGTTTATTATTATTCCAAATATCAAAGGGGGTTTCCATAAAATAGGTCTAATTAAGAATCTTTTAATTATATAGTAGGTTGTATTAAAATCCTATAACCAAAAGTATAAAAGTAAGAAATATTCAGTAATCATTATCATAGATATCTCTTGAAGGTCCGTATTTCTCCTTTCTAAAAATAAATTTAGCTAGCGGTCCTATGAGTATTGAAGTTATAGTTATATCCATTTTGTGAGAAAAAGGATTCAAACTCATTATTTTTAAACTCATTCACATGGTCACTTATTAATGTCAAAATTATATGTCCTCTTAGATTTTATATTGATTTTCCATACATGGTAAAGTTAGAGCATACATCATTTTTGGGAGCTAAAAATAATACCCATGTATACCTTGAAAATTCATCTACATGAACCTAAAGATATTTTTTCTCATTAAGATTAGAAACTCTAGATGATCAAAATAATTTAATGTTATCCAACTAATGAGATTGAGTAGTCAATGATTATTTCTTTAGTTATATTGATAGTTTTTACAATTATCCCTTTTTCATAGTGGGTGAAGACTTTATTATTTGTGAATTAATGCTTAGGTGGATATCTGACTAACCCTTTCCTAGTAGGCTTCCTAAGTGAGTGATTGTTATAGTGTCCTAGTATACTTTTTGAAATCCAAGATTCCTTATCAAAGGAACCTATTAAATAAAAATTTAATGAAATTAGGGAATCAATATTAAAAATATAAATATTTTTATATCCCAAATAATTAAAAAATATATCTTTTTGTAAATAAAAACATTAAAATCATTTTTTTCAAATTTTACGTGAAGACCCTCATAACAATTCTATGAGATTCTAATAAAATTTTATTTTAACCATCATAAAAAAGTATGTAATAAATTATAACTGAGTTAGGGTTACTTACTTGGAAAAGGCCGTTGATATTTTCTTTATAATTGTCTCTAATTGTTTCACCAACTTTTTCATCCTTTATTAATTTCATGAAGCTTAGGTATTCTCTGGGAATATTTTCTGAATAGACATGGTTTAGCTACCATATATTTTTATAAGATCTATTCAATAAATTCCCATACAAAATAATTGTATACTAGAAAGGATCTGGGTATCAAAATTTTGTGGTGTATAGAAATTTTTCTGATTAGTGCTTTAAGAACCCATAATTTCATAATGGGTTTCCTATAAGAATATTTTAAAATATTTGAAATGAAAATATTATTATCTCCACATGAGTAATACCTAGAAATATAAATTCTACAATTGGATTTAATAACAAAAGTTCTCTTGAGTCCTATCTTGTGTCCTAGTTGATAACCTTGACTAGTTACATACTTACATGAAATTTATTTTCCTAGTATTTGAGTGAGTGTTTCTCTACAACTAGATAACTTCTATAATTATTTCTTTGAATTATCATTAGACAAATTATGTATTTTATTTTATTTTACCAATTGATTATTCTTTTCTTTTTCTTTATCAAGATGAAATTTTATATTAGAAAATAAAGTTTATTATTTCATTAGAATTTTTTATTTATATTTCATATCATTATATGTATCGTCATGCATATTTAAATTTTAAAACATTTATTCTGTTGATATATCATTCTAATTTTCCTCCCATTAATGATCATAATTTTGCATAAGAGATACAGTTGGAACGTTATATATATTTTTTATCACACATATAATATATCTATCTGGATTTCTTCATGAGTTTAGTGTGTGTAAATGGAGCTATCCTAAGAGGAACTGTGGGTGGGCATCATGGTTTTAATTTATTTTATATAATTATAATCAAACATCAATTGGTACTTTTACTAGGGATAGTTAGCGTTGATATGTTCTTTTATTTTTCATTCATAAGAGTTAATGGAATTTGAATTATCATCTCTTTTATAGTATTTCTTCCAATTCCCTATATAATTATATTTTAACTAATAAATAGGTCTCATATATAATTTATTCATCTTATATAATTTCATAAACATTATGTACAGATGGTCCATTTCCTTATCAATGTCATCTGGTGGTTCCTCATCACTAGAGCTTTCAGGTTGTACTTGTTTTCTTTTTTATTTCTATTTTGATGAAGTAGTCTTGAAAACTGAATATTTACTCTTAGGATCATCATATTATTTATTAGTAACCTTAATCTATTCCTCAAACATCATTATTATTCTTATTACATCATTAATATGTATTTTTTTGATGTCAAAGTATTCTCTTATTGAAAATGATGATCCTCTACATCTTTCACAGTGGCATCTCAGTAGTGGCATGAATATGTATCCATCTGAAAAATGATTTCCCAAGGATATAATTTCATTCACTCTCTCATTAAACCCGAGATACATATTAGAAATCATATCATCATGTTTCATCTTGAATGTATCATATTTAATTATATATGTAATCTATATCATTTCATTTACATCAGTTTTCCTTCATGAGAAATATAAAATGTATCCCCTCTTTCATAAGAAGTTTTACTATTAGATATCCAATTATACACTTCATCACCTAAAGCATGGTAAATCGCATTCATGACATTGCAGTTTATTTTTTAAGAATTTAAAGGTAGCATCATCCCATGTATTCCTAATAGTATTAGGTAATTATGGTTAATCTTTTATAGCAGGGATAGTTCAAAACCCATTATTTCAATATTAATTTTCATCTTTATTTACCATTGAGTGGCCTTATTTCCATTGTGTAAATATAGTTTTTTGGTAGAAAAACCTTCATGTATGTTATCCAATCAATGAATAAAAAATTATAATCAACAGAACTATAATATCATTAAAATAAAACTAAAACTATAGTTGATAATTGAAATCCTCTGATACCAAATGTTGGTCATAGTGTGTATCTCCAGAGGTGGTGAATTTTTAATTGAAAATGTTTTTTAAAAAAATAGTATAAATTTAAAACCCCATTTACAAATAAAATTTCCCAATTAATCAAAATAACATATCGATATAAATTATGATCTTTCAAAAGATTTCTCAAAGAGTTATTATGCCTTTGTGAAAAAAATATGGATATTATTCTTTCTATTCTAATAAAATTAATTAATCAAAAATTATATAATCCATTGTTATGACTAAATAAAAAGTACTAGTTTTGTTTATTATTTAAAATAAATTCACATTTAATCTTAGAAAATAATTCAAAGACACACCTTATTAATAAAAACAACATCTTTAGTCTCATGTTGAGACCTAATCCCCTCCACATAGAAATCACATGATATAATGTGGATTATATAAATTAATCTTGATCCACAACCTATTCTAGTTGTAAGGACAACTTCCACAAGATATCAATGCCACAGAGGGGCATATTCCACAATAATTGTGGGAATAAAACAAACATAGGCCACACAAGGACCTCTTAAAAACATTATGGGTAAAAAAATGTAAATAAAGTAAATAATATATATTGTATCGTCCAATTATAGTGAAGGAGATAATGTGTTTTTGATTAATATGGTAAACCAGACACTACACAAATATAAATAAACCAAAACAAAATATCAAGAATAAAAATATGTACAAGAGATGGAGTTTTTCGGTCTGATGTGTTTCGATGATAAAGAATCCATAAATTTATCATGGATAGGAACTTAAGATATATGCCTCAAAAAGGAATTAAATCAGAGAATCATAAGCTCTCATTGTTCTAAAAATTTAATGGGAATCAAATATTTGAAGTTCTCCCCTCTCCCATAGTGGGTTGTAGGTAAGAATTATTAATGTAAGGTTATTTAGTAAATATAACACTTGAACATGTGTTTTCACTCGACTAATATACACACATCCATTATGGTCACAATAGTGAATTATTTCAATATTTTTCACTACATGATGGAGATAACATTTGGGGAATAATTGTCTAGGTATCATAAATCCACATACAAATTCTTATATCATTTTAAAGTTCCTTTAAATTTTCTAAGATTAATCATTAAAATAATACTTAAAATTAATTTTGAAAAAATAGATATTTGAATCATTTAGTTTAAATATACAAAAAATAATAGTGATTCATTCTAGTAGTGACTCATATCTGTTGGTGTGTCCATCTAATAATGATCTAGGATAGAGTTCAGTCATCTGACTATAGTTTAGATTTTGCAGTGACTCGTGTTCAGTGTTGAATCGTCTCAATGATGGAATATATCATTGGTGAAAAATATCAAAAGTAACTCATTTGATAGTAGTTCATCATTAGTGGTGACTCCTTTACAGTAGTAGATATATTATGATAGTGAATCAATCTTAATGGTGGGTATTTTTCAATTTTGATACATTCTTAGCAGTTCCACATCTTCAACGGTGATCCTTTTCTAGCGATGACTCATTTAAAATTGTTATTATTTTCTGGAAGTGACTCATGCTCAATGGAGAGTCATTTATTTTCATAGACAAATTTTCTTCAAAATTTCGTTATTTTATAAAATTATATTATAAAATATAAACCCCATTTAAAACATAATTAACAATAATTTTAAGAATTAGAAAAATATGTGACACCAATATTAATTCATCTAAGACGACTGGTTTTTGGTGTTTCCCTCTAAAAATGAATATATAATGTGTAACTGAATTACATCCCATGTAATTTCATGAGTATCATTTTTAAGTTGTAAGAGAGGATGATTTGTCTTTCATTCCATCATTTATCTTCCTCCTTTCGACCTTATGGTGTCTCCTAGGTGATTTTTGTGTACCATCCTCCATTAGGGACATCCAGATCCTCTAATTGATCCCTAGTGTGTGGGGTTTTATCGGGTTTCTATTCTCTCTCATTGTTCTCGGAAATTGGCGGTGGAAATCCAACAAATTGAGATTAATTTGTAAGATTCCTTTTATGATCATAGAATATGAATTATGGAACTTACTGAGAATTATCTTCGAGGAAGGTTTATATCACTGGATCTAGTCTAGAGGAATCATGGGAATGTTTAGGAGGAGATTTGGGATATATTGTCTCATATGTGAGTTCATTGGAAAGAAATATTCATCAAGATGCCATTATTATTCTTAGAGTAACTCATGGATGAGCTATTATATAGTTGGCAGGTTGTAGATCCCGTATTTTTATAGGTCATTCCCTTTTTAAGTTTTTCATTAAGCCTTTCTGGTTGAGTCTTATTCAATGACGGTTATCCTTTTTTTTTATTAAATGACATAAAGTTTATGGATGTATGTATGCTTGAATCAATGGGTTCTAGATAGAAACATGTTAAAATGTTTTATAAATGTTTTCCATGCTTTGTAAATATTTGGATGTGGTTTGGGTCCTTTTACTAATTTTTGGATGAAGAAATATTCACAAAACATTTACATGCCATGTAAATTTGTTACACAACATATAGATTCTACAATACACAAGTTGTTAAACTAGTACAGGTAATGAAGAGATTAAATGTCTTGTAATAAGTTCACATCACATAATGTCCATGAAAAATATTAATTCAACCATGGAGATTGGTTTTTTGGCATATCCCTCTAAAATTAATACATGATGTGTAACAGAATTTCACACCATTTAATTTTCCGAGATACAGTTTTATGTAGGTAGTGCGGATGATATTTAATTCATTACTTCATACAGTCTCCCCCCTCTACCCTATGGTGTCTCTTAAGAAATTTGGGATTTTGATCCTCCATTTTAGATTTCCTGATCAAGCCTCTGATACCTAGTTAGTTCTATTCTTTACTTTTCCCTTATCTCCATTTTTTCTCTATTTGTTGGGGTGTAATCTCATGAATTTGGTATTTTTGCTTTTGATATTGAGCTATTATGATCTAAGATACCTATTTTGATCATATTCACCTATATTATTTTTAGATAATCCTACGAGAATCATGGTTTGATGGTCAGTAAATGGAACAGGTATAAATCTAAACATTATGGTCTTTTTAATTGTAATGTATGTGAAATATTACTATCTAACAAACATGCATTTTCCAAAATTTATTAAATAAGGAATTTAATTATTCTTTGGAATCCCATTGGATCAATGTTCTGTGACCGGACTTATGGATACCCATTGAGTGAGAAACCCCTGGATAAATACAAAATTTCTAATGGCTTAATATGTTTTTAGAATGAAAAGATAGACTAAGAGATTACTTGATATAGAATCTCTGGGTAATTGATGATTTCTTATTGATATGACTATAGATCATTTTTTATATAATTGAAGTAAAATTGAAAGATAAATTTTAATTTCTTTAATTAACCATTCATATGATTGATGTGATATTATTATATCCATTCTATTATGACATCATATATTATCATGTTGTAATGCTTATATTGAGTGGGATAAGTCGAGTCCCATGCTATAATACATATATTGAGTGGGATAAGACAAGTACCATGGTGTAATGCTTATACTGAGCATGCTAGTCCTATTCCCATGTTTTCATTCTTAAATTGATCAGGCTCATCCCAGTACCATGTTGTAATGGTTTCATTGAGAGAAATCTACCGATTCAAATGTTGAAATGCTTAAATTGAGTTCCTTGTCCCAGATTTGGGGTTTTTCACCATGGATATATGGTTATTATTTTGAAATGTTGTCAGACATTCTTAGAGACATTACATCATTGAACATAATCAGGTAATGTGTTACCATAGGTAGATGAATCTTTATTGGAATATTTTTTCTATAGGTTTAGATATATTTTGGTAGGATTCCAAAGTAGTTTATTCTAAATATGGTATTAATTAATTAAATAAATAAATTGGTTATAACTTTATTTAATATAATTATTATCAAACTGGTTATATTTAGACTTGGTGATGTCAACCAATTGGGTTATAAAAACACCAGATTTGGGTAACTTTTTGGAACCTGAGCAGGTTACATGGATGTAGGATTTAAAAAGGAAAAGGGGCCTTGTTGGTGATTTTTTTCATTGCGGAAAGGAGTTTGGAGATGGGAAAAACTTGTGGTTTAAAATCAGGGAAATTTGAGTTTTTATTTGATTCTTATAGATAATTATCTCTATTAATTCTTGCATTGTATTTAGTTAAATTTCTGCCTCTCATTAATTGATTCATTACTATAGGTTTATTTATTCAACATTTTATAACACAGTGATATGGCATCTTTTTTATTCTTGTCTATTACTGAAATTAATCAACTTTTATTTCTTATTTCCACATTTATGTAACTCTATACTAGGAAGAATAGTCTTCCCACTATATTGATCACACCCCCACTACTAGTTAGAAGCCTCTGGCATATGGGGAGGTATTCTTGAGGTCATGTAACCATCCCTTTATATCTATGTGAGAGAGTAAGGGATCTGGGGATATTACATAGCCTTTTGAATTCATGGAGCCATGCTCGAGGTCTTGTAACCAACCCATTCTAGACATGTGAGGTAGTTCTAGATCATGGAATGTTATTAGACCATTAGAAATCTACTATGTCCACTAACTACATGGTTCATTATTTTGATGGTCTCGGTGTGGCTACTACAACTAAATATATGGATATTTCTTATATGGAAGCTCAATGAGATGAGGTCTCCACCCCACCAACATTCAAATTAGCTTCTACCATACTATAGGATCCCCTAGCCCACAATGTTTCCTCTCCTAAGGACTAGAAATTCCTATTTCCAAAAAATATAATTATATAAAATTATATATCTATTTTTTATTAGGTTTTAAATGTGATTATATTCATGTATGAAGAGTAATTTATATATTTCATTGATATTATCATGTACTATGGGACATAATGAGAACATTCTTTTGATTTTTTTTTACTTTTCAAGATCCAAACTAATGAATTATTTTTTTCATTTATATTCAATCTCATTTGTTGGATTAATTCTTCAACTACTCTCCCTTTATGTGGTACAATTTCATCTATAAATTCTATTATGCTACATCATGTTTTACTTGGAGGACCACATGTGATGTTAAGTGTGGGTGATATTCTCTTAGCTATACAAGTATTTTACCTTTGAATAATGTCAGAGACAACATTAAATAGAAGAAATATTTTAAAATTTGTATATTTTTTAATTAAATATAATTATAAATAATACATATATAGAACGTAATTTTAAATGTGACAATATTATTTTAATTTTAATTTATTTCGAAATGATTGTTGATATCATTTGATTTTTGAGGTTAATTGTCACCCATTTTCATTTATATTAACGACCAGTTATATTCATGTCATGGCTTGATTTATCCATTTTTATCACCATTCTTGATAGGGATTCTCAAACCATTTTCATATTCTTCATTATACCATATATCTTGAGATATTAGTTTAATGTTCATAAATAATCAAACTAACTAGTTTCTCTTTTGACAAAAGTGATATTTTTTATCCAATTAAAATGAATGATTAATTTGACTGATATTTTGTGCCAATTTTCAATTTCATACCAAACATAAATTTTATCCTAATGAAACCCATAGAAACCACGAACTTCTTATATTTGAAGCCACATTGTATGGATATTAATACTTATATATTAATTTGTTGATTACACATTGTTATGGTTCAATTGTTCTTCAAAGAGGTCGTTTGAAATTTCATTGTATATTTTGGAAAGAAAACATGAAATTATGTGTGGGAGAGTTTATCCCTTTTTAATCTATGAAAAAGGGTTCCATAACCACAATTAATTGAATTCCTAATTGGTCCCTACTTTAAAAAATTAATTAATTAAAATTAGGAAAAAATTAATTCAATACATTTATAGATGGTTTGTAAACCCATGATGGAAAGGAAAGATAATAGTGAAGTTGGTCTTTTAGATATTTTTTGTATACATTTTCATTAACCATTATCATTGAATATCATTATTTATTGTTTAATAATTCATCTACCTTTTTTTAAGGCTCGATGATTATTTTCACATCACTACCTACAAACCCTTATCATCATAATTATAAGAACCTTATTAAAAGGCATCTTGTTTGTTTTGAAATAATATCCATGTGGATTAGATCACATGAAAGCATATGGATAGGGTTCATAAACATTATAATGAGCATTAATCTGAGTAAATGATATTTAGTCATGAGTGTATCATTTTACATATGAGGTAAATAATCTAGTGGCATGAAAATTAATGAAAATTTCTATAATATGTACAAAATTATTATGTTCAAATAAAATTAATGAAAAAATATTTATACAACTCATAGTTTCTTTCACTCACCCAGAAATATAATCCAAACATATTTACAGATATCTAAATTCATTGCAGGTATAAATTATGTTATCTATTTTATTTAATGGTTTGGAATAATATAAAATTGAACATTTTCATATGAGTATCCTTGGATCTATAGATATTCAACCTTCCATTCTTTATACAAGGCATAAGATTCTCCGTCATTTGGATGTCTATCCTAAAATCACTCTATTTAATTATAATGTAATCAATAGAGATTTCAAATATACCTTAAATGTAAAACTATATATTTATAAAAAATTTCCAATCTCCAAATTAAATCTCATAACATTAACTGCAAATAGAATTCTGAGTATGTAGAAATTAGATATTTTGTTTTTTACCTAATAAAGAATGAAAATTTTATAATAATTGGTTTAAATAATTTACACTAAATCATAAAATATTAGCACCATATAAACAGTTTATATACATGAAAAAAAATTAAAATTCATAAAAACTATCAAATATTTAAAATGAATTAAAAAAATTTAGACAATCAACTATACCAAACCCACTTTTGATAGTATTTATAATTAAAAAGGTTTATCACGTGCCGTTTGGGCACAAACCATTGATGGTTTTTCTGAATTTTCAATAAAAATAATTTTAGATTAAAAATCCTCTAAATAGAATGTAACACAAAATAATTAATTCTATTATATCCCCTATAATTTACTATGTATTATGACCATTTTATAAGATATTTTATAACAAACACTGTTAATTAGAAATTATTGTTGGAGATGACTACTTAATTTTATAAAATTCAGGTGGGTTTCAAACATAGGAAGAAAAACTAATGAATATCACTTATCATTAGAGAGTTACACATAATTATACACCATTTATCCATGTTTCTTAAATATGATTATGAACCTATTATTATTTTTTACATAGCATGAAATTGTATCAAATAATTTGGTTAGTGCTAATGAATATTTCTATTACCAATTGTTTCATACACAATCCAACTTCATACATTTTATATTGACACTCCATTAATTCCAACTCATTTAGGATTCCTAGTAATTTTTTATAACAACATGTAATTTTTACTAGGTCATGGAAATTCCAATGTTGAGGATCGACCACATCACAAATATGATTATCCAATCCAGATATTATCATACCTTGAGGATCTATTTTCTATTATTATTCATTGATTACCAAAATGTTCATTTTAGTTATATTTTGAAATGATCAAATAATAATATGAACATGATTTCTTATTTATATGAAGGCTATGTCTTGTTCATAAAGATAAAGAATATAAATGAGTGTTTGGAAAGGGAAATGGTGTGGGTCCTAGGTATATACCGATTTATGCTCTCTTGACAGATCTTTATCCTTTTAAAATTTAATTTATAGTTTCTTTGATTCCATTAATTCTTTTCTAGGACATATATATACCCATTATAAATATAAGAAAACATGAAATCCATGCTTTAGATCCTACCAAGATAAAGCAGTAGAACAATATATGAAAATAATATTTCATGCATACCTCATTTTCCATGCTTTCTATATTCTTGGAGCTAAACTTTGTTGAGTTGAGTAAGAAACATCCAATATTTCATTACCTTTTATGAAATCCATTTTCCACCAGAATCATTCAATTCATTGAATGGAACTCATTTTTGTAAATATCATGAAAACACGTCATCCTTGGAATACAATGAAGTCAAAATGGATTTATAGAGTTCAAAATATAAAAGAAAAATCTATAGTGTCTCATCTCAACTCAATAATGCTATTAAACACAATCTTATTAGGCTCATAGAACATATTCAAATTCATTTTGGATTTCAAAATGCTCTAAATGATATATAATATTCAAAACATTTATTCTCCCCTTTATTAAATTATAAAATTGTTAAAACACTCTAAATGTTCAGTTTATGTCTACACATCATATCATGATGTGTATCTAACTAATGATGAATAACAATCACATAGAAAGAATTAGCTAAATGGTATCTCATATTATTCCCACATGATCCATGATGTAGTGAAGTAAATATGATCACACATCCACCGTAAAAAAATTATACATCATTATGTCATGTTATATTCTTTAATTAGTATTTTACATTATCTTATAACTTATTGACAACATCATCATAGTTGATAAAATGGGTAAGTATATCTTATAAATTCAAAATTTTGACATGTGTAATATGTAATGCATAAATTCATTTTAAGGAGGAATAAACAATCGAAAATACATAACCTCAATTTGTTCCATGATATTAAAAATAATAAAAAATATTATTAAATATTCTATGTGTTCCACATATACATATTCCCTAACTGAGGTGATTCCCTTCTAAATATTTATTCACCCATGGAAAACTCTACGGCTCACAATATGTGGTTGGAATATGGTCGTTATCCATTATGACATGTATCCAAATACAGCCTGATCAAATACACCAACTTCATGGACTCTTATACCAATATCATCATGAATAAAAATTACTCAACTCCCTCTAAAAATTACTACGCTGAGTGTCATGGTTTACCATAAAAATCATTAATGAAAGAAAGATGTGTCTAATATTGGAATTTATTATTACACTCTAACTCTTTCAAGGATAGATTGTTTGCTCACACCCCCTCCCTAACATTGATCACATGTGTCCTAATATTTTCCTCAAGTATCAAGATTATCCCCTTAGTCCATATACATATCTATATCTGAATAGTTAAACTCAAATTAATACTAGACCGCATGTACTTTTGTAGACCCTGCCAGAAAAATAATTTAGGGCAAACATCTAGATATCATATTATGTTCATGGGTACCCTATGAAACTTAAGTAACTCCCAAAAAACAACCTACCTAGATCATCCAATTTCTATGTCACTCAGATACAAAGAAAGGTGTAACCTTCAGAGTGTTAGTGAGATGCCACACTTATTAAATCATCAATCCCCATGTTATGTGGTACTACCATGATGAATCCTATAGTAACTTTATCTAACATTCTCAGGACGATTTTAAGGGGTCAATGGAACCCACCTTATTCTTGGTTCTCCGACCTTATCCTATGATAGGTGAGGCAATGAGAAATTAAGAATGTAATATCATTCCTAGTGTCAGACCACCAAATATGGAACCTAATATCATGTTACATCACGGTTATCCCAATAAAAAACGAAATTTCTATATAAAATCAATTCATTTGATATGTTATATTGCACAAAACATTGATCTTAAAATAACAGTGATTAAATATTATCATGATTGTTGAAATATTTATGTATCCCTTAATAATATTAATATAATCATTTGGAATATTAATCTGACCAATCAAATAGTAGCCCTACCTATGATAGTATTAATAAAACTTGGGTATCATATGATTGAAAAAATGATATATCTTTTTCATTAAATATGTAATTAAATTTTAAAAATTAAAAATTTTGTTTTGGTATGTATGTGAAATGTAAATATTTATTTAAAATTATATAATTAATACAATAAATTAAAATTGATTTTATTTTCCTAAAATAGATTCATAAATTATTATATTTTTTCTTGTGATCATAAGATGTTTTTACTAGACCCTAATTATTTTTTAAAAGTGTCATAAAAGTAGTTATAATTTATAATTTTGTATTATTATAATATATGGTGATTTTAATTAAAACATAAATTCATCATATTTAGAAAAAAATCAAAATATGGAGCCGGTTTTTTAATTATATATGTTTGAACATTATTAGAGTTAATCTGTGGAATTTTTCTAAAACAATTTAATTATTATGAATAGGGAACAACGATAATTTACGATATAAGATAAATACATTAATTATTCAATCATGGATGATGCATGATTGATGTAAGAACCATTGGTTATAATTAAAAGTATCTAATTAATATATTTAGTCACAATGATCAAAAATATTCAGAGCCATGATCCAAAATAAAAAACTACTGAATAAAATAGTCAGAAAAATAGTCCTCTTCAACACTGTAAGTTCCACCCCTCACCACGTATTCTCCTCACAAAATAAAATCCATGAATATTTTAAAATTTATTTCAAATACATCTACCAAACATATACCCACATTTTGGACATTTTGGTCTCAAAAAAATTATCATTTCAATGATCCTTAAGAAGGTTCTCAAGGAGAGGAATTCAAGTGGTAAAATCCTCTTTCAATCTTTAACTTTTCGTTCAATTTAATTTATTTTCATATACATTCATTAACTAATATATAAAAAATTATTGATAAATATATTATAGTATGTAGTTTTTAATATTATTATCATAATTTAATAACTATCATCAAACTCCTTTACCCTCTCCCTTTTATTCTACAAATGAAAACAACTTCTGTGATGTACCGATTTACTGCCGTCCGGGATGATGCGTTTTTGTTTTCCATTAATACATTCAACTCTGATCATAAACCCAATATTATGATTTAATAAGTTATTAATATACGTTTTATAAGTTATATATTATTTTTAAATCAGTCATTATATTAAATAAAATGATATAATTTCATGATGGTTGTTAAAACCACCAAAATAAAAAAGATCATTTTCATTAACATTTTATCTAATGAATATTTATAATACCATATAACCAAATGATATATAAGATAATTTTAAAATATATAGGTTAATTAATAACAAATAATTAAAATTCTATTGAACCATTCCTATTTTACATAAACATCCATAATTGTACACATGTGAACAGATCATAAAAATCCAAGAAAATAAATACACATGGAAGGAAAAAATTTAATATTATAACTCGTAAAAGGCCAAAATTTAACATAATAAAATTATAATAAATAATATACATGTATAATAGGTTCTAAAATAATTAATTAATGGATTTAATTTTATTATTGGGGAAATTAACTACAAGTGATGAACACTTTCGGACATAAGGAATGGGATTTTTTAACTCAATTTCCATTCATTGAGTTAAACATTTGAGTCATTTTTTATGTTATTCCACGAATATGTGAGATATTACCATTGATTGTTTTATAATGAATACCCAATTTTATTGTGTGGATTAATATTTTTTACAAAAAAATATTCTACTAATTTATCCTCACTCCAAAGACACATTCTTTTGAAAATGTTTTTCATCTCACTTTTATTTCTGTGAGATATGAATTATTCACCACCTATTTCATATGTTTGGTTTATGTATTATGAACATTCATATTTTATATCATAAAATCATTTATATTTATGGTATTAAATATTTAATTTTATTAATATTAATTTTATGGTGCAAACGATTCGATTGATGAAAAGTGGTAAGGTATTCTCTCTAAATCCCCTTTATTCCTTCAGGTTACAATTTCTATCTCTTTACCGCCAATTTAATTCATAATTAATCTTATACTGTAAAATCGCTGACCCAAGATCCACTAACTGGTTCCCCAAGACAGCTGGTTACATGACCTTATGTGCATCTCCCTATACGCTAGAGGTTATTGACTTACAACGAGGGTCTATGTAGCCCTGTGGGGAGACTATTACAACTTTTACCTGAGAAAACCACATAAATAAAAATATAATAGTGGAAAACACTATAAAATAAACAACACAATGTATAAATAAACCCTTCAAAAATTGGGTACAACATGACCGACAATATGTATGGAATGCCATGCTATAGTGAATAGTGAACAAAATCCTAAATGAAGACAAACAAAAGAATCCCCAAAATGGTCCTAGAACTATGTCCCGAAACTCAACCAAGATCATCCAGAATCTTGACTAACATCCCAAGCACTAGGCCATTTCCCTTCCCATGACCTGCAATAATGAAATATTCATGGGTACCTAACGATGGCCTGAGCACGGTGTGATTACAACTCAATAGTCCACCACCAATGGTGTTTACAAAATATTCAGCCCATATATAGTGCATGCAGTGGTAAAAAAAATAAAGGAAATAGAATTGAATTCCAAGCTTAATTATGTTCTTTTATGTTAACAAGTAAAATAACCCACACTCATTATAAGATACTTTATTCATCAATTCACCATTTATATGTGTCTAATGGATTGGGAAAGATCAAAATTCACAACTTGAGAGAAATAGAAAAGTCATATTCTTCTATGCATCAAAACACAACAATTTTCATTATCCTCACCTTGAAGCCTCAGTTCGGGTTGATACAACCATTAGGGGAATGAAACTCTCTCCCCTTCCCTAACCCATGGATTTATTGGGAGGAGTTTGGAACCTCAGTCAAAACTCATCCTGTGGGCATAGAACCTCATGTTTATACCCCAACTACCAAGCCACGTGCACATGCTTGAATTAACATTTATCACATTCAACAACAATTCGCAACAAATCATCACTAATTTTCTTAGTTACGTCACAACAATATCAATGAATGGGAATTTAACATTATTCCCCAATAAATTAACACATTCTTAATTTATAACCCAAAAAATTCATCCTTATTTCCCATTTCCCATGCCTGTATCACTATACATAATCATGCAAAAAATCCAATCCCTTTTCATTTTCCCTTATTCCACTTAACCCCTTTTTGAGCCAACCGAACATCGAAAGAGGTCACTACCCAACAAATCTGTGTTACTATGACTCCAACTCACATCCTTCATGATTAATATCATATTCACCCTGGGAACTATGTTCTCGCACAAAGACCCTACATTTACTTAGATAAACTCTAATTCCAGAAACGTGGGTGCACCCCATGGGGGACCTTAACATATGTCACATCAACCCAAATGCATCCTGCATGGATCATGAGGGTTTCATTATGTTTTTTAGATACCATAAACATTGCATCACTATAATTGAATGAAGAATTAATCACAAGAGGGTTAGAATCAAAACCCATGATGCCCAAATCCCCATAAAACTCAATGAATATAACATATTGACCACCTACCTCAAATTCATTAATGAATTCCCTCTCAACCAATTATTATATACTGATCCAACAAAACTATAAAGCCTCAACTTAGATCTCACTGAAAAAAAGAGTTGGTTGGGAGCTTCGGATGGAAGTCACCAAAAATACAAGAACTAAATCAGAAAAGGGAGAGGAGGAGAATATTAGACTCCCCTGGATCATCCATTCAATTCCAATGGAACTATAAATGGTCAAGAATTGAAACATATCTATCGTTGGAAGTTCTTGGACCCTTTGGTTCATTCTTAGGTTTGCAAGGGAGGTGGAGGAGAAAATTCCCGAGTGGAAATAAAAACCCTGGAGTGGAAATTTTTAAATTTATTTAAATATTCAGGGCTAAACGGTTTATACACATAGTGTCCCAAACCATACGCAAACTGTGCAGATGCCACAATCCAAAATCCCTCCTTTGGTAAGAATTCACTCGTCTTTCTGCACGATTATCACTAACCATGCGCAGACCATGCGACCTACCCAGAAAACCCATTTTCTCCTTTTTTGTTTCAAAAAGCCTCGGAACACCTCCAAGCATCGTTAAAGACATGGGTAAGAACATAATTAACTAAATAAAAGGGCTTAAATTGAATCTTTTGTCGAACATACCATAAGGAGAAATTCGTGATCTTACAACCTCCCCACCGTATAATGGCTTGTCCTCGAGCAACTCTTCCAAGCATCACAGAGTTGCTATAAAAAGGGTTCGGGCTAATGGGATCGTATATCCGATTCACTCTCCTATTCATCCTCATGAACTTTTTTGTGATTCCACAACACATGGATAAAAGGAACAACCTTTCCTCACCAAAAAATTCTCACAACGGTCCATGACACGAACTAGATGCTCCTCGAAGGACACATCAACATCAAGCTCAAAATCATCAACATCTAGAACATGAGATGGGTCAAGGATATATTGCTAAAGCTATGAAACATGAAACACATCATGTATCCCACTATACCCCTGTGGAAGAGCCAATCGGTAAGCCACCATCCTAATCCACTCCACAATCTAAAATGGCCACACATACCTAGGTGGAAACTTTCCTTGCTACCAAATTCAACGGTGACCCAACCTTGGAGACACCCAAAAAAACACACTATCATCCACCCTGAACTCCAGAGGTCTACAATGCCGATATTTATAATACTTCTTCATAGTCTGTATCATTTCCAAACACTTATGAATCGATCTAACCTTCATAGACATTTCCATCATGAGACTCAGTCCCAAAAACTCAAAGTATCCCAACTCTAACCAACACAGATGATATCTACACGGTCTCTCGTAGAGTGCCTAAAAAATGGGAAATCTGAATTGTATCCTAAAAACAGTTATTCTTGGAAACTATACTAGAGGAAAGTGTTTCTCCAACGATCCACCAAAATTCGAAACACAGTCTCTCAACATGTCCTCAAAAACCTAAATTGTTCAATCTGATTTCCTATCCGTCTATGGTTCTTAAGATTTACTCAACAACACCTAGGTTACAAGCACTTTTTGTAACCCCTAACATAAGTTTGAAGTGAAACACATATCATGATTCGAGAAAATGTTTCATCAAACACCATGAAGTCGCACTAGCTCTCATACATATAACACATCTATCTGATCAACTATAAAGGTCACCTGGATCAGAAAGAAATGATCCATTGTCATCAACCAATCCCCAAACACCAAAATTTAATCACTCTTATGAGGTTTCCTTGAAAGACCAACCATGATCTCCATCGTCACGTCATTCTAATTACACTCCATAATGGGAAATGACTACAACAATCCACCTGGACACTATGGCTTAGACTTCACATGTTGATAGGTAAGGAACCATTCCAAAAATCTTGAAACTATATTCTTCATTATAGTCCAACAAAGCATCATGTGGATGTCATGGTATATATTTTTCAAACCTGGTTAGACATCCCACTTCGATGCATGGAACTCATTCATCAACTCTTCTCATAATCCTACCAGTACCACAACATTGTAATGAACATGAGAAATATCATCATCACCAAAAACCAAGCTAGAAGGTGAATCCCTACCTTTATGACATTCCTTCATAGATAAACACTCCATATCTACCAACTAGTTCTCCTTAATCCATCTAAAAAGTGTAGATTGAATAGATATGGATGCAAGAGTCATCTTCCTCGGCTCGTTATGTACCTCTAGGTGCATCATAGAAAAAAAGGTCATCAATCACCACTCTAATAATGATTCTTGGACCACCTGATTATGAGTCTTGTTTCTCAGAGAAATAGAAATATCATTCCCTTTCTTGGTGTGTAATCCAACTCAAAATCAATTGATTACAGGTATTCAATCCACCTTCCATATCGATTATTTAGATCCCACTAAGAGAATATGCACTTGAGACTTTTATGGTCGGTAAACACTATAAAAGGTTCTCCCAACATGTAGTGCCTCCAACACTTCAAGGCCTGGACCACTAAAACTAGTTAAAGGTCATTAGTTGGGTAATTTTTCTTATGTGGTCTCAACTATATCACCCTAAAAGCAACAACTATGTCATCCTGCATCAGCACTGCACCAAGTCGAACACCAGATACATTAAAAATCAAGGTATACTTATTTCCTAGTTCAGGTAAAACTAGAATCAGAGCAGTAGTCAACCACTTCTTCATCTCTTGAAAAGAACTATCTCATTCTCTTAACTACTATAACATCACAACCTTTTTGGTCAGAGAAAAGAGTGTCTCCTCTAAATGAGATAATTTCTTAATGAACCTCCAATATTAACTGGCCAAAACAAGAAAACTATGAGCATAAGAAATGATATTAGGTTGTTCCCATGACATGGAAGCCTGTACATTCTTTGGATCCACCGTCACACCCAATTTCGAGATGATGTGTCCAAAAAATTATACCTCACCAATTTGAAAATGACCCTTTGATAGCTCAGAAGAAATCTTATGCTCTGTTAGAGTACTAAAAACGATTTCAAAATGTTGGGAATGATCTTCATGAGTCCTTGAGTACAATAAGATATCTTCAAAAAAACAATAATGAATTTGTGTAAATATGGGTGGGATGTGTGGTTCATCAATTCCATGAACACAGCTGGTGTCTTGGTCCACCCAAACGATATTACCAAAAATTCATACAACACATACCTGCTTTGGAATGATTTCTGAGATATTTCATAATGTCTGACACTTAACTGGTGGTATCCCAATCTAATATTGATCATATAATACACTAAAACACCTCTCTTCTGGTCAAAAATTTTATCTATTCTAGAAATATGTTGTCAGTTCTTCACTGTCATCTGGTTTAGCCTCCTATAAGTGACACAAATTCTAAGTGACCTATCATCCTTTTAAGAAAAAAACATAGGTGATCCCTAAGGTGATATACTAAGATGAAAAAACCCCATATCTTTAAATTACTCAAACCGAACCTTCAGTTCTTAGAGTTCTGTCAGTGCCATATGATATAGCAGTATGGAGACAGTCTCTGCTCTTGGTAACAACTCAATAGTGAACTCAACATCTCTCTTGGGTGGTAACCCGAAGAAGTCCTTAGGAGACACATCTTGAAACTGATCCACTGTCGATGGGAGGAGTTGCTACTCTTTCTCTCCATTATTTATAATGAGGCAAGCTACCTGGGCCATGATATCTCCCAAATACTGGAAAAGAGGCCCGACACGGCCCGATCAAGAATCTCACTCACCATAAATGACATAGGTGTCTCCAGAGACAGATAGAAACATTACCCAACGTCGATTACACTTGATGTGGGCTTGATAAAATAATGACCAATCCATTCCCATGATCGATTAAAAAATTGACATGTCCAAAACAATCATATCCCACAAAAAATGATAACCACAAATCTATAGAGGACAACCCTTACATTTCCTGGTGTTATCAACTCGTACTCCCAATGAAGTATCAAGTGACATTACCCCACATGCATTCTCCACGGTCATACCTGAAAAAACTAAAAAATGGGTTGAAATAAAAGAATATATAGCATATGTATCAAATAATGCCCTAACAAGAATTGAATCTACAAGATTCGTACCTCAAACTCTGGAGATCCTGCCTCACCACCCTCATGTGTAGTCTGAATCGCATGGAGTTGAAACTGTACTCTACCAGGGACCCCAACCTGAGTACCCTAATATACACTACAATAATGGAAAAAATGCTATCAATCCGGAGTTTCATGCCCAGCACCCCTACTGGTATAACCTATAGAGATCCAACTGCTAGCCTAATATATGGTAACTGACCCCCTGACTGCACTTGACATCTGCTTCCTACTTCCTTCATTTCCTGGCTATGGAGGGTTTCTGCAGAACAGTTGCACATTTACTAACCCACCACACTCCCAACACTCGACTAGTGGTATGGGATACTTGCCATGCATGTGCCCCGGCCTACCACACTGCTAGAATAAGATCTAGTCGCCACTCTGAGAGGCCATTCCCATCTTCTGTCTACTCTAAAACTTCCACCCAACTAAAAATTTCAAAAACGATTCTTCCTGCCCAAAGATGTTGAACTACTTGTATGAAAAAAAATTCCCCCATACTCACTATTCGAGGCCCCCTTGAGGTTTACCTATAAGAAATCATCATGATCTACCACATCAAGAAACCTCTTCAAACAAAATATATTTAACTGAGACCTTATTTCATGTCTCAACCCATCCTAGAAATGTCTCTCCATACCTGCCTCATCTTCGGTCAAAGCTATAATGAAGCGATATAAAATAGTGAAATGTCTAGTGTAGTCTATCACTGACATCTCCCATTGATTCAAACTCATAAAATCTTCTTCCTTTTCATGTATCAGGGTCTCTGGATAGAAGGGCTCAAGAAACTTCTCTTGGAGGTCCTTCTATATCATTCCCTCAACCTCTTCCATTTGCATAATGATGTCCCACCAATGATTCTCTTGGCCTCTATACAAATAAGCCGAAAACATGACTCCCTTCTCAACATGAGTCTCAAGATGATCAGAAATAGTCTGGATATACTCGATCCAAAACATTGCTGCCTTTGGACCTAAGTCTCTAGTAATGGTCGGTGGGTGCTGTAGTTGAAACTCTCTGGCCAACTCGAACATACTCAGTGCAACCTGCCCAAGGTATTGTTCAATCATCTGTATAAAATGATAAATTCTCTCATAGAACTACTCTTCCATATCAACCTAAGCCATTGGATTCCTCTACTACACTATCGGAGGATCATTCATAGAAACGTCTTTCGGTATCCCAACGGGAACACATCTTCAATACGGAATTTATCTACAATTCCAAACACAACATTATAATGAATCACTAAAACTATCCTGAAATCGGGGATCACATAGGAAGTATCATCACTATCCATAATCAACCATTTTTCATACACCATTCCACCATGCCTATCACATCTTTGAAACTGCCCTTAGGCATTCCTCCTAGGACCATGGCCAACACCGTTAACAAACTCAAATAGTTGAAAGCCTTTATTTCTCACCCCATTTAAATCCACTCCGCATTCTAAGATACTTTAACAACATCTTAACACACTATACATTCTTATTAAACATGTTCATTGATTTTAACCCAACAATTTTACACCAATTTTTACTTAATCACATCATTTTATTAGGCATAAATTCGTCACATTTAAAATAAATAATGCAACATAACATTTAAATATTGAACACTCATTCCGTGTGTGTTCCTACCATGATGCATGTCAATTATCTTTTTAGGTTCCTAGGATGATGTATGAATGAAAGTCCTCATTCCATTCCAGCCATGAGTTATATATCACCAAATTTTCAAATCAAACAATACATGCATCAACCAATGATGAAATATAATCAAATATAACAACACATAATAAGAAAAACAATTCCCACCAAGGGTGAATTGGGTTTTCCCCCATACGTGGGTCAGCTACTCCCAAGAACGAGCTCATTACCAAGGGTAAAAGATATCCTAAGCTCCATCTACCATTCCAAAATATTAATAATTATAAAGGACCTCCTCTGATAAAAATTTGTAACGTCCCCAATCCGGGAGCCACTGACCGGTGCCCCGAGACGGGTGGTTACATGACCTCAAGTGTTCCTCCCTATACGCCCGAGGTTGTTGACTAGTAGAAAGGGTATACGTAGTCATGTGGCGAGACTATACCCCCTTCTACCAGAGTAAGTCACAGTAGTGAAAATAAAATAGAGGAAACACTATGAAATAACCAACACAATTCATAAATTAACCATTCCCAAAATAGTTACAACACCACCAACAATAATTATTTCATGACATGATACAGTACAAAGTGAACAAAAACTAAAATGTAGACCAATATAGGAAGCCCCAAAATGCTCATGAAACTAATCCCAAACCTCAACCAAGCCCATCCCAAATCCTGACTCAGTTCCCAAGCACTGATCCATTTCCCTCCTCCTGACCTACAACCATGAAATATGTCTGGGTACCCAACGATATCCTAAGAAAAGTGTGAGTAAAACTCATTTGGCCAGCACCAATGATGTCTACAAAATATCCATCAATATATAGTTCATGTAGTGGTAAAAACAATTAAAACAAATAGATGAGAAGGCCAAGCTTAATTATGTTATTTTTAGTTTACCAGTCAAATAACCCACACTCATTATAAAATAAATTATTCACAAATTCTCCCTTTATCAATGTTCAAGGGAATGGGAAAGATCCTCATTCACAACATGAGATAATTAAAAATGTCCAATCTCACAAGGAATCGTTACATGAGAATTTTCATTATCCTAACCTTGAAGCCTCAGTCTGGGTGGATGTAGCCATTGGGGTATGGGAACTATCATCCATTCTATAACCCATCCATTTAGTTAGTGGATTTTGGAACCTTGTTCAGAACTCAACTCGTGGGCGTAGAACATCAAGTCTATACCCCACCCTACAAATCCTTGTGCACGTGATTAATTTTACATTCAACGCATTCAACAACAGTTCACAGCCTAGCATCGCTAATGTCATTAGAAACATCTTAACAATATAAATGAATGGGAATTTAATATTATCCCACAATGAATTAACACATTATTCATTTCAAACCAACAATATTCAGCCCCATTTCTCATTACCAATGCCTATCTCGCTATGCATAACCATTTATAAATCTAATCCCATAGCATTTCCCCTAATTCCTCTTAACACCTTTTTTATCCAACCAAACACACACATAGGTCACAGACCAACCGAGGTTTATTAATAGGACTCCCATTCACATACTTAAATCTTAATATCATATTTACCCTGGGCTCTATGTTCTAGCACAACGACCCTTCATTTATATACCTGAACTCTTTGTTAGAGAATGTGGACACACCCAATGGGTGGACATAACATAGGTCAAATCTTCCTCCATGAATCCCACAGGGATCATGAGGGTTCTATTATGATGTTTAGACACCCTTAACATCACATCACAATAATGAAACAAAGAACTCATTACAAAAGTGTACGAATCAAAACCTTACATGCACATATCTCCATAAAAATCAAGGGATATAACTTGAGGACCACCTCTCTAGAATTTTTTAATGAACCCCCTCTCATCCATGGCCTTAGAACATAATACAAAACCCCAATGAATCCTCAACCTAGATATCACCAAAAAAATAGAGGTTTGAGAGATTCGGATTGAAATATCCTAAGATACAGGACCTAAACCAGAAAAGGAAGATGAGGAAAAGAATAGGCCCACCCAGAACATTGATTTGAATCAAACGACACTCAAAATAGTCAATAATTGAAGGATATCATTCCTAGGATGCTACTGGTCCCATTTCATCATTCCTAGGGTTGCAAGGGAGGAGGTGGAGCGAAATCCCTATTGAACATAAAAACCCCAGAGTAGCAATTTTTTAATTTTTTAAAGATTGTAGGCAGTAGAATTTACATGCATGGTTTTCCAAACAATGAAAAACCCGTTCGGATTCCACTTTCCAAAATTCCACCTCTTACATGGTTTCCCTAGGATGTCTTCACGATTAGCACTAACCATGCACAGAGCCATTAACCCACCCAATAAACCCCTTTTCTCCTTCTTCATGTCCCAAACATTCAGAACACCCCTGATCCTTTTTAAAAACATGGGTAAGCACTTAATTTTCCAAAAATAAAGGGCTTAAACTGAGACATAAGTAGAAAATACCTTATAGATAAATATAAGATCTTACATATATAATATCCCTAAATTATTTGATTATTCTAAAAACATATGTTCCAATGTCAATTATTCTTTCTTCGATGGTGTATTGCATTTTTTATAAGGTTTCCTTCTCAATTCCTGCCAATAAGACAACCCTATTAAAGGGAAATACAAAATTTCTTACACATCTTCATGTACCATCAATAATATATTTTAATCCCCCATAATTTTTAAAAAATCACTCATTTAACCATGAAAAAAAAAATATTCATTTATTTCTAGTTTACAATAAAAAAATAATCCTTTTCTCGTTTTAAAGTCACTTTAATGTTTTTTTATTAAACCACTCTAAAGAGGATATTTTATAATGTTTCTTAAATAATCCTTTTCCACTTGTTTTTCACTTCATTTTGACAAACTTTTTCATGATATGTGCATGTTTCCATAATGAATTTCCAAGTATTATTCAAATCCATCCGTTCTTAGAAACCATTACTATTATACGTTTTGTTATTCCTTATTCCCCACTTATTCCTTATGTGTGGTGTATAGTTCCATTTTATTTTTGGCCATTATTCATTGAATATTTCATTATATGTCCATATGTTTGTATGATAGATATGATTATTCTTTAAATAGTATACCATTTATAGGTAAGGTGTTTCTTTAATTTTTCCTAACTGGGGAAATATTAATAAATCTGTATTTTGCACTATATATATATATCACATTATTAATGAATTAAATATATATATAATGATTTATTTTTTACTTGAAGTCTTGGGTGAAAATAGGTTATAGATAGCCCCGCGATGCATCAAAAAGTCTCATGAGAAAAAACAGTTAGAAAAAATCCCTTCATGATTCTTTACAAATAGAATTAGATGGGTTTTTACCCACAAAAATAAACCATCATGAACGTATAATGGTTCACATTCTAAATACATGATGTTTAGTAAATAAATATTTTCTTAATTCGGTATTTAGTTATTACATTCCAGGCGGTTTTCACTATGACAAAATCTATTGTTTCATTTACATTCCCATTGTATTGATGGTATTTGTATTTCATATTACATACCTTTTTATAATGGCTATGAATTATTGTATTTACTTTACATTTTATTGTTTCATAAAACTGTTACCTATAATTTGATATTAAACATATATTTTTCTTTCTCTCCTATGTATGAAAGATGAAACATTAGAATAAGTTTTCAGGAAGATGATTATTTTCTATTTGGTATGTTCTATGTTTAATTAAAAATTTAATAAGGGAACCATGTATGTATCATGTTCTTGAAGACTACTAAACCGGTAGATCATTGGTGATTTTATTTCATGTTTTATGCCATTGTAATATAATTCCCACAAACTCTGAGATTCTCAGGACATTGTTTTTTTAGTTGGTATAAGAGTATGTTTAGTAGAAACATTGTGAACTAGATCTAGAAAAACAATTATTAGGTAATATAACATTGTAATGGGATTTCCAGATTACTATATTAGAACATCCCAAACGAACCATGTTTATGAAATTTTTTACACAAAACATTATCTATTTATGATAAATATATCACTAATTATAGGATTATACATTATGTCTCATAATGATGTGATCTATCCTAGTGTATACCATAATTTATAAATGGATCCTCATATAGGGAATGTGAACCTTGAAAATGAACATGATCCAAAGATTATTGAGGATCTCATTTTTTAGGTTTTATGCAAATATTACAAACGGAAATAATCTCTGAAAAAATTTCATCATATGAGGATATAATATCATATGTTAATGAGACAAGGAAATATTTCTATAAGTATTATGTATTCATATGGATGCACATGAACAAGTGTATAGCTATAAAAAACATGGATAAAGGAATGATTATAAAGAAGCATTTTCCCACATGATATTATTGTTGAATAAAACTTCATTGTACATTCTAAAAAATAATCGGAATATCAATACAAGGGTAGAGAGAAATGAAACCCTACTTGTGATTTCAAGAGTATGACATAGGTTTGCAAAGTTAAATGCTTCAACTTCTAGGGTATGGGACACTACACAAATTAGTGTCCCAACTGTCAATTTAATATCCCCCAAAAAGGATAATGGTTCAGGGTCAAAGATATTATACTACCATATACATTGATTAATGATTAATATGAATTTATTTGGATTCAAAAAAATTGTTATTTATGTATTTTATCAATAATTCTCTAGTTATATAAATGATGAGATACATAATGAATGTTGTAGTATCCCAGGTAATTATATAATAAGACTTTATTATATCTATTAATATTAATGAATTATATATTAATTTATTTTTTAAGGGGACACCATGTGTTTTTTGTACTTGACATGAAACAATGTTTTTCTCTGAAATCCTGTGTTGGACACAATACTGAGTTACACTGAAAAATAATACAATATTGAAATTATTATTTTAAATGGTAGATAACACCGAGCCTTCGTATTGGTTACAATGAACTAAAATAACTATATTATTTTTACACATGTTTATTAAATGTTTTTATTTCATCTAATTAATTTTTGTTGCTTCAAATGAGAATAAGTTAAATTTTAAGCATAAAATACTCTAATGTTTTTTAAAAAGGTAGTTTTACAACCTTTTGATGGAGAACCCATTTTAAATATAGTTTTAGAAACTTTTATACATTATATTTGAAAAAATAACCTTATTCATTAGTATCAGGACATCATCATTTACTTTTGTTGAATTTCTGATTTTTTTTATAAAATTCATTTGAAATGAATAATGAAAATACAACATTTTAAATCAAAACTTCCTTTTCATCTAATATTAAATGTATATATATAATGTCCTTTTAGTCAGTTGTAATGTTTAATTATATTAGGTTTTATCATTTAATCTTATTTTTTTCAATGGAGATAATTTCACCTTCAAATTTCATATAAACACATGTGAATCCATTGATGATCTCTACTTTAAAAAACCACTTTTCACATTTTGACAATGACAATTAATTTTAAAATAATTACTAAAACATATGTGTTTTGAATTTTGAAAAATTGATTCCATATTTTTAATTATATATTCCCAATTATATAAATAGGCCCCTTTTATTTTTGTACATGATAAATAGTATCTTTAGTGATAATTTTTATTTACCACTATTAAAGGGTAAATCATTTAATTATGGGAAAAAATAATATTAAAATATTATAAAAATAACATATCACCAGTCATAATCCTATTTCATGAGATATTTCCTGCCATGAAAACCCATGGATTGAAAAATTGGTATTTTGACGCCACTTGGGTGTTATCATTACACTTATAACTTTTAATTTAACATCATGAAAAATATGTTATAAACATATATATTATTAAAAAACAATTTTAATATGGTTTTATATAAGGTATATCATCAAATATAAATAATAATTAGGAAAATAAAAAGATTTATTACATTAAAGTATTTTATTTAAAATATTTTGATGTTAGATAATTAATATTAATTATGACACAAAAATGATGCAGTGATTGCTTTATTAATGAAGGAATTAAATAAATCAAATTATGAATATTAAAATAAATATTTTTTGACAAACATTATGTCATCCATGATTTTTATAGGTGAATATGAAATGTTAGAAGACTATTAAATATTTTTTTTCAATTTTATAACTCTTTATAGATTTTATTTAAATTCAAAAAATGAATAGTGTAAAAATTGACATAATTTATGTTTTATAGAAATAGAAATTTATTAGATTGTTTAAAAATCATAAAAATATTTTTAAATAACAAAGAGACGTTTTTTAGGTCTAAATGTTAGTTTAGTGTCCAATTATTTGTAATTTACCGAATATATGTAAATTCAATAGGCTCATAACAATTAAAATTTTGTTACCACAATAAAAAATAAAAGAGAATAATTAATGGTAAACTGAAACGATAATGTTTTACAAAAAAACAAATACATGCCTAAAAATCATAGTATGATAGGATTTTGAACTATACAAATCTTATCTTCCACATATCTCATGTTTGTGACTTTTTAATTTAAAAAATAATTTATATTAATTCAATCATTTAAGAGTTTCCAAGGGTGTTCCTTCCATCTAAAATAAAAAGGTAACTTATATTCTCTAATAATCACACATCAAAACCCATTTAGTTTAGACAAGACCTACCCAAAACTCTTCATATATTACCTAAACTCATTCTAGAAGCCTTTCATAGGGAATAAAGCTTCCCAAGGAATATTTTTGGTATAAACCAATAGATGTTACCCGATTAATAGATAATGCCTTCTATCATGATTTTTAGTTTCATTTCCATTAGACCCTAACTATACTTTTCTTATTATATGATTACATAAAAACACTATTATACTAAATATACTATGAGTTTTAATGATATGTTTTTTATTTACACTTACACACACCTCCATTTAATGTGTAACAAACATATTATTTCTATGTACGGAGAACTACTGCCTCACGAAATGATGATTGTTCAATTTCCTTCTACCACCTCTTATAGTGGACATTATAATTGATACTATTATTTCATATGATATATATTATATTTATACTGTCTCCATGCCTCTGTATGTTTTATTTAGAATAGAAATTTATTCTTTCAATGTTGTGTAAATAAAATAATTTTTTTGAGTAAGTGTGGACTACCGCTCCCTCACAGCGATATGACATGTTCGTGCTATATATTGAACATATAAATGATGGTTTTATTAATCCTATGAGACATATATGACATTAATATAATATTGGTATTATAATATTCATTTATATCATTTAATTATGATTTTTTTAATGTGATTAATAAATGTAAGTAGCGTTCAGGAATACGTACGTCACACCGTCCCCATGAACAGTCCATTTCATTTATTATCTTCAAATATTATGGATTATTATAAATAAATATATAATGGATATATAAGATATTTAAATCAAGAATGATATTTTGGAGATTATGAACTTTTGACCACATAGAAAAATTGCATCAAAACTATTTCATTTTTACTCATGATCCGAATATCGACAAAAGGTCTGATATGAACATAAATAGTTATGTAATTTTTATAACATGGAAGTAAAAGATATAAAAGGAATTAAAAATGTGAAAATGGTTCTCAATAAATTTTAAATGAATTAAATTTTATTATTTAGGAAAATTAAGAATGTACCAGAGAAGTTGGAGTCAATATAAGGGACTTTGTCTTAATCTCCATTGCGACATATTTTGATAATACACTACCTTATATTATATGGTGTATAAAAAACAATTATTAATTTTAATTTAATTAAAATAATTTAAAATGGAATCCTTTTCTATGAAGTGTTTTATTAATGGAAGAAACAAATGTTTTTTAATTTCTGTGGTGGCAATGACTTTTCCTCTTTCATCACTATTATTTTATATTTTTTTCCTCTAAAAGAATTATGTTTTTAAAAGAAAAATAAATACCATATTTAATTTCATTGTATTTTGGTATTGAAAATGTTTTTGATAAAGTATTTATTATATCAATAACTTGAAATTTTCTCTTTTTAATTCAATGCAGAATTGTTATTTTTTCTTTATACATGCTTTATGTGTTATGATTATGTTATGGTTCTTGAGATTTGTTTATGTATATCAGTTGTTACATGATAAACTGAGGGTAGGTTGTCCTTTGATAGCTCTCCAATTAATTGGGTAAAGATATAGAGGTAAACATTGTGGTTTTTACTAAGAGATTTAGGTTATATATTGTGAAGGCTATTCCAAATTTAACCATCATATTTAATCCCTGTGTAACATTGAAAGATTAAATGTATGTTTTCAATGGATTCCACATGTCTCCTTTTATAATTAATTATTTCTAATATGTTTTTTAAGAATCTTACAATTTCATGATGTATGTTAAAAAGTTTATGTTTTATGGGTGAAAATATGATTTTTTTTAAAAATCATTGGTTTAAAATTTTCATAGAGTTATGGTTTTATTAATTATTTTATATTCCTTATTGAGCTTTTTATGCCCATCCAAATTTTTTGAAAATTTTCCCCTTGGGTATTAGGATGGGTAGGAGAATGGAATAAGTAATGAATAATTTTATGTCATGTAAGAAATGGATATTGTTTTAGTTGTATCCACATTGTAGAATTTTGAGTTTTTATTTAATATTAATGGTTTAATTCACTAAAACTACAAACCTGAAAATATCCTTAATGTTAATTTTTGACATAACTTTGTATTATGTAGTGTTCAAGAGCGGGGCCCTATAAATTTACGGCAATATATCTTCTTCAAGGGTTTGGAAGTATATGATGAATATCACATGTAATCAATAGAATTGATTTTTTTAGGTGATGACTTTGGAAATATAACCCTAAATATGTTATTGATTTTGATAATAATATTATATAGATGTTTATGGAATATTATTGGTGACCATGATGGTGGTTAGGGGTCTAATTTTTGGATTTAAGTAGTATATTAAACATTTTGTGATTTTATTTTTGGAAACATGCATGTTTTCATAATAATTTATATGAGATTAAGGAATTCATATATTTTTTAAGGGAAAATAAGAGTTACATAATTTGGGGCAATATTATGTTATGTTTATTTTGAAAATTTAATTATTTTCTTTACAAACCTTTTGGTCATTGAATTTTGATAGAATAATTTTGGATGAGCCTTATGTTTATCTACTTATGGAATTGGTAAATGATTTTATTGATTAAGATTAATCTATGTTTTATCATATTTGATAACACATGCCAACCATTGTTTTTAGTTAACATTTAATGAATTAGGCATTTAATTTTTGGTATAATGATTCATTAAAGCTCCTCAGGAATAAAAATATGTCTTGAATATCTATATTTATATTTAAGAAATGGAGTGCAGATAGATTGAAGAACAAACAAATGATGATTGTTTTCTGGTGAATTTTTAATAAATCAAGTATGATTATTTCCTAAAATTATTATATAGATCATTAACGAAAACATAAAAACTAGGAAAATGATTTTTGAACATATAAATCATATATTTACTTTTCATTATGATAAATAAATGTTCATTTAATAAATCAAAATTTTATGGTAGAAGACTTTAAATTGAACATGTTCTCTTACTCTCTATGAGAATATGATAGTTAAATTTATTTTCCATGACCATGTTTTCACTAATGGTATGTCCAAGTACTGTGGTGACCTTCATAATTTCATTTCCCTCTTATAATGTGGTTTTTATCCAATATATTACGATTTGGGTTTCCCATGAATAAATATTAAAGTATCAACATATTATTTTCGAAGTGAAATTTCCAATTTGGAGGATGAAATTTATTAAATGAGGGAAGAATATAGCACCCTATGATTTGACATAATTTAAATACATTTTATAGTTTACGTTTCACTGAACATAGATCACTGAGGAATAATTATTAAATATTAACATGGATGATGAAATATGAATGAAACCCCTAGGAATAGTAACGTGACCTTTAGGAATACAAATCTGACCAATAGAATAATAACCGTATATAATAATTATAAATAAAATCTAGGTTTCTTATGAATAAAAATATTATATATTTCTATCACAGAATAATTAAATAAATTTATTATAAACGAGACATTTAGTTCTCGTATATTTGTGAAACATAAATGTTTATTTGAAATATTATAATTAATATGATCATTTAAAATTAATTTTTATGTTCATAAAATTTATTCTTTTATTAATATTTTATTTTCTTATAATTATAATAAAATTTAATGAGATCATAATTAATTTTTCAATGTTCCATATATTAGTTATAATTTTAAAATTTGTACTTATTTTGAATAAATGAGGATTTTAATTAAAAAATATGTTTCTCATGTATAGAAAATTATTTCAAAAAAATAAAATTAATTTTTGATTTTTTCTCTTCAACAAATGGTTAGGATGAATTTTTTGTATTTTACTACAATAATTGAATTTTTGTGAATATTAAAATATGATAATTTTTGTTATAATATAAATACATAAATTTTTGAGTCGTGGATCATGCCTTTCTAGTTTAAGAACCATTCGTTAGATCATACATGAACCTTTTACTTTATTTAGTCATAAGAGTCAACAATATTCATATTCTGGAAACAAAATAACAAACTATGGAATAAAATAATCAAAAAACATCCATCTCCTCTGTTATAATTTTCACCCATCACCACCTCCTCTCCTCACACCAAAAATGCCTTGAATATTATCAAATTTATACCCAGTATATCTACTAAAAATCTCCCACAATTCTTTTGTTTCTCTTATGACTCAAAATTACATTTCAATGTTCCATAAGAAGGTTCTCAAGGGAAAGGATTCCATCGGAAAAAACCCCTTTTTTATTTTTATTTTTCATTCAATTTATTTACTTTCCTTATCCGTTCATTACCTCATCTATCAAAACATTAATGATAAATCTAGTATCATATATATTTTTGAATATTATTATGATAATTTAATATCCATCATCAAACACATTTTCCTCTCCCTTTTATTGTAAAAATGGAAACAATATCTATGATGTGTCGATTTACCACCATCATAGATGATGCATTTTCATTATGCATTTACCACCCTCAATTCTGGTCATAAAATTATTATTATAGTTAAATAATATTTTAATATACATATTATAAGACATATAATGTTTTGAAATAGATATATAAACATTATATTAAATAAAATGACATAATTTCATGTTGCTCGTAAAAAATGCCAAAATAAATTAAATGATTTTAATTAACATTTCATCTAATGAATATTTCCCAAACCATATAACTAAAAGATATATAATATCATTTAAAATTATATGAGTAATTTAATGGAATATAATTTCAATTATGGAAAAATATTCCCACTTTACATAACTTCCATACATGTATACAAGCGAACCGGTCATGAAACCCCCAGAAAATGAGCACTGCCAGAATGATGAAATTAAATCTTATAACTCATCTAAATGGCCATACTGGAACATAATAAAATTAAATTTAATAAAATTCAAGTATAATAGGTTCTTAATTATTTATTTATTTAATTTTATTTGATTATCCAGGACAATAATAACTAGTGAGGAATTATTTTAGACATAAGGTAAGGCATTTCTTAACTCAATTTTCTTTCATCTAGTTAAAAATCTATGTCATTAGTTATGATATTGCAATAATGTATGTGAGATGACCTATTATTTTTTTATAATTTATACCCACTTTCATAGTCAGGTTTTATATTTTTCATAAAAACCATCAATGGTTTATCCTCTCTCTAACGATAAGACCACTGTAAGGGGTTTCTCGTCTTACTTTTAGTTCCATGAGATATGTCTTATTTTCCACTTATTTCTTGTTGTTGGTGTATGTATTATGGAATTTAATATATCATATCATGAATTAATTTGTCTTTCTGGTATTAAATGTTTCATTTAATGATTATTAATTTTACGGGACAAAATATTCTATTGATGAAAATTGGAAAGGGATTCTCTCTAAACCCCTATTTTTCCTTCGAGTTACATTTTATCTATCATTACCCAAATGTATTTCATAATTATTTTTTTAAACTTCTTTAAATATGTTCTTTTTTTGAAAAAAAAATATGTACCAATATCAATTATTCTTTTTTTGATGCGGAAATACAGTTTTTATATTATTCCTTCTCAATTCCACCTGGTAAGCAAGCCCAATTAAAGAAAACATCCCAAATTTTTACCAATTTAAATGTACCATAAAAAATATGTTTTAAACCACCTTTATTTTATAAAATCACTCATTTTATCATGAAAAACTTTCTTCATCCATTTGAGGTTTTATGCAAACAATAATTTCTTTGTCTGTTATAAATTTTCGTTAATATTACCCATTAAACTACACTAAAGATGTTATTTTTTAGATGTTTCTTAAACACTATTTTTAGATGTTTTTTACATTATTTGGACATAATTTATCATAATATATTCTTTTTTTCATTATTAATGTCCATGTATAATTAAAATTCATTATTTCATAGATATTGTTATGATTTTCCATTTGGTTAGTCCTTATTCACCACTTATCCCTTCTGCGTGGTGTATATAAACCTTTTATTTATGATTATAATTTATTGATGATTTCATTAAATGTTGAATTTTTTTGTACCATGAATATGATTCTTTTATAAGATATATATCATTTTTACATATGCTGTTTTTTTAATTACGTTTTTACTGGTGAAATATCGATAAATTTTTATTTTGTACACAATATAAATATTTTAATAAGTCTAATTATTCTTGAATTAAATATATGTATGAATAATTTTATAGACTTGATGTGAAGGGTGGGTATTGGTTATATATAGACCCTATATGCATCGATAGGCCTCGTGAGAGAAAACAACTGGCGACAAACCCTTCTTGTGTGTTTAAAACAAGATTCAAACTAGATTTACCCAAAGACTTACACTATCTGGATGGTTTAATGGTTCCTGTGAAAGATAAATGAAATCCAATAAATAATTATCTTTTTAATTTTGTTTTCAATAATTAAATTACATAGGTTTTTCACTATAAAAAAATATATGGTAGAATTTTCATTCTCAATATATTGATGGAATGTGTTTTTTAGATTATTTACCTTACCATAATGACTATGACTTATTGGCATTGATTCACACATTTTTTTATATAACCCTTACTGAGAATTTCAGATAACCCATTTATTGGATTTCCTTACCCATGTGATGAAGATTAAATCTTAGAATAAGTTACAAGGAAGCATTTCATTTTTCCTATATTATGTTCTAGGATTGATTACAAATTTAATTAGGGAAACAAATATATATCTTGTCATTGAAGACTACTAAATTGATCAATACATGGTTATGTGATATATTTTATCTATACTATTTTAATATTATAATCAACGAATCCGGGATACTATGTTCGAGGTTGTTATAAGATATAGGTACACTAACCAATGTGGTATGTTGGATTCCCACATCTACTCATCTATAATGGATATAGGGACAACCAAATGTCTAGGAACATAAAACACTCAATCCACATTCTAATACCATTATGGGACAACATTTTTCCCATGAGTCATTCCCTCATCAAAAGATATGTTGAAATAGGTTATTCTATATCCTTTTCATGGTCTACCAATGAGGTGGTAGTGACCAAAGGGTAAAATTTCACAACCTTTCATCCCGCTAACACATCAATATATCAAATAGATTTCCAGATAATCTCATTTAATTCATCATCAGATATATAAATTCCCCAAAACAAAGTATTTTTGTTGAGACTATTTTTCATGATGCTCCCATTCCTATGGGAATGCACCGTATAGAAATTTAACATCTACAAATATTATTCATACTCCATAGATTCAATTAATTTTAAGAGAATACTGGAAGATCTTATGGTCTATGTAGATTAAAATCCATTATAAATGAGATATTTATGCCAATAGTTTATGTTTTGGACCACCACATCCATCTCTATATCAGGGTTAGGGTAGTTTCACTCATGGATACACAGCTGATGTGACCCGTATGTGACCATCAAGTCTCCCAACATCAAGAATAATACCTTAATATACTTGGGGGAATTATAGTATGTAGTTTAATAATTTTTTAGTTATTATATAATTATAATCTTAGTAGGCCTCATCCTCTCTTTAAAATTTTCAAAATCCCATTCACACTATTCATAGAATTAAAATTAAATAAACTTCTTGGTTAGAATTATAAAATGTATTGCTATGATTGATAAATCCTAAATGAAATGTATATAACACCCAACCAGCAAAGAAATCATTATATCTCAAATATATTATAGGTTCATTCTCAAGTCATTGATGTCTCCAATTTCTACTAGTCATCATAAATTCTCATCTTTGATACCACATTCTTGAGAAAACACACCACCAAAATCCAGAATTCCGACTTTGAGTACATGGTATAAAGATGATGTTCCTAAAGATTTATCAGAACAATATCAAGGTTCTATGAATGAAACATAAAATTTATTTAAAGTACTAAAATATTATCAACAAATACGTTAGAAAAAATTTCATGTAAGGATAAAAAAATATAATTTATGGGATCAATGAACATAATCAGTGAATTATTCTAATTATACTGATTCCCAATTTGGTCTTATAACCCATGTCTTCTATTAAACACAATATTTTTTAAATCCTCTTCCTTAAATATAAAAATATGATATCCTGAAATAAATTAAACATTTGAGAACCATCAGGTCCCCCTCAACTAATCAAATAGATTGTTTTCCTCTAAAATTGATACATAATTTTCATTTTATCTTAGTTCATCTTAGAAAATTCTGTACATAATATTATAATACCATCCAATTTTAAGGTGAAAAAAATAATAACACATCAATTAGGGTACTCAGATAAATAGAACCCTTCACGTCATTATCATCAAGATATATCTCCATTACCCCCATCTCTACTATATTCCATGAAGATATTGATACATGCCTCATCCCCATTACAAAATCAATCTTGGATTTTATCTCCCTATATGGAGGAAACTAAAATAAATCAATGGATACACATCATTTTATTAGTTCACTACTAAGGTAAACTTAATTAGAACATCCACCTAATATACATCAATAATCATGTTCAACCTATATTATAATGTCCCCTATATAACTAAAGTCAAGTCATTGTCAACCTACCCCTATATCTCATTTTAAAATAAGAACATACTCCAATCCAATGAGAGAATTATAACACACAAAAATCTAGTATTAGTCAATGTAATCATGGAGGCACATAATTTAATCAATCTTAAAGTTATCTTCAAGACTCACCATATCCAAAGAGAATCCTACATGTGTTTATATCCCCAACCCATAATACATGTATTGGGGATATATAAATATAATCCAACACCTTCCCCCAATGGTTTATTAAGAGAAAATATACCAATGGGAAACGCCATAATTCATAAAAAACAAAATATAACATGAGAAGAAATGAAAAAACTTGATGATCTTATATCAAAAAAAGAATCTTTAATGTGAATAATCTACTAAAACAAAACCTATAAGTGTAGAAGGACCCTAGGGTCCAATGTATATAACCTTGAATAAATAATATTTTCTACCTATGTCTAAATGACACCCCTACCTCCATGATCATATACTCTCATATGTGACTAATCCCTGAGGCATTTTTGATCGCTTTAACCCCTAAGATCATCAACCAACTCCACGACCAAACCATCTAGATGATTCCATGTTATTTTATTGAGGTATTTTTTATTGATATAAAAAATACCACATAAATACTAATACTATAAATTTAAACTACTAAGACATTCTCATATATAAAAAATTGTGATAACCCCTTCTATCATCAGAAATAAACAATCTGGGATAGATAGTAAAAGTACTACGGTGATGACCTAGTTGATCCTGATGAAAAGACACATGGGAAGTCCAAACTAATGAAGAAAAAAATGATAATTTTCAATGAGATTTAAATATAATTTTACTAGGTAACATCTCATCAGATCACCTATTCCTACGACTATATGACTAATCACTAACAGTGCAAGATAAATCACCACTCACACCACTGATGAGAGGAAGAACTCCCACTACATTTTCCTCTACTAATATATTCTCAATGGTTAGTGCCTTATGAACACCTTAAAATATGACATAATATTGATCATCCTAACATGGATCCTCATATTTTATTGAAGTTTAATCTCAACTATACAAGACTTTAGGTCCTTATTCTCTACCAGTAGAGGTGTTAGACATAATATCTCAATTAATGAGTCAGCATAGTCATTCACAGACATCTCCCCTATTGAATCTCCATAAAATCATGATTTTAATATTGATTTATCTACTCAATTAAATATTCATCAATAAAGAGGTCCCTAAAATCATCTGAAGATCTATCATTATGACTCCAATCCTACACTATAACCCCCCCCCCCACCCCAATATTTGGGTATGTCCTTAAATAATGTAGTCCTCTAGATTCAATTTATATTCCTTGAGCATCTCAAATCGACTGAAAACTCCCTCTATGATATCAATTCATTCCATATAATGTGTTTGACCACACATTACCTAGAAATTCCAGGGGTGTTATATCATAATATCTCAGGAAATGTATACCATAGTAGCTCCACCCTGATGCTTTCCTCCTACCATGACTAATACTATAGGGAAAACCCCATGATGATGTGGTAACACAACTAAATAAATTAAAGTATCATTTGGAGAATATTCATACCCAACCTATTGTACATCTTTAATTATAACTAGATCATTCCAAAACTCATGACATCCTCAATTTAAACCATGAGTTCCACCATGAGATGTCATTGAGGAGTAACGTTCAATAAAATTCCAAAATGTTAACATAGAAATTATTTTAGGAGTATAAAAATTAAAAAAATAATTAACAGGTTCACATAAAAATAAAACCCGAAGAGACTCACTGAATTTGACTACCCATAAGCATCAGACATCACAACCCACTACTCTCCCAAAGAATATAAAAATTATTCTTGAAATTTCCCATTAATCATAGTCATATATATGAATTTATCAAAATTCATTGGTTATATTAATTATTTTTAATTAATAATGTATATATAAATCACTAAAAATATTATTTTATGCATAAATTAATATAAAATTTTAATAATCACATATAAATAGGCACATAACATGTGGAAATACATATAAAATCATGATTCATGAACTCAAGATACTGATCCACCCTGAGAAATATTGAAACTACATAAATTATCAAGTCATAATATCATTAAAAATAACATGAAACCATGAAAATAAAACCAATAAAAATTCACAATACGCTAGAAATTTGTACATCCATTACATCAGTTTCATCTAAACACAATTATGGCTACCTACCTAGGATCCCTCTATCCTATCAACATTCTACTATAACCAAAAAACCAAGAAAATGTCATCTAGTTCCATTTCATAACACCATATCCCTATTCACTAGGATTGAACTTATACACCTGAATTCCCAGTGTATGACTACCCATTTTTAATAGGCTATTAAATAGTGGTGAGTACCAGATTAATTCAAGGGGGATACATTCCCTTAATGTTGTTAACTATTTATAATAAATATAGAAAAATCTAAAACAAATATATAAAATAATTAAGAAACAAAATAGTATCCAACCATATAAATACATCACATGTTGTAAAAAAAGGCATGTCAGTCATTGATTAACATTAAAAATGATCTATATAGAGGAAATATATATATATACAATAATTAAAAGTAATTACAAAATAAATATGTATAACTACAAAAGAATCCAATTAAATCTTTAAATATCCTCTATCACTAACCAGGTCCACCTACTCAGTATCCTAAGATAGGTCTCATTTACCTTAGGTGGATTCCTAACATCAAAGTCTACATATGCACTTGTATTCCCAAGTAGAGTGTGAGTAAAAAAACCAAATAAGATTACATAAATTTTCTCTTAGAATAAGTATAAAAAATACATATGAGTAGATGCACTGATAAAAACTGATAAATAAAAAATAAGAAAAATATAAACCCATGTGGGGTTATCATATACTAACCAGGCTTCCACAAACCCTATCCATACCTATCATGGTCATCTCAAGATGCAAGGTTTCATCTAGTCCTAGGTCCCCCAATAGTAGTATCTAGAAATGTTATTCATGGATAGATTCACAATTTACAACATTTCACATGATACGAAAACTTACCAAAGAGTAATGTATTACAGATAAGTCTCATAACCATGGATCTTCATATGAGTGTTTTAATGAGGTCATATTGAAATCCAACCATCTAAACATGAAAAACCATTCCTTCAATGCATGGTCCCAGGGATAAGTTTCTTCTTTCCCCCCCATAAAATATGTTTTCTAAGGAGGGAATGACAATATCCAAACTCTGAAAAATGATTAACCAATCCTTCAAGGTAATATTCCATGGATATATCATTCAAGTAGACACATAAAATATATATGAATGTAATCTTGGTCAATTAACCAGACCACTAGGATCATATGTACTCCATGTAGCCTTCCCCCCATCAACATTCTCATGGAAATAACCTTACATACCTCCCTTAATATAACACATAACCAATACCACCTATTATTCATGCTTGTTAACTAACAACTTCACATTAAAATAAATTCATTACACATGATCATATGTTAAACCACAATATCACTCAATCATAAACTAACCCCAAAAAAACTATTATTAGTCTCAATTAACCCAAAATTCTATCACTAAAAAATCCATACAATACGGAGAGGATTCATGGTAACTAATACATATCACCCATCCCTACACTCTTATGGTTCAATTCTAGTAATCCAAACTCGCCTAACGATTTTGATAAAAAAAAAGAAATATATTCTCATGTAAATGCATTCACTTGTAGGAATGATAAGGTATATAATAATATAAAAAAGCAAATCATGACATAGATTTAATAAATTATTATTAAGTAAGATCACACATCAATCTATATTTCTTTATTCAATATCAAACAACCAAATCCATAGAATTCAACATAAACCCTATGAATTAGGTATTTGAGTAAGAAAAAAGGAAATAATGAAATGTTTTAAAATATTTATAAGAAAAATATGATATTATACCTAATAAAAGATATCCCATATGATAAGAGATAAATCAAACCCTAAATTTGAGAAGTGATGGATTATTTGGGATGCTAAAAGGGATCCCTACTGTTGTTTCTAATCATGTGCCATATTGGAAATGGGGGGAGTAGTGTTAAAGGGTTAAACTGGTGAATTTATAAAACATCCATGAAGAAATGTACCCTCAGGCCGTATGGTTCTCATAAAGGTCCCATCAAGTATGAAATGAATATATTAACCACTCATTTCACCATTACCATACACACTATTATTGTAAATCCCCTAAATTGATGATTTATAACTCATAGGGTACCTAGTGTCCCCATACTAGGTACCCAATAACGTCATACTACATATTTTAAAATGGGATACTTAGTACCCATATCTGAAATAATCCAAATGCATTAAACTATTTTGAACTCACTAAACAAGACAATAATGACCAATTTAGAACCAAAAAATGAACCTCAAATTCGTACACAAAATGGAGGATCATTACATGTACTAACCAATTTTTGGTATAACATTACCTAATTTTTGTGGGATGAGGAAGAGATATCATACAACTCATCCCATCTATAGTTATGTATATACTAATGGTATGGAATAAGCCTATGTCACGTAAATATGGAATGGGTATACTATGGTCATGGAAATATTTCAACCTATCTTGATGGAAAGAGGGAATAAGTATAAAAATTAATGAAATTTGGATCCCTTCCAAATAATCATAAAATCAACCAAGTTATTCATTCATAGAGGTTTATATAGAAAATATATGCCACATTTAATTATTTAACTACCCCTAAAGTTGTAGGTAAACCATTTAATTCCATCATTAAACCACTAGATAAAGGTATTATTTCATTCAAATTAATATTGACACATATAAAATATATATTTTCATATTAAAATATGAAAATAATGTATATAAACATTTTAGTTTAATAAATATTTATATCATCAATTTCAAATATAAACTATAATATGTATAGTGAAGCGAACATGGGAAAGGATCCCAAAAAAACACTAATTAAATACTTAAATAAAATAAAATATCAAGAAAACCCACATATTCTATATATCATAATTGATAATTTATGATTTAATTTTTTTAGAAAAAAATTATTGAGAATGAATTCTTGTATCCATATATCATTTCTCGACTAACCCATTGAGAGTTTGAGAAAAACTAGGGGTTCAAAAACCTATACTATTGTTTAATGAATCATTATGGTCAAAAGGAATAAATTTCAACTCCAATTAAAATAATAACACATTAATATGATATATTTTTATGGATAAGGTTTATGTCATAAGAAAAAAAAGTGTAAACCAAGACAACCAACTCACCTATATCTGGATTAGTTTAAAACTACATAGTATCTAAATAAGGATAAGAAGAATTTATTCATATATATTTATAAAACATATATTTTTTTATATAAATAATTCTATCAATTTATATAAAAATTTTGGATATAAAATAACATATGCAGAAGAACTCATTCCTATGTTATTGAAGAAGATCTTACCTAACCATCAAGAGTGATCTGGCCTAGGTTCGATGGGGGCTTCAATTGGGATGAGATTTAAATTGAAAGAATATCATTTGGTGGCCTGAAATACATAAAATGAAAAATAAAACAAATGGAAACAAGTTTTAGTGGTAAATTCCAAGAGTTAAAATTAAAAAAAAATCTATTCCCTTATTGGATTTTTTCTGATTTTTTACCTTATAACCAGTGCAGTGGCACTAGGTATCTAGTGGATCTTAACATTGCCACCTATGAAATTTGACTCACATAGTGTGATAATTATACTTGCATTGGGTTTCCATATGTACAATAAATCTCCATTTTTACATACCTCATCTTATTCCCCTCCAAGGACCACTAACTCTCCTCAGCATAAACCACACAAATGAGGAGATAAAAGAGATAAATTTATGTGGGAATTAAGTCAAGAAGATATGTTTAAATCATGAACTATACTCCATTATATATAACCATAAAAATTACTTCAACATAATACATTACGAATAATAAATAAATAAAAAACAATGACCCAGAAATTATGGTCACTGTAATTAAATTATTTAGGGGTGAATTACAATTTTATTTATATTTTTTATTTTTTATTTTTATAATATTATATACATGATACTATCAATTTATTTATATTCTTCTTCTTTATATGATTTATTATAATAATATTATTTCATTTTATTTTTGTTTATTTTTCCGCATGGATTAAGAAAAATTATGTTTATACTTCAAGTTCTTTTATATATATTTTTATTCAAATTATTTAATGAAATTATTATTTTGTGTCAATAATGAGGAGGTAATTTATAAAAAAAACTATAATATTTTAATAATAAATATAGATAAGTCATATCAATTAAAATTATTATAAATTTTTTTACCATGTTGTGTTTTTCAATCACTTCAATAAAACCTCTAATAATGATAACAATTTCATTCATTCTCATAATGTAATCATTAATTTTTTAATTTTTACCTAGTATAGATTAATTAATAGTGAATCAATAGATTGGTAGTTTAGTCTCTTTTATCATTGTATTATCTTTACAAATGGTTACAAGTTTATGTCATCTAGATTTAGTAGTCTTTAAGAACATTAAATTTTTGATCTACTTCTCTCGCAAAGAATTAATAATTTTATTCGTTAAAATTTATTTATAATTAATGTTCTTCTTATTATTAGTATTAATGGTTCCAAATTTATCAAGATATGAAAAAAGTACAATATAATAAATTACTTTTATAACTATTTAGAAAAAAGTATGAAACCATTTTATTCTTTGAGGACTGATAGTTATTTCCATCAAAGGTATGGATTGATCAATTATTAAAAAAATAAAACTATCCATATTCTTTTAAAGAGAGTAGAAATTTAAATTTGAAATATTTAAATTAAATTTATATTTTACCTTAATAGATCCACAGAGGATGAATCAAGAATCTATGATACAAATTATATTTCCCATGAAAGGTTGGATGCAAGACTAAGGATGGTGGTTGAATTAAAAATTATCAATTATTATGGTTACATCATGTAAAAATAATGTATTTTACTATTAAATTATAGATTAGTTCCTTTATAAAACAATCTATTTACCAAATACGTATCTTCAATAATAACAGAGAATACAAGATATTTTTACGTGGTTTTTTCCTAAAGTGTATGACTACACAAATATTGTGATAAGTGAAATATTAGTAAAAAATATTTAATAATAAGATAAAGTGAATAGAAGCATGTGAATGTACCATCTTTGAATTGATCAATGTCACTTGATGAAAATATAGGTATTCATTTAATTTCTCTAAAAATCATCAGAACAATTAAAATTTCTTTTATTCTTCTGTTTAAATCCTTCAACATATATAATAACATTAAGAAGCATGAAAAACATCTCTATCTATATATATTTTAAAGAATCATCAAAAACCAAATAATCAATTGGCCATTAGTTCCCTCCCCCAGTTAATGGGAAAATTATATTCTCATAAAATAAATTAATAGAATCCTTAGATACCACCTCATTAAAGATTTTTTTGGGAGGTTTGACGTAATGTTTCATTATATGGATACATGGTGATGTGGTAAGTGTTACGTATTGAAATAGAAATTTATTTTAAAACAAATATAAGAAAATTTAATCACCTCATATATTATGATATGTTTGGAATATCTATTATATATATTTATATATTATATTCTGGGTTTTTTCTAAAATATTTTGGAATATAATAATATATCTTGTTTTTAAAAGGGAAATATTCATTTTCTTTATCGTTAATGTATGTTTCATATATAATGTGAGAGTTAAATGATAAAAAAATTAAAAATAAAACCTATATGTTATCTATAATTATTTATTAACATAATAAGGCAAGGGTAGTGAAAATATGTTCAAATTAGCATCAATGACAATTCATATAATGAATTTGACTTCAATCATGATGTAAAAATATGACTTGTAAAATAGATTGACTAACTTTATTATACCATATGAAATGACATAAATGATGTCATTGATATATTTGGGGTTCATGTTTTTTAGTTAGTACAAATATTTAAAGTTAATAAGGTACAATATATATATAGGTTTGTACTTATTAACATGTCGTATTCCAGCTTTAAGGATAATACAATCATGTGTAGTTTTATATGCTTCTGGTATTTTAGTAACGTTTCTAACTACTATGGTATTTTTATTAATTTATAAAAGTTCTAAAATTAATTTACTCATGTATGTGATAGGAATGAAGTGTACATATATACCTATTTTATAAAAACGTCTTGTGATTATCTACTTAAATAAAGGGAGTGTCATATATTATTCACTCTTGATCAGTCTTAACTTAGGAATGGATAATTTTAGATTTATGGGATTGAAATATTTCAGATCACATGGATATAATTTTTGTATTGGAGAAAATTAGTATATTATTGTACATGTTTTTTTAGAGATAAATGTGTTTGATAGATATTATTCAAGATAAATTTATAACTTAAGTAGCATTGGTTTCATTCGATAATTTAATGATCACCTATGGATTTAAATTATAAAGTTATGATAATTAACAATATTTATTATTCCAAAAATATCCAAAATTATTCTATGTAAATTGGGATTTTTTCACTATAATTTTTGTTTTAAATTTTGGGTAATTTATAATATAGATTATCGAAAATAGTTTAGAATTCATCCAAAACATATTTTGGATATAGCTGCAAAACAAATGACATATAATGTATGTTGATGATAAGTATGTGTAAAACCCATGATTCAATAGTGAATGTAAGAGATTGATGGAAAATGAGATAATGATCATGTATTTCTGTGTTATATAGGATATATTGATCTATGAGATAGACCTGAATTTTAGGGTGTATGTTATATCTATTATTGTGATGTGTATTATATCACTTATGATATAGGAATACCATATGATATATTTTATGGGCACTTTATGAGTATATCTTCATTGCCAATAATCAACCATTTGGTATCCACATTATTAAATATTGTGCTATGATAATTTTTATTTAATATCTTTAATCATTAAATCGATTAATAATTTTTGGAGGCTTATTAGGTGATAAGCTATAAATATTAAAAAATAAAATTCATTAGACTATGATTTGGATGAGTGATTATGAAATTTTATTCTTGAGGAGATGTATTAATTTATGGTATTGTATTTAATGAGTCTTAGGATTAATTTGAACATGGTTTGGGAAATTTTTATACTTCAATAGTTGAAGCATTCTTCTTCTACCCTTATTGAAATTCCAAAATGTTCTAAAACCATTATCAGTTGGTTTGATATTAGTAATGTCACATAATTTGATATATTTCACATATATTGAAATAAATTCAATATAGTGATATCATGTGTATTATATTTTATATCATTCTATCATATTCTTCATTTTATACACCATTAGATAATTTATTTATTAAAGTGTAATGAATATTGTTGAATCATTGGAGAGTTTACTGATTATTTTATTTAAATGATGAATATATTGTAATGTATAACATATATAATTGAGTGTGTTACAATAATTTGAGATAATAATGAATTCAATGAGGCTCTAATATTATTAATGTTGACTTATGAAAGGGTGTATATTGTGTAATGGGGTTTCTGTTAAGTTGTTAAGTGCACCCCAATATTATCCTTGTTATTGGGGATCAAAACCTAAATATTGAACACATGGATCATAATTCATGGGGTGATGATTATTTTTGGTATGTTTTGTGCATGGGCAAGGGCATAAAGATATAGGGATAAAGTAGTGTATAGGGGTGTAATCATGTGTCACCACATGTGTGAGATGCATATCAAAACTAAGAGGTGAGGCTGAATATAAAATATATCTTGCATTTACTATAACAACCCCAAATCCAAAAACCTAGATCATGTTTCTAAATTATTACATAGGAATTGATAAACCAATTATAATCCAAAATTATTAAATAATTTACCTGTATTAGAGAAAAAATACATAAAAGATACCCATTTTACATTGGGAATAAAATATCAATTTTAGAAAATTAATCATTTTTCATTATTTAAGATAATTCAAATATTTATTCTTCATATTCTATGGAAATGAAAAAAATAAGTGTGATATAATACACTCAATAAGGTTTACGTAAAGTAGATGTTATCATGACTAAATAAGAGGTAATCAAAATGGGAATCAAGATAACTAAAAACATAATCCATTTAACAAATAACATGAGTAAAAAATGAATCCATTTATTATATTAATTCAACAATATCATGGATAATAAATAACCAATTATTAATTATGGAAATTTATACTGTTGTATGGAATAAATTCATATATAATGATATATCCACTGTCAAGATCTTGCTACAAGACAGTTAAAGGCTATGGGTAAAACCCCTTTTAATTTTTCAATTGATTTGACTCATGAGTCTTTTTGATTCCTCAAGGGGATGTATAATTATAGGCCCCAACCATCACTATATTTCCAATTAATTCTTCATATATTGAATGGTATTTTTAATTCAAGAATAATAAGTCTTATCTATAAATAAATGTATGGAGTATGTAATATGTATTATAAATAATTCTCCTGTAAATTAAATATCTTCTAATGTATAACAATGTTAGAATAAATGGTATAACATTTATTTAATAATTATATTAATGATTAAAAATATGGATATTTAAGGGAATTGTAGTGTTCAATGATCATAAGAAAGTGAATGTATCTAAAAAAATTGGTGACTATATAATTAATAAGAGAAAAAATATGAACTTTAAATGATAAAAAATATAGGTTTTCGATATAAATTATTATATTTTGAATAAAAAACTAAATGAATGATAAATATTAAAAAAGTCATTAAAAAGGGTTTTATTTGAAATTTTCTTTGAAAATGTGTGTAATAATATATATAGCTTCAAATTGATATTTTTGTTGCAATATATGTTTGCTCTATATAAGTTAAAAAAAATTATTTTGAATTTTTTATATAAAGAAATTTGATAATGAACCTTTCTGGAAACAATTATAAATATTCCATTAAAATTATGTAAAATGTAAAAAATAACATAAAATTTAATTAATAAATCATTTGAGTAATAAAAAAACTACCTTTTTATTAAAATGAATAATATTGATAAGTGAGAAAAATATACCCAATCCGAAAGATTAATAAAATCATTATTTCAATTAAACATTGATATCGAAATAATAATACGAATTTAATCATCAATATTAATTAATAATTATATATTAATGTTAAATACCTCAATGTGTTATAATATACACAACATAAAAATAAATAGGTTTATAATATCGAATATGTCTGAATGTTGTGGAAATTGAGAAAAAATCTTTTACCTCAAGTTTGACATTCCTCATATGTGACCTAAAATTCTCTATAATAAATTTATATTTATTATAATTAAATATAAAAAAATATTAACTTATTTAATATCATATATGATTCATTTTTAACATTTTATCATTATTTCTAGTGTTAACTGATTTGTTCTTCCAAGTATGTTTGGATTCGGTATTCTTGGTCATTTCAAAACTTGTCATGATTCAATGAACTCTAGAATGTTATTCAAGATTTAAATATTATGTATATTCAAATATTAATATATAATTATATATATATATATATTAATAATCATCCTTAACATATAGAGATATAAAAATGAATTACACCATCTATGAAGTTGATAGGCCACATGTATGCATGAATGTCATTTTCATTTTCTGATGATGGAATGAAAGAATGTTAAATAACACTTAACATATATAGAAAATTTATTATATAGTATATTTCATATATATATTCATTAATATTTTTCTTATTACTATCCATGTAAATCATAAATGAGAAATGGTTCGCATTATATCATGTGGTTAGTTGTCTACACGTACACACGAGCGATGTCGTGGTTTTCCCAATGATTGGAAGGTAAGAAGGTATCTATGGTATTAGAGTTCCAAAATCATTTCTATGTCATAAATATCATATATAATAATATTTACATCTTTATAAACATCCCAATAATGTGGTGATGAAAAATAAATTGCCCCATTATGTGGTGATGGTATATAGTATGTATGCACGAGTGATGTTTTTGTATTTAATTAGATGGAAAGGATATGGAAAACGATTTTCCCATAACAATAATAAAATCGCAGTATATTTATGATAATGAATTTATTATTTTAATGTTGTTGAAACACATTAATAGTAAATAGGATAAGACTTAAACATGGAAGAGTCGGTAAACATGGATACCTCTTCATTGGTATACTTTCTTTAGTTATATTATTAAGGTTCTAGGGGTGGTATTTTGGATTTTAAAAACCCACCAAATTGTGGAAAAAGTTGTTTAAAAGACTAGTTATAATTTATTTCTCAATCAACTTGGATCACGGTTGAGTAAATAATTGACTGGTGGGTGTCTTTTTTTAAAAGAGGGAAGTTTTATTGTTTGAATTTCATAAAATATTTAATTAATATAATTTAATTTTCAATGTAAAATGGATCAATATTAATTTAATTTTATGATATAAAAAATATAAGTCAAAATAATCTCTCCCCATAAAATTTGAACAACTTTTAGAAATTTTTTCACCACTATCTATTAGTTTTAACCCCATGTTAACCCTTTTCACAATTATAGTAATATTAACTTTTTCTGTCATTAAGGGTTATTGATGTTATAATAAAATTAAAAACAACTCATAAATGCACCATAATAAATTTTTATAGTTATATATATATTTTTAAAATAATATATTATTTTTATGAATTTTAATTCATTAAATAAATTTTTATTTATTATAAAATATCATTAATATCATTTTTAACACTATTCATTTAATTTGACGTTAAATGCATCATGAAAAATATGGAATTAGAATATAATCCTTTCACACAATAAAAACATGTTATATTTATCTACCAAATTCTTGGAAAATAATATTTACTTCAAAATATATTACTTTTTGAAGGTTTAAAATAAATTAATTTATTTTTCTTTAAATTAAATAAATATTGTTTTGAAGATTTGCGTCATTTATGAAAAATATTTCATCACTAATAAATTTACAAGATAAAAATAAATCATATAGTTTTAAAATTACTATTTACAAACCAACATGAGTAGTATTTAAAAATATAAAAAAAATTAATGTTAATAAAAATAGAGAATGATATTTTTTACCTATCATTACATAAAATATTATAAAGTTCCAAATAATCTATAAATTAAAAAAGATAATATATTATACATGGAGATTTTTATGTATTATATATACTAATACTATAAAATTAAGGAAACTATTAGGTAAAATTTTATATCTTTATTATATTATTTCTATCTGAAATTACTCGATTTACCCTTAATATGGGGAAATTATTTACAATTATTACTAATAATAATGTCCCAAAAAGGGTCCTATTTTCCTAATTCTGTACTCTTTATTTGAGTTATGTATTATATTTTTCATGATTCTATTTTAATAATTGGTAGAAATTAATTTATGATTAAAACAAAAAATGTACTTAAAAAACAATTTTTCAGAATAATTCATTTTTTATAAATATTTTTTTGAAAAATTCAATTATAAATGTAATTTGGGATACCATTATTGGATTTGAACTAATTTTTTTTAAAAAATCGTTAAAAAAAATATCACTATGTACATTTATTAGAAAATACCTGTTTTCAATAAAAATATGTATTTTTCACAATTCATTAATGAATATTACTTATCATAAAATACAAAAAAAAACTCACAGTAATTTAGGTTGAAAATTATGGAATTATAACCTATTTTTAACTTTTATAAACCAAATTTAACAATTAATAAGGTGATTAATTCTACCACAATTAATGTTCATATTGAAAAAAATTCAAGGGAAACTATTTGCCCAATTTATTCCTCCTAATTCCATATATGGAATCAATTTTATTAATTTCTATTTCTAAAAGTGTAAAACACTAATTTTTAATTAAGAATGAAACACGCGATGAAAAATACTTGTAAAAAATATAAACTTTTAAGCATAAAAATTAGATTATTCTTGCCTTATTATTCGAAAAATATTTAATGATTATTAAAACAGTTAATTGAGTATCTAATTTATAAATTCTATTAAAATCAATCAATAATAGTTACTATTTAATATAACAATAGACTACACATATAATAAAAGTTCTGTAGAGAAATATTCCTTCTTCCTTTAAAATTATTTATATTTATATTTATATTTAATTGATAACCAATGATTTAATATTATAAATATGTAACCTTAAATTCTCCATAATTTTGTAAGACCAATTCACTCCCATCAATCCAACTGATAGGAGATAATAAATAAAAATATATCATGGTTTATTTAAACACTGTGTTTCATGTAACACGAGATATCAAATAAATTAAATTTATGGAAAAATAAAATATTTCATAAAGTCACAAGTTGATATAAGTAATATTTATTAATGATTTATCTAATCAATTAAAATTTTGTACAAACCACTAGTATTAACCTAAAAACTAATTAAACTATATACCTTAACAATTTTCATTCATATAGGTCATTCCCTGACTAAAATTTTCATTGTAGGTTCAACTGAGATTCCATCCTTAAAGACAATATGGCCAAGAAATGAAACATTATGATGCAATAATTCACACTTTCAAAATTTCCCATATATTAATATTCAATTAAGAGACTAAAGACACACAAATTATTCTCATGATCATCATACCTTTTTGTGTATATGATGATATAAAAAATACAAAAACAAAATTTTCCAAGTGTTCATTGAATACTATGTTCATTAGATATATAAAAATATAGGTTTAATTAGTCAATCCCAATGGAATTACTCTAATCAAGTTATGGCCATGCCTCATTTGGAATTTTTTTCATTGCAATATATTGTTTCTTTACTGTCAATTTATGATACTAAAAATGAAGTTCAATATTTGAAGGATATTGAGATATATAAATTTGATCAAATAAATATTCAATGTGAGATATATGAAATATTATCATTATTATAATAGAATTTATTTCCCTATAATCAATGGATGTCCTCATAGTACAATCATTGTTCTTAACGAACAGAATAGAGGCTCCCCAAGGTGAAACACTAGTGTGTATATATATCATACCACACAATTCGTCTAGTTGTTTCCTTAAATCCACTAATTATATATTTTCCATTTAATGGTGAGTTTTTAATGTAGATCCTCAATCATTGATTAATTCAATGGAAAACTCGACATCTGATTCTAGCGTATGTCTAGGTAATTTCCCACAAAATATATCAATGTATTCTTGTAAAATAGGTAAATAATAAATTATAATATTACCAATTTTATTCAAATATTTTTCATAATATTCCTCCCTAATAATATAATTTAGAATAGCTACTTTATGTATATCTATAAAAGACTCGGATGATGAAGTCTCCCTTTTACATATAAGGAATTCTACATCATCATCTAGATCCATAACTTCCTTCTCTTTTAAATAAATTTTAGAATTATATTTTGAAATAAAATACATACAAAAATTATGTAAAATTGAACCATACATATAAAAATAATATATAAAAATAGGGAACATTTATGTATCATAAGGGGAACTGACTGACACATCCTAGTTGTGGTGAGATTTCCACTAGGAGTTATAACTGAAAACACCCTTCCTGATGTTCTAGGAAAACATATAATTTTCATAGGAAACATAGAATATATAATATAGTGTAAATATAAAAAATAAAATTAATTATTTGATGAATTTGAGTATACGGTTAAATTAGAAACCACCCCATCATTGGAAACTTCAACCTCAGTTGTATAGATCATGCAATCTTGGCCTTCTCCCCTCAACCACTTTTATGGTATGGTCCATTGACTATTGGGTATTTCATGTGAATAATTCCCCATTTTACTATTGTTTAAGAGCTAAAAATTTTATATTTTTTTCTACACCTTAGATTCATTATCCAGATGGCCTTTATCTCTATACTTATAACAAACTCAAACGCTCTGCAAATAATTTTCTGGATTTTTTCCAATATGTTTAAATGATTGGAATTTCATTATTATACACTTATTCATGGATGTATTAACTTTTTCTTGTTTCTCAGATCACCAATTCTTCTCTTTATTTCCATTTATTATATAGTTTTTAGAAAACTTATTCTCTATTTTGATGACACATAATACTATTTCATAATATGATGAAATATCTTGAGAAATCTTTTCCCTTTAATGGTTTGGATTTTATATTCCATATGAAGGGTCGATAATTCTCTCTACATTTTTATATATAATTATTTTCATTCTTGTATAGTCTTTTAATGGTAGATTCATACTCTACAGCCCTTCTTTCTTCTTTTTTTATGTTAGGAAATATTCACTACATCTCTGTTGGTTTCTCATGAGGGAAATATTTATTGAATAATATTACATTAAAGTTCCTCCACTTAAAATTTTATATTTGTTCTTCCTCATTAGTATTTTAGATCAATTACCTTCATTGATTAGAATCACCTCTAAGACAATACACTAAGAGTATAATCCTTTCCCATTCATTGAATACCAAGGAGAGAAATATATTTTCAAGAGACTAGATCCATTCTCACCTACCATTGGATTATTATTTCTAATAAAATATAGAGGATTTTATCATACGAAATAATATAATATAGGTTTATTAGGTTATTAAAAATCATTTTCCTCCAAATACTATGAGTTATTAGATATATCCTTGGTCAGTATACCAAATATATTCATGATCTTATCTTCTCCAACACTAACTATAATATTTTTCTCAGCGGGGCTATCCCTATGTTTAACAAAATTATTAATTCTATTTATTCCACTAGTTTATATCACTATATAATATAAAACACTGATTTTTCTCAAAATCATTACTAATATTGATCAAAATAATCAAAATAAATCTATAAAATGTTCAAATTCAATAAGGAATTATCATAATTATAATGTTATCTCTATTTATTTAAAATCTATTTCCCATGGTTTAAAATTTTTTTGTACACCAACTATAATAACCCCAGCTCTAGTAACATATAGATTATTTATACCTTTCTAAAATGGAATAAACATAAATAGTGTAACCCCCAAAATATCGATTAATTTAGTTGTTTTGGAGAACCAGATAAATAAATGATACCCATTTTAAATTAGAAGTAAAATAAAAACATAACAAAATTAAATGTTTTGTATCCTTGAAATTAATTAAAATATTTCTTCTTAATATCATGTGGAATTTAAAAATAATAATAATGAGCATAAATTCTCAGTTAAAGTTATGTATAATAGAATTTATCTTGATTAAATAATAAATAATCAATATAGATGGGTAAAAAATAGAAAACACAAGTCAATTAATTAAAAACTTCTGTATAAAATGCATCCATGGATTATATTAATGGAGTAATGTAATATAACACCACTCCTCACAAACTTGAGAATGAGGTTGAACATTTCTAGGCCTTAGGTGTCATCTATAAAACACCAAATTCTAGAAATAAAAGGCATGATCTTAAACATAATTGGGTGACGATTTTACCGTTCAAAAATAAATTAATGACAACTAAGTAAACCATAACCAAAAAACCAATATATGATGCATGAGAAAATTTTATTACAAATATATTTATAAAAAACTGACAATAAAACAAGAAAATATCTAAACGATATCGGAGTTATAAAAGAGAGAGTCATACTATAATCAGAATAGAAATAAGAATATGAATCCAAAAAATCACAAAGACCCCGTGGACATAAACCCCACAAGTCCCAACATGATCCAATCTCCAACTTCGTAATCCACACCAATGTTATTAAGAAGAGTCACAAAATAAATGATATAAATTTCATTAAACATATCTCAATTTAGAAAATATGAAAACAATCAAAAGTACCCAAGAATGGGGTGAGTAAAAATCTCATTTGGATTTCCCCAATGACTTCCTTAATCACACCACTATGATAAAATATGTTAATATATTTATATAATATAGTTGAAAAATAAATTTAAAACTATTTATATCAAGGAAAATAATAGTTTTGAAAACCAAAACCATTTCCATGGAAATCTATCAAACAAATCTTGAAAACATTTCACTTTTCCATTTGGAATACCCATTCCATGATTTGTAGACACACCCACACATTCATTCTTTGACGATAGTTCCATACCACTAATGATTTTCTCATCCATCCACATGGTCATCAATTATGGTCCAATATCCTTGTTCTCCAATGGTATATTACACTTATTTAGGGTCGTGTCTCTTATAACCTTATGGTGCACACCCCTTATTCTGGGTTATGTCAAAAAATGAAATTACAACAACCCATGTATTCCAAAAGCAAGTCCAAACAATTATTACGAAACAATTTTTTAAAAATATTAATTTTATTGACAACATTTTTGAAAATTCAATTTTATAAATCAAAACCAGACAACCATTTTAAGACCATATGATAAATTTCACTTTCCCCAACTAATAAAAATTACACAATTTCACAAACCATCACTAAATAGGGTCTCTTCCAAACATTGAACATCAATTTCAAAATTCAATTAAATAAATTCCATCAATTTTTAATCAATAAATCATATTATATTAAAAACATTTAATATTGAATCCATCTAAATCACAATCATTGGATAAAATTAATAATGTAAAAACTTATTCAAAAATATTAGCCGAGATCATCCAAAAACAACATTAGATATTGTTCCCTATGATCAACACATCCATATTTCATCATGATTTTAATCAAATCACATATATCATCCCCTGTGAATTATATCCATAAATCCAAGATGGATGATGAATAAATCTATTGAATCCCATTATGAATGAGTAGTTACCAACAAATTTGTCCTCCAACATACCAATAGATGACAACGTATCACTTCTGGATCAAAGGGAAAGGAATCTCATCCCATAGGAGGAAGTGATTCTTGATTTATGGTATATTTAAGGGGAAAAAATAAGTTAATGGTCAAGTGAGAATGAGATCCATAATTTAAGAAGGTTCACATATATTTCATATAGTTAGGCCTCATGGTATTGAAAACTGTGTGCCAGCCATGTGGGTGTTACTATATTTAGCCACTACTCATATGGTTTCCTCATATAGTTTGATCAACTTTGTACCAGCCATGATCGTACAATCTATTCCAATTTTCATGGAATCACCTAGGTGGCCAGATAATTTGTATAAACAATGCACCTATCATATGTCTGCCAAATGTTCGTCGTCCTCCCTTTCAAAGTATCTTGATGTTCTAGCATGGTTTCTGCAAACCATTCTCCAAGCTTCCACCTATATTAAATCCCCAAAAAAACCAAAACAACTCCAAAACATCCAAAACCTATCCTAATTAATTATATACACAAAAAAATTAATAAATTATTAGTTACCCAAACCATGGGTTCTAAATTCTCTATACCATTAGAACTTATGTTCCTATAAAGTTGAAAACCATCACTTCCCTAAAACATTCAAGCCATTTCACGACAATTTCCTTCTCACTGTCCCAATTTTCTTCATAAGTATGAACATGTTTCCATAAAAATCACAGATTTAATATATATTTATCATTAAATACATTATATTTTCTACCTATAATCCATACTAGCACATGAACCATCAACCCATCCAACACTAGGTCAACATTATCCCATTAAATATCATGGTCAGGATCAGGGTGATACTTTTTAAACATAAATATATGAAACACATTATGCACTCAAATAATCCTTGTTGGAAAATCCAATTGATATTCCACCACACCAAATCAATAAAGTATCTCCAAAGGGAATATGTGTTATGTATATAACTTGTCCTGCTATTTAAAACATTTGATCCCAATCCTTGGATAGATTCTCAAGAACACATGATCACTCGCCATGAATGAAAATAGATGTGTACATTGATCTCCATATTATTTATAAAAACACTAAACCATCTCTATACTTTTCATGATCAACTAATTCTTCTATCATCTATCTAGAAAAAGGATTGGTCTAACCAGTGAAGTCTCATCAATTTCCACCCAAAAAATAGTGAATGAAAATGATTCCCATGAAATACTTCAAAAGGAGATATTTGTATTGAGGGATGATAACTTTTATTCATATTAAAACTCACTTAATAGTATTTGATCATCCCTTTGCCCAAAGATATCCATTACATACGCCTGAATCTCGTATTCTCACATATACAATATCCTTTTTAGATTTTTCATCCATGTGAAGATGATACAGATTACACAAAGTCAACTGAGTCCCAACGTATTTCTAAAATGATTTACCAAAATGTGACGTAAACCTTGAATATCTATCTGATATCATTAAATATGGTATGTTATGCCTCATTTTCCCTTCTTGAATGATTATTTTTTCCAATTTATCCATCATATGAGATTCAAGAATAGGGATGAAATGAGATGAATTTGTAAACTGATCCACTATCACTCATATGACATCAAGATTCCAAACTATCCTTGGGAGACTAATCATTAAATCCATCAGTATATAGTCCCATTTCCAAATAGAAATAGGTTAAGAAGAAAACATACCCACCGATTGTTGGTGTTCTTTCGTAACTTACTAACGGATGAATAATCTCATACCAAACTTGGCCACAATTATTTTCATTCCTACCCACTAAAATTGTTATTTCATAACCCCATACATATTATATATTCCTAGATGAATATACCATATTTAATGGTTCTAAGCATGAAGAATCAACCTTTGAAAAGCCAAGGGAATGAACATATGATCTCTATATCACTATAATGAACTCCCATCTAGAATGCATCCCTCAATGGTTTCTCTGCCATTGATTATTGAATACATTTTACAACACATTATGAATTCAATTTTTTTGCCTCTTTATCCTTCTCAACCAAATCAAGAATGAATGAAATTGTAAATAAAACTGCAACACTATCTACATCTATACAATCCAAGTGCATAACATCTATCCCTAACATCAACTTCTATTGAATTGAATCCTTTTTCACCAACTAACCATATGAATTTATACTAAATTCATGCTCTAATTAATTTCCTATAATGGGTGTATACATCAATTCATATTCAAGAATTTGGAGGTATATCATCCATCTTAATTGTCTCATGTTGAAATATATTTGTGATAAATGTTTTTTAAAATATTACAATCCATAAACACTATAAATTTCTCACAAAAAAGTTAATTTAACCACGACATAAAAGTATAGACTAAAACTAGTAACTATAAATCATGTATTGGGTTGTTCTTCTCATTTAATCAAAATTATCATGCTCTATAAAAAATATGATCTCCCAGCATTAGAATATATCTCAACATAGATCCAAAATCATTAATATAAACCACATACACTTTTCCGGATTTGGGAAAAATAATGATTGGGGCTGATGAAAGGTGATATTTATCCTCTTCATAGGACATCTGAAATTTCTCATTCCATGGAAATAGAACCCGACTCCATTTCAATGATTTAATTGTTGATCATAGTCATGAAAATTCATTGGAAACATTGATAATAACCAACCATTCCATAGAAACTTCATACACAAAGACATTCTTTGGTGGTTTCTAACAGATAATTTCCTCTATCTTTTCTGGTTCCACATAAACACATTTTTCATAGAATACATGGAAATGGAAATATACCTCCTTTATCCAAAAAATCAAACTTTGAAATTTTATCAAACAAACAATGTTTCCAAAAAATAACCAACATTGTTTCTATGTACTTCTCATTATCATCCATTGTTAGGGAATATACCAATATTTCATCCTAAAACACCACCACAAAAGAATCCACATACCTTAGAAATTTCTAATTCATCATTTCCATAATGTCTACTCATTCATGTGTAAGACAAAAATTCATAACCATATACTCATAATGGACATATCTACTACTAAAATATTTCATTGTAATATCTTCCTTCTAAACCCAAAATTGGTCAAATCCTAATTATAGTTTCATTTTATAGAACCATTGGGTCCCCTCAATTGATCAAATATGTCATCAATTCGTGGAATTAGATACCAATTATTTATCATAATGTGGTTATTGTTACAATAATCCACCCAAATACATAGACTTCCATTCAATTTTTCTATAGAAAATACTGGTGCGACCCATAGAGATGTACACGGCCAAATGAACCATTGTATTCCATCTATTCCAGCTAAACATTCATTTCCCTTAATTTCATTGGTTCCTTCCAATTAAATGGATGTGATATGTAACTAACCCCTGGTAAGTGACCAGTCGTAATTACCACTTCTCTTGTAGATGGATTTCCAACGAAATTATAGGAAAAAATTCAGAAAATGATAAAAAAAACTATGGAAATTTTTTATCCCTGAACTAATAATCTAATGCTGAGGTCAAAATTTCCAACTTGTATAAAGTCATTAAAATTTGTTGTGCAAACCATTCCATTGCACATAAATTTACATTCTGGAATCCTTTAAAGAGATACATGACACTATCATCAGTCATAAAAGTAACTATTTTGGTATAAAAATATATGTGAGATTTGGAAATTGTCATCTAATACATACATGGATTATGTCATAAAAATTCATCTCAAACATAGATAACTCACATATCACCTCATGTCTATCAATTGTAATAGAACAATTTCTTTCATATTGGGGTCGAAATTATATTTTTCTCAAGAGGAGTTCAGAGATTGAACAATAAAGGTATCAGCTTGATATGTAACCCAATAAAATAAAAAAATGAATCTAAATAAACTATTAAGATTCAATTTTATTGTAAAATGATTGTATAAGGTAAAAATTAAAAATAATTGTACCTATCATCGTTAATGGACATAGTTGATCTTCCAAAATCGCATTCCCTACTCTAGATAATTTCTTACTCACTATAATTTGTTATTTATTTCCCTATAGATATTGAATAGGTTGAGGATTCAAGGTATTCCTAAATTCAAGATGAATTACTTAGTTCTTCTAATGATATTTATTCTGCTTCCCTATTCCCATCTATTTATATGACATCTATAAAACATGATATGTATCTTAAACACACAATCTTGGAGAACTAAAACAATATCTTTGGAGATTCCCCATTTATTTTCTATTGTGTAATTCTGTATGTGGTACCAATAAATCTCATTTGACTCAATCAAATGAACCACATTGAAAGCATCTAGGATTAACCTTTTTTTGGAAGATGATTCAATGATCCAACCACTTGATTCTGATTCATTCTACTACCTATGAAATAGGTGTCCCTCTTTTTCATAATAACTACAATATGGTTCCCACAATTTTCAATATGTATCAACATGATTATTCCTCTATTATGTCTTGAGATGTCTCCTTTTTCCACCATCTCTCTATTGACCAAAAATTTATCATCTTATATTGAAATCATGAAAATCATCATTCTAATCTCATACCTGAACCCTGATTTGAAAATATGTGCGTTCAAAGATGCAAATACATTAACATATGATGTAAAGAGTACTATATTAATAAATTTATCAACATATAGTGTCATTAATATATTCTTCTACTTCAGGCTATAAAATATCATCATTCTACATATCCAAAACCTGTGAGGATATAATTATTTATCTATTAGTTCTCCAAAACCCTCCTAGGTAATTCCTTGGTCTAATTTATCCTGAGTTGATAAAAATCACCATGGTCATTCATGATCCAATAGGATTAATGTTTCCAACATGAATTTTAACATAGATGGTGCTCTAGGGAAATTAATGATTTGATTCATCCTATTCATCCACAACTCTACTATTTCTTGTTTAGAATCACTATGAAATATGGGTCGGTTCTGCTACAAAAACTGAAAAAAAATGACCCACTTTCCTTGGTTAATCCCTTCTATTCCATCTTTCAATAGCTTGTAATGCTTGGAAAAAACTTTTTACCGGATCTTGTTTCATATGTGGTTCTTGTCCAACCATATTTTCAACAGCCTCATATGATTTATTTCTATGACACATATTTAGTTAGATTTTCTATAACCCAAACAAAATCCCTTTCCTCTCACTCTCTAGAAACTTAATTCATAATAATTTTAAATTTACAAATTCACAAATATCACTATAAGGCTTTCCAAAATCATCAGTTTTCACTTTGATACCATGTTTTTCTAATACCATAAAACTCTTTGAAAATGAAATAATTTTCAAGATACCAGTTCCATACATTTCCAAAATATCACATTTAGAAACCTTTTCACCAATTTTAAAAAATCAACACTTTTTCACCAAATAATAAATCATTACTAATAATGAAATATTCACTCCTAGTGAGAATTAATTTCTTTGAATTCATGTCATTATATTTTCATTGTAAAAACCCATGAAAAAGAAGAAACAACACCTAGATGTGTCTCCAAACACTCATGCAACCAACTACATATTAACATTAAGTTCAACATAAATAGGTTATATGAACCTCTTTATGTTCGACATTTCATGTTTTGATGATCCTACTCTTTGATATCATTCCAACTCAAGGACTTATAGATAATGATTTTCAAACTCCATGGCTGACAACTAATATCATTTTCTTCTAATTTAATGGAATTTGTACCAACAAATATTGTTACCATTTGTTACATCATGCCCCTTATAATTTTATTAAGAAGGCTTTGGAATGTTACATTTCCTTAGGTGACATCCCCAAAATACTTAATCCTTCCAAAAAATGTCAAGGGCTTCAATATAATTGGGGACTGATTTTTCATTTGAAAAATAAAACAACCACAAAACGGTATTACATATCCAAATAACCCCAATATGATGGATGATAATCATTTAATATGACTAAATTTTTGGAAAACTAATAATCAAACCAAACAAAATCCATGTCCTATATTAGAGTAAAAAGAAGAAACCGAACTGGAATTCGAATACAAACCAAAAGATAATTCCCACAAATACAAAAGACTCCAAGGATATAAACCCCATAACACTAAACAAGATCAAAGATCAAACTCTACAATCCATGACAAAGTTATCAAAAAGAATCAAAAAAGAAATGAGGTGACTTTCCTCTACTTATATCTTGATATGTAATATCGTCAAATGAAAAAAAATTCCCAAGGAGTGGTGAGTATGTAACTCATTAGGATTTCCCAAATGACAGACCAATTAACACAACTTGGTTAGAATATGATAAAAATGTTTATTTAAATATTTTTCAATCTAAATTCAAAATAGTTTATTATCAAATCATAATATAGTTTTTGAAACCAAAACCATTTACAATGAATTAAACCAAACAACTCATTAAACTATTTCACCTTTTAATTTTTCATACCCATTCCAGGATTCACACACCTACCCACACATGAATGATCTAGTAACAGCTCTATACTCATGAGTGGTTTTTCATCCATCCCCATAATTTTCAGTAAGTATCCAATATCCTTTTTACATAATGGTATATGCCATTATCAAGGATCACATCAATTAAACCCAATGGTACACACCCCTTATTCAGGGTCACACTGAAATTGTTAACTAAAACCAACCCATGTATACTAAAACATATTCGACCCAATTATTCCAAAACATATCAATAAAATAATCCTTTTATTGAAAAAAAATCCTATAACAACACTACTCTTTATTTCACACTTAAACATGATTTATTTCATAAAAATGCACTTAATAAAATTACGATCATCGATAGGTCGAGTGTATTATGAAATTTGTAATAATACAAGACAACTGAGAATATAAAAAAATATATTTATTGAAAACTTCTTTTATATAACCACAACAGTCCTTTGTACTTAGCATTGCATGTGATAACCTGAGGACATACAAAAGAAATAGGTGAGCCATAAAGCCTAGTAAGGGAGTAAATAAGGTATAAAATGAAGAATAGAGTAAATTTTAAGAAGTAGGAATATCAATGGATCATAAGACAAACATGAACATAAAGGCATGTTATAGCATGGTTGTCATTGCATAGAAATGTGGCATCAACATTTAATGTGATATTAGCATGAGCCAAGTCTCATGGAAGAAGGATCAGGACTAAACCCTCATTTAACATGAATATGAATTATTAAACCCTAATTTCACATTATGTATCATGATATTAATCTTTACACAATGCATTGGAGCGCTATCAGGGAACACCATTCTTAATCATTTCTTTTCATGCATAACTGTTCCACATGGATCATATTATGTGGTTTCATTAAACATCATCATTTATTATATGATAAATTATTATGGAATTCATAAATAAAACTCTATAAAAAATAAATAAATTTTCATAAATTTGAATACCCTTGATAGAAAAATCGGCATGGTATTCAGTATACAATTACTTTGGCTTGGAAAATCATGGTGCGATTTTGGAAGCATAACAATGTGACATAAGAATTCATAAAAATGGTTGATAAGAGATAAAGTGGAGCCTCATCATATTTAAATGAAATTTACAGTAAGGGAGTCATATAGATAAATTTCCCAACTTATTTAATGGAATTTAGATTCATTATACAAAAGAATTTCTTGATTGTAAATGAGAAGAGAGAAATTCTTTACAAACTTTTGGCTTGGTAACTGGGGTACATGAGTGGAGTTAATGGTATAGAAAGAGGTATCTCATCATTAAAACATAAGTAGGGAATAATGGGGGAGGTTTAAAATCAAACCCAAACATTTTTAAATGATTACAAAATGGTATAAAAACATAATGAAATTGGGGAAAAATGGGAATGGAATAAATTCCATGCATGGAACTGTGATCCAAAGTATTGGGAGAGGATTGGGAGAGGCTTAATGGGATCTTAGGAAACCATTGGAGGATACTAGAGAGATGAGGGTAGTTTAGGGACGTTCTCAATGGGTTTTTAGTGATGGTAATTGGGTTATTGGGTGGGTTTATATAGGAAAAGAGAGGGAATTCTTTATTATATAGGTTTTGGAAAGCACACATTAAACTTATCAAAACCAAAAACAAACCCATGGGTTTTTTCAATTATTTTTTCCAAAGGGGATTTTAAAACAATATTTTATATGTCCAATGGCCGAAAATTTTAAAATAGTAGGCTTGATTATGGGGAGGTGAGTCACACTCTCAAAGAAATCATTTTAAAAGTTAAAATGTTTTATAAGTCTTGGAGGGTCCACTAAGCTACCATAAAATTAATCAAACAATTATAAAATAACACTATTAGATATTTAAAATATATATTGGTCTATCACCATTTTTATAGTATTTTATTACATCACTATTGGGCCATTATGATGTAATAAAACACCTTATATATTTAAACGGTATTTAATTTTTACCCAAAAATTTGAATGTCTCTGAAAATTATAAAAAATTCACCATTGGATAATTTAGACATCTTGACTCCAAAAATAATATTTATTTTATCTAATAATTTTTTAAAAAAATTAGTTTTTAATTTTAAATTAAAAACTGACATTTACCAAAAACTCATGTGTTTTGAAAAAAATAGATTTCATAACTTAAAAAAATAAAAATTGTATTCATAAGAAATTATACTATCATTTATATTTTAGGAAATTTATTTATAAATAATATTTTATTAAAATATTATTTAAATAAAAAATCTATTATTTCATAAAAATAATGTTTTTAATTGACTATTAACTAAAAATATAATTTTTGCTTTAAAATCTATTTACAAAGTAACAATAATAAATTGAATGAATATTATATATAAAAAATAATGAAAACAATAATAGTTCAAGGGTCTTGTTATATAACCCCCTAAAACACCCTCATGGGACCTAAGGGTAAGGTGTGAAATGGTGACAAACTCTTGGGTAGGCTCAGATAACATCGTCTGGGTGGTAATCTCTATTAACTTCCACTTCTCCTGTAGGCGGTTCCATTCAATATTAATGTTAGGATGCTCATATTGGTCTTGGTCAAGAGAGATGCCCAATGATGCTACATCCTTTTTGAGTTCTGATAAATGGACTTTATATGGAGCATATCTTCTGTATCAGGCCATTGCTTCCTTTTTCGCAGTAAATTGGATTTGTTAAAGCTCTATATTTTTACTAATCATGTGTCCACTGTTCAATGTATATATTAGCGACAATAAAAATTTGTAACTTTATTTTAAAATCCAAAAACAAAATACCAGGTAATTTCATATGTTATATAACAATTTAAGATAATAAGACATTTTCTTAATTCAAGATGAATTTTCATTAATAAATTTTTGGGTCGTTAAAATCATCTTCCTTAAGAAAATTTTCCCTCGAAATTTTACTTTTCCCACACTAAAATAGATGAGGATCACTCTGCTTCATCACTTCCTCTAATTCCCACATTTCTTCTTCAAACATGTGGTGTTCCCCACAACACCTTGACGAGGGGCATCGTCTTATTTCGTAGAACTCGTTTCCTATGATCTACGATCTTAACTGGATTCTCCTCAACGAATAGGTCATAATCCAGTAGTACCACCTCTAGATTTATTACATGTGATGGATCAGTTATTTACATCCCCATGATTGATACATGGAATACATCGTGTAATTGAGATAGTATCGGCGGGAGTGCTAGTCGATATGCCACTACTCCAATGTGATCAAGGATCTCAAAAGGGCCCATATACCATGGACTAATATTTCCCTTCTTCCCAAACCTCTTAACTCTCTTCCATGGTGATATGAGTATCAATACAATGTCTCTTACATAAAACTCTATGTATCATAGACAATTATCACCATAGATCTTTTGTTGACTACGAGCAGCATTAATGTGTTACTGGATAGTCGTAACCTTCTCCACCATTTCTTTGACCATTTTTTGACCTAGGAGTTTTTTCTCCCAAACATCATCTCAATGCACCAAGGATACACACCTCTTCCCATAAATGGATTCCTAAGGAGCCATTTGGATTCATGAGTGGAAAAATTAATTGTAAGATAACTTAACTAGAGAAATATGATGATCCCATCCCCCTTTGATGTTCGTTGAGAATTCTCTCAACATGTCGCCAAGTGTGTGTATAGTCCATTCAGATTGATCATAAGATGGGGATGATAAGTCATACTGATGTTCAGCTCAGAATTCAGATAATGTTGAATACTCTTTCAGATCATAGAGGTGAATCTTGGATCCCGATTAGATATAATTGGTAGTGGTACTCCATGAAGTAATACGACTTCCTTGATATATATTTGTGTTAGTTGATCCAATGATAAATACTCTTGAATTGTAATGAACTGTGAAGTCTTTGTAAGACAATTCATAACCTCCCAGATAGAATTGATTCTTGTGGATGTATTCGGATCTCCAATGACAGAGTCCATGGTTATTTTCCCCCATTTCCATGTTTTTATAGGTAATGGTTGCATCTTCCCCTTATACTTCTACCTCTAAACCTTCACTTGTTGTCATACCAGGAAATTTTATGTATACTCATTGATCCCCTTCTTCATGTCATCCCACCAATAATGCTCTGAGAGATCATGATACATCATTGTTTTTCCTTGGGGAATGAAGAAATTCAAACTATGTGCATCTTTAGAAAGTTCTTTTTTTAACTCTAGATTTTATAGAACACATAGTCATGACCCAAATATCTCAATTCATTATTCATTAACATTGATCTCCGAGGATTTCCCATTTCTGATAGTTTCCACATTATTATGAATTCCCACATTATCCTTTTGGGAATCCTTTATTCTTTCCAAAATAGATGGTTGATAAATCATTTGTGAAAGGATTGATGATATTCCATTATTTATAATTGACATGTTCATCTATATAAAATCTAAGAAGATTGGATCCCTTTAAATTCTCATCAATGATAGAATCACTGGGTCCTTTCTACATAGAGAATTTTCCACCTTTTTCTATTTCCTAGGGTGGTAATGGATTGAGGAGTCATAGTCTTTGATCAGTTCTAACCATCTTCATTGGCCCATGATCAATGCTTTCAGTGTAAATATATACTTGAGGATTTTGTGATCTGTATATATTTCACACTTCTCCCCAAAGAGGAAATGTTTCCAAATTTTTAAAGAGAATATTACAACAGCCAACTTCTAATCATTTGTTGGATAGTTTTTCTCATGAACCTTCAATTTCCATGAAGCATAGGCAATGAATTTTTCATTTTTCATCAATGCATATCTGATACCCTTCATCGAAGGATCACTGAATACAACAAAAACATCGCTAATTATGGGTAGTGTGAGAATGTGTGCAGTGATAAGACTCATCTTCAACTCCTTAAAGAAATATTCTCATTCATCACTATAAGCATACATTACTCCCTTCCGAGTTATCTTGGTAAGAGGGTTGGGTAATCGTGAAAAAGTTCTCAAAAATTGGCAATAACATCCATCTAACCCTAGTAATATATGGTTGTTTGTTACCAATGTTGGACTTGGCCATCCCTCAATTGTATATGTCTTAGAAAGATTATAACGACTCATACTTTACATACATTGTTATTACTTCAGAATTGAAGCACACTTACTACAACATATAACAAAATTAGGAAAGGACTGTATAGGTATAGAGTCTTTAGAAACTGGGAAACATAAACAACTGGTTCATAAAGCATCTTCATTGTCTCCCATTTATTTCATCATATCTAGAGTCCATTTTGGAATATCCTACTTAATAACCTTCTTCCTGACATGGGGAAAGAAAAAACAAAAAATAGTGATCTCAGATGCTCATTATGGGTAAACAAAAGAAATATCAATCACATCATATTCATAAGAACATAACATTTTGGAAATCGTATCCTGCAAAAGAAATCATAATTTCATAACATGGGATAAATCATATTAGTGAAATGTAATACCAATAATAATAACATAAAACATGAAAATTTTTGGCATACACACATAATCATAGAGAATCATTTCTTAGTATTCAAAACTCATAGCCAAGACTATCTTAGCGGACAAAGTCCATTTCTGAACTTAGTTCACTCCTCGTTTTAGTCATGTTTCACTGAACCAGATTAACCTGCTATTCCAGCCATGTCTATATAATGAGATTTAAATATTTACCCAATCCATTGGAGGGATATATAGGTCCCACCCATCTAATAATGATACCATTATTATGTTTGCCACAAAATCATAAATCATACATCATTGCATAACCCATGCAATAAAAATGGGATTCTTAAAAATCGTGACATCATAAAACAATTCATATAAGACAAAGCAATTCATAAAAATAATTCTGTCACAACATAATCAAATCAATGTAATAATAGGAATAGAAACAGAATCCTATATTATCTTAGATGGAAAATAATTTTGATACAACACTTGAACTCCATTATTGAAAAAAATATCCTTTATACTTCAAAAACATTTTTCCTTTCTTAACATGTCATTCAATTTTAAACTAAAATAAGTTGATTAAAAATAAACCTGAAAACTTGTAAAGGAAGCTTCTTGGAAATAATGTTTTAAAAATCCATTCATGTCGTATAAGTTAAAAAAACATTTTTCTCGGACATTTGTCGGAAAAGTCAAAAAGTACCTCATACGAAAAAAGACAAAAGATTCCTTTCATATCTTTTACTAAAACCTCAACTAAGGGTAAAATTGGATTTAAACAATTATAGGTGGATGGAAATAATATCACATATTGAGGAAACATGGATGTGAATGAAATATATTCCCCAGTAAATTCTGATGTATAAACAATCTCTGATAAAAATGAGATTGTGAGATTTTCCCTTACCTTAGGTCTGATTTGCTTCGTAAGTGTCCAAAACTCCTGTATAATGATTTAAATAATGTTATTGACTTATTCCAGAATCATACTTATTTTTATGATATCATGTATGGACATATTCTTAGCTTCATATTTGTAATATTTCATTGTTACTTGTTATTCAGGTGTTTATTTCTTTTTGTTCTTATGCGTGTTTTGTCGAATAAATTCTTATTATTATTTTTTTGGTTATTGATACCTCATTTACAGAATCGTATTAGTGTAATACAAATCATATTTATTCACTAAATTCATTTATTTAATCATTATGCAATGAAAATCTTGTAGAACGAGTCGCATCACATCGTGGAGACGGTATTCCGTACGTACGCACGACTGATGATATCGTTCCCATGATCGTGGAATTGTATTGGAGTGTATGTATACTATTTCAGAATTAATATCACTTTATAATAGTCATATATAGTTATTATTTACTCCATTATACCCATCCAAGTAAGTTGGTGGTGGAAAATAGATTACACCACTGCGTGGAGACGGTATTCCGTACGTACGCACGCGCGGTGATTTCGTTTTCCGTAGGATGGATAGATAGTGAAATAGGGTTGTTTCATACTTATAATAACATATCATGATATGAGTGATACTGATGTTATTAATTCATAATTAAAAAACTAAATAAGAATAAGTGGAAGAAGAAATAAAGTTGAAAGAATCGGTAACGGACGTTACCTATTCTTTGAAGCGCCTCTTTGAGGCCTCCTCTTATGGAACTAAAATTGGTCTTTGAAGAAGACAAGGACCTCTAGGATGTTTCTCGGGAAGTGGATAAGATAATTTGGCAGGGTTTGGACGAGCATTAAGGCTCAAAGTGGTGTGTGGAAGAGAGGGAGGACGTGCCCTTTTATAAGGGAGGAGAGGGGCACCTTTGGAAAAACTAAACATATTATTTTATTATAAAGTCATATTCGGTTTTTAATAGCTCCAAATTGATTTATTTAGAATATAATGTGGAAATGGGTCAAAATAACTTCATCCAATAGAATTTAGACATTTTTAGATATCTATTTTCACCATATCATTTAGATTTAACTTTAAGGTAGATAATTTAACTTTTACCGTGTCTTCTTGTTTTCTTACACTATAAGGATAATAAACTTACTATAACCAGCCAAACTGTAACGCCCGAGTCTTTTATGAGAAATATTTTTTTTATCAAAGGAATCTTTCACTACACACAACACTTTCTCGACTTTCTTTACATGTAATCGCGACCTTCCTCAATAGCTTGCGTTGTACGCAATACCGAGTTTCACTAAACAACGATATGCTATTAAAATATTATTAAAACTAGCCGTTATGAATAGTAATAACCACTTTTTGAAATTTTATAAATATTATTTTTCAAAATGGACTTCATTTTTGGATTATGAATATCGAAATTATCCTAGGGTGAAATTTTGGTATTTTTCTGAAAACTTTCAATTTTTGATGAATAGTGAAACCACTAAGTGGTAGTTAAAAAAACTGAATTTTTCATAAAACATAATTTTACCACTTCTGTGAGTGGAATTTTGAAAATCCAAGAGACATAGTTAATATCAATGACTAAAATTTGGTTCAATGAGATGAAAATAATTTTTGTTGAATAGTAACTTTTTACTTTTTTTTACCACAGTTAAAAGTAAATAGGGTAATTAAGGGTAAAAGTGTTATTAATATTACCCTAACACATATACTAATTATATTTGATAAGTTTAATTCGACCAAAAACAACCTTATGAATAAAATATGACCATTTAGGCCCACTTGGATTAGATTAGGACATTTATTATTAATTTATTTAAAGAAGGGTTAAAATAGTTAAAATCAATGTTTAATAAGTAAATAATTTTTAATATAGGGTTATACATAAGGTAAATTCGACTAAAAATATTAATTAGAAATATAAAAATATTTCATATATAATGGTATTTTATTTGTCATTTTTAGATATTATATAATTTAATTTAGTTATGACACAAAGATGATGCAGTAATTATCTTATTAATGAAATATTGACATAATTGATGTTATAAATACACAAATAAATGTAATTTGAGACTTTTTATGAATAACACTAATTTTATAGGTTAATAGGATATGTTAGTATTGATTTAATTAACATGGTATTAACTAATCATTCTTTTATGATTTTCACAAAAATCAATTATTAAATAGTGTCAAAATTGACATTAAATAGTTTTTAAAAAAAATATTATATTATTAATTGTTCTTTTATTCTTAAAAATATTAGGTTCTGAAAAATGACTTAGATAAGGTTATATATATTAATAATAAACAACTTTGGGTTCGGTTGGCTAGATATAGTAAGTTTATTAACCTTATAGTGTAAGAAAACAAGAAGGCACGGTAAAAGTGAAATTATATAACTTAAAGATAAATCTAAATGATAAGGTTAAAATTGATACCTAAACTTGTCTAAATTCTATTGGATGAGAGGCTTTAGACCCATACCCACCTTATCTTCGAAATATATCAATTTGGAGCTATTAAAAACCGAATTTGACTTTATAATAAAATAATATTTTTTGTTCTTCCAAAGGTGTCCCTCTCCTCCCTTATAAAAGCGCACCTCCTCCCTCTCTTCCTCACACCACTTTGAGCCTTCAAGATCGGCCAAACCCTGACAAGTTCTTCTCTCCACTTCTCTAGAGACATCATATAGCTCCTAGTCTTCTTCAAAGACCAATTTTAGTGCCCTAAAAGGAGGTCTCAAAGAAGTGCTTCAAAGAAGAGGTAATGTCCGTTACCGATTCTTTCATCTTTATTTCTTATTCCACTTCTTCTTATTTATTTGTTTCATTATGAAGTAATAACATCAGTATCAATAATATACTGATATGTTATTATAAGTATGAAACAACCCTATTTCACCATATATCCATCCTATGGAAAATGAAATCACCGTGCATGCGTACGTACGAAATAACGTCACCACGCCGTGGTGTAATCTATTTTCCACCACCACCTTACTTGAATAGGTATAATGTTGTAAATAATGACTATATATGATTATTGTAAAGTGATATTGATTCTGAAATAGTATATATACACTCCAATACAATTCGACAATCATGGGAATGATATCATCGCTCGTGCGTACGTACGGAATACCGTCTCCATGATGTGATGTAACTCGTTCTACATGATCCTCATTGCATAATGATTATATAAATGAATTGAATGAATCAATATGATATATATTACACTAATACCATTTTGGAAATTAGGAATCTATAACCTAAAGAGAAGAATAAGAATTTATTCGACAAAACACGGATAAGAATGAAAAGTAATAAACACCCGAATAACAAGTAGTAATGAAATATTACTAATAAGAAGATAAGAATATGAACATATATGATAACATAACAATAAGTTTGACTCTGTAATAAGTCAATAACATTATTTAAATCATTATACAGGAGGTTCGGACACTTATGAAGCAAATTAGACCTATGGTAAGGGAAAATATCACAATCTCATTTTTATCCGAGATTGTTTATACTTTGGTATTTACTGGGGTGTATTTTATCATCCACATCCATGTTTCCTCGATATGTAATATTGTTTCCATCCACCTAAAATTGTTTAAATCCAATTTTACCCTTCGGTGAGTTTTTATTAAAAGATATGAAAGGAATCTTTTGTCGTTTTTTGTATGAGTTACTTTTTTTCTTTTCTGACAAAAGTACGAGAAGAATGTTTTTTAACTTATACGGCATGAATGGATTTTTAAAACATTATTTCCAAGAATATTCCTTTAAAATTTTTCATGTTTATTTTTACTCATCTTCTTTTAGTTTAAAATTGTATGACATGTTAAGAAAGGAAAAATGTTTTTTGAAGTAGAAAGGATATTTTCCTCAAGAATGGAGTTCAAGTGTTTTATCAAAATTATTTTCCATCTAAGATAATATAGGGTTCTGTTTCTATCCCTATTATTACATTGATTTGATTATGTTGTGATGGAATTATTTTTATGAATTCCTTTATCTTATATGAATTGTTTTATGATGACATGTTTTTTAAGAATCCCATTTTTATTACATGGGTTAGGAAATGATGTATGATTTATGATTTTGTGGCACAAATAAGAATGGTATAATTATAAGATGGGTGGGACCTATATCTCCCTCCAATTCATTGGGTAAAGATTTTACATCTCATGAGATAGACATGACTGGAATGGCAGGTTAAACCGGTTCAGTGAAACAGGACTAAAACGAGGAGTGAACTTTGTTCAGAAATGGACTTTGTCCACTAAGATAGTCTTGACCATGAGTCTTGACTAATAAGAAATTATTATCTATTATTATGTGTGTATGCCACAAAGTTTCATGTTTTATGTTATGATTATTGGGATTACAATTCACTACTATGATTTATCCCATGTTATGAAATTATGATCTCTTTTGCAGGTTAAGATTTCGAAAAGTTATGTATTTATGAATATGATGTGATTGATATTTCATTTTTTTTACCCTTACTAAGCATTTGAGATCACCCTTTTGTATGTTTTCTTTCCCCGGGTCAGGAAGAAGGTTATTAAGTAAGATATGACAAAAGGGACTATAAATATGATGAAATAAATGGGAGATAGTGTAGACCCTTTATGAACCCGTTGTTTATGTTTCCCAGTTTCTAAAGACACTATACCTATACGGTCCTTTCCTGGTTTTGTTATATATTGTAATAAGTGTGCTTCAATTTTGAAGTAATAACAATGTATGTAAAGTATGGGTCATTATAGTTGGTATCAGAGGAAAGGTATAGTCAACATTTAGAAACTAGGATGTGAAATCCTTAGTAAGAACCCTAAGGATAAGTCTAAGCATAGAACACAATCTTAGTGTTTTAGAAATGGCCATGAATAACCTAGGATAAGACCTTAAGTGTGAAATTTTATTCTTGATTATGTGGTTTTTCTATTATAATTATTTTTTATCACACTATTATTCTTGGTTTTAGTCAATGGCTGGAACCTGAAGGAACCGTGTTAATGCGGAATGCGACGGGAAATGCAATGATTGTCCCCCTGATCAACCAAACGTTATGGGAGCAGAAATGAAAAATCTTGTAGCCATGATCACACAACTTTCTCAAGCCATGAATCATGTAGGACTTCCAAACAAGAAAAGGAAGGAGAAACATTCTATTGAATCCTTCATGAGGTAGCGTCTGCCTTCATTCAACGGGTCTACTGATCCATTAGTTGCTGAACAATGGATTAGTACTACTGAAAAGATATTTTCAGTTCTTCAATGTTCTGAACATGGTAAAGTCCTCCTAGAAGTGTATCGTTTGGAAGGAGATGTTGATCAATGGTGGAATCTTATTAAGAATATGATGCAAAGGAATGAAATTGAGTCCATGGAATGGGACGAGTTCAAGAACTTATTTATCAATAAGTACTTCCCTAGTATTCTCCGAACAAAGATGGAGAATGAGTTTCTTGAACTAAAGAAAAAGGATGATGAATCTGTTAGTACCTATGATGCAAATTTTACAAGACTTTCAAGGTACGCTTCTGGTATTATTATCCAACCTGAGAGTAAGATCAATTGATTCTTTAGTGGCTTAAAACCAAGTCTTCGAAGGGCCTTAGCCATAAGGGACTTCAATATCTATGAGGAAATCGTTCGATGTGCTCTCAAAGTTGAGATGGAGATTGGAGTAACCCATCAGTCATATGGGTTTGATAAGAAGAGGAAAATGGAATTCAAAGAAAAATCTAAAGAGCACACTGAAAAGAAGATGAGCTTTCCCTTATACTCAAAGTGTGGAAAGAAACATGGAGGGAGTTGTCTTAAAAGGACAAGTAAATGTTTCAAATTTGGAAAGGAAGGTCATCGGGAATTTGAATGCCGCAATGATGGGAAGAAGATGTATAATGATGCAAGAAATGGAAGGGACACACAGAATGAACCTACTACACTTCAATGTTTCAAGTGAAAGGAGATGGGGCATTATTCCAATAAATGCCCTAATCCAAGGGTTGTTGATGATGATCGACATCATCAAAATCTTAAGGCTAATGAAAAATTAAAGTCACATGAAATTTCTATCAGTGATGTGGAGTACGATAATGATGTGGTGAAAGGTACAAATACCATCCACTCTAAAGTAGAAAATGTTTTATTTGATTCTGGATCCACCCAATCTTTTATTTCTGAAGATTTTTCTAATGGTATCACCGTATTACCTCAACAATTAGATGTTGAGTTAGCTGTGACAACACCTAATGGCACAACATTCGCATCAAAAGTTTATAATTCTTCCCCGATTAGATATTGTGGGAAAGTGCTTCCTACAAATCTTTTGATCCTTCCTATAGTGGAATTTGGTGTGATTCTTGCCATGGATTGGTTTTCTCTATATGGAGCTCATATCAATTGTCAAAGAAGGGAAGTCACATTTCATATTCCAGATCAATCTATGATCGTCTATCAATGCAAGGATGAACATAACCTTCCAGTGGAAATTTCTTCCATCTTATGGGTCTTAATTCCACTAAATAGGGTTATTTATCTCAAATGGTTGGTGAGAAACTCACGATTAATAATATACCCGTTGTATTGGAGTTTGATGATATCTTTCCGGAGGAATTGTTGGGTCTTCCACTAAATAGTGAAGTTGAGTTTTCAATAGAACTCGTACCGGGTGCTTTGCCTGTTTCAAAGATACCTTATAGAATGGCCCCAATTGAGTTGCAGGAATTGAAGAAGAAACTCCAAGAGAATATTTATAAGGGGTTCATACTCCCTAGTGCGTCACCTTGGGGAGCAACTGTTCTATTTGTTAAGAAGAAAGATGGATCAATGAGACTCTACATTGATTATCGAGAACTTAACAAGATCACTATCAAGAAAAAATATCCTCTCCCACGCATTGATAACTTATTTGTCCAACTACGTAGAGCTCAATACTTTTCCAAGATTGATCTTCGTTCAGGGTATCATCAATTAAGGGTCAAAAGGGAGGATATACCAAAGACGGATTTCCGTACAAGGTATGGACACTATGAATTTATAGTGATGCCATTTGGTCTTACTAATTCCCCTTCTATCGTCATGGATCTAATGAATATAGTCTTTAGAGACTATCTTGATCAATTTGTGGTAGTCTTTATAGACGATATTCTTGTCTATTCAAAGAGCAAGGAAGAACATGAAGATCAATTGATAATTATATTGAATACCCTGAGAAAGGAGAAGCTTTATGCCAAATTTACCAAGTGTGAATTTTGGCTTAAAAAGTTGCATTTTTGGGTCATATAATCTCAAAAGAGGGGATATCTGTGGATCCAACAAAAACAGAGGTTATCGAAAGATGGTCGAGACCAACAACAGTAACTGAGATCTGAAGTTTTCTTGGTTTGTCTTGATATTATCGATGTTTTGTGAAATATTTTTCACGATTATCTAATCCACTCACCAAGTTGACTCGGAAAGGAGTTATGTTTGTTTGGACGGAAGAATGTGAAGATAATTTCAAGGAGTTGAAAAGAAGGTTATCTAGTGCACCTATTCTCACACTGCCTTGTAGTGGAGAAAGTTTTGTGATCTATAGTGATGAATCCAAGAAGGGATTGGGGTGTGTTCTTATGAAAAATGATATGGTGATAGCTTATGCCTCACGACAGTTGAAAATCCATGAGCAAAATTACCCAACACATGATTTGGAGTTAGCTGCGGTAATCTTTGCATTAAAGATTTGGAGGCATTATCTTTATGGAGAAAGGTGTGACATTTATACTGATCATAAAAGTTTAAAGTATATTTTCACAAAAAAGGAGCTGAATATGCACCAAAGAAGATGGTTGTAGATGATTATGGATTACGACTGCTCAATCCATTACCACCCTGGGAAAGAAAACAAGGTGGAAGATGCATTAAGTCGAAAAGACCATGCCAGTTTATCCATGATGAGGATCACAAAAGATCCAATATTTATGGATTTACAAAGGATGGATCTTGGAATTATAATGAAAGGGGAAAATCGTATCTTTCTCAAATGAATGTCCAACCATAAATACATGTTAAGATTAAATAGGCACAGAAAGAAGATGTAGAGTTACAAAAGAAGGTGAGAAATGTTCCTGAATTCAACCTTGATTGTGATGGGATAATAAAGTTCAGGAATCGGGTTTGTGTTCCTCCCATCCCCGAATTAAAGAAGGTGATGCTAGATGAGGCTCATAGTTCTTCATTTTCTATTCATCCTGGAAGCACGAAGATGTATAGGGACATGAAAGAGTACTTATGGTGGGATGGCATGAAGAGAGATGTTGCTGAATATGTCTCTAGATGCTTGGTTTGTCGGCAAGTTAAAGCTGAGAGACAGAAGTCTAAGGGGATGTTACAACCATTACCCATACCCGAATGGAAATGGGAAAACATCACTATGGACTTTGTCACAGGACTTCCTAAAATATTCAAAGGCAATAATGCTATCTGGGTCATAGTTGATCGTCTTACAAAGTCTGCACACTTCATTGCTATTAGAGAGGATTTCTATCTGGATCAGCTTTCCATGATATATGTAATGGAAGTGGTAAGATTGCATGGAGTACCACTTTCTATTATATCTGATCAGGATCCGAGATTTACCTCGAAGTTCTAGCGAAGTCTTCAGCATACTCTGGATACAAAGTTGAGTTTCAGCACTGCTTATCATCCTCAGATAGACGGTCAGTCTGAGAGAACAATTCAAACTCTAGAAGTTATATTGAGAGCTTTCTCTATGTATTTAAAAGGTGGTTGGGATCAACACCTAACTTTGGTGGAATTTTCTTATAATAATAGCTATCACTCCAGTATTCAGATGGCTCCTTATGAAGTTATCTATGGAATGAAACACAGAACTCCAACTTGCTGGGATGAAGTTGGGGAAAGAAAGCTATTAGGACCTCATCCTGTTGATGAGATGGCAGAAAAGGTCCGATCTATTCAACAACACATAAGAGCAGCTCAGAGTCGACATAAAAGTTATGCCGACAACCGAAGAAAAGACCTAGAGTTTGAAGTGGGTGATAAAGTGTTCTTACGAATATCTCCCTGGAAGAGGGTCATGATATTTGGAAAGAAGGGGATGTTGAGCCCTAGATATATCGGTCCTTTCGAAATACTGGATCGTGTTGGAAATGTAGCATACCGATAGGCGCTTCCACCGAATCTGTCTCAAGTTCACGATGTGTTCCATGTATCTCTCCTAAGAAAGTATATACCTGATCCTTCATATGTACTCAGCTCAGAAGTTGTACCGCTGGAGCAAGATCTTTCTTATGAAGAACAACCGATGGAGATTCTGGATCGAAGCGAAAAAGTCCTACGAAACAATACCACTCGATTTCTGAAAGTATTATGGAGGAACCACCAATTAGAAGAAGCTACATGGGAGATTGAGGATATGATGAGGGAGAGGTATCCTCATCTTTTTGTTACAAAGTGACGAATTTCGAGGCCGAAATTCATTTTAAGGGGGGTAGAATGTAACGCTGGAGACTTTTATGAGAAATATTTTGTTTTTATCAAAGGAATCTTTCACTACACACAACACTTGCTCGACTTTCTTTACACGCAATCACGACCTTCCTCAATAGCTTTCGTCGTACGCAATACCGAGTTTCACTAAACAACGATATGCTATTAAAATATTATTAAAACTAGCTGTTATGAATAGTAATAACCACTTATTGAAATTTTATAAATTTTATTTTTCAAAATGGACTTCATTTTTGGATTCGGAATATCGAAATTATCCTAGGGTGAAATTTTGTTATTTTTCTGAAAACTTTCAATTTTTGATGAATAGTGAAACCACTAAGTGGTAGTTAAAAAAACTGATTTTTTCATAAAACATAATTTTACCGCTTCTGTGAGTGGATTTTCGAAAATCCGAGAGACACAGTTAATATCAAGAACTAAAATGTGGTTCAATGAGATGAAAATAATTTTTGGTGAATAGTAACTTTTTACTTTTTTTTACCACGGTTAAAAGTAAATAGGGTAATTAAGGGTAAAAGTGTTATTAATATTACCCTAAAACATGTCCTAATTCTATTGGATAAGTGTAATTCTACCAAAAACAACTTTAGGAATAAAATATGACCATTTAGGCCCACTTGGATTAGATTAGAACATTTATTATTAATTTATTTAAAGAAGGGTTAAAATAGTTAAAATCAATGTTTAATAAGTAAATAATTTTTAATACAGGGTTATACATATGATAAATTCGACTATAAATATTCATTAGAAATATAAAATAATTTCCTACATAATGGTAGTTTATTTGTCATTTTTAGACATTAAATAATTTAATTTATTTATGACACAAAGATGATGAAGTAATTATCTTATTAATTAAATATTGACATAATTGATGTTATAAATACCCAAATAAATGTAATTTGAGACTTTTTATGAATTGCACTAATTTTAAAAGTTAATATTACATGTTAGTATTTATTTAATTAACTTCGTTCGAACTAATCATTCTGTTATGATTTTTACAAAAATCAATTACTAAATAGTTTCAAAATTTACATAAAATAGTTTTTAACACAAATATTATATTATTAATTGTTATTTTATTCCTAAAAATCTATGGTTCGACCAAATGACTTATATAAGGTTATATATATTAATAATAAACAACTTGGGGTTCGTTTGGCTTGATATAGTAAGTTCATTAACCTTACAGTGTAAGAAAACAAGAAGACACGGTAAAAGTTAAATTATCTAACTTAAAGTTAAATCTAAATGATAAGGTTAAAATTGTTACCTAAAATCGTCTAAATTCTATTGGATGAGAGGATTTCGACCCATGCCCACCTTAGCTTCTAAATATATCAATTTGGAGCTATTAAAAACCTAATTTGACTTTATAATAAAATAATATTTTTAGTTATTCCAAAGGTTCCCCTCTCCTCCCTTATAAAAGGGAACCTCCTCCCTCTCTTCCTCACAGCACTTTGAGCCTTCAAGATCGGCCAACCCCTGCCAATTTCTTCTCTCCACTCCTCTAGAGACATCCTAGAGGTCCTGGTATTCTTCAAAGACCAATTTTAGTTCCCTAAAAGGAGGTCTCAAAGAAGTGCTTCAAAGAAGAGGTAATGTCCGTTACCGATTCTTTCATCTTTATTTCTTCTTCCACTTCTTCTTATTTAGTTGTTTCATTAAGAAGTAATAACATCAGTATAACTCATATACTGATATGTTATTATAAGTATGAAACAACCCTATTTCACCATCTATCCATCCTACGGAAAATGAAATCACCGCGCGTGCGTACGTACGGAATACCGTCTCCACGTCGTGGTGTAATCTATTTTCCACCACCACCTTACTTGGATGCGTATAATGGTGTAAATAATGAGTATATATATGATTATTGTAAAGTGATATTGATTCTGAAATAGTATATATACACTCCAACATAATTCCACAATCATGGGAACGATATCATCGCTCGTGCGTACGTACGGAATACCGTCTCCACGATGTGATGCGACTCGTTCTACACGATATTCATTGCGTAATGATTATATAAATTAATTTAATGAATGAATATGATATATATTACACAGATACCATTCTGGAAATGAGGTATCTATAACCTAAAGAGAAGAATAAGAATTTATTCGACAAAACACGCATAAGAACAAAAAGTAATAAACACCCGAATAACAAGTAGTAATGAAATATTACTAATAAGAAGCTACGAATATGACCATATATGATATCATAACAATAAGTATGATTCTGGAATAAGTCAATAACATTATTTAAATCATTATACAGGAGGTTCGGACACTTATGAAGCAAATTAGACCTAAGGTAAGGGAAAATATCACAATCTCCTTTTTATCTGAGATTGTTTATACTTTGGTATTTATTGGGGTGTATTTTATCATCCACATCCATGTTTCCTCGATATGTAATATTCTTTCCATCCACCTACACTTGTTTAAATCCAATTTTACCCTTCGGTGAGTTTTTAGTAAACGATATGAATGGAATATTTTGTCGTTTTTCGTACGAGGTACTTTTTGACTTTTCCGACAAAAGTATGAGAAGAATGTTTTTTTAACTTATATGGCATGAATGGATTTTTAAAACATTATTTCCAAGAATCTTACATTACAAGTTTTCAAGTTTATTTTTAATCAACTTATTTTAGTTTAAAATTGTATGACATGTTAAGAAAGGAAAAATGTTTTTTGAAGTAGAAAGGATATTTTCCTCAAGAATGGAGTTAAAGTGTTTTATCAAAATAATTTTCCATCTATGATAATATAGGGTTCTGTTTCTATCCCAATTATTACATTGATTTGATTATGTTGTGATGGAATTATTTTTATGAATTTTTTTATCTTATATGAATTGTTTTATGATGTCATGTTGTTTAAGAATCCCATTTTTATTACATGGGTTATGAAATGATGTATGATTTATGTTTTTGTGGCACACATAAGAATGGTATAATTATGAGATGGGTGGGAGCTATATCTCCCTCCAATGCATTAGGTAAAGATTTTATATCTCATGATATAGACATGGCTGGAACGGCAGGTTAAACCGGTTCAGTGAAACAGGACTGAAACGAGGAGTGAAATCGGTCCAAAAATGGACTTTTTCCACTAAGATAGTCTTGGCCATGATTCTTGACTAATAAGAAATGATTCTCTATGATTATGTGTGTATTCCAAAAAGTTTCATGCTTTAGGTTATGATTATTGGGATTACATTTCACTATTATGATTTATCCCTTGTTATGAAATTATGATATCTTTTGTAGGTTATGATTTCCAAAAGTTATGTTCTTATGAATATGATGTGATTGATATTTCATTTGTTTACCCTTACTGAGCATTTGAGCTCACCCTTTTGTATGTTTTCATTCCTCAGGCCAGGAACAAGGTTATTAAGTAAGATATGCCAAAAGGGACTATAAATATGATAAAATAAATGGGAGACAGTGTAGATGCTTTATGAACCAGTTGTTTATGTTTCCCAGTTTCTAAAGATACTATACCTATACGGTGCTTTCCTGGTTTTGTTATATGTTGTAATAAGTGTGCTTCAATTTTGAAGTAATAACATTGTATGTAAAGTATGGATCGTTATACAAACGAACCCCAAGTTGTTTATTATTAATATATATAACCTTATATAAGTAATTTGGCCGAACCTTAGATTTTTATGAATAAAATAACAATTAATAATATAATATTTGTTTTAAAAACTATTTTATGTCAATTTTGACACTATTTGGTAATTGATTTTTTTTTTGAAAATCGTAACAGAATGATTAGTTCGAAAAAGGTTAATTAAATCAATACTAACATGTCATATTAACATATAAAATTATTATAATACATAAAAAGTCTCAAATTACATTTATTTGTGTATTTATAACATCAATTATGTCAATATTTCATTAATAATATAATTACTGCATCATCATTATGTCATAAATAAATTAATTTATATAAAGTCTAAAAATTAAAAATAAAATACCATTATGTGGGAAATCTTTTTATCTTTTTAATGAATATTTATAGTCGAATTTATCTTATTTATTACGCTATATTAAAAGTGATTTAGTTATTAAACATTGATTTTAACTATTTTAACCCTTCTTTAAATAAATTAATAATAAATGTCCTATTCTAATCCAAATTGGAATAAATGATCATATTTTATTCCTAAGGTTGTTTTTGGTCGAATTACACATATCCAATAGAATTAGGACATGTGTTAGGGTAATAATAATATCATTTTTACCCTTAATTACCCTATTTACTTTTAACCGTGGTAAAAAAAGTAAAAAGTTACTATTCACCAAAAATTATTTTAATCTCATTGAACAACATTTTAGTCCTTTATATTAACCGTGTCTCTCAGATTTTCGAAATTCCACTCATAGATGCGGTAAAATTTTGTTTTATGTGAATTTTGAAATTCTCCTAGGAGGTTTGTAAAAGACGGTGAAAAGTTCAATAAAATTTTAATATATCTAAAATTATTATAAAATGACTCTAATGAATTGCATTGAACTTATATAGGTATTATGTATACATTTTGACCTAAAATAAATTTAAATAAAATAAATAATTATTTAAATAAAAAGTCGATTTTTAAATAGTAACCTAGTGTTTTCACTATTCATTAAAAATTGAAAGATTTCAGAAAAATACCAAAATTTCACCCTAGGTTAATTTCGATATTCAGAATACAAAAAGGAAGTCCATTTTGAAAGTTGAAATTTACAAAATTTCAAAAAGTGGTCATTACTATTCATAATAGTTAGTTTTAATAATATTTTAATAGCATATCGTTGTTTAGTGAAACTCGGTATCGCGTACGGCGCAAGCTATCAAGGAAGGCCGTGGTTGCGTGTAATGCAAGTCACGATAGTGTTTTGTATAGTGAAAGATTCCGTTGATGACTTATATAACATAAAAACAAAATATTTCTCATTAAATTCTCGGGTGTTACATTCTACCCCCCTTAAAATGAATTTTGCCCTCGAAATTCATCACTTTGTAACAAATAGATGATGATACCTCTCCCTCATAATATCCTCAACCTCCCATGTAACTTCTTCTAATTGGTGTTTCCTCCATAAAACTATCACCAAGAGAGTGGTCTTGTTCCATAGGACTTTTTCGCTACGATCCAGAATCTCCATCGGTTGTTCTTCATAAGAAAGATCTTGCTCCAGCGGTACAACTTCTGAGCTGAGTACATGTGAAGGATCAGGTATGTACTTTCTCAGGAGAGATACATAGAACACATCGTGAACTTGAGAGAGATTCGTTGGAAGCGCCAATCGGTAAGAAACCTTCCCAACACAATCCAGTATTTCGAAAGGTCCAATATACATAGGGCTCAACTTTCCCTTCTTTCCAAATCTCATTACTCTCTTCCAAGGAGATATTCGTAAGAACACTTTATCACCCACTTCAAACTCTAAGCCTTTTCTTCGGTTATCAGCATAACTTTTTTGTTGACTCTGATCTTATCTAATGTGTTGTTGAATTGATCTGGCCTTTTCTACCATCTCTTCAACAAGATCAGGTCCTAATAGATTTCTTTCCCCAACTTCATCCTAGAAATTTGGAGTCCTTCATTTCTTTCCATAGAGTGCTTCATAAGGAGCCATCTGAATACTGGAGTGAAAGATATTATTATAAGAAAATTCCACCAAGGGTAGGTGTTTATCCCAATAACATTTGAAATCCATAGAGCAAGATCTAAACATATCTTCTAGAGTTTGAATTGTCCTCTCAGACTGAAAGTCTATCTGAGGATGATTAGCAGTGCTGAAACTCAACTCTGTATCTAGAGTATGCTGAAGACTTCACCATAACATTGAGGTAAACCTTGGATCCCGATCAGATATAATAGAAAGTGGTACTCTATGCAATCTTACCACTTCCTTCACATATATCCTAGCAAGATGGTCTAGGGAGAAATACTCTATAATAGCGATGAAGTGTGCCGACTTTGTAAGACGATCAACTATGAAAAATATAGCATTATTTCCTTTGGATGTTTTAGGAATTCCAGTGACAAAGTCTATAGTGATGTTTTCCCATTTCCATTTTGGTATGGGTAATGGTTGTAACATCCCCTTAGACTTCTGTCTCTCAGCTTTAACTTGCTGACAAACCAAGCATCGAGAGACATATTTAAAAACATCTCTTTTCATGCTATCCCACCATAAGTACTCTTTCATATCCCTATACATCTTTGTGCATCCAGGATGAATAGAGAATGAATAACTATGAGCCTCATCCAGCTACTCCTTCTTTGATTCTGGGATGGGAGGAACACGAACCGGATTCCTGAACCTTATTATTAAATCACAATCAAGGTTGAATTCAGGAACATTTCTCACCTTGTTTTGTAACTCTACATCTTCTTTCTGTGCCTCTTTAATCTTCACATGTATATATGGTTGAACTTTCATTTGAGAAAGATACGATTTTTCCCCTTCCATTTTAATTCCAAGATCCATCCTTTTTAAATCCATAAATATTGGATCTTTTGTGATCCTCATCATGGATATGCTAGCATGGTCTTGTTGACTTAATGCATCTGCCACCTTATTGGCTTTCCCCGGGGGGTAATGAATTGAGATGTCATTATCCATAATCAGCTCCAACCATCTTCTTCTGCGCATATTCATCTCCTTTTTGTGAAAATATACTTTAAACTTTTATGACCAGTATAAATATCACACCTTTATCCATAAAGATAATGCCTCCAAATCTTTAATGCAATGATTACCGCAGCTAACTCCAAATCATGAGTTGGGTAATTTTGCTCATGGATTTTCAACTGTCGTGAGGCATAAGCTATCACCATATCATTTTTCACGAGAACACACCCCAATCCCTTCATGGATGCATCACTGTAGATCACAAACCTTTATCCACTACAAGGCAGTGTGAGCATAGGTGCACTAGATAACCTTCTTTTTAACTCCTTGAAATTCTCTTCACATTCCTCCATCCAAACAAACTTAACTCCTTTCTGAGTCAACTTTGTGAGTGTAATATATAATCGTGAAAAATATTTCACAAAACGTCGATAATATCCAGCCAAACCAAGAAAACATTGGATCTTAGTTACTGTTGTTGGTCTCGACCATCTTTCGATAACCTCTATTTTGGCTGGATCCATAGATATCCCATCTTTTGAGATTATGTGACTCAAAAATGCATCTTTTTTAAGCCAAAATTCACACTTGGTAAATTTGTCATAAAGCTTCTCCTTTCTCAGTGTCTTTAATACAATTCTCAAGTGATCTTCATGTTCTTCCTTTCTCTTTTAATAGATAAGAATATCGTCTATAAAGACTACCACAAACTGATCAAGATAGTCTCTAAAGACTCTATTCATCAGATCCATGAAGATAGCAGGGGCATTAGTAAGACCAAATGGCATCACTATGAATTCATAGTGTCCATACCTTGAACGGAAATCCGTCTTTAGTATATCCTCCCTTTTGACCCTTAATTGATGATACATTGAAATAATATCAATCTTGGAAAAGTATTGAGCTCCGCGTAGTTGGTCAAATAAGTCATCAATGCATGGGAGAGGATATTTGTTCTTAATAGTGATCTTATTAAGTTCTCGATAATCAATGCAGAGTCTCATTGATCCTTTTTTCTTCTTAACAAATAGAACATGTGCTCCCCAAGGTGACGCACTCTGGAAAGACATCATCAAACTCATGTTCAATGGGAATATTCTAAATCCTGAGTTTCTCTCCAACCATTTGAGATAAATAACCCTCATTTAGTGGAATCAAGACCCATAAGATGGAAGAAATTTCCACTGGAAGGTTATGTTCATCCTTGCATCGATAGACGATCATATATTGATCTAGAATATGAAATGTGACTTCCCTTCATTGGAAATTGATATGATCTCCATATAAAGAAAGTCAATACATGCCATGAATCACATCAAATTCCACTATATGAAGGATCACAAGATTTGCATAATTATAAACTTTTGATGTGACTTTTGTGCCATTAGGGGTTGTCACAACTAACTGAACATCTAATTGTTGAGGTAATATGGTGAAACCCTTATAAAATTCTTCAGAAATAAAAGAGTGGGTGGATCCATAATCAAATAAAAAAATTTCTACTTTAGAGTGGATGGTAAGTGTACCTTTCACCTCTTCGTTATCGTACTCTACATCGCTTATAGAAATTTCATGTGACTTTGCTTTGTCTTTATCTTTAATAGTTTTTTGACTTCGATCATCATCAACAAACCTTGGATTAGGGCATGGATTGGAATAATTCCCCATTTCCTTGCACTTGTAACATTGAAGTGTAGGAGTTTCACTCTGTGTAGCCTTTTCGTTGTTCGCATCACTAGATGTCTTCTTCCCATCATTTCAACATTCAATTTCCCTATGACCTTCTTTTCCACACTTATAACATTTTATTTTCCCCTTGAGAGACAATTTCTCCATGTTTCTTTCCACACTTTGAGCATAAGGGAAAACTCATCTTCTTTTCAGTGTGCTCTTTAGATTTTCCTTTGAATTCCATTTTCCTCTTCTAACCAAACCCATATGACTGATGGGTTACACAATCTCCATCTCAACCTTGAGAGCACATCGAAAAATTTCCTCGTAGCTATTGAAGTCCCTTATGGAGAACGCCCTTCGAAGACTTGGTTTTAAGCCACTAAAGAATCGATCTTTCTTACTCTCAGGTTGGATAATAATACCAGAAGCATACCTTGCATGTCTTGTAATATTTTCTACATAGGTACCAACAGATTCATCATCCTTTTTCATCAGTTCAAGAAACTCCTTCTCCATATTTGTTCGAAGAATACGAGGGATATACTTATTGAAAAATAAGTTCTTGAACTCGTCCCATTCCATGGACTCAATTTCATATCTTGGCCTCGTATTCTTGATAAGATTCCACCATTTGATCAGCTTCACCTTCCAAATGATAAACTACTAAAATGAATTTATCATGTTCAAAACATTGAATAACTTAAAATATCATTTCAGTGGTACTGATCTATTGTTCAGCCACTAATGGATCAGTAGACCCGCTGAATGAGGGTGGACGCTGCCTCATGAAGGATTCAACAGAATGTTGCTCCTTCCTTTGCTCGTTTGGAAGTCCTGCATGATTCATAGCTTGAGAAAGTTGTGTGAGCATGGCTACAAGATTTTTCATTCCAGCTCCCATAACGTTTGGTTGCTCAGGAGGACAATCATTGCATTTCCCGTCGCATTCCGCAATAACACGGTTCTTTCGGGTTCCATCCATTGACTAAAACCAAGAAGAAAAGTGCGAGAAACACTAATTATAATAGGAAAACCACATAATCAAGAATAAAATTTTACACTTAAGGTCTTATCATAGGTTGTTCATGGACATTTCTAAAACACTAACATTTTTTTCTATTCTTATACTTATCCTTAGGGTTCTTACTAAGGCTTTCACATCCTAGTTTCAAAAGGTTGACTATAAATTTCCTCTGATACCAACTATAACGACCCATAATTTATATAAATTGTTATTACTTTAGAATTGAAGCACACTTATTACAACATATAACAAAACCAGGAAAGGACTGTATAGGTATAAAGTCTTTAGAAACTTGGAAACATAAACAACTGGTTCATAAAGCATCTACATTGTCTCCCATTTATTTCATCATATCTAGAGTCTCTTTTGGAATATCCTACTTAATAATCTTCTTCCTGACTCGGGGAAAGAAAACATACAAAAGGGTGAGCTCAAATGCTCAGTAAGGGTAAACAAAAGAAATATCAATCATATCATATTCATAAGAACATAACATTTTGGAAATCATGACCTGCAAAAGAGATCATAATTTCATAACATGTGATAAATCATAGTAGTGAAATGCATTCCCAATAATCATAACTTAAAACATGGAACTTTGTGGAATACACACATAATCATAGAGAATTATTTCTTAGTAGTCAAAACTCATAGCCAAGACTATCTTAGCAGACAAAGTCCATTTCTGAACCGAGTTCACTCCTCGTTTCAGTCCTGTTTCAATGAACCGGATTGACCTGCCATTCCAACCATGTCTATCTCATGAGATTTTAATATTTACCCAATTCATTGGAGGGAGATATAGGTCCCGCGCATCTCATAATTATATCATTCTTATATGTGTCACAAAATCATAAATCATACATCATTTCATAACCCATGTAATAAAAATGGGATTCTTAAACATTGTGACATCATAAAACAACTCATATAAGACAAAGGAATTGATAAAAATAATTCCATCAAAACATAATCAAATCAATGTAATAATAGGGATAGAAACAGAATCCTATATTATCTTATATGGAAAATAATTTTGATATGACACTTGAACTCCATTCTTGAGGAAAATATCCTTTCTACTTCAAAAACATTTTTCCTTTCTTAACATGTCATTCAATTTTAAACTAAAAGAAGTTGATTAAAAATAAACTTGAAAACTTGTAAAGGAATATTCATGGAAATAATGTTTTAAAAATCCATTCATTCCATATAAGTTAAAAAAACATTCTTCTCGTACTTTTTTCGGAAAAGTCATAAAGTACCTCGTACGAAAATCGAAAAAATATTCCTTTCATATATTTTACTAAAAATTCATTGAAGGGTAAAATTGGATTTAAAAAAATTGTAGGTGGATAGAAATAATATCACATATTTAGGAAACATGGATGTGGATGATAAATATTCCCTAGTAAATTCTGAAGTATAAACAATCTCGGTTAAAAATGAGTTTGTGAGATTTTCCCTTACCTTAGGTCTGATTTGCTTCTTAAGTGTCCTAACCTCCTGTATAATGATTCAAATAATGTTATTGACTTATTCCAGAATCATAATTATTTTTATGATATCTTATATGTTCATATTTTTAGCTTCTTAATAGTAATATTTCATTGTTACGGGTTATTCGTGTGTTTATTGCTTTTGGTTCTTATGTGTGTTTTGTCAAATAAATTCTTATTATTATTTTTAGGTTATAGATAACTCATTTATATAATGGTATTAGTGTATTACATATCATATTTATTCACTCAATTCGTTTATTTAATCATTATGCAATGAAAATCATGTAGAACGAGTCACATCACATCATGGAGATGTTATTCTGTACGTACACACGAGCAATGATATCGTTCCCAAGATCATGAAATTGTATTGGAGTGTATTTATACTATTTAAGAAACAATATCACTTTACCATAATCATATATAGTTATTATTTACACCATTATACCCATCCAAGTAAGGTGGTGGTGGAAAATAGACTACACCACGGTGTGGAGACGGTATTCGGTACGTACGCACGCGGGGGGATTTCATTTTATATAGGATGGATAGATGGTGAAATAGGGTTGTTTCATACTTATAATAACATATTAGTATATTAGCGATACTGAAGTTATTACTTCATAATGAAGCAACTAAAGAACAAGAAGTGGAATAAGAAATAAAGTTGAAAGAATCGATAACGGACATTACCTCTTCTTTGAAATGCCTCTTTGAGACCTCCTATTAGGGCACTAAAATTTGTCTTTGAAGAAGACCGGGACCTCTAGGATGTTTCTAGGGAAGTGTAGAAGAGAATTGGGCAGGGTTTGGCCGAGCTTGAAGGCTCAAAGTGGTGTGGGGAAGAGAGGGAGGAGGTGCCCTTTTATAAGGGAGGAGAGGGGCACCTTTGGAAAATCTAAATATATTATTTTTTTATAAAGTCATATTCGGTTTTTAATAGATCCAAATTAATTTATTTAGAAGCTAAGGTGGTTATGGGACGAAATAATTTCATCCAATAGAATTTAGGCCAGTTTAGATATCTATTTTAACCTTATCAGTTTGATTTAACTTTAAGTTAGATAATTTAACTTTTACCGTGTCGTCTTGTTTTCTTACACTATAAGGTTAATAAACTTACTATAACAATCCAAAAGAACCCCAAGTTGTTTAGTATTAATATATATAACCTTATCTAAGTCATTTGGCCTAAACTTATATTTTTAGGAATAAAATAACAATTAATAATTTAATATTTTTTTAAAAAACTATTTTATGACAATTTTGACACTATTTGGTAATTGATTTTTTGTAAAAATCATAACAGAAATATTAGTTCAAAAAAAGTTAAATAATTCTATAAAAACATGTCATATTAACATATAAAATTATTTTAATTCATAAAAATTCTCAAATTACATTTATATGGGTATTTATAACATCAATTATGTCAATATTTCATTAATAATATAATTACTACATCATCATTGTGTCATAAATAAATTAAATTATTTAAAGTCTAAAAATTACAAATAAAATAACATTATGTAGGAAATCTTGTTATATTTATAATGAATATTTATAGTAGAATTTATCTTATGTATAACCCCATATTAAAAATTATTTAGTTATTAAACATTGATTTTAACTATGTTAACCCTTCTTTAAATAAAATAATAATAAATGCCCTAATCTAATCCAAGTGGGCCTAAATGGTCATATTTTCTTCCTAAGGTTGTTTTTTGTTGAATTACACTTATCCAATATATTTAGGACATGTGTTAGGGTAGTAATAATATCATTTTTATCCTTAGTTACCCTATTTACTTTTAACCGTGGTAAAAAAAGTAAAAAATTACTATTCACCAAAAATTATTTTCATCTCATTAAACCAAATTTTAGTCCTTGATATTAACTGTGTCCCTCGGATTTTCTAAATTCCACTCACAGAAGTGGTAAAATTATGATTTCTGTGAATTTGTAAATTCTCCTAGGAGGTGGGTAAATGACGGTGAAAAGTTCAATAAAAGTTTTATATATCTAAAATTATTATAAATGACTCCAATGAATTGCATTGAACTTATATAGGTATTATGTATCAATTTTGAACTAAAATAAATTTAAATTAAATAAATAATTATTTAAATAAAAAGTCGGTTTTTAAATAGTAACCTAGTGTTTTCACTATTCATCAAAAATTGAAAGTTTTCAGAAAAATACCAAAATTTCACCCTAGGCTAATTTCGATATTTCGAATCCAAAAATGAAGTCCATTTTGAAAGATGAAATTTTCAAAATTTAAAAAAGTGGTTATTACTATTCATAATAGTTAGTTTTAATAATATTTTAATAGCATATCTTTGTTTAGTGAAGCTCGGTATTGCGTACGACGCAAGCTATCGAGGAAGGTCGCGGTTGCGTGTAAAGAAAGCCAAGCTAGTGTTGTGTGTAGTGAAAGATTCCTTTAATGATTTATATAACATAAAAACAAAATATTTCTCATAAAATTCTCGAGTGTTCCAGGGATCTACAGATATCCCATTTCTTTTATTTATATGACCCAATAATGAGACTTTCTTTGGCCAGAACTCATACTTTATCTACTTTTCATAAGTTTTCCCAATTCGCAAGGTCTCTAATACAATTATTAGATTATCCTCATCCTTGGTTTTGGAGTATATTAGATTATAATATATAAAGACTACCATAATTGTTTCTAGTTGATCTCTAAAGACTCTATTCATAAAGTCCATTAATATTAGTTGATAATTAGTGTGTCTGAAAGGCATTACATTGAATTAATTGTGTCTGTATCTTGTATGAAAGGATTCTTGGGGATATCCTCCTTGTTCACACTTATATGGTAATATCAGGAGCGCAAATCCACCATGGTGATTTATTGTTCTTCACATAGCTGATTGAAAAATTCATAAATTTTTTAAATATGATACTTTTTCTTTATCGTGATTTTTTTTGAGCTCCTGATAATCAATGAAAAATATCACTGCTCCATCATTCTTCTTGTAGATGTGGACTAGTACACCCCATGATGAATCACAAGGGCTTATAAACCCATTATCCAAATTCTACTATAGTTATTTTTTTTTCATTCCCTCAAGCTCCACAATAGTCATTCTCTATAGAGTCTTGGATATTGGAAAATCTCTAGGTATAAGATCAATTAAAAATTCAACATCTCTTCTAGGAAGAAGACCATGAAATTCCATAGGAAACACTTCAGTGAATTCTTTCAAAATAGTCATGTCTTCAAGGATGATTGCGTCCATCGAATAAATCATATTTGAATGATATAAGTTCTCATATGGAAGTAATATCCACCCTTTATATGATGTTTCTAAATAGGATTCATCGTCATCCTTGCACTTGAACGGAATCAGGAGTCAATTCTCTATATGTAGAGTGATTTCCCTCTAATGAAAATTTTTGTTGTATCTATATATAAAAATATAATTGATGAAAATATTTGCCTCAAATTCAACCATAGAGAGTATGACAAGGTTCACTGGGAAGTTAAATCCACAAATTATGATAGGGGAGGAGTAATATTCATGGGATGCAATGATTACCCCATTTGCAATACTCACTGAAATCATTACTTCCATGATTTTTGGTGGGGTTGGAATTATAATACTAGACATTAAAGATATAAAAGAAAGCATATATCTATAATCAAAAATAAAATTCTATATTCATGAATGAAAAACTATCATACCAGTAACCACTTCATTTTCGGGGTTCACTTCCATGGTTGTGATGAAAAAATATCTCCCTTGGATCCTTGGTGGTTGTTGGTTTCCTCCGAAAACCCTTGGCTTAGGGAATTTGTTTGCAATGTTCTATGGTTCTTTGTAGTTGAAGAAATGAACAACGCATTGAGGGTAGAACGGAGCGTTCCTCTCCTCTGTCACAACCAAAAATTTTCTTGTCAGTATTTAATGGCTAGGTTGCCTTCTCTTCCACTCCTAATTCATTTCCTCGTCCCCTTCATGAAATTTTGGGGTGTTTATTTCTGTACCTTTGGCAAGTGGGTGATGGATTTTCTTAGCACCATTGGAATTATCCACCCGACGGCCAAAATGAAACTCTACATTACGTTTCTTATCCCCTTGATACCCCTGAGATTATCCAATCTCCATTTTGACCATGAGGGTACATAAGACAATTTCCTCATAGCTTTATATGTCACGGATCACTAAGGCTTTCCGTAAGCTTGGTTTTATCCCACTAAAGAAGGAGTAAGTTTAGCATTCGGGGGTAACGAAAAATCTAGAGGTGTATCGTGAAAGCCTTGTGATGTTTCCCTTGTAAGATCTGATTTATTCTTCGTCTTTTTTCTTGAGGGAATAGAAAGTCCCTTCCCATCATAAGATGTAGTTTGCGATGATAATATTTATCGAAATACATTTTACAGAAATCCTTCCTTTACAAAGCATCGATCTCCTCCTCTGGCTTCGTATTTATTATCAATGTCCACCATTGATTAGATTCACCCTTCATATGATAAGAAGCCAGAAATACTTTCTCATATTCAAAACGTTGAATGATGGAGATGATCTTCTCAAAGGAGTTGATCTATTGTTCAGTGATTGAGGGATCATATGATCCATTAAAAGTTGGTGGTCATTGACTCATGAAGCTCTCGATTGAGGATTATTCTTTCTAGGGGCGGTTGAACGTTCCAATTGACCCATGTTTCTATTCAAATTTTGATTAAACCAGGAGAGTATCCTAAATATGTTTGTGATTCCTGCTACCATTGGATAGCGTATCTCATTAGAAAAGTCGTCACATTGATATTTGCATTTCTTGTCAGCCTGATTCCACCTATTACCAAAAATTGGTTGGAATAAATGGAAATGTAGGGGTAACACCTAAAGGGAAATCCAATGAAAAATGGGGATAACCTATAAATTACATTTATTACAATAACATATGAATTTACAGTCTGCATTCTATAAAATCCATGATTTACCTCCCAACCTATTTTCTTAGGGGAATTTTTATCTAATTCACTTAATAATGGTTCATACTAAGCTTATGAATTTAAAAAATCATATCCCCTAGGTTTTTTGTAACCAAGAGTGAAAAAACTCCCATTATCATGCACCTTTTCCCGTTCGAGTTTAGCTCAAAGTGGTGTTTTCGGGTTTTACCCCTAAATACATATGTGCCATAGCCGCCTCTACCTTATCATATCCAGACAGGGATGTATTTGATTGTTAAACCACTTAATAAGTACCCACCATAATTTGGTGATATGTTAATTATATTTATTCTTATCCCTAAAGATTTTACTAGGGTTTTCTAACGTTACTCCGAAAAATAACTAAACCTATCCTCTGATACCAACTATAACAACCCTGCTCTTTATTTCACACTTAAGCATGATTTATTACATAAAATTGCACCTAAGACAACTCTGAGGATCAAGAGGTCCAATTTCTTGGTATATTAGGAATAGTAAATAACAACATATAATATAAAACACAACATCTTTATTGAAAACTTCTTTTACATGACCACAAGATTCTTTCCTACATAGAATTTCATGGGACAACCTGAGGACATGAATATGAAAGGGTGAGCTATAAATCCCAGTAAGGGAGTAAAAAAGGTATAACATGAAAAATACAACACTTATTAGGAAATAGTAATATCAATGGAGAAAAAGAGAAACATGAACATGAAGGCATGATATAGCATGGTTATTATATCCAAGAAATGGGGCATCAAAGTTTAACATGATATTAGCATGATCCAAGAACCATTCCAGATGGAGCACGAATAAAATACCATTGCACTTCAATTATAATGAGTAATACCTCATTTCACTTGACGCATCGTGATACTAATCTTTACCCAATGCTTTGCATCGCTACCACGGCATACCCTTCTTAATCATTACATTTCTTGTATAAGTGTTCTATATGTATCATATAACATTGATTCATTAAACATCATCATTTCTTCCATGGTAAAATTATGAGGAATTAATACATGAAAATCTATAATCAATAATTAAATTTTCATAATCATGAATATATTTGATATAGAAGTGATCAGGGTATTCACTATACAATGACAATAGCTTTGAAAATCGCGATGCAATTTCGGCAGCCTAATAGTGTGACAAAAGACTTCATAAAAATGGTTGATGAGAGAGAAATGAGTATTTCATTATAATTACATGAAATTGACAATAAGGGATTCATATAGATATATTTACAAACATATGTAATGGAATTTAGATTCATAATACAAAATAATTTCTTGAATGTAAATGAGAAGAGAGAAATTCTTTACATAATTTTAGCATGGTAACGAGTGTACATGGGAGGAATTAGTGAAATAGAAAGAGGTATCTATTCAATAAAACATAAGTATTTAATTATGTGGTAGGTGAAAAATCATACCTCAACATTTTGAATTGAAAAAAATGGTATAACAACATAATGAAATTTGGACAAAAATGAGATACAATAAATCTCTTACTTGGAAGTGTGATCCTAAGGCTTGGGAGAGGCTTGAGAGAGGATTCTTGGGAGCTTCGTGAGCATTGAGATAATACTTGAGATAGGAGGTCAGAGGAGGGATGTGCTCCAAGGTTTTTGAGTGTAGAAGATTGGGATCTTGGGTGGGTTTATATAGGAAGAGAGAGATAATTCGTTTTTATTTATGTTTTGGACACCACACATTAAACTAATCAAAACCAAAAACCACCCCACAGTTTTTGCCCATGGTTTTTTCCAAAGGGTAGTGGAAAATATTATTTTATAATTCCAATGTTCAAAATTCTTAAAATATTAGGGTTTCTTATGTGGAGGTGAGTTATACTCTCAAGAAAATCCTTTTAAAAGTTAAAATGATTAAGAGGTATTTCAGGGTCCACAATGGCCCCATAACATTAATTAAAAAAACACCAAAATAAAATTCTTTTAAAGTTAAAACATATATTGTCTGAACAAACTTTATATAGTATTTTATTAAATCACTATTGGGTCATTATGATGTTATAAAACACATTATATATTTAAATGGTATTTAATCATTACCCAAAAATTTGATTGTCTAAAAAAATAATGAAAAATTCACCATTGGATAATTTTGACGTCCTAATTCAAAAAATAATATTCATTTTATCAAAATAATTTTATAAATATTTAAAATTTTACAATTGATATAAAACCCAACATTTTTACGAAATTCATGTGTTTTTACAAAAATATCTTTCAAACCTTAATAAAAATTACAATTGTATTCACAATAAATTATTCGATCATTTATATTTAATAAAAAGTAATTTAGTAATATTTTTTTTATTAAAATACAATTTCATTCACAAATCCATTAATTCATCAAAATATATTTCATAATTCAATATACACAAAAAATAATATTTTTATGTAAAATATATTTTTAAAAAGTAACAAAAATAAAATGAATGTATATTCTCTAAAACAATAATGCACATAATCATAGTGTTAGGGTATTGCTACATAACCCCTTCAAACACCCGCAAAAGACCTAAGGGAAAGGTGTGTGATGGTGAATGACTCTTGGGTAGGCTTAGATAACATCGCTCATGTGATAATCTCTACTAACTTCCACTTCTATCGTAGGTGGTTCTATTCAAGATTAATGTGTTGAAGCTCATTTTGGGCTTGGTCAAGAGTGAAGCATAGTGACACTACCACCTATCTGAGCTCTAATAATGGGCTCCATATGGGGAAAATCTACATGATGAGGCCATCACTTTGGTTATCTGAGTGAATTGTATTTTTTTTAAATCCCTATATTTATACTAATCATGTGGTCACTATTCAGCGACTATTTTAGAAATGTTAACAATTCTTAAAGGTGTTTGGAAATCCAAAAACATAAATCCATGGAATTACATATGTTATATAACCATTTTACATAATAATAAATTTAAATAGATCAAGTGTAATTTCATTAATAAAATTTTGCATCATTAAAATTTATACAATCCGTTAATATAAATTAAAATAAAACAACCATTTTAAAATAATTATTTTAAAACCATGTATCAAATTTATGTATCCATAGCCAACCAAATTCATCAATTTCCAAAACTATTCATAAACAGGGATTCCAAAAAACATTTCACATCAATTTCAAAATTCAATTCAAGAAAATAAATCAATTTGAAATCATGCATTCAGGATCTTATAAGAGTAGTCAATATTGAAGACACATACATTAAAAACATAGGAAAAAATGAAGAATGACACAAATTCTTTAATATACATGGCTTAAACATTCAAAAACCTACCATAGATCTTGTTCCATATGAACAAAAAAACTGTATCTCATCAAGATTAGTATCACACAACATGAATATATCCCCAAAAGATGATATTCATGGATCAAATAGAGCGAAGAAGACCAAATCTAGGAAAACCATAATAAATATGGACGTACAAAGAAATATGACCTCTAACACACCAAGATTCGACAATCGGTCTTTCCAGGATCAAAGGGAAAGGTTTCTCTAGCTTTGGGAGGAAGTGAATCTTGAGTTATGGTCTATTTATGTGGGAAATGATAATTTAAGGGTGTTCTTATTAGATTTACATTTAAAGTAGGGTCTCCTATATGAAGGATGGATAGACCATAATGTTTGGAAAACCATGAGCTAACCATGTAGGTGTTCCTGATTTAATCAACCCCTTGTATGGTAGGCTCTTACGGTAAGACAAGTCATGCACCATCCATGATTAGGCCCTATTTTCAAATTTTTAGGGTTACACCTGGGTGGCTTCATGGTTTGGGAAAACTGTTCACCTACTACATGCTTACATAATGACGTCTATCGTCCCTTACATGATTTCTTGATTGTGTTTCATGGTTCATACTAACCGTTAACCTCTAATAAAAAACCCAATAACATACCATAACTTCTCCAAAACTTCCCAAAAATAACATAATTACTTTATATACTTCAAATACATAAATACAGTTTTAATTACATAAAATAGGGAGTGCTACATTATCCTCATCATTGGTATTTTTATGCCTGTAATGTTGAAAACCATCATTTTCCTGAGAAAGTTTGGGCAATTTCTCATCCATTTCTTCCCCACACTATAATTTTTCTTCTTAAAACTGACCATGTTCCCATAAAACATGAACGAGAATGATGTTTTCCCATAAAATACTTTCTCATTCCAATCCACAATATGTACCGACACATGAAAAAATAAAGTATCCGACTCTGGGTCAATGTGTTTTCCACAAATCAGATGGTTAAGATCAGCCTCATAGTTTTTTAAAGAAGATACATGAAACACATTATGCACTAAACATAACCTTGGTATAAATTTCAACTGATATTCCATCCCACTAACCCATTCATATTACTCATACGGGCCTATGTATCAAGGAAATAATGTTTTTTTGGATTTAAAATTGACAATCCCCAAGCCCTAGAGTGATTCTATAGAGCACCAGATCACTCGCCTCATATGAAAAAGACTGTCAATGACGATCCATATATGATTTCTAAAAACTCTATCCCATATACATCCTTTTAATTATCAAATAAATCTTATCCATTGTCTCTTGAATGAGGCTTGGTCCAACTAGTGAAGTCTCACATGTTTCCACCCAACAAAGTATATAATGACAAGGACTAACATAAAATAATTCAAAGGGATCCATATGTATCAAGTTCATATAATTTTTGTTATAAAACAACTCCTATAATTTTATTTTATCATCCCATGAGCCCCCAAAATCCATTTCATTAGCTCGAACCATGTCTTCCAACATTTATATCATCCTTTCTGGTTTTCCATCATTCTAAGGATGACACACCATACTCGATGTTAAATTAAAACCAATGGATTTATGTATGGATTTCAAAAAATGAGACATAAACCTTATGTATTAGTTTAATACTATTAAAACTAGTAATCTATTACTACTTACCATTTTTTAGATATAGATAATATAAAATTCTTACAGCATATGAGATTCTTGGAATAAGGATTAAATGGGAAATCTTTGGGATTTGATCCAATATCAATCATATAGAATCATGTTTATGAACCATCCATGATAGACCTCTCATGAAATCCATGGCATTCTTCTCCCATTTCCGAAAAATATGTAAATATTGAAACATATCATCAAGCTAGTGGTTTTCTTCCTCAACTTGCTAAAATGTGAGGCAACTTATAACATACTTAGTGACATTTATTTTCATTCCCACCCACTAAAATTTTATTTTCAATTCTTTTTACATATTTTGTATTACTAGATGTATATCCCATATTGAATTTTTGTAATACAAAAGATGGTGTTCCTATAAAGAACGTAGTATGACCATCTGATCTCGATAGCAAATCACTGAACTCCCATTTACCTTCCATCAATTAGTGGTTTCTCCATAATTGATTTTTGAATTCATTGAAAAACATTTATAATAGTATGTCTATGTATTTTAATCCTTATCAAAAAAAATAGAAAAAAATAATAATTAAAACCATAGAACTATCTCAGTCTTGAAAACCCTAGTTCATGTTGGTTATCACCAACATCAGCTACCATTGATCAGAAGCCTCTTTCACCAACTCTCCATATAAATTTCTGATTAATGCATCCACCATTTAATTTCACTTACCTGGGATTTACATGAAGTAAAATTAAGAAGTTTATAGATACTCCATCCATCGCTTTTTTAAAAGTGAAAATCTCATTGTGATAAAATGTGTTTTAAACTCTTATGATCTATAAAGAATAAATTTTTCACCTAAGAGTTTATCGCACCAAGATCTCAAATCATATAACACAATAGAAATCACCAAATCACGTGATGGGTAGTTATTCACATGAAATCATAATTTTCATTATTCATAAGTACCAATAGGATCTCCCAACATGAGATCACATCTGAACCCAAATCCTCAAGCATCGCAATACACCAAAAACCCTTATCTTGGTTCTAAAAAAAATCAATATTAGGTATAATGTAATGTAAACTTTCTGATCTTTAATTGAAATCTAGCATTAATCATTCTAGTGTCATGGATTCTTCTTTGGCTGTTGTGGTACAGCCTCGTGTCTGGAAGAAGAAATGATGGGCGTGATCCATGTCGCTGAATTTTCCATACAAAAGGTTTGGAACAATATTTGGATTGAAAGTGACTCAACAACTATTGTTCAATCTCTTTAGAAGGGGTGGTGAATCTTTCATGCCCGCTTACGTCCCATTGGATGAATTTTCTTTCTTCGATTATGGAAATCAACTACATTTGAACTCATTCCTTTCATGTAGTGAACATGGTTGCAGATAGTCTTTCCAACATTGGAGTCAACCAGGACATAACATGGCAGGATGATTTTCTAGGTGATTTGATCCTTTTTTATGATAAATATTGTAATTATATTATGTCCTTTAGACTCATGTAATCCTATTTATTCTCTATTAAATATATTTTGCCTTGGACATTTACTGAGGCACCACCTTATAAAAAAATTAAATGGACCAAATTTCCTTGTCAAATTTTCCATTAGAGAAGCCAGTTGTAAAAATTCATGAGAAAAACTTCAATAGAAACCATTCAGACCAAGGAAACTTCGTACATCAAAGATGTTGTTTTGATGTTTTCAAGAGATAATAGCCTATTTTTTATCAATATAAACACATTTTCATAGATTACATAGCTATTTAAATTGTCCTCTTTAATCCAAAAATATTTTTATTAAATTTTGGAATACAAACGATGTTCCTACAAGATACCCATCATTACTTCCAAGTTATTCTCATTCTATTCCCTTTTTCCTTGAATACACTAAACTTTTATCCACAATACCAAGTAAAAAATAATCTAGATACCTTTAAAAGATCTGATTAAATAAATTCCATAAATATTTATGGTGAATTTTTAAGATAGAAAGGCATGATCACATATTAATAAAGGTCATATCTACCCTTAAAATTTGACTTTGGAATATCCCCCTTCCAAAACTGAAATTTGAGATATCTTGGTCAAAAGATGATTTTATAGAACCAATAGGATCCCCTAATTTGTAAAAACATATCATATATGTGTTAAATTGGATAACGATTCTTTATGGTGACCAGTTTATGTTATTGGTAATCCACCAAAATCCATGGAGTTTCTTCCCCTTTCTCATAAACACAACTTCTGCATCGCTTGGAGATGTATTAAACCTAATGAACAATTTTCTTTCTAACACGTATAACTAAACATTCAATTATATTAATTATATTGGTGTCAGATAATAATATGGTTGTAATATAGAACTATTCCCTTCTATGAGATCAATAATAAACTCCAATTCTCTATTGGGTGGAACCCCTGAAAAATTCTCAAGAAAAAAAATCATAAAACATAACATCAATTTCTAGAAAACAGCTATCACGGATCCCATATTCCAGTTCAAAATCTATGTTACCTAATTTTGTGATATCATTACAATCACTGTTTCCATCCACCTAATTTCACTTTCCCTTTACATTCTAGTCTCCTCTAATGTGATGCTCAACGCCATCATCAATAATAAATCAAGCCCTTATGGTATAAAAATCGATCTGATATTTGAAAACTATCAACCAATACATACATTGGATTGTGTCATAAACATCCATATCAATTATAGATAATCCCATATCCACTCAACTCCAACAATGTTTATAGAACTTTTTTTCACATAAAATCTCCACATTCTCTTTGGACTTGAGTATTTTAATATTCGAACACAGAAGGGATCATCTGAACATGAAACCCCAGAAGATGAATACTATGAGAAGCAATAAATGAATGGGATGCACCTGAATCCAAACAATATTTCATAATGATATAATTCAAAATAATCATACCACTAACCATCGATGGTTTTGATGGATTTTCCACAATCACTTTCTCATCTCCATACAATTTCATACTTATTGTACTTTGTTCATTATTTCCTTATTGAGATTGCATGGGTAGAAGAGTATTGGTATTCCTTGAATCAGCATGAATTCTTTGGTTATAATAATAGGAATTATTCTACTTATCCCATCCCTTCGAAGCACATGACACCTATAAAACATGAGATGTTTCCTGAACCCCTGACTATATACGACTATGACAATAGCACTGAAGATTACCCATCATGCTGAAAATCTAGAATAATCAAGTTGGTGTCATAAAATCTCATTTCATGTGATCAAAAGAACCATACATAAATTATCTAGGATAACCCTTTGGTTTTGGATATTGATTCATCAATCTGTCCATCTTATTCAGATTCATACCACTATCTTGGAAATAGGGGTCCTTATTCTGCTTTTTCTCAACATTAGTGTTCCCACCATTTCTCATTAGTATCAACATGCTTCTCCTACCCATAGTTATTGTAACGTATCTTTCATCCATAATCTCCCAATTGACCATATGTTCATAACCCATTATACAAAGCATTGAAATATTCAATAAAATCTCTTATGTTCACCCCAAATCAAAAATCCATGCCTTTAAGGATTCACTTGCACAAACATCACCCATAAAGAGAAATAAATTCATAAATCTATTCACATACTGTGTCATTGAGATATTCTCATAAATAAAGAATAAAAAGTATACCATTATGGAAAACCTGAACATTTGAGTACATAACTATTTTTTTAACAAATTATTAACAATCCTCTCATGTAATGTCATGGTCTAATTCCGCATAAACTAATTAATCCCACCACTAGCATGAAAGATCATCCATCATGAACATCTCTAACTTAAAATTTCAACTGATCTCGTGTTCCTAGAAAATTGAAATTTTTATTTATCCTATTCATCCACACCTCTACTTTTTCTAGTTCCGAATTACCCTTAATGATGGGAGGTTCTGCTTTTGGAAACGAACACAATGACCACGTTCTTGGGCTCATACTTTTTATTCCATTTATCCATATCTTGAAATTCATGGAAAATAATATAAACAAATTTTTTTACCTATGGCCTAGGTGCCACGACATTCTACGTATCCTCTTATAAATGGTTTCTACAATTCCCACTGGGTTCTATTTTCAATAATAAAAAAACTACATTTAGTATCAATCCCTAGAAATAGAAGTTTAAACAATTTCAAATTTACTAATTCAAAAACATCACAATAAATATTTCCAAAATCATCCTTTTCCAATTTTAACCCTTTTTAAAAATACAATCATGTTATTTGAAAATGAAACTATTTTTACGATACCACATCCATGCCTTTAAAACTCATACATTTGAAAAATAATGCACTCATAATAAAACAACCATTTTGAACTAAATTGTAAATCATTACTCAAAATGAAATATGCACTTCTAGTGGGAATTGATTTGTATTAATTCATTTCATAATATTCTCACTGTCTAAATCCCTAGAAGTGAGGTAAAACGCTATGATATGTCTAAAACCACTCATGTAACCGACTCCCCTGGTACTTGGTGTTCATTATAAATCGGACGGAAATGCATATTTATGCTCTACATTTCACGTTCTGATGATCCTACACCTTTATACCATTCCAACAGAAGGAAAAATCAAGAATTTTTTTCCAACTCCAAGACTGAGTACTAATACCATTTGTCTCAAAATGAATGTTATTTGGAACAACCAACACTACTACAATTTGTAATATCCTACCACTCCACATTAGCTGGAGAAGGTGATAGAACATTACATGGCTTCAGGTTACATCCCCCTGATACCAAAGGAAGGAAATAAAGGTCAAGGGATTCAATACATTCAGGGGAAATATTCCCTTTTAAAAATAAAACAACCACAACCAAGTATACCATAACCAAACAACAACTATATCATACATGAGAACAATATAATACAACTCATATTATAAAAATTCGATAATAAAACCAAACTACAACCATGAAAAATATCAGAGTACAAATCGAGAACTAAGCTACTATCAGAATAAAAAGAAGAGAACAAAACCCACAAATCCAAAATTCTACAAGGATATAAACCCCACGTCTCCCAAAATTCTCCATTCTCTAACTCCACAATCCATTACCAATGGTTTCATGAATCCTCATTAAGGAAATGATATACCATGCAATTAACTTCATATTGATATACAATGTCTGCAAATGCACAAAATGACCCAAGTAGGGGGTGAGTATATAACATTGAAGGATTTCCCCTAATGACGTTCATACTCGCACCACTCGGGAATAATATGTTATCACATTTATAGAGAATAGTTTAAAACTAAATTTAAAGTTGTTTATAATGAAGCATAAAATAGCTCTGAGAACCAAAAATTATTTTTAAGGAAAGAAACTAAAAAACTCTTTAAACTATTAAAAGTCATAATTTGGTATACTTATTGAAGGATTCATGCACACAAACAAGCATTTTTGGATGAAGGGTCCATACTCATGAAATTTTTATCTTCCAACCATAGAGTCATCACTATGTGTCCAATATTCTTGTTGCCTTATGTCAGACACCCATTATATAGGGTAATTTCTCTTATACCACATTTGTAAAAATCCCTTATTCACAGTCACGACAAAAGAATGAACTCACACCATCCTATGATTCCAAAACCTAGCCCAACCAATTTTGACAAACCATTTCAATAATTCAATCCTTTTATTGAAAATATTTCTAAAATCCAATTTTATAAATCAAAACAAAACAACCATTTTAAAATCATCATTTTAAAACCATGTAACCAATTCCTCTTTCCACAACCAACCAAATTCCACTATTTCACAAAACATCACTAAAGAGGGTTTCCACGTAACATTGAAATAAATTTCATAATTCAATACAATAAATTCAATAAATATTAAATCAATCCTTCATGTGCTAATAATAGTAGTTAAGATTGAAACCACCTACCTCGAATAATTATTTGAAAATCAAGATCGACATAAATTCTTCAATATAATTGGATAAGATCTTCTAAAACACACCATATATCTTGTTCTTTACCATCAATACAACCATATATCATCGTTTTTGGCATCACACAACGTGGATCTATCCCCGATTTATTGGTTCAATGAATCCAAGAGAACGAAGAAGAAGAAAAAAAAGGAAACCCACCAAGAATGAGAACATGCCAAGAATTTAGTCTCCAAAACAAAAAAAATCAATAGTGATCTCTCCCGGATCGAAGGGAAGGGTTTATCTAACAATTGGAGGAATTGCATCTTAATATCTAGTTTGTTTTGGGAAAAAAATTTCTTAATGGACCCAATTATATTAGATCCCCAATTTAAGGAGGGACACCTACACATCACATGGATAGGTGGCACAGTTTGGAAAATTGTGTGCCAACCGTGTTGGTGCTACTAGATTATGCCACCCCTTACATAGTTCACATTCACTATTATACAAACCATGTGCAAATTGTGAACAATACAACTATTCCACATTGTATGGTTTCACATCAGTGGTTGTACATTTTTTCCAAATGTTGCACCAACTTTGGGCCTACCCAATAACCTTTATCTTCCCTTTCACAACATCCTAAAGGTATTGTACAGTTTCTAATAATTATTCTAAAAATTTTCATCTCCATAAAATATCCAAAAAACTCCCAAACTACTCTAAACCATCAAAAATATAAACCAATTAATTTTTATACCTGAAATAAAAAAATAAGTGGTTAATTAATTGGAACTAGGGGTTATATAAGTAATCTCAAAGATTATAATAACAGAATTGTCAATAAAAAAATTCTTACAAGTGTACATCATGATATCTCTACGACCAATACCTTATGCCATGATAGTTTAAGACTATGTGTAAGGACCCATTTATTTTGGATAACAAATTTATCATATAATATTTGTTGATGAATCAACGGGCTCTATAATTCTTGGTCCCAACCATCACATTATTTCTAATTAATTAATCATATATAGAATGATAAATTTAATTAATTACAAATATTAATTTTCAAAAAATATTTTTATTGAGTAAATAATACATATTATCAATAACCCCTTATTCAATAAAATAATTTTCAAAGTTAAAAATATTAATTTTTAATGAAATATGATTTAGATAATAATAACCACCAAGATAAAAATAATATGGATATTTTAGGGAATTTTATTGTTCAATTTTCACAATAATGTGAATGTTTATAAAGAATTTTATTGACCTGAAAAATCAATAAGAGATAAAATATGACCTTAAAATCATATAAAATATTGGATTTAAAATAAATTCATGTTTTTTTAAGAATAAAATAAAATTTATAAGAAAAATTAAAATAAAATTTCGCCAAAAAATTTTCTTCTCAAAACTGTTGAAATCAAGTAGAGGAAGCCAAATATTTTAAATAGGGTATAATTGTGGAGAATTATGTTAACATCATATAAATTAATTTTTTTTTTGATTTTTTATAATGAAATTTGAAAATGATCCTTTTTAGAAAACAATATAAATATTCCATTCAGACCTTATGAAATTTTTTTTATATCTCAATGTTTTCCTAATATTTAATTTAGGTAATAAAATATGACTTCAGTAATATAATTTTTAAAATTACAGATATAGAAGAAAAATATGCTAGATCAAAAATCGGAATAATATCGAATTTTATTTTAAACCTATTGAAACAAAAATTTAAATAAATTGAATAATTAATATTCATGGATAAATTTATATTCATTTCAAATACCTAAAATGGTGGCTATATACACCACATAAAAATAAACATGTGATAATACTAATTATTTCATAGTGGAGTAGAAATTAAGATGAAATTTTATACCTCATGTTAGAATTGAATCATAAGTGATAAATCCTCTTGTATATTAAATTAAAATTTAAAACCATATTCATATCTATTATATCATTTATGATCCATTTATAACATTTTATCAACCATTTGTTAATAATATTTTGTTATTATCATTATTTCGGGTGGTAACTGCTTTGTTTTTCAAGTATGTTTTGATTCATTAGTCTGGGTCCCTGCATATATATCATATTAAAATAATATCCATAATTTTCTTAAAGATTTAAATTTAATATATATTTAATATATATTAAAAATCAACCAAAAAATATATAGATATAAAAATTAATTACATTGTTCAGGGAGATGGTAGACGGTATGTACGTGTGAATTGATCTTTTCCTTTTTTGATGGATGAAATCAAAGATATGTAAATAATAATTTAAATTTATATAATAATTATTATTCCATATATATCATTTATATTAATTAAATTTAACTTTATTACAATCCATTTATTGTGTTAATGAAAAACAGTTCACATCGCTACGTGTAGGTGATAGCCCACATATACACACAAGAGACTTTATAGTTTTCCAAAGGATTAGAAGGTAAGAAGATTAATATGATATTATTGTTACATAATCATATTAATTTAATAAATATCATATATAATTATTAGTTAAATATTTATAACCACCCTAGTATATTTGTGATAAAAAATAATAATTCCACTACTACATGGAGAGGGTAAGCAGTACGTACACACATTTGATATTCTAAATTTTTATATGAAGTAAAATAGATTTAATATATTTATACCATTATAATAAAAATAATATAAGAATATTTATGATAATTTAGACATTAATTTTGGAATGTTACAACACATTATTAGGAAGTTTAATAGGAAGTAAACTTGAAATAGTCAGCAAAGACAATTAATTATTCTTTAGCAAACATCTTTTAGATCTCTTATAATGGGTGCTATGGTGGGAGTTTTTTAACTTATATAACTTCTAAAAATCTTTAATGATTTTTATAATAGGAATTTTTATGTTTTGGTTGGGTTATAATAAAAATAAATGTGTGTAAAGAAGAGAAATTAGAGGTGTCCTTTTATAATTGATAGGCCAGGCATTTTTAGCATTTCTTAATGTATTAAAATAATAGAAATTATGTTTCTTCTAAAAATGAATTAAAATAAAAATAATTAAAATATATTATAATTGTATGTCTAAATACTCTCATATAATTAAATTTAGAGATTTTTTGGGAATGTTTTTACCAATATATTTTTGTTTTTACCCCTAGAAAACCCTTTTCACAATTACCATAATATTAAAATATTCTACCCTTTAAGGGTTAATAAGTATACTATAAATTGACAATGAAACATACATGGACCATGGTTGATGTATAAAACAATACAACACTCACTTTAACAAAAAAAAATATTTTTATGATATTTAAATCATTTAATAAAATATTTTTCATTATAAAATGTCATCAATGTCATTTATAACACTAATCATTTAATTTGAATTTAAATCATCAATAAATATATATAATTATAATATAATCATTTAAAAATTACTAGTATGTTATATTTATTTAAAATATTCATATAATGGGAAAATTATTTCAAATTGTACTACCTTTATTATTTTTAAATTCATATATTTTATTTATTTAATCATTAAATAAATGTTTTATCGGTGTTACACAAGAATTAAAGGTAATTATTTCATAAGTAAAAAAGATCCATTATAAAAATTATTCAGTTATATTTAAAATTTCTATTTACAACTAAACCTAATATTTTTTATCCCAACATAAAAAACTTAAAGTTTATAAAACAATGTGAATGTAATTTTTACTTTTTCATTACATAGATTCATATGAAGGTTAAAATCAAGGCCAGATGGATAAAAAAGGTTATATATTACACATTTTAATGTTTATAGATGAAATATATTCATAAAAAATTAAGGAATGATTCTTGGTCTGTATATAGTCATTATTATATTATTTCTAAACTAAATTACACATCGTACCCTGACCCTAGTGACAATTATATACTATGATTATTATTTATAAGGACATAAAACAAGAGGGACCTATTTAAAAAAAGTTACCTCATGATTAGAAATATATAATTCATATTTATGATTCAACTTAAATAAGTTGATGAAATAAATTTATGATTAAAATAAAGAAGATAATAAAAATGGTTTAAAAAAATCCTTTTTATGTATAAAAATTCTTCTATACCAAATCCAACTATAAAATTAAAAAAAAATATCATAATTGGAATAATAATAATATAATTAAAAAAAATTCATTTAATTTTTTAAACAAAATTCAAAATTTTAAATTCTTGAAACCAAAACACAGCTTTAAATAAATAAAATTGTATTTTCAACTATTCATTTAAAAATAAATTTCTTGAGAAAAATAAAAACACATCACCCTAAGGTAATTTTCATATAATAATATTTATTTTTAATTTTATTTCATAAAAAAATATTGAAATTTTATTCATATTATTTTCTCTCTGAAATAAATAAAAATCATTTTTGAAAAAAATATTTTTTTGATGAGTAAAACTACTTCACTAAAAAAAGAAATGTCTATTTCTTATGAATTAATAAATAAATTTTTATTCATTAAGTCCTTAATATATATTTCATAATTTTTTTATTCATATTCATAGCCTCCAATTCAAAATTGAGTTTAAAATGGTCCTATTTAAATAATAATTTTTTATGGTTCGTTTAGGATTAGTGTTGTCTGACATATATGCTATAAAAGAGAGTTTTTAAAAAAAACTAAGATATTTCATATATGGGAGAATGATTTGGGATAAAAAAGGAGACAATGCTAGTTATAGAATATTTTAATCTTTTTAGGGTATATGAATGGGGCGCCACAAAAATATTTTCTAGTTATAAAATAGCATTGGCCTTATATACAATTATTATATCATGGATTTTTTGTCATTGTTCCAATAAACCATATCATTTTTAGAGTCTGGCGAACTAAAAAGTTTGGTTTTCCATCATCTATTTCTATATTTCATTAAAAATATTTAATGATCCCCATGGATACATTCCAATACTAAGACGAGGGATGAATCTTGACCCACTTATGTAAATTGTGTGTGTGTGTGTAGTTTGTAATCCCCCCCACCAAAATAAAGACTATTAATATTATGGGTGTCTATTGCTTCATTTTTAGACATAATGGAATAAGTTTAGATTTATAATTATTTTTTCCCTTTTTTACTTCCATAATTTTCTTGGGTATTGTTATACATTTGGAAATAAAAAAATTAAAGATTATATTATCGGTGGGAATCTATTGAAGGAATGCATATTTTAGATGTCTTTAAGTAAAAATTATTAAAATATTGTTCTGTAGTGTAATTATTATTTAGTTACATATTTTTTATTTTTTCTTATTATATATATTTAATTCATCATTTTGGTAATCTTATACATGTGGGTTTTATTTCGTACTATTTTAGGCATATTCAATATCATTAAGACCTATCTATAGTATCATATATATATCCAAAAAAGGATTAAGGATTTATTCAAATTTTATATTTTTAAAATTTTATAAATAATCATACATAACATAATTAAATATATTAATATAAATTTATCTATTATGATGTGGTTTCACTTTATTCATTTAATTCCTCTGTATAGTTTAGAGTTATATGATATCACATGTTGAAATAAATATAACATTCTAAAATATGTTTTTCATTCTATCTATTGTATTTCTTGAAAAGTAATATATGATAATTTATCATGAAACATGTATGGTTTTATTGATTTTAACTATATCATTTAAGGATTTTTGAGATATCTTTTATCATAGAAATAGTAATCGAATAATTTAACAACCATAAAAAAATGATTATATCACACCCATGATATGAAAATAGATTTATATTTGTGCTAGAGGGGAAATTATATGTGATATCCTTATAATTGATCCCATGATATATTATTACCCTATATCATAGATATAGATATAGTGATACAATTATATATTGTGTTTTTGAAAAAATTTGTAAGAACCCGGATCTTCATTTCAGGTATGTTTTCCTTTTTCTGGTGTTTCTTAGGAAAAGTGGAGTTTCTTGAAATTTTTGAAGTAAATGTTGTGTACTTATATGTACATGCCATGTACACTTTTTTCGACTTTAGCTGTGTGTTGGCCATGTAATGGCCGAGCACACATCCATCTGTGGTGACTTGGAGGCTGCCTAATGCGGGGCCTGGTAAGGGAAAGTACACGTCATGTAGTTCAAAGGTAAATTTCGTGTACTGTTGTTTTTCTTCATTAAACGAATCAGGGTCGCTTCAGACGGACAGAATGCTCTTCTTCTCAACCTAACCTTTCTAGGAGCGTCCATACACAGATGAATCTTCTCTGAGACCCGAGTCTTTCTCCGTTCTCTGAATCGACCATCGTCGATTGCATTGGGATCACCATGGTAAGCCCTTCCTTCTTCTAGAGCCTTGTTTCGTGATTTCTCCTATTTTACAAGTTATCCCAATTGATAGTTTTTTTCATTTTGTAGTAATACGGTGTCCTTGGGTGATTCAGGGCTTGAAGTTCACATATAGTGATCCTACAACACCGAGGTAGGTGGTTTGTGCCTTTCGGTAGATAGTCTTTGGGTTATAGGTGAAAGAGTACCCAATACCCTTGAACGGGGTATTGTGTGTTTATGGTGTTAACTAAATTTGTTGAATGTTATTCTTATTATGATTGGATGGAGGTTAATTGTTGAGATTAGGGATATCTTTTCTAATTTGTGAATGTTTTTCCCATGTTTGCTTGTTTTGATCGTTCGGCCTTGCTCTGCCAGTTTGGCCGCTTTGTTCCTTTCCCATGCCTTGTATTGTAGGATAGAGTGATTATTTATATTTGAAATGATATGATGTGATGTATATTATTTTTTCAGGTAGTTCATGATGTTTAATTTGGATTCTAATTATCGTTTATGGACGATTTCTTTACACGGGGCTGTAGGAACCTGGTGTTGTGAGACCATAGGAGAAATTGACATTGAGGGATTTCCCCAAGTGTCTGTTATAATTATCATCCTATGAGGCCATAGGGGGTATTAACATTGAGTTCTCCCTTAGAGTGTCTATAGTTACATTATGAGACCACAGAAGGAATTGACGTTTATTTCTTCCTTAGAGTGTTTGTATTTTACCGTTAAAAGACTATAGGTGGTATTGACGGTGAGTGCTTCCTCAGAGAGTCTTTAATCACAGTTGACTGTAGGGATAATTGACTATGAGTTCTTCCTAAGAGAGTGTTTTGTATATATTTCCTTGAATGGTAAACCAGAGGGGTTAGGCTATGATAACTACCCAGAGGGTTTCTTGTTTTTTTGGTTGATTAATATCATAAAACTAATGTTTGTAAATGGAACTATAGGACTGTTTACTTTTTAGTACTTCATTTTTTTCCACTTCCTTTTTCTTTTCACCTACCATATATATTCACTGACTAATCGGCAATGATCATTGGGTGGTTGCCTACTGGGATTAATCTCACACCCTGTTTGGGTCATGCTTTTGGGCCCAAATAGATTATATTGCTGCACGTATAGATAACAACAAGCACACTTCTACATCAGGTACATAATTGTTGTGGAGTTGGAGAGCATGGGACCAAGATGAGGATTGTGATGCTACTGGAGATTTTATTTTTTCTTTTTTACTCTATTTTCTTACTATTTTTCAACATTGTTACTTATTTGGCTGTATCCCAAGACATATTTACCATGCGTCATTTATATATGTGGGATCTAGTAGTTTATTACTCCCATTGTCTACATATTTCATGTTTTATAGCTTCCACGATTACTATCTATTTTACTTCCATTGCATTACTCTTCCAATGAGGAAATAGTTTCCCAAATATCACACCCAATGCCCTCACTACTAGTCGACATCCTCTGGTGTTTTGGAAAATGCGCATGAGGCCCAGTGACCAACCAGGTATAGGGAACCTCTGGGTGTCTTCCAGAACTGGAATGTTACAAAGTGGTATCATAGGAATTCTTATATTCGTGTCATACTGTTTGGATCCTATAGCCAGGGATAGGATGGAATAGGTACTTGGTTATGTGTTGTGCCTGGGAGTAGCTAACTCGTGTATAGGGAAAATCCAATCTAATTTGTTATTTCAATTTCTCTGGTTTTAATATTTTACAGTTGATTTGATTCCACCGATGGGTGATTAACATGTTTTTTTATATTATTTTTGATATTATTAAGGATCTATTTCGTTTTCAACCTGATGAGATGAGGTTATCTCATCTCATTCATCATATAGGCACTTTTTAGAAATCCCATTTCATTCATTCCAACCATGCCATTTAGGGTGAATTAGTGATTTCCTGATGTTTTGATATATGTTTTTCTTGATATACATTGTGGTGTGATTGATTCGTTGATAGAATACTTGATTTTGATAGGGTGTCGAATTGTGTAAGGTTTTTTTGGAATGAATGCCAAACATTGATTCTTGAGGTGTTGTGGGCCCTCATGGACCAAATTTGGTGGATCATTTCCTTGGTTTCCTTGTATATAACATGTATAAGGTGTCAAGATTTGATTCATGGGGAGTATGGGCCCTCAAGAAATAGAATTTGGCACATTCAATGTTCGTTTCAGTGTTCTTCTAGGTTTCAGAGTACTTTCTTAGGCTTACTGTCCAGAAAACCCTAGAATACATGGAGTGTAATGTTGGACACACATGTCGTGTATTCTTCTATTTGGGATGAAAATGTTTTTTAGTACATGTTGTGTGTTGTAAGTACATTCCATGTAGTCTTTAACTGTGTTACTGATTGTGTGGGCAGAAACACGGGGTTGGGAAATCTTTGGTGGAACATAGCATGTTCTAGATGTATACACTGTTTTGTGTAGACTAGGTGTCCACCCATGTTAATAATGACACGGATGGATAAAAACATAGGTTATAAACACCATGTCAAACTTGAACACGTGGTGTAGTGTAACCCATATATCCGGCCATGTAACGAACTACACGGGGCGGTGAAAATCCTTATTGTAAACACTGTGTCTGGAATAAACATGATATGTAGTGTCATCCATGTGTCCACCTGTGTGACTAACACCACTAGTAGTTGAAACCTAAATTGTACACATTTTGTCAGTCTGGAACAAACCATCTAGAAGTGATCCATGTACCCGGCAGTGTGACAAACAACACAGGTTGGTGAAGTTTTTCTAGTACACATTGTGTCTAGAAGTAACATTCTATGTAGCCTTGTTTTAGGAGAACCGTGTGGAATAGCCAGGTAAAAGAACATAATTTGGGGAAGAGGATTCAAGTACATGCCGTGTATTAAGACAACACGCCATGTGTATGGGGTGTTACACGACCAGTTTTGGCAGGAGGTCATGCCCATGATAATGCTTAAGGGAACAAGATGTGTAGGAATTATACATACCATGTATCCATGTTTTTAAGAATGTGAATGCTTTATCTCTCTTGTTCCCTTATTGATATTTTAAGTTTCAATCCCTGTTTATCTTGATCTATGGTGTGCGCTTGACCTTGCAGATTCATTACACCGAGACGTCCTCCGGTTGTATGCCAGTTTCAAGGAATTCATCAGACACAGGATGTGGATGGTCAGGTACTATCTGCAGATCCTCCAGTTGTGCTATTCTTGGCACCAGCCTTCATTCTGTACATAGGTCCAGATGCTTGTTTTAGAAAGGGATTTATAAGGATGATCCAGACCATCCAAGGAGCACTATATTCTACCCCGTCGATGGAAGAATTGACGCGGGTCCTTCAGCAGCAGCATCCTACCACCTTCTCAGGGGATGGAGGACCCTAAACTACAGAGTCATGTCTAGAAGCCATGATGATGATCTATGAGGATTTGGAGACTCCTCTAGAGAGGTGGGTCAAGCTTGCTATATATATGCTTCAGGATTCCACCAAGAAATGGTGGGATGTGTTCTCACAGGAAGGACAACTGCAAAATATGACTTGGGAGGAGTTTCAGTGCACCTTAAACAATTAATTTTACCTGAAGACCATGACAGCCGATCAAGCCCGAGAGTTCCAGAGTCTGGAGTACGGTACTCATTCTGTTATGGAGTATTCTTTTTGCTTCACAGAGGTGCAATGCTTTAAACCCTTTTATAGTAGGTGATGTGTTATTCCTGCCATGGATGTTTGAGGATGGTCTCATGCAGGATATATGATCTCAGGTGGACATCTTAAGGGTGAATTCTATCAGTTCTATAGTCAACCATTCACTGATCAATGAACTTAATCTGAGGGATTCAGGAGTTGTGGGTCAGGGCGGTTCTGCATCCAGAGTTAGTGCTTCTCTAGAAGATAGCTGGAAACGTAGAAGGCAGACTACACATGGATATCCAAGTATGTGGGATGAACATTTAGGTAGCCAGGTGGTATGATATCAATGTGGAATGGTTAGGCATACGAGGCCACATTGCCTGAGGGACCCAATGGTGTGTTGGTCTTGTGGAAAGATGGTTCACCTTCAGTGCTTCTGTCAGAGCTTCTCACCAGCAACTGGTAACATGGCTTCTTCTATGTCTCTGGGTTCAAGATAAGCACCTCCAATTACACCTCAGTCATGGAACATGAGTTATTATAGCCATTTAGGCAAAGGTGGGCGTCGTGGCTGTGGTAGTCAGTTGTTGGGCCTTCATCGAAAATGTGGTGGATCAGATCACAGTTGTCTTGCAAGGTCATATAGCCATGGTACTGGCTAGAATCATGCAGTGGAGCAGACCTAGCCGGAGTAGGACCCCAGACCCTCTACAGTTCGAGGTATAATTCTTGTTGCCTCAGTTTTAGCATCTGCTATTTTCGATACAGGAGCTTCCCATAGAATTATAACTATTTCTGTTATGGAGTGAATCAGGATCTATATCTTTTCATATACTGATATTTTGACATTAGACACTCCGTTGGGGACTTTAACGGAAAGTGTACGTCAGTTCATGGAGTTCCCTCCTGAGGTTGGTGGGTGTAACTTCTTATGGGGCCCTTATGTCGCAGAGATGATGAGCTATGATCTAATCCATGGAATGGACTGGTTAGTTCACTTCTAGGTAGTTTTCAATTTCTATCTCCATAGGGTGAGTTTCACATCACCAAAGGGTTGATTGTTTCTTCCTAAGGGCGAATGGGATGTCCAGGCGAGCAGAGCTGGACCCGAGCATCATGGGTTGGGAGGAGTTACAACTGATATTGCTAGTCTATATCTGGATGACCACGGGACATCCCAGATGGACTTTCCACCAGTGGTGGATTGTTTTAGGGACGTCTTTCTAGTGGAATTTTCATGTTTTCCTCTAGAGTGAGAGGTGGAATTTTCTATTGAGCTAGTTCCTGGAGCGACACCAGTGTCCATTACTCATTAGAGGATCGCTAAACCAGAATTGCAGGAGATCAAGATGCGGTTGGAGGAGTTGTGGGAAAAAGGTTTCATCCAAACTAGTACTTCTCCTTGGGCTTCACCAGTCCTTTTTGTGAAGAAGGTGAATAGTACCCTTAGACATTGTGCAAATTATTTTAAGTTGAACCAGTTGACAGTCAATAACCAATATCCCTTTCTGAGGATTGATCTCTTTGATCAGATTTGAGGAGCCCAGGTGTTATTGACGATTTACTTGATGTCGGGTTACCATCAGTTACATGTTAGACCATCAGATATACCTCTTACAACCTTTCGAAGTAGGTAGTGTCTATACGAGTATATGGTTATGCCATTTGGTCTCACGAATGCACCTGCAGTTTTCATGTCACTGATGAACCGAGTCTTCCATCCATACTTTCGTTCATTCATCGTAGTCTTCATGGATGATATCTTGGTGTACTCTCACACTCGACATGACCATGCTACCCATGTTGTGATCTTTTTGAGTACACTGAGAGAGAATCAGTTATATGCTAAGCTATCAAAATACCCCTTTTGGATGGACCAGATTAACTTCCTGTGTCATGTAATCTCAGAGATAGGAGTACCAGTATACCCAAATAAAAAAGAGCAGTAGTTTTCTAGGAGCTGCCAGAGAACATATTTGAGGTATGGAGTTTTCAAAGGTTGTCTGGATACTACAGTAGTTTCATTCAAGTCTTTTCACGCTTAGCAGCGCCACTGACAAACCTAACTAAGAATGTTGCAAAGTTCTTGTGGTCAGATTCTTGTGAGTCAGTCTATCAGGAGATGAAAGGGAGGTTGACTTCATCACCGATAATTTTATATCCAAAGTCTGGTAAGAGATATTCTATGTACTAAGATGCATCAGGTATCAGTCTAGGAGTTTTCCTTATGCAGGGGAAAGAGTCGTTTCTTACCAGTCTTGGCAGTTGAGGCCACATGAGAGGAATTACCTGACGCACAACCTCGAGTTGGCTACAGTTGTTCATTATATACGCTGTTAGAGACACTATCTTCTGGTAAAGCTATTTGTGGTTTTCCCTGACCATAAGAGTATCAAGTATATCTTCACTCAGTGTGATATGAATTTGAGACAGAGAAGGTGGGTTGAGTAACTTCAGGCATTTGACTTTGAGCTTTCCTATACACATAGAAAAGGCAATGTAGTGGCTGATGCACTGAGGAAGAGGACTCAGATACATGTAGTTCGGGAGGCCATTAGGGAGTGTCAGCTTATGGATCATTTCTCTGAGATGCATTTGGAGGTGCACGACAGACAGTGGAAGTCTTCTCTTTCTTCAGTTTTGGTTACTTCTACTCTTCCTGATCGAGTGCGAATCAGGTAGGTATCAGATTCTAAAGGCATAGTCCTATGGGAATGTGTGTCAATAGAGGACCCTATTCTTTTATGGAACATAGGTGCGGATGAGATCTTTAGTTTCCAGGGGCGCATATGGGTGCCAACAGACATACGCGAGGAGATGAAGTGGGAATTTCATTCCTTAGTTTGGGAAGATCATCCTGATGTCACCAAGTTGTATCATGATATACACCATTAGCATTGGTGGCCAGGTATGAAGAGACATTTTGTTGGTTTGGTCATGAGGCCTTCAATTATCAGCAAGTGAAGGCCAAGCATCGATGACTACCAGACATTTGCAGTAGTTTTCCATTCCCGAGTGGATGAAGAATGATGTCACGATGGACTTCGTGACAGGTTTGTCGAGGTCGCCTCGGGGAAATGATGTAGTATGGGTTGTCATTGACAGACTCAGGAAGGTTTCTCACTTATTTCCGATCAAGGAGACCATCAGTTTTGATGAGCTGGTAAGATTGTACATCCGAGAGATTGTATATTTTCATGGAATCCCACACTCCGTTGTTTCAGACAGGGAATAATGTTTTAATTTTTGGGTCTAAAGGGGTTATATAATGCATTGGGTACAAAAGTACTTTTTAGTATAGCTTACCATCCCCAGACAGATGGCATATCCAAGCATACGGTTCAGGTTCATGATGACATCACTACCACAAAAATAGTTTTTCCCAGCACCACACTTTTTTCAGCGCTAACGAAAAAGCTCTGATAAAGGGGGTACCATTATCAGCACTAAAAAACACGCTGATAATGGTACCCCTTTATCAGGGATTTTTTTTAGTGCCGATAAAGGTACCCCCTTTAACAGTGCTTTTTTTATCAATGTTAAATGTACACCCCTTTATCAACACTTTATCGTTAGCACTGATAAAGGGGGGTCTTTATCTGTTCTTTTAAAAAAAGCACAGATAAAGGGTCTACTTCCAAAAAACATTCATTAAAAAAAGTTAATATTTAAATATATAGATATAGTTATATTGATATAAATATAATATATATTTTTTAAATATAATTTTAATTATATTTTAGATAAGTATAAATATACATTTACACATAATATATAAGATATTTAGTAAAAATGGCTTATAAAAAATTAAAAAAATATTTTTTAATTAATAATTTTCTAATTATTATAGAGTAATAGTCATTGAATAAAAATTTGACGACTAAAAAAATTAAAAAAAATTAAAAAAAATATCCAAAATATGTTGAAAACGAAACTCAAACTTCAAAAGACCATAACTTTTGATCCGGGTGTCCGTTTGAGCTCTACCACATATCAAATCAAATCCTGCGATGAGCTCTACATCAATGTCTCCAGAGGGGACCTCAGTAACGGTTTTTTAGAGGACAAAAAGTCCCATAAGGTCTCCAAAATTGAGTTTTTAATCGGGGTACCACAGTTTTTTAACATTTTGTTGATTTTCAGCCTCTTTTAAGGCGGTATTATTGGCTTTTTTGGAGGGGACTAAATGGATTCCAACTTATTACATTCATATTGATATTATATATTTGAAATTTTATCGTTTTTTATAATGCACTGCTATTTATAATCAAATATATAACAATATATACATATATTTTTTATATTCACACATAATAATTTAATTATAAATATAAATAATAAAATATATTTACAAATAAAATATATTCGCTTTATCTAAATAATAACTAATATCCATTTTATTTAAAATACAAATATATGAATATATATATACCAATATATTAATCTAACTATATATATATATATTAATCTAACTATATATATATATATTAATATAACTACATATGTATATTAGTATTACTATAAAAATATATATTAATATCACTATAAATATATATATATATTATTATAAATATATATATATTAATATAACTATATATATATTACTATAAAAATAAATATAAGTATATATATATATATTTATTGATATCATGAAATGTAAAAAAATCAAAATAGAGGAGTGGTAAGGGCTTAGGCGCGCAGGGGGGAGGTCTTGAGTTCAAAACCTGGTGGAGGCAGTGGTGCACGCGCAAGGCGGAATATGGGAGCCAGCGCTGATATAGGGTGAAGGGGGTGTGTGGGGGAGCTGGAGGGGGGAAGAAAAGAGTTGTAAAAGTGGGGGCTCCAGCGCTATAAAAGACCCCCCGATTGGTAGGATTTTTTTATTTTTTTTATTTGTTTTTTTTTATTTTTTTAACTTTTATCAGTGTTTTTAGAAAAGAACTGATAAAAGGGGTCCTTTATCAGCGCTGAGAAGAAAGCGCTGATAAAGGAAGTGCTGATAAAGGACTCTTTTATCTGTGTTAAAACCAAGTGCTGATAAAGGACCCTTTTTTAGCGCTTTGTTTCAGTGCTGATAAAAGAACCCTTTTATCAGCACTTTTTTTGTGTTGATAAAAGGTATCTTTATCAATGGTTTTGGGAGCGCTGATAAAAGGGACCCCCCTATCTTCGCCGACTTCATCAGATCTTTTCTAGTGCTGATAAATGGGGGATTTTAGCGCTGATAAAAGGTTTATTTGTAGTAGTGCATGCTTCAAGCGTGCATCCGGAATTTTGGAAGTTCTTGGGAGAAACACATACCTCTTGTGGAGTTTTCTTACAATAATAGTTTTCATGAAACTATTCTGACATCACCTTATGAGGATTTATACGGTATGCCATACCGATCACCCTTATTTTGGCTGGAGGTAGGAGAGGTAGCTATAATTGGACCTCATCTTGTCCAAGAGACCACAAAGCAGATAGAGTTGATTCGGAAGAGGATGGCTACTGCACAGTCATGACAGAAGTCTTATGTTGATCAATAGAGATGACCTCTGGAGTTTGAGGTCAGAGATCAGGTGTTCCTATGTGTCACACCGAGGTTGGGACGCAGGAGGATTAGGAGACAAGTTAAGCTTTCGTTGAGGTACGTCAGGCAGTTTAAGGTGTTGGAGAGAGTTGGGGCTAGTTTCCTATCGGTTGCAGTTACCTCAGAGGTACCGGGCTACGCATGAAGTCTTCCATGTTCTCAGCTTAGACGTTACATCCCAGACCCGTATCATGTTTTTCAACTCGAGGATATTGAGTTAGAGGTGGATTCCTCGTTCGAGAGGCATACCATCTAGATTTTTGATCAAAGTATGAAGGTTCTCATTGGCCAGTATGTTCCTCTAGTAGGAGTGTTATGGCATCATGGGTGAGTACAAGACAAGACATGGGAGATGGAGACTGATGTACCATCGCAGTGGCCAAATCTGTTTGGGGTTTATTCTTCAACAACACCTTGCTAAGGAAATTTGGGGTCAAATTAATTTTAAGGGGGGAATTTGTAAGAACCCGAATCATCTTTTCAATTTTGTTTTCCTTTTTCTGGTGTTTTTTAGGACAAGATGAGTTTCTATAAATTTTGGAAGTACATGTCGTGTACTTGTATGTACACGTCGTGTACTCTGTTGTTTCCCGTAGTCATGTGCTGGCCAGGTAATGGCCGAGCTCACAGCCGTGTGTGGTGCCCTAAAGGCCACCAAAAAGCGGGGCCCAATAAGGGCTAGTACGCACTATGTACATAAAAAGTATACGTCGTTTACTTTTTTCATTAAATGAACCGAAGTGGCGTATGATGAACATAATGGTCTTCTTCTCAAGCTAAATCTTCCAGGAGTGTTAGTACGCCGACCAATCTTCTCCAAGCCCCAAAGTCATTGTTCCTTCTCCGAATCAACCTCTGTCGATTGCATTGGGATCACCATAGTAAGACCTTCTATATTCTCGATCCTTATTTCCTAATATCTCTTCTTTCACATGTTATCCTCGGTTGATCATTTTTAGAATTTTTGTAGATCTATGGTGTTTATGGGCGATTTGAGGCTTGAGGTACACATATAACGATCCTACAACACAGAGGTAGGTGGTTTATGCCTTTCTGTAGATAGTCTTTGAGTTATATGTGCAAAAGTGGCCAATACCCTTGAATGGGGTATTACGTGTTTATGGTGCTTACCCTTTCTGTTTCTTTCTATGCCTAGTTTGATTGGATAGAGGTTAATTATTGATATTAAAGTTATTTTTGATAATATGTGAATGTTTTTCCATGTTTTATTGTTTTGACCACTTGGTCTAGCTTTGCATGTTTGGAAACTTTGTTCCTTTCCCATGTTTAGTATTGTAGTATGGAGTGATTATTTATATTAGACATGTAATAATGTGATGTAGATATTTTATCCAAGTAGTTATAGAGGTTTACATTGGCTGTTGCTTATTTTCTATGCATTATTTCTTTAATCAGGGCTGCGGGATCCTGGTGTAGTGATGCCGTAGGGAAAGTTGACATTGAGGGATTTCCCAGACAGTATGTTCTAATTATGATGTTGCGAGACCATAGTGGGGATTGAAGTTTAGTGATCCCTAAGATTGATTATAGTTACGTTATGATACCACATGAGTAATTGACATTGAGTGATACCTCAGAGTGTGTTTTGTTTACTGTTAAAAGACTATTGGGGGAATTGACGATGGGTACTTCCTCAAAGAGTCTTTAATCGCACTTGACTATTGGGGGAATTGATGGTGAGTGCTTCCTCAGAGAGAATTTTTCATATCTTTCCTAAAATAGTAAACCATAGGGGTTGGGCTATGAGAACTACCCAGAGGGTTTCTTGTTTCTGTTTTGGTTGATTTATTTATTAAAAGTAAATTTTGTAAATGGAAATCTAGGACTGTTTACTTTTGAGTACTTCCATGTTTACTACTTCCTTTTTCTTATCACCTGCCATATATATTCACTGATTGTTAGGCACATATATTTGGGTGGTTGGATACTAAGATTAGTCTCCCACCCTATTTGGGTCATGTTTTTGGTCTCAAACAAATTATATTTATGTAGGTATATATAATGAAAATTACCCTTCTACAAAGGGTACTTGATTGCTGAGAATCTAGAGAGCATGGGACCAAGCCGAGGCTTGCGATGCTGCAGGATATTTTCAGTTTTCTTTTGTACTTTGTTTTATTACCTTTTTCTAGCATTATGACTTGTTTGGATGCTTTCCTAGACATATGTATCATGTGTTATTTATTTATGTTGGCTCCAGTTGTTCATTACTACTACTATTTAATTATATCATGTTTTACTACTTCCGTTATTACTATATGTTTTACTTCTGTTATATTACTCTACTAATGAGGGCATAGTTTCCCCACTATCACACCCAAATCCCTCACTACTAGTCGGCAGCCTATGGAATTTGGGGAAATGTTCTTGAGGCCATGATACCAACTGGGTATGGGGATCCTCTGGGTAGCATCCTAAACAGGGACGTTTCATAATTATTTTCTTAAAAAACATTCATTAAATTGAGCCTATAAAACCTATTATGAATCTTTGGTGACTTTAAATTGTTCAATTCATTATTTAAAAAATAAAATATTCTTGTCTACTATTTCTTTATATCAAGATAAATATATAAAATTATTCATATTTTTTCTTATTGAACTATTTAAATATTTTAATACTTTAATTTAAATCAATTTCATATTTTTTTATTTCAGGTAACTATAAAGATTAACAATATATATAATGTATTATTTAGTTTATTTCAAATAACGATAATAATTTTTGTATATTTTCATGATGTAAATTTGTTATATTTATTTATATATATTCATGGAATTTAAATTATTTTGGAATTTAAACTTCAATCTTGAGTAATAATTTATTGACATTTATGACATTGAGTCATTCTTTCCACTAATCAAGGAACGTAGGCTTACTTATAAAAAAATGTGGGTGGGATGTATGTTTCTACATACATTATCTTGATTAGGATCAATATTTAGTAATATTTTTATGCCTTATATGAAATGATTTTCATATAAATTATGCAAATGATGAATAAAGATGTGTATTTGATGTTATAATTAAATATTTATTGTTTATGTGTAGCCCAAATTATTAGTTGTATAAGTGTTATCAATTAAAAAAATAAAATATGATGTTATGGTCAATTATTTATATACCTATATTAAATAATTAGAATCATTTATACAAATAGTTAATTCATTCGATTCTTACTGATATAATGACAAATTTAAAACTGAAAAAAATACTAATATTATTTATTCCTTCAAACTAAAATGATAGTTAATACCTTGATTATTCAAATGGGAAGGTTGTGTCAAATTTGGGTTCCTATAGATTATCTCCTCTATGGATTGAAAGGTATTGTAAACCCTAATTAGATTACGTTATAATATCATATTATTATTTATGGGTTTCATGTGGCTGGGTGACTGTAATAGGATTATATTCCCAAGTGAATGATGTTAGAGAGTTCATCTGATTAATGTGGATAAATTTTTTTCTAGAAAACTATCCAGTAGTTATATTTCATATAATTGACATAATGTTTTACCTAAATAGTTAATTTATGAGATATGTTCTTAAAATTGAATTCAGGTTTAGTAAAACATAGATCTAGTCAAAATAATATATAATAATATAAGGTGTTAACATATTACTCAGAGAGTATTCCATATAATACCTTATTGAATATTTTTATAAAATATTATTCACATTTTATATATATTTTATATTATAGATTATAATGAAATTAAATAATATCATTATTTATAGATCTATTCTATGATGTATTTTTGAACATACAGATTGTTATTAAAAATTGATAAGTGTTTTTGATTAAAAATATAACCATATTAAAAATAAATAAGTAAATATTATATAAATATATATTTTTTGTTTTAAATATTCTATATTAAAAATGAGTTTTTCATTGCACAATTGTGATGATGTAAAGAATACGATGAGCTAAAATTGAATTGACTAAGGGAAAATGCAAACTATACATTATAAAGAGAGAAATGTATTTTCATTAAATATAGAGACATATAATCTATGTAATCCCAATTGCTTAAATAAATAATTTCAAAAAAAAAAATTATGTTCTCACCATAAATAAAAAAATTATTTTTGATTTTTATTTGGAGAATAAATGATTTTATTTCATTATTAATAATAAATTTTATTCTATATACATGAATGAAAAGTTTCATGGAATTATGAATATGGTTAAAAGATTAATTACTTTAGAAAATGATAATCATATAAAAATTAATAATAAAAAATCTAAAAGTTAATCATTCAAAAACCAAAGACCTCTAGAATTATCACCATAGACATATAAATGACATACAAATCTAAAGACACTTTATCGATGGATTGTTAGGATATTTTAATTTTCAAACATTTGGTATATGTGAATATTTGTAATAGTAAAAACGAACTAATAACTATTTAGTTAGAAATTTTAAGGAGTTAAAGGGTTTCTGGTCATAAAACATAGTGATTTATATGGTTCAATGAGTATACAATAAATTAATTGTTATAAGTATTTTGAATATTTAATTAATGATTTTAGTTGGTATTGTTATGAGTTTATTATCACACATAATTTTAAACCATTAAAATATTCATGGTATTCAAAACTAAAGTATATAATCCACATGGAAAAGGTAGTAAGATACCATGATCAAGTCAAGTTATTGAATACTTAAGCCAACAGTTTAATGATCATCAGAGATATTGTGTTTGTTCTTCATAACTAACTCCATAAAGTAAAATAAAAATTAATAGTCTGTCGAAAAGGGGGAATCATACCATTTTATAAATGGTTTGATCAATTAAAGGTCAATTATAACTTCCTATATAATTTTGGAGTAAAATCTAGAGATTGGTTATTACCTACATAATCATACTTAATAGATTGAAATCAAAAAGACACTATTAGAAATATTTAATAGGAAACATAATGATATATATTTTATAAGTATTTTAAATAGTGAAACATTTGTAATGTGAAATATTTTAGATATTTTTTCACCAAATTGGATAAATATATATATAATATATATCCTATAGAAATAAAGAGATGATATTTTTATATTAGTTTTAATAAATGAATTGTGTTAATATTATACCAATTTTTTGTTGAGAAATATTGTATTACTCAATGTTTTATTATAAGGAAAATTAAAATGAGTGAAGTTTAAGACTAAAAAATAGGAATACCATTTGATAGATAAAATGAGTCTATTTTTAATGGTTAATGTTTCTTGGATTATTTCATTATGTTTCAAGTTTTGATTTTTAAGATTGTAAAATTTAAAATCATTTTTTATATATGGATATTTATTAATATTTAAATTTTTATGTTATATGGGAGTTGGAGAATACGAGGAATATTTGAAGTTGGAGATAAATCCAACATGATTAAAAAAATTAAATGTTAGATTAAAATAGATAACGGTTAATTCCATTGATGACTGACATTAGAAAACTATTTTGGAATAGAAATATTTAGACTATGATACAGTTAATGTCTAACATGAAATATGAAATATTTATTGGTTTATACAACTATGTCATGGTTATAGGGGAAACATCATGGTTCCTAAGTCTAGTTTTAAATATTATTTTCTATAATTATTGGAATTCATGTTGACTAATACATAATGTGATGTGTTAGATTCATGTTTTGGGATGTTATATGAGGATTTCTAAAATAAACCAAATCTCATACATATATTATTACATGATTTTTAAAATATAAAAAATTACAACCGAATAATCTAGTGGTCTAGTACCTTTAGGATATTAGTTGAATAGTGTATTAAATTGAAAATAGACAATATCAAATTTATTTTGATCATCATAATTTTCTCTTAAATATTTTTATTCTTTTATTAATATGAAGTATGCCCTTGGTACATACATAAAAGAATTTGTGATCTTATAAATCCCAGTAAGGAAACAATCATGATAATAGGGAGTATAATATTAGTCAAGAGGAATAACATTATTCTATAAAATAGAAGGATTATATATAATTACATTGAATAATGGTATAAAGAAGATAATATTTTAATATTATGAAATAATAAGAATTTTTGTACAATATTATAGAAGTCAAGAGAAAAATTATTCAAGGATCCTTTCCAAGTTAACAAATATTAATGTGCTGATCTTATGTAATGTTCAACATATAAGGAATATCAAGAGATGAAAATGTAGGATGATTAATTGGGAAAATATAATTCTAGGACAATACATAAACTTATAATAAATATAAGATTATGTTTTTCACATAAGTAGATAAATCCTAAATCATAATCATTAAAAACAAATGATAAGGATATTTCTTATGCATTCAAGTCATAAAATATTGCATTATGATATATCATAATGATTATGAATAATAAAAGGTATTAAGTATTTTTCGATTTTAATATCTGAGTAAATATATATATATATATGATTAATATAATGAATAAGTTAAGGAAAAATGATGAGAAAGGGGTTTTGTAGTAGGCTTGGTAATGAACCCCTTAAATGTTGTTTTAATAATTGACCCAAGACACTTTGAAAAGTATTAGTGAATAAGGTTTTATATAAAACAAGAAATGTACTATAACAAAATTACTTATAAATATGGGTCTTTTAAGAATTAAAGAAGATTAAAATATTTAAAATAGTATTTCATGAAATGGATTAATAACTATTATAACTACTCCTTGATTTGGTTTAGTTTAAATAAGGGATTGTGAATAGAATATCAAAACTAGAATATTCCTAAACAATAAAAATAAACTAAACATGGAATATATATGAGGAACATATAAATATAATTTAGAATATTTTAATGAGAAAAAAATATAGAGATAAATTTAAGTAAAGAAGTAAATAATATACCTCAATTGAAAAAGAAATTTGTTCGAGAGTTCCCTATCCTCAGGTCCCGACTCGCTCGGTACATGAGTACAACCTCATAAATAATCAATTTAAACTTATTAAATTTTCTGTTAAAAAACTTAATGTATATTTGAATTAATGATATTATTTTATGTTCATTTATAACAATTTTTATTATGATATTATATTCATCTTCACCATCATGAGGATGTTTTTTTCATTGTTCCAAGGTAGCATCATTTTTTTGATAAGGATGTAGTTTCTTAAAAAATGATTCAATAAATCTATAAATGTGATTATATTATGGTTAATTCGTTATATATGTTCAAATGGTTCCATATACCCATAATTTATTTGATATAGGCATGGTTCATTGATTATAAAGGTTATCATTTAATCATTTTTACATTTAGGTGGTTTTATAGACCACTATAAACCAAATTTGGGTTATTTAAAATTTTTATTTAATGCCCATTACAAAATATGAATAAAATTTTAAAACCAGAATAAACATACATAAAATGAATTATTATGACCATCCATAGAAATGATAATAGTTTAATAAAAACCACATTCTTATAGTGGGTAATATGTTCCATCAAATGATGATTATTCCTGAAAACAATTAAGGTGAAATTATATAGTCTAAATACTGATAATAAAATAGGATAATATCATAAATTTTATTATATGCAACCTATATTTAATTTCAATTAGGTATAATAATAATATTTTGAGTAATATAATTGAAAAATAGTGATTAGTATTATATATCTTAGTTCGTAGGATGACTCAATTGCTTGTTAAATTGTGATTTTAATGGGTCATAATTTGATGGGAACAAAACCTATAAGATTTAAATAATTGATTTGGGATGATTTTTTTATAGTTAGTGCAAGATAATAATATTATGGTTTCAGAATAAGTGTATTGGTGAAGGATTTTATTTATAAGGGTAAGAGAAGGGTGTTTCATGGAAAAAATATTATATCTCAAAAAATGTATAAAAATTGTGACTCTGTAGTAGGGATTGTGTGATTTAATAGTAAATGGGATATGAAAATATTCTTATGACTTATGTAAATGTCAAAATGTCATTCACATACACTATTAGAAATCATGATTCTTATATAGTAATTATAGGACATTTTATTATTGAACTATGTATTTTAGTAATTATGAAGAAAATTCTACTTAATGAAATATTTATGTGAAGATTATAAAAACAAAATCTATTTTATGAATATGATATCCAAAATATGAAAATTTTAATATTTAAATAAAATCAGTATTTATTAAAAAATAAAAAAATGTAATGAGAAAAAAATTACCTTAGGGAAAATTAGTGATGACTTCATAATAATTATATTATTATTTAGATAAAAAACTATTTTTAAAAAAAATAATATTATAAAAATGATATTTTGTTTAAAAAAAGTTAATTTATCATCAAAATATATTTTAATACTATTAAAAATATATTGTTTACAAAAAACACAATTAAACATTGTTTATGTAAAATATTCATTTTATCATATTTATTTTTATTATTTTTAATTATATTATGATATAAATTATTTATATTTTCATTTCACTAGATAACCAAATATTATTGTTTTATACTAATTATTAATCTATTATTACAATGGTGAATTTATTATTCTAATTGGCATTTAAACTTAAAAACCCATTAAATAAATCTTATTTTGATCATTACTAATTTACTCAATTTTATATCAAGGATCCATATTCTTCATTTTATGAAATATGTCTATTTTTTTTCTTTTTAAATTGTAGTTCAGATGAGTGAAAAATATTAGGGACTACGATATACTAGAATATCAAGTTCTAGTCTTCTCATTTTATTAGTTTTATTATCCCATCGTTAATTTTTTTATTCTATAGAGTATATTCATACTTAGTATGTAATTTTCAAATTTATTATAGTAAAACATTGTTTGTTAAGGGATTCATTATACCTTACGTCGAAATGAAACACATATATATTTAGGAGGTAGTTTCATATAAAAAAATTTAGGTTCGTTACATTCTTTCCCTATTTAGAACATTCATCATCAAAATTTTATTTCACACTAATGAATGAAAAAAATTAAGTGTACTTGTGCTACACTACTTTTTTTGGTTCCCATGTTTCTTATTTATACTTATGGTTTCACTTAAGTACTTTGAAAACGTGTGTTATCTTGTTGCATATAACTTTCTCTCTATAGTATTATATTTTCACTCATTTCTCCCTGTAAGAGATATCATGATCACATAAATTACTTATGAATTTCATACATATGAGGGAAGTAACATCGTGTTACTTTTTTTAGGTATTAAATGAACCATGTTTCTTTACATTTTGTTTGGATCTCATTTATGGGTACTTGGGGTGAAATTTGAAAAAATTTGGTGCTTTTTTGGGCTATGCAAGGTCGGCCCATAGTTTTTCCAAACTGTGTGCCCCTCCAATGAAAACCATTCAACAATAGATATTGAGGGTGTTTATGGTTGATGAATAGTTTTTTAAACTTTTCACCCACCTATTAGAAATTTTTTACCCCAGTGTAGGGATACATGGTTAATTTGTTTGTTTTGTCTAACCATACACCCCTACCAAGATAAACATTTGTGAAGAAATTTTTATTCAAAAAATAATTTTATTAATTATAAAAACCATGGTTTAACTACCTCTTAACCCACAATCGACCTAATTTTTTTCCCTTGGCTATGAAGGATTTGGAGATAAAATTTTAGTTGCTCCAAACCCTTCTCTTGACTGGTAAAAGCATAGTTGGTCACATTCGATCTCATATTTCCAAGTGAATCACCTATCTTGTTTCATCTCCTTATCCCTATTTCTATAATCCTTAAAAATTGTAATATAATAATTTTATTGATGGATCTAAAATATATTTAACTGAATCTTGATTCTAGGTTCCATTTCATGATCCATGTCACCTTCTTTCTTCATTTTTGATCCCCATTACGGGGGTTGAATATTTTGATTCTGTGATTAATGTTAGGTGGTTCAATTTAAGATTTTTTTTGAATAAAAATTTATTTTCATGTATTTATTTTAATTATATTTAAATTGAATCTTGAAATTCCAATTCTATATAAATTTGAAATAGAATTTGAAATGGTATATATTATTGAGAAAACCCCTAAATTCTAATGGAATAGAAATTTTGGGTGTATTTTGAAATTTATATAATTAATGTATTTATTCCAGAATTATTTTGAGAAAATGGATTAATTTGAAATGATGAATACCTATGATATTTTTTATATAAAAAAGGCATAAAATTATGAAAAACTAAGGTTTTGGTCCTGAAATTGAATTGGCATTTTTAAAAGTAAATGTGGGGAATGGAATTGTGAATGGTTGTTGATTTCAAATGAGATGATTTTCCATTTATCAATTGATTTTTTGATAAAATCTGAGACTGGGTAGTTATTGGGTTATTTGTTAAAAGCACACTATTATGATTATTCCCTAATAATTAAATGATAACTAAAAATTTAAAAAAACCCTATCGAAGAAGATTTTGTTCCCAATGGGATATTGATGAGTCCTTTTCTACTTGACTATGAAGAAGTGTGTACAATGTTTATCCCTAGTCACTAGTATGAGCTGATTGAAGATCATATAACTATAAAAAATCACCACATGATTTATGACCATGGTTCTTATTGAGAGTTTTTTTATATAAATATATTTCATTTTTATAGATCATTTTTCTTCATTATATTTATTTTTATAAACTGTTTTATATAAAATATTGATTTTCCTCGTATGAAATGTTTTCTATAAATTTGAAAGGAAATCAAGTTTTGTTTTAAATATTAAAATTAATGTCCACCAGCTTTTTTACTCAAATTGAAATCATGAATTTGTTTTTTATTATGTAATATATTATGGAACACTTGGTGAGACCCTACTAGAAATTTCTGCAAACACTATACCATTTCCATTGGGAATTTTTATATTTCAATCTACCATGTTTATGTAAAGGAAAATCCTCACTTAGAGGTGGTGTTTGTCATTGATCATTTGGACATGTATTGATGTTTCCTTTGGAATGTTTGACATTTTTCTAGTACATTTATGATGTGTTGTTTTGGGTTTTTGATACAACTTTTTTCCTTAAGGTACTTTCTTATTTTTGGAGTGTTTAGAATAGTGACTTGTATCGTTATCTTCCATTTTTTTTTGTGGAAAATTAATTCCCTCTTTAATCTTATTTGGTGTGAATTTTTATCCTCCAACCCATGGGGTATTGAGAATACACGTTAGGCTATGTGAGATCATTCTACGATATTAGGGTACCAATGTATCTGGAATGGTTCATGGGAAATCAATATCATATTTTGATATTGGGAATCATTCCTTGATGTCTGTATATAGTTTAGAATGTATTTTTTTGACATAAAAGGTAGTTACAAGTGATTTCCTACCAAGATATAATCATAACGAGCATTAAGATAACACTTCTGGTTTGGGAATGGTGTATTGAGGAAAATTAAATCTAATTCAACAATTTTACCCATTTTTTATTTTGATAAGTAAACTTTCTAATCCTATTATTTTATCTTATGGAAATCATTTTTCCATTTCTCTTATTTGATTTGTTAATTTGGGTAAATCTTATAACATAATAAACATTGTTTTTCTATTTTTAATGGAATCTATCTCCAATAAGAAAACTGAATAGGCCCCAGGAGGAAGCCTCTAGAGAACCATAGTGGGAAAATATTCCCATAGACTAGAATCTCATTGTGATTATTATGTATAATGTCCAGGTTCAGGGATAGGGAGATGCACCTATTCTCATTTAGTCTCTGGTTATGGAACCTCATATTGATGAATCATGTAATCTTTATCAGGTATACCTTTGTAATAATCAACCACCATTCCATGTATATAGTTATCCATGATAGGATGGGTATTATTTTAGGAAAATAGATTAATTATATGAATTCTTGGAAACCCTTGAAGCAATTAAGGTGAAATGTGACACCTTTAAGTTGGAGGGGTATAGCAGTAGATAGTGGGACTCGATGGATATGGAAAAAAACAATGAGTAATTCTAGTGTAATGAATTTTATGTTATTTTTACGAATATGTTATTTCTAGGGTCTATGGTGTTGGAAATGTCTATAGATTTTTCCAAAAAGGAGTCAGCTGGCAGAACCATGATGAAGTATGAAAACTGCTTTATCGAGCTCATTTAGATTGTACCTGAGATTTTATCAAATGAGAATATTAAAATTTTATAGTTTGATATGGTTCCTCCATCTAATATTCATTCTCAGGTTTTGTTATTAAAACTTGATTCCTATGGTGGTGTGCAATATAGGGCCTTGATGTGTGGACATTACATGGCTGGTATATCAAGGTTTATGGGAGTTCCATTTTCTCCCAGAGGTAGTTCTATGAGTTCTTTTAAATGGAAAAGAAATGAAGACAATTATCATGGTGGATCAAGATATTAGGGTTCTTCCAAACCTCTTGTTGTATATAGAAGAGTCTCTTTTACATTCTTCTAATGTCTAAATCCCAGGCATTCAAAACATGTTTTCCATGAAAAAGGTAATATATGTAGTTCTTGACAATATTTATGACACATTCAGAAATAATATTATATTTTTTTACACAAGTAGTTTCATGGGATCATCAGTACCAATAAGTAAGGGGGTACAATCAGATAAATCAAGTAAAAAAATTTATCCATCCACAAACATCCCGAACATTGGTTTTTTCACATAGTGGAAGCATCTCTAGAGGAATTTGATACATGTATAGTGATTATGATAGGAACTGTCATTATATATTCATTTTTAGGGACCACTTTATTAGATAATGGTTTATATCATTTTTTATATCAACCCATTATTTTAACCTACTAAAACATCCTATCGATCTCTTATCTTAAGTGATTGATGTTACTACCCTCTTTAAAGAAAATAGAGAATAGGGTACCCATTTTCATCAATTTGATTTATCTTTATTGTAAATTTCAATTGTATGGGATTTTCTCATTCATAAAATGAAGCCTCTTTATAGAATATTTTGGTTGTATTGATCCATTGGAAATAAAAGTAGTATAAAGTGTTATCTTCAGCGGGTCTCTTTTATTTCACCAGAAGGGATGTTTTATATCATTCATGAAGAATAGAATTTAAGGTCATGTAAATAAGGACCTTCCTATCAAGATTTAGGGAATGAAATATTAGTGTTTTCTTTTGATCTGAAGAATGATTCTTTGAGTGATGGTCTCCATCCAGTCTGCATCATGTTTTATGATGTTTTTCCTTTTCATTTCATTTCTTTTCCCTTAGTAAGTGAGGTAGAGTTACCTCTTGATTTAGTACCTAGTACCCAAAAGGATTCTATAACTTCTTACCATATGGAACTATTTGAAATGAAATATTTGAAGACTACGTTATATTATATATTAGAGAAAATATTTATATGCCTGAGGTTGTCACATTTAGTGGAACCTATTCTCTTTTCCAAGAAAGATAATGGACCACTACATCTATGTGTTGATAACTGAAAACTCAGTCTTGTTATAGTAAAGAAAAAATATAGGTTTCCATGGATTAATGATTAGTTTGACCTATTTAAATGGAATATTTGGTTCTCAATGATTAATCTTTGATCAAGTTATGTCATGATGAGAATTAAACAATCAGCCTTTCAGAAAAAGGTTTTATAGAGAAGGTTTGGTCATTCTGAGTATTTTTTTATTCCATCAGTTTTAACCACATTTCCTATCGTCCTCAGGGATTTAATGAATAGGGTATTCTATTAGTATATTGATATGTTCATGGTGATCTTTATGGATGATATCCTAGTTTACTCTTAGTCTAAGGAGGGTCACTTGTGTCATCTTAGAGTAGTTTTTTAATTGTTGCATAATATCCACCTTTATGAATAGCTATTGAAATGTTATTTCTAGATTCAAGAAGTTAGTTTATTGGGAATAGATATCTTGAAACCTGGACTTTATGTTGATACTTTGAAGGTGAATGTCATTGGTACATCTAAAGACCCATGAAATATTTTTAAGATTCGAAGTTTCTTTTGTTTGGAGGGTTATTGTCATCAGTTCGTAACAGATTTCTCAATATTATATTATCTAATTATCTATCTCACATAGAAGGGGGTTACTATTTCTTGGTATAAGAAATGAATGATTTATTTTGTTGAGATAAAAAGTCATTGGACCTCTATGTCTGTGTTTAATCTTTTAAAGGTTAGGCAGAGCTATGTGGTCTTATGTAACACATTAGGTTCAACGTGGGATTGTATTCTTATATAGGTTGATCATGTGGTAGACAAGGGATCATGGAATCATATGCTAGACGAGAAGACATATCTCAACTATGACATTGAACTCACAATTTTTATGCACGTGCTTAAGATTCGGTGGCATTAACTTATTAGAGAAATTTATATAATGTATTATTACCAAAGTATCTTGAGTTATGTATTCTATCATAAATATTTGAATCTCAACCATAGGATCTAGGAGTAGTACCTACATTCTTTTTATTTAAACATTTCATAAACCCGAGGGAAATGTAATGCACTTTATGAAAAATTGATTAGAAATTTCCAACCCAAGACATGAAGGAATCACCAGAAGAGTGGAATGTGAAGGCTCTTCTTTTATAGTTTCATTTAGGATAATAGGAATCAAGGTTCAAGGTTGTCTTGGATAGTGTTCAGTTGACCTCCACTCTCCTTAAGATGATTCTTCAGGAGCCTCATATTGTTTATGAGTTCAATAACATTAGGAACTCTCTTTATAGTGATGAGACAATTTTTCGGTGGTAATTCTCCATGAAGGGTATTATATTTTTTTGAACTGGTGCATTATGAATTTTCTACTGTGGAATGTCTTGATGGGTTATTTAAATAATTATTAATGGGATATGCAACCATGAACCATAAATATATTTTATGATACGGGGTGCTGATTCTGGTGTCTAGGTATCAAACATTACATTTATTATTTGTTCTCTCATTATTATATTTTCCAATAGGTCATGTATGAGCACTAGAGACCTTTGGGTTTTCTTCAGCCACATATTGTTCCTAATTTAATGTGTGATGAGATTTCTATGATCTTTTTTTTGGGTTTTCACATACCCAAAAAAAGATGAATGTGATCAGTGTTATGATTTTTCAGCTGACCACATTGGTTCAAATTATACCCATTCATGACATAACCAATGTTGAGGAGATGGGAAATCTCTATGTGTAAGTGATTTTTCAATTTATGGAGTTCTATATGTTATTATCTCTGATTTATATCTCTTATTTAATTATCAATTTTTGAGAGGCCTCTATGAACCACTGGGATCTCATGTTTTACTTACTAAGAAATACCATCCAATGATGTATTCCCATTTAGAGAGGGATATATAAATTCTTTAGGATTGGATTCATGCCTATGTTCATTACCATGGTGGATCTTGGGATTCACAATTTAAACTATCCAACTTATCTTATAATAATAGTTATAAGTCCACAAGAAAAATGTATCCTTTTGAGGCATTTTATGGGAAACCTTGTAAATATCTGTTGTGTTGGTCAGAGATTGGATAAATTTCATTAATTTTACGAATAATAGATTAGGATATATCATTAGTGATTCAGTAAATTTATCATATAATGATGACATAATAGTTCTAGTATAAATCATATGCTAATCTTCATTATAGAATTTTGGAGTTTTTAGTTGGTTACCAAGTGTTCTTGAAATTTTGATCTCATTTTGGTCATTGATGTCCTCAGAGTCATGCGAAGATTTCTACAGATTTTTTGGGACCTTTGGAAGTTATTGAGGAGCTAGGAAAATTGTCCTGTCATTTATTAATTATTCCACATCTAACATCGATACATAATGTATTCCATGTATCACATCTATGAATGTATCTTTTGGGCCCATATCAAGTCTTCAGATAAGAGTATTATCATGTCAAGTCTGACTTATCTATGATTGATCATCGAGTAAGGATTGTTGATTCTGTGCCAAAGGTACATCATTGGTGGATGATATGTTTTTTTGTTCTATGGAAAAACGGATCTGATTTGTGTGATGGTTGAGATAGGGAGGCACTGTTGAGAGAGCTATGGCCTCATCTTTTTGAGATGGAAACTTATTTATAGTCTTTTTAGGGATAGAATTTTATTATAAGGGTTGGTTGTAACATATTTTCAATTGATTTTAGTTATTCCATGACCCTTTTCTGTTTCCGTATTGGTTGGATGTCTTTCAGGGGTTCTTTGGGTGAAAATTTAAATATTTTGATGGTTTTATGGGTTGAGCAAGGTAGGTGCATGGTTTTCCAAAACTATGTTTCCCTATAGTGAAAATCAGGAAAACATGGATAGTGGGGGTTTCCATGGTTTGTTCATGGTTTGAAAATTAATTCATCCACCAAGTAGAAACCATGGACTCTAGTGTAGGGGTGTGTGGTTAGGGTGCATCATTTGTCTAACCATGGGGAACCGTAAATCCAACCATGCTTGTAGAAATTTCATTTATAATTATTTTCTTAATTTTGAAATCCTAGTTTAACACCCACTCAAAAAAATAATTTTATTTGGAAATAAATACACCCAATAAGTGATTTTAGTCCATCGAAACCCTTATCATGGAAGATCAGTGTGCGGTGGATCCTGTTTGATCTCCTTCAGGTAATTAAATCTCCTCTCGTGTATTCAGTGTCCTTATCTATTTATCTCCTCTTTAAAGGTTTTCATATCGTCATATTGATGATGGACATAAAATCTATTATATTTAATCATGATTATCGGTTTATTTCATAGTCTTCCTTTCCTTTGTTCTATATTTTTGTTTCATGTAGTTTTTGTTGTTCATTCTGATTTCATGGTTAAATGTATTTGGTTATTCTTGAGATTATATGTATGATTAAACCTTTATATATTTTAATTTTTATGAATTATATTTAAATTGATTCAGGAAACCCAAATTTTATGTTAATTGGAATTTGAATTTGAAATAGTATGTATTTTGGGGAAAACTCCCCGATTTTAATGGAATTGGAATTTGGATCATATTTTGAAATTGATGAGATTTAGGAAAATATTTTACAATTGTTTTGAAAAATATGGTTCTATTTGAAATGATTAAAACCTATTGTTGGTTATATAATTAATAATAATTAAATTAAGAAAAATAAATTGAATAGTTTTGAAGGTGAAATGGAATTTTCAAAATGGAAAAGTGGGAAATTGAATTTTGAATGATGATTGATTTGAAATGAGATGGTTTTATATTATTTTATATATTTATTAAGCACGTGAGAGCCTTGGTAGTTTGTGGGTTATTTGGGATAAGAAATATATAATGATTATACCCAAGAAATTGAGTTATCATTATAACTCTAAAAAAATCCTATTTTACGAGATCTTATTTCCAATGGTAGATTAATGATTCCAATTCATCCAATGCTTGAGGGATGGATGTACACATATTAGTCTTCATCCCTGATATGAGAAGTGTAAGGATCCTATTACTAGAAAATATCATACCATTGTGAAAATGAAAATGGTTCTTGTTGTGATTTTTTAATATAAAAATAGTTCATTATTTATAGAACTTTTTTCTTCATGCTAGTTGATTTGTATAATCATTTTTATATAAAATGGTTTTCTAAGGAATGGATGAATTTTTTTCCATCATTTAGAAATGAAATTATATTTTGTTAAAAATATGAAAATGTAACTACACTCCATATTTTATCTAAATTGGAATCATAATGTTTTATTATGGAATATTTTATAGAACACTTGTTACGGAACTATTGGGATTTTCATCTCACACCCTACATACGCCTTTGGTTGTTTGTAGATTTCCTTCTTCTAGGTCCAAGTAATTGAAAATATCCACTCATAGGTGGTAGTGGTTCTTGATAAATTCAGATTTCATTTATGGTTTCTTTTGGGATATTTATATTTCTAATTAGTACATAAATGATATAATTTATTGGTTTTTATATACCTATTTGGTTTATGGTAATTTCCCCTTTTTAAAGTGTTGAAATTATTGACTTGTATCATTATCTTTCATTTTTTAGGGGAAAATTTCTTTAATCTTTTATATTTAATGATGAAAGGTTCTAGTCGCTAGACCATGGGGATGGGGAATGCCCTTTAGGTCATGTTAGAGCTGGATTTTTTAATCATTATACTAGGGTATCTGGGATGGTTCAGGAAAATGGATGAAGTATACACTTTCACAAGAGGGATATATGGAACACATACTATAATGATCTAGGTTTATTGGGTTTTTTGTCTATATGATAAATATTTGGTTTGATCAACCATCTTAAACGGGATAATGTATACGAATTAGCTTTCCCAACCTTCCTAACATCATGAATATCTGACATAGGGATATATGATGGAATACTCTATCTTCAACCTCAAACATAAGGCCTTGTTGACGATTGACACTGTAGCTATTCTATCAACAATATACAAATAATATTTTATACTGAATATCTTTGACCTTATTTACAATCTGTTGAGTCATTTTCAGTCCCAGTATCTTAAGTTCAACAACTTCAACTCAAAATATAAGATATGTATATTTATTATTATAAAAGGATTCATAATGAGCTATATGAACACTCTATTTTAAGTTATTGTTGTGTGATAACATTATAATAGAAATATGATGATCCCATAATCCTTTAATGTCTATAGAGAAATATACATACAAATCCTCATGTTTTTGGATAGTACGTTAAGATTATTCTTTTTGGCTAGTGGTGTGAGGTTCTACTCAGGTTAGAATCTATGTTTCAAACTTGTTTAAAAAAATTTAATACATTTTAGGTAAACCCTATATCTAAATAACATACAATCTATATTGTTTTTTAATATAGAATTGTGTCTTCACTAATGTGTATATTTTCAAGATTATAGAGTGATAAGTCAAGTTAAATTGTGATAAAGTGATCTTATTTGGTTAAATAGTCCACTACAGCCCAAATGGAATTATTTCTTTTGGATGTCTTCATAAGATACATAACAAAATCCATGGTGATGTTCCCCAATTTTTATATAAGTATGGGTAGTTGTTTTATTTCTTACATCAGTATTTTTTTCTTTATAAAATCACTTGTTTCATACCATAAACATTTATACTTGTTAAAAAATATTCCGCATCAAATTTCATTAGCGTTATTTTTCTTAGAGATATCTATATATCATTGTCATCCCTTGATGGATGGAGAATGTTGAGAAATGAGAATCACTCAATTGATTTATTTTATATTAGAATATGTTGTTGTAGATAATCATGTATCAAATCTTAGATTTCCTTCTTCGTCAATTTTAAACTATGACATATTCCCCTTCCTTGTATAATACATATTATTTTGTATCTCTACATCGTCCATTTAGGAATTCTTAATCTTATCCAAAATTGATGATTAAGTAATAATTGATGTAATGTAGGATTCAATTCCTTCCATTATGATTATCACATATATTCATTTCATGTATATCAATATTAGATCAATATTAATCCTTGTCATGGATAATGTTATATGATATTTTCTAATTCGATAATCTACCGCTTTATTCACCTTACCAATATGTTAATTGATTGAAGAGTCATATTTCATTGACTAGATCTAACCATCATCATTGGATCATGTTGAGCACATTATTTGTAAATATATAATTAAAATTATTGTTATATATATTCCACAGTTATCAAGATATAGGTAATTCCTAAAAATATATAATTTTAATATTACTACATCTTAATCTAAATCATTTTTTATATAAATTATCCAATGGAGATTCAACTATATTTAGTCATGGGATATCGATTAGTCATTTTTCATGAGTTCACAACCTAATTCCTTCTTTATAGTATAATTATAGATCAAATAGCATTCCCCACTTGTGGGTAGTGTTAGTAATTGTTTTTTTATTAGCCTATTGTTTAACTTTTTCAATCTATTTTCAAATTCATCACTCCAAATAAACATAACTCAATTCTAAGAGGTTATTCGCAAATCATTAAAAATAAACAAAAAATAAGAGGAATATATATATATATCCCTTAAAAAATTATGTGATATTATGAAATATCTATTGTCTTTTAAGGATTCATATATATCCCCTTTCTAACACCCATAAATTTAATGAAATACTACATTACAAAAAAAAAATAGTTTCTTTGAATTCATCTGTTACATAGAACACCTAGTTGAGATGAACCAGAAAAAACAGTTTTTTAAGTATGATCCTTATAAATGATCCAATAAATTTAGAGATATACATAGGATAACCACATTTGTATAATTATGTATGAATATTATAGATAAATAAAATATACTGATAAATATGTACTTTGATTCAAGTAGTATTTATATTCTTTGAAAATACATTTAATCTCAAAAAAAATTATTTCTATTAATTTATTGAAAAAAGAATAAAATGAAATTTTCCCACTTTAAGAAAATTTATTTCAAAAAAATAAAATCTATTTATATAATTGAAATATAAATATTATCTTACAGTTAAGTTTTAATTATTTTATGATGACATTAATTTTTCAATGTATAGTGAAAAATAATGCTTTTTTTGAAAACTATCTTTTGGTTCATTAGAATCTATTTCATGTCGGATTTGTATATAGAAATTTTTTATACATATGGAAACTTTTTCTATATAGAACTGATTTTTCAAAGCATCTATGTGTTTAATTTTATATTAAATTCAAAAACTTCAATGAATTTAATTTTTTGAAATTTATTAAATATTTGGAATCAGAATAATTAATATTTTGATACAATTCCAACATAAATTTTTTAAGTGATGAATAATAAAAATATTAAAAATTAATTATCATATATAAGGTTCAAATATGTTTACCTGGGGGTTAATATAAACATATATTTGTGGAAACGGTTGAAAAACTTATAGAATTCCTATTTTATAGACATATTATAAACTTATATCATATAAGGTTAGATAATAATCCATTTCATATACTTTATTTTAAAAACAAGGAAATGGAATTGTTGTAAAACTTTTAAATTTTAGAAGTCTTTCAATCACCTCAATTATGAAAAGGAAAAAACCTCCTCTAACATCCACACTTCAAAAAATTGTAAAAAAACTACCTAAATACATTACTTACATCAGTCCCCATGCCCTAGAGTCTTTTTTTATTATAAAACCCTCATGGGAAGTCTTTTAGTGAAAAATTAAAGAGTTTGTCTAAAGGAGATGTATTGTTCTTAATCGAGAGTTTTTCTATTATTTCCTCTTCCACTAAATTGAAATATATTTAATATATGATGAAATAATACCTCCAGTATATTCCATATAATGAAATTTTATTATGTGAATTCCATGACCTATATCCACCTCTTCATCTATCAAATGGGAAACAAAACGATCTATCATGTGTACGGAGGGCTTTCGCTTTGCAGACCAACGTAATTCATGTTCCATCATTTCCGCTCAAAGACTAGTATAATTATGTATGAAATATATATATAAATATATATGATATTTATGAATTAATTTTACTTTTTAAATTGTAATATCACATCTACATTATAACCATTTTATCCATTGAAAAATAAAAATTATACACATGCATACGTGTGGAGTACAGCCTTCACGATGTCGTGTGATAGGTTTTTAATTTTATTTTCAAGTGGATGGTAATAAGGAATCATTTAATAAATATACATGATAAATATTATATAAAATTTATTCTATAAATGTGAATTAATATTTACCTTTATTTCTTTTCATTCTTCTATAAAATGGAATCATCGTTCATTCATACATATAACCTACCATCTCTATAAACAGTGTAATTCATTTTTCTATCTTGGGAATTTATAGATGAATCTCACTATGAATATAATGAATATATATTTTATTTATTTTATTATTAAAAATCTTTATAATATTTATCAATAATCAAATTTCTAGAAAAAAACTACCAAATAAAAACATACATGAAAATCCTAGAAGTTATTACATAAAATAGTGATTTTTAGAACTAATGGTTAATAATATGATGATAAATGGTTATAAGTAAATCATATATGGTATGATATATATGATTATGGATCATTAAAATTTTTATAAAAAACATATATTTATTATATAGTATTTCTAACAAGTATTAAGAAATTTGTGACTTAAATTAAGGGATTTTCATCTCACTTTTATTTCCTTAGAACACATACCAATTTCACAAATTTTTTACTTAGTGTGCTGTATATAATTCCCAGGAATGTAATTAATAATTATTATCAGCAAAAATATGGGCTATATATATATATTTATTTCATTAATGGATATTACGATTAAAAAATCACCAAAATGGTCGGGTTTTTTTGCTGCAATCACATTGTTTATCAGGATTGTCTATTATTAATTTTCTAATGATGAAATCTTGGGATATAACATTGATGAATATCATTAACATTATTATAATATGGTTATATATGAGGAATAAATTATTTCATTACATTTTCTACAAATAATTACTCAAGAGATTATAGATATAATTTTATGAAAAATTGACTATATTTCTCTCTTCGACAGAAAATGATTCCTTTTCCATATCCATTTTTTCAAAAAAAATTCAATAATATTTTCAATATAATCAAATGACTATTTAAATAAATTTTTACCATTGTTTTAATTTTTAAAAAATGGGTAAATGGAATCTTATTATCATTTTCTTAATGATATATATTTTAATTTTTACTAAAAATGTGGAAGAAAACATTACTTTAATGTGTCCCGCTTGAATATTATTTTTCACCACCCATATAAATTAATGTTTTAAATATTTATTTATATGTTTTCAAAGATAATTTAAAATAATATTTTTTCATTATTATTTTGGAAATTTTTAGATTTTAAAAACATATTTTCAAATTGGAAAGGGTATTTTCCATAAGAAAGATTTTATAATATTTTAATAGTTTTTATATGAATAAAAGAAAAAAAGTTTATTAAATGTACGATCTACTAGGGATATAGACCAATGTTGTCGTTATTATCCTTTATATACATGGTTTATTATAACGACCCATAATTTTAACGATGATATATTTCTTATTATAATTATCTTGTATGGTATAAAAACCAATCATGTAATGAACCGAACCTCTCCAGTCCATTCCTTTGTGAAAATGTGGTGCTGGAGGTGTTCTGGAAGGTCAATGTGACTTGGAGTGTTTTTGGGAGGACTTTTAAGGAATCTAAAAGGTAATTTCCTTCACACGGGAGGTGCACGATTTGTCAAACCGTGCGGCCGAACCATGTGAGGTCAGTGTTGGAGGTAGTAGCCTTCGCATGGGAGGCACACGGTTTGCCTAAACCATGAGGCCAAACTGTGTGAGGTTTGTTATTGAGGCAGAAGCTAATGCATAGTTAGCGCCCAATTTGTTAAACCATGCAGACTAACTATGTGGGCACTTAAATTTAGATCCTAAAATTGTGGATCTGGCCTATTTTTCCTCTAAATGGTTCATTTAATCCCCAAAGAGGCCATATCTCTGGATTACACTTCCATGGAGATTGAATAACCTCTCCCAAGCATTTTGGAGCTGATCTAGAGGCTACTCTTCGCGAATCAAAGAAGGTTTCTCAAGGTATGTGATCCTTTTTTTGGTTTAATAGATATACCTAGATCTAATACTCCTCTTCTCTCTGGATCTTGGATCTACGCCGGTTATGGGTAGATCTAAGTGTGTGGATGTCGTTTGTGATGAGCTTCGGTCTTGGTTGTGTTAAGAGAAGAGATCTAGGGAGGATACTTGGGGAATCAGCCCTGTCTTCTTGGGAGTTCTCTGACCATTGTGGTTTCCATCAAAACCATTAAGGTAGGGGATTCGTGGCTTCTCTAATTGTTTATGTGCAATCGTAGAGTTAGCATGATTTAGTCCTTTGGATAAAAATGGAATTGACCAAATTAAATACTTGAACTGGATTAAAAGAATGGGTTTGATCGCATTTTGTTGTTTTTTACCGTGATAACGGATGGCCTCTTGATTTTCTAGGTAGTGTGATATCTATGCCTTTCATGTTAGCATGTTTCTCTTGATGAAATTGATAATGAACGTAAAGCCGGAATTAATTGATAATTAATTGGCTAAAGAAAAAGAGGCATATAAATGAATCTGGTTGTTGTTGTTGATGTTGTTCCAAATTGATGTTAATAAAATTGATGCAGATGTATGTGATTAACATAGTTGGTTGGTAAACCTGAAATCTATTGGTTCTTGTTGTCTGAAGGTTAGATTCCTTGTTAAAGGGCCAAGAGCCCAATTTGGTGTGATGTTTTTTCCTGCTACTTGTGTTGTGATGTGATCCTGGAGGGGTGTTGTGATATCTTGTGCAGTGATGTGACCCTAGAAGGGTGTTGTGATATGTGGAGTCAAGGAGGCCTTGTGGTTGTGGCAGTGGATGGAACCTAGAGTGGTGAGATGCATCGTTTTATGCATGTGGGTATCGGGGAGGACACCATGGATGATCGAATGGGATGGATGTTGTTGTTGGATGCTTGGTAATTTCAATGAATGTTTATCTAATTTACTTTTCCCCACTGCTCAAGGCAGCTGGTCTTGCTTACCCTTCTTCTGAAAGAGGTGAAGACGTGCAGGGTATGCCACGTGCTTTCTGTGGCTAGCTTCTTAAGGGAGGATGGGTCTTCGCTCTTTCTATAGGTGGAAAAGACTCGACGGGTAGTACATCTACTCACCTTGATGATCCCCCTTGTGTTTAGTATCATAGAATGCTTTTCTAGAATGCCTGGGAATTTGGGAAATTAATTCTATAATGAATGTTTGAATAATTTATGTTTTTCCCATGGGGATGGAGATGCTGTAACATAGTGATGATGTTGTAACTTTGATGTAACAATTGACTTGGGTGTGATGTATATTAATTTAATGTTGTTTTTCTCATGCTTAATTAATGTAGGAAGAATTAATTAACGTAAGGTGGAATTGATAAAAAGGGAATAATGTAATCTATTAAAGCCCATTAAATGTTTTTGTGCTTATAGGATACCTAGTCTTAGAAGTGGCAGCCTGAAGTCCGATAGACGTTAGCTGCAGTTGTGTCTAAGACTAGGTTATTCCCATAGTGTGGTTGTGAGTTATAATATTTTCTATACTTTTTGTGTTTCTATACACTACTCCACCTTACCAGTAATGGAAACTTGCACCTAGAGGATTCTGAGCGCTAGGGGTGTCTTCCCCAACATTCTGATGGGAGGGTGAATGGATAACTACCCCCTTTAACCCCTCTCTCTTCTCTTGGTATATATTAGTGCCATTAGGCACAACGGTTATTTTTCCCCATATTTGTGTGTAGAGGGTGGTAAGGGATTATGGATATTCATAGATATATATTCTAGATATAGTATCCTATGGACTACTATAGGAGTAACGGGTATAGGTTGTGATGGCTTGAGGATCCTTACTCGGTGTATGGGCTGTAATGGCTTGAGGTATAATATCCGACGTATGATACATTTTATGCAAGTTGTGGTGGATCCCAGAAACTACCTAGTTACTTTTGGTTGTGAGGATGGTGTGGTGCTTATCTCAGGTGTCTTCGGGCAAGCCTTTGTGGTGCACAATGTACAGATTTTGGAGCTTGGCCTAGGTGTATGCGGGCAAGCCTTTGGAGAGAGATGCACATGATGTATGTCATCGGGGAAAAGCGGCCACCCATTGGGGAAGTAGTAGCGGTTTACCCTTGATATTCATTTCTATATGATATATTCTTGTATGCGTTACTTGGTGAGATTAGCCATGGTGAGGTTGGGAACATAGTATACTTGTTTAGGCGACGAGTTAGTTTCACTGTTGTTCACTGTGCTTCATCATGCTTTCTTTACTTTTGCATGAGAGGATTCGGGGAGGATCCTACTGAGTATACTGATATACTCACCCTACGTATATATAAACTATTTTTCAGGTCACATGGAGATAGTTGGAGATCAAGCTGGTTACAACTAGATTGAGGTTGGAGGAGTAGTTTGGGCTTGTGGTCGCTGATGTTTTACTTACTTTTGGGTACATGTAGTTTTCCCTTTCAGTTGTAGTACTTTTTCATGGCATTTCATATATGTACTTGGGATTCTTTTATATTTCAGTTTTGAGTTAGTGTTAGTTGGTGTCTATCTTGTCTCTCTCTTCCGCATGTGTTATCTTAGAGGGTAATGCCTCCCATCTAAGCGTTTATTATACCCTCGGTTCTAGTTGCCAACCCGGGGCCTACTGGAGGTGGGACTCAGGGGGGGTCATTATATCCTTTTTCACATCGCTCTCCCAGGAGGGGTACACTTTGTGGGGAGGGGGTCGTGACAGAGTGGTATCTGAGGTATGGTTGAGGGAACAGATGGAGTTTGGAGTTAGGCACATGTCAGGTTGCATGGGTTGGTAGGGAAATAGTGTCATTCAATTTTAGATAGTGTGGTAAAAACTGGAAACCAGCTGAGACATAGGCATTTAGGGCCCCCTATGATCTGATGTACGAACCATTAAGTTTACAATGGCTACTAAACAAGGTGATACTATTTGCAGGGTAGAGACCTAGGAAAGGATCATGCATCATTATTCATTGTTCCTATGTTTGATTGGGTAGACCTTGGGATAGGTTAACCTAAAAAGAATGAAAGAAAACAATTAATTAATTAATATCGAGTCATCCATATTCCAGGATTAAGAGCTCTAAGTTTTTGTTATGTTGCAGGTATGGCTCCATGTCAATTTCCTCGTCAGGTTTGTGCAGAAGATGTCCAGAAGGTTGTTCAAGCAGGTCGCTGCATGGTTGAGGTTGACGATGATTACACTTGGAGGAAGACACTCTGAGAGTTTCAGTGCTAGAGTCTGCAAAAGAATGAGGGCTCCATTTCAGATGCAGTCACAAAAGACTGGTTGGAGGTGGTCAAGATAGGATTCAGTTTGATCCATTCATGGAAAGAGCACTGGGTTTCCTTAGTTGTGATGATGCTGCGTGGAGAAGCAAGGTAGTGGTGGTTGTTGTTCCTCGGGGATTGTGAGGAGTCATCGATATCATGGGAGGAGTTCCGAGACAAGTTTAGAGCCGAGTTCCTTTCGTCGACTGTGAAGCCGTCCAATCACCCGGATCTTCTTACCCTTTGATAGTGGATCTCTAGTTTTCAGAAGTTTGGAATCTATTTCAGGAACCTTTTACGATATGCTTCGGACCTGTTACCAGATGAGGAGGCCAGGGCGAGGCATGTCGAGGAGGTTTTGCATCCAGAGATCCAGTTCCAGGTCACCCCATTTATGATAAAAACATATCTTGATGTGCTCGAGAGGGAATAGGTTGTTTAGAGGTCCTTGGCTAGGACCGGAATATCACGATAGGGGGATCATCATGATTCCTCACGAAGAAAGGTTGTGGTATAGGGTTCCCAGTTTTCAGGGCAGGAGATTTTCCATTCAGCCGGTGGTAGGTCCCAGCCCTTCACATCTCGTTTCTCCAGAGGCAGCAAATATCAGGCCTATGCCAAGGGATCAAGAGCTTGTTTTTCTTGTGTTGGTTGTTCCCATCAGCAGCGGGGGTGCCCGACCTTTCAGGGCGGTCATCGTGCACCGAGCGCTACGCTCTAGGTTCCTCCTTTCAGGTAGTTCCAGCCGAGGCAGTAGCAGCCAGTTGCACCAGGTTTAGATCACCATAGGGGAAATGGGTCAGGCAGAGGACAGCCCGATGATGCTCCCCATCCTCAGAGAGAAGAGCGTAGCCGTGGTGGTGGTCGTCATCAGGGTTAGAGAGGCCGTGGAGGAGGTCATGGTCAACTTCATGCTCTAGAATTGCCAGCACCAGACAAGCCATATGTCGTTTGAGGTACCATTTCCTTTTTTTCTACCATGGTGTATGCCTTGTTTGATTCAGGAGTGACACACTCCTTCATATCACCTACCATTGTCCATGCTTTGGGACTTGAGTTAGAGAGTCTTCCAGTGCCCTTGGCGTTGACTACGCCAGTTGGAGGTCAAGATGACTTGTTTGATGTATGTAGAGACTGTGAGCTAGTGTTGGGGCAACACTTCTCTTGGGGATATTTCGTATGTTTACAAATACAACCATATGACATCATCCTTAGCATGGATTAGTTGTATTCGATGTGTTCTATCATTGATTTCATCAAGATTATGGTCATCTTCATTGGTGCATATGGATAGAAAGTTGTGTTTTTTAGTGAGCGAGATCCTCGGATGGGTCATAGGCACATTTAATCCTTATCGTCCATGGTGGAAGAGATGATGATGAGTTCATCAGAGGTTCAGAAGTTGGAAGTTCCTAGGTTCATAGAGGAGTACCCTGATTTCTTCCCATAAGAGGTTGTAGCATTACCCCCTCGAAGTGAGATCTAGTTTGGGATCGATCTACAGTCATGAGCTTTACATATATCTATGTCTCCATATACGATGGCCCCTTCTGAGTTATGAGAGATGCATATATAGCTTGATGGTTTGTTGCAAAGTGGTTTTGTGTGACCAAGTGTGTCCCCATGGGGTGCACCAGTTCTGTTCGTAAAGTAGGCTGACGACAGTTTGAGGTTGTGTAACTATTATCATTGCTTAAACAAAGTGACAATAATGAATCGATATCCTCTTCCGCGGATTGATGATTTATTCGATCAACTAAAGGGTGCATGTTGGTTCTTGATTATTGAATTTCATTCAGGATATCATCAGATGCATGTGAAGTATGAGGATATCCCGAAGACTGCTTTCCGTTGTCCTCATGGGCATTATGAGTTTGTTGTAATGTCGTTTGGTGGGATGAATGCTCCAACCATGTTCACGGGTTTGATGAATGTTGTGTTCTGTGAGTTCCTGGACAAGTTCATGGTAGTTTTCATCGACGACATCCTTGTGTACTCCACCTCTGAAGGGGAACATCCAGAGTATCTAAGAGCCGTTTTGGGAGTTCTTCACCAACATCACTTGTTCCGAAAGTTTTCGAAGAGTGAGTTTTGGGCTCGAGAAGTCCGTTTCTTGGGGCATGTTGTGTCCCAACAGGGAGTAGTTATGGATCCATCGATGATTGAAGAAGTTGTGTCTTGGGCCGCTCCCAAGATAATGTTAGAGGTGCAGAGTTTCCTTGGTCTCATTGGCTACTACAGGAGGTTCGTAGCCAATTTCTCATGGTTTGCGACTCCTCTGAAAGATTTGACCAGGAATGATCAGGCTTTCTTATAGACTGATCAGTGACAGGTAGCTTTCGAGTATCTAAAGGAGAAGTTAGTAAGTGCTCCAGTCCATTGTCTTCCTACTGAAGGAGTTCATTTTGATGTTTTCTATGGTGATTCACATCTAGGGTTAGGTTGTGTCCTCATGCAGCAAAGTTCAGTTGTTTCTTATGGGTCTAGGCAGTTGCGTCCCAATGAACGCAACTATGGCACCCATGATTTTGATTTGGCAGCCGTGGTGTTTTATCTGAAGTTGTGGAGAAATTTCCTAATTGGTGAACACTTTGTGGTTTTCACTGATCATAAGAGTTTGAGTTATGTTTTCTCCTAGCGTGACTTGAACTTACGACAACATTAGTGGATGGAGTTCTTACAGTAATACAACTTCGAAATATCATATACACCTAGAAAAGTTAATGATGTAGCTGATGCACTGATCCGAATGTCATGTAGTTATGATGTGCATGAATCCGGGGATTCCTAGAGAGTAATGGAAGAACTGTCAGCATTACATCCTGTTATGGGAGAATTCTGGGGTAGAGGCTATCTTTTTCAGATGACGGTGCAGTCATCCCTGGTGCAGAAGGTGGAAGAATCCCATTTGGGGGATCTAGAGGTGGAGGTCTGGAGAGACCGAGTAGTTTGTGGTGAGGCCCCTGATGGTTGGTCGGAGGATTACCAACAACGATTTTTGTATCATGGAATGCTATTTTTTCCCTTGGAGATGCATGAGATGGTCCTCAAAGAGTTCCATGGTTCTACTTTAGCGGTGCATCATAGAGTGACAAAATTGTACCGATCCTTGAGGAGTCAGTTTTGGTTGCCTATTCTCCTTTGAGAGGTATCTCGTTGGGTAGTTGTTCAAACCCTATTTTGTTTTCTCATTAGGTGGGTTTTGGATTCTTGAGAACGATAATGTTTGGAGAGGTATCTGATGTAATAACCCGGACCACTCCGATCCATTTTTTTGTTAAAATGTGGTGTTGGAGGTGCTCTGGAAGGTAAATGTGACTTGGAGTGCGTTTGGGTGGACATTTAAGGAATCTAATGTGTAATGTCCTTCGCACAAGAGGCGCACGGTTTGTCAAACCATGCGGCCAAACTATGTGAGGTTGGTGTTGGAGGCAGTATCCATTACACGGGAGGCGTACAGTTTGCCTAAATAGTGTGGCCAAACCGTGAGAGGTTTGATGTCGAGGTAGAAGCTAACGCACGGTTAGCGCACAGTTTTTTAAACTGTGCGGACTAACCATGCGGGCACATAAAGTTAGATCCTAAAATTTTGGATCAGAACTCTTTTTCATCTAAATGGTTCGTTTAAGCCCCTATGAGGCCATAACTCGGGATTACCCTTCTTTGGAGGTAGAAGAACCTCTCCAAGGCATTTTGGAGGCAATCCAAAGGCATATCTTCACGAATAAAAGCCTGTTTCTCGAGGTATGCGATCCTTTTTGTTTGGTTTCTTAGATATACCTAGATCTACTCCTCCTCTTTTCTTGGGTTCTTAGATCTATGCCTTTTATGGGTAGATCAATGTGTGTGGATTTCATTTATGATGAACTTTGGTCTTGGTTGTGTTAGGAGAAGATATCAAGGGAGTATCCTTGGTGAATCAGCCCAGTCTTCTTGGGTGTTCTCTGACCGTTGTGTTTTCCGTCAAAACCGTTGAGGTAGGGGATTCATGGATTCTCTAATTTTTTATGTGCTATCGTAGAGTTATCATGATTTCATCCTTTGGATCACAATGGAATTGACCTAATTAAATACTTGAACTGGATTAAAAGAATTGGTTTGATCACATGTTGTTTCTTTGTACCGTGATAACGGTTCGCCTCTGGATTTGCAAGATAGTGTGATATCAATGCCTTGATTGTTAGCATGTTTCTATTGATGAAATTGATAATGAATGTAAAGACGGAATTAATTGATAATTAATTGCCTAAATATGAAGATTCAAGTCAATGAATCTGGTTGTTGTTTTTATGGATGTTGTTCCAAATTTATGTTAATCAAATTGATACCGATGTATGTTATTAACTTAGTTGGTTGGTAAACCGGAAATCTATTGGTTCTTGTTGTTTGAAGGCTAGATGCCTTGTTAAAGGGCCAAGAGCCCAATTTGATGTGATGTTTGTTTTCCTGCTGCATGAGCTATGATGTGACTTTGGATTGGTGTTGTGATATATTATGTTGTGATGTGACCTTGGGAGGGTGTTATGATATGTGGAGGCATGGAGACCTTGTGTTTGTGGCAGCGGATGATGCCTAGAGTGGTGATATGCATCGGTTTATGCATGTTTGTGTCAGGGAGGACACTAGGGATGATGGAATGGGAGGTATGTGGTTGTTGGATGCTTGGTAATTTGATTGAATGTTTATCTAATTTACGTTTCCCAACTTCTCAATGCAGCTGGTCTTGCTTACCCTTCTTCCGAAGGAGGCGAAGACGTGCGGGGTAAGCCACGTGCTTTCTGTGTCTAGTTTCTCAAGGTGGGATGGGTCTACGCTCTTGCTATAGGTGAAAAAGACTCGACAGGTTGTACATATACTCACTGTGTTGAGCCCCCTTGTATTTAGTAGCATAGAATGCTTTTCTAGAATGCCGGGGAATATGGGAATGTAATTCTGTAATTAATGTTTGAATAATTGATGTTAACCCATGGGGATAGAGATGCTAGAACATAGTGATGAGGTTGTAACATTGAAGGAAAAATTGAATTCAGTTTGATGTCAATGAATTTAATGTGGTTTTCCTCATGGTTAATTAATGGTGGAAGAATTAATTAATGTACAGCATAATTGATAAAAAATGGAATGAAGTAATATATTAAATCCCTTTAAATGGTTGTGTGCTTATAGGATACCTAGTCTTAGAAGTGGCAGCCCGAAGTCTGAGAGATGTTAGCTGCAGTTGGGTCTATGACAAGGTTATGCCCATAGTGTTATTTTGAGTTATAATATATTCTGTACTTTATGTGTTTCTATACGCTACTCCACCCTGCCAATAAGGGCAACTGGCACCCCGGGGATTTTGTGCCCTGGGGGTGCTTTACCCAACATTCTGATGGGAAGGTGAATGGATGACTACCCCATTTGATGCCACTCTCTTCTCTTGGTAGATACTTGTGCCATTAGGCACAGCAGTTAGTTTTCCCCGTATATGTGTGTAGAGGGATTTAATTGCTTGTGGTTATTCAAACACATATATTATGGATATCATAACCTATAGACTATTATATGTGTAACGTGTATTGGCTGTGATGTCTTGACCCCACTCACTTCTCTTTGTATATACTAGTGCCATTAGGCATAGTGGTTAGTTTTCCCCATATATGTGTGTAGAGGGATGTAATTTCTTGTGGTTATTCAAACACATATATTCTAGATATCGTAACCTATAGACTACTATAGGTGTAATGTGTATAGGCTATGATGGCTTGAGGATCCTTACTTGGTGAATGGAATGTAATGGATTGAGGTATAATACCCGACGTATGATACACGTTATGCGAGCTGTGGTGGCTCCCAGAAACTACTTGGTTACTTTTTTTTTGTGAGGATGGTGTTGTGCTTAGCCCAGGTGTCTGCAGGCAGGCCTTTGTGGTGCACGAGGTGCTGATTGTGGAGCTTGGCCCAGGTGTATACGGGCAAGAATTTGGAGAGAGATGCACATGACATATGTCATTGGGGAAAAGCGGCAAACTAGTGGGGAAGTAATAGCGGGGTACCCTTGATATTCCTTTTTATATGATATATTCTTGTATGCGTTACTTGGTGAGAGTATCCATGGTATAGTTGGGAACATAGTGTACCTGTTTGGGTGACAAGTTAGTTTCATTGTTGTTCACTGTTCTTTAGCATGCTTTCTTTACTTTTTCATGAGAGGCTTCGAGGAGGATCCTTCTGAGTATACTGCTATACTCACCCTGCGTATATATAAACTGTTTTTCAGGTCACTTGAAGCAAGTTGGAGATCAAGCTGGTTACTACTAGCTTGTTGTTGGAGGAGCTATTCGGGCTTGTGGTCGCTGTCGTTTTACATTCTTTTGGGTACTTGTAGTTATCCCTTTCATTTGTAGTACTTCTGCATGACATTTCATATATGTACTTGGGTTTCTTTTATATTTCAGTTTTGAGTTGGAGTTGGTTGGTGTCTATCTTATCTCTCTCTTCTGCATGTCTTCTCTTAGAGGGTAATTCCTCCCATCTATGTGTTTATTATACCCTCGTTGCTAGTCACCAACCCGGGGCCTACTAGAGGTGGGACTCAGGGGTCATTATCTCCATTTTCACATTGCCGGCCCAGGAGGGGTACACTTTGTGGGGAGGGGGTCGTGAAAAATCATATTATAGAGAACTCAATGAAAACATTATTCTCCAAAATGAAGAATGAAATAAGTTGAATTTATATAAATTAAAGAACATATATTGTTGGAATGGAGAAATGATCGTTGGAATAATAATATGACCATTATGAATAGTAATATGTAAATAAGAATATCAACCATTCCTATGAACCTATAAGAAAAACTTATGTATCTTGTCCATGAAAATATTATATAATTATATCATGGTACATGTAAATGAACTTTTTAGAAAAGTAAAATTAAGTGTATTTATTATTTTAAAATATAAATTTTTATTTACAATTTTATCCTTAATATAATGATTAAAAAAATTATTTTCATAAAATGGATTCATAAATTAATGTTATGTTTAATTATAATTGTAATAAAATTTTATGATAAATTAATAAATTTTTCAAAGTGTCAAAAAATCAATTATAATATTAAAGTAAATATTTTCCTAATAAATGATGCTTTTATATAAAAATTAAATTCCCAATATATATATAATAATTTTAACAAAATGGACTCCATTTAAGATATCGAAATTTCGAAAATTGGATAAGGGGGTTTTTTTTGGTATTTTTCAAAAATATATAAATTTTTTGAAAAGAGTGAAATACAATAATTTATAGTATAAGCTAAATACAAGAATTATTGGGTTATGGATGTATGGTTGTGTTAAGAACAAATTGGTTCAAAATACCCTAAAACATTTACTTTATTTAGTCATGTGAAGCAACAATATTGGTAATCATGAGCAAAAATAATAAACTTATGAAAAAAAATACCCCTCTCCTCCCTTGTAAATACTAGCTCTCACCACCTCTTCTCCTCACACCTTCCTCGAATTTTTTCTAACCTATATTTTTTCTCAAATAAATAACTTTTCCTCTTTTCCAAATTTAATATGTTCTATTCTCAAAAAAATACCAAACCCAAGTGCCTTAAAAATGATCTCATGGAGATTATATTCCAGTGGTAAAATCCCCATTCATTATATTTAAATTTCTTTTGGTCCTATTATATCTTAACCCACCATATAAAAACCATGATAAATAAAGTATCTTATATATACTTTAATTTTATTGTTTTTGTGGATTATACATCATCATACATCTATGAATCTCAATTAATTCTAAAAAAAGTATCATATATGATGTGTTGATTCACCACTTCACATACCACAAGTTTTCATTTTTTTGTTTCCCCCATCATGGAATGTCATTAAACAATTATTACCATTTAACCAGATTTTAATAATTATAATCTATCTTATTTATAAGTATGGAACTAATTTACAATCAAACTGTTTAATGAAGTAAAATTATATTCTCATAGATGGATAAACTGAAAAAATAAACGAAAATATTATCATTAATATTTCATATAGTGAATCATCATTATTTAAAAATGATATATAAGACCATTAAAAATTATTAGGTTCATTAGTAAAATATTATTTCAATTCTTGAGAATTATTCTCATTTTACATGAACGTCTATAATTTTATAAAAGTGACATGATCATAATATCAAAGAAAATGAACACGCTCAGAAAGACGAAATTAAACTCTATAACTCACCAAAATGGACATAAATAGACTAAATAAAATTAAAATAATTAAAATTCATGTATAGTAGGATATTTATTTAGTAATTAGTTCGTTTAATTTTATTATCTTGGATATTATGTTTTAGTGAAGAATACATTCAAACATAAGGAAGGGGGATTCTAGAACCCAACTCCCTTTCATTGAGTTATACCTCTTTCATGCCATATTTCATTCTGTACATTCCATTAATTCACCTTAAAAATAATCTAATTTTTCATAACTTTTATTTTCAATGATATACATGTTTCCATATTTTTTTATGACAATTATAATTATTTTCCCAAAATAACTATTCTTTCCCAAATCTATCTGGACTAATATTTAGATTATTTCTTCTTCACTCAAGATTGTTGATTCTTATAAAAAATTTATTTTTTTCTTTTCTTTTGGAAATCCCAAATTTTATTCCTGAATGTTTTCATTGTGAAATTCTTTTAAGACTAATTACCTTCCATGGGTTATTTTATGACAATGGTTTTCATGTGTTCTATGTGGCATGCACGATTATGTAAATGCTATGATTTAATGGGTGGTCCAAGAATTATATATACCATGAATTCATTGGTAAATGTGACGTATCTCAAGATATTATTTGTATTATGTGATAAAATTATACTAGATTTTTTTCCAAAAGATGAAGTTATGATTTTTCGCATATTATAATTGTGAACATATTTCTAAATATGTTCAGAACTATGTGTGTTGTTTGACCATTAAAACATGATGTTTCATTTTTATGCATTTCCACATTCCCTTCCTATATATAAAGTTTCATTTCATGATTTTGATGATTTTACTATGCATATTTTATGATTATAATTTTTATTTTGACTTTTTTTATATTGATTCATGTTAATTTTTTATCCTCTTATGCGGTATTTAGCTCACCCATTTTATTCACATATATCATCAGGGTATTGCATGTTCCATAGAGATTGTGAGGGACACTTAGAAGTTGAGAAAGGAGTAATTTTTTTTTGTTTTATTATTAAGAATTTATATATGACACTAATTCTTCCAAGACACCTGACCATTGGATCAAGGTATTGTAACTCTATAATGTTTCTTATTTTAAAAATGATGTAACAGTTATGTAATAAAAATTAGGGTCACATTTTATGGTATTAGAGAACTTTTTAATTAATTTGGGAATTATGATTAAAACTTGTTAGTAAAAACCATTAGGATAATACTAATTATAAACACAATAATCTTTGTTTAAGAAAAATTTTATTGTTATGGATCCTATAAGATATCCCTTTAGAATTAATTAAGTAAATGAAAAAATTATTTAGGTTTTATTTGTTGACTTATGTTTTAATCCATCATTTTAAAATTTAGAAGAATGCTAGAACGAATAGAAATTAGTCCAACAACCAGTGTGAACGAAAATGAAAAAAATCCTTAAATGATGTCCCTAATGCCTTGGGAGGTGGAGTTCAAAACATCATGAAATTTCTTACCTAGCTGTCTCATGCTATAGATAATAACATGAACCACACAGAACATAAATCATCCCCCAATAAGTAGATACAATCCAATTAATCCTTTATGTGAAAAAAACCACCAGCATTTAATGGATCTTCTAATCCACTAGTCACATAACAGCAGTTCAACACAATAGAGAAGATATTTTCTATACATCAATGTTATAAGAAAGAAAAGGTGACTCTAGAAATTTATAATTTGGACGGTGAGTTCAATAATTGGTGATTTGTGATTAAGAACAATGATCCTAAGTATGAAATATGAGATAATGAGTTGAAATAATTTATGAATATATTTCAGAACAAGTATTTCCATTGAACTCATTATACATAGATCGACATATAATTCATAGATATAAAGAAAAAGGATGGTGAATCTATAACATCATATGAAGAAAATTTCACAGGTCTTGAAAGGTAAACCTACTTTTTTTATCAACAATGATATGAAAATTGATAGGTTATTTAGAAGTTTAAAAAAATTCATTCTGAAGGCTCTATATATTCAAAACATTGAGAGTTTTGAAGAAGTTATTTGATGTGATCGCAATGTGGATATGGAGTTCGGAGAATAGTCCGCTAACTATAGAGATAATAAATTAATGATGGAGTTTCATGATGGAGTATATAAAGAAAATGGATAGATGAATGCTCAGACACTCAAATGTTAAAAATAAGGAATGTATCATCATTTGAACTGCCTCAAAAAATAGTAAAATGATATAATTATGGGATAGAAGGAAACCAAGAACATGAATGTCGATGATACATAAATAATCTAGATAATGTGATGAGAAAAGTATAGAAACACACATGGTTTAATGATTTTACATTAGGAAGCAAGCGAACTATGCAAGCCATTACACTAAACATTGATTCATTGTTGTTAATTAACATCAACAACCAACAAATCCAAAGTAGAAATTGTATGAAAATACCATCACTAATAGTGAAGTAGATAAAGAAAAAAATTTATACATGATATGATTTCTATTAAATAAATAATTTAAAATCTCTTATATGATTATGGTTCTAAAATTATTTTATATTCTATAATTTTTCTAGAACTATTGAGTCGATCCCATGATACCTTGAAGTAGATATATTCTTAAAAACACATAGTGGTGGAATTTCTGAAACCCAGGATTTGGACTCTTATCATGTGGTTATATGTGGGAAGATGATTCAAGTAAATCACATAATACTTTCCTTGGTTGTATTCAATTCTATTATAGGCATGGATTGGATCTACTTATATAGAGAAAACAACAACTTTCAGGAAAATAAAATACCTTTTAATATTCTAAACCATACCATGCTCCTCTAAAAAATCAAGGAAGATCATTAATCTCTTTGGAAAATTTTTCAATTGTGTTGTTGTTGATACCCTATTAAGAAGCATATATCACTCAAATGGTTGAGTCCAATTAATGTTTCAACTTTGTTTACATTCCTATTTATAGGGAATATAATGAAGTATTTCACAAAGGGTTACCCTAATTCCCCCCACCTATAATGATGTAGATTTGTCAATATAAATTATACATGGAGACACTACTATCAAAAAATTCAATTACAATATAGGATCGGTTGAACTGTAGGAGTCAAAGAAGTAGCTGTAAGATCACTTGGAAAAAGGGTTCATATGACCAATTTCATTGGCTTGGGGTGCACCAGTGCTCTTTATAAAGAAAAGTGATTGATAAATGCAGTTTTCTATCAATTACCAGGAGCTCAATAATATCACTGTAAATAATTAGATTCATCTTCCAACGATTGATGAATTGTTCAATACCAATGAGGATATAAGTACTTCTCAAAGATAGATCTTGTTTAAGGATATCATCAATTGTAGGTGAATAATGAATATATTACAAAAATAGATTTACATAAAAGGTATAAGAATTATGAGTTCCAATTGATTCCCATTAGAGATAATAATTCCCTTGAAATCATCATGGATTTGATGAATAGAATATTTAGGGACTACCTTGACACATTTGTGGTAGTGTTTATTGATTATGTTCTCATATATTCTATGAAAAATGTGGAATGGGAAGAACGTTTAAGGATTATGATGGAAACATTAGGGAAGGATAAATTGAATGCCAAGATCATCAAGTGTGACTTTTAATGTGGAAGGTCACTTTCTCGTGGAACGTGATCATAAGTGAAGGGAATTTCTTCGTCCCCTTTAAAATTAAAGGTAATTGAATAATGGTCCAAACCAACTAGTGTCATGGAAATAAATTGTTTTCATAGAATTCATGAGTACTAACGATGTTTTGTAAGGAATTTATCAGGATTTTCTAAGACACTAACTATGTTAACATGGAAAGGGGTAGTGCTCATCCGGATGGAAAAATGTGATCAAAGCTTCAATGAGATCAAGAAGAGGATAATCACGACACATTCAATCAAAATACTAACAAGTAATAAAGCATTCGTGATATATAATTATTCTTAAAATAATATTTTGGTTTGTGTACTCTGGTAGAATGAGAAAGTGATAGTCTACTCCTCACTATAGTTGAAGATCCAAGAGAAAAACTACTCAATGCATGATTTAGATCTAGTGGCCTGGATTTTTTCCTTGAATGTTTTTTTTCACTACCACTATGGTGAGATTTGTGACATATAAAATTATCAAATGAGTCTAAATTATATATTCACATAGAGGGAGATCAACATGCATCAATTGAAATTGTTAGAGATAATCAAGTATTTTGGTTGTTCTATTTAATATAATCATTTAATGGTGGATGTGGTGGCTGATTATCTTAATATAAAAGAACATACTACTCTATCTATGATGTGGATTGATAAATACCCTATATTTGTTTATATGAAGAGGATGGATTTGTAAATCATAATATCATAGAATACATCCTACCATTCTCAAATTATTTCCCAATCATATATCCAAGAGAATATCCAGGAGGCACAAAGGGATTTCTGAAGCTACAATAGAAGGTAAAATCAGTAAATGAATCGAAGCTACAAGATTTACACATAAATGATAATGGTGTGGGTTATTTCTTTATAACATGAGAAAAAAAGTATCTATTAAATAATTCACACAGCTCAACTTTCTCTATCCATCCCGAAAGAACCAATATATACCAGTATCATTGAAAATACATCTAGTTGGATAATATAAAGAAAATGATTTAGATGTATATCTCTAGGTGTTTTGTATGTCATTAATTTAATGTATATCTATAAGATAATAACGGGATGATGAGACAATTACCCATAAACACCTAGAAATGAGAAAATATCTCATTGAGAATTATCTCTGGTCTCCCTCAAACATCAAAATGAAACAACTAAATATGGTTTATGGTGGATTGACTCACCACGATTACTTAATTCATTGCAATTTGGAATGATTTATCACTTGAACAACATTCCATTATATATGTGAAGGATGTTGTGAGGCTGTATAGGGTTCAATATTCGATCGTATCTCATCATGATCCATGGTTCATATCTAAATTCTAGAAAATTCTTCAATATTGTTTGAGTACTGAATTAAATTTCAATAAGGAATAACACCCCCAAAGAGAAGGATAATAAAAAAGGACTATTCAAAATCTCGAGGACATACTGAGAGTTTTCTCAATGGATTTCAATAGATGAAGGAATCATCATCTCTTATTAGTTGAGATCTCATATAAAAATATCTTCCACTTGAGTACTCAAATGGCTCCATTTGAAGCTCTTTATGTGAAGTGATTTATAACTCCAACATGAAGGGGTGATGTTTGAAAATGAAAGCTACAATGACAGGATTTCATTAATGAAATTACGGAGAAGGATCAAGAAATCCAAAAACATATCAAAGCTTCTCAGAGCTAGAAAAGGAACTATGTTAACAACCGTCGAAGGGTATTTGATTTTGATGTTGGATAAAAATTATTCCTTAAAATATCACCATGGAAGAGAGTCGTGTGGTTTGTAAAGAAACGTAATATTATCCAAATGTACATTTCCCCCGTTTGAGATCCCTGATCACATAGGAGTAGTTGCCTATCATCTTATAGTTCTACCAAATATAGATCACATTCATAGCGTGTTGATTATATCTCACCTGTGGAATTACATACCTAACCCCTCACGGGTACTAAATTCAGATGTTGTTCAACTGGAGAAAGGCCTCTTGTGTGAAGAGTAGCTAATGAAGATGTTGGACTGTAGAGAAAATTTCGAATAAAACAAGCTGACTCACCATATCAAAGTGTTATGAAGGATCCCTAAGTCTGATGATGTGACATGGGAAACAAAGGAAGCGATGAAGGAGAAATTCCCTCACATATTTTAACGTTAGTTTTTAAAACAAAATTTTTAGGGAAATATTTGAAAAGGGGGGAAGAATGTACCACCTAGAATTTTATCATTGAAATTTACCTTATTATAGTTATGCTACATGGAATAAAACACATAAATATAATATAGAACCAAATAAAAATGGTATTATCATATATTCATAATTGAATAAGTCTTATTTATAGGAATTAATGAACTTATTCTGTTGGAATAGTAACCTGAGTGTTGGAATAGTTGTATAACCATTATGAATAGTAATCTGGATTCTAGAATATTAACCTTACATATGAGAGTACAAATAAAATTTATGTATCTTATACATGAAAATATAGTATAATTGTATCATGGTATTAGTAAATAAATATTTTAGAATTGATAAATTAATTATATTTATTTTTCTAAAATGCAATTATTTTTATAATTTATAATAAATAAATGTATTAAAAATTAAATTAATTTTCATAAAATATATTCATAAATTAATATTATGTTGTAACATAATTATAAGATAATTTATCGAGACCTTGGTAAATTTTTTGAAATTCTCAAAAAATGGATTAAGATATTAAAATCATTATTTTTTTAATAAATAAATATTTTATATAAAAATTTTAATTAAAATATTTAAAAAATAATTTTCACAAAATTTATTCCATTTATAAAATCTTAACATCAGAAAATGGTTGGGGGATTTTTTTTCCTCTGAAATAGTTGAATTTTTGGTGAATAGTGAAATATTGAAATTTAAAGTATAATCGAAATACGTGAATTATGGAGTCGTGATTGATGTATAGATGTGGTAATGACCCATTATTTCAAACTATCTTGAACCATTTACTATATTTAGTAATTTTAATCATTACTACAGATATTCTGGAGCTGAAATAATAAACTAATGAATATAATATTTGAAAAAACTCTCGTCTCTCCCGATAAATACCACCCCTCACCATCTCTTCTACACACACCTTCTAAGAATCTTAGATTGTATATGTTCTACCCAATTCCCTTACCATGCCTCTTCAAAAAGTCCAAGATCTTACAGTCCTAAAAAAAGTCTAAACATAAGTTCCTTAAATAGGTTTTCAAGGAGAAGAATTCCAGAGATAAAATCCTATTTTGTTCTCTTTTACTTTATTTTCTCTTCTTATTCTAACCTCATATAACCTATCCAAAGAGGAATGATAACTCTCGTATCATTGATATAATAATTTTTTTATTAATGTAATATACATCATAAAACCTCTTCCCCTATCCTTTTATTCTAAAAAATGAAAACATCATCTTTGAAGTGTTGATTCACCGCCATCATCGGTGATGAGTTTTAATTTTCAATTACCACCTTCATGTCTATCCATAAAACCATATTTATGGTTATAAAAGTTTGTAAAATTAATTTTATAAATTTTTTAATTATAAATAACTAATTTTTGAACAAAATATTTAATAAAATGAAATTATTTCTAGATGGATGGTAAAATAGCCAAAAGAAACTACAAATTTATAAATAATGTTTTGTATAATTAACTGTCATCATATAAAACATAAAATTATATAGAAGACCTTATTATATTATGTAATTTAATTAATAAAATATAATTTCAATTTTTTATATTTATTATCATTTTTACACAAACTCCATACTTGTATACAGTTGAACATATCATGAAAATAATGAAAATAAACAATTCCAGAAAGAATAAATTTAAGTCTATAAGTCATCAAAATGTCCATAAAAACTTAATAAAAATAAAATAAATCAAATACATGTAAAATAGTTTATTTATTTTGTATTTAATTAATCTAATTTGATTATCCAGGATACTAAGTTCATTTGAATAACACATTCAAACATAATGTAAGGGGATTCTCAAACCCAAATCCCTTCCATCGATTTATACCTATTTCATGACAAATTTCAGTGTGTATATTCCTATAATTTTACTTATAAATAATTTAATTTGCATTCCTTTTTAATTTCAAGGATATAGATGTTTTCAATATGTTTCATGAAAAATATTAATATTTTCCAAACCAACTATTCTTTCCAAAACACATCTTGACCCCTTTTGAAATTGTTTCATCTTCACTCAAGATTGATGATTCTTATACCAAATTGGTTTTCCCATTTTTCATTTTGGAACCCCAATGTTTATTCACGAATTTATTTTTTATGAAATTATTATGAAACTCATTCCTTTACTTGGTTTATTTTATGAATATGATTATTATATGTTCTATGTTCCATAGATGATTATATAAATGTTATGATGGGATGGGTGTCCTTGGAATTGTATAACCCACTAATTTATTAGGTGATGGTATTTATATCATGATATGATGTAGATTATGTGTGAACATGATGATTGATTTGTTCCATAAAATTATGATATGATTATCCATATATGATATGTGTGAACATGATGCTAGCTTTGTTTGGAAATATGTGTCGTATTTAACCACTATAACTTGATGTTTCGTTCTTATGGATTTCAATATTCCATTCCATTATATGATATTTCATTTCATGGTTATGATAATAATCCTATGATTATTTTTATATAATAATTATTATTCTCACTAATGATATATTGATTCATGTCGCTTATTCAATCATTTACTATGCTTTTACTCACCCATTTTATTTATATACATCCATAAGTAATTATATGTACTAATGATAATGTGAGGGACACTATGAAGAAAGAGAATTCACAGCTAAAAATGATAACATTTTAATATATAGAATTTATATATGAGAATAATTTTCCCAAAACACTATTCCTTTAGATCCTATTATTGTAACACTATTATGTTGTTTTCATAAAAGTGGTGTCTTAGTTATGTAAGAAAAGGTATGGCCTATTTATTAATGATTATGATGATATGATTTTTATGAAACCAATTTCATTTCCATGGGTTCTAATATTATGAAATATTTAATAAATCCATTTTATTTCTATGGGTTATATGGTGATGAATGTTATATGATCATATAGAAATCATATGTATGGTTTTTTATTATGCGATGGGTGGGACTAAAATTATGTAAACCTACATTGAATATAGTAAGTAATAATTTTCTATGAGATAAAAGGGTACACGATACATTATACCTAGCCTCAAAAGTGGTGGTACATGGGTGGTTATCCCAATATTGAAAAAAGTGTGTACGTGGAGGTTATCACAATCATGAAAAAAATAAGATATAGAGGAGGTAATATTAAGATTTAAATAAAGATAGTATATGGGAGGTTATCCTAAGCCAAAAAAAATTGGATACATTAAAATTTATCCAAGACCCTGAAGAGAGAACATGAGAGGTTATCCCAAGGCCAAATTTGGTACATGGGTGGTTATCCCAAGCCTAACATATTATGAATGACATTTTGGTATCATTGACATACGATTTTCTATTATTATGTGTATACCACAAGTCTATGTATTATTCAAATATTATGCACTCTTGGTTTATGCTATTTGATTCATTTATGAATTATGTCTTATGAACTACCATGATTTATGACAAGACTCAATTTTTTGATCAATTTTGGTAGGGTATGCTTTTAAAATGTTATTCTTATGTCCTTATAGCCTTATTCTCATGTTACATTGACATATCCTTTTTTACCATTACTGAGATTCTCATCTCCCCCAATATTATGTTTTCATTTCCTCGGGTTATGAAGAAAGTTATTATGTATTATTTTTCTAAGAAGGGTGTTATTTATGAATAAATTAGTGGGAGATGATTCAGTTCCCATATAAACAACATTTTTACATGTTTATTTTTTCAATGATACTAGAACTAGATGATTTTGGAATGTGTTTTTGTATTATATAATTAGTATTTTCTAATAAAATATATCAAATTTTTATGAAATTTATTGGTTTATATAGTTTGTATTAGTGTAAGGTTTATAAATCCTTTGGAAACTATGATGACAAAACACTAGTGGAAGCCTTATGGATAAGCTATTGCATAGGAAATTTTCATGGAATTTTAGTGAATTATAGAGGAATTGGTTTCCATAAAATTACATCCATTTATGGAAACATCAAGTGGATGTGGATCTAGAATATTATTACCTAGTTTTATAAACTTTTAAAAGGTCACATGGGGATTTGACACGATCATCACAAGGTGCATGAAAATGAGCCTCACTAAAAACCTGGTTTAACACTCCTTGGGTATATGTTTTGTAAATACAAAAACCTTTACAATCCATCATAATAAATTTTAATAGAAGATGAGCATTAATGAACTAGGTTAAACCTATAGTTTTATATATCTAAAATAAGGGGCCTAATTTAGACATCCAATGAATAATTGATCACTCTGATCAATGGTTCTTGATAGTCAAGATGGCTAGTTTAGTTTTAATAAGTGATTGAAGATAGAATAATGAATTTAGGGTGGTTACAAGTGTTATCAAATATTTAAGAATCTTATTTGAGATTAGTTATATGAACTTTATATACCATTAAATTGATATCATAATGATAATTATTATCCTGAATAATTAGATGTTGAAATATGAGTGAAAACACCTAATACTATGATGATCACATCACATGTTTATAATTATTATTTGGTATATGTTTATGGGATTTTTTTCAAGAAAAATATTATTATTATCCCTCTAGTTAAATTTTATGTCATTATAGGCAGGGATTATATTTTTCTTTATAATTCCCACATTAATTGGCAGGGAAGTGAAGACACATTTGATATTTTAGACTGTCATATGATTTTTTATCAGTGAGATGAAAAATATGAACTTCTAATATAAATTTCATCAATTTTATGGGTATTAGTTTATATTAAAAAGTGGTGTTTATCTCAAAGGATGGGGAAAATAAACATTTAATATATACTTATTTTGTGGGAGATTTTTGATTTTTTATAGAATATTTTCATTTTGTTCCGCCAAATCAAGAAATGGTAAACTCAATAGAACACATAAGTGGTGCAACACCTATTTCAAAGACTCTCTATATATTGGATTCAATTAAGTTGTGGTAATTGAAGAATAAAATCCAACAAAATATTTTAATGGGATTCATCATTCCAGGTTTTATACCTTGTGGTGCACCTATTTCTTTTTTTATGAAGAAATATGGATCGATGTTACTCTACATGAATTATTGATAATTAAATAAGATCACAATCAATAAAAAGTATCTTATAACTTGAATTGATTACTTTTTTTATCAACTATTTGGGGCCCAATACTTTTAATAGATCGACCTTCATTATTTAAATCATCAATTAATGTCCAAGAAAGAAGATATACAAAATAAAAAATTCTATATAAGTTATAGACATAGTGTATATATCGTAAATCCATTTTGACTTAATAATGCCACTGCTATCTTTATGAAATTATTGGATGGTGTCTTCATGGAATATTGTGATCAGTTTTTTGGGGTATTTAAAGATGATATTTTCATATATTCAAATAGAAAGGATTATCAAAGAGAACAATTCAGAATTGGGTTTAATACCCTAAGGTAGGAGAAGTTGTTTAAACTTCTTTCCAAGTATGAGTTTCAACTATAAAAAGTTTCATTTTGTGGGTTATATAATCTCAAGAGATGGTATATCTATGGATCCATAAAATATATAATTCATTTATCGTTTTCACAAACCAAGAACTAAAACTATGTTTAAAATTTGTTTAGTTTGGATAGATATTATCATTTATTTTAAAATAATATATAAAGACACTCTAATCCAATCACCATGTTAATGTAGAAGAAGTCAAATATTCATTGGACAAATGAGTGTGAAAAAAATTTCAAGTAACTAAAGAGAAGGTCAGTAATGAAACGTGTGCTTACAATACCATAAGGTATAGGAGGGTTTGTAATAAATTGTGATGAATTGGAGAATGAGTTGGGATGAATTATCATGAAGAATGGTTTGGTTAAATCTTATACCTCAAGATAAATGAATATTTATGGGAAATTTGACCCAAATAATGATTTGGAGTTATCCGTGGAAATTTTTTAAATAAATTAAAATAGAAATTGTAATTATAGATAAATTATTGACATATATACTTATCCTAAAAGTTTGAAGTCTATATTCACATAAATGTATTTGAATTTTCTCTTGATAATATGGTTTTAACTGATTAATTATTATGAATATTCATAACATTACCACCATTGAAAAGAAAACAAGGTGGTTGATGGTTTGATTCGAAAGGTTCATGTTGTATTATCTATGATGGGGATACCAAAAGATAAAATATTTATATATTTTCAAATGATGGATTGAGAAATGTTAAATGAATGAGAGAAATATTATATTTGTCAAATGAGGGTACAATTATCTACCCAGGTGATGATTAAAGAGTCACATGAGAAAGATGCAGAGCTACAAAAGTAGGCCGAAAATGTTCTTTAGTTTAATCGTAATTTAAATGGAATTATTAGTATTGAGTAATGTGTATGTTTTCCATTAATACTATTTTAGAAGAAGGATATATTGGATTATTATCCTATTTATTCATTCTCTATTCGACTATGATGTATAATGATATTTGGAGATCTGACTGAGTATTTCTGATGGGATGTCCTAAAGAGGGATATTGTATAGTATATATCACGGTTCATGGTATGAAAACATGTTAATACTAAGAGAAAAAAATGGGGATGTTACAACTATTAATTATAAAATAACATAAATGGAAAAACATCACCATGGATTTCTTTCATCAGACTTCCCAAAATATCTAAAGGCCTTAATAAAATTTGGGTAGTAGTCAATTGCCTTAAAAAGTTTAAAAAATTCATTAATATGAGATTATATTTCCATATTGATCCTATTTCCAAAATATAAATTAATAAAGTAGTATGGTTTCATGGTGTACCAAATTATATTGTATCTGATCGTGATCTATGGTTTACATTGTAGTACAAGAAAAGTCTTTATAATTCTCTTCATATAGACTTCATTTTCATCACAACATGTTATCCTCTAATAGATGGCCAGTATAAGAGGACCATTTAAACCCAATAGAATATGATTATATCGTTTTCAATGGATTCCAATGATTTTTTGGTATAAACGCCTTCCTATAGTCGAGTTTTCTTACTACAATTTCTTTCGCTCATGTATTCATATGGATCCTTGTGAATCCGCCTATGGAAAGTAGTGTAAAACTCAAATGTGATGGGTTAAAATTAGATAAATGAAGATATTGGAACTTTAGAAAGCTGAATTTTTTTTTGTAAAGGATATACTAATTCAAAAACACATAAGGTCAGAAAAAAATGGATAGAATAGTAATGATGTAAATCACCAGGGAGGTCTAGAGTTCAATGTTGGGGATAATGTGTTCCCTTGAATTTATCTAATGATGAAATTTTTGATATTTTGAAATAAGGGAATGTTCATACCTATGTATATTTTCCCTTCCAAGATTCTATATTCTGTAGGGATGGTAGCTTATAGATGGGCCCTCCCACCTAACCTCTCTAAAGTTCTAAATGTTTTCCATATATCTATCAAAATGAACTACATACCTAATTCATCACATGTACTAAATTCATCAGTCATACCAAAGGAGAATGATATCTATTATGAGGAATATCCATTGGAAAATTTGGTCACATATTTGAAGTTCTACAAACCAAAACCACTCACCATGTCAAAGTTTTATGGTGAAACCACCAATTTGAAGAAGCGAGATGGCATCTTGAGAATATAATGAGGCATAATTACCCTTAGTTTTTTATTAAAGGAATGGAATTTTTAGGGATAAAATTATTTTTAGGAGGGTGGAATTTAAAATTGTGATATTTTATGAAACATTTTCTTCCAAATAAATGTAATTTTTTAATAACATGTGCTACATGCACCCGAGAGTTGTGACAGACCATAATATATTATAATTAACTACACATGACTATTATAAGGGATATTCTAAATATTTTTTTATTAATAGGATAACCAAATTTGGAAAATTAATTATGTAGTATTTATATAAATAATATAAATTGATCAATAAGTTCATATTTTTTTAATGTCTTTATATGATTTGAAAATACATTTTTCTCAAAAATTGATTTTTTTTCATTTTTGTGAATAGATACAAAATTTATTTTTTATACTTTTAGATTATTTATTTTAAAAAATTAACTTCATTTATAGAAAAAATTCAAAAATATCGTATAGTGATTTTTTTTAGACTTTTATGAAGACATTAATTTTTCGATAAATGGTGAAAAATACTGATTTCTATTAAAAACTGATTATTAATTTATAGATTTTACAAAGTTCCATTTTTTAAAATTGATTAAAATTTAATTTTTTTCTGTTATATAATTTTTAATCTAATTTTTGTGAATTTAATCTATTTCATGTTTATCTTTGATATTAAATCATCATATATTTATGGAACATTTCCCTTGAAAATTGCTTTTTCTTCATGTCTTCAAGTATAATATTAAATTAAATTCAACAACTTCTGTGAAATGAATTTCATAAAATTGATTCAATATGTTAAATTATTGAAATTAATATTAGTCAGTAATTTCAACTTAATTATTGTTCATATATAATAGTAAGAATATTAAAAATTAATTGTCATGGTTAAGATTTAAAAATTTCTATTGGGGGTTAAACTTAAAAATAAGGATTGAAATGACAAAAAAACTTCAACAATTACTATTTGATGGTCATATTTCGAAATTATATCATCAAAGGTTCAATAATTAATCATTTGGGATCTTTTTTTGAATAATGTGACATGTAATTATTGTAAAACATTTTAAAAAAATACAATTTTATCATTAGCCTCAATTATTAATCGTCACCCCCTATCCACTCTTCTCCACAAATCAAAATCCATTTGATTCAGCCATTTTATGATAAAATATTACATAATTCTTATAATATGTTGGTAAATTTTATATTAGAAACTAAAACTAATTAAAATCCCAAACAAATTAATATTGGTTTATTGGACGCTAATATCATATGATGCTCATATATTTTATATCAGACACGCAGAATGTCTGATATATTTGAATTTAGAAAAGATTAGTAAAATAAAAATTATATTAAAATCCATTGTGTTAATATTAAACCTTTAGAAAAAATTAAATGTAAAGATTAAAATAAATGTAAGAATGACTTACTAGAAAGCTTCATAAAATATTTTCTACTCTATAAAAATAAGATTTAAGGAAGACACTAACCCTGAATTTTGGTATCCCCATTTTTTCAACTTAACCATAAGTGTTATATTTTTATATAAATAAATCTATTAATCAAAAATATCATAAATGACTCTATATTAATATCCCCTAAATCCCTTGATCAACCTAATCATTATCAGTAGTCATCTAATCCCTAGAATACTTTGATCTGAAATGCATATAAATCACAACAAATATAAATGAAAAATGTTCTGAGCAATATAAAATCCTCACTTACATTCTATATAACAAAAAACATTCTAAAAATTTACAAATGGAGAGTACAAAAATGTTTCAGTAGATAATACAGCAAACAGTTTGAGTCACAAAATCATTAGCTCTCATATCCATGAATGAACCACTATTTATAAGTATGACACTAAGGGTAATATATAAAATTTTGGTAGTTGGTTGTACTGGACTTGTATGATAACCATCATGACAGCCTATCATGATCTTTACATCTCCAACCGATACCTTTTTGATATCCCCAGTAAAATGCTCTAAAATATTTTCCATCTTGTAGACATAATTTTAACAACCTGATTATAAAATTTCATAATATAATGGAATAAATCACATTTAGAATATTGGATCAATGTATTTTATATCAATATATCATATGTGGTCATTCTGGTGGACTAGACTCAGTTAGTATGATTGACTAAACTTTGTCAGATAGATAGATTAAAGTCAATCAGGCTGATGGACTGATGGACTAATGTTCGTCATACTATTATACTAAATGTTTCTAATCTGAAGAACTTGAATTTTTAAATTTAATGAACTAGAAATTAATCATTATGATGAGCTTGGATTTAATCTGTTAGATGGACTAGAAATTAGTTTGTTTGATGTACTATACATTATTTAGTCCAATGGAGAACACTTTAGTTAGTCTGATAGACATGATTTTAGTCTGTCTGTTGGAATAGACTATAGTCAGTATGATGGACTATACCACAGTCGATCAATGGAATAAAATAATGTTAGTTTGATGGACCATAATATTTTTAATCTTTATAATCATATTACTATAAATTTTTCTATGTTTATTTGGATAAATGATATTCTAAAAAATATTCCAACAGAATTCGATATATAAAGTTGGTAAAATATAGTTTCTTGGAAAGTGTGTTTTAAATTTAAATAATAAAGATAGAAGTTTTAAAAATTTAAAAATTAAACTCAACAAAAATAACTACCCAATTACTATACATACTTTCCTCCCCAAGACATAGAGTCATTGGTTTGATTATAACACCCTTTTAGGAAGGAATTTAGTGAAAACCTAAAGATGTTGTCTGAAGATAAGGTATCATTATTAATCAATAATTTTGGTTTTATTTCGTATTTAAACAATTGAAAATGTTATTTCATATACATATATGTTATTATTTTAATTTAATTACATTTATCTAACTCCTTTTCTATAAAATTTTAAATGAAATTGTAGATCTTGTGAATGGCATACTACCATCTCACGAACCAATGTAATTCGTTTTCCTTAACCACCTATCACATATGGATATAATGATGGATATAATGCTTGATATAATGTATATATATTATATTAATGGAATAATAATACTTATATAATTATAATAACATATATACCTTCATACCTTCCAAACCATTGAAAGGGATAATGTCGCTCACGTGTACGTGTGGACTACTGCCTCCATGAATGGATGCGATTGTTTTTTTATTTTATTTTTATTTGGGTGGAAATGTTGATATATTTAATGAATATATATGATAACTATGATAAAAAATATTCTAAAATGGTGAATTAATATTTACCTTTCATTCATTCGATTTGTTGATAAAATTGAAACAGTGTTCATGCATACATATGACCTATTGTCTCCATGAATGGTGTAATCCATTATTTTGTCTCTAAAATTTATGGACGACTGTAAATATGTATCTAATTAGTATATATTAAATTATATCATGATTTAAACTCATGATATAATGGAACCATAACAAAGGTACACTGACCAAAACTAATTAAGAAAAACATATATGAAAAAAATCAGTTATTAATTGAAACAATTATTTTAATATTGAATTGTTAATAAATGGGTGATAAAATGTTATAATTATATAATATATGTTATACTATATATTATTATGGTTATGGAATAGATTTTTAATAAACCTATTTTTTATACGTGATTTTCAAATGTGTATGAATGAATATGGGACATTGGGTGAGGAATTTTCCTCTCACTTTTATTTCTGCGGGACACATGGTATATTCAACTCTTGTTTCTTTAGTTTATTTTATATACTAAAAATGAATGTATTAAATTATTATCCTTAGTATATTTATTTTATAAATCTATTCATATAATGTTTTTATTTTATGGGTCTTATGATTCCAATATTACCAACGTGGTAAGGCTCAATGTTGCAATCTCACTATTTATTTCAATTATTTATGATTAAGTTTCCGATGAATAAATCATATAATATACCTCTAAATAAAATAATTATTATTATTCTCCTATATTATTTTCAATAGAATACATCATATTATTTAATTTAACTCACTTTAAGTACTTATTTGATTGAAAGTATGTTTTTATGGAAAATTGACGTGATTTCTCTCTTCGGCAAAATTTCATTTCTCTTTCATTTACATGAATTATGAAAATTTATTAAAGAATTATTTTAATATTATATAATTATTTTTTAAATTTATTTTTACCCTTGTTTTATTTTTTTTAATATTTTTGAAAGGGATATTCATTTCCTTTTCTGAATAGTTTACTTTTTACTTTTTAACCCAAATGTGAGAGGAATATTTGTTTTATCATGTATGTAATGAAATTTTTTTCCCAATTCAGGAATGTTCAGTGGTTTAATTCCTACTTTACAGTTCTCTATGTCTATTTTAATATAATATTTTTTATTTAATATTTTGATAAAAATTATTTTTAAAAAGATATTTTAAAATCATATAGGGTATTTTCTTCAAGATTGTTTTAATGATATTTTAATTGTATTTATAATTATGAATGACAAAAAAACCTTGATTATAATTATTATATAATATGGATATCATCCTATGAAACCATCCTTGTCCTTTATCAAGATGGTAATTATTATTATGAAAAGATGTTTACGAAACCCATTTCTTTTCTAGGGGTAATGATATGATAAAATTTTATGAATCCCATTTCTTTTCTATAGGTTATTCTATTAGGAATGTTTTATGATATTATGGAACGCATATTTATGGTTATAATTATATGATGGGTGGCCATAGAATTATATATCACATTAATTCATTAGGTAAAGATTAATGTTTTATGATATTAAAAGGTACACATGTGTTTATCCCAATCATGAAAAAAGGGTACATTGGAGGTTATCCAAACCCCAAAAAAGAGGGTACATCGTAGGTTATCCTAAACACAAAAAAGGGGGTACACTAGAGTTTATCCCAATCCTCAAAAAAAATTAATAGGAGGATCTATAATGTCCAATAAAAGAGGGTACTTCAGATGTTATCTCAATCTAAAATGATGATAAGCATGAGGTTATCCCAAGCTTGAAGTAGGTACATGTGTAGTTAACCCAATCCTAACATTTTATGAATGTATTGTTTGGTAACCTTATTATAAGATTTTATATATTTAATTGTATTCCAAAAATATATTCCTTATACCAATGTTATGCTCCCATGGGTTGTGTTATTTTATTACTTTATGATTCATATCTTGTGAACTGCCAACATTTTTTTCCATGACTCATGTTTACAATATAAGATTTGTAGGGTATGGTTTTTTATTTTCATTTGAATTTCATTATACCCTTATGGCCATGTAATGAAGATATGCCCCTTTTTTACCCTTACTAGGTATATGATCTCACCCTTCATTATGTTTTTGTTCCGTATTTTACAAAAAAAATTATTTTGTTTGATATTTATATAAATGTTTTTATTTATGAAGAACATATTAGGATATGGAATAGTTCACTTATGACCAGTTTTTATGTGCATAAGTTTACAAATATACTAGAACTATTTGATTCCATAATGTATCATTATGTTTTTTAATGAATTTTTATATATCATGTTAAAATATATAAAAATAGAAAATTATTGTTCGTTATTCCCTTTCTTGTGATAACATTCTTCAAAAGGGATACTTTCTCGATATAAAAGTCGTATTTACTATACATTTCATAAAACATATCATTTCTCAAATTCATTTTCATGGTACTTAATGTCTCCAAAGAATACTCCTTTCATTTGTAGTATAAGATAACGTCATACATGAATACCAATAAACATTTTTTCTAGGTAATATCTTAGGACTCTATTCATCATATCCATGAAAATTATTAGATAACTTTTTAATATGAATGGAATAACTATGAACATGTGGTGTCCATATCTTTTACAAATTGAATTCATGAAAATATCCCCATTTTTTCACCTTCAATTGATGATATCCCAACAAAATATCGACATTATATAATTATTGATCCCCACTATTATTATCAACGAATCCATGAATATATGGTTATAGATACTTTTATTTATCTTGATCTTGTTTAGTTCCTAATAATAAATGTAGAGAAACATTGAACCATCCTTCTTCTTCAAAATAAGGATGGGTTCACCCCATGACGAATCACCTGGGTGAATAGAACCCTTTCCTAGATTCTATTTTATTTAATTATTCTATTATTACAATTCAGTATAGGTCATTCTGTATGGGCTCATGGATTTGGTATGATCACTAGGTATAAGTTCAATTGAGAACTCAACATCTATATTTGGAGGATGACTAGGTATTTCATCTATGAAGAAATCAATATATTACCTCATAATGGGAATGTCTTTAAGGATGATCCTCACATTCATTGAAATCATTTTACCAAGATACTCTTACTGATAATGAAATAATATTCATAAATGGGAAGGATTTTCCAAAGGATATTCAACATACACTAAATGCTTGTATAGAATCGTTGGATGATTTCGGATTTGTAAATTGATCTCCTTCTCCAAGCAGTTGATTTTGGATCAATCTAATGATATCCAATCCATTATTTGTGTAGCATTAAATTAAACCAAATAGATTATAAAAAACTTTTTTAGACATTATTTCAACAAATTTTAATTAGGAAATATTTATATACTTTATATTCAATGATTTTAGTACATGGTGTTATCATTGATAATTGAACAGCCATGTTTTGAGGTAGTGTTTGAATATTTCGACTAAAATTTCACGATATAAAAGTGTGAATTGAAAAACAATCAAATAGTACACTCATTATTATTAAATTATTAAAACATTTACCTATGACCTTTTTTTCCATGATATACCACAATTGTAGTAATAACTATGCTAAACCTTCCTCTCCTAGCCTTGGTGTTTATTTTCATGGGTTATCCTCAATTATGCTTAGGTTAATTCACTAACTTTAATTTTTATTATATTTTTTATAGTTGAAACATTATCCCATATGTGTAGGATTTATTTGAACATTCCATTACCTGATTATGAAAATTGAATTCATAATATCCCTTTGATATTCATTACGTCAATCGACCACTTTTTAATACTTAAAACATATACTTTTTCCCTTGAGTATGAGTCATAGATACTTCTCCCATCACTTATAACAAGTTGGACTTTGGATTTTTTTTATCTCCTTGAGATTTAGTCATTGGTCCTCTTGAATTAATCTACATTGTCCTTTTTTTATAATCTCTACAAACCCATTGTGAATCACAAATCTCCACCATTTTTTTAATGGTACATAAAATTATTTCATTATATCTATCATATTCATAAATTAATAAATAATTTTAAAAATTGGGATTTATTTATAACAACCTAAATACTACTATCAGGATGCAGATACTGGGGAGGGGTAGTTTCTTGTAGATAGTCTGGTGGAATTCCCTATGACCTTCGGGTCAGGTAATATCCTAAGCCTACGGGCCATGTAATCTCTGAGTCTATAGGCCTTGTAAGGGTTCCCCTCATCCCTTGAAAGGGGGGTTATCAAAAATCAATAAAAATGAAGACCTTCCGGCCATTCAGGAAGGATATTGATGATGATATGTAATTAATGTGAAATGTCACACATATAAAAGGGGTAAATGATGAAATGTGCATCAGAAAAAAACACACACAAAAATCAAAATCAAGTAAAGGATGAAACTTATATCATTGTAAAAATGAATATTAATGGACTGTGTGATATAATTTTTTATCTTATTCATTTATCCTCTCCCTGCACCAGTAGGTCATCTATCAAGTTCTTCTCATTTGTTTAAGTCCCTTCCCTCTCAGCCCAACTCTGAACGAATTCCACAAAAATGAATAATTGGGTTTTAAAAATAATCGGACCACAAATCTAGTAAAACCTTACTATATTCCACAGTACTCATTGATTAAAATCAAATATATATTTATATGTGTGGGGTGGAATTATTTTCATAAATTCTTTATGTTTGACACTAATTAACACCATTTATTTATCTACATCCGGTCAATTTCAAAATCCCATTTAGTATCTTTGATCGTTGAAACATGAAATAATATATATATATATATATATATATAATTTTACTCTGAATTTATTTTGTGTTTAATATTACCTTTCTATATAAACCCCCAACCCAAACTCAATTCTATCAAACTCTCAATTTTTTTCTCAGAGCGAGAAGCCAATAGCTCCTTTGATCTATTTTCATTCATGTAATGGTTAATTTTATTTTTTGTTTGTTTTAAAAACTTGTATACTTATAAAATAATTTATTAATATTTATCTATTTTCATAAATTACAAAATAAGTGTTTTTATTTATATTATATTTCTAATACTATGGTTGTAAGGGTTATTTTTGAATAAAATTTAAATTATTATATTTTATTCTAAATTTTTTAATCTCATGTAAGGGTTTGTTTTATTTTTAATCTATGATTAATTTATTTTGAATACATATACATACATATGTATATATATACATATATATGTATATTTATCTAACTATCCTTAATTATTTTCAAGACATATAATTAAGACTTTATTTTATTTTTTTCATTTTATGTTACAATGATTTATGAAAATACATATATATGTATACATATATACCTTTATATATTTTTATTTAAATTTTTCTGTTTTAAGAATTAATAGTGAAAATTTATTTTTTTTAAAATATATATGAAAGAATTTGAATTGGTTATCGATCTATTATTTTTTTTTTACAAAGAAATGTAATATCTATTTATAATATAAGGGATTAGTTTAAATTTTATCATTTACATTTTATGTGAATCCTTTCATTACAATTATAAATGTTACCATTTTACCTGGTAACTATAAATAAAACCAATCATTTAATGTGTGCCAAGTCTTTATACATACATGATTGTCATAATTTGTATAAGATATGGACATAAACTATAATATAGTAAATATCAATAATGCATTATTTTTTAATTAATTGTATATATATGTGTGTTGAATCATGTGCATGTAGGAAATAATTTTTGAAATGATAATGTGATAATTTTATTAACGTTATTTATATTTATGGAATGTGTAGAAATTAAATAACTCCAATTTATCAGATTATTTGTTAATTAAGTTATGAGTGTAATTTTATTCATTACCATATGTGGTCAATGTTTTTAAAGTAGAAAACTCTGTGAAAAATATATTTATTTATATAGCAATACTAAATGTTTTTCATAAATTATATCACTAGAAGTTGTATATATGGTATGGGATTGGGGATTGAACCCATCCCATGATAAGTGCATAGGACCAAGACAAACATCAATGTTTCAAGTGGAATCATGTATTTTTTTCAGTAGAATCCATTTTATTTTAAAAAAATCCCTGAAATTTGTTTAAAGAAATTGTTTACTATAATTTGTATTAAAATAAATTCATTATTTTTAATTCATAATAAATTTCAATTCTATTTTTAAAAACTGTTAGTATATGTATTATTAGAAATAATTTTTTTCAAAAGTGTATCTTAATTGAATTTATTAATGATTTCCAAAACCCTTATTATGAAAAATAATTTATCACCATATGTTTTCAATTTATTTTTCATAGGTTTAGTGGATTTACATTGTGATGTGTATTTAAATGAGGAAGTATCACTCTAAAAGACTTTTATTTAATTTATTATCTACAATTTTTTATTTATTAGGAAACGTCTTTGATTCTCAAAATTTTAGACTGGTAGAAGATCCATGTTTGTAATAAATGTTGTGTATTTTTTCATTTTATTTTATATAAAAAAAACATTTATATGTGATGAACCCTAAAGTATGAGTTCATGGAGTTATATTATTTCAATTAATAAGGTGTATACCTTTCTCTCTGAGTTAATAAAAAATTCTTAGTTGTACATTAAAATAATTGTGATGTTTTCCTTTTAATAATTAATGGATCCATCCTCTATTTTAACGACTCTAATAAACTCCCTCTCTATTTTAAGAAGAAGAGTGTGAGAAAAATATTTATTAAGAAATATTTTATTTAATTCTTCCCACTCTATTGATTCAATTCCAACCTGGGGATTCATGTTATAGTACTAAGTTCACCACTGATCATATTCCACCTATATGTAATAAATGGCCAATATATCATTATCTTAATTACAGCATTGGATGATAAATGATATATTTTCAGTAGAATTAATATCTTATTTAACGACTATGGGATAAATAGATATACTAAATTTGGGATGTATTTTATGCTTGAATGACTCAACCAATACTTTCTCTATCTTTGGATATGAATTAAATTCATTAATAATTAATTTTCTATTCATAACATGACTTTGTTAATAAATTTTTCCCATGATGTTCTCAAATCACATTACCATACTCTATGGAATTTCTATTTGGATATCATTATATAAAATATTATAATGTTTTCTAGTACGATTCCTCCAATTTCCATTTATTAAATAAAATAAATGAAATGTAGGGATGATAATACTCAAATTAATATGTATAAAAATGGAATTATGAACGAAGAAATAATAACTCATAAATTACATGTATATCATAACTTCTGAACTTTTTTACTTTCAATATATGTTATTCTTGTTCTATTTCTTATTAGGTCCTATAGAATAATCCCAACAATTAATTAGACCTTTCTATGATACCAACTATAACAACCTAATTCACATTAAAATATTATTACATTATTTTTATTATAAAAAATTCATAAATCAAAAAACTCAAAAATCTATAGGTCTAGTGTCTTTAGGAAATTATATACACAATACATTATCATACAAAAGAATAAATCATAATTATATAGATCACAATAATGTGTGATTAAATCAATTTATTATTTTATTACTTCAATGGATGCCTTGGGTATATATATTAATGTAACGGGTTATCATATGAAGCCGAATAAAAGAAAAGATGATAATGTTGTATACATTATGAGTCAAGAGGCATATCATAATGTCATCAAAGGGTTGTATCGTATAAAATTGAATAGAATTCAGGTATAAAATAAACATTATAACAATATTATAGAATCATAATAATGTATCAACAATAAAAAAACATATGTAAGGCTTGGTTTTAAGTAAAGATAACATATTTTGTTAGGATTATTAAATATGAACCAAATATTGAATATCATGAGATGATAATAATACCCAATTCAATGAGGGTTTAAAATTATGGTCCAACCCATCACATAATATTACATACTTGTATATGTGTTCCACATAATTAAATCATACATAATGCATGATCATAAGAAAAAATCCTTGATAAGGTTGTGGGTTACAAATTTAAGTCTTTAAGAATAACCAAATAATATATAATAATAATTCCAAATAGAATAATTGATTTAGGATTTTTAACCATTAATATATAAATAAATGTATATATTTCCTGATGAAAATGATCTTATTGAGGAAAAATATTATAAAGGGTTAAGAATTATGCATGGTAATAAACCCAACTAATGATGTTTCAAGAATTGGGTGAAGACCATTGAATGACATATGTGCATAAGGTTTTCATTATAAATAGATATGAAAAAGAATATAATTCATTAAAATAAAGTGTATTATTTAGAAATTATATAATATTAAAATCTATAAAATAGTTTTCGATGAAAATAAAAAAACGATAATTGTTCCCTTTAATATGGTTTTAATTAAATAACGAATTAGGAATGGAACTCAAAAAAAATATCCCCCAAAAATATTGTAAAAATAAACTATGTATATAAGTAAGGAATATATATATAGAATATAGATGAATTTAATGTGAATTATATGGATAAAAATATAGGTAAACAGAGAAATAGTATAACTCAAATAAAAAAGTGGGTGGTTTGGGAGTCTCTTACAATGGGTGTTGTCTTGCATTATCATTCTTCTAAACTCCAAAATAGTCTAATTATATTTAATTAATACTTCATTAATAAATAATTTCATGTCACGACCCGTCCTCGGGGCCCGTGCCGTTACTACCCCAAGCCCGCCTTCCATAGGCCAGGGGCTGGCGACTAGCACCAAGGCATAAATCCCAATAAATTGGGAAGGCATTGCCTTTGTAAAGTAAACAAGCACCACAGAGTTATTGGCTTTCTCATCCCAGGGCCCGGTTGGTTTTCAAGGAAAAACCAACCCGACCATACTCCACTTACATCCAAACCTCGGGCGGAGTAATCCAAAAGATTCGTCTCACTGATAAGAAAACAACAAAGTCGACAGCACGTCAATCGGACGTCCGAAGCTCAAGATATGAGTGTTTCCGCTCTAAGGGCCCGGTTGGTTTCGTGTACAAACTAACCCGGCCGAACCCAATGTATTTCAAAACCTTGAGTGCAATATACCGAAAGGACCGTCTTGATCCAATTATCGCGTTTCCACTGACGGTGAGTCATTTGGAGGCTCGTAGCTCATGTTACGGGCAAAAGACCGAAAGGGTCCGGGAACGGGGGGTCTGAGCCCGGACCGACCCGGCCCGACCCCCCCTGGGTCAGCCGAACCGGGTTGACCCGACCCGGTCCGACCCGGCGGGACCCGGTCCGGCCAGGCCAGGACGCGGCCCGGCTCGGCCGGCCGGTCCGGCTCAGCTCGGACAAGCGGCCGAGCAACGCGAGGGGCGCGCATGCCCCCGCGTGACAACATCGCGGCCCCCACGGGGGGTCGCCATGGATCACCCGGACGCGGACGGGCCACCGCTTCACTGAACCGCGGTTCCGCGTGGCCGTGGAACCGCCTCGCCGCCGCGGCTTCATCCGTGGTAGGGTTTTCCCGGCGGCTCGCTGGGCGCCGCTGCCGCCTCCGACCGCCGGCGCCGTCGTGCCGGCGTGGCGCGCCGGAGGAAGCTTCTACGTGCCACCGGAGTTGCTCTGGTGGTCCGATTTCCTTCCCGTCTGTGCCGCTGTTCCTCCCAGGTTCCATTCTTCACTGCGGGATCATTAAATCGCCTCTGTGGCACGTTTTTTCATCGCCCGCCAAATCCGCACAACAAGGAAGAACTGCGGAGGGTTTTCGGTCCGTGTTTGTTTGGCCTGCACCCTCCGCGTTAGATAATAACAGTCGGGAGAAATATTAATCACATGAATAAAAGAAAGGCACAATTTTAATAGAATTAAAATTGAAATTGATCTGGGTTCTTTGTTTTAGAAGAAACAATCATGGGAATATAAAGTTATTTCACAAACAAACCCCAACCTCGTCAAGTCGTTGCACGCGCATTCTTCGCGGATTTGATCATCGCGGAAGGAGGGGATCTTCGCGTCGTCGTGGTATCCGGTGTTGCGTCGACGAACTCTGAGGACCAAGAAAAAACAGATTTAATAATAAATAATTAAATCCTTGTGTTGTTATAAACCACTAAGATGTTTTAAAAGAAACATGAAATCTCTTACCTCAAGCAATTGGTGATCGGAGATCGGGGCAGGGAAGAACATCTCGGATGAAGCGTCGTCAATCTCCGAGGGTGACGACGTTCTTCGCGTTTTTCACGTTCTTCGCGTTCTTCGCATTCTTCGCGTAGAAGGAGGAAGGCACAAAACTTGTCAAAACCTCTCAACGAGCATTTTTCCAGATGTCGTGTGTTGGTCTTAGTTTATTATTACGCCAATGGATTTCAAACTGGTTATGAAACGAATAAATTAATTCAAAGAATTTAATTCAACGAAGAAAACCACCCAATTAATTGGTACATTAAGAAATTAAGAAAACGCGTCAGTTGACTTTCATAATGACGGGTTTTCGCAGGTGAGTTACTTAGCGGAAATGAAACAGTGGGGCTCATGCGGGCCCCACCTCACAAATATCCTACCAAGGGGGTAGGATATTTTTGGATAGCACCCTATCCGTATCAACTCCGCTTTATCAGATTTAAGTGGCTTTCAAGTGGATTTAAGTGAAATTAAAATAAAGTTTGTCATACAAATTATTTTATTTCTTAACTTTAAGCCCAAAAATTAAAAACCACACCCAAGCAAACACAACTCCAGAAGAGGAGTTTCTAAGAAAAAATTGGCGCTGCAATTCCATCGGTGCCCTCAAAATTCAATTCCGAGCACCGGTTCAAAAGTTAGAAAGCCCCGCTCGTTCGTTCATTGAACGTACTCGATCCAAACTTCGGAAAAAGATTCCAGGCACACCGGGCCTCGAAATCAGGTGCCGTCAGAAACTTCGTTCTTGTAAAATTCAAATAAAATTAAGAAAAAAAATTCCTTGAAATTTACAGGTCTTTATATTACTTCCACCACAGGGATTTACGTCCCCGTAAAGCTTCACTACAAACTTAGGGATACAAAGGCGGTACTGAGCACACATCTAAGCCTCCCGATCCCAATTGCTCTCTTGGAGGTTCCCGAGCTACCATATGAAGCGCACCAGAGGAATCAAACGTCCACATAGGACCCGCTCCTATCGATCCTTGATCACCACTGGGACCTCCGCCTCCTGGCAGTGAAAGACTTCTGTTAGCTCTGAGCTGTCCTCATCCACTCCTAGATGACCTGGATCTTCTCTGTCGCGGCCTGGACCATCTCCGGTCCCACAAGAGCTGCTAAGATTTCTTCTTTGCCGATAAGATAAATCTGGTCACATCCCATGGATGAACCACTTTCTTTTCCTAATACAGTCAATCCCGACATGGATGATACTAACCCACAACAAGGATGGCGTCGTAAGGCCTCGACGCTACTACCAAAAGATCCAACCATTACTCTCGCCTCCAAGGGTTGTGTCACACTGTCGGCATCAGTGTGTGGTAACTGGGTCTCCTCCAGTAGGTATCTCTCAAGTGAGGCTCAAGTCAACAGTCTAAACCGGAACCTCTTAGTAATAACACAAGAGAGGACAAGAAAGTTGATCCCACAAGGAAATGTATCTTTTATTACTACAGCTTGAGTACAAAGACACAAAGCATCTACAACTTACATCAACAAAAATAGAAGAAACAAGAACAAAAGTCTCCAGGTCTGGAGCTAGTCCTGCTCCTGTCCATCTGCTCCCGGAGCTCCATGATCGTAGGCCTCAGCTACCTGAAGCTGAGCTCTCCCATGTCTTCATGTCCCCTGTGGTCGGGGTGGACCTCCTGGTGGTGGTGGTGGCAACACCCCGAAGCGTCGTCCACCTCCAGCTGCACGGCCAGCTCCTCTGCAATGGCCGCCTGCTCCATGCGGACCGCCCTGATCGAACCTTTGCCTCTGCCTGGGGGGTCCTTAGTTCATCTTCTGGTCATCGGTATGGCAGGTCGGACAGTCACAAACCATGTGACCAATCCCACCGCAGGAGTAACACTGCCCTCTCATGGAAAGTCGTTGTCCACCACGAGTGCCTCGCACAAATGATCCAGAGCCATGTTGTCGACCACCTGTAGGTCTAGTCCTCTTGGACCCCTGCGTCATCTGTCTACTGCTCGCTGCAGAAGACTCTGCCGCATGTCGGCTAGTGGTGGGTCCTGCTGCTGGAGACTGCTCAGCAAGGAAACTCTCCACCAAGAGGGCTCGCTCCAACACTCCTGTCTGAGTCGGAATGCTGTGAGAAACAACTGAAGCTCTGATCTCTCGCCTGAGCCCCTGCTCGAAGGTTCGGGCCCTGAATAATGGGTCCCGTACCATGTCCATGGAATAGCACGAGAGATCGGTAAACCTCGCCGCGTACTGGGCTACTATAATGCTGCCCTGTCGCAGCTGTAGTAGCTCCTGAATGCGCACCGCACGGAGGGTGGCCGGGACGAACTCTGAGTAGAAGAGGCTCTCTAAGTCCATCCAGAGAAGAGATGCCTCGTCGTGCACCTGGAGCATCAAGCTCCACCATCGGCCCGCTGCTGTGTGCAGGAGGATCACTGCAAGGACCACAATAAGATCCGCTAGTGTCCTCACTAACTGGAAAACTTGTACAACTGCCTCCAGCCAGTCCTCGGCTGCCTGGGGGTCCGTCTCCCCGTGGAACTTGGGCGGTCGCTGTCACTGGAACACATGCAGTGCACTGAGGCGACGTGCATCGTCAGCGGCTAGTGCTGGAAGCATCGGTGGCTCGGCGGGTAGAGGTACCGCTGGTGCCTCCGCCATCAATGGGCCCTGTACCGAGGCCTTGTCGCTCGGAGGGCTATCGTCGCACTCTACTCTCGGAACCCTAGCTGGCTACCATCGTGGGGTCATCCTGAAAAGGAAACAAGTGCGCCCTGGTCAGAACAGTATACCTAGTGAGCTGATACAAATTAATCACGAAAAAAACTTGAAAACGCACATGCAATCAATGTTTTCATGCATTAAGTCGGAAATCAGAAGTCAGGGTCCTTTTGTACAGACACGTCGACCGCCACACCAACACTGGACTCTCTGGACTGATAAACACACCCAATACGCTAAACACTATTTCTTCACATAGAAGAAAGATCAGAGTCTGTGGTAGAACCGACCACCTCTGGTACCAATTTGTCATGACCCGTCCTCGGGGCTCGTACCATGACTACCCCAAACCCGCATTCCATAGGCCAGGTGGTGGCGACTAGCACTTAGGCGTAAATCACGATAAACAGGGAAGGCATTGCCTTTGTAAAGTAAACAAGCACCACAGAGTAAGTAAGCGGAAATTTAAACACTAAGTAAAAACTGTAACAAGCTGTGCTGAAAGTAAAAGATGCTGGAAATGCAAGCCCAAATGTAAAGTACAACAGAAAGGGGAAAACCGCAACTGAAAAGAAAATCCACAGCGCCGAGCCGTCCTCTGGAAGTCCCACATGAAGGGTGGGTACAGATAGCCTCCACTGCTCCTTGGTTCCACCTGACTGCTCCGAGTACGTCCCGCCCAGTGGTCCACCTCCAGGTATCGTCCTGCTCCGCAAGCCTCCACCACGATCAGCGCTGTCCGTCGTCTACAACCAACACAACATAGTGTGGGCATAGCCCGTGCAGGGGGTGAGTATAAGCTAATTAGTAGGGACCCCGAGACCCCCGAAGGTCTCCCAGAATCCACAAAGGATAATCCACAAAGGAAAGATACAATCACAAAGTAACATCTGACACGGCTTAGGTATATGCCCATACATATACCTAAGTCATCAATTCCCGTTCGGCTCCAACATCCGAGCCCAAGCACAACCGAGTCCACACAGGAAAGCAAAACGTATACCCACAAAGGATAGCACAACACAATCCACAAAGGAGAGTAAAAGTAATCCACATAGGATAGCTCAACACAATCCACAAATGAGAGTAAACAGTAAATCAACACATGATAGCTCAACACAATCCACAAAAAAGAGTAACACGGGATTCAGCTCACACAGGTACTTCTTCGTATGACGTTAGAGATAATCAGATGTAGCCACTGATTTATCAAATCCGTCAGACCCACAAAGGATCGGTAGGTACTAACCCTCGCAATGACCCACACAGGATCGATCATGAAGTTGAACCCAAATCTATTAGGAAACTCTTTCTCCATTAAGTACAGTGGTTATGCTGCTACAACCAAGCGCTTCCCCTCTTTCCTTGGACAGTTGTAGTTCTCCACCTATCGGGTACTGTGGGCCTGCTGCTACAACCAAGCGCTCCCCCGTGCCACTACAACCAAGCGCTCCTCCATCGTGGGTCTGCCGCTACAACCAAGCGCTCCCCTGTGCCGCTACAACCAAGCGCACCTCTGTCGTGGGTCTGCGGCTACAACAAAGCGCTCCCCTGTGCCGCTACAACCAAGAGCACCTCTGTTGTGGGTCTGCCGCTACAACCAAGTGCTCCCATGTGCCGCTACAAAAAATCGCACCTCTATTGTGGGTCTGTCGCTACAACCAAGTGCTCCTCCACCGGGCTATCCGTAACACACCGAGTCGCTCGATCAGCAGTCGTCAAGTCTCAACCGGATCTTCGGGTTTCCGCACATAGCATGCTCGTTCCGGGAGGGTCCACTCCATGAGCTAAGAGGTCGATGCATCAACTGACATGTACTCCGGAGTTGATGTATCCCAAGATGTACCGTAGTGGTCACTGCCAAAACACGGAGGATTTCCGTACTTGTTTTCATCGTCGTCGTAGTCGAGTCCACTGAGGATCCCTGTACAGTCGTCTTCGCAGTCACAGTAGCAGTCGTAGCCAGCTCTAGGGTTCCCGCACAAAGCAAACTCGTTCGGGAGGGTCCGGTCCACGAGCCGAGAGGCTAATACATCAACTGACACATGTCCGAAGATGATGTATCCAAAAGTTCCATATCGTCAACAGGAACTCAACTTCGCAGACGGTGCGTCAATCGGACGCCCGGTTTGAAAGTTATTGGCTTTTTCATCCTAGGGGCCCGGATGGTTTTCAAGGAAAAACCAACCCGACCATACTCCACCTACGTCCAAACCTCGGGCAGAGTAATCCAAAAGATCCGTCTCACTTAGAGGAAAACAACAAAGTTGATGGCACGCCAATCGGACGTCCGAAGCTCAAGATATGAGTGTTTCCGCTCTGAGGGCCCAGTTGGTTTCGTGTACGAACCAACCCGGCCGAACACAAAGTATTCCAAAACATTGAATGCGATATACCAAAACGACCGAATCGATCCAAGGATCATGTTTCCACTGACGGCGAGTCGTTTGGAGTCTTGTACCTCAAGTTACAGGCAAAAGACCGAAAGTGTCCGGGAACGGGGGGTCTGGGCCCGGACCGACCCCCCTTGGGTCGGCCGAACCGGGTCGACCCGACCCGGTCCGACCCGGATGGACCCGGTCTGGCCAGGCCAGGGCGCGGCCCGGCTCGGCCGGCCGGTCGGCTCGGCTCGGCCGAGCGGCCGAGCAACGCGGGGGGCGCGCATGCCTCAGCGTGACAATGTCGCGGCCCCCGCGGGGGGCCGCCCAGGATCACCCGGACGCGGCCGGGCCACCGCGTCCCTGAACCGCGGTTCTACGCGGCCGCGGAACCGCCTCGCCGCCGCGGCTTCAGCTGAGGTGGCGTTTTCCCGGCGGCGCGCTGGGCGCCACCGCTGCCTCCGACCGCCGGCGCCGCTGTGCCAACGGGGCGCGCCGGCGGAAGCTTCCGCGGGCCACCGGAGTTGCTCCGGTGGTCTGATTTCCTTCCTGTTTGTGCCGCTATTCCTCTCGGGTTCTGTTCTACACTGTGGGATCATTATATCTCCTCTGCGGCACGTTTTGTCGTCACCCACCAAATCCGCCCAACAAGGAAGAACTGCGGAGGGTTGTCGGGTCGTGTTTGTTTAGCCCGCACCCTCCGCGTTAGATAATAACAATCGGGAGAAATATTCAACACATGAATAAAAGCAAGGCACAATTTTAAAAGAATTAAAATTGAACTTGATCCGGGTTCTTTGTTTTAAAATAAATAATCACGGGAATTTAAAATTATTTCACAAACAAACCCCTACATCGTCAAGTCGTCGCACGCGCGTTCTTCGTGGATTTGATCGTCGCAGAAGGAGGGGATCATCGCGTCGTCGTGGTATCCGGTGTTGCGTCGACGAACACCGAGGACCAATAAACAACAGATTTAATTATAAATAATTAAATCCGTGGGTTGTTATAAACCACCAAGAGTTTTAAAAGAAACCTGAAATCTCTTACCTCAAGCAATTGGTGATCGGAGATCGGGGCGAGGAAGAATGTCTCGGATGAAGCGTCGTCAATCTCCGAGGGTGACGACGTTCTTCGCATTCTTCGCGTTCTTCGTGTTCTTCGCATAGGAGGATGAAGGCACAAAACTTATCAAAACCTCTCAACGAGCATTTTTCCAGATGTCGTGCGTTGGTCTTATTTTATTATTACGCCAACGGATTTAAAACTAGTTAAGAAACAAATAAATTAAATCATATAATTTAATTCAACAAAGAAAACCGCCCAATTAATTGGTGCGTTAAGAAATTAAGAAAACGCGCCATTTGAATTTCATAATGACGGGTTTTCACGGGTGCGTTACTTAGCAAAAAAGAAACAGCGGGGCTCGTGTGGGCCCCACCTCACAAATATCCTACCAAGGGGGTAGGATATTTTTGGATAGCACCCTATCTGTATCAACTTCACTTAAGCAGCTTTAAGTGTCTTTCAAGTGGCTTTATGTGAAATTAAAATAAAGTTTGTCGTACAAATTATTTTATTTCTTAACTTTAAGCCCAGAAATTAAAAACCACACCCGAGAAAACGTAACTCTGGAAGAGGTGTTTATAAGCAAAAATTGGTGCTGCGATTCCATCGGTTCCCTCAGAGTTTGATTTCGAGCGCCGGTTCAAAATTTAGAAAGCCCCGCTCGTTCGTTCACTGATCATACCTGATCCAAAATTCGGAAAATGATTCCGGGCACACCGTGTCTCTGAATCAGGTGCCGTCAGAAACTGCGTTCTTGTAAAATTCCAAAGAAAATTAAGAAACAAATTTTATTGAAATTTACGGGTCATTACATTTCATTTATTTGAGATTTTATATTTTTATTTTATTTGTTTTATAATCATTTTATTATGAAATTATTCCCATATCCATCATCCCTAGGATGTTTGTTTTAAGGTTCCAAACACATATTGGTTTAATAATAGTTATGGAAGTACATTTCAAATATGTAATTAACTATTGAATATTTATAACAATTTTATTATGACAATAAATATGTTTGAATAGCTCAAAATTGTAACACACTAACCCAATCCACCATATCCAAGTTGGAGAGATACATGACCTAATGTGTGAGTCCATGTATTCAAGAGGATGTTGAAAAATCGTGAGGGTCTAAACACTGTCAGTGGGGACACTATACATTATGTATCATAACATTTCACTAATATTATAAATTAAATATAACACCCTATTGTAAAAAATGTGGAATAAAATATTAATATAAAATGTGACACTTGATATGCAATATATAAATGGACACCCTGAGAGTTATGCTAACTAGATTAAATATGTTAGTAGATAAAAAAATAAAACATTGGAATCCTATTGAGTATATAGTAGTCCTCCATTACTATATTATCTATGTATTGACTATCTCCCATGGTCCACTGGACCTTACATGGATCCTTATACATGAATTCTACATGCACATCCAGATTCCCATATAGGGTGTGAGTAATAAAATCCATCAGGACACTAAAAATAATTCATTAACAAGTGTGCACAATAATAACATTTGTATCTCATGAATACATAAAATTTAAAATAATGAATAAAAATTCAAATATTTAGCACCCATGTTCTAACAAAGCTACCACGAGACTCAGTTGTTCCTACATTGGCTTTATATCAGAATGAATATTAAGATATCTTAACTAAAAAGAACCATCTAGAATTATAGTAGATATATATCATGCAGTAATTTGAATTAGGTACACATAATCAATTAGAAATAAATGTATTCATGTTCTTGGAATCTATTATGAATATTTTGATCATGCTACATGTAATGCACTTGGCCTTGAGTAAACATGATACATTGAATTAATTAGGCATCAAGTGAATCGCATGGAATCCTCGAGGCATCATCGTATCCCAACCCAACGCTTGGGTCTATCATTAACATTATAAAAATTCATGAATACTTCACCTCTATGGTAAACCATGTAACAATGGTCTACATATTCCAAAAACTATGAACAATACCTCTTAATTCATGGAAACATGCATTATATGGTAGAGCATATAGTGAAAATAATATAATATAGTCATAATAAATTAGTAGAAACATAAAAAAAATGTGATAACATGATCATAAAAAAACAATATACAAGAATTATTTGGGAAAAAGATTCATAAACCGGTCATGCATGATAAGAACACACCAATATGTTATCAAAATAAATAACGGTCATCAAATTTCACCAACAGTAGAATCACACCATGTAAACATCAATATATTAGACCCCCAAATAGAATTAAACAACCAATATCATGGTTTTGGATGAAGTACTCCATGGTTCATAAAATAATAAAAGGAAATACCACATTTACCACCCATGATGAGCAATCTAAGTCATCAAGGATGACTAACTTGGGATCCAGTTTTCAAGAATTTTTTTTCGAATAGACTCAAGAGGATTACAAGTCCATAAAGGTGTTTCTAAAATTTTATAACTTAAGAAGACTACCAAGAGAAACAATTTTAAGTAATTTCAAAGGGGTGGTCTCCTATTCACCAAATTTTTTGTTGATTCAAGAACCTATCTTGAATAACATATCAATTCTCAAATATATCCATAGGCCTAGTAAAAAATAATCAATCTACCATCAAAATGTCTTCCAAAAAGAGGTACAAGATGATATTCAAGATGAAGATAATTTCAATTTAGTTATTCTATGAAAACTTACCCTATAAAATTTCACCGTTATTGATAATAAAATCTCTTTTAAAGGGAATTTAATCCTTAAAACATCGATTCCTCCACAAATATACTAATGAATCCTCAGCAGATTATGGTAATATCATCAATCCTTTATGAAGAATTTGTCTATGAAGATAATCCATGAAAACTTAACCATAAAACAACCCTATTAAATGGTAGATCTATATTTTATTAAGGAATGATTTCAAATCTCTAGATCTACCACTAATATAAGAATAAAAAAAATATATATTTGTATCGTAATTTATAACAGATATGTGTCATTGATCCACGTATATATATGAAGGAATAAATTGAATTTTGTATATATATAAGAATAACTCGACATTCTAGCACCGCCAGATCAGTCAAATCATTAAGGGGAAATGGGATAAGAATTTTATATCAAAGATTACTAAGAGGGGATCCAAAATCTGATATACTGTCATACGGGTTGGATTTGTGTCATTATGAGGGTCAAAAAAAGAGTGGAAATAAAAGAACAAGGTTATACTAGGTGAACCAGTCATCATGTGGGCCTCACTAGTTAGATAGTGGATATCCTTTGTCTAGATGTTTTGTATGGAAAACCACTTATGTTCTAATTGCACCACTGGTTGGTAAAAGAACACCATCTCTCCAACCATAATATCAAGTTCTCGTCGAAAATTTTCAACATAGATATTATGAAAACATTGGGATACCTTGATTTGATGTTGAATGGTTTTCACCTTCTCCACCATTTATTCAACCATTTTAGGTCCTAGCAGCCTATGTTCACTAACTTCATCCCATCATGTTGTTTTTTAAATATTTTTCCATAAAGAGATTCATATGGATCCATTTCGACGATCGAATGGAAACTATTATCGTAGGATAATTTGACCAGTAGTAGATGGTGGTCCCATCCTCCATTAAATTCCATAGAATACACTCTAAACAATTATTCTAGAATCTAAATAGTTCTTTCATATTGTCCATCATTTTTTGGAAGATAAACCGTACTATAGTGAAACTCAATGTTTAGAGCTTATTGGAGAATTTTCCAGAACCTGGAGGTGAATCTCATATCTCGATCGGATATAGTCATTAGTGGTACTCCATGAAAACTTACCACTTCTTTGATTTATATCCATTAAATTTTCTTCAATGTAATTCCTCTCAAATGGTGATAAATTCATCTAACTTTGTAAAATTATCCATAACAACGCATATAACATTTTTTACTCTGGATGTCTGGTTATAAGGTCCACAAATATATTTTCCCACTTCCATGTTGGTATGGCTAATGGTATCATAATACACATATATTCTTTCATTTAATTCTTCACTTGATGAAATATGAGGCACTTTGATGTATATTCAGTGATTTACTTCTTCATATTGTCCAACAAATTGTTCTCTCGGACATCTCTACACATATTTGTGCTCCCTGTGTGAATAGATAAGGTTGAGTTGAGTTCATTATTCTGAAGCACTTTCGTTACCTCTTGATTGTATTGTACACATAGTCGTGACCCAAATCATATTCCTCCTTACTCAACTATCTTGAACTCAGAGGATTTCCCATTTCTAATAGTTTTCACCCTTTTTGGAATTTATAAATCATTCCTTTGACCATTCTTTAATATCTTGATAATTGATGGTAGAGAAATCCTATGAAAATGGATTTATGATGTTGCATCCTTAATGACAACAATGTCTATACATTTTATGTATATGAATATTGGGTCCTTCTTAATTCTCATCATTGATAAAGATGAATTCCCCTATCTAATTAGATAATCTTCTACCTTAGTTTCCTTTTTATGATAGTAGTGAATTGAGCATTAATAATCCTTTTTGAGCTCTAACCATATTCTTAGGAACATATTAAAATCCTTCTATGTGACTATATATATGAGTATTTTATTATCATTATATATTTTAAACTTCTCCTCATAGAGATAATTCCTTCATATTTTCAAAGAAAAGATCACAACTACCAACTCCATATCATGCGTAGGTTAGTATTACTCAATAATTTTCAACTACCTTGAAGAATAAGATATCACATTATTATTTTTCATCAATTCACATCCTAATAACTTATTTGAATCATCACTATAAAATACAAAGTGTTCCCCACTTGTTGTTAGTGTTACCACATGTGTAGTGATTAGCCACTTTTTCAACTCTATAAAAAATCTCCATATTCACTAGTCTAGAAAAACATAACCCCCTTCTAATTCATCTTCGCTATTGGGATATAAAATATTGATAATTTATTCACAAATCTTCAATAATAATATTTTATACCATGACCACTATGGATATCTATTATGTATGTTGGCTTGGGCTACTCTTTGTTTTCCTTGGTCTTAGAATGGTCCACAGATATTCCTCTATTGGTGATGAAATTCCCCAAGAATGATACTTCTGTCATTTAGAAATCACATTTACTATACATTGCATAATTTTTTTCCATCACAATGACATTCTCAAAGTATTAAAATGATCCACATATTCCTCCTTTATTATAGAGAATATTATAAAATCATAAATAAATACTACCAAAATTTTGTCAAGGTAATCTATAAAAATTCAATTCATTAAATATATAAAAATTTATGGATAATTAGTCAGTACAAAGGGCATCACTCTGAACTCATGTTGTCCATACATTGTTTGAAAGGAAGCCTTCAGAATACATCCCTTCCTTTCCTTTAATTAGTGATATCCAGACCAATAGTCCACCTTAGTGAAAAAATCGGTCTCACGTAGCTGATTGAACAAGTAATATATCTATGGAAGGGGATACTTGTTCTTTATTATGATTTTATAGAGCTTATGATAATCAATTGAGGATGTGTATTGATCCATCCTTGTTCTTGGAAAATTGGGCTACTGAACCCCATGGTGAAGCACCCGAGCATATAAAACCCTTCACTAAATTCTTTTATAACAAATTATTCAGTTCTTCCATCTAAATAGTAAACATTCTATTAGGTTTCTTTGATATAAGAAGGGATCACATAATTAGTTCAATTGATAACTCATCCACTTGATTAGGAGGAAGGCCAGGAAACTCTTTAGGGAATAGGTTACTATAGTCCACCACATTCGGAATTTCTTAGAGTACTATTATATCATTTTTCTCATTCATTTGAGGTAGATATAATTACACATAAGGAAACAATATAAACACTTGAGATGATTATTCTAAATGACAATCATCTTCCCCTTTAAACTTGTACATAATTGGAAGATTATTTGGGATGTGAAGAGCGATATCCCATTCCCAACAGTTGATGTTGGATTTATATGAACATAGACAATCCATAGAAATTATATCATAAAACTCTATTAAAGGGAGTATGAAAATATTATCTAGGAGGTTTGGTCCAAAAATTTACTAGGTTGGGGTTACAAACATTGTATGAAATAATTTCCCAATTTTTTGTTCTCGCATATAACTCAACATCTAAATTTTTAAGTGGTGTTTGATTATTTCAACTAATATTTCAAGATATGAATGAATGTGTAGAACCATAATCAAATAGTATGTTTTCTATTCATGAATGAATAATAAGTGTTCTTGTCCTCATATTATTGGAGGGATCAACCTCAATAGTTGTGATTGTATATGCCCTTCATTGATTCCTTTGTTCTTGATTGTCTCCAGAAACCCATGGCTTAGGGAAATGGATTGCATAATTCCCATGTTCATTGAAATTGAATCATTGTAATAAAGGCTAAGTTTTGATCTGAATATTCACTTATTCTTCCACATTAGTGGGATTATTTATGTCCGTTCTACATTTGTTGTCCATATTCCCCTATCATCTACATTTGAATCATTTCATAGTTCCCTTTAGATAGATCCAATAATTCTTCTTCCCAAAATTTTGACACGTTGGATATTGGGTTTTCTTTCCATAATGGGCTTTATATATTTATCTACCCATATTAAACTCCATTTTCATCTTTTTTATCAATGGGACACTAATATAACTGTGATTCTATGATCTCAATTTCATCCTTAAGGCCACAAAGTACAATTTACTCATTGATTTCAAAGCCTCAAACCAACAATAGTTTTCATAGACTCGTATTTAGGTTGGAAAATAAGATATCCAAATTTATTTTAGTGTTCTTGATAATTATAGAGGTGTATTTTGAGAGCCTTGTAAATATTACTTCATATACCCTAATAGGCTAATATTCATTATTCTTAAGTACAACAAAAATCTCTTTATATTCTGATATGGGGGTTCAGGGAAAACATTTATTGAGAAACATTTTCTTGAATTCCACTTAATACCTAGAATAAATTTCCTCTTTGTAATTTTTTTTCTTGACTAGTGTCATATGCTAGTCAGATTCCACCTCATAAAGATAAACCTATTACACAAATTTTTCTTTGTCTGATCACAGGAGGATAAAAAAATATGTTCTATGTAGTCAATCCATTTTATTTGTAAGGATGGGATCATAACATTCACTAAACATGGTGGGAATTTTCTGTATAAATTTTTCAACCACATATTTCTCTATCTTAGTAGAAGTAGGGAGTTCCATTTGGTTTATGTAATTCTTCATAACTTTTCCCTGTTCATAAATTATCATCATGATGTTTTGAGATCTTGTTCCCATCATATTTCACATTTCATTAGGGAATCATCACATTTACTTTTACATTAATTTTAGGAACGAATTTTTCTATTCCAAACCATTAACCAAGAAAATGAAATTACTATTAGGGGGTTTGAGTACTTATATAATAAGAATATAAAAGGAACTTTTTAACATGAAATGATTAACTTGTAAACGGTATGTATATCCTAACCTACGATTCCCTAGGATTCAATCTAGGTTATCCAAGATATGTTTCCTAACATATACTCTTATGGAAATTGTTTTCCATAATAATGGATCATAATGATCTTATGAATTATCCAAAGAACATCCCTTGGGAGTGTCAAACTAGGTGTGCATCATGGCCCATTTTAATGTATTGTGTTACCTTGATCTAGGCTTGGAACACACATTCAGATTTGTTACTCCTAGGTACATATGTTCTAAAACAATGCCCACTATTCATATCTAGATAGGGTTATATTTTCTTGATAAACCACTTCTTCTATACGTATCAAAATTTAGTGATTATTTCTTATTATTACTCTAATCTCTATGGTTTTCACTAGTGTTTTATAATATTAATACCCACAATATCTAGACCTTAATATAATAACAAATATATAAAAACTAGCATCTTATAGATACTATTACATGACTTTAATCATAGTTAACCATTTAATTACAATCCAAGGATCCTAAAGTTTAGTGTCCATGGAAGATTAGGAACAGATTTTGAAAACCTCATGCCAAACTAAAAATATTCTTTTACTTAATCCCCATAATGAGATCCTAACATCCATTAAGCTCATACGTCTCCATAGGGTAAACTAGGGGAACAAATGAACAAAAAGATAAGCTAAAATACTAATGATGAAATAAACATAGGAATAAAGATTATCACATGGGATTGAATTAATAAAATAATGGTATAAAATGGCATGGAACATGAATAAAAATTTGGATTCATAACATATAGAACATGGGATGATGTAATTATAGAATTATAAAAATTTGGAGGCAGCATAAAACATGACTTTAGCTTGATTCGAGGATCATTGAACATGGAGGATCATGAGTCATGGCTAAAAACCAAGACCATTTGACATGTAGCTTGAGTCATGGATAACCACCAAGACTATTGCACAAGATGTCTAGTAAGACTAAACATTACCCAATACATTGGAGAGATATCAGGGTGCACCCCTCATGAAATGTTCTTGAATATTTCTACTACATGAATAATAATACATAAGGAATAAAACATAAACATAAGGGTTTCCCATGGAAAGAATTGGGTATCATAATCATATCAAAAGGCATAACATAAGGTAATATTATAATAGTGTCCATGAAATAAAGGATTGAAATCATACATGAACGTTAATAAGGGAAAATAGGAATATATAATGATAAGATAAGTAAAATTGAGGTGAATACATATAAAAATAGTGTTGATGAAACTTTATAAATTAAACATTTCTTTGCGGTTTAAGAAAAATATTAAAGATACTTTAAATGAAAAAGGAATAATTGTTTATATAAAACCAAAAATGAACCAACAAATTTATTCATCTTAATATTATTTATTTTAAATTAATTATTACGTATTAAAAAATATTATGGAGTGTAGTTGGAAATTGGTATGAAATCATAAATTTCCAATGAATCAAGTTTTCTTATCGAGAAGAATTAAGAAGGGAAAATTTTTAAAACGTGTATTTCCCCATAGAAGGATGATGTGATCTAGATAAATTATTTTTTAACATATACACAAAATATATATAATTACATAAAAATAAAAAGAGTTACATTGAGTAAAGTGATAAAAAACATACCCTCAATGAAATATAGAGGTTTGGAAATGATCCCTTACCTTATATTTGAAAGTGTTCTGCACATGATCTATATTTCCATGATAATCAGATTAATTAATAAATTTAAAAATAAATAACCATTTATACTTGAATTTTATTCATTTTTGTAGTATTAGAATGATTTATGGTTTTTTGAGGAGTTATAGAGTTTAATTTCATCATTTAAGAGTATTCGTTTTCTTTGTTTTTATGAACAATTCTCTTATATATGAGAATGGAATTTCATTTTGAATGGGTGTAATTCTCCAGAATTAAAATTATATTTTATTAATTCAAATCCATAGGTTTAATTCTTCATGTTTATTAGAAGTTTTTTTAAATGTTGGGGCCGAATCCTCAATTTATTATTAAATAAAAGACCTCTTTAGACTGGGTAGAGGGTGACCCATTACATAGCCTGAAGGCCTATGGCCAAGTGGCCTACATACAGGGCATGAAAGCCCATTTTTTGGCCCAAAGGACCCCTCGGTGAACAGTAATGCTATAGTACCCATGCTGCTACAATAACGCCACCGCTATAGTGCCTGCAACAGTCCCTCCGCCGCTACAGTGTTGCCACTACTACAGTCCGCCATTACTATAGTACTGCTACAGTGACCTACTACAGTGCCCTGCTATAGTAAATCGAGAAATATCCCCTACCTGGATTTGATCTTGAGACTAATTAGTCATTATGATTATTTCCATGTATTTGGATAAATCATTAGACAGTGTGTTAATGATAATTTGTTATTTTAATTTTATCGGGTTTTCGATCACAACATGCTCGTTTGGTTTTGTTTATTATTATTATGTATATATTTTATTTACAGAACATATAAAGGTTATAAAATAAATTTTAAAATATTTTTTAAACCATTATAATGGATTTAAGACCATATATTAAGGAGGAAATGGAAAATTAAATGTGTTATCAACGAAGGCAATAAATCAACAACCCACTAATGATAGTTTCATTTTTTGAATAAAAGAGAGCGGAGAATGGGCTAACTGATGTATTATTTCATTATCATAATAAAACTCCATTATATTCAGGTTAATTGAGTTATAATACCATTTTTATGTGGAGATTTTAGTATATATTAACCATTAAAAATACTTGAAATGAAATTAAAAGAAAATAAAACGGAATTTACCTCTTGAATTTCTTCTCCATGATAACCTCTTTAGGGAATAGGTTTTTTATTTTGATGAAACCAATAGATATTGGATGTGTGGGAGTGGTTTGGGAAGTGTATTTTGTATAATTTGGAAATGTGTCATTTCTTGGAAGGATTGTGGAGAAGTGGTCGTGGGCGGTTGTATTTATAGTGGAGAAGACTGGTGTTTTCTCTTTATTTTGTTCATTAGTTTATCATTTTGGATAAAGAATATAAATAGATTGATAAATATTACAAAATTTAAAAAAAAAAATTAAGGTACGTTTGTGAGAATTTTCTATACATCACTGATTACTCAGGGAATAGTGTATTTAATTTATAGTGTATATTTACAGTAAATTACATATTTTACTATTCACCAAAAATTCAACTATTTTAGAATAATCCCAAAAATTCACCCTAACTAACTTTCTATGTTTAGAATTCAAAACCGTAATCCATTTAATGAAAATATTTTTACAGATATGATAAATTTAATTTGTAATTAAAATCAAAATTTACTTGGAAAATACCAATTTTAAAATTATGACTGATTTTAAAAAACTTTGAAAAATTAATTAACATCTCATAATGTTATCTTATAATAATAAGAAAAAAATTTATTAATTTATTAATTTATTTTATAGAATTAAATTTTCGTTTAGATAATTATATTAATTATAAAAATTTAATTAAATGTTTATTACTTAATAAATACCAACACTTAATTAAAATTTTTTAAAACTTTAATTAACTTTTACTATGATATAATATATTACTTTCATTTATAGTATGAAAAAATTTTATTTATAATTTGATTTGTGTGGTTACTATTCTAATGATTGGATTACTATTCATAAGGGTCATATTTCTATTCCTAATGTTAAGTTGCTATTTTATTGGTATATGTTCCTTAACATCTATAAATACCTTTTATTTCATTAAATCTTCATTTTTAATGTTTTTATTGAGTTATTAATGTGATTTTATGTGATTATATCATATAAAATAATTATAATAAGATAATTTCCATTTATAAAATTTATGTGCATTACATTTATATCTCCCAAACCAAGGCCCAATACATTACAGTAAATATCATTACCAATATTTAGTTTGGTAAGTATTAATATAGGATCTATATACAACCTCATATTCATCTTAGTAAATGTCCCGTCACACTTTTCCAATAAATATAACTTCACTCTCATCTTCATCGGTGTATTCTTTTGTTCTACTAAATGGGAAGTCCTTGATAATATTTTGGAAGTCTTCTATCAAACCTAGAAAGATCATAATATGAAAAAAAAAATTGGGTATTATTCAAGGAAATCACTTACTCAACTTTATCTCAGTCTATGGATATACATATTTCATACACCACATGCCCCATATATTTCACCTCCTAAATCAAAAAAGTAACACATTGACAGCTTGGCATAAACCTGATGTTCATCAAGTGTACTCAGGAATATCTCAATATGCTTACAATACTGATATGTTGTCAGTGTGTAGATGAGTATATCATTAATGAACACCATGAGGAATTATTCTAGATATGGATGGAAAATATTTTTTGTAAGATCCATGAATACATTTAGCACCAATACTATCTTGAAAAATCTAACTTTTTGATGTCCCCCTCTCTTTCCTGGAACATGTTATAGCCCCCTTCATGGTTAAATCTTATAGAACCACCATACTCCCCATAACTGATCAGAGATATCAAGAATCCTAGGAAAAGGATATCTATTCTTTACCATTATTAAATTTATACTTTTGTAATTTAAACATAGTAAAGTACTACAGTCCACCTTCTTAGTGAACAAAATAGGTTCACCATATCCTTCAGTATTTATATTGAGAATCCCTACCATTCCATGTCCTTGTGTCGTAGCTTAATCTCTTTTTAATAAACTATTTCCATACCAAAAGGGGGTATAAAAAAGGTCGCATACCCAACAAGAACACTATATAAATTTATACACCTATATTAATATGAAATACTATAAAGTCAAATAGAAAATTTATCTTGATAGAGATCCAAAACTCTAGGTAAAGATGAGGGTCCATAACAAATCTGGCTAAAAGTGTTAATCCTTTAATTTGTGTTGTGATCACCCAATATAGACTTAATTCTAGAACAAATATGCCTTCTCCCAATTCCCATTATTACATCATTAGGAAATTATCCCCCTTGTTATATGTAAATTATACTCATCCATGATATTAATAAATGTAAGCTTGGAAGCTAGCCAACTAGTCTATACCACGAATCACATAAAATCCCTACATCTTTAGAATCATGAAGTCCAACATAATTCTATAACAATAAACATCTATGTGGAACTCTAAGAATCACTAAAGATAACCCACATTGATAACATATGGTTTTTTATGGAAATAAATTCATAAGGAAACATGATTGGTAAGTAAATTATAGCAACAATTTGTGCAGATAAAAATGAATAGGAAGAAACGATATAAAAAATAATATTAATTATTTAAATGTCCAATAATTGACCTCAAATAGTAGGCGGTACCGCATCACTATCTTTTAGAGTCTGATCCACCACATAAATGTGTCGTTCCTCAACTCCATGACCTTGTCCTTGAGATGCCTAACCCACCCAATTTATCATCATCTTAAACCACTACTGCAGACCCTACCTTGATCTCGTGTTCCTTGACCGAATCTACCTCACCTCTCTAAGGAAACATAACCTTATAGAACTGAAGTAAAACTACTAGAGATGAATCATCCTACTATATTTTTGAAACTGGATCTGAGGTATTGTATATACTAAATGGAAATGAATGACCATCACACAATTGAATCAATATGGTACTCATCTTTAGGGAACCGAAGAAGCTAAACTTTGATCCACCAAATTAACACTACAATTCTATATGCCAATGGTCTTCCTCATCTTTCTATGAGAAGAAGAACTCATAGCATTAGTAAGAGTTTCAACTACCTAAGTACTTAGGGTTGGATGATGACCAAATGTTCAATCCTCCTCAAGCTTCTTCGTGATACTTAAGGGTTTTCAGAGAACCCTCTACTATGTCACTTTGTAAAAAGTCCAAAATCTCCACACTAAGTATGGATGAAGAACAATCTCAAATTTCCTACAGTGACACATAGCCTAATGCATGACACCCTAAAAGAAAGAGGCTGCTGACTAGCTATAATGTTCTGAATTACATCAAGGTAATCACATTGCATCCATGAAGAATTACTTTATATCTACTTTCTTCTCAGGTCTATCATCTCTAATTTTATATATCGTGCACCTTTTCCCTATAAGGGATACCATGTCACAAAATTTCTTTTATTTTTTCGACCAACAACATCACCTCGAAATGAATAGTAACACAAATTGGAAGGTAGAGAATAAAAGAAAAATAATACCATATCATTATGAACAATTGGAGAGATATACAATGCTTTGGATCAATATAAAACAGGAAAAATAAGCTATAACCATACTCAGGGAAACAAGTTTCAAAAATGGATCTCATGGGCTATGGACACACACACGTGAAATCAAAATCAAGATTGGTAATGAAATTATTCCAACACAAGAATAATACCAAGGAAAAATTAGTATAACATATTTCCAAATGTTTAGGAACTTCCAACATAATTGTTTTTTGATAAATTATTTCTATGTTCATTAAAGGGTCAAATATAGATCCATGTTTCACAGCCACAAAGAGTGTGTTCACATGTAAAAGATTCCTCACTCTAGATCAGGTTTTCAAGAAAGATATTTATAAAAGAGACTCTATAGTATTACATGTAAATAAGGGTTGTTCTAGAATCACATATATTAAGGATTCCTCCACTGGAACAAATTATGATATATGAAAATAGTGAGGTCATTAATGCAGTATATCAACTGAAGATTCAAGAACATATCATGAATTCCCCATAATTTCTATAATAGATCCCTGGATATAGTCAACTATTACTGATACATCATCAAAATATCGTCATAAAATAAGTACAAGATGTGATTCATGAAAAATAGAATCTCATGATGATCATTATATGATGTCTTACCCAGAAACATCCATTGTTATGGATAATTCAATCTCTGGTCAAGGGGGTTTTCATTGAATCATTGATAACTCTTTAAATATATCAATGACTAGTCAATGGATTAATGTTCCAACATCAATCTTAAATTATGATTATGTCTTGTAAGATTATAGATAAAGACCTACCCAAAGAACAACTATATTCAATGGTAGATCTATATTTGTTAAAGGAATGAAATCATATCTCTAGATCCAAAACACATATAAGAATAAATGAATAAACATTCATTAAATATTCACAAAAAAATAGATCAATCATATATATAGTTATGTCTACCAATGAAAAAGACGAAATTAGTGAATATTAACAAATAATTCACCATTACCGTGCTATTGAATTGGTCAAACCATGGAGAGGCAAGTAGGGAAGAATGGGAGATCCAAGAAACATGAGAGGGAATATGAAATAAAAAATATGGTGTTAGGTTTTATTTTTTTGGTAATTAAGAGGTTCAAAATGAGGGGAAATATAATGTTGTAGGGTGAATTAATTTCACCCTCAGACTAGGCACACCCATGAGCCGGTATCACCACTGAATAATCGGTGTGCTGGGTAGAATCATTATGGTTCTTCCTGCACCACCTTCTAGCTAGTGGGGTCTTACGTTTCCTATAGATAAAAATCAATTCCATCGGCGAGTTGGTGACTTCTTTCTTCAACCACAAAGTCATTCCTCTCTATTTACCTCAACCACCAATTCATAAACCCTTTTTCCATGAAAACTAAATTATTTATCACCCATATCATAGAAGAAAAAATAGTGAGATGGAGGATTTTATTAATAGAAAACATATTAAACATATAATACAAGTGATAATGTTACAAAATATACATAATTGATCCAACATAGTTATATTTCATTGAGTATAAATGTTATAATTTAATGGTTTTTTCATTTAGGTGTTTTAAAAAACCAATAATAACTATTTTATTTTTTTTATTATTTACCTATTAAAATATAAAAAAAATTATAATATCATAATTAAGTCCATATTTAACACTATAATATTTTCTTATAAAAATCCATGAATGTGGTTATAGTTGTTTAAAAACAACATTCTTATAGCTTTTAATTCCTTCCATGAAAGAATTTTTATGAAAAAAAACTATGGTTTCACTATGTATTTTTAATATTAATATTAAAGTATCCTAAAATAATATTTTTTTGTTAAATGGAACCAATACATCATATTTATGGGGTAGAAAAAAATTTAAATTGAATAGAAATGAAACACTGTGATTATATGTTCATACCTCACTCCTTTGGATGAATCCTTTACTGGTTGAATTATGCCTTAAAAGTGTGGATTATTGATGATTATATAACCTTTAGGAAATGGATAGGAGGTGTGGGAGGGATTTTAATCTATTTTATACAAGATAATATGGTTTAGGTGTCAGAATAAGTATAGTGGTGAATAGATTGATTTATTAGGGGTGAATAGGGGTGTTTTAGAATGAAATGTTATATCTCTAAATACATGTCACGCTAGTGATTTAATAGTAAATGTATTGTGATTTAATAGTAAACATGACATTAAAAAATTAATATAACTTATAGAAATAGAAAAAATAAATTCAAATATCATATTACAAACTATGATACTTAAATGATACTTATATAGTATTTTACTATTCGACTTCATATTTTACCATTTATGAAAATTAAAAAAAAATATCACTCGAACCATATTAGGATGTGATGATTCAAAAAAATAATTCATTCTATTAAAATAAATTTTTAAATATAAGAAATTTAATTTTTGGGAAATATATTCTATATTGATAAATAATAATTATTTTGGAATGATTTAATTTTTTACCCTTGTCGAAATTACTTATGATTTTATAAAATTATATTATAATTTTTAATAAAAATAACTACAATTTCATAAATGTTTTTATTAAAATAAATATTTACATCATATTTTTAAAATTATGAAAATTAATTTATTTTAATAAAAAAATAAAGTATATATGTTTTATTAAGAATAAAATTGCACTTTGTTGTTTTCAAATATTTATTTAACCATATTTGAAACTTTTATTAACTAATATTATGATATAAATTACAAATATCTTTTCATTAGATACCCATATTTTATTTTATTGTTCTAATGGTTATGTTAATTTTCTAATAATTAGGTTACTATTACAAAAAAATATAGTTATATAACTATTACACATCATACTAGTACCCATTTTTTCTATCATTCATCATTCACTCATTTTTTTCCCCGAGGATATATCTTAGTCATCTTCAAATTAAAGATTATATTATATTTTTTTTCTTTATTAAGGTGTTTTTCGAATCTAAGTTAATTTTTTGGAACCATGGTGTTTGAAAATATCAAGTTATAGTTTATTATTATTTTTTTTCTTCTCTAATTATATTATTTGATATTCTATAGAGTATATTAATATTGAATATATGATGTTATATGTTAGTATAATAAAATAGTTTTATTTTAATGGGATGTGTAATATATTTTAACACCAACAGATTTTAAAAAATATTTCTTTCAAATAAATTTATTTTTCTTCGATAGAATATGTTACACACAACACCAAGTATTAATGAAATGCGACATACCATAAAAATATTTGTATTTAATATAGTAATTCTCTCCAAACCATTAGAATGGTGTGAATTAATAGGATAAATAAATTATGAAAAAATATTTTTTGAAAAGGGATATAAAAATATTTCTTTGGTGACCAATTAATTATAAATGAAAATAAATACCATTTGAAAATAAAGGAAATCCTTCTCTAAAAAACTATTTCTACACACACAAATGTTTTTTATCCTAATAAATTAAATAACTAAATTTTTCTCAAATATTTTAATTAAATTTATATGTTATATATTAAAATAAATTAGTATTCATCTTATGTGATTTCTATTCATGATATAAGAATAAATCCAATTTTTCTTAAAAACTGTAAATTTTCTATAAAATATTTTTATCGACTTTTGAGAAATTATTTTTGAATTAAAATTATCAAAATTTTCAATTCGTATTTGAAAAAATTTACTTCATTTTTTAAATCATAATTTTAAAACTATATTGGTGTTAATGTTTTATAATTTTTTGAAAAGGTATAATTATATGTGAATAGTGAAAAGTACTGGTTTTTATTAAAAACACTGCCTTCTCATTCAAAAAATTTACAAGGAAATTTTTATTTCAATATGGTTTTAAGAGTAAAATAATTTAATTTATATATCTACTAATCTATTTTATTTCATTTTAATTAATTTCATCTTGAATTATGATAAAAATGATTTTTAATCTTTTAATGATTTTCTCATTAGAAAAAAAAATTCATCGGTTCTATGGGATTAAATTTAAATTTAAATTTTCAAATTATTTAAAAATAATTAAAATGTATTATATATTTGGTATTATAATAATTAATCTTATATAATAATTTCAATTGAATGTTTTATCAAAATGAATAGTAAAAATAATAAAAATTAATTGGCATCGTTAAGGTTAAAACAGTTTTTATCAGGGGTTGAACTAAAAAAAGTAAAATGATATATAAACATGTATAATCCTAATATAATGGGCTTAGATAGACCATATCACCTCTATGGTTCAATAATAAATCATCTTTTAGCCTTTCAGAATGTGAAAAACCTGGGTATACATTATTCTTTTCAAAATGTCCATGTCTATCCTCTCATCCACATATAAAAGGCTACCACCTATACTCCCTTATCCATATATAAAACACATTTGGTTCATAAAATAACTATGAATATTTCATCATTAATTCCCTTCAAACATCCAATATTCATTTTGGAGATCATAAATACAATATATGAAGGCTTTATGTTAAACCTAAATAGTCTGTCTGAAGAAGAGGTAATGTTTTTTATTATATGTTGTGGTTTTTCTTATTCATAAAAACATTTAAAATAATTATAAACTATTTTAATATTATAATAATAGTATATAACATATAATTATATATTATTATGTTAATTTTATAACCTATATCTATCTTCTCTTCCATAAAAATGGATGTGAACCCGTCAATATTTTGTATGGCAAACTTCCGTCTCGTGAACCGATGTTATTCGTTTTCCATCACCACCTATCATGGATAGATATTATTTTGAATTTAATTTATATATTTGAAATTTAATATATTATTATACATATTTAATTATAATTCAACATCATCTTTCTAACCACAAAAATTGTTTGAAAAAAACAATTGTACTCATGTGTACAGAGGACTACCAACTCGAAAACCGATGTGATGTATTTTATTTTTGCTTTACATGGAAGATAATAAGTTTAGATTCAATGAATATATATTAAATTTGTAACATAATTATATATCTATAAAAAATATATCATATATATCGTCTTTCTTTATTTTTTTGTGGGATATGATAAAGTTGTTTGTGTGTGCGACAAACAACTGCCTCGTGATGTTATGTGATTCTTTTTTCACTGACTCTTTTCTTGGATATTAATGATGGAAAATTTATTAAATATAAATTAATATATGACAGAACATTATTTTTAAGGTAAATATATTATTTACCTTTCATTTATTTCATCCATCGATGAAATGGAAACAGCGTTCATACATAGGTTCAACCAATCATATTTATGAACTGTATATTACAGTTTCTATATTTAACTTTTATGGATTAATTAAAATACCTAAATACTGAATATATATGATATTTATATCATGGGTAATTTTATGTAGATTATCTAACCATTATCAATGTAAAATAATGAATATAACAAATCAAAACATGCCTAAAAAACAAAGTAGTTATTACGTAAAATGAGATTTTAAAAAGAAATTTCTAATAAATGGGTAATAAAAGGTACTAAGTTAAAAATATATGGTATGATATATTTATAGGTATGTTTTAAAAATATATGTACAATAAAATTATATTTAATATACACGTGGTTCAAATGTGCATGAACGAAGTCGAAAATTATGGTAAGGGACTCTCATCTCACTATTTACTTTTGTATGACACCTATCATATTCACCACCTATTTACACCATGTGGTGTACATACTTCACATGAATTTATTTTATTATTATTATATTTACATATCCATTTTATTATAATTATTTCATTGAGTTTATGGTTTAAAATTTACTAAAGTAGTAAGGCATATTTGTCTAAAATGTATTTCATTGGAACATAATTATGTTATGCACATATATTATTCTATAAGGTGTTTTTATTTCCCATTTTATGTGTTATAACAAGAATATCATTATTTTAGGGTATTTATAGATTCATAAGATTTTATTATTTAATGGGGCCTATGATTCAAAATATACCAAAGTGGTAATGGTTTGATGTTACAATATCATTATTTATCAATATTACTTTTGATTATAATTTCATATTAAATAATTATGACCTATCTCTCAATAAACTCATGAATTTAACTATCCTATAGTTATTTATTTTTTTTAAAATTCCCCTTAATTTACCTCTCTTTATTTAGTAATTATTCTAAAATAATTGTTGTAAATAAAATCAATATTTATCTCTTCAGTCAAAACCCATTTTCCCTTAATATCCACATTTTTATCAAAATGTTTTAATATTCCTCAGGGATTTTAAAATACGATTTTACCCTTTTTTGAATTTTTTACAAAAAAAATAAAAATAATATACATGTGGAATTTAAAATAATCCTTTTTTGGCTTTTATTGAAAATGTTAAAGGAAACTTTCTTTTAACGAGTACATCATTCCCTTCCATCATGACCACTAAATGTTTTAATGGTTACCTCATAATTTTAAAAGGTTATTTTCATGAATAATATTTAGAAAATGATTTATGAATTTCTAGTTTTATGATTTAGTTTTCATAGAAAATATATTTTTCCCAATAAAGGTATTTAAATCATTTTTAATACTTACATAATAAGTTTCAATGTTTATTTTCATGGAAACATATTTAAAAAAGTGAAAATTTTTTATTTTTAAAAAAATGATTATGAAATAAATGTAATATCCTCAAGATAAGTCTAAAATTATTTTTAAATATTTTTGAATAATATTTCAAGGATATTTTAAATGAAAATGGTATCTACCATATTCTATTAATTTTTTTATTTAAAGATTTTATTTTCAAAGAAATGTTCTTTTCATCATGAAAAGTTCCATGTGTTTTTTATTTCAAAATTATTTTTTATATAACATAACATCGTTTAATGTTACATAACATTAATTTGGTTCATTTTCCAATGATACTATATTTATTCATTATCTGTATGGTTTATGTGTATGATGAAGAAATTTTTATTAAACTATTTCATTTTCCATGATGTATTATATGATGAATTTATGAGATAATTGTGGGACCCATTTGATTTCTAGGAGTTATGATATTATGTAATTTTTATGAAACCAGTTTCATTTAATATATCCTCTTATGATGAATGTTTTATGATCTTATGGAATAAAAATTTATAAAATATGTGATGAGTGGGAGGAATATCTCCCTCCAATTCCTTAGGTAATGGTTAACGTTATATGAGATCAAAGGGTATATGGGAGGTTATCCAAATCCCACAAGAGAGTAAACATGTGGTTATATCAAGTCTAAAATAGGGTACAATTGATGTTTTCCCTTGCCCAAGGTAGGTACACGCTTGGTAATCCTAATAATAAAATTTTATGAATTTCTTGGATGATATAGCTGACATAATATTATCTATGCTTATGTGTATGCTAGAAATCTATGTCTTAAGCCAATGTTATTCAACATTTGCTCAATTTATTTGATTCTATTATGATTATTGGTGGATGAACTATCATGATTTATTATATAACTAACCTTTATGATCCATGATAAATAAAATTCACAGTTTTCAAATGTATTTATAATGTTCACATACCCAAATGCTCATGTTATATTAATATCTACCTTGTTAACCCTTACTGGGCATCTAATCTCTTAGTTTATTATATTTCCTTCCCCATGATATCAATAAAGGTGGTATATATGATATTTATATGAAGGGATGTAGTCATAAAGAACTTTGCGGGAGATGAAATAGCTCACATATAGACCTGTTGTTTGTGTATCCATGTTTCCAAAGGCATTCGACCAAAATTATTATATAAAAGAGCACTATTTTATGTAATGAATATTAATATAATAAAATTTAATATTTTTGTATAGGATTTTTGGTTAAATATTTACATCATGTATAAATAAAAAATTATATATAGAGAAGGAAATTTTATATAGAAAATTTTGGGCCATTTATTTTTTTGTTCAATTTAGTCAACTGAAGACTCAATGTAATGTAATATTATTAATTCATGGTTTTTGAATGATTCCTCAAAATAGAATAGTTATATTAGCCAAAAAATTATTATACTTAGATATGGATGGATTTATATAGAACTATCTTGAGGATTTTATTGGATGAAATTTCATAATTTTCTTTTTTATGAAAATGATTTAACAAAAGGAAACATGATGTTGTATATCTGTAAATATCATTGTTTTTGAAAATATTAATTGAAAATATTAAAATTCATTTCTACCTTTTCTATATTCTCATAATACTAGAGGGTGACTTGTGTTATTTTATCAAATATACTTATCATTACTTGATAGAGTTCGTTTTGGGGTTATGGAATTAAAGATTGTAAATTTTTTATGTGATATTTAGGATAAATCTTATTATATTCAATGGGTAAACTATTATTATTCATAGTTACAATTGTAAATTTTTGTGTGTATATAAGAATCATATGGTTTTAATCGTGGATGGGGGTTTTAGATTTTTATGACGCTATTTATGGGCAATCAATAAAGCGATCAATCGTTATAAATTCTATTTTTTTACATGTGTTAAGTGAATTTTCATAGTTTGGTTGATGTTTTTATAGGTAATTGGTATAAATAACCCATAACAAATGATAGATTAACTAAATTTATGGTGCACAAGTAGAGGTGGAGTAGAAACTGATATAGGATAATGAAATAAATAGAAGGTTGGTAATTTTCATCGTTATGGTTTGTTTTTTACATAGATTTATATTATGAAATAAAATTTTATAGAGGGATGTCATGTAATATAAAATTAATGGGAATTGATTTTTTTTAATTATGAAGTAGTTTTTTCAAATTAAGGTTTCCTTATTAATATTCTATAAAGATAAAATTAATAATCAATATTAAGATATTGTAATGTAATAGTGAATGTAATAGATATTTAATATTTTAAATTTTAAACGATTAGTAATATTAATTTATATTTACCATGTAATAAATAAAAAATTTATGAGTATAAGGGAATGAGAGTATAGAGATGAGAGGGTATGAATAGTAAATATGAATCGGCAGGGTGAGGAATTTTTTTTTGGTATAATGGGGTGAGGTGGGGTGTTTCAATAAGATAAATTGTGATTTTTTAAAGTTTTTTATTTACATAAATTTTATATAGTTAATTCATATAAATTATTTTGATCAAGATATATTATGATTTTTCGAGGTGATATAATAGTGGTATGAGTAGGTGTTTTATTTGTAGAATGTTGAGATGTGTTTCCCATGGATATTTGGATGTGATGTTGATAATGGAATGTGTTCATAGAGGATAAAAGACAATTTTATGACTTCTGTGTTATCATTTCAATTAAGCTATATATTCTGGTTGTCTATATTTCTTGATGTGGGAATTAATGCGCTTACGTGATTATTTGATATTGATTTTAAACTCTATAATATTTTACAATTTTTTGGAATGTTAATTGTTTATAAATTGGATGTATGTGGTATTTTTAAAAACATGCATAATGATATCAAAAATAATTTTCATATAAATTAGTTTTCATGAATTATATATTTATATTAAATATAAAAATATTATGTAATTTCAAAATAAAAAAGGAAATAGTTTTATTAAAGTCTGTTAATATAAGGATTATTTTATAAGTTTCATTTTCAAATTATAGAATTTGAATTATAAAAAATGAATTTCATTTTCAAATTAGCATGTAAAATTTATCCTAATATTAATTATTCAAAATTATCAGAAATAAATTTATTTTTAAATGAAAAGTGAAAATACATATTTTTATTGAAATTGTATAATATTTTCAAGTATTAACATCGACAAATTTTATTTTGGATTGTTTTAAACGTTAATTAGTTCCTTTTTGGAAAAACTAATTCAATATTACTCTTTTTAAGGAATTTTATACTTGAATTTTTTATAAAACAATTTATGTTTAAAAGGTAATTGCTATGAAAAATCGGTTTTTATTATGTTTTCATCGATTAATTTTATATTAAACTATTATCCAAATATATTTTTAATCTATAAAAAATTATTCCATATTTTTAGTCACTATGTTCCTATTTTTTAAAAATGATCCTTTTATTTTTTGTCATTATGAATAGTAATCTTATTAAATATTTGTTACTATGATAAATGTAAAATTGGTTAATTAAGGGGAAAATAATTTCAAATGTACTAAAAAGTAACTCGAAAACCTGAATTTATTTTACTTGTCAGTAAATTTCATCTATAATCGTCCAATATTAGAATATATAAACTTTTGTTTCTATATGGACGTAATTATATCCTTTACAAAACTTTATTTTAAGAAGAGACAAAAATATCATTCTCTTTGTTATATTATCTTTCTGTTTTTGAAATTGGGATAGAAATAAGGTATGTATGGTTGGAAGTAATCATTTTAAGGCTAAATTGTTTCAATTTTCATGTCAATTTACTTATAATATTTTTATGGTAAAATTACCGTAAATTATTAGGCAATATAGTCGTAGTAAATATATAATTAAAAGGAAATATAATAAATAATTTGTTAAAATATTAAAAGATTTTTAATTTTAAAAAATTATTTTGTTATGAAAAAACTATAGATAAATATAAAAATTTAAGGAAGTTTTAAATATATATATTTGATATTTAACTTATCATTGTGTTTTTATAGTCAAATGAAATGAATAATTTGAAAATTTCTATTAAAGTTATCTTATATTAAAATCCGTTTTATTAAATGATTTCAAATTCATAAAAACATTATATTTTGAAAATTTAATTGTAAATGGAAGATAATGTAAAACATTGTCCATTTATGGGTCCTTTTTTCTTTTAGGGTAACTTTATTGACCCCTAAAGCGTAAAAAATGTAATAACATGATAATTGTCAAAAAGGGTTAACATGGGCTAAAATAAAACAATAAGGGTGAAATCATCATATAAAGTTGTCCAATTTTTATTTTATGAGAATATTTGGAATCATATATATGATATATTTTTATATAGTCAATATGGAAAAATTTGAATAAGAAAATCATTATTATATTAAATTAATATTTCATGAAATTCAAGATCACCCCTCCCCTCGCTTATAAAATGGAACCTCTTATCCAATTTTCCTATCATTTGAAGAACCATATGGTTTTTCCAATAATTCCCCATGTTCCTTACATAAATCTATCTCCATGTCCTAGAATCCTTGGTTTAACCATAACCCTAAGCTTTAGAAAAAATTAAACCATAATAGGTTTTTTTAAGAAGATGAAGATAAAGAATGTATGTGACAAGTCCGACTAAATGTAAGGGAATTTCTTTTTAAACTCTTATTTTAATGATTACCTTAGAATTATTTTCTCTTTCATGTTCATTTTATTCATAATGTTTCATGAAAATTATTATTTATACCTCATTTGAAGATAATGTTCATTTTTTCAATATTTTATATTCTTTAAAATGTTTATAAAAATGGAATATTTCTTGGGTTTTACAAAAGGGAATTTATTTTAAGACCCCTCTTTTAAATATTCCATTAAAAACCTTTTTATTCCATGACAATTTTAATCTATGTATTACATGAAAATTATAATTTATTATTCAATTTATGGTAAAGGTAATTTTTTAAAAATATTTTACTTTATTTAATTTTTTTTTAAAATGAATATTTATATGTATTTATGTAAGGGTATTTATTTTGAAATTCCACTTTTAATGTTTCCCTTAGAACAATTTTTTCTTCTATGACCAAATTCTTAAAATTGTTTTTGGATGTATTTATATGAAAATAAATTAATTATAAATTATCTTTTATTTCCATTTTTTACATTGGTTCAATGATATTTCAAAAGTAATCATTTTACATATTTAATATGTAAAAGTTTGAATTTATTAAAAAAATAAAAAAGTAATGTTATATTTCAAAAAATATGATGATAATGAATTTTCCCACCACCACAACATTAATTTGATATGTTTTTCCCTTTGTAAGATTCCATTTTTTATTCCCATAAAAAACTTACTTTCCTTTTTATAGTAATAATTGATTTGAAAATAGTGTGTTAACATAAATGGATATATCAATATATGGAAATTTTTACTTATGGGTTTAAATAATGTTTTGAAAACATATACATTTGAAGTGTTATGATTATTTCATGGTTTTTTATAATTGTTTATGGAGATAGTTTATTTCATTATAAACCATTTATGGGTGGTTCCATGATATACCTCAAATTCACTGGGTAAGATTTATATTGGAAGCCTACTGTGAGGGTTATTACACATGTTACCATGATGGTAATGTGAAACCTTAAAGGTTATTCGATTAATAACCATGAATTCTATTCCATTTTTAATTGTAAAGGTAATTTTATATTTAAGTATAATATGAAACATATTACTCAATTTACCTATATTATTTTTCTATTCTTGATATGTTTTTAATATAAATATTATGATTACAAAAATGTATGAAATGAGCTTATTTTTAAAGGAAAGTATATGATACTTCGTAAGTGTGAAAAGTTTAACTTTGTGATAATGTTTTCAAAAAATATTCATGATTATAAAGAGTCCATTGAAAGAATATATATCTCTTTATATGTATTATGAAATGTTTTATGAAAATATTTAAGCAAATAATTTGATTTATTCAGTATGAAAATGTTTATTTTGATCCAAAATTTTACTTTGAAAAAAAATTAGAATGATTTATTTAAGAATAGTTTCTTTATTTCTATTTACACCCATTAAGAAGATTTTTTATTATTCCACATTATGAAAATGTTTTCCACATGGTTTTAATGATGTGTACGGACATGGGTAAAGTCAAGATGGAAATTAGTAAGATGTTCCATGAAAAGAAAAATTATTATATATTCAATTTTTTTGTGGGAAAATGGATACCAAGTTGAAGTTTCCACTTTGTGATGTAATACATATTTATGTAATGTTTATTTCCTAATTCTATACGCCTCAAAACCAAAAATAACTTCAAGAATTATAGAAAATAAATTATTTTCTTAAGAAACTATAATTTTTTTTGTTTTAAACAATATATTATTTAATTATATTAATGTGGTGTGGGGATGTGGTGTTCCTTACTATTCAAGTGAATAAGTTACATATTATTTTTACTATAGATATAATTTTTTTTAATTATATCAAAAAAAAATTTACCATTATATCTATATAAAACTCACTTATATTAATTTTTATTTTAGATACACTGGTGGATATTTTTTTAAGGATATATCTATATCGTAATCATAGGTATAGAATGTGGGAGATATATTTTTATGTGGTGATGTAGTTATAGTTATTTTGACATGTTTACATGGTTAGAGTAATGTATATGTGGTTATATAGTTATAGTGGTGTTAATTTGTTGACATAGAAGTAGTGATGTTGATTTGGTGATGTAGTTGTATTTACATAGATGTGGTGATGTGGTTGTCATGATATTGATGTGATGAAAAATTTGTATTCATGTTCACGTGGTCATTTTTTTATAAATACATATAATGTTCTATATGACTTGTGGTTGAAGTTTTTTTTCATTTATCATATTCTTATATTTATATAATTAATTTATTAATATTTATATATTCCTTTAATTAAGGAATTTATTACATATTTACCTCATTTAAGAGATGATAGGGTAAAATCATACATTATATAATTATATTTTCTCCCAATTATTCTCCATTTTATCTTATAAAAATAGGACTATATCAATGGTAGTGTCATGTGATATTAATTCCGACATGAGGTGATCAGGCATGGAGTGGGAGGAGTCATGAATTATATAATTTTTATTTTAAAATAATTGTTTTTTCCTGTGTTGACATAACTCATTGATATATATTTATTTGAGTTATTGAGGTTGTAACAGTTTTTAGTGGATGTTTTTTTTAATTTTGAATTTAGATAATTCCACCCATATTTGTGATTTATAAATTTTTTCTAGTATCTACCATTTTTCCTTTTGGATCAACACATTTAGGGCCACTTTGGATCTAATTATTATCTCAATAAGAGTCTTAGTGGTGTAAATTAATGGTATAATGTTATCAGATTGAGTATTCATGGATAGATTTTATTGTATACAATGTTCAGAATTTCATGGTTTGGTAATTCATTCATGTTACTTAATCTATATATGTATATTATTTTAGGGAATTCAATTTAAGGCATAAATTTCCCCTATAATTCTATCTCTGGGCTTTGATACTATTTGAAACATTATTATAAGGATTCTCTATTGTCATTAAGGTAATTATATAGTTGAAAATCCACACATTATGTACTACAATTGATGCTTTTTCCCTCTTTTATGAGGATAATTTTTTATATTCCTATTGGAGTTTTTTATGAATGGTGACATTATATTTGGGTTTGTGGAAATATCAAGAGAATATCTATTATTTAAAGATTATGTTCTGGCCAATATGGTAACATATAATGTCAAAAACTAAATTTTAAAGTTCATTAGATGGGTAAATTTAGTATATTTATGCATCCTAATTCAAATATATAATATTACTAACACAGTATGATGACATGGAATGAAATTGTTTAGAATTTTCAAAAAATAAAAATTTTCATTTGAATTATTTTAATTTATTGATGGTAAAAACATCAAATTAATATAATTACTTTTTTAAATTTTATACATGTTACCATAGTAAAACTAATTTGCATAATTGTTAATGAGATATGTGTCACTGGGAATCATGTGATGGTAAACCATTTTCATTATAATTTTCTTATTCAGTGATTATAATAGAATTCTATGATAATAGGAATAGAGTGTTTTCACATTAAAATAAATGTCGATGAACTATTTAAAATTTTAATTATATGAAATTTATTAAATGGTTAAATTAGTTATTTTTAAATATTGATATGCTATTTGATAACCATGTTTTAATATGTTAATGTGATATTGGATTATGTTTTCTATGATAGAATGAGAAAATTAATAATTAAGAAAACACATTTATCTATATTATTATAAGATTATTTTTCATATTTTTTTGAATAAAAAGATGATTTACTAATTATGATTTACATATATATGATTTTTTATATATTTTATCATTATAATAAGTTCAAAATCATAATTAATGATAATTTTATGTCATTTTATACATTAATAGATTTTTTTGTTAATTGTTAATGGTTATTTAAATGAAATGTTGGTAAATTACTATGATTATTGGTTATTGGTGAATTGAATGGTTGGGACCATAAAGGGATAGTTCAAGGGAGTATGGTGAGAAAGAAATGAATAAAAAATTTTAAAATTAAGACTGTGATAAAATTATATATCATTATTTTTTTAATATGATACAAGGATTTTGTGGGTGGAGTTTAATGTGAGTAGTTGGATTCACATTTCGTGTATTTATTTTTAATGAAAATTTTGAATAATTTTAGTTAAAGGGGTATGTGAAGAAATTTGGTATAATTCAGATATCAATAATAATATTATATTGTTTATATTGATGGTTGTGATCTTATGGTATGCTTTAAAACCATATTTGTGGTTTATTTACGTTTTATCTTCTTACATGATTTTTTTTAGAGTCTTGGGTTCTTAGTTTCATTTATTTAGTTTTTGAATGAGAACTTATTTTTATTAGAGTAGTAATTTTTATAAAAATGATGGATTTTAAGAATTATTTAGATCTATATAGAAATATTAATATATGATATTTTTAGTCAGAATAATGAAGTTGTATATTTATAAATTTAATATATCATGATGATTTGGATTTTTAATTAAGAAAATATAATACTTATCATTCATAGTGACATAATTTTTTGGAATGTTCTGAATGTATATAAATAAAAATAATTGATCTAGAGTTCATATCTTTTATTTTTCAGGAATAATTATCTTACTTTTCCATTATGGATGAGTAGTTAGGTGTGGTTTTACAATTATAATGATTCCGATGTTTTTATGGAAAAATAGATGTGGGGTTGGTGATATAGTAAATGATGGATTTATTTGGTTGAGCTTTTTATGGATAAAGATGCAGTGTTAAAATTATAAATGTTAAAGTGGGAATGAACTCTTGAATTATTAATGTGATTAATTCAAATATAATCTTATGTTGACATGGGATGATTATTTCATTAATAGGTTTTTATTTATTTTTTATTTGAGTTGGGAGAAATAAATGGAAATTAATAATAGAGTAGAGATTATGTTATTGTATATTTTGGATATAAAAAATGTTCAAATACATTGTTTATGTTTTATTAAACCTTCATCAGTAGTATTAGAAATAAATGAATTATTTGGTTGGTATTAATATAAAATTAGTATGCCCTTAGTTTACGAGGGAAAAAATTATGGGGGTTTAATTTTAAATTTTTTTCCATGGTCATAGGGCCTAACCTTTTTTTAAAAAAAGTGGTTGATTTTTAAGTAGATGTTCATATTATGTATGTGAGTGTTTAGTTTATTGGGGTGAATGGTTATAGTAAATTATTCTTTTAAATCTATTTGTTTAAAATTATATGGATCAATGAATTGATGTTTTGTGACATGAGTATTATTTAAGATAAATAAACAGTTTTGGAGGTGTAATGATTTTTAACACAAGTGGGGTTATTCGGTAGAGTGGATGTATTTTGAGAAATCATCTTGGATACAATAATATTTGTGTAACTATAAAATATTTTTTTTATTATTTATTTTAGATGATATGGTTTTACATTTCATTTTTGATGTTTATGGTAGCTGTAACACCCCAAGATATTATGATATGTATTTTTTTATTCCCTATCATATCATAGGAATCACACAACACAAAGAATAAATGAATAATGATTTAAAAATAAATATCATTATTTTAAAAAGACCTTTATAACTTAGCCATTAATTTTTCATATAATTAATAGTTTTAAGGAAATCTATAAATTATATATTTATTCAAACATTTTAAAATTCATCCAAATGATTTTGTAGGCATAAGATAAGAATAAATCTAATTTCAAACGTAAAAAGGCTATAATTATCTAAAAATAGTTTTACTACCTTTTAAAGGATAATATGTTTTAAAAATTAGATTTTAAGACTTATATAAATTATATTTTAAAAAATAATCATAATTTTTTATAACATAATATCAAATGTTACTTTTTGATTTTTTTTGATATTTTTCTGATAAGATTCATTCTCGATGAATAGTAATGTGATCATTAGAATAAAAATATAACCTTTATGAAAATTAATGTGGAAATTATAAAAATAACCTCACCAGTAATAGTTTAAAGAAATTTTAAGAATCTTATAGATTGTAAAATTATAGAATTATATCATAGTATAAGAAAATTAATGTTTTTAAAAAATTAATTAAATATTGATATTTTTATTAAGCATACATATTAATTTTCAATTTTATAATTAATAAAATGATTTAAAATATAATTTCTATTCATAAAACATAATAAAAAATTATATTTTTTTCCTTATGATTATAAGATAATTTTTTGATACCTTAATTAGTTTTTCAAAATGATATAAATTTAGTTATAATAATAAAGTAATTTTTTTCCAAAAGATGATTATATTTAATTAGAAATAAAATTTCACATATTTAGAAGAATTTATTTTTAAAATTGAATTAATTTTTTAATTCAAAAAATTTAAATAATTTATGTTGAATTGTTTTTTTGATTTTTCTAAAATAATTGAATTTTTTGGGAATAATGAAATACGGTAATTTAGAATATATATAAGTTATAAGTAAAATACAATATTCCTTGATTCATGGATGATGTAAGAACCATTGGAACAAAATAACATGGACTAGTTACTATAATTAGTCACCATAGTCAAAACTATTCATAGTCTTGATCCACAATAATAAAAAATGAGTTACATATTTTAAAAAACTCCCCTCCCATCCAATATAAATACCACCCCTCACCACCCCTTCTCCCCACACCATCCGGTCTATAACCCTGTCAAATTTGTGCCCAATAATCTTCCTAAAACTTTACCCCATGTCTATAAGATCTTTATCTCATTAAAAGGCCCAAACCATTTCCCTAAGCAGGTTCTCAATGAGGAGAAAATTCCGAGGTAAAAACGTGTTTCTTTTTCTTTAAATATGTTTTCAAGTTATTTTAAATTCAAATTCTCTTATAACCTCCCATAATATAAATAGCATGATACATCTAGTAATTTATATATATTGAAAATGTATTATGCTAATGGAATAATCCATCAGCAATCCCCTTCTCCACTCCTTTTTATTCTAAAAATGGACATGTTGTCTATGAGGTGTTGTTTCATCACCTTCACGGATGAAAAGTATTCATTTTACTTAACCATATACATGGATATTCATAGAATCATTTAAATGGATGAAATATATTTTAAAATTTATATTACATCAATTTTTATGTTCTAGATTTAACATATTTACATAATATTAAATGATAAACCAAAACTCAATTGTTGAGATCTAAAGGAGCTAAAATTAATCTAAACGATTATCATTAACAAGTTATCTAAAGATTCATCCTCATTTATGAGAACAAAGAAATATATAAAACAAATTAAACATTTGGATATTCATTAATAACATAGAATTACTATTCTTTAGAATTATAATCATTTTACATGAACTTTGTTGTTTTTAAACATGTGAAATGATCCTGAAACCCAAGAAAAACGAATGCTCCCGAGAGATCAAATTAAACTCTGTAACTCAAAAATAAATCCATAAATAAACTTCATAAACCTATAATTAGTCAAATAGAATTATAAAAAATTATTTATTTATTTATTAATTTATTTAATTTTATTGACTTGTATATTAAGTTCAAGTTCAGAACAAATTCATAAATAAGGTAAGGGTTTTTTCCTGATCCTCTATTTTCATTCGGGTTCTGATTCCTACATTTTTACACGAAAGTAATTGTTCATTATTTTATATAATTATTATAAATTCGGCATATTCATTCCAAAATTATATATCTAGATAATTTAATATATTTTTTTTCTAATTACATGTTTTATATGGTTACCTTCTCAATTCTTCCCAATACACAAGCTCAGATATTAGAAGCATCTCAATTTCTTAAGAATTTTCAAGTACCATACATAATCTATTTTAAGACACCATTATTTTTTTAAATTACAAACTTTTTAAGAAAAAAATATATTTTTTTATTTCAGGTTTTATAGAAACAATCTTGAAAAATACAAATGATTTCTCTAAAAGAACTCTTCCTTGAAAAGTAAAAAAGGGTGTTTCTCTTAAGAATACCTCAATGATTTCATTTGTGTATTTTCATATATTTTGACACCAACATTGAGTTTTATTATTTATTGACCTTGGTATCTTATTATTATCATCTACCAAATTTTATTAAATGTTATATAATCAGTTTTATTGTGGATGTTCTATCTTGATACCATTCACCATACTACTCAAAATGATTAGTGATTATTCTTTCAGATTGGGGAAATTTATTTATATTATATATATATATATATATTGTTTATGATTTACCCCATTCATATTATGAATTAACTTGACTTATTAAGTGATTATTGGGGCCCTCTATAGACCCTAAATGAATTGGTATCTATCATGAGACAAAACTAATATGGACTTAGCCAAGGCCTTTCCCATTTTTAGATAGATTTTTTTCTAAGGCTGTAACCATTTATTTTCATATGACTTGGTCGAGGCCTTCAAGATATGTTTTAAATATCTAGAATTATGCATTCCCTCACTGTTATATTTTTAATTTATAATCTATGTGAATATTTTACTAATATAATATCCCTAGTTAAGCATCAATATCATGTTATTATTTTTGGGTCATTGTTTATTCATCTTTTATTCTTTCCATATTATGCACAAATTTATTTTCTAACGTTAACTATTTTCAATCATTCAGCATGCCTTATTGTTTATATTTTTTTACTATATTATGTACCCTTATTGGGAATCAAATATAACCCCTTTATTATGTTTTATATTATCCCTCTATAGTAAAGATGAATATTATAAATGACATATAGAGATAATATAAGAGATAAGGATATTTACAACGGAATTTATATATTGTATTTCCTTTCCTGTTATAATGTAAAACATATGATTTTATCTTGTTTTCCAAATCTATTAAAGTATTTTACCCTATAGGATGTGACTTCTTTGTTTATTAGGCCAATGTAATTAAGTATGTCATCGGCTCTGAGCAACTATAGACAGGGTAATTATTTTGTGTATCAAAATATGTTTACTAGAAAACATGGAAACTAGACTTAGAAAACATTGATTAGGGAATAGAAACCAAATATATAATTTGAGGATAAACATAAAATAACATTCTAGAATTTTTTAAGGTATATATTGTGTAGTTATTTCTAAAAATAAATCCATGTATAGATACTACAAGTGGACGGGGTTCTAGCACAAATGTACTTAGGGGTGACAACTCCAACACAATGTCCTGGTCCTAACTCAAGGTAACCAGGAATATGACAATGATCCTTACTGCATAACTGTTTTGACACTCCTAGGGGATATACATAATATAATTTACATTTTATTTATAAACCATTATTAAGGATTTAAAATTAAATATGTCCCCATAGAAACCATGTTTATGATAATGAGATTAGTTACATGTAAATTACCAAGTTTATGTTAAGTATATCACTAATCTTGGGGTTATACATTATGTTTCATAATTTATGATATAATCTAATGTATTACATTTTTTAGAAATGGGGCCCAATAGATGGAATGGGAACCACATCTATGAACATTATCCAATGAGTAAGAATGACATTGTCGTCGATAGGTTTAAGTCAGTCTTTCGAAGTGAACTAGTGTCTCAAAGATTCTCATCATGTGAGGAGAAAATATCATAATCTAAAAATAAGGGGAAATATTTATATTTTTATTTTGGAATTATAGGGAAGCCTAATAACAAGAGTATAACCAGAAAAATTTTGGAAATATTAATGAAGAAAAATAAGTATTTTCCTACATGTAATAATTATGGGAATAAGCACCGTGGTACTAGCTTAAGTGGAATTGGATTTTTCTACAGGTGTTGATGGAAATGAAAGCATGATAGTTATTTCATTATTAATAAAATGTTTTCCAATGCGAAATTAATCAAAAGTGAAGAGATGGGGAAATACACAAATTATTTTCCCAAACATCAAGGGATTATATCTCAGAAGAATAAAGGGGATCACATTCAAGCTTATGTTACTCCGTAAGAAGAAAGGAATGGTTAATTTGTTGGTGTTTGGAATAAATAATTGTGTTATTTTTTTATTTTAACAAATATTATTTGGTTTTAAGAATAATGTGATATATGAGGATAATACTACAATACTATTTTGTTAAGGATTTGATAGTGTGTGTTTAATAGTACCAAGAAACATAATTTAGTGTAATTTTTATCGTTTGGAAACACATGACTTAGGAAATATTACAGTAAATATGTGATTTATTTTGATATTGTAATAAATATATGGTTATAGGATTGAAATAATGTCTATGAAGGTGGTCAGTTATTTTATTTTTTATATTATTTTTACTGGGATTAGTAGATGTTTGGATTTAATTAATATTTTCAACAACCTATGAATTTTTATCTTAGAAGCATACATGTTTCATAATGGTTTAAAAGTGATAAAGGAAACCATTTAAATTTTTAATGTGGGATTCGAAGCTAAAATATTTGGGGAATATTATTTTAAGTGGATTTTTAAATTTTAGTTACATTCCTTCTATTTTTTGATCATTGACTGGGGATAGACACATTTTTTATGAGTCTTAAGATTAAAACATTAGGAATAGATCAAGTTAATCTTCAGAAATTATTTTCCATTGATGAAATATTCTAACCATATTGGTTTAGTAAAATTTCAAAGGTTCAAGGAACAACTTAAGGACCATATGATTCGTAAAAAGTGCTTTAGGCATGAAAAAATGACCCAAAACATTCATTTCCAGGTGTAAGAGATGATATAAAATTGATCAAAGAATACCAAAAGTATGAGATTATTATTATGACAATGAAAGTAATCTATTAAGTATACATTATCAAGTTATTATCTAGTTATTAAAAGAAAGCTTCAGCTCTAGGGAAAATATTTTTGAAATATAAATCCATACCTATGTACTTTTCATTTTGAATAACTAATGGTCCTTTAACTGATCACAATATTTACACTTTTTTATTGTTAACATTATTGTGGAAATGTTATATATAACTACCCATCGAAACTTGTTAGTTATATTTCACTTCCATGTCAATATCTTCATGAATATTCTTATATTTCTGAATCATAGTTCTTTGGTGACCTTCGCATTTATCTTTACCTATTTTTAAGAGGATGTTTTATTAACCATGCTTCTGATGTGGGTTTCCCATAAAAGAATTTTGAATTATTAATCTGTGTTGTTTTTCAAATTAAAAATTCAAATTTCAAGGATTCAATATTTTTATGGAGTGTAGAATGTAACACCATATGATTTTATTATATGTATTTTTCTTAAATTTAATTTATTTGATAGAATATGTTTCACATAACACACATCTCAATCAAATAATGATATACAATTATATATCATTATTTTAAAATGATAGTTTTTTCATTGATTTTAAATGGTGGGAATGAATTTTATTAATGAAATATTTATATAAAATATGTTTAATTAAAAGTTTTTATATTCATCCAAATGATTTTATAGGAATAAGATAAGATAAAATGTAATTTTACTAATAAAAACGATTTATTTTTTTAAACACAGTTTTAACAAATTTTAATGAATAGCCTATTTTAAATATATATTTTTACACATATATAAATTATATTTGTAAAATTAACAATTATTTTTGAAAACATAATATCAAAATTAACTTTTGTTAAATTTTCAATATTTTTCGGATAAGTTTCATTTTTGATGAATAATAGTGTAGTCATTAGAATAATAATAAACTATTAGGAATAGTAATGAAGAAATTGTAACAACAAACACACCTATTAAAATATAAATAAAATTTAGGAATCCTATAAATGGTAATATGATTCAATTATATTTTTGTATAAGTAAATAAGTTTAGAAATTATTCATTTAGTGTTGCTATTTTTATAAAACACAAATGTTTCTTTTCAATTTTATAATGAATATAGTGTTTTAAAAGGAAATACATATTCATAAAATTTATTTATAAGTTATATTATTTTGTATTATGATAATTTGAGAATTTTTTGAGACCTTAATTACATTTAAATTTTTTTATAAAATCAATTATAATTATAAAATCAGTATTTTTCAAATAAAAGATTATTTTTGATTAAAAATAAAATAACACATACATAAGAAATTATTATCACAAAATGGTGTTTTTTAATTCTACACATCAAAAAATGGATTGGGTGAATTTTTTGACTTCCTTAAAATAGTTGATTGTTTGGGAAATAAAGAAACGGGGTAATTTATTGTATATGTACATTACAAGTAAAATAAAATATTAATTGAGTCATGGATAATTTAAGAACCATTTTTTTCACACACATGAACTATTTACTATAATTAGTTACAATATTTAAAAATATTCATAGTATTGAGCCAAAATAATAATGAAATAAATAAAATATTTAAAAACGCCCCTCTTGTCCAGTATAAATACCAACAATCACCACCCCTTCTTTTCACACCTTACATGATTTGAGCCTTGTAAAATTTCTGCCAAATACTCTTTCAAATCCCCTTACTCACATCATAGAGCTATTGGTATCATCAAAATACCCAAACACATTCCCTAAGTAGGTTCTTGAAGAGGAGAAAATCAAGAGGTAAAAACATCTTTCTTTTTCTTGGAATTCCTTTTCATATTCTTTTCATTTCTTATTCTATACTAAACTAACTTCATATAAATATCATGATAAGTCAAATAACATAAATATACTATAATTTTAGTATTCTACTGAAATAATCCATCATCATGCCCCTTCTCCTCTACCGTTTACTCTAAAAATTGAAACATCATCTATAATGTGTTTTTTCATTGAATTCAAGGACAAGAACTTTTAATTTTACTTAAATATATCCAAGGTTGTTCATAAAACCATTTTAATGTTTGAAATATAATTTAATATTTATATTACATCTCATTTTATGTTTCCAAAGTAACAAATTTACATAATACTAAATGATGAATCAAAACTTGTTTGTTGTTATCAAAACCAAAAAAATTATCTAAAAGATAATCATTAATATGTTATCTAATGATTTATCCTCATATCAGTTAAAAAATATATAAAACTAATTCCACGTTTTTATTTTCATTAATAACATATAACTCCAATTCAAGAGAATTATACCCATTTCACTTTAATTTCATTACTTATAAAAAAGTGAACTACTCGTGAAAAACATGAAAATGAATGCTCCTGAATGATGAAATCAAACTCTATAACTCATAAATAAGTACATAAATGAACTTTATAAAATTATAATGAATTAATTAAAAATTTTAAAAGATGTTATTTCATTAATTAATAGATTTAATTTCATTATCTAGGATATTAAGGTCAAGTACAGAACACATTCTGGGATAAGGTAGGGGTTTTCTTCCTGAACCTCCATTTTCATTCGGGTTACGATTTCTCCCTCTATTCACCAAATTAATTATTCATTACATTATATACGTCCAAAAAATATTGTTCATACATTCCCAACATATATATATATATATCATTTCATCTTTAACTTATCATAATTACTTGTTTTACAGGGTTCCCTTATCAATTATTCATGATAAGCAAGACCATTTAAAGAGAGCACCTCAATTTCTTAGTCATTTTCATGTACCATCCATAATTTATTTTAAGACACCATTATTTTTCTGAAATTACAAAAAATTCATGAAAACACTATATTCTTTCATTTTGGGGTTTATATAGATAATCATTACAAATACAACTGATTTTTCTAAAAGAACACTTCTTTGTAATGTAAAAAGAGTATTTCTCTCAAGAATTACTTAAGTATATTATTAGAGTATTTTTATATTTTTCAACACCTTTGTAAAATTTTAGGACTTATTGATATTTTTTTCTTATCAGTATCAATAACCATATATTATTAAATGGATTATAATCTATTTGACTGGGGATATGTGATCTCGATACTATTCACAATACTACTCAAAAGGATGATTTATAATGTTTATAGATTAGAGAATGTTATTTGCATTTTATTTTTTGTATTATTTATGTTTAACCTAATTATTATGATTAATACATTGTACTTATTAAGTGATGGGTGGTACCTTTTATATCCCCTCGATACATTAGTAGCTCTCTTGAGAAAAAGCTGATATAGACTTGGCTGAGGCCATACCCATTTTTAGAGATGATTTTGGCCAAGGCCTTAACAATTTATTTTCATATGTCTTGGTCGAGGCCTTGAGGGTATGTTTCATATGCTTAGAATTATTGATTCCTCATTATGATATTACTAAATGATATTCCAAGGAAATAATTGACTAGTAGAATATCCTTGTTTAAGCTTCAATCTCATGTGATTATATTGGTGGCATTATTTTTTCAGCTTTTATTCTAACCATATTATTCTCATTTTTATATTATAATGGAATTTGTTTTCTTTCATTCCCCATTCCTTATTTTTTATATCAGATTATTATTTATTATGTACATTTACTTAGCATCATATACCACCCCTTTCTTATGTTTTATTTTTATCAGAAGATGAGAAGATGAATATTATTAACGATTTGAATGGACAATCCTGCAGTTGTAGATGTTTCCAATTAAATATATATTTTTTATTTATTTACAAGTTATAATGTTAAAATATTGTTTGTATATTATTTTCCAAATCTATTAAACTATTTTGTACTTAATGATTTGAAAACCTTGTTTTTTATGAAAATGTAATGAAGTAAGGAACCGGCTTCGGTCAACTAGGGTCAGGTGTAACAAATGGTCCCCTGTGACAGTATAGACACCCCACCTTAACATGGTCTTTAGGTCCTAGCCCTCCAGGTACCACCGGTTTCCCTACAGACACATGGTTCCCACCTTGGGGTCCATCCCCGTGCTCAAATGGGTCATCTGACTAATGAATTCCCCAGATGCAATACATGTATTTTCTAGTGTTCTTTTTACTCACTCACACACACCATGAGAAACATTCCAGAAGGAACACATCCTAACACTACTCTAGGACAAGCATGATTAAATGTGGAGTTTTAATCATGTAGGCTCTCGAAAAGGAAGGTTTTCCTTCCTGAAAAGCGTAATATCATTTATTCATTTAACCTTTTATCATTCAGGGTTGTTACATTCACCCCTCCCTTTAGAGAACATAATCTTAATTGTGGGACCTATATCTCAAACTAGGTAGTGCACCGCACTTAGGGCTGGGTTCTTCCTATGATACCAAATGTAACAATTGGGCCACATTGATAGTATAGACACTGCACCTTAACATGGTCAGCAGGTCCTGGCCTTCCAAGTACCACCAGTTGCCCCACAGACACGTGGTCCCCACCCTGGGGCCCATCTGTGTGCCTGAACGGGTCATCTAACTAATTGTTGTCCCCACAGGCCAACACATGCCCTTTATGGTGTTCTTTATACTCACTCACACACACCCTAAGAAACATCCTACAAAGTCACCCATCGAAATACTACCCCATGAAAAGCATTCTTAACTACGGAGTTATAAATAGGTAAGCTCTTGAAATGAAAATTACACCTTATGGACTTGAGTTATATCTTCTAGTCATTTAACCCTTTGTAATTTTTTGGTGTTACACAGGGGTCTATATAGTAGATTTAGAGGAATATTGGAGATATGAAGGTATAAGACTAAAATTTACAATTTATTTTTATAGTTAATGAATTGATAAAGGAGGCTTGATCTATCCAACAAATTATTGATAATATATTTATAATAGAGGATGACAAAATTATAGAAATGATGGTGGGAGTGAAATGTTCTATGGATATAAACTTTTACATAATAAATATTTAATATTATTTATGGAGATAAAATATTCTAAGGGTTGAAATCAATTAATTTGAAATTATGTAAGGTTATTATACTTGAGGGTATAATGAGATTTTTTTATATGCATTACTTTTAGTTATCCTGGTGAAGTTTAAGAGTTTGTTATGGGATCATGGTAAGGAATAATATATTTTCCTTCTTCCATATATCACAAAATTGAATGAATATTCAGTATAATTATCATATTATTTATTGGGGAGATTATAATATTAAAGGGAGTGTGACGTTTGTTGAGTGAGTGATGGAAATTCAAGACCAAATGGAGAAGATGTTATATGGGTAATTTATACCATTAGAATGTGTTTTCTGGAATCACATTAGCTTAAATATGATTGATTGAAAATGTGAGTCAAACATAAAGGTCTTTCATCCTTGGTTTGTTTGAATTTTTTTTTTCAAAATATATGGTGTAAATTAAATTTGAATTTTGGTATGGTTTTTAAATTTTTTGATTGTAATGATATGGTTAGAATTTTGTAAGATAAAAAGTGTTTCAAAGGTATCTAATTTAGTGGTATAAATTTGTTGGTTATTAAATCTTTCCTTTTATAGTTACATGTTTTCAAATTTTGAGTATTGAAATCATTTTAGATTTATTTTATATGATGTTTAGGTATTTTAGGGTGATTTATTTATGTTTAAAGTTATAATTTTTTTATTTTTGTGGGTGAAAATAATTTTAAAGGTATATAATATAGATTGATGAAACAAATAGTATATTTTACTTTTTATGTTCTATGGATATTGGAGAGGTAATATAAAGAGTAATATTTGATGTTTGTGATAAATTCATCCAGGAATGAAAACCATTTCATATGGATTAATATATATTGTGGATATTTCCAATAATGGTTGGATTCTGCTAAGTGTTCGGGAATAAAAATGTTAATTGTTAACTAAAAATAAATTAATCATGTGATATGAAATATATCATGGTTTTTTTAATAAATAGCGGTTTTATTGTAAATTTAAAACTTCATAAGGTGTATTTTTATAAGATATGTTGATTTTATATGAATTTTGGGTAAAGAAAACATGAAATATTAGGTCAAAAATACATTGGTGTGCATTCTAAGTGGATTCTTATGTATTATTTGTTCAATGTGGGAAGGGTAATTTTTTTTATTATGATATTGTGTCTTTTGGAGGGCTCATAGAATTCAACACACTCTTGTGATAAAAAATTTTCTAATATTTACATATGCATGGATTGAAATGGGAATCAGTTGCAGATTTTATGGGATAAAATTTAACCACACAGTTATTTTCATATTAGGATTTTATTATAGGAAACATGAAATTGTGTATGTTGGTACTATATAGTTTTTATACAATAATATTTTAAATATTTTACAGTCTCTTGAACCTATGTATTTTTCTCATGAAACTTCTCTCTGAACCTAAGATAAACTAGAGGGTGACTGTTAAAATATTTTAAATAATCAATGGAATTCCTTAATATATTTATGGGAGTAATAAAATTAAATTTTTCACAATAATATAGATATAATAATCATGGGGTTTTGCATAATGTGTAGACATTTTTTTGGGCATTATAATAAAAAAAATTGAAAAAAATTTCAGTATTTTAATGGGTGAGGAATTGTAACTTCTCTTGTTACACATGTTATGTGAGTTTTTATTATTTAGTTAATTTTGTGAATGGTAATTACAATGAGACACTTGTAACTAGTAACAAATTACCTAAATATCTGGGATGCATGTGGAGGTGGAGATAGAACTGACACATAACAATGAAATAAATTTAAATTTGGTAATTAGGTAGATATAGGGTTATTATTTATTCATATATTGTTGAAAAAATTAATATGTGTACATAATGTGATAATATAACATAAAAGTTAATGGGAATTATTTCTTGTTTTACCTTTTTCTATGGTTATTTCATGTGAATTATGATTTCCTTGTAAAAAATATATGATGTTATAAATTTTAATTATTTATGGGTTATGATGTGGTGGATTGGGTGATGAAAGAGATCTTATATAAATGTAATGACATAGGAAAATGGAATATTTGGAATTTAAAAATAGATGTCTGTTTTATTGATATTGAGAAAGAAAGAAATAAAAATGTAGTTAGGATTAGTGAATGAGAATACATGGATGAGAGGGTGTGGATGGGAAATTTAAATAGAGAAGTTAAGGAAGATATTTTTTTATGAAGAGGTAATTTTTGGGTGTATGAATATGAAGATTTTTTTTCAAAAAATTTGTGGATCACTAGTGTAGTATGTAGTGATGTACTAGAAACCTGTTATGAGAAAGAGGGATTTTGTGATTTTGGAGTGAAGGAATGGTCATAATGGAATTTCGTTTGACAATATAATATTATGTTATGTTTTATATGGAGACATTTATATCGTTAAGATCTTTTAATTAGTTCATAAATGATAAAATAAGTTATTATTTCTACTAATTTTTTATTTATATTATTCTATATATCATATTTAAGTGTGATTTTTGATTTTGGAATTGATGTGTTTGTTGTATTATATGATAGTGATTTTTTTGGAAATTATATTAACATTGTTTGATAGGTTAATGATGTGGTTGTTAGTTGTATATAGTATTACCTTGTATGTATATTATGGGGGGGTACATTGTATTCCCTATTTCTGATGAAAAAGAGGTATATGGTATACTCTATAAATATAGAACTTTTTTATCTTATTTTTATTTCTATATATTTTTTGTTTTTTATTAATATGTTTCTTAGTTGTATGTATTGTTATTATAGATAAATAAATGGAAAATTCATGTGGTTGTAAGTATATCTAAATTAGTGTTAATAATAGTAAGTTGTATATGCCAATTTTGGGATGTGGTTGTAGTGGCGTTGATGTGGTGGAATGGTTGTAGAGATGTTAACATTGTTATATAGTTACAGTTTATTTTATAGTGATGTATTTATAGTGATGTTTATGTGGTGTGGTGGATGTTTTCATATTGTTGTGGTTATGTGGTTATAGTGATATTGGTGTGGTGAAGCTATTATAGTGATACAAATGTGGCATTGTAAGGCATGTTTTGGAGGTTTTCTTATTTTCTATTATTCTTGTACTAATATAGGTAAATAATTAATATTATATATTTTATTTACTAAGGATTTGTTCTTCCATTTACTTTTCACAAGATAATTCGGTGGATGAACTTACTAGTTATACTTGTTCAATGATCTTATTAATCTCTATTGTTTTCTAGACTTATAGGATCAGGTCAAGTGTGGTGTCTGATGTTGTTTTTTTGGGAATTAGGTGATCTATTTTGGATAAGTATGAGTCATCCATGGGAGTTTCATTATGGTTAACAGGGTTATATAGGTTTTATATGATGATATTAGTTATGCATAAATATTAATTTACCTTATTACGGTTGGGTCATTTTTTTGATGGATTTCATGGTTTTTTATTTGAAATATGGGTAATAGTTATCATATTAATTATTTAAACACATTGTTTTATTTTCCACCTAGTAGATTATTGGTTGTAGGCTTTGTGGGGGGTTACTATTGATATTTACGAGGAGTCCCAGATGGGGCAGGATGTGACATAGTTCCTTAATAGGTTATAGAAACTTATTTGTACCATGTATCACATAATCCCAAGTGACATGATAGGATTCAATAGGAAACTCAGATATATAAATTCCATATATCTAATGATAATGAACATGATATCATATAATATTAACTTATTTCTTATTCATGGTGCTATTTATGGTTATGGTTCTAATAAATTATTAGAGACTATGAAATATAAATTGAATTCCACATACAAAAATAAAATTTTGGAATTTATTTGATCTCTCAAAAAGTGTTAAGTTCTATTGGGTATAATATAGTATTTCAAATGAAAAAAAAATATAGACAGTATAGTATCTCTCTATAATTATCATATAGTGAAAAAACGTTATTAACAAACTCATGGTATTTACTATGAAGAAACAGTCTCAACGGTATATATGATAAATTAATTTTATATTTTTCATTGTGTAGAAAATTATTTTTATTGTGAGAAATACCATATGGATATGAAATATCTTTATTTAATGGAAATATATCCAAGGATGAGTATATGATACTCGCTAAAGGTTTTAAAGATCTAAATGGTGTTACAAAGGTATACAAGTTACATCAACCCATATATATATATATTAAATAAGTATCATAGAGATGAAATATTTGTTTATGTTGAAATTAAAACATTTGGTTTCATAAAAAATAGATATAATTATTCTTTATATAAGGGTGATGGTGGGAGAACTATCATACATATATTGAAAACATACGATGCATTAAAATTATATTCTAAAATTTATATAATAACTTGGTTAGGATCATGTTTTTTAATGAAAGTGGTACATATAGTGACCTATATTAAAGGAAAGAATATTTATAGGGATAAGATTTAATAGGTCACTTGGTCTGATTTAGAATCGATGAGTTTCTAAGGTAATAAATATACTTTTCATGGAAAACATTTTGAAGGGATTTATACCAATGTAATATGTTGTGAGTATTAAAAATGATTAATCCCCGTCTACAGAGATAAAAATGAGATCCAATAATGATATTTTTTAATATTTTTTTGACATTATAAATCATTTATTTTATGTTTTTACCTCATATGATGTATCCTCAAATTTTATCATGACTAGTTGATAGAAGGTTGATTCCAATGAAAATAACTAAATTTTTTTAATAATTACATTATGTACATAATTATGATGAAGGATGCTTACTTGGTCTTTAGGGTTGCTGAATATCTCATTTTAAGGGTTACAATTATTCGAGATTCTAAACTGATAAGGATGACTCAATATCTCAATAATGTTTTTTATTTTTTCTTTATGGTGCAGTTTTTAACATGAAGGGTTTTAAAGAACCATAAATTATTAATTTTATATACATAACCATATTATTAACTATGAAGAAATTTATTTGGATCAATGAAGTCACTATTAATTTAGGGAAATACCTAGTATTTTGAAACTGATATAACTATATTTTAATAATAATGGATCTCTCGTTCATGTTAAGAAACCATAATTAGATAAAATGACCAAACATATTCTTCAAAAGTATTATCTTTTTAGAAAAAATTATTGATATGGTCTATATAAATATTTTTTGAGAGACTATATAGTATAATATAGAATATCTATTGATAAAGCATTATCACCATAATAATATTATGGGTATGTGAATTAATTGGGTATTAGATATATCAGGTACATGATATAATGTATTTAATTTTTATATTTCCTAATATAATTTCATGTTTTTAAAATATATAGATTATATAAATGTGTCATGTCTTTACTAATAATGATAATTTTCCTTTATAATTTGTTCATGTGTGCTATAAAATTACATGATAGTTGAATTAAAAAGAATCTATTTGGGGAATATCTTGGAGATATACCTATGTTTATTATGAACATTTGTAGGTTGTGATGATATGCTAATATCATCATGAGTAGGGACTCATATAGAGATACATAATTCATGCATGAAACCCATGTGTGGATTTTTTTATTGGACAATTAAATTATATCATTTTGAATTTTATACATAATTTTTATGATATACTTTAGGGTGTGTATTTTTTATTAATCCATGTTACCTGAGGTTAAAAAAGGTCCCTATATGTGAACTATTGTGCCTAATGTTTAGATAACCATAGGTTACTGGGTATCTTTTTTATTATATAATATTTTTTATTGACTAAGATAGTATATTCCCTTTTATAAAATATATGTGGCATTTAGTCCCTCCACTTTGTTTTACTATGAAAATGATTTGTATTTCTTAATTAAGTGGCATGTGTTGTTCTCATTTACATTAATGAATTACATGTAATGTATTCAACTAGTAGATATGTTCATAAAATAATACATGTTTCAGATAATTATTATGCTAGATGCCATTGTAAATTAATTATCAATGCTGTTTTTCTTTTATTATGGTTATAAATTTTGAATTCATAATATTTTTAAATTTTTAAAAGGCATAAAATATGACACATAATGCTTTGGGATGATGATTTATTTTGGAATAAATTTTTTTTCCTTACTAATAGAGATTATGATAGGTCATTCAAAAGATATTGGATATGATTTCATAATTTTTCTAAAAATATGAATAAATTATAAGAGCCTTCAGTATATGTGGGAGATTGAAAAATGAAATGCACTAAATTTCGTATCACATTGTGCGATTTTGGTTATATTAATTGATGTCCTATATATCTATTTTAATAATATGAATGTCATGTAGGGATATCCAATTTACTGAATTTATATACATTCCATGTAAAAAATTATATTCTTTTTTTATAAAATGTGAGAAAATGTATTTTTTATGGAGGTAGATTCATGAAAAACCACCATAGCATCATCTCTTCCCCCCCCCCCACTCATCTATATTTTCCATCTATATAATCCTTCTGATATATGTTATCATCTCTTATTGAGCCATGGGACTTCTCACTCTGATAGTGTTCTCTCCTTCTATGTTTATTGTATGCTTGTTACTTTAAATTGAACCTTTCAGTGGCTCCTAATCATTTTTTGTGTCCCAGGACATGTACCCTTTGTTTTAATCATTTTTTTGATGTAATTGGTGGACTTAGGAATTAGTGGTGTTACATGAGGTGGATTCCAAGAATGTTAGAATATAATTTATTAGTTTATAAGTAGGTTCTCTAAAGTAAGGGATTATTTTTCTAGAGAATTTCATGAATTCCTATTAAGGTTATGTTTTTTGGGTGTATTAGTTCTTAGGGAGAAGTCAATAGGTGTTTTTTGAGCGGTCATCGGGGTTCCAAAAAGATACCCCTAAAAAATATTTTTCCTTTTTTTATCTTTCAGTATTCATTAGTTTTTTGTAACACACCAATATTTTATGGTATTCCTCTTTTGAAATTTAATATCTTCAATACATTATGCTTCATGAAAATCTAATTTAAAAACTGTAATATAAAATTAAGTTTAACCATTTTAATAGTAATATAAACATTACGAATAGTAATATGATCAATAGAATAGTAATTTCACCTATGAATGCATAAATAAAATTTTCCTATCTTATAAAGGAAAAAATTATATATATTCGTATAAGTAATTAAAAGTTTTAAAAACAATAAACTAATTGTTGGTATTTTATGGAAAACCTAAATGTTTTTATTGTCTTAGAATTAATATAATGATTTAAATGAAATTTATTTTCTTAAAATAGATTCATATATTAATATTATTTCATTCTATGAGTATAATATTATTTCACGAGGATTTAATGAATTTTTTGAAGTGTTATAAACTCAGTTATAATTTTATAATCAGTCTTTTTCAAATAAATGACATTTTTAAATAAAAATTAAATTTATTATATTTAAAAAATTATTTTCATAAATTGGATTTCAATTTTTTAACTCTACACATCAAAAAATAGTTTGGGTGAATTTTTTGAATTTTTATAAAATACATGAATTCTTGTGAATAATAAAATATGGTAATTTACGGTATAAATATATTAAAAGCTAAAACATTATTCCTTGGGTAATTGATGATGTAATAAAAATAATCTATAAATACCCTTAATTATTTTATTATATTTTTTGATAATTCTCAATCTATTCGTGGACTCAATCTAAAATAATAAACAGATGAATAAAAAATTCAAAACACACCCATCTCCTCCAATATAGATACCATCGTCTCTCCTCTCACATCTAAAGACATTAATCATGGTTATATTCTACCCATTTCATATCAAAAACCTATTCCCCGTGTTATTTTATTTTGGGTATCAACAAAATACCTTTTCAAAGTTACTTTAATAGTTTCTCAAGGTTATGACTTCACAAGGAAATTCCCCATCGTTCTTTTAATTTTTTATCCAATTTAATTTCTCTTCTCATCCATTACCTCCTCTATACCAAAATTAATAACAAATATAGTATCTTAGATATTAATTTATTTTATTTTTATTTTGGGATATCCACTATCAATTATTTTTATCTTCCCATTTTTGTTCTCAAAATGAAAATGTAATCTATGAGCTGTCGATTAACCGCCTTCGTGGATAACGAGTTGTTGTTTTCCAATTTAACCTTCTATCCTAGTTATAAATCCATTCATATAGTTAAAATATAATTTAATATTGGTTATAAAAATAATTTAATGTTCTTGAATAATTATTTATATATAATAATAATTCATAAGACAAAACTAGTTTGTGATGATCTAAAAATGCCAAAATAATCTAAATGGTTATCATTTATGCATTATCTAATGAATCATCCTCATATATGAATGAAAAATTATATATAATACCATTAAATATTATATATCTTCATTAATAACCGATAATTTTAATTATGGATATTTATTCACATTTTACATGATCTTTAAGATATTAAAACAAGTGAACAAGTTGTGAAAACCAAGTAAAAGAGAACTCACAAAAGACGAAATCAAATCGTCTTACTCATAAAAATGTCAATAAATGAATATAATAAAATTATGATAAATAAAATAAATTTTTAAGAGAATATGAAATAATTAAATAAGTTATCAGGTTTCATTAACCCAGATGATAGGTACAAGTGTAGAATACCTTCGGACATAAGGTAAGGTTTGTCCTCGAACTTCAATTTCCATTCTGGTTATGATTTATCTCTATTTACCCCAATGTAACTCTTCTCTGTTTTTATATAACTCTTCATTATTTTATTTATATGATCAAAACTCATGAATATATTCTAATTCATCCTTATTTTATTATAAATACATGATTTGATAATTCTATCTTCTCAATCTTTCTAGTTAAGTATGCATGATCTAAAGGAACTTCATAATTTATTACCTATTTTTAAGTTCACTGAATGATCTATTCTAAGAAACCATTATATTTATAAAATATATCATTTTTAGGTAAAAACTATCATAGTTAGTTTCTAGTTTTATTCAAACAATTAGACATTTTGACACTTTAAATACTCTTTTACATTTTTCCTTAAACCACATTGAAGTGGGTCATTTCTATAGTTTCGTAAACACTTTTTTTACATGTTGTCACTTTAGTTGAATATTTTTAGTATGAATATTATTTTAATATTCCTAAAATATAATTTGATTTTCTTCTGGGATATACATGTTTACAAACAAATTTTTATGACAAAAACAAATAATTTTTCTAAAATAACTCTTCATTCAAAAGTAAAAGGGGATTTCTCTCAACTAATCCTTGATGGATTTATTAGAGTATTTTCATTTATTTCAATTCCCTCTATAGAATATTTTGATTTTGTAGAATTTAACTTTTATTATATCATCTAACATATTTTATTTAATTTCTTGTCATCAGTTTGAATTTGGATGAGAAATCGTGATACCTTTCACCATATTACGTAGAATGGTTAGTGTTTCTATTTACCAATTGGGGAAATTTATTTACATTTTTTATTAAAACATTTCTTTATGTTTCATCCAATTTATATGAGAAATTAATTGGGCTATTTATGTGATGGGTGGGAACCACTATATCTCCACCATGAATCGGAAAATCTCATTAGACACAACAGATATGGACTTGGTGAGGCATAGCCCATTTACTTTCAAATATGGTCCTTTCCATGTCTATAACTAATTACATTCATATTTCATAGACAATGACTTGACGGTATGTTTTTGGATGTTTGAAATTTTTTTATTTCATCATTATCATAATATTAATATATATTCCATGTGATTATTTTACTAGTATAATATCCATGGTTATGTTTTTTTTTTCATTTGATTATTTATGGAATTTTTTAGTCACATTTTATTATAATAAAATTACGCTCCAAAGTACATTTTAATGGCTTTTGTTTTTTGTTATTACTTATTCCTTATTTTTTATGATATCCTCAACTATATTTATTACCCTTATTATAATCATATTTCACTGTTTCTTATGTTTTATGTTTCTCCATGATGTGAGGCTATATTTTATGATTGACTGGAATGGATAATATAAGAGTTTATGTGGGTTTCCAATGTAGTTGATATGTATTATTTAATTTCAATATATAATATAAAACATATTATTGTTTATGGTTTTCCAAATATTCTAAACTATTATTTCATTTGTGATGTGATATCCTGTTCATATTACTAATGAAATTAAGTAGTGAATTGGCATCGAGCTACTGTGGGTGGGGTCTTTATAGTTGGTATCAGAGATTTTTTTTTTTGAAAATTTGGAACCTATATCTAGAAAAAGTATATTAGGGAACATAAAAAAACAATATACATTGAGGATAATCATAGAATAATATCCTTTAATTTTGGTATGGTAAATATTATGTGGTTATTCCTAGAAATACATCCATATATGGATAGGACAAGTGGATATGGTTGGGGAACATATATACATAAGAGTAACACCTCCATCAAGAATTGTCAGTCCTGACTCAGTGAAACCTAGTATAGGATAATTGACTATAATTCACACCTAGTTTGAAAATAATTTGAGATATTCTTAGGATAATTACAATCTTTTTTACAAACCATTTTGAAGGATTTAAAAGTAATTATTCCCCAAAAGAAACTTTGTTTGTGATTTTGTGATTAGCTGTGCATAAATCACCGATTTATCTTAACTGTTATGAATTGTGATTCATAACCTAATATAGTGTATTCCACTATTTATAAATATATCCTAACGAATGGAATGAAAACTGTATCATTTTACGTACCCCAATTTGAGATTTTCCTCCCATTCATGATTAGGAGTTCAGAGCTGGATCTAAAACTAGAGTTGAAATTTTTATAACTATATTAGGAGAAGTAACACTAGTTATGGTAAATAACCTTGATCAAGTGAAGTATCCTGATCCAACATGTGGTATTACATTGTTAGACAACTTTAGGAGAAAAAACCTCCAATATTCAATGAGACTACAATCCCATTTGAAGTAAAGACACAGATAACTTCTTTAGAGAAGATATTTATCGCTTTTGGATGTAACAAAAGGGACATGATTGTCAAGGAATTTTTTCTTAAATGGTGATGTGTGTATCAATGGTTTCCATTTTTTGAAAAAAAAAAGAGTAATAAATAAAAACATGTAATGGAAGGAATTTATGGAATTTTTCTTAGAAAAATCATTACCTCGTGAAGAGTGAGAAGATATGAAGACATTTTTTTTGAATTTGATTCAAAAGAAGGATGAGAGTGTTGCAAAGTATGAATACAAATTAACATGTTAATCATGTAATCATTTATATTATGTACACAATCTAAATAGATATATTGACCAATTCTTTGATGGGTGAAAACCATTACTCAAAAGGGAGCCAGTTTCACAAACTTTCTCATCATAAAAAGATATTTTCTCATGTATTATCAAGACAGAGAAATAATTTTCTATGCCATATAATTTTGAGATATCCACAATAAGTTATTTTTCTATTCCCATTTTTTTTAAAAATGAATATGTCTTCGGTGAGGTGTTGATTTACTACCCTCATGTATGACTAGTTTTTGTTATTCAATTATGCATTGTACGCTATGCACAAAACCATTTTAATAGTTAAAAAATACATTGATATATGTGATAAAACTTATTTAATATTATGGAACTAGTATATATACATAATAAAAATTCATAAGACAAAACTAGTTAGTAATAATCGAAAAACACAAAAATAATCTATATGGTTATCGTTAATAGTTTATCTAATGAATCAACCTTTTATGGGAAAATTAATATATAAGACCATTCAATATTATAGATTTTCATTAATAAACTATAATTTTAATCCTAGATAACTATTTTCCATTTCACATGATCTTTCACACAAGTAAACAAGTGATCCAATCGTGAAAACCATGGAAAAAGAATAATCCCGAACAACGGAATTAAATTTTATAACTCACCAAAAAGGAAATAGATGTAAATAATAAAATTATAATAAATAAAATAAGTGTTGAATATATTTTGGACTATTTTATTTATGAATATTATTTAATTATCTAGGTCTTTAAGTAAAAATGAAGAAAACCTTCATACATAAGATAAGGGATTATCCCCCAAACCCATTTTTCATTTGGGTTACACTTTCTCTCTATTTGCCCCAATTCAATTATTATTTATTTTTATACCCAACTTCAAAAGCCAGACATTATGTTACAAAATCATCTATACAGACCATTTAATCCTTTTTTAGAGGAAATAAATTATTTTATATGGTTCCCTACTCAATTCATCAACATATGTAAGCCCGATCAAAAAGAACTTCCTTATTTCATACCCATTACATGTTCAATCCATAATATATTTTACGAAAACAGTATTTTTATAAAATAACTCCTTTAATCCTGAATAAAAAACTTAGATAATTTTGTTCTTTTGCAAACAATTATACTTTTTCTCTTTAAAGACTTATATTTTTCTTTAACATGAATTCATGTGGCTTATTTATAATGTTTCTTAAACACTTGTGTTTCACATGATTTCTATTCAATCTACAAATTTTAGTATTAATATTATTTTAATAGTCCTCAAATATAATTTCATTGTATTCTTTGATATACATGTTTACAGTCTAATTTTTATGAAAAATATTAATGAATTTACCAAAAGAACTCTTCTTTCCAATATAAAAGGGTATTTCTATAAATAATTACTTAATGATTTTATTAGAGAATTTTATTATATTTCGACACACTCTATGGAATAAAATTATTACTTGGTATTGATATTTTATGATATCATTAAACATATTTTATTAAATGGTTTATGATAAGTTTGATTGTGGATATACTATATTGATACTATTCACCATATTACTCAGAATGGTTAGTGTTTTTGTTTATCGTTTGGGGAAAATTATTTATATTTGGTATATATCTATTAATTATGTTTCACCCCATTATTACGAGAAACTCATTGGGATTATTAACTGATGGGGGGTCTTTCTATATCCTCTCGATGCATCGGTAGGTCTCATGCGACAAACAAGATATGGACATGGAAGATGCCTTTCCCATTTATTTTTAAATGTGGAAATGGATGATTCCTTAATCATTTACTTTTAGATAGCTTAGTTGAGACCCTGAAATTATGTTTTAGATGTCCAAGATTATGCATTCCCTCATTATGATACTATTTTTTTATATTTCATGTGATTATTCAACAAATATAATATCCATGGTTAAGATTCATTTTCATCTAATTATTTAAGGAATTATTTATTTATATTTTATTAAAATTATATGACCCTCAAGGGTATGTTTCAATTGAATGTGTTTTTTTTTCACCATCACTTGTTTTTTATGATATATTTCACAATATTTCATACCCCTACTGAGCCTCTGATCTTACCCTTTAATATGTTTTATTTTTCCCCAAGATGTAGAGATATATATTATGATTGTATAAAAGGGGTAATATATGAGTTTATGGGTGTTTTTAATATAGTTTATATGATTTATTTCTTTTCAAGTTTTAATGTATATCTTATGTATATATCTGAATTTCAAAATCATCTAAACTAATATATCTTTGAGAATGTGATCTCTTGTTCATAGTATCAATGTAATTAAGTAAGGAACATGATCTAGGATACTAGGTTATTTATCATTGCAGTATTGGTTTATGGTGGATGTTGGTGTTTTTAATATTTATTTACCTATGTGGATCTACTTTTGTTTTCAAGAAATATTTGACTAGTATTATTGATGATACTAGTGGTGTTTCATCAAAGATGGTGGTGTTGATATGTGGTGGTTTTCATTTCCTTCTATTGATAGTTGTGTAGTAGTTTTTATAAAGGTTTTCTTATTTGGTATCCTTCTTCAGTATTATGGTTATAATCTTCTTTGTGATACTAGTTGTGATCTGTTCAACAATGATATTGGTGATTTGATAATAGTTCTCTAGTGTTCTCCCTAATGGATATAGTTTCTAGTTCATGAAGGATTATCATCATCCAATGGGGTTTCACAGACCATAAATGTTGACTGATGATGATGGAATATTTTAATGGTGTGAGGATTGATTTCTAAGAAAATGTTGTTCTTGAGTGTTTATGGTTGATATAGTCATGTTTGTAGTGTTTTTGGGTAGCATATTGATCAAGGATTTTGGTAAGTTGGTAGGGTTCTAGGAATGAACATACAATACAATAATTCTATCATTGGTTATTAGTAAATTGTGCCACTATTGTCAAGGTAGGGATCAATTCTACCATATATCAACTTATCATGATTTTGTATTTTTTGACTTCTCGTTACTATTTTGTGTTATGGATTTCTATTTTGTTTCTTTTTTTCATTTGAATTTAGTTGTGGTTCTTGGTAACATGTTTGGTTCCCTCTAAAATGATAATGTGACCTTTATAAAAAATAAATAAAAATGTAAAATATATTTATTAATGTTTAATTTATATTTTGAAATTTTATAGATTTTAATTATAACCTATGTTAAATGAAGCATACACTATAACATATAACATGTATGAACAAGTTTTGGATAAGAATTCTTAAATTTAAAAAACTCATAGTCTCCTTCATTAATGAATATTATCTATGAGAGATTTTTCATTTATTCATTTATAGACATAATAATATGAGTTACATTTGTTTGAACATTCTTCCTTCTATATTCCTTAATGTGGAGGGGTGTATAATACTTTTTAAAAATATAGAAGTTCCTTCCAATTATTCTAGATGTTTTATTTCTAGTTGATTACAAATTAATTAAATAGTAATTTAGTTATTATTGATTGATTATGCTCATACTCAATAGTTGAATCTGAACTAGTAGTGAGACATGTATTTTATATATTTCTTCAAATATTTTTTGAATTCTTCTTTTAGGTGATCATATCAGTTTTAGTTTTGTTTTCTACCACATTATAAATATTTTAAGTCAGTAAATCACATTAATAACATGTTATAGGGATAAAATAAGTTCTTATGTATATGATATATGATTCATACAACTAATGGATTACCTGTGATAGAAATAGTTCACTGGTCATTGTTATGTGATGATTATAAATAATCATGTTTTTGTATTTTGGATCAATGGATAAGTGGTACACATTATTTTTTCTTTATTATTATTATTCTAAATATATCATAGTATATATTGGCATTTGGGTATTTTTTATACTACATACATATTGGTATAATTATTAAAAATTGATCATGAATACATATTAACAAATATGTTAACATGTGAAAAAAGAATTCACATATAAGTTTATAGATGTATCATACCAAGTTGAGTTACCCCTAAAAACTCTAACTATATTCTCCACATTCCCTGAACTGTTCCTCCCCATATTCCATTGGCTATTGACTATTTGTAAGGGTTAATGAAAAACACATGGGGATATTATACCCTCTATCAGATATCAATAAATAATGTAAGATGAAAATAAAGATCATCATCTACATGAAATACTAAATATGGTAATTGTAGTGGCAATCTAATCATATCTAAATATAATTACATTCTATTTTAAATTGTAAAAACAATAATTTCATACAAGTACTACATCAATAGTATGATCATATGTGATTTGACTATATATCTATCTTTCAAAAAGATGCATACAATAATGTATACATAATAGAAATAGACCCTAGATTCCACTTGGCCTTATTCCCCAAATCCTTTCATGCATCCCTATATAAAACATAGAATAATAGGCCCTTTATTTTACCTGCATCATAGAACATAAATTATTCACATGAACTATGATGCATATGAAGGGTATGAGTAAAACATTATAGGTTACCAAAATTGTTCCCCAAAGTAAATACTCAAATGTATATGGATTCAAAATAAATATGATATAATATCAAAAAAACCATATAAACAATCATATTATGGAGTGATAAAATCCACTAAGAAGAAAAGTCATACATTCCTAGTATGATGTTGAAAAAGTAGATAGTGTTCCTTTAATCTAAACATAGATAGAGAATGTAAAAAGTATTTGATTGAAATTGGGTTTTTTCTTATCGTAAGTCTATCAAACCAAAGGGATGAATATAAAACGTATTTTATTGAATATAAAAAATATATATTTCATTAAAATCATTCACTAAATATAATTACTTATGTTTATTTAGACAAAAATCATTTGGAAGAAGAAAAGTAATAATATTTTTTTGCATCCAATTGGTTATTATTTTCATTTATCAATAATTGGTAACTAATGAATTAATTTTATATTTATATATGCCATAAGTTTTTATAAGTTAGTTAATATTATTCATAAAACCTAACATAATATATATGTTATCTCATATTATATTAATTGAAAATATTTTATTAATAAATCTTTATTTCGTGAATCATAGTGTTGTGTGTAACATAAGCTATAAAGAAAGGTAACTCTGGTATGTAATGCAAGATATCATGGAAGGTGCATCTTGCATGTGACGAAAGATAAAAAAGTGTTGCATGAATTAAAATCTATATAATCTAATATTTTTAATTAATATTATAATGTATCAAGTCAATATATTCATATTTTACATATGGTGTTTCATGTTAAAAATAGTATTGAATAAAATGTTTTACTTTAGAATTTTGGAGTGTTACATTCTCTCAACATAAATTAAATTTTATCCTCACAATTTAAACTCGATTTTCACAAAATAATGTTTGATATATCGTACATTGAAATCAAACATCATCAAAAAGATTATCAAAACTTCCTCTAGAAAAGAGATAATGTGAAGTACAAATGTCAAATGCACTACCATATAACTATGTCTCTATGTATGAGAACATTAGTGGAAAGTGATAATACATAATTTGGGGAAAATAATACATATTTATTTGGAGTTATTGAGGTCATCAATTACAACAAAAAATATTGACTGATCAATAGAATGTTGACATACTCATGGCTATAAATCATTGACGATTTAATGTACCATTAGTTCAACAAAAAATAAGGTATTTGGAATAAACATTTTTTATCATATTCCTAATTTTGTGTGTTGGCCTCACCTATTTTGATAATCCCAATTATGATTTCATATACTTTGATAATCTCAATCTAATGTTTTTCTATATATTAATTCTTTCAATCTGAGGTCAAGATGATGATAATATTAAAATAATCCCTGAGATATGTTAATATTTGTTTATCCATGTTTAAATAAGTTCTGAAATAATTCAAACCCAATCCGATGTGTTTTTCATAAAAACAGATAATTTTAAGTTACTGATATGCACATAGCTATTGATAAAGAGCTATCGGTACTCAGTCTACCGATAGACTTAGTCTACCGATATACAGAGTCACCGATACGCTAAGTTCACTGATATAAACAGAGTTACCGATAAGCAGACACCAAGTCAACCGATAGAACATATAGCTATCGATAGAAATCTGCTGATAGTATAATTCTATCGATAAGAGTGAAAACTGCTACCGATATGAGGAGCTACCGATGGAGCAACAACTACTGATGGATCAAGAGCTACTGATAGAACCAGTCTATCAAGCCACCGATAGAGAAAGTATACCGATAGAAGGAGTTACTGATACAGAGAGCTACCGATACCAACAAGCTACTGATGCAAGTTCAAAGAGCTACCGATTGAAGGACCTGCTACATAATGTCCACTGAACACATTTACCAACACGAGCTAATGGTTGACCAACCATTCAAACCCTATTCTCTTCAAACTATTTATTTATTAAGCTAAAGGTTACATTTGATGTATTTAATGCAGTTAATGTTATTTAATGATCTCTATTTCCATGTTAGGGAACCATACCTAGTACCCACGAAAAAAGTAATTATTCTTTTCTGCCGAAACTGAAATCTATAAAGGGATAGAAAAAGATCATGAAATAGACACTTTTTTTTAAAGATATTGAATCAAGTAACTAAGAAGTCTCATGAAGGGTGAAAGAGCCAAGATCTGAACAATAATAAAATGTGGAGAATTTTTCACTAGTCTACATCCATACTGTAAGAATCCTGGACATACACGAAGAAGCTTATTCTAGAGGAGAACACAAACTGCATCTTGAGTGAAGAACTACAACAAACATTTCATGCACTCAGGCTACTAAGCTGGACCAAGAACCAAGGAACAAAACAACACTTTGTTTTCTGAATAAGAAACCAGAGAAGGACTCAGAAGATTTTCTGATAAACCCAACGAGTCCAGAGGTGAACTGCTAATCACTAAAGCATTTCTAAACTCAGTCATACTTATCTTAGTGATTATATTAATTACATTTCGAGCAGTGTGTGTAACCTATTTATTTTACACACATACTGACTCTTGTGATAAGATGGAGGATTCTTAAATCCTCACTCAAACTTCATATCCCTTTGTTTCCCATTGTGGATAGTGGTAGAGGTCGAGTAAGACCTGGACGGCCTGTGTGATGTTGTTTGTTTTTCCAACGAAGATCAGTGGTAGAGGTCTTTGGACCTGGACAGTGTGTTCACTATTGTTAACCCAGATCCAGAGTGTGGATAAATTTATATAAATTGTTGAGAAGACTAAGTCTCAGATTGAGACTGAACTTCTTGTTTACCTCTGTTGTGCTTCTTCTGTTTTAGTCTATAGCTATACTTTATATTTATTTCATATTCCGCTGCTATTACTATTGAAATACAATATTATTTAAAAGATACTTTGATAGTTAAATTCTCAAGTGTTTATACTTATTGTAAATCAGTAAGTTAGTTTCAAAAGTTAATTTAATCTTTAGAATAAGTTAACTGAGACCTAATCAATCTTTGAGAAACTGATTAAACCGCTAAACTCTATATGTATTTAATACACTTTAACATTGTTTTTAAATTGGGTGATTTTTAAGAGAAATTTTTTTAACAGAAATTTTAATTGGAACTCAATTCACCCCCTCTTGAGTATCCACTCCGACCAATATTTGGTATCAAAGGATTGTTTTTGTTAAAGAATTTTTGGAATAATCTGTTTTTCAACTGTGATTTTAGTTCCATATTTAAAGATCTTAAATTTCTGTTAGTTCTAAATTTTATCTCTTTAAAATTTCTTTTCTAAAATATAGTTATGGATAATAGACTAGAGGGTGCTGATACTAATAGGCCACCTTTCTTCAATGGAACCAACTATGACCAGTGGAAACTGAAAATGAGAATACATTTAGAATGTATGGGTTTTGATATCTGGACTTCTATAGAGTCTCAATATAAAATTCAAGAAACTGAAAGAAGAACTTGGGATGAACCTACAAAGACTGATTACAATAATAATTGTAAATCTATGAATGCCATGTACTGTTCTTTAGTACATGAGGAATTTAACAAAATTTCTGCTTGCAAAACTGCTTACGAAATATGGGATACTTTGGGTGTTTCTCATGAAGGAACAACCAATGTTAAAGAAATGTGATTGAACACTTATACTATTAAATATGAAAATTCTAAAATGAAAACTGACGAAACTATTTCTGATATGTATCTCAGGTTTAATGAGATAGTCAATTCAATGAGCTCATTTAGAAAGGTTGTTCCACCAAAGGAACAAATTATGAGGATACTGAGATGTATTCCAGACCTATGGAGAGGCTCCTCTGTTTCAATCAGAGAGTCATGTGATATTGGAGCACTGCATATAAAAGAGCTTATTGGTAAGCTTATGATGTATGAGGAAGAAATCAAGGTAAAAAATGAGGAATATGATGAACCCAAGAGAAAATCCGTAGCTTTTAAGTCTACTACTTCTAAGAGTGAAGACAAGGAGAAAATGAAATTACCTACTGAGAGTTCAACCCGTGAAGATTCTGATTTAGATAGTGATGCTGAGATGCCTCAAATAGCCAGGAGATTCAAGAAGTTTTATAGGAAGAAGAAATTCTTCAAGAAATATAACTATAAAAGAAATTATGACAACAAGGGACACTGGAAAAAGGATTGGAAGAAAGCTGAAAAGGATGATTAATTAGTCTGCTATGAGTGAAAAAGGAAAGGACACATCAAGGCTGATTGTCCAAAATTAAAAGTCAAAAATAAATATGATTATAAAGACATGAAGTACATGAAATCTATGAAAGCTACTTGGAGTGCTTCGGAGGACAGCACAAGTGATTCTGAAATTTCTGATTCTGCGAAGAATCATGCCAATATGTGCTTTATGACCAATACCTCTGAGGAACGTGTTTCCCCTGTTCTAAATGATTATTATTCTGGAAATAATAGTGACTCAGACAATGATGAAAATATATCTAAGGATGACCTATTTGAATACTGCAATATGCTGGAAGATACATGTAATGAACTTAAAGAAAAATATAAGTCATTAAAGAAAGAGCATGCTCTCACTGTCACTGCTAAATCTACCTTTGATATAGAAAATGAAAAGAATTCTCAACTGTTAAAGGAAGATACTGAATTGAAAATGTCTAATGAGAAACTTAGAAAGGACTTATAAAAATTGACAAATGGAAAAGATACTCTAACTCAAATGTTAGTTAAGGAAGTTGCACCTAAATACACTACTGGTTTGGGATACCAACCGGAAAAAATATAGTTCACTAAAACCCAATTTATTCCTAATTCTGGACAACATTCTGCTTATTCCAGTACTGGAAATTTGAATGCATCAACCAGTTATTCATTTGATTATATATCAAATAAGTTTACATTTCGAAATCTATTGATTCTGTAAATTATATGAGACCCATAAGACAAATATGGGTACCTAAAGCTTTGATTGCTAACCTATCTGGACCCAAGAAGATCTGGGTACCAAAATCATTTTCTATCTAAACCTGTTTTATAGGAAACCTGTTTGAGGAGCTCTCACAAGAAGGTATGGTACTTGGACAGTGGAAGTTCGAGACACATGTTTAGAGATCATTCATGCTTCAAAATCTTATTAAAGGTTGATGGAGGTCACGTCACATTTGGTGATAATTCTAAAGGAAAAATCATCGGCCTTGGGTAGATTGGTAACACTGATTCAGTTTTAATTTCCCAAGTTTTATTTGTTGATGGACTGAAATATAACCTGTTAAGTATTTCTCAATTATGTGATGATTGATTTAATGTTAAGTTTGAAAATTATTCTTGTAATGTTTTTAATTCTAAAAATGGTTTAGTCTTTTCTGCTTTAATAAATGAAAATGTTTATGTTGTTGGTTTAAATGCTTTAGCTAAGAAAAATTTTACTTGCTTAAATGCATTTCATAAAGAATCTTGGCTTTGGCACAGAAGATTAGGACACTGAAATATCTATTCACACAGAAAATTGACTAGGAAGAACTTAGTTAGAGACCTACCTAAACTTGAATTCCCAAATGAAAAAGTCTGTAATACCTGCCAAAAGGGAAAGCAACATAATGTTTCTTTTAAATCAAAGAAGTAAGTTTCAACTTCTCAACCTCTCAAGTTGGTTCACATGGACTTGTTTCCACCTTCAAGAGTTTCTAGTTTAAATTGGAAGCACTATGTATATTTCATAGTAGATGACTTTTCTAGATATACTTGGGTAAACTTCTTAGCTCACAAAAAGTGAAGCTTTTTCTTACTTTGTTAGATACTCCAAATCTGTAGAAAATATTAGTGGACTTAAGATTAAAACTCTGAGAAGTGATCATGGTCGTGAGTTTGATAATCATGAGTTTTAATCTTATTGCTCACACAATGCCTATAGTCACAACTTTTATTCTCCTAGAACACCTCAGCAGAATGGTGTAGTATAAAGAAGGAATAGAACCCTTCAAGAAATAGCTAGAACCATGCTTAATGAGTATGATCTTCCTATTTACTTTTGGGCTGAAGCTATGAATACAGCCTGTTATATCATTAATAGAGTCTTAATTAGAACAGTTCTTAAGAAGACCCCATATGAACTATGGAACAGTAGAAAACCTAATGTTAGTTACTTTAGAGTCTTTGGCTGCAAAGTTTTTATTTTTAATACAAAGGATAATATGGACAAGTTTGCTTCTAAATGTGATGAGGGAATCATTCTTGGTTATTCTTTAACTAGAAAATCATATAGAGTCTTTAATAAAAGAACCAAATGTGTGGAAGAATCTATTCACATCAAGTTTGATGAAACTGATCCACAAGATCCTAAAACCTCACTTGAAAATATTGAAGAAGATATGAGTGTTCTGGACCTTAATGATGAATCTAAATAACCTATTGTAAAAGTATCTAGATCTGAACATATTCCAAAATCTGCTTCTGTTGAACCCGAACCTGGAGATGAACCTGAAATTTCTATTCCTACCATTACTAGATCAACTAGGATTCTAAAGAATCATCCTTTGCATGTTTTTGTTGGTAATATTGATAGAGGGACATATACTAGAGGTTCTCTAAGAAACTAGGTTGAACACCAAGCCTTTGTTTCAAAGCTAGAGCCTAAAAATATCAATGATGCTATTAATGATGATTTTTTGGTAATGGATATGCAAGAAGAGTTAAATAAATTTGAAAGAAACAAATTATGGGAATTAGTTGACAGACCTAAGGACACTTTGACAATAGGCACTAAATGGGTTTTTAGAAACAAAGTTGATGAATCTGGAAACATAGTTAGAAACAAAGCCAGGATAGTTTCACAAGTATATTGTCAAAGGGAAGGTATAGATTATGAGGAAACCTTTTCACATGTAGCCAGATTAGAAGCCATTAGGATCTTACATTCCTATGCTGCTCATCTGAATTTCAAGTTATATCAAATGGATGTCAAAAGTGATTTTCTAAATGTTTTTATTTTTGAAGATGTTTTTGTTGAACAACCACCTGGATTTACTAATCCACATTTTCCAAATCAATTTTTCAAACTTCTTAATGCTTTATATGGTTTAAAACAAGCTCCAATAGCTTGGTATGACAGACTTAGTAATTTTCTTATTTCAAAAAGTTTTACTAAAGGGATTGCTGATCCAACTCATTTTTTAAAGTATTTATAAAGATGCTTTAATCATTCAAATCTATGTTGATGATATTATTTTTGGATCTTCTAAACATTCATTATGTACTGATTTTTCAAAGAGTATGCAAAATAAATTTGAAATGAGTTTAATGGGAGAACAAAAATATTTTCTTGGATTACAAGTTTTCCTAAATGAAAATGGTATTATTTTGAATCAAAGTAAATATAAAAAGGATATTTTAAAAAGTTTTGGTTTGGATAGTATTAAGGAAAGTGATACTCCTATGAGTACAGTCTGTAAATTGGATGCAGATGAAACTGGGAAACCAGTGGATCAAACCAATTACAGAGTTATGATTGGAAGCTTACTCTACCTTACTACTAGTCGACCAGATATTGTGTTTACTGTGTGTATGTGTGAAAGATTTCAAGCTAATCCAAAAGAATCTCATTTACTTGCTGTTAAAAAAAATTAAGTATCCTAAACATTATGTAAACATTTTTTTTTACCCAAAAGCACAACCCTTTGAGTTAATGAGTTATTCAGATGCTGATTTTTCTGGTTGCAAGTTGGATAGAAAAAGCACTTCTGGAACATGTAATTTATTGGGAATGTACATAGTATCTTGGTGTAGTAAGAAGCAGAATTTTGTAGCATTTTCCACTACTGAAGAAGTGTATATAGCTACTGGTAGTTGCTGTGCACAAATTTTTTGGATGAAACACACTCTTTTGGGCTATGGATATGACTCTAGGAATGTTTCTATCAACTGTGACAATACTAGTGCAATAAACATCTCGAAGAACCCTGTGTCTCACTCTAAGACCAAACACATTGATGTAAGGAACCATTTCTTGAGAGATCATTACAAAAGGGTGATATTATTCTTGAGTTTATAGGTACTGAACATCAATTAGCCAATATTTTCACTAAACCTTTGAGTTCGAATAGGTTAAGTTACATTAGACTCAAGTTAGGAATGTTTAACATCAATCAGTAGCTATCCCCACCGATGTGAAATTCTCACCGATGTGAAACTTTCAACGATGTGAAATCCTCACCGATGTGAAATCCTCACTGATGTGAAATTCTCACTGATGTAAAATTATCACCGACATAACCTCACTGATATGAATTATCACCGATGAGTGCGCTATTTTAAAACATCTTTCTACCACCAGAATCTGAATCTTTTTTGCATTATTTCATTTTATTTATTTATTTTATGATTCCTAAATGATAAAACAAAATTCCGAGTTACTTCTCAATCCACTAAGCCTCAAACCTTTACCCTCGAACCATAGCTCCCGATTCCTTAGAAAACCCTAAATCCTTCAAACCAGTGATGGCAAAAACCAAACTTCCTACCATCAGAGATGACTCTGTTGATCCGAAAACAAAGAAGCCGAGGACGAAGCAAGAACCAAGTGGTAGTGTTGCTAGAACTAGGTCGTGGAGACGACCAGTGAATTTGTGCAGATTGCTGATGATCCAATTGGAAGATATGACAAGGCCGAAATCAAAGACAAATGACCTATTTTTTTCTAAGTTGATCTATGTGATGATTAAAGTAAAAGGGGTAGCTGATTCTCAAGATGAGACAGTATTAGTAAAGAATAATTTTTTGTATCACCTCTACAGTCTGCAAATACATGAGGATAAATTGTAACCCTTGGAGAGGGGAATGGGTCAATGATGAATAGAAGGTGTATAAAAAATTCAATCCTATGAATCATCCTTCAAGACCTAAGGATGTGAGGGATCTAGGTCTGGGACCTGATGAAGAGGATACAGAATATAGTGATGTTTCATAAGAGCAAGTGTCCTCTACTGATGAAGGAGGAGACCCTGACTTACCTCCAAGACCATCTCTTGAAAATCTTGATCAACAGAAATCAGATAAAGAAGAACCTTCTTTAGAGGCTGTTGAAGAGGCTTCTTAGAGAATGATGAAGATGTTCATCATAGTGAAGCAACTCTGTCAGCTGATTTGAGTCTTAGTCCAGTGATTGGACAATCCTTAATGTCTTCTAATGATGCAAATGAAGTTGACATTCCCTTGCCTATTTTGGAAGACCCTCCTACTGTTGCAGAAGATGAAATGATAGTAGAAGATTCTCCTCGGGATGGAAGACTTGCTGAGATTTTTGCTGGTGACAATATTGTTGTTTTAATTGAGGATACACCAGTTGAGGGGGAGCATCAAACCAATGTTGGAAGTGTTACAATGGCTGCTGGAATTGAAGATTGGGCAGAAGACCCAGGTTTTATAGTCTGTCATTTAGACTATCCTGATTCTTACAATGAAGAATCTCTCAATAGACCTATGATTACTTATGATGTCTATTCTGAGTTATTGCCTAAATATGTGGTCAGAATGCATGCCCGGGATACTTTAAAGAAATATATTAAGGATAATTTTGTGGAAGAAGTAAATAAGATGGTTGTTTCTCTGGTATCTTCAGTTCAATCAGTTATGACTGATTCTGTGGTTAGTTTAGCCTCTGAAATAACATCTGCTACAGTTGCACCTACTGATTTAGTTTCCAAGGCTTATCTGGAATCCTTACAGGATGAACTGAAAGAATCGTTTAGTGCATCAGTTGCTGAAATGAAGCACAGTTTTGCTGAAGAAATGAGTATGTAGGAAAGATCTTTTGAACTTTCTCTTTCATGTAATTTATCAACCTTTATGGGAGAAATAGTTAAAGAAGTTAAATACTGTTAGGCTCAAGTTTCTAGACTTGAAGCATATCTTTAAGCTCCAAAGGAATCTGTTGTTTCTTTATAATCTTACATAAGATCAAAATCCCAAGCCGATATGGACTTAGCTTATGTGAAGAGTGTTATAAGCTAGATGGTTTCAATATTTGAAGGTTTCAAAACTTCTATGAAAGATCATATTAAATCCCAGGATTCCCAAGTTCAAAATCTTATTACTGGATTGACCAAAATATTCAAAGAGACTATATCTTTCTCTGTTGGTTCTCTTGCATCTAATCCTTTAGTAGGTTTGAATCAGTTTCGAGCTGTGATAAAGGAGGAGCTTGGTTTAGCTTCAACCAGTGGCTCTGTAGACTCATCTGAGCTAAGCAGAGATGTGCTTTCTACCAAATATTCATCCAAAGAGATAATGAAAATAGTCCAATATTATATGAGAGAAGCTTCTGCCTCTCAGAAAGAAGTAAAAGATAAAGTGGACTCCTTTTTCTCAAATATTTACACAAAGACGAAAATGAACAGTCATTTCAATCTTCTAATTGAGAATATGAAACTGCCTCCTATCAATCTAGCCTTCATAGTGCATGTTAGCAAGCTAAGAGAATTGACTCCATCGTTAGACAAGTTTATGGAGAACAAGTATGACCTCATATCTTCTATGGAGAGAGGAGGAGGAATCATTATGGATTTTAGAAATCTGTTGCTACCTTTCCTGCATATTGATGTTAGACCAGTCATTATACCTCTAGCCTTACCAGCCACTGCCTCTACTACTTCTCCAATTCAGATGACTCCTGCCCAAGACATTCGAAGTCTCACACCAATGATCACTCAATGAACTACTCAGTACAGGCCAGGCAGAGTGTCAGTTGCTCAGCCTCCAATGGTCATTTCTGGAATTCCTAATCCTTCACCTGAATCCTCTTATGAACCAAAAGGCAAGTCTCACATTGAGGATGTGGATTGATCAAGTGGCTAAGCTATTTGATGGGAATCATTTGTCTTTTATGTTTTGTCAATGTATCTTTTAGGAACATTTAATACAAGTAACTTTCTTTTGTCTCTTATTTTCTTTGTTCATTCCTACTTTTTTATTATCAAAAAGGGGGAGAAATGTTTTACCAAGATTTTACAAATGGGGAGAAATATTCACCCAGGGGGAAGAAGTCTTAAAGGGAGAATTAATAATCAGGAGAAAGTATCAACTAGGGAGAAATTTTATCTAAGTAATAGCTATCATGATTTTCCCTTCTGATACTAGTGCTTTTACTTTCATTATTTGATACAGTTACATTTAGTTCTCTGATACCATTTCATTTAACTTTTGGTACCACTAAATGTTTCTTTTGATATCATTGCATTTAATTTTATCTCTAATACTATCACATTTTCTTCCACCTCTGATCCATTATATTCTATAACATATTGTTTCTTTGAGATAATTTTATTTAATGACTTATCCTCTGATACAACTGATCAATATTTTAAAATTATAATATCATAAATTGTGATTATCAAAAAGGGGGAGATTGTTGACCTCACCTATTTTGATAATCCCAATTATGCTTTCATATACTTTGATAATCTCAATATAATGTTTTTATATATATTAATTCTTTCAATCTGTGATCAAGTTGATAATAAAATTAAAATAATCCTTGAGATATGTTAATCTTTTTTATCCATGTTTATATAAGTTCTAAAATAATTCTAACCCAATCGGATGTGTTTTGCATAAAAACAGATAAGTGTAAGTTACTGATTTGCACATAGCTACTAATAAAGAGATACCAGTAATTAGTCTGCCGATAGACTTAGTTTACCAATAGACAGAGTCACCGATACACATAGTTCACTAATATAAACAGAGTTACCGGTAAGCAGACACCAAATCTACCGACAGAACAGATAGCTACAAATAGAAGTCTGTTTCTAGTATAAGTCTACCGATATGAGTACAAACAGCTACCAATACAAGGAGCTACCGATGGAGTAACAACTACTGATGGATCAAGAGCTACTGATAGAACCAGTATACCGAGCCACCGATGGAGAATGTCTACCGATAGAAGGAGTTAATGACACATAGAGCTATTGATACCAACAAGATACCGATGCAAGTTCAAAGAGCAACCGATTGAAGGACTTGCTATATAAAGTCCACGGAACACATTTACCAACATGAGATAATGATTGACCAACCAGTCAAACCCTATTCTATTAATACTATTTATTTATTAAGTTAACGCTTACATTTGATGTTTTTAATGAAGTTAATGTTATTTAATGATCTCTGTTTTTATGTCAGGGAACCGTACCTAGTACCCATGTAAAAATTAATTATTCTTTTCTGTCGAAGATGAATACTATAAAGGGACATAAAAAGATCATGCAATAGACAATTTTTTTTGAAAGAGAGAGATTCAAGGCACAAAGAAGGCACACAAAGGGTGAAAGAGCCTAGATCAGAACAACATTCAAATGTGGAGCATTTTTCACTAGTCTACATCCATACTCCAAGAATCCTGGACATACATGAAGAAAATTATTCTAAAGGATAACACAAGCTACATATTGAGTGAAGAACTACAACAAACATTTCATGCACGCAATATGCTAAGCTAGACCAAGAACAAAGGAAGAAAACAACACTATGTTTTCTGAACAAGAAACCAGAGAAGGAATCAGAAGCTTTTATGATAAACCAAATGAGTCCAGAGCTTCACTGCTAATCACTAAAGCATTTCTAAACTCAGTCATACTTATCTTAGTGATTCTATTATTTACATTTCGAGCAGTGTGTGTACCCTATTTATTTTACACAAATATTGACTCCTGTGATAAGATGGAGGATTCTTAAATCCTCACTCAAACTTCATACCCCTTTGTTTCCCACTGTAGATAGTGGTAGAGGTCGAGTAAGACATGTACAACCTGTGTTCTGTTTTTGGTTTTTCCCACATAGAACTATGGTAGAGGTCTTTGGACCTAGACAGTGTATTCACTATTTTTAACCCCGATCCAGTGTGTGGATCAATTTATATATATTGTTGAGAGGACTAAGTCTCTAATTGATATTGAACCTCTTGTTTACCTCTGATGTGATTTTTCTGTTTAAGTTTATAACTATACTTTATATTTATTTCATATTCCGCTGTTATTACTATTGAAATACAATATTATTTTAAAGTTACTTTGATAGTTAAATTCGCAAGTGTTTATACTTATTGGAAATCAGTAAGCCATTTTCAAAAGTTAATTTAATCTTCAGATTAAGTTAGCTGAGACCTAATCAATCATTGAGAAACTGATTGAACCTTTAATCTCTGTATAGATTCACTATAGTTTAACTTTGTTTATAAATTGGGGGATTTTAAGAGAAAATTTTTTAACAGAAATTTTAATTGGAACTCAATTCACCCCCTCTTGAGTATCCACTCTGACCAACATTTTGTTTTCATTTTAATTCTTAATAATACAATGAAATATAATTTCATGATAAATTACAATTTCATAAGAATAATTTCATATTGTAGTTGTGCTGTGATCAAATTATAATTCATCCCTTAACACATGAAATGGGTATGAAAAAATTTACTTTGATCCCTGAAGCACTAAAAAAAAATTAATGGTTCATAAATCCTATAAAAGAGTGACATCTCTAACTATTTGCCTCTAAATATTCTCAAATATTTAATATATTTAGTACATTAATCAAAAAATGCTAAAATAAACAATATAGGTTTACTATTTAAAATCCCATGACAGTTAACTATAAAAATATAATTCCATAATGAACCCTTGAAAACGCTTGCTTCATTTTAAAAGAGCCACATAGTCATTTTCACAAGAACTATCCATGTGGCACATCCATTCCAATCATACAATTAATTCAGAAAACAATTAAATCCTAATATAGTAATATAACTAACTATAAAATTTAGAATAAATCAATAAAAATCATAAAATAATTTTATCGTCTATATTACTAGTGATTTTCATATAATATATTACCTTACTTTAAGTGGAACCATCTGGAAAAAAAATTCCTTCGATGGAAAATGAACAAACAAGCTACGAAATGGCCTCTATACCATGGGAAACCCAAAGACACATTATTAGAACATCTGAAAACCCTAATATAAAACCAAATATAAATAACGGTTCATGGGGGTAAATGAAACTATGAGAAAGGTAAAAGTAAGAGGAGAGGATAATAAATTTGAATAAAATATGGATTATGCTCTTCAAATATAGGGAATAAAATACTATGAATCAAAGATAGTGAAGGGATAAAGATACCTATAGCACACCACAAATTTTTCTAAGAAAGAGTATGGGAATTGATCGCTCATGCCCTAAAATCTAGAGGGTGTGGAATGATTACTTCACATGTTTTAATAACATTTGGGTAGGTCGCGTGGTTTGGATATATGGTTTTCGAAAATATGCACCAACTATGTAGTGGTCACTAACTAAAGAAACCAACTATACAATATTTAACATCATAATTTACGAATCATGCACTATCTATTCAAATCCCCGTATTAAAAATAAAAAACCTCTTACATGATCATATCATGGTTTCTACAAATTGTGTTTTAGACATGCACTAGAACCCATGTTCCCCAAGAGACTCAAATGGTTTCTCTTATGCCTCCCATGGTTGAGATTGAACCATGTGCTACTCATTTCAACCAACCTTATGTTATAAAAAGAATAACTAGAAAGTCCATATGTTATGGTAGTTGTATGGCTTCCCCAAAACCGTGTGCGTAAAAAACACAGAGGGAAAACAAATATTTACCATGTTTTAAGATGAAACTTCCCAAAAACATAAATTACCCCACATAAAAAATTAAATAAAACAAAATGTATGGTAATAGGGACATGTGGGTGTCATTATTCTCCCCACCATATCACTTTCTACCACTAAAAAGATCCTTGTCAAGGTAAATTTAAAGGAAATTTTGGATAACCTATAACTTCATCATGAGAAAAAGAATGAATTGGGGAAAAGAAAATATCTACAGACCAAAGAAATTTTAAACATGAAGAATTATCCTAAGGACCCACTAAATGTCTGTTTAACTATGGGTTTTAATACAATCCCAATAAATATATACTTCATCCATTTATTTCCACATAGTTTATTCATTAATCTAGGGTTTATCATAGGTTATTCATTGTCAAAATCCTTCATAGTGGTTTTTAATGAAAATGTGAATTTTATTAAACATATCTCCCAAGAGTATGAAACTAGGAGCGAAATATGGCCCATTGTCATGTACCATGTTACACCAAGTCTGGCTCAACACCGCTTGTTAGATTTTTTCCCCCATGTAATATATGTTCGTCAACTACATCGACTTGTAGTATCCAAACATGGATGTATTTCTCAATACACACATATAATATCTACCTTACCAAAAAATATGGATGTCCTTATATACTTATCCTTGAAATTATACCTTAGTGTTATGTTATATAATATATGTTTTCCTAAATATGGTTCAGATGTTTTTAACCAAAATACCATTGCTACCAAATATAGATACCCAACCCCAGAGAGACTGGATACAGTGTCTTTTATCAATTACATAGTATGATTAGCGGGAATATAATCTTGATGTAATGAATAGATTAGTAGTCTTTGAAAACATGATACATATATGATACATGTATTACAATTGAATACACTAAATACAACATAATGATTTTCTAAATTTCTTTAAAGATAACATTATTCTCACTTATAATATACTTGAATGTATTCTATTGTAAACTTATTGTATTCTTGGAAAAAGGAATCATATATAAGGGTGATCCCAAATGATTAGTAAGGGAAAAGTATATTGCCATCAAAAATAAACCAATGAGAACAATCAGTATGGAAAAGTAAATAACTAAGAATTCATGACATATATACAATAACTTAAAATAAAGTGATTAAATAATATGGAAAGGTACGTAACAAAAAACACATTCCATTAAAATGACTATATAATAAAATATATATATACAATGATAGGAAACTAAAACATATTCCATTTAATCAATGAACTAAAAAATGAAGTGTATCCATATATATGCCGATGAAAATGTCATAGATGAATAATAACTAAAACTAAATAATAGAAATTATAAATTATTGGACACAATATTTCATAGGTAAATGGAACCATTACCATAAAGATCTAGTTTACATATCCAAATTTGTTCAACTATTTCTTCACATGAGACTATGGATGCCTCGAGGGGATTTCATTATCCCATCCCCAACCCATAGGACTTCCCATAAATTGTCATTCACCCGTGTACTGCATGTGAAAATCATTACTTATATAGAATAAAAAATACTCCTTTTAAAATATCTATAATTAATAATGAAAATGAATTTATGAATATTTCCCCAAATAACAAAATAACATCCAAAATGAAAAAAATGTGATAAATGGTATATAGTTTTGGAAATAATAATATCCATGAAAAATGATATTGATATTTAGGGGGAATTAATTATCAAATGATCATTGGAAACCGAATATTTCAACGGGAATAAAAGGAATCAATGAATATAATTTTAATACCATCCTCAGAGAAATAAATCATAATCTATCCATATGAATATTAAGTATGGTATCAATAAAACATATCCCAAGTTGTATAAAATAAAGGGTTGTTTTCATTGATAAATAGAAATAATATAAAAAGTTCTTTTCAAAAAATCCGTGAAGAAAATACCCTTTTTTGAAGAAAACTTTATAAAAACCAATTTTTAGAAAATTAATTTTTGAAAATAATTATATAATAGTTTTTGTAGAAGAAAATAGGTTCTCCGACTAATGTGATAAATAAATTCCGGTTTTCCTAAAAATATTTTACCAAATATTTAATTACAAAATAATATAAAACTATACAATTTCATGATAAAGGTTATGAATATACATATGAGAAGAAAATGAATGGGTTTATTTATCAATGGTAATATAATTTCTTGGATTGGAAACACCATTAGTGATCATTTGAATTATTCTACAGGAAAAGAATATTTAAACATTCAAAAGTGTCCCACACCACTTTGAAACATTTTAAATCACAATCATCATGAAGGAATAAAATTAAATGAATTTTATAGATACAAGTAATATAATATAATTCATGATATAATATATCAAAATGTATAGTAGATACACCACACAAAATTTTTATGTGGTGAATATGACATTTATCTCACATATGTAAAAAGTGAGTTGAAAATACCTTAAAATGTGTTTCCTTTGGGGTGATCATCCTTGAACTTATTGTATAAAAATATTATGTTAATTATCTAATTGATTCCAAAATTTTTTCATGTTTATTGTTAATTTTCTTTCACTTATTACTATATTGTATACAACTACATAAACAATTATGTTTAAGTCAGGTGTTTTGACCAAATTTGGTTTATATGTCCTAAACAACATTGGTAGGAAAACTATGGTCAAAGGGGTAATTATATAACAACTATAGAATAATAATAATAGAATAATTAAAAAATTATTATATCAATTATACATTTAAAAACAATCATTACATATGGTTATGAAAAATGATTCAACGTTACAATCATGGAGACCGTAGGCCATGCGTATGAATGAGTAACGTTCCCATTTTTCAGTGATCATTATGGAAAGAAGGTAAGTAATATTATATCATTACAGAATTATTATTATATCATAAAATATATTTTAGTTAATATTAAATACTTATATATATAATTATTATGATTCAAAAGAAATTACATCATGATGAGGAGGTGGTAATCCACACCCCTATGAACAACGTTATCACTTTTTATGTGTGTGAAAGGGTAAAAAATACAATTATGTAGTGAATTTAAATAAAGAGGATTTTTTAATTAATATAGTATATTTTTTATGTAACGTATATTTAATTATTACCACCTTTTATATATTCCATGTATAGTATGAACGAGCCACATTTCTCGGAGGGGGCGGTAGTCTGCACTTCCATAAATGATGTAATCATGTTTGCGCAAAATGTAAAATATAAAGGTATGTGTTATAAAATAATTAAATAAGTATAAAGACTTAATAAATATCATATATTTCATATAAAAACATATTATCCCTCAAAATGGACACCATGATAGGTGGTAAAGGAAAACTAGCAATCATCATTTCATGAGGCGGTAGTTCTCTATACACGTAAACAATATGTATGTTACCCATTACATGGAGTTCTGTTGAAGTGTAGGTAGAAATATTATCATAAAAACATTATTGTATAATTATCATAAATTGGTTTCTATTTAAACATGAAATAATAAGACTTTAGGGGGTGTACAATGGAAATAAAATTAAAGAGCATTAGGAACGACGTTAGCTCTTAATCAGGTAACTCCTTTTGGCTTATAACAAAATTCTTTGTTGGATTTAGGTTTGAAGAAATTGGGTATTCATGGATTAAAGGAGGAATTTTTTGGATTTAAGTGGTAAGATATTTTCTATACCTAAGTCACTGTAGATGTGTGATCACATGGGAGGAATGGAGGACTTTTATAGTGAAGGAGGAGTGGCACATTTGTAATATTTTGACAATGGAATTCTTCCCACATATTTTATGTTTAATTTGTATCCTATAATGGTATCATTTATATAAAATATAGAACATGGTCGATATATTTCCATCCAATAGCTCTTGAAAAATTGTATGGTTCATTTTAGTCCTTAACCATAAGGTTTAGTCCCTTATTATTCTAAATGGAACCATAATTGTTGAAATTAATTTTAGTCACTTTCACTGCTTTTTTGGTAAAAAAATTTCACCTTATTAGAAATTATGAATTTTTATTACTTAAAATATGGAATCCAATTTTTTAAAATTCTAGCCATACAAGTTTCAATAATGGATTTAAATTTAATTTCGTAGGTGGGACGACAAAGCATTCTTTTAAAGTAAAAATGTCCCAATGTTTATTATGTTTATATAATAAATTTCAAAGTGAAATTGATTAAAATGACATAAATTTTATTAATTGAAAAATATATGATCTATTTAAAATTTAAAACTAATAAAATTATAATTTCACTTTACAAATTAATTATATGAACCAGTAATTTGGAACTAAAAATCAGTATTTTTAATGATTAATTAAAAAATGATATGATACTGAAAAAAATATAAAAACCACCCTAACCTCATTTTTATTTTTATATTTCATATAAGAAGTATATTTTGACATATTACATCAATTAAAATGTGAAAATATTGATTTAAAATGGGTTCACTATATAAAGGTGGAAAAATTACCTTTCTAAAAAAATAGGTTTTTATTTTTGAAATTGGGATTGTTCTAATATAATTCCTATAAAAATTAATGGGACAATATAAAAAATATTTTATTGAATATTTAACATATATATTTCACTAAAATCCTTCACTAATTTTAAATAAAAATGTTTATTATGAAAAAACTCCTTTAGAAGCACAAAAATATTAATATTTCTTTTATATATCAAATTGGTTCTTATTTTGGGTTCCCATTAATTGGTAACCAATAAATTCATTTTATATTTATATAAGCCATAAATTTTCAAAAGTTAGTTAACACAATTCATAACTACTAACATAAAAACTAGATTATATCATATTATATTTAATAATAATATTATAATAATATATTATTATTTTGTGAAACTCGGTATTACATTTAATGAATGATATCGAGGAAGGTATCTCTTAAATGTAACCTAAGATTCCGAAGAAGGCCAATTTTCTATGATTCAAGACAACTTAGTGTTGCATGCATTATAATATATTAAATAAATTTTATTCTTTTAAGATTTTAATATATCAGGTTAATATATTCCCTTTGCACTTGGTGTTTCATGTCATAAACACTATTGAATAAAAAGTGGTACTTTAGAATTTTGTGGTGTTACAATAAATTTTGATCAAACCTGGGTTTAAAATTCATTTTCTTAAATTTTACTCCCATTTCAACTCCTCATACATTCTCATAGATATCAAAACATGACGTTCTATATATATAATCTTATCATTATCTTAAGTCAAATATGGTGGCATCTCCCTGCCATATATATCATCTCTCGTAACCTAGAAATATAAGTAAGATTAATGACTCTCCTTCACACTCTCATGAAGTGAGGATGTAATTATCAATGCTATGAGGTTTAATCTACCTTAGCACTCCTAAACACCAAGGTGCATCTAAGAAAGAAGGATCAATATCTTCCACTCACTACAAGCCTCATATTACACCTATTCATAAGTTATCATGGAGAATATATTTTATAGAACATTCCATTTTCCTAGAGTATATTTGATCTTGAATTCAAAGGACTCTGGGTACTCAACCCACATTCTCTAACTATGGTTCAAATCATGATGTGAAAAGATATACATTAGTCTAATGTGGTTAGTATACAACAAAAACCTCTCACCCAAAATATCATTATTCTAACAACTCAACATGTAAACTACCAATAAAAACTATATCTCATACATTGGGTTGTTCTACTCATACCATCTCAAGAACATAGACTTATAAGAGGCCACACTCAAATCTTGTATCATAATTTCTATAATAGAAACCCAAAACATTTTAAAATATAGGGATAAATCCATATCTATATTTGGTTAGGTAAAAATAAACACAGTCATAAACATTCTTTTCAACACCAATAATGATCTTTCATAAGTAACATACCACTCAAACGCCACCTTTTTAGTTCAACATTGTCATTGGAACTGCCAAGAAGAAGAAATATAGAATGATTCCCATATAGTATCTTTCAAATCCTAAGAGGCTAAAAATATAATATATATTTATAGTCTTATCCTAAGATATCATAGACATAGTATTATAATGTTAAACTTACATACCAACCATTGATATCACAACCCTAAAAAATTACCCTCTTCAATCTAGAAATTATACATTTAGAGCTTGGAATATATTTGATTCTCTTTCTATGTGTTGAAGACAAACATTGGATGTAGATTATGAGGCTACAATGTATAAGAGTACACTTAAATTTATATGATAAATAAGTCCATTAATATATCTAAAAAAGGGATGAAAATCCCTATTCATCATGTCTATAAACATCACCATCACACTCATAAATCTGAAAAACATCAAAAGAAAATCATACGAGTATTAAATTCTCTTAAAATAATTCTACGGAATATACAATTGCTTCACCCACAACTGGTGATATCAAGAATTAAAGTTGATCATAGAGAACCACTTTTATCCCATAAACAGGTCCCAAAAGTCATTTCTATTACGAAGCAGGTACAAGTTCATGATTTTCCCATGGATCAACCTTTAATTATTATTACAAAACTATAAATTATCAGCTATCTTTTAGAAAGAAAATGAATTGGATAAATCTAAGTAGATTTTCTATGGTGAATTAATCCCTTCTACTCAAGGATGACAAGATAAAATTTAAACTTCATATGCTCTAAAGGTCCCATCTTATAAAGATGAATGGATATGGTTTCTGCACCTGAAATTATATCAATCATAAATTAAACCTATCTCTTATGTGGAAATCCCTAAAATTATAAAATATATATATCATAAATATAATTTAAGATGGGATAAAATACTAGCTTCCCCACGTAATTCTCATCCCTCAAATCAATACTCATAAAATACATCATAATCACCCCAAACTATTAATGGTTAGGTCCCAATTATCTAGCTAGAAAATCCAAGTCTTCAATAAAGGTCTAATAATCACCCTAAAAATATCAGAAAGATACCAATAAATTACAGTAAAAATTGATTTCTTAATTGAGAGTTAGTAAAAATATACCAAGGGTCAAATTGATGTTTTCTTCTCTAACAGATTGAAATCCCAGAGATTCCAATAACTACTTATCGTAATGTCACAACATTGACACAAATGATTACACTAAGATCAGGTTATTAATGGTGTATCAATGGAAATAATCCTCCCAAGATATTCTATAAATAACCATTGTTCACTATACTACAAGGAGGAAATAAATGACTATGAAGCTCATATATCAAACAATACATAAGCTAAGGTAAATATAATATTGGCCATTCCTATAACTATATATGGTCCTGGTATTTGATAAAAAATTTCATTCTATATGATTTAATGTTTACCAAATCCCTAGACTAGATTTCTCATAAACTAGATCCCTTATGAGTTACCACTTTTTAGCATTTTTTGTTACAATAAACTAACTCAGACTTCTTAATGAAATGGAACCCAACTTGAACCGACACTAGGTCAGAGGCCATTCCTAATCCCCATGGACTATAAAACACTACATTTGAATCACATAACATACCTTGGGAATGATTTTTATGAATATATATGTATAAAATTAATGATAAATGGAACTAAAAAGTAATATATCCAAACATGGATTATCATATAAACATCTACACATTTAAAAATAACTGTAATAAACACAATGAAAAAGAAGATACTGATAAACATCCCATGTTGAAAGGATGATACCACACCAAAAAATAAAAATTAAGGGAAACCCTTAATAGATATAAGTGCACCGTGGGTGACCCCCATTCACTCATCACATTCCACTCATCCATCCATGGGTGAACCCAAACTAAGGAACTAAAATTGATATGGGAAATGGAAACCTAACGAATGCTTATATAAACATGAGATAAATTCCTTGTAGATCACTATCCTTAAAAACTATGTAAATAATTTCATAATATAGTTCATAGAATTAATGATTTAACATAAGATATAAAATATGTTTTTAAAAATATTTTTAAAACAAAACTGGTAATCATTCCTCTACACATTTATAAACTACCACATTTTTTATGAAAAAATTGTTATTTTTTAACATTTTAAAATGGAAAATAAAAATAATTAAATAGGTCCTTTAAAACTATAATAACAATCCAAATCACCATTTATCCCTCATTTAATGAAATTCATAAATAATCATTTTTCGTTAACACATTCAATGAAATAAAACCAGTTTAATTAAAGTTCCAGTTGGGTATTGAAAAAAAATATCACAAATCCAAGAATTTGAATACCATTTGAAAATCACATTTCGAATGTTCTTTCGAAACCCTTTTTCAAAAATCACCTAGAAATATAATTTTTAAATACAACCATTACCATAAAATTACTTTTTAAATAACACACTACTTTTTATGGAAGTCAAATCATACCAATAACCTTTTCACAATACCAAAAACTTCCCAAATCTAAAGTATTTCAATTAACCATGAGACCCGATGGTCTCAAAACCATTTAAATAGAATTAATAGAAACACCCTTTATTTTAAAACCCATTTTTTTAATGCCTGACACACACACACTTTAGATAAATAATTGATGTCAAACACCAATTTAAAACATTTAAATTAAATTACAAAATACACTCAAGCATTCAATATAACAACTTATATAAGATATGGGTATATTCTAATATATTAAACTATTTTAAAGCCATTTAAAATCCCATGAGGGTAAACTATAAAAAAATAATTCTATAAGGAACCATTTAAAAAAACATTCATCATTTTAAAAGTTCCACATAGTAATTTAGAAAATCTCTTGGCATGCGACATGACTATTCCAAGAATAAAAGTATTTTAGAAAATTATTCAATCCTATTATAGGAATAAAACATGATTTCAAATTGTTAATAAATCAATTAATGTCATACAATAAATTTATAGAAAGAAGTACTGGTGATTTACATATAAACTCCTACATTATTTTTAGTAGAACCATATAAAAATCATTACCATAGATGGAGAATTCACAACCATGCTAAGAAACATCCTCGTCAACCCTAGAAACTCAAATACCCATTATTAGAACATACACAAACCATAACCTAAAACCAAATATAAATTATGGTTCCTCGGAGTAAATAAAACTAGGAGAAATGGAAAGGTAAGATGGTAAGATGATAAATTATATTAAAAGAGGGTTTAAATTCTTCAAATATGAAGAAAAAATTCTATAAATCAACGAGGCTGAATAGATAGAGCTACCCCAAGCACACCCACATTTTTCCAAGAAAGAGGATGGGAAATGACCAGTCATGCCCTAAAATTTAGAGGGTGTAGAATGATTATTTAACATGTTTTAATAAAATTCATGTAGAACATGTGGTTTGGATACATGGTTCTCTAAACTATTCACCAATTGTGTAGTAGTCACTAACTAAGAAAACCAACCACACATCATTTCACATCACAGTTTACAAATTATGCACCAATTATTCAAATCCCTATATAAAAACTAAAGAGCATATTGTATTCTATTATCATAGATTCCACAAACTGTGTTCTACTCATGCACCAGTACCCATATTCCCAAGAGACTCGCATAGTTTCTCTTATGCCTCTAATTGTTTGGATTAAACCATGTGATACCCATGTTGACCGACTTTATGCCACACAAAAATATTGGGAAAGTACCTATGTTAATGTAGATGTATGGTTTCCCTTAGAACATGTGTGTAAACTGGACACATAGGAAAAAATATATTTTTACCATGTTTTAAGATGAAACTTCCCATAAAACATAAATTACCCCACATAAAAAATAAAACAAAACAAAGTATTTGGTAAAAGTGACATGTGGGGGTCAAAATTCTCCACACCATATCTCTTTCTAACCCTAATATTTTCCTTATCAAGGTAAATGTAAATGTAAATTATGATACATTATCACTTATTCATGATAATAGGAATGAATTAGGGAATGTTAACAATCCATAGACCACAGAAACATTAAACATGAATAATTATCCCAAGGACCCCATAAAACATCAATCTCCATAAAAACCACAATTAGAAATCAACCATTAGAATACAATAAGAAATACTAAACAAAGGGTGACCAAAATGGGTCTCCAAACATTTAGAATCAATAAAAATGGTGAATCACAATAGAGAAATCCTAAAATGGTTAAATCAGAATTCAAACAATGATTCCAAAAATCCACAAGAAAAAACACAAGATTCCACTAGCCATAGAAAACCACAAGTTAGATCAACTCTAAAAAGGAATCATGGTTTACAAAACACCAATAACTTCAAAAAGACAAATAATATCCATGATCACAATATTGGGTCACCAAAACATCCCCAAAACCACCACATCAAAAAACACCAAAGTTCAAAGGGAAAATTTACCAAAAAAATAACAACATTTAAAAATATCCAAATAGTTCATTGAAAAAAGGCATTTCACAACCATGAAATCATGTTTCCTCTAACATGGGATCTTATGCCAAAAAAAGTGAATAAGAAAATCATACTAGGGATACCATTTCATGGTAAAACTAACTATAATTAAACTAAAATTATCCATTTCATAATCTTAATTGGTTCCATGCCTATATTATCAAGAAAAATAAAACACCCCAAGGTCATTATATATTGATGAAATGATCCAAAGTCGATGAATGGTTCTCACAAAAAATATAACATCACCAAACCTTCTATATAAGGCATAAATAACAACAAGGTATAAACATATTAAAGTAACTAACAATCGAACATGATCAATATGAATAGAACCTTAAGAATCACACCCACATAAATCTATGTCAAGGAAACAAGGATATAAAATCATCATGAAATAAATCCTTAAAATTGACATCACCCAAAAAACCCTAGGGGTTAGTTATCACCAAAATAGTTCTCAATAATATATTTAAAACATAAAAAATGTAATTACACTTTCCACTCTAATTATATCCTGGTTAAGATCTAATAATAAAGGAATATCTACTGATAATTATAAATACTCAACTTTTACCTATGACCTTTTAGGGTGGTATTATGATATAAAATGAAAAATTGATCTAACTCAATAATGTTTTATAAATCAATAAAATGGAACCAATATGAATGAATATAAAAAACAAAATAACATAAATAAATCAAAAAAAATAATATTCTATAAACTCATTCCTTTAAAACACACTACACTCTTAAAAGAATACAATTCCATTTTATAGAAACCTACATTATAATAAAAGAAACCAATTATTGGAAATGGAAAAAAAAACCTTTGGAATGTTTTTGTGTTTGTGTTTTTTGAAAATTATATCTAAGGGTTAGAGTTATAAACCTGATTTCAATGTGATTTATTACATAACTGATGGATAATTCCATTCCATAGAATAAGGGGTTTTACAATGATTTCACAAAATAAGAAAACTAGAAAGGACCACATCACGGTGATCCCTATTATTGAGTTACATTTATCCTATGGAAAATAATGATGATAAATAATAAATATGTTAGTGGTATAGATCATATTTATTGGTAGTTATTGAAGGCATAAAGCTCAATAAATATAAGCAGATGAAAATGGCCTGCTAAATGAACTTTATGCTATAGCGTGAGATGTGTTGCAGTATAGGTTCACTTGAAAAAAATGGTATGCCAAATATGGAAATTTTTTATATGTTTGGATGAATCATATTATTTGGATGATGAAGATAATTGATATTTCATGGTGACTAAAATTTAATGATTTCACCTAGGATACACTATAGTGAAAAAAAATTGGTCGTTTTGATGGGTGTTTTAAAGTGGAGTTCCAACCATGAGAAACAGTTTCCCTAAAATGGTTGTGGTTCTACCCATTACAATGATGTTTTCAATAGAAAATGTAGTTAATATTTCATATTCCAATAGAAAAAGTAGAAATATACAATGGTATATGTTATATTGTGTTTCAAATGGTTTTTTATGGTATTTAAAAGGAAATGTTGTGGCTCCCAGAAGAAACCTATTTTAGAAGGAATTTCAGCAAAGGGCACAAAAAATTGGATATTTCATAATGAAAGATTCATGAACAGTTATTTAATAATTTAGTTATCATGGAACCCATTTTTAGAACATGATAATATTAGGAATCAAAGTGAGTTTGAATCAGTTCTAATCTAGATTTATTGAGAAGTCATTCTCCACTATAAAGAAGAAAGAGAAGTACCATGAAGTAATAATTTATTTTAATGCATAAAGATAGAAATAATTGGGAGTTCAGGGAATTAATAAATTATCTTTTTCATGATGAAAAGTGGAATATTAATTTCTAATGATTCTTCATTTTAAATAAGGTATATCATATTTTAAGAGGACACAACAGAGGTAAAAATATACACAAGAATTTGAGAGTATTTTTTCAAAAATGCTAGAGAATAAAAAATGAATAGGTAAAAGGAAATTCAAATATATTGATATCTTTGTAAGGATATCATATTAGGTATAAGAGATACACCATTTTAGTTGTACATTCATGTTATTATCTTGTAAATATGATCAAGGTTATCATCGAACGATAAGTGATATTATCCTTCTGATGAGAGGCGGTGAGATTTCCATCATCTGTTAACAATGAGTTTGGAGGATCAGTGAAACTGCTCTATTGTGTACAAAAATTATTAGCGCAATCAATTGTTTTAGTCATTGGAACATCACCTTTACATACTCATTAATTAATTTTGGTTATGGTGAACAAAATAAAATTTACTATTTTCTCCACTACTTTAAGCCACATAAAAAGAGGATTTAATGGAGAGAAAGTACATTTCCTCATATCGAGATAAAATGATGAAAATTAAGAGATTTATATTTTACATTATTATTGACATAATTCAACCCCCACCTCCCTCCACTGATTAGAGCAATCTATTTGATAAGGGACCAACAATTTTTATTAGAGGCTGATTATTTGGGGGATTTTCTTTCTCCAAGAAGTATAGAAGTCGTAGAACTAGGTAATCATACATACAAACCAATTTTTTAAGGAAAATTTTATAATTGTGTAATAATGTGATGAAACACAATTTTAGGTCCTTAGGAATGGAATCTACATGATAGTTATTCATGTTATAACAAAAAATATAGAAATTCATGCTTTATCTGAAAGAGACCACAACAATTTGGATATAGATTCAATAGAAATCAACACAATAGCGGGGGATACGAAAGTCCTATCTTTACCAAGGTATTTTCCTAGAAAATATATCATTCTATATGGAAAAAACTTCAATATTTATGAATGTGATTCCAAATTTTGAGAGGAAAATATTTAAGGGTTGTGGAATAAATATGAAGAATTGTTGGTGATCCCAATAAAAATTATATATGCACTACATGATAAATTAAATTAGATTATATTTGAAAAGAATGGACTTTAATTAAATATTTGTGTGTTAATATAGTTAAAATAATTATTAATAGTTTTCCTCTCTGATTAAATGTAAAGGTGTCAATTCTTGAAGACAATTATATAAAGCATGTGTCTCTAGATATTAATCAAAATAAAAATATCATGTATGGAATGAAAAATAATGAAAATGAATCCAAGGTTACGGATATATAACAAGAGGGATTATTCAGGGAAATAAGAAATCTATTAAAGGGTTCTATATGATGCTGAAGTTGATGAAGTGATTTCCTTCCTTTCCCTAAACCTAAATATGGGAATTTAAAATCCATAAGTTATCCTCCACTTGCTTTCCTCTAGTATGGTTTGGTGGTTCATCTTTATCTTATGTTATCTAAACACTATTATGATATTAAGGATGAAAATTCCCTGAGGAAACATTTAAAATGATAATATAAAAAGATAATTATATCTGAAATTATTTAAGAGTCAAAAACTATTATATAATTAATATGGTAGCTTGGATCAGTCGAAGTTGGGAGATATAAGGGATTTTAGGGACCCCAGAGACGATTATCTAGTAGTTATCATTGAAAATCTAGAATCAAATGATCATGACTGTGAAATTAATGATGTTCAGAGTATAGAGGATCTTGAGGTTGAGCATGGGGTTCCCCTTAAAGAACATAAAAATTTGACAGATAATACCAAAAGGTAAAATATAATTTTTCCTACCTAAAATTTGTGCATGTATTAATAGTAGGATCACAATTTAGAATTGAAAGTAGATATTGAAAAATTGAAATATCAAATTTTTTGAAATTTAGAAAAGGAAGTGGAACTGAAGCTCAAACTAGAAGAATAAATGTTGATCATATAATAATTGAAAAATAATATGAACAAATGGTTAATATAATTGAATAAATAAAATAACGAGTGGTGGTTTGGTGATGAAGGGATGAGGACTAAGAAAGACTCCTTACTCCAAGTATGGTATCAAGGTTCCCCAAGGAACCAGTCCAATTTAAATCTCTAGAAGACCATGTCATGAACAATGAAGAGTGTATTCCCATTTTTAAAGTGAAAATAATTAAAACAAATGGATATATAGATTAAAGAATAATTATAAGGACAAAATAGAAATATCTTGTGTTATACCTCAATATTCAACCCCCAGGGGAAATTAGACATGGAAGAAGCTGAAATGGTTGATCTCATGGAAATGGATGGAAAAATAAAACTAAAAAACTTGATTTAGAATTATGAAAATTTGGAGACATGAAATATGGGTACCCTATTACAAATTTTTTTTCCTAGAGTAACAAAACCAATGACAGTAAAGTTGTTTTTGTCATCTTCTTGTGTGTTTAAACATTTTTTCTTTTTGTCTGATAGTCTTGGGAACAAATCATCCAATTATCCTTAATGGTTTCAATAGTAAGTTACTCGTGGGACTTGTAAATGAGAAAAAAATAGAAACATCAATATAAACATTGAAAAATTAAAATAGATTGTCATTTTAAAAAGATCAAAAGGAAATTATTTAATTAATGGAGAAACATGTGAACCAATCATCTAGAAAAATTCCTCAATTCTAATGGAAGAAAAAAATATTAGAAGGAAAACATTGTGGATATTTCCTTCACATTGACATACAGGTCTATTTTATGGGGTATGGAGAGTATGTATACCTTACACATGATTGGAAATAAGGCTATATCACTGGTATAAAAAATGAAAAAGGTGTAGTTTTTCGATTTAGTAATGATTAGGGACTAAAAATCATTTCCTCTATGAAATTTATGGTTAGTAAATTGGATTTATAAAGACATATGTTCCCTTTGTGGATGGACTTTTCCACAATTTTATAAGTGTGATTTAGTTGTGCGAATCAATGAATGTAGTCAAATATAGAAAAAATGGGTTCTTTTTTTAAGATAATGATGACTAATATGGTGACCCTTTCTTTAACACATAATATTTCTTGATTTTTATCATTATTTTCCAACAAATAAAATAAAATTATCTCGATATCAAGTATCTTTGTTTGATTTGACATTCAAATACATCCTCATAAACATAAAAAATCATATTTATTTAAAATTTCACATATTTCTCCAAACTCCCAATGATATTATTAAACATCGTAGGATATCCTTTAGAAAATAAAATAATGAAAAGTGGAGCTAGAAATCCCATTAAAGGAATAAACATGAAAATAAATCATAGCATGATAGTCAAAAGGCATAAAATGATATCAAAAATAGGATGGTCATAAGAATAAAGATATAGAAGAAGGAAATTATTTTATAATAACATAAGCATATGGAAACAATATTAAACATGATATCATATAAATAATTCAATGGTTACTCCTAGGTCCATCATCATAAAGTTAACAATGTACCATTGTACATTAGGCTCACTCTCTAATCCCTTGCATAACATTTCAAGAGAAATAAATAATTATCCTATATTAACATAAATTAATATCATATATATGGGTGTCACATGGGGAAACTAATCTATAAATAAATCATATGTATGATCAATCCCATGTGATGAAAATGGGTTTCAAATTTATGATTCATGGAATAACCAAGGATAAATCTTAAGGATTCTAGATACAAGAAAAAAATTAATCAAATTTTTTATTAATATTTGAAAACAGTACATAAGTCTTGAACATTTAGCTCTAATATATATAATTCATGATAAGGATCTATGAGATGAAATAGTAAAAATGTTCCACATGGGAGAAACATTAAAAGTAATAACTATTTTTAAAGATAAAAAGGCCTTCTTATTTTCTATGAAATTATAATTGACCCAAGAAGATTATTTGTGAAATAATTATAGTTTTTATAATCTCTTTATGGTTTAAAAAATAGTGTTTTGTGGTGATTCTTCACATGAGATAGGGAATTGGAATGTTTACATAAATCAGTTTTACTTAAAAGTAATAATTTAAAAGGAAACTAAAAATATGAATATCTTACGAAATGAAAATGATAGTTGACTAGGAGTATATATAATGGAAATATATATAAAAATAAAGTAAATTCATGAGAATGATATTCCATAAAATTGAGAAAAGGAAATATAATTTGTAAATATAAATTTATGAAGGCGGTAAAAAAGATCCTTTTTTATGTTTTAAGACACCTTTGTTGAAATCTTATATCATAATATAATAAAATAAAAAATTATATTTAAATAGTAATAAGGTAAAAATAATCACATGGGATAACACTTAATTAAGTTCCAGATAAAAATTATAAAATTGAAAAAAGGGAAATTATGGACTAGGAGGTTAAATCTTCCTTTAAATGTATGAGAATTTTCTTTATCATAGTTTCATTTCAAAAATGGATTAAAACTCACCAGTAAATAATATTTGAATCAAAATTTAACTCCCATTATATAAATAGGGTATAACATGTGAAATAAAATATGAATATCAAGGAGAAACATTAAAACTCAGGAAATGATATTTTGTTATAAAACACCATTATGTTTTTGGGAAGATATCAATCATAGCACACAATAATGAAGATCATGAGTGTAAATGAAGTTCCCAATATATAAAATATTTTATTTTATTATAATATATGGGTAAATTAGATACAAAATAAAAATGAATATTGGTGCATAATATCAAATCATACCGCAATGAAGAGTGATTGAGACAATACAATTTGGGATTAAGAAATACTCTAATAAAACATATTGATGAAGATAAAATATTTTATTTAAGTTAAAATACAATTAATTATTTTCATTAATGCCAATAAATATCCAATTAGTAATATACACACCATTTAATGAAATTAGGTTAATTAGATAAAAAATGTATTGAAAAGGGAAATTTTGAAATGAAACTCTTACGAATTTAATAAATTTTCAATCAAAATTCATTGAAATATTGAAAATCATATGGTTCTTTAAATATAATGAATTAAATAATATAGTATTCCAAAATACACTATTGGGAATTATATACCACATATACATAATAAATGGGTGCATAACATTGCAGCATGTTTCAATGAAGAGTAATTGATATGGAACTCGTACCTCATGTTGGAAAGTGCTCTTCATTTACACTAAATATTATATATAATTAAATTAATTTAACTATATATACCCAATAAACTTATTCATCCATGTTTAATTTTATAATGTCCATCTATTGTCTTTTGATACTTATTTTTAATATATTTTTTGAAAATGTATGTTACTTCGGGTTTATCAGTAAATATGTATATAACATCTAAAGTATATTAACCATGGTCGAAATAATTTTCAAATAGTATTATAATATATATAATATTAATTTTTTTATAGATATAATTTTTATGTATTAAATTTTTTTTTTCAAAATCATGATGTGTGGTGATTTTAAATGAAACTCACTTCTCATTAAAGTAGTAGACCACACATAAGCACGATTAATGATTCCATTTCCTAATGAATGAGAGGGAATGAAGGTAAAGAATAATTTTCAAATTTTAGAATCCTTTTTAAATATAATATATCATACTTATGTATCAATTACATCCTATTTATCTACCATGAATGGAAGCGATGAAAAATGGAAGATGTTTCTTTGTGGAGGTGAAGTCCATGTAATGCGCTAACAACTCTTTTGTCCCATAGTGAATGGAGAGGAATAAAAAATGGTTATGAAATTAATATAATAACATATAAGTATAATTATTTTACAGAATTAATTATATTTATATGGATATAAAGTAATTTTATGAGGAATATTAAGGATAAAATTTATGAATAATTTAATACATACATTGGAGACTTAATCTTCTCATATAGATTTCCATGGAAGTGATGGCTGTTGGATAAATTTTATTGATAACAAACTTAAGGATTGGAAAATGAATTATCGGTGAGTTATTTTGGTATAGTTTCAAGGGAAATTATAATGGTAATTGTAAACGTGGAGGGGTTGAAGTGATTCCATTTTATATGTGAAGATAATGGTGTTTTTGGGAATACCCATTACACTTTCATGATATCAATACACTATTATTTCATAAATGACTCCAAAATATTATAATACTATAGTTTTGGTGATAATTGGTCAACAAATAATCATATAAGACATTACACATTTGTTTCCAAAAGTTTTCATGTTTTTTACCAAAGGATTTTTACATTTTTTAATTTTTATTTTTACCTTGGTAGCTATTTTTTAACAAGGTAATATATTTTATTTAAAAATATAAGGTCAATGTATTTCATAATTATTAGATCTTTAAAATATATTTAATATTTATTTTATCAAATTAAATTTATAAATATGATAAACAATCATTTAAATTAAAATATATAATATATAGAGAATAAATTTTTTTATTAAAATGACCTCAAACCATTATGTGGTGTTTACTCTTACTCAGTATTGATTACCAATTGAATGAGTGTCAATATAATTATATAAGGGTTAAAATAAAATATTATATTTATAATTTATATTATATCAATTTTTTTGATTAAATAAAAATGAAATTGAACTTGTTAGAGAATATTGACATTTTAAACTGAAATAGGAAATAATTGTTGTTATATTTAAACTCTAAAAGTTAAAAAGAAAAGATTTTTTGTAAGTGTGTAAAAGTTGTTTAGTGAGAAATTTTTTTGATTTTAATAAATGTTAAACATGTTTTTTTTTTGAAGTCAACATATAATTTAGAAATTATTTTTATTAATAATTAAATATATATATTTTATATATAAGTTTGAACTAATATTGAAAACCAAGGAAAAGAACCCTCATGAACGAAAGAATTAAATCTTATCACTCATCACAAAATCTATAAATGAACATAATAAAATTATAATAAATAAAATCCATTTTTATAAGGATTAGAAATAATTTATTAAGGGATTTAATTTCATTAACAAGGATGTTAGGTACAAGTGTAGAACAGCTTTGGACATAAAGTAAGGGATTCTCCCCAAAGGTCCATTTTCATTCAGGTTATGATTTATGTATATTTACCCCCATGTAATTATTCTTCATTTTTATATAACTATTATAAATTTCATTTATATGTTCCAAACCCATGTATTCAGACATTTTCATCATTATTTGGTGGTAAATACATGATTTTATAAGCCTATCTTATCAATTCATCCAAATATGTAAGCCTGATTCAAGGGAACCTCTCAAATTCATACCCATTTTGAAGTGCATTCCATAATGTATTCTAATTAACCATTATTTTTGTAAAATCACTCATTTTACAATAAAAAATTATCTTATTTAATTTATTCTTTTATGCAAATAATTACACCTTTATTTTCTTTAAAGTCCCTTTTATATTCTCTTTTAAACCATATTGAAGTGGCTCATTTCTCAAATTTCATAAAACTTTTTTTACATGTTTTCACTTTAGTTGAAAATTTTTACTCAGAAAATTATTTTAATATTACTCAAATATAATTTCATTCCCTTCTGGGATATACATGTTTGCAATACGATTTTTATAAAAAATACAAATTAATTTTATAAAATTACACTTTTTTCCAATGTAAATGGGGATTTCTCTCAGAAATTCCTCAACGGTTTTATTAGAGTATTTTTCATCTATTTAAAAACCCTATATTGAATATTATTATTACCTAGAATTTATATTTTATGATAAAATCTACAATATTTAATTAATTGGTATATAATCAGTTTGACATGGGACGATCTAACTCGATACTATTCTCCATATTACATAGAATGTTTAGTGTTTATGCTTACTAATTTGGAATATTTATTTAAATTTTTAATTTATATATTATTTAAATTATGTATTTCGTGTTGAGTGTATTGAAATATATAGAATATATTATTTTTATTTAAAATTTTAATTTATCGGGTTAATAAATTCCCTTTTTACACTTGGTGTTTCATGTCATTAAAACAATTGAATAAAAGATTAACTTTAGAATTTTGGGAGTTACAAGACATCTTGGTCAAACCTAGGTTTACAACCCATATCAAGGAATTTGAATTCCAAATCAACTCCTCATACATGCTCATAGATATCATAACATGACCACATATATGAAGAATCATATCATCATCTTATGTTAAATAAGGTCGAATATCTTAACCATATATACTATCTCTTGTAAGCTAGAAATCTATGTAAGATTACAGATTCTCCTTTAATCTGTCAAGTAGTGAGGAGGTAATTGTCAAATCTATGAGGGACACTCTACCATGACACTCCTAAACACTATGGTGCATCTTCGAAAAAACAATCAATATCTTCTAGTAACTACTAGACTCACATTCCACCTATTATTTTGTTATCATTTTCAATATATTTTTTATAACATTATATTTTCCATGAGTATGTGTGATCTAGAATTCGAAGGTCTTTATGTACTTTACTCATATTCTCTAACTAAGCTTAAAATCACGCTGTAAAAAGATATACCATGAGCTCATGTGGTTAGTGTACAGAAAAAATCTTTCACCCAAAATATCATTATTCCAACAACTCAACATGTACACTACCATTACCAACAATAAATCATGCATCAGGTAGTTATACTCATACCGTCTCAGCCACCAATACTGATAAGAGGGAACAATCTCATCGGGTATCATAATTTATACAATAGAAACCCCTCAGGTATCCAAATATAGGGAATAATCCATTTCTAAATTTGGTACGTTAAAAATAAACACATCCATAAACATTCCTTTCAACACCAAGAATTATATTTCATAAGTTTCATACCACTCAAACATCTCCTTTTTGGTTTGACATTTTCATTGGAACTACCAAGCTGAAGAAGTTCAGAAAGAATACACTATAGTAACCTACCAATCCTAAGAATCTACAAATATAAAGTATATTATTAGTCTTCTCCTAAGAAACCACTGGCATAGTATTCTAATGTTAAACTTATATACCATCCTTTGATATCACAACCCTGATAAATTATCCTCTCAAATAATTAAATGAAACTTTGAGAGAATTGAATATAGTCTATACTCTCTCAATGTTCACAAGACAATCTCTAGATATAGATCATGATGCAATATTGTATAAGAGTATACTAGAATTTATTTTATAAACAGGACCATTAATAAATCCAAAAAGGGATGAAAATCCATAATCATCATGTCTATAAACATCATCATCACACTCATAATCCTGCAAAACATCAAAATATACTCATAATAGTAATACATTCTCAAAAATAATTCTATGTAATATACAATCTCTTCACCCAAAACTGGTGATATCCAGGATTCAAATTTATCATAGAGACCCACTTTTATCCCATAAACTAGTTCAAAAAAGTTATTTATATGACGAATCATATACGGATGACTAATTGTCAGATTGATCATCCTTTGATTATTTTTACAAAACAATATACTGTCATTAACATTTTTAAAAGATTGTGAAGAGGATCGCACTAAGAGGATGTTCTTGGGTGAATTACACCCTTATCATCAAGGTCCTAAAGATAAGATTTAAACTCTATATGGTCTAAATGTTACATCTTATAGAGATGAATGGATATGGTTTCATCACATAGAATTAGATCGATCATAAACTCAACATATATATTGTGTGTAAACCTCAAAAATTACATAATAAATATATATTAAATGTGATTTAAAATGGGAGGAAAGACTCATTTCACCCATAAATTCTAATCCCTCAAATAAATACTCATAAACATGGTCATAATCACCCCCTAAATATTAATGGTTATGTCCCAAAATTCTAACCAAAAAATCCCACTCTCCAATAATGGAATGATAATCACCATAAAAAGATATGAAAGATACCCATCGATGAAAAAAATTGATTTCTCAATTGAGAGTTATTTAATATATAACAAGGATAAAATTAAGGTTTTTCATCACTTAAAAAGAAATCCCAATGATTCTAATATCAACTTATCGTAATGGCACATCATGGACACATATGAACACCCTCAGACCAGATTCATGATGGTGTATCAATGGAAATAACCCTCATTAGGTATTCTATAAATAACACTGGATCAGTAGACAATAATAAGGAAATAAATGAGTATGAATTGCATATATCAAACACTTCATAATCTAATGTAAATATAATATTTATCATACCTTTTACTATAGATGGCCCCTCTATATGATCAAAAGGGACAATCTATTTGATGTACAGTTTACCCAATACCTAGACTAGATTTCTCATCACCTAAATCCATTATGAGATACCAATTTTCTAACATTTCTCTTTATAATGAACCATCTTGGACTTCTATATGAACTGGAATGCGACTCAACCTGCCACTAGGCTGAAAGCCATTCCCAATCCCCATAGACTGGAAACTACTACATTGGTATCAACGAACATGCCTTAGGAATTCCTCATCCAATGATATCAATAAAAAATAAATTAAATTATAAATAAAAATTAAATTATCCAAACATGGGATAACATATAAACATACACACATGGATAACTAACTGTAATAAACACAATGAAAAAGAGGATACTAATAAAAATACAAGGTCGAAAGGCTGATACAACCCCAAAAAATAAAACAAAAGGGAAAAACACAATTGATTTATGTAAACCATGGGTGACCCTCATTCACTCATTACATTCAACTCATTCATGCATGGGTAAACCCATACCAAAGATCTAAAGTTGATATGGGTAATGGAAACCTAAAAAAGACCTATATAGGTGTGACATAAACATCCTAGTATATCATTATCCTTAAAAATATGGAAATATTTTCATAATATAGTTCATAAAGTTAATGTTTTAACATAACAGATAAATTTTTAACATATTATTTTTTTTAAAACATGGTAATAATTCCGCTACACATTTATAAAAAACCACCCTTTTTAAAGAAAATATTGGGATGGTTTAACAATTTCTAAAATAAAATTAAAAAAAATTAAACAGGTCCTTGAAAACTGTAATAACAATCCAGATCAACATTTATCCCTATTTCCATGACTTCCATTAAAACTTTTTTTAATTAACACTCACTATGAAAAAAAACATTTCATAAAACCTATGTAATATATAACAAAGTCACTTTACTTTTATAATCTATCTTTCAACAAATTTTAAAATATCACATTTGAATTAAAGTAAAAAACTCAATATGATATGTAAATCACACATAGATACCCAAGATTTAAGTAAACACAATGAAAATTTAAAACCAAAAGTGGTTCCAATAATAATAATAAACTAAGGGAATCAAATCGAATCGTGAAATAAAATCCAATTAGGATTATGAAGGACCTAAGATTCCTGGGAATCATCTTAAGGCTCCAGTAAAAAATTCATGAACTAGAGATATAGAAACTAGGGTATCAGTACTTAACCTATCCACATCATTAGTAATCTCATTGTACTATCTGGAAATAAATTTCATGGACACTCCTTTTCTACCATGGGAAAAAAGGGATTATATATCATAAAACCCTAAACCCTCTCGGTCTAACTAATGAGGAGTATATTAGAAACATTACAAACACAAACCACTACTGTATAATAGGTATTTATCTTATACAATTAACTTATTATCATGGTATATCTCTAATGAAAAGTAAATTAGATGTTAGCACAAATAAACCATCACATGATTCAAATATGAATAATTTTAAATAACTCACACCTCACCTCATACAGCCTCATAAGAAAATGATATGTACATATTTATGTACAAGAAACATATACAGATACATCAATGTAGAAATACCATTACGTGATAAAAATCATGCACATTCATAAAAATAGTCACATTTTTACCAAAGGGGGTCTCACATAATTATAAAACCGCTTTATCTAAAGTTTCTATTGGGCATTGAAAAAAAATCTCAAGAATCCATCCATTTTCATACCATTTGAGAAACACATTTCAAATTGTCATTGGAAACCACTTTTCAAAAATAAATTTGAAATGTAATTTTTAAAGTAAAAAATTACCATAATATTACATTGGAAATAACACAAACCTTTTTAAGGAAGTCAAATCATGCCAAAACCCTTTTTACAAAACCCAAAACATTATAATTAAAAGGTATCTCAATCCACCATGAGACCCCATGGTCTCAAAACCATAAAATAGTACAAATATAAACTCTATATATTTTAAAAACCATTACTTAAAAGCATAACACACACACTTTAGATACAAAACTCATTTCAAACAACCATTTAAAACATTTAAATTCAATTAAAAAAGACACTAAGGCATATTAAAAACACTTGGAATATGATGTGGGTCAATTCCAAGATATTAAACCATTTTCAAGCCATTTAAAATCCCATGAGGGTTAACTATAAAAATATAATTCCATAATAAACCATTTAAAAACACTTTAATAATTTTAAAATATTCAGATTATGATTTTCAGAATCACTTGTCATGCGACACATCCATTCCAAGAAAAAGGTGATTTTGAAAAAAATTCAATCATGTTATTAGAATTAAATGTATCTTTTAATTATTAATAAATAAACTAAAATCATATCATAAATTTATTTCATGAATTTCAAGTGAATTATAAAGAATCTCCATTCTTATTTTTAGTGGAATCATTTGAAACTCTTCGTCTTCGATGGAGAATGAACAACCAAGATATGAAATGACCTCCTCATCCCTAGGAAACCCAAATACCCATTATTAAAACCTCCTAAAACCCTAATCTAAAACCAAATATAAATTAGGTTTTATGGGATTAAATGAAACTATGATAAAGTTAAAGGTAAGAGGAGAGTATAATAAATTATAAGAAAAGAGGGCTTACACTCTTGATATATGACAATGAAAATGCTATGAATCGAAGATTATGAAAGACTAATGTTACTTCAGGAACACCCCTCATTCTACTAAGAAAGTGTATGGGAAATGTCTAGTCATGCCCTATAATCCAGAGGGTGTAGAATGATTATTTCACATGTTTTAAAAATATTTGGGTAGTTCATATGGTTTGGATATATTGTTTTTAAAACTATCCACCAATTGTGCAGTGTTCACTACCTAAGAAAACTAACCTCAAACCATTTCACATCAAAATTTACAAGTCAGGAACCAACTACTCAAAACCCAATATTAATACTAAAGATCCTCTTGTATTTTCATATCATGGTTTCCACTAACATTGTACTATTCATGAACTAGTACCCATATTCCCCAATAGATTCACATCTTTTCTCATATTCCTCTTATGGTTTGGATTGAACCTTTTTCTAATCACGTGGACGAACCTTATGCTATACAAAAATAATTGTAATGTCCCAACATTAATATAGTTGAATCTTTTCCCCTAAACAGTGTGTATAAATGACACACAAAGGAAAAAATATCTATTTACCATTTTTTTAATATGAACCATCCCAAAAAAATAAATTAACCCACATAAAAAATTAAATAAAACAAAATATAATGTAACATGGATTGGTTGGTGTCACAATACTCCCCAACAAATCACTTTATACCCCTAGAAATTTCTTTGTCAAGGTAAATTTAAAGGAAACTTTGGATAACTTGACACTTATTCAAAAGAATAGGAATGAATCAGGGAAATTAAAAGATCCATAGAAAACAGAAACATCAAACATTATAAATTATCCTAATGACCCACCAAAACCTCAATCACCCTCAAAAATCACAATTTAAAAAATATTGTGAGAATTAAATAAGGAACACTAAACGAAGGGAAATCAAAAGGGGATCCCAAACATTTAGAATCAATCTCCACGGGGAATCACAACTGAAAACCCCTAAAATGGTTGAATAACCATTCAAACTATTATTTCTAAAATCCATATGAAAAACCACTGGATTCCACTAGCCATAGAAACCCAAAAGTGAGATCAACTCTAAAAAGGATGAATGGTTTACAAAACACCTAGAATACCTTAAATAAAAAGAACATCCAAGATAACAATATTTGATCCACTAAACAACCAAAAACCACAATATTCAAAATGACCAAATATCCATGGACCTTGTTACTAAAACAAAATATTTAAAAACATCCAGATATTTTAACAAAAATATTCATTCTTCAATGAAAAAATGATGTTGCCTCTAACTTGGGATCACTTGCGCAATGAATGGGTGAACTAGAATATCATACCAGGGATACCATTCCATGGTAATCCCAACAATATTTAAACTGACATAATCCATTTCCTAACCCAAATTGGTTCTGTTCCTATATTATTTACCCAAATCAAACCCCTCAAGGAAATTCATTATCTAGGAAATGATCCAAAATCGTTGAATGGTTCTCACCACAAATCCAACTTCACCAAAGATTATATAAAAGGCATAAATAAAAAATAGGGAATAAACATATTAAATAAATTACAACTAAAAAATGATCAGTAGAAATAGAACCATAAGAATCACACTAACTGAAATCCACCTCAAGGATCCAAGGCTCTAAAATAATCATGAAAAAATCTCTAAAACTGACATCACCTGAAAACCCTAGGGGGAAGGTTATCACCAAAATAGGTAAATATAATTACCTTGAATCATAAAAAATGAGATGCCACTTTCCACTCAAATCATATCCTAGGTAAGATCCAACAATAATGGAATAGATTCCCTAAAATATAAATACTCCACTTTTACCTAAGACAGTTCAGGGGGTATGCTTTATATAAATTGAAACATTCATCCAAATCAATCATTTTTTACAATTAAATCAAATAGTTACAATATTAATGAACAAAAAATCAAATAACATAAATAAATAAAGTAAAATATCATTCTAGAAACTCATTCTTTTAAAACCCAGTACACTAATAAATGAATAAATTTCTATTATCTTGAAACACATAAGCTTATAAAAGAAAAAAATTATTGGAAATGGAAAAACAATGTTTGGATCACTGTTGTTGTTTTTGTATATTGACAATTATATATAAGGGCTGGAGTTATAAATTTTATGTTAATGTGATTTATTACATAACAGATGATGACTTCCATGTCATAGAATAAAGTTTCTTACTATAATTTCCCAAAATAGGAAAACTAGAAAGGAACACATCATGAGGATCCCTATAGTGGAGTTACATTTCAACTAAGAAAAATAGTGAAGATAACTAATGTATATTTAAGTGGTATAGATCATTTTTATTAGTAGTGGTTGGATTCATTAATCTCATTGCTAGTTAGGGGATGAAAAGAATCCATCTAAATGAACTTTATGATATAGAGTTAGGGGTGTTGCATTGTTGGTTCACTAGAATTAAATTTTATGCCCAATATAGGAAATTTTAATTATTGTGGGTGACTCGTATGAATTAGATGATGTAGATAATTGATATTTTATGTTTACTAAAATTTTATCATTTCACCTAGGAGAGAATTTCGTGATAAATAAAATTGGGTGTTTCATTGGGTGTTTTGAAGAGGAGTTCCACCCATGAGAAATGGTGAGCCTAAAACAGTTGTGGTTCTACCGATTACAGTTATTTTTACATTGGAAAATAGACTTAATGTTTCATATTACTATAGAAAAAGTTAAAATATAAAATATAATATGGATGTGGGTTTTTCTAAGTGCTTATTATGGATATTTAAAAGGGCATATTGTGGGGCTGGGAAAAACCATTTTAGAATGCATTTTGGCAAGAGAAACAAAATATTTGGATATTGTAGAATGAACAATTCATTACTAGTTATTTTATAACTTATTTATCATGGACCATATTTTTATAACATGGTAATATTAGTAATAAAAGGGAGTTTGAATCAATTCCATTCTAGATTTATTCAGAATTTATTCTCTGTTTTAAAGAATAATGGGAAGGTCCATGAAGAAGTAATTTACTTGACTACATCAAAATGGAAATCGTGGGGAGTTAAGGGAATTCTTTAAGGACATTTTTAATGGTGAACAGTGGAATGTTAACTTCTAATGATTACTCATTGTTACTAAGGGATATCAAATTCTGTGAGAACACAAAATAGATACAACATATCTATGAGAATGTGCGAGGAGTTTTTGGGATAAGCTAGAGAAATAAAAATGAATAGGTAAAAGGAAATTCTAATATATTGACCCCATTGTAGCATTATCATATTTTGTATAAGTGACACAAAATTTTAAGGGTATATCCATATTATTTTCTTTTGAATATGATCAATGTTGTCATCAAAGGAGAAGTGATACTATCCTTTTCATGAGAGGTGGTGATATATTCCACATTTATTAAAAAATAGTTTTAGGGTTATTGAAACGACACTATTGTGTGAAACAAATAGTATTAGTGAATTATAGTGTTTTAGTCATTGGAACATTGCCTTTACATATTCCTTAAAAATAATGGATAGGGTGAACTAAATAAAATTTTCTTCTTTCTAATCTACTTGTAGCCACATAAAAAGAGGATTTAATAGAGAGAATGGATTGTTCCTAAAATCAAGAGAATAAGACCAAAATTAAGAGACTTATTTTCTAGATTACAATTGACATGATTCAACCCCCGCCTCCCTCCCCCACTTTGGGTAATCTACATGACAAGAGACCAAGAATTTCTATCGGGGGATGCTTGTTGGGGATATTTTCTCTCTTCAAGAAGTATAGAAGCAGTAAAAGTAATTAATCATACAAGAAAACCAATTTTTTTATGGAAACAATTTATAATTATCCAAGAATATGATGGAACACTATTTTAGGTCATTAGTAATGGAAGTTCCAGTATATTTATTCATGTTGTAAGAAAAAGCATATAAATTTAGGCATTATCCGAAAGAGACCAAAATAATTTCGGTATAGATTAAAATGAAATCAAAACATTAGGGGGATATGAAAGAACTATATTTACCTTGGTAATTTTCTAAAAAATATCTCATTCTGTATGGAAAAAAATCTTGAATATTTATGAATGTGATTCAAAATTTTGAGAGGAAAATCTATAAAGGTTGTGGAATAAATATGAATAATTTAGGATGAAACCAATCGAAACTGTAGATAAATTATTTGATCATTGAAATTGTATTTTAGATGACGTGAACGGTCTTTTATAAAATATTTTTGGTGTTAATATTGTCAAAATAATGATTAACAATACTCCTCTCGAACTATATGCAAAGGTTTCTGTTCTTGAAGACCTGGATCCAAAGTATGTATCTCTTGATATTAATCATAATAAAATTTTCATGTATGATACGTGAAGTGATGAAAATGAATCCAATGTTAATAATAGATAACAATATGTATTATTCAAGTAAATAAAAAATCTATTATAGAGGTCCATATAAAGCTGAAGTTGATGAAGTAATGTCCTTCATTTCCTCAAACCTCAAAAGGGGTAATTGGAAATCCAAAGGTATTATTACACTTGTGTTATTCTAGTGTGTTAAGGTGGTTAATCTTTATATTATGTTATTTAAACACTATTAATATAGTGTGGATTAAAATGCTATGAATAAACATTTAAAATGGGAAAATAAAATGAAAACTATATTAGAAATTATTTAAGAGTCCAAATCTATTATATAATAAATATAGTAGCATGGATTATTAGAAATAGAGATAATTAAAGGATTTTAGGGACCTCAAAGAATATACTCTAGTAGCTACGATTGACAAGCCATAAGCATGTAATCATGATGGTTAAAATTATGATATTCAGAGTAGAGTGTTTCCGGAGGTTGAGCATGAGGTTCCCATTAACGAACATACAAATTTGAGGGATAAAACCAAAAGGTTAAATATATTTTTTTCATACTTAAATTTTTTGTATGTATTAATATAAGGGTCACAAGTCAGAGTAGAAAGTGGATATTAACAGACTGAATTTTGAAATTTATTGAAATTCATAAAAGGAAGTGGAACTGAAGCTCAAACTGGAAGAATATTAGTAGATCATTTACTAATTGAACAATAATATGAAAAAGGGTTAATATAATTTAATAACTCAAATAATTATTCATGGTTTGGTGATGAATGTATGAGTAATAAGAAAGGATCCTCAAACCAAGTATGGTATCAGGGTTCCCTAAGGAACCAGCCCTATTTTAGTCTTTAGAAGACCTCATAGTGAACACTGAAGAGTTTATTCCAATTTTTAATATAAAATGGAATTAAAAAATAGATATATATATATATATTAGAGAATAATTATAAGGATAAAATATCCTTATCTTTTTTTAAACCTCATCATTCAACCCATAGTGGAAAGTGGACTTGGATGAAGTTCAAACAGTTAATTTGGTGGAAAATGATGGAAAAATGAAACTAAAAATTAGGATTTATTATTACATAAAATTGGGAAAAATAAAATATGGGTACTCTATTACAAAAGAACATTATAGAGAGAATGAAAAAAATATTGGAAATTATTGTTTTTTCATCATCTTATGTTTTTAAGGGTTATTTGATTAGTGGTGATAGTCTTGGGAACAAATAATCTAATTATCTATAAAGGTTACAATGGTAAGTGACTCATGGAAACTAAAAAGGAGAAAAAAGTAGAAAGAAACATGAATATACACATTGAAAAATTACAATAGATCCTCATTTTAAATAGATCAAAAAGAAATTATTTAATTAAAGGAGAAACAAGGGAACCAACCAGCTTGAGATATTCCCCAATTCTAATGCAATTAGAAAAAAATGTTATTATAAGGAAAACATTGTGGATATTTTCTTAAGAGTGACATACAGGTCTAGTTCATGGGGATTGGAAATTATATGTACCTTAAACATCATTGGTAATAAGGACCATATCACTAGTATCACATATGAAAAAGGTGTAGTTTTTTTATTTAGTAATGATGAGGGACTAAAAAACATTGACTCAAGGAATGTCAAGTTTTGTAAATTGGATTCAAAAACATATATGTTCTCATTGTGGAGTACGTTGTGTGAATCAATTAATGCTGTCAAATATGGAAATAATTTGTTCTTTTTTAAAGATAACAATGCCTGATATGGTGACCCATGCTTTAACACATGTTATTTTTTGATTCTTATGATTATTGTCCAAAAAATAAAATCAAATTATCTCAACCTCAAGTATCTTTATATAATTTAAAATATAAATAAATCATCATAAAAATAAACAATTCATATGTATTTATACCATCATATTCTCATAATTCCCAAATATATTATAAAACATTATAGGATATCCTTTGGAAAAATACAAAAGAAAAATTTCAACTAGAAATCCCAGTAAGGAAATAAACATGGAAATAAATCATATCATGATAGTCAAGAGGCATAAAATAATATCATAAATAGGATGGTCATAAGAATAAATACATGGAAAAGGAAATTATTTAATAATAACATATTCATATGGAAATAATATTATACATGATATCAAATAAATAAGTCAACGGTTACTCACAAGTCCATCATCATAAAGTTAACAATGTCCCACTGTATATTCTGTTCACTTCCTAATCCCTTACATTACATATCAAGAGAAATAAATAATTACCCAATAGTAAAATAAATTAATATCATATATATGGGTGTCACATGGGGAAAATAATCTATAAATAAATCATAAGCATGATAAAACTCATATGAATGAAATGGGTTTCAAATTTATAATTCAATGAAAAATTAAAGGATAAATATTAAAAATTATATATAGAATAAATAATTAAACCAGATTTTATATTCATATTTGAAAATGATATATAAGTCTTGAAAATTTAGTTCTAATTTACAAAATTTATGATAAGGATATTTGAGATGAAATAGTAAAAATGTACCACTTGGGAGAAACTTTAAAAGTAAAGGTTCTTTTAAATAAAAAATGGCTTATTATTTTCTATAAACTAAAATTGAACCAAAATGATTCTTCATGAAAAAATTTGGGTTTTTATAAGAACTTTCTGTTTTAAAAAATATTTTTTGGTGGGGATTCTTAACACGAGATTGGAAATTGGAAAGTTCACTTAAATCAGGTTTACTTAAAAGTAATAATTAAGAATGGAAATAAAAATCCATATGTCCTAAGAAATGAAAAGTATAATTGACTAGGTATATATATAAAGTAAATACATAAAAAATAAAATAAATTCATGGGAATTATATTATATAAAATCAAGAAAATGATGGAGAATGTGAAACTAGAAAATCATGAAGGGGGTACAAAAGATCCTTTTTATGTTTTCATACAACTTTGTTGAAATAATATATCATGAAATAAAAAATAAAAAATAATTAAATAATAATAAGATAAAAATAATTTTCACATAGTATAAAACTTATTTAGGTTCCAATTAAAAATGATAAAATTGAAAAAATGTAAATTATGGACAATGAGGTTAAATCGTCAATTAAATGGATGGGAATTATCCTTATAATCGTTTCATTTTCCAAATGGACTAAAACTACTCAATGAATAATATTTGAATCAAAATTTCACTCTAATGATATTAATAGGTTAGACCATATGAAATAAAATATTAATCTCAAGGAGAAACATTATAACTTATGAAATCATTTTATATTATTAAACACACTTATATTTTTGGGAAGATATCAATCCTAGAACACAATAAAGAATATCTTCAATGGAAATGAATTTTTCAAGATATAAAATATTTTATTTTATTATGATATATGGAGGAATTAGTTACACCATTCAGATGGATATTAGTGCCTAATATCAAATCATGCTTCAATGAAAAGTGATATGGACTGTACACTTTGGGATTAAGAAATATCATAATAAAACCCCTTAAAGAAGATAAATTTTTATTTTGAAGTTAAAATAAATTTAATAATTATAATTCATGCTACAATATATTCAATTGGATGTATAAAAACCATTTAAATGAAATTACCTTTATAATATAAAATATTTCTTGAAGAATGAAATTTTGAGATGAAACACCTACAGATTTAATAAATTTTCAATAAAAAGTCATTGGAAGATTAAAAATCATATGGTTCATTAAATATGTTGAATTAAATAATATTTTTTTTCCCAAAATACACTATTGGTTATTATATACCTCAAATAATTAATAAATTGGTACATAGCATTACAACATGTCTCAATGAAGGGTATTTGATATGGAACCCTTACCTCGTGTGTGAAATTTCTCTACACATAAACATAACTTAATAAATAATTAAATTAATACTTCCATATATAAAAAATAAACTTATTCACCAATATTTATTTTTAAATTGTCCATATACTATCTTTTGATACTTATACTAAATATACTTTTTTTATATGTCGGTTACTTGACGTTTTTAGAAAATAGTTATGTAACTCCTTATGTTTGTTAAACCTAGTCAAAAGAATTGTAAAATTGTTTCATAATATACATAATTTTTATAGTTTTTTAGAAATAATTTTTATTTATTAAATATATTTTTAAATACAATCATGATTGGTGGTAATGAAAAATGAAACTCATTTCTTATTCAAGCGGTAGTCCATGCATAAGCGTGATTAATGATTCCATTTCATAATGAATGAGAGGGAATGAAGGTAAAGAATAATTTTGAAACTATAGAATCATAGTTATATAGAATATATCATATTAATTTATCAATTAAATCCTATTTATCATCCATGAATGGATGTGATGAAAAATTGAAGATGTTTTTTGGGGGAGACAATAGTCTGCACAATGCACTAGATAATAATTTTTTACTTAGTGAATGAAGAGTAATAAATAATGGTTATAAAATTATTGTAATAATGTATAAATATAATTATGATACTTAATTAATTATATTTATTTTGATATAAATAACGTTTATGAGAAATATTGAGAAAATTTTATGAATAATGTAATACATATATTGGAGACTTAATATTCTCATTCATACTTCCATGGAAGTGACAGCCTTAGGATAAATTCTATAGATAAAAAACATAAGGGTGAGAAAATGACCTATAGGAGAAGAATTTTTGTATAGTTTAATGTAAAAGTATAAAGTTAAGTGTAACCATGGAGGGTTGGAAGTTATTCCATTTTAAAATTTAAGGTAATGGTACTTTTGGGAATACCCATTACACATTCATAATATCAATACAATATTCTTTTGTAAATGACTCCAGAATTTTATAATAATATAGTTCTTGGTGATAACGGATCAAGAAATAATCATACAAGAATTTCCACACTTGTTTCAAACATATTTTATCTCTTTAAGCATAGGTTTTTTACATTTTTACCTTTTTTCCCTTGGTAGCTATTTTTTAACAAGGTAATTTATATTTTATTTAAAAGTAAAAAGTACAAATATTTAAAAATTATTATGTTTTTAAACAATATTTAATATCATTTTTATTATCTTAAATTTATAAATATAAGGAAATAATAATTTAAACTAAACTATAAAATATATAAAAAAATACAGTTTTTATAAAAATGACTTTAAACCATTATATGGTTTTTACTCCTTTTCAGTATTGATTACCAATTAAATGAGTGTCAATATAATTATATGGGGGTTTAAATATAATATCAGACTAATAATTTATTTTATATTTATTTTCTTGATTAAATAAATGTGAAATTGAACTTGTTAGATAATAATAACATTTTGAACTCAAATAGAAAATAAATTTTGTTATATTTAAAATCTAAAAGTGATGAAGTATAATTTTTATGATAAGTTAGTTTTTAGTGTGAAATATTATTTGAGATAAAAAAATTTTAAACATGTATTTTATGAATTAAACCTTGAATTTTAAATTGATTTGTATTACTAATAATATATATATATTATAAGTCTTAACCAATCCTGAAAACCAAGGAAAAGAACACTCACAAAACATGGAATTAAATCTTATAACTCATTAAAAAGTCTATAATTGAAAATAATAAAATTATAATAATTAAGATAACTTTTTATGAGGTTATAAAATAATTTTTTAAGGGATCTAATCTCATTAATGATTATGTTAGGTACATGTGTAGAACACCTTTGGACATAAGGTAAGGGATTATCCCCAAACATCCATTTTCATTTGGGTTATGCTTTATCTCTATTTTAACCAATGTAATTATTCTTTATTTTTATATATATCTTATAAATTATATTTACATGTTTCAAAATCTTGTATACAGAACATTTTATCCATATTTTATGGTAAATATATGATTTTATAAGTCTATCTTCTCAATTATTTTAGATAAGTAATCCCAGTTTAAGGGAACTTCCAAGTTCATACCCATTCTCAAGTATAAACAATAATCTATTATAATAAACCAGTATTTTTCTAGGATCAGTAATTTTACCATGAGAAACAATTTTAGTTACTTTTCAGTTCCATGCAAACAATTAAAAAATTTTACACTATAAAAAATCTTTTACATTTTCTCTTAACCAACATTGAATTGTTTCATTTCTCATGTTTTTTAAACAATTTTTGTTTTACATTTTTCACTTCAAATGACAAATTTTAGTATGAAAAATATTTTAATATTAATCAAATACTATTTATTTCCCTTATATAATATACATGTTTACAATCTGATTTTTATGAAAAATACAAATTAATTTTATAAAATAACTCTTCATTCCAAAGTAAAAGGGGATTTTCCTCAAGAATTCCTTGGTGGTTTAATTAGAGTATTTTTCATTTATTTAAACATTATATATTTAATATTATAATTACATTGAATTTATATTTTATGATATCATATACCATATTTAATTAAATGGATTATGATTAGTTTTGCATTGGATGATCTATCTTGATACCATTCACCATGTTTCTCAGAATGGTTTGTTTTTATGTTTACTGATTTGGGAAAGTTATTTTAATTTTTGTATTTAAATATTGTTTATGTTTAATCCCATTTATATGAGGAATTAATTTCACTGTGTAAGGGATATGTGGGAACCTCAATATCCTATTGATTAATAGGTAGGTCTCATGAGAAAAAACAAATATGGATTTTTCTAGGGTCTGAACCATTTATTTTCATATATGGATTTTTCCAAGGACTTAACAATTTATTTTTAGATTTCTTGGACATAGCATCGACAGTATGAATCAAATGTCTGAAATTTTTCATTTCATAATTATGATGGTATTAATTTATATTCCATTTGATTATTAGACTAGTATAATATCCATGGTTATGTTTTTTTTCATGTGATTATTTAGGGAATTAATTAGTCAACTTGTTTTACTACCACATTTTGATCTAGAGTACATTTTATTGGAATGTGTTTTTTATTCACTATGCCTTATTGTTTATGATAGCTTCCATGATATTTATTACCCTTATTGAGCATATGATATCAGACTTTATTATGTTTTATATTTCCCCACGATGCGAGGATATATATTATGATTGACTATAAGGGATAATCTAAGAATCTATGGGAGTTTTCAATAGAGTTGATAAATTTTATTTTGTTTCAAGTTGTAATGTAAAACTTATTTTTGTGTCTGGTTTTCAAAATATACTAAAATATTATATCCTTTGGGATTTGACCCCATGTTTATATTACCGATGTAATTCTGTAGGGAACTAGATCCTAGATACTTTGGGTGGGGTCTTTACATTTGGTATCAAACAAATTTATGTAGAAACATTGGAAACTAGATTTAGAAAACATAGATTAGGGAACATAAAAATAAGATATAATTTGAGGATTAGCATAGAAGAACATCCTAGAATTTTTGTTTGGTAAATATTCTATGCTTCTTCTTAAAAAAGGCATCCCTATATGGATACGACAAGTGGATGTGGTTCTGGAACAGTTATACCTATGAGTAACAACACCAACATTATGTGTCAGTCCTAACTCGGTGAAACCTTGTACTTGAAAATGAAACTTAGTGCATACTTGGATTGAAAATATCTTTGGATATTCTTAGGTTAATTCACATTTACATTACAAACTATTATGAAGGATTTAAAATTAATAATTTCCCCTAATAAACTGTGTTTTTGATAATGATATTAACTATGCATACAATTTTCAATTCATCATAAGTGTTATGAATTATGATTCATAACCTAATTTAGTGTATTCTATTATTTATAAATATAACCTAGTGGAAGGACTGGAAAATGTATCAATGTATGTATCTCATGTAGGGGTTTTCCTCCCATTCTAGAAAATTATTTTGGATCTGGAGATTAAACTAGAGATGAACAATTTATAACTATATTAGGAAAACTGACTATTGATATGACTAATAATCTTAATAACATAGAGTATCCCAATCTATAATTAAGTATAAAAATGTTAGATCTCTTTATAAAAAACAAACTCCATCATTCAATAGGACTACAAACCCATTTGTATTATAGAATCAGATAAGTTCTTTAGAGAATATATTTATTATTTGGTAAGTAATGAAAGGGGAAAATTATCATGTCATTTTATCATCTATCGGGATATGTGTATCAATTGTGGTCATCGATTGAAAACAAAAAGGAGTAAAAATAGTTAACATGGAAAGGAAGGATTTTGTGTAACTTTGATTATAAAAATATTTCTCCCATGAACAACGAGCAGATATGGATAGAAGATTATTGAAACTTATTCAAAAGGAGGAGGATAAGGATGCTATGTATAAATCCATCATTAGAAAGATATCAAAGAATTATTATTATTATGTATTCAATCTAAAAATAAACATCAATCGATTCTTTGATGGGTCAAAACCATTACTCTAAAGGTCACTGTTTTCCCAAACATTATCATCATACAAGGATATAGTCTCACGTTTTATCAAGATAGTGAAATAATTCATTGTTCCATATAAATTTTAAGGAAAACATGAGAAGAATATGGTGGTGGATAAAATAAGGGATAAATGGAATCCTATAAAGGGGAATTTTCAAATGTTACAAGTGCTTTCTTAAAACACCCAGGTGCTTTCTTAAAAGAAAAATGAATTTGTTACAAGTGTAGTGAGAAAGGCTATTCTGATCCTGATTTCAAGGGAAAGAAGAATCTATCAGTGATCCATTCTATAATTTTAGGGATATTGGCCACTATGAAAATGGTTTTTTGAAGAGTCAAAGAAATATTTCTCCGAAAAGAACATGGTATCAAGGAAAATATTATGTAATCACAATAGCTGAGGTTGAATTTCAAAATGATGTGATGGAGAGTACTTTATCATATCTATAAATTTATCTAAATCATTATTTGAGAATGGATCATCACATTTATTTATATCTTTCCAGTTTTTTATATATTAGAGATATCCAACACACCACAATATGGGAGTTTTCAATAAATACTCCTAGTGTAAACCTTATTACAACAAATATGTGTCGATTAGTTCATATTATTACACATAAACATGCTCTGATTTCTTATTTTGTCATCATACCTATGGTTAACAATGATATTATCCTTGTTATGGACTATATTTCGAAATATAGTGAAAAAAAGATATTGTAAAGAGCAAGAAACAATGATTCATGATGAAGGTATGAAATTTCACATCTTTAGAAGCAATACTTCATTATCTGAATCATATCTGGATCCACCTCCATTAGCTTTTCTAAAAAAAAATATTTGGAAAGAAGAAAAAAAAATCATATCTGGGCGAGGAAATATATCATCAAATTGAGGTCGTACCTATTGCACAAGAATACATTGAGGTATTTATAGAGGATTTACCTAGACATCTTCTAGGGGAGGAATTTGAGTTCTCTATAGAATTAATTCATGATGAAATACATATATCAAAGACTCTTTATTGAATGACCACTAAAGAATTAGTGAATCTGAAGAAACAACTAGATAAGTTGAGTGGTTAGGGATTTATTCAACCCAGTGTTTCTCTATGTGGTTCCAATGCTCTCTTTTTTCAAAAAGAAAGATAGATCCATGAGGTTATCCATTGACTATAGATAAATCAATGATATTATAACATGTACCAAGTATCCACGACCTCAAATTGATGATTTATTTTATCAAATTCATATAGCTCAATATTTTTTGAAGATTGACCTTTGATATGGATATTATCAATTGGATCTTGGGAAGGAAGATATTAGAAAGATACCATTTCAAAACAGATATAGACATTATGAGTTTACAAAAATTCCATTTGGATTGACTATTGTACCCTCTTTTTAAATGGATCTAATGATTAGATTTTTCAAGAAATATCTTGAAATTTTTTAATTGTATTTATTGATGACATCTTGACATATTACAAAAGCTGTGAAGTCCAAGAGAAACACTTAAGGGTTATTCAATAGACTCTTAGAAGAAAATAGTTATATTGAAATTTTAAAATGTTTGAATTCTAGATTCAAATAGTTTTTTTGTAGGCCATGTTTTCTATAAGGGTGGAATCTCAGTTAATCCTGTGATGAAAATGAAAGTCTAGGATTTTATTATGAAATCAAATATTAAAAAGGTATATATTTTCATTTGTTTAGTAGGTTACTATCATCATTTCATTCATAATTTTTCCGGATTAGCTAACCTATTAACACTGATTACTCATAAAGGGGTAAAATTGATATGGGAAAAAGAATATGAAGAATATTTTTTTAAGAATTGAAGAAGAGATTAGTGAATACTCGAATATTGACTCTACCATTGGGAAATGGTGGATTTTTTATTTGTAGTGAAGCATCAAAGAAAGGGATTGGTTGTATCTTTATTAAGAATGATAAAGTTATTGCTTGTGCATCATGGGAGTTAAAAACTCACGATCATAACTAACAATCTCATGATCTTGAGTAAGCATATGTAATATTTTCACTAAAAATATGGAGGCACTATCAGTATTGTGAAATATGTGAGATATATAAACATCGTAATTATTTGAAATTTATATTCTCACATAAATAACTCATCATAATGAAATGTTTATGTCTCGAGCTATACAATAATTATGATTGTTCAATACACTACAAGCTAGGGAAGGTAAATTATGTTGCAGATGCATCGAGTAGTAAGGATTAGGGAGTTCTAAACAAAATGAGGATTGAAGTGGATTGTTTGATTATGGATCTAGTGAAGTTAGATATGGGAATTATCATGGAATGTGAAGCATTATTACTTTTACAAATGGTTTCCCACAAATAATTATTGTAATGGAATAAATGATCTAATTTTGATGAATAAAATTTTCAAAGAAGAATTAAAGATGCGAATGATGGTACAATGACAATCTTGGTGTATGAGGATGGAATTCTGAAATTTGGGATGAGGATTTGGGGTCTCTCTATACCCTATCTAAAAGAGGAGTTATTTGATGATTCCCATAGATAGAATTTCTATATAAACCTTAGTAGCACTAAGATGTATAGAGATTTGAAGGAACAATTATGGTTATATAATATGAATGAAAAAATTTCTAATTATGTATCAATATTTTTAGTCTATAATCAGGTTATATCTAAAAATTAAACATCTTAGAGGATCCATGTAACCTATTCTAATTTCTACTTGTAAATGGGATTACATTACTATGGATTTTGTCATAGAATTACAAAAAAATCTAAGAATGAATGATACAATGTGGGTAATTGTTGATAGGTTTACCAAATCTAGATATTTACTCACTATAAGGGAAGATTTGCATTGGGAGATCCTTACAAGACTCTATATTAATGATGTTGTAAGACTACATGGAGCACATCTATCAATTGTGTCTGGACATGATCTATAATTTAAGTTAAAATTCTCAAAAAGTATCCATAAATCTTTGGATACTAAAATTCATTTGAGTACTACTTAACACTCTAAAACTGACCAGAAGCCAGAAATGATAATTCAAACATTGGAATACATGTTGAGATCATTCTCAATTTACATTCAATTCATTAGTGGTTATCATATTCCTTTCGTATATTTTTTCTGTAATAATAGTTTTCATTCATGTATTCAAATGGAACCATGTGAAAAATTGTATGGAATTGGATGTAGTACACCAACTTTTTAGGATGATTCTTTTAAAAGGAATCCTATAGGCCCAGAACATGTGGAGGAAACAATAGTAAATTTAAAGACTATTTAAACACAAATAAAATAACTTTAAACTAGAAAAAATATCTATGTTGTTAATCAACTTAAGGATTTAGAATTTCAAGTGCGAGATCATGGTCTCTTGAAAGTATCTCCAGGGAAGGGTGTTATAATATTTTTAAATAAATGAAAACTAATAGCCATGTAAATTAGTCTGTTTGAAATTATAGAGAGAGTTGGGAATGTGTCTTATCCTTTGGTGACACCCCCTATCCAATATAATGTACACTACATGTTCCACATCTCTTTGTCAAAGAAGTATATGCTAGACCCAACATATTTCCTTAGTTATAAATGAATATAATTTGAATGTTATTTTTCTTATTATAAAGATACTATCCAGATTATGGAAACTAGAGAGAAGTTGATGAGAAATCAGATGACTCAGCTAGTAAAGGTACTTAGGATAAATCAAATTATTGAAGACACAACATGGGAACTGGTGAAATTTATGATGATGAACTATCCAATAATTTTTATGCGTTTAAATTCTATAAATTTTGAGGATGAAATTTTTTGAATTATGGGAGAATGTAACAACCCAAGATTTTTTGGTATGCATATTTTAAATCTTAATATCATCGATATTTTATGCTTTATGAAAAACTGAGATTAAAACTGTAATATACTATTATGTATGACAATATGAATATTTATTTAACTATTAGGAATAGTAATATGTTCAATAGAATAGAAACATCACCTATAAGAGTATAAATAAAATTTGGGTATCTTATAAATGGAAATATGACATATTTATATCTTTGTATAAGTAATTAAATGTTTTAAAAATGATAAACTAAATGTTTGTATTTTTTAAAAACATAAATTTTGTCTCTAATTTTATAATTAATATAATGATTTAAAAGAAATTTTTTTCCTAAAATATATTCATAAATTAATATTTTTTTTCTCTTATGATTATAATATAATTTTATTGTAATATAATTAATTTTTTAATGTGTTATAAAATTATTTATAATTTTTAAATCAGTATTTTTTTAATAAATGATGATTTTGGTAAAAAATTAAATTAATCATATATAGAAAATTATTTCATAAAATTTAGTTCATTTTAAAACATTTTATTTTGAAAAATGGTTAGGGTATATTTTTTGTATTTTCCTAAAATACTTGAATTTTGTGAATATTAAACTATGGTAATTTATGGTATAATTACTTTATATGTTAAATATATTATTCCTTGAGTCATTATTGATGTTCTAACAATAATCTCAAAATTAATTTCATTATTTTAATATATTTCATGATAATTATCAAACTAATTATGTTCTTAGGACAAAACAGTAAACAAATGAATAAAATATTCAAAAAAACACCCCTCTCCTCTACTATAAATACCACCCATCACCACTCCTTCTCCTCACACCTCCAAATCTATGATTCTTACTATATTATTCCCATTTTCTCTACCAAACCTCTAACCCACGTTATTGTATTTATAGTATCACGAAAAAAACATTTCAAAGTTCCTTAAAGAGGTTCTCTATAACACCCTAACCCCAGTTACCTAGAGTCGGTGCATTATTTTAATACATTGGCATGATTACAAGGAATCATTTCCTGAAGAACCGATCTATTTAGCAGTCTTGGAAAATATATTAAGTACATGAACAAAACATTAAATTATAAAATGAAAAACAACAACAAAATTGTCTCCATTCACCGCATTCATATCCCTTAGACTATCCCTACAGGTCATTCATAAAATACTTCTATGCATCTAGGGAAAAATAAAATACAGAAATGGATTAGCATAGATTCTCAGTCAGGATAAAAATATATAGGAAATATTCATAAATAAGCATAAAAATTTAAGTAAATGTATAATACTAAAACAAAATCCTTTTAAACATAAACATCTGTATAATAGGGAAATGATAAATCAAGTAATTTCATTTACTTATTCTCATGGATATTCTACTAGTCCAATAATCACATGTAATATCAATAGCTAATTTCATAATTATGGAATGCATAATGTCGGACATCATAACCACATAGTCGAGGCCTTGTGCCAAGACTACAAATAAGATTTTCTCAAGGAATTATTCCCAGAAACAAGTTTTTCTCATGAGACTTACCGATACATCTAGGAGCTATAGCGGGCTCCACCCATCCGTTATTAAGTCCAACGCATTCATCAAATGAAAAGGTTGAAACATAACATAAACATTCGTGTTAAAACTAGCATAAATAATATTAATACGTTAACCATAAACCATGAATGGTATATAAATAACACATCCACAATCAAACATATAACAAAACATTCAACAAAATATGGATGATTTGTATCATAATAAATCAACTTCAAACAAGTGTAAAATCTATTAAAGGGTGTTGACATAGATAAAATAAAAATTATTTGAGGGGAATATCTCTTTCTCATTTGAAATCATTTAAAAGTCAAGTAATTATAAAAGAAAAAATTTATTTTGAAAATATTCTTATAATATTTTAAGGGAAGCTTCGAAGGTGTTATAATGGCGGAGAATAACTACACCCACTGTATAAGTCATAAAAAAACATTCCTGCCATAATTTGTCGAAAAGGTCATAAAGTACTTTGTTTGGAAAATGATGGAATGATTCCTTTCAAACCATTTTATGAAAAGTCAAAATATGTTATAAATGACATTAACCCATATTATAGTAAATATTATAAATATTTTGAAATAAATTATTAAGAAACACGGATGTGGATGATAAAGAGGTCCCAATAGATACTTATGTAAAGACAACCTCAAAAAAAAGATTGTGAAATTAACCTTTACCTTGTACATTTCATTGGTCGAGGGTAAATTATCCTCCTGTATAATAGTTAAATAATTTATATTAAACTATAAAAGAACCAAATACATAAATAGTATTTCATATATGATCTTATAATATTGTTTTGTTAATAATATTTTAGAAGTATCATTGTTTCGGGTGTTAACTGATTCATTTTCCTTTAAATGTTTTGTTATGTAAGTCATGTTTGTAATGTATAGGATGTATTTTATTCATATCCAGAATGATATAATGTTCATAAATTTTATTTTTAATAATCAAATAAAACTTATTCTTGAATAGTTATGATGGGGAATGAATCTCATCACGTTCATGGAGACGGTTATCCATATATACGCACGAACGCTACATCCATTTCATTTTTTTAGGAATGAAGACCAAATGATACATTAGTATATTATTATTATAGTACAATATAATATTTTATATATGTTACGTAATTTCATTACCACCATTCTTTATATGTTCTATTTTGGTATGAACGAGTCATATCTCTTTGAGGGGGAAACAATTTGCACTTCCTCAAATAAATTATCATATATATACGACATGAAAATAATAAATTTATTATATAAAAGAGACTTAACGAAGATTATAGATAAAATAATTATCATAAATATCATATATAATTATAGTTCCATGATAATGTCCACCATGAGAGGTGGAAGTAGAATATTGAACCATCATCGTTTCGTGAGGCAGTAGTTTTCCGTCCACTGAAACAATATGTTTTATACCCATTAGATGGAGGTGTGTGTAAGTGTAGTTAAAATACTTCTCATAACAACAAACTAGTATAATTAGGATGCTCATTTTGTTATAATATAAAGTAATAAAGAGAGTTTAGGGGGTTGGAGAAGTAAAATAAATGAAAAGAACATAAGAGGAGATGTTACCTTTAAATCAGGTAACTCCCTTTGGTTTGAACCAAAATGCTTCCTTGAAGTACCTTATGCATAAGGTAAGGCTTATGGAAGGAATATAGAGATATATGGAGATAAATTGGGTAGAGGTTGGACTATCCATTGGGCCTGAGAGGTGTGAGAAATGGGTTAGAGGTGAGGGATTTTTATAAGGGGGGAGGAGGGGCTCTTTTGTAATGTTTGAAAATATTATTTTATTATATAATGATTTTAGATTTATAAAGGTTGAAAACTAATCACAATCGAATATAAGATGACTCATGTTCTTAATAAAATCCTCCAAAAAATAATTCTACTAATTTTGTATATTGTTTTAATTTTTATAATCTCATTTATTTAAATCATTCTTTAATGAGGTAAACAATACATCATTATTGTGTCATAAATAATTATATTTATTTGATGTCTAAAAATTATGAAAAAAATACCATGATATAAGAAATAATATTTGATTTTAAATTAATATTTATAGTCTAAAAGATAACTTATATAACACCATGTAAATATTAATTTACTAAAAGATATATTTTTTGTCATTTTTGTTTTTACTTTAAATTAATTAATATAATGTGTCATTATCACTCTCAAGTGGATCCATGGGATCCCTAAATAGACCCAAGGAAGACCATTCTAGGAAATGTATCAACATATAGGAATAGGACACATGTTAGGTAATTTAATTTTATTATAATAATATTTGTTTACCCTTATTTACCAAATTTACCCTTTAACCATGGTAAATAAAATATTTACTGAAGTAAATATTCAAAATGTATAAAACTAAAAGTTATAGAAAATTTACACAATATAGACCACCTGATTCAAAATATGGAATCCATTTTTCCAAATTAAAAACATAGAATGGGCAAAAATTAATTTAAAATTAATTCTTGTTGTCAAAACATAAAGTGTGTTTTAAGAAATAATAACTATCAAAAGATTGACACTTGTTTATGTCCAGTTTAAATGTGAAATTACATCCAATGATCCAAAGTATATTAAATAATAAAAATATAATCTAATTATACATTAAAACCACCCAAATTTATAATTTTACACTTTAAATTATTTCGATTAAAAAAGTTCTTTTTAATTAAAATTTAGTATTTTCATTATTCATCGAAATATGAAAGTTATTAGAAAAGTATATAAAATTTATCCAAACAAAATTTTTATGTCTTAATTAAAAAGAATAATTTAATTTCATTAAATTTAATATAGAAAAGTGTCAAATATTGGTTTTAATAAAGGTTCCCCCTAAAAAGGCTGTAAAATTGCATTTTTGGAGAAATACTTTTTTTATCAATGAAATGAATTTGTTCTTATATTATGTCTAAGAAACACATAATATGGATTATAAAATTATATGGAGTATATAAAATTCAAAATTCAGATAATACTATTCATAACTACTTTTTGAACAGCTAGTTTGGTATGTCAGGGTGAGTTGAAACTTGGTGTTACGTGAAACGCAAGTTATTGAATTTTCTTTAAAGAGATAAAGTACTATGAAATCTTGGGGTGTTACATTATCATCTCCATAAATAAATTACATCCTCGCAATTTGAAATTTTTCTTTGAAAATAAAATGATAAGAATAGAAAAATACCTTTTTAGAAAACCCAAATTAGAAATTGGGTTAATGAAATTTTGTCTCAATAAGAGGGAAGAAGAAATGAAAAAGTCATCACCAAATTACGATATCTATTAGAAGAAAATATTTGGCAATTAGACACACATAATTGGAGGGAAAACGTAAATATTTATAGGGAGTGATTGAGGTCATCAATCACAAATAAAAAAGTGTAAAATTGAGGGCCTTAAAGCCATCAATCTATGATTATTTAAAATATCATCGGTTCAACACAACATAAGCTATTAAGATAACACATTTTTGGTTTTAAGATCACTTACATAAAGTTAAAGAATTAATTTATTCATATATTAAGAGTAAATAATATACTTGATAGGTGGATTTTCGTCCTTCAACTAATTCCTACCACAAACTCATCTTTCACTCCAAAAGATAATAGAATTCAAAAATATTCTATTTATCCTAATCATATAAGGTTCCTAAAATAATGAATTTATAATTAATTTTTTAGAATATTTAAAACAGATACATTATAAAAACCAGGAAATCACGTAGGCATGTTGTAGATAATAGACCCTTATCACCCTTCGGTTGCGGGTTTAAGTCTCGCGGCCTTGGTGAACGCGACAGGTTATCGCCCGACCTCCGAGTTGTCTTTTTTTATAAAAATCCAAAAATAATCTTATGAAATGATTTAATATTAACAATTATATCCAATTTAAAACATAATCCATTCTAGTATTTATAATTATCAAAAATACTTCTTTCAAAACTCACAGTCCAAAATTTATAATGAATGTGAACACGATGAAGGTCTTTTCTGCCATGTAATAACAAGTGAATACCATTATCATGTATTCTTATAAAACATGGTAACACCCTGAATTATCATTAATCTTATTGATTATATTTATTCTCCCTTATTTCGTATAGAATACTAGATATACTCCTTATATCAACAAAATTTAAACTCCAACAACAATGGAATAAAGAAACAAATAATTAGTTTCTATGTAGTCAAGAATATGAAATATAATTTATCCTAATTGATCATATCTTATTCAAAAGTTACTACCTCATTATGAGAACCATATTAAGGATTATCTTTCCTTAAATCATTTATTTTATAAAACATTTAACTTTATATTGATTCACTTTTCGTAGATCCTTATAATCTCAAATCTTTAATGAAATAGTATTGTAGTTCAATCCTTATTTATTTCCATAATTCATATAACCAGTATATTGATGATACAACAATAAAATAATTATTTAATAAAAACATAATAAAAGTAGTCATTACTCTTCATATATGGTAGTATCATAACTTGATTATTATCCAATATCATCATTTAGGGAATATTCTGATGATTTGTGCATTGATTCGCGTAGTGTTCTAACTTCTTGAAGATGAATCATTGTACATTTCAAACCTTTTTATTACCCCTAAAATCATGTACTTGGTGTCCATTTCCACCACACTTATAAAAAACTCTGATTCCCTTCAAAAATTTACCATGGTTATTCTTTCCTTAGTTATCACATATGGGGAAATCATTCTTTCCACTCTTCCCTTTATCCATTTTTCTCTATACCATCCTTTTCTTCTCTTACTTCCCTTCAAAGCCATAGGACATAGAGAATTATTTACATATCTTTTTAACACATGATAATATTTCTTCATAAGATGAGAATATGTGGGAGACTATTTCCCTTCTAAATATTGTCTTAATATCATGAAAGTTATGATCCTTCTAACTCTTTGGATCATGCGGATTGTTGGAGTTCTCATTCCTTCTACTGGGTGCCATTTCTAAAAAATAGAATACACCGGGTTAGTTTATGAATCCCAATGCATAATTCAAAAAGTGTAAATTACATAACATAATTGAAAATATTATGCATATAAACTATAATCCTAAAAAATGTTTTCTTTGAGGAATTATTTAATCCTAAATTTTTCATAATTTCTTGTTAAGAAAATGGGAATTATCATAAGAATATCCCTCGAAAGTGTCATAACCAAGAGTGCAGCAAGGCCTGTTGGCATGTACCAGGATACCCAGGGTCAAGCTTGAAACTCCTTGTTAGAGTTTTCACTCCTAATTACATCTGTGCCAGAGCCACCTCTACTTCTCGTATCCAGACACGGATGTATTTCATGGAAAATTCGCAAAATCTCTAAATTACCAAAATTCCATTATGTTCTTCTATACTAATTCTGAAAGTCTATCTTAGGGTAATGTTCTCTAATCAGAGTTTTTCTAAATCTAGTTTCCATGGCTATTTCTAAACATCCTATGATACCAACTGTAACACCCCGACCCCAATTACCCTAAGTCGATGCATTATTTTAATACATTGGCATGATTATATGGAATCAAGTCTTGATGGACTGATCAGGTTAACAGTATTGGAAAATAGATTACATATAGGAACTTTACATTACATTATAAAATGAAAAACAACATCAACATTGTCTCCATAGACCACATTAATGTCCCTTAGACAATCCCTACATGTCAGTCATAATATACTTATTTGCATCATGGGAAAAATAAAACATAGAAATGGGTGATCTCAGATGCTCAGTAAGGATAAAAATAGAGGAAACATTCATAACTAAGCATAAACATTTAAGCCAATTTATAAAATTAAACAAAATCCTTTTAAACATAAACTTAAGTATGATATGGAAAAGATAATTCAAATAATTCCATTTAATTATTCACATGGATATTCTACTAGTCATATAATCACATGTAATATCAATAGCTAATTTCATAATGATGGAATGCATAATGTCGGACATCGTAACCACATAGTCAAGGTATTGTGCCAATACTACATATAATATTTTTTCAAGGCCTTGTGGTAACACACTATTTTGTCTCGTGAGACCTACCGATTCATCAAGGAGCTATAGTGGGCTCCACCCATCACTTACTATGTTCAATGCATTCCTCATATGAAAATGTTGAAACATAACATAAATATTCATACTAAAACTAGAATATGAAGGGTTAATATGTTTCCCATAAGGCATGAATGGTATAAAAATAACACATCAACATTCAAACATATCACAAAATCATAAATACAATATGAAATATTTTTATCACAACAAATCAACTTCAAACAAATATAAAATACATTAAAGGATGTTGACATAGATGAAATCAAAATTATTTGAGAGGAATATCTCTTTCTATTTTGAAATCATTAAAAGTCATGTAATTATAAAAGAAAACAATTATTTTTAAAATATTCTTATAATTTTTTTTTGGATTCTTCAAAGGTGTTATAACGGAGGAGAATAATAGCACCTACAGTATAATTCAAAAGAAACATTCCTACCTTAATTTGTCGAAAAGGTCATAAAGTTCCTTATTTGGAAGACGATGGAATGATTCCATTGAAACCAATTTTATAAAAATCCAAAAAAGGGTATAAATTAAATTAACCCATATTCTAGTAAATAGTATAAATTTTTTGAAATAAATTTTTATGAAACACGGATGTGGATGATAAAAAGGTCTCAGTAGATACTTACGTAAAAAACAACCTCTGATAATAAAAAGATTTTGAAATTAACCCTTACCTTGTACGTTTCCTTAGTTGAGGGTACATTAACCTCTTGTATAACAGTTAAATAATTGTTATTAAACAATATAGGAACCACATACTTAAATAGGATTTCATATATGATCTTCTAATATTTGTTTGTTAATAATATTTTAGAGGTATCATTGTTTCGGGTGTTAACTGATTTGTTTTCCTTTATATGTTTTGTTACGTAAGTAATGTTTGTAATATATAGTATGTATTTGATTCATATCCAAAATTATATAATGTTCTAAAATTTTATTTTTAAAAATAAAATGAAACTTATTATTGATTGATATAATGGGGAATGAATTTCATCACGTTCATGGAGATGGTAATCTGTACATACGCACAAACACTACTTTCAATTAGTTTTTTATTTTAAAAGGAAGGAAGACCAAATGATACATATTTATATTATTATTCCAGTATAATATAATATTTTATATACGTTTTTAATTTTTATTAACACCATCCTTTATACATTCTGTGTATGGTATGAACGAGTCATATCACTTTGTGTGGGCGGTAAACCACACTTCCTCAAATGAAATTATCATATATATACAACATGAAAGGAATAAAGGTATAATATAAAAGATAATTAAATAAGATTATAGAAAAAATAAATATTATATATATAATATATAATTACAGTTCCACTATAATGGCAGCCATAAGAGGTGGTAGTAGATGATTGAACAATCATAGTTTTATGAGGTAGTAGTTCGCCATCCACAGAAACATTATGTTCAATACCCATTAGATGGAGGTGTGGGTAAGTTTAGATAAAATATTTCTCATATAAAAAACCTAGTATATTGAGGATACTGTTTTTGTTATAAAATAAAGGAATAAAGAGAGTTTAGGTGGGTCTGACTAGTAAAATAAAGGAAAACAACTTAAGAGGAGATGTTACCTTTAAATAGGGTAAATAACATTGGTTTGAACCAAAAAGCTTCATTGAAGTACCTTCTACCTAAGGTAAGGCTTATAAAAGGAATAGAGGGATGTAGGGAGCTTAATTGGGTAGTGGTTGGATGATCCAAGGGGATTGAGAGGTGTCATAAATGGGTTAGAGGTGATAGATTTTATAATGGGGAGGGGCTCTTTAGGAATGTTTGAAAATATTATTTTATTATATAATTATTTTCGGTCTCTAAAAGTAAAAAATTCATTGAAGTCGCAGATAAGATGACTCATGTTTGAAATAAAATCATCCAATAAGAATTGGAAACGTTTCAGATATTGTTCTAATTTTTATAATCTCATTTATTTAAATCATTCTTTAATGAGGTAAACACAACTTCATTATTTTGTAAAAAATAATTTAATTAATGTGATGTCTAAAAATTATAAAAAAATACCATAATGTAGTAATTATATTTATTTTTCAATTGAATATTTGTATTAGAAAAGAAAACGTATATAACCCATTGTCAAAATTATTTTACAAAAAGATATATGTTTATGTCATTTTTGTCTTTACTTTAAATTAATTAATATAAAGTTTCATTAACAATATCATGTGGCTCTATGGGGTCCCAAAATAGAACCCAGGATAACCATGGTTGAACATATATCCACAAATATAAATAGGACACATGTTAGGGTAATTTAATATTATTATAATAATATTTTTTTACCTTTATTTACCAGATTTACCCTTTAACCATGGTAAATAAAATATTTATTTAAGTAAATATTCATAATGTCTAAAACTAATTGTTTCTTATTTAAAAAATTTAGACCTCATGATTCAAAATATGGAATCCATTTTTCCAAATTCAAAAGACAAAAGTGGCAGAAATTAATTTAAAATTAATTCTCGTTGTCCAAACAAAAAGCGTGTTTCTATGAAATAATAACTATCAAATGATTGACACTTGTTTATTTTCAGTTTAACTGTGAAATTGCATCCTATGACATAAATTAAATTAAATGATAAAAATATAATATAAGGATACTTTAAATCCAGTCAAATGTATAATTTAACACTATAAATTATTTTTATTAAAAAATTTGTTTTTAATTAAAATTTTGTATTTTTTAATATTCATCAAAATATGAAAGTTATCAGAAAAGTACCAAAAATTTATCCAAACTAAATTTTTATGTCTTTATTCTAAAGAATAATTTATTTTCAATAAATTGAATATATAAAAGTGTAAAATATTAGTTTTAAAAAGGTTCTCCATTAAAAGGTAGTAAAATTGGATTTTTTTAAAAATACTTATTTTATCTAAAAAATGAATTTGTTCTTATATTATGTCTAATAAACACATAATATGGATTCTAAAATTTTATTAAGTTTAGAAAATTCAAATTTTCATTAATACTATTTATAACCGCTTTTGAACGGCTAATTTGGTAAGTCATAATGCGCTCGAACTCAGTGTTGTGTGTAACGCAAGTTATTGATTTTTCATTGAAGAGATAACATACTATAAAATATTGGGGTGTTACATTATCCCATATTTCAATAAATTTAATCCTAATAATTTGAAATTTCTCTTTGAAAAATAAAGTTAAAAATAGAAAAATACCTTTGTGGAAACGCCACATCAGAAATTGGGTTAATGAAATTTATTCTCCATAAGAGGGAATGAGAAATGAAATAGTCATCACTAAATTATGATCTCAATTATGAGAACATTTGGGGAAATTAGAGACACATAATTGGAGGTAAAACTTAAATATTTATTTTTAATGATTGAGGACATCAATCATAAAAAAAGTGTAAAATTGAGGGCCATAAAGCCATCAATCCATGATGATTTAAAATATCATCGGTTCAACAAATCATAAGGTACTATGATGACACATTTTTGGTTTTAAGATATCTTCCATATAGTGTAATAATTTATTAATTAATAAAATAAGAAAAAAATATACTTAACAAGTATAGTTTCATCCATCAACTAATTCAAACCACAAACTCATATTTCACTCCAAAAGATAATAGAATTCAAAAATATTCTATTTATCTTAATCATATAGGGTTCCAAAAATTATGAATTTATAATTAATTTGTCAGACTGTTAATAAAAAACTACATTATACAAACCAGGACATCACAGAGTCCATTGGTAGGTGATGCACCCTTGTCACCATTCGGTTGCGGGTTCAAGTCTCGCGGATTTTCCGAACACGATGGGTTGTCACCCGACCTCTAGGTTGTCCTTTTTATAACAATCCAAAAATATTATTAACAAATGATTTAACATTAACAATATTATCCAATGTCAAAATTAATCCATTCCAACGTTTTGACTTATCCAAAATACTTCTGTCAAAACTCACAAACGAAAATTTATAAGGATGGTAAACAAAATGAATATCTTTTTGCCACGTAATAACATGTGAATACCTTCATCGTGTATTCTTTTAAAACGCGGTAACACCTTGAATTATCATAAAATATTATTCATTACATTCATGCTCCCTTATTCATTATGGAAAACTGGATATACTACTTATATCAAAAAAAATTGTAACATACAACAATAATGGAATAAAAACAATTAATTAGTTTCAAATTAGTCAATAATATCAAATATAATTTATCCAAATCAATCTATGTTATTCCATAATTACTACCTCGGTATCATAACCATATTATGGTTTATCTTTCCTTTAACCATGTATTTTCTAAAATTTTTAACTTGCTATTGATTCACTTTTGATTGTACCATATAATCTCAAATCCTCAATGAAATAGTAATGTTGTACAATCTTTATTTATTTCCATAATTCATATAACCTGTACATTCTTGATACAAGACTCAAATTATTATTTAATAAAAACAAAAGAACACTACTCATTCCTATTCATATATGGTAGTATCATAACTTGATTATTTTCAAATAACATCATTTGGGCATACTCTGATGATTTGGACATTGATTCGTGTAGTCTCCCAACTCCTTGCAGATGAATCATTGTACATTTAAAACCTTTTTATTACCCTTAATATCACATACCTGGTCTTTTTTTCTTCTAAACTTATAACAAATTCCCATTCCCTTCCATCATTTACCAAGGTGATTCATTCCACAGTTATCACATAGGGGAAAATCCTTCTTTACCCTATTCCCTTTATCTATCTTTATCTCTACCATCCTTTTCTTCTCTTGGTCCCTTCAAAGCCATAGTGCTGAGAAAATTTTTTCCTTATCTTATTAACACATGATAATATTTGATCATATGATGAGAATATGTTGAAGACTATTTACCTTCTAAATATTAACTTAATATCATGGAAGATATGATCCTTCTCACTCTTTAGATCATGCGTATTTCTCGATTTCTCATTCCTTCTATGAGGCCCCTTTTCTAAACAATGGAATACATTAGGTTAGTTTATGAATAAAAATGCATAATTCCAAACTTGTAAAATACCTAACATAAATTGAAAATATTATGCATATAATCTATAATCATAAAAAATGGTTTCTTTGAGAAGTATTTACTCTTAAACCTTTCATAATGGATTGTAATGAAAATGTGAATTATCCTAAGAATATCCCCAGGGAGTGTTGTAACCAAGAGAGCAGCAAGGCCCATTTTTGTGTAACAGGATACCCTGGGTCAATCCCGAGACTCCTTGTCATAGTTTTCACTCTTAGGTACATCTGTTCTAGAGCCACCTCTACCTGCTCGTTTCCAGACAGGGTGGTATTGCTTGGAAAATTCATAAAATCTCTATATTATGAAAATTCTTGGATATTCTTCTACACAAATCCTCAAAGTATGTCTTAGGATAATGTTCTCTAATTAGTGTTTTTTGTAAATATAGTTTCTAAGGTTATTTCTAAGCTTCCTCTGATACCAACTATAACACCCCGACCCCAGTTACCCTGACTCAGTGCATTATTTTAATACATTGGCATGACTACAATGAATCAAGTCCCGAAGGGCCGATCAGTTTAGTAGTTTTGGATAATATATTACATACATGAACGTTACATAACATTATAAAATGAAAAAAGACAACAACATTGCCTCCATTTTCCACATGAATATCCCTTAGACTATCCATGTTGGTGAGTTATAATATACTATATCGCATCCTGGGAAAAATAAAACAATGAAAGGGGTGATCTCAGATGCTCAGTAAGGTTAAAAATATAGCGAAAATGTTGATAAATAAGCATAAACATTTAATACATTGTATAAAACTAAAATAAAAGTGTTTCAAATATAAAATTCAACAATATATGGCAAATATAAGTCAAATAATTCCATTTACTTATTCACATGGATATTCTACTAGTCAAATAATCACATGGAATATCAAAAGGTAATTTCACAATGATGAAATGTTAATGCCGGACATCATAACCACATAGTCAAGGCCTCATAACAAGACTACAAATAAGAATTTTTTAAGGCCTTGTGCCAAGACACTAGTTTGTATCATGAGACATACCTATGCATCGAGGAGAAATAGAGGGATCCACACGTCACTTACTATGTACAATGAATTCCTCATATTAAAAGGTTGAAATATAACATAAACATTTGTATTAAAAATAGTATACCAAATGTTAATACGTTAACCATAAACCATGAATGGGATAAAAATTACACATCCATAGTCAAACATATCAAAAAACCTTCCATATAATATGGTAGATTTGTATCATAATAAATCAACTTCAAAGAAGTATAAAATCCATTAAAGGATGTTGACATAGATTAAATCAAAATTATTTGAGACGAATATATCTTTATATTTTGAAATTATTTAAAAGTCATGTAATAATAAAATAAAACATTTATTTTGAAAATATTCTTAAAATCGTGAAAGGGAATCTTAAAAGGTGTTATAACGGTGAAGAATAACCGCACCCTCTATATAAGTTGAAAAAACATTCTTACCTTAATTTTTCGAAAATGTCAAAAAGTACCTTTTTTGGAAAATGATGGAAAGATTCCTTTTAAACCATTTTATAAAAACCAAAAAAAGGGTACAAATGACGTTAATCCATAGTCAAGTAAATAGTAAAAAAATTGAAATGAAATTTTAAGAAACACGGATGTGGATGATAAAGAGGTCCAAGTAGATACTTGCATATAAACAATCTCGGATAATAAAGAGACTGTGAAATTAACCCTTACCTTGTACTTTTCCTTGGACGAGGGTACGTTAACCTCTTGTATAATAGTGAAACCAATTTTATTAAATTAAAAAATAACAACATAAATAAATATGATATCATATATGATCTTCTAATATTTCTTGGTTAATAATATTTTAGAAGTATCATTGTTTCGGGTGTTAATTGATTTGTTTTCCTTTATATTTTTTGTTACATAAGTCATGTTTGTTATGGATATGATATATTGGATTCATATACAGAATGATATAATGTTCTTAAATATTATTTTTAATAATAAAATGAAAATTATTCTTGAATGGTTACGATGGGGAATGAATCGCATCGCGTTCGTGGAGACGGTAATCTGTATGTACGCATGAACACTACTTCCATTTCATTTTTTTATTTTCAAAAGAATTAATACCAAATGATAAATAGGTATATTATTATTACAGTATAATATAATATTTTATATTCATTACATATGTTTATTAACACCATCCATTTTATGTTCCATGTATTGTATGAACAAGTCATATCACTTTTAGGGGGCCATAGTCTGCACCTCCTCAATGAAATTATTGTATATATACAACATGAAAAAAAATAAAGGTTTTCTATAAAATATAATTACAGAACATTATTGATAAAATAAATATCATATAAAATTACATTTCTATCATAATGGCCACCATAATAGGTGGTAGTAGATGATTGAACAATCATCGTTTCATGATGAAATAGTTCACTGTCCACAAAAATATTGTGTTCTATACCCATTAGATAGAGGTGTGTGTAAGTGTAGTTAAAATAATTCTAAAAAAAACAACCTAGTATATTTAGGATACTGTTGTTGGTATAAAATAATGGAATAAAGAGAGTTTATGGGGATGGAGAAGTAAAATAAAAGAAAATAACTTAACAGGAGATGTTACCTTTAAATCGGGTAACTCCCTTTGGTTTGAACCAAAAGGATTACTTAAAGTGCCTTATACTTATGGTAAGTCTTCTAGGAAGAATAGAGTGATGTAGGGAGCTTAATTGGGAAGAGTTTGGAGGAGCCTAGGGGCTTGAGAGGTGTGTGAAATGGGTTAGAGGTGAGGGTTATTTGTAAGGGGGAGGAGAGGCTCTTTTGGAATGTTTTAAAATATTATTTTATTATATAATGATTTTCGGTTTCTACAGGTCAAAAACTCATTAAAGTCAAAGATAATATGGATCATGTTTGAAATAAAATCATCCAGTTTTAATTGGATAGGTTTTGGATATTGTTTTAATTTTTATAATCTCATTTATTTAAATCATTCATTAACTAGGTAAACACTACATCATTATAATGTCATAAATAATTTTATTTATTTGATGTTTAAAAATTATATAAAAATACCATGAAGTGGGAAATATTCTTAGCTTTCAAATGAATATTTATTGTTGAAAAGATAAAAATAATCTCAAATGACCATTTACTATTTTAATATATTTCTTCATTTTATAATAATAATCTCAAACTATATTTCATTATTTTAATATATTTTATGATAATTCTCAAACAAATCATATTATTAAGAAAAATTAAAAAAAATGAATAAAATATCCAAAAAACACCTTTCACCTCCACTATTAATACCGCCCCTCACAACTCCTTCTCCTCACACCACAGAATCTATGAATCTTACTATATTATTCCCATTTCCTCAACAAAACCTATAACCCATGTTATAGTATTTCTAGTATCACCAAAAAACCATTTCAAGGTTTCTAGAAGAGGTTCTCAGTAACACCTTGACCCCAGTTACCCATAGTTAGTGCATTATTTTAATACATTGTCATGATTACAAGGAATAAAGTCTCAAAGGACAGATCAGTTTAGCAATCCTAGATTATATATTACATACCTGAATGTCACATTACATTATAACATGAAAAACAACAACAACATTGTCTCCATTGACCACATTTATATCCCATAGACTATCCCTGCAGGTCAGTCATTATATAATTCTTCGCATATTGGGAAAAATAAAACATACAGATGGGTGATCTCAGATTCTCGGTAAGGATAACAATATAGTAGAAACTTTCATAAATAAGAATAAACATTTAAGACAATGTTTAAAACTAAAACAAAAATCTTTTAAACTTAAACGCCAGCATAATATGGAAAAAAAGTCAAATAATTACTTTTACTTATTAACGTGGATATTATACTTGTCAAATAATCTCATTTAATATCAGTAGCTAATTTCATAATGATGGAATGCATAATGTCAGACATCATAACCCCATAGTCAAGGACTCGTGCCAAGAGTACAAATAAGATTTTTTCAGGGACTTGTTGCCAAGACACGAGTTTTTCTCATGAGTCCTACCGATGCATCAGGGAGCTATAGTGGGATCCACCTATCACATACTAAGTCTAATGAATTCCTCATATGAAAAGGTTGAACCATAACATAATCATTAGTATTAAAACTAGGATATGAATTGTTAATATGTTTACCATAAACCATGAATGGAATAAAAATAACACGTCCATAGTTAAACATATCACAAAACCTTAAATACAATATGGAATATTTTTATCATAACAAATCAACTTTATACAAGTATAAATTCGATTAATGTATGTTGACATATATGAAATCAAAATTATTTGGGAGGAATATATCTTTCTATTTTGAAATCATTTAAAAGTCATGTAATTATAAAAAACTTTTATTATGAAAATATTCTTATAAGCTTGTAAGGGAAACTTCAAAGTTTTCATAATAATAGAGAATACCTGCACCACCTTTATAGGGTTATCAAACATTCTTACCTAAATTTTTCAAAAGGTCATAAAGTACATTGTTTGGTAAAAGACAGAAAGATTCCCTTCAAAAAAATTTATGAAAAGTCAAACAAGGGTATAAAGTAAATTAACCCATAGTCTAGTAAATAGTACAAATGTTTTGAAATACATTTTTATGAAACCTAGATGTGGATGATAATGATTTCCCATCAGATACTTACGTAAAAACAACCTTTGATAATAAAGAGATTGTGAAATTAACACTTACCTTCTAGTTTTCCAAGGTCGAGGATATGTTAAACTCTTATATAATAGATAAATAATTGCTATAAAATTATAAAAGAACCAAATAGATAAATATGATATCATATATGATCTTCTAATATTTATTTGTTAATAATATTTTAGTAGTATCATTGTTTTGGGTGTTAATTGGTTCGATTTCCATTATATGTTTTGTTATGTAAGTAAAGTTTTTTATGGATAGGATGTATTTGATACATATCTATAATTATATAATGTTCTTAAATATTATTTTTAATAATCAAATGAAAATTATTCTTGAATGGTTATGATGGGAAATGAATCTCATCTCTTGGGTGGAGACGGTAATCCATACGTACGCACGAACAATACTTCCATTTCATTTTATTATTTTAAAAGGAAATAAGACCAATTGATATATAGGTATATTATTATTACACTATAACATAATATTTCATATACATTACATAAGTTCATTAACATCATCTTTTATACGTTCCATGTATGGTATGAACGATTCATATCTCTTTGAGGGGGCGGTAGTCCGCACTTCCTCAAATGAAATTATCTTATATATACAACATGAAAAGAATAAAGGTACACTATAAAAGGGAATTAAAGAAGATTATAGATAAAATAAATATAATAAATATCATATATAATTATAGTTTCATAATAATGACCACCATAAGAGGTGGTAGTAGAAGATTGAATAATCATCGTTTCATGAGGCTGTAGTTCATCATCCATAGAAACATTATGTTTTATACTCATTAGATGGTGGAGTGTTTAATTGTAGTTAAAATCCTTCTCATAAAAAAAAATAATATATTTAAGGTACATTGTTGTTATATAATGAATGAATAAAGAGATTTTAGGGGGTTGGAGAAGTAAAATAAAAGAAAATAACTTAAGAGGAGATATTACCTTTAAATCGGGTAACTCCCTTTAGTTTGAACTAAAAGGCTTCCTTCAAGTGCCTTCTACCTAAGGTAAGGCTTTTAGGAAGAATAGATTGATATAGGGAGATTAATTGGGCAGAGTATGTATAATCCAAGTGGCTTGAGTGATTTGATAAATTGGTTAGAGTTAAGGGCTTTTTATAAGGGGGAGGTGGGGCTCTTTAGGAATGTTTGAAAATATTAATTTATTATATAATGATATTCGATTTATAAAGGTCCAAAACTAATTAATGTCGAATATAAGAAGACTCATGTTGGAATTTAAATCATTCAATAAGTATTTTACATGTTTTTTATGTTGTTTTAATTTTTATAATCTCATTTATTTAAATCATTCTTTAATGAGTTAAACACTATATCATTCTTGTGTCATAAATAATTTTATTTATTTGATGTCTAAAAATTATAAAAAAATACCACGATGTAGGAAATATATTTGGATTTCAAATGAATATTTATAGTAAAAAAATAAAACTTATATAACCCTTGTAAAAATTCATTTACTAAATGATATATGTTTATTTCATTTTTGTCTTTAGCTTAAATTAATTAATATAAAGTCTCATTGTCACTCTCAAGTGGATCCATGGTGTCCCAAAATAGACCAAAGGATTCCCATGGTCGGAAATGTATCAATAAATAGGAATAAGACACATGTTAGGGTAATTTAATATTATGATAATAATATTCTTTTACCCTTATTTACCATATTTACCCATTAACCATGGTTAAAAAAATATTTACTGAAGTAAATATTCATAATGCCTAAGAATAAAAGCTTCCTATTTACAAAATTTTGACCTACTGATTCCAAATATGTAATACATTTTTTCAAATTAAAACCATATAAGTGGTATAAATTAATTTAAAATTAACTCCTATTGTCAAAATAATAAGCGTGTTTTTAAGAAAAAATAATTATCAAAAGATTGTCCCTTGTTTATGTCCAGTTTAAATGTGAAATTACATCCAATGACCTAAATTATATTAAATGATAAAAATATAATCTAATGATACATTAAAACCACTAAAATGTATAATTTATCACTTTAAATTATTTTTATTTAAAAAGTTGTTTTTAATTAAAATTTAGAATTTTTCACTATTCATCAAAATATGAAAGTTATCCTAAAAGTAAAAAAAAAATTATCCAAACCAAATTTTTATGTCCACATTCTAAATAATAATTTACTTTAATTAAATTTAATATATTTAAGTTTTTAATATTGGTTTTAAAAAAGGATTCCATGAAAAGGTGGTAAATTTTCATTTTTTAAAAAACACTTCTTTTATCTGAAAAAATGATTTTGTTCTTATATTATGTCTAAGAAACACATAATATTGATTTTAAAATTATATGGAGTATATAAAATTCAAAATTCAGTAAATAATATTCATAACCGCTTTTTGAACGTCTAGTTTGGTAATTCATGGTGCACTTGAACTCGGTGTTGCGTGTAATGCACTTCACTGAATTTCTTTGAAGAGATAACGTATTATGAAATCTTGGGGTGTTACATTCTCCAGGTGAAGAATTATAGAGGTATATCCCCTATGTTCATTTAATTTTTCTTTCAATTTCTTTTATCTTATTATACTTTCCTTACCTCCTCCATAAAAAAATGAATCATAAATATAGTATCATAAATATTATTGAATTTTATTATGATTATGTGATATCAACCAAAAATTCTTTTTCTCTTCCATTTTTTTTTCTAAAAATGAAAACGTTATTCGTGAGGTGCCGATTTACCTCCTTCATGGATGACTATTTTTTGTTTTTCAATTTCCCATTGTATGATAAACATAAATCCATTTTTATGGGTAAAAAGAAATTAATATATGTGATAAAAATTATTTAATATTTTGGTTCCAATATTTATACATTATATTATCTCATAAGATAAAACTAGTTCAAGATGATCGAAAAATGCCAAAATAATCTAAATTATTTTCATTAACAGTTTATCTATAGAATCAACCTTATATATAGTCTAAATATTATACAAGACCATAAAATATTATGCATGTTCATTAATAACATATAATTTTAATTCTGGGTAATTATTCACATTTCATATGTTCTTTCATAAATGTATATAAGTGAACCAATCGTCAAAACCACAGAAAAGTACACTCTTGAATGACGGAATTAAATCTAATAACTCATCAAAAATGACATAAATGAGAATAATAAAATTATAATAAATAAAATAAATTTTTAATAGGGTATGGTATAATTTATTAATGAATCTTATATCATCATCGAAGTCTATGAGTATGATTATAGAACACTGTCAGACATATGGTAAGGGATTATCCCCGAACACCCATTTTTCATCTGTGAGACACATTCTTTCTATTTACCCAATTGTAATTATTATTTATTTTTATGTACATCATCAAAATTCTGTTTATATGTTCCAAACTCATGTATGCATACCATTTCATCCTTCTTTGATAGAAAATACCTGATTTTATATGTTTCCCTTATCAATTATTCAAGATAAATAAGCCTTATTAAAGGGAACTTCCCAATTTATTTCCCATTTTCTTATTTGATCCAAAATATTTTTTAAGAACCAATTATTATTATAAAATCAGTCATTTTATAATGAAAACCCATATTATTTAATTTCTTGTTATTTTCAAAAAATTATTTTCTTCCAATTTAAAGACTCTTATATTTCCCTTAATCCACATAGAAGTGACTCATTTATAAACATTCTTAAACACTTTTTTTCAAATGTTTTTCGTTAGATTTCCAAATTTTAGTATGAATATTATTTTAATATTCCTCAAATATATTTTCTTTATCTTCTAGTATATACATGTTTCCAGTCTAATTGTTTTAAAAAATACAATTTGTTTTCAAAATAACTATTCTTTCCAATGTAAAGGGGTATTTCTCTCAAGAATTACTCGATGGTTTTATTAGCGAATTTTCTTCTATTTCAACACCCAATATTCAATATTATTATTACATGGTATTGAAATTTTATGATATCATTGAACATATTTTATTAGATGCTTTATGATCAGTTTGACTATGGATGTGTTATCTTTATACCATTCACCATATTACTCAGAATGGTTAGTGTTTATGTTTATATATTGGGCAATGATATTTACATTTGGTATGTATATGATGGTTTTGTTTCACCCCATTATTATGAGTAATTCATTGGAATTATTTTGTGATGGGAGGGGATTTCTATATCCCATTGATTCATTAGTAGGTCTCATGAGACAAAATAGATTTGGACATTGTTGAGCCATTTCCCATTTATTTTCATATATTAATTTTGTTGATGCGTTAACCATGATCTTTTAGATGTCCTGTTCATGGCCAAGAAGGTATGTTTTAGATGCCAATAATTTTTCATTCCCTCATTATGATACTGTAAATTAATATTCAAAGTGATTATTAAAGTATTATAATATTCATGGTTATGTTTATTTTTCCTCTGATTATTTATAGCATTATTTAGTTAGCTTTTATTACTACCCTGTGACCCTCAAGGGTATGTTTTTGTCGAATGTGTTTTTATTTATTCACCATGACATATTTTTTCTGATATTTTTCACCATATTTCTTACCCCTATTAAGCATCTGATATCAACCTTTCACATATTTTATTTTTTCCCATGAAGCAATCATATATATTATGATTTATTATAAGGGATAATATAATATTTTATGGGTGTTTCCAATAGAGTTTCTATGTTTTATTTCATTTCATGTTGTAATGTAAATCTTATGTTTGTATTTGGTTTTAAACATCATCTAAACTATTCTAACCATTGGAATGAGATATCTTCTTCTTACTACCAATGTAATGAAGTAAGGCACCATCTCTGTGCTATTGGGGTTGGAGTCGTTAAAGTATTGGTTTATAGTGGATGTTGGTGTTGTTCATGTTTAGTTTCTTACATAGATATAGTTTTCCATTAAAAAAAATATTTCGCATGTATTATCGGTGGTTATGGAGGTGTTTCATCAAAAATGGTGGTGGTTATTTGTGGTGGGTGTCATTTTTTTTGTGGTTGTTTTGTAGAGGTTCTAAAGGTTTTTTTATTTGGATTCCTTATCTAGTATCTTTTTATGCTCTTCCTTGGTGATACTAGTAGTGAGGTGTTCCGCAATGATAATGGTGATTTTATAATAGTGCTCTATTGTCCCCCCTGTGGATATAGTTTCTGCTTTATGAAGGATTATCATCATCCAATGGTGTTTCACTTGCCATTGATATTGAGAGTAGATGATGGTATATTTTGATGGTGTGAGGTCTGATGTCTATGAAAATGTTGTTCTTGAGTGTTGGAGGTGGATGCAGTCATGTCTATAGTGGTTTAGGGTAGTATAAGGATCAAGGCTGTGGGTAGGTTGGTAGGGTACAAGGAATGAACCTGCGACACAATAATTCTATCTATGGTTATTAGGAAATTGTGGTCCTATTTTCAACATAGGGACCCATTCTACCATATATAAACTTATCCCCATTTTGAATTTTTTATTTTTCATATGAATTTTGTGTTATGGCTTTCTGTTTGTTTTTTTTTGTTCATTTGAATTTAGATATTTTTCTTAGAAATATGTTTAATTCCCACTAATACCATAAAGAAACCTTTATCGAAAATAATGAAAAATTTGAAATTTATTTAATAATGTGTAATAGATATTTTAAAAGTTTATAGAGTTTAATTACAACCTGATCTGCATGAAGCATGCACTATAACTTATAACATGTAAGATCATGTTTTGGACAAGAATTTTTGAATTTAGAAAATTTGAGTCGCCTCTTTTAATGAATAATATCTATGAAATAATGTTCAGTTCTTCATTTATAGACATAATATTATGAGTCACACTTGTTAAAACTTTTTTTCATTCTTTATTCCTAAACTTGGAGGGGTACAATAATACTTTTCAAATATATATAAGTTACTTGAAATAATTATAGATATTTTATTTCTAGTTGGTTACATATAAATGAAGGAGTACTTTATTTATTGTTGATTTATTACTATCATACTCACTAGTTTAATCATAACTAGAAGTGAGACATGTATTTTATAAATGTTCTTCATATATGTTTCTAATTCTTATTTTGGGTGATCATATCCATTTTAGTATTTCTTTCTACAACTTTAAATATGTTTTCTGTCATTAAATCCCATTATTAACATGTAATGGGGATAAAATAAGTTCTTATGTTTATGATACATGATGCTAAAACTAATGGACTACCTATGATATAAATAGTTCAATGGTTGTAGTTAAGTGATGATTATCAATAATTATGTTGATGGATTTTTGGATCATTGGAGAAGTGGTACACAATATTTGTGTTCTTTATTATTATTCTTCTAAATATCTCCTAGTATATAATACTATTTGGGTAATTTTTTTATACTACATGTATATATAGTAGAATTATTAAAACCCAATCATGAATACATATTAACATATATGTTAACATATAAAAAAAGGATTCACATATAGAATTATTGATATAGCATCCCCAATGTAGTTATCCCTAATAACTCTAAATTATGTTGGCCACATAAACTCATGTGTTCCTCCCCGTATTCCATAGCCTATTAACTAGTTTTGAGGGTTAACAAAAAATTCATGGAGATATTATACCCTCTATTAGATATAAAGAAATAAAAATAAGAAGAAAATATAGATCATCATCCACATGAACTACATGAAATGGGAATTGTAGTGGAAATATAATCACATATAAATATAATTATGTTCAATTATAAAAGGTAAAACTATAATTTCATACAAGGAATACATTAATAGTATAATCATATGTGATTAAACTATATATATATATATATTTCTATAAAATGCATAAAATAGTGGATACAAACAAAAATAGACCCTAGACTCCACTTAGACTTATTCCCAAACTCCTTTCATACATAACCAAATAAATGATAGACATTAAGGCACATTCCATTACCTACATCATATAACATAAATTATTTGCATGCTCTACGAAGCCTATGAATCGTATGAGTAAAACTTTATTGGTCCCAAAAAATGTTCCCCTGAGTAAATAATAATATATATATATATGGGTGCATAAATAATATGATATAATAACAAAAATATAATACCATATAAACCCCCATATAATAGAGTGATAAAATCTTCTAAGAAGAACAATCATACATTCCTCAGATGATGTTGAAAAAAAGGATGGTGTTTTCTAAATCTAAACACAATTAGTGAATAAACGAATTATCAGACGTACTATTGGAATACTAGCTAAATGGGGTATCATAATAAATATATAAAATGAATTGGTTATATTACCTATCATCAATATTTCATGTAAATATAGAATAGTCATTCGCATTGATTATGGGTGAATGAGTAGTCACCACTCAAAACCTATAACTAGGTAAATATAATATCACCCTAGTTAAATCAATAAGTTGATGGGATATATCTATGATAAGTATTATTGGTGAATATTTAATCAATTCTCTATAATAATAGGTGAACGGTCTATCAATATCACAATAATGTAAATAGCCTATCACCATTATAAGTAGTACAGGTGAATGGGCTATCATCACTCTACAGTCAATGGTGAATGAGTTATCACCAAAATTATAATAAGGATAGTGGTCTATCACTAATACAAATAAATAGAGGTAGATGTGATACATCAATTACAATACTAATGTGAATGGTTTATCACCATACCAAAGGAGTATAGGTGAAAGTATTATCACTACTCTGCTTACCACTGTAGGTAGAGGGGCTATCAGAGTAGACTTAACATGGGTTAATATATTATCACCCTAATAATTCATAACAAAGGTGACCAAACTGTAATTATGAAGTAGCCACTAATAATTGAATGGTGTTTTACTTTATGTAATTCAAAATAGAGTGAATAGAATATCCCTGTAACATTAATATATTTCAAGTCATTGTATTGTCACTATTTACCTCAGCATAATAGAATATGAATGGAAAATCATCATAGCTATAAAATTTATAAATGGTGAATGATTAATATCAAATTATGGAAAAAATTTCTTTAAAATATCTATTTCAAAGGGAATAGTTTTTCTCTCTAGTAATTGACCGTTCCAATCCCAATATCTCAATAGGTTACGCACACTATCAATGTTGTACACATAGGAAGCATAAGTCAATTTGTACCCCTCTTAGCATGTCCAATATTCCATAAAAATCAACATATATCAAGGGTTTCACAAAACAAGGAAATTCATGTTGAGTTAATAATTTTCATTATGATTTTCCATTCATTTATGATATTAAAATCACAAACACTTTTTCTTAAGGAAAATTATCTTTCTCTAAGAAATATTTTCTTATGGAATATTTACTTTCTCTAAAAACGTTTTCTACTTTACCTATGGTTTTCAATGTATTATCTAGTATTTTCCATAACAAATACTAAACATTTTTTTATTAAGTAAAAAATAGGATCCTTATCTAACTCAGAACCTTACAGTTTGTATCTGATTTCCCCAAAATTGTGAATCTTATTTCTCTGGAAATCATACTCTAATTTCTTCTGAAATTAGACTTTGTTTTCATCTAAAAGAGGACTCCAATTTGTTTTGGACTTAAACTCGGATTTCTTATGAAATCAAACTCTTATTTATCTGGAAATAAAAATCTGATTTCTCTTACCATTAGAATATGATTTCTTGTGAAATTAGACTCTGATTTCTTTTGAAATGAGACTCCGATTTCTTCTGAAATGAGACTCTAATTTCTTCAGATGTCCAATTCTGAATTCATCAGAATTAATAATTTGATTCTCTATTTTTTCAAAATCTGATTCTCAAAATTTCTAGACATCAATTCTCACTTTCTTAATAATATGATTAAATCATTTTCTTATAGTTACCTCATTTCCTTTATGTAACATTCCATTTTATTATATTCAAAAATTAATAATGTTACTTAAGCATGATAATGTTTCTCATGATTTCATATATGAAACGATGTTATAAAATGTATTTTTAACTAACCGTTTGATGCGTGACACGTGTACAGGTCCCTCTAAAATATAAGGAAAAATATGACTATTGGAGGAGGAATTAGATCGTTGGAACTAGTGCCTATAAATACCTATCCATTTTAATGATGTTCTAGAGGAACACTTACATGATATATTATAGAGAGAGAATTTGTAATGTGAGAGCTCTCATCAAACCTAAGTTGTGTGACTTCTATGAAAATAGTTTTTTAAGCTATGAAAAACTTGTTCATCTTGCCCAGTGTGAATCGGATTATTGCTTATCAATCTGATGATTCTAGGGATATGAAGATAGAGGTGTCGATCACCTTAGAGATTGAGGGATTATAGGGATAAAAAGATAGATTATGGTCTTCATATTGAGGGTATACCATGGTGTTGGTAAGGAAGACATTTTAGAAAGTGAAAATGAAGGGACCCTTATCCAATTTTATTGGATACACTTCTCATTGGGTTAATATATTTCTTATACTTGTCCTGTTTTGTTTCAGGTTTTTCATTCCGCGTAATTTAGTTTAAGAAAGAATGTAAAATTTTCTTCTGTATTATTATACATTTATACTCTTATATAAATAAGATTCTATACGTTTTATGGTAGAATATTTCTGTAAGTAAACTTGTCCTAGGTTTCTTTATTGGATCTATCTTATCAGATCCTATTAAAGTAACTTTCTTTGTTAATAATTGATGAGGATTTTCAAATTCATCTTATTTAACTTTATTAAACATATATTTATTTGAGGATAAAAATGAATGTTTTTAAACCTAAAATTCACCCCACCCCCTCGTGTAATTGAGAATATACGTCTACATTTCAATCATACATTTGTTATTAGATAAGGTCTTTAAAATACTTATACTTACATACATGTATTTCTTAGTGAAATTTTCATCCTCAACATTTCTTGTTCATGTTTATCTTGAATATTTTCATTGTTTATAAACTTTTTCTTCTAATACTTTTTCTAGAAAAGATCTTTTTTATTTTTTTATAGAATAGATGTAATGAACGTTGGTTCTAAAGAAAATCTAAATCCTACCAGACCTCCAATTTTTGATGGAAATGATTAAGTGTACTGGAGAGATAGGATTAAAACTTTTATTATCAATACCAGTTTTGATACCATTTTTAGGAAAACTGGTGACTACAATATTCCTAACAAGTATATTAGAACACTCTCAAATCATGAAAAAAAATATCAACTAAACTACATGGTATGCCATAATCTTTTATTTCCGATGACTAGGAATATCTACAGCCAAATATCCTCTTGTGAATCTGCCGATATTCTCTGGAATAAACTTGAAGTTACACACTTTGGAACTTCAAAAGTGTTAAAAAATAATAGCTTTGTTAAGATATTAATATCATGGTTTTATGTTTTCCTATGGAGAACCTGTTTGAAAATTTCAACAACGTTTTTTGACTATCGTAAATATCCTTCAGTATATGGGTGAGAAAGGACTTCATGATGAGATTATTATGGATAAGATAATAGATATTATTCCCAATGATTTGGAATCTAAAAATAAAACTAATGATGAATTTAGGAAATTTTCAAATACCACTCTTGATGAGTTATTTGGGACTTATCTACAGCATGAAACTAGAATGATGAGATATGTATACATTAACAGGAAAAAGAATGGTAATAAAAGTGTTTCTTTAACTATTACATCTAAATACAAAACTACTAAAAGAGTAACTAGATCTAAATACAAGAAAGTTTTCGTAATATCTAAATCAAGTGATAGTGATCATTTAGAGAATGAACGTTTCAATCTTGGTAAAAGGATGAATAATATTGTGGGAAATAAATATTTTCGTTACATATATAATAAAAATAATGAAAGGAAAATAAATAATCTGAAGTAACTTGTTATGAATACAAGAGTGTAGTTCATAATAGGCCAGACTATCCTATGCTCAAAAGGAAAGAAATAAGGGACTGAAGTTTAGAGAGAAACAAAAAGAACTAGTGAAAATCTAAGGCTAATAAAGTCTTGAAGGATAGTTACTCTTTGATTTCCAGTGGGGAGTGACTCTTCAAATGAATCCTTATAATAAAAATCTTTTAAAAAGAAGAATATTGGTCTTATACCAAGATTACCTATTGAAAATCATTTTCTTATGGATAAAGTATACAATGATAAATCTTAAACCAATATTTCCTTAAATGCTAATTTTTCTAATGAATATTATTATGAATCTTTGGATGATGAATCTTCCTGATAAAACGATAATAAATTACCTTTTTTAGAGAAATTTATATATTTTTTAAATTACTTTTGAATGATAAATGTGAGATAATAAAGAAGTTAGAGATAGAAAATTAAAGATTAACTATTTTAACAAAAGTATTATCAGATATTTCAAAAGATCTTGATCAGAAAAATAACTATTTTGATACTATTTAATAAAACATTAAGTGTGTTAATTCTGAGAAGGATAAACATTCTAAGGATCATGAAGATGTTATTTCCAAGAAAAAAATTTTAGAGACTGACATAAATTGTAATACTAATGGCTATGAGGATAATAATTTTGACATCAGAATGAAATCTAAAATATTTTCCTTAAAGAAACTTTTATCAAATTTCACTTCTAGAAGGAAGGAATTTGATATAATGTATTCACAAATTTATCCACTTATGAATAGATCGGGATTTGGTAATACTCATTCAAAACTAGTTTTTAGTCATAATTATTTTTTTCCCAAAATGTATCCTTTTTCACTAAATATAAATGTTATGGACATTGGGAAAAAAATTATTTTTAAATAAAATCCAATCCTTTGGTTTTCATAAAGATTAATTTTTTGGGAAAATGGGTCTACCTAATCTTTTAATTTCTAACAACTCTAGATCAAAAAATGTTTGGATTATGAAATTCTAACTATTTTACTTTTATAAATGAAAAGGAAGTGACAACAACAATACATGGTATATGTATAGTTGATGGTTCTAGAAAATGACTAGTAAAAACATCTCTGAAAAGATTATCAAGAAGAATAGAGGAAAATAACTATCAGATATAATGTTCAGGGAGAAATTGTTGGTATATGTGACATTGTACTTCTTAGAGAAATTTTAACTTCAAATGTTTTATTTTTCAATGTTCTTATGTATAACCTTATAAGCATAACTCAATTATGTGATGAATGTTACCTTTTGAATTTTAGTAATGATAAATGTCTAGTACACACTTCCAAGGAAGAGTTTATTCTCTCTTCCCATTGGAATGATAATGTTTACACACTTAACTTGGAAGACCTTAGGATCCACGATCTACCCTACCTTTGTAAAATAAAATATCAATCATGTGTATGGAATAGAGAACTATGACTAAGTATCCTTAAGAACCCATGAAAACTCTCAAATTAAATACCTTTTAGTGATCTATTGAATCTTATATTTTATTCTTCAAATGTTTCTGATCCTTTTTAATGTGGAAAACAACCTAAGTTAAGCATTAAAACAATTAATGAAGTATCAACTTGTGATACATTACATCTAGTGTATACGGATCTTTTTGGACCAACATAAACTAGATGAATTGTAGGGAAATACTATGTATTATTTTTAGTTAATGATTACACTATATTTACATGTTACTATTTTCTAGAAAAGAAATATGAATCCTATTTTTATTTTAAATATTTTTCATCTAATGTTTAAAATGAGAAAAATCTTACATTGATAACAATTCATAGTGATCATGAGGGAAAATATCAAAATTAAAATCTTGAAACTTTTTGTAGTAAAAAAGAAATTACCCATAGCTTCTCATCTCCAAGAACTCATTAACAAAATGGTGTTGTTCAAAAAAGAAACATAATTACTCAAGAGATAACTAGAACCATGTTGAGTGAATAATATATTTCAAAACAATTTTTGCGATTAAACTGTAATCTATGTTTGTTATACTATAAATCGAGTTTTAATCATAACTTTTCATAATAAAACATATTATGAATTTTAGACTAGTAAAAAAATTAAAATTTCTTACTTCTAAGTATTTGGATGAAAATTATTCACCTTGAATACTAAAGATAGAATACCAAAATTTTCACCCAAATCTGATGAAGGAATTTTCTTAAGCTACTCCACTAATTCTAAGTCTTAAAGAGTGTTAAAAAAAATCTTGTACCATTGAAGAAATAGTACATGGTAAATTTGATGAAACTAATCCTTTTTTTAAACAAACAAAACCTACATCTTCATATGTTTTTTCAAAAACTGATTACCATCAATTTATGGAAGATTATTCTAATAATGATAATACTCAAGAAAATATTTTTGAATTATTTTCCACAGAATATTTTTTACCATATATTGATGAGTAGGTTTTACAAAACCCAAATCATTTTAATCTTAAGAATCATCCCAGTGATAGTATCATTAGTGATATAAGTCATATTGTTAGAAGTAGAATTTATTTAAGAAATAAAGAGCAATATCTTGCATTTCATTCTAAATTAGAATCTAAAAGAACTAATTAAGATTTGAGTGATGATGAATGTATTAAAGCTATGAAATATGGAATAAATGAATTCAAAAGGAAAAAAGTTTGGACCTTGGATGAAAGACCTAAAGAAACTTCTGTAATTGGAGTAAAATGGGTCTTCCAAAATAAATTTGATAAAAATTAAATCATTGTACGAAATAAAGAAAGATTATTTTCTAACGTCTATAATCAAAAAGAAGGATCAGACTATGAAGAAGCCTACTCTTTATTATCTATACTTGAATCTATTCATATCCTACTAGCCTTTACAACATTCTTCAATTTCAAACCATTTCAAATGGATGTGAAGTGTAATTTCCTTAATGGATAAGTTCAAGATGAAGTTTGTGTTGAATAACCTTCGGGTTTTGAAGACCCAAAACTTCCTGAACATTTTTTAAAAAATACTAAAGATTTATATAGACTTAAAAAATCCTCTAGATCCTGATATGATAGACTTACATGATTTTTTTTACAAAAAAACTTTTGTTAAGGGAACTGCTGATGCAACCCTTTTATAAATAAAAGAATTATTTTTTTTGATTTTTCAAATATATGTTGATAAAATTATGTTTAGATCAACTCAGAAATCATTAACTGGTTAATTTTTAAATCTCTTGAAATCTGAATTTGAAATTAGTATGATGGGTGAGTTAACATTTTTCCTTGGTATTCAAATTTCTCAAAAACTAGAAGAAAAATATATATCTCAACATAATTATATTAAACATCTTTTTAAGAAGTATGGATATAACAACACTGAAATTATAAGTACTCTAATAGGTACCTCAAATAATCTTTATCTTGATGAAGCTAGGAAAACTGTAGATCAAAAAAAAATTAGAGGTATGATAAGATGTCTGTTATAATTAACATCTAGTCATCTGGACAAAATGTTTTCAGTATGATTATGTGAAAGATATCAATATAATCCAAAGTAATATCATTTAAAATCTATGAAATGAATTTTCCTCTATTTAAAGGAAACCATGGATTTATGACTTTTCAATTCTTCAGGAAATGATTTTGTTTTAAAAAAATTTTCAGATGCTGATTTTGGTGGATGTAGAATGGATAGGAAAAATACATTTAGAACTTTTCATTTTTATGAGATTAATTAGTTTCTTGATTATTCAAGAAGAAACACTTAGTAGAACATTCCACTATGGAAGCTGAATATATTGTAGCTAGAAATTGTTGCTATCTATTGTTGTGGATGCAGCAAGCACTCACTGACTATGGCATGAGTTTTACCAAAACACTGATAATGTGTGATAATACTAGTTCTATTTACCTAGGAAAAACCATGCACATCACTCCCAAGAAACTCACATAGATATTAGGCATCACTTTATTAAGGATCACACACTAAAATTAGATACCATTCTTCAATTTATCAGAAGTAAAGATCAAATTTCTAATTTTTTTACAAAATCATTAACCTCCCACGGATTGAAATACATTAAGAAGAATTTAAGAATGATAACCGTAAGGTAATCATTCGTATTAAATTTTTGTTAAAACCTATCCAATTACATTATGTTACTCATTTTTATATGGGTACATATGGTTATTCTTTTATATTTTTTTCGTTTTCAAAAAAAATATAACCTAAAAAGGTTTCATTCTTATTAATGTTTTCAAAACCTAATTTTTTTCCTTTCCTTAATAAACTTTTAAGAACCTATGTTTTATAAGATAACCCTTATTAAAAATAAAAAATATTTTTGTGAAATCCAAAAGTAATATTTTTTATCTGTATCATCGTAATGTCATTTTTTTTGGTTGGTATTTTCAATATTGTTTATAAAAAACATTATCATATTTATTTTCCTTAAATTCAATTTTTCTTTAAAACCTCAAAAGATAAGAACCTGTAAGTCCTTATTTGGAATTGATATCAACCATAAAATCAGATCAAGAAAATATAAACCATTGGATTTATTTGGGAATATGAATTGTCACCACGAAGCCTATATAAAGGACCGCCTATTGGAATCACACGTCATTCATCTCAGTAGTTTTTCTTTGAAACTCTACCACACTATGAAGATACTGTTATGTTTTCTTTATTTCATTAAGCTCCAATTGTCTCTTGGAGTTTCCTCAAAATCTCCGATGGCCTCCAATAATGATCTCATGGATTGGATAATTTATTGAGAAATGATGGTGGACCCAAAATTATTTGGGAAGCATGATTCTCTTATTTGAAAAATCATAAAGAAAAATATTTGGGAAAATCTAGGCATAACCAAAGAAAAGAATCAGGATCCTGTATATCATGATAATATTATAGAATTATATGATATAGTTAATTTTAATGAACATAGAGGAAGAGAAATGTTATAATTCAAGGGTTATGGAAAGATTTATTCTCTCTCTTTTAACAAGGCCGCCAGTATCTTGGAGTTTTCTTATGATGGAGAAGCAATATTTGTCTCACACAAATTTCCAGAAAAGGAAGGTTCTCTTGAGAATATTCAAGTAATTGAGTGTCTCAGACATAAAGGAGTGATGTCACCAATTATTTCTCATCATTCAACCAATCATAGATTTATAGTTATATGGAGGAAAGTTTATCTAATTCCAATAAAGGGAGACAAGGATTCCCTTAAGAAATGTGATATCTCCATGATGGATTATTTTTTTTGAATGTAAGGAAGTTGATTCTTATCAAGTACATTCATTTGGAAATCATAAATATCATGAATGGAACCATCAACTCTCAGATCATAAGTTATCATGTGCTATTTTCCAAGATCATTTTTATCTTCTTGGAATCTTTCAAAATCACATGCATCTCAAAGGACAGAGTTTTCAAGATAATGTTGTTAATTGATGATACCCTGAGAAGAATGAAGATTGGATTCAGTGTTAAGACAGATGTGTTATTTGATCTTTCTAATAATTATGATCAACCTTTTAGAAGAAAGGTGAAGTATGAGTATGTTCCAAGAAAACCTCAACGAAAAGAAAAGAAAAATAACTGAAACCGAAATTGAAGTCCCCAGTACCTGATTCAGTATCTACTCCACCCTAGATGAATAAAAAAAGACGTTTTATAATGCATTTTTTTCCAAATGGAGAGTGAAGAAGAAGAAAAAGAAGGATGTAGATGTAGTCTTTCGGCTAAACCCTGTTGTGGCTAAGGGCTTAAAGATTCATGCATAAGAAGAGCATGAGAAAAAAGCCAAAGATAAGAATTTAAAGAAGAAAATTTCAAAGTTCTAGATTGTTCACAATTTTCATAGAGATATAGAGAGGTAATATGAACAATTTAGGGTACCATAATCTTTCATAAAAGATTCATTTCAAATTAAAACTTCGGGTTAACATAAGAGAAAGAATGTTGTTTTGATTATAGAACCCATTATGGAAGAATAAGAAGAAGTTTATCAAGAAGAATAAGAAGAATAATCGGAGGAAGTGGAAAGTCCTGATATAATCAGAATGGTGGAAGAATATCAGGAGAATGTGATCCGTTTTTAAATTCTAACTATAAATACTTCCCAAGCTGAATTTACCGAGATAATCTAAAATAGTCAATTAGTTTTTAAAAATGATGATTCTCAGGATGAGGTTTATAAACCTTCAGATGATGAAAGTAGTAATTATGATTTTATTCATCCTAATGATGATAATGAAATTGGTGTAAAAGTTTTTGATAAAGAAATTGTTGGTGATGATAAAATTGTTCAAATTTTTTCTAGTGAACATGAGACTCAGAATGTTGAGAATGAAATCTCTAAAACTGAGAAAGGTATGAAAGTGGTTTTTGATTCTCTGAATAATTTTATCGTAAAAAAATCAAAGACGTTTGTTGTTGGAACATAAAATAGGAAAGAAAAAGAGACAGATAATATTCCCTTTCCAACAAAATTATCTTCTTCAGAATCCGCATCTTCCATAGGACATTATTTTTTGGTTTAGTCCTTAATGAAGCTTTTAAATACCATTCTCTTATTTCTATGTATTGGTTCTTGGATACTTCTCCATCAAAAAACAATCAATAAAAAATTATATTTAATATTATTTTTCTTGGAAAATTTTATCAATCATGATGCTGATTTTAAGACTTTTCAAATCGGTTATGATACTCATAGAGGAGAATTCATGGAGATAACCAAGTGGTCAAATTCAGTGATTGATGATCTGGAAATTATGGATGATTTCAATTATTCAATCTGGGATTCCTTTGATAAGTCTTGAAACACAATAAAGAACCTTTCAAAATTTCTTGTAGAGAATCTGAATCAAGATCAAGCTACCTGGATCCAAGACGATAAAGTCCTGAATGAAATGATGAATTATGTTACTTGAAATTTGAAAATAGAAATGGAAATAAGGGAATAAATGGATGAAAAATTAAAAGAGAAAGAAGAAGTGGTAAAGTATCTAGGATAAATTTTTAAATCTCAGGAAGATAGAATAAAATATGTTGAAAATAAAAAATAGGATTAGGAATAGTTGATAAAGAAGTGTGTAGATGATCATAAAGAACTGAAGAAGCTAGAGGCTACCCTGAAAGTGCTCAAGCCAAAGGATAAAAAGAAATATGAATAAATTTTCAAATCCAACCTTCTGTAGTATTTTTCATTGTAACAAAAATTTTCATCATAATGAAATTTGCTATCTTTCCATTGTATTTATTTGTATATTCATGACCTTTCAGGTATAACCTTTTTTATTTCCCTCTATTTTTTGAAAATCACAAAGTGGGAGAAAATAATGAAAAAAATAATATTAAGAAATATAATGTTTCATTAAGGGGGATTACATAATGAATAAATTAATAAGAATGAAAGATTAATTTCTCTATGAAAAAAAATGATACAATACTTAGTTATTTCAAAACCTAAGGAGGATTTAGTTGTATTCCTTATAGAAGATAAACATAGGGAGATAAGTATTTGTTTTTAGTTTAAAAATGAAAACCTTAATATTTTATATTATTTTAATAAAAGTTGTTTTTTCTTCCAAAAAGGGGGATATTGTTGAGTCAATAAGTTTCCTTATGACTTTCCATTCATTTATGTTGTGAAAATCACAAACACTTTTTCTTAAGGAAAATTATCTATCTCAAAGAAATATTTTCTTCGGGAAAATTTACTTTCTCTAAAAACTTTTTTGACATTACCTCTAGTTTTCAATATCTTATCTCGTGTTTTATTTAACAGAGACTGACTATATTTATCCTAAGTCAAAAAATTGGTTCCTTATCTAACTCAAAACCTTAAATTTTTATTGATCTGATTTGGGCAGAATTGTTAATCCTATTTCTCTAGAAATCATACTCTGATTTCATCTGAAATCAGACTTTGATTTATTCTGAAATCATTCTATGAATTCTTCTTAAATAATACTATGATCTCTCTAGAAATCATACATTTATTTCTCTTGAAATCAGACTCTGATTTCTTCTGATATTAGATTTTGATTTATTCTAAAATCAGACTCTGGTTTCTTATAAAATCGGACTCTGATTTTTTCTATAACCAGACTCTAATTTCATCTAAAATCAGACACTGATTTCTTCTAAAATCAGACATCGATTTCATCAGAAATCAGATTTTGAATTCATCAGAATTCAAACACCGATTCAATTTTATTTCTGAAACTGATTGTAAATATTTCTACTCTATGATTTTCATTTTCTTAAGAATCTGATTAAAATCCTTCCTTACAGTTACCTCATTTCAATAAAGTAATGTTCCATTTTATCAAATCCAAAATGTAATACTATTTCTTAATAATGATAATGTTTTTCATGTTTTCTTATATAAAACGATGTCATATAATCTACTTTTTTCTAATTTTTTACTGAGTGGAACATGTACAGCTCCCATTGATATCTAAGGAAAAACATTATCATTGAAGTAAAAAAGTTGACCATTGGAATTAATGCCTATAAATACCCACCTATTTGACCTACATTCTAGAGGAACTCATACGTGCTAAATTCTAAAGAGAGAATTTGTGTTGTGAGATCTCTGGTCCAACCTGCCTTGTGAGAATACTGCGAACAATTTGTTCAATCTATGATCAACTTATTCAGCCTACCTAGTGTGAATCTGATAGTAGTTGATTAAACAAGGGCTTATAGGGATATAAATATCGAGTTTCCGATCACCATAGAGTTCAAGGGCTTTCGAGGATAGAAATTCATATTCTTATCTTCGTAACGAGGTCTTACATTGGTGTGGTTAAGGTAGAATTTCTTGAAAGTATAAATCAAGGGACATTTATCCATTCTTTTTGGATTCCTTTCTCTTTTGTTTAAATTATTTTTTATACCATTCCTGTTTTGTTACAAGTTTTAATTCTTCAGAATTTTGGTAATGAAATAATTTATAACATTATTATAATTTCTTATACTTTTATACTCTAATATAAATAAGATTCTATACACTTTAAGGTAAGAAAATTCCCTAACTAAACTTGTCCTAAGTTTCATTATTGGATGCATCTTATCAAATTTGAATAATTTTAGTTTCTTTGTTATGAACTAAATAAGGATTGTGAAATCATATTGTTTGACATTGTTAAACATTGATTTTATTAAGGATAAAAATGAATGTTTTTAAACCTACAATTCACCACACCCCCTCTTATAATTCATCATCTTCATATAAATTTACATATTTCACATTCTATTATAAATTCTGATGATGTGAAAAACAGTATACTATTCTAACCCACACATGCACTTATGATTACCATGGAACTCTCATAGACACCTCGCAAGGCTCTCTATATCGATACAAATTCAAGAACATCACTTGTGGGTTTTAATTCCCATGTCTCCTTCAACTCTTCCATTGAAACATAGTGATAGGTAACCATGGATATGGAGAAAATGTTTTTAATAGTATATTATAGGCTATGTATATCATAATCTCCCCTCAAGTACCAAGGAACCCAGGTTCCATGTAACGCCCCAACCCCAGTTACCCCGAATCAGTGCATTATTACATAACATTGGAATGATACAAGGAATCATATCCTGAAAGACTGATCAGTTTAGTAGCCTTGGAATTACTTGATACATACATAAGTTTTCCATTACATTATGAAATAAAAAAAACAACATCGTGTCCCATTTTAACACTCTTATATCCCTTCTCCTATTCCTATAGGTTAATCCTAATATACTTCTTGGTATCCTAGGAAAAATGAAATATAATAATGGGGTGATATGAGATGCTCAGTAAGGATAACAATATAGCAGAAACTGTCAAAAATAAGAATAAACATTTAAGGCAATGTATAAGACGAGAACACAATCCTCTTAAACATAAACTTCAGCATAATATGGAAAAGATTAGTCAAATAATGCAATTTACTTATTCACATGGATATTCTAATAGTCGAATAATCACATGTAATATCAATATCCAATTTCATAATGATGGACTGCATAATTCGGGACATCATAACCACATATTCAAGGCCTCATGCCTATACTACAAATAAGATTTTGTCAAATCCTTGTGTCAAGACAATAGTTTGTCTCATGAGACCTACCGTTGCATCGAGGAGATATAGAGGGATCCACCCATAACTTACAAAGTCCAATGCATTTCTCATATGAAAAGGTTGAAATATAACATAAACATTTGTATTAAAACTAGAATACAAAATGTTAACACTTTAACCATAAACCATGAATGGTATAAAAATAACACTTCCACAACCAAACATATGACAAAACCCTCAATACAATTTGGAAGATTGTATCATTATGAATCAACTTTAAACAAACATAAAATCCAATGATGGATGTTGTCATATATGAAAATAATCATTAAAACCATTTGATATAAATAACACCTTTTTCTAGAAAACATTTAAAAGTCTCAATATTTATCAAGAAGCAGTTTAAAATAGATTTTTGTATCAAAGTGTCCCATTTTGCTTTGAAACTTTTAAAATGAATTTTAATTTTAAAATATTAATGTCCATATAAATAAATCCCTAAATCCATTTTTATAACATGGACATTAATGAGAAATATTTAAAAGAACAAATTTTTAAAACATTTAAAATGATATTTTGGTTGGAGTTTTTAACCAAATGAGAGACGCCTGAATACCAAAAATTGATATAATCGAAAAAATTAATATCATGAGAACAAAGGGATTCATGGATTACTTTTTCAAAGTACAGTATATACACCAAATAAAAGTGAATTGGTGCATAACAACAAAGAAGTCTCAATGTAATGTAAGTTGAGATGAATTCCCTTATAAAGACCATATCCTTAGGTAAAGGATAAATCAATGACATAATTATGTGGGAAAAATATAAATACACTCAAAATTATTGGATATTCAATGTAAATCAATCATATTACATTCACCCATATTCTCTTAAAAACAACACCAATGACTTGGATGTTTAACTCAATGGATATAAATTGAGTTAAAATTTCGCTTATAAAGTTCATATCGATGACTTAAGAATTTATAAATGGTGAGATTATTTGTATCTAAAGATTATCCACACAATGGGGAGTGTAAATTACTATATAAGTAAATAAATATTTATTTCAAACATATTCATGGAGTAAGGTAATCAATAAAGTTCTCATAAAACCGAATGAGTGGAAATTGAAATTTAAAATTCCCTTACCGATTTGGTAAATTATGAAACATAAACCCCATAAAAGAAGGATGATCCATTTTTGATGTAAATACCGAAAAATTAAATTATATTCTTCAAACAATACAATAATGGGAATTATATACACCACAAAAAGGTAATAGTGGAAAATATGGCATGAATCTCACGGGAATAAAAGTGAGATAAAAACCCCTTACCTCGTCGTAATCAATCACGTTGTATGACCAAAAGTTAATAACCACCAAATTAATCTTACAATACCATCAATATAGAAAGAATCATGATAATATATATCAAATGGTAGTAATAAATACACCACATGTAATAAATAAGTGGCGAACAATGGAAATCTCACAGAATAAAAAGTGAGATAAGAAACCTCATACCTTTTACTTTTCCTTAGTATAGGGTAGGTTAAACTCCTAAATAATTGTAAAATAATTGTAATTAAATTATTCAATAACCAAATACATAAATTTCATATCATATATGATCTTCTAATATTTATTTGTTAATGATATTCTAGTAGTATCGCTGTTTTTGTTGTTAAGCGATTCGTTTTCTTTTATATGTTTTGTTACGTAAGTCATGTTTGTTATGTATAGGATATATTTCTTTCATATAAATAATGATATTATGTTTTTAAACATTATTTTAATCATAAAATGAAAATAATTCTTGAATTATTTCGATGGGAAATGAATCTGATCGAGTTCGTGGAGTCAGTAATCCCTACGTACGCATGTGCGACAATATCATTATATTGATGGTGAAATCATATGTAGTTGGATGGTATATCATATATAAATAATAATTATCAGTTTATATTAATTATTTACATCAGTTATACTCATTACTATACACATCCAAATAATTAAGTGTTTGAATAACAAACTACACCACGACGTGGAGACGGTAAGCCCTACGTACGCACATATGGTGACTTTTTCATTTATAGGATGGATAGAATAACGAATATGGTTGTAAAATATTTATAATATCACAGGATGTAAAGGGTAATGGGGTTATTATTATGGTAGGGAAACAACAAAGAAAGATGAAGTGGAAGAGGAAAATAACTTGAAAGTGGGTGGTGAAATAATTACCTCTTCTTCGGGTGTTTCCTTTTGAGTTGATCAAAAGGGCTCCTTAGATATGTTTTCTAATCAAAGTAAGTCCTCTAGGTCAAAGTGGGGTTAGTTGGGAGGATATTATGGTATGGTTTGGCCGAGACAAATGGCTATGGAGGTGTAATTTTGAGAGAAGGGGAAGTACCCTTTTATAAGACAGGTGAGGGTCACTTTAGGAAAACCTTGAAATATTATTTAATAATAAACTCTTTTTCGGTTTCTAATGGCATAAAAATGATTTATTTTGAGGATAAGGTAGGTATGGGTCGAAAAACGTTCAACCAATAGGTTTTAGAAAGGTTTTTTTCACCATATTAACCTTATCTTTTAGATTTAACTCTAGGTTAAATAGTTTAACTTTTACCATGTATTCTTATAATATTATATTATATGGTTAATAATCTTCGAATAAAATGACAAGAGGGCTCAAAGTGGTTCATTAATGATATATCTATTATTATATAAGTCTTTTCGCCTAACATATATTTTTATGACTATTATATCATTTAATAATATAGTATTGTTTTTTAAAACTCATTTATCTAAATTTTGACACTATTTAGTATTTTATTTTCGTTAAAGTAATAGCAGCATGATTACTTCAAAAATAATTCATTAAATCAACCCTAACATGTCATATTAACCTATAAAATTAGTGAATTTCATAAAAATACTCAAATTACATTTATTTCAATATTTATAATAACAATTATTTTAATATTTCATTAATAAGTTAATTACCGTATCAACATTATGTCATGTATAAATTAAATTATATAATGTCTAAAAATTATAAATAAAATACCATTATGTAGGAAATATTTTTATATTTATAATTAATATTTATTGTCGAATTTATCTTCTGTGTAAACGTATATTAAAATTTATTTAGTTATTAAACATTGAATTTAACAATTTTAACTCTTCATTAAATAAAATAATAATAAATATCTTAATCTAATCCAAGTGTACCAAAAGGATCATATTTTATTCCTAAGATTGATTTTGGTCGAAATGCACATATTCAATAGAATTAGTACTTGTGTTAGGGTAATAATAATATCTTTTTTACCTTTAATTACCCAATTTACTTTTAACCTTGGTAAATAAAAGTTAAAATTCACTATTCACCAAAAATTATTTTCATCTTATTGAACAACATTTCATTTACAGATATCAACCGTGTCTCTCATATTTTTGAAATTCAATTCACAGAAGCGATAAAATTATGTTTTATGCAAATTTTCAAATGCTCCAAGAAAGTGGGTAAAAGATGGTAAAAAGTTCAATAAAAAATTATATATCTAATATTATTGTAAAATGACTTCAATGAATTACATTGAACATATATAGGTATTATGTACCTATTTTTATCAAAAATAAATTTAAATAAAATAATTAATTATTTAAATAAAAATTCAGTTTGAAACAATAATGCAGTGTTTTTATTATTCATAAAAAAACTGAAAGTTTTCATAAAAATAACTAAAATTGACCCTAATCTAATTTCTATATTCCAAATTAAAATATGAAGTCCATTTTAGAAAATATAATTTTTAATTTTCAAAAGGTGGGTATTAATATTCATAACGGCTAGTGTGATTAATCTTGGTGTGTTAAAACTCCAAGTTGCGTACAACACAAGCTACTACATTATTCAAAGGGGAACATACTATAGAAGCTTGGGGTGTTAAATTCTTCCCTCCTTAAATAAATTGCATCCTCTAAATTTGAAATTGTTCTTCGGAAATAAAAGGTAAAAAATTATAAATTACCTTTTTGGAAAACCCACATTGGAAGTAGGTTTAATAAATTTTATTCTTAATAAGAGGGAAAGTGAAATGAAATAGTCTCCACTAAATTAGGATTTAGAATAAGAGAACATTGGTGGAAAATATTATTTGGGGGAAAACATAAATATTTATAAGGAGTGATTGAGGTCATCAATCACAAACAAGTGAATTGAAAACTGATGGTCTCAAAGCCATAAATCTATGATGGATAATGTAAGGTATTAGGATAACACAATTTTGGTTTTAAGATCTTTTCCTTAAAGTTTAAGAATTAATTTCTTAATTTAATAAAAAAAATACTTGATAGGTAGAGTTCCATCCTTTAACTAATTTCTTCTAAAAACTCATCTTTCACTCCAAACGGCTATTATTAAAGATGACTTGGTCACACCTGAATCACTAGAATAAACTTACAGGGAATCACATAATTCACAAAGGATAATCTATATATTTTCCCTTTATTTAGATATTAACCAAAACCAAAATGGTTAGTACAAGATCAGATGATCCCCAAAAAGGATAATCCTTCAGTGAAATAAATACTAATCATAATTTCTAAAATTAAACCAACAATACCCAAAGTTCTATAAATACCATTCAATAAACAATTTTTCTTAAAATCCTTCAATATAATTAAAACTAATATTGAAACCCAAAACTCAGAAAAAATTGATTATGTAATCTTCCACGTCAAATTACATCTCCAAATTACATCGAATCCTTTTAAAGTCACATACTTTAATGTAATTAACCTAATAAAATGTTCTCTCTAATTGGTTAATAAATTCAATAAATAACCTTAATCACTATATGTCCATAATAAAAACATAGATAAAATCCACTATAAATCCTCAAATGAAATCCTATATTATTCTATTTTCTTTAGGCATATAGTTTTCCCAACAGAGCGAACACCTTCCAAAATAACATTTATCACTTAATCACAAAATCATTTTCATATACTTAGGATATCCATTTGATAAGACATAAGATCCCAAATCAACTTATTATTGGTCAATAAAATCATTTAACTAAATATAATTAGTTACAGTAACTAGAGACTTCACGTAGTCCTATGGTAGGCGATAAATCCCAATCGCACTCTGGTTTTGGGTTCAATTCCCGCAGCTTTGTCCAACGTGATGGGTTTTCACATGTTCTGCATGTTGTCCTTTTTCAAAAACTATATTTTATAACATTTCCAAAATGAGATAAATTCCTCAAAATAACCATAACATGATTTCAGCCCAAATGTTATCTCATACCTCACATCTTCATCCCTAAATTTAATAACTTTTAATTTCTTCAAATTCCTGGATCACATAAACCCAAATGGATATTTATAACTATATCCACAATAGAAAAGATAATTCTTCCTAAAATAGCATTATCACGTAACAAACTGCTGGGTTACATATACAAGAGAAAATTATTCCAACATAATCCCATCAACAAAGAGCATTAATCCTTTTAAACATTTCTCCATCCATCTATTTCCACATAGTTTATTCCTTGACTAAGAGGTTATCCTATATAGTAGGTCATTCACTAGGGTAAATCTCACGTCCCCTACATTTATGAAAAATAATGGTAAATGGATCTTGGTATCATATTTATTTTCATCCATAGTACCCTTTATTTTTCCTTGGTAATTATTTACTTTATGTCCTTCTTTCCATCATACAAATAATTTCATTGTTTCATTGAAGCACTTTCCTAGGTGTCTCCTTCCACATTTCCTTCTTGATGGAAGTTGATCTTTCTTTTATCCATGGTATCCACTACTGGAGCTCTTATCATTCACCGCCTTTCTTATCTTTTTTGAGTTCGGGAGTTGGATTATATATATGTTTTTTATAATATTATTGGAAAACTTATTTGGTATGAACACAATATCATTTACACCTATCATCATTCCATTTCATTTCTCATTTCCAATGTCGTTCCCACCATGTACATCATGTTCAATGTTACTATGACGGCTTTGGAATCCAGCCATTGACTAAAACAACAAAGCATAGTGTGTGTCATGAATTCATTTAGAGAATATCATAACACCTTATTTTCAATCTAAAACAATTTAGAATTGACCAAGGTTATTTATTCTCATTTTATATTAAAATACTTCAAATCAGTTAGTAAAGAAAATGTGAATTATCCTAATCATATCCCCTAGGAGTATAGTAACCAAGAGTGCAGTAAAAATCATTGTTGTATACCAGGATACACCGAGTCAAGCCCAAAAATCATTTTCCGAGTTTTCACCCCTAGGTACATCTATGCCAGAGGTTCCTCTACCTGCTTGTATCCATAAAGGAAAGAATTTTATGGAAAACCCACATAATATTTACATTACCAAAATTTTTGGATGTTCTTTTATACTAATCATCAATGTCTATCATATGGTAGTGTTTTCTAATCAGAGTTTTTCTAAATCTATCTTACATGTTTGGTACAAAACTTCCTCTAATACCAACTGTAACGCCCCGACCCTAGTTACCCAAAATCAGTGCATTATTACCTAACATTGGAATGATACAAGGAATCATGTCGTGAAATACCAATCAGTTTCGTAGCCTTGTAAGTACTAGATACATACATATGTTTTACGTTACATCATGAAATAAAAAACAACATTATGTCCCCTTTGAACACTCTTATATACCTTAGCCTGTATCTACAGGTTAATCGTAATATAATTCTTTGAATCCTAAGAAAAATAAATCAAAATAAAGGGGTGAGCTCAGATTCAATGTAAGGATAACAATATAGCAAAAAATATTATAAATTAGAATAATCATTTAAGGAAATGTATAATACTAGCACACAAGCCTTTTAAACTTAAACATCAGAATAATATAGAAAAAATAAGTCAAATAATGTCATTTACTTATGAACATGGATATTCTACTAGTTTAATAATCATATGTAATATCAATAACCAATTACATAATGATGGAATTCATAATGTCGGACATCATAACCACATAGTCAAGGCCTTGTACCAAGACTACAAATATGATTTTTTTCAAGGCCTTGTGCCAGGAAACTAGTGTGTCTCATGAGACCTACCGATGCATCGATGAGAAATAGCAGGCTTCACCCTTAACTTAATAAGTCAAATTGATTTCTCAAATGAAAATGTTTAATCATAACATGAACATTCGTATTAAAACTAGCATGAAAAATGTTAATACTTTAACCATAAACCATGAATTGTATAAAAATAACACATCCACAGTCAAACATATCACAAATACTTCAATGCCATTTCGAAGATTGTATCCTAATGAATCAACATTAAACAAATGAAAAATACAATGAAGGATGTTGACATAGATTAAAATAATCCTTTAAATCATTTGAGAGAAATATCCCCTTTTTCTTGAAAACATTTAAAAGTTTCACTATTTATCAAGAAGCTGTTTAAAATTGATTTTTGAATCAAAGTGTCACATACCAATTTTAAAATTTAAAAATTAATATTAATTTTAGAAAATTAATTTTCATATAAATTTATCCTTAAAACCATTTTTAATACATGAACATTAATGAGAAATTTTTAAGAGAATAAATTTTTAAAACTTTTAAAATGATATTTTAGTTAGAGTTACTAACCAAAAGAGAGATGCTTGAGTAAAAATAATTTAGGTTATCAAAACATTATAATATCATGATAATAAAGGGATTCATGTTATACTATGTCAAAGTACATTATATACACCAAATAAAAGTGAATTGGTGCATAACAACAATGAAGTCTCAATGGAATATAAGTTGAGATGAATTCACTTATAAAGACCATATCCTTAGGTTATGGATAAATAAATGAAATAATTATGTGTGAAAAATATAAAATTACTCAATATGATTGTATATTCAGATTAAATCAATCAGAGTACATTCACACATATTATTGTAAAAAACAACACCAATGACTTGCATGTTCAACTCAATGAATATAAATTGAGTTAAAATTACTCTTACCAAGTTCATATAAATGACTTTAGAATTATTCAATGGGGTGATTAAGTGTATCGAAAGTATATCCACATAAAGGGAAGTGGAAATTACTACATAAGTAAATAAATAGTTATTTCACACATAATCTTGGAGCAAAGTAATCAATGAAGATTGCGTAAAACTGAATCAGTGGAAATTGAAATTTAAAATTCCCTTACCAGTTTTGTAACATAAAAAAAATACAACCCAAGAAATAAGAATCATAAAATTATGATCTAAATACCCATAAATTAAATTATATTATGAAAAAAATACAATCATGGGAAGTACATTCACCACACAAAAGGTAATAGTGGAAAATATATCATGAATCTCATTGGAATAAAAGTGAGCTGAAAACCTCTTACATCATTGTAATCAATCAAGTTGTATGACCAAAATTTAATAACCCCAAAATAAATCACATAATATCCTGAATATAGATATAATCATGATAATATATATCAAATGGAAGTACACAATACACCACATGTAATAAATAAGTGGTGAACAATAAAAATCACATGGAATTAAAAGTGAGCTAAGAAACTCCTTACCTTGAACTTTTCCATAGTATAGGGTAGGTTAACCTCTTGTATAATGGTAAACTAATTGTTATTAAATTATAAAAGAACCAAATACATAAATATGATATCATATTTGATCTTAAAATATTGCTTTGTTTATGATATTTCAGTAGTATCATTGTTTTGGTTGTTAACTGATTCGTTTTCCTTTATATATTTGTTATGTAATTCAGGTTTTTTATGTATAGGATGTATTTAATTCATATCCATAATGATATTAAGTTCTTAAAAAAAATTAATCATAAAATTAAAATTATTCTTTAATTATTACGATGGGGAATGAATCTCATCGCGTTTGTGGAGACGGTAATCTGTATGTACGCACGAGCGACAATATCATCATATTGATGGAAAATCGTTTTTAATTGGATGGTATATCATATATATAGAATAATTATCATGTTATACTAATTATTTAGATCAGTTATATGCATTATTATACCCATCCAGATAATGAAGTGTTTGAATAACAAACTACGCCACGACATAGAGACTGTAAGCCGTACGTACGCATGTATGGTGACTTTTTCATTTATAGGACGGATAGAATAAATAATATGGTTGTACCATATTTATAATAACATAATAGTTTGTATAATGAACCCGAGTTATTATTTTGGTATGGAAGAAACATTGAAATAGGAAGTGGAAGAGGAAAATAACTTGATAGAGGGTGGTGAAATTATTACCTCTTCTTCAGGTGTTTCCTTTTGAGTTGACCAAAATGGCTCCTTAAGTTGGATAACTAATCAATGTAAGGCCTCAAGGTCAAATTGAGGATAGTTTGTAGGATATTTGGGCAGGTTTTGGCCGAGACAAATGGATTTGGAGGTGTTATTTTGAGAGAAGGGGAAGTACCCTTTTATAAGAGAGCTAAGGTTCACTTTAGGAAAACCTTGAAATATTATTTTATAATAAACTAATTTTCTATTTATAATGGCACCAAAACGATTTATTTCAAGGATAAGGTAGGTATGTGTCGAAAACATCTCAACCAATAGGTTTTATAAAGGTTTAGGTCACCTTATTAACATTATCTTTTAGATTTTACTCTTAGTTAAATAGTTTATCTTTTACCATGTATTCTTGAATTATTATATTATATGGTTAATAATCTTACTATAAAATACCAATCGAACCCAATCTGGTTAATTAATTATATATTTATTATTATACAAGTCTTTTTTCCAAACCTTAGATTTTTTTGACTATTATATCATTTAATAATATAGTATTGTTTTAGAAAACTCATTTATTTCAATTTTGACACTATTTAGTATTTTATTTTTGTTAAAGTCATAACAGCATGATTACATCAAAAAAATATTCATTGAATCAACCATAAAATGTATTATTAACCTATAAAGTTAGTGAAATTCCTCAAAATACTCAAATTACATTTAGTTGGATATTTATAATATCAGTTATTTTAATATTTCATTAATAGGGTAATTACTGCATCATCATTGTGTCGCATATAAATTAAATTATATAATGTCTAAAAACTATAAATAAAATAAAATTATGAAGGAAATATTTTTATTTCTCTAATTAATATTTATATTAGAATTTATCTTATGTGTAACCATATATTAAAAATGATTTATTTATTAAACATTGAATTCAACATTTTTAACTCTTCTTTAAAAAAATTATAATAAATGTCCTAATATTATCCAAGTGCACCAAAAGGATCATATTTTCTTCCAATGGTTGATTTTGGTCGAAATAAAATTATCTAATAGAATTAGGACATGTGTTAGGGTAATAATAATATCAATCTTATCTTTAATTACCCAATTTAATTTTAACCATGGTAAATAAAAGCTAAAAGTTACTATTCACCAAAAAATATCTTCATCTTATTGAACCGCATTTTATTACTGATATCCGCTGTGTCTCTCAGATTTTTTAAATTCAATTCACAGAAGTTGTAAAATTATGTTTTATGCAAATTTTCAAATGCTCCTATAAGGTGGGTAGAAGACGGTAAAAAGTTCCATAAAATTTTATATATCTAATATTATTATAAAATGAGTCCAATTAATTAAATTGAACATATATAGTTACTATGTATCAAATTTTACCTAAAATAAATCTAAATAAAATAATTAATTATTTAGATAAAAATTCGGTTTTAAAAAATGATGTAGTGTTTTCACTATTCATCAAAAATTGAAAGTTCTCAGAAAATTACGAAAAATTCACCCTAATCTAATTTCAATATTAAGAATTCAAAAATGAAGTCCATTTTGGAATATAAAATTTTGAAAATTACAAAAAATATTTATTACCATTCATAATATGTTGTTTTATTAGTCGTGGTGTGTTAAAACTACATGTTACGTACAACACAAGCTACTGCATTATTAAAGGGAAAGGAACCATTGAAGCTTTGGGTCTTACATTAAGTTCCATTATTTGTTTTTTACACAATCCTACCAACCTGTACTTGTCATATGAAACATAAATTTACATAAAAGAGTCAAATAATTTAGTGACCACCTACCACATAGTCATAAGATCATTATAGTCAAATATCTTTATATGAATCTCCCTCAATTAGAATAAATTGAAAATATATTATTATCCCTCAACATAGGGATATCATGAGAAGAATGTTAGGGTAGTGAGAGGAATCAAGAATAAATTCAAGGGGATAATTATCATTGCCTATAGTGATCCACTAAGATTCCAAAATGTCAAATCAAAGTCACAATTAAGGATATAATCATTTTATAAGATAGAGAACATTGGGAAAAGGTGATGAGGGTCATATGTCCTACTAGGAAGAAAAGGGATTCACTTTATAAGATTTTAAAATATTAATTATTTTAAGTATGATATTCAAAAACTGTATAGGGGGTGTTGAGGTTTGATCATGTGTTTGATGGATCAATGTGTTATCCTAGGGTCATATTTTGGAATAACCTTCATCATAGAACAACACCTCATTTGAATGAATCACCAAACAATATCATTCATTCACTGTGACATGATCAAGGGATTCATTGAACAACCCACCTCTATTGTGGCATGACCCACCACATCCACCAAATCCTCTACCATGATATCACTTGACCACAATGTGTTCCACACACTCCATGGAATGGTGACTTCTACCATCTCCAAAACACTCATAAACTCCCCTGATGGTTAACAAATTATAAGACACAGGTGGTTTTAGAAAAAAACTAGTCAACTTCATATATTCACCTAAATGGATTGTTAAAACCTCCCCATCATATAGAAGTTCATCCATGAAATGTGTCATTATGAATCCCCAATGAAAATGTCCATACCCCGCACTCTTATATTGTCATATTACTCCCAACTATCCTCCTAAATATGTTTACATGGGCATAATTTATATACTAGGGGAACCATCTTACCATATATGAATTTTACCTCGGGTTTATAATTTTTATAAATCAATCCTAAAATGATTTGTTCACTACTATATAAACATCATCAATATAGATAACATGAGAATGAAATGAATGATGTCTTTGAAGTTGATATATATGGAAGATATTATACACCAGACTATATTCAGAGGAATTGTTAAAGGGTATTCCACTATACTTATCCTCTTGATATCCTTGAATATCCCTATTAACATGGGTTCCAATTTCCCCTACATTAGTATCTTTTTGTATCCCAATCAAAGATACACTCAAAATAAGACTATTTCACCCTCCTAAATAATAAGGGGATGTAATCAACCATCAATATATGTTCATTGAGTTCCCAAATAAATCACAAAATACATCTAAATACATAAAATATACTACAAAATCTCTTGAATCAGACAAGACCTAATAATAGAAGACCCCCTAAAACTATCCAATACAAAGTGGATGGGCACAACATGAATGGATTTAAAAGGATCAATCTAAATCAACACCTAATAACTATCATTATCGGTAAACCAATCAAATGAATATATATCTCCCTTGATCTAAAAAATTTAGGACACATGCTCTCAACATATCCTTCAATATCTAAATATATGTTCATGTAACCCATTTTTCAAAGATTTGTATGCCATACTCAAATACAGTTGATTGTATAACACCTTATGCAATCCCTTCTAGAAGAATGATATAAATTGGGAATATCAATTAGATATCATACTCTTAGGAACACCATGAAATTGTACCATTTCTCAAACATATAATTTTCCTAGATCACAAATAAAATACTTATATTGGTTAGAAATTCAAGACCTTAAATACCTAGTTGATAATAACCCATAGAACATCACTACAAAAAGGGGACCTTGGAAACCCCATCACAAAGTTTTTCCTCACATCATCCCATATACACATGGGAATGGGTAGAGGAGAAATAATACGTATAGGCATGTAGTACACAGCCTTCATTTTCTATCTAGTGAGACATCATGAAATAAACCTTGTAAAATCAATCTTCATCATGAGTCACCAATACAGTAAATAGATTTCAGGATACATATAGTGACCCAACCGTAGAGATATTGAAGATGGTTTCTTATATCAATTACATTGGCATGATTACAAGGAATATAATCCCAAAGTAAGAAATACTTTAGTAGTCTTCGTAAACCTCAAACATGCATGAGAATTGTATTACTAATGAAAATGAAAATTACAACATAATTGTATTATAAGTAACATTGAAGATAACTTTATTACCACTTATAATATCATTGAATATTTTTATTAGCATACTACATAGAAACCTATATAAAGGAAACATAAATAGGGGTGAGCTCAAATTCACATTAATGGAAAATTATTGCAAACTCAATAACTAATTAATGAGAATAATCAATATGGAATGGTAAATAAATTAGATCACATTCTATGCAATCAATTAATGGGATTAAAGTGATAAAATAATATATATAAGTTAAATTACTAAAAACTCGTTAAATACAAATAACAAGAAAAGTAAAAATATCTATGGAGAGGCAAGAAATTTAAATACGTGACATTTAATAAATGAACTAAAAATTAAATGTATCCATAGATGTGTCGACAAAAAATCTCTCTGGTGAATATTAATTGACCCAGAATAGTGGAAATGATTAATTATTGGATGGAATATTTTATATGTACGTATAATCATTACCATTAAGAGACAGTTTACCTATTATAATTTTTGAATGTATTTCATCCCATGAGACTACTGATGCATTAAGGGGATTTGATTAACCAATCCCCAACCTATAGAGATTGCCTTAAATGGTCCCCAACCCGTGTATTGCATGTTTAAATAATTCCTCATATCGAATAAATAATATGGATTATAAAAAATATGTAATGAATAAGGAATATGGGCTTATCAATATTTCCTCAAATAATAACGTAATATTCAAAGTAAAAACATTATGAAAAATGGAATATGGTTTTGGAAAGAATCATATACATGAAAAATTATATAGATAATTTGGGTAAATTCAATGAAACGTTATCATATCAGATTGAATATTTCAAGGGGATAAAAGGTAATCAAGGAAGTGAATGTGAATATTATCCTTGAACAAGTCATTCAAAATCCATCCATATGAAGATTAATGTTGGTTTTAATATAACATGTCCAGAGTGGATTAAAATAAAAGGTTGTAGTCATTGATGAATAGAAATAATAAAAAAATATCTTTTAGAAACTTTATTGGGGAAAATATCCTTTTAAAAAAATTGAAAAAAATTATGGAAAATAACTTTTGAAATCATTTTTATAAAATAGGTTTTTTAGAAAAAAAAGGTTCTCTAACTAAAGAGATAAATAAAGTCTGTTTTTAATAAAATCATTTTATAAATCATTTAAATTCCAAAGCATGAAAATGGTACTATTTAAAGATAAAGATAATTATTTACTAGAGTATAAAAAATGAATGGTATTATTGAATAATGGTCATAAAAGATCCTCTAATAGAACCAACATTTAAAGATGAATAGAATTATTCTATAGGAGAATAATCATTATAGATTCCAAAGTGTCTCATACCACATTGAGACATTTTGAATCAAAATCCTCATGACAAAATATCATTAAATGAATGTTTTAAATACTAGAAAGATAAAATAATTCATGATATAATACATCAAAATATAAATTAGATACACCACACAACATATGTATGTGGTGAATATGACATTTATCTCAAAGATGTAAAAAGTGAGATGAAAATCACTTACCTTGTGTTTCCATTCAGTTGAGCATCCTTTAACATCTTGTATAGTAAACTTATGTTAATTATCTACCTGCATCAAAACAATTTTCATGGTTTTTATTATTTTACTTCACTTGTTAAAATGTTGTATAAAACTAATTGAAAAATTATGTTTATGTCGGGTTTTTGACCAAATTCATTTTTTATGTCAATAAGTAAATTTTTAGGTCAACTATGGTAAAAGGGGTCATTATAACATCTATAGAATAATAATAATGAAATAGTTATCATATTATTACATAAAATATACTTTTCAAAATATTCATTAAATATGGTTATGAAAAATTACTCAATATTACAATCATGGAGACGGTAGGTCGCACGTACGCATGAGTACCATTATCATTTTTCAATGATCCTTGTGGAAAGAAGGTATGTAACGTTATATCATTATAGAAATATCATTATATCATAAATTATAGGTTATTTAATAATAAATAGTTTAATATTGAATTCTTGTGATGCACAAAGGAATCACATTATGTTGGGGAGGATGTAGCCCACACATCCACGAATAATGTTATCACTTTTTAAGTGTGTGAAATGGTAATAATGAAAATGTTTCATTGTATTTACTGAAATTTAATTATGACATTAATATCATATAGATGTTTTTTATTTCAAATATGTTTAGTTAAAACCATTATTTATAAATTCAATTTATAATTTGAACGAGTCTCGTCGCTTTAAGGGGGCGGTAGTCCACACTTCCTTAAAAGATGTTATCATATTCATAAAAAATGTAATGTATATGGGTATATGTTATAAAATAATTACAGATGTTTAAATACATTACTAATACTGTTTATATCATATATAAACAATGATTCCATCATAATGGACACCATGATATGTTGTAATGGAAAATGAAAAATAATCATTTCATGAGATGCTAGTTCACCATATAGGTAAACAGTGTGTTTTTTTACCCATTATATGGATGTGTGTGTAAGTTTCAATAGAAACCTTAGCCTAAAAATCTAGTATAATTAGGATACTAGAATTTATATATAACCATGTAATAATCAGAATTTAGGGGGTGTATAATGGAAATAAAATTAAAGATCTTTTGGAAAGACGTTGCCTCTTAATTGGGTAACCCCTTTTGGTTTGTACCAAAAAGAATTATTGGATTTCTTTATACCCAAAGGGATTCTTCAAGGAGTAAGCGGGGGATATTGGGGAGTGAATTGGTTAGATATTGGTGGAAAACTAAGTAGATTTATTGTTGTAAGAAGTAGGAGGAAAGGTGGCCTTATATATTGGAGGATGAGTGGAACTCTTGTAATATATTGAAAGAGAAATTATTCCCGCGTTTTTCATATTTTAATTGGATCCAATAATGGTTTAATTTTGATCCAATAGAATATAGGGTCGATATATGTACATCCAATATCTATGGGATAATTGTATTGTCGTTTTGGTCCTTAGGATTAAGTTTTATTCCCTTATTCTTCTTAATTTCACCATCATCATTGTAATTAATTTCAATTGATTTCACTAATATTTTGGGGAAAAACAATGTTGGTATTATTAGACATTATAAATTATGCTGATTCAAAATATGGAATATTTTTTTCCAAATTATAAATAGGGAATTGGAAGAAAATTATTTAAATTTAATCCTATAGATGGGACAACATTGTGGGTTTTAGCCCCCCCCCCCCTGAAGGCGGTTGGGGTGGTAGGTGTGGGGTGTGGGGTGTGGGGTTCTTGTCATGGGTTTGAGTCCCTGGTATGTTTTTATTTAGGGTTCCTGATATAGTGACAATATAGGTTCTTAAAGTAAAAAACATCTGAAAGATTCCATGATTTTATAATCAATTTCAACATGAAATTGATTCCAATGATATAAATTTTATTGATCGATAAAAATATGATCTAATTAAACATTAAAACCAATTAAAATTATAATTTATCCTTATAAATAAATTATCTGAAAAAGCAGTTTTGAACTAAAATATTGTATTATTAACTATTCATTAAAAATGACATATTTCCAATAAAATATCAACAATTCCCTCTAACCTAATTTTTATGTTTTTATTTAAAATATTATGTTAATTTTGAAATATTACTTAAATTAAAGTGTCAAAATTCATATTTAAAATGGGTTATTCATAAAAATACAGTAAAATTACCTTTACAAAAATATAGGTTTTTTTATGCGAAATTGGGTTTGTTCTTATATTAAGCTGATAAGAACCCAGATCTTCATTTCTGGTATGGATCTTGATTTCAGGTTTGTTTAGGAGAAGGAAGAAAATGGGATTTCCTCAGTATACCCCACTTTACTTCTAAGTACACACCATATACCTAGCTTTCCACGTACAGCCATGTGCTAGCCATATAACGGCTGAGTACATGGTCATGTGTGGACCTTGCACACCTCTTAAGTCGGGGCTGGTTAAGGCTACTGCACGGTGTGTAGTTTTAATGAACACACTTTTTACTTTTCTTTTCAAATGGTATATCAGAGCGGGGTCATGTCTCATGTTCAGAACCATCCTCTTCTTCCCATGTTTTTTATAGGAGCACATCAGAATAGCCGAAAAACTCTGAACCCCTCATGATTCTTTGTCTGATCTCTAATTGAGATATTTTCAGGTGAATTTGAATCCCACCGGTTATTTCAAAAAAAACCCTAGAGCCTTTCTTCTTGATTCCTCCTCTCTTATGAGTTATTCAAGGTTGGGAATTTTTCACGATTTTGTAGATCTATGTAGATCTAGGCTGATTTAAGGGCCAACGTTCATTTATATCGATCGTACGACATCAAGGTTGGTGGTTTGTGCCTTTCATTGTGTTTCTATGGATTATATATGTTTAAAGTACCACCTACCCACATTTGGGGTATTTCATAATTTTCAGTTTGACCATGATTATCACCATCTATGGATTGACTAATTGATAAAGTGTAATTGCTTATTCATAAGGTTTGATACCATGTTTATGGGACACGACAAAGCTATATATCCCCTTCGGTGTTTTTTTATGGTTTTTTAGTCTAGAATTCATGTTAGTCTTGCCTTACTTTCCATGACTTTATTTTTAAGAATGAATTTCCTATTTATATGAAATGTCAGTGATATGCATTTTGAATGTTGACTAAGGGAATTAGACTATGAGATCATCCGGAGGGAGGGTCATTTATGTATGTTTTATTATTATACTGGCCCATGGGTATTGACTGTGAGAGAATCCAGGTGGTCATCGACCTGGGGGTTTAGACTATGAGAGCTTTCCTAGGTGGTTGTTTATAATTGTTTGATAGTATATTACAAAAAAGGGTATTGACCATTAGAGCATCCCACATGGTCATTTATAATTGATTGATGCTATGTTGACCAAGTTTTTTTGACTGTGAGAGCTTCTCATGTGGTCGTTCATAGTCGATATATAGATTGTGGAACTAAAGGGGTTAGACCATGAGAGCTTCCAAGAGGGTCGTTATTTAATAAATTGATGCTATGTTAGGCAAAAGGGGTTAGTATATGATAACTTTCCAAGAGGTTTGTTTGTGAATTATTGAATGATTGTGATGTGTCTAACAAGACAAAGAACAAGCTTGGACTCGATCTTACTGGATTATTTAGATGGTCTTGTGAGCCATCTATTTTTTACTTACATAGGGGATACAGATCTTTGGCTAGATCCCAATATTTACATGATTTAATTAACTGAATAATAAATTTTAATGAATGTATTTTAAAACTATAGGATAGTTTACTTTTGAGTACTTCTTATTTTATTTCATTATTTCTCATGTTACCTGCTATATATATTCAAAGACAGGTAGACATAAATCTTTTAGTGGTTTCCTAGTGGTATTTGTCTCACACCATGTTTGGGACATGTGTTCGACCCTAGAAGATTATATTCTTTTAGTTATAGATATGGAAAATCAACCTTCTTCATCAGGTACTTGATTGTTGTTGGAGATGGAGAGCATGGGACCAAGCTAAGACTTGTGATGCTACTGGAGTTTACTTGTTTCTTTTGTACTATGGTTTTTGTATTGCTTTCCAACTTTGTGACTTGTTTGGATATTTTATTAGACATGTATTCCATGTATTAGATATATATATATATTGTGGCTTCGGTTGGATTTACTTTTAGTCTACAACTATTTATTTATGTTTTATGGTATTACTACTTTTGTTATTACGAAAATTTTTTCTGCTATGTTTACCCTACCAATGAGGGAATATTCTCCCCACTATCACACCCTAAACTCTTGCTTTTATTTTTCATCCTTTGGAGTTTGGAGAAATGTGTTTGAGTTTATGTCACCAACTGGGTTCGGGGCTCCTTTGGGTGGAACCTGGATCTGAGATGTTACTAAGTGGTATTATAAGAGTTTCTTTTCTTCATTGTTTTAATATTTAGAGCCAATAGACTGGGATATGAAGGAATATGTAGTTTGTAATAAGCTACACTCAGGAATATCTACATAGTGTTCAGGGAAAATCCAATTTACCTTTAATATTGAATTTTTCTGGTTTTTCAATTGTTACAGTTTATTTGATTTCATCGTTGGGTGATTCACTTGTTTTGTGATGTTATTAATGATATCAATGTGTAATATTTCTGTTGTAACCTGATGAGATTAGGGTATGAAATATAATGCATCATATAGTCACTTTCTAGAGATCACATGCCATGCATTATTGGCATGCCATTTATGGTGCATTACTGATTGCATGCTATTGTGATTGATGTCCTGCTAGATATTCATGTTGTTGTGATAGATGTCGTGATAGAAATACCAATTATTTTGATAGGGTATTGGTATATGTAAAGTTTCATTTGTATGGACGTCAATATTTGTTCCCTGATCTATTTTGGTCCCACTTGTATTGGAATTTGGTGGATCATGTTTGAACTTTAATTGAATTCTGTTAAGATCTGATATGAATAAGGATTCCAAACATTTATTCGTGGGGAGAATGGGATCTCACTAATTAGAAAATGGCATGAATTGACCATAATTTATGATTTTTGTTGTTCGGAAGAAGTTTCAGAGGCTTACTGTCTAAAAACCCAGAAAACATGACATGTGATGTTATGAACAAACATCATGTGTTCTTCTATTATATAAGAAATAAATTTTCTTAAGTACACGTTGTGTACCATATGTACACGCCATATATTTTTTTGACTGTGTGAGGAGAGACACGGGATTGGTAAACATTTTGTATAACACCCTGTGAATGGGGGTACATGTTGTGTTATAGTTTATTGCGTATCCGGTCGTGTAACTAACAACATGGATGGATAAAAAATTTTAGTACATTTTGTGTCTATGGTAAACATGTTGTGTAGTGTCACACCAGCAGGAACCTGTATTTATAGTCATATAGAAGTACCTAGATAGGAGGGGATATTCAAGTGCAAGTTGTATCTCATACTGATCACACCTTGTGTATGGGGTGTTACAAAACCATATTGGAAGAGGTACATGACCATGTTATGGATTAATGTAAACACATTGTGTAACGGTTCTATACCTTATGTAACCCTCTTTTGAAAAAACATGAATTCCTTATTTCTCATGTTCTGTTCTATAACTTCAATGTTTATGTACTTGATAGTCATGAACTGAGGTGTGCACTTGACCTTTCAGATTCATTCCACCAATACATCTTCCAGTTGTATGGTAGATGCAGGGAGATGATCAGACACAGAAAATGGTATATCAGGGACTGCCAGCTGATCCTCCTATCAAGCCCACCTTGGAACCGGATGTTATACCGGACGTAGGTTCTGATAAAAGATTCAATGGAGGCTTTATGATGATGATTTATATTTTTTAGAGAGCACCACATCCTTCCATAACTATGGAATAGTTGACGCGGGTGTCCCAGCAGCAGTATCCTCCCACTTTTTCAGGGGATGGTGGACCACAGGCTGTAGAGTCAGTGCAGGAGGCTGTAGTTTCTATCTTCGAGCATCTGAAGACACATCCGGAGAAGAGGGTCTATCTTTCAATGTACATGTTATGTGATTCCCCCAAGATATGGTGGGATGTTATCTCACAAGAGGGACATCATCAGGATATGTCTTAGGAAAAGTGTCAATGGACCTTATATGATTACTTCTACCTAGAGACATTGAGGGTCAATCGGGCGTGTGAATTAATGCATTTGGAGTAGGGTTCTCTTTCAGTGATTGATTACTCTTATCTCTTTATCGAGCGTCATTCCATCGCACTTGTTTTAGGAGGTGACAATTTATCATTAGCTAATAGATTTGAGGATGGCCTCTATTACAACATCTGATCGCAGGTGAATGTTTTCACATTGACTTCAATGACTGCTATAGAAAATCAAACACTGATTTCTGAATTAAATCCCATCGTGTTAGGTGCTACAAGCTAGGATGGTTCAAAATCCATGGTTGGTACTTTTTCTACCAATAAGAGGAAGGATTTTGGGGATCTTTCATGGGATGTTTCTTCAGGTTGCCAGGTTGTGTGCTACTAGGGCAGGAAAAGTGTCCATACGGGACCACATTGCATGAAGGACCTAGTCGAGTTCCGATCATGTGGCAGGATGGGCCACATTTAGCATTTTTTTGGATGTTATCACCAAGTGCTAGTGAGAGGGGATCTGTTATGACTCCACGTTCAGGGGAAAGAACACCAGTTTCTCCACATTCCGGGAATTGGAGCTCACTAGGTCATTCTGGCTAAATAGTTTGTCATGGTTGTGGAAGCCATATGACAGGTTTTCAGTGATAGTCGATGGATCAGCTCAGGGTACACAGGTAGGGTCACTGAGCCGTGATATAGGTCAAATATTTTCTATTGAATAGAACCTACATGAGTGGGATCCCAGACCCTCTATAGTTAGAGGTATGATTCTAGTTGCCTCAGTTTTAGCTTGTGCTCTTTTTGATACAGGGGATTCCCATAGTTTTATATATGTTTCCATTTTTTAGATCCTTGAGATCACTATATTTATTGATGATGATGTTATGGCAATAGAAACACCATTCAGAATTAGGACAGTTATTGTACGTCAGGGAAAGGAGTTCCCTCTTGAGTTTGGTGGGTATCACTTATTGTGGGGCCTCTATGTCTTAGAGATGACAGGCTACGATTTCATTCTCATAATGGACTTGTTGGTCTCCTTTTAGGACTTTTTTTACTACTATCGTCAGAGGGTGAGTTTCATGTCACCAAAGGGAAGATCCTTTCTACTCAAGGGAGAATGGGATGTCTAGGCGAACAAAGTTGGACTTGAGTATCATGGGTTTGGAGGAATCACAGCCTGGATTGCTTGTTTATATTTTGATGACTAGGGGACTTCACAAATAGAGTCTACTCTAATGGTAGATCATTTTTGAGATGTCTTTCCAGATGACTTTTTAGGTTTACCACCAGAGCAAGATGTGGATTTCACTATTGGGATTGTTCTAGGAGCGGCACCAGTGTCCATTCCTCCATATAGGATTACTACCTGATAGTTACAAGAGCTCAAGAAGTAGTTAGATTAGATGATGTAAAAGGGGTTAATCTTACCCATTACGTTTCCTTGGGGTTTGCCTATCTTTTTCATGAAGAAGGTGGATGGTAACCTCATAAATTGTGTGGATTATCAAAAGCTAAACTAGTTTATGGTCAAAAAATGATATCCCTTTCCGAGGATTGATGATATCTTTGATCAGATTTGAGGATATTGGGTAGTCTTGAAGATTGACTTGGGATCCTATTTATAGCAGTTGCATGTTAGACCATCAGATATAATTCTTTCAGCATTTATATGTTGGTATGGTCGATAATAGTATTTTTTTCTTCCATTCGGTCTCATGAACACACCAGTAGTTTTTATGGCACTGATGAACTGAGTGTTCCATCCTTACTGGTATTATTTTGAGGTATTATTTTTGGATGATATATTGGGGTACTCTCACACTCAACACGACCATTCCATCTATATTAAGATTGTATTGATTACACTGAGAGATCATTAGTTATATTCTAAGGTCTTGAAATTACACTTTTGGATGGACCAGATTCACTTCTTGGGTCATATCATATCAAAGAAATGGGTATACGTAGACAAATAGAAGGAGAGATTGGTGGTTTCCTGTGAGAATATGAAGAACATCATTGAGGTATATAGTTTTATGGGGATATATCGTTACTACAGACACTTTATTTAAGACCTTTCATAATTCACAACACCAGTGATGGCCCTGACTAAGAACGGTGTGAATTACTTGTGGATAAATTCCTGTGATTCAGTCAATTAGGAGCTGAAATGGAGATTGAATTCTTCACAAATACTGATTTTTCCAAATCCATACAAGAGTTACACCATTTACTATGATGCATTAGGTATCATACTAGAAGTATTGATTATGAATAGGGAAGTAGTTGTTACGTATGGGTCTCAGCAGTTGAGGCCACATGAGAGTAATTACCCAAAGCACGATCTCGATTTGGCTGTAGTTGTGCATGCCTTGCATTGTAGGAGACCTTATCTTTTAGTAGAGAATTTCCTAGTATACATTGTCCACAAAAGCATCAAATATATATTTAATCTACGTAATCTAAATTTCAGACAGTGAAGGTGGATTGAACACCTTTATTCTTTTGAATTTGATCTTGCCTACATGCCTGGGAAAGGCATCCTAGTGGCTGATACATTGTGTAGGAGAACTCTGATACATGCAGTTCAGGAGGCTAGTTGTGAGTGGCAGCTTACGGATCTGTTCTATGAGATGCATTTGGAGGTTCATTGAAAAGGGTAGATGTTTCTTTCTTCTATATCTATTATGTCTACTCTACAGGAACAATTGTGAATGAGGAAATTACCGAATTCTTAAGGCCTTTTCATATAGGAGAGTGTGTCAGGCGAGGACCTGACTCATGGGTGGACCATTGGTGAGGATGAGTTTTTCTCTTTTAATGGAAGGATATGGGTGTCGGTTGTCATACGTGAGGATATTTTGTGATATTTTCATGCCTTTGTAAGATTAGTTCTTCCTAGTGTCACTAAGATGTATCGAGATCTACATCGTAAGTATTCATGTCTAGGAATCAAGAGATATGTAGCTAGTTTATTTATGATATGTTCCACCTGTCTGCAGGTGAATGTGGATCATCAGTTACTAGAAGGGGATATTATAGTAGCTACTCATTCCTAAGTGGAAGTTGAATGATGCCGCAATGGATTTTTTGACAGGTTTATCATGCTCTCCTTGAAGGAATAATGTGATTTGTGTTGTTATCGATAGACTCACTAAGGTTTCTCATTTCCTACCGATCAAGTAAACCTTCAGTGTAGATGATCTTGTATTGTTTTACATACAAGGGATTTTACATCTGAATGGGGTTCCACACATTATCATTTCATCGAGGGATTCCTGGTTTATTTCTCATGTCTGGAAGGGAATACAGAGGGATTTGGGTATATAGGTACGTCTGAATACAGCTTAACATCCCCAGACAGATGGCCAGTCTGAGTGTATGATTTAGGTTTTGGAAGGAATGCTTCGACCATGCATCCTTGATTTCGGGGGCTCTTAGGAGAGACACAAACCCCTGGTTTATTTTTCCTCCAATAATAGAATTTAGGAAACGATTCAGATAGAACCTTATGAGACTTTGTACGGTAGGTCATGTCGATCAACCCTATGTTGGTTGGAGGTAGGATAGGCAGCTATTTTAGGACCACATATTTTCTATAAGACCACTAAGCAGGTGGTGTTGATTCAGAAGAGGGAGGAAACTGGGCAATATCTCCGAAAATATTATGATGATCGATGGAGATGACCTTTGGAGTTTGAGGTCGGGGATCATGTTTTCATGCATGTCACACCGACGTTGGGACACATGAGGATTAGGAGATAGTAGAATATTTCACTGAGATATGTCGGGTTGTTTGAGGTTCTGGAGAGAGTTGGGTCGGTTTCCCATCGGTTGCGGTTACCTCAAAGGCACGAGGCTATGCATGACTTCTTTCATGTTTCTAAACTACAACTTTAATTTTCATACCTATCTCATGGTTTCAACCTGAGGAGGTTGAGATGGAGTTCGATGCATCCTTTGAGGAGCACCCTATTCATATTTTGGATCAGTGCATGAAGGTTCTCCATGGCCAGTTTTTTCAACTGGTATGAGTGATATGGTAGAAAAGGCGAGTGTAGGATGAGACTTGGTAGAGTGACGCTGATGTATGGTCATAGTGGCTGGAGTTTTTCTTAGATTCTTCTTTACCACCCATGGAAGGGAATTTTGGGATGAATTTCTTTAAGGGGGAGTTTGTAAGAACCCAAATATTCATTTTAGGTATGGATCTTTTTTTGGTTGTTTTTGGGGAAACAAAAGAAAAGGGGATTTTCTTAGTACATGTCATGTACTTTGGAGTACACGTCGTGTACCTATCTTTCTGTGTGCAGCCTTATTCTAGTTGTGTAACAACCAAGTACATGGCCGTGTGGTGAACTTACAGAACACTTAAGTTTAAGGTCGGTTAACGATACTATAAAGCATGCAGTTTTAATTAACACGTTGTTTTGTTTTCTTTTAAATTGATATATCAGAGAAGGGTCTCATCTAATTTTCAGAACTGTCTTATTTTTCCCTTGTTTTGTACAAGAGAACTATGGAAAGGTTGAAGAACTCTGAACCCCTCCCAATTCTCCATCTAATCTCTGATTTAGATACCTTCTAGTGCATTGGAATCCCACTGGTGAGTTATCAAAACCCTCAGATCCTTTCTTCCTGGTTCCCCCTCTATTTTGAGTTATTCTAGGCAGATTGTTTATCACGTTTTTGTAGATTTACACCGATCTAGGCCAATTCATGGGCTGAAGTTCAATTATATTGATCATACAACATCTAGGTAGGAGTTTTGTGCCTTTATTTTTGTTATCTTGGATTATATATTCTTAAATTCATGTCTGCTCACATTTTGGGTATTTCTTGATTTTGAATTTAACCATATTTATCACATGTTATGGTTTTATTGATTGATAAAGGGTAGTCACTTATGTGTAAAGTTAGATTCCTTGTTTATGAGACACCCCTTGGGTGTGTTTCCACTTGTTTTTTTTGTGGTCATTTGGTCTAGAATGCATGTTAGTATTGCCTTGATTTCTATGCCTTGTTTTATTAGGATATAGTTACTGATTATATGAAATGCCTTTGATATGCCTTTTTAATGTTAACCTAGGAAACTGGACTGTGAGAGCACCCTGAGGGAGGGTCATTTATGTAAGTTTTATGTTATGTTGACCAAGGGATATTGACTGTGATAGTTTCTAGGTGGTCATCGACCTAGATGTTTAGACAATGAGATATTTCCTAGGTGGGTTTTTATAATCTTTTTATAGTATATTGTACTAAATGGTGTTAACTGTGAGAGCTTCCCATGTGGTCCTTTATAATTTAGTGGCGATGAATGGTCCAAGGGGTATTAACTATGAGATCTTCCCCGTTGTTCAACTGTAATTGATCTATACTATGTGGAACCAAAGATGTTATACCGTGAGAGATTCTCATAAGGTCATTATTTAATAAATTGGTGGTATGTTAGATGAATGAGGTTGGACTATGAGAGATTTCATAGAGGGTTCTTTGTGAATGATTGAATTATTGTGATGAGTCTACCAAGCCATAGAAAAATCTTGGACTCACTCTTACATGATTGTTTAGATGGTATTATGATACATATGTTTTGTTACACATATAGAGGATATATAACTTAGGCTATATCCTAAGATCTACATGATTTAATGGACTGAATAATAAATATAAATGAATGTAATTCAAAATGGTATGATTGATTACATTTGAGTATTTCCTAGCTTATTTCTTCATTTCACATAATACCTGATATATATATTCAGTGATAGTTAGTCATAGATATTTTGGTGGTTTTCTATTAGGATTTACGTCACACCATATTTAGGTCATGTTTTGGACCCAATATGAATATAAGATTGCAAGTATAGATATGTGTAATCTCCCATCTTCATTAGGTACTTGACTTCTGTTGGATTTAGAGAGCATGGGACCAAAAGGATGCTTGTGATGTTGCTGGAGTTTACTTGTTTCATTTGTACATTGGTTTCTATATTTCTTTCTAGAATTGTTAATTGTTCGGATATTTTCTTAGATCCATATTCAATGCATCATATATAGTTAATGTGGCTTCTGGTGGATTTACTTTCAGTCTTCTGCTGTTTATTTCTATTGTATGGGATTACTGCTTCCACTTTTTGTACTATTTGTTTCTGATGTATTTATTCGGCCAATGAGGGCATAGTTTCCCCATTATCACACCTTTGTTCCTCGTTTCTAGCCAATAGCCTTTGGTGTTTGTGGAAATGTGTTTTAGGTTATGTTACTAACCAGGTTTGGGGTACCTTTGGGTAGCACCCTTATCTGGGACGTTACAATGCCTATCAAACCTAATAGATTAACATAAAAAAATTGATTGAATATGTAAAAAATATATTTCATTAACATATTTGACTAAATGTAATTAATTATATTTATGAAGACAAAACTCTTTTGGAATCATAAAAATAATAATATTTCATTTTATATCCAATTCGTTCTTATTTTCATTTATCATTAATTGGTAACCGATGAATTAATTTTATATTTATATAAGCCATAAATTTGGATAAGTTATCTAATACTATTAATAACAACAAACATAATGTCTAGGTTATATCATATTATATTAAATAATAATAGTTTATTAATTCATTGTTATTTTATGAATATCGGTCTTGTGTGTAACGTAAGCTATCAATGAAGGTCACTCTTTCATGTAATGTAAGCTATCAATGAAGATCACTCTTGCATGTGATGCAAGATAAAAAACTATTTAGTGAATTATAAGCTACAGATTATATTATATTTAGTTAATATTGTAATGTATTAGGTCCATATGTTCCCATTTTACACTTAGTGTTTCATGTCAAAAAGACTGTGGAATAAAAAATTTCCTTTATAAATTTTTGGTGTTACATTCTCACCACATTAATTAAATTTCATCCTTGCGATGTAAGATCAATCTTGGTAAAATATTTTTTGGATATTTCCTACATTAAAATCTTACATCATGGGAAAGGTTCATAAAACATCTTCTAGAAAATATAGAATATGAAGTGGAAAGGTAACATGGATTACCATGTAAATAGGTCTCTATGATTGAGAACATTAGTGGAATATGAAAATAAATTATTTGGGAAAAATCATAAATATTTATAAGGAGTGAATTAGGTCATCAATCAAAAACAGGTGAATGATAAATAGAAAGTTTAATTCCTCAAGGACATAAATATTTGATGATTTAAGATACCATCGGTCCAAAAAATATTTAGGTATTTGGAAAAACATTTTTTTATAATTTTTGGAATGTTGGTTAAATAATTTATTTCTTATGAATAAAAGGAAATATAATTTCTTTATACATTTCAATTTCATAATAACATTTTCATATTTTTGGTTGTTCTCTGATCAAATTCTAATTTATCCCTAACCTCAAGAAATGGCTATGAAAAATTGTACTTTGATTTATGAAGCACTGAAACATACATTTAATGGTTCCTAAGATCTATAAAAGAGTGACATATCTAACTATTTTTCTATAAATATTATCAAAAATTAATATATTTTTTACATTGATATATAAACCATAAATTAAATAATATAGGTTCACCATTTAAAATCTCATGAGTGTTAACTATAAAAATAAAATTCCATAAGGAACCATTAAAAACACTTGCATCATTATAAAAGAGCCACATAGTCATTTTCAGAAGCCCTTGGCTTGCGACATGTCCATTACAAGAATAAAAGTCATTCGAAATACAATTTAATCCAACTATAGGAATAAAACTTAAATTCAAATTCCTAATAAATCAATAAAAACAGACAAGAAATTTCTCACATTTATTACAAGATATTTACATAGAAACTCCTACCTTGTTTTTTGTAGAACCATCTGAAACTCTTCTCCTTCGATGGGAAATGTACAACCATGCTAAAAACAGCCCCCTCGACCCTATGCAACCCAATTCCCCTTTATTAGAATCTCCTAAAACCCTAATCTAAAAACAAATAGAAATTATCATTCTTGGGAGTTAATGAATCTTGGATAAAGGGAATGGTAAGTGTTAAGGATAATAAAATAGAAGAAAAGAGGGATTATGATCTTTAATGTGATGGAAAAATGGTATGAATCCAAGAGATTGATGGGATAGTGCTACCCAAATCACACCCCACATTCTGCAAAGAAAGAGGAAGAGAAAGGGTCAGTAATTCCCAAAAATTCAGAGGGTATAGAATTATTATTCCACATGTTTTAATAAAATAAGGGTAGGTCATGTGGATTGGCTGCATAGTTTTAAAAAATAGGAACCAACTATGTTGTGGTCACTACCTAAGCAAGCCAACCACACACCATTTAACATAACAATTTACAAATCATGAACCAACTATTAAAATCTATATATTAATACTAAAGAGCCTTCAGCATGCTCGTACACAGTTTCCTCTAACTGTGTTTTAGTCATGTATGGGTAACCATATTCCCAAAAAGACTCACATGGTTTCTCCTATGCCACTCATGGTTCAGATTGAACCTTGTTCCACTCATGTGGACAGACATTATACTATAAAAGAATAACTTGAAAGTACCTATGTTAAGGTAGTTGTATCATTTCCCATAAACCATGTGTAAAACAAACATAGAGGAAAAAATATATATTTACCATGTTTCAAAATTAAACATTCCAAAAAAATAAATTACCCCACATAAAAAAAATTAAAACAAAATATATGGTAACAATGACATGTGGGTGTCACCATTCTCCGCACCATATCACTTTCTACCACTAAAATTTTCCAATTCAAGGTAAACGTAAAGGAAAATGAGGATAACTTATCATTTCTTCACAAGAAGAGGAATGAATTGGGGAAACTAAAAGATATGTAGACCAAAGAAACGTCAAACATGATTAATTCTCCCAAAGACCCACTAAATATCGTTTTAACAATGGTTTTTAATACAATACTAATAAATAAATACTTCATCCATTTATTTCCATGTAGGTATTTCCTTGGTCTAGGGATTGTCCTAGGTTATTCATTTTCAAAATCCTTTATAGTGGTTTGAAAATAAATTGTGAATTATCCTAAGAATATCCCCCCAAAGTTTCAATCCAAGTGCAATGTATGGCCCATTTTCGTGTACCTCATTACACTGAGTCAATCTCAACACACCTTATTGAATTTATTACCCCTATGTACATTTCTGTCAGAACCGCATCCACTTGTACTATCCAAACATGAATGTATTTCTAGAAAGACTCACATAATATCTACCTTACCAAAACTTCAATATGTTCTTCAATACTTATCCTCAAAATTCTATCTAAGGTTTATGTTCTCAAATCTATGATTTCCTAAATCTAGTTCCCAAGTTTTCTAATAAACATCCTTTTCTACCAACTATCCAGACCTGACCCTAGAGAGCTTGGATCGGGTTTCTTCTATCAATTACATTGGCATGATTACAAGGAATGTAATCCTGCAGTAATGAATATTTTTTTATTCTTCGTAAACCAAATAAATACATGAGACTGGTATTACAAATGAATACACTAATTACAACATAAATGTTTCCTAAATAACTTCAAGGATACATTTATTTCCACTTATAATATACATTATTGTATTTATTAGTATATGTCTTGGATTCTAAGAGAATGGAAACATAAATAAGGGTGATCTCAAATGATCGGTATGGGAAAAGTATATGGGAAGAAATAATCAATCAATGAGAATAATCAATATAGAAAGGTAAATAAGTGAGAACTCATACCATATAATCAATAACAAAAAAGAAAGTGATTAAATAATATAGAAAGGTAAATAACTAAAAAAAGAATCAATTAAAATAACTAGATAACATAAAATCAATATGGAAAAGTAAGAAACTAAAACACATTCCATTTAATCAATGAATTAAAAATGAAATGTGTCAATATATATGTCTATAAAAAATCTCATGGATGAATAATAGCTAAAACTAAATAAATGAGATTCTAAATTATTGGAAACCATGTTTTCTAGGTACATAGAACCATTACCATCAAGATACAGTTTACCTATCCAAAAAATTTCAACTATTTCATCCCATGAGACTACCGATACATCCAGTGGATTTCATTAACTTGTCCCCAACCCATTGGGCTTTCCTTAAATAGTCTATGACCAATGTACTGCATGTCCCAAGCATTCCTCATATAGAATAAAAATATCAGTTATAAACTTTCTATAATGAATAATGAATATCAATTTCTTAATATTTCCCCCAAATATTCAAATAACATTCAATGTAAACACTGTGTGAAAAAATGGTATTTGGTTTATGAAATAATCATATCCAAGAAAAATTATATTGATATTTTAGGGAAATTCAATGTCGAATGATCATAGGAAATTGAATATTTCATGGGGACTAAAATGAATCAAAGAAGTGAATGTGAATACGATCCCTACACAAATCAATCATAATCCATCCATAGGAATAATAAGTGTGGTATCGTTACAACATATCCTAAGATGAGTAAAATAAATGGTTTTGGTCATTGATGAATATAAATAATATAAAAAGATATTTTAGAAACATTCTTGAGGAAAATAACCATTTGTTTTGAAAAAAAATACTTTTTGAAAAACCTTTTATATGAAAATAAATTTTGGACAAAAATTTATATATTAGGTTTTTTTAAGAAAATAGGTTCTCCGAGTAAAGAGATAAATAAAGTCAGGTTTTCCGAAAAATATTTTACAAAATATTTAAGTACCAAAGTGTATAAAAATGGTGATATTTCATGATAAATTTCATGAATAACCAATGGAGAATAAAATGAAAGTGTTTATTGAACAATAGACATATAATTTCTTAGAATGGAAACATGATTTAAATATTATTATAATTATTCTAGAGGAAAATAATCTTTAAACATTCACAAGTGTCTCATACCACTTTGAAAAATTTTAAATCATAATCCTTTTAAAAGAATAACATTAAATGAATGTTTTAAATGCAAGTAATATAAAATAATTCATGATATAATATATCAAAATGGAGAGTAAATACACCACATGAAATAAATAAGTGGGGAATATGACATTTATCTCATGAATGTAAAAAAATTATATGAATATACCTTAACAAGGGTTTCGATTTGGGAGAATATCCGTTAAATTCATGTATAACAAACTTATTTTAATTATCTACTTCATACAGAACCTTTTTCATGTTTATCATTATTTTAATATAATTTATTACAATTTTGTATACAACTAATGAAATAATTATTTTTAGGTCGGGTGTTTTGAACAAATTTGGTTTATATGTCCAAAACTACTTTGGTAGGTCAACTATGGTCAATGGGATAATTATATAACATATCTAGAATAATAGTAATGAAATAATTATTATATTAATACATGAATAATACTTTTAAAAATAATCATTAAATATGGTTATAAAAAATGAATCAACATTACAATCATGTAGAAGGTTGGTCGTATGTACACATGTGTAGAGTTCCTATTATTCAATGATCGTTAAGGAAAAAAGGTAAGTAACATTAAACATTTAAATAATTATAATTATATCATTAATTATATTTTATTTAATAATAAATACTTATATATATTTCCCATTATTTAAAAGGAATCACATCCTATCGAGGTGGTGGTAGTCCACGCGTCCATGAATGATGTTATCACTTTTTAAGTGAATGAAATTGTAATAAAAAAATGATATATTATTTTTCCATAAAGTTAATTATTTCATTAATATAATATTTTTTATGTAACATATATTTAATTAAATCCACCCTTTATACATTTCATGTATATTGTGAACGACTCACATTGCTTTGAGGGGGCTGTAGTCCACACTTCTAGAAATAATGATTTCATATTTACAAAAAATGTAAAGTATAAGAGTATATGTTATAAATTAATTAAAAAAGTATGTAGAAATAAGAAATATCATATATTTCAAATATAAATAGATTATCCATTATAATTTCAACCATGAAAGGTGGTAAAGTAAAATTAACAATCATCATTTTGTGAGGCATTTGTTCATCGTACACATAAACAGTATGTTTGTTACCCATTAGATTGAAGTATGTTTAACTGTAGGTAGAACAATTATTATAAAAACATAATATTATATTTATCATAATTCATATTCTATATAAACATGGAATAATTATATTTTATGGGGAGGATAATCGAAATAAATTTAATGATGTTTAGGAAACATGTTACCTCTAAATAAGGTGACTTTTTTTGGTTTGTACCAAATGGATTCCTTGGATTGCTATCTACATAATGTTATGATTCATGGAGTAAGGGAGGGATGTTTGGGATTTAATTGGTAACCTATTTTATAGTCCTATGTTATTGTGTATGTGTGAGTACATGGGAGGAAATAAGGCCATTTATAGTGGAGGAGTAGTGGCACTCTGGTAATATTTTGACAAATGAATTTTTCCCACATTTTTATGTAGAAATTGGATACAATAATAGTCCCATTTCATGAAAATATAGAATAGGGTCGATATATTTCCATCCAATATCTCTTGTAAAATTGTATAGGTCGTTTTGGGCCTTAAGGTTATGTTTATGTCCATTATTATTCTAAATTTAACCATAATCGTTGAAATTAATATTAGTCATTTTCACTAAAATTTTTGGTTAAAAACAATTTTGGACTTACTAGAAATTATAAATTATGATCATTCCAAATATGGAATCTATTTTTCAAATTATAACCATACAATTTTCATGAATTTATTTAAATTTAATCGCAGTGTGGGATAACAAAGAAGGTTTTTAATTTAAAAACATCAGAAAGTTTTTAACGTTTATATAATAAATTTCAAAGTGAAATTGATTGAAATGACATAAATAGTATTAATTGAAATTTTTTTAGTCAACTAAAATTTAAAACCAAATAATTTTATTATTTTACCTTATAAATAAATTATATGAAAATTTAATTTTAAACAAAAATTCTGTATTTTTTACTATTCATTAAAAAATATATGTTTCTGAAAAATATAAAAAATTAACCCTAACCTAATTTTTATATTTATATATAAAATATGAAGTTAATTTTTATATATTAAATAAAATAAAAGTGTAAAAATTATTATTGAAAATGATTTCTCTATAAAAGGCGATAAAATTGCCTTTATAAAAATATAGGTCTTAATGATTGAAATTGGGTTTGTTTTTATCTTATGAATATAAAAACAAATGGGTGAATATATAAAATATTTTATTGAATATATATAATATATATTTCAGTAAAATAATTCAATAATTTTAATTAATTATGTTTATTAAGAAAAAACTTGTTTGGATGCATAAAAATATTAACATTTCCTTTTATATACAATTGGTTCTTATTTTCATTTCTCATTAATTTTTTACCAATGAATTCATTTTTTATTTATATAAGACATAAAATTTCATAAGTTAGTTAAGAATATTACTAACTACTAACATAATATCTATGTTATATCATATTATATTAAATAATAACATTTTAATCATACATTGTTATTTGGTGAAACTTGGTATTGCGTGTGACACAAGATATCTAGGAAGGTCTCTCATACATGTAATAAAATATATCAAGAAAAGACTCTCTTTAACATGATGCATTACAACTTAGTGTTGGGTGAATTAAAATCTATAAAATGTATTATATTTATTTATGATTTTAATGTATCGGGTTAAAATATTCCCATTTTACACTTGGTGTTGTGTGTCATAAACATTATTGAATACAAAGTTGTACCTTTGAAATTTGTCATTTTACAATACATCTTGGTCAAACCTGATTTTACAATCTATCTCGAGTAATTTGAACCCCATATCAACTCCTCATACATGCTCATGGAGATCACTACTTGACATTATATATATGTAATCTTATCATCACCTTAAGTAAAATTTGGTGGAATCTCCCAACCATATATATTAACTATAGAAACCTAGAAATACAAGTAAGATTACTCACTCTCCTTAACTCTAGAAATCATTGAGGAGGAATTTATCAAAGATATTAGGGTCACTCTACCGTGATACTTCTAACATAAAGGTCCATCTTAGTAAAAAAGATTACTATCTTCCATGTGCTACTAGACTGACATTCCACCAATTATTATGTTATCATGCTCAATATATTGTATAAAAAATTCCATTTTCCTGGACTATATGTCTCTTTGGAAGCTCGCATGATTTTCAGGGTTTTCTCTAATGCGATTTCTAATGACATTATTTCTGATCTACTTTTTTTTCTTTTGGGTTTTTGAATCTTGAATATGTGTTCAATTTTCCCGCTAGTCTGTGATTTGGTTTTTGGTTTTGAATTTTGAATCTGTTATCTTTTGTCCTACTGGAATGTGGAATGTGGAATTTGGAATGTGTGAGGGTTCCCACTATAGCCCTAAAATTAGTTTTATGAAATAAAAAAATGATTTGGAGTTTTAACACCAAGAAGGATCTTTCATAAGTATCATACCACTCAAACTTCACCTTTTTGGATCGACATTGTCATTAGAACTGCCAAGCTGAAGAATCCTAGAAATAATATCCTATATTAACCTATGCAAATATACAACTATAAAATATATTCTTATTATTATCTTAATATACCATGAAAATAGTATTCTAATGTTCATATTATATACCAACCTTTGATATCATAGGCCAAATAAATTAACCTATCAAATATAGAAATGAAAATTTGAGATCTTTTCATATAGTCGATGCTCTCTCAATGCGATCAAGATAATATCTGGATGTAGATCATGATTCTACAATGTATAAGAGTACATTATAATCTATTTGATAAATAAATCCATTAATAAATATAAAAAGAGATGAGAAAACATATTCATAATGTCTATAAACATCGTCATCACAATAAAAAATATGAAAAAAAAAGAAACTCATACTAGTAATACATTATCCTAAAAGAATTTAAAGGAATATACAAAAGCTTCACCCACAACCGATGATATCAATGATTCAAATTGATCATAGAGAACAACTTATATCCCATAAACTGGTCCAAAAATTTATTTATATGATGAAGTGAATATGGTTTCTTGATTTTCACTTGGATCATCCTTTGATTATTTTTACAAAACTATAAGCTATCATCAATAGTTTCAAAAGAAAATGAATAGGATCATGCTAAGGGGATATTTTTGGGTAAATGGATCACTTATCCTCAAGGCTTTGAAGCTAAAATTTAAGCTCTCTACGCTCTAAAGGATCTATCTTATAGAGTTTAATGGATATGGTTTTTGCACCAAGAATTATATCAATCATAACCTCAACATATCTCTTATGTGGAAATCCCAAAAATTCCATAATAAATATATCTTAAAAATAATTAAAAATGGTAGTACAGAATCGTTTCACCATCTCGTTCTCATCGCTCAAATAAATAATCATAAACTAGTTCATAATCACCCCAACTAATAATGGTTTGTGCCCAAATGTCCTTCCACCAAATCCCACTCATCAATAATGGTATAATAATCACCATAAAAATATGTAAATATACCCATCGATGAATAAAAATTGAGTTCTTAATTGAAAGTTAGTTAATACATACCAAGGATCAAAATGATATTTTTCATCTCTAACAAAAATAAATCCATGAGATTCCAATTACTACATATCATAATGTCACATCTTGGACACATATGAATACCCTTATAATAGATTCTTAATGGTGTATCAATTGAAATAAGCTTCATTGGGTATTATATAAAAAACCATAGATCACTAAAAACAAGGAGGAAGAAATTGATTATGATGAACCTATATTAAATAATACATAAGATGAGGTAAATATGATATTGAGCATACCTCTAACTATTGATGGTCCCTCTATATGATCAAAAGGGCCATTCTCTATGATGTGTAGTTTACCCAATTTCAAGAAAATATTTCTCATCACCTAAATCCCTTATGAGTTTCCAATTTTATAACATTTATTCATACAATGAATCGGCTAAGACTTCTATATGGACCGGATCCCAACATGATCCACCATTAGGAAACAGGCCATTCCCAATCCCCACTGACTAGAAACTAGTGCATTATCATTATATAACATACCTTGGTAATGGATTTTATGATGATATAAATATAAAATAAATGAAAATGGAAATAAAAAAATAAACTATCCAAACATGGAATAACATATAAACATCACACATGGATACAAAACTGTAATAAACAAAAAGAAGAAAAATATACTGGTAAATATCTAAGGTCGAAAGGCTGATACAAGACCAAAAAAATATAAAAGGGAAAGAACCATGATATATTTAAGTATACCATGGGTGACCCATGTTCACTCATCACATTCCACTCATCCATACAGGGGTGAACCCAAACCAATGATCTAAATGGATATGGGTAATGGAAACCTAAAGAAGTCCTATATAGGCGTGATCTAAACTTCTTAGTATATCGATGTCCTTAAAAACTATGGAAATACTTTCATAATATTGTTCATAAAATTAATGTTTTAACAAAAGATATAAAATATTTTTTTCAAATTACTTTAAAGAAAACTGGTAACCATTCCACCACACATTTTTAAATAACCACCCTTTTTAAGAGAAAATAGGGTTGGTTTATCATTTTAAAAAAGATATTGAAAATAATTAATTATGTCCCTTAAAACAATAATAACAACCTAAATCACCATTTATCCCTCTTTAAAATCATTTCATGAAATACGATTTTTCATTAACACTCCCAATGAAAACCCATTTCATAAAACTTGTTTAAGAAAAAACCAAATCATTTTACTTTTAGAATCTAAATTTTAGTCCATTTTAAAATAGCCCTTTTGAAATTAAACAAAAATACACTCAATATGATATATAAATCACAAATATATACCCAAGATTCAAGTAAACATAATGTTAAATAACAACCAACAGTGGTTCTAATAATCAAAAAAATTGCGGAATGAAATCAAATCATGAAATAAATTCCACTTTGTTGTCCTAAGAAGGACCTGAGCATTTTGGGAATCATCTGAAGGATCAAGTAATAAATTCATTAACAAGAGATAAGTAACCTAGGTTATCACTACATAACATATCCACATCCTTCGTAATATCATTGTACTAACTGGAAATAAATTTCTCAGATACTCCATTTCTACCATGGACAGAAAATGGTTGATATCTCATACGACCCGCTACCCTCTTGGTCTAACTAATATGGAGTATCTTGGAAACATTACCTAGACATACCACTTATACATACTAGGTATTTCAATTATACAATTCACCTATTATCCTCATAGAGCTCCAATAACAATTTAATTTGATGTGATCAAAAACAAACCATCACATGATTCAAATATAAATAATTTGAAATACCTCATATACCCCCTCATAAACCCCCATAAGAAATATATTTATACACATTTTTGTACAAAAAGCATGTATAGATGCATTAATATAAAAATACCAACATGGGATCAAAATCCACCACATGCATACAAATAGTCACATTTTTATCAAAGAGTGACTCATATATTTATAAAACCTCTTTACATAAAGCACTAGTTGGGGACTGAAAAAAAACAATGAATCCAAGCATTTTCGTACCATTTAAAAATCATATTTCAAATGTTTTTTGGAAACCATTTTTCTAAAATCTTTTTCAAATATAATTTATAAATACAACTACAACCAAAAAATTTCTTTTGAAATAACACGTTCCTTTTTAAGGAATCCAAATAATGCCAAGAACCTTTTCACAAAACCAGACATATCCCAATTCAAACTTATTTAAATCCACCAAGAGACCACATTGTCTTGAAACCATTTAAATAGAATGAATGTTAAATATTTTTATTTTACAAAATATTCTATTAAAGCATCACACACACACTTAAGAAACCAAATTTATGTCAACACCCCTTTAAAACATTTAAATTTTATTAAAAAATACACTCTTTCATTTTATAAAACACTTGGCCTATGATATGGGTCCATTCCATGACATTAAACCATTTTCAATACATTAAAGATCCCAATCTGGTTAATTATAAAAATATAATTTTATAAGGAACCACTTATAAACACTTACATCATTTTAAAATATCCACATAGTCATTTTCACAAGAACATGGCATGTGACACGTCCATTCCAAGAATAAATGTCATTCAGGAAAAAATTCAATCCAAATATAGGAATACAACTTAGTTTCAAATTATTAATAAATCAATTACACTCATACAAGAAATTTATCGCATGCATTACTTGTTATTTACAGTGAAAATTCTACCTTATTTTTATTGTAACCATCTTAAGCTCATTAGCTTCGATAGATAATACACAACCAAGCTATCAAAAAGCCTCCTAAGCCCTAGGAAACTCAAAGAAAAATTGTTATAACCTCCTAAACCCCTAATCTAAAACCAAATATAAATTAGGGTTCATAGGAGTAAATGAAACTATGATAAATGGAAATACAATAGGAGAGGAAAATAATTTAGAAGGAAATAGGTCTTATGCTCTTGAAATATGTGGAAGAAAATGATATGAATCAAAGATGGTGAAGGGATATAGAAACCCCAAGCACACCCCACATTCCTCAAAGAAATAGGATGAGAAAGGGATGGTCATGGAATAAAATCCAAAGGGTGTAAAATGGTTATATAAAATGCTTTAATAAAATTTGGGCAGGTCGCGTGGTTTGGATACATGGTTCTAAACAAAATGAACCAATTATGTAGTGGTCACTCAATAAGAAAACCAACCTCAAACCATATCACATAACAATATACAAATCATGAACTAACAATTCAAATGTGTATATTAAAACTAAATATCCTCTTTCATTCTCATATCATGGTTTCCATTAACTATGTTCTCGTCATGCACCAGTACCCATACTTCCCAAAACAATCACATAGTTTCTCTTAACCATATTATTGTTTGGATTGAACCATGTTCTACTCATGTGGACCAACCTTATGTTATAATAAAATTAATGGAAAGTTCCTATGTTAATGTTGTTTTATGATTTCCACTATACAGTGAGTAAACATCACAAAGAGTAAAAAATATCTATATTTAACATTTTTTGAGATTAAACTTCCCAAAAACATAAATTTCCCCACATAAAAAATAAAATAAAACAAAATATAATGTAAAAGTGGCATGTTGGAGTCACAATCCTTCCCACCAAATCACTTTCTACCCCAAAAAAAAATTCTATCAATGTAAATGTAATGGAAATTTGGATAACTTAGCACTTCTTCACATGAAGAGGAATGAATTGAGGTAAATCAAAGATCTGTCTACCATTGAAACAAAAATCATGATAAATTATCCCAAGGACCCAACAAAACCTCAATCACTATCAAAAACCAAAATTAAAAATAAACCATGAAAATACAGTAAGGAACACTAAACAAAGGACACCAAAATGGGTCTCCCAACCATTTAGAAGCATTATAAGTAGTAAATCACAACTAAGAACTCCTAAAATGGTTAAATCACCATTCAAACTATGATTCCTAAAATTCATAGTAAAAACACTATATTCCACTATCTATAGAAACCCACAAGTGAGATCAACTCTAAAAAGGAAACATGGATTAAAAAACTCTTGGAAAACCTCAATGTTAGAGAACATCCAAGATCCCAATATTTAGTCCCCAAAACAACTCACACCAAGTGCGTCTAAAATTACTAAAGTTCAATGGTCCATGTTACCAAAAATTAACAATATTTAAAAGTATCCAAATAATTTAGTGAAAAAATAAATTCCTCAACAAAAAAATTATGTTACCTCTAACTTGGGATCACATGCCAAAAGAATGGGGAAACTATAACATCATACCAGGGATACCATTTCATGGTAAATTGAACTATATTTAAATAGACATCATCCATTTCATAAAAAAAAATTATTCCATTCCTATATTATTTACCTAAATCAAACACCCCAAAGGTAATTCTATATCTATTAAATGAAAAAAATTCATTGAAAGTTTCTCCCCCCAAATCCAACATCACCAAATATTATATAAAAGGCATAAATTACAATAAGGTATGAAAATATTAATTTAATATCCACTCAAACATGATAAAAAATAGAAAATTAATAATCAAACCAACTGAAATCCAACTCAAGGATACAAGGCACTAAAATAATCAAGAAAAATTCCACAAAACTGAAATCACCCAAAAACACTTGGGCATTGGTTATCACCAAAATAGTTCAAACTAATTATCTTGAAAAATAAAAAATTGAAATGACACTTTTCACTCCAATCATATCCCAGGTAAGATCCAATAATAACAGAAAAGCTACCCCAAAAAATAAATAATATACTTTTACCTAAGACCTTTTAGGGAGTTATTCTTTATATAAATTAAAACATTGATCCAACTCAATCATGTTTTACAACTCAATAAAATGGTACCAATATGCATGAATAGAAAAAAATCCAATAACATAAATAAATCAAATAAAATTACATTATAAAAACTAATTCCTTTAAAATCCACTACACTCATAAATAAATAAAAGTCCATTTTCTAGAAACACACAGCTTATAAAAGAATACCATTATTGGAAATGGGAAAAACCCTGTGAACTGTTGTTGTCTTTATGTCTATTTACAATTATATATAAGGGTTTTAGTTATTATTTTTAGGTTAATGTTATTTATTAGATGACGTATAGTGAATTCCATGCCATAGAAAAAGGGGTGTTAATATGATTTCATAAAATATGGTAACCAGAAATGACCACATCATGGTGATCCCTATAGTGGATTTATGTTTAACTTAATTAAAATAGTGAAGTTAAATAGTTCACAATTAGTGGTATCGATCATTTTTATTAGTAGTGGTTGAACGTATGAAACTCATTAATGATTAGGGGATAAAAAACCGCAAAATAAAATAACTTTACTCTATAGAGTTAGATGTGTTGTATTGTAGGTTCACTTGAGAGAAATAGTATGCCCATTATGGAAATTTTTTATAGGTGTGGTAGACTCATATGAAGATGATTATGAAGAGAATTGATATTTCATGATGAATAAAATTTGTTCATTTCACCTGGGAGACACTATCGTGAAAATTTCTTATCATTTTGATGGGTGTTTTGAAACAGACTTCCACCCATGAGAAATGGTGACCGAGAAACGGTTGTGGTTATACCCATTATAGTGATGTTTATATTTTAAAATAGATATAAGTTTCATATTACTATAGAAAAGCTAAAAATATTAAATAGTATATGGATGTTGTTGTTTCAAATGGTTTTTATGGATATTTAAAAGGTCATGTTGTGGTGCCTGTAAGAAAACATTTTTAGTGGGCATTTTTGGAAACAGGCATGAAAAATTTTGGATATTGTTGAATGAAATATTCTTGATCGGTTATTTAATAATTCAGTTTTCATGGAACCCATTTATAGAAGATGACTATATTAGTAATAATAGTGAGTTTGAATCAATTACAATCTAGATTTATTGAGAAGTTATACTCTACTATAATGAAGAAATAGAAGTTCCATGAAGTAGTAATTTATTTGACAATATATAGATAGAAATACTGGGGAGTTAAGGGAAATTTTGAAGGACCTTTTTAATAATGAAAATAAGAAATTTAATTTCTAATGATTCCTCTTGGTTAATGAGGGAGATCAACATCTTTGAGAACACAAATAAGATACAACATATCCATGACAACGTGGGAAGACTTTTTTAGACATTCTTGAGAAATTAAAATGAAGAGGAAAATGGAATTCCCAATATATTGATCTCGTTGTAACATTATCATATTGGGTAGAAGTAACACACCATTTTAGGTGTATGTACCTATTATTATCGTGTGAATTTGACCAAGTTTTTCATCAAATTAGAAGTGATACTATCAATTTGATGAGAAGTAGTGATATTTTCTATATTAGAGAACAATGAGTTTGGAGGGTCATTGAAACTGCTCCATTATGTGAACCAAATATTATTAGTGCACTCTATTGTATTATTCATTGGAACATAACCATTACATAATCCTTAAAAAATCTTGGTTAGGGTGAAAAAAATAAAATTCTCTATTTTATCCACTACTTTCAACAATATAAAAAGATGATTTAATGGAGTGAAAGGAGTGTTCCTCACATAAATATAATAAGATAAAAATAAAGGTATTTCTGTTTTAAATTGTTATTAGCATGATTCACCCCCACCTGCCTCTCCCTCTCAGGATAATCTCCTTGATAAGGGGCCAACAATTTGTATCAGAGGCTGATTATTTGGGATATTTTCTCTCTCCATAAAGTATAACACCAATAGAAGTAGTTAATCATAAAAGAATTCCAATTTTTTACTGAAACAATTTCTAACTCTAAAATAATATATTGAAACCCTATTTGAGGTCATTATGAATAGAAGATACAAGATAGTTATTCATGTTATAATAAATAACATATAAATTATTTCATTGTCAGAAACATACCACAGAAAATGGATATAGATTCATTGTAAATCATCACATTAGGGGGGATATGAAAGAAATATCTTTATGAAGGTAATGTCCTAAAAAATATCTCATTAGATATGGAAATAAAATATTGAATACTTATAAATGTGATTAAAAATTCAGAGAGTAGAATCATTAAAGGTTTTGGAATAAATATAATGAATTGAGGATGATCCCAATCGAAACTATAGATGTATTATGTGGTAATTGAAATTATATTTTAAATGACATGAATGGTCTTGGATAAAATATTTTCTATGTTAAAATTATTAAAATAATGATTAATAGGATTCCACTATGATTAAATGTAAAGGTTTATGTTCTTGAAGATAAGGAGGCAAAGGATGTATCTCTTGATATTAATCATAATAAAAAAATAATGAAATGAGAAATGATGATAATGAATCCTAGGTTAATGATAGATAAAAAATAGGTATTATTCCAGGAAATAAGAAATATATTAAATAGGTCCATATGAAGATAAATTTTATGAAGTGATATCCATCCTTTCTTCAAACCTCAAAAGGGTTATTGAAAATCCAAAGGTAATCTTCTGCATTATTTCTTCTAGTACGGTAATGTGTTCATCTTTATATTAAGTTATTGAAAAAATATTAACATAGTGATGATGAAAATTTTGTGAAGAAACAATTAAATAAGGAAAATCAAAAGAAAAATATATCAAAAATTCATTAAGATTAAAAATATATATCATCTTAAATATAGTAGCTTGGATGAGTCAAAATTCGGAGATGAAAAGTTTTGTAGGAACCTCAGAGAAGATTCTCTAGTAGCTATGATTAATAAGAAAAGAGCTAAGGATCATGATGGTGAAAATGTTGATGTTCCTAAAAGAGTGGATCTTAAGGTTGATCATGACTTTCCCCTCAACTAACATCAAAATGTGATGGATAAAACCAAAAAGTTTTATGTATTTTTTTTCATTCCTAAAATTTGTGTATATATTAATAGAAGGATAAAAATTTAGAATTGAAAGTGGATATTGACAAACTGAAATTTGAAATTTTTGAAAATTTAGAAAAGGTCATAGAAATAAAGCTCAAACTGGAAAAATCGGTGTGGATAATAATCTAATTGACCAATACAATGAATAAAAGGGTTAATATAATTTAATGACTACAATAATGTGTCATTTTTTGGTGATGAAGGTATAATGACTTGGAAATACTCCTGACACCAAGTATGGTATCAAGGTTCCCTAAGGAACTTGTCCCATTTTAATCTTTATAAGACCATGTTGTGAACGCTAAAGAGTATATTCTCATTTATAAAGTGAAAAGAATTAAAAAAGGGAAAGATAATGTGGAGAATAATAATAATGATTAAGTATCAATGTCTTGTGATAGAACTAAATATTTATCCTCCCTAGGATAGTGTCCTTGGAAGAAGCCCAAATGGAAAATCTACTGGAAAAGGATAGAATATGAAACTAAATATTAGGATTTATTATTAAGTAAAATGCGTACACATTCAATATGGGTATTCTATTACCAAAAATATTCAAAGAGTATCAAAAAAATATAGTAAAGTATTTTTTGTCATCTTCTTATGTTTTAATGGGTTGTTTCTTTTGTTTTGAAGGTCTTGCGAACAAATCATCGAATTATCACTAATATTATCAATGGTGGGTGACTCAATGGGATTATAAAGGAGAAAAAAATGGATTCTTCAATATACTCTTTGGAAAATGAAAATAGATTCTCATTTTTGAATGATAAAAATGATATTATTCAATTAATGGAGAAACAAGTGAACCAATCATTTAGATAAATTACTCAATTCTCATGGAATAATAAAAAATGTTATTATAAAGAAAACATTGTGGATATTTCCTTAAGAGTGACATACAGTTCTAGTTTATGGGGTTTGGACAGTATGTGTTCTTCACACAAGATTGGTAATAAGGACCTTATCATTGGTATCAAATATGAAACAATGTGTATTTTTTCTATTTAGTAATGATGGAGGATGATAAATCATTGGCTCTAGGAAAGTCAAGTTTGGTAAATTATATTCAAAAAGACATATATTCCCTTTGTGGGTGGACTTTTCCACAATCTTCTAAGTGTGTTTTAGTTGAGTGAATCAATGAATATTGTAAAATCTAGAAAAAATGAGTGCTTTTTTAAAGATAATGATTATTAATATGGTTACCCATGCCTTAAAACATATTATTTCATGACTCTAATAATTATTTTCAAAAAATTAAATAAAATTATATTGTTTTCAAGTATCTTTGTATGATTGGACATAAAAATACATCATCATAAACATAAAAAATTCTTATTTATTTAAAATATCATATATTTCTCCTAACTCCCAATGATATTATAAAACATCATAGGATATCCTTTAGAAAATTACGTAAGGAAATTTTGAGATAGAAATCCAGGTAAGAAAATAAACATGGAAAAAATCATAGCATGAGAGTCAAGTGGAATCAAACGATATCATGAAAAGGATGATCATAAGAATGAATACATTGAAGAAGTAAACTATTTTATAATAACATAAACAAATAGAAAAAATATTAAACATTATATCATATAAGTTTTTCAATGGCTACTCCCAGGACCATCATTATAAAGTGGACAAAGAACTATTGTACATTAGGATCACACCCTAATCCCGTACATATCATATCAGGATAAATAAAGCATTAAAAAATAGTTAAACAAATTAAAATCATATATGTGGTTATCACATGGGGAAAATAATATATGAATAAATCATAATCATTTTCAAACCCATGGGAAGGAAATGGGTTTCATATTTCTAATTCAAGGAATAACCAACAGATAAATATTAAGGATTCTAGATAGAATAAATAACTTAATTAGTATTTATATTCATATTTCAAAATGATAAATAAGGTCGGAACACTTATTTCCAATATAGATAAGTCATGACAAGGATCTATGAGATGAAATAGTAAAAACGTACCGCTTGGGAGAAACAATAAAAGTAAATGGTATTTTTAAAGAAGAAAACCCCTTTTTTTTATAAAACAATAATTGAGCCAGGATGATTCTTAGTTAAATAATTTGGGGTTTTATAAGTTATTTTTGTTTAAAATAAATTCTATTGGTGATGCTTGACACGAGATAGGAAATTAAAAAGTTCACTTAAATCAAGTTTATTTAAAATAAGGAATTTTGAAGGGAACTAATAATATGTATATCCTGAAAAATAAAAAGTATATTTTACTAAGTATATATAAGGGAAAAATATACAAAAATAAAATAAATTTATTATAATGATATTAAATGAAATGTAGAAAAGTAAAGACAATGAGTAACTAGAAAATCATGAAGGAGGTACAAAAGATCCTTTTTAAGACACCTTTGTTGAAATCATATATCATAAAACAATAAAATAAAAAATTATTAAATAATAATAAGGTAACAATAATGTTCACATTTGATAACAAATAATTTGGTTCCAATTAAATATAATAAAATTGAAAAAAGGGAAATTATGGACAAGGAGGTTAAATTATCCTTTAAATTACTTTGAATTATCATTATCATAGTTTCATTTTAAAAATGGATTAAAACTCACCAGTAAAGAATATTAGAATCCAAATTTGACTCCCATGATATAAATAGGGTATACCATGTGAAATAAAATATGAATCTAAAGTAGAAAAAATATAACTTAAGCAAACATATTGAGTTATTAAACACCCTTATATTTTAGGGAAGACATGAATCCTAGAACACAATAAGGATGATATTGAATGGAAGAAAATATTCAAAGATATAAAATATTTTACATTATTATATTATATTTAAGAATTAGTTACACCATACAGATGACTATTGGTGCATAATATCAAAGCATTCCTCAATAATGAGTGATCTAGACAGTACACTTTGGGATTAATAAATATTCTATTAAAACCCCTGGATGAAAATGAATTCATATGTTGAAGTAGAAATTACAATAATAATTTAAATTATTGCTACTATATATCAATTTTTTAATATAAATACCATCTAAATTAAATTACGTTCATAGAATAAAATATATCTTGAAGAATAAAATTTTTAGAGAAAACTCGTACGGATTTAAAAAAAAATTTAATAAAAAGTCATTGGAAGATGTAAAATCTAATGGTTCACTAAATCTGATGAATTATATAATATAGTATACAAAAATTCACTAGTTTTCATTATATACCTCACATAAATAATAAATGGGTTCATAGTATTAAAACATGTCTCAATGAAAAGTAACTAACATGGAACCCTTACCTCGTGTATGAATGTGCTTTGCACATACAATTAACTTAATAAATAATTAAATTAATTTTACTATACATACCGAATAAAATTATTCATCCTTATTAAATTTTATAATTTACATATATTGTATTTTGATACTTATTTTTAATATACTTTTTTTTGTTTGTTACTCAGGGTTTTTCAGTAAATATTTATGTAACTCCTAAAGTATGTTAACCCTAGTCAAAAGATTTATAATATAGATTCATAATATGACTAATATTAATAGTTTTAGAGATATAATATTTTTATTAAATATATTTTTAAATTAAATCATTATGTGTGGTGATGTCAAATGAAACTCATTTTATATTCAAGCGGTAGTCCACACCCATGTACGATTAATGATTCCATTTCACAATGAATGAGAGGGAATTAAGGTAAAGGATAATTTTGAAATTTTAGAATCATAGATATATGGAATATATCATATTTATTTATACATTACATCTTATTTATCATTTTTAATGTCCCGGATTTTTCCATGTATTATTTTAATGTTATATGGGAATTATTTCGAGACCAGGCTCTAAGATGGCGTGCAGTTCTGAGGCCTAGTGAGCCCGGAAAAAATGTTTGAATTTAATTTAATAATTAAATTACACGCGCGTGCGGTTTTCCTGAAAAATTAGAATAACTCCCGAATAGTTTCTCAGATCAGAAATCTGAGGGCACCGTTGCGTTCAGAACAGCAATTTTACCTTTGGAGAGGCCTAACTTCGGCCAGCACAAGTTGGTGGTGAAATCTGGTTTTTGGACGCAACAGTAATAAAATATTTAAAAATATTTTATTTCTGCAGCAATATTTTTTAAATATTATATCTTTTATCATCTTTAAATAGAGGCTTGCGCCAGGGTCCAGGGTTACAAACCCATAACCTTGAAAACCCTTGGCGGCTCTGGAGGTTCTGGAGGAAACCCCCAACGCGGCGGTGACATTCTTGATGGATTTGATCGGTGACGACGATGCGGCGAGCGGATCTTCGCCAACAAACTCAGTGAATCTAGGTAGGATGTTGATTTTGATTTTCCATTCCCCTTTCTTGATTTCCTATGACGAACGCAAACTAATCCACGAAAATATTAGCCTGTGGATCGATCGTATTTTTGGGATGGGATTTTGCGGGGATTTTGGGGATGTGATTCTTGATTTTATTTTGGTTTCATTCAACCTTATAACGGTGAAGGACCAAGATCGACATGAACATCGATCGAGGTTCGTCCCTCTCGATTTTTTGTGTTCTTCTTCCCCAATTCTCGTGTTCTTCATTAGCGTTCTTCGTGTTATTTGCGGGGCGATGAACAACAGATCGTTGTGCATCCGTTCTGCAACGCAACGATCTCAAATTTAAGGATCAACACCGAAGTGATCTTACGGAGGTGTGACGACAGTTTCGGTGGATGGATCGAAGCGGATTGGAAGAAATCGTTCTTCAGAAGATTTCCACTCGGATGGCTAGAATCGGATTTTGGAGCTGATTGAAGGCCTGAAACCCACGGGTTCGGCTTCACGAGGACGAGGTGACCCAATATCTGGAGTTTTAGGGAAAATGGACAAGAGAATTGAGATCCGGAGGTTCAGCCGAGGTGCGTGGAGGAAGGCGACGGTTCTGGTAATTTTTCGACTACACGCCGTGTAGTATGGGCTACACGGCGCGTGTTCGTCGGTAGGGTTACCCGGTGTGTACTCCAGGGGTACACGGACACGGGCAGGGTACACAGCCATGGACACGCAGTGTATAGCCCTCCCTGGCCAGACCCGGCCAGATACATGGGGTACCCCATGTACTGGTACATGGGAAACCGACACGGACAAGGGCAGAGACCGTGTACGGGCACATGGCCAGCGTACACTGAGCGAGCCCAGACGCTCAAACACAACGTGTGATTTATTCTACACTCCGTGTAGTTGTTTTATATCCGACAAGCTGAATAACACGGTCCGGTTACACGGGAAACACCCAGGGTCAAGGAACACAGCCTGTACTTTTCTACATGCTGTGTAGTTTGGTTTCTCATGACTTGAACGAAGGACATGGGCCATTTACACAGGAAGTACCCGGGGTAAAGGAACACGGCGTGTAAGCATACTGCACGCCGTGTAACTTTTTCTTCATAACTTGATCCACTTTCCTTCTGTGACTTCGACTAGTTCTTAGGGTTTGAACCCTTGGTAATCCCCTGAAGGTTCTAGTATCAACTCTTTCATGCAGTATGATTCCTTCAGCAGAACGCCCTGAATAGAGTTGTTGGAATCCCCTCTATGAGACATAGAGCAACATCCTCTATTCATTCCTGATACCCTAGGTAGAGTTCTTGGTATCGATGTGACCTACCTTACTCGGGCGCTGATCCTATGCCTAGCGGATTAGCTCAGACTGAGTTGTCGGAATCACCCCATTACTTGGGTGTGATCCTCATCTGATCGTCTTGTTCTCAAGGTACTTGTGAAGTGTGTTCTCCCGGAACGAGTAGTTCCTGTCTCTCTCTCTCTTCATTCCTAGGAGTGTGTTCTCCCGATGGTATTCTTAGTGGAATCTTCGAGCTGGATCTTAGTGGTGGTTTTGTGATGGTCTCCTGTGTATGAGTATATCTAGATATTCTTGTTATATGTTCCGTAGACATATACTGTGTGGAGCTGACTGTTCCTTTATTTGTGGTATTTTCCTTGTTGTATTTCCTTTTTGGTTTTTTTGGGTGTCCTACTGGGTATTGTTATACTCACCCCTGCACGGGCTTTGCCCGCACGTGTCGTGTCTTGTGTAGACGAGCGATCCTTTGACAGGATTCAAGGCTGACTAGGACCGGACGGTGCTCATGGAGATCAGACAGGCCGAGGTGTGTTCCTTCGGTGGAGGATTGCAGTCCCAGTACCTTTTTATACTAGTTGGACTTTGTTGAAGACTTCCTTTTGTGTGGGCTTGTACTTTTGGCCCAGGGTTTTACTTTACTGTACTTTACTTCCCTGTCGTACTCTGTTGGTTGGGTTTTAGTGTATGCATGCATATTTTCTTTTTAGTAGTTTTTACTTTTCAGCTTTGTGGGCTTGGAGATGTTTTTGTGTGTGTACAGGTTATAGTCAATGCCTCCCATGTTAGTATCATTCCTACTCGGTGCTAGTCACCAGCCCCTGGCCTATTGGAGGCGGGCTTGGGGAGTTGCGGCTCGGGCCCCACTGGGACGGGTCGTGACAGAGTGGTAGTAGAGCTGGTCAGTTATACCTTAGGACCAAGAGTCTATGAGTTGATTTGGGGCAATAGTGTTAAGTGTTTCGAGTTTGGCTCTCAGGCCAGGGACCCCAGTGTCGGTGCGGAGGCCGACGTATCCATACACCAGGACTCTGATAACTTGTGTTTCTACTCAGAACATTAAAACACTAGTTTCATGGGGAAAAATAATGGTACATGCATCATATAGGATTGGGTTTTGGTTTCCATGTCCTTCTTGAGTCATCTCTCCAGATATACTCACTGACTGTGATACAACTTGTTTCTTAAATAGGATTCATCTGCAATGCGTTCCCGTTAGGATCCAGCAGCTCGATCACGAGGATGACCCCCTCATTGATGAAGCTTCGATACAAGGACCAGATCCCCTAGTTCCACCACCAAGTGGCGTGCCAGTTATTCCACCACCTGTGGGGTAGTGTTTAGTGTCTGTTGTACTAGTGGAGGAGGAGTGCAGGCTGAGCACCCTCCATGAGTTTCAGGGATAGAGACCCCTCAGGTTTCGAGGTGAGCCTGACCCTCTAGTAGAAGAGGACTGGCTTGAGGCAGTGACCAGAGTCTTCCGTTTGGTCAGGACACCAGCAGACCAGATGGTGATCCTGGCAGCGAGCCTTCTGCAGGGCTCAGCAGGGCGATGGTGGAGTTTGGTCATCCGGGCTCATGATGAGGCGACTCTTGCATGGTCAGAGTTTGAGAATCTCTTCAGAGGGGAGAATATCTGAACCACTAGTTCATCGATATTCTATGGGAGCCTGGGATTATATTTCTGCTCACTCATCCTTATACACAACAATGGAATGGTGTTAGTGAAAGGAGTAACCATACCTTTTTGGACATGGTGAGGTTGATGATGAGTCTAGCAGATCATCCATTATCCTTTTGGGGATATGCATTTCAAACTATCGTATACACATTAAACCGAGTACCAACTAAGGCGTAAAATGGAATTCCCTCCGAGCTATGGAATGAAAAGATACCCATTTTGTCGCACACATGTGTATGGGGATGCGAGGTGTTTGTTAATTCCTCCTAAGGCAACAAACTAGCACCTCGGGGCATGAGCTGTATCTTTATAGGATATCCCAAGGAAACGAAAGGATATTACCTATATAACCCTTCAGACAAGAAAGTTACCATCGCCAGACAAGCTGCCTTTCTTGAGAGGGAGCACATCCTCAAGAAGGATAGTGGGAGAAAGATTGACTTCGACAAAGCTAATGCTCAAGATACACAAGAGTTGGTATAGGAACAAGTTTCACAGGTCCTCGTGGAAGAGGTTCCATAAACACAAGTACTATGTAGTAGCTCAAGATAGGTAAGGGAACCAGAGATATTTGGTTTCCTAGTCACTGAGGTTGGTGAATCATCATTTTTGGACATTGATGAACCTCTCTCCTACAAGGAAGCAGTAGAAAGCTCAGAAGCTGCAAGATATCTAGAAGCTATGAATTCTGAGATGGATTCCATGTATTAGAACCAATTCTGGGTTCTGGTCGATGAGCCAGTTGATGTAAATCCTGTTGGATGAAAATGGGTATTCAAGAGAAATATGGACATGGAAGGTTATGTTAACACCTATAAAGCAAGGCTAGTGGCTAAAGGGTTCAAACAGCGTCAAGGAATTGAATATGATGAAACCTTCTTGCCAGTTTCCATGTTTAAATCCATAAGAATAGTACTTTCCATAGCAGCTTACCATGACTATGATGTTTGGTAGATGGATGTCAAAATAGCATTCCTTAATGGGAACCTTCAGGAAGATGTCTATATGACACAACTATAAGGTTTTGTGACAGCAGGTGAATCCAAATGGGTTTTCAAGTTGCAGAAATCCATTTATGGATTAAAGAAAGCATCCAGGTCATGGAACATTTGATTTGATGAAGTCATAAAGAATTTGGGTTCATTAAGAATGAATGCGAGCCATGTATTTATAAGAGTATTAATGGGAATTAGATCGTTATACTAGTAGTATATGTTGATAACATATTGCTTATTGGAAATGATGTACCAATCTTATAGTTAGTTGAGGACTGGTTGAACAAGTGTTCCTCCATGAAGGACTTGGGTGAAGTAGCCTACATTCTAGGGATCAAGATCATTCGTGATAGATCCAAGAGGCTTCTTGGACTATGTCAGGGTACATACATTGACCAGATACTAAAGAGATTTTGTATGGAACAATCCAAGAGGGGATTAGTTCCAATGTCACATGGCCTACATCTTTCTAAGAAAATGTGTCCCCAGACACAACAAGAGAAAGATAGGATGAGTAAGATCACATACGCTTCGGCTATAGGATCCATAATGTATTCCATGTTATGTACTATTCTTGATGCTGCCTATGCACTGAGCATGGTAGGCAGATATCAAGCAGATCCAGGAGGACAACATTGGACTGCTGTTAAGAATATCCTTAAGTATCTGAGAAGAACAAAGGATATGTTCCTGGTGTATGGAGGAGATGAGAATCTTGTCCTCAGAGGGTATGCTGATGCTGGTTTTCAGACAGATCAGAATGATCTGAAGTCGCAATCTAGATATGTTTTTTGTCTCAATGGAGGAGTTGTGAGATGGAAGAGTTCAAAGCATCCAATTGTCTCCGATTCTACAGCGGAGTCCGATTATATAGCGGCTTCTGAGGCAGCCAAGGAAGCCGTTTGGATTTGGAACTTTGTCCAGGATCATGATTTGGTGCCTATCAGTAAATATCCCATTACATTATATTGTGATAATACTACAACGGTGGATCTTGAGAAAAAACCAAGGTCACATCAACGGAAAAAGCATATACTCTAAAAGTATCACCTCTTGAGTGATTTCTATCAAAGGGGTGAATTTGTAGTGAGCATAGTGTCCATAGAAGAGAACGTGGTGGACCCCATGACTAAAGGCCTATCTCAGCAGAAGCATGAATATCATGTGAGAGCTAGCGGGTTAAAGGTTGTTAGCTATTGGATCTAGTCCAAGTGAGAGTCTGTTGGAGTTGGTGGCCTAGAACCAACTACTTTGTACTTTATTCATTAATTAAAGACATATCACATCTTGATTATTCTTCTACGTGACAATGCATGTGATAATTTACTAAGGATAGTAGTTGCATTAAAGGGTCATAGCGGATCCCTACTATGATGAGAACTCGGAAGTGCCATAACACTGTTCTTGAATATATGTTCTATGGACGGATGATATTATTTGAGGGACAAAAATAATACAGGTCATTAGGGGTGAGGACTCATAAAACTTTGAGGCATCATCTCATGGTGTGTGACCTTGGTAATATCCAGAAGTATATAATGAGAATGAGACCCGCCAGTAGGAAATCCAGATTTCATAGTGTCATTGGATGTTCCTATCTGTGGATGCGTGTATTGATCCTTAGAATTTAATATTTTTATTAATGGGTATTACAACTCGCGCACTTAGATGTATTGATGAAAACTGTGGCAACACACTGTTTGCAGCGAGGTAGGATACGTTGGGTGCGTCATGAGTAATACTGCATTAATAGATAATGCAAGAAAGGATTTTTCCCTTATGTTCTATAACGGAAGTAGATATCTTAGGACCTTTGATGGAATTCATATAGCCTAAATAAATCTGTGGTCGTGGTAAGGTATGGTCGAGTTCGATTCTAGAATGTAAAAGAATGAATAATCAAACATGTGGGTTGATGACACCAGCATGCAACCTGCTTGATTCGAGATATCGTGACAAAGGGATTATATTACACGGTAAGCATTCGTATGAGGTGACATGTCATTGCGGTGTTAACTTCTTTCTCTATTGGTGCCTTGGCATGTTTCTAGACGCTAACCTTGGACTTTAGGCAAGCTCCACCTAATGCCATTGAGAAAGAGGACTAGAGGGTCACACACTAAGTGTGTCCATGTATCTCAGTTAAATATTTATTTAACAAGTTAAATAAATATTATTCCCGACTATGGTTTAATAATTATTTAAGGATGCATGATCACATTTATTTCAACACTAGTTATTTGAGATAATATATTGTGGACGAAATAATATTTATTAGCGAGTGATGCAGTTATATTTATTTAAGAAATAAATAGACATTACTCAAGGTCTAATAAATGTGGTGGAGGAAATAAAGGAAAGTGGAAAATAAAAGTACACGCCATGTATATTATATATACATGCCGTGTAGTTTTATGGAAAATGAGTACACTCCATGTATTAATGATTACATGCCATGTAGTTTTTCCAGTCATGATTTTAAGGATATAATATTGTTTTATTAAATGATATATATTATAATCAGTGTGGGAGAATTTCAAGGAATTAATAATTAGACCTAGGGGTTTTCAATAAGAGTTAATGAAATAAATAAAACGCGTAACGCGTTTATTTATTTTCATAACTCTATAACCTCAAACCCGATTATAAATATCCTCAAAACCCCAACACTTCTTCACAAGAGAATCGTTGTGAACAACAACTCTGGAGAATTCTTTCAAGGCCGAAAGAACTCCTTCCTCCAAGAACGCTCACAAGACCGAGAGACCCAGGCGATCGAAGGCATACATCACAACCAGAGGTTATTCCGTGATAGCACCTGGAGTTCCATTCGGCAACATCCGGAGATACGTGGCACACGTGTGGATCACTGCTAGAGGAATCCTACACATGGATTATATGACGCAACGATGGATCACATGATCATGGCCAGAGACATCATCAAAGAAATAATTCCACCAAGGTAATTCTTATGAATTAATTAAATTAATTATAACCAACATATGATGATCCTATCTCTATGGTTCTGGGATTCCCTCTTAAGTTTTTTGTTCTTTGTTCTATTCCGAAGATTAGGTGTTTTACATTGTGACGGATCTCAGATTGAATATTGTTTAATGTTAAAATTAAAGTTGGGAAAACCCACCAATGTGCTTCCGCTGCGCCCAGAACCTACACTAATATGGACATGGCTAAGGCATTGCCTATTTATTTTTTGATATGGATCTTTCCAATACCTTGACCATTTACTTTCATATTTTGTTGAAAAGGCATCGACGGTATGTTTCAAATGTCCGAAATTTTTCATTTCATCATTATTTACTATAATTTTATATTCCATGTCATTATTCAACTAGTAGAATATCTATGGTTACGTTTTTTTTCATGTGATTATTTATGGAATTTTTTATTCAACTTTCATTACTACCACATTACACTCATGAGTACGTTTTAGTGCAATGTGTTTTTAGTTCTTTACCATGAATTATTATTTATGATATCATTCACTGTATTTCTTAACCTTATTGAGCATCTAATATCACCCTTTATTATGTTATATTTTCCCATGATGTGAAGATATATATTATGATTGAAAAGAAGGTATAATCTAGTTGTTTATGTGGGTTTCCAATGGAGTTGATATGTTTTATATCATTTCATGTTGTAATGTAAAAATTATTTTTGTATCTTGGTTTCCAACTCTACTAAACTATTAGGTCTTTTGGTATGTAATCTCTTGTTCATAGTACTAATTTAATTAAGTAGGGAATAGGCTCTGAGCTACTATCGGTGGGGTCTTTATCATTGATATCAAAGAAATTTTATTACAATCATTAGAAGGTAGATTTAAAAAACAAAGATTAGGGAACATAACCATAATATATAATTTGAGTATAAGTATATAAGAACATCAAATAATTTTGGAAATGTAAATATTATGTGGTTATTCATAGAAATATATCCCTTTATGGATATGACAAGTAGACATGGTTCTGGAATAAATATACCTATGAGTAATAACTCCAACAAGGCCTTTCGGTCATGACATAGTGTATCCTTGTACATAACAATGGAACTTAATGTGCACCTGGTTTGACACTACCATGGTACATTCTTAAGATAATCCAAATTTACTATACAAACCATTATTAAGGATTTAAAAGTATGATTTTCTCCATAGAAACAGTGTTTTTGATTGTGATATTAGCGAGGTATTAATTTCCAATTTATCTTAAGTGTTATGAATTTGGATTCATATCCAAATTTTCATTATTATATTTTTAGTAATGGATGCTATTGAAAGTAGTGGAAACTGTATCAATGTACGTATCCCGTGTATATATTTACCTCCCATGAAAAATAATGATTTTAGAGCTGGATATAAAACTAGAGATGAACAATTTATGACTATATTAGTAAAAATGACTCTAGATAGGATTAAAAACCACAATCACTTGGAGTATCTTGATCCATCATGCGGTATAATAATTTTAGACAATGTTATGAAACAACAACTTCCAATATTAAATGGGACTAAAACCCCATTTGTAGAATAACATCAGATATATTCTTTAGAGAATATATTTATTACTTTTGGAAGAAAAGAAAGGGACAATATTATCATGGAATTCTATCTTCTATTGGGATATGTGTATAAATTTTGTTCATTGATTGAAAACAAAAATTATGAGATATAAATAGAAAACATATAATGGATTGAATTTAAGGAACTTTCCTTACAAAAATATTTCCCTCGTGAACAGCAAGCAAACATAGAGAGATGATTTTGTAATCTGATTCAAAAGGAGGAAGAGAGTGTTTATGTTTAAAGTAAAATTTAAATGGTTAACAATTAATCCTTTAAATTACATATTCAATCTAAATAGAAATATCAATCGATTCTTTAATGTGTTAAAACCATTACTCTAATGGGCACTAGTTTCCCAATCATTCTCATCATACAAAGTTATAGTCTCATGTGCTACCAAGACAGAGAAATAATTATCTATGCCTTTTGAATTAAAAGGAAAACTTGAGAAGAAGAGTGTGGTATCGAAAATAAGGGATAAAGGATAGAGTAAAAAAGAGAATTTTCTAATTTTGAATAATTGTGAAAGAAAAAATCCAGTTTCTTGCTTAAAAGAAAAATGAGTTTTTTACAAGTGTGGTGAGAAAGGCCATCATGACCACGATTGAAAGGGAAATCAACAAGATATTGGTGTTAAATGCTTCAATTGTAGGGATATGGGACACTATGAAAATTATTTTTCAAAGAGTCAAGGAAACTTTCCTCAAAAAATCCCATGGGATCGAGGAAAATCTTATACGATCAGAACAGATGAGGTTGAAGTTCTTAATGATGTGGTGGTATGTACTTAAATAAACTCCATAAATTTAGCTAAATCTTTATTTGATTATGGATCACCACATTTATTTATATCTTCCCAATTTTCTTTATAAATTTGATATTTCCAACTCACCATAATAAGGGAGTTTTCAATAAACACTTCTTTTGGAATCCTTATTGCAACAATGATGTGTCGAGATGTTCATATTATTACACATAAATGTTCTCTGATTTCTTATTTTATCATAATACCTATGGTTATCTTTGATATAATACTTAGTATAGACTAGCTTTTGAAATGTAGTGAACATATTTATTGTAAAGACAATGAAACTATGATTCATGATGAAGGTATGGAATTTATCATCTTTAGAAGGGATACTTCATCATCTGAATCAGATCTAGATCCACCTCTATTAGCTCTCCTAATTTAAATAATTGGGGAAGAATAGAAAAATTCATCTACTGGTGAGGAAAGAATTATTAAAATTGAGGTCATGCCTATTTTACAAGAATACATTGATGTATTTCCATAAGAATTACCTAGACATTCTATAGAGTAGATGATTTGAGTTCCCTATTAATTTAATTCCTGAAGAAAGACCAATATGAAATAATTTTTATTGAATGACCATTGAGGAATTAGTGCATTTTATAAATGAACAAGAGAAATAGAGTGATTATGGATTTATTCAACCTATTGATTCTCCATAGGGTACCCTTGTTTTATTTTTCAATATGAAATATGGTTCCATGAGGATTTCCATTGACTATAGATAAATTAACACTATTATAATAAATAATATGTATCCACTGCCTCACATTGATAATATATTTTATAAACTTCACATAGGTCAATATTTTACGAATATTTACCTTTGATATGGATATTATCAACTACGTGTGAAGAAGGAAGATATTCCAAAGACAATATTTCAAAGTAGGTATGGACATTATGAGTTTACAATAATTCTATTTGGGATGACTAATGCACCCTATTTTTTAATGGATTAAAAGAATATAATTTTCTAGTATTATCTTTAAAAAAAATTTGTAATTTTTTGATGATATCTTTATATATTCCAAAATCTATTAGGTCCATGAGAAACACTTGCGGGTTATTCTGTAGACTCTTAAAAGAAAAGAGTTATATGGGATGTTTAGATAGTTTGAATTAGATCATAAAATAGTATCTTTTCTATGACATATTATCTATAAGGATGGAATCATAGTAAATCCTATGAAGAAAAAGGCAGTGAGGGATTTTCTAACACCAACAATCATTACTGAGGTATATATTTGTATTGATTTTGTAAGTTTCTACTTTCATTTTCTTTATATTTTTTCCGGATTAGCTAGAATATTAACCAAGATTACTCATAAAAGGGATAAATTCATATGGGAAAAATAATATAAAGAAAATATTTAATAATTGAAGAATATATTTTCTAATTCTTTGATAATGACTCTACCATTGGGAAATGGTAGATTTCTGATTTACAATGATGAATCAATGAACTGTGTTGGATGTATCCTTAAGCATAATGATTGAGTTATTACCTATTCATCATGGTAGATAAAAACTAATGAAAATAACTAACCAACTCATGGTATTGATTTAGAAACTGAAATTTCTACTCTGAAAATATAGAGACACTATCTATATAGTGAAACATTTAAGATATATATAGATCAAAATTGTTTTAAAATATATATTTTCATTGAAAAAACTCAACTTGATGCAATAGTTATGGCTCTAGATACTCAATGATTATGATTATTCAATACACTAGAACCTAGGGAAGGTGAAAAAGATAGAAGATGCATTGAGCTGTGAGGATCATGGATTTAAAATCAAAATGAGTATTTAAAGGGATATTTTGTTCATTGATACAGTGATAATGGATATAGTAATTGTTATAGAAGGTGAAACATTATTACTTTTTCAACTGGTTTCCTAACCATCATTATTTGAAAGGATTAAATGTTCTCATTTCAATGATGAAATTTTTCAAATGAAAATTAAATCTATGAATATTGGGATGTTGAAATAATTTCTGTATGAGGATGGAATTTGGAAATTTAGGATGAGGCTTTGTGTTCCCTCTATAACCGAGCTACAAAGGGAGTTATTGAATGATTCCCATAGCTCGAATTTCTCTATAAAACCTGGTAGCACTCAGATGTATAGAGATTTGAAGGAAAATTTATGGTGGGATCGTATGAATTAGAAAATTTTTAAATTTGTATAAATATTTTTAGTTTGTAAATCGTTGAAGGCTAAAAGAAATCATTCTAGATTATTCATGCAACCTATTTCAATTCCTACATGTAAATGTCATGACATTATTGTGGAATTTTTCATAGGATTACCTGCAAATCTAAGAAATAATGATGCAAGATGGGTAATTATTGATCCACTTACCAAATCATCATATTTCCTTGCTATAAGGGGGGATTTTTATTTGGATTTTATTACACAACTCTATATTAATGAAGTTATAAGACTACATATAGCACCTCTTTCAATTGTGTTTGATCGTGATCTTTGATTTACATGAAAATTATTGAAAAGTGTTCACACAGATTTGGATACTGAGGTTCATTTGAGAACTATTTGTCACCCCCAAACTAACAGGTAGCCCAAAAGGATGATCTTAACATTGGAGACATGTTGAGATCATTCTCACTTGACTTTCATGTAATTTTGGGTTATCATTTTCCTTTGGTATATTTTTCTTGTAATAATAGTTTTCATTCAATTATTCAAGTGGAACCATATAAATTTTTCTATAGAATGAGATATAGTACACCAACTTGTTGGGATGAAGTTGGTGAAATGAATCTTGTAGGCCCAGAACATGGGGAGGAAACAACAGCAATGGGAAGAACAATTAAAAACCATATCAAAGTAGTTCAAATTAGTTAAAAGATCTGTATTGATAATCAAAGGAAGGATTATGATTTTAAATTGGGAGATCATTTTTTCTTAAATGTTTCTCCATGGAAGGGTGTTATAATATTTTTAAAGAAATGAAAACTAATTCCCTTGTTAATTGGTCCATTGGAAATCCTAGAGAGAGTTGCAGTTGTGGCCTATCATTTGGCGATGCCACATAGCCATTCTAGTAAAAAATTTGTTCTAAATATCTATGTTAAGTAAGCATATGCCAGACCCAATGAATTTCCTTACATTTGAAGGAATATAATTGGAACCCGATTTGTCTTACTTTAAAGAGAATCTCTAGATTTTGGAAACTATAGAGTATTTATTGAGGAATCGGAAGACTCGGCTAGTAAAGATACTTTGGAAAATCATAAAATTGAAGAGTCAATAGTGGAACTTGAGGAATTTATGATAAAGAACTACCCAAATCTTTTTTTAAGGTGACATTATATAAATTCAGGGGATGAACTTTTTTGAAGTAGGGGAGAAGGCAACACTCCAATATTTAATGGTATGATTCTTTTAAAATTCAATATCTTCGATAGTGTATGCTTCATAAAACATTGAGTTTAAAACTGTAATATAATATTAAGTATTACCATAAGAAAATTAATGTAACCATTAGGAATATTAATATGATCAATAGAATTTTAACTTTACTTATGAAAGTATAAATAAAAATTGGGGTATCTTATAAATGAAAATATGATATATTTATATCATTTTATAAGTAATTAAATATTTAAAAATGATAAAATAAGTATTGGTATTTTTTAAAAACATAAATTTTTGTTTAAAATTTTATAATTAATATAATTATTTAAAGGAAAATTTTTTCTATAAATATATTCATAAATTAATATTTTGTTTTATTATGATTATAAACTAATTTTATGAGACTATAATTAATTTTTCAAAGTGTTATAAAATTAATTATAATTTTATAATCGATATTTTCTGAATGAATGATTATTTTTATTAAAAATAAAATTTATCATATTTAGAAAATTATTTTCATAAAAAATAGTTCACTTTTGATTTCTTGAAAATGAAAAATGTTTTGGGTGAATTTTTTGTATTTTTCTAAGATACACCAATTTTGTGAATAGCACAATATGGAAATTTATGGTATAAATACATTATAAGTTAAATACAATATTGATTCATTAATATTAGATGTGATGAAAATAATATAGAAATAAGTTTAATTATTTAAATATCATTTTTTATAATTCTCTAACTAATCATAGTCTTGATAAAAAATAATAAACAAATGAGTAAAATATTTTAAAAAACATCCCTATCCTACACTATAAATACCACCCCTTGCCACCCATTATACTCACACCTATAAATACATTAATCTAGATTATATTATTCCCATTTCCTCTCCAAAACCTCTAAACCAAATTCTAGTCTTTCTATTCTCACCAAAATACCATTTCAAAGTTCTTTGAAGAGGTTCTCAAAGTGAAGAATTCAAGAGGTAAATCCCCTTTGTTCTTTCAATTTCTTTTATCTTATTATCCTTTACTTACCTTATCTATACAAACATGAATGATAAATATAGTATCTTAAATAAACTTGAATTTTATTATGATTATGTGATATACACCATAAATTCTTTTCATCATCCATTTTTTCTAAAAATTAAAACGTCATCCGTGAGGTTCTAATTTATCACCTTCATGGATAACGAGTTTTTTTTTAAATTATTTATTATATTCTAGTCATAAAACCATTTTTATGGTTAAAATAAACATTAATATCTATTATAAAATTTATTTAATATTCTAGAACCAATTTATATACATAATAATAATTCATAAGATAAAACTAGTTTGTGATGATCGAAAAATGCCAAAATAATCTAAATGGCTAACATTAACGGCTTATCTAATGAATCATCCTTATATATAGGAAAAATAATATATAATATCATTAAATATTATATATTTTAATTAATAACATTTTATTTTAGTTATGGATTACTAATCCCTTTTCACATGATCTTTCATATATTTAGACAATTAACCAATCGTGAAAACCAAGGAAATGAACAATCCCAAACTATGGAATTAAATATTATAACTCAAAAAAAGGAAATAAATGAAAATAATAAAATTATAATAAATGGAATAAATTTTTTATATCTTATTTATGAATTAATTAATGAATATTATTTCAATACCTAGGTTTTTAAGTGCAATTGGAGAACACCTTCAGACATAAGGTAAGGGTTTATCCCCGAACTTCCATTTTTCATCAAGGTTATGATTTCCCTCTATTTACCCCAATGTAATTATTAATTATTATTAAATACATCTTAAAAATTCTTTTTATATGTTCTAAAATCATGTATACCATCTATTTCATCCTTCTTTGATAGGAAATACATGATTTTATATGGTTCCCTTCTCAATTATTCAAGATAAGTAAGACCGATTAAAGGGAACATCCTAGTTTCATGCACATTTTCAATTTCACTCCGAAAACTATTTTAAGATATCATTATTTTTATAAAATCACTAATTTTTTTTAAAAAAACTATTTTAGTTCATTTTGGGTTGTTTTCAAACAATTACGTTGTGTCTGCTTTAATCACTCTTATATTTTCCCTTAAAACACATTGAAGTAGCTCATTTATAATGTTTCTTAAACACTTTTGTTTCACATGTTTTCTATTAAATTTCAAAATTTTAGTATGAATATTATTTTAATAATCCTAAAATATAATTTCATTCTCTTCTAGGATATACATGTTTATAATATAATTTTTAGGGAAAATACAAATTAATTTTCAAAATATCTATTCTTTATAAAGTAAATGGGTATTTATCTCAATAATTCCTCAATAGTTTTATTAGAGAATTTTATTTTATTTAAAAAACCTATATTTAATATTATTATTATATGATATTGATATTTTAGGATATCATCGAAAATATTTTTAAAATTTTTTATTATCAGTTTGATTGTGGATGTGTTATCTTGATTCTATTCACCATTACTTGGAATTGTTTTGTATTTATTTTTTTAGAATGAGAAAAGTTATTTACATTTTTTTATAAATATTTTTTTAAGTTTCAACCCATTAATATACGGAATGCATTGGACTTTGTAAGTGATGGTCGGGGATTTCTATATCCCCTTGATGCATAAGTAGGTCTTAAGAGACAAAATAGATATGAACATGGCTGAGGCTTTTCCCATTTATTTTCATATATGGATTTGGTTATTAACTTAACCATGTAATTTTAGGTGTCTTGGTCGAGGCCTCGACAATATATTTTAGATGTCCAGAATTATGCATTCCCTCAATATGATACTATTAATTGATAGTCCATGTGATTATTCAACTAATAAAATATCCAAGGTTAAGTTTATTTTTCATGTGATTATTTATGGAATTATTTGGTAATGTTTTATTAATACCCTATGAACCTAAAGGATATGTTTTTTATCTAAGGTGATTTTAGTTATTCACCATGATTTATTTTTTATGATAGCTTTCACCATATTTATTACCCCTACTGAGCATCTGATATCAACATTTATTATGTTTTATTTTTCCGCATGATGAAAATATATATGTTATGATTAACAGGTATAGATAATATATGAGTTTTTGGATGTTTCCAATGGATTTTTTATTTTTTATTTCATTTCAAGATGTAATGTCAATCTTATGATTGTATCTAGTTTTCAAAATCTACTAAACTATCAGTGCCTTTAGAATGAAATCTATTGCTCAGAGTACCAATGTAGTTAAGTAAGTGATTGGTTCCATGATACTAGGGTTGGCATCTTTACAGTATTGGTTCATGGTAGTTGTTGGTTTTGTTCATATTTATTTTCCTAGGTGGATATAGTTTTCTTTTCACCAAATATTTGACTACTATTATCGTTGGTTCTGGTGGTGTTAGTCAAAGATTGTGGTGGTTATTTGGGATGGGATTCATTTTTTTTATGGTTGTGTAGTCGTGGTTCTAAAAGTGTTATTATTTTGTTTCCTTCTATTTTATCTTGGTTATTATCTTCCTTGGTGATACTAGTAGTGAGGTGTCCTGTAATGATGATGGTGATTTCATAATAGTGCTCCATTGTTCTCCCCAATGGATCTAGTTTATGGTTCATAAAGTATTATATTCATCCAATGGTGTTTCATTTACCATCAATGTTGGGAGATGATGATGGAATATTTTGATGGTGTGAGGTTTGATGTCTATGATAATGTTGTTCTTGAGTGTTGAAGGTGGATGTGATCATGTCTATTGTGGTTCAGGGTAGTATATGGCACGAGGGTGTGGGTAGGTTTGTAGGGTTCAAGGAATGAACCTGCGATACAAGAATTATGTCATTTTTTATTAGGAAATTTTGGATCTATTATATAGGTAGGGACCCATTCTACCATCTATATACTTATCCCCATTTTGAATTTTTTATTTTTCATTTGAATTTTGTGTTGTGGATTTTTATTTTGTCAGATTTTTTTTGTTTGAATTTAGTTGTGGTTCTTGATAACATGTTTGATTCCCAATAAAACCATAAAGTGACTTTTATAGAAAGTATAGAAAAATTGAAAATTTATTTATTAATATGTAATAAATATTTTAAACTTTTATAGATTTTAATTATAAACTGAGCTTCATGAAGCATACACTATAACTTATAAGATGTATGATCAAGGTTTCGAAAAGAATTTTTGAATTAAAAAAACATTGATTCTCCTTCATTAGTGAATAATATCTATGAAAGAACGTTCCTTTATTTATTTATAGACATAATTGTATGAGTTACACTTGTTAAATCATTTTCCCATATTTATTCCACATCTTGGAGGGGTATTATAATACTTTTTAATTACCCACACACACACACACATATATATATATATAAGTTCTTTCCAATGATTCTAGATATATTATTTATAGTAGGTTACATATAAATGAAATAGTTATATAATTACTGTTGATTGACTACTATCATACTCATTTTTTGATTTAGAACTAGTATTGAGACATGTATTTTTTATATGGTCATTACATATTTTTCTAATTCTTCTTTTGGGTGATCATATTAGTTTTAGTTTTGTTTATCATAACTTTAATTACGTTTTATGTCATTAAATCCCATTATTAACATGTTATAGTTATAAAATATGTTCTTATGTATATGATACAGGATCCATACAACTTATGGATTACATCTGATAGAAAAATTTCAGTGGTTTTTGTTAAGGGATGATTATCAACAATCATGTTGATGTATTTTTGGATCAAGGGAGAATTGGTACATAATATCTTTGTTCTTTATTATAATTCTTCTAAATATCTAATAGTATATACTGGTGTATGGGAATTTTTTTATACTACATGTATACTTGGTATAATTCTTAAAATCTCTCATGAATACATTTTAACAAATTTTTTAACAAATGAAAAAGATAATTCTCATGTAGGTTTATAGATTTAGAATCCCTAGTTCTATTCACCCTAATAAATCTAAACTAATTTGGACACATGAACTCAAGTGTTCCTCCCCCTATTCCATAGGCTATTCACTAGTTCTGAGGGTTAAAAAAAACTCGTTGGGTGAATATACCCTCTCTCAGATATCCATAAAAAACAATAGTAGAAAACAGAGATCATCATCCACATGAACAACATAATATGGAAATTTTCATGGCAATCTAATCATATATAAATGTAATTACAATCTATTATAAAATTTAAAACCTATAATTTCATACAAGTCATAAAAAATTATTATTATCATATGTGAGATGACCATATATATATATATATATCTCCAAGATGCATAAAATAGTGGATACACTACAAAAATAGTGCCTAGTCTTCAATCGGCCTTATTCCCCAACTCCTTTCATACCTCCCTAGATAAACCGTAGACTAAAATTCAATTTTCTTAAACTACATCATAGACCATAAATTATTCACATGAACCATGAAACCTATGAATGGTATGATTAAAATATTATAGGTCACCAAAAAATTCCCTAGAGTAAATAATCAAATAGTTAAGGGTGAATAAACAATATGATATAATAACAAAACAATAATACTATATAAAAAAACATATAATGGAGTAATAAAATTCATTAAGAATAAAAATCATACCTACCCCAGACGATGCTGAAAAAAGGTTTGGCATTCCCTAAATCTAAAAATAGCTAGAGAATAAATGAATTATCATACTTACAATTGGAAAACTAGCTAAATATGTTATCATAATCAATATATAAGATTAATATGTTATCATCACTATCATAAATATTTCATGTTAATATAGAATCATCGTTGGTAGTGAGTATAGATGGATAAGTAGTCACCTCTGAAAACCTATTACTAGTTAAATGAGATATGGCCCCAATTCAATCAATAGGATGATGGGTTGTCCCTATGATAAGGAGTATGGGTGAATAAGTAAGCACTTTTCTATAATCATAGTTTAATTGGATATCCATATAAAAATAATTTAAATAGTCTATCACCATTATAAGGAGTACATGTGAATGGGCTATCACCACTCTATAATCATTGGTGAATGAGTTATCACCAAAATTATAATAAGGATATTGGTCTCTCATTGATACAAAAAATATATAGGTGGAAGGGATAACCTCATAATAATACAATGGTGAATGTTTTATCACCATACCAAAACAGTATAAGGGGTAGTAAAATCACTACTCCACTTACAAATATATATCAAGGGGTTATCACTACAGACATAACATGGGTGAATATATTATCACCATAATATATCATAAAAAAGGTTACTAAAATATCATTAATAAATAGACACTATCAATTAAATGTTTTTTCACTTTCTGTAATTCAAAATAAGGTGAATAGAATATCACTATAACATGGATATATAACAAGTCAACCGATTTTCACTATTTACCTCGACATAATGGCATATGAATGGAAAATCATCATTGATATAAAAATAATCAAGGGAAAATGATTAATCACAAATATTTTTGAAAATTTCATTATAGTATCTATTTCATGGGTAATGGTTTTTCTATCTAGTAATTTTCCTATCCAATCCAAATCTCTCACTAGGTTACCCACAATGTCAATGTTGTATGTATAGGAAGCATAAGTCAATCTTGACCCCTCGTAGGATAAATAATATTCTATAATAACCCTCCTCTATCAAGGGTTCCAAAAAATAGGGAAATTTATATGAAATATTATGATGATGTGACTAATAATATACTATTATAACCCACACATGGACATATGATTACTAAAGAATCCATGAAGACACCTCACAAGGCTCTCTACGTTGATACATATCAAGAACATCACTCATGGGTTTTAATTCCCATTAATCCATCCACTCTCCCATGGAAACATAGTGATAGGTAACCATAGATATGAATAAAAGGTGTTTAATAGTCTATTATAGGATATATATATTATACTCACCCCTCAAGTACTAAGGAACCCAAGTTCAGTTCTATTATGGGTTGTTCAAAAAATCCTACCAACCCACACTTATCATATGAAACATAAATGTATATTAAAGACTGAATAATTTAGGGAACACCTGCCTCATATTCATAAGAACCTTATGATCAAATCTATTCATATGAATCACCCTAAATTAGAATAATTTTAAAATATATTATAATACCTCAAATTAGGGATATCTTGAAATTAATGTTAGGGTAGTGAGAGGAATCGAGAATAGATGCAAGGAAATAAATAGCATTGCCTATAGTGATCCAATAGGATTGTAAAAAAGTTAAGTCAATGTCCTAATAGGGGAGATAATCCATTGGGAAGATAGGGAATATATAGAAAAGGTGATTTGGGTTGTATGTTCTACGAGGAATAAAGGGGATTCATTTTATAATATATTAAAATTTAAATTATTTTAAGTAACATATTTAAAAAGTACATAGGTGGTGTTGAAGTTTGATCATGTGTTTCATGGAACAACGCTTTAGCATAAGGTAATATTGTGGAATAACATTCTTTATAGCACAACACCTCATTCTAGAGAAGCACCAAACAATCACAATCATTCATTGTGACATGATCAAGGTCTTCATCAAACATCCCACCACCATTGTGGCATGACCCTCCACATCCAAAAAAAACATATACCATGATAGCACTTGACCTCAAAGTGGTCCAAACCATCCATGGAAAGTTGAGTAATACCATCTCCCAAACACTCATAAACTCTCTCAAAGGTTCAAAATTTACTAGACACACATGGTTTTATAAATAAATAGTTGACATCATACCTTCACATAAATGGATTGTTACAACCTCCCCCCTCTCCCATATAGAAGCTCATCCATGCGATGTGTCATTGGGCATCACCAGTGACATTATCTATTCACTGCACTCTTATATCAGCTTCTCGCTCCCAAATATCCTCCTATATATGGTTACGAGGCCACCATGGATAGACTTGAGGAACCATATTCCCATGTTGGAATTTTACATCTAGTTATTAATTTATACATATCATTGCTAAAATGATTCATACACTACTATCTAAACATCATCATTATGGATAACATGAGAATGATATTAATGATGTCTTTGAAGTTGAGATATATGGAATATATTATGCACTGGATTGTATCTTAGAGGAATTCCTAAAGGGTATTCCACTATACCAATCCTCTCAATAGACTCGAATAGCCCTATGAACCTAGGTTCCAATTTTCCCTATATTAGTATCTTCTTGTATCCCAATCAAGGAGGCACTCATAATAATACTTGTTCACCCTCATAAAACATTAGGGGATGGACTCATCAATCAATATATGTTCATTGAGTTCCCTAATAAATTACCAAATATATATATATATATATATCAATCAAATATTCTCCAAAATTGATTAAATCATACATAACTTAATAAAAGAAAACCACCTAACACTATCCAATACAACGTTGGTGGTCATAAAATGAATGGATTTAAAATAATCAATCAAAATAAACACCTAGTAAATATCATTATTCATAAACTAGTCAAATGAAGATAGATCTCCCATGATCTACCAAAATTCACGACACATGATCGTAACATATCCTTCAATATCTAAATATATGTTCATGTAACCCATTAGTATAAAAATGTTAATCCATGCTCAAATATTGTTCAGTGTCTAACACCTTATGTAATTACTTCTAGAATAAATATATAAATTGGTCATCTCAATTGGGACTGATACTCTTAGGAACACTAGGTAATTATTTTATCTCCCAAACATATAGTTTTCCTAGCACATCAATAGACTGCTCATATTGGTAAGTAATGAAAGATTGTCATTGTCTAGTTGAAAATAACCCATAGAACATCATTTAATTAAGGGGACATTAGAAACCCCAGCAAAAAATCCTCCTCACGTCATCCCATTTACGCTTGGGAATTGGTAAAGGCTAAAGAAGATTTGTTGGTATGTATTGCACAACCTTAATTTTCTATCTAGTGATACATCAGAAAATAAACCATGTAATGTAATTCTTCATCATGAGTCACCGATATAGTAAATGGATTTCATGATTGATATAGTGAACCGGCCCTTGATATCTCAGATATGGTTTCTTTTATCAATTAAATCGGCATGATTATAAGGAATCAAATCCCAAATGAGTAAAGAGTTTAATGGTATTAGAAAACTAGATACATTCATGATACTTGTATTATAAATTAATACACTAATTATAATGTAATATTTTTTCGAAATAATGTTGAGGATAACTTTATTACAACTCAGAATATCCTTTAATATCTTTATTAGTGTACTTTTTGGATTCCTGGATAAAGGAAACATTAATAGGGGTGATCTCAAATGCTCAGTAAGGGAAAATTATAGTGGAAGAAATAAAAAATCCAAGAGAATAATCAATATGGAATGGTAAATAGTTGAGAACACATTCCATCTAATCAATAAATGAGAAGAAAGTGAGAAAATAATATGAGAAGGTAAATAACTAAAAATTCAATCCATTAAAATAAATAGATAAGTATAAATAAATAAGAAAAGGTATGAAAATAAAACATATGAAATTTAATAAATGAACTAAAAATAAAATATATCTATAGATATATCGACGAAAAATCTTATGGATGAATAATATATTATAATAAATGATAGAAATGCTTAATTATTAGACGGAATGTAACCTAGGTACATATAATCATTCCTGTGAAGAGAAATTATACCTATTCTATTTTTCACAACTATTTCATCTCATGAGATTACTAATGCATCAAGGGGCTTTGATTAACCATCCCCAACCCTTAAGGCTTACCTTAAATGGCCCCCAACCCGTTTATTGAATGTCCAAATAATTCCTCATATAGAATATCTAAAGACCCGTAAATTTTAAGGGAAATTTTTTTTAATAATTTTCATTGGGATTTTTCAAGAACGCATTTCATGACGGCACCTGATTCTGAGGCCCGGTGTGCCCGGAATCATTTTTCGAAGATTGGATCAGGTACGTTTAGTGAATGAACGAGAGGGTTTTCCTAACCTTTGAACCGGTGCTCGAAATCGAATTCTGAGGGCACCGATAGAATCGCAGCACCAGTAATTGCTTAAGAACGCCTTTCCCGGAGTTGTGTTTTCTCGGGTGAGGATATTAAATTTTGGGGTTAACTAAACAATAAAATAAAATTTTGTGCAACTGAATTCTATTTTTTATTTAAGGTAGCTTAACCCTACGCTTGATGGTTGGAGTGGGACCCACTAATACCCTAACTCCTAGGTAGGATATTAGTGAGGTGGGGGCCCACACGAGACCCACCCCTTTATTTCCTTTTACCTTCCATGTGAATTTAATATGGTAACTCACCCGCACCCCCCCCCCTTTTAATGCCAAGTCAACTCTCGCGTTTAATTAAATTTTAAACGCCTCATTAATTGGGAAACACTCAATAATTAAAGCATGATCTGTTTTTTAATTTCAAAAACAGTTGGCATGGGAAATAAAACAAGGCAAGGCCTTATTTTATTATAGTTGTTGTTTCATGTGACAGATTTGGGGGAGGAATTACTCAAGGCCTTGAATCCTCACCTTCTTTGTTGAAGAACGTGAAGAACGCACCGTCGCCGATGAAGAACGTTGGCCTCTGAAGAAGGGCGACAAAGAACGTCGAACCCTCAGAGATTAACAATGCGACGCCGTGTACCGAGACACCAACGATCCTCCTTCCGCGACGCTTCTTCCGCGATGCTTCTTCCGCAACGTTCCTTCTCCCGCGAAAATCTTTGATCATCAACCGATTGAGGTAGGGGGTTTGGTTTATTTAAATCTATGTGATTTATATCCTCGACATGTGTTTAATTGTCGGAAGTTGTTTGAACCACTAATGTGGTGGGTGCGGACCAACGAACAAGTCTGAACCCACCGTTTCTTTGTTCTTGGTGTGCGGATCGACTGGCGACGACGAAGCAGGCCGCAAAGGCGTTATGAGGACTTCACAATGAAGGGTCGGTCCCGGGAGGACCGCTGGCGAAGTCACAAAAAAAACAGACCACCAGAGCGCGTCTGGTGGTCCACGGAAGACCCCGCCGGCACGCCCCGCCGGTACAGCGGCGACGGAAGCCAGAGGTGGCGGCTGGCATCGGCCGGCCGCCAGGAGGCGGCGGCACCCGGCGCGCCTCCGGGAAGGACCACCGCTGCTGACGTCGCGGCCGCAGGCGGCTAGACTCGCGGCCACGTGGGACCAAGGGCGACGCGGCGCCAGGCCACATCCGCGAGCAAGGATCGGCCCCCGTGCGGGGGCCTTGGCTCCAATCAAGGGGGCAACGCCCCCTTTGCGCAGCTGCTCAGCCAGTGCCGAGCCGACCCCACTCTGCCAGCGCCGAGCCACCCCGGGCCGGACCGGCCACACCGGGCCGATCCTCCCAGGCCGCGCCGCGCCACGCCATCTGGGCCCCGCCCTAATGGGCCGGACTCGGACCTAGTTCAGGTCGAACCGGTTTGGGCCGACCCAGGGGGTTGGGTCGGGTCGGTCTGGGCCCAAACCCCCCATTTTCAGACCACTTCTAGTCTTTTTCCCATAACATGGACTACGGACCTCTGATCGACGCACCGTCAGTTTCGTAGCGATCCTTGGATCAAGAAATTCAATTCAGTATATTACACTCAAGGTTTAGGAGAGCTTTAGGTATAGCCAGGTTGGTTCGAACACGAAACCAACCGGGCCCTCAGAGCAGAAACGCTTATAACTTGAGCTCCGGGCGTCCGATTGACGTGTTGTCAACTTTGTTGGATTCATCTTAGTGAGATGGACCCTTTGGCTTAATCCACTCGAGGTTTGGACACAGTTGGAGTGCGTTCATGTTGGTTTTGACTTAAAACCCAATCGGGCCTCTAGAATGAAAAAGCCAATAACTCTCAGACCGGGCATCCGATTGATGTGCCGTCTATCTCGTTGAGTTCTTCTTGTCGAGATGGAGCTTTGAGATACATCAACTCCGGACTACATGTCAGTTGATGTATCTACCCATTGGATTGGGGAGTGGACCCTCCCGGAATGAGCATTCTGTGTACGGGAACCCTAGAGATGGTTGCGACTGTGAAGACCGTACTGAAATCCTATGTGGGTTCGACGGGGATGAAGACTGCACTGAAATCCTATGTGAGTTCGGCAACGATGAAGACCATAATGAAATCTTATGTGGGTTTGACGAGGATGAAGACTGCACTGAAATCCTATGTGGGTTCGGCAGCGATGAAGACCGTACTGAAATCCTATGTGGGTTCGACGGAGATGAAGACTGCACTGAAATCCTATGTGGGTTCGGTAGCAATAAAGACCGTACTGAAATACTTTGTGGGTTCGACGGCACTGACTAATGTTCTTGTATCCTATGTGGTTCTGGCAGTATCTGACTCTGTTCTTGCTATCCTATGTGGGTATGGTAGAGTAGCTGGTTTAGTATCCTACGTGGGTCCCAACTTAGATGAATCAGTGGCTATATCTGATCATCTCTATCACCGATGAAGTATACCTTTGTGAGCTGAGTCTTGACTTCCAATCAGTATCTTCGATATGATTGACTTGCTTTCCTATGTGGATTGTGTTTTTTATCCTGTGTGGACGTGATCGATCTTGGGCTCGGATGTTGGAGCCAAACTGCAATTGATGACTTAGGTATATGTATGGGCATATACCTAAGTAGTGTTGGATGTTACTTCATGGTTGTATCATTCCTTGGTGGATTACCCTTTGTGGATTCTGGGAGACCTTCGGGGGTCTCGGAGTCCCTACTGAGTAGCGTATACTCACCCCTGCACGGGCTATGCCCGCACTATGTTGTGTTGGATGCAGACGACGGGCATCGCTGATCGTGGTAGAGGCTAGTGGAGCAGTCGGTACCTGGAGGTGGACCACTGGGCGGGACGTACACTGAGCGGATGGCTGGACCCGAGGAGCTAAGGTGGCTATTTGTACCCACCCTTTAGGTGGGAATTCTAGTGGACGGCTTGACGTTGCTGCTTTATTTTCAGTTGATGTACTTTCTTTCCAGTTTTACTTTACTTTCAGTTTGGGTTTGTATTCTGGCCCATTTACTTTATGCACTTTCTTTTTGTACCCAGTTGTACTTAGTGTTTACTTATTCTTGCTTACTCTATGGTGTTTTATTACTTTATAAAGGCAATGCCTTCCCCTTTTTTCAGGATTTACGCCTTGGTGCTAGTCACTAGCCCCTGACCTATGGGAGAAGGGCTTGGGGTCGTCACGGCATGGGTCCCGAGTACGGGTCGTGAAAAATTGGTATCAGAGGAGTTTGGTTCAACCGCAGAACTCTTTACTTTGATCTTTCTTCTATGTGAAGAAATAATGTTAAGGCTATTGAGTGTGGTTATCAGTCCAGGGAGTCCAGTGTTGGTGCGGGGGCCGACGTATCCATACACCAGGACCCTGACTTCTGATTTCCAACTCAATGCACGAAAACATTGATTGCATGTGTGTTTCAAAAAAATTTTTTGTGATTACTTTGTGTCAACTCACTAGGTATACTGTTTTGACCGTGGCGCACCTATTTCCTTTTAGGATGGCCCCACGACGGCAGCCATCTAGGGTTCTGAACATTGTGTGAGACGACATTCCACCGAGTGACGAGGCCTCGGTGCAGGGCCCTTTGACAGCAGAGGCTCCGGCGGTACCTCTACCCGCCGAGCCACCGATGCTACCAGCCCCAGCCACTGATAGTGCACGTCGCCTTAGTGCACTGCACAAGTTGCAGCGACAGAGACTGCCCAGGTTTCACGGGGAGACGGACCCTCAGGCAGCTGAGGATTGGCTGGAGGCGGTTGTTCGAGTTTTCAAGTTAGTGTGGACACCAGCTGACGTCATGGTGATCCTCGCAGCGAGCCTCCTACACGTGGCAACAGGAAGATGGTGGAGCTTGATACTCCATATGCACTACGAGGCTTCTCTCCTCTGGACGGACTTTGAGAGCCTTTTCTGCTCGGAGTTCGTCCCAGCCACCCTCCATGCGGTGCATTTCCAAGAGCTTCTACAGCTACGGTAGGGAAGCATGACGGTCGCCCAGTACTCTGTGAGATTTACCGATCTCTCACGCTATTCAATGGACATGGTACGAGACCCATTCTTCTGGGCCCGGACCTTCAAGCAGGGACTGAGGCATGATTTTAGGTCATTAATGATCTCCCTCAGCATTCCGACATAGGCAGGAGTAATGGAGTGATCTCTTCTCATAGAGATCTTTCTTGTCGAGCCTACGCCAGTAGTGAGACCTACAGTAGGGCAGCGCGTAGAAGAGTCGTCTACAGCTGGCAGTCAACGGATGTCACAGGGGTCCAGGCGGGCCGGACCATCAGGCAGACGACCTCAGGACACTGGCACAGAGGTACGGGGTAGAGGGCGCAGATCCAGCCTTCCGAGGAGCAGACAATGCTACGCATGCGGCGGGCAGGGCCACATGGCTCGTGACTGCCCGACCCGCCGTGCATAGGAGCAGCAGATGGTTGAGGGGCCAACTAGGAAAAGGCATAGGGTTGACCGTGGTAGTCCGCCGGGAGCAGGAGGATGAGGCAGAGGAGCAGGCTGAGCAGCAGGCTGTGGGCGTCACTTTGAGGCTTTACCACCAACACCACCAGGAGGTCCACCCCGACCAAAGGGAGCTGGAGGGCAGAGACAGGCACAGCTTCAGGCAGTAGAGGCCTACGACCACGGTGCGCCAGAGATTATTCGAGGTATGGTATGTGTCTACTCCACCCTTTTTTCAGTTCTTATAGACACGGGAGTGAGTCATTATTTTATTTCCACTTCCCTTGTTCGGAGCTCGGAGATTTCGACAGAGCCGTTGGCTCGATCCTTACGGCTAGAGACTCCTACGGGAGCAGACTCGAAGATTACGCACTGGTGCCGGCAGTGTGAGATTACTCTAGGAGGCGAGAGCTTCGGCTGGGATCTTCTTGTAGCGGCGTCGAGGCCTTACGACGTCATCTTGGGCATGGATTGGTTATCCATAGTCCATGCTTAGATCGACTTTATTAGGCGCAAGGTGCGGTGTGTACGCACCGACAGGAGCAGGTTCACCTTCACCGGAGAGAAGGGAGCCTTTGCAGCATAGGATGGACTCACGCAGAGGAGAGGACAGCCCATCACTCATCAGTTGAATAGCCTCATCCTAGGATCAGTTGACGTGCAGAGTCCTAGTTTTCCTGTAGTGCTGGATCATTATGCGGACGTTTTCCCCGATGACATCCCAGGGCTACCTCCTCGCAGAGAGGTAGACTTCTATATTGACATATACCCCGGGATAGCCCTGATGTCAACTCCAGCATATCGAATGGCCCCACTGAGCTTCGAGAGCTACGGGTACAGTTGGAGGACTTGTAGATCAAGGGATTCATCCGACCCAGTGTTTCACCCTGGGCTTCCCTGATTTTGTTTGCCAAGAAGGCGGACGGGAGCTTGCGACTTTGTGTCGACTATCGTCACCTGAACCAGGTGGCCGTGTGGAACAAGTACCCACTACCGAGGATTGACGACCTCTTCTATCAGATCAAGGGAGCATGGTGGTTCTCAAAGATAGACCTTAGATCAGGCTATCATCAGCTCAGAGTTCGAGATGAGGACGTTCAGAAGACGGCCTTCAGATGTCGGTATGGCCACTATGAGTTCTTGGTCATTCCTTTCGGAATAACCAATGCTCCAGAAGTGTTCATGAGTCTCATGGACAGGATATTTCAGCCATACCTCGATCGATTTTTTGTGGTCTTCTTCGACGAAATATTGATACACTCGACCACTGAGGAGGAGCACGCCTTCCACTTGCGGGTTATACTAGACACACTCCGAGAGCACCATCTTTATGGAAAGCTCTCAAAGTATCTGTTTCGATTACATGAGGTCCACTTCTTGGGACACATCATCTCTGAGGTGGGAGTTACGGTGGATCCTACGAAGATTGAGGCAGTGCTATCTTGGGAGCCACCCAGGAGAGTGATGGAGGTGCGGAGTTTCTTGGGGATAGCTGGGTACTACCGGAGATTTGTGCCAGACTTTTCCAGAGTTGCGGAACTACTCTCATCTTTGACAAAGAAGGGGAAACCCTTCGTGTGGTCAGGCAGATGTCAACAGAGCTTCCAGGAGCTGAGACAGAGATTGACCAGTGCGCCTATCTTGAGGCTACCGGAGGAGGGAGTAGGGTACGTAGTCTACTGTGATGCATCAGGGACCAGACTCAGATGTGTCCTGATGCAGGAGCGGGCCGTGATCACCTATGGATCATGTCATTTGATCCAGCATGAGTAGAACTATGCTACCCATGATCAGGAGTTAGAAGCAGTGGTCTTCGCTCTGATGATGTGGAGACACTATCTGATGGGCGAGCACTTTACAGTCTAATCTGACCACCAGAGTCTCAAGTACCTCTTCTCGCAGAAGGACCTTAATTTGAGACAGCGACGATGGCTCGAGTTCCTCCAGGACTATGACTTTGAGATAGTCTATAATCCTAGTAAGGGGAACGTAGTAGCCGATTCTCTCAACAGGAGGACGGGCATCCAGTTACTCGGGGAGGTGACGGAGCATCTAGCCGCTTTTCAGATATCCTTCGTGGATAGAGATGGAGCAGCCTTTCTTCAGTCACTCACAATCACTCCTCCACTACTGCAGCGGGTCAGAGAGGCACAGGGTGGGGATGCTGACTGTGAGACGCGACGTGCGCAGATATCCTCAGGATAGGAACCTAATGGATTCTCTTTAGGAGGAGATCATGAGGTCCTTATCAGAGGACGTACCTTGGTACCAGTTGCTTTACAGGAGGAGTTGCTGAGAGAGTTTCACACTTCCCCTTTGGCGGTACATCATGGAGTGGTGAAGTTGTACCAGGATTTCAGATGACAGCACTAGTGTCCGGGTATGAAGAAGGTTGTGGCAGAGTTCGTTTCTCGATGCCTCACCTGCCAGCAGGTGAAGGCAGAGCACTAGGTACCAGCAGGCTTAGTACATCCCTTGGAGGTCCCGGAGTGGATGTGGGATAGGATATCTATGGATTTCGTGACTGGACTTCCACGTACATCCAGAGGTCACGACTTTATCTGGGTGATTGTCGACCGACTCACCAAGTCGGCCCACTTATTACCCATTAGAGAGCAGGGCTCAGTAGAGAGCTTGGGATGTCTCTACGTTCAAGAGATTGTATGGATTCATGGTGTGCCATCATCTATCATCTCTGATCGAGATTCTTGCTTTACTTCCCAACTTTGGAAGGGGTTGCAGGAGGCATTCGGGATGCAGCTACGTCTGAGCACCGCCATTCACCCTCAGACGGATGGTCAGACGGAGAGGACCATTCAAAATCTCGAGGACATGCTTTGTGCATGTGTCCTAGACTTTGGTCGTAGCTGGGAGTAACATCTACCCTTGTTGGAGTTCGCATACAATAACAGATACCAATCCACCAATGAGATGACACCATATGAGGCATTGTATGGCCGACCTTGCAGATAACCTCTGTGCTGGACAAACCCAGGGGAGTCATCACTTGTGGGACCAGAGATGGTCTAGGCAATGACAGAGAATGTCCAGGTCATCCAGGAGCGGATGAGGATAGCTCAGAGCTGGCAGAAGGATTATGCTGACTGGAGGCGGAGGCCACTGGAGTTCGAGGATGGTGACCACGTCTTCTTGCGGGTCTCACCTCGATGTGGATTACAGAGATTTGGTAGAGGCGGAAAGTTATCTATGTGCTTCATCGGACCACTGCACGTCCTCAGCAGGATAAGAGAGGTGGCTTATCGCCTAGCTCTACCACCTCAGTTGCCCCGAGTGCACGACGTCTTCTACGTATCTCAGCTGAGGAGATACGTTCACAACATGACGCATATCATCGTTCATGGGGAGCTACACATTGATGATAAGGCGACCTTTGCGGAGGTCTCGATGGAGATCGAGGATCGACAGGAGAGGGTCCTACGTGGATGGTTTATACCTCTAGTGCACATCAGATGGCAGCATGGGAACCTCCCGGAGAGCACTTGGGAGCGGGAGGCTCAAATGCATGCTCAGTACCCACATTTGTTTCCCTAGTTTATGATGCATCTTTACGGGGACGTAAAGCCCTGAGGTGGGAGTAATGTATAGACCCGTATATTTCAAGGAAATTTTTTTTCTTAATTTTCTTTGGGATTTTACAAGAACTCAGTTCCTGACGGCACCAGATTCCGAGGCCCGGTGTGCCCGGAATCATTTTTTGAAGATTGGCTTGGGTACGTTCAGTGAACGAACGATCGGGTTTTCCTAACTTTTGAACCGGTGCTCGGAATCGAATTCCAAGGGAATCGATGGAATCACAGCACCGGTAATTGCTTAAGAACACCTATCCTGGAGTTGCGTTTTCTCGGGTGAGGTTATTAAATTTTGGGGTTAACTATAGAATAAAATAAAATTTTATATAACAGAATTTTATTTTTTATTTAAGGTATCTTAACCATAAGCTTGATGGTTGGAGTGGGACCCACTAATACCCTAACTCTTAGGTAGTATATTAGTGAGGTGGGGCCCACACGAGCCCCACCCCTTTATTTCCTTTTACCTTCCACATGCATTTAATATGGTAACTCAACTGCACCCCCCCCCCTTTTAATTCCAAGTTAACTCTCATGTTTAATTAAATTTTAAACGCCTCATTAATTGGGCAACACTCGATAATTAAAGCGTGATCTGTTTTTGAATTTCAGAAACAGTTGCCGTGGGAAATAAAATAAGGCAAGGACTTATTTTATTATAGTTGTTGTGTCGTGCGAGAGATTTGGGGGAGGAATTACTCAAGGCCTTGAATCTTCACCTTCTTCGTTGAAGAACGTGAAGAACGCCAAGAATGCACTGCCACCGATGAAGAACATCGGCCTCCGACGAAGGGCGACGAAGAACGCCGAACCCTTGAAGATTGACGACGCGACATCGTGTACCGCGACGCCAACGATCCTCCTTCCGCGACGCTTCATCTGCGATGCTTCTTCCGTGACGTTCCTTCTCCCGCGACAATCTTCGATCATCAACCGCTTGAGGTAGGGGGTTTGGTTTAATTAAATCTATGTGATTTATATCCTCGAAATGTGTTTAATTGTCGGAATTCGTTTGAACCGCTAATGCGGTGGGTGCGGACCAACGAACAAGTCCGAACCCACCCTTTCTTTGTTCTTGGTGTGCGGATCGACTGGAAATGACGAAGTAGGCCACAAAGGCATTATGAGGACTTCGCAGTGAAGGGTCGGTCCTGAGAGGACCACTGGCGAAGCCGGCAGGAAAAATGGACCACAGGAGCGCGTCCGGTGGTCTGCAGAAGACCCCGCCGGCGTGCCCTGCAGGCACGGTGGCGCCGACGGACGGCACCGACCGGCCGCCAGGAGGCGGCGGCGCCCGGCGCGCCGCCAGGAAGGACCGCCCCGACTGAAGCCGCGGCGACAGGCTGCTGGTCCCGCGGTCGCGCGATACCGAGGGCGACGCGGCGCCAGGCCGCATCCGCGGGAAAGTAGTGGCCCCCATGCAGGGGCCGTGGCTCCAATCAAGGGGGCAGCACCCCCTTTGCAGGGCCGCTCGGCCAGCGCCGAGCCGACCCCGCCCGGCTAGCGCCGAGCCGCCCCGGGCCAGGCTGCGCCCACTAGGTCGAGCCATGCCCTAATGGGCTGGACCCGAACCCGGTTCGGGCCGACCCGGGTGGGGGGGGTTGGGCCGGGTCGGTCCGGGCCCAGACCCCCCATTTTTAGACCACTTCCGGTCTTTCGCCCATAACTTGGGATACGGACCTCCGATCGACACACTGTCAGTTGCGTAGCGATCCTTGGATTGAGACGGTCGTTTAGGTATATTACACTCAAGGTTTTAGAGAACTTTGGGTACGGCCGGGTTGGTTTGAAGGCGAAACCAACCGGGCCCTCGGAGCGGAAACGCTTATAACTTGATCTCCGGACGTCTGATTGACGTGTCGTCGACTTTGTTGGATTCCTCTTAGTGATAAGGACCCTTTGGCTTACTCCGCTTGAGGTTTGGATGTATTTGGAGTGCGTTCGGGTTGGTTTTGACTTAAAAACCAACCGGGCCCCTAGAACGAAAAAGCCAATAACTCTCAGACCGGGCGTGTGATTGACGCGCCATCTGTCTCGTTGAGTTCCTCTTGTCGAGCCGGAACTTTTAGATACATCAACTCCGGACTATGTGTCAGTTGATGTATCGACCCCTTTCCTCTTGGAGCAGACCCTCCCGGAACGAGCATGTTGTGTGCAGGAACCCTAGAGCTGGCTGCGACTGTGAAGACCGTACTAAAATCCTATGTGGGTTCGACGGGGATGAAGACGGCACTGAAATTCTATGTGGGTTCGGCAGCAATGAAGACCATAATGAAATACTATGTGGGTTCGAAGGGGATGAAGATAGAACTGAAATCCTATGTGGGTTCGGCAGCGATGAAGATCGTACTGAAATCCTATATGGGTTCGACGGAGAAGAAGACTGCACTGAAATCCTATGTGGGTTCGGCAGTGATGAAGATCGTACTGAAATCCTATGTGGGTTAGACGACACTGACTAATGTTCTTGTATCCTATGTGGGTCTGGCAGTGTCTGACTCTGTTCTTCCTATCCTATGTGGGTCTGGCAGAGTATCTTGTTTAGTATCCTATGTGGGTGCCAGCTTAGATGAATCAGTGGATATATCTGATCATCTCTATCGCCGAAGAAGTATACCTGTGTAAGCTGAGTCTTGACTTCCAATCATTATCTTCGAAATGATTGACTTTCTTTCCAATGTGGATTTTGTTGTGTATCCTATGTGGACATGATCAAACTTGGGCTCGGATGTTGGAGCCAAACTGGAATTGATGACTTAGGTATATTTATGGTCATATACCTAAGTAGTGTTGGATGTTACTTCGTGATTGTATCTTTCCTTTGTGGATTACCCTTTGTGGATTCTGGGAGACCTTCGGGGGTCTCGGGGTCCCTACTAATTAGCGTATACTCACCCCTGCACGGGCTATGCCTGCACTACATTGTGTTGGATGCAGACGATGGACAACACTGATCGTTGTAGAGGCTAGCAGAGCAATCGGTACCTGGAGGTGGACCATTGGGCGGGACGTACACGGAGCGGACGGCTGGACCCGAGGAGCTGAGGTGGGTATCTGTACCCACCCTTCTCGTGGGACTTCAAGTGGATGGCTCGATATTGCTTCTTTATTTTCAGTTGTTGTACTTTCTTTTCAGTTGTAATTTACTTTCAGTTTGGGTTTGTATTCTAGACCATTTACTTTTTGCACATACTTTTTGTACCCATTTTTACTTAGTGTTTACTTCTTCTTGCTTACTCTGTGGTGTTTGTTTACTTTATAAAGGTAATTTCTTTCCCTTTTTGTCTGGATTTACGCCTTGGTGCTAGTCGCCAGCCCCTGGCCTATGGGAGGCGGTCTTGGGATAGTCACGGCACGGGTCCCGAGGATGGGTCGTTACAAAATAAACTATATGGATCATAAAATATACTTAATGAATAAATAATATGGGTTTATCAATATTTCCCCAAATAATCAAATAAAATTCCAAGTAAAAGCTTTTTGAAAATGGTATATGGTTTGGTAATAATCATAACCATGAAAAATGATATGGATATTTAGGGGAAATTCAATGAAAATGATCATAAAAAATGGAATATTTAATGGTCACTAAAACTAATCAAGGAAGTGAATGTGAATACTATCCCTGGAAAAGTCACTCATAAGCCATCCATAGGATGGTTAAGGATGGTATCAATATAACATATCTAATGTGGATTAAAATGAGGTGTTGTTTTATTTGATGAATATAAATAATATAAAAATATCCTTTAAAACATTATCGAAAAAATATCCTTTTGTTTTTAAAAAAATCATTCATTGAAAACATTTTCCTTGAAAATAAATTTGGAAAATATTTTTATAAAGTAGGGTTTTTATAAAAAATCATGTTCTCCGACTAAATATTGAAATAAAGTTTGGTTTTATTAAAATCATTTTCTAAAACATTTAATTACAAAATGGTGTAAAATGGTATTATTTCATGATAATGTTCGTGAATAATCATAGGATAATAAAATTAAAGGTTTTAATTAATAATTGTCATAAAATTTACTTAAAAAGAAACACTATTGAATGATCAATAGAATTATTCTAGATGAAAATAATCTTTAATCATTCCAAAGAGTCCCATACCACTTTGAAACCTTTTATATCACAATCCTCATGAAGTAATATAATTAAATTAATGTTTTAAATACCAATAAGATAAAATAATTCTAGATATAATATATGAAAATGTAAAGTAGTTACACCACACAAAATATTTAAGTGTTGAATATGACATTTATCTCACAGATATAAAAAGTGAGATGAAAATCTCTTAACTTATGTTTACTTTAAGGTGAATGTCCTTTAGATTCCAATAAAAAAATATTTTAATTATATAATTTCTTCAGAACCATTTTCTTGTTTATCATTATATTATTTCCATTATTACTATGTTTTATAAAACTATTTAAATTTTTGTTTTGTCGGGTGTTTTGAACAAATTCGGTTTATTTGTAAAAATAACTTTGGTAGGTCAACTATGGTAAAAGGGTTCCATATATAACATCTATAGAATAATAATAATAATTACTTAATTATATTATTTATACATAAATTATACTTTTAAAAATAATTATTAAATATGGTTATGATAAATTAGTCATCATTAAAATCCTAGAGAAGGTAGGTCGTACGTATGCATGAGTGACATTCCCATTTTTCAATTATCCTTATGGAAAGAAAGTATGTAACATTATATCATTATAGAATGATAATTATATCATAAATTATAGCTTATTTAATAATAAATACTTATATATATAGAATTATTGTAATATAAAACGAATCACATTGTGTTGAGAAGGTGGTAGTCCACTTGTCCACAAACGATGTTATCACTTTTTAAGTGTGTCAACCCGTAATAAAGAATATGATGCATTGTGTTTCCAAAAATTAAATTATTTCGTTAATATAATATATATTTTTTTTATTTAATGTATTTTTAAATAAAATCATCATTTATACATTCAATGTGTAGTGTGAACGAATCATGTTTCTTTGAGGGAGTGGTAGTCTACACTTACACAAACACTGTTATCATATTTATACAAAATATAATATATAAGGCTATATGTTATAAAATAATTATATAAATATAAAGATATATTAAATATCATTCATATCTTATATAAACAGAGTTTCCAATATATTTTACACCCAGATAAGTGGTAAAGGAAAAATTAACAGTCATCGTTTCATGAGACGGTACTTCACGGTACACGTAAATAGTAATTTTGTTACCCATTAGATAGTGATGTGTGTAATTTTTGGTCAATTATTTAGAATAAAAAAAATCCTAATATAATTACTATAATTTATTTTATATATATACATGAAATAAGAAGAGTTTAGGGGTTGTATAATGGAAATAAAATTAAAGAGGTTCACGAAAGATGTTGCCTCTTAATCGGGTAACTCCTTCTGGTTTGTACCAAGAGGATTCTTTGGAATGATTTCTACCCAAAGGGAGGATTTAAGTATTAAAGAAGGTAGATTGGGGATTTAATTGTTTGGATCTTTTCATGATCCAATAATGGTCTAATTTTTATCCAATAGCGGATAGGGTCCATATATGGCTATCCAATAGCTTTGGGACAAATGTATAGGTCATTTTAGTCATTATGGATAAGGATATATCCCTTATTATTATTAATTTAACTTTAATCATTGTAATTAATTTTAATCACATTAACTAATATTTTGGGTCAAAAAAAAATTTGGCCTTATTAGACTTTACAAATTATTCTAATTCAAAATATGGAATCCATTTTTTCAAATTATAATCATAAAAGTGGCAGATATTTATTTAAATTTAATACCCCCTGTGGGATGATAATGATGGTTTTTATCCCCCCACCAGAATCTATGGTGTCGGAGTGGGGTTTGGGCACTTTTAGTGGGTTCGATTCCCCAGTTCACATTCTTATAACGTGCATTAAATAGTGACAATACAGGTTTCTAATGTAAAAACTTCTGAAAGCTTACAGACATTTTATAATGAACTTCAAATTGTAATTGATTTCAATGAAATAAATTTTATTAATTGATAAAAATATTATCAAATTAAAAATTAAATCTAATTAAAATTATAAATTAACATTATAAATAAATTAGTTGAAAAATCAATTTTGAACTAAAATTCAGTATGTCTAATTGTTCATTAAAAAATGATATGTTTCCAACAAATATCAAAAATTTGCACTTACATAATTTTTATATTTATATTTCAAATTTGAAGTTTATTTTGACATATTAAATCAATTAAATTTTCAAAATTAATATTTATAATGGGTTCTCCATAAAAAGAGAGTAAAATTTCCGTTATAAAAATATAGGTTTTTGTGTGGGAAATTGTGCTTGTTCTTATCTTATTCTTATCAAACCTAGTGGATGATTATAAAAAATCATTGAATATAAAACAAATATATATCATTAAAATCATTCACTAATTTTAATTAATTACTTTTATTAAGACAAAACACCTTTAGAAGAATAAAAATAAAAATATTTATTTTTATATCCAACTTGTTCTTATTTTAATTTTTGTTACTTGGTAACCAATTAATTCATTTTACATTTATATAAGACATAAATTTTCCTTCATTTTTTAATACTATTCATAACCACTAATATAATGGCTAGGTTATATCAGATTATTTTAAATAATAATATATTGTTAATACACAGTTATTTAGTTAATCTCAGTCTTGCATATAACATAAACTATCAAGGAAGGTCAATCGTGTGTGTAATGAAAGCTATCAAAGAAGTTTGTTCTTTCATGATATTCAAGATAAAAAATATTTATATGAATTACAAGAAATAGAATATATTTATTTATTTAATATTGTTATGTATCTGGTCAATATTTTCACTTTTTACAGTTGGTGTTCCATGTCATAAACACTATTGAATAAAAAATTTCACTTTAGAATTTTAGGGTGGTACATTCTCCCTGATAGTAATTAAATTCCATCCCCATAATTTAAACTGGGTCTTGGTAATATGTATTTTCATATTTACTACATTAAAATACCACATTGTGAGAAAATTTCATTAAAAACCTCTTTAAAAGAGAGAATGTGAAGTAAAAAAGGTCGTATGGGCTATAATGTAACTAGTTATCTATGTAGGAGAACTTTAGTGGGAAGTAAAAAATACATAATTTTAGTAAAATCATAAATATTTATTGGGAGTGAATGATTTTATCAATCACAAAAAAAATTGAATGATCAATAGAAATTTGACGTCCTTAGGAACATAAATCATTGATGATTTAATATACCATCTGTTCAACAAAAATTAGGGTATTATGATAACACATTTTTATCATTTACCTAATGTGGAGTAATTATTTTACTGCCTATGAATACAAGGAAAGATAATTTTTTGATACATTTCAATTTCAAAAGAACAATTTCATATTTTGGTTATGATTTGATCAAATTCTAATTCATCCCATACCTCACGAAATGGGTATGAAAAAATTTACTTTGATCCAGAAGCACTAAAACACTCATTTAATGGTTAATAAGTCCTATAAAAGAGTAAATTGTCTAAATATTTGTCTCTAAATATTCTCCAAAATTAATATAGTTAGTACATTAATCTCTTAACCTTAGTATAAACAATATAGGTTCACCATTTAAAATCCCATAAGGGTTAAATATAAAAACATAATTCCATAAGGAACTGTTAAAAAAACTTGAATAATTTTAAAATATCCACATAGTCATTTTCACAAGAACTTGGCATGCGACATGTCCATTCAAAGCATAAAATTCAATCAGAAAACAATTCACTCCTACTAATGGAATACAACTTACTTTTAAACTGTTAATCAATCAATTAAAATCATATAGGAAATTTATCGCATGCATTACAAATGTTTTACATAATATATCATACCTTATTTTTAGTGGAACCATCTGAAACTCAATGCCTTCAATAGAGAATGTACAACCAAGATAAGAAATGTCCTCATCAACCCTAAGAAACCCAAAGACTCATTATTAGAACATCTTCAAACCTTAATCTAGAACCAAATATAAATTAGGGTTCATGGAAGTAAATGAAACACTGAGAAATGGAAAGGGAAGAGGATATGATATTAAATTAGAAGAAAATATGGATTACACTCTGGAAATATGCATTAAAATGATATGATTAAAATAGGGTGAAGGGATAGAGCTACCCCTATCTCCCCCCACATTCATCCAAGAAATAGGATGGGGAATGGCTAGTCATTCCCTAAAATCCAATGGATGTAGAATGATTATTTCACGTGTTTTAATAAAATTTGGGTAGGTCACATGGTTTTTCTACATGGTTTTCCAAACTATACACCAACTATGTAGTGGCCCTACTTAATAAACCATCCTCACACCATTTAACATCACATTTTACAAATCTAGAAAAAACTATTCAAATCCCTATATTAATACTAATGATCTTCTTTCATGCTCATATCTTAGTTTCCACTAACCATGTTCCAGTCATGCACCAGTACCCATATTCCCCAAGAGACTCAAATGGGTTCTTCTATGCCTCCCATGGTTTGTATTGAACCATGTGCTACTCTTGTGGAACAAACTTATGCTATAAAAAATAATTAGAATGTTTTTATGTTAAGGTAGTTGTATGGTTTCCCCTAATCCATGTGTGTAAACCACACACTGAGAAAACAAATTTCCCTGTTTTAAAATTAAACTTCCCAAAAACATAAATTACCCCACATAAAAAAATAAAATATACAAAAATATAAGGTAATATTGACATGTGTGTGTACCATGTAACACGTTGTGTTGTCTTCTATTCTAGAAGAAATTACTTTACTTATGTACACATTGTGTACTATATTTACACGTCGTGTTGTGGTTGACCATGTGACTTACTGTGTGAGAAAATACACATGGTCAGTAAACTCTTGGTACAACACATTGTGTACAAGAAGTAAATGTCGTGCTATAGTTGACCATTGGTCTGTCTGTGTGACTAAAAACATGGATGGATAGAATATTTGAGTACACATCGTGTCTAGGGTGAACACGCTGTGTAGTTTTAAACTACAAGGACTATGTAGTTCTAGACATGTCTAAGTACATGGGCTGGAGAGAATATTCATGTACACATTGTGTCTCAAGTGGAACACATTGTGTGTATGGGTTGTTACACGACCAGGTTGGCAAGGTTACATACCCATGTTAAGTCTTAAGGGAACATGATGTGTAGTGGTTCTAAATGAAATTTAACCCTCTTTTGTAAACATAGAATGATTTCCTTCACCTATTTCGTACTTTCACTTCAGATTTTTAGTTCCGTTAATCCCCTAATAAGGTGTGTGCTTGACCTTGCAGAGTCATTCCACCAAGACTTCCTCCGGTTGTATGACAGGTACAGGGCGATGATCAGACATTAAAATTGGTAGATCAGGGACTACCAGCAGATCCTCTCGTTGTGCCTATCTTAGAACTATCTATTATACCGGACGCAGGTGTTGATGCACAGTTTTGTGAAGGATTTATGAGGATGATGCAGACCTTTCATAATGCACCACATCATGACTTGATGATGGAAGAGTTGACATAGGTTTTATAACAATATCACCCTCCCACTTTTTTAGGGGATGGAGGACCACAGGCTATAGATTCATGACTGGAGGCCATGCATTCTATATTTCATCATCTGAGGACACCTCCTGAGATGAGGGTGAAACTCGTGACTTACTTGATACGTGATTCCACCAAGATATTGTGGGATGTTATCTCATTGGTGGGACGTCCTCAGGATATGGATTGGGAAGATTTTTATAAGAAATTCTATCATTACTTCTATCCCAAGACATTCAGGGCTGATCGAGGTTGGGAGTTCATGCATTTGGAGTTTGGTTCTCTTTCAGTGATGGATTACTCTTTGATCTTTACAAAGCTTCAGCGCTTCACACTTGATTTGGGATGTGATGAGTTATCACTAGATATTCTATTAGAGGATGTCATCAGGTATGACATCAGATCATAGGTTAATGTGTTGAGGTTCACTTTGGTTACTACTATAGAAAATTAGCTGCTGATTACAAAGCACAGCCTGAGATAGTAATGAGTTTTGATCCAGGGTGGTTGGGATGGTACTTCTTCATTTGATTGTAGGAACCACCATAGGGAGATTACAAACTGTGGTTCTTCCAGTATTAGGGATGTATCTTCTTTTAGTGAGGTGAGGTGCTACTAGTGCGGGAAGAATGGGAAAACAATACATCAGTGCCTGAGAGACCCATTTGATTGTTGATCTAGTTGAAAGATGGGTCATCTTCAATATTTTTGCTGGATGTTCTCACTAGCAGCTAGTGAGAGGGGATCTGTTATGACTCCACATTTAGGAGAAGCACGACCAGTTTCCCCTCATCCAGGGAACAAGATTTCTTTAGTCTATTCCGGCAAAGGAGGTGGTCATGGTCATGGAAGATAGATAAAAGGTTTTCAGCAACATCAGAGTGGATCAGATCAGGGTATCCAGGCAGGGTCATAGGGTTGTAGTAAAGTTTATACTTTCCTTATAGAACATACCCAGCAAGATCAGGATCTTGGAACCTATATGGTTAGAGGTATGATTCTAGTTTCGTTAGTTTTAGATTTTTATCTTTTTGAAACAGGGGATTACAATAGTTTTATATCGATTGTCGTTTTTGAAATCCTTGGGATATGACTCTCTAATTCTGATGGTGTTGTGACACTAGACACTCTGTTGTGTATTAGGATTGCTAGTTTACAATAGTGCAAGGACTATCCTCTTGCAGTTGGTGGGTGTCACATCTTTTGGGACCTCTATGTCTTAGAGATGACATGATTCGATTTCATTCTCCAAATGTACTAGTTTGTCTCCTTTCGGGACATTGTTTACTTCTATAGATGTAGGGTGAGTTTCATGTCACTGGAAGGTGGATCTTTTCTATAGAAGGGCTAATGGGATGTCTAGGCGAGAAGAGGTGGACCCGAGTATCATGGGTTGGGAGGAGTTACAACCCATATTTCTAGTTTATATCTAGATTTATAGGGGAATTCATAGACTGACATTCCTCCAATGGTCGATCATTTCAGAAAAGTCTTTCATGATGAATTTTTATGATTAATTATAACGTGGGAGGTGGATTTCTCTTTTGATCTTTTCCAAGGAGTGGCAGTTGTGTCCATTCCTCTCTATAGGATGGCTACACTAGATTTACAAAATATCAAGAATCGGTTATAGGAGTTGCAGGAAAAGGGTTTCATTAGACTGAATACTTATCCTTGGGGTTTTCCTATATGTTTTATGGAGAAGATAGATGGCACCCTCAGACTTTGTGTGGATTATAGAAAGATGAACTAGTTGATGGTCATGAATCAATTCCCTTGTCATGGATTGATGATCTCTTTGATCAGCATCGAGGTGCCTGGGTGTTCTCAAAGATTGAATTGAGATCTGGTTATCATCAGTTGTGTGTTTGACCATCATATATACCCCTTACAGCCTTTTAGAGTTGGTATGGTCAATATGATTATTGGGTTAGGTCGTTCAGTCTCATGAACGTGCTGGAAGTTTTCATGGCACTGATGAATTGAGTGTTCCATCCTTTCATGGATTCTTTTGGGGTAGTCTTTGTCGATGATCTCTTGGTGTACTCTCACACTCTACATGACCATTCCATCCATCTTGGCATCATATTGAGTGCACTAAAAGAGAATCATTTATATATTAAGCTCTCAAAGATCCATTTTTCGATAGTCAAGACTCATTTCTTGGGTCATGTCATCTTAGAGATAAGAGTACCATTAGACCCAGAGAAAGTGAGAATAGTAGTTTCATGATAGCATCTGAAGCACGTCTATGAGGTACGGAGTTTTCTAGGGCTATATGGTTACTACGTACACTTTATTCAGGTCTTTTCACACTTATAGGTGACACTTAAAAGCCAGACTAAGAAGGGTGTGAAGTACTTATGGAAATATTCTTACGATTCATGCTTTCTGGAGCTAAAAGGGAGATTGAATTCAGCATCGATATTTATTTTTTCAATGATAGGCAAGAGTTACACTATTTATGGTGATGAAGTAGGTATCAGGCTGGGAGTAGTGCTTATATAGAGTAAAGGAGTCATTGTATATGGGTCTCGATAGCTGAGGACACATGAGAGGAATTACCCAATGCATGATTTAGAGTTGGCCGCAGTTGTGCATGCCTTGCTCTATTAGAGGCATTATATACTATGAGATTATTTTTTGGTGTACACAGACCACAAAAGACTCAAGTATTTCTTTACTCTACATGATCGTAATTTGATACAGTGAAGGGGGTTGTGTAATTTCAATCTTTTGACTTTGATCTTTACTACAGGCATGGGAAAGGCAATGTAGTGGTTGGTGAATTGAGCAGGAGAACTCAGATATAGGAATATTTGGAGGCCAGCAGTGAGTGGTAACTTATGGATCTATTATCTAAGATACATTTGGAGGTTCACGAAAAACAGGGTTAGACATTTCTTTCTTTTATAGTTGTTACATCTAATCTACTAGATCAATTTTGAATGAGGAAACTATTATATTATAGAGTCCTAGTCCTACGAGAGAGTGTGCTAGGAGATGACCCTACTCATATGTGGACCGTAGGCGAGGATGAGGTTTTTCATGTTCAAGGGTGTGTATGGGTGTCCTCAGACATATGTGAAGATCTATTGTGAGATTTCCATGCCTCAATATGGACAGTTCATCTTATTATCACTAAGAGGTATTGAGATCAACATCGTCAGTATTGGTGGCCATGAATGAAGAGGGGTGTAGCTAGTTTGTTTATGATATGTTCAAACTATCTGCAGGTGTGGGTAGAGCATCAGTGACTCGCATGGCTATTACAAAAGTTTCTTATTATCGAGTGTAAGTGTAATGATGTCGTGATGGATTTTGTGACAGGTTTACCAAGGTCGCATCAAGGAAATGATGTTGTATGAGTTGTTGTTGACAGAATCAAGAATATTTCACATTTATTTCTAATAAAGGAAACCATCAGTGTTGATGAGCTTGGAATGTTGTACATTTGAGAGATAGTATGATTTCATGGGGTTCATCACTCAATCATTTCAGATAGGGAAACCCGGATTACTTCTCATGTTTGCAAGGGACTATAGATAGATTTGCGTACAAAGGTACTTTTGAGTACATATTACCATCCATAGACATATGGCTAGTCTGAGCGCATGATTCAGGTTTTGGAGGACATGGTTCGAGCATGCGTCTTTGATTTTAAGAGCACTTGGGAGAGACACATGCCCCTTGTGTATTTTTCCTACAATAATAGTTTTCAGGAAATGATTCAGATGGTACCTTATCAGTATTTATACTGTAGGACATGTCGATCACCCCAACGTTGGTTGGGGGAAGGCGGAGAATCTTTGATGGGACCCCATCTTGTATTAGAGACCATGGAGCAGGTGTAGTTGATTCGTAAAAGGATGGATACTGCACAATCTCACGAGAAATCTTATGATGAACGATAGAGATTACCTCCGAAGTTCGAGGTTATAGATCAGATTTTCCCACGTGTCACACTGAGGTTGGGAAATGGGAGGATTTGGAGATAGGGGAATATTTCACTGAGATATGTCAGGCCATTTGAGGTTTTGGAGATATTCGTTCTGGTTTTCAATCAGTTGAAGTTACCTCAGAGGTATTGGGATATGCATGATGTCTTTAATGTTTCTCAACTACGTCGTTACTTCTCAGACATGTATCATGTTTTCATCTTGAGGAGGTTAAGTTGGAGGTGGATATATCCTTTGAGGATAATCCTATTAATATTATGGATCACTACACAAAGGTTCTCTATTGCTAGACTGTTCCTCTGGTACGGGTGATATGGAAGCACAGGCAAGTGCAGTAAGAGACTTGGCAGAGGGAGGCTGACGTACGGTCATAGTGGCCAGAGTTGTTCAAAAACAAATTTTCACCACCCTTCGAAGGGAAATTCGGGGACGAATTGATTTAAGGTGGGAGTTTGTAAGAACCATGATCTTCATTTTAGGTATCGATTTTTTTAAGGTTGTTATTTAGGAAAAGGAAGAAAAGGGTATTTTTAATGTACACTCTATGTAATATTATGTACATGCTGGTTATGGCTAATAGACGATGTGTAGTTTTAATGAACATATCTTTTAGTTTTATTTTTAATTGATATATCAGAGCATGGTCGTATCTCATGTTTGTAACCTTCTTCTTCTTCCTGTGATTCATATAGGAGAACTTCAGAATGGCCTAAGACCTCCGAACCACTCCCAATTCTATGTCCGAGCTCCGATTGGGACGTCTTCATGTGAGTTGGAATCCCAATGGTGAGTTCTCAAAACCCCTAGAGACTTTGTTCATGATCCCTCCTCTCTTCTGAGTTACACAAGGTTTAGAGTTTTTTACTGTTTTGTAGATCTATGCCGATATAGACCAATTCAAGGGCCCAAGTTCAATTATATTGATCATACGACATCGAGGTAGGTGGTTTGTGCCTTTAGTTGTGTTGTCTTGAATTATATATGCTAAAATTTCAGGATTCCCACATTTGGGGTGTTTCTTGATTTGGAATGTAACCCTTTTTATCACCTATTATGGTTTCATTGATATATAAAGGGTAGTTACTTATGTTTGAGGTTATATACCTTGTTTATGGGACACCCCATGGGTGTGTTTCCCCTTGTTTGTTTGTTTTTGGTCGTTTGGTCAAGAAATCCTATTAGGCTTGCCTTGCTTTCCATGCATTGTTTTGTTAGGATGGAATTACTGATTATATGAAATGTCTATGATTTTCATTGTGAATATTGACCAAGGTAATTGGACTGTGAGATCTTCCCAAGGTAGGTACATTTATTTATGTTTTAATTTTATGTTTACCCAGGGGTATTGACCAAATCTGGGTGTCTCCCAAGGGTGCCCCACACCTGGTTGCACACATGGCCTCAAACACATTTCCCTAAATACTAGAGGCTATTGAGTATAAGTGAGGGCCTAGGGTGTGATAGTGGGGAAACTATGGCCTCATTTAAATAGTAAACATAGAAAAACAATAGTTTCAATCACAGAAGCAGTAATACCATACAACATTAGTAAACAATAGAAGACTGATAGTAATAAAATAGCTAGATCCATATTATATATTTAAGGATTCATGCTATATGTGTCTAAGAATGAATCCAAAATAGGTCACAATGCTGGAAATACAATACAATCCAAAATAAAGAAAAAACAAGTAAACTCCAACAACATCGCAAACATTAGCTTGGTGTCATGCTCTCCATCTCCAAAATACATCTATCAAGTACCTGATGTATAAGTGTGCTTTCCCTTATCTATACTTGCAATAATATAATCTATTTGTGTCCAAAAAATGACCCAAATAGAGTGTGAGATGAATCCTAGTAGGAAACCATAAAAACATATGTTCTTAACTAATAGTGAATATATATAGGAGGTAATAGGTAGAAATGAATCAATAATCTATGAATTGCTCAAAATTAAATAATCCTACAATCTTCAATTACATTAATTTATATTTATTATTCATTTTTTGAATCATGTAACCCTGGGATCTAGCCTAAGCTCTGTATACCTTTTGTAAGTAACAAAACAGATGTCTCGGAAATTCATCTAAACAATCAAGTATGACCGAGTCCAATCTTTTACTTTGGCTTGGAAGACTCATCACAATCATTCAATTATCCACAAATGACCCTCTAGGAATCTCTCGTGGTCTAACCCCTTCGGTCCAATATAGCATCAATTAATTATAAACAACCACCTAGGCAAGCTCTAACTGTATAAAACCTTTGGTAAAAAATTCATCTAATGAAATATTAACAACCACCACGGAAACTCTCACGATCAATACCCATGGGTTAAACATTCTAGTAAAACATACATAAATGTCCCCATTGGGAAGCTCTCATAGTCCAATCCCCCTTGGTCAAACTTTCATTAAATAAATTATAAACAACCACCTGGGAAGCTCTCATGGTCTAACCCTTGGGTCAAACATTCACAATACATATCATAGGAATTTCATATAATCAAAAACTACATCCTAACGAAACAAGGCAAGGAAAATAAGGAAATCCTAGTAGGCATCTTAGACCAATTGGCCATAAACAATCAATCAAGGGAAACACACCCATGGGGCATCCCATAGAAAAGGTATCTAACCTTACACACAATAAAAAACCCTTGATCAATCAATCAAACCCTAGAGGGTAATAAATAGAGTTAAATTCTAAGTCAATCAACACCTCACATGTTGGTATGAAGCACTTTTAGCATATATAATCCAAAGATGAATAACTAATGTTACAAACCACATACCTCAATATCGTACGATAGATATACTTGAATTTCATCCCTTGAATCGGTCTACATCGGAATAGATCTTCAAAAAGGTGAAAAATTACCAACCTTTAATAACTCACAAGAGAGGAGGAATCTAGAAGAAAGGCTCTAGGGGTTTTGAGAACTCACTGGTTGGATTCCAACGCTCCCATTGGTGTCTCAATCAAAGCTCTAAAGGAGAATCAGGAGACATTCATAGTTCATCGGTCAATCAGTCATGCTCCTATGTGAACCACGGCTAGAGGAAGATATTTCCGAATATGATACATGACCCCTCTCTAATATATAAAATAAAAAAACTATATTTCATGTTAATTAAAGGTACACGCCATGTAGTAGCCTTAACCGGCCCCTGATTGAAGTGGTCTATCAGGTCACCACAGGGCCATATACTTGACCATTACATGACCTACATATGGTTGTATGCAATAATCTAGATATAGAACATGTACTCATAAGTACACAACTTGTTCTCATAAAATCCCATTTTCTTCATTTTCCCCAAAAACAACTCGAAAAAAAGATCTATACCTGAAATGAAGATCTGGGTTCTTACATCACAAATCTCCCCACCATATCACATTATACACCTAAAAAATTGCTATTAAAGGTAAATGTAATGCAAAATGAGGATAATTTATCACTTATTTGCAAGAATGAGAATGAATTGGGTAATCTCAAAGATATGCAGACCACAGAAATGTCAAACATGATAAATTACTCCCAGGAAACGCTAAATAGCCTTTTAAATATGGTTTTTAATATAATTACAATACATAAATACTTCATCCATTTTATTCCACATAGGTATTTCCTTAATTTAGGTTTTATCCTAGTATATTCATTGTCAAAATATTTCATAGTAGTTTTTAATGAAAAGGTGAATTATCCTATTCATATCCCCCAGGAGTGTCAAATCAAGTGTGATGTAAGGATCATTGTTGTGTTCCAGGTTACACCATGTGTGTCCCAACACACCTTATTGTATTTTTTACCCCAATGTATATCTTTTCCAAAACTATATCCACATGTAGTATCCAAACATGTATGTATTTCAAGAATTAACCACAAAAATATATACATTACCAAAACATTAGGATGTTCTTATATAATTATCCTAAAAATTATACCTTAGGCTTAAATTATATAATATATGTTTTCCTAAATATATTTCCCAAGTTTGCTACTAAAATTCCTTTGATAACAACTATAGATACCCCACCCCAAATAGCCTGGAATTAGTTTCTTCTGACAATTACATTGGAATAATTACAACAAATATTATCTCGAAGTAATGGAGAGTTTAATAGTCTTCATAAACCAGATACATACATAATACTGGTATTGCAAATGAATACACTAATTACAACATAAATTTTTTCTTACTAACTTCTTGGATAACTTTATTCACACTTATAATATACCCGAATGTATTTCTTAGTATACTTCGTGAATTCCATGAGAAAGGAAAAACAAATAAGGGTGATCTCAAATGATTAGTATGGTAAAAGTATATGAGAAGGAATAATGAATCAATGATAATAATCAATATATAAAGGTAAATAACTAAGAACTCATGCCATGTAATAAATAACTGAAAATAAAGAGATTAAATAATATTGATAGGTAAATAACTAAAAAACATGAAATTCAAATAACTAGATAAAAAAATCAATATGTAGAGGCAAGAAAATAACACAAATGAAATAAAATAAATGAAATAAAAATGAACTGTTTCCATAGTTATCTCAATGCAAAATATCATGGATGAATAATAACTGAAACTAAATAAATGAAATTCAAAATTATAGGAAACCTTTTTTCCTTGGAACATGACACCATTTACATCAATATACAGTTTACCTATTCTAATATTTTCAACTATTCCATCCAATGAGACTACTGATGCATCTAGGGGATTTCATTAACTAGTCCCCAAATACTAGGGCTTTCAATAAATGGTCTCTGACCCGTGTACTGGATGTCCAAATAATTCATCAAATAGAACAAAAATGTTCCGTATCAAATATCCATAATGAATAAAGAATATGGATTGATTAATATTTCCACAATTAATAAAATAACCTTCAAAGTAAACACCATATGAAAAAATTTAAATGGTTTAAGAAATTATCATATCCCTAAAAAATGATATGGATATTTAGGGGAAATTCAAGGTCAAATGATAATAGGAAATTAAATATTTCAAGGGGACTAAAAGGAATCAACAAAGTGAATGTGAATACTATCCTTGGGAAAATCAATCATAATCTATCCATAGGAATATTAATCATGTTATTAATATAACATATCCGAAGTGGAGTAAAATAAAGGGTTCTTTTCATTGATGAATATAAATAATATAGAAATACATTTTAAAAAAATTATTGAAGAAAATATTATTTATTTAACCATTTTAAAAAGAATTATTTTGAAATCCCTTTGGATAAAAATTATATAAAATGTTTTTTGAAAGAAAATACGCTCTCTAACTAAAGAGATAAATAACGTTCGGTTTTCCTAAAAATATTTTATAAAATATTTAATTTCTATAGAGTGGGAAAATTGTATTATTTCATGATAAAGGTAATGAATAAATATAAGAGATGAATATTAAAATGTTTATTGGACAATGGTCATATAATTTCTTGGAAAGGATTAATCATTTATATATCATTATAATTAATCTATAGGAAAATAATCTTTAAACATTCAAAAGTGTCTTATACAACTTTGAAACATTTTAAATCAAAATAGTCATGAAGGAATAACATTAAATAAACGTTTTAAATAAAGTAAGATAAAATAATTCATGATATAGTATATCAAAATGGATAATAGATACACCACAACAAATATGTATGTGGTTAATATTACATTTATCTCATGGATGTGAAATGTGAGATAAAAATCCAATAATGTGTGTTTCCTTTTGGGTGAAAGTCTAACAACTTCCTCTATAAAAAACTTATGTTAATTATAAAATATCTTTAGAACCTTTTTCTTGTTTATAATTACCTTTATTTCACTTATTACTATTTTGTTTACACCTTCTTAAACAATTATGTTTATCTCTGGTGTTTTGACCAAATTCGATTAATTTGTCCAAAACAATATTGGTAGGTCAACTATAGTAAAAGGGTTAGTTATATAACATATAAAGAATAATAATAATGACATAATTATAGTATTAATACATCAATTATACTTTTAAAAAATTATTAAATATGTCTATGAAAAATGAATCTATGTTACAATATTGGAGACGGTGGGCCATACGTAGGCATGTGAAATGTTCCCATTTTTCAAAGATATTCATGGAAAGAAGGTAAGTAACATTATATCCTTCTATATTGATAATTATATCATAAATTTCATTTATTTTAATTATAAATACATATATATATATATATATATAATTCTTGAGATTTAAAATGAATTACATCATGTTATGGAGGTGGTAGTCCACACGTCCATGAATGACGTTATCACTTTTTTAAGTGTGTGTAAGGGTATTAAAGAAAATGATGTATCACAATTATATAAACTTAATTTTTCATTAATATCATATAATTGTTTTTCAGGATAAATATATTTAATTAACCCCATTGTTTATACATTCCATGTATAGTGTGAACGAGTCACATTGCTCTGAGGGGGCAGTAATCCACACTTCCATAAATGATGTTGTCATATTTACAAAAAAAATAAAGTATAAGGGTATCTGTTACAAAATAATTAAATAAGTATACCTAAATAATAAATATCATATATTTTATATATAAACAGATTATCTATCATAATTTCCACCATGATAGGTGGTAAAGTAAAATTAACAATCATCGTTTCGTGTGGCAGTAGTTCTCTATACATGTAAACAGTAAGTTTGTTACACATTATATGAAGGTATGTGTAAGTGTAGGTAAAACAATTATCATAAAAATAGTATATTATATTCACCATATGTTGATTTCTATATAAACATGGAATAAAAACATTTGAGTAGGTGTATAATGGTTATAAATTAAAATATCATTTGGAAAGATGTAACCTCTTACTTAGGTAACTCCTTTTGGTTTGTACCAAAAGGATTCCTTGGATTTTAGTATTCCCAAAGTTGGGATTCAAGGAGTATGGGAGGGATATTTTTTATTGAATTTGTAGATATAGGCCATACCTAAGTCTCTTGAAAGGTGTGAGGTTGTGGTTGGAAAGGAGGCCTTTTATGGTGGAGGAGGACTGACACTCTTGTAATATTTTTAAAAAAGAATTTTTCCAATGTTTTTATTGTTGAAATTGGATCCAATAATAAACCAATATCAAGAAACAATAGAATATAGATGATACATTTCTGTACAATATCTCTTTTACAAATATATAGGTCGTTTCAGGCTATAAGGCTAAGGTTTAGTCCCTTATTATTATTAATTTAAACCTAATTTTTGAAATTATTTTTAATCACTAGCACTAATATTTTTGGTAAAAAAAACATGGATTTATTAGAAATAATAAATTATGCTGATTCCAAAAAAGGAATACATTTTTCAAATTTCTAATCATATAAGTGGTAGGAATTGATTTAAATTTAATCCTTCAGGACGGACGACAAACCTGGTTTTAAAAGTAAAAACATCTTAATGTTTGTAATTTTTTTATAATAAATTTCAAATTGAAAATGATTGAAATTAAAAAATTGTATTAATTTAAAAAATATGATCTATTAAAATATTAAATCAATTAAAATTATAAAGTTATCTTATAAATATATTAGATGAATAAGTAATTTTGATCTAAAATTCAGAATTGTTAACTATTCATTAAACATGAGATGTTTCTGAAAAAATTAAAAAATCACCCTAACCCAATTTTTTAATTTATATTAAAATTAAGATGTTTATTTAGACATATTAAAAATATTAATGTGTCAAACATTTATATTCAAAATGGTTTCTCCATAAAAAAGGTGGTAAAATTGCCTTTGTAAAAATATAGGTTTTCATGTTTGAAATTGGGCTTGTTCTTATCTTATGCCTATAAAAACTAATGGGTGAATATAAAAAAAGACATATTGAATATATATCATAAATATTTCAATAAAATAATTCACTAATTATAATTAATTTTGTTTATTAAGACAAAAACTCATTTTGAAGCATAAAAATATTAATATTTCTTTTTATATCCAATTGTTTCTTATTTTTGTTTCTCATCAATTGGAAACCAATGATTTCATTTTATATTTATATAAGCCATATATTTTTATAAGTTAGTTAACACTATTTATAACCACTAACCAAACATCTAGGTTTTATCATATTATATTAAATAATAACATTTTAATAACACATTAATATTTAGTGAAACTCAGTCTTGCGTGTAACACAAGTTATCGTGGAAGTTCTCTCTTGCATGTAACAAAAGTATTAAGGAAGGTCTCTATTGCATACGATGTAATATAACTTAGATTTAGGTGAATTTAAATATATTTAATGTCTTATATTTATTTAAAATTTTATGTATCAGGTTAATATATTTCCTTTTTACACTTGGTCTTGTGTGTCATAAAAACTATTTAATATAAAGCTGTACTTTAGAATTTTGTGATGTTATAATACTTCTTGTCAAACCTATATTTACAATAAATCTCGAGGTATTTTAATCCCATATTAACTCATCATACATTCTCATAGAGATCACTTCTCGACCTCGCATATAAAGAATCTTATCATCATCTTGAGTCAAATATGGTGGAATACCCCTACCATATATATTATCTCTTGTAACCTAGGAATATAAGAAAGATTACGGACTCTACTTCACTCTCTCAATTTATGAGGTGGTAATTATCCAAGCTATGATGTTCAATCTAACCTCACACTCCTAAACACCAAGGTTCATATTATAAAAATTGATCAATATCTTCTTCTTTCTACTAGCCTCACATTCCACTTATTCAAAAGTTATTGTGCTCTATATATTATATAATTTATTCCCTTTTCCTGTAGTATATATGATATTGAATTCAAAGGACTCTGAGTACTCAACCCACATTATCAATCTAAGGTTAAAATCATGTTGTGAAAATATATACCTTAGGTTCATGTGGTTAGTGTACATCAAAAACCACTCACCCAAAATATAGCTATTCCAAAAACTCAACATGTACACTACCACTACCTATTATAAATCATACATCAGGAAGTTCCACTAATACCATCTCTGTAACAGCTCGAGATTTTATAATATATATTCTTTTTAATTTATTTCATATCTTCTATTGTACGCTACACCAAGATTATCTTGCACTTTACGCAACACCGTATTAGCTTTCAGTATACGCAAAACTATTCTTAGATTGTGTTACACACAATTTCAAGTTTGTTTTATAATATTCATTCTACGCAACATTGAGTGTATATATATATATATATATTAAATGTATAAATAAAATATGGTTGGATTCTGTTATACAAAACAACGAAGGACTCTTGCACAACACATAACCCAGACTTGGCTTGCATTACACGCAATCGCGACTTTCCTCGACAGCGTGTGTTGTACGCAATATCAGGTTTCACTAAACAATGATATATGGTTATAATATTATTATGAACTAGCCGTTATGAATATTATTAACTAAATTTTTAGTCTTATAACCTTATTATTCATCTTACACATTTTCTAGAACATGGTAGAAGAACAAAATAAATTTTTTCGGGTAAAATTAATATTTTTCAAAAAATTCAGTTTGGCCACCTTTTGATGGCGCACCCACATTAAATCTAATTTTTGATATGTTTATAAGTTCAACTTTACAAAATAAAATTATAATTTTGAATCAGGATATAAAAATTTACATTGGATAAAGTTTTGATATTTTTCTGATAACTTTCATATTTTAATGAATAGTAAAAACACGCTGTATTTTAATTAAAAAAAACTTTTTTCATCATAATAATTTATATAGTTAAATTATAATATTGAATGGTTTTAAAGTATAAATAGAATATATGTTTACCATTTAATATAATGTATATCATTATCCTTCATTTTACATTGAATTCGTAGGTTAAATAAATTCAATCTTTTGCAATGTTTTAAACAAAAACCCGTTTTCTTTCGACAATGGGATTAATTTTAATTTAATTTCTGAAACTTCTATGTAATGAATTTGGAAAAATGGATTCCATATTTGGAATCAGTGGGTCCAAATTATATTAATAGACTAATTTTTTTTTTGAGCTTTATGAATAGTAACAACGGTAAATTTTATTTACCATAGTAAAAGGTAAATTGGGTAATTAAGAGTAAAATTAATGATATAGAATTATCCTAATACTTGTCTTAATACAATTGGATGATTATAATTTGTCCTAAGTCATATTTGGGTCGAAATGGAATCCATTATAACCCACTTGGAGGTGATTAAGACCTTTAGTTTATTTTATTTAAAGGAAAGTGAAATATGTCTCACTCAACTTTAATAATTAAAGTATTTTTAATATAAGTTTATAGAGAATATAAATTCGATTATAAATACTCATTTTAAATATAAAATGTTTTTCTTTGTCATGGTAATTTATTTGTAATTTTTAAGAGTTATTTAATTACCTTATTATCTTATACATTAATGATGCAGAAATTATTTATTTAGTGAAAAATCAATAATATAGTTTTTATTGATATAGTAATACATATCAAAAGACCCAAAAATCTTCACAAAACTTATTATTAGTGTATATATATACCCTAATCATCCACTGGCCAAATTTCCGACCATTTGGATCCTTATTAAGGCGATTATGACAATTATATTATTTTATTTTAAATGATGCCAAAGTTATCACCTTCATAATTTAATAAATATAAAAATTTAAATATTGTGATTTTAAGATGATAAATTTGATTAAAAGTATTATTGTGAAAGGTAATAGATTTATATTTATCATAGGATTTTATTTTTAATTTTTATGCAACAAATAAGTATATTAAATAATTATACAAAAATACTATAGTAATTATTTTATTAAGAGATAAACCAAATAAATGGTTTTAGAAATAATAAAATAAATATTATATGAACTATTTAATGTGCTCCACTAATTTTATAGATACCTATTACCTTTTATGAATCTATTAAAGCTTTTATTTCTAACATATCTTCTATATATATTTTATTTAATTTCAATTAAATGAATGGTGTCAAAATTGACACTATTGTTATTTTATAAAAATAACATGTTATAAAATTGTTTAAAAATCACAAAAATATTTAAAAATTATAAATTTAAATTTATATGGTCTAAAATGTTATAAAGTATCCAATTATTGAAAATTCACAACAAATAAGTAATTATGTGTTAAAATTTAAAATTTAGAATGTTATTACCACAAATAAAATTAAATTGATTAAATAAGGATAAATCAAGTTGATAATGTTGAAAATAAATTCCTAACATGTATAAATTTTATTTTTTGATGATATTAAAACCCTATATCATATATTCTTAAAATAGGAGTCATTTTGAAAGTTTTTATGTGGGGTTTGGATTTAATATAACTAATATTTCTTATATTTCCAAAGGTGACCCTCTCCTCCCTTATAAAAGGGCACATCCTCCCTCTCTTCCTCAGACCACTTTGAGCCTCAAAGCTCGGCCAAACCCTGAAAAATTCTCTTATCCACTTCCCTAGAAACATCCTAGAGGTCATGGTATTCTTCAAAGACCAATATTTGTGCCCTAAGAGTAGGTTTCAAAGAGGCGCTTCAAAGAAGAGGTAATGTTCGTTACCGACTATTTCAACTTTATTTCTTCTTCCACTTCTTCTTCTTTAGTTGTTTCATTATAAAGTAATAACATCAGTATCACGCATATACTGATATGTTATTATAAGTATTAAACAACCATAATTCACCATTTATCCATCTTATGGAAAACGAAATCATCACGCGTGCGTACGTACGAAATACCATCTCCACATCGTGGTGTAATCTATTTTCCACCACCCCCTTACTTGGATGGGTATAATGGTGAAATTAATGAATATATATGATTATTTTATAGTGATATTGATTCTGAAATAGTATACATACACTCCAATATAATTCCATGGGAACGATATCATCGCTCGTGTGTACATACAGATTACCGTCTCCACGACGCGATGAGATTCATTTTCCATGTTAAAAATTAAAGAGTGATTATAAAGTATATATAATAAGTAGTAATGAAATATATGACATAATAATTCTACTGGATTTATGTACATATATATGTATGTCATATACTTAATTCCATTCAATTCAATAAGGAAACAAAAACAACGTGCATGCGTACGTACGGCCTACCGTCTCCATGAACGGTGTATTTCTTTCCATTTATCGATCTATTATATATATGTATATTATGAATATATATTATATATAAATCATGTTTTAAATTCTGGATGTAATTAATCATGATCTAAGTAATCATATGAATAATTACAAGTTAAAAAACGAATGACAAAGGAAACGATTTTACCCAAAACGCTACTTTAACATGAATTTACAAAAGAACGAGTAATATAAAGTCATAAGTGAACCATATATGATATAATAACAATGAATATGATTATATAATAAGTCAATTACATAATTTAAATCATTATACAGGATTATTGGATACGTACGAAGTATATCGGACCTAAGGTAAGGGATAATTATTCCAATCTCATTCTTATCTGAGATTGTTTATTCGTAAGTATTTACTGGGGTTATTTCTATCATCCATGTCCATGTTTTATAAAATTGTTTTCATGTATGTTTAAAGTCCTTTTTACCCATTTTTGACTTTTACTACATGGTATGTAAGGAATATTTCTTTTGTTTACGTTACGATGTACTTTTTTTGAAATTTCTGGAAAAAGTACGAGAAGAATGTTTTTTAACTTATACGGCACGAACAGATTTTTACGGTTTTATAAAGCCTTATTTTCATGAAGATTCCTCCAAAATATTTCATGAATACTTTCAACAAAATCCTTTTCTTTTAAAATTTTATGACATTTTGTGAAAAGATAATGATTTTGAAGAAGAAATGATATTTTCCTCAAGAATTCATTTCAAGTGTTTTATCAAAACCATTTTTCATATAAGATGACATTATTTCATATGTGTATGTTTCAAGTATCATGTCTCTATGATTTACATGGTTTCACTTTTATTATTGTGAAATGATATCCATTACTTTTATATGGATTATGTGATGATGGGATGATGTTTATGAAACCCATTTTTTCGTTGGGTTATTATGAATGATGTATGTTATTTTGTGGCACAAGTAAAAATGATTTCATTATGAGATGGGTGGGACCTATATCTCCCTCCAATGAATTGGGTAAAGATTTATATCTCATGAGATAGACATGTCTAGAACGGTAAGTTATTCTGGTTCAGTGTTACCGGACTTAAATGAGGAGTGAACTCAATTCAGAAAGGGGCTTTGTCCACTAAGATGGTCTTTGAAGCAATGTCTTGGCTACTATGGAAATCATAACAAGTGATGAATGGTTGCCACAATTACATGTTTTATTCTCATGCTAGTTTATCGTGATTAATGTTTCTTTATGATCTATTCTTTATGTACTTCCATGATTTATGTCTCTGCTCAAGATTTTGATGTTTAGATTTTATGTTCATGTTTTTGCATTCAAATGTTTATGGATTATTTTATGTTCATTATGTTTTCCCTTACTGAGAATTTGATCTCACCCTTTTTATGATTTATTTTCCCCATGAAATAAAGATAGGTTTTATGTAAGGAAATAAAAATGGGAAGATCGTTATGGGAGTTGTTGAAGATATTTCAACATGATTAAAAGTTTATATTATGAGTTTCCAAAGACACTAAACTATTACGATCCTTGTGTGTCTTTTTTTGTTATGTATTACTTATTCTGCAAAAGTAATGTAATGTCCATGTACGTCAAGCTTTGTGACTCTACAGTTGGTATCATAGGAAAGGTTTAGTTAACATTTGGAAACTAGGATGCGAAAACGTTAGTGAGATCCCTAGAGATATTTCTAAGGTATGTCTAGGGATGTCCCTAAGGATAAGTATACGTATAGGATATAGTCCTAGAACTATGGTAATGATCATATAATTTAACCTAAGATGTTAGATATTGATGGTACTCCCCCTTTATTATGTTGTTTTCCTTAGTATGATTTTTTCCTCTCACAGTATTCTTTTTGGGTTTTAGAAAATGGCTGGAAACAAGAAGATTCCCAATAATAGAGGATATGATGGACAATGGAATGATATTATTCATGAGAAACCAAATGAAAAGGGATTTGGAAGTCCAAACATCATTATTATGCCTAATCAGCAATCTCAAAATATGATCAATAATCTCAACTTTGGTAAGTTTACTGACTTAGATAATAAGAGAAAGATGGAGTTTCATGATGATCATAGAGGAAAGAAAGTTCAATTCCCCAGATGTAAATCATGTTGCAAGAGGCATCAGGGAGATTGTTTCAAATGAACTGGAAGATTCTTTGGGTGTTGAAAAGAAGGACACAAATCCAGTAAGTGAAAAGGAAAAGGTTCAGTTAACACCATGGAAAAGGATAATGGTATTGCTACGACATCAACAATGGTTAAATGTTTTAAATGTGGAATGTACGGGCATTATGCAAACCAATGACCTAAGGTAAAGTCTCATGAAGAGAATCAGTATGGTCATATGGGTAGTATTTATGTTGATGATGATGAAGAGAATACAAATGATATGTGAGATGAAAGAATTGTTAAAGCTCGGTCAATGGTTTAAGAAGGTAGTGGAATGATTACATGTTTATCAAGTGTAATGTTGTATAAGTAATCTCATGGTACTATGGAATAAAGAGACATCTAAGGATTGTTACACTGTTATCTTTCCTTAAGTTTTATAAGTATATGATGAATGGTACCAGTGACCATGAATGGTTATTCAGATATTTTTGGAATGTAGATGATATGCGCATAATGAAGGGATTAGGAGAAAATTAAATGTTTGATAGTATTCATGAGCTCATGACTAATATAAGGATAAAGTCATATCATGGTTTAAGTATATAGAATTTTTGGATTTTGGTATGTGGAAATAGTTAACTTTTGACAGCATTCATGTTTTCACTATGGTTTAATGGGTATTCATTTTTCAAGAGAATACATGATTAAGGTATTCACATGATTGGAATGTGATCAACAAGATATATGGGGGATAAATTATGGTATTCACATGCTTGGTTGATGATATTTCAAGTAATTGTTTTCTTTATACTATGAGATTGGACATATGTATTTTGGATAAGCCTAAAGATTGGAATGAATTATGTTGGATAGAAGTTAGTATTGTTTAAGGGTAGATTTTTTTCCGATATTATTTATAATGAAGTTTTAGAAAAAGGACAACATGTAGGACGGGCGACAACCCATCGCGTCGGATAAGGCTGTGGGAATCGAACCCACAATCGAAGTGCAACTGGTCTTTATCACCTAACATTGTCCTACAGGAAGTCCCTGGTTTGTAGAATCTACTTTTATTTTATTAAGCGGTATGATATATGAAGTATAAGTTCAGTTTTGGAACCATATACGATTAATATAACCATAAGATGGACTTATATCTTTTGCTAACCTTTCGTTTGAAACAGATGGAATGAACCATCATTCTATCTCATGATCCGCTAACACATCACGAATAACAAATTCAACTTCATTTCGTTAAGGGATGAAGTGAAAATTGTTCAACTCACGAACAACAGTGAGATTGTACCAAAATCATGTAAGTATTTCTTTTAATTCATCAAATTTAGGGAAATGATGTTGAAAACCAAAAATGTTGTCCTAGTGCTCTTATATTCGATGAATCAGATGGTACCTTAGATCATCACAAATCTATTGATTTGTAATTGATGGCTTTTTCATATCCATGTTCTCTACCACTCTCCATCAGAACGTGATGGTTAGATTTTTCTTCCATATCCATATTTTTTTCACCTATGTTCTCCTATGTGGAAAACCAGTGATTAGTTAATTTGGGTAACCATTACATTTCATACTTCTGTTTTTAAAGATCGGTTTTCGTATTCCATTTTTACGATGTGGGTTTCTACTAAAGAAACTTTCAAGTATTAAACCATTTATAACCCCGACGAATATCGAGGGTGAAATTCATTTTAAGGGGGGTAGAATGTAACGGCCCGAGATTTTATAAGATATATTATTTTTAATTTATTTCATATCTTCTATTGTACGCTACACAAAGATTATCTTGCACTTTATGCAACACCATATTAGCTTGCAGTATACGCAAAACTATTCTTAGATTGTGTTACACACAATTTCAAGTTTGTTTTATAATATTCATTCTATGCAACATTGAGTGTATATATATATATATATTAAATGTATAAATAAGATATGGTTGTATTCTGTTATACGAAACAACGAAGGATTCTTGCACAACATGTAACCCAGACATGGCTTGCATTACACGCAATCGCGACTTTCCTCGATAGCGTGTGTTGTACGCAATATCAGGTTTCACTAAACAATGATATGTGGTTATAATATTATTATGAACTAGCTGTTATGAATATTATTAACTAAATTTTGAATTTTATAACCTTATTATTCATCTTACACATTTTCTAGAACATGGTATAAGAAAAAAATAAATTTTTTCGAGTAAAACTAGTATTTTTCAAAAAATGTAGTTTTGCCGCCTTTTGATGGTGCACCCACATTAAATCTAGTTTTTGAAATGTTTATAAGTTCAATTTTACAAAATAAAATTATAATTTTGAATCATGATATAAAAATTTACATTGGATAATGTTTTGATATTTTTCTGATAACTTTCATATTTTAATGAATAGTAAAAACACGCTATATTTTAATTAAAAACAACTTTTTTCGTCGTTATAATTTATATAGTTAAATTATAATATTGAATTGTTTTAAAGTATAAATAGAATATATTTTTACCATTTAATATAATGTATGTCATTATCCTTGATTTTACATTGATTTCGTAGGTTAAATAAATTCAATCTTTTTCCATGTTTTAAACAAAAACCCATTTTCTTTCGACAATGAGATTAATTTTAATTTAATTTCTGCAACTTCTATGTATTGAATTTGGAAAAATGGATTCCATATTTGGAATCAGTGGGTAATAATTATATTAATAGACTACTTTTAATTTTTGGGCTTTATGAATAGTAACAACGGTAAATTTTATTTACCATAGTAAAAGGTAAATTGGGTAATTAAGAGTAAAATTAATATTATAGAATTATCCTAATACTTGTATTAATACAATTGGAAGATTATAATTTGTCCTAATTCATATTTGGGTTGAAATGGAATCCATTATAACCCACTTGGAGGTGATTAAGACCTTTAGTTTATTTTATTTAAAGGAAAGTGAAATATGTCTCACTCAACTTTAATAATTAAAGAATTTTTAATATAAGTTTATACAGAATATAAATTCGGTTATAAATACTCATTTGAAAGATAAAATGTTTTAATTTTTCATGGTAATTTATTTTTTAATTTTTAATAGTTATTTAATTACCTTATTATCTTATACATTAATGATGAAGAAATTATTTATTTAAAGATAAATCAATAATATAGTTTTTATTAATATAGTAATACATATCAAAAGGCCCAAAAATCATCACAAAACTTATTATTAGTTTATATATATACCCTAATCATCCACCGGCCGAATTGTTGACCATTTGGATCCTTATTAAGGCGATTATGACACTTATATTATTTTATTTTAAATGATGCCAAAGTTGTCACCTTCATAATTTAATAAATATAACAATTTAAACATTGTGATTTTAAGATGATAAATTTTATTAAAAGTATTATTGTGAAACTTAATAGATTTATCTTAATAATAGGATTTTATTTTTAATTTTTATGCAACAAATAAGTATATTAAATAATTATACAAAAATACTATAGTAATGATTTTATTAAGAGATAAACCAAATAAATGGTTTTAGAAATAATAAAATAAATATTATATGAACTATTTAATGTTCTCCACTAATTTTATAGATACCTATGACCTTTTATGAATCTATTAAAGATTTTATTTTGAACATATCTTCTGTATATATTTTATTTAAATTCAATTAAATGAATAGTGTCAAAATTGACACTATTGTTATTTTATAAAAATAACATACTATAAAATTGTTTAAAAATCACAAAAATATTTAAAAATTATAAATTTAAATTTATATGGTCTAATATTTTATAAAGTATCCAATTATGGACAATTCACAACAAATAAGTAATTATTTGTTATAATTTAAAATTTAGAATGTTATTAGCACAAATAAAATTAAATTGATTAAATAAGGATAAATCAAGTTGATAATGTTTAAAATAAATTCCTAACAAGTATAAATTTTATTGTTTGATGAGATTACAACCCTATCTCATCTAATATTGGGATATGAGTTATTTTGGAAGTTTTTATGTGGGGTTTGGATTTAATATAAACTAATATTTCTTATATTTCCAAAGGTACCCCTCTCCTCCCTTATAAAAGGGCACATCCGCCCTCTCTTCCTCACACCACTTTTAGCCTTAAATCTCGTCCAACCCCTACCAAATTCTCTTCTACACTTCCCTAGAAACATCCTAGAGGTCATGGTATTCTTCAAAGACCAATTTTAGTGCCCCAAGAGTAGGTTTCAAAGGGGCGCTTCAAAGAAGAGGTAATGTCTGTTACCGATTCTTTCAACTTTATTTCTTCTTCCACTTCTTATTCTTTAGTTGTTTCATTATGAATTAATAACATATTTATCATGCATATACGTATATGTTATTATAAGTATGGAACAACCATATTTCACTATCTATCCATCCTATGGAAAATGAAATCACCGCGTGTGCGTACGTACGAAATACCGTCTCCACGTCGTGGTGTAATCTATTTTCCACCACCCCCTTACTTGGACGGGTATAACGGTGAAATTAATGAATATATATGATTATTGTATAGTGATATTGATTCTGAAATAGTATACATACACTCTAATATAATTCCATGGGAACGATATCATCGCTCGTGCGTACGTACGGATTACCGTCTCCACGACGTGATGAGATTCATTTTCCATGTTAAAAATTAAAGAGTGATTATAAAGTATATATAATAAGTAATAATGAAATATATGACATAATAATTCTACTATATTTATGTACATATATATGTATGTCATATACTTAATTCCATTCAATTCAATAAGGAAACAAAAACAACGTTCATGCGTACGTACGGCCTACCGTCTCCATGAACGGTGTATTTATTTCCATTTATCGATCTATTATATATATGTATATTCTGAATATATATTATATATAAATCAAGTTTTAAATTTTGGATTTAATTAATCATGATCTAAGTAATCATATGAATAATTACAAGTTAAAACACGAATGACAAATGAAACGATTTTACCCAAAACGCTACTTTAACATTAATTTACAAAAGAACGGGTAATATAAAGTCATAAGTGAACCATATATGATATAATAAAAATGAATATGATTCTGTAAAAAGACAATGACATTATTTAAATCATTATATAGTAGTATTGGATACGTATGAAGCATATCGAACATAAGGTAAGGGATAATTATTTCAATCTCATTCTTATCCGAGATTGTTTATTCGTAAGTATTTACTAGGGTTATTTCTATCATCCATGTCCATGTTTTATAAAATTGTTTTCATGTATCTTTAAAGTAATTTTTACCCATTTTTGACTTTTACTACATGGTATGTAAGGAATCTTTCTTTTGTTTACGTTACGATGTACTTTTTTTGACATTTCCGGAAAAAGTATGAGAAGAATGTTTTTTTAACTTATACGGCACGAATGGATTTTTAAGGTTTTATAAAGCCTTATTTTCATGAATATTCCTCCAAAATATTTCATGAATACTTTCAACAAAATCCTTTTCTTTTAAAATTTCATGACATTTTGTGAAAAGATAATGATTTTGAATAAGAAAGGATATATTCCTCAAGAATTCATTTCAACTGTTTCATCAAAACCATTTTTCATCTAAGATGACATTATTTCATATGTGTATGTTTCAAGTATCATGTCTCTATGATTTACATGGTTTCACTTTTATTATTGTGAAATGATATCCATTGCTTTTATATGTATTATGTGATGATGGGATGATGTTTATGAAACCCATTTTTTCGTTGGGTTATTATGAATGATGTATGTTATTTTGTGGCACAAGTAAAAATGATTTCATTATGATATGGGTGGGACCTATATCCCCCTCCAATGAATTGGGTAAAGATTTATATTTCATGAGATAGACATGGCTGGAATGGTAAGTTAATCTGGTTCAGTGTTACCGGACTAAAACGAGGAGTGAACTCGATTCAGAAAGGTACTTTGTCCACCAAGATTGTCTTGGCAGCAATGCCTTGGCTACTATGGAAATCATAACAAGTGATGAATGGTTTCCATAATTACATGTTTTATTCCCATGCTAGTTTATCGTGATTAATGTTCCTTTATGATCTATTCTTTATGTACTTCCATGATTTATGTCTCTGCTCACGATTTTGATGTTTAGATTTTCTGTTCATGTTTTTGCATTCAACTGTTTATGGATTATTTTATGTTCATTATGTTTTCCCTTACTAAGAATTTGAGCTCACCCTTTTTATGATTTATTTTCCCCAGGAAATAAATATAGGTTTTAGGTAAGGAAAAAAAAAATGGAAGATCGTTATGGGAGTTTTTGAAGATATTTCAACATGATTAGAAGTTTATATTCTGAGTTTCCAAAGACACTAAACTATTATGATCCTTGTGTGTCTATTTTTGTTATGTATTAAGTATTCTGAAAAAGTAATGTAATGTCCATGCACGTCAAGCTTTGGGTCTCTAAAATCACATCCACCCAGACTCATAAGAATTCACACCCTCATCTTGTATCATAATTTATATAAGAGAAAACCTGGACATATACTAATATAAAGAATAATACATATCTATATTTGGTAAGTTTGAAATAAAAATAGGTATAAAAATCATTTCAACACCAAGAAATATCTTTTATAAGTATCATACCACTCAAACTTCGCCATTTTTTATTCGGTATTGTAATTGGAACAACCATTCTGAAGAAGCCCATAATGAATCTCCTTTAAAAACCTATCAATCCTAAGAATCTATAAATATAAAATATACTCTTAGTCTTCTTATAAGATACCACGTCAATAATATTCTAATTTTCAACTTATTTACCAACCATTTATATCACAACCCCATGAAATTAACCTCTCAAATACAGAAATGATACCATGAGATCTTGACATATAGTCAATTCTCTCTTAGTGTGATCAAGACAGTATCTGGATATAGATCATGATGATATATTTTATAAGAGTACACTAGAATTTATTTGATATATAAGGCTATTAATAAATTCAAAAATGGATGAAACCCCCTCTTAATGATGTCTATAAACATCATCACCACACTCATAAATTTGAAAAACATCAAAAGAAACTCATACGAGTAATACATTCTTCTTAAAGTAGTATAAGTATTATAAAATTTCTTCACCCCCAACTGGTGATATACAAGATTCATATTGATCATAGAGAACTACTTTTATCACCTAAACTTTTCCAAAAATTCATTTTTATGATGAAATGGATATGGGCTCTTAAGGTTCCATCTTATAGAGATTAATGGATATGGTTTCTGCACCTGAAATTAGATCAATCATAAACTCACGATATGTCATAGGGGAAAATTTCAAAATTTTCACAAAAAATATATCTTAAACTAATTTTAAATTGTAGGAAAGACTGGATTCACCATATCATTCCTATCTCTCAAATCAATACTCAAAAACTAGTTTATAATCACCCCAACTATTAATGGTTAGGTCCCAAATTTCCTACCATAAAATCCTGCTCTTCAATAAAGGTATTATAATCACCCTCAAATGAAGTGAAAGATACCCATCGATGAAAAACATGAGTTTTAATTGAGAGTTAGTTAATACATACCAAGGATAAAAATTATTTTTTTCATCTCTAACAAAATAAAATCCTGGAGAGTCCAATAACTACTTATCCTAATGTCATGTCTTGGACACGTATGAATTCCATCGAACCAGATTCCTAAAGGTGTATCAATGGAAATAACCCTAAAAAGGTATTATATAAATAAACCTATATCACTAGACAACAATTAAGATATAAATGAGTATGATCCACATATATCAAACAATACATAAGCTAAGATAAATATAATATATATCATACCACTAACTATAGATATTCTCTCTCTATGATCAAAGGGGTCATTCTCTATGATGTGAGGTTTACACAATCCCTAAACTATATTTATCATCACCTAAATATGTTATGATTGAACTATTTTCAAACTTTTCTTCTTAAAATGAATCAGATCAGCCTTCTATATGAACTAAAACCCAACCCAACCTTCCACTAGGCCTAAGGACATTCCCAATCCCAGAAGACTGGAAACTAGTGCATTGGAATCTGAGGACAAACCTTGGGAATTATTTTTCCAATGATATTAATATAAAATAAATGAAAAATGAAAAAAAAACTATCCAAACATGGAATAACATATAAACATCCAGGCATGGATAAATAAATATAATAAACACAATGAAAAATAAGTTACTAATAAAAATTCTAATTTGAAAGGATGATACGACAACAAAATATAAAAAAAGGTGGAAACCTTAATAACTGTAAGTGTGCGACGGTTGACCCCCATTCATTCATCACATTCCACTCATACATCCAAGGTTTAACCCATACCATAGAACTGAAATTGATATTGGTAATGGAATCCTAAAGAGGACCTATATAAGAATGAGCTAAACATCCTAGTATATCTATATCCTTAAATATGGAAATACTTTTATAATATAGTTCATAAAATTAATGTTTTAACATAATATATAAAATACATTCTCCAAATTATTTTTAAAACAAATCTAGTAATCATTCTAATACACTTTTATAAACAAACACCCTTTTTAAGAAAAAATAGTGATGGTTAATCATTTTAAAAATGAAATTAAAAATAATGAAATATGTCCTTTAAAACTATAATAAAAATACAAGTAATCATTTATCCTTGTTTCCTAGCCTTCCATGAAAAATTATTTTTCCTTAAAAATTTAAATGAAAAACCATTTCATAAGACCTGTTTAAGAAATAACCAAATCATTTCAATTTTTGAATCTCAATTTCAATCCATTTAAAAATAACACTTTTGAAATTATACCAAAACAAACTCAATATGACATATTAATCACACATTAGTACCCAAGTGTCAAGTAAACACAATAAAAAATAAAAACCAAAAAATGGTTCCATTAATCAAAAAAACTAGGGAAATGAAATCAAATCACGAAATGAAATCCACTGAAGTGTCCTTAGAAGGACCTAAGAATCATGGGAATCATCTGAAGGCTTAAGTAATAAATTCCTAAACTAGAGATAAGGAATCTAGGTTATATCAACTTAATATATACACATCCTTAGTAATCTCATTAGACTATTTGGAAATAAATGTTTCGCATTCTCCTTTACTACAATGGGAACAAGACAGTTGATATCTCATACGACCCGCTACCCTCCCAGTCTAACTAATGGGGAGTATCTAGAAAACCTTACCTAGAAAACCCACAACTACATACCAGGGATTTTTCTTATACAACTAACCTTTCGTATTCCTAGAACTCCAATGCAACTTCAATTGGATGTGATAACAAATAAACCATAAGATTATTCAAATATAAATCATTTCAAATAACTCACACCTCACCTCATACACACTCATAATAAATAGATATGTACACATTTTTGTACAAGAAACATATATAGATGCATCAATATAAAAATACCATCATGGGATCAAAATCTACCACAAGCATAAAAATTGTCACATTTTTATCATATTGGGTCTCACCCAATTATAAAATTACATTACTTAAAGCACTAGTTGGGTATTGACAAAAAATATCATAAATACAAGAATTTTCATACCATTTGAAACCCACATATCAATTGTTCTTTGGAAACCATTTATCAAAAATCACTTTGAAATATAATTTGAAAAGGAATATATTACCATAAAATTACCTTTAAAATAACACAGGAATTTTTAAGGAAGTCAAATCATACTGAGAACAATTTCACAAAACCAAAAACATCCCAGTTCAAAAGTATTTCAATCCAACATGAGACCTCATGGTCTCGAAACTAATTAAATTGAATGAAGTTCAACACCATTAATTTTAAAAATCATTCCTTTAAATCCTCTCACAAACACTTTAGATAAAAAATTGATATCAAAAACCCATTTAAAACATTTAAATTCAATTAAAAAAGACATAGATGGATTTTAGAAAACACCTGGCATATGATATTAGTCCATTCAAATATTTTAAACCATTTTGAATCCATTTAAATCCCATTACAGTTAACTATAAAAATATAATTCCATAAGGAAACATTTAAAAACACTTCCATCATTTTAAAATATCCACATAGTCATTTTCACAAGCACTTGGTATGAGACGCATCCATTAAAAGCATAAAAGTCATTCAGAAAACAATTCAATCAAACTATATGAATACAACTTACTTTAAAATATATAATAAATCAATTAAAATCCCAAAAGAAATTTATTTCATGCATTACAAGTGATTTACATTGAAACACCTACCTTATTTTTAGTAGAACCATAAAAAACTCATTGCCTTCGATAGTTAATGAACAACCAAGATAAGAAATGGCCTCCTTAACCTTAGGAAACCCAAAGACCCATTATTAGAACCTCATGAAATCCTAATCTAAAACCAAATATAAATTAGGGTTCATGAGGGTAAATGAAACTAGGATAAATGGAAAGGGAAGGGGATATGATAATAAATTAGAAGAAAAAAGGTCTTACACTATTGAAATATAAGTAATAAAATGTTAGGAATCAAAGAAGGTGAAGAGATAGAGCTACCCCAAGCACACCGCACAATCTTCCCAGAAATAGGATGTTAAAGCCCAGTCATAACCTAAAATACAGAGTGTGTATAATGATTATTTCATATGTTTTAATAATATTTTGGTAATCCTTATGGTTTGTCTACATGGTTTTAAAAAATATGCACCAACTGTGTGGTGGTCACTACCTAAGAAAACCAATCTAACACCATTTCCCATCACAATTTACAAATCATCCCCCAACTATTCAAATCCCTATAATAAAACTCAAGATCCTCTTTCATGCTCATATCATGGTTTTAACAAACTGTGTGTTAGTCATGCACTAGTACCCATATTCCCCAACAGACTCACATGGTTTATCATATCCCTCTTATGTTTTGGATTAAAAAATGTGATACTATTGTGGACCAAAGTTATACTACACAAAAATAACTACAAAGTCCTTATGTTAAGGTAGTTGTGTGGTTTCCCCTAAATCGTGTTTGTAAACCACACACAGAGGAAAATATATATATTTACCATGTTTCCAGATGAAACTTCTCAAAAAAGTAAATTACCCCACATAAAAAAATATAATAAAACAAAATATAAGGTAACAGTGACATGTGGATGTCATAATTCTCCCCACCATATCACATTCTACCCATAAAAAGTTTTTTGTCAATGTAAATGTAAAGTAAAATGATTACAAATTATCATTTATTCACAAGAAAAGGAATAAATTGGGGAAATTAAAAGATATGAAGACCATAGAAATGTAAAATATGAAAAAATCCCCTAAGGTCCCACTAAAACATCATTCACCATTAATACCCACAATTAGAAATCAACTGGGATAATCCAGTAAGGAACACTGAACATAATAAGACCTAAAGGAGTCTCCAAACTATTTATAATCAATATAAATGGTTAATCATACTTGATAACTCCTAAAATTGTGGAATGGAAATTAAAACTATGATTCAAAAAAATCCACAATAAAAACAACTGGATTCTGCTAACCATAGAAACCCAAAATTGATATCAACTCTAAAAAGGAATAATGGTTTACAAAACACTTAGAACACATCAAAGCCAAAGAACATACAAGATCATAATATTGGGTCCCCAAAAAACCTCACAACCACCACATCAAAAATGACCAAAGTTAAAAGGGACAAGTTACCAAAAAATTAAACCATATAAAAACAACCAAATAATTTAGTGAAAATGGCATTCCTCAACCAAGAAATGATTTTGCCTCTAACCCGGGATCACAAGCCAAAATTATGGGTGAACTATAACATCATAATATGGATACCATTTCATGGTAAAACCAACTAAATTTAAACTAATATCATCCATTTCATAATCTCAATTGATTTCATGATTATATTATTTATGCCAATCAAACACCCCAATGTAATTCTATATCCAAGAAATGATGCAAAATTGTTGAATGGTTCTCATCACAAATCCAAAATCACCAAATCATAAATAAAATGAATAAATGACAACAAGGTATATACATATTAAAGTAACTGCCACAAAATCATGATCAATCAGAATAAATCCTTAAGAATCACACCAAATTAAATCCACCTCTAGGATACAATGCTCAAAACCCATCCAGAAAAAATCGTCAAAACCGACATTACCCAAAAAACTAAGGGGGTCGATATAGCATCCCACCTTTTTATCACATAAACTTTCATTACATTTTACAAAACTGAGGATCTTTAAGGTTTAGTGTCTTGGAAACCAGAAACTTAATACATGAAACAACAAAAACATTCTTCTTAAACACTTGAAAGGCTTATCCTTATGTTCATCCTAGGTTCATTACTGCATCTCATAACCTGGGGACATACATCAAAAGAAAGGGTGAGCAGAAGGCCCAGTAAGGGAAACAAGCGAAAGAATTTACATATGAACTTGATATACATCAATAAAGTCATGAAAAGAACTTTAAGGCATGAGAATGAAATCATGAGGCATATCATAATAAAAATAACATTTTTCATAACTTGAATATGTGGATACATCATTTAACATAGAAAATCATGAACATATCACCATGTTCCATCCCCAAGGTGTCAATTGAAAATTACCAAGGTTATTCACCAAGGTAACGTGAAAATTGTAATCTCTAGTGGTTACATCATTACCCAATGCATTGGAGCGCTATCAGGGCGCACCCTTAAATATTCCTTTATTATCATGTGAGCCACATATATAATCATAAAATATTTCATAAATAACCCTTATAGCATAAAATAAATGGGTTTCATTTCATAATCATAACATTTTAAAAACTGCTTTAAAGACATGATCTTTATTGTCACTTTAAAACCCACGGAAGGGGAGAGAGGGTCTCATGTATGTAAATCCCAGAATTTAAAATATAACATTTTGATATATATGTGAATACCCCTATAGAAATAAGATCTTTTTTGTATTCAATTTATAGCATAAAATAATTTTGAGAAAAGAGACAGGCATTTTGAGACGAAAATTCTGCAGCATAACAGCTATGTTTCGGGGTTTTAGAGAACATTGAAAAGATAGGGGACATGGGTCACCCACTCATAAATGATCCATAAAATAGTAGAGGGACAGAATATAAAGTATTTAAGAGCATGGTAATGAAATTTGAATGATATACCATATGAAACTAAGAACTTGAAAAGAAGACAAAAAATAAGATTTCTCTTATAAAAATTCGACAGCCTAACGACGCCACTTAAACTTCAACAAAAATGAATCGACGAGATCAAAAAGGGTCTCTCATCATATGAACATAAATGATAAGTATGATATATATAGAGATCATACCCCAAAATAAATTAACTTGAAAGACTTGACAAGAAAATAGAACTTGAAAATGAGAAGGGTGAAAGAATCCCTTAAAAATTCGGCAGCCTAACGTCGTCACTTAAACTTCAACAAAAATGAATTGATGAGATCAAATATGGTCTCTCATAAAAAGAACATAAAATTTCAGTATGATAGATATAGAGATCATACCCCAAAATAATAAAAAGGAACTTTCAAGACTTGACATGGAATTAGAACTTTGAAAAATGAGAAGGGTGAAAGAATCCCTTAAAAATTCGGCAGCCTTACAGCGTCACTTAAACTTCAACAAAAATGAATTGATGAGATCAAATAGGGTCTATCATCATAAGAACATAAAAGTTCAGTATGATAGATATATAGATCATACCCCAACATATTAAAAAGGAACTTGAAAGACTTGACATTAAAGTAGAACTTTGAAAAATGATAAAGGTGAACGAATCCCTTGAAAATTCGGCAGCCTAACGGCGCCACTTAAACATTCTTAAAACGAAATGATGAGAGTAAGAGGGGTTCTCTCATCATATGAACATAAAAAGGACAGTATAATGAATATAAAAGAACCTCCTACAAAATAATAACATGGGGCATAAAAGAATTACATAAAAGAGATCACTTGAAAAGAAAGAGAGGGGTCGGATCCCTTACCTTAAAACATAACTCTTAAAACTCAAAGGTTGGGACCTTGAGGGCTTGTGGACACCATGGGAGGACTCCTTGGGAGTTAATGAGACCAGAACTTCGTTGGGGGAGAGTGGGGAGTCGAATGGATGAGATTATGGCTTGGTATTTATTGGGAAAGTGAGGGGACAAGGCATTAATGGCCAAGGGACACCTCGCATGTGCTTTTCTCAAAACTAGGTGCTCTCCCTTGGCATTTACCATGGAGTTAGGCCACATGGGGCCCCCAAAACAATAATTCACCACCCTTGGCCGGACTACCCTTAAAATATCTCATGACATCATCATGACCCAGTTATGATGTCATTAAACATACCGAAACCCTAAAACTGCATTTTTACTTATTCACTAAAAATTGAACTTTCTCAGAAAGATCCCAAAATTTCACCTTAACCAAATATCAATGCTCTGATTTCAAAAATGAAATCCATTTTATTTTGGTTCTATGAGTTCAAAAATGAAATCCATTTTATTAAAATAATTTTCTAATTATTTTTAAATAGATTTTTAATTAAAAAACACTATTCACTCGAAAAAAACTAATACTTGAATAATAATTTATGAAACCGTTATTTAACCATTTTATTGAATCATATTACTTAATAAAGGTGCCTAGATTATATTAATACTTTCTTTAAGTGAGATTACTAATCCATTTGGACACATTACTAATCCTAATCATAAAATCACTATTCATAATTTACTATTCATGAAACATTAAGTTGATCTTATTAGACTCTAAATTTTGTACTGAACATAATTGTAGAAGACTATTTTTCGAAAATCATTACACATTTTTACTTATTTAAGGTTTACATAAACATTTTTAAAATATCCATTTTCTAAAATTCATCAATAATATGCATATTATATTTATCCGGTCATTGGAAAATTCATAAACATCATCATAAGAAGAAATCCCAATTTTTATTTAAAACAAAGGAATACACAAGGCAGTTATGGTCTCCCTACATATCCCCTTATCACACCAGCATAGGACCTAAGTGTAAGGTGTGCTAAGGTGAGAGAATCTGAGGGAGGCTCGGCCAACATCGCACGAGTAGTAATTTCTATCAGTTTGAACTTCTCGTGAAGGCGATCTCATTCTATCTTCACACGATGAGGTTCAGCTTGGGTTTGGTCCAGAGCAAAGCCCAATGGTTCTACCTCCTTCCCATGTTCTGTTAGGTGGGCTTCGATCGGTCCAAGACTACTGGGTGAGACCATCGAATCTTCTTTCTATAATAATTAACCAAGATTACTTCTATTTAGAGACAATAATCAAAACGTTTAGTTTTTAGCGGTCATATTGAACAACGGTCATATAACAGTCAAAACCTAATGGTCTCATTTTAATTATACTCATGTAATCAAATGAAACATTTTTGTTGAGTATAAAAACAAAATAAAATAACACATAAAATTAGGAAACAAGATTTATTCAAAATTTCGGGTCGTTACAATCTTCCCCCCTTATGAAATTGCATCCTCGTAATTTTTAAAATTGGGTTTTAAAACTTCTTTTAAAGTCCCACATCGGAAAAGCAGTCAGTAAAACTATTACTTTAAGAGAAAGAAAGGGAAGTAAAAAGGTCACCCGAGTTAACCCACACTAGGATTCCATGTAGGAAAACATGGACATGGAAGAAAAACAAAGGGTCAATATCTGAGGGAGAGTGATATAAAACATGATTAGGAGAAAGTTAACCATAAGAAAATCCCAAACTTATGATGTGTGTAAATGGTCTTTGATTACCCAATAGGAAACATAAACCAACAACGTATTTGTTTTACGTTCCTTTTCATAATTTTGAGGAATTCATTTACAACATAAAACAAAAACATAAGAAAATATACCTATATTCATGTAGAGTTTCATCCTTTAATAATTTTCTACCCAAAACTAATCTTTTATCCAAACTATGAGCATTCAAAACTACTTGGTCTCATCAAAACACAAGAATCGTCTTCTAGAGAATCACATAATCCACAAAAGATTAACTATCTATTTCTTCTATCTTTAAACATTATCCCAAAAACAGAAAGGGTAAGGTAAAACAACTCTTCAAAAAGAAATAATCCCATAGGAATGGAAACTACTTTTAAATCTTCAAAGTTCCATGGTACTACCCAAAGTTCATCATTGTCCATTCCATAAATAACGGTCCTTAAAATTCCTCAAAATAAACCAAACTAAGATTGAAACCCAGATACAAGAAGGATTTGATAACATAGTATTCCAAGGTAAAATTTATCATTCCTCTCCAAACAACTTCAACCACTCCTAACATCTTATAACAAAAGTAACTAACCTAAAAATATTTACCACAAGATAGGTTAATAATTTCCATAAGTTACCTAAATTACTATAAGTCTGCCTTAAATTCATCAATTCTTCAAAATATAAGTCAACCTTACTCCTCAATGAAAATACCGTAGTAATCTATTTACCTCGATCATATAGGGTCCCCAAAATAGTGAACGTCTTCCAAAATAATAATCATCTTTTAATCCCCTAATCATCTTTGTCATATTAATACAGAAATCGTAGCATTTCCTATCACATTGGTTGTTGGGAAATGTTTTTCCATTTCCCTCCATTAACTAAGAAAAGAAACTATAATTAGGGGCTTAAATACTTAGCCAATAATCATGAAAAGAAACTTAAAGCATATAAGTATAACTTGTAGATGAAAAGTATACCCTAACTTGTGATCCCCTAGGTTACCATCTAGGTTATCCATGATCATATATTCTTATGTGAATCATTATTTTATTTTATCTTTGTTCCTTTAACAATTGTTCATACTAAGCTTATGAATTTACCAAAGCATATCCCCCGGGAGTGTCGTAACCAAGAGTGCAGCAAGGCCCGTTGTCGTGTACCAGTTCCAGTTCGAGTCTAGCTCAAAGGGGTGTTTTCGGGTTTTACCCCTATGTACATATGTGCCAGAGCCACCTCTACCTGCTCGTATCCAGACAGGGATGTATTTTCTTGGAAACCCCTTACTCAATACTCACCAAAATACCAGGAAGATTTCCTATATTTAAACTTTTCTATAGGGTTCTTCCTAGAGTTTTCATATCCTAATTTCCACAAATAACTAAACCTTCCTTTGATACCAACTATAGCATCCTGCCTTTTTATCACATAAACTTTCATTACATTTTACAAAACCGAGGATCTTTAAGGTTTAGTGTCTTGGAAACCAGGAACATAATACATGAAACAAAAAAACATTCTTCTTAAACACTTGAAAGGCTTATCCTTATGTTCATACTAGGTTCATTACTGCATCTCATAACCTGGGGGCATACATCAAAAGAAAGGGTGAGCAGAAGTCCCAGTAAGGGAAACAAGCGAAACAATTTACATATGAACTTGATATACATCAATAAAGTCATGAACAGAACTTTAAGGCATGAGAATGAAATCATGAGGCATATCATAATAAAAATAACATTCTTCATAACTTGAAAATGTGGCTACATAATTTAACATATACAATCATGAACATATCACCAAGGTCCATCCCCAAGGTGTCATTTGAAAATTACCAAGGTTATTCAGCAAGGTATCATGAAAATTGTAATCTCTAGTGGTTACATCATTACCCAATGCATTGGAGCGCTATCAGGGCGCACCCTTAAATTTGCATTTATTATCATGTGATCCACATATATAATCATAAAATATTTCATAAATAACCCATATAGCATAAAATAAATGGGTTTCATTTCATAATCATAACATTTTAAATCTACTTTAAAGACATGATCTTTATTGTCACTTTAAAACCCACGGAAGGGGAGAGCGGGTATCATGTATGTAAATCCCAGAATTTAAAATAGAACATTTTGATATATATGTGAATAACACTGTAGAAATAAGAGCTTTGAGTATTCACTTTATATCATAAAATAATTTTGAGAAAAGAGAGTGGCATTTTGAGACGAAAATTCTGCAGCATAACAGCTATGTTTCGGGGTTTTAGAGAACATTGAAAAGAGAGGGGACATGGGTCACCCACTCATAAATGATCCATAAAACAGTAGAGGGAAATAATATAAAGTATTTAAGAGCATGGTAATGAAATTTTAATGATATACCATATGAAACGAAGAACTTGAAAGGAAGACAAAAAATAAGATTTCTCTTATAAAAATTCGACAGCCTAACGGTGGCACTTAAACATAAACAAAAATGAATCGACGAGATCAAAAAGGGTCTCTCATAATATGAACATAAATGATCAGTATGATAGATATATAGATCATACCCCAAAATAAATTAACTTGAAATACTTGACAAGAAAATAGAACTTGAAAATGAGAAGGGTGAAAGAATCCCTTAAAAATTTGGCAGCCTAACGGCGTCACTTAAACTTCAACAAAAATGAATTGATGAGATCAAATATGGTCTCTCATAAAAAGAACATAAAATTTCAGTATGATAGATATAGAGATCATACCCCAACATAATAAAAAGTAACTTTCAAGACTTGACATGGAATTAGAACTTTGAAAAATGAGAAGGGTGAAAGAATCCCTTAAAAATTCGGCAGCCTAACAGCGTCACTTAAACTTCAACATAAATGAATTGATGAGATCAAATAGGGTCTCTAATCATAAGAACATAAAATTTCAGTATGATAGATATATATATCATACCCCAACATAATAAAAAGGAACTTGAAAGACTTGACATGAAAGTAGAACTTTGAAAAATGAGAAAGGTGAACGAATCCCTTGAAAATTCGGCAGCCTAACGGCGCCACTTAAACATTCTTAAAACGAAATGATGAGAGTAAGAGGGGGTATCTCATCATATGAACATAAAAAGGACAGTATAATGAATATAAAAGAACCTCCTCCAACATAAGAACATGGGGCATAAAAGAATGACATAAAAGATATCACTTGAAAAGAAAGAGAGGGATCAGATCCCTTACCTTAAAACAGAACTCTAAAAACTCAATGGTTGGGACTTTGAGGGCTTGTGGACACCATGGGAGGACTCCTTGGGAGGTAATGAGACCATAACTTCGTTGGGGGAGAGTGGGGAGTTGAATGGATGAGAGGATGGCTTGGTATTTATAGGGAAAGTGAGGGGACAAGGCATTAATGGCCAAGGGACACCTCACATGTGCTTTTCTCAAAACCATGTGCTCTCCCTTGGAATTTACCATGGAGTTAGGCCACATGAGGCCCCCAAAACAATAATTCACCACCCTTGTCCGTACAACCCTAAAAATATATCATGACATCATCATGACCCAGTTATGATGTCATTAAACATACTGAAACCCTAAAACTGCATTTTTACTTATTCACTGAAAATTCAACTTTCTCAGAAAGATCCCAAAATTTCACCTTAACCAAATATCAATGCTCTGATTTCAAAAATGAACTCTATTTTATAAAAATAATTTTCTAAATATTTTTAATTTATTTTTTAAATAAATTCTCTATTCACCGAAAATTCATTTTTTCAGAAAAAACCCCAAAAATTACCATAACATAATATTGGTGCTCTGAGTTCAAAAATGAAATCCATTTTATAAAAAAAATTCTAATTATTTTTAATTAGATTTTTAATTAAAAAACACTATTCACTCGAAAAAAACTAATACTTGAATAATAATTTATTAAACCGTTATTTAACCATTTTATTGAATCATATTACTTAATCAAGGTGCCTAGATTATATTAATACTTTTTTTAAGTGAGATTACTAATCCATTTGGACACATTACTAATCCTAATCATAAAATCACTATGCATAATTTACTATTCATCAAAAATTAAGTTGATCTTATTAGACTCTAAATTTTGTACTGAACATAATTGTAGAAGAACATTTTTCGAAAATCATTTCACATTTTTACTTATTTAAGGTTTACATAAACATTCTTAAAATATCCATTTTCTAAAATTCATCAAAAATATGAATACTATATTTATCCGGTCATTTGAAAATTCATAAACTTCATCATAAGAAGAAATCCCAATTTTTATTTAAAACAAAGGACTACACAAGGCAGTTACAGTCTCCTTACATAGCCCCTTATCACACCAGCATAGGACCTAAGTGTAAGGTGTGCTAAGGTGAGAGAATCCGAGGGAGGCTTGGCCAACATCGCACGAGTTGTAATTTCTATCAGTTTGAACTTCTCGCGAAGGCGATCCCGTTCTAGCTTCACACGATGAAGTTCAGCTTGGGTTTGGTCCAAAGAAAATCCCAGTGGTGCTACCTCCTTCCCAAGTTCTATTAGGAGGGCTTCGATCGGTCCAAGACTACTGGGTGAGGCCATCGAATCTTCTTTCTATAATAATTAACCAAGATTACTTGTATTTAGAGACAATAATCAAAACGTTTAGTTTCTAGCGGTCATATTGACCAATGGTCATATAACAGTCAAAACCCAATGGTCTCATTTTAATTATACTCATGTAATCAAATGAAACGTTTTTTGTTGAGTATAAAAACAAAATAAAATAACACATATAATTAGGAAACAAGATTTATTAAAAATTTCGGGTTGTTACAGTCGATTATCACAGAAACAGTACACAATAATTACCTTGAAACATAAATAATGTAATGAAACTTTCCACTAAAATTATATCATTTTAAATATCCAATAATAATGGAAGATATACCCCTAAAGATAAATACTCCACTTTTACATAGCACCTTTTAGGGAGGTATTATTTATATAAAAAAGAAACATTCATCTAACTCAGTCATGTTTTCCAACTCACATAAAATGGTAAAAATATGAATGAATATTAAAAATCCAATAACATAAATATATCAAGTAAAATTAAATTCTAGAAACTCATTCCTTTAAAAACCACTACACTGATAAAGGAATAAAAGTCTGTTTTCTTGAAACACACCAGCTTATTAAAGAAACCAATTATTGGAAATGGAAAAAATCCTTTGGACTATTGTTTCATTTGTGTATATTGAAAATTAAATGTAATGGATAGTGTTATAAAGTTTATTTTAATGTTATTTATTAGATAATGGATGGTGAATTCCATGCCATATGGCAAGGGGTTTTACTGTGATTTCCCAAAAGATGAAAACTGGAAAGGACCAAATCATGGCGATCCCTATACTGGAGTTACATTTCACCGATGGAAAATAGGGAAGATCAATAATTCAAATGTTAGTGGTATTGAACATGTTCAGTGGTATTGGTTTAAATCATGAAGCTTATTAAAGATTAAGGGATGAAAAATGGATTTCTAAATGTACTTTATGTTATATCATTAGTTCTGTTTCATTGTAGGTTCAATTGAGAGAAAGGAAAGCCCCCATAAGGAAATTTTTTATAGGTGTGGTGGACTCATATTAATTAGATGGTGAATATAATTGATATATCATTGTGATTATAATTTCATCATTTCACTTGGGAGACACTATAGTGAAAAAAATTTGCTCATTTTAATGGATTTTTTGAAGTGGAGGTCCACCCATGAGAAATGGTGTGCCAAAAAAGGTTGTGGTTCTACCAATTATAGTGATGTTTACATTAGAAAATAGAGTTAATGTTTCATATTACTATATAAAAAGTAAAAATTTACAATAGTATATAAATGTTGGTGTTTCAAAGGGTTTTTACGGATATTTAAAAGGCCATGTTGTGGCGCCTAGGAGAAACCCATTTTTTGAGGAATTTCTAAAAGAGACGAAAAATTTGGATATTAAAAAATGAAAGATTATTGACAAGTTATTTTATAAATCAGTTATCATGCACCTCATTTTTAGAAAATTATTATATCGGATATCAAAGGGAGTTTGAATTAATTCAAATCTAGATATGTTTGTATGTTATTCTCCACTATAAAGAAGAAAGGGAAGGTCCATGAAGTATTAATTTATTTTAATGTATAAAGAAGGAAATTTTAGATAGTTAAGGGAATTTTTAAAGGACCTTGTAATTCATAAAAAGTGGAAATTTAATTTATAATGATTCCTCATTATTAATAATGGATATAAACTTCTGTGAGAACTCAAAAGAGATACAATTTATCAATTAGAATGTGAGAGTAGTTCTTCAGACATGCTATAGAAATAAAAATGATGAGGTAAAAGAAAATTCGAATATATTGATCTCATTGAAACATTATCGTATTGGGTAAAAGTGACACAAAATTTTATTTGTATATTCATATTCTTATCTTGTTAATATTGTCAAGGTTTTCGTCGAAGGATAAGTTATACAATCCCTGTGATAATTTCAATGTTTTTGAACAAAGAGTTTGTAGGGTCAGTGAAACTGCTCCATTATGTGAACCAAATGGTATCAGTGCACTCTAGTATTTTATTCATTTGAATATCACCTTTACATACTCCTTAAAATAGCTCAGTTAGGGTGAAAAAAATTTATTTCTCTATTTTCTATACTACTTGCAACCACATAAAAAGATAATTTATTGGAGAGAAATGAGTGTTCATCACATCGAGATAATAAGATAAAAATTAATGGATTTATGGACTAACTTTTTATTGACATAATTCATCCCCCTCCTCACTCCCCCTCTTAGAGTAACCTCCTTGATAAGGGGCCATCAATTTGTAATGAATGCTGATTATTGGGGACATTTTCTATCTCCAAGAAGTATAGCAGAAATATAAGTAGTTCATCATAAAGGCATACCAATTTTTGAAGGAAACAATTTACAATTATTGAATAATATTATGAAAAAAATATTTGAGGTCATTTTTAATTGATGCTACATGATAGTTATTCATGTTATAACAAAAAACATCAAAATTTAAAAATTATACGAAATATACCACAAAACAATAGATGTACATTCAAAAGAAATCAACAAATTAAGGTGATATTAAATCCATATATTTACCAAGGTAATGTACAACAAAATATCTCATTATATATGGAAAAAAATCATGAATATTTATGAATGTGATTAAAATTTTGAGAAGAAAATATAAAAGGGTTGTTGAATAAATGTCATGAATTGAGGATGACCCCAATCGAAACTGTATATGCGTTCTTTGATCATTGATATTTAATTTTAGATGACATGAATGGCCTCAAATATAATATTTTTTTTAATATTATTAAAATAATGATTAAGAGGCTTCCTGTCTGATTAAATGCCAAGGTGTCTTATCTTGAAGGCAAGGATCAAAAGGATATATCCCTTGATATTATTCATAATAAAATTTTCGTGTATGAAATGGGTTCTGATGAAAAAGAATCCAAGGTGAATGATAAATAAGAATAGGTATTATTCAAAGAAATAAAAAAATATATTAAATAGATCTATATAAAGATGATGTCGATGAAGTGATGTACTTACTTTCCTTAAACCTCAATATGGGTAATTAAAAATCCAAAGGTAATCATCCACTTGCTTTATTCTAGTTTATTATGGTTGTTTCTCTTCATAATAAGTTATTTAAACACTATTAAGATAGTGAGGATGAAAATTTAGAAAATAAACTTTTAAAATAGGTAAATAAAAAGAAAACAATTTCCCAAATTCATTAAGAGTAGAAATATATCCATCCATAAAACGGCCCGAAGGCCTTCAGTTTTTTTTATTATAATAATACCCCATTTTAAAGGAAGAAGGGGGGAACCCAAACAGACATCAAAAACTTCAAACATATCATGACGTGAAGGTTTTAGAGAATAGAACCAGATTGACAATAAGGAGATACCCCACCCCAGCATTTGATCGTGATGAAGCTCTCCACCATTGCATAGATAATCGGCAAGAAAATGTCTTCTGTCAAAACACAAGCCCAATCCGATGGAAAGCTCCATATCCTCTCAAACAACCGATTCCGAAAACCTCTGCAAATATAAACTGTCAGCTCTAAAACATCCTTCGGGGCCTGATCCATGTAGTCGAGTCTAACGCAAACCCCGAAACCCACACAATGCAAGATTATGCCATACAAAATCCAAAAATCAAACTGTCCTCCAATACTCATAAACAAATTTCAAAATTTAGAAGAGATCTCGAACTGTAAATCCTCCCACGTCGCACATACACCAACAGACGCGGATCTGCCAACAACCATCATCATCAACATCGGAGCCAAACCATACCTCGCCATCACGGATCGAACGTCGTTGACATCACCCTCCCTACACTTCCCACTAGATCTCACAACCCAAAGATCCATGAAACCACTTCCCAACTCCACCTCGGAGTGAACGATGAAAGCCGAGATCCAAAGTAGAGACAACACAGGCTTGTGTAGGATGAAACAACAGCTAGACCAGCACCGATTGGGAGACCACGAAGCCATCCAAACATCACTAGACAGAGACCAATGAAACACAGCCATCACAAGAAAGGAACAGACTCAACCAGAAACAGAACCAACACTGAACAAACATAAAACCCATTGAAGATGACAGAAAACCAAAAAATACAAACCATATCCAATCCTTTGATTCACCGCATCACCTCCAGAACAAGGAGACCACGAAGCTGTCTTATTTCATAGCAATGTAGAAATGCAGAATCACCCAAAACCAACAGCAGATACATCCAGAATAGATCACGACAGAAAAAACCAAGGAGACCAAGACCATCATCGTTGACAACACTTGCTCTTCCACTAACTCCTCCACCGATCCACAAACCGCAAGATTCACACCGCAAGAATAATCAAACAACAGATCGCATCCAAACCAGAAATAAATCAGAAATCGAGAAACAAAAAAACATCACCTAAAAAGAAGCCACCCGAACACTCACCAAAAGAAAGGTCCCACTGCAAGCCAGAATCACTCCTGTCACCGCCTTCAAGACCACACTCAAAACCACAACAAACCTCCCAATCACTCCCACAGCTGACGCTGAAATGAGTCTGTGACCCTCAGACCACAGTAGTTGAAACACGACCCATGGACCTTCATCGCGCCGTCGTGGAACCCTAGCTAGTTCAGAGGATTGGGCATGAAGATGGGCATCAACGATGTTGAATTTCGAGCCCATGAAGCCGCGACACTACCACTGGATGAGGACGCACACACCGCGATCGCGATGAGAAAAAGCGCTAAGAGAGAAGTCGCCGCCGACCTGAGGCGGAGAAGAGGGAGGCGGTGATAGGGGAAACCCTAGTAAGCAGAGCCCTTTATTGGCACTTAAGAGTAAAAATATATTATATCATAAATCTGGTAGCTTGGATGAGTTAGAATTGGGAGAAATAAAGGATTTTAGGGACCTTAGAAAATATGATCTAGTATCTATGATTGACAACTCCAAATATAATGATCATGATAGTTAAAATGATGATGTTCAATGTAGGGTGGATCTTCAGGTTGAGCATGAGGTTCCCCTTAATGAAAATGAAATTTCAAGGGATAAAACCAAAAAGGTATTATTATTTTTTTCATTCCTAAAATTTGTGTATGTAATAATAGAATGATCACAAGACAAAATTGAATGTGTATATTGGATAAAAATAATTTTAAATTTTTTGAAATTTAGAATAGGAAGTGGAACTCAAGCTCAAACTGGAAGAATTGGTGTAGATCATAGACTAATTGACTAATACTATGAAAAAACATGTTAAAATAATTTATTAACTCAATCAATGAGTCATGGTTTGGTGATAAAGGTATGAGGACTAAGAAAGCCTCATTAAACCAAGTAAGGTATCAAGGTTCCCTAAAGAACCAGCCTTATTTTAATCATTAGAAGACCCTATAGTGAACACTAAAGAGTGCATTCACATTTTTAAATTGAAAATCATTAAAAAGGGATGGATATAGTGGATAATAATTACAAGAAAAAATTATCCATACCATGTGCTAGACCTCAACATTAAACCCCCATAGGAAAGTAGACTTGGAAGAAGCTCAAATGGTTAATCTAGTGGAAAAGGATGGAAAATGAGACCACAAATTAGGAGTTATTATTACATAAAAGTGGGAAACATTCAATATGGGTACTCTATTAAAAAAATTATTTTTTATAGAGTATCAAAACAAACGATAGGAAAGTTGTTTTTGTCATCTTATTATGTTTTTAAGGGTTTTTTCTTTTGGTGTGAAGGTCTTGGGAACAAATCATCCAATTGTTCCTAAATGTTTAAATAGTAAGTGACTCATGGGACTTGTAAATTAGAAAAAATAAATGGAAACTTCAATATAAATATTTCAAAATGAAAACATATTATTATTTTTGAATGATCAAAATAAAATTATTTATTTAATGTAGAAACAAGGGAGTTAGTCATCTAGATAAATAACTCAATTCTCAAGGAAGAAGACAAAATGAAATTATAAGGAAAACATTGTGGATATTTCCTTGAGAAGGACATATAGGTCTAGTTTATGGGGATTGGAAGGTAAGTGTAGCATAAAAATTATAGGTAATAAGGACCTTATCACTGGTATCAAATATGAAAAGGGTGTAGTTTTGTGATTTAGTAATAATGAGGGACTAAACATAATTATCTATAGGAAAGTCAAGGTTGATAAATTGGATTCAAAAAGACATTTGTTCTATTTGGGGATGAAATTTTTCACAATATTCTAAGTGTGAGTTTATTGTGTGAATCAAGTAATGTGGTAAAAACTTGAAAAATGTGTTCTTTGTTCAATATAATGATGATTAATATGGATACTCAATCCTTAAACACGTTTTATTTCTTAATTCTTATCATTATTTTCAATCAAATAAAATCACATGATTCTGATGTTAGGTATCTTTCTATGGTTGGAAATAAAAATACAAAATCATAAACCTGAACAATTCATATTTATTTAAAAGATCGCATATTTATTTTAACTCCAAAATATATTATAAAAAATCATTGGATATCCTTTGGAAAAATTCATATGGAAAAGTTGAGTTAGAAATCTATATAAGGGAATAAACAGGGAAATAAATCATAACATGAGAGTTAAGAGACATAAAATGATATCACAAAGAGAATGATCATAAGCATAAAGACATGGAAGAATGAATTTATTTTATAATAACATAAACATATGGAAAATATATATAACATGATATCATATAAATAAGTCAAGGGTCTCTCCAAGGATCATAATCATAAAGTGGAAAAGTCTCATTGTACGTTAGGTTCACTCCATAATCTCTTACATAACATATCAAGATAAATAAATCCTTACCCAATACATTAGAGGTATATATAATTTATATCCCAATTGGTGCATAAATTAAAACCATATATATGTGTGTCTCATGGAAAAAATAATCTATAAATAAATCATATGCATGATCGAACCCATGATAAGGAAATGGGTTTCAAATTTCTGATTCAAGGAATAACTGAAGGATAGATTTTAAGGTTTCCAAATATAGGAAATAATTAAATATAATTTTATATTCATATTTTAAAATCACACATAAGTCATGAACATTGAGTTCTAATATAGTTTATTCATTATAAGGATTTATGAGAATAAATAGTAAAAACATACCACTTGGACTAAACTTTATACGTAAATGGTCTTTTTAAAGAAAAACATGAAATATTATTTTTTATAAAACTATAATTGAACCGTGATGATTAATAGGGTAATAATTATGGTTTTTATTCTATTTATGGTTTAGAAAATATTTTATTTGGGTGATTCTTGACATGAGATAAGAAATTGAAAAGTTCACCTAAATCAGGTTTACTTAAAAGTAAAAATTTCAAGGGGAACTAAAAATATGTATAACCCAATAAATTAAAAGGATATTTGACGAGTTATATATATAAGGGACATATATACAAAAATAAAATAAATTCATGAAAATATTATTGCATAAAATGGAGAAAATGAAAGATAATATGTAACTAGAAAATAATGAAGGTAGTAAAAATGATCATTTTCATGTTTTAAGAAACCTTTTTTGAAATCCTATGTCAAAAAATAAAAAAAATAATTTTTAAATAATAATAATGTAAAAATAATTTTATCATTGGATAAAACTTAATGAGGTTCCAACTAATAATTCTAAAATTGAAAAAAGGGAAATTATGGACAATGTTGTTAAATCTTCTTTTAAATGGATGGGAATTATCCTTATCATAATTCCAATTTCAAAATGGATTAAAACTCATCAGTTAGTAATATTTGAATCAAAATTTATCTCCCATTATATAAGTAGAGTATACCATTTGAAAAAAATATTAATCTCAAGTAAAAACATTATAACTCAAGAAAATATATTGAGTTATTAAACACCATTATATTTTCGAGAGGACATCAATCCAAGAACACAATAAGTCATATCATGAATGGAAGTAATGTTTCTGAGATATAAAATATTTCATTTTTTTATAATGTATTTGGGAATTAGTTACACCATAAAAATTAATATTGGTGGATAATATGAAAGCATGCCTTAAAGAATAGTGATCGAGACGGTACACTTTGGGATTAAGAAATATTCTAATAAAATCCATTGAGGGAGATAAATTTTTATATTAAATTTAAAATACAATTATTAATTATAATTCATGATACTATATATCAAATTGGTAATATACACACCAATTAAATGAAATTAGGTTCACAAAAAAAATATTTATTGAAGAAGGAAAATTTGAGATAAAACTCCTACGGATTTAATAATTTTTCAATCAAAAGTCATTGGAAGATTAAAAATCATATGGCTATTTAAATCTGATGAATTAAATTATATAGTATTCAAAAATAAAATATTTTGAATTATATACCTCACATAAATAATTTTTGGGTTCATGGCATTAAAACATGTCTCAATGAACAGTAATTGACATGGAACCCTTACCTCAGGTATGAAAGTGATCTACACTTACACATAACTAATTAAATTAATTTACTTATATATATATATATATCCAATAGACGTATTCATACATATTAAATTATATAATGTATATCTATTATCTTTTTATACTTATTTTTAATATACTTTTTCATATGTCGGTTACTCAAGGGAATTCAGTAAATATTTATATAACTCCAATGGTATGTTAACCCTAATCAAAATATTTTTCAAATAGTTTAATAATATAAATAATATTAATTGTTATATATATATATATATATTATGTATTAAATATATTTTTAAATACATACATTATGGGCGGTTATGTCAAATGAAACTCATTTCTCATTGAAGTGGTAGTCCACACATATGCACGATTAATGATTCCATTTCACAATGACTTAGAGGGAATGAAGGTAACGGACAATATAACAATTTTAGAATAATATTTATATATAATATATCATATTTATTTATCCATTACATCTTATTTATCATCCATTAATTGAAGTTATGAAAAACAAATTAACTTTCATTGGGGAGGCGATAGTCCGCGCAATGCACTAGAAACTCTTTTTTTAATAGTGAATAGAGAGGAATAAATAATGGTTATAACATTAAAATAATAAAATATCAGTATAATTATGATACTGAAATATTTATATTTTTATAGATATAAGGTAATTTTAAGTGAAATATTAGTGATAAAAGGTTATGAAAAATGTAATACATACATTGAAGACTTAATCTTATCATATATATTTCCTTGAAAGTGACAGCCTTAGGATAAATCATATAGATAAGAAACGTAAGGATGATAAAACAACTTATATGTGAAGAATTTGGGTATAGTTTCAATTAAAATTATAATGGGTAGTGTAACTCTGGAGGGGTGGAAGTGATTCCATTTTTTAAGTGAAGATAATGGTACTTTTGGGAAAACACATTACACTTCCATGATATCAATAAACTATTATATTGTAAATAACTCCAAAATTTTATAATAATATATATTTTTGGTGATAATGTTTCATGAAAGAATCATACAATACATTCCAAACTTGTTTTAAACATGTTTAAAGTCATTTACCATTGGTTTTTAACATTTTTTAATTTTGATTTTTACCTTCGTAACTAGTTTTTAACAAGGTAATTTATATTTTATTTAAACATATAAGGTAATCATATTTATTAATTAATATTTATAGAAACTATATTTAATATAAATTTCATCAAATTTAATTTATAAATATGAGAAAATAAGAATTTAAATTAAAATATAAAATTTATAAAAAATATATTTTTTGTAGAAAAACGAATTTAAACCATTATGGAGTCTTTACTCTTATTCAATATTGATTTCCAATTGAATGAGTGTCAATATAAATATATGTGGGTTTAAATATAATATTAGATTATTAATTTAAATTATATAAATTTTTTTGATTAAATAAACATAAAATTGGACTTGTTATATAATATTGACATTTTAAACCCAAATAGGAAATAATGTTTTTATATTTTTATTCCAAAAGTGATAAAGTTTAATTTTTATGATAAATGTGGGAAAAAGAGTTTTTAGTGTGAAATATAATTTGAGTTTAAAAAATTATGAACATGTGTTTTATGAATTCCACGTAGAATTTTAGAATGATTCATATTAATAATTAAATATCTATTATTTATATTAAACATGTATCTTATTATTTTAAGTCATTCTAATATTATCAACGTTGTAGTTTTTAGAAGAATTTTAATTTTCTAATATTCACCTAAATATGATAATTTATAAAAATTTGATAAAAATTATGAGGATTCAACCATTGTGGCCTTAGATTTATAATAATTTTCTAATATTCACCTAAATACGTATATTTCTATGGTTTCTGTATCATTTTTTAGTTCAAGTGTCCATATACTACCATGGTTTCAAATAGTCATGGTTGTATATGGTCCTATAACCATGGTTTACAAAAACTATGTCCATAGGCAACCAAGGGCCCTAGTTTTGAAAACATTGGCCATACAACCATATATTTAGGTTTATTTTATTTTTATGTGACCTACATTTAGTATTAGAGTTATTCCCTTGGTCGAGGAGGTCATTGATTCCTATTATCCATGGAAGACTAGGGTTAGGGAATCAATATGAATATTCCCAAAATCCTTTCATTTGAACCATTGATGTGTGTATTGTGTATTATTTGGGACTTATATACCATTCACATTATTGGATAACCTATTTATCATTCTATGACAATCACGAGATTGATGTCTTGTCATTCCACACTTGAAATATTTTCTAGTTCCATTAAGACAATCCCCTTGGTTCCTCTTCCCAAATTTTCAACAAGAAGGAAATGAAATATTTTTTTCTTCATCATATTTATCTCATAAAATTCCATGAGACTACATCTCTCTTTTATTGGTTGTACTTTTTATTAAATATATGCTAACATTATTAATCATGTTTCATGATAGTTGGTTGGGAATAATCACTAGATTTTTCAATCCTCCACCCATTCTAATGGGTTGATCATTTATGTAATTATTTCATTATCACTTACACCTATGGTTAACTCAGTTACTTTTGATTCCATCCATCACTAAAAAATTTGATAACATGAGTGAAAAACATTTATCATCCTAGGGGGTCATCATAATCAATAGAATAAAATGGATTAAACTTTAAAACGTTTTACCCTTTTACATCAACAAATTAGACCATATTTACTTTATATTAAACTATATCAATCCTATTATAAACTAGGTGTTGATTCCCACCAAATGAGAATAAAAGTTTTTAGGATTAATGAAATATTTGAAGCAAGGGTATTATTTTTTCTGCAATGGAAAGAAAGAAGCATCCTGAAAAGGGGTTGCGCGCTTTATGTGGCCTATCAATTGATCACACAAAATCCATCTAATGAGACCTCTTAATATCTCAAGGGATCATAGATGAAACCTGATAGTCATTTCAAGGTTGTTATAAAGGTACCCAAGATAATTTGTTTCCTTATAATACGTCCCACTTGATCATGTGAAGTCCCTGAAATGAGTTTTTTTTATCATGGTACATTAGAGTAGACAATTTCATGAAAATCTCCTTATCCATTTATAAAAATAGAAGCTCAAAAAAGATGTAATATTCATGTAAAGGAAGTTACATTGATTTTCATATGAATGATTTATGCGATTCATGTGGTCATTTAAGGATCACATGAAATACTTGGTTATATGTTGGCATCGTCAAGTGAAGTCAACTGAACATGTCACAATCTTCATGTGAAGGATTTTAGATATATTTTTTTCATCATGTGACTCTTTGATAGATAGTCTATCCATGAATTCCATAGGATTTAAAAAACTAATGCTAAAAAAGATTCTCCATTATGAAAATAATACCAAAACTATTGTTAATTCAAACGGGTTATGCACCTCATGTGATCTATTTAAAGATCACACAAAGTACTTTAGACATGCTAGAATTATCTTCTGAAGGGCCCTAGACATGTCTACTTGATCTTGTAATGGCCCCTTAACATGCCAACTAAATCATAAGAAAGAAATATGACATACAGATTCGATCACATGAAATTTATTCAATATATCAAATGGATTATAGAAAATTCCTTTCAAAATCCTATGGTTTAATAAATATGGTAATAATGGAGTGATCATGTGTCCATTAGTTATCGTGTGATTCAAAGATAATGTCATGGATAGCCCGTGATTGGATCAAGTGAAATGCATGATGTGATTCTCCTCCCACTGACTCAATCCAATATATGAGATTTGATAATAAGAAAAATAGTCGTAGATCTAGTGAAAAAAGACTTATACCCCATTCCTAGAAACACATCCACATGGGTGAAGTTTCAAGAGAAGACTTTCTAGATAGCAGAAACATTAAATTGAAATATTCATCCACCATGTAGGCCCATAGAATGACTTAAGTGGTTTTTTTGGTTTTTTTATTCACTTTATGTGATAACCAATTTGATTTAGTGAAGGAATTCAAGAATGTTGGACAGATCACATGAAGGACTTTCTACATAACGACTAGATCATATGAGGCCGAAATAGGTCAACACTTGATTAGAATTGATGAATTTATGTGATAAAGGCTAAAAATGATGTGACCTATATGTGAATACATATATAATTATTTTCATGTGTATGGGTCTTGTGTCATGCCCCAACTCCTGAGTACCCGGAGCCGGTGCCATAAAGATGATTGAATTCGGTTCAGGATCTGAGAATCCAGCTATGTCTGAAAACTTCTTTTGTAAAAACCCATACCTGAAAATTTTAACAAAAAACGTGGGGTGAGAATACGAATGCCCAGTGAGGGGTTTAAAGATAAATCAATATAACTTTTGAAATCATACTTTAAAACCATTTCATAAAACAACCTTTTTAAATGTTAGTTGTAACACATGTACACATAATAGGAGTGCTCAAACAAAACATGTTGTTGAAATTACATGGATTCATGATTCAAATACAGAGATGCTCATAAGAAAAGGACATTTTGTGCTATAATGCATATAAAAAAAATTAATAACTAAGTGAAATACATGATCAATGTTGCGCTTAAAATAATAAATCCATCTTCATCCTTTATTATTGTGAAACATACACTGGCCATAAAACATCTGAATATTACATAAATAATAGGTCATACCTATACTTCTTCTGATTCTCACATAATCATAAGCTCTTAAACAAGTAATATTTTACTAATCAAATATTCCTCTGGTTAGTTAATTTACATTGTGTTAATGAGGATAATGCATATGCCCGACTATGTCAAGACTTTGGCCTAGACGTCTAGTGATTAAGGCCTCATCCAAAATCTATAACTCATAATTGGGAAAGGCCTTAGCCAATTACACTGCTAGTTGACCCATGTGACCTTCCAATGCATCTAGGGGCTATATCAGGACCCACCTGTCACATATTAAGTCCAATAAATTCCTTATACCTCTAAATCAAAGTGCACATCCTACTTTGATTTATTAAATTACATATCACACATTGTACAAAGTGTACAAATTACTTGGTTTCTTATTTCACCTTACCTTTCATTCAAGGTTTCCCATACCACCTTGAACAATTAAATCCATAAACTCATAATTAGGACATATAAGTTTATTATTACAATCATCCACTTTTAATCATATGAAGTGTTCCGGGAACAAAAAAATTATTTGTGTGATTATGCCACTAATTTGTACATAAGATAAGGGTACTTGAGATTTTAAACACAAAAGGAGTACCATCTTGGCCACATAAAATGACAAAATATAAAATCATAATAATGTGGTGAACTTAACATAATAAAAAAAGGGGTAACTTAACATTTCATGCGGGGTACTGAACATACATTATCTCAAACATTACATGTTAAAACTTGAAAGTATAAAACTCAACCGTAAACATTATCACTTAATATAATGAGTAAAGAGTATTTAGTAAAACGAATATGAAGTCATGAGCTTCCAACATCTATACTCATGAAATCATCATATTAAAAGTAAGTATTTTGAAAACCATGATTAGGGTTTCATGTGGTGTAAATTATTCATTAAACGGGGTGTGCATAAAATTAGTTATTATTCGAGCTGAAAACATTTGAAATGTATGTTTAGCATATTCTTAACAAACCATAGGATTTTGCAAATAAAATGAGAATCAAATTTGGCATATATTCACGCGTACCCACGTACATGATTACACGCCACATGTATATGCGAGGTTCTCATTCAAAGTTAATTTGACGCATGAAAATTATAAAAAACATGGATTTAATTACTACGGTATAATTATTAAATCCTATTTTAAGACCGCATTTATATTATGTTTTCTAATATAAGAGAATATATGATTAGATATAATATTTTCCTCCACAAGGTGACTCCATGCATTCTATTTCATCATTAATTTAAAACTCAAACTTAGAATTCTCTAACCTGGAAATATGAAGTTTATATAAAACCGTGGGTTGTGTATACTAGACATATATATTTTATATATAAACATGTATATATACAACTGATTATATATTTTGGGAATAAATAAATTCTCATGGGGCGCCCGTACTTGGGGTCCATTAGTACCCTATAAACTCAAGACCTTACAACTCTTAAAGAATTAATTAAACTAAAACCATAAGGTGATGTATATTTTTTCACATTTAAATATATATAAACTCACAACTTAAAACCAAAGCATGCAAGAATAATTTTACTCCCCTACAAACCTTTTCTGTACTATATATATATATATATCCATATTTATAAGAACATAGGTGATTAGGTATAAAATTGTTCCTTCATAAGTATATATATATATATACATATTTATAAAGCGTAGAACTGAAAGAAAGACAAAGCTAAACCCTTACCTAACTTGAGGAGATGTAGGAGCTCGAGAAGGATGGAGAACTCAGCACACATTGAGGCCCGCTGAAGTCTTGGTTGCAGTGAACTGAGATGGTTCTTCAAGTGCTTCGGTGTAATTTATATATTATACCTATGTAGATTAGTATAAAGCAAGATGAGTGGAAAACTGAGGCCCAAGTGGCATTTAAAAGAAACTAATAGTCATCCCTTGTAGAAACCACGTAAAGGAGGGAGACCATCGGCTGCCATGGGAGGAGAAAAACGGTGACATGTGGGGTGTCGAGTTACTGGTTCAAGGCACGCCGCGGGGAAGAAGACAACACAACAGTGGAAAAATGGGAGAAATTCGATAGCCAGGATCAATACAGCCTAGAATCCATGGGTCGTAACGTGAACATGGTTTATAAAAGGGGTGGACGGCTCAAATTTATCTTAGGCGAGATCGGAGGCTCTCGATCACCGCGGCATTTTAAATACTTCGGACAGCCATGTTTAGATCGAGGGTTGATCAAACGGTCCACCTAAACGTGGTGATATGTTGAAGGTCGACCTCGGGATCAAGATCAGTGGCCCAGATCATGCGCGACGTGATCTGATGTCTAGGATCTCATTTCGCCCAAAAATTTTCATCCCACATCGGATTAACGAGCCGATTTCACCTCCCTTATAAGCCCGATCCTCCCATCCTCAACTCAGAAAACACACATCACACACGAAGGGGGCCTTACACGCGGGCTCCTGCTCCCCCACAGGCCACAGCCTACCCCCACTGCACATTGCGGCCTTACACCCGTGTTGCGCGTACACATGTGCTCCTACGCTCCCACGCTCCTAAGCGCGCCTCAGGAGACCTATGCCTGAGTTCGGGCTGGCCTTAGGCATGGGCTAAGGGCTAGACCAATCCTCCCAGAGTGTATCGCCTCCCTCGACCCAGCCATGAAATGGCTGGCCCTAGCGGGCCTAAATTTTTATATAACCTAACTTAAAAAAATATGAGTCTTAGGGAAAATAACACTATATAGAAATTCTTCTTTTTATACATGGATTTTATTAGAAATTATAAGGTTAATGTTTAAAAATTAAACTTTCTCTTAAAAGTGTTTTCTAAGGTTGTTTACAAACACTATACTTAAGCATCAAAAGTTATAAATTGAATGATAATTCTTATACAAGTGTTGTAGTGGTCTAAACTTAGTTTAATTAAAATTATAATTCAATTAAGATTAATTTTAACACAGCTTATGACACTGAATAAAAATATTTAAAACAAATTTGAATTAATTGAAATTTTTTTTGGATTCTTTATTACATTATAAAAACACCAATGTATAATTCAAAACATTACATGATGTTCTATTAAAGCTCATGGTTAGTAATAGTTTCATAATCTTCAATTCCATAACCTAAATATTTGGAGGACAAATATATACGCATATGTTCTCAATTAATTAATTGACATGGACAATGGAAATATTTATAGCTGTTAGAGTTCCATGGTTTCCCAAGGCAATGGTCACATTAGTGTCTTATAAATCCAAGACTTAGGGTGTCCTAACTCTCAAGTTGATTGAAGAAGATGGTTCACGCCATACCTTTGGTACTTAGTGTGGCCATGGTAGATTCATCCATTCTTATGTTCATTTTGATGAATTTTAAGGATACGTATTATTTCCTTGGGGTTCTCATTGTTTTAAGTTGTCTCCCTGTAATTCTGATAGGGTTCTGAATAGGTATTTTTGGTTATCATGATTTCCCATTTAATCTTGGTGTATTTGTAAACATGACGGTGTTCTTATTTGAATAAAACTCCTTGCATCCATTTCGGGTGCTTATTCCATTGCTTCATATTATTATTATTTCATAAGAGATAAGTTTTGTTTGGGTAATAGACAACATAAAAACATAGAAATTATCATTACATGAAACACAAATTCTTGGAGTGTCACATCAAGAGCTTTTCATGATCTATCAATTTATCAAGAGAAGTCCTACAGAAATGTTATCTAGGTTACAAAAAATTTTCCAGGCATGTCATCTAGATCATGTGATGACCTATAGACTTTTCAACCAAGTCAGTCAAATTCATTTGTACATGTCATATAGATCATGTGATGTCCCCTATAAATTTCATCTAGCTCACATGAATTACTCTATACATATCATGGGGACACCTAAAACATGTCCGTAAGACACTCAAGACATATCAGGAGGATACTCTAGACATATCTAGTAGACACCCCAAGACATGTCATCCTTTTATAATGGGAATAATCAGGTATGTACCCTCAAATCCATGTGAAACCCGAACCATGAGTCTTTGTTTGATCATTCCCCCTTCATATTGGATTTTTCTATAATGGATTAGGTCCATGAACTCAAACAACCTTATGAGGTTCTTATTCCACCCAAGCATGTTCAATTGACCACTCATATCCCCCACTCTTTATCCATTAGAGGATAAGGGGTTGAAATATCTCATATGAATCCCCCTTGTTGTATGTCATATATATTCTATTTACTTCAGATTTTAGGACTCACCCCCTGTGGTTCTACCATTCTATTTTACCAATTAGTGGATTAGGAAACATCCCCAAACTACGAAGACTCTGATTCTTGTTATAAGTAGGATACATATGAAATCTTCCCAAGTCCCATGATATCTAACCAAATTTATAGCATCCCTCCTTTTTAATACATAACTTTTCATTACATTTTACATACATAGGATCTTTAAAGTCTAGTGTCTTGGAAATCATGAACAAAAAAACTTCAATACAACTTAAATCATTCTTCTAAACCACTTGTAGGGATTCTTCATAGGTTCATCCTACGTAAAACTACTGCATCTCATATCATGGAGACATACATCAAAGAAAAGGGTGAGAAGAAGGCCTAGTAAGGGTAAAAAAGGGAATCAATGTACTTGTGATATCAATAATAACGTGAATACAACATAAATACATGATCAATGTAAGTATAGGCATATCATAATGAAAAGAACTTGAATACAACATAAAGACATGAGAAATGGAAGTATAGGCATATCATAATGAAAATAACTTGAAACATAACTTGAATATGTGGATACAACATTTCATTTAGACATTCATGAACATATCACCAAGGTCCATCCCCAAGGTGTCATAAAAATTACCAAGGTTATTCACCAAGGTATCGTGAAACTTCTCATCTCTAGAGATTAAATCTTTACCCAATTCATTGGAGAGATATCAGGGTGCACCCTTAATATGTCTTTACATACATGTGATCCACATAGATCATAATAAAATATTTCATAAATAACCCATAGAGAATAAAATTAATGGGTTTCACTTCGAAATCGTGACGTTTTAAAAGCTCTTAAAATATGATCATTATATCATTTATAACCCATGGAAAGGGAGTGAGGGTTATATGTATGTCAATTACAGAATAAAATATATCATATTTATATATTTATGAACACAAAAATAAATTAATTAGGTCTGGGTATTCACATAAATAAACAAGGGGATTTCTTCAGAGAAAGAGATAGAAATTTTGAGACGAAATTTCTGCAGCATAACGGCTATATAACATGGTTTTAGAAAACATTGAAAAGAGAGGGGACAAGGGTCAACCACTCATAAATAATTCATAATTAATTATGGGTACTTAATAATATCATTTTATAGATATTTTAATGAAATACCACATGAAAAGTAATCATGAAAGAAAAGGGAAGATGTGATTTCTTTTACGAGAAATCTGGCAGCCTAACGGTGTCACATAAAAATTCAGAAAAAAAATGATGAGAGAATAAAGGGTATCTCATCATTTGGACATGAAATTAGAAGTAATAAAGACATATAAGAACATCCCCTCAACATAAATAGATGGAAAATATAAGACACAACATAAAGGAAGTCGTGACTTAAAAGAGGAGGGTGAAAGAATCCCTTACCTTGAAAAGTAACTTCAATAGCATGAAGTTTGGGACCTTGGAAGGCTTGAGGGAACCTTGGGGGGACTTCTTGTAAGGTAAAGAGACCATAAATTCGTTGGGGAGGATTTGGAAATTAAATTAACGAGGTAATGTCTTTGTATTTATAAGATAAGTGAGGGGACAAGTCATTAATGGCCAAGGGACACCTCATCAGTGGTATTGACAAAACCATGGGCTAGCCCATGGTATTTGCTCAAGGTATTAGCCACATGGTAAAAAGCATACCTTATATTACTATTCATAAGTCGACCAGAATTATATCATATTTATTGCATCCTTAATGATTTCATTAAACACCCAAAACTCAAAACTATATTTTCACTATTCACCAAAAATTCAACTTTCTCAGAAAAATCCCAAAAATTCACCTTAAACAAATATAGATTCTCTGATTTCAAAAATGAACTCATTTTTATGAAAATAATTTCCTAAATAATTTTAATTTAATTTTTAAAATTAAAATCAATATTCAACCGGAAAAACTAATACTTAACCAAAAATTTCTGAAAAAGTTATTTACCTACTTTATTAAATAATGTTACTTAATCAAGGTGCCTAAATTATATTAATACTTTATTTAAGGAAGATTACTAATCCATTTAGTCACAATACTAATCCTAAGAATACAATCACTATTCATAATTTTCTATTCAACAAAAATTACGTTGATCTTATTAAACTCTAAATTTCTTACTAAACACATTTCTAGAAGACCGTTTTTTGAAAATCATTACACATAATTAATAATTTAAAGATTCCATAAATATTTCAAAATATCCCCTTTTTTCAAAATTAATCAATATACATCCTATATTTATTTAGACATCTAAAAAAACACAAAATCCACCATAGGAAAAAATCACAATTTTATTTACCTCAAAGGATTACACAAAGTAGCTACGGTCTCGTTACATAACCCCTTATAACCCTAGCATAGGACATAAGTGTAAGGTGTGCTAAGGTGATAGAGTCTTGGGGCTGCTTGGCCAACATTGCTCGAGTGGTGATTTCTATCAGCTTTAAATTCTCACGAAGGTGATTCCATTCTAGTTTCACACGATAAAGATCATCTTGGGTTTGGTCTAGAGAAAAGCCCAGTGGTGCTACCTCATTCCCAAGTTCCGTCAAATGGGCTTCGATCGGCCTGAGACTACTGGATGAGGCCATCGAATCTTATTTATATATTAATTAACCAATATCACTTGTATTTATAGACAATAATTGCAACATTTAGTTTCTAATGGTCACATTGACCAATAATCATATAATAGTCGAAACCCAACAGTCTTATTTTAATTATACTCATTTTATTAAATGAGATATTTTTGTTGAGTATAAAATAAAATAACACAAAAAAATTAGGAAACAAATTTTATTGAAAATTCTGGGTCATTACATTCTTCCCCCCTTAAGAAATTTTGTCCTCACAATTTTAAAATTGGGCTTAGAAATTTCATTGAAATTTCCACATCGTAAAAAGAGTCAGTAAAACTATTACTTTAAAAGAAAGAAAGGGAAGTACAAAGGACACCTGAGTTCACCCATATTAGGATTCCATGTAGGAAAACATGGGTATGGAAGAGAAAACAAAGGGTTGAGTTCTGATGGAGAGTGATAGAAAACATGATTAGGAGAAATTTAACCACCAGAAGATCACCAACTTATGATGTGTTAAACGGTATTTGATTACCCAGTAGGAAACGTAAACCATCAATGTTTTTATTTTACATTTATTTTCATAATTTTGAGGAATTCATTTACTACATATAATAAAAACATATGGAAATATACTTACCATCAAGTAGAGTTTCATCCTTTAATATGTTTCTACCAAGACTAATCTTTTCTCAAAACAATGATAATTCAAAAACACTTAGTCTCATCAAAAGCACAAGAATCATCTTCTAAAGAATCACATAATCCACAAAATAAGAACTATATATTCCCCTTGTCGTTAGTCATCTACTAAAACTAAAATGATTAGTACGAGATCATATAATCCCAAAAAAGGATAATCCTTTATAAAAATAAAAAAAAATTACTATTAATATCTAAAATTCAACAAAAAGTACCCAAAGTTCCAGAAAGACCATTCAATACATGATCATCATTAAAATTCTTCAGAAAAAACCAAACTAAGATTGGAACCCAAAACTCAGAAAGATTTAATCACATAGTCTTCCATAATAAATATTAACATTTATCTCCAAATAACATCGACTACTAATAAAGTTTCATACTAACTGTAATTAACCTAATCACGTATTCTCTATGCTAGGTTACTCATTTTCTAGAAATAACCCAAATCACCATATTTCCACAATAAATACATAGATTCTTACAAAAAAAATTGAACTATTCCTCCACAAATTAAATCATGTAGTATTTTATTTTCCTTAGGCACATAGTATTCCAAAAGAGAAAACATCATCCAAAATAACCTTTATCATTTAATCACCAAATCATTTTCCTATACAAAGTATATCCATTTGATAAAACATAAGTTTCCAAAATCATCTCATTATTGATCTATAAAGATAGTAGGTGAATTAGTTAGCACTAAGGGAATAATAACAAACACATAATGCCCATATCTTGATCGGAAGGCTGTTTTTGGAATATGAACATTCTTCAACCTCTATTGATGATAACCAGAACAAAGATCAATCATAAAAGAAGAATTGAGACCCACGAAGTTGGTCAAATAAATCATCAATTCTTGGAAGAAGGTATTTTTTCTTAACTGTGATCACATTCTATTCTCTATAATCAATGCATAGCCGCATCGATCTATCCTTATTCTTCAAAAAGAGAATGGGTGCTCCCCAAGGAGACACACTTAGTCTAATAAACCCCTTCTCCAAAAGTTCTTGGAGTTGTTTCTTTAATTCCTCTAACTCTTTATTTTCTATCCTATAGGGGGTATTTTACATCTGATGTGATCCAGGTACGAGTTCAATGGATAACTCTACCTCTCTTTCTTAGGGAGGTCCAGGTAACTACCCAATAAATACGTCAACGTATTCCTAGATGATGGGGACATTTTCTAAAAGAATAAATCCTTCGTGAGAAACTTATTTCATTTTCGAATCTTTAAACTAAAAAAGGATTTTATGTCTTAAAACTTCATGCTTAGACAATTACATTTTTCTATAATTCCTTCATAGTGATTCATAAAAAGATTTCGATTAACCAAACATATTCCCCAGGAGTTTCGTAACCAAGAGTGCAGCAAGGACCGTTGTCGTGTACCAGTTCTTGTTCGAGTCTAGATCAAAGCGCTGTTTTTGGGTTTTACCCCTATATACATCTGTGCCAGATCCACCTCTACCTGCTCGTATCCAGACAGGGTTGTATTTTCATGGTAAACCACTTACTCGATACTCACAAAAATACCAGGAAGATTTCCTATATTTAAACTTTCTTATAGGGTTCTTCATAAATTTTTATATCCTAATTTACATAAATAACTAAACTATCCTTTGCTACAAACTATATAATACCTCATTTTTAATACATAACTTTTCATTAAATTTTACATATAGAGGATCTTTAAAGTCTAGTGTCTTGTAAATCAATAACAAAAAAACTTGAATACAACATAAAGCATTCTTCTAAACTACTTGTAGGGCTTCATCATAGGTTCATCCTATGTAAAACTACAACATCTCATATCATGGAGACATAAATCAAAGGAAAGGGTGAGCATAAGGCCATGTAAGGGTAAACAATGGAATCAAAGTAATTGTGATATCAGTAAGAACTTGAATACAACATAAAGACATGAGCAATGGAAGTATAGGAATATCATAATGAAAAGAACTTGGATACAACATAAAGACATGAGAAATGGAAGTATAGTCATATCATAATGAAAATAACTTGAAACATAACTTGAATATGTGGCTACAACATTTCATTTAGACATTCATGAACAGATCACAAAGGTCCATCCCCAAGGTGTCATAAAAATTACCAAGGTTCTTCACCAAGGAATTGTGAAACTTGTCATCTCTTGAGATTAAATCTTTACCCAATTCATTAGAGCGCTATCAGGGCGCACCATTAATATTTCTATACTTACATGTGATCCACATAAATCATAATAAAAAATTTCATAAATAACTCATAGAGAATAAAAGGAATGGTTTTTACTTTAAAATCATGATGTTTTAAAAGCTCTTAAAAATAAGATCATTATATCATTTATAACACTTGGAAAGGGAGTGATGGTTATATGTACGTAAATTATTGAATAAAATATATCATATTTATATACTTATGAAAACCCATATAAATGAAATAGCTTTGGGTATTCACACAAATAAACAAGGGGGTTTCTTTGAGAGAAAGAGAGAAATTTTGAAATGAAATTTATGCAGCATAACAGCTATATAACATGGTTTTAGAAAACGTTGAAAAGAGAGGGGAAAAGGGTCACCCACTCCTAAATAATTCATAATAAAGTATGGGTATGGAATAAGATCATGGTATGGATATTTTAATGACATAACACATGAAAAGGAAACATTAAAGAAAAGAGAAGATGTGATATCTTTTATGAGAAATTCGGCAGCCTAACAACGTCACATAAAAAATCAGAAAAATAATGATGAGAGAAGAAAGGGTATCTCATCATTTTTACATGAAATGGTCAGTAATAATAACATTTAAGAACATACCCTCAACATAAATAGATGTAAAATATAAGATACAGTATAAAAGAGGTTGTGACTTAAAAGAGAAGGGTGAAAGAATCCCTTACCTTGAAGATTAACTTCGAAAGCATGAAGGTCAGGACCTTGAGAGGATTGAGGGAACCTTGGCAGGACTTCTTGGAAGGTAAAGAGACCAAAACTTCGTTGGGGGGGATTTTAAATGAAATGAATTAGTTAATGTCTTGGTATTTATAGGAGAAGTGAGGGAACAAGTCATTAATGGCCAAGGGAACCTCATCGGTGGTATTGGAAGAACCATGGGCTTGCCCATAGTATTTGTCCATGGTATTGTCCACTTGGGAAACCTCATACCTTATATTACTATTCATAATTTGACCATAATTATTTCATAATTATTACATCCGTAATGATGTCATTAAACACCCGAAACTCAAAACTATATTTTCACTATTCACTGAAAATTCAACTTTCTCAGAAAAATCCCAAAAATTTACCTTAACCAAATATCGATGCTATGATTCAAAAAATTAACTCCATTTTATGAAAATAATTTTCTAAATAATTTTAATTTAATTTTTAAAATAAAAAACACTATTTACCTAGAAAAACTAATACTTAACCAATAATTTCTGAAACTGTTATTTACCTACTTTATTGAATCACATTCCTTAATCAAGGTACCTAAATTATATTAATAATTTCTTTAAGTAAGATTACTAATTCATTTGGTCACAATATTAATCCTAAGCATAAAATTACTCTTCATAATTTACTATTCACCAAAAATTAATTTGATCTTATTAGACTCTAAATTTCTTACTAAAAACATTTCCAGAAGACCATTTTTTGAAAATCATTACACATAATTAATTATTTAAGGTTTACATAAAAATTTTAAAATATCAATTTTTCCAAAATTCATCATTATACATCCTATATTTTTTATGACATCTGAATAAAAAACGTAAACTCCACCATAGGAAGAAATCACAATTTTATTTACCTCAAAGGATTACACAAAATTTTTATGGTCTCGTTACATATCCCCTTATAACCCAAGCATAGGACCTAAGTGTAAGGTTTGATAAGGTGATAAAAACACGGGGAGGCTCGGCCAACATTGCTCGAGTGGTGATTTCAATCAGCTTGAACTTCTCATGAAGGCGATTCTGTTCCAGTTTTACATGATGAAGTTCAGCTTGGGTTTGGTACAAAGCAAAGCCCAGTGGTGCTACCTCCTTCCCAAGTTCCGTCAAATGAGCTTCGATCGGCCCTAGACTACTGGATGAGGCCATCGAATCTTTTTTCTATATTAATTAACCAAGATCACTTGAATTTATAAACAGTAATCCTAACATTTAGTTTCCAACGGTCACATTGACCAACGATCATATAACAGTTGAAATCCAACGGTCTTATTTTAATAATACTCATTTTATTAAATGAGATAGTTTTGTTGAGTATAAAATAAAATAACACACAAAATTAGAAAACAAAATTTATTCAAAATTTCAGTTCGTTACAAAATTCCTAATACCCCTCATATACACCCTTTATATATGATGTTAAAATACATTTATTGGATGTAAACAAACTATGTGGGTTTTGATTATTGTTCCCAAAGGATATATAGGTAACCTCTTGGAGTTTCTATCTCATCACCTTCCTAGAATGTAGTAAACTTTATAGTGCCTAGTTATATTGATTTGAAATACAAAAAAAATAACCCATTTATAACATTAAATAGATAGATAACCTTCAATACATATAGGTGGTTTCAATAATAGGACACCACTTACATATAAAAGGATTCAAAAAATAGTCATTTTATTAGGGTAACCAATCCCATTTCATGATTTGGAATTGATTCAAAAACATATCTTAAATCTATATAAGACTCCCACAATATTAAATAATTCTCTTCAAATGGTTGGGATGAGTCTCGCCTCCCATTATATTGACCAATGTGAGTCTCTAAGTGTCATTGGTTTCGAAACACCAAATGATCATCTGCCTTTGGAAATAAGGTCTATAATGTGTTATAGATGTGGGGGTCCTTGTACATTTACGTGGGAATAAAAAATGGTAAACTCAATGTAAATATAAAAATAATAAATAAATCATTTTTTACCACATTGATTCATTTATTCCAAAGCCTTAGATGGAATCAAAAATAATGAACCCAACAATAATCATTCAAATAGTAAAAATGGTCATTTGACTACATATCGGTCCTTTTTTCATCTCTTATGAGAAAAATGGTAAACCCATTGTGAAATCTTCCAGTAATAATACATAATTAGGATTTCTATAGGAAACCATTTTTCATGAACATTTCATGAGAGAAAAATGGATGAAATAGAAACAAGAACAAAAAATTGTGTAACCCATGCATTGATAATTGAGTGGGTTTCATAAATGTGATAACGAACTAGTTAGCGAACTTATTCCTTTTTGTTTTTGTGAAACTAGATACTACTCTCAAAAAAATAAACTTGGCCTGAGATCATGTCTTCATCAAGTGAATATTCTAAAACCTCTTCTACTATAGTAACCTATATGGGTTGCAAAATGAAATCACACACCCAATGACTTCAGATTTTGGTTGTGAATGTGAATATCTTGGAATACCACTAATTTTTCATGATCCACACCCCCATGTACGTTTTTATAGGTCACCATATGTCATGTTTAATGATCCTATCTGTTATATGTAATGCTTCAATGAAGTCGGTGTTGTCTTTCACTAATACCAACCACTTTGGAAGCCTATCCCTAGAGTGAAAAAATTAGTACCTAACATACTTTTGGAATTTTTATCAAGGATTCAAACACTTCTCCATCCTATTTTAGTATCCTCCTATGAGGGCTTTCATTAACCGTCATCACCAACTTCATCTTTTCGGTTCCCCTCAGTCACCTGTTGAGGGTGATACTGAACAGGTCTCTACCCTTGACACTTATTCATAAGAACCAATGAGATCTAATTGGTCGTGGAAATATATAGATAAAAGTGAGTGGGATAATACTTTTGCTTACACTAATGAATCCCATCATCAAATTTTAGTTGTCTCCAATGAGAAGGCTCATATCCCTACTCACCCAGATCAAGTCTTCTTGCATATTTTGGTAGTAATAATGTGGGGAGGAACATATCCCTTCCCCCATGCATGAATATCATTAGCATATCATCAGGGAACAATGAGTATAAAAGAGGGTGTATATCCCCCACTTCAATGGAAGATAACTTCCATTATATATTAGAGACCAAGAGTGTGAAGGCATACATTTTTATGAACACTCTACTGAAGAGTCACTATATTCTGGAAAAATTAAAAGAGATCTTATGACATATTTGAACACTACTACAGATATTGGGAGTCAAACATATCCCTATCCCAACAAACATAGCACCATGTCACTATGATCACCATGTAAAAGTGGATACTCTAGATAAAGTTTACATTATTTTTCCAATCTTGGGTGACTACCAACATATTTATCTAGAGAAAAAATAATAGTACCGGGATAATATTCTTGTTCTAATCAGGGATTACTAACCATGTTAGGAAAATGCCTTAGTATAGGGGCACATTCAAGTTAATGAATGCTTACAGCATATTCCAAATATAGTGAATAGGGTCCATACCCCCACTCTAATTGATGTTCATCAGCATAGTTTGCAAATCACCTCAGGGTAGGCTCATATCCTTATCAATGAAGCTACTTATCATTTTCCAAAAAATTATGGGAGTCATGATCATAACCCTAACATGCCAATGAATGAATTCAAATACATATTTTAGAGGTTATACAAGAGGTGGTTCATATATCTTCCCCATTCTGGACTTACATCAACATTTTTAGATGGGTAATGTATATATTAAGTGGGATTATACCCCTTCTTCAACCAAGGTTGACTATAATATTCTATAAATCACCCATAGGCAGGCTCATATCCCTACGGAAGATATAAAAATCACCAGAATACTCCAGTCTTCTTCACTGACACTCTTAAGTATATTATGGGATTCCCTATGATAACTGGGTGTTTACCACGATGGTTGGTTCGCCAGAAATTTTATGACATCCAATTTGTATCATATAAGGTAGTTAAATAAAATACCACGGATTATTCCCTTCAATCACATCTTACCCCATAATTCACTCTATAAAACATATAACTCTAAGAAGAAGTATATTTCTATGCCCATAGTAGTCCCAGAATAAGGTAGATGTATTTTTATGGTGCCTTATAAATTCATATTTTTAAGACAATTGAAACACTAAAGATCAACCAAGTTCTTCTAGGGATTTTATTTTTTTCCCTAGAAAAAACAATTTTACCATATTATTTATCATAAATGAAGTATTTACTATCAATGAGGAAAAATATCGAGCCTTATCACTGGTCTAGAACAAGTCATCCAGTTGAAGATAGACCACCTAAATATTTGAGGGTAATCAGAGCTAGTAAACAAATAGATAAATTATGAGTATTCCAACAACAATAAAGAATTGACCCCCCCCCCCCCCCCAATGGTTACGTCAAGGGATTGATGGAAGAATTCCATTTTTAACCGAAACTGCATTATGTACCTTGATAAATAAAATTGATGAATTGGCCAATACATCCATATTTATGGCTGATCTTGATCATGAATATGTATTTTTTCATTGCTCACCGAAGGGTGGTCTCACCCATAATTGTTTGTGACAAAGAGGAAATAAATTAGGTCAAAATTAGCACAAAGAATGATGATCTAACATACACTTAGATATTGATGAATCTCATAACATATTACCTCCAAAATGAGTCTCTCCCATTTGATATAAAAAATGAAATAGATTCATCACCAAGTAGTGAACTTCACCCTTCAGGATGGTCCAAAAAGAGTAGAAATCCCTCTATAAATGATGCATTAATGGGGACCTCCTCAGATTAATTGCATAAGGATTCATTCTCAATTTCATGGAATAAGTCCTTGTAGGTTCCTGTCATTCTCATAATTTTAGAACTGGATTATCTCAGTAATTTATGAGGCTTGGCTACTACTAAAAGCAATTATTTAAGAATGCGTAGAATCCAACAGATTGTGTCATGTGTGTCAGAACCATGAAAACTTCATCCATCATCACCCAGAGTGTCTATACTTATTTAGGTATTCTAATCCATTTTGTGTATGTGGAATGGATTTTTTTATCTATATACTTCATCTATATCAAGTAGTTTAAGTATATCTTTACTACTATTGACTTCTTTTTGAAATGCGCTAAGTCTATACCCCTTAAAGTGGTTAAGATGAATAATATCATAAACTTCCTAAAATACAATATTATATCAATATTTGGTTTCCCTCACTTAATATTAATGGAAAATGGAACCCACTTATATTTTTATAAGATAAATAAATTGTACTTAGAGTACAACATCTAGTCCAACTACTCATCCCGCTATCATGTAGTATAAGATTGATAAAAATAATCCTTCATTAATACTCAGTAAAATATACGCTAGAAAATGGTTGATAAAATTAATAAGTCTTGGAAAAATATTCTCTTTCATGATTTATTGGCCTACCATACCACCATGCGCACTACCAAAAAAGTGACCCACATTCATTGGTTTATAGAGTAAATGATGTTTTTTCCAACAAAGTTCAGTTTCCTTCACCCCAAATAGTTGTATTTGAACAACTCATGAATAATGAAAAATAACATAAGTGGAAGTAAGAGTTAGAAAAAATCAATGGGAAAAGGTTATGTACACCACACCATCACAATGTTCATCAGAATCAGATCGCATGATCCTTCAATAAAAATATTTTCATTCACTCATTATTCCAAGGAGAACTAGTATTGTTTCTCATAATCCTGATAAAACCAGGGAATAAAACTCTGAAGCTGGTACCCAAGTGGGAAGGGGTATACATCATACAAAAGTTATATTATAATGGAGACTACTAATTGGCCAAGATGGATAAATAATGCATTATTCCCCCCACCAATTCATGGTTTCTCAAGATGTACTTTTCATAGTTTCCCTCAAAAAATCCTTGTACTGGGGAAAATTATTTAAAATACCTATCATCTAACCTCCTCACCAAAAAATGTTTAAATTCATTTAATTAATCCCATTTCATAATGTTAAAATGCAAAGAGGATGTTACTTCATGAATGATTCGCTACACTTGAGCTCTATATTTTCAGAGGAAAAAATGAAGTACCACCATCCATATATGTGAATTATATATAGATAAGGGGATTTCACAAGGACTAAATGAGGCCTAATTCCTATTATCACAAGATATATAGTGAAACCCATATCCCAGATACTGGTTTTATCCACCACATATATAAAAATACCCCTCTCCTTACATAAGGGTTAGACCATTGTAGGGATCTTTCTCAATAACTATGTGTTACTTTATTCTTGTTATTATAGGATATAAAGTGAATATGAAGTCCCAAATACAAGTTCCAACTGCAATATAAATATAAAATAGCCCCATATATACATATAGTTCAAACCTTTTAAGATAATTCTCCTTCTAAGAACAATGTGTGTCTTGATTCTCACTCTAAAAAGATTGGTAGTGATGCAAAAATCCCAATTCTTGGGCCTATATGTAGTAAAAAGGGGAAAAAATTGTCCCCCTACATATGGGTCAAACTTTAATTGGGAATATTCCATTCAAGAACTTTTTTTGATTGATTCCTATTATCATAAGCTACATAGTGACATATAGATCCCAAATCTAGGCCTCAACTGCAATATAAATAGATAAAATTCCCCCTCCCCAAGTATTCATTAGACCTGAACGGGGAATCTTCCATCAAATAACAACATGTTGATTGATTATTATTACTATAGGATTTGTAGTGATACCCAAATTTTAAATCCTTGGTCATTCCAAAATATAAAAAGGCTCCCCTCTCTATGTACAGTTCAGGACTGCACAATGAATTTTACTTCTAAGAACTATGTGTACCTTAATTACTATTATCACACGATACATACTGACACACATATCCTAGAAACTAGGTCTATCTAAAACATATGAAAAATGCACCCTGCAAAATATGGTTCATACATTTAAAGGTAACATACTCAAGAATTATGTATGGATTGATTAATTATTTAGGATATGCTACAATACCCAAGTCCCAAATCCTAGGTCTAGCCACAATATAAATAGAAAACTACCCCTCTCTATGTGCGGTTTAGAAATGAACACATAATTTTACTACTAAAAACAATGTGTGGCATGATTCCTATTATTGTAGGATATATAGTTATGTCCATATCCCAAATCATTGAACCAGATTAAATATAATGAAAAATCTATATCTCCACATGGTAACAACAGTAGTACAAGGAATTTCTGATGAAACAACTATGTGTAGCTTCATTCTAATTACCATAGGATACATTATGGTGTATGGATCTTCTATTTCAGGCCTAGTAATGTGTTATCATCACTCCTAATCATTCACCTCCATGAGAATCAGATTTTTGTAGAGCCTCTAGTCCACATTAAATTTTGAACACCTCCACATATTTCTTAATAGGTATTATCACATTACACAATTGAATTTCCCATTATCTCTTGTTTCTCGCATCGATTGTGACTCATTTAAGATTAGTAAATCTATAAATTCAATCTAACCAATGTGATAGAGGTGTGTCTTATCTAATGATAGGGAAATTTTTACAAGTCATGTAATGATAAACTTCACAAAAAAATCCTAGTTTCATGATATAAAATTGCACAACAACATCATAGTGACACGACATTAAACTACATGACAACATGAATTCGTGCCAAACAGATCATCCCCCTAATGATTTATTTTCAATAATTTCATGTCATATCTATATTCCCAACAAAAATTTTCAATACATATTGGGGTAACCTTTAGGGTTCTCAATCCCTTCTTAAATCTTATGTTCACCCTGAAAAACTGTGTATCTTCATTATTTAAGTTGATACCAACCAATTCTTAAAGTTGACACCCTTCTATTGGAAACCCATGGACAATGTGATTCCATGCTCTTGGTTCTCCCTATAGAAAACGAGTAATGGGTAATAGTTAATCTAAATAGACCCCACTGATATTCATTATTGAATAATGTGATGCCTCGGAGATTATTCCTAGTGGATGTTTCAGTCCTAGAGAAGATGATCCCCTTAAATCTAGGATAACTTGCCCTAACTAGATGGAATATAGGCTTCCAAAATCATTAATGGTTAACATGTTCTCTCCAATAATTAATTCTTATTGACTCATATATTCTTGGATTATGATTTACACTTCCCATATCCCAACTATTCAATTGGATTTAAATACCCTTGATGCTTCTTTTTTGTTCTTCATACCCATTGTCAAATAAAGATTATGACAACATAATATTATACCATTTCATATTGGGTTATGTATCCCCTATAAATACCTAACTTTCATAAACATTGAAATCCCTTTGTACACCCCCTTTTCAAACTTCATGACCCCTTTTTATGTCTAAATTTTTAGATAACTTAAGCACATATTCTATTATCATTTCATGAAATATATTTAAGAGAGACAAAATAATGATAAAGGAACATCACTAGGATTCACTGGTAAATAACATAACACCGAAGATCTTATTCCTAGGTAATGTTTTTTTCAGAAGGGACCGCTCTAGGATTTGCTGGTGAATAACACAATATCTAAGAAGTTATTCCTATGGGATATTTTGGTCCTTGAGAAAAGGTCCCCCTTAATCCCAGGATCTATTTCTCCAATGGTGTAAAAATAGTCTCACCAATAATAGAATAATCATTATTGATATATACATTTAAATTCAGGATACATTTCATCTATTTCCCCTGTGTATAAGAGAGATCAATAACACCATAGGGGTTTATGCCTTTATATTCCATGTCCTGGTAGTGGGACTCTAAACTGTAGAGAATTTATATCAGAACTATGTGTGGATTGATTCCAATTATGATAGTAAATGTATTGATGTTTGGGTATTAAATCTTAGACCCACTATGGTACAATGATAAAATTCCCCATACCCACATACGAGTTCAATCAATGTGCGGAGATGATATCAAAACTATATTTTCCTTGATTCCTATAATCATATGATACATAGTGATGCTTAGGTCTTTGATCCTTGGTCTAGAAACAATATGAAGGGAAAATTACCCTTCCTATATATGTATCATACTTATTCATGGTAATTTTACAAAGTAATAACAACATGTATCTTGAGTCTAATCTCCATGAGAACATTGTGATTTTAGGAAATCACTTACAAGTTTATCCCTGAATCATTCCTTATGTGAGAACTAGATCTATACAGGGGCCTTTAGAACAAGATCGACATGTTCCCAATAAAAATAGTGCTCCCTTACCTACACTTGAGATTGGTCTAAATAGTAATGTTTCTAATAATAACTATGTGTCACTTGATTCACATGCTATGGGATACATAGTGATGCATGTTTCCCACTTTTCAGGCCCAATCATGAATTCTCATCACTCCAAACTATTTCCTTTGATGAGAACTAAGCTTTTCTTAGGACACATATTCATAAAAATTTATGAATACCCTATTTATCCCCTAGCATGAATTTTTACATGGCTTAACCTACTTTCAAGTTGTATCTTGTTTCTCACGCAGAGCATAACTCATGTGATCTTAGGGAACATGGAAATTCACTCTGACCAATGCGATTGTGGAATGTTCTATATAATGATAAGGACCCTTTTCCTAGTCACATAATGTTAAAATCCATGGAATCATCCTAACATTATGATGATAAACTACACAATAATATCTTTTCACATTGGAAATATCATCCCATCTAATGATTTTGTACTCAACAATCACATGTTTTATCCCTTTACCTCGATATGAGTTCAATACATGTCATCATAGCCATTAGGGTTCTTTTGACATTCTTGAATCTTATGTTTTCCATAAACCAACCTCCTATATTTTACATTTGATTTAACACAAACCAATTAATTGAGTTGATATCCTTCTATTGGAACCCCATGGACTATGAGCTCATGTTATCTTCATCCCATCTATAGAATACTGATAATAAAGAATGGTTAGTCCAAAGGGACCCCACTATGATTTACCAATGAAGAATGTAACACCCCAAAGATTGTGCCTAGTAGATTTTTCAATACTGGGAAAGAGGACCCCCCCTAAAATCTTGGATTTATTCATCCAAATATATGGTATATTAGCTATACACCATTACTAATGGTTAACCTAAACCCATAGGTCTCCACCTCCTATTGACTCAATATATTCAATGGTTATGGTTTAAATTTTCCATAACCAAACTATTTAATATAATTAGGATACCCTTGATGTTAAAAATATTTTCATCATATCCATTTTCAAAGCAATATTATAATATTATATTCTTATATCACTCTATCTGATGGTATACATCTCTAGTGAAGTCCTAATTTCCCTGAGTTAGTTATTCCTCTTAGTCATAACATCCTAGTTGCAAGACAGTAAACTGTATGAAAAAATTATCAGTCGCATGATTCTAAATTGCATGGAATGATCCATGTCACACAATGTTAAACTATATGATGTATGGTCTATCCTAAAAGACCACAACTTGTTTAGAGTTGGTTTTATTATCCATAAATCTATGGTAAGAGATTAATTATTCATCACTATAACAGAATTAAAAATGGAAATTCCATTTCCTTTAGTATGATCTCAATCTATGTAAAGGACCCCTAATGAAACTATGATGTTGATTCTCACTAAGGGGTGATAAAAAAATCCCCCTCCATGCATATCTGTTGGATCTATATTGGGAGTCTCTTATTGTAAGAACTATGTGCCACTAGATTCCTAACCAATCATGATATGTAGTGATGCCCAGGTATATTTTCTTAGGCTTATCCACTGGTTTACCACTAAAACAACCTTCTCAAGTGCTTGATATATATTGAAAGATATCATTCTTGGTTGTTGATGGGACTATAGAAATACCCCTTGCATTGAGATCCTCTCCTGATATGATATTCCTTCAATTAAATGGTTTCATAAATAGTAATAGATTATACACCCGAATAGTAGTGGATAACATCCCTTTCATGGGAAACATGTCTCTCACCCCTACATATGATTCATATCTATGTAGAGGTATATCCGTAATAGATATGACAATGCTATGGTTCATACCCTTACAAAATGCATAGATAATCCCAATGAAAGCATATCCAATATTTTCTCTGACATATGGCTACCCACCAATAAGCATGTACTAGGATAAAATACACCTCCAGCATCTAAATTTTCCTAGTAAATGAAATGTGTCCGTAAGAATATCTTTCATAATTTCAAGTCAGTTCCTACGTCGTTACCATGTGATGTTAAATAGAAACAAATTCATCCTTTTCACATGATGTTAAACTTCAAAACAGATGAATATCTACAACCTGACATTAGACTATACAGACCATATTCCATCACCACTCCTTATCAAAGGACCAAAAGAGCCTGAAACTAGGAAACCAAAGTTCTATAAGGCTTCATTCATCTTGCTGAGTACCTCAATCCATAAACCACACATCGTGTATTCTGTGTCTTATATTCCCACAAACCATCCATCCCCTTGGAAATGAACGCCCAGCTTTAGGGGACCCTTTTTCTAACTATGCATGTCTTCCCCTTACTCATACATATGAGCTCTCAACCTATCATGAAAATGTGTTATTACCATTCATAATGGACTTCTGATCCTTCAAACCCTGACATCATCACAATATAACTCATCACCATAGATTGATTTATGATCATCATCAGTATGACTATCCCATATAATCACTCATGATTCAGTAATCGTGAGCCAAGATTTACCTCACCTTCATCCTTTGAAAGGATTTTGGGGTAATATTGACCATGTGAGTCCTAATTAGGTTGTTGTGTAACACTTCCTTGATACTATATCTTTTTCAATAATGTCCTTAAATCATTTTAACTTTTCTAAAATGTTTAAAAACCTAAACATTATCCTTTGAAGGATAAAATAAAAAGACCTTAATCTTCTAGTTAATGTTGAATACAACTTTTGAAGATGAAAACCTACAGAGGAATCCCTAAGAAAAATTCAATTTTCTTCTTACTAAACTCTTTAATATAGCATTTCTGAAAAATTTAGAGCATACCAAAAAAATAATAAAGCTTATAAGTCACATATTTTATCCCTATTAAAATTTAATCCATGCTCTATATACCCCATAGATTAAGAAAAATAATAGAGAAATTATTTATCACATATATTCACCGTTATAATCTATTTACTAAGTGGCAATAAAACTTTTAAGGTCTCTGAACCCTTTTTGAATATTACATTTTTTCCATGAACCACCTACATATATTTGAATCATTCTCTAACATTCACTAATTAATTGAGTGGGTATACTTCTCCTAGATCCCCATATCCTTGAGTTATTTCTCTTGGTTATTCCATATAGTGTATTTATAATTTATATTTACTAATATAAAGGTACCCCACTAGGATTCACTAGTTAATAACATAATTCCCCATATCTTTCAACTAGTGGATATATTGGTCTCGTTTTAAAGGACACCCCCCCAAATCAATGAGCTATTATCCTAGATACCAGTGAAATTGGTTTCCACGATTACTAATAGTAGGAATGTACCCATTATCCCTTATATTTAGTTGACTTAGATATTTATAATCCTTGATTTATAACTCCCATAAACAAACTATTCAAGATGATTTGAAATCCTTGAAGTTATGTGACTATGTATTGTACCTATTATAAATGTATGAATTTGTTACATTATTCTTCAACCTTTTTTTGGCCCTCATAATGTGACCCTAAACCACATGGTGTAGGGCCCGAGAATTACAACTATAAAGAGAACTACACCTTGGGTTCCGTAACCCTCCTTTGATAGTCATTATTCCTTTCTCTACTTCATTTTATAAGTGTTTGAATATTCATAAATCGCTCATGTCCCTTTTAAAGGATTGGGATCCCTCTATTTTAACTTTTATGAATTGGATCTACATAATATGATTAAACCCATCAACTAAAGGCACCTCCTCCTTATATAAAATAAGCCCTGATATTTGTGATTCCTAAAAACATCATCGTAGAACTGAATAACTCAGAGTGTTTTTTATCATCACTAACATGTATTCCCAATTCCATTACCCTAGTCCAAAATCCTGGGAAATGATTTATGAAATCCATATTCCAATAATCCATGTTTATTTATCATTACTAAGATTATGCAACCATACACCAAACCAGATGACATCAAGGATATGGGGTGATTGAAAACTTCATGAATACCCATCCTTCATCATATTTGAAATTATATAGGGATTATGAACCCTTCTTGAATATCCATACTTCCCTCATTATACATATTAGTCATACACAAAAATATGTTTCTAGCTATAAGTCCTTAAACTACAGTAATATATGCTCTGATCTAAAAGACCCTAAAGTATAAAAACAAATGGTCCAAGTAGAAAGAACCTAAAATAATGTAATGGATTGTCTGATCTAGAAGACCAAAGACTATATCCACATAAGTTCCAATATATAAGACCCTAAAATAAATCCACATTTTCATGTACATGCCCTTAAATAGCAATTAACAAAGACACAATGCTCACTGGGTTGAAAACCTAATCCAAGGAATCCTTGGAAAAATTTGAGCCTCTTCCCACTAGACACACACTTTATGTGATCTAGTCAACATTGAGACTTAATGAAACAAAAAAATTCACAAAACATTCCAAGATGAAATATAATAATGGGTAGACTAAGAAAAATCAAAGTCAATTGTAGTTAGTCTTTTCCTATATGAAACTTATGAAAATTTTATAGATAAAAACAACAATAGACACAATGATTTTAGGGTACATTATCTATTAATAGATAAAATAAATCTATGATCACCATGTCTATTGAATCAGGAAAATGTGAGATCACTTTTCTTCTAAGATATATTTACCTTAATTCTCTTTTTGGTCTAGGTGATCTTAGAACAATTAGAGTAGATAAACCAGTACGGATTCTTATGGTGTTAATAATTTAGGGGAAGTTCTCAAATAAGGTATATTAAGATATGAGAATTTGAGTTCCAAATTATGGTACACTCTATATTAAAAAAATAATTGATGTTTATCACATTCTATATAATATCAAATTGATGTAATTCCATGAAAATGATGAATGATAGAAAATATGAAAATAAAATACAAATATTGAAATGTTTTTTCATTGATGATATATCAAATAGGAAAGAATATCTAAAAAATAGAGTCACACTTATATATCCTAAAACAGAATGAGTCACAAAAAATTACAATCCCATTATTGTATTTTCTCATAGGATTCATTGAGCTCTGCTAAATTCTATTCTAGTGAGGATATAGAATTGAAAAATCGATCAACTAACTTATTCTCCACCTCTGTAACCCACTTTAGTGATTCCTATCTAATAGTAGCCTAAATATTTTCCTTCTTCACTAGTTCAAGGATCCCTTGTTTCTTATTCATAGTTTTCTCTATGGTTTTCAATGTATACTATAGTTGTGATAACTCTTACTAAAACTGATTTTACCAACTATAGTCTTACAATTTTTTATCAAAATTTGGTGAGACATGACCATAGACGTGTTCTAGGGAGATTCTTACAGGGCCTCATCCCAAATTATTTTTAACGGAGATGAGGCATCTTTTATTATTACCCTTAATTCAAGGTCCCTCCTCTGTTCTCTTGGAGAAATTCTTTCCTTCACCCATGCATGGAGAACCTTTTAGTCAAATACCTCATTGTTGCGGGTGGTAAACAAATGCATAAGATAACTTAGTTTATCATTCATCTCTTCCAAAGGGACCCCAAAGATTAACTTTCAAATACACCCCCCCCCCCACACACACACACACCCCTTTCCATAACAGTTGATGAATAGTCACATACTCTGAACCTCAAACCAAGTATAATTCAGTAACCGGAATATATTTTAGGACTACGTCACTAAGTGACAGACTTGTACTTCTGTATTTTTATGAGATTGGTATATATATGGTCCTCATGTTAGTCAATCAAATTGGAGTAAATCCCAAATAAAAAGGGTCCAGAGCCTCTGTACTTCAAGGAAAAAGTATTTTTATTAGATTTGTAAAGGATTATCAATCAAAATATGAATAAAATGATATTATCAAGTATTTCAATGACTATGATCAATGTAAAGACCATACACTTTTCATATGTGTCACTACTGACATCCATTTCCCTAATTCTTCTTTAAAGAGATTTATTAATTCCCTCCAACGTTGAGTGCCTTGGAGGAACAACTAAAACCCCTAACTTAGCTTCTGCAATTACTTTAAGTACTATAATTTCAAGGAAATGTAATGTAATATGATATTTTTTGGATGGTCTGTTTGATATTCAAAATATGCACTTACCCTCACCTAGTGATGCCTTTATTAGAGGTAAGTTGGTGGCAGAGTAGCTACTAGAATAAACCTCCTCCAAAATTACATTTGTATGTGTTGAGTCAAAATCCATGATTATAGAAACATCATCATTTGGTACAAGATTTTTCCCTTATATCACCTCAACAATTTCCCCTAATTGATAGATCATTCCAAATGTCAATTTTTCTACTATAGCAACACAATTCCCCACTATGTCCTTATGAATATATTTATGTTCCTTCACATGGACACATTGAGAAACTATACATTTTGATAAGTTTAATTAGGAAACTAAAATAGATTAGGAAGAGAAAGAAGTAACTTGTAAGAAATACATGTGGACTAGTAGTGAGAAAGATTTTATGACTCAAAGTGATTCCTCTATCCTTTCATCCTCAATAAAGGATCTATATAAGGGATTGATTCCAAAGTAACTAAATATAGAACTGATAGAGTCTTGTATTGAGATTAATTATAATTGGTATCCATCATCCACATTAAACCCATTTGTCTAGGGGATCCCTCATCATCATACCCATGGTATTCGCCCAAATTAACTTTAGTTGCCATACCCCCAAGAGAATATATCACGGATGGAAGGATTGACTAGGCTCCTTCAACTTCCTTCCACACCCATGGAAATAAAACTAGTATTAGTACATATTATATGGAACTATTGTTATTTTAACATGGATGTAGAATATATTATTAACTCTTATTCAACGATAGGTTGTTCCCCTTCATCAACAGCATCCACTATCAATCCTGAAACCATCATCTTACAAACCAAGGATGAATAGTATATATTTTTTTCTTTCACACTTTGAACCACCTCATTGAGGTCTTAGAGGATGGCCCAGACCTCTATAGACTAATTTTTAAAATTGAATCTATTAGGATAAGTGATGTTCATAATTCCCACCATGTCTATTTCTACCTGAAGTAACAAACCCCAGATCATATAAGATGAGTTTTCCTTCTTCCAAATTTTCTATCATAAATATGAAGTGGGAATCACTTACCCGATTAATGATTTTCTTATAGGATCCTAATTAATTGAAGTCATTTTGTCTAGCACTCTTTTTAATAAAAAAATTGATTTTATAAGACTCACTTCTTTATAAGTTGTCTCTAAATTAATTGTATTATTAGAAACAATATGTTTTTCAGTTATCGTTTTGGCCTTGATAATCAATGGATCTATATGGACTTTGGTACCAATACTGATAGTTTCCTATCTTGGTATGAATTAATCTATTTATCCGTATAGTGCTTAGAAAGACCAATCTTAATGTTGGTTGGAGAATTCTACTTGATTCTAAAATTGGAAATCCACAATATGGTGTCTTTCAAATCCGACTTTAGAGAGGAGTATGAAACATTGTTAGAATGCATGGTTATTGATGCCCAAACCAATATGGATTATACCCCTTATCGAATTTTTTTCGATCGATCAAACTAGATAGGATTCCCTGATGAATTAAAATCATATAACCTAAAGATTTATAGTTTCCTTTGCTATTGTCGTTTATACCATCAGTGAAATCTACATAAGGAATGAAAGAGAAGTGGTCATATTGTCTAAAATGATCCCTGATTTAAAAATTATTCAAAGTTATGGAAATCAACAAACTAATACACAATAAAAAGTCTTTAACATGACACAAAGAATATTCGGAGCACTCTGACACTTTTATCCACCTAGGTGAGCCCCAATGTATCAAACAACTTTTGGAAGGGACCAAAGACATTATTAAAGGTTTTCCCCTATAAATATGACATTTAATGAGATATAGTATCACCAAAATATGAATGGACAAACCAATGATCCTTCATCCTTTAATAAATGATTCCTTCATAGAAGTAGAATCCATGAATCCACACTTTTCCAGGTTCAAGAGTTGGTACACACTCCTGTATATTACAAGAAAGTCAGTCAATTGAATGGTTCTATAAACACTGGTAATAACCTTCCACCCCTGATTGTTGAACGAACCTTCTTCAACCATAAGAAAATAGGAACCTTCGGCTCCTTAAGACTCTTATGATGGGTATCCCTTAGTTTTCATGAATTTGGGTTCAGAATAAGCCTTCTCAATAAAGTTTCAAACCCGTTTTATAAATAGGATGTCTTATCCATGAAAGTGGAGCCTTCCTAAGGGACTTATCATCCAACTTCATCTGCTCCTTGTAAATGGTAGGGGTTTTCTCTAAATCATCTTAGAAAGATTATGGAGTTAAAACTCATCATAAAAATATACTATGATTTATTTGTTGTATATTTTATCGACATCCCAGAAATTGATGCCCACTTCACCATGCATCAAATGAAAAGTGTTTATGTTTACACTTTATTGGATGAATAATTCCATCACAAAGACCCTATTACAATAATCAAGAGTTTTTGAAATCTAGGTGGCTTCACACTAGAAATTTTTCTTTAAAAATTCAGGGAATTCGATGGTAGTATGTTGCGCCCAGAAGGGTATATCCCAATCCATTTGAAATCACCCTCTTGGTCGATGGTACCAATTAGGAATCCATCTAAAAATATAATTAATAGAATATTTTGACATTATTTATTGGTATATATGAATATCATGATTATATTGACATTGGGAATAATTTAATTCTATCATCATAAAAATTAACATATACTCATCATAGTTTTTTTTATCAAAGAATATGTGGACCACATGAGAGATATTGTCTCTAAAGGTGTTATGGATCTTCAAGATCCAATAGGATGGAATTATTTTTAACTTGGGTGTTGGAATATGAGTGTTGTTTTTAAGGAAAACCCATATAGATTAAATAATTCTAAATAAGAATATTATATGATATTATTTCCCATATGGTTTGACAATTGTTCCTGAGATGATTGCATAACCATATGATGATTAGCATCCAAATTAAAAACCATGGAATTTTGATGATCCATCACTGCTATGCAATACCTTTTAGAAGAAATTTGGATCAAAATATAAGATATATATTTCATAAGAGTAAATAACCTTTAAAAAAAGGAGTAAAAGGGTTTTATAATTAACGTAGAATCATGTGACCCATATAAGTGATTATGATCACTTGACATGTTACAAGCCTCGCAAATCACATGAACCACATAGCATCTCAAAGTCACAAGATACATCTTATGATTTGTGATCACATGAATATGGGATGCTCAAAAAAAATTAATGAATACTAGGTGATCGTGAGACAACCCCTAAGATATATTTGAGTCATAGGAAGTGACCCCACAGACAAGGATGTTCATCACTTCTTCATAGACATACATTTGATTAGTAAGAAGCTTTTATCAACCTAGATATCAAAACGATAAGATCGTTTCAATGGGTTAATAAATGATAACACATGATTAGGTGTCAAAAATGGTTCTCACAACAGGATTATACAAAGCGATCTTTTGAAGAAATCACATGGGGGATAAAATCATGACATCTCTGGTGGTATGGTTCCTATGTGAAATTACTGGAATCCCCATCCCCAATTTATAGGGAATCTCATGGAATGATTGTGGTCTCCGAAAATACCAAGAGACAATTGTAAAACTATCCAACAAAATCCCAAAAGACTCAAGTGGGAATTGACTTCCTTGGAACTGAATTGTTGTTCCTTCATACCTCACTTCTAATGGGGGGAATTTGTTGACACCCACAAAATGAGAATAGAGAATTTTAAGATCGGATAAATGCCTGAAGTATGGGAATTATTTTCCTAGAAATGAATGAATGGAGCATAATGTGAAGGGTACATAGGATTTGTATAATCAGTCAATTGATCCTAAAAATTCTTCTGATAATCCCTCCTCAAATCATGATGGACCCCAAACAAACCTTAATGGTCCTGTGTAGGCCATTAGACATGTCCCTCTGATCATGTGAATCCATATCAGACTACTCACTTTATCATGGGAAGTACCTCCAATAATACTTTTTTATCATATGAAATTACAACTAAAAATTTATTGAAAATTAACAAATATTTTTTAAAAATAAAAGTTGAAAAAACATGGAAGCTTCATGCAAAGGAAGTTACATTTATGTTCATATTAAGAACTTATGTTATTCACATGTTCAGATAAGGATCATTTGATACAACTAGAGACATGTCGGCCATATCATATGAAGGCCACTAGACATGTCACCTTCTTCTTTAGAAGTATTTCATAAATTTATATTTGATCATGTGATACCCTGATAGAAAACCAATGAGATAATTCCATAGGATTTTTAAAATAAAATCTAAAAATGTTGTAATCTTATGTGTCGAATAGTTATAATTATTTCATAAAAATGGATTTTTAACTTCTCATGAACTAATTAAAAATAAAATTAAGTCCGATAAACAATCTAGATTGATCTAAAAAATTACTTATACTTGTCAGACTAAACATGTAAACTCCCCTTGACGTGAAAAATCAATGATGTGATGTCTATCATACATATAGATTCAATTTCAAAAATTTTGTTTGACTTGTTAAATGTATTACATGAAATATGTTTGAAAATAAAAGGGTTTAATAAATATGGTAGTGAAAAAGTGATCATGTGATCAATGTTTATCATGTGATGCAAAGATGACGTCATGGATGACACATGGATGGATCATGTGCAACATGTAATGTGATTCTACCCCCATTTCCTTAATCCAATATATGTGATTTTAGAATTGCGAAAAGTGGTGTAGATCTAGGGTGGTAATTCCTATAAATCCCCCCTCCCCCAATATAGAAACACACATTTTGGTGCATAATAGATAATTGAATTTACTTATTGGAGTACTATGAAATCACAAGAGTCTTTCATGAGGTAAGCCTAGGAAATGACTTAAGTGATTACATTGTATATTAATGTGCTTCATGAGATCATTCCATTGATCACTTGAAGGTCTTCTAGAATGTTTTATAGATCATGTAAAGGATGTCCCACATTTCAACATGATAATTAGAGTCTTCAACATGATAGAACCTAAGAAAACTTGAAGAATTTATGCGACAAAGGATGAAAATGATAGAGGGTTCATGGAATGATAGATATGTTGATTTTCATGTGAGTGGGTCATGATCTTAACAAGATTTATTCATTAATCACATGAATTAATATGGACATGCCAATCATGTCATGTAAAGTATTCTGAGCATGTCATACTGATAATTCAATGACCTCTGGTCATATCATCCGGGATACAAAAAGTCCTTAGAACATGTCATACAGATCACATGATGACCCCTGTATATCTCATTCGAGTCATATTATGTCCTACATACATGTCAGGCATACCCCTCAGACATATTAGGTAGACACTCTAAACATGTCAGGAAGATACTCTATACACGTTGGTTAGACACCCCTAGACATATCTTCTTTTTCCAATAGGAATACTCAGATATGTACCCGAAAACCCATGTGAACCCTGAAAAATGATTCTTTGGTCGAGTATTCCACTTTATATGGGATCTTACCATAATGGATAAGGTCCATGATGTTATAAAACCTTATCATGTCTTCATGCCACCTGATAATTCTCAACCAACCACTCATTGGCCCCACTTGTTATCCATTAGAGGATAAGGGATGGATATATCTCATAGGAGTCAACCTCTCTGTAAGTCCCTCAGTATTCTATTTACATCAGTTTATAGGACCCATCCCTTGTGGGTGTACAATTATTCTATATCCATTAGCATATTAGGAAACATAAATGAACTAAAAAGACTCTTATTCCTATTATAATAAGGATATGTTGGACATCTTCCCAGGTCTCAATATCTCAACCCAAATGCCTACGTTACCTTATATATGTAATTTCCAAATGAATTTAATATAAATTTCTTTGACATGAACAAAATAAATGGGTTTTTATTCATATTATCATAGGAAATGTAAGATTCCTCTTAGAGGTTCAATACCAAATCCTTCCATGATGGAAGTAAACTCCAAAGTTCCAGGTCATATGGCTTCAGAACACAGAAAAACACCAATTTCTAAGCAATAATGTGAAAATAATGGAGAACATATGATAAATACATATGGTTTCATCTCTATAATCCCATGTTACATATTAGGGGATTCAACAATTAACAATTTTATTAGGGTAAATAATCACATATCATGATTTTGGAGACATTCATGAACATATATTAAATATATAAGAGAGTCATATAGTATGAAATAATTTCCCCCAAAAGGGTTTGATGAGCCCAACCTCTCCTCCTCTCAACCAATGTGATTTCATAAGTTTAATTAGATTTAAAACCCCAGATGATCACTTAACTTTGGAATGTATTTGTGTAAAGTTTTATGGATGTGGGAGTCATTGATCATTTCAATGGGAAGAAAAATGGTGAACTACCAATAAATATGTAAATAATAAAAGGAAATGGGTTTTCCAACATTGATACATTTCTACCCAATAAAGGATGGAAACACTAAGTTTATTTAAGTTATATTCTCTTATACTTATCAACCTTTTACTTCAAATAAACTAGTAAATCAAACCATTATATTTCTTCATAAAAATAATATTATTAACCAAAATATATCCCCCAGATTTTCTAAACCAAGTGTGTAGTTAGGCCTCTTTGTCATGAACCAGGTCACGGTTCAGTTAATACCCAAAACTCCCACATCATTTTTATTACCCCTAGGTACAACTATGATATAGCCTACCACACTTTAAAGTATCTAGATAGTGGATTAATTCCAAGGAAAATTACACTCTCTCTACTTTACCAAATTTTATCTAGTTCTCCTATACTTAGATATATCCCATAGAATTATTCATAGGGTTTTCACTAAGGTTCTATCATCCTAGTCTCCAAAAGAAACTGTACCATCCTTTAATACCAATTATAGTAACCTAGTCCATGAGAATATATTATTTCATGATTCTTATATTTTTTCAGATAAATAAAATTTTAGGATCTTGAGGTCAAGTGTCTTTTGAAGATAAGACATACAATTAAATAATCTTAAACATAAAAACATCATATTTATTTAAAAAAAATATTTTCCCTAGATCCGAAATACCTTCTAAAATTGAATAAGATAACCTAGGAAAATATATATGGAAAAGGGTGTGATAGAAATCCCAGTTAGAGAATAAACATGGAAATAAAGCATAAAGTGTGATTTCAAAGGCATAACATGATAACTTAAAAATGATGATAATAATAATAGTGAAATTGCATGAGTAAATAACTAAATAATATCATAAAATATTGGAAATAATATAAAACATGATATAATAAACAAAAATCATGGTTCACTCCTAAGACCATCTCACCAAATGGAAAAATACCATGGTGGATTAGTTTCACTCCATAATCCCTTGCATAATATCCCATAAAATATAAATATTTACCCAATGCATTAGGGGGATATATAATTCTAGGACCACCAATCACATAAATAAAAATCATACATATTCATTCCACATTAGGAAACTGTACCATTCATAAATCATAATCATGATCAAACTCGTGGGAAGGAAGTGGGTTTCGTAACTATTATTCAAGGCCTAACAGAAGGATGAACCATAATGATTCCTAAAAAATAAGTAATTAAATCATTTGTGATGTTCATATTTGAATAATAAACATAGATCTCAAAAATTTATTCTTAATATAGATAATTCATGAGAAGTATCTAGGAGAAGAAAGAGTAAAAACATACCACTTGGGTGAGCCTTTATATGTTAAGGATCTTTTTAAAGAATGAAAGACCTATATAATACCAAAATTTTACTAATAGGGTTATTTTAAAAATAATTTGGGTTTTTATAAGATATTCATGGTTCAGAAAACATTTTATGAGGGGTGATTATTGATATGAGACAATAAATTGGAATTTTCCCATAAACAGGGTTTTCTTAAAAGTGGATGTTTTGATGGGAAATAAAAATATGTATAACCACAGTAATGAAAAATTTATTTAGCACATACATATAATGGAAATATATAAAAAATAAAATAATTTAATGAGATTAATATTGCGTAAAAAGGGTAAAAATAAAGAGAATGCTTAGTTGGAATGTTATGGATTAGTTACAAAAGATCCAATTTTATGTTTTAGAACACCATTGATGATATGAACATCATAAAATAAGATAATAAGACATAATTTTAAAAATATGAGAAGGTAAATATGATTTTCACATGAGATAACACAGAATAAGGTTCCAATTAAAAAAGAGAACATTTAAATAAATGTAAATTATATACCAAGAGAGGAAACCAACCCTTAAATGGATGGGAATTATTCTTAACATAGATACATTTTTAAAAAGTATTTTTACACACCTATAAATAAAATTTGAATAAAAAGTGAACTCTCAAGATATAAATATGGTATACCCTATGAAATGTAAGATGAAACTTGAAGAGAAACAGTATAACTCAAAAAATCAGATTAAGTTATTAAAGACCCTTATATTTTAGGGAAGATGACAATCATAGTTCAAAAAAACTAAGAGAATGAATGGAAATAAAAATTAAAATTTAAAGAATATTTTATGATATTATAAGCCATGGGGGTACTAGTTACACTTTAAAAATGAATATCGGTTCCTAATAACAAAGTGTGCCTTAATAAATTATGATTGAGACGGTGCACTATTGATGTAAGAAAAAATATAATAAAATCCATTGAAGAATATAAAGTTTAACAATGAAGTTAAAATACCATTAGTAATTAGAATTCATTATATTATATATCCAATTGGAATTATTCATGGCTTTTAAATTAAATTAGGTTCATAAAATAATTTTTTTCTCAAATAAGGGAATCTTTCAATGAACCCCCTACATCTTTAGTAATTTATGAATAAAAATTGATTATAATCCTGAAAATAATATGGATTTCTAAATACTATTAAATTAACAATGTATTATTCCAAAATACACTATTTGGAAGTATACATGCCATAGGTTGATAATATTAAAAATTGTCTCAATGAAGAGGAATTGAGATGAAACCCTTACCTTCTATCTATAAGCACTCTGCACTTGAACCTAAAAACCAGAATAATTACATTAATTTCATTATATATATCCCTAATAGACTTATTCATCCATATTTTTTTAAGTTCCATATATTATCATTCAGAACTTATTTTTAATATATATTTTTCTTATGTCGATTACCTAAGGTTACACGGTAAATTTTTCTGTAACTCTTCAGGTTTATTGACCATGGTAAAAGTAATTATAAAATAGTTTCATAATATCTAGAATATTAATAGTGTTATGGAAATATTTTTTATATATTAAATTTATTTTTTAAATTATTCATGATTGGTGGTGATAAAAATGAAACTCATTGCATGTGGAAAAGGTAGTGTGCATATATGCATGATTAATGTTTGCATTTTAAAATGAATTAGAGAGAGTTAAGTTAAAGCACCATTGTTATATTTTATAGTCATATTTATATTAAATATATCATATTTATTCATCCATTAAATCCTTTTTCTCAACCATTAATGGTGGTGAATGAAGATAAAAGATGTCACTTTGTGGAGGAGGAAGTCCACATAACACACTAACAAAGATTTTGTTTTTCTTTGCTAATGGAGAAGAATAAAAAATTATTATTTAATTAATATAAAAACATATATATATATATATCAATTATATTAAATTCATTATAATATTATAGATACAATGGTTTTTAAAAGATAAATATTATGGATAAAAAGTTACGAGGAAGGTAATACTTACGTTGGAGACTCGATCATCTCATTGAAATTTCTTCTAAAGTAAAAGCCTTCAATAGACCTATATAGACCAAGGGCTTAAATATAATAAAAATTAATTCAATAATAGTTATTTTGGTCTTAATTTCAACTTTAAATTTTAATTTTATGTGTAACCATGATGGGTGGAAGTGATCCCCTTTTATAAGTGAAGAAAAGAGAACTTTTTTGGAATACCTTTTACACTTCCCTGAAATAATTGAACTATTATAGGGAAAATGACTCCAAAATTTCATAATAATGGATTTTGGGGTGATATTGAGTCAATAAATAATTATCTAAGTCTTTAAAAATATGTTCTCGTCATGTTTCAGGTCATTTACTAATGGTTTTTTCTTCATTTTTAGATTTTGATTTGTACCTTCGAAACTAGTTTTTAACTAAATAATTTATATTTTGTTTAAAAATATAAGTTAAAAAAGTGAAAAAAATTTATTCTTTAAACCACTATTTAATCTCACATTAATATAATTCAATTTAAAAATATAATAAAATAAACAGTTAAAGTAAAATATATCATATATTAAAATAGTGTTTGTAGAAAAATAACTTTTAACCATTATGTGTTATTTATTATTATATAGTGTTGATTACAAATTCTATGAGTGTTTAAATAATTATATATAGGTTTAAAAATAATATTATATTCATAAATTAAATTATATCAATTTGATTTATTAAATAACAATTACATGATAATAATGAAGTAATTCTTTTAAAAAATAACTTTACCATTATCAATGTATGTAAGACTAATTTTACTAATATATTATTTATGAATAAAATAAAATTGTACATGTTAGATAATATTTATATATTTATCTCAAATAGGAAATAAATTTTTTATATTTAATTTCTAAAAGTGATTAATTCTAATTTTATTATAAGAACATAAAAACAGTTTTTAGTGTGAAATATTACTTGAGTTTCAAGAAGGTTAACAGTGTGATTTAATAATTAAATATAGCATTTTAAAAGGATTTATATTACTAATTAAATATAAATTTTTATATAAATATTGTTACTTAAAATTTTAAGTCATTCTTTCATTATATAAGTGGTGGTTTTTAGCAAAATCAGTATTTTTTACTATTCACCTAAAAATTGATTATTTAAAAATAAATCTCAAAAATAAATATTAATTTATTAATATTATTAAAAAATAAAACAAAAATTAAATTTTGTAAAAATAAAATTCTAAAATTTATAAATTCAATTTTTTTTATAAAATCATAAATTATAATGTAAAACCATTATTATTAGAAAATTAAATTTTCAGTTACTAACATTAATTATTTTTATTTAATTATATTTATCAAACAAATTGTTGTTAAAAAATTATTAAAATAAATATATTTATCATAATTAATCATAAAATTATTGAAATGAAAATTTTTATTTCATTAAAATGGAATTTTTTTATTATAAATAATTTTATAAATAAAAAATTATCTTATTAGTCATTTTAGGAAAAATATTTGAATTACATTTATTTTAAAAGTAACATTAATTTAATTTATATATGTATTTTATAAATTATTTACTACTATTAATTTCTTTTAATTCAATGTCTATGTATTAATGACAATACATAAATATTTATATTTTATATAAATATTTTTTAGTTCTATTTATGTTCATTGTTGTGTGAGGAGAAATATATTTAACATGTTAAAGTGATTGAGGTAAAACGTATATTTAAATTTACGGTTGTTACAATTCAATTTCTATAAAAGGAATGCATATAAAACAGAATATTTATATAATTGGCCAAGAAAATTGTTGCATCTTTTATGAGTTATATGAAAATAGGCTTAGGAAGAAAAGGATTAGGCATTTGAGAAAAACTTGTTTGGAAAATATTTTAAATATTGATGGAATTCATGAATTTATCAAAAATACGTGTAAAAATACTGATATATGTGATTCATTTCAAAATGGGAAGACTATTTAGAATACCTACAAGATGAAGAAGGGTAAATCATCAAGAGTATTGGAGGTTATGCATGTACATAATTGTTGGAAAATAGTTCCTCAATATTTTGATATAAAAGTTTATTATTTGTTGTTTGATGAGGATTTTATCAGGAACAATTAGTTCATAGTGATTTCTCAAAAAAACTGTAGTATAAACGTACATCACTCGATATTAGGGAAAAGCTAAAAAATGGTTGGGATAAAAATTCAACAACATTGATCCAAAAATGGAACAAAATTTACAATCACACAAGTGAGTGAATATTAGTAAAATCCTTGGATTTTGTACCAACCATTAGTGGTAATAGATCCTTAGTAAAATAGAGTTATTGAAAGAATAAATAACATCACTATTACATGTCTCGGACTATTCTTATTGAAAAATAATTAACAAATAGTTATTGGAAATAAGCGGTTATAACAGTCATTTATATCTCTAATCTGAGATTTTTGTATCTGAATGAATAAAATACGCCATGTAAAATTTAGTATGCAGTTAATTTCACACTAAAATACCTCCATGTGGTTGGAAGTGTTTTATTCTTAATAAAGAGAATAATAAGAATATTAGATCACATAAATATGAATGTATATTTATTGTATACTCATTCAATATAAAATCATATGAGTTTTACAACATATGGTTATGTAAAGTAGTCAAAAGAAATGAAATGATGGTGAATGAAAGTGAGAATAATTTTGATTCAATTTAGTAGGATCCAGTTCTTAATGAGTACAATTCACACAAAAAATGTTCCAGTTTATGAAGAGGAATGTGATGAAGATGATTCTAGATCAGTGGGTCAAAGTGATGAAATTAACTCTGATTATAGCACTGATGATGTAAAAAAATGAAGTAGGAACAACATGTTATTGTAGACAATTAAAAAATGAATAAATCATTGATAACAACATCATGGGTCAACAGATATCTCAAGTTCAGATAACAAAAATAAAGGTATGGAAAAAATTCCTTATAATCTTAGGTGGAACTAATATCTTTTGATAATGCTACCATGGATGCAGATTGAGAAAAAACCTTAGGAAATTGTCTCAAGGATACCAAATAATAATGTGGCTAGAACCCAATATATTTTATGAATCATATTCGTAAAATATATTGTTTTGATAAGGAATAATGTGTTTCTTTTTTTCAAGGGTTGTTCTCATATTGATGGAATTGATGTTGATAAAATATTTTCAACTATGGTTAGGATTGAAACCATCAGATTTTTTTATTTATAAGTGTGAAAAAGGGTATTATGATTAATTATATATATTAAAAATCAGCTTGTTTGACTAGTTTCTTTGAATAGGAATTATATATAAAGTTTCCATCTAGATTTCTTACTCATAAAGATAAGAGAAAATTTTTCCAACTAGATGAATCAACATTTGGGTAATATCAATCACCAAGTGCTTGGTAACCATTACTAAAATTGTACCTAAGTAATCTTGTTTACCATAGAGGTGGTATTGATCACCAAATCTACATTAACTTGGGGAAAGGAAACTGTTTAGTGGTTCATATATATGTTGTAGATATCTTCTTGAGAGGATTTTATGACGTCAAACGAAATCATTTTTTAGAATCAATGTGGTGTGACATTGAGATGACTCTAATTGTTGATTTATCAATTTCCATTAGTCTTCAAGTGATTCAAATAAATTATAGAACATTTATCTCCCAAACCAATTATACCAAGGATGTTTTAAATAGGTTTCAGATGGATTATTCTTGATTGATGTCTACTTCAGTGACAACCTGTATGAAAATTTTAAAGATCTATTAAGGTACATAAGTTTATGTGACTATCTTTATGAAAATTATTGATAATTTTCTTGACTTGATGTCTACACAGTATAAATTTTGGTTCCTCACATGTCAATATTCCTAATATCATATTTTTTTTAAAAACTTGAAGGTTGTGAGGTTTATACTATATTATATCGTCCAAACAATGGATTTTAGGCCTTATTATTACAAAAAAATCTGAAATATAATTGGTGTGATATATAGATGTTGATTTGAAATGTTTTGTTGATGACTTCAAATCATCTTATAGATTTTTTTCTACATTTCAATCTCTTATATTTATTAGAAAAGTAAAAAAACGAAATATTTAATTTCATTAAGAACTACAAAGGATGAATATATCACGGTTACTCTATCTTGTAATCAGTTCGTATTGACGAAACAACTGTTTTAAGATACTTCTAGTAAATTGGTACCTTCTACTTGAATCTTATGTGACAACTAACTTGTGATAAACATTTGAAAAAACACATTCAAAACTATAGGATAAAACTCAATGAGATTAAATTTCATTTCATAAATTAGAAAGTGGAATAAAATATTTTTATGTTGGAGTATGTGCCTACCAAAAATAAAATAGCTAATATCATGATGAAAGTGTAACTTAATATGTATTATTAATGGCATAGGATGGCTCTTGGAGTCCAACTGAATCAATATCCTTTGATGGAATTTGGTACTAATCCACCATTCCCCATGGACATTTTTATTTAAGAAAGGTTTGATTTATTTTCCAAAGACCATTATACTATTTTTAATTCTCTCTTTTCATAATTCAAGTAACTTTCATTTCGGTTCATTAACAAAGAGGTAGAAGTCTTATTCTTATAAAAATAGATAAATCACTCTTGGAGAATATAGATGTTAGATTATCCATAAAGGGTTTAATTTTTAGTTACAAATTTGGGTGTTAATGGTTTAATGTATTGATTCATATAGTGAAGTGTGTTATCATATGATAAATATTTCATTTAACTCTTATTTCTCACATTGAGCCTCAAATCTGGTGATCATAGAGTTTTTGATTGAAGAATATTTCTTGAACTTTTTGAAGGAATGTTTATCAACAAGTGGTACTAATGCATGTGTCCATGGTCAGTGTGTCCATGGAATTCTCAACAAATCCAAAGTGGGAGATTGTTGGAAATGGAAAAAACTCCCATTGGATTCTTGGTGTATTTTTATATATTCTATGTTCTATCTAAGGGTTGGATTTATAAAGATCTGGTGAATCCTGTTTCTTGGAGAAAGGAAGGTGAAGTCCACACCATAGCACAAGGTATGTTGTAGTGAGGATTCTTATAATAGGAAGGAAATAAAAGACCATGTTTTTGTGATCCTTTTGGTGGAGTTCCATTTAACCTAAGGAAAATTATGATGATTATGCATGGTTATTTTTTTTGGTTTCAAGAATGTTTAGTGTTTGTGGTTGAAGTCATGTATCTTATTGAAGATTAAGTGATGAAAAAATTTCAATTGAACAAAATCTAGAATGTAGTAACATCCATGATGAATTTCAATTACAACTAATAGAAATGGGATACATAATATGTATTATTTTACAGGTGTGGTTGAATAATATGAAGTGGATGATGAAGAGGAACTCTACTTTTTGGTGACCATAGGTTAATTATTTCACCAATCCTATATCATGGTGATAATATTTTGTCTTTTTTGTAGAGTGTTTTGAAGTGGAGTTTCACTTATGAGAAACTTGATCCCAAAACAATGTGGTGTTTCCCATGGTAATGATGATTTAGTTGTATAATGCATGTTAAATTTTATCCTCATATAGAGAAATAAAAAATTGAAAAAATTTCATTGAGATAGGAATTTTGAATGGTTTTTTTCTTGGAGATTGAACATACCATGTAGTGGTATCTGGAAGAAATCCTTTTTAGACAGCGATTCTGTGGGTGACCCACAAAATCTATAGATTATATATCAGATAGGGATCAAACAAATATTTAATGATTCAATAATAATGGTCCTAATTTTTAGTTATTGATTCGTTAATAATTGAAGGTATTTTTTATAAATTCAAATGTGCATTAATGAATAAGTTATCCTATGCTTAAAACAAAAAAGAAAATTTCAATGAAGTGGTTATTTATTTGACCACATACAGATGGAAATCATGAGAGTTAAGGATAGTTTTGAAGGGCCATTATTGTGATGAAAATTTGAAAGTTAGTTACTAATGATTCATTATTTTTAATAAGGGTGAATGGCTTATCTTATAATATAGAGGATATATGGATTATATCTCAGAAAGTGATAGGTGTTCTTTAGATATGGTAGAGAAATAAAAGTGGATAAGGAAGATAATATTCCATGATCCCAATATCACTAGAATGTTGTCATATTGGGATAAAATGACACTCCATTTCTTGTGCATATCCATATTCTAATATTGTGAAGAAGATCAATATTTTTATGGAAGTGTCAATGAGTTTCTCCTTTTGATGAGAGGCTATGAGCTTTTCCATTTGTGTGAACAGTTTGTTTGAAGGGTTAGTGAGACCACTCCGCTATGTAAATCAAAAATATGTAGTGCAATATAATGTTTTTGATCCATATTCACATTGACTTTTAATTCTCCTTGTACTATCCTAGTCAGCATAAACCATGTAACATTACTTTTATGCTTTATTAGTTTCAATAAATTAAAATATAATTTAAGTAAGATAATTGAATGTTCCTTACATCAATAAAAAAATATAAATACATGGGAATTAACTTTTTCAATTTTTGTTAACCTAATTCCAAACACCCCCCTCAGAGTAATATCCTTGATAAGGTAAAAGTACAAACTATTTGGAAACAAATATATATTATTTCATTTAAAATACCAATTCCAAAAAAAATACAAAAACATTATAAACTAGTTTTCAAATATCACTAATTATTTTTAAAAAAACATTGTAATCAAGATTATGAAAGTTTACTATCTAGAAAATTTCAAATCTGTACTAATTCATTTAAATTAAATGAAAATAATCACCTTTTAAAACACACCCCATAATATCCAAAATTTCCATTACAATTTAACTCAAACAAGTTTAAAAACAAAAACCTATCTATATTTTTTATCTTAATCAGCCTATTTCAAAATAAGAGGGTTCCCAAAACTTTTTCAAAAAACCAATATCACTTTACAGAAAATCCTAGAGGATAAATTTCAAATACAAAAGAGATTCAAAATATCCAAAACAATTATAAAAAATACCTAAGGCCTATTTAAAACAAAATAAAGTTGACAAAATCCACCTATTTTGAATAAAATTACATGAAAATCACACCCAAAGGACGTCCATGACAATATCAAACAAAATCTAATATTAAAGACAAATATATCAAAAGAACCACCTTGATTCATCCTCCGCCACTATTTATTTCTCAAGGGTAGTACAAAAAACAAGACAAAGGAGATGTAGAATCGAGCATGACTTCACAACATGTTTTGATGGGCCATGGTCCAGCTATATAACAATCCTTACAATATTTTAAAGATATTGTGTTTGTTCATTTTCTAGTTTATCTGGATATGAAGAACAACCTCATTCCATAAAAACACATTCCATTATAATCCCAAAATCCAACCAAACCCTATGGATACTTACTAAATTCCAATGGTGATAAATAAATCATCAATTGTAAATATAAAAAAATCTGAATTAAAAATTTATATTATACCTCCCATTGTAACTTTGGTACCCTCATAAGGATAGAGATAAATCACCCACTCATGAGAAACTAAATAATTCTTATGAAAAATTCCAAATTCAATATTACAAAAATAACCCAAATATAAAAAAAGTAACTCAAGAACCTAGGTCCCAAATGAGAAACCTAGAGTTTGATACCATTTGTAATCAGGCATCCCAGGCATCCGTCTATACTGACAACCAACCCATCACTCCATTATCCCAAAGGTAGTTCCCAATCTCCACAGACTAGAAACTAGTGCTTGGGAATCACAGGACACACCTTGGGAACAATTTCATATATGATATTAATATAAAATAAACGGACAACGAAAATCAGAAATAAATTATCCAAACATGGAATAACAAAAAAACATCCATTCATGGGTAAGAAACTGTAATAAAATAAATGAACAAGAAGATACAGATAAACATCCTAGTACAAGTGGATAATACAATGCCCAAAAGTAAAATAAAAGGGAAATAGAACAGAAATACCCCCAACTGTTCCATGTGTGGCTCCAAGTCACTCATCACATTCCACTCATCCATTCTTGGATAAACCCCAACCAAATAATGGAAATATATATTGGTAATGGAAACCTATATAAGATCTATATAGGTGTGACATAATCAACCTAGTAGATCACTATTTTTCAAAACTATGGAAATACTTTCATAATCCAGTTTATAAAATGAAAATTTGATGATAATATGTAAAATAGGTTTTTTACATGCTTTATTAAATAAAGTCAGTAATAATTCCATTAAACATTTAAAAACAACCACCATTTTTTAAAATAAAACATTGAGGGATTAAAAAAAATTTATAAAAATTTAAAATTAAGAAAGAGGGGCCTTAAACTATAACAAAAATCTAGGTCACCATTTATACCTCTTTCCAATACTTTTATAGAAAATTACTTTTAATTAATTATCTCAAGGAAAAACCATTTCTAAAGACTCATTTAATAAAAAAACAAATATTTTTCCTTTTATAATAATACTTTCAAAAAAAATTAAAAATACCATCTAAAATTAAAATAGACAATACTAAAGGTGATACATAAATACCACATAATCAATCAAAAATAATGGAAACAAAATGAAATAAAATAACCTATAGTCTTTAAAATTATCAAATGAACTATGGAAATGCAATCTAATAATGAAACAAAATCCTCTAACGTATCCACATAGTGGCCTAAGAAAAACAGGAATTATAAAATGGCTTATGAAATAAATACCTAAAATAGAAAACGTAACCCAGTTCAGAACTTCTAAATATGTCCACATTCCTTTTAATCTATTCATACTATCTATAAATAATCATTATGGAATCTCCTTTAATACCACATGAATAAAATGGTATCTAGCTCATATTTCATGCTAAACTCTAGGTCTAATGGAAAAGATGTAGTAAAAAATCCATAGACATACCACTACTTCATATTAGGTATTTGTCTCATACATGTCACCTACTTTCTTCTTAGGACTCCTAGAAAAATTCAATTAGATCTGATCCCAAATAAACCATCACATGTATCAAATATGAATCATTTTTAATAACTCACACCTCACTTCCTACAACCTCTCATGAAATAACCCTATTTAGATCCATTAATAAGTATCATATAAAGACAAATCAAAATAAAAAAAGTCCCCTCACAGGATAAAAAGACACTATAGGTATAACAATAGTCAAAATGTGTTCAAAGAGGATCTAACTCATTTATAAAAATACTTTACATAAAGTGAAAACTGGGATTTCACAAATGTTCTTGGGTACCCAATCCATTTTCACACCTTTTGAAAACTATATTCAAAATTTTATTTGATGACCATTTATCAAACAACACTTTTAATCACAATTTATAAATACAATAATTTCCGTAAAATTTCTTTCAAAATAACACATCCATTTTTGAATGAAGTCAAATGGTGCCAATAACCTTTTCATAAATCCACAATTCCCAATCCAAAATCATTTCAAGCCACCATGGGACCCCATGGTATCATACCATTCAATAGAATGAATTTAACTCCATTTTTTTTAAATAAACTGTATTTATATCATCAAACATTTTTTAAAGATAAAATTAGTTACTAGAACCCCTTTAAAACTTTGAAATGACTTTAGAAAATCCACTCTTACATTTTATAAAACACTTAGAATGTGACGTCGGTCCATGTTAAGTATATAAACCATTTTAAATCCATTTAATACCTAAAAAAGGGTTATCTATAAAAATTTAATTACATAAGTATCCATTTCAAAATAATTTAATAATTTTAAAATATCCACATGGGTATTTTTATAATACCTTGGAATGTGACACATCTATGCTGAGTACAAGATTCATTTGAAGAAAAATTAAATCCTCATATGGGCATAAAACATGATTTTTAATTTATAATAAATAATTTAAAATCATAAAATAAATTTATATCGTTTTTTACAAGGGATTTCCATAGAAACAACTTCCTCATTTCAAGTGAAATCATTTGAAACACATCGCCTTCAATGGAAAACACACAATCGAGCCAAGAAACAACTTCCTCGTCTTTAGGAAATGAAAATACCCATCATTAAAACCTAAATGAACCCTAATCTCAACAAAAACATCAATTAGGGTTTGTGAGTGTATATAAAACTGAGATAAAGGGTAAGGAAATAAGAGAGGAGAAGAAACAATAGATTTCTTTTGTTCAAATCTAAGGAGTGGAAAGCTTCAGATCAAATAAGAAGAAGTAAATTGCTACCCTACATACACCCCAGATTCAGTCATGAAATAGGAGGGTAAAGGGATAAAAAAACCTAAAATACCTATTGGTAGAATTTTAATTTTTCATTTTTAATGAAATATGAGTAGGTTCCACGGTTTCAGTACATGATTTTCCAAACCATATTCCAATTGTGTGAAACCCGTATGTTAAAACTATATATACTCTTACATTCTTATCCCATGGTTTCCACTAATTGTTTAATTTGTGAACAAATACGCATACACCCAAAGTGATTCACACTATTTCACCAAGGCCTCATATGGTTTGGACTAAACAATGAGCTGCCATTTTGAACCAACCATTCTCTATACAAAAACAACTCTTAAAGAATATACATTAATTTGACCACATATTTTCCCTTAAACCATGTGTACAACTACACATATAGAGAAAAATCAAAATTTACAATGTTTTTGGATAATACTTACCAAAAACTTAAATAACCTTACATCAAAATAAAATATAATATAATATAAGGTAGTCGTTTCTTCTGGGTTCAGACTTCAACTACCATGTGCACGCCTTCCTCCTCCATATCTTGATTGGAACTAATAATTCCAACCTCCACACCAATGTAGGTGTCATGGATATACTCATGAACCTTTATTCTAACCACTTCCACATCAACTTACTATCAGGGATGCACTCCTACATAATATCCTCTCCATCTAAACATAGGATAAAAATTCATTTTCCACCTATCAATAGAAATAACACTTATTAGGTATTAGAGAACTAACCCTATATAATCAACCAACTATGTGGTCATAAATGAGTTTAAATTAACCTTATCAAAATATACATAATAGAAGTTAGATTCCATAATTATCATACCTTAAATTATAGATAAACCCTCCCTATGATTATAATAAGCCTACTCTGTTACATAACCATCACTTAAATCCCCTACGGGATACCAATTTTTTACATTGATTCCCCTTACACTAGGTAAAATATTCTACTCTATATTCCAATTGGCCAAACGAACCCCAACTACCACTCCCTTGTGATGCTCTTGGCCTGTCTCTTAAACCATGAGTCTAACCGAATCCATGTCCAATAGTAATCTAGGGTGCACTCATATGTAATCTCTAAAAGTTACACATATAAACATAGGATTGGAAATCCTTCATAAGATTATAGAAATATATCTAGAGATTCTTTATCCTACCACACTAGAATCACTATACTGAATTCCTCCCTCTCATAGGAAGAGAAGAACCCCCTTTTGAATAGTTTGTGTATCGCTACCCTGGTGGGAACTATCAAAAATGTTCTTCCTAATACCTAATGAACCTATCCATGTTCTAAAAGAAAAATAAATATTCTTTAAAGGTACAACATCATCCAAGATACTCTCATAAATATGGGATTGGTTTAATACCATTAAAAACATGCCTAGTGAAAGACATTCTCCTGATCCCATATTGAATCCTTCAATCCATCCTTAAATATCATAACCCCACCTTTCAACATGGATAAAAAGAAAATAATATTATAAAAATAATTGTCACATTTAATCACTAAAAATTCTCCATGAAAACTATGCATGAACTCTGAGGCCTTATCTTCACTCAAAAGACTTTGGAATGAATTAAATAAATAAAGAAGTCTAAAAATCCTTCCAAGATGTACCCACATGATAGTTTGTATAGACTTGGATTTTCTACCATTTCATAATGTGTCTTAAATGAATATACATATCCATATTCATTCTTTAATTTGGGGGTGTCTTAATTGGACCAAAAATCACCTACAGAGGCTTGATCCGCAATATTATATCATGTGGTCCACACTCGCCCAAAAAGAGAGGTCGATGTTAAATCCAAAACTATATATCCAAGTCTGACAAGGATAGCCTAGATATCATCACCCAATGACCCATGTACAATAATATGAATAAAAGTATCTCCCTGGTATTTTCATCCATGGGAGGTACAGGCATAACATGGGGTTTCTGTTTCACAACAGATGGGGCATGCTCATCCATGCACTCATACCAATCATCAGGATCCCATAAAGGTATAATAATACTAAATATAAAATGAATGAAACAAAAATTATCAAAAAAATCCTAGGAATCATTATTTTGGAAAATTATTAATAGCAAAATCACAGCATTCCTCAATACACACTCCCTATGAAATCATAGTCTTAGATATCTCAGGCATGGCTCTAGTCCAACCTACCAATGCTCAATAGAGGTATATAATATGTATAGATTCACATAAATAGTAATAGTATGTAAACAAGAACCAGTATGAATTTTATAATTAATTAAAATTCCCCCAACAAGTTATATATTAAAACACTATATATAAGTTTTTGGACACTTTAAACAATCAACCCATCTTGTAATTTGATCAAAAATCATATATAGTCATATGAATGTCATGTGATTACTACATGAAAAATTAGAAACATTGATACCTGATATATTTCTAAATTTTTATAAGATTAATATAATAAACCATCACCCAAATATTCTATTCCTCAAAATTTCAAAATCGTAACATCTAAAAACCGAGAACATTAATCATATCCTTAGAAACTTGGTATATTCTCATACATGAGTTAGAAACTCCAAATAATAGGGTCTATGTCATGTTTTGAAAACATTTTATTTACATCAACCAAATCCATATTCGTAATGAAAAAAATAAGTCATTTATACCACTTTATATCATCAACATAATGATCCTAATTTTTAAGACATTTTCTCCCTTTGTTTTTCTTTCCTTAAGTGTTGTGTTTATGGAATTTAAGGTATGTGATAGAAGAGATTCGGTAGATGTATTTAACTTCACCCTATTGACATAATTCCCACCAAAACTCATCTCTTTATCCTCTTTTGGTTTAGTTTAAATTTGAATATAGTTAGAGGGTTTTATAGGGTAACTAGACAAGAGAACAAAAGGTAAAATGTGCAGAGAATATGAGGTACCCAATAGAATTAAAATTGGTATCTGTTGGGAATTTGGTGGGTGAAAATATTTTTTTACTACCAAGTACCTAGTATTCTTGTAGTGAGTACCTTATATACTATTGAATAAAGTATCTTAAAATTAGGGGAATTTGTATTTTCAAACCATCCCTTTTACCCTAAAACCAATGTGGATTAGGATTCATTCTCCTATCACTCTTTCTCTCAACCCTTGAAATCTCTAAATATCATATCTTACTTCCAAAGTCTCTCTATATTTAATCTTGTTATGGATCAATTTAATGATGTCCTAATAGAAAATCTACAACTTTAGGTTTGTTTTCAACCCCTATACTCTTATTTCAATCTTGATTTCTTCATTAAAAATGGTATCCTCATTTTCTTCTAATTTAGGGCTTGTGAAAACTTTGTATTAATTTATCTTTAAACCCACATAGTTTCAGGAGTTTTCCCTATTTAAATAGAATGTATTTTGGTGTTTCAATTTTCAGATTTAGTTTCCTAGGTTGGAAGTAATGTAAACTCTTTATATCTTCTTTATAATGTTTCTTCAGGTGTTTTAGTGGTGGCTTATATGTATTTCAAGCTTAAGGATTTGAATTTTCATGTGCTAGAGTGGGTGTTCCTATTATAGTTATCTCATACTATCAAATTATACATATTAATGAGGAAATGGGTGGAGATATGGATAACTGAATTAATATTTTTAATTGAAAAACATTAATAAATTTTTTTTACCAAAACCTTAACCATAATTTGTTATCCCCTATGTCTTTGATCACACACATGCCTTGGGTTTTCTTTTTTAGTTACACTGATGTATAATAGAGATAAATAATACAAATTATGAGTTACCTATATTGTCTCATATTGGTTTATAACATGTTTATGGGTTATTTTACTATAAATCCTTTCTTGTGGGATAATTTGGATTCAATTTGGATCAATTATTCAAAACAATGTTCTCATTGTTCTTGTATTAAATTTCATGGTTACTAAAACATGTAGTAACTAATATAAATATTAAACATGAATGAACCATGATTAGAATATTTCCTATATATATTTCATATTATATACTTGTCTATGGACATTAATGTATAAAAACACGCCTAATGTGACCTGTTTAAATATGATTTCATTAATGTAAATTTTAGTGTTCTATTATGGAACTAAATACTATATATGATGTAGTTTTATTTGAATTTATTCCTCATAATATGTTTGTTGGATTTTTTTTATAATTATATTATCATTAATCATGTTTTGATTATAGTATGACCATAATGTTTAAAAACTTATTATTGATATTGTATACGTACATCCTTGGTTTCTATGTATTTCATATATTGGTGTTGTTCCGTGTTTTATAGATTTTATATTTGTACATGTGTATCGGGTACCCATGGGGAATTTGTATATACATATTATATATTCCTCTTTAAGAGAATTTAGGCCACATATAGAGGAGGGACATGTGAATGTATATATTTATGGATGTGTGTGTGTAAGTGTGTGTGTGTACACGTGTTCCTTCCTATGAGAAAATGAGTGACCTATATGATGAGGGGGTTGTATATGTATATATAGTTCCTCTCTATGATGAGGGGATTGCCCTCAGGGTGAATAATTACTAATATATACATACATATATATATAAACACATTTATTTTTACATATGATGGGTTCTAATGGAAATCCTAGATGGTTGGATCTCTTATTACAGACAACTACCATACTTAGATTTTGAGCATGGGAAAAATGTGGTTTGGAAGATGTGAATAAAAATTATTAAATTTTTATAGAGGCAAGATTACTATTAGTTGTTAATTTAATATCATGTTTACTTGATTAATATAGTTAACAAGATTACTTAGTATCATTTTTACGTATCTAACATTTCTATATGTTTTTCTAGTACCCTATTTGAATGACTGTTTATGAATTCATGTTACTTTCCTACTTTTTATTCCAACATTACACACTTGGTTATAAAAAATACTAATTTTAGTAAAGTGATGAATTAAATTGGGAATTTTGTATATACAACCTACACATATTCCCATAGAATGAATTTAGACCTCTTTCACATGGCCAAAGTATGAGGAAAATGCTTGCACTTGTTATATAAGCATACTAGACACTAGGTAGTATGTGCACATGGTATCTGGAGTCAGGATATAGTTGTTTAATGTTTTAGAGGGAATTTATAGTGGGTCCACTTGGGACCTCAATAGTTTTAAACATGGAGGATTTCTCTTTGGTTCTCCTCATTTCAGACCCCATAGGGAGTGTTTAGTTGGCATTATTTTTCTGTATAGTTTTTTTACATAATTTATAGACCTTATGGATTTTTTGGACCTTGAATTCATAAAAATCTATGTTCATATAGTTTTTGGAATCTCACATTGACCTGGTTTCTTGATGAAGAGTTGTTACACTAGTGGATGTTTGTGTCTGGGTCACCCAAGTTTGACAACCCCAACATTCATTCCATAATTTAGGCTGGTCCTTCAATTATTTATTAATTTTTTGATTCATTCATAATGAGGTTAAACCATCACCCACTTGTATAGATTTTTCCCTTACTGCTTATGATATCCTCTAATGATTTTGAGGTATGTGAGAGGTCTTATGATTTTCCAGGATAGGACCATTTGGGGAAGTAGGTCAAACAATTACAAAATAGTATCATATAAAATTAAGGAATCTTAGGTATGAGAATTCAGATTATACATAAGTTAATACATTTAGGAATATTGAATTAACCCATAAATATATTTGGACGTCATAATGGTGGACTCTTGAGTGAATGAGGGTAGTTTGGGGATTTATTTTCCTTATTCATCGGGTTATTCTAAATATTTGAGTCTTATGTGTCATTCTAGGTGTTCATAGGTAGTAACACATAGGATATATTTTATTACATAATTTTTATAGAACAAATTGAAGATTTATATTAACTAAATCATTAACAATAAATAAGTTGTTTTTTCTATACATTAATTGTTAACAATTAGTTTAATATAGACCCAATATTTATTCCTTCATTGAGAAAGATATTATACATTTTTATTGTCATATAGTATTACAATGAAATGGTGAAGCCACCATGACATGGTAAAACAACCATGACATGGTGTAACCAACATATAGCTTCTGTCTTTTTCCTATTTTAATTAAATGAGACCTCTATGATGAAGTAGAAACCACTATGGTTTGACTTTGATTGAATCAATATTGGAATTATTCTAAGGATAACATAATTATAATTTGACATTATGATAATTATAGTTCTCATGGATGGTAATTTGGGTATTTTCTATTTGAGAGAGAACTCTAAGAGTGTATTATTTACAAATGACATAAACCATAATTTCCTCTTATCTATATTTAATTTATAAATATTAAGGGTTTATTATTGAAGATAACCATTGATAAATACTTTCATATTGATTTTATAAAATCACCATCTTTATAATCCCTTTTAAGTTATAAAATATAAGTCTTTTATATGAAAAATTGATAATTTTCAATTTTAATTTTTTCCTTACACAGAGTATACGGTCTACATAAGGGTAAAATACTTATACTTATATGTAGGGTAGTTTTGGAGAGTTATTTTATGGTAAATATGAAATTATAAAAGTTATTTAAAGGTAACATTTCCCCTACATAAGTGTAGGATAAAGTTTCATCCTCTATATAAGGGTATGTGCAAGTTTTCAAAGGCTCTATAATGGTAAGTGCTTACATTGATTAAAGGTAACCCCAAGTTGTGTATGGGTATGTTTTATTTTTAGAATATTATTTAAGGGTAACATAGCCTATATGTAAGGGTAACTCTTAATTTCTAAAGAATACGTAAGGGTAATATGGTGTTGGAAAAGGGTGGGTCGGAGTGTATGACTTACATAAGGGTAAATATCCTTACACTCAATCGAAATATATGAGAAGAATAAGGGTAAAACCATGTTAAACTTATGTTGTACCCATTTTATAGGAAAATTTATTTTAACCATGTTCTTTATTTTATTTCTTCCCAGCTCAATCCAATGGCACATTATAATTATTTTAAATGATTTAAATCATGGTTTTTTTTATTATTTTCACTTGTTTAAGTTTATAAATCCTATTTTAAAGTATATACGGACCTTATGATGCAATAATTTCCTTAAATGAAAATTGAATGGTGATTTTAATTTGGTGTTTTCAATGCTACAAACCAAAACACATGGATACTCTTCTTCAAATATTCGAACTTCTCATAACCTTCGATTTTGAGCTACTCTTGAGTCTGGGTAGTCCCAAAACACATAAACCAATATTTGAAAAGTCTTCATCGATGAATATAAATTTCTTATTATAGTTTATAAGAATTTAAAAACACACTCTAACCTTTATTCACATGTATAGTGTTTTAAAAGAGATAAATTCTCGATAAGTATTGGTATTTTCTATTCTCCTTTTCTAAAGTAAAATTTGTGAAGTATGATTTATAGATAATTATTTTGATTCAACCATAAAATTTAATGACCTATAATTATCAAATAATAATAAAATAATTATCATATTTATCATTTAATTATTCTAGAGAGATAAAATATCATTGGAAATTGAATGTATAATTATTCTTTAAGAAATAAATTTTTAGCATATGTGTTGGATTTAATTCATAATTTAGAAATTATCCAAGAGAAAAAAAAATTAGTATCATATGTGAAGTTTTTATTTTTTTTGGAAATAAATATTTGGAATCGGTTATATGAATATTTTATGAGTTTATTGAACCAACTAATATATGTATGTGATTTGGGTGATAATTCTTTGAAACACCTTAACAATGACATCACAAACAATGTAGTGGGAAGTTAAATACCATTTTTAGGCCATGAATATATGTTAGATAGCATGATATTTAATTTTGCGATTATATGATTTATACCATGCTTATAATTGATCGCATGTGTCTATGTGTGTAGCCCGGGACACTATGTTAGATTTTGATCACATGTGTATGTTTAGATACTGTTACCTTGATTGTAGTGTTATTCCTTTAGGTATGTATGAATGATATGATGAAACTTTTTACATGTGATTTTTCTAGTATATGTATGTTTTTATTATTCCCTCTATGGTACTAACTTATAGGTGAACTCGTTGTGGCTCGGTATCCCTAGAGTAGTGGCATGGTCAGATGCTTTATTTAATGTGATGATAGTACCGAGTTAGATGCAGCGACATGATAGCCTTTTTCCAGATCTGGGGGCATCCTAGTCTAGTGTGATCTGACCCAATGGGTGAAAATGGGGAATAATAGTCATTGGGGACGTAAACTAGGACACAGTTTCAAGGCATGATGGTGTTGTGGCTTTTCTCAATGTAGTGACGGAATGCAATGGCTATTGGACTGACCATGAGAGACATAGTACATAATGGCCTTATGGCCTAACTATATACTCATTATCCTTATGGATACTGATTGATATATGTGGTAACATTTTGGTCGAATCTATTTTATGACTAAGTTATGAATAATTTTTAAACTTAGATCAAAAGAATGTATGACCCAGTGTTTTTGGAGGATTGTTTATCCACCAACCACTTGGTACATGATTGTATATTTTTTAGTTCACACTTATTTATTATTCAAACATATACTCTTATTCTTGTGAACTCATGTTAAGTATGGATTGGTGGTTTCCTAATGGATATATACTCACATCCTACATGGGAATCTCAATGTGTATCTAGACTTAATGATTATAGATATTGGAAATGATAAGGCCCCGACAGTAGGGAGCTAGGAGATAGATCATAGTGTTTAAAGGCATTATTTGGAAAGACTCAATAGGGATTTCATATTATTTTTATTTACATACCTAGAATGCCCTTATTTTTTTGACATACACATTTGGAGTCCTTGATTTATCTTATTGTATTACATGAGATACTTGACATTCCATTCAATATAGTATTATTTTTTATTACTCTATGTTATTATTTATGATTATGTTTATTGATATTGAGGGTATAGTCTCCATAATGGTAGAATTTAGACTCTCTGTTCTAGTTAAAAAACTTTTTCATAAGTAGAGGTGTGCATGAGCCCATGTGGAACACCATCTAGAACTTGGTTATTTGGAATGGGTCGTTACAAATTTGTATAAAAGTATTTTTACCTCTTTATTTCTTCATGAATTTATTTTGGGGATAAGTATATAATATTTATGTTGTTTGGGACTAGGGTAGGTGAGATGCATGTGTTCCTGTAGAACACATGTGTAATGGACCTCTAAGATACCATTGTTGGAACCTCTATTATAGATATGGTTTTATTATTTCATATTGATCAAGAGTATATTGGTCTATTAGGGTTTTATGGGATTTCAGTGCCTTTATGAATCATTAGTAGTAACATAGTATCATATTACATATATATACCTATTTAATGATACATACTTGTTCTTTATTTTAATTCATCATCTTTTTCTATCTATTTGAGATTGATTTGTATTCCATATTTAGTGACACGTATATGTTATTTTTTATTGTGATATATCTATTCTGGAACCAGTTAGTTAAACATAAAAATGTTCTTGTGTTTTTGTATATATATAATTTTGAATAACATGCAATTATGTAGATTCTTGTGTAGTACTAAGAGGGTTATGAATTCTTGTTATGGGTAGCATCCTAGGATATGTTTACATAAAAATCTCTTGAGTTTTACTAAAAAGAAATTAATTAATTTCTTATAGTCATTAAAAATGTTCATTTAGAATTTCAAAAAATATCAATATGATGTAGTCTTATGATACTACATGGAGGAGTGGTAGTTGTATAGAAGAATATAGCTAATCAATCACATTAATACACTATAGTGGTTCTGGTTGAATGGCCACTTTAGTCATGAGTCTTTTGTATAGTGCCTAATTAAGGAAAATAGTTTCCAAGACTATGTTTAACTATGTCTGAGACTTTCAGATCCAGAATCCTCTATCCTATAAGAACACTAATGTCCCTTGACATGAAAATTACTAGAAATAAATCATCTACAGGATCATCGACCTATTAAAGACTCTAAAGGATTTAAAGGTAAATCTTGTGACCTTTATTCTTCATGGTGTTTTTGGATGGTGGTGGGATGTTATGTTTATGGATGGAAGACATGAGAATCTAACATGTTAACCCTTCAAATATATTTTCTTCATGGAATTATTTATGGATATAATGAAGTTATATGTATAATAGGAGTTCATAGAGAATTTTCAAGGGATGAAGACTATGTCTTCTAACTCATCATATTTAATATAGTTTTGATGATTCACCACTCTCTTAGATTGGGATAAAGCAAAAAACTATAGGAAGTTTGGGATCGATATTTTATTATAATTATGATTATAGGTTAGGAAATCCATCCATATTTCATATGCTTAGGTCTTTCGCAAGTCCTTGATAATCGAGAAGGGTATTGAGGTGGATAGATTTTCTTGTATTATTTGATCCTTTAGAGAACATTCCAATGAGGCTTTTGGTAGTAGGAAGATGATGGTTGAGGATTTGCATCAGAGCTATGGTAGAAAACAATATCTAAACAAATGATCTTCATTAACTTTTGTGGGAGATGGATGTCCTTAGTGCTTTAACTATGTCTAGAGTGGAAATTATTGATTTTTTTTACCAATGTCTCATATTTAGTGTCATCAATTTGAAATGATATAGAATATTTAGCATTTATAATCAAATGTATCAAAGATGAGGTCTCACATGGGTTCGATTAGAAATAGGAATCGGTCTATGGGACCACTGGGGTCCTCAACAACATGTCCATACCCCTCAATTAATGATAACTAAAGTTACTAATACATATTAGGGATAGGGTTATGGATCTGCGGCAAGCTTAGTGTATATAATCAGCTAGGTTCTGACTTATTATAGAGAGAGATCATTAATTATTTGAGGTACTGTCTTCATCACCTATACTCTTTCTTCCACTATTTTTGATATTGGTTCTTCCCAATTGTTTATATATTCTAAATTTTTTTCTAGAATTTATTTATAGTTTAAGTTATATTCAATTTTTATTTCTATAAATATGATCATAGGGAAGAAATTATATCATCTTCATAGTTAACCTAAGTTTATAGTTTTTGTTTCTAGTTATAACAATTTATGGTACATCACGATCCTTGAGATAACTAGCTCTAATGTGAAATTTGGTATAGACTGGATAATAATATTTCATGGTCACCTTGACTATTATCAAACGTAGGTATCCTTTATTTGGCCTAATGGAGAGACATTTATGATGACCATTTAATGGGAAATAGGAGTATGTAGAGTGGGACCAAACATGGGATGGGTTAGAGTTATTATGATATAGGTTTTAGTCTTTGAACTTTCATTAGAGATAGTATTAGCCTCTTTTTTACCTCTAGTGGTGGACCTATATCTTAATTTATTTCTACGTGAATTTTTATTAATCCGTCCTATGAGGATAATTAAATTTGAGATTAATCTATTGATAGGATAGAAACCTATATTGATTCCCCCATATTGTATGGTGCTAGATATGTTCAAGGAACTCTAAGTAAATCTTAATGGCATGGAGTCGAAAGGCCTTATTAGGTCAGTCACATATCCCTATGGTTATTTTATGTTGTCATCAATGATTTTAGATGGTATTATTTAGTTTTGTGTAGACTATAAGAATATAAGATATGTGAATTTGAAGAATTAATACCCATTTTTGATGATCGATGACTTATTTTATCGGTAGCTGGGAGCCAAGTGGTTATCTAAGATTAACTTATAGTGAGTCTACCACAAACTTTAGTTCAAAGAGGAGGATATTCCTAATATATTATTCAATAGTAGATATGGAATTTACAAGTAACCATTAATGCCTTTATGGTAGAAACATGTTCTAAAAGTGTTCATGGATCTCATGAATAGGATATTACATCATTACCTCAAATCCTTTTTTTGGTATTTTTTAATTATATCCTTATACATTCATGAACTTTGAATATGATTGAAAGGAACCTTGAGATAGTATTAATTACACTTAGGTAACATCATTTTTATTTCATACTATTAAATTGTAACATTTGGATTCAAGAGGTTTGGTTCCATAAGCATGTGATCTCTGAGGCAAATATTTTCATGGACTTATAGAAGGATTACGTGGTGATGCCTTGGGCCCAACACATGAGTTTTTTTAAGAACATGATATTTCATGGTTTAGCTGGACACTATAGATGGTAATACTAGACTTATATTATTTGGAATTTCCTATGATAAGGCTTAGCAATAAAGGAGTAAAGTTAAAATAGATAGATCAGTGTTAAGAGTTGTTCCAAAAGATGAAGAAATGATTAAATACTACCCCAATGCAAACACTTATAGATTCTATGATCAGTTATGTTTTGTATTTTGATTCTTATGGAGTTGTTTTGGATTCTATGATAATATAGAAAGATCGGGTAGTTTCCTATGTGTCAGGTTAGCTATAAACCCATAAGAAGAACTTTAAAATTCATGACTCATAGTTGTAAGTAGTGATCATAACTCTAAAGTGTTGGTGACATTATCTCTTCAACGAGATATTTTTTTTACATATAACATGAGAGCCTCTAATATATTTTATATTTGAGGGATATCAACATGAGACCAAGTAAATGGGTGGAGTATCTATAGACATTTGAATTTTTAATGGCTTATGTTCTAGGGAAGAGTAATGTTATTTTAGATGCTCTCATCATTAAAAAGTAAGAGAAGTATGAGCTTGTTGGGTGGACTTTTGTAATGCCCCGACCCTAGAAGCCCAGAGTCAGTGCATTATTAAATAACATTGGCATGATCAAAAAATATCAAGTCTCGAAAGAACGATTAGTTTAGTAGCCATGGAAGTAATAGATACATTCATAAGGATTACATTACATCATAAAAATGGAAAACTACAACAACATTGTTTCCATAGACAACACTGAGATCCCATATAATATCCCTACAGGTCAGTCATAATATACTTTTTCGCATCCTGGGAAAATAAAAACTTAGAAATGGGTGAGCTCATATGCTCAGTAAGGATGAAAATATTTCGGAAACTTTCATAAATAAGCATAAACATTTAAGGCAATGTATAAGACTATAACAAAACCCTCTTAAACATTATCTTCATCATAATATTGAAAAGATAAAATCAAATAATTCCATTTACTTTTTCACATATATATTCTACTAATCTAATAATCACATGCAATATCAATAGCCACTTTCATAATGATGGAATTCATAATGCCAAACTTTCATAACCACATAGTCAAGGCCTTGTTCCAAGAATACAAATAATATTTTGTGAAGGCCTTGTTCCAAGACACTAGTTTGTCTCATGAGACCTACCGATGAATTTAGGATCTATACTGGGCTTCACCCGTCACTTACTAAGTCCAATGCATTTCTCATATGAAAAGGTTTAAACATAACATAAACATTCGTATTAAAAATAGCATATGAAATGTCAATACTTTATCCATAAACCATGAATGGTGTAAAAATACCACATCCATAGACAAACATATCCCAAAACATTCAATACAATATGGAAGTTTTGTTTCATAATAAATCAACATCAAATAATCATAAAATCTATCAAAGGATGTTGACATAGTTAAAATCAAAACCTTTTTTATGAAAATATCTCTTTCTATTTTGAAATCATTTAAGAAAAAATTTATTTTGAAAATATTCTTATAATATTATAAGGGAATCTTAGATGATGTTATAATGGAAGAAAATAGCCGCACCCATCGTATAAGTTAAAAAACATTCTTACCTTAAATTTGTCGAAAAGGTCAAAAAGTCCCTTGTTTGGAAAATGACGAAAAGATTCCTTTCAAACCATTTTATAAAAATTAAAACAAGGGTATAAATGAAATTAACCCATATTCTAGGAAATAGTAAAAAAAATTTGTAATACATTTTTAAGAAACATGGATGTGAATAATAAAGAGGTCCCAGTAGATACTTACATAAAACAACCTTGGATAATAAAGAGATTATGAAAGTAACCCTTAACTTGAACATTTTCTTGGTATAGGGTTGTTCAACCTCTTGTATAATGGTGAAATAATTGTTATTAAATTATAAAATAATCATATACATTAATATGATATCGTATATGATCTTTTAATATTTCTTTGTTAATAATATCTTAGTATTATCATCGTTTCGGGTGTTAACTGATTTGTTTTCATTTATATGATTTGTTAGGTAAGAAATGTTTTTATGGATAGGTTCTATCTTATTCATATTCAGAATTATATTAATTCTTTAAACATTATTTTTAATCATTTAATAAAAATTATTCTTGAATGGATACGATAGGGAATGAATCTCATCGTGTTCGTGGAGACTGTAATCTGTACGTACGCACAAGCGATAATATCATTCTTTTGATATTAAAATAATATATAATTGGATTTTATATCATATATACAGAATAATTATCATGTTATATTTATTATTTACATCAATTACACATCCTTATTATACCCATCCAAATAATAATGTATTGAATAACACTTACACCAAGACGTGGAGACAGTAATCCATACGTACGCACGTATGGTGACATGTCATTAAAAGGATGGATAGAATAATGAATATGGTTGTACCATATTTATAATAAAATCATATTATATATAATATACTGGAGTTATTATTTTATAATGGAAAAATCAAAGAAAGAAGATGTGGAATAAGAAAGGATCTTGAAAGAGATGATGAAATATTTACCACTTCTTCGGGATCTTCCTTTTGATTAGATCAAAAGGGCTCCTCAAGTTTGATTTCTGAAAAAATTAAGGCCTCTAAGATAAATGGAGGACAATTGATAGGGTATTTGGGTAGGTTTTGTCCAAGACAAAAGGCTTTGATGGTGTGAATTTGAGGGAAGGGGGAGTGCCCTTTTATAAGAGGGGTGAGGGGCACCTTAAGAAAAACTAGAAATATTATTTTATAATAAAATAATTTTCTGTTTATAATTGCTCCAAAATAAATTATTTAAAGGATAAGGTGGTTATGGGTAAAAAACCACTCAACCAATAGGTTTTAGATAGGTTTGGGTCACTATATTAACGTTATCCTTTATATTTGACTCTTAGTTAATTCGTTTGAAATTTACCATGTCTCTATGTATTATTATATTATATGGTTAATACACTTACTATAAACTACCAAGAGAACCCCAAGTGGTTCATTAATGATACACCTATCATTATTTAAGTGATTTTCATGAAGATTGAATTTTTAAGAATATTATATCAATTAATAATATAATATTTGTTTTAAAAACTGCTTTATGTCAATTTTGGCACAATTTAATAATTGATTTTTGATAAAGTCCTAACAACTTTATTAATTAAAAATAAATTCTTTTAATCAGTCCTAAAATTTCATATTAACCTAGAAAATTTTTGGATGTCATCGAAACATTAAAATAATTTTTATTGTAACATTTATAATACCATTTATTTGATTCTTTCCTTAATAAAGAAAATAATGCATCATCATTGTGTCATAAATAAATTTAATTATTCAATGTCTACAAATTATGAATAAAATACCGTTATGTAGGAAATATTTTTATATTTTTAATTAATATTTATAGTCAAAAATTTAACATATATAACTCTTTGTAAAAATTGTTTTACTAAAAGATATATTCTTATGTCATTTTTGTATTTACTGATACTTAATTAATATAAAGTGTCATTATCACTTACAAGTGGCTCCATGAGGTTCCAAAATCGACCCAAGGATGCCCATGGTCAGACATCTATCATATAATAGGGTTTGGACATGTGTTAGGGTAATTTAATATTATTATAATATTATTTTTTACCCTTATTTACCAGATTTAACATTTAACCATGGTAAATAATATATTTACCGAAGTACTTATTCAAAATGTCTAAAAATAAAAGCTACCTATTTACAAAATTTGCACATCCTGATTCTGAATAAGGAATACATTTTTATAAATTCAAAACACATATGGGGCAGAAATTAATTTAAAATTAATTCTCGTTGTCAAAAAAAAACATGTTTTTAATAAATAATAACTATGAAAAGATTGACACTTACTTTTGTCCAGTTTAAATGTGAAATTATGTCCAATGACCAACATTGGATTAAATGGTAAAAATATAATCTAATTATACATAAAAACCACTCAATATTATAATTTATCACTATAAATAATTTTTATTAAAAAAATTAATTTTAATTAAAATTTAGTATTTTTAACTATTCATCAAAAACTGAATGTTTTTAGAAAAATACCAAAAAATTCACCCTAATCTATTTTCAATATTCCTAATCCAGAAATGAGTTCCATTTTGAAAAATAAATTTTATAAAATTTCAAAAAGTGGGTATTTCTATTCATAACGGCTAGTTTGATTGGTTGCGGTGTGTTAGAATCTCTAAGTTGCGTACAATGAATCCTATTGCATTATTCAAAGGGAAGCGTATCATGGAAGCTTGGGGTGTTACATTCTCTCATCCTACAAATAATTTCACCCTCAAAATTTCTAGAATATTAATTCATAAAAAGACTCAGGTGGTTCTTCATCATAAGTTCCTCGGGTTCCCACGTTGCCTCTTCTATCTTATGATTTCTCCATATAACTTTTACATGGCGAGTCATTCGGTTTCTCAGCACTTGTTCTCTTGTATCAAGAACCTTGACAGGCTCTTCTCAATAAGATAGGTCGGGTTCCTGTTCTAATTCCTAAAAGGTGGGTAGATGTGTTGAGTCAGTCATTTATTTTCTCAACAGAGATACGTGGAACACATCATGAACTTTAGAGATTTTGCGGCATTGCCAAATGGTAAGCTACAGCCCCTATTTGTTTTGGAATTTCAAAAGGTCTGATATACCTGGGACTCAATTTACCCTTCTTATAGAAACATTTAATTCCCTTCCATGGAGATACCTTTAAGAAAACATGATCTCCTATTTGAAATTCCAAATCCTTCCTTCGGTTATCATCATAGCTCTTCTGTCTACTTTGAGCTTCCTTGATGTGGGTTTGGATTACCTTCACCTTTTCCATAATTTGCTCCACAAGTTCTATGCCTAAAAGTTTTCTTTCACTAACATTATCCCAAAAATTTTGTGTGCGACATCTCATTCCGTATAACACTTTTTATGGTGCCATCTGAATACTTGAATGGAAGCTATTGTTATAGAAAAATTCTACTATAGGTAAATATTGATCCCACATACCTAAAAAGTCTTGTGAGAAAGATCTCAACATGTCTTCTAAGGATTTAATAGTTCTTTCTGATTGTCCATCAGTTTGAGGTTGGTAGGCAGTTCTCAAATGAAGTTCAGTATCCAGGGATTTCTGAATTCCTTTCTAGAATCTTGATGTAAAATGTGGATCACGATTAAAAACAATCGATACGGGTACTCCATGAAGTCTCACAACTTCATTAATATATAGTCTTGCTTGAAGATCAAGTGTTAAATATTCTCTTGTAGAAAGAAAATGTGATGACTTGGTAAGACTATCAATAATGACCCATATTGCATCATTCCTTCTAAGATTCATTGGTAGTCCCATGACAATGTCCATCGTAATATTATCCCATTTACACTCATGTATGGGAAGAGGTTGCAGAATCCTCTAGGATATTGCCTTTCAGCTTTCACTTATTGAAAAACTATACATCTAGACACAAAATCCTAAATCTCCCTCTTCATGTTGTCCCACCAAAAATGTCCCTTCAAATATCTATACATTTTTTTGCTCCCAGGGTGTATACAGAAATTGGAGCTATGAGCATTATCCAACAATTCTCTTTTTAGATAAGGTATATCTGGAACACAAAGTCTCTTACCAAATATCAAAATTCCATCTTCATGTATGAAGTCCCTCAATCTCCTGTTATTCACAGCTTTCATATTCTTTTGAAACTCTTCATCATCGGTCTGAGAACTCTTTATCAATTTTAGTAAAGATGGTTTTGCAACTATTTGAAAAACAATTGATATTTCACATTCCATTGTTATTCCCATATCCATATTTACCAGATCCATAAAAATAGGATCCCTTTAAACTCTAATCTTGTTCAAAACTCCATGATCCTTTATTCCTTAAAGAATACGAGATATACTCCTTATATGAAAAAAAAAATTAATCTCCAACAATGATGGAATAAAAAAATAATTAATTAGCTTCAAGGTATTCAATAATATCAAATATAATTTATCCAAATAAATCATATCCTATTCCAAAATCACCACCTCGGTATCATAACAATATTAAGGTTTATCTTTCCTTGGACCATATATTTTCCAAAAAGTTTAACTTGTTATTGAGTCACTTTTCTTAGAACCATATAATCTCAAATCCTCAATGAAATAGTACTGCAGTACAATCCATGTTTATTTACACAATTTATATAACCATTACATCGTTGATACAACACTCAAATTACATTATTCATTAATAACAACATAATAAAACTAGTCATTCCTCTTTATCTACGGTAGTATCATAACTTGATTACTATCCAATAATATCATTTGGGGCTTACTCTGATGATTTGAACATTGATTCACATAGTGTCCCAACTCCTTGCAAATCAAGCATTGCATATTTGAAACCTTTTTCTTACCCTTGCAATCATGTACTTGGTGTCCTTTTTCTCCACACTTATAACGATATCTCATTCTCTTCAAGCATTTACCAAGGTGATTCTTTCCACAGTTATCATATATGGGAAAATCCTTCTTTCCCTTCTTCCTTTTATCCATCTTTTCTCTCTACCATCCTTTTCTTCTCTAGAATCCCTTCAATGCCATAGGACTCCGAGAATTATTTACTAATCTTATTAGAACTTGATATTATTTCTTCATATGATGAGAGTATGTGGGATACTATTTCCCTTTTAAATGTTGTCTTAAGATCGTGAAAGATATGATCCTTCTTGCTATTTGGATCATGCGTATTTATAGAGTTCTCATTCCTTCTACTGGGTGCCATTGCTAAACAATGGCATAAACTAGATTAGTTTATGAATTGAACTACATAAATATAAACTTGTAAAACACTTAACATAAATTCAAAAGTTTATAGATATAATACATAATCATAAAAATGTTTTATTTGAGGAAGTATATTCTCCTTCATAATGGTTTGTAAAGAAAATGAGAATTATCCCAAGCATATCTCCCAGGAGTGTCAAAACCAAGAGTGCAGCAAGGATCATTGTCGTGCCCTAGTTCTCATTCGAGTCTAGCGCAAATAGGTGTTTTGGGTTTTACCCCTAGGTATATCTGTGCCAGATCCACCTCTACATGCTCATATCTAGATAGGGATGTATTTCTTGGAAAATCAAAAAACCTTTACAATACCAAAATTCTATGAAGTTCTTCTATATTAATCATCAAAGTCTCTATTAGGATAATGTGATCTAATCAGAGTTTACCTAAATCTAGTTTCCAAGTCTTGTACTAAAATTCCTCTAATACCAACTGTAACGTCCCGACCCTAGAAGCCTAGAGTTGGTCCATTATTACATAAAATTTTCATCATCACAAAAGGTCATGTCTCGAAAGACCGATTATTTTAGTTTCCTTGGAAGTACTAGATACATTCATAAGGTTTACATTAAATCATAAAATGGAAAACTAATACTACATTGTTCCCATAGAAAACACTGATATCCCATAGAATATATTTTGCAGGTCAGTCATAATATACTACTTCACATACTATGAAAAATAAAACATAGAAAGGGGTGAGCTGAGATGCTCAGTAAGGATAAAAATATAGCCGAAACTTTCAAAAATAAGCATAAACATTTAAGGCAATGTATAAGACTAAAACAAAATCCTTTTAAACGAGAACTTGAGTATAATGTGTCAAAGATAAAATCAAATAATTCCATTTACTAATTCACATGGATATTCTACTAGTCGAATAATCACTTGCAATATCAATAGCCACTTTCATAATGATGGAATGCATAATGTCAGACCTTCATAACCACATATTCAAGGCCTTGTGCCATGAATATAAAAAATATTTTGACGAGGCCTTATGACAATACACTAGTTTATCTCATGAGACCTACTGATTCATTGAGGTGCTATAGCGGGCTCCAACCATCACTTTCTAAGTCAAATGCATTCTTTATATGAAAAGGTTTAAACATAACATAAACATTCGTACTAAAACTAGCATACGAAATATCAATACCTTATCCATAAACCATGAATAGTGTAAAAATAACACATCCACTATCAAACATATCCAAAAACCTTCAATACAATATGGAAGCTTTTTATTATAATAAATCAACTTCAAATAAGCTTAAAATCCATCAAAGGATGTTGCTATAAATGAAATAAAACCCTTTTTTAGAGAAATACCTCTTTTTATTTTGAAATCATTTACGGAAACATTTATTTTTATAATGTTCTTATAATCTTATAAGGGAATATTAGGTGATTTTATGATGGCATAAAATAGCCTCACCCGCTGTATAAGTTAAAAAAACATTCTTACCTTAAATTTTTCGAAAAGGTCAAAAAGTACCTTGTTTGGAAAACGACAGAAAGATACCTTTCAAACCATTTTATAAATATTAAAACAAGGGTATAAATGAATTTAACCCATAATATAGTAAATAGTTAAAATTTTTTGGAATGTATTTTTAAGAAACATGGATGTGGATGATAAAGAGGTCCCAGTAGATACTTACATAATCCAACCTCTCATAATAAAGAGATTGTGAAATTAACCCTTATCATGTACTTTTCCTTGGTCGAGGGTAGGTTAACCTCCTTTATAATGGTTAAATAATTGTTATTAAATTATATAATAATCATATACATTAATATGATATCGTATATGATCTTTTAATATTTCTTTGATAATAATATCTTAGAATTATCATCGTTTCGGCTGTTAACTGATTCATTTTCTATTATATGATTTGTTATGTAAGTAATGTTTGTTATGGATAGGAGGTATCTTATTCATATTCATAAGTATATTAAGTCTTTAAAAATTATTTTTAATCATCTATGGAAAATTATTCTTGAATGGATACGATGGGGAATGAATCTCATTGCGTTCGTGGAGACGGTAATCAGAACTTACACATGAGCGACAATATCATTCTTTTGATATTAAAATAATATATAATTGGATGGTATATCTTATATAAAGAATCATTATAATGTTATATTTATTATTTACATCAATTACACTTCATTATTATACCCATCCAAATAATAATGTATTGAATAAAAATTACACCATGATGTGGAGACGGTAAGTCCTACGTGTGCACGTATCGTGACATGTCATTCAAAGGATGGATAGAATAATGAATATGGTTTTACCATATTTATTATAAAATCACAGTACATAAAAGATACTGGATTTATTATTTTAGAATGGAAACAATAAATAAAGAGGAAGTGGAAAAAGAAAGGAACTTCAAAGTAGTGATGAAATATTTACCTCTTCTTCGAGTTCTTCCTTTTGTTTTGATCAAAATAGGTCCTTAGGTTGGATTTATGACTAAAGGATGGCCCCTAGAATGAATTTAGGATAGTTTATAGGGTATTTTATCAGGGTTTGGCTGGGCCAAAAGGCTTTGATGGTTTGAATTTGAGGGAAGGGGGAGTGCCCTTTTATAAGAGCGGTGAGGGGCAACTTAGGAAAAGCTAGAAATATTATTTTATAATAAAATTATTTTCGGTTTCTAGTGGCTCTAAAATAAATTATTTAAAGGCTAAGGTGGGGATGGGTCTAAAACCACTCAACAAATAGGTTTTAGATAGGTTTGGGTCACTATATTAACCTTATCTTTTATATTTAACTCTTAGTTAATTAGTTTTACATTTACCATGTCTCTTAATATTATTATATTATATGGTTAATAAACATACTATAAAATACCAATAGAAGCCCAAGTGGTTCTTTAATAATACACCTATTATTATATAAGTCATTTGACCAATCCGTAGATTTTTAGGAATATTATATCAATTAATAATATAATATTTGTTTCAAAAACTCCTTTATGTCAATTTTGACACTATTTAATAATTGATTTTTGTTAAAGTCATGAAAACTTTATTAATTCGAAATAAATTCTTCTTATCATTCCTAAAATGTCATATTAACCTCAAAAATTCGTGGATGGCATCAAAACTTTAAAATTATATTTATTATCACATTTATAATACCATTTATTTGATTCTTTCCTTAATAAGCAAAATACAGTATCATCATTGTGTCATTAATTAATTTAATTATTCAATGTCTAAAAATTATAAATAAAATAAAATTTTTTAGGAAAACTTTTTATATTTCTAATGAATTTTTATAGTTTAAAAGATAACATATATAACACAATGTAAAAATTGTTTTACTAAAAGATATAATTTTTATGTCATTCTTGTATTTACTTTAACTTAATTAATATAAAGTGTCCTTATCACTTACAAGTGGCTCCATGGGGTCCCAAAATCGACCCAATGATGCCCATGGTCGGACATGTATCAGCCAATAGGTTTAGGACATTTTTTAGGGTAATTTAATATTATAATAATATTATTTTTTACCCTTATTTACCAGATTTACCCTTTAACCAGGGTAAATAAAATATTTACCGAAATAATTATTCAAAATGCCTAAAAATAAAAGTTACCTATTTACACAATTTTTAAATCCTGATTATGAATATGGAATACATTTTTATAAATTCGAAACACATAAGGGGGAGAGATTAATTTAAAATTATTTCCATTTGTCAAAACAGAAAGCATGTTTTTTAGAAATAATAACTATTGAAAGATTGACACTTGCTTATGTCCAGTGTAAATGTGAAATTACCTCCAATTACCAAAATTGTATTAAATGGTAAAAATATAATCTATTTATACTTAAAACCCACTCAATTTTATAATTTATCAATATAAATTATATTTTTTAAAAAAGTTTTTTTAAATTAAAATTTAGTATTTTTCACTATTCATCAAAAACTGAATGTTTTCAGAAAAATACCAAAAAACACCCTAAGATAATTTTGATATTCCGAATCCAAAAATGAATTCCATTTTGAAAAATAAAATTTATAAAATTTCAAAAAGTTTGTATTACTATTCATAACAGCTAGTTTGATTGGTTGCGATGTGTTAGAATCTCGAAGTTGTGTACAATGCAAGTTATTGCATTATTCAAAGGGAAGCGTACCATAGATACTTGGGGTGTTACATTCTCCCCTCCATTAAATAATTTTGCAATCGAAATTTCATTAATATTACTACATAAAAATACTCGGGTGGTTCTTCATCATAAGTTCGTTGGGTTCCCATGTTGCCTCTTCCATATTATGGTTTCTCTATAGAACTTTAACCAGATGAGTCATCAGGTTTCTCAGCACTTGTTCTCTTGTATCAAGAACCTTGAAATTCTCTTTTCAATAAGACAGGTTGGGTTCCAGTTCTAATTCCACATAGATGACTACATTCGTTGTTCCAGGCTTGTAATTTCTCAACAGTGATACGTGGAACACATCGTGAACATTGGAGAGACTTGGCGGAAGTTTCGAACGGTATGCTACAGCCCCAATTCGTTCTAGAATTTTCAAAGGTCCCATATACCTAGGACTCAATTTACCCTTCTTACTAAAATGTATAATTCCCTTCCATGAAGATACCTTCAAGAAAACATGATCTCCTACCTGAAATTCCATATCCTCCCTTCGGTTATCATCATAGATCTTATGTCTACTTTGAGCTGCCTTGATGTGGTTTTGGATTACCTTTACCTTTTCCATCGTTTCCTCCACAAGTTTTAGGCATATGAGTTTTGTTTCACAAACATCATCCTAACAAGTTGGCGTGTGACATCTCTTTCTGTATAACACTTCATACGGTGCCATCTGAATACTTGAATGGAAGATATTATTATAGGAAAAATTCCACTAGAGGTAAATATTGATCCCACATACCTTAAAAGTATAGTGAGAAATATCTCAACATGTCTTCTAAGGTTTGAATATTCTGTTCTGATTGTCCATCAGTTTGAGTGTGGTAGGAAGTGCTCAAACGAAGTTCACTATCTAGGGCTTTCTGAAGACTTTTCCAGAATCGTGATGTAAAATGTGGATCACGATCAAAAACAATCGATAGGGGTAATCCAGGATGTCTAAAAACTTCATTAATATATAGTATTTCTAGACGTTCAAGTGGTAAATCTTCTCTTATAGCAATAAAATGTGCTTACTTGGTAAGACGATCAACAATGAACCATATTGCTTCATTCCTTTTAGGAGTATTTGGTAGTCCCATGACAAAGTCCATCATAATATTTTCCCATTTCCACTAAGCTATGGGAAGAGGTTGAATGACTCCTCCATGCTGTTTCCTTCCATCTTTCACTTGTTGAAAAACCATACATCTTGACACAAAATCAGCTATCTCGCTCTTCATGTTGTCCCACAAAAAATGTTCCTTCAAATAACTATACATTTTGGTGATCCCATGGTGTATATAGAAATTGGAGCAATGAGAATCATCCAAAAATTCTCTTTTTATATCAAGTATATTGGGAACACAAAGTCTCTTACCAAATTTAAAAATTCAATCTTCATATACGAAGTCACTCAATATCCTGTTATTCACAGCATTAATCTTCTTTTGAAACTCTTTATCATCGGTCTGAGAACTCTTTATCCTTTCAAGTAAAGATGTTTTTGCAACCATTTGAAAAACAATTTATGTTTCACCTTCCATGGTTATTCCCATATCCATATTTACTAGATACATGAAAATATGATACCTTTCAACTCTTATCTTGTTCAAAACTCCATGATCCATTATTCCTTATAGAATATGGTATATACTCATTATATACAAAATATTTGTAAACTCCAACAATGATGGAATAAACAAACAATAAATTGGCTTCAAGGTAGTCAAGAATATCAAATATAATTTGTCCAAATCAATCATATCTTATTCCTAAATCACCACCTCAATATCATAACCCTATTAAGGATTATCATTCCTTCGACCATGTATTTTCCAAAAAGTTTAACTTGCTATTGAATCACTTTTCTTAGAACCATATAATCTCAAATCCTCAATGAAATAGTACCACAGTATAATCCTTATTTATTTCAACAATTCATATAACCAGTATATCGTTGATACAACACTCAAATTACATTATTCTTTAATGTCAACATAATAAAATTAGTCATTCCTCTTCATCTGTGGTAGTATCATAACTTGATTATTATCCAATAGCATCATTTGGGGAATACTCTAATGATTTGGACATTGATTCGGGTAGCGTCCCAACTCCTTGAAAATGAAACATTGAACATTTGAAAACATTTTCTTACCCTTTCAATCACTTACTTCGTGTCCTTTTTCCCCACACTTATAACAAACTCTCATTCCCTTTAAGAATTTACCAAGGTTATTCTTTCCACAGTTATCACATATGGGAAAATCATTCTTTGCCTTCTTCCCTTTATCTATATTTCTCTCTACCATCCTTTTCTTCTCTGGCATCACTTCAATGCCATAGGACTCCAAGAAATCTTTACTAATCTTATTAACACATGATAATATTTCTTCATATGATGAGAGTATATTGGAGACTATTTCCATTTTAAATGTTTTCTTAAGATCGTGAAAGATATGATCCTTCTTATTATTTGGATCATGTGTATTTCTAGAGTTCTCATTCCTTCTACTGGGCGCTATTTCTAAACAATGGAATAAACAAGATTAGTTTAGGAATTGCAATACATAAATCGAAACTTGTAAAACACTTAACATAAATTGAACAATTCATGGATAAAATCCATAATCATAAAAATGTTTTATTTGACGAAGTATATACTCCTAAACCCTTCATAATGGTTTTTAAAGAAAATGAGAATTATCCCAAGCATATCTCCCAGGAGTGCCGTAACCAAGAGTGCAGCAAGGACCATTGTCGTGCACAAGTTCATGTTCGAGTCTAGCGCAAAGTGGTGTTTTGGGATTTACCCCTAGGTATATATGTGCCAGAGCCACCTCTACCTGCTCGTATCTAGGAAGGGATGTATTGCTTGGAAAACTCAAAAAATCTCTACAATACCAAAATTCCAGGAAGTTCTTCTATACTAATCCTCAAAGTCTATCTTAGGATAATGCGCTCTAATCAGAGTTTACCTAAATCTAGTTTCCAATGATTGTATTAAACTTTCTCTAATACCAATTGTAACGCCCCGACCCTAGAAGTCCAGAGTCAGTGCATTATTATATAACATTGGCATGATCACAAAAGGTCAGGTCTCGAAAGACAGATTAGTTTAGTTGCCATGGAAGTACTAGATACATTCATAAGGTTTACATTACATCTAAAAATGGAAAACTAAAACTACATTATTTCCATATAAAACATTGATATCCCATAGACTATCCCTGCAGGTCAGTCATAATATACTTCTTCTCATACTAGGAAAACAATATAGAAAGGGGTGAGCTCAGATGCTCAGTAAGGATAAGAATATAGCAGAAACTTTCATAAATAAGCATAAACATTTAAGGCAATGTATAATACTAAAACAAAATCCTTCTAAACTTGAACTTGAGAATAATATATCAAAGATAAAATCAAATAATTTCATTTACTTATTCACATGGATATTCTACTAGTCGAATAATCACATACAATATCAATAGCCACTTTTATAATGATGGAATGCATAATGCCAGACCTTCATAACCACATAGTCAAGGCCTTGTGCCAAGACTATAAAAAAGACTTTGAATAGGTCTTATGCCAATACACTAGTTTATCTCATGAGACCTACTGATGCATTGAGGAGTTATAGCAGGCTCCACCCGTCACTTACTAAGTCCAATGCATTCCTCATATGAAAAGGTTTAAACATAACATAAACATTTCCTATTAAAACTAGCATATGAAATGTCAATACCTTATCTATAAAGCATAAATGGTGTAAAAATAACACATTCACAGTCAAACATATCACAAAACCTTCAATACAGTATGGCAGTTTTGTATCATAATAAATCAACTTCAAATAAGCTTAAAATCCATCAAAGGATGTTGACATAAATGAAATCAAAACCTTTTTTAGAGAAATATATCTTTCTATTTTGAAATCATTTAAGAAATCATTTATTTTGAAAATATTCTTATAAAATTTTAAGGGAAGCATAGACGATGTTATAACAGTATAAAATAGTCTCACCTGACGTATAAGTTAAAAAATCATTCTTACCTTAAATTTGTCGAAAAGGTCAAAAAGTACCTTGTTTGGAAAACGACGAAAGTTTTCCTTTCAAAACATTTTATAAAAATTAAAAAAGGGGTATAAATGACTTTAACCCTTAGTATATTAAATAGTAAAAAAAATTTGGAATACATTTTTAAGAAACATGGATGTGGATGATAAAGAGGTCCCAATAGATACTTACATAAAACAACCTCAGATAATAAAGAGATTGTGAAATTAACCCTTACCTAGTACTTTTCCTTGGTCGAGGGCAGATTAAACTCTTTTATAATGGTGAAAATTTTTTTATTAAATTATAAAATAATAATATACATTAATATGATATCATATATGATCTTTTAATATTTCTTTGTTAATAATATCTTAGTATTATCATCATTTCGTGTGTTAACTGATTCATTTTCCTTTATATGCTTTGTTACGTAAGTATTATTTGTTATGGATAGGATGTATATTATACATATTCAGAATGATATTATGTCTTTAAACAATATTTTTAATCATCTAATGAAAATTAGTCTTGAATGGATACGATGGGGAATAAATCTCATCGCGTTCGTGGAGACGGTAATCCGTACGTACGCACGAGCGACAATATCATTCTTTTGATATTATAATAATATATAATTCGATGTTATATCATATATACGGAATCATTATCATGTTATATTTATTATTTACATCAATTACACATCATTATTATACCCATCCAAATAATAATATATTGAATAACAATTACACCCCGACGTGGAGACGGTAAGTCGTACGTACGCACGTATGGTGACATGTCATTCAACGGATGTATAGAATAATGAATATGGTTGTACCATATTTATAATAAAATCACATTATATATAAGATACTAGAGTTATTATTTTATAATGTAAACAACAAAGAAAGAGTAAGGGGAAGAAGAAAGTAACTTAAAAGAGGTGATGAAATATTTACCTCTTCTTCGGGTTCTTCCATTTGATTTGTTCAAAATTTCTCCTTAGGTTTTCTTTATTACTAAAGGAAGGCCTCTAATATTAAGGGTGGATAGTTAAGAGGGTATTTGGGTAGGTTTTGGTTGAGCCAAAAGGCTTTGAAGGTGTGAATTTGAGGGAAGGGGGAGTGCCCTTTTATAAGAGGGGTGAGGGTCACCTTAGGAAATGATAGAAATATTATTTTATAATAAAATAATTTTCGGTTTATAATGGCTAAAAAATGAATTATTTTATGGATAAGGTGGTTATGGGTCTATAACCACACAAAAAATAGGTTTTAGATAGGTTTGGGTCACTATATTAACTTTATCTTTTATATTTAACTCTTAGATAATTAGTTTGACATTTACCATGTCTCTTTGTATTCTTATATTATATGGTTAATAAACTTACTATAAATAGCCAAGAGAACCCAAAGTGGGTCATTAATGATACACCTATCATTATATAAGTAATTTGGCAGAACCTTAGATTTTTAGGAATAATATATCAATTAATAATATAATATTTTTAAAAAATACTCATTTTTGTCAATTTTGACACTATTTAATAAATGAATTTTTTTAAAGTCCTAAAAACTTTTTAATTCAAAATAAATTATTTTAATCAATTCTAACATCTCATATTAACCTATAAAATTCATGTATGGTATCAAAACTTCCAAATTATATTTTTTGTAACATTTATAATACCATTTATTTGATTATTTTCTTAATAAGAAAAATACAACATCATCATTGTGTCAAAAATAAATTTAATTATTAGATTTCTAAAAATTATAAAAATAAAACCATTATCTAGGAAATCTGTTTAGATTTATAATTCATATTTATAGTCTAAAATATAACATATATAACACTATGTAAAAATTGATTTACTAAAAGATATAGTTTTTATGTCATTTTTGTATTTAGTTTAACTTAATTAATATAAAGTGTCATTATCACTTACAAGTGGATCCATGGGGTCCCAAAATCGGCCCCAGGATTCCTGTGGTCGGATATGTATCATCCAATAGGATTATGACACGTGTTAGAGTAATTTAATATTATCATAATATTATTTTTTACCCGTATTTACCGAATTTACCCTTTAACCATGGTAAATAAAATATTTACGAAAGTAATTATTCAAAATTTCTAATAATAAATGTTATCTATTTACACAATTTGGAACTCATGATTTAAAATATGGAATCCATTTTTATAAATTCAAAACACATAAGTGGAAAAAATTAATTTAAAATTAATTTCTGTTGTCAAAACAAAAAGTGTGTTTTTAAGAAATAATAACTATCAAAAGATTGACACTTTCTTATGTTCAGTTTAAATGTAAAATTATGTCGAATGACCAAAATTAGATTAAATGGTAAAAATATAATCTAATTATACTTAAAAATCACTCAATATTTTAATTTATCACTATAAATTATTTTTATTAAAAACATTGTTTTTAATTAAAATTTAGTATTTTTCACAATTCATCAAAAACTGAATGTTTTTAGAAAAATATCAAAAATTTACCCTAAGATAATTTAGATATTTCAAATCAAATAATTAAGTCCTTTTTTAAAAATAAAATTTATAAAATTTTAAAAAAGTGGGTATTACTATTCATAATGGCTAGTTTGATTCGTTGTGGTGTGTTAGAATCTAGAAGTTTCGTACAATGAAATCTATTGCATTATTCAAAGGGAAGTGTATCGTGGAAGCTTGGGGTGTTACACCTTTATAGGGGGAATTTTATCTTATGATATTGATGGAACATTGTATTTTGTATGCATTAGAGTATCATAGTGTGATGACATATGCACTTTGGGTTATCACACATTCTTTGGTGGACCATGTGAAAGGGATCTCGAAGTTAGACCCTAAGTGCAAAGTGATGTGAGAATTGGTGGTGAAGGTAGTCTATTAATAGGATAGTCCATAGATGATCACAATATGTTCTATATTCATTATAGGTTAGTAGTTTCAACTTCTTTATGAGATGATCTGATGATAGAATCTCATTATTTGAAGTGAGTAGTGCATATAGGGTCGACGAAGACGTACCATAGAAACTAATGTCAATTTTAGTGGATAGGTATGAAGAGAGACATCAATGGTTTTGTTTCAGAATGTCTTACTGGTCAAAGGGTAAAGGTCAACCATTAGTGTCTTATGGGTTTTATCTAGAAACTTTTGGTGCCTTAGTGGATGTGAGATTACATGATGATTGACATCATGATGGGGCCACCTAGGACCCCAAGGAGTCATTATGTTTTTTGGGTGATATTTGATTGTTTGATGAAAGTTTCCAATTTCATAGCAGTCTTAGAGACTCAATCTATTGATGATTTTAGTAATCTATATATCCAAGAGATTACATGAATACATGAATTTCCTTGTAGTATTATATCAGATAGAGATGTTTATTTAACATATATTTTTGGGTAAGAATTATATAAGGCCTTAGGTAATTCATTGAAGCTGAGTATAGTGTATCATACATAGATTAATAGAATGTTAGAGTGGATGATTAATATCCTTCAATATATACTTTTTTCAGGCATCATATACTTTTGTGGAGAATGGTATGATCATATAGCTTCAATTAACTTCACATACAATAATTTCTAGACTTCTATTTTGAAGGATGCTTTTGAAGATCTCTATGAACTCTCATGTTCCTCCCTGTTGTTTTGGCATGAGGCGGTTGAGGTAGCAGTTTTTGGGTTGAGTATAGTTCAGGGGAACATAGAGTTATTTTTTATCAATAATTTTTTGGTTAATGCTCATAGTAGGCAGCAATTATATACCAAACAAATAATAAAACCATTGGATTTTGTTGTTGGTGATTATTTTTTCTTGTGGGTGTCACCTCATTTGGGGAATAATCATTTATAGAAGTAATAGATGTTTGTGATATAGTTTTCAGGACTATATAAAATCACCAAACATATTCAAGTATTGTATTGAAAACTATACCTTTATCCACATTTTTTAGGCATCCATGATGTGTTCCATGTTTATTAACAATAGAGGTACTTTATGAATCCAATGCATGTCATCGGCTATGAGGATGTTGAGTTTAGAGGAGGCGAACTTTTTATATAGGGATGAGTGAAGATAATTGACTAGATTTAGAATGTGTTTTGAGGGATGATTATTCCACTTGTCCATGTCTTATGGCAGCATGATCAGATATAGGAGTAAACATGGGAGTGTGAATCTAATGTTTCAGCTTAGTGGCCTGATTTATTTGAGAAATACCCCAGAATACACTTTTCAAGAATGAGAAGTCATTAAAGGGGGATAATTTTAACATCCTTATTTTTATTAACCCTTTTTTGTTTCAAATTATAATAAATTTATATGAAATTTTATTTATTTTAAATTTTTTTACCCTTATGCAGATCAAAGGTTCTACAAAAGGGTAATTGTATTCTACCTATACATAGGATTGATTTTCGTATCTATGTAAAGGTAATTATGAAATTATAAATGTTAAATAATGGTAACCTAGTCGTTGAATAAGGGTAGGATGAAGTTCTACCCACTATGAAAGGGTATATGGGAGTTTTCAAAGGCTATCTAAAGTTAAGTCCTTACCTATGTAAATTTAACCCTGAGTTTTATAATGGTATGTTTTACTCTTCAAAGATTATATAAGGGTAACTGAGCCTATATATAAAGAGTAACTCCTAATTTCTAAATTATACATAAGGGTAGTATGGATTTGTGTATGGGTAGTTTTAAGTGTATGACATGTGTATGGGATAAAATCATTACCGTCACGTGATAGCTATGATCTATGTAAGGGTAAAACCAAGTTACCCATAAACAGTACCCTTTTAGAGAAAATGTGATTTTAAACATTATTTTTCGTTTTCTTATTCCTAAATTATACTTGTGACATGTTTTAATGATTTTAAATGCTTGAACTTGTGGAATTTTAACTATTATGACTTTTTTATGTTTGTAACTCCTTTTTAAAGGATTTAAAACCCTCGGTATTCAATAATCATTGAAAAGGAAAATTAAATGGTGGAATTAATTTAGGGCTTTTAATGTTGTAAACTAAAACACTAGTATGGTCTTATTAAAATATCATAACTTCACCTCCCCTTCGATTTTGATACTCTATTGATTCTAGGTATTCCAGAAACTCATAAATTGAGATCTTAAAAGGCTTCACCAATCAATCTAACGTTCTTCTTTTGGATTCAAGTAATGGAAGAACCCACTCTCCCCTTTATTCATGGGTAAAAGATTTTAAAAGAGATAAACTCTAATTAGGGATTTTTATAGTCACTTCTCCTAATCCCAAATATAATTTTTGAAATAAACGTTCCTAATATTTTTGGATAAATAGTTAGATTCAACCTTGAAAAATAATGAATTGAAATTATACAAGACTAATTAAATAATTATCATGAATGGCTTGAAATTATTTTGGAGAGATAAAATATCATCTCATGTTGAATTTATAATTATTATTGAGAAATATATTCTGAGAATATGCGTTGGAATTAATCAGTAATTTATAAATTATATAGTAAAGAAAAAAAATTTATCACATGTGATGTTTTTAGTTCTTTTGGAAATAAAATATTTTGAATCAGTACTAGGAATATTAGATGCATAGATTGAACTAACTAATAAACATATGTGATTCAAGTAATGATTATTTGGTGAAACATGATGTTGACATCACCAACCTTGAGGTAGGAATTTACTTTCCATATTGAGTATATATATATGTTTAATAACCTGATATGTCATGGTGTGGTTATATTATTTAGATCACGCATGGGATTGATTGAATGTGTGTGTGTGTCCCAGGTGACCTTGTTGGAGTTTGATCACATGTGTGTGTTTGGATATTATTACCCTGATTGTTGTGTTATGCCTTCAATTATGTGTGACTAATATGATGATATTGTTTTCATGTGATTTATTTGGTATATTCTATTTTTTTATTGTTCTATGAAAGGTACCACGTTACAGGTGAGCCCTTCATGACTCAGTATCACTATAGGGGAGTTGTGGTAGGCACTACATATGATAGGATGATATGACCAAGTTACATGATGGGGTATTATGGACTTTTGTCCTGACCTAGGTCCATGGTGGACTAGTATGATCCAGCATAAGAGGTGTCAGTGGGGCATGCTGGTCTTTGGGGAACTGAACTTTGAAATGATGAAAGGGCATAGTGTCCTTGTGCCCTGACTCAAGGTAATGTAGGAATGAAATAGTTGGTGTCATGACTATGAGAGAGACATGGAATGATGTCCTTATAGAATGACCAAAGACTCCACAGCCTTGTGGATACTGATTGATACATATGGTGACCTTTTTTCTAACTCCATATCACAACATATTTAGGACTAATTTTCGGGGTTTGGGAAAAAGTAGGTATTGTCGGGGAGTTTGTGGTGTCTCAGTTTTCAAGTGACTACATGGTACATGATTATAAGTTATTTCTTGTGCATTTATTTATTAGCAATACATACAGTCTTATACATGCGAACTCGTGTTAGGAACACATTTTTGGTGTCCTGTTAGGTTTATACACACACCATGATTGGTCATCTCATTACATGTTAATACATTATGATTGAGCATACAAGAAAGAAGAAGGCCCCAGTGATAGGGAGCTAGGAGATGGAGCATCGTGTTTGGAAGGGGTGTGGGTATAGACTCTAGAGGGTCATTACAGTATTTTTATTTCTTTACATGTCATGCTCGTACTTTTTTGGACCTTACAATTTTGGGATCCTTGGTTTATATTGTTGTATTACTTTAGAAACTAGTCAAGTTATTCATTATAAAATAATTTATTAAATAATTATTATTATTATTTATTCTTTTCTATATTTATAATGAGGGTATAGTATCCCTACTGATGGAATTTGGACCCCCATTTCTTTTTGGTAACCTCTTGTATACCCAGAGGCGCACATGAGGCCATGTGGAACTCCATCTCAAACCTGGTTATTTCGGTCGGGGCATTACAGATATAGTAATACATAACCTCTATTTTTTGGGATGATTTTTTTGAAAAAAAATGTATATATGATAGTGTAAATTTTATTTACTTTACAAGATTTTAAACTTGTTGTTTAAAGTAGAATATCAATTTTTTGAAAATATCTTTTTTTATTTTCTATAAATTGTTATGAAAAGATAATGGTTATTTCAATGTATTCCATTATTTATAATGGTTTTTATTTTCTAAACTCACTTTAAGAGGCCAAGGAGACATATGTACAGTTTGGTTCAAATATGAAATTTAATTATTTGGTACTTCTAAAAGGAATCTATTCTAGGAGTTGATTTTTATTTTATTTTATACTATAAACAAAATTGTGCTGTTATTATTTTTGTACAGATTTTGTGTTATCTTGAAATGGTAATCGGGTAATTAATCATAGAATTAAAAAATAATTGGGTTTTCTATCCTTTTATTTTTATTGTAAAGATGAAAAAATAGTTCTAGAAAGTTAAATATTTCTAATTATTTCATTATTTTCTTATAGAATGGTATTTCATGTTTCAAATGGAATAATGTTTTGAAAATCTTGGAATTTAATAAAAGTGATAATTCAAAATTGATTTTTGTTAAAAAAAAATTGAGGTTGAAAATCAGTCACCCAGGTATTTATGGAATATAAATTTTAATTCTTGAAAAAATGGATAGAATGTGAGTGTAATTATTTTTCATGTGAAATAATTGATATATGGTAATTCGAATTTCTTTCGAGGAAGGGATATTTAAATTTTTTAAACATTGAATTAAAGAAAAGTTTATTTGAAAAATTATTTTGAAATGGTGTAGTATGAGACCCTTGGAATCATTTAAAGTGTTTGGAAATATTTTATATATTCCAAAATCCTTAATTTGTGTAATAGTTTTACTTAAAAATACTAAAAACACCAAGAATGTTAAAATGACATGGCTAATCGAGTAATATTAATGTTTTATTAAAATTTAATATGAATTTATAACTGAGTTTATTTAGATAATGGAACAAAATAAATATAATTTTCCTTTATTTCCTTATCTTTATAGAGTTATCCCTCCTATCATATAACTTAAATGAGTCATAAATAACTTAAAAAAATTTAACAAGTGGTTTAAAGTTGAATTGATACTGACATGATGGCTAGGATATAATTTCATATGTTTATTAAGTATGATCACCATATTTCTATCATTTTCTCCTTATTTTGATTTTTATTATTTCAAAAGGTTCTAATTCAAGTAAATATATAAAGTGATGGTTTGGATCACTTATTTTCTTACCCTTATTCCTCAGAATATTGGTTATTGTCTATTTGATGTTTTATATTAGATATGCTTAAACAAAGGGGAGGAACCAAATTTATTTACCCTTAAAGGTATCCATTGAGTTTATTACGAATGATTTATTTTTCATTAGTATCTATCATTTTTGGTTTCAAAAGGCTGATTAAAGAATACAATTTTAATAGTGGGGAGGGTGTAATGAGCCTCATTTCCATTTCTTGGTTTTTTTCATTTTTTTGTTTCTTAATTATTGTGTTGGAGGAATTTTAGGTATGATATTAAAAAGAGTTGGTAGTTGTTTTTAACCTTACTCTATCTACATAACTCCCTCATAATTTCATCTCTTAATCCCCATTTTTTGTTTCATTTCATATTGACAATAGTCAGTGGGATTTTGATGATAAATTGAGTATGGAAGAAATAGGTTAAATGTGTAAAGTGTAGCGGGTACCCAATGGGCTTGGAATGGGTACTCAGTTGGATTTATATGGGTGTAAGTGGTTTTTTGGTCATCGGGTACCCAGTATCCTTATAGATTGTAATTAGTATAATCCTAGGTAAAATCCCATAAAATAATGATATTTTAGTCTTTTTAAATACATAATTTTTACCTTAAAATGAAGGTGACATGTGATCCACTCTCTCTTCCCTTCAGATATCTTTGGATTTTATCTTCCCACCGAAGGATCACTCTCTTCAATATTGGTCTAGATTTCTTCCAATATATCTGGAAATCTCATATACAGCTAGGGATTAGTTTTTACTCCCAATAATGTTATTATATTCATGTCACTTTCTCAAAAGTGAGGGTATCCACATGTTATAAAATTTTATGTCTTGTGAAACCTTTTTATTCCTTTAGCTTTCATCTCACCTTTTTGATATGGGAGTTTTTCCTTAGTAAATCGATGTTATTTCTAGTGTTTCAGTTTCCCAATTTTTTTTTAGGTTGAGAGTGAAGTAAACCCTCTTTATATTCCATGTAAAGTTACTCCATGTGTTTTGGTAGTGGAATATCTATCATTTAAGATTATGGAATCCATTTTTCATAAGCTATGGTTGGTGATCCTATTCTCTTTATATTATATTATTAAAGTGTGACTATTGAAAATGCATGGATTAGAGTGACAGAAAAAAGAGATAACATTTTTCATTAAAAAAAATTAATAAAACAATTACCTATACCTCAACCAAATTTAGTTAAACCCTGCGTCTTTAATCATACCCACACCTTATTTGTGATTTTTTTGTTATACTTGTGTATATTGGTGATGAATAATATAAGTTATGAGTTTCAAATCGTATCATATATTTTGTCTTTTCCTTATTTAGGGTTCATTTCAATATAACTCCTTTCTTATGGGATTACTGGGATTTACGTTTGCCCGATTATTGAAAAACATATCCCCATTGCTCTTGGGTTTCCTTTATTGGGTATTAAATCATATAATAATTAATATATATGGTATGCATGGATGAACTAGGGTTGGTTTATTCCCTATAAAATTTTTATATTATAAACATTATTATGGAATTTAAAGTGTATTAACATGTCCAATGTGACATGTGCATGGATAATTTCATTAAAACTGCTATAAATTTGACAAATAACAATAAAAGTATACCAAAATCTATAGAAAATCATTGATATTTGTATTTCATAGGTACTTTACACCAAGATTTCTATACAAAAATTAGTATAGGTTGTAACATCCGTATTTTTTATGAACATTTTTTTCAAATAATTTAAATTTTATTGTTGGATTTAATTCCATGAAACACAATGTTAAGATTTCATTATATGCAAAGTTAATTTAATCTTGAGTTTCACACAACACCATCTTAACTTTCATTAAACACAATACAAATTTCTATGAAACTGTATTTTATTATTATAGTTATTTTAATAAAATAGTTCTAACCTAGTCATTAAAAATAGTAATATAAATAGTAATAACTAATTTCTAAATATGAATTATGATGGTTTTATTTACAAACAACATTTTAATAATGAAATAATATTTTTCGGTAAAGTATTTATTTGGTTTGAAAATATTATTTTCTAAAAAAATATACATTTTATGTACTTCTATGAAAATACCAAAAATATTTTTTTAACGCTTATAAGAAATCGATTTTCTTAAAATAAAATTCATTTTAGAATTCATAATATAAAAATTTTCCTTAGTTTATTTTTTTTTAGATTTTTCTGAAATATTTCATTTTGAAAAAATAGTGAGAAATAATGAATTTTAATTTGAAACTGCCTTTTCATATAATTTAATTATATTGTAAAATTATATTTTAAATTAATTTTAGAAAAATTCCAAAACTAAATTGGATATTATAACATTTCAAACTTTTTAACATTTTTACATTAAAAACACTTTTTTATCCTACCTGTGGGATTAATTTTAAATTTATTTCAACAAGTAATGTGTATTGAATTTGAAAAAATGGTTTAAATTTTTTTAATTAGAATAATGTATAATTAGAAATATATCTAAATAATTTTTTAACTAGTTTCATTAGTGAAAATAGTTAAAATTAATCACTGTGGTTAAGAGAAAATATTATTAACTAGGGGACTAAACATTAAAATTTCGGGGGAAATTCCATAGAAACATCTCCAACACTTATTAGATGGACATATTTAGACCTAAACCCTTAATTTATATAAATATTTCCATTATTCTAGATACTATTAATGTAAAAAACGTGGTTTCATTTATCTCTTTCAAGAATTTACAAGTTTTCCATTCATTTATGTCATTAAAGGCCACTCACTCTCCCTCTATCCTCACTCATATCAATTCCTTTGGATCATCTTTTACCTATCAAACTATCTACCCAAATTACCTACCCTAATCCTATAATCCATACTTTGGGCCTAAATCCAACCTAGGTATTCATTTGGAAAAAACCAAAAAGTGATACCCAAAGAAAGGTAACATTCATCAATAAATATTTTTCTTTTATTTCTTCCTCAAACCCCGTTAATTAATTTTATATCATGAATATATAGTAACAAAATTATATAAAATATAATATGATGGTTTTATATTGATTTTATGATCTAAACCCACACACAATTCCATCAAATGGGTTTTGAAATCTATTTCTCTAAATTGTTTATATTTATATGGAATTAGTTTTTTGAAACCCATTTCTTTTCCACGGGTTCTATTCTTATGAAACCTTCATCATTTCATGGGTTATACTATAATGAATGTATAATGAAACCATTATATTTTCTATGGGTTAATATATGATGAAATTATTATAATACCCACTTTATTTCATGCTTTATTATATAATGAATTTTTATTATCTTATGGCACAGATATCTATGATTTCATTATGAGATGGGTGGGACCTATATCTACATTAAATTCATTGGGAAAATATGTATATCTCATGATATATACATGGTTGTAATGGGGAGTGAACCAAATTTACTACCAGACTTGTTCTGCTAAGATGGTCATGGGAGTGAACCTTGACTACTAAGAAGGTTTGGGGAGTGAACGCATTCCACTAGGATAACCGTGGTAGTGATCCTTGACTACAATGGAAATAATTTTATATGTTTATGGGTTTTCCAGAAATCCATGTCTTATGTCAATGTTATTATATCATGGTTCATATTATTTGATTATTTATTATTCATGTCTTATAAACTACCTATCTTTATTCCATGATTCAAGATTGTGATCTTTGATATGTAGGGTATGTTTTTCAAATGTTATGCCCATGTTATAATACCCTTATTATCATGTTATTATTACTTGTCTCCATTGTTTACCCTTATAGAATCTGAGATAACCCTTTATTATATTTCCTTTCCCTAGGTTATGAATATATTTATTATGTGTGATTTGTATAACAAGGGTACTGGTTATAAAGAATATAGCGGGAGATGGTGTAGTTCTCTTATGGACCAGTGTTTTTTGTTTCCATGTTTTCAAAGGTAGTAAACTAATATGGTTTTTGGGCGTGTTTCTATGTATTGTATTGAATATTACACTAAAATGAGGTAGTTTCTATGTATGAAAATAAGGTTTCACTATAAAAAAATGTGTACCTATACTGATGATTCACCAAGAACATTGGTATAAACATACATCAATTGTTTTAGAGAATGTTTCTTGTAAGTGCCCAATTTTTATTGAATTCATTTTTTTAAATAATTAAAATAATTAAAATTTTAAATTAATTTTTAATGTTCATAGATTCATTTATCTAACCATGTTAATAAAACAAATTTTAGATTAGTGGATATGTCGTTAAAGTTTAAGTGGGAGGTGATGGGAGTAAAACTTGATAGTTTTTTTACATTAACTATGACAATGGTTTTACCAAACTAATCATATAGGTATTTCATATATATTTTATATACCAATTTTTTGGGAACCATTATTATATAACACATATACTAATAGTTTGTACAAAACTCTTGGTATAGGCCTATCCTGATGCTGAAATAATAAAAAACTCTTCAAAACATTGGTATAGGAATATCAATGGTTTGAGAACTTATACCAAAGATTCAAAACCATTTGTATAGCCTTTTATAGTAGTTTGAATTGATCCCTTAAAGTTTATTGGTTATACTTTTGATTTTAAAATGATATTCTCATTCTATATGTTATGATTCTTTCTTGACCATAATATTTTAAGACTTCTTACTAATATTGAATATCAACGATGTTACTTTATATATATTTTATATATAGGTGATGAGCCTTGTTTTATAATTTTTGGCTCCTGAAATCAGTGATAATAACACATGGGTACTTTGTGTGTGTGTGTGTGTGTGTGTCTATATATATATATATATATCATATGTTCCTTCATAAAAGGATACAGCCTCATAAAGGATTGTTACATATATGTGGTTATGGATGTGCGTGTATGTGTGTGTACACAGGTGCATTCCTTCCTAAGATAATATGGGTGAACTCTTATATAAGGGTGTTATATATGTATATGTAGTTCCTTAACCCTGGTAGAGATTATCCCTTGGGGAGGATGCTTACAGACACACACACACACACATTCACACACACACACACACAGATATATATATATATATATACAAACATGAACTCCTATAGAGGATGGGTTCTTATGAATGTCCTTGATATTTAGATATCGTATGGTGGATGAAATCTTACATGGATTCTAAGCTTGTACTGAAGTGGTTCTGTATAATGTGGATAAAAATTATTGAATTATTATTGAGGAATGATTACTTTTATTTATTAATTTAATAGTGTGTTTACTTACATAAAATAATTGTTCTTTAGCATGGTTACCTTTCTATCATGAATTCGTTTTTGGCTGTTACACTATGTTATAGATATTTAATGAATTTATGTCATATGTCAACTCGTTATTACTGCACTACGCACTTGGATTTATAATATATAAGCTATTTCTAGGTGGTGAATTCCACTGGGTAACTTATGCCCACACTGTAGATGAGTTCTTTTGTAAATCATGTTGATCATGTTTTATATGACCTAGGTAAGGGAAAGAAACATGAACATGAGGTATGAGGATAATGGAGCATGGTTAGTCTATGAACTTGTCATCTAAAGTAGGTATGGGTCCTTTTGGATTTTTGGTGGGTGTATGGAGTGGATGTAGTAGGGCTACCTACAGTTGTACACATTGATGATTTCACCTTGGGACTCCCAACTTTGGGACCCTTAGGACATGTTTGGTATGAAAAAAAATTCTATATTATTTTTTTCTTATTTTAATGTAGGTATATTTCTTATATATTTTTCTAGAACATTGATTCGTATGAATATATTTTAATATAGTTCTTTTCATCTCTCATTGAATAGGTTTCTTTATGAATATGTGATAAACTAGTGGATGTTTGTTTATCAGTCACCTATTTCTAATGACCCCAATGTTCATGTTGTAATTTCATATAGACCTTTAGTTATTATTTTTTTCATATCCATTTTTATATAATGTAATATGTATCCCACTTGTATAGTTTTCTCCCTAAATATTTAAATCATCTGGAAATCATTAGGTACTCTTGAGATCATGTGACACATTGATTTGGGTCCATTCAAGAGTTCCGGTTAGGTTTTTACATTTCTGATTCATATCAACCCTACAAATATGATTCAGGTTTTCCAAAAAACCTCAAATGAACCTCTACATATATTAGAGGTTGCTGACTAGCATTCATGGTCAATGAAAAAATCAGGGAGGAGACTAAACCTCCATCAGATTACCATATATATTAGTAGAGGGAAAGATCATTCATTATCCACTTGAACAGTATAAAATGGATATTATAGAGCTAATCCACACATAGATAAATATCATCAAATTTTTAAAAAAAAATTATTACACTATAATTTTATGTAGGTAATGCATCAAGTGTAAAATTTTCCATGCTCCAACTATATACACTATGATCCAAAATGTACAAAATAGTGGAGAAACAATAAATATGACCTAAGACACCACTCAGTCACATTTCTAAAATATTATCAGGCATCCCCAAATTAATAATCAACTAATGGTCCCTTTAACTTATGCATCATGAACCATGAAGTATTCACGTTCATCGGGATGTTCATATAGGGTGTCAGTAAAAGTCAGTAATCCACACCCAGCATAACCCTAAATAAATCCTTAAATAGATATCGGTTAATGGACAATGTTATATGATAAAAATTAATTATAACTTATAAACCATCATATAATGGGGTACTAACATCTACCCATAAGAAAAATAAAACCTACCTCATCTAGGGATAAAAATGGGATCATGTTCCCTTATTGTGAACATAAATAGAGAATTTATGATTATCATCCCTACGATAAACATAATAAATGAAATGTGTAACTCCATAAATTTATAAAAGACTATATACTCAATATATCTAGTGGTTGGAGTATAATCATAAATTTCGTGTATGGGTGAATAGAAAATCCTCACTCACAACTAGTAACTAGGTGAAGAGAATATCACCCAATACAAATCAAAAGGTGAACATGATATCCCCATCATAATGGGTTTTGGGGAATAAGCTATCACCACTTCACAATCATAGGTGAATGAGATATCACAATCATTATGAGTATGGCTGAACATGATATCACCACTCCATAATCATACGTGAATAGGCCATCACCATAGTCATAATAAGGTGAATGGGTTATCACTATTGTATCCCAATATTAGTGGAAAGTATAGCACAAGAACATTTCCATGGTGATCAAACTATCATCATTCTAAAAGTGCATCTCTGAATGGTATATCAAAACTCTACAATAATTAATATTTCAATGAATTATCACTATATTTTTAACATGGGTGAATAGATTATTAATATAATATATCACAATAAAGTTGAATAAACTATCTTTGAGGCATAACCACTTGAAAGTGAAGGGGTTATCACTTTAAGTAGTTGATAATTGAGTGAATATAATATCACTATAACATATATATGTTACTAGTGAATTAATTATCACTATTTACCATGATATAATAATATATGAAAGGAAATCACCATAAACATAAGCATAAGAAAGGGTGAATGGATAATGAACAATAAAATTAAAAATTTCATTAAAATGTCAACTTCATAGAAAATAATTATCACTCTAGTCATTGACCCTAAAAATCCAATTATCTCACTAGGATACCCACACCCTTGAAATTATACACCTATTAAGAATAACCCAAGCACAGATAGTCTTGGCATGTCTAATATCCCATACTAACATTCATCTCAATAATTGTGTCACTAAATAGTTTTTTTTATGAATGAGTACCATGAATTGGAAAATAATATACTATAGTAACTCACACATGAGATTCTAATTACTATGTAATGTTAAAGGATTCCTTAAAAGGCTTCTAGTATCAATGTATTTTAAAATAAATCCATCATAGGTTTCAATTCCCATGTATCTTACCACTCTTCATAGTAAACATATAGATAATAAACCATCAATAAGTTTTGGAGGATTCTATCATGGTCTATATAGGTTATTCTCACCCATTAAGAACCAAAGTGCCTGGGTTCAATTCCATTCTGGGTAACTCGAACATGCCTGATAACCCTCACATATCATATGGAACACAAATTCATATAAAATGGTGAATCGTTTTATGGATCACCTAATTCATAGTCAGAGGAACCTTCTCATTTAATATCATCATATTAGTCACCCTCAGTCAGATGAAATAAAAAACCATACATAATCCCCAAATTAGGGATATGCCGAAATAAATGTTATGTAAGTGATAAAAATCAAGAATAGATATAGGTGAATAATTATAATTACCTCTAATGATCAACTGGGGTATAAGGAATTATAATTTAATTTATAATGGATGATATCCTCTAGTTGTAATATGAATAAAATAGGTAAACAATTGTGGGGGAGTACGACTTGTTGGGAAGAAAGGGGATTCATTTTAAAAGTTTTTAACATTTAAATTAATTCAATTAATATATATATATATATATATTTTAGTGGTCCATTTAATATGACTGTGTGTTTCATAGTGTAAATGTTTAACCTAGGGCCATGTTGTGGTGTTACCTTCTTCTTCATTATGTAATGAATCATTCTATAGAAACACCAAACAATCACATTCAAATCTTTTTGGATGATTAGAGGCTTTATGGTGTAACCCAACTACATTTTGGATTCACCTTCCAAGACCACCAAAACCCCCACCTAGATAGTACTAAACCAGATATTTTTTCTGTCCCCTCTATGGAGTGATGAATTCTCTAGTAACCAAAACAATCATGAACTCCCCACAACTGTTCAGAAATTACCAAACACATGTGCTTTTTAAAAAAATAGTCAATTGTATCTCTCAGTATATGTGGGTTGTGGAAACCTCCCCACAAAATAATATCTCATCCCAAAGATACATAACATAGAATCACTGGTGAAAATCTCCAACTTTCATTCTTGTATATAAGCCTCTAAATCGCAAGTCTCCTTATAGATATGTTAGTTTTTTCACTGCACAAGAACCAAAGGAACCATCTTCTCATGTAAGATCTTTCCTCATTAGTCCAATATATATATATATATATATCCTTGAATAATTTATCCACCATTAGTTTTAAATCATTAAAACTAGTTATGTGAGAAAGATGTAGATACTATCTTTTTAGCTGAGATATTTGAAATACATCATGTATCACATTGTATCTCACGGGAAATTCTAATAAGTAAGAAACTATACCAATCCTCTAAACAACCTCAAAGAGTCCCATGAATCTGGGTTCAAATTTCCTCTACCTTTATATCCATTTGTGTACTAATCTAGGTGACACTATTAATAATACCCGGTCATGCACCTCAAAATCTAGTGGATGGTGAGACAACTTAGACCCGTACACCCAAATATGATACTAAAAACATACTCTTTATATAAATTATTTCATACTGACCAAAGTAACTAAAATTTAATAATCCACAATTACAATATCAATAACCAATATTCAGGAACTTGCATACCCAATAACATCTACTTTTAGAGTTTTAGAGCCTTATGAAATACATTTTCTTAAAAAAACTCATATATTTCTCATCCAAAGGAAATTTTTTCATCATTATAATAAATTATTATTTCAAAAAAAAAAGTATTCAATATATCCCACAAAATTATCCTCACATTAAACCCTTCTATAAAAATTATGAATAATAATCCTTTTCATAACCTGAAAAAATGGAAATATAAAATTGGGTGATCTCAAACGCTCAGTAAGGGTAAACATAACTACTATTAATAAAAATTATAAGTTATCATAACAAGATAATGTATGTATGAGAACATAATAAATTTATATGAAAATAGAATAAAGAAACCATACCCAATTAAACATGGATAACAAATCATGAATCATTTAATGAATATTAGTATATGATATGCTTAAAAGGAGTGTGAGTGCATGATTTAATAAGAATGGGACAAGAAAACATAACATAGTTATGTTTCAATTTCTTAGATAAAAAATTCCATAGAATTATCTCACAAGTAAGAATAAAATAAAAAAAATGAATGTTACTTGGGAAATCCTATTCATATCACTATTACAATTACCATTTCAATGTAATAAATTCCCCAGTTAATTCTAATATAATTTCTCTAGAGAATAAATCCATACCCAATACATTGGAGGGATATATTATACACACCATCCATTATATATAATAATTAATAACAATATAACAAATACAAAAAATAAAGGATTTACTTTTACAATTTCATGGACGAAAACCTTTGAATGTGAAAACACAAAAGTATTCAGTTAACCCATTCAAAAAAGAATAATTTTAAAAATGATTTCACTAAATCCATGTAGAGAGGAAAATTAAAGTGAAACATAGAGATTTGGTGAAATTAAAAAATATTTTGGGAAATAAGGCTCTTATAAATCATTATAGAGAATGTTGAGATAAAATATTAAAAACATATTAAGTAAATTCTTAAAAGAAAACCACTTATCTCATTGATAACTAACATTCCAAAAGAAAAGATCCTAGATAAATAAGAAAAAAATTATTTTCAAAAAATCAGAACATCTAAATGAAGATAATTTTTTAATGACGTTCATAATGGAGGAAACATGTGTTTACACATAAAACGTCAAAAAAATTCATACTTTAGTAAATAAATTTAAAATTACTTGAAAAAAACTATTTAAAATATTATTTTTGAATCAAATGTAAAAAAAAGAAAGATATAGTTTAAAATAAATTAGGAAATTATTTAAATATATATAATAACATTCCATAAACAATATAAATAATATGGATGTAGAGGGAAAATATTTTGGTAAAATACTTCAAAACTTTTAAAATAATTATTTTAAATAAAACCCCTTATGAGTTTTAAATTATAAATCCATTGAAAGTACTAACTTTAAATTAAAATTTAAATATCATGAATAAAATCGGAACATTATATAGTATGTTAATGAAGAATTATATACACTATATAGATGAATATATGTTCATAATATAAAACATGTTTCAAAGAAGGAAAATTATGATGAAAACCCTTTATGGATTTGGTAACATTTGAATCAAGACCCCTTGATAGATATAAATAGAAAAAAATTATATTCCATGAATAAAAAGATAATAATTATAATAAATGTAAAAGAATTAGTATATACACTATATATAAGAAAATACATGCATATTTCAAAACATGTTTCAAAGAAGGAAATTTTAGATGAAAACCCCTTATGGGTTAGTCGAATCAAAATCTATTTTAAAAAAGAACTCAATTTTCCTTTGTAAATATCCTGAATTTAATGAAAAATATATTATAATACATTCATGGGGAAGTAAATCAATATAACACAAGATATAAGGAAACATAGTGCACAATATGAAACATGTCTTAAGGAATTGAAATTGAGACTAAGAATAGTTACCTCGGGATGCCGTATAGTTAGACGCACTCTAACATCGCTATATAAAAAATTTAGTATTCTTATTCATATTAATAAGAAATTTATCTATATATATTATACTCTATACTATACATTTATAATTCCTTATTATGAATATATTTGGTTTTGATTTTTAAAATTAGCATTCTGGTGTTATTCATTTTGTTCCCCTTACATTCCTTGGTTTGAAAGATTGAATCCCTAAGTCATGTTAATGATTTTTTCACCATAATAATTTTCATTATAAGTTAATAAATCTTTTCTCATACATATATATTCTCATGTCCATTTCATGTAACATATTTTGATGGTTTTCATGGAACACTAAAAAATTATCTTTTTTAGTTATTATTTAATTAAAAAAAGAATTAAACTTATTAGTAAATGTATTTTTGAATATTACCACACCAAAATTATAAAAACATATTAAATTAAAAACTATTACCTATTTTTAATATTATTGAATATTTTTAATCATCTGTCACACAATCATTATAACATCATTTATATTTTTGGTAAAATATACCCAAGAAAGAACACAGTATAATGGTTGAAAGAGTGAGAAAATGTTATTGTATAGAGATAATAGTAATTTTAAACAATATTAATGATTTAAAAAATATGTTATTGCATAGATAAATCATAATGAATAATATTTCTATTGATTATATAAATTAAAGATAATGGTAAAAATTCACTACTCAAAATGTGTTTCAGTATGCTCGTTTTAGTCAATAAAATTGTTACAATGAAAATATATTATTAATATCATTAATAGAATGAAAAGGTTGAATTTAAAAAACAATAAACCCTTTATAAATATAATATTTAATCGTTAAATCCATTTTTATAGCAGGATATCTGAGGTGATTATTAACAATTAAATACAACATTCTTGAAGGGGTAGTCTACACCTAATGTAGGAAACCATTCCATTTTCCAATGGACGGAAGAGTGGTAGATAATGGTTGTTAAATCAATATAATAATAGTTCACTATTATAATTATACTTATTTTGTTATATTTAAATGGTTATAATATATTTTTAGCAGGAAAAAGAAGAAATAAACTTGAAATAACTTGGTTATGATAATTACCTCTTTATTTGATATCCTCCTTTGAACCACACCTTAAGCCTTCTTAGATTGTCCCTTTTGTGAGAAAAAAAACCTCTAGGGACTCAAAAATATTTTTGGTGAATTTTTTTGGTGGGGATTTATTAATAGAAGGTTCTTATGGTTTTTATATAAGTGAGGTGATGAAGGGGTCCTTTTATAGATGAGATTAGTGGAGTTTTTGTAATATTATGACTTTAATTAAAAAAGGTGAAGTAAATATCAAGGAAATAGGATCCAATATAGATAAAATTTAAAAATTAATAATTTGGAGATATGTAAATCCTATATATTCTCATTTAAGGATAGTTCCTTGTGACATTTAGTGATTTGATCCCTCAATTTAACCAATTTATTACATTTAACCCCTAATGAGGTGAAAAACATTTACAATGGTGAATTATTTTCTTGAAAAAAATTGAAATAGAACTTATTTAAAAATTTTAAAATCCAATTTCCAAATTTTGTAAAAAAAATTATATGATTGCATTTATAGTAGTGGAAAAAATTATTTTTAATAAAAATCTACTTAATGTAACAAAAAACGGTATTCAAAAAAAATTCTTTCAAAATAGAAAAATGATTTTACTCCAAAATCATGTATATTATTGATTATCATTATATTTATTGGTTTTGGATTAATAAAAATATTTTAAAAAAATTAAATAAGTCTAAAACTTAATGGAGAATTTTTAATACATAAATGAAAGATAATGATAAATAAATATTTCTTTCTATTAGAATAAACTATCAATTAGATTCCAAAATTCTAAAAATAGATTTATAAATTATAAATTAATATTTTTAAATGATTTATTTTACTAATTAAATATATATTTATCCATCCAAATGTTTTATATTTTTTTCATTTTTATAACATGATGTTGTTTTAAAATTTATGATGTTGGTAAAAATGGTATTTTTCACTATTCACCTAAATATCAAACATTTTTGAAAAGTCCCAAAAATTTACCCTATGATAATATTATCATTGTTAATGAAAAATTATGTTCATTTATTCAAATTAAAATTCCTAAATTTATAAATTTATCTTCTAAATAAAATCATATAATACATAGAAAAATAGTTTATTTAAAATAAAACCTATTAGTTTTCAAATGAAAATCGATATCCTTATTTAATACCCTGATAAAATTATTTATCAAAATAATTAAAAATATTAATTAACATTAATATCTATTTAAACATACATAATTATTTTATAATTATTTTTGTTATTTCAAAATATGATTTTACTTTAAAGAAATTTACTTAACCTTAAAATAAAACAACCCTTATGATATTAAGTAAACCTATCAGTCGTAAATGTATTATAAGTATCTAAATGATTATATAATATCATTTTACACATGATATAAAAATATATAAGTGTTTAAATCAAATATATAAATTCATATTAATGAATATTAATAAACCATAAAGTGATACCTTATTAAAAATTCATCAGTTTTCATATTCTCTCCCAAACAAAATTTCACCTTTGTATTTTTTTCCTTCTGTATAATTAGAAGGGATTTAAAAAGATTAAAAATTAATTAAAAAATTTAAAATCCATTTCAAAAGATGACTTAAACCTCCTTAATTTTAAAATAAAACCTCAATAATTAAACTTATAAAGGAAATAAAATGAAAGATAATAATGGTGGATTGTAATATAAATTGAAATATACAGAAGTGGAATGAAATGCCTTCTATATTTTTTTAAATAGTAGTTAATAAAACACACATTGAAAATAAAATATAAAATATCTTTCTAAATGTATATGATGATAATTAAGAATTATTCAAAATAGAATGCATATTTATCTTTAAAAAAAATAAAACATACATGGTAAGAAAGAACATGGATATAGAGGAGAAAATTATTCAACATAGACGAGGGAAATTATTCTTAAAAAATAATAAAATTCATTAAAGAAGAACAACACTTCATGAATATAGAATTTCATAATCTTGTGAAATTAAATACCATTACATAAATAGAATGATGAATATTTCAATCATAGAAGAACATGGTCAAATAAGAAATTTTATGACTCAATAAAAAGTGATTGAGTTAAGAAAATCCATTTTAAACAATATGGTGTTTGAATTATAAATATCTAAGAGAGGAAAATAGACTATCTAATCATCAGAAGTAATGTATTCCTTTTACAATTTTTAATTTTAGTAAAATAATATAGATCTATAAAATTGACCCTAAATATTTAAAACATTCAATTCAATGTCAATATTATGATTCTTTTACTATATATATTATTAAAAAAACCCATGTATGTACTTTTATAAGACTCAAAATTGTGAATGGGTTTATAAGGAATGACTTGAGAGTTGGGTAATGTTTTACATATAATATATAATATATTTTCCATCCTTTTTCTTAAGTTTGAGGAATTATTTTCCCATTTTTTACCCAAAATATAATGAATATGAGAAAATATACTAAATTGATTTCAATACATTTCCATAATCACAGTATCATCCTATGGTTCAATTTTTTGATCTATTTAAACAAATATTTTATCGTTCATTCCAAACTATGAATATCCAATATTAATTTTTCATGCTTGAATCATGAAAATAAAATCTTAATAGATCATGAGATCCACCAAAATATAATGATCTATTTGTATGAATAATTATTTTTATAATAAGTTATTTCTTTTGTTTCTATTAATTACCAAAAAAACTAAATGGTTAACATGGTAAAAGATAATACCCAAATAAATATGAAAACTCATTATATAAAGAAGTAGTTCTTTAATCTATAAAACCTCAATATGACAATAACAACCCATGTTTAACTTAAATCATTCCATAAATAAATAAACCCTAAAACTCTTAAACTCATATATGATGAAAATAAATGCTCAAAAATTTGAATAACTTGTCAATTATTCATCAAATAACAACTTAACCTTTATTCCCAAACAATATAAAGTCACTCATAATGTCACATACCAATTTTATATATACCTTAGTCATATAGTCTCCCAAAATAAAGTAATAATTACCTAAAATTAATTAACTCATTATCTTAATTAACAATATTTACCTCAAAATAAAATCACATAGTAAAGGGTTACCTAAAACTCAATCATTTATTCTTACTAAGTGTCAATAAATATATCCAAATATATCATTAATAACCTCAAAATTCAACCACATAATACATAAAAAAGAGTATTTATTCCATTGAAATTATGATCATAATTAAAACAAATTAACCCATAGTTGGGTCTATAAAACTTAAATTATCTTCATATAATAGAATTAAAACCTCTAAAGTTATCTAAACCCTACTATAATACCAAATAAAATACCCCAGACAAGTACACTAAAATATGGTGTTGAAAACATATTATTTATATATTTAATTTGATACTAATTGAAGTGAGCTAATTTTAATCATACATAATTATAATATCAATAAAAAATATTTATACACACACATAACCATGGAATTTTAGGTTTAGTGTTTTGAAGTATTAAGAAAAACCTTTGACTAAAAAAACACATATCTTTCCAGTAAAAAGGAAATTTTTTCTATCATACCAAGAACTAATTATTTCAAAATAAGTATTAAACATATCTCGAAAAATTTTCCACACATGATACCCTTCTTGAAAAATTATACATAACACTTCTATTCATAACCTAGAAAATGAAAACATGAGAATGGTGATCTCAAATTTATAGTGAGGGTAAAGATAACTGAAATAAATTGAAGAACCCAAGTGAGTATAAGATAATCGTGTGGGTATGGAAACAAAATCATGGTATATAAATATATCATCAACAAATAATACCAAATTAAACATGGATTACAAATCATGAGTCATATAATGATGTTTTTTATGGAAATATTAAAAGGAGTGTTAGTTCATGAGTCAATAACCATGATCCATGAAAATATAACGCAGATACGTTTCAACTTAGATAAATAATTTTATTAATGATCTCATAAGAAATCATATAATAAAAATAATAATGCGGAAGTTTAATTTTTCAATCATATTCATATCACTCTTAAAATAAACCTTTTATCCAACATCACAATTAAATAACTTCACCAATTAACTCAAAACAATTATTTGTAGAATAAATCATCACTTAATGAATCATAGGGCTATATCAGACCCACTAGTAATTATATTTAATGTCAAAGAGCCATATCATGAATACAATACAAAAATGGTTTCCTTTTAATATTTCAAGAATAAAAACCAACCTTTCAACCCATAAACACTGTAATTTTTAGTTAACCCATTAAAAACATGATAACATTTAAAAATGGGTTAAAATATACCCTATTGAGAGAAAAATAAAATATAAATGTAGTAAATTTTTGAAATTAAATATGAATATGAGAAATAAGGTTCTTGGATATCATTATAGAGACAATAGAAAGAAAAAATTCAAAATATCTTAAATAAAGGTTTAAAAGAAATCTCCATATATCAATCGTAACATATATTCTAGAATATATATTAATAAAACAACGGAAAATTATTTTTATTTGAAAAACATTAGAATATATAATGGAATATTAATTATTAATAACATTCATATTGGTGGTAAAAAAATTCATAAAAAACATTAAAAATTACCCATTTCACTCATTATTAAGGAAAGTCAAAATAACCCTTGAAAAAATGTTAAAAATATTCATTTTCAAAACATTGTCAAAAAACTAAAAGATATTTGAAAATTTCCATGAGAAATAATTGAAATATAGATAATATAATTCTTGAAACAATTTAAGGAATATGGAAAAGGTGGGAAATGAGTTTTAGAAAAGACTTCAAAACATTTAAAACAATGATTTCAAATAAAACCCATTATGGATTTTTAAATCAAAAATACCTTGAAATAAATAATTTGAAAAATTATATTTAAATTCCATGATTTAATAAGTTAATTATTAAGTATTTACACCATATAAATGAATATAGGATCATAATATGAAACATATCTTAGAAAAGAAAAATTGAGATGAAAACCCTTTACAAATTTGGTAACCTTTGAACTGACCCCCTTGAAGGAAGGAACTTTAAATGAAACATTAAATTCCATGAAAAATGATAATAATGACATATAATTTCATATATGAGTTTTATAAACTATTTAAAATAAAATATGGGAATATTTCAAAACATTTCTCAAAGAAGGAAATATTAGATTGAGAAACGATTATAACTTGAATTAGTATTTATTTTAAAACACTTGATTTACCTTTGTAAACCTCATTTATTACATGAAATACATATTATAATAAATTTATGGGAATTTTAATAAAAATAGAACCATATAAAATGAAATGTGGTGCATAATATGAAACATGTTTCAATGAATTAAAATTGAGGCCAAGAACCCTTACTTAGGACTTTCACTGAGTAAGGAACGCTCTAACTCCCATCTATAATAAATTTAGTTAGATTTTTCATATTAATAATAACCTTATATGAATTTATTTTACAATATATGGTCCATTCATAATTCTTTATTACCCATAGAATAATTTTTTATTGTTAAAATTAATAAATAGGTGTTAACTGTTCTTTTTTTCTTACAAGACTTGGTTTGGAAGCTCTAGACCTTGAGTGTTGTTCATGATTTAATAAAATATAAACATTTAGTTCTATGGTAATTAATATTTTTGTTATATTTATATAGTCCCATAGACAATTCATGGAACTTTTTTTGAAAGTTTGTATGGAACACTTAAAAATTCCCTTTTGGGTGATTATTAAATTAACAAAAGAATTAAATTTATTGGTAAATATAATTCAGAATATTAACACATTAGAATTATTAAAAAATAAAATATTAATAATTTTTAAATATTAATACATATTATTACCATTACATAAGTTTTCGTAACCATTTGTTATATAAACATTATTCCATCATTCATGTATGTAGAAAAATTAACCCAAACCAGAACCTGTTATAACAGCTGAATGAGTAAGATCATGTTATTATATAGTTATACTTACAATTTTACATAAGATAAATTATTTGAAAAGAATGTTATTAAATATATTAACTAGATTCAAGAAGAGTTATATAAATAAGATAAATTAATGATAATTGTAATGATTAATTTTTTACAAAGACTTTCGATATGATTATTTTAGGAAACTAAATTTTACGATGATCATTTATTGTTAATATTATTAATAGAATAGAAAAATTCATTTCTAGAACCTTAAAAATTTATAAATATCATATTTTACTAAAAATTATCTTTTTATTATTTCAATAACTTTTATGTAGAAAATAGATAAACCATCCAATCAACAATAAAATTTTCATAAACTGAAAGAAATAGTTGAACCACTAAAATATAGGTTGATCATATTTGAAGCATTATCCCTAAATAAATTCTATTAGAGGGAACTTACCTTTGTTTCTAGTTCAAAATTGAGAAGATATTAGAATTAATATTCCATATTTTCCCATGTTCTAAATATCATATTTTATCAGGAAATTAATTTTTTGACCATCCATTTAAGAAGATGATGAAAAATGAAATATTTCATTCCTGGAGGAAGTAGTCCTCACATAACACGGGCAATATTTTCTTTTTCCTAAAGTTAGAAGAGAGGTGGATAATATTTTTTAGATAGATATAATAAAATTATAGTATACTAATTATAATTATTTCATTATATTATTATGGTTATAATAGATTTTATAGAGGTTAAAGAAGACAAAAACATGAAAGAATGTTGTTACAACAATTACCTCTTCCCTTGATATCCTTCATTAAACCACACATCAAGACTTCTTATGTTATTCTTTTTATGAGAAAAAAACCTCTATAACATGAAAAATGTGGTTGGTTATGTATTTTTTTAGGTTTTTTTCAAGCTATGATGGTCAAGGTGTGTATATAAGTGGAGTGGTGAGGGGGTCCTCTTATAGCTGAGAGGAGTGTCATTTTTGTAATATTAATTTCTTAATATTAAAATGGGCCTTTATTAATTAAAGTTGATCGCATTTAGATAAAAAAAATTAAATATATAAATTTTATATTGATAAAGTCTCTATAAACTCATTTAAGGATAGTTTATTGAGACATTTAGTGACCTCACCTCATAATTTAACAATTTTACCACATTCAACCCTTACTATGGTGACTAAAATTCACTATGGTAAATTATTTTTTTGGATAAAACTAAAATGAAAATTGTTAACTAATTTGAACACTCTAATTAAAAATTTTAAAACCATTTTATATGATTGAATTTATAAGGTTAGAAAAAATTTATTTTAATAAATGTTTTCTTAATGCCCTAGAAAAAGTTTTTCGAAAAATTTATTTTTAATCATAAAAAGGCTTTTTCCAAAAAATATTGTATAATATTGATTATAATTATATTAGTTGGTTTTTTTAATAAATAATAGTTTTTTAGCTTTTAAATCAATCCAAAACAAAATGGGTCATTTTTCATACTTAATTAAAATAAAAGGACCAAAAAATACTATTTTTAGAATTAAATATCACTATAGTTTCCAAATGTCAAGCATAGGTTTATAAGTTAAAAATAATATTTTCAAAATATTTATTTTACACCTTAAATTCATATTGTTTAAAAAAAAGGTATTTATATATTTGTAATGTTGTATATCATGATGATGTCCTAAAATTTATGATATTTCTAAAAAAATATTTCTGACGATTCATCTAAAAATAAATCATTTTATAAAAATTCCATAAAATCAACCATATTAAATTTTTCCATAATAAATAAAAAAAAAATACTTTCATTTTATCAAATCAAAATTAGAAATTTTAGAAAATTAACTTGTATATAAAATAATATAATACATGGAAAAAAAGATTATTTAAAATAAAACCTATTAGATTTGAAATGAATAAACCATATTATAGTTTCCTGCCTTGATAAAATGATTTACCAAAATAATTAAGAATATTAATTAAAATTAATATATATTTAAACATGTTTAATAATTTAAAAATTATTTTAATAATTTTTTAAAAAAATATGTTTATGAAATTTACATTACCTTTAAATAAAACTTCCCTTTTGAGATAATGTAAACATAATAATCTTAAATGCATTATAATTATATAATTAATTATTTCGTATCCTTTTTGAAATTATATAAAAATATATAATTTTTTAAATCATATATATATATATATTCATAATAATGAATATTAATAAACCACAAAATTGATATCTTTTTAAAAATACTTGGGTTATCACAATGGCATGATCTATCAAGGGGAGATGACGGGACGGGACCTTCCTTCGGCGATTTAGGGTTTCATGGTGGGGAGATCTTTCTTTACATGCAGAAGGTTTGATAGCCATTGTTATGGTTCAGAGGCGCATCCTACAACACTGACTGATGACTCCACAGCTAGATCGAAGACCGACGCACAGATAGGTGTTCTGACTGGATAGAATAGAGCTGTGAATGCTTTCAATGATCCAATGGCGAAGGTCGATATGCAGATCCCAGAAGGTGTAGGGTCTGAGTTCCAAGCGCTGGATCCCTGGATGGTGGTCAACTTGAGAAAAATGGCGAGCATGCTATGCAATGCGACTGAGGTTACTTTGAGGAAAGTGGTCAATTAGTGACATGGTCCAGTGATTGGGTTGAAGTAACAACCACAAGAAAAATTTGATTCTCCTAATAAGGGAGTCTTTGCGAAGCATGCCTTTTTCAACACCACAGGGGTTATTGATTCTCCCATTCAAAGGAAAGGAACCATTTCACACATTAAAGCCGACCCAAGAGCATCTCAAAATGGGCTATTTCTCAATTATTTCTCAGTTATTTCTTCCTAAGGGCTCACAACCTTTGAAAATTGATGAACTCAAAGAGAGAATTTCATTGATCTAGGGATTTTGATCCTGTAAATGTGTCTCATTAGGATCTGCATATTTTCATATGCTATTTCCAATAGAGGAACTGAAAGTACATGCTTGGGGATTCAGTTCCATTGCGCTTAAACCTGGTATTATTCACCTTCGTGAATGGGATAAAAAATTCAACCCATTTGAAGTGAGTAACTTCACTACACAAATGTGGGTTAGGGTCTATAATCTAAATTGGATACTTTGGCATCCCCGAAATTTTGCATGACATTGCTATATCTATTGGAATCCCAATTAAAATGGATAAAGAAACAGGAGTGGCTCGATTTTATCACTTCTCCAGGTTTTTTGTAGAAGTTTATTTGGGCTCAACTCTAGTTGCCAAGGTATTGCTTGCCACTGTTGATGATGTAATTGAGTTAAAGATCATTTATGAAAAAATTCCAATATTCCGCAATAACTATAATGTCATAGGTCATGAATCATCAGCATGTAGATGTGCTACCATGTGTAACTTTTGCTCACTGTGTGGACATAATGCCAGTGATTGTATTAAGAAAAGAAATCATTCCCTAGAGCTTCAAATTCCTTCATAGTGGAAAGTTGAGGAAAATAATGGAACCTACCAGAATTATGATTGAACTGGAATTGTTGCTGATATAGTGGATCAGAATAAGGATGTGTAGGAAATTGTTCTTGGGGATTTTTCCAAGCCACCGTTTGAGGGTTACTAATCACGTGACTCACTTAATTCTGAGCTAAAGAAGAAGACTTGGGCTGCCATTTTCTCTGAAGAGATTCTAGGTGGAAACAATGAATTGATGGTTGAACAAGTGAATGACGAAGCGATACAAAAAGAGGTTGATCATCATCTTTCAAATGAATGCATGGTTACATTAGGCAATCAAAAGTGTAAGCATATTTTAGAATCGGACTCTCCAGTCATTTCTAAAATCTATTCAAAACACATTGTGAATAATGACGTATTCCAGCTTGTTTAGTACAAGAAGATGAATTCTTTGGTTGCACCCTCAATGCAATCATATGCAGGTAACCCCACTCTTGTATCTCATTATACTAATGGTAATATGAAGATGCATGAGTATTTTCTACACTCTCCTGATGAGGCAAGGAAACAAGAGAATCTTGCTACTTCTGAAGCACCATAATCCAAGGGGATAAATTCACCACTAACAAGAGATCCCTCTCAGGAAAATTATAAGGTGCAACAAGAGGATAACTCTAACTCAGAAAGAATTATTGTTGAGGCATTACTTGAAAGGCTTGAATCCCTTCCTCCAAGTAGGGGGAGGTTGAGAGGTCGGGGATGCGGTCATAGTCATGGTAGAGGTGGCTGGCACGAAATTAGCAAAGAGGAAAGGTATCTAACAGAAATATTGAAGAAAAATATAGGCATCCAAACTTTTCCCTTTAGATTTTCTTTTAGTATGTTTTACCGCACTCTCTTTTAGACTCCATTCTTTGGCGTGTCTTTAATAAAAGAGGGAAAAACTCTATCTTTTTCAAAGAAACAATGGCATGATCTATTGGCATATGATCATTAACTACATTGAGTGTTCTAAAAACACTTACGAATCATCCAAATATACTCCAATGTCTCCTTTATGAGACTAGACCTAATGATAGAAGACTGTCTACCTCTAGCCAGCATCGAGATGATCAGTATAACTTACCATACAAGGCCTGAAAAGGTTCCATCTGAATTAATTCAGGATAACTATTATTATAATAAATCTCAACCAATTAAATATTGATATCTCATGACATACCAAAATATAATTTACATTCTTTCATTATATCCCCCAATATTTGAATAGTATTCTAATACTACCCATCAGCCTAAAAATGGTATTCCATTCCCAAATAAACCTGAGTATCCATCACCTTCTACAAACCGTATTGGAATAAATATGTAAATTGGGAATCCCTATCAGACATGATACTCCTCAACAAAACCATGAAAACATATTATCTCATAAATGTATATTTTTATTAATTTATCACTAGATTAATCAGATTAGTATAAAATTCATGAACTTTGTTAACTGGTTAACAATAACCCATAATGCATCACTACCTAGGGGGCCTCAAAAACCCTTCCATGAATTATATAATCATACCATCCAATTACCTCTTAGGAATATGTATAAGATAAAGATTACTTGTAATCCTATAGTTCTCAGAATTAACATATTGATATGTGAGGCATTGTGAAACAAAAACTACAACATATTTCTTTATCCTGGGCCACTAATATTGTATATAGATATTAGGATAAATATTGATCATCCTTGGGTGAAAAACCTCATCTTGAGGCACGTGAATCCCATAAAAACTCTCCATGTATGCTCAAAGGGACTACAACATGACCTCATATATAAAGGATCACATCATCATCCTGAGTCCAATATCGTGATGGATCTCTGCCATATATATTATCTCCCATAACCCATAAATCTGTGTTAGATATTTGACTCTTATTTACTCTATCAATTAGTGAGTAGGTAATGCTCAAATATTATAGGGTTTCTCTTCCCTCACACTCCTAAACATCAAGATATATCTCAGTGAAGAAGCTCATTTTTTCAAACACAATTTTCCTAAAACACCATGTATGCCTAAGTATTCATACTCATTACATCATCTACAACATTCTATTTCCCTAGGGTATACACTATCTTGATGTTAAATGAGTTTAGGTACTCAACCCATCTTCTCTTCTGAAGGTTTAGACAACATTTTTAAGATATGTGCCTGATTCTCTTATATTTTATGTACACCATAAACTTATCACCTAAAATATAGTGATGCCAACATATCTTTGCATTAACTACCACCACCATACATAAATAATTTATAAATTAGTTTTTACCATGTGGTCTTAGCTACCTAGACCCATGACCATCTACTCACCCATCTTGTATATAAACTACTCTAAGACCAACCCATAGTGCATCACAATATAGGGTATACTTATTACTAATATCCTATAAGGTAAAAATAGGTATAGGAATGAACCTTCATGTTATAACTATGAAGGATATCAAATGATTATTAATACCCTTGAACATCCCCCTCATTTTGTTTAGGGATTTCATAGACCTTATCAATCTAGATAAGTCTTAAGTGAATCTCTTATAGAAACCATCCAATCCCATGAATCTCAAAAAAAATATTAGGTTAATTCTATGAAATCACATCCTCATACTTATTTTTATCAACTGATATATCAACCTATGATGTCACATTCCCAATGAAATTAACCTCTCAAGACTATAAATGACACTTTGAAAGATTAGCATATAGTATATGCTCTCTCAATTTGATCAACATAATATCCTGATACTTATCATGATCCTCCCATTTTTGGGAGTACACTAGAATTTAATTGATTAATATATCCATTAAAATAAAAAAATGGATAGAAATACATATTAATCAGGTCAATAAATACCACTAAAATGTCCATATACTCAAAAAATATCAAAATAAAATCATACAGACTATACCTAATTTTAAAAGAATTCTGAGGAAAATTCACAAGCCTCGCCCACTAGTTGTGATATTTAGACCACATATTGATCTTAGAGTACAATTTTCTATCCTTAAATTATTGAAAAAGCTATCTATTTGAGAAAGAGGATATCTATTCTTGACCATCAATTACATAAACCTTCAATTATCTATACCCAACTATAAATTTTCATCACCCTTCTTGATGAACACAGTCTGTGTACCCCAAGGGGAAGTTCTCGAGTGAATGAATCTATTCACCATAATATCCTCAATCCCAAATATCAACCCTATACTATCTTTAGGATACATCCTATATAGAGTAAAATATATATGATCCATAATTATAATTATATTAATCATAAACTCGACTTAACTCTCATATTTATTACAACAAATTTTCTTTGGAAAAAAACTTGGAACTAGTCAACAACATGATAAAAACACCAATTTTCATATCGTATTAACATCCCTAAAAAAAATTCAAACAAACTATTTTGTAATCACTTCCAGTTATTTATGGCTAGGTACTGAATGGCCTTCCAGTAAATCCCAATTTCAAAAATGAGGTATAATAGTCACCATCAAAAGATATGAAAGATACATGTAAATTATATCATTTAATGTGTGATATTTTTGAGTCATACATATCATCCCAAGTATCAAATTAATGTTTTTATCTCTCGCATTGAGAAATATGATAGATGCATATGAATACTAATCAGAATGGTACATCTTGGATAAATTTGAAAACCCTAAAATAAAACCCTTTAGGGTTTATTAATGGATACTCCCCTCATCAAGTATTCCAAAACTATCCATAGATCACAAGAAAACATGGAGGAAATGAATTAGTGAAAATAACTTTAATAGAACAACACATGATCCAAGGTAGACATTATAAGGATCATAACTCAAAATATATATGGTCCCTACTCATGATCATAAGGATCCTACTCTATAAATTTATATGGTTCCAATCCTCAACCTTGAGCTCCCATTGCCCAAATTACTTGTTGTGTATAACATTACTAACATTTTTATCCCTAAAAATAGGCACTAAACCATCATTCATGTACTTATGGGAGAGAACCCCAACTACCACTCTTCTGTGAGGTTGTTGTCCCTTCTCCTATACATTGATTATAACTAGAGCCACATCCACTAAATTCCTAGAACGAAATCTTATATAATATCCAGAATTTACCTGTCAAAACATTAAAGTGAAACTCCTTTGAAATCCTATCACAATATGGTTGGAGATACCCTATCATTCACATTGGTAGCACTCCATATAGTTCATCCATATTATAGGAAGATATAAAACCAATATTTTATCACTTAACCTATCTCCTCCCTAGAAATAACCATCAAAACATTTACTCTCATAACCTGATGAATCACTCCGAGACCAAGAAGAAAATCAAGATGTTTAGAAGGTCTACCATTAACCAGGTTCCTCTCGGTAATAAGGACTTGGTTCAATACCTCAGAAAAACATATCAACAAAGTGGTATTCACCTATACCTATATTGAATTACTTAATTCATCATCAAATCTCTTAGACCTACATACCCACATAGTTCCAAAGTAAATAATGTCAATAAAACTATTGGAATAGCTCATCACTGACAGTCCACCATAAACAAGATGCATGAAATCTTAGTCCATATCTTCTCTTAAAGTATTTATATACAACTATTAAAAGAAACAAGTCAAAAAATACATCTATGATATCCCCACATACTATTATTCTTAGAAATAGATATCCCACTTGGGATTCATTGATCCTCAAATAATATACCTATAACACTCCACTCTTTTCTCAAATTATGTCTCAATATGATTTAAAATATTTTATAGTGACTCAATCAAAACCACTATAGCCTATGACATGGCCTCATCTATAAATATAGGTATGTTTTTTATTGGAAACTCTTTATCCTAGTATGACATGGATGTCCTGTCTCTCTACACAAACCATAGACTATAAGACCTATAAGAAGATATCATTAAGATAATCATCCATAGGTTTTATGGGAATAAAAAAGTTTTCTACCTACACAACTAATGGGGTATGATCATACATTTCCTATTATCACTTAATAGGATCCCATTGGAGTGGAATAATATTCAAATATCAAAAACAATTAAAGAACATTTCTTTTTCAATTCTAGGTATCATGGTTTAGTAAGAGTATTAATAAAAACCATGTGGAAACTCTATACTCAAACCCTAGTACATATGTTATTAGTTATCTTATGTATGGATATATTCCAACATACCCATACCCAGGCCATTTTGAATGTACATATAGATTCACATAATTAATCATTATATGTCAGTAAAAGAAAGAGTCGATGATTTTTTTAAACATAAAACTCATCTTGTAATCAAATCATCAATCACATATATGTATAATAGTGTAATCTGATTCTTATGTTTCAAATATAAATCATGAATAAATACTCTATTTCCACCTCGATCCAATTTTAAAATAATAAATTTTCTACCATACATCATATTCCACAAAATTTAAAAAATATAACATAAAAAAAACAAAGAACGTAAATATCAGCCTTGGAAACATGGACTTTCCCCACACATGGGTTAGTTATACCCAAGTATATAGTATATCTTATGTTTTGAAAACAACATATCTTCATCATCCAAATACTAAATAGTAAGATGAATAAAAAAGGATCTAATGCCACTTTGTATCATCCCTATAATGATGCTCATTTTTTGGTTGTTTTTTCTCTTTATTTTTTGTTGATCAATTGTTGGGAGGAAAAGTGTAAGATCCAAAATCTTGATGGATCAAAAATTTTAGTAGGAATTTGAATTTTCATTATTGGATGGGTTGAAGATTGAATTAAGACATGGAGTGAGATTATGAGATTTGTAATGTCTTGAAAGTGTTTTTTGAGATGAGGAATGGTGACTTGTAAGTAGAATGGTAGTTTGGATGAGCTTCATGGACTTAGGTTAAGTTTCAGATGTTCTGGGATCTTTTAACACAGGTTGAACTATTTGGTGTGCTTAATTTAGGGAAAATAGTATAACACCTTGATTATTATAAGGTTTTAATTTCATTTTGAACTAAGCAGGGTTGTGTCTCATGGTTATCACATTGTTAAGTGAAAACCATGTTTGGTCCAAGGGTATGTTATGTGATGATGAGGAGGGTATGAGGAATAGCGCATGGTATGTGCACTATTTTAGACAAATTGTACACCTTGGTACGTGTGGGAGTCATTGCTAATAGTATTGTTGGAACATAGTTTTTCAAACCATGTAGCCTTACTGTGTGGGGAAGGGCTTTTATATAATATAGGTTTACATGGATGGTGTACAGTTTGGACAACCGTTTGGCCAAACCATGTGATTTTGTGGCCTCAGAACATAGCCAACCATGTAGTTGGTACACGGTTTGGAAAACCATGTCGACCAACCATGTAATTTCCCATTATTTCATTAAAATGGTCTATTTACATTTTTTCCTATGGTATTTTTATTTACCCCTCTCCTTTCTCTCTATATTTCATGAACAAACCATGGGTGGCTTCTACTCCATTCCTCCATTCATCAGGCCTCACCATGATGGTGATTTTGTGGTGTTCCTTCATCATTTTGTAGTAAGATTCAACATCTATTGTCTTCCTTTCTTTTTCCAGTTCCTCTTCTATAATTTTTGGTGTTCTCTTATTTATGTTTGGTTAAAAATTCCACTAGATCATGGTGGAATCATCTGTTTCTCATGAGGATTTGTGTTGACTTGTGTATTGGAGAACCCAAGTTCGATTTTTCATGTCGTTATGTGGTGTTTCATTAAGTTATGTGTTTGAAATGAATTTTATAAGGTTTTTCCTAACTTTTTAATTTAATTATTTTTTGAATTGGTATCGTATCTTAGGTTTTGTCCTAGAATGTGGTCAGGGTTATGTTACGGATCTTCGGTGAGTGGTTGGCTTCCGTTTTGGTGCAACATGATGTTCAATGAGTTTTTATGCATTAATCCATATTGGGTTTTGGTTAGTTAATTAATTATTATTGTTATAATTAAGTTATTTTTTGTTTGGTGTAAGAATAGATATTGGGTGATCATGAAGATCCCATCTGGGTGTCAAGGGGTTTGGGTGATTCTTGAACAAGCCTTAAGAAGGCCACTGTTCTTTGGAAAGGTTATGGAAAGAGTCTCTAATGAGGTTGGTGGTGTAGGTTCTTTACCCATTGTATGTTTCTTTGATTATCATGTGTATGTAATATGTTACATAATTCCATGTGATGTGTGATTTATCTCATGGATTGATTTAATTGGTTTTGGGACTTTGATTAACACCCTAGACCTTCCATGGATCCTATTGGATCCATTGGTGTCTCAAAGACCAAACCTATAGCCTTTCATGGGGTGATACATTTTCTAAAAAGGTTATAGTGTAGTTGAAAAGTGTTGGTTTTGAATGATCTTATGTGATAATATTTTTCAAAATGTATATGAGGCATTTGAAATGGTTTTAAATGTGTGCACTGGTATTATACATTGTTTTGGGGATCAGATTGGGTAAGGCTATGGTTTGAAATCGTCCCTGTTTTGAAATGAGATTTTGACATCTAAGTGGATTATAAAATGAGGTTTTATGGATGTTAAATGTGGATTTGAAATGGGTTCGTGGTTGTGTCTATGGTGAAAATTAATTGATGGATGTTAGGATGGTTCTAATGTAACTATCACCCTAGGGCCTTGTTTGGTTTTCATAGGGAAATAACCATGTTTTAAAATTTTGGTTTTTAAAGGGTTAACAATGGTTTTTGGTTTTGTTATTTTGGAATGTTAAAAAGGGATTGGCCTGGTGAATCCTGTTTTGGTTTTGAAGGCCCATAGGAACCTTATTAATTGTTAATGGGATAAAAAGTGTTGTTGTGTTTTTCTTGAAAACATTTAATGGTTATGATGTTCAAATTTTGTATTTAAAGAATTAAGGAATGGTTTGGTTGTTGGAATTATGATTCAAGAACATTTAGTATAATATTGATATGGTTTAAAACTACATATCAAGAAATTTAAAGTATACTTCATGGTTTGACTGTTAGAATGAAGCTCTGAACACTAATAGTACACTTGGGGGGTTTAAGTTTCAGACTGGGGCTCTAGGTGATGATGTTTTACTATGTGGAATAGTATTTTGGACTGATGCTCCACCTCTTTAGGTAGTTCCAAAATAATTCCTTAGTAACCACAGATGTTAGGTTTAAATAGTGTTGGACTTAGGCTCCATGCATTACTGAGTACTAATATTTTGGTATATGGTTAGGTGATTGATGGAGGTTCCTGCAACATTTGGTATTGACGTTGATATTTGATTTAGATTTTAGACTTATGTTTTATGAACTAATGGCATGAGTACATAAGATAGGTACCGTGTATGTATGTTTTATACCACCCTGAGTTAAGTGAATCGAAAAATATACTCTTCTTGGTTTATATATTTTGTACCTTATATGTTAATATTTAGAGGACTGGTTTAGATAGTTTCATGTTTGGTTGGCCAAGGTTCCTGTGACTACCTAGGTACTTATAAAATAAAATGATTTCATTCTTGAATTAAATAGTTAAATTTATTATAAATGTATAATAAACTAAGTGGTATTTATAGAAATTATTGAATATATAAAAATAGAATAGTAACTCCACTTATGAAAATATAAATAAAATTTCGGAATCTCATAAGTGATAATATGATATATTTATATCATGTAATAAGTAAATAAATGTTCTAAAAATGATAAATTAAGTGTTTGTAATTTTATGAAAAATACATGTTTTTTTAGAATTTTAAAATTAATATAATGTTTTGAAATAAAATTTATTTTCATGAAATGGATTCATAAATTAATGTTTTTCCTTATTATAATTTGTAAGATAATTTTGTGAGAACTTAATTAATTTTTCAAAGTGCCATAAAATAGATTATAAAATTAAAATCTCTACTTTTTTTAATAAATGATGCTTTTAATTAAATATTAAATATTAAATATTTAGAATATTATTTTAAAAAAATGGATTCATTTTTTGAAATATACGTGTTGAAAATTGTAGGTGTGGATTTTTGGGATTTTTATAAAATAGTTTTTTTGGTGAATATAGAAATACAGTAATTTACAGTATAATTAAATAAATGAATTACCAATTCATGGATGATGATTGGAAGAATTAATAACCCATTATTTAGAAATAACATGCACTAGTTACTATATTTAGTCACAATAATCAACACAATTTATATTCTTAATCCAATATAATAAACTAATGTATATAATATTCAAAAACACCACTCTTCTCTCCCTATAAATACCACCCCTCAACACCTCTTATCCTAACACATCCAGAGCCTTAAATATGGTATAAATTATAACCCATTCTCTTACCAAGCCTCTTCCCCACTTCCAAGATCTACTGGTCTCACAAAAATACCAAAACCTTGTTCCTTAAAGAGTTTCTCAAGGAGTCTATATTCAATAGGTAAACCCCTCTTCTTTCTCTTTTAAATTATTTCTTTCTTTCTTTCTTATCCTCTCCTCACCTACCCTATTAAAAATTAAATGATAACTCCAGTAACTTAAGCATAATTATATATTATTGTGTTTATGTAATATCCATCATCAAACCTCTCTTTTCTCCTCTTATTCTAAAAAAGGAAAAAATTGTCTGTGACGTGTCGATTCACCACCTTCATGGATGATCATTTATCATTTTCTTTTACCACCTTCGTCCCTAGTAATAAAACTTCAATTATGATTAAACCATATTTTTATATCATTATTAAAATTTTCTCAATATTTTTTAACAAATTTATATACAAAATATTAAATAAAATGAATATAGTTTGTGATGGTCAGAAAAACCACCAAAAAAGAAAACATTTATCATTAATTTTTATCTAATGACTAATCCATATATAAGAAAAAATATATATGTGATAATTTAAAATTATTGAATATTTTTAATACCATTTCTTTCTAATTGTGTAATTTTTCTTCCCTTTGATAAGAACATATATAATTATACTCAAGGGAACCGACCATAAAGCCATGAAACGAATGCTCCTGAAAAAATGATTATGATAATTATAACTCTTCAAAATTATCATAAATTAACATAATAAAATGTTAATAAATAAAATATATATTTAAAAGAAACTTAATTAATTTATTAATTAATCTAATTTTATTATTGGTGACATTAAATGCAACTGTACAATACTTTCGGACATAAGGTAAGGGACTTTCCTTTTAAAATCCTCATTAATGTCTCTTTTTATAAAATTCAAAATTAATTTTTTGTAACTTATATACCATGAGTTAATTTTTGGTATTTTATGATTCATTAATGTTTTGAATCCTAATTTACAAGATTATATGTTCATTTTCAAATAAAAATTTTAGTATATATGCAATATTCTTTTGAAATAAGTGACTTTCCTCAATGAATGTTTCTATGATGTAGGTATTCTTGTATCCTGATTATGTTCTAGTTATTGGTAATTTTTTATTATTACGGGTGGTTATTTTATAAACAAAATATGGGTGAGTCTTTTATATTCATCCAATTCATTGGGTATGTTGGAAGTTGGTTGTAATGGTTATTCCAAGTGTAACTGTGATACTTACATCATAAGGTATTCATGAGGGTTACATTGTAAGGTCTCTCTGAGGTTTTCAAATCATATGGTAGATTTGAGGGATATATTATTAAGTATTTACGGTTATAAAATGATGACCCAAGTTACCTAAATAGTTTTTTATGATTTATATGTTTTATAGTAACCTCATGTTTTCACAAGGTAAGTGTATATTACTTTTAAAGGTGAGAAGTATATCTTTCATGTGTTTATAAGTACATATGGACTAATGGTTTATTTACATACAGTTTTATGTCCATTACTTAGCTTTTTTTTACTCAGCCCAAGTTTTAAAAAAATTCATAGGTTTTAACATTGTGTTATGGAAAATAAGAACCCAAGATGAATGATGTAAATATTTTTCAGGAAAAGAATTTATGCTTCTTAACAGTTTTTTATTGTGAAAAAATGGATAATGATTTAATAGTATCCACTTTGTGTGGTTTTGGGTTATTATATATGAATTATGACCTAATTATCTAAAGCTATAAACCTAAAATATATTTGTGAATGAAAGTAAATGAATTATCATCTAAAGTCACTAGAGTATGTAATGTTTAAGATTAGGTTCTTACAGTTGGTATCAGAGCATGGATTTGATAATGTTATGGGTTAGGATAACATTAATAGATTTAAAAAATGATTTTTACCTAATGTTTAAGTTTAAATTATATACCATTTTAATATTACCATGTTTCCTCGTCTAAATTATGTCTATTCAGAATGTTTTTCTGCAGAATAAACAAGGAAGCTGAAGTATGAAGGCACCAAGAGGATGAATCTTTCTGAAACCACAGCCTAGACTCGTGTGAATTTGAAACAAGTAGTTTCTGAGAGTAATGGATTTGTTGAAATAGGATACAAATGGTGGTGGTTTCCAAGATAGGGAATGACCAGAGCTACCATGAAGGAACATGACGATAGTGGCACATTTTATGAGGAATCACCCTCCTACTTTCAGTGGATCTTCTGACCCTATAGTAACTGAAGGGTAAATTATAGCCCTTAAAAAGATATTTCATGTCATGTTGTCATGAACCAACTCGGGTTGACACAGAACCGGTCACATGAGTTGATCCGCTGCAAGGCCCCAGAGGTGTTCCCAATCCTCTCGGGATGACGACAAGCACTGAGGCATCAACAGAGACTGTGGGAACAGTTTCTCCCAATACAATAAATAAAAGCAGAGGAAATAATTAAGAGAAGTTTAGAATAAATAAACCACAAAAACAACTAAACAAGAATAGAAGAAGATAGAACTAACCAAACTCGACATCCAAACTAACTCCGTGTGACCCCACGGGTCACTCTCTGACTCAATGATCAAGCGTCGCCAAAGGAGAGCGCACCCAAGATAGAACCTGCCCAAAACAAAAAATAGAAAAGAACTATATGCGTGAGTATTAAAACTCAGTAGGCTATCCCAATAATCTATTCCCAATGCACTGACATTAAAATAAAAGAAACATCATTTCAAGTTTGAACTATAATTTTTAAAATTAAGTATTTCTAAATAGTTTGCTTAAAATCAAAGTAAGAACCATTTCCCTTAAAAAATTTCAAATATATATTTCTTTCATTAACTTCGATGGAATTTTAGAAAGGGAATGTGATGTTTATATTTTCATATTTTTACATAGAGGATTAGACACATTCATTTGAAAACCATTTATAGAAACCTAATCAAAACCAGTTCACCACTTTCCAGGGAAAACAATACACAAAAATGCACAATAGTAAGTACACAACAAGGGAATTGTAGATATACATACAAGTACCATATTCATAACTGCAAGTAACTGAAAGCCAATATACATGGGTGAACCTAAGAGATCAAGAATAATGGAGAAGACACCAATACATGAGATCTCATCCTCGTTGACATGTCACACATAATGAAATCAAAATGCTTAAACACTGGGACATCCTTTATCATGAAGGTCGAGGGTAAATCCCATAGCAATGAACCCAAACATATCCACCCACAATGGGCCAGTGACCACTACCATAACCTACCAGTGCAGTAATAATTCTCAGAATATTCTCTCAATATGATAGGTTCTCATGTCTCAAGTATTTAAAAAAGGGGTGAATCAACTGATGCCAGCTAAGCATCCAATCAAAGAATAGATAATAATAATGCACAACATGTCTCACCTCGAGTCTCTCAAAAGACTGATCTCATGCCATTAACTGAAAGAATGTAAGGAGTCCAACCTCAGTCACTCTCACAATGGATCACAAGGATTCCATTGTAAGGACATCCCATCAGTTATATACACACAATTATGGGATGATATCATCCACTGGAGGTTTTTATAATAATAAAAATTTAACTAACTTCCCGAAATGGCCAAACGGGCCCTTAATCATTCACCAACAAACCCCTTTCTCAAAGTGCAAACAATTTTCAAAAATGGCGTTAAACATACCATTCCCACTGAAAAACATTTATAAGCATTCTTCAAAACATTTCATTTTTACATTCTAAACAAAAACCATTTTACACGAAAATGCCAACTGAGTCATTTATTAGCATCACATGTAATGTTTATGAAGACAGTTTCTAATCAACACTCAATAAGGTGACAAATAGGCCTTAAGTACTATTCACAATAACATCATCTTTACAAGAAATAAAGTATCTTTCAAAAAATATTGTAAACCCACCACATTGCATTTAATAATAATTTTAAAATAATCCATTTAAATCCCTCAAACAACATTTAAAAACCATGGCCATTTTTATTAAATTTCCAAATGGTCCATAATTCATCATCGCCCGTAAAACCACTATCAAAGCCAAACACACACTCCTTTTAAACATGAAACCACTTGAAACACTTTCTGAAACCCAAGATCACTATTTCACAAGTAAAATATTTATTCACAAGTCCATACCAATCTTATCATACTAAAAAATTCTCACAAAAGGCAACCGTGCATTTTATAAAATACATTGTGTGCAATATTTTACATTTCAATTCTAATTATCACACAACAAAGTCTAAAATACAATTTTTCATGCTAAGCAATGAAAAAAGTAATCATACATCAATATTTATTAATTAAACAAGGTGAGAAAATCAAGAAATAAATGAATCTTTAATTAAAAAGGAAGTGCAAAGGTAAATCCTACCTTGATATTAAAGTGTGATGAGAACGCAACCTTGAAATCATGGCGCGATGACAACGACCACTTGGAAACTCCCTGTATGGGTCCTAAAACATTAATCCTTCCAAATAAACAACCAATCCATAAAAACAACTAAAAAACAAAGTGAAAAAGAATGAATAAAAAAATAAAAAAGAAGATAAAGACACACCAGATAGGGGAAATGGTATACCGGAGGGTTGCGCATACTAAAAGGAGGGGCTATGACTTGAGGCGGGCCACCGTAGAGGGTTGTCCGAGGTGCAAAAAGGTGCGGGGTGGAAGAAGGGTCAGAAAAGGAGGTAGGGTCGCCAACTAGGGTTGGTGCTCACCCAAAGGGAAGACCGGAGGGAAGGTTGGCTACTGAGCAGGGGAAAACGGGATAGGGGAGGGGTGAAATGCCTCGCAAGGGTGATGCGCACTGGCAGGAGGTCGAAAAAGTTGTGCACGCTAAAAGAGGGCAGTCTGGTGCTAGCGGGAGGCCTCGCCGGAGGTGGTCGTCGGCTAGGGATGTCGCAGACCAGTGAGGAGTTCTGAGGGGAGGGGTCGGTCGGCAGGCACACAATGGGGATGATGGAGAGGTCGGGCTGAGTTGTTAGGTGACTGGATGGGAAGCTGCCCGGCGGCGCTGCTGCGATTGGAGGGGAGCAGAACCAAAGATCCAACGCTGCTTCTTGCTGAGAGGGAAGGCGACGGGGAGGCCAGAAGCATCTGGGGAAGAACCGATGCTTCGAGGGAGGAGGTGACTAGGAGGGGGGCGCCGCATGCAGGGGAGCGGAGGGACCTATGGGGGTTCGGCAGGTGTTGGGTGCAAGGGAGGAGCCGGGTTGCAGATGGAGTGTGCATGGCAAGAGGAAGGAATTGGGGCAGCAGAGAAGTGATGGTTATGCCAAACAGAGGGAGGCCTTGGGGGGCCTTGCTTGCACAGCACAAATAGAAATAAGGTTGGGGGAAATTGGAGGAAACCCTAAAAAAATTAAATCCAACCTAAAAAAGATAATATAGTAATAAAATAATAATAATAGTAATAAAATCAATAATAATAATGATAATAATCATAATAATCATAATGATAATAATAAAAATAATAATAACCTTAATGATAAAATAAAAAGAATAAATGTATTTATATCATTTTAATTATAATAAAATTAAAAAATTTAGTTTTCATTTAAAATAAAAATATTAAAATTATTAATAACCATGAAAATTTAAAATGATTTAATTAATTAACATTTATTTATCCATTTTAATTCTTAAAAGATGAAAAGTTCACGCAGTTGCCTGGGAAAAGCCACGGGGCATCGCGCTCTAACTGTGCATCCAACGACGTCGAACCCAAGGCACACACTTTTTATAAAAAACTAAGAAATTTCACCTTGGACTCACCCCAGAACCCAACAAAATATTTAAAGGAAGAAAGATAATTGAATAAATTTATACACATCGGTTGGGGTGTGACAATTCTCCCCACCATAACTCTTTATACACCCAAAAATCCACAACACTAACCAGCTGATCGATCAATGCCTAAGGATTCCACACAAGCATGGTCCAACATCTTAAGTCAAGGACATTCCAACGACCACTGATGGAACTCAACCTCATTGTCCGAAACATATCACCATCATAGGGGAGGCCTGATCAGAATCCCCACTATAAGAATTCAACTAGACAATGGTAAAGACTTAAGTGTAAACCCAAAGAGATGGTGGTTCTCCCCACCATAGAGAACCAACCTATACCCGGCCAACGGAAATCCAACTTAGAACTTCAACATGCCTTACTCAACCTAAAAGAAGCACAATAAGAACATTCAAACCACTCACTCTGATCCGAAAGGGATAATATCTTAAATGAAAACTCCATACAAACTAAAAACCCTAACCCCACGAGTGGGGAGGAAGGTCCTAAGGATTGGATCAATGAAACTATGATGGTAAATTTCCCTTGACTTACCACTTCGGGGTGGACATAAAACAAAGCCACAACTGATTCACATGGGTGGTCCAAGTAAGGCCACTAATTGGAAACTCGCATCCAAAAAGGCACAATTATTGACATTCACGATGGATAAGTCCATTGCGCTCTTTAATAAAAGATGATAATTACAACAATAGAGAAGACACAACAGAAACACTAATCCTGTCTCACCGCACGGTAGAGGCACAACCTTAACCAAGCTCTTTAAAATTCTCTAGGGTTTCTGACTATGCGTTGGCTTCACTCTGAGGCCTTTTGGATGGATTTTTAATGGATGAAGCATCTCTTGCCTCTCAATTAGCTTCTGATAATCCCAATAAGAAACATACATCTTTTCATTTGACAAAATAAAGGATAAGATTTTTGAAATGAAAATCATGCTTGCATTGAAAACCTGAGTTCATCGAAAGACCCATGACATTCCCATAAATTTAAAAACCCAAAACACCATTAGTACACTACAACGATAAGAGATCCCTTACACTAGAAGGAAACATACACATGAAACTTTAAACAAAAATACAACAACACATCATTTATGAGAACTTCCTCCACAACATTTTCTAGCAATTCCCCGACAGAATCGTTATAAGTGACCCAAACATCCACAAGCATGACATGGCTTAGGAATACTTGGGAACGATTGATCCTTGTTACCCAGCTTTCCAAAAATATAACACACAAGGATCTCTCTCTTTGAATAGTATGTTGAAAGATCCTGAGGCCTTTTGATTCCACGACTTTCTCTATCCACTTTCAATCGCTTCCTCATCTCCTTTCCAGAATCTTCACTATTGCTCATAGGGATCGAAGGAGGGAGGACTAATTTGAGCACTCTTGTCTTCATCTCTTCGACATGAAAATCATATCTCACGACATCAGTAAATGAAGGTAAGTTGTACTATGACACCTTCGACTGTATATTTGGGGCAAAAGCCTACCTTGAAGCATCAAGCCTTCATGGAGTCATCTGTGGCATACCAAGTATCATAAGGGACTATCTCCACAAAGATCTGGAAATATTCCAACATGGATCTATCCCCTTGCTACAAATAGTGCATCTCCATCCCATTTCTCACCCTTTCTTTCTCATATAAATAATGACAAATGAACAAAGCTTTGAAAAACTCCCAAGAAAGATCTTGATGGGGCTTACCCCAAGACATCGACTTCCACCACATCCACGGTGAACCTTCAAGCATGAAGGTTGCAAACTTGACCTTCAACTAATAGAGAAACTCATTGAGTTTAAAGTTCCTTTCAATCTTTTGCATCCTCTCCTCTTCTAGAGAAGGATCTTCTTGACCATAAAAGAGAGGTAGATCTAGCTTCTGAAAATCAAGCATAAAATCCTTAGGTTGATCAACCATACTACTATCACCCATCTAAGCTTCAAGGGGACAACCATCAGACAAGAAAAGTCCAGAACACAATTAGGACCAACTAAATAAATAAAATACACAAAATAAAACACTGCCTGGATGAAAAGATCTAAACACATGAAAAAAAAACATTTATAACATCAAAATATTCTTTTATTTAACATCATTAATTTAAAACAATCTTTGTGGGTTAAACCATCACCATCAGTATTCTTTAGAGTCTCACTCACATGCATGTATCTATGACACTCTGAGCATCCATCTACCACACTAGATATCCATTCATACTCCAACCTACCATTATTCATGTGAGAACCCCTAGAAATACCAATCCCAAAACAAAACAACTTCATTTTCCAAAAACAAATCATTCATCCCATTTCTTTTTGAACAATAAATAGATTAAACATGTCATTTCAAAAAAAAAATCAAAACTAATTTTTCTAAGACAACAACTTCCAGAAGTCATAGGAAACAATAAAGAGCAGTTCAGAATAAATGAACCACACAAAGAACTAAAAAATAAATGAAGAAGATAAAACTAAAAAAACTCGACGTCTGAACTAACTCCGTGTGACCCCGTGGGTCACTCTCCGACTCAACGATCAATCATCACCCAAGGAGAGTGCACCCAAGCTAGAGCCTGCACAAAAACTAAAAATATAAATGAACTATTGGAGTGATTATTAAAACTTGGTAGGATATCCCGATGGTCTATTCCCAATGCACTACCTTTAAAATAAAAGAAACATTATATCATGTTTGAACTAAAATTTATAAAAGTAATATTTTATAAATATTTTACTTAAAAGAAAAGTACTAACCATTTCCCTTAACCATTTTCAAATAAAGATTCATTTCATTAGTGTCAATGGAATTTTAGAAAGTGAATGTGTTGTTTATATTTTCAGATTTGTACAAAGATGATTAAACACTTTCATTTGAAATCAATTTTAATAAACCTAATCAAAACTAGTTCTCCACATTCCAAGGAAAACAATACACATAAAGGCACCAAAGTAAGTACACAACAAGGGAAATGTAGATATACATACATGTACCATACTCATCACTATAAATAAATGAAAGTCAGTAGACATGGGTGAACCTATGAGATCATGAGTAATCCAGAAGACACCAATACATGAGATATCATCCTCGTTGACATGTCACACACAATGAAATAAAAATTCTCAAATGCTCAGCCATCCTTTCTAAGGTAGGCCGAGGGAAAATCCCATAGCTATGAACCCAAACATATCTTCCTACTATGGGCCACTGTTCAGTACCATAACCTACCAGTGCGGCAATCATTCTCAGAATATTCTCTCAATATTCCAGGTTCCCATGTCTCAAGTATTTATAATGGGGGTGATCCAACTGATCCTAGCCGAGTATCCAATCATAGTATATATAATAAAAATTCACAATAGGTCTCACCCCGAGTCTCTCCAAGTACTGATCTCATGCCATTAACCAAAAGAACATAAGGATTCCATCCTCATGCACTCTCACAATAGATCACAAGAATTACATAGTAAGGACATTCCATCTGTTATATACACACAATTATGGAATGATAATCATCTATAGGAGGTTTTCATAATAAATTTTTTTTCAATAATTGCACGAAATGGCCAAATGGTCACTTAATCTTTCACCAACAAACACCTATCTCAAATTGCAAACATTTTTCAAAAATTCCGTTAAGCATACCATTCCCACTCAAAAATATTTATAATAATTTTTCAAATCATTTCATTTCACATTCTAAATTGAAACAATTTTAAATGAAATTTCCAACCGATTTATTTATTCACGACACGTGTAATGTTTATCAAGATAGTTTCTAATCAACACTCAACAAAGTTCCAAACGGTCCTTAAGTCCTATTCACAAAAACATCATCGTTAAGAGAAAAAAATTATCTTTCAAAAAATATTGTAAACCCATCATGTTACATTTCATAACCATTTTAAAAAAACCATTTAAATCCCTCATACAATATTTAAAAAACAAATCCATTTATATTAAATTACCAAATGGGCCACAATCCATCATCACCTGTAAAACCACTTCCAAATCCAAACACACACTCCTTTAAAACATGAAACCACTTGAAGCACTTTCATAAAACCCAAAATCACTATTTCAATAGTAAAATATATATTCACAAGTCTATACCAACCTTTTCATATCAAAAACATCTCACAAAATCCAACCGGACATTTCATAAAACGCATTGTGTGCAATATTTTAAAATGTAATTCTAATTATCACACAAAAAAGTATAAAACAGAATTTTTCATGCTAAAAAATAAAACCAAGAATCATACTTCAATATTTATTAATTAAAAAAGTTGTGAAAAGCATGAAATAAATGAATCCTGAATTAAAAAGGATGTGAAAAGGGAAATCCTACCTCAAGATCAGAGTGCAACAAAAATGAAACCTCGTAATCAAGGCGCGACAACAGTGACCACTCAGAAATGCCCAGTGAGGGTCCTAAAACATTAATCATACCAAAAAACCAACAATAGTCAAAACCAACTAACAAAAAAATGAAAAAATCAAGAATAAAAAAATAAAAATGAACATAAAGACACACCTGAAGGGGGAAATGGTATACCAGACGGCTGCGCACACCAGAAGGAGGGGCTATGATTTAAGGTGGGCTGCCAGAGAGGGTCATCGGAGGTGCACAAAGGTGAGGGGTGGAAGAGGGGTTAGACAAGGAGGTAGGGTGGCCAACTACGGTTGCTGCTCACCAAAATGGGAAAATCATAGGGCTGCTCGGTCGCTGAGCAGGGGAAACACCAGGATAAGGGAGGGGTGAAATGCGTCGGAAGGGGGCTGTGCACTAGTTGGTGGTCAACAGGGTTGTGCACCCAAAAGGAGTGAAGCTCGGTGCTGGTGGGAGGCCTCACTGGAGGTGGCCTCTTTCTTGGGCTACTACGGACCGGGCATGAGGTCCGAGGGCTGGGGGTCACTCGGTCAGTGCATGCTGGGGAGGGTAGAGAGGTCGGGCTGTGTTGTGAGGTGTCTGGATGGGAAGATGACTGGTGGCACTATTGTGAATATAAGGGAGCCAAACCGAAGGTCGAGTGCTGCTACTCGATGAGATGGAAGGCAGTGGGGAGGCTATCTGCATCTGGGGCAGAACTACTGCTGTGGGAGAGGAGGCATACAGGGGAGGGGGTCGCATGCAGGGGAGAGGAAGGACCTAGGGTGTTCTATAGATGTTGGGTGCAAGGGAGCAGTCAGGTTGTTGATCGAGTGCGTATGGCCGAAGGAAGGAAATGGGGCGGCGGAGAGGTGCCTCTCATGCTGAATAGAGGGAGGCCATGTGGTGGGGCTTTCTTGCACCGCACAAATAGAAAGATGGGTTGGAAAAATTGGAGTAAACCCTAAAAAATTAAATCCACCCTAAAAAAGAAAATATTGTCCAAAAATAATAATAATAATCATAAAAAAAGAAATAATTATAATTATAATCATAATCATAATCATAATGATACTAATAATAATAAACTTAATTATAAAATAAAAATAATAGATGTATTCATATCATTTTAATAATAATAAAATTAACAATTTTAGTTTTCATTTAAAATAGAAATATTAAAATTCTTAATAACCATGAAAATTTTAAATGATGCAATAAATTAACATTTATTTATCCATTTTAATTATTCAAAAATGAAAAGGACATGCCATTACCTGGGCAAAGACGTGCGGCATCGCGCTCTGCCTGTGCGTCCAATGACGTCGAACCCAAGACACACACTTTTTATCAAAAACTCAGAAATTTCATCTGGGAATCACCCCGGACCATATAAAAATATTTAAAGGAAGAAAAATAATTACATAAATTTATACACACGGTTCGGGGTGGGACACATGTGGTTATCATATAATAAAAAATTTAGTCTCATTATTTATCATTTTGAAGTTGAATCCGACCATTATTGGTCAATGGTCAATAATATCAAGGAAAACCGAGACATTGATGACTTGGAATGGGATGAATTGAAGGAAACTTTTCCTTGATTTTTTTCCCTAAGGAAGATTGTGTTTGGATGTAAAATAAATACCTTAAATTAAAACAAAAGGGGGAAGATTCAGTGGTCATGTATAAAGAAAACGTCACTCGATTGACAACGTATTTTCTAAATCTTATTCGGGGTCTTGAGAGTAAAATCAATCATTTCTATTGAGGATTGAAGCCAAGATATCGAAGGGCATTTGATTCCCCTGAATTAAAATGTTATGAGAAACTTGTTCGATTTGATGATAGGGTAGAAATGGAGTTTTCTCATTATCATGTGTACTTTGACAATAAGTATAAGAAAAGGTCCATATGGAAAGAAATGGGTAAGAATTACTCAAATAAATCTGAAGGTAATAAAATAAAGCTTTCAATTTGTGGAGTTTGTAGAAAGTGTTGAAAAAAACACCCTGGGGAATTCTATAACAAATCGATCAATTTTTTTTTGATGTTTTATGTTTTGACATATGGAAAAATATTTTAACGAATAATATGTTTGTGTTGGTATGTTTAATTCTGAAAAAAAACTGTAAACTAATTTAAATGGGGCCGAATGGGGAATTATGAACATACCTTCCCAAAGAAGGATATGAATGATGAGAAGTTGTTGGATTATAAGAAGAAAGGAGTAATGAAATCCTTTATGACTACTTTTGCAGATGTGGGGCCATCTAATTAAGTGGTATGAGGTATATTATTTTTTTAATCGGATTATTATAATTTATTGTTTGATACGAGGTCTACAAATTCTTTTATTTTTGATAGATTTTTCTATTAAATTGGAAATTTCACCTCAAGAAATGAAACCACAAATTAGGGTGGAAACACTATGGGAAAATATTAAGGTTAAAAATCTATTATAAGAAACTTACTATTATTTTCTATATAAATACATTATTTCAAAACCTTATTTTTTTCCCTTATTAGAGTTTGGTGTTATTCTAGTTTTGTGTTGGATTTCTTTTTATCATTCTAAGATTGATTATAGAGAAAAAGAAGTTGTTTTTTAGAAATAGATTCATTTTTTTACAAGAATAAACCCATACTATTGGTAACATATCATTAAGCTAAGAAACTATTAAAATATGGAATTGAATGTTATCTTGCACATATTGTAAAAAATAAGGTAAGTGTTTAGATTAATGATGTCCTAGTGGTAAATGAATACCTAGATGTTTTTTCTGATGAGTTTTCAAGTGTTATACCTGATCAGAGAAATTAAATTTACAATTTAATTAGTTCCTAATTCTAATACAATTTCAAAATCCCCTTATCAAGTGTCTCAATTAAAATATCTAGAATTGAACATGCAGTTGTAGGATTTTCTTGATAGAGGTCTCATTCTCCCTAAAACATCACCATGGGGTGTTCCTGTTTTATTTATTAAAAATAAATATGGTTCCATGAGGATTTTTATTAATTATAGATATATTAATAGAATTTCTGTTAAGAATAAGTATCCATTTCCTCATATCGATGACTTGTTTGATCAGATCCATGGAGCTCAGTACTTTTCTAAGATTGGCATGAGATCTGGGTACCATCAGTTAAAGGTGAAGCAGGATGACACTCTAAAAATAGAATAAATTAATTGATATGAGAATTATGAGTTATTTTTTATGCCCTTTGGGTTTAAAAATTCCCATATTGTAATTGTGGATATTATGAACTGAATCTTCTAAAAATATTTGGATAAGTTTATTATTTTTTTATTGATGAAATTTTTGTTTATTAAAAAATTTATGAGGATCCTTAAAAACATAAAGGATTGTTCTAGAAACCCTAAATGAAAATAAGATGTGAGAGAAATTTAGAACATTAGATTTTTAGTTGAAAAAAATTTCTTTTCTCGGGAGGATAGTAAATAAAGATGGAATAATTGTTTATCCCACCTAAACAAAAGTGGTTTATGAATGGGCAAACCCTATAAATGTAATTTAGATTCATATTTTTCTTGTATTTGTATGCTATTACCGATAGTTGGTTAAAAACATTGTGTGGTTACCTAGCCCTCTAACTAAGTTAACACGAAACAGAATTAAATTTACTCAGACAAGAGAATGTGATATTTTTTTGGTAACTGAAAAGAAGAATATGGAATGCTTCAGTTTTTAATCTTCCTTCCATAAATAGAGAGTTTTTCATATATAGTTATTCTTTATTGAAGGGAATTCATTACATTATAATTTAGAATGATTAGGTAATTTTTTATGCTTTATGGTTGATAGAACCTCATGAGTTAAATTATTCCACACATGATTTGGAATTAGAGGATATGGTTTTCTCTTTAAAATTTTAGATGAATCATTTATATGGATCCAAATTTGAAATATATAGTAAACATAAAAGTTTGAAGTATATATTAATTGATACGTAATTGAACATGAGGTAGAGAAGATGGCTAGAACTGATAAAGGATTATCATTGAACAATCAATTACCATCCTAGAAAAGAATAAAAATGTGGCAGATTCCTTGAGTCAAAAACATCATGATATATTAACCATGTTACATATTTAATATGACCTCTTGGTTAATGATTTGATGAATCTTGTCTTCGAAGTTGTTGGTACAAAAAATTCCTCTTTTTTGTTTCATTTTCTAGTGTAATCATCTTTATTAGAATGAATTAAGAAAGAGTATAAAAAAGACCATGAGTTACAGAAAAAATGTATAATTGGTTAAAAAGGGTAAGTTTCCAAAATTTAACATTGAAAAATATTTTTTTTACATTTGGGAAGAAATTATGTGTGCCTTGTGATTCCCATATGATGACATAATTGTTCAGTAAATATTATAGTTATCCATTTTCAGTTCATCCTGGAATCAATAATATGTAAAGAGAACTTCAAGAGTATCACTGGTGGGATGGAATGAAAATAGATATTTTTGACTTTACAATGAAATGTTTGACTTGAATATAGGTTAAATTAGAGAAAAAACTAAAAAAGGGGATGATTTAGTCTTTTCTAGATCCATAGTGGAAATGGAAAAATATATCCATGTATTTCATGGTTAGAATACCAAAGACTTCTCGAGGTAATAATAAAATTTTTCTTATTGTTGATCCACTGGATAAATTTGATGATTTTATTCCTATTTTATACACACTATCTCTTGATCGACATTATTGATTTTATATTATAGTTATAATTAGTTTAAATGGAATTCCTATCTCCATTGTATATAACTGATATCACAAGTTCACTTATAACTTTTAGAATGGCATTCATAGGTCGTTACGAAATGAATTAAATTTTAAGACATCCTTTTATCCTCAATATGATAGAAATACTGAGAAAACTATTCCGATGTCAGAATACATGTTATGTCCTTGTTCAATGCATTACCATGGAAGTTAGGATCAACATATTTCTTTGTTTTAGTTTTCCTATAATTACATTTTTTATTCCAGCATACAGATAGAACATTTTTTGGAATTATATGGGAAAAGGTGTCAAAATATAGCATTTTGGGATAAAGTATGTGAAATAATGTCTATGGGACTATAATTTGTTGAGGAAATCTTAGATAAATATTAGATGATCCAGTTTCATATGGGGATAGCTCAGAGTATGTAGTAAAGTTATGCGGATAACCAGATGAAGTATTCTTCTTCTGATGTTGGTGATCATGTATTTCTAAAATTTTCTCCATGGAAAAGTGTGATGCATTTTTGTAATAAGGTGATGTGGAGTCCACGATTTATTGGACATAATGAAATCCAGGAGAATGATGGATCATTTTCCTACCAAGTTGTTATGTCGACCAGTTTTTCCAAGGTACACAATGTTTTCCATGATTCGATGTTAAGAAAGTAGGTACCAAATTAATCTCATTTTATAAGACCTCTTGTAGTTTAGTTAGAATTTAACCTTTCATATGAGGAAAACCCTTTTTAAATTATTGAACTTATAGAGAACAAATTAAAGAATCAGGTAATTCACCATGTTAAGGTTTTTTGGAGAAACCACATGGTTGATGAAGAAACATGAGAATCTGAAATTTCTATGAGGGAAAGGTATTCTCAATTGTTTAATAAGTGAATAAAAATTGTGAGGATGAAATTTTCAGAAGGGGAAATAGAATTAAAGAACTCAGGTACTTATAAAATAATTTTTTTCATTCTATAATTAAATAGTTAAATTCGTTATAAATGTATAATGAAATAATTTATATTTATAGAATTTAAGGAATCTATTCTAAAGGAATAGTAACCTCTCTTATGAAAGTATAAATAAAATTTAAGTATCTCTTAAGTGAAAATATTATATATTTATATCATAGATTAAGTAAATAAATGTTTTAAAAATAATAAATTAAGTAATGGTATTTTTGTGAAACATAAGTATTTATTTATAATTTAATAATTAATATAATGATTTAAAAGAAAAATCATTATAATTAAATACATTCATAAATTAATATTTTTTTGTATTATAACTCTATTATAATTTTGTGACTCCTTAATTATTTTTTCAAAGTGTCATAAAATCAGTTATAATATTAAAATCGGTATTTTTCAAATAAATTATAATTTTAATTAAAAATTAAATTTCTCATAATTAGAAAATTATTTTTAAAAAATGGATTCCATTTTGATAATCTACACATCTAAAAATGGTTAGGGTGAATTTTTTTATTTTTCTAAAATAGTTGAATTTTTTTTGAATAGTGAAATACGGTAATTTATGCTATAATTCCATAAATGAATTATTTAGTCATGGATGTTGTTTAGAAGAGGTAATCACCCAATATTTCTTTCTCACTTATAATATTTACTTTATTTAGATATAACAATCAACACTGTTTATATTCTTGATCCAAAATAATAAACTAATGACTATAATATTCAAAGACACCCCTCTCCTCTCCTTATAAATACCACCCTCACCACCCCTTCTCATCACACATCCAAAGCATTTAATATTGTATAAATTATTCCCAATTACCTTCCCAAGACTCTTCCTTACACCCAAGACCTACTACTCTCACCAAAATACAAAAACCAAGAGACTTAAGAAGTTTCTCTTAGAGTCTATATTCAAGAGGTAATCCCCCTTCTTTCTCTTTTAAATTCATTTTTCCCTTCTTTATTTCATTCTTTATTATAATACCCTCTCCTAACCTATCCAAAATTACATGATAACTCCATTATATTACATATAATTTATTTTTATTTTTTTAATGGAATATCCATCATCAAACATATCCCCTTCTCCTCTTATTCTAAAAAATAAAACATCGTCTGTGATGTGTCGATTCACCACCTTCCTGGATGAAGAGTTTTCATTTTATTTTAAAACCTTCAAGGATGGGGATAAAAACATTATTATTTTTACATATTATTGTAATATGTATATTATGCCTTTTTCATGTTCTATAACTAATTTATAGACATAGTATTAAATAAAATGAAACTATTTTATGATGGTCTGAAAAAACACCAAATATAAAACAAATATTTAAAATTGATATTTAATCTATTGAATAATCCTTATATAAAAAAAATATATATGGGATCATTTAAAAATTTGGAGTCATATTAAATCCATTTATTTCCACTTCTGTGGTTTTTCTTCCTTTAGATAAAAACTTTTATAATTATTCTCAAGGGAACCGATGATAAATCCATGAAGAAAATACTCCTATAATAATGATTCTGATAATTATAACTCATATAAATTTTCATAAATGAACTTAATAAAATGGTAATAAGTAAATTATAAATTTAAAAGCTTTTAAATTAATTAATTAATTAAGATAATTTGATTATCTGGGACATTGAGTACAAGTGCATAATGGTTTCAGACATATGGTAAGAGAATTTTATTTTCAAAAACTCTTTAATGTTTCTTTTTAAAAAAATTCAAAAAGAATTTTTATTTTAACTTATACATAATTAGATTATTTTCCCACTTTATTGATGGATTAATATTTTTATTTCTTCTTTACAAGATTATATGTTTATTTTCAAATTAAATGTTTCCTTTGTATGTATGCAATATTATTTTAAAATAAGTTATTTTCCTCAGGTATTGTATTTATGATGAAAGTATTTATGTTTTATGATTATATTCTAGTTATTTGTAATTTTTTATGATGAAATTTGGTTACATTATAAACCAAGTACATTTTTGTCTATGATATCCCTCCAAAGCATTGGTTATGTTAGACGTTGATTGTAATGGTTATTCCAAGTGTAACTATGATAGTTACATCATAAGGTAGCTGTAAGGGTTGCATTTTAAGGTAGTCATGAGGGTTACAAATCATATGGTATCCATGATGGTTATAATCATAAGTATGTATGATAAGAAAATGAATCCCTGAGTTTCCTAAATAGTTTGTTTATGATTTATTTATTTTATGGGAACCTCATGTTTTCACAAAGTAAGTATATGTTACCATTAAGTGTGATAATAATATTTTTCATGTGTTTATAGGTATACATGGACTGATGGTTTCCTTTCATCTTTTTTTATCTCCCTTACTTAGCTCTTTGTTCTCATCCCTTGTTTTAAAAATTTTCATGGGGTTTAAGGTTGGGTAAGAGAAAATAAGAAGACAATGTGAATGATGTGAAGATTATTCGTGAAAGAAATTTATGTTTTTCTTATGAAATTTGTATTATATAAAAAATGGATAATGTTTTAGAAGTATCCAATTTTTATGCTTGTGGGGTTTTATGTATGAATTATGACCAAATTATATAAAACATTAAACCTAAAAGATATTTGGGAATGACAGAAAATAAATTCTAGTATAAAGTCACTAGAATATATAATTTTTATTTATGGTTCCCTATAGTGCCACCTTAGAACCCTTATTTCAGTTGGTGCTAGATGGTCTGTTGTGTTTCTTAGTTTGTATCTCTTTTCTGTACTATTTAGTTATTCTATTTTTTATCTTCATATAATGTTTATCTAAATGGTATTTTATTTATACACCATTATTGGGTGGCTAATAATTTTTACTCACACTTTACTCAGGCCTCCACTACACTTGGGTCCCCAAGCGGCTCTCACATGTCTAATACAGTTACTGGTTTGGACTGACACTCATGATGAGTATTGTTTGGTCGAGTAGGATTGCTTGATTGGTATCAAATGGCTAGATGGGATTGGATTAGTGACATAGTGGATCATATTTTTATTTTTCTTTAATTTTGTTATGTTATGTAATAGGTCTAGTAGGAAGTTGGTTGTATGTGTAAGAGGGTCATTCAGACATTTATTTCATTTCATTTTTACATAGAATGACCAGTTTATTTCTTCCTTTTACATAATTATATGTGTATGAAATTTGGTTATTTAGTTCTTGTTTTTCACTCTAATATGTGGGTATAACTTCCTTAAAGTTACACTTTTGACCCCCGTATCTAGTAAGAATCCTCTATAATATAGATGGATCCCTTGAGGTCATGTGGTGAATCGTCTTAGGGAGATGGTTATAGTGTCACCTGGGATAAGATGTTAAAACTTGGTATCAGATTCATTTACTTCCATTTTATTTAACTATTTGGGGTTTAGTATATTGGAGATCTTGGAATGTATTGAATCTTGATATGGATATTGGGCTTCTCTTTGTATTGGACATTACAAGAGCGTATGCCTGAGGTACTTGAGGAGAGTAATAAGTCATGAGTATGATGAGGACCAATGTGGATGTGGTGAGTATCTTATTAGAAGGGAATCCTAGGATATTTGATGGTTTTATATGTCCATGTAGATATAGAGGACATTGAAAATGGATATGTGGTGGTGGTGTTCATCGATGATATTGTGGAATGATCTTAGTAGTGATGATCATTCCTAAAATCATGAAATCATCTTAAGTAGTCTGGGAGGGTAATGGATATACAATTAGCTACCCTATTGTCTTATGGTTGGATATGGGGCCTCTTGGAGGTTACGCTCATGGAGTGGTAAATTTGAAGTCGTTTGGTGGAAAGTGTACGATCGACTGTTTACAGAAGATTTCTTTTGGATGGACCAGATGTTGAAGAATGCCAAGGGTTCCATTTTTGTTATGCTAGGAATATATGATAGTTGATTCAGTAGAGAACATGACTATAGTTTTGAGTTAGTATATGATTTGAATTTGGAGCCTTATTGGGGGTCGAGTGTGGACTCACGTGGGTATATTGGGTAATTGTGGAATTCTATTGGGAGTGAAGGCATTGTAATCAAGTGATGGGAAATGGGTCGACAGATGGAGTTATGCACTGTAGAAATGATTCATCTAATGATAGTACAACTGGGGTTATCAAATAATGTTGGTGTAAAAGGTTTCAAGACATGTCATGTGTGTCATTTGAGAATGATAGCTATGATTTGGGTTTGAGTTGGTATTTTTTGAGAGAAATATGGTATGATATTAGTTATTTCTTGGAATATGGGTATGCATCTTCTTGGGTTGGTTTTTGGTAATAAGGAAATATGAAAATATTGATTGTAATTATCATGGGTGTTCATGTGTTGTAATTTAGGAGAAATTTCGAGTATGTTGTGGGAGTGCGAGTTCAGGTTTGGTTTGGTTTTACTCATGGAAAGGGTGTTATGAATCGAAAGTTAGGGGTTATAAGCAGAAGATTCTGGTGGGGAGCACCGTAGATTGGTATTTGAACAGGTGATGTTGTTATCAAATATTTCATTGGATGGGATCAGATAAGAACCAACACGGTGTATTGGTTTTGGAAAGGGTTTTAGGCCAGAGTTTTTGTAGGTTTTGGGCCTTGAGTTAGATGTTTGTTCCTTGGTAGACTTATGGGATTTTTGAAGGTGAATGAGGATGTTATACAAATATCCAATGAACAAAATAGCTTGGGTGGTGTACATGGATGGCCACCAAGGATTATAAAGGAAGAAAAGTATTAGGGTGGTTCAGTTGTAAGATCCCACGTCTGGATGGATCCAAAACTTTTGAAAGAATTTTAATATTTGTTATTGGATAGTTTTCATATTGAATTAAGACTCACAATGAGATTTTGAGAGTTATAATTTCTAAAAAGTCTTTTTGAGATGAGGAATGGATCTTAGTAAGTATACATGGTGTTTATATGAGATTCAGAGGCATCGAGTTAAGTGTTGTAAGTTGTTAGAGACTTCTACCAAGGGTGCACAGTTTGGTGTACACGGTTTAGTGGAATCCTTGCGACATCTTGATTCTTAGGAATTTTTAAGTTAATTTTGAAGTGATCATAGTTTTATTTCATAGATACCACCTAGTTAATGGAAAACATTTTTTAGTCCAAGTGGAAACTGTGTGAGGATATGGAGGCCCTGAAGCATGGCTAATGGGATGTGCACAATTTCAAAAAAATTGTGCACCTTTATGTAGGTGGGATTAAGTAATAACAGAATGGTTTGAAAATGGTTTTCTGAACTATGTGGTCTAACCTTGCAAGGGATGAGAGTTGGATTGTAGGGGTGTAAATCATTGGTGCACATTTTGTCCAACCATGTGGAAAAACCATATGAGTGGGCGGCCTTGGAAATATCTAACCACACAATTGGTGAACAGTTTGGAAATTCTAGTGTCCAAACCATACAACTACACATAATTTCATTAAAATATTGTTTCAATAATTTTCACCCTAGGATATTTTTTTACCCATCCCTTTTCACTCCCTCTTCTGCACGTGAACTATAGTAGGCTTCTTCTTCCTTCATCCATTATTCAAGACTCACCAAGGAGTTTATTTTGTGGTGTTTCTTGTAACCCCCAAGCTTCCATGGCACGCTTCCCTTTGAATAATGAAATAGCTTGCATTGTACGCAACTTCGAGATTCTAACACATCGCAACCATTCAAATAAGCCGTTATAAATAGTAATACCCACTTTTTGAAATTTTAAATATTTTATTTTTCAAAATGGACTTCATTTTTGGATTTGGAATATCGAATTTATCTTAGGGTGAATTTTTGGTATTTTCCTGAAAACTTTCTAATTTTTGATGAATAGTGAAAATACTAAATTTTAATTAAAAACAAACATTTAATCAAAATAATTTATATTGAAAAATTATACAATTGAGTGGTTTTAAAGTATAATTAGATTATATTTTTACCATTTAATCCAATGTTGGTCATTGGACGTAATTTCATATTTAAACTGGACATAATCATATGTCAATCTTTTGATAGTTATTATTTCTTAAAAAACACGCTTTTTGTTTTGACAACGGGAATTAATTTTAAATTAATTTCTACCACTTCTGTGTTTTGAATTTATAAAAATGGATTCCATACTTAGAATCAAGAGGTCTAAATTGTGAAAATAGTTAACTTTTATTTTAAGACATTTTGAATAATTACTTCGGTAAATATTTTATTTTCCATTGTTAAAGGGTAAATCCAGAAAATAAGGGTAAACAATTAATATTATAATAATATTAAATTACCCTAACATGTGTCCTAACACTATTTGATGATACATGTACGACCATGGGAATCCTTGGGTCGATTTTGGGACCCCATGGAGCCACTTATAAGTGATAATGACACTTTATATTAATTAAGTTAAAGTAAATACAAAAATGACATAAGCAAATATATTTTAGTAAAAAAAAATTTACATAGGCTTATATATGATATATTTTACACTATAAATATTAATTATAAATAAAAAAAATTTCCTACATAATGGTTTTTTATTTATAATTTTTAGACATTGAATAATTAAATTTATTTATGACACAATGATGATGTAGTATTTTCCTTATTATTGAAAAAATCAAATAAGTGGTATTATAAATGTTACAATAAATATAATTTAATTGTATTGAGGCCATAGACGAATTTTTTAGGTTAATATAACATGTTAGGATTGATTAAATTAATTTATTTCCAATTAATAATGTTTTTACTACTTTAAAAAAAATCAATTATTAAATAGTGTCAAAATTGACATAAAGGAGTTTATAAAACAAATATTATATTATTAATTGATATAATATTCCTAAAAATATAAGGTTCGTCCAAATGTCTTATATAATGATATTTTTATCATTAATTAACCACTTGGTGTTCTCTAGGTAGTTTATAGTAAGTTTATTAACCATATAATATAAAAATACAAAGAGACATGGTAAATGTCAAACTATTTAACTTAGAGTTAAATCTAATAGATAAAGATAATGTAGTGACCCAAAACTGTCTAAAACATATTGTTTTGAGTGGTGTTAGAACCATCCCCACCTTATACTTTAAAGAATTCATTTTGGATCCATTAGAAACCGAAAATGATTTTATTATAAATTAATATTTCTAGCTTTTTCAAAGGTATCCCTCCCCCCTATTATAAAAGTGCACTCCACCTTCACTCATATTCACACCTTCAAAGCCTTTTTCTAGGACAAACCCTTCTCAAATACCCTCCCAAATGTCCTATTTTAATCCTATATTCCTTCTTTTAGTCATAAATCCAACCTAAGGATCCCTTTTGATCAAATCAAAATGAAGAACCAGAAGAAGAGGTAAATATTCCATCACCTCTTTCAAGTTCCTTTCTTATTTAACTTCCACTTTCTTTGTTGTTTCCACTATAAAATAATAATTATAGTATTTTATATATACTGTGATGTTATTATAAATATGGTACAACCATATTCATTATTATATTCATCCTTTGAATGACATGTCACCATACATGCGTACGTACGACTTACTGTCTCCACGTCGTGGTGTAATTGTTATTCAATACATTATTATTTGGATGGGTATAATAATGATGTGTAATATATGTAAATAATAAATATAAAAAGATAATGATTTTTTATATATGATATAACATCCAATTATATAGTATTTTAATATCAAACGAATGATATTGTCGCTCGTGCGTACATAAGGATTACCGTCTCCACGAACGCGGTGAGATTCATTTCCCATCGTATCCATTCAAGACTAATTTTCATTAGATGATTAAAAATAATGTTTAAAGACTTAATATAATTTTGAATATGAATAATATACATCCTATCTATAAAAAAAATTGCTTACGTAACAAATCATATAAAGGAAAGAGAATCAATTAACACCTGAAACGACGATAATACTAAGATATTATAAACAAAGCATTGTTAAAAGATCATATATGATATCATATTAATGTATATTATTCTTGTATAATTTATTAACAATTATTTCACCATTATACAGGAGGTTAACCAACCCTCGACCAAGTAAAAGTACAAGGTAAGGGTTAATTTTACAATCTATTTATTATCTGAGGTTGTTTTTACGTAAGTATCTACTGGGACCTATTTATCATCCACATCCATGTTTCTTAAAAATGTATTCCAAAACATTTTTACTATTTTATAAAATATGTTTCAAATTAATTTATACCCTTGTTTGAATTTTTATAAATTTTTTTAAAGGAATCTTTCCATCGTTTTCCAAACAAGGTACCTTGTGAACTTTTAAAAAAAAATTAAGGTAAGATTGTTTTTTTTAACTTATACAGTGGGTGCGGCTATTTTTCGCCATTATAACATCATCGAATATTACCTTACAATCCTATAATAAATTTTGAAAATAAATGTTTTCTTTTATAATTATATGACTTTTAAATGATTTCAAAATAGAAAGAGATATTTCTTGAAAAATGTTTTGATTTTATCTATGTCAAAATCCTTTGATGGATTTTAAGCTTATTTGAAGTTGATTTATTATGATACAAAAATTCCATATTGTATTGAAGGTTTTGTGATATGTTTGAATTTGGATGTGTTATTTTATACCATTCGTGGTTTATGGATAAATTATTGACATTTCGTATGCTAGTTTTAATATGAAAGTTTATGTTATGTTTAAACCTTTTCATATGAGGAACAAATTAGACTTAGTAAGTGATGAGTGGAGCCCGCTATAGCTCCACGATGCATCGGTAGGTCTCATGAGACAAACTAGTGTCTTGGAACAAGGACATGAAAAAATATTATATGTAGTCTTGGCACAAGGCATCAACTATGTAGTTATGAAAGTTTGGCATTATGCATTCTATCATTATGAAAGTGGGTATTGATATTGTATGTGATTATTTGACTAGTAGAATATCCATGTGAATAAGTAAATGGAATTATTTGATTTTATATTTTCCATATTATTCTGAAGTTCAAGTCTAAAAGGATTTTGTTTTAGTCTTATACATTGCCTTAAATGTTTATTCTTATTTATGAAAGTTTCCTATATATTGTTATACTTACTGAGCATCTGAGATCACTCCTTTATATGTTTTATTTTTCCTAGGATGCAAAGAATTATATTATGAATAACTTTCAGGGATAGTCTACGGGATCTAAGTGTTGTTTGTGGAAACAATGCTATTGTAGTTTTCTATTTTATGATGTCATGTAAACCTTATGAATGTATCAAGTAATTCCAAGGCTACTAAACTAATCAGTCTTTTGAGACTTGATCATTTGAGATCATGCCAATGTTATATAATAATGCACTAACTATGGGATTCTAGGGTAAGTTCATTACATTTGGTATCATAAGAAGGTTAGTACAAACCTTGGAAACTAGATTTAGATAAACTCTTATTAGAGCACGTAGCCCTAAGAAAGACTTTGAGGACTAGTATATAAGAACTTCTTAAAATTTTGGTATTGTAGAGATTTTGCGAGTTTTCCAATAAATACATCCCTGTCTAGATATGAGCAGGTAGAGACAACTCTCGCACAGATGTAACTAGTGGTAAAACCCAAAAATACCGCTTTGAGCTAGAATCGAATGGGAACTGGTGCACGACAACGGGCCTTGCTGCACTCTTGGTTACGACACTCCTGAGGGATATGCTTAGGATAATTAGAATTTTATTTACAAACCATTATGAATGGTTTATGAGTATGTAATTCCTTAAAGAATTTTCTTTTATTATTATGGATTATATCCATAAACTGTTCAATTTATGTTAAGTGTTTTACAAGTTTGGAATTATGTATTGCGATTCATAAACTAATCTAGTTTATTCCATTGTTTAGAAATGGCACTTAGTGGAAGGAATGGAAACTGTATCAATGCACACACTCCATGTAGGGATTGCCCTCCTACTAAAGATAATTATAGTGGAGCTGGTGATGCAACTGGTGCTGATCAGCTAATCACCATACTGGGACAACTCACTCAGGTTATGAATAATAACCTTACCCGTATGGAGCACCTTGATCCACATCGTGGAGGATCAATGTTATAACGCTTCTTGAGGCAACAACCACCAACATTAAATGGGGGTACAAATCCACTAGTATCTTAGCAATGGATAAATTCCTTAGAAAAAATATTCCATTCCTTGGTGAGTAGTGAAAGGGAAAAAGTTGTCATGGTAGTTTACCGCCTCACTAGAGATGCTGATCAATGGTGTTCATTGATTAAAAAAAAGGAAGATGATGAAGTATAAAATATATAATGTAGGGAGTTTAAAGAAATTTTCTTAGAAAAATACTTTCCTCCTGACCATCAAGCAGATATGGAAAGACAATTTTTTAGTATGAGGAAAAAGGAGGATGAGAATGTTGTAAATTATGAAGCTAACTTTACTAGGTTAGCGAGGAATGATATAGATTATATATGTAAACGAATAAGTAAGATTGATCATTTATTTGATGGTTTAAAAACATTTCTTCGTCAAGAATTAGTCTCACAATCCTTCTCGTCGTACGAATATATTGTCTCATGTGCTATCAAGATAGGAAAATAATTCTCTAAGTCTTACGACTTTAAAGTAAATCAAGAGAACAATAGATCTTCTAAACACTATGGTAATGGAAATAAGGGGAAGAAGGGAAAAGTTTAATATCCATCCTGCAGTAAATGTGGGAAGAATCACCCTGGTACTTGCATAAAGGGAATGGGAGTCTGTTATAAGTGTGGTGAAAAATTCCACCAAGCTCATGATTTCAAGGGGAAAAAAGAGGTTGTCGATGTTGCATGCTACAATTTTAGAGAAAGGGGACATTATTCGAATTAATGTCCTAAGTGTCAGGGGAACATACCTCAAAAAAGTCCAAGGGATCAAGGCCAAGATTATGCTATCACTACTGCTGAGGTTGAAGCTCTGAAAGATGTGGTGGCAGGTAATTTAAGAGTTTCCTCAAGTTTAGAAAACGCTTTATTTGATTCTTGATCATCATAATGTTTCATATCTTCCCAGTTTTCTAAGAAAATTAGATATTTCCAATTTTATTTAACAGGGGAGTTGTCAGTCAAAACTCTCAAGGGAAGTATCATTGCAACAAAGTTTTCTGAATTGGTCCCCATTAGGGCATATAAATGTTCTTTGTCTACTGATCTCATCGTCTTACCCATGATTGAATTTGATATGATCCTTAGTATGGATTGGATTTCGGACCATGATGTGAAAATTTATTGTACGAAGAAGGAGGTTACAATTTTTAATGGCGATAAGGTGTGCCTTATCTTTAGAGCAGAAACGTCACCACCTAATTATTATCTAGATCCACCCCCAATAGCTCAATTAAATTAAATTATTGGGGAATAAGAGAATGAAATAACTATGGGGGAGGAAAGGAATGTTCAAATAGAGGATGTACCTATTGTGCTAGATTATTTTGATGTGCTTCTAGAGGATTTACCTAGACATCCTCTAGAATGATAAATTGAGTTTTCCATTGATTTAATTCCTGGTTCAAGGCCCATATCGAATACCTCTTATAGAATGGCCACTATGGAATTAGTGGAACGAAAGAAACAACTAAAGGAATTGAGTAATAAGGGATTTATTCTCCCCGGTGTTTCTCTATGGGGATCCCCTATCCTTTTTTTAAGAAGAAAGATGGATCTATGTGGTTGTGAATTGACTACAGGGAGATCAGTGTTATAACAACAAAGAACAAGTATCCCATACCTTGTATTTATGATTTATTTGTACAACTTCATGGAGCTCAATACATTTCAAAGATTGAACTTCGATCTGGATATCATCAGTTGTGTGTGAAGAAGGAAGAAATTCTGAAAACAGCATTTCAAACCAGGTACGGGCATTATGAGTTTACAGTAATGCCTTTTGGATTGACTAATGAACCCTCTGTATTCATGGATCTAATGAATAGAGTTTTCAAGTAATATCTTGATGACTTTGTAGTGGTATTTTTTGGTGATATCTTTTTATACTCTAAAATATATGAAGATAATGAAAATCACTTTCGCATTATCCTGAAGACTCTTAGAAGACATGAATTATATGGGAAGTTTAGAAAGTGTGAATTCTTGCTTCAGGAGATTTCTTTTATTGGCCATATTTTCTCTAAGGATGGAATGTTTGTTGATCCTTCTAGAACAAAGGAAATACAAGAATAGACATCACTAATGAGTATAATTGAGGTACGCGGTTTTATTGGTTTGGTAGGTTATTATCGATGTTTCGTCCAGAATTTTTCTCGGTGGGCTAACCCATTAACAAATCTCACACTAAAAGGTGTTAAATGTGTTTGGAAAAAGAGTGTGAATAATGTTTTGAAGAACTGAAGAGAAGATTAATCAATGCTCCTATATTTACTCTACCATCAGGGAATGATGGGTTTTTTATTTAGAGTGATGCTTTAAAGAAAGGACTTGGTTTTGTCCTTATGCAAAATGATTGGGTTATTTAATATGCATCACGACAGTTAAAAATTCATGAGAAAAACTATCCTACTCGTGATCTTGTGTTAGCAGTTGTAATATTTTCTTTGAAGATTTAGAGACACTATATTTGTGGTGAAAATCTGAGATATATACAAATCAAAAGAGTTTGAAGTATATTTTCTCACAGAAAGAAATCAACATGAGGAAAAGGAGATGGATTGAACTACTCAAGGATTATGATTGCACTATACACTACCACTTGGGGAAGGCAAAGAAGGTGGAAGAAGCTTTGAGTAGAGAGGATCATGGATTTTTGAACAATATGAGAGTTGAAAAGGATCCTATATATATGGATCTAGTAAAGATGGAAATGGTAATCACCATGGAAGGTGAAACATCAGTACTTTTTCAAATGGTTTCCAAACCATATTTACTATAAAGGATAAATAGTTATCAGACTGATGATGAAGAGTTTCAAAAGAAGATTAAAGCTGTGAATTAAGGGATATTGAGTGACATTGTGTATGAAGATGGAATTTTGAAATTTGGGAAGAGACTTTGTGTTCCCGATATACCTGATCTAAAAAGAGAATTTTTTGGATGATTCTCAAAGTTCCAATTTCTCAATACACCCTGGTTGTACTAAGATGTATATAGATTTGAAGGAACATTTTTGGTGGGACAACATGAAGAGGGAGATTGTTGATTTTGTGTCAAGATGTATGGTTTGTCAATAAGTAAAAGCTGGAAGAAAACATCCTAGAGGAGTCATGAATCCTCTTCCCATACCTGAGTGGAAATGGGATGATATTACGATATACTTTTTCATGGGACTACCAAAGACTCCTAGAAGGAAATATGCAATATGGGTCATTGTTGATCGTCTTACCAAGTAAGCACATTTACTTGCTATAAGAGAATATTTACCACTTGAACGTCTAGCAAGACTATATATTAATGAAGTTGTAAGACTTCATGGAGTACCCCTATTGATTGTTTCTGATCGTGATCCATGTTTTACATCAAGATTCTAGAAAAGTCTTCATAAATACCTGGATACTGAACTTTATTTAAGCACTGCCTACCACCCCCAAAATGATGGACAATTAGAATGGACTATTAAAACCTTAGAATACATCTCGAGATCTTTCTCACATGACTTTCAAGGTATGTGGGTTCAATATTTACCCCTAGTAGAATTTTCATATAACAATATCTTCCATTAAAGTTTTTAGATGGCACAATATAAAGTCTTATATGGAAAGAGATGTCGCACGCTAAATTTTCAGGATGACGTTGGTGAAAGAAGACTCGTAGGCCCAGAACTTGTGGAAGAAACGATAGAAAATGTGAAGGTAATCCAAACCCAAAAAAGTAGCTCAAAGTAGGCAGAAGAGCTATGCTGGTAACCGAAGGAAGGATTTGTAATTTAAGGTTGGAGATCATGTTTTCTTCATGGTATCTCTATGGAATGGTGTTATATGTTTTGGTAGGAAGGGTAAATTAAGTCCCAGGTACATCAGACCTTTCTAAATTCTAGAACAAATTAGGGTCGTAGCTTACCGTTTGGCAGTGCGGCCAAGTCTCTCCAAAGTTCACAATGTGTTACACGTATCACTGTTGAGAAAATACATGCCTGACCCAATGCCTGTACTCACCTATGAGGAATTAGAACTGGAACCCAATCTATATCATTGCAAAGAGAATGTCAATATTCTTAATACAAGAGAACTAGTTCTGAGAAACCGGGTGACTCATCTAATAAAAGTTCTATGGAGAAACAATAAGATGGAAGAGGCAACGTGGGAACCTGAAGAACATATGATGAAGAACCACCCAAATATTTTTATATAGTAATATTCTAGAAATTTTTCAGATGAAATTATTTGAAGGAGGGGATAATGTAACACCCCAAGCTTCCTCAATATGCTTCCCTATGAATAATGCAATATCTTGCATTGTACGCAACCTCAAGATTCTAATACACTGCAACCAATCAAACTAGCCATTATAAATAGTAATACTCATTTTTTGAAATTTTATAAATTTTAGTTTATAAAATGGACTTCATTTTTTGATTTGGAATATCGAATTTATTTTTGGGTGAATTTTTGGTATTTTTCTGAAAACATTTAATTTTTGATGAATAGTGAAATATACTACATTTTAATTAAAAAAACTTTTTTAATCAAAATAATTTATAGTGATAAATTATTCTATTGAGTGGTTTTAAAGTATAATTATATTATATTTCTACCATTTAATCCAATTTTAGTCATTGGACGTAATTTCACATTTAAACTGGACATAAACAAATGTCAATCTTTTGATAGTTATTATTTCTTAAAAAACATGCTTTTTGTTTTGACAACGGGAATTAATTTTAAATTAATTACTGCCACTTCTCTGTTTTGAATTTAGAAAAAGAGATTCCATATTTATAATCAGGAGGTTCAAATTTTTTAAATAGGTAACATTTATTTTTAGACATTTTGAATAATTACTTCGATAAATATTTTATTTACCATGGTTAAAGGGTAAATCCGGTAAATAAGGGTAAAAAAATAATATTATAATAATATTAAATTACACTAAAACATGTCCTAAACCAGTTTGATGATACATGTCCGACCATGGGCATCCTTGGGTCGATTTTGGGACCCCGTGGAGCCACTTGTAAGTGATAATGACACTTTATATTAATTAAGTTAAAGTAAATACAAAAATGACATAAGCATATATCTTTTATTAAAACAATTTTTACGTAGGGTTATTTAGGTTTTCATTTTGACTATAAATATTCATCAAAAATCTAAAAAATATTTCCTACATAATGAATTTTTATTAATAATTTTTAGACATCTAATAATTAAATTTATTTATGACACAATGATGATGCAGTATTTTTCTTATTAATGAAATAATCAAATAAATGGTATTATAAATGATAGAATAAATATAATTTGAAGGTTTTGACACCATCACAGAATTTTATAGGTTAATATGACATGTTAGGATTGATTAAATTAATTTATTTTGAATTAATAATTTTTTTAGGACTTTAACAAAAATCAATTATTATATAGTGTCAAAATTGACATAAAGGAGTTTTAAAAACAAATATTATATTATTAATTGATATAATATTCCTAAAAATCTAATGCTCAGAAAAATGACTTATATAATGATATTTTTATCATTTATGAACCACTTGGGGTTTTATTGGATATTTATAGTATGATTATTAACCATATAATATAAAAATACAAAGAGACATGGTAAATGTCAAACCATTTGACTAAGAGTTAAATCTAAAAGATAAAGATAATATAGTGAACCAAACCTTTCTAAAACCTATTGGTTGAGTGTTTTTCGACCCATACCCACCTTAGACTTTATATAATTCATTTTTTATCCAGTATAAACCTAAAGTGATTTTATTATAAAATAATTTTTCTAGCTTTTCCTAAGGTGCCCCTCACCCCTCTTATTAAACGGTACTCACCCTTACCTCAAATTCACACCTTCAAAGTATTTTTAATCAGCCAAAACCTACCCAAATACCCTATAAAATATCCTAAATTCATTATATATTCCTTCCTTTAGTCATAAGGACAGCCTATGGAGCCCTTTTGATCAAATAAAAAGGAAGAACCCAAAGAAGATGTAAATATTTCATCACCTCTTTCAAATTCTTTTCTTCTTACACTTCCTCTTTATTTGTGGTTTCCATTCTAAAATAATAAATCCAGTATATTATATATACTGGAATATTATTATAAATTTGGTACAAACATATTCTTTATTTTATCCATCCTTTGAATGACATGTCACCATACGTGTGTACGTACGGCTTACTGTCTCCATGTCGTGGTGTAATTGTTATTCAATACATTATTATTTGGATGGGTATAATAATGATGTGTTATTGATTTAAATAATAAATATAACATTATAATTATTCTTTATATATGATATACCATCCAATTATTTATTATTTTAATATCAAAGGAATGATATTGTCGCTCGTGCGTACGTATGGATTACCATCTCCAAGAACTCGATGAGATTCATTCCCCATCGTATCCATTCCGGACTAATTTTCATTAGATGGATAAAAATTATTTTTAAAGACTTCATATCATTCTGAATATGAATAAGATACATCCTATCCATAACAAACATTACTTATGTAAGAAAGCATATAAAGGAAAGGGAATCAGTTAACACCCGAAATGACGATAATACTAAGATATTATTAACAAAGCAAAGTTAAATGATCATATATGATATCATCTTAATGTATATGATTTTTTTATAATTTAATAACAATTATTTCACCATTATACAGGATTTTATCCAACCCTCGACCAAGGAAAAGTACAAGTTAAGGGTTAATTTCACAATCTCTTTATAATCTGAGGTTGTTTTTACGTAAGTATCTACTGGGACCTCTTTATCATCCACATCCATGTTCCATAAAAATTTATTCCAAAACATTTTACTATTTTCTAAACTATGGGATAAAGTCATTTATAACCTTGTTTGACTTTTTATAAAATGATTTTAAAGGAATCTTTCCATTATTTTCCAAACAAGGTACCTTATGACCTTTTCGAAAAAAATTAAGGGAAGAATGTTTTTTTAACTTATACGACGGGTGAGGCTATTTTCCACCATTATAACATCATAAAATCTTCCCATAAAATATTATAATAATATTTTAAAAGTAAATGTTTTCTTTTTTAATTGTATGACTTTTAAATGATTTCAAAATAAAAAGAGATATTTCTCTAAAAATGTTTTGATTTCATCTATGTCAACATCCTTTGATGGATTTTAATCTTATTTGAAGTTGATTTATTATGATAAAAAACTTCCGCGTTGTATTGAACATTTTTTGATATGTTTGACTGTGGATGTATTATTTTATACCAGTCATGGTTTATGGATAAATTATTGACATTTCATATGATAGTTTTAATAAGAATGTTTATGTTATGTTTAAACCTTTTCATATGAGGAATTCATTGGACTTAGTAAGTCACGGGAGAAGCCCGCTATAGCTCCTCAATGCATCGGTAGGTCTCATTAGACAAACTAGTATCTTGTCACAAGGCCTAGATAAAATCTTATTTGTAGTCATGGCACAAGGCCTTGACTATGTGTTTATGAAAGTCTGGAATTATGCATTCCATCATTATGAAAGTGGCTATTGATATTGCATATGATTATTCGACTAGTATAATATCCATGTTAATGAGTAAATGGCATTATTTTATTTTATCTTTGTCATATTATGCTGAATTTCAAGTTTAAAATTCTTTTGTTTTAGTCTTATACATTGCCTTATATTTTTATGCTTATTTATGAAAGTTTCCGCTATATTGTTATCCTTACTGAGCATCTGAGCTCACCCCTTTCTATGTTTTATTTTTACCAGGATGTGAATAAGTATATTATGACTGACCTGTAGGGATAGTCTATGGGATATCAGTGTTGTCTATGGAAACAATGTTAATGTAGTTTTCCATTTTATGATGTAATGTAAACCTTATGAATGTGTCTAGTACTTCAAAGGCTAATAAACTAATCAGTCTTTCGCGACTTGATCTTTTTGGGATTATGCCAATGTTATGTAATAATGCACCGACTTTGGGCTTCTAGGGTCGGGCGTTACATTTCTCCATCGTTTTGATGTGAGATTCAACCTATAGGGATTCCTTTCTTCTTCACCTTCCTTATATATGTTTTTGGGAATTTACTAATTTAGGTTTTGTATAATATCCCACTAAATCAGGGTGAAATTGTCCTTTTCTCATGTGTATTTTTGTTTTCTTTCATATAGGATAACTCAAGACTGATTCTTCACATCGTTGCATGGTTTTTTTAAGGTATGTGTTCATGGGGAATTTTCTTAGATTTTTTATAATAATTTAATTTAATTAGTTTTATATTTGGTATCCCCCTTAGGGATTTGGCTCAGAATGTGTTCAATGTTATGTTGCGTGTCTTTGTTGAGTGGTAAGCATTGGTTTTGATGCGACACAATTCCTAGTGATTTTTATGGCATTAATCCATGTTTTTTTGGTTAATTAAATAATTATAATTGTTATAAGTAATTAATTCTTGTTGTGTGTGAAACTAGATATTGGTTTATCATAAAAATATCATCTAGGTGTCGAGGGATTTAGATTTTTCTTGGATGGGCCTTGAGAAATTATTTGTGCATTAAAAAGGTTTTGGGAAGTTTTTCCAATGAGGTAGGTGGTCTAGAAGCATTACCCTTAGTTTTTTTCATTGATTTTCATGTTTATATAGTATGTTCTATAATTCCATGTGATGTGTGCTTGTTTTCTTGGAATAAGTGAATTGGTTTTAGGCCTTGGGATAACACCAAAGACCTTCCATGGATCCAGTTGTATCGATGGGTGTCTATAAGGCCAAACCTATAGTCACCCATGGGGTAGAATGTTTCATGAAAACAGTTGGTTGGGAATGAGTTTATTTTTTTAGATTTTAAAAAATGCCTATCTCGATTTATAAATGGTTCTAAATTTGTGCACTGGACATTGAATTAGTTTTGGGTATCAAAGGGGGGAAGGATATGTTTTCAAATTATCTTTTTTTGGAAATGAGGTTTTATCCTCCAAGGTTCATATAAAAGGGGTTCTGATGGATTTCAAATGTGGATATGAAATGCGTGTGTGGTTTCCTCTTTATTGAAAATGATTTTATGGATATTGGGATAGTTCTAATAAGAATGTAGTACTTGAGCCTTATTTAGTTTTAAAAGGGAATGAAACATGGTTTAAAATATTTTTATTGAAATTTTTAATGGTATTTTTCGATTTACATGTTTTTTCATGAGAAAAATGGATCACATTGCTAAATATTGTTTTGGTTTTGAAGGCCTGTATGGGACTTAATAAGTGTTAATGGGATAAAAAACGTTGCTGTGTTTTTATTGAACGTTTTCTATGGTCATGATGTTGAACGTTAGTATTTAATAAATTATGGAATGGTTTTGGTTTTGTATTGATTCTCTAGGCATTGGTAGTATACTATAGATAAGGTGTCAGACTCAAGCTCTAGACACTGATTGTATACTATGTGGTTTAAAAGTTAGACTGGGGCTCTGGAAACTAATAGTACACTTTGTTGTTTACGTGCTAGATTGAGGCTTTAGGTGACGATGGTATAACATGTGTAATATGATGTTGTATTGATTATACTCCTCCTTGGGTTGGGCTAGACCGATGCTCTAGGAACAACTAATGTTATGTATATATGGGTGTTGAATGAGGATCAGAGGACTACAATTATGTTTTTTTTTAATTTGATATACATGATTTTCAGTATTTGTTCTGATAGTTTGGTATATGGTTTGGTTTTTTATGGAGGTTTCATCCATGTTTCCTACTGATGATGATTATTGATTTAGATGTCATGCCAATGTTCAATGAACTTATGGAAAGGGTATATTAGACATGTACCTTGGATGTGTGTTTTATCCATCCTTGAGTTGATTTAATAGAAACAAACCTTGTTTTCAATCAGATATGATGTAGCTTATATGTTATTCCTTAAAGGACTAGTTTAGATCAGTGCATGTCTGGTTACCTAGGTAACACCTTAAAACCTATGGGACAGTGGGTGCTATATGAGTAGTCATATTCCTTGGTTTCTTCTCTTTTCTATTCTATTTTTTTATTCCACTGTTTATATTCATTCACGGTTGTTTTGGCTGTTACTTTCTTTAAATAGTGTTGGTGGTGGCCAATTGATTTTTACTCACACCCTACTCAGGCCACCATTGTACTTGGGTACCTGATCATCTCTCACATGTATATTGTAGTCACATGTTTGGGATGAGGCCCATTTTGAGTATTGTTTGGTCGAGAAGGATTGATCGAGTTGTCTTATACGGATGGATGGGTTTTCTCAGTGACATAGTGGATAATTTTTGTATTTTTAATTCATTTTGTAACGTAATGTTTCCAAGTTAGTTGGTGGTTATTTGTATGTATGATGGGGTTATTTAGGCCTTTATTGCATTTCATTTTTCTATAGCATGATTAGTTTATTTTTTCCTTATACTTACTATGATTTTTATGATATTTGGTTATTTAATTCTAGTTATGCACTCTAATATGGGGGCATAGCCTCCTCATAGTTCCAATTTAGACCTATTATTTTAGTCGGAAACCTCGGACATATGGGGAGGTGTGATTGATTTCGTGTGGAAAACCGGATTAGGTCATTGGTTTTAGTGGCACCCAGGTTAGAAAGTTATAAATAATTAGTGTAATATTAAAGGGATTTTGTGGATATTTTTAATTTCACCCACTCAACTTGATTCCCTCTTCAATTTTTGTATTTAATATGATTTTTATGTAGTTTCATGTTGAGGAGGGCTTTAGAGGGGAGCTCTGGGAGGAAAGAAAATGAGGAAATGTGAATAGTGTATTGGGTACCCTGTGGGCTTGGGATGAGTTTCTTGTGGGATTTTGGTGGGTGATGGTGTTTATATTTATATTATCAAGTACCTGGTATATGTTTAGAAGGTAATAGTTATACTCTTGGGGAAATCCCTTAAATTAATGGAATTTTTTAATTTTCAAACCCAACTTTTTTAAACTAAAAACTAGGCAGACCATGATTAATTATTCTCATACTCACTCTCTATTCTCTTGGGAAATCTCAACTTCCTATATTCCTTCCCAAGTACCACTCTATTTAATCATGGTCGATATATATTCCATGATGTCTTCAAGACTCATTTATAGGAATAGGTTAGTTTCGTCACCCTCTAATACTCTTTTATTCTTTTTTATTTCTCAATAGAGTGGGTATTCTCATGTTCTTCTAACTTAGGGCTTGTGAAACCCATTTATTCATTCATATTTCTCACCACATAATTTTTTTATAAGTTCAACCAATTTAAATCAAATTTATTATCAATTCTTCATTTTATAGATTTATTTTCATACGTTTTAAGTGATATAAAACCTTTTTATCTTCCATGTAAGGTAACTCCAAGGGTTTTTATGGCGGGATATCTTTATTTTAGGCATAGTTATTCTCTATTATGAATATTACGGTACGCGATCCTATCTTTATTATCTCTTATAGAAAAATTGTGGCAATTGATGAGGAATTTGTTATAATGAGGGATAATTTTTCTAATTATTTTAATCAAAAACACTATAATAAAAAAATTATCTCACCCTAACAAATAATTGGTTGTCCTTTATATAATCTATAATGATCATAATGTATAGATAATTATTATTAATATTTCATATGTATATCCATGGTTGTTATGTATTTCACATATGTGTTTTGTGAATTATGTTGAATCTAAATAAAAATTTCATATCTCTATTTTTAAAATAACAATTCAATTTATATATATCTTATTTAAAATAAAGTATTTGTTTTAGTTTTTTATGTTCTGTAGGATAAAAATATAGTGACCATAAATCTTAAGGATTTAATTTTTTTATTAAGTGTATAAAAATCCAATGAACTATGAGTATATATAAAAGTTAATTTACCAGATATAATTTTGTTGTATTAGAAAAAATCTAATGTCATTAGAAGATAAATATTGATGTTGATTCCACCAAAAAATGAAGGTTCCTTCTATTGATGTTGTTACAACTGAACCCTAGGTTTTTTGAATATGATTATTAGAGGTTCATATATAAATAGACCCTATTCTTCAAAGAATATAAATAAAAATTATACTGAATACTAATGATAAAGTGCTAATTTTAATTTTTAATCATGAAACATTTTTTTTATAATTCCGCTTGTGATTGTAGTGGTGTTATTTTCAGAGTTTTTCTACTTAGTGCATACATTTTTTAGGATCTCATTATGAGTACTCTAAGTTTTTTGTTTTATTTTTTGTGTTTATGATATCTTTTTTGAGATCTTTTATTAAGAAGATACTATCGAAATGAGATCTTAAAATTAAAATATATAAAAGTATAAACATAAATACATACATAGAAAGTTAACACTATTTGACTGAAGAAGAAATTATAGTAGAAAACACATTTATAAAATTCATAATACCCAAACAAAGTAAAAACACATCACAAATGAAATGATATAATAAAGATAAAAAACAATTAATGGAGTATGGATCACAATACTTAAATTCCAAAAGTATATTATTACCCACACCTTCCAATAAATGGATGTCTTAATTTTTTAATAAGTTACATGAGGATAAAAAACCTATCTATATTATTACTAACAACTTCCAATAAACAAAAGTCCTAATATGTTTTTGATCCTCATGTAACTTATTAAAAAATTAAGACTTTCGTTTATTGGAAATTGTTGGTAATAATATACTTTTGGAATTTAAGTATTGTAATCCATACTCTATTCATTGTTTTTTAACTTTATTATATCTTTTCATTTATGATGTGTTTTTACTTTGTTTGGGTATTATGAATTTTAGAAATGTTTTTTCCACTATACAATCTTCTTCAGTCGGATAGTGTTAACTTTAGATAGAATGTATTTATGTTTATACATTTATATATTTTCATTTGATTGGAATATCATATTTCCAATCAACATATTCCTTATGGTGGCTAGAAATTATAAGTTATGTTTCCAACTTCAATTCACACCCCCTATTATAGTTTACCTACCTGATTAATCTAAGATAAGATTTGGTTTCAATGAATGTATATAGGATTGAGACTGATCCCGATCTACTAGTATCTTAAATTTACATTGGTTTTTTGGAATTTTAAATTTAAGTTTACTCATGATAACCATATTATAGAGAAAATATTTTTTTCATTCTCATAGGAATAATAATATAATTTATTGATAATATAAATCCTAATTCACCATCAATCATTAATGGTGGTGACAATGAGTAATTGTGTGACAAAATGAATGTGTTTTTTATCAATACTAGAGTGTAAATTTTTCTTATACTCACCAAAAGTTACCAAATACTTTATAAATAATATTTAAATTTTACTAAAGATGAATTATATGAGTTCCAAATAAATTTCCTTATAATAAATAATATTTTTTGTTAATTAAAAAAAACATCAATAGTAATGTTTCTTCATATAGAATACATAATTGTATATGTAAAAAATGGGGGGTTGGACACATTGAAACTTTAGAAGTTCTAAAATCGGAATAGGTTATGTTAAGATAATACTATTGAGATCATTGTTTTTCACCAAGAGAGAATGTTTCCAAAATTCATCAATGTCTAATGAGAATAAAAATAGTTTATAGTATTTTGGTGACAAAGAATATTTGGATGATCAGCTTGTTGAGAAAGTGATTGATATTTTACTGAATGAGTGGGAACCAAAAAGGATAGCTATAGTATATAAGAAACATATCATAAAGTCTGGGCTTTATGATCCCATTAGAACTATTATATGTTAATAAATTAGAATAAAAATATATACTAAAAAATAAATAAAATAGAATATAGTAGTTTTCCCATCTAATTCTAGAGATTTAAATTATAGAAGAAATATTTCAAAAGATAGTTTATCTATCAAAAATGCTAAAACATCTTCATATTTTATAGAAATTAAGGAAGATTATTTTTTCTCTTATGTTAAGTAATGTGTTTAAATGGGGTAATTTTTAGTTTTATTATAGTAAGGATGGATGTGAAAGGAATAAAAAGTATTATTTAAAAGACGATTCTTCTAATCATATTTGATTTAAATGTAAGCAGTTGGATCACATAAGGCTTGATTTTATAGAATTTAAAATAAGGGAAATAAATTATATTAATAAGTATTCAAATAAGAAAATAAAAATTAGTTTGAAAGATTTTGAAACTTAGAGTAAATTTGGTGGAGACACTACTTCTGATCATCCCTCAGTGGACAGTGATAATAGAAACAATATTCAAATAATTATAGATTTTAATATTGAAACACCAAAAAAAACATAATGTTTTAATGGTTAGAAGTTTTAAAGGGATATCTAATATAACATTAGAACATGTTTTTCCATTTTCATTATAAAATGAATAATATTTATCTAATTTTTACATGAGTGAGGAAGAAATTGAAAGAGAAGTTAAAAAGATAACTTATTAGTTGTGTTCTAAGGTTTATAATATTTCAAAGTCTAAGGGTGAAGTTGGTAAACTCACATATGAGTTAACCAAAAATAATTAATCTATAAAATTATTGTAAAATTGTCTATAAAAATTTATTAATGAAAATACAGATCTTGTTTTGTTGTTGGATAAGTCAAGGAGCCAGATTTTTAAGATAATTTCATAAAATAAATGTAAATGTATTCATGTTTCATCAAAAGATTACAGAAAATTATATTATTAAAAGAATAAATATTCAAAGAAGAAATAAAAATATGTTTCATTTTTTTCAAGATAAGGATATGGTTATTAAGATAAAATATAATATGAATAGATTAAATAAATGTTTAACAAACATCTTGATCAGAAGAAATATTTTTGAGAAGATTTTTGGTCAACTAAGAGCTAAGAGTATTACTTCAAGAAGTGGTATTAAAACCACCATAAGATAAATCTATTGGTCAAATTACTTTATGTTGGGTAAATAACGTCTCTACACTAGGTCTCAATTATGAGGACAATGGAATAAATATCATACTCTATAAAAATATCGATCATTCTGAAGAATATTAGAATTTATTTAAATAGATTATTTACCATATAAAAATCTTATATAAATAAATTTTAGTAATTAAGGTTCTATTCATGCATAATTTTGGACCTAAGAATATCTACCTTGCATGAATTTAATTCGAAATATTTGACGTCACTGCATACTAGAAGTTGAATACTCATCACCGGTAATGGATAACATTTTATTTTAGTGTAAAGTTTTTCTTTATGCATAAATTTTAAAATTTTGATTCATATTTATTAATTAATTAATTATATTTAGAGGTAGTTTTTATTCTCATTTTAGATAAATTTTTAAAATATAAAATATTTAAATTTCCTGGAAGTTTATAATTTTTTAAGATCAAACTTACATAAATCTATGTTCTATTGATGAAAATGAATTCGATTAATTAGAAGATCGCTTATAAGAGAGTATGCCTCTTTTTTAATAATCCCATAATTTTAATGATTTTTTCACTATTTTTGTGAATATTAGTACTTAATTTTATTTATGTTTTTTAAATTTTATCAGAATTTAATCCCTAATATCTAAGAAATTGGAAATAAAATTTTAACAGTTATTACATCATATGATTTTGGAAGTTTTATTTTTAGAAATTTAAATTATAGAACATAGAAGGAAACCTAGGGATCCAATATAAAGTGTTGGTGGATCTTGATTTGGTTGGATTCAATCATTGTTAATGTATTGTTAGATATTTTTCAAAATTTCTAGTTTTTGTTTAGGAAATGGAGTCTTTCGGAGAAATTTCATCGAGGGAAATCATCATAGAGAGGCTTATAAGTCCTAATTAGGAATAAAATATACGTTTTTACTAAATTAAGTAATCAAGTTTCAAGTATGGGAATATCATTTTCTACTGAAATAATAACATAAATTGTTTCCCCACATATTGAAAGACTGTTTTATAGAGATGCAAAAAAATTTAAAGAAGATGGTGAGAAGAAACCCACATTTAATCTTTTTGAACATAAATTTAGTTTATATTTTATTAATTTTTATGACTTTTTTATTTTATTCTAGTGGTTTAATCACTTTTTGATTCCAATAAATTATTTTTAACACCTGATCTTCAATTATAATAAGCTTTTATTTTAAATGAGGAAACATCACATTGCACATTGGTTTATAAAATAATGTGATTAAAAAAATTTAAAATATTAAAAATATAATTTTCTTATATTAATTTAACTTTTTAAATCATTATATCAAAATTAAATTACGATAAAATTTTGGTATTTTCTGAAATAATGGATTTTTTAGTGAATAGTGGAAAATACCGATTTTTCTTATACATTCATATATTTTTATTATATAAATTATTTTAAGAGTCCCATTATATTTTGGATTTGTTCTTAAGTAACATATGATCCATTTTAATTTTAATAATTTAATTTTAGTCAACATTTTTCATGATTTTTATATAAGTTATTTTTTCTTCATTAAAATGAAATGTTCTAAAAACTGTTTTTCATTGCATTTTATACATTTATATTAGAATTAATTTTTAAATATATAGAAATTTAATCCTTAAAACTTGATTCCAAATATGGAATCATGTGGTCCAAATTTGGTAAATAGGTCCCTTTTATTCTTTAACATGAGCCTCAACCCATTTGGTAGGGACTCGACAAGTGCATCCAAGAGACACGGGATCAAATCCAGGTGGAGGCTTATTTCCAAGATTCTGTAGTATGTACTATAGTAGGTACTATTTTAAGTACTATTTCATATATTATTCTGTAAGATAAAAGTTGTAACTATTCATCTATTTGGGCCTTTGGGCCTCTAATTTGGTTCTCGAGTCCTTCAAGGCCTTTGGGCCACCCATGGCCATCGGGCTAGATAGGCTTTCAGGTCACCTCAAGGACTTCAGGCCACCACAAGGCCTTCGGGACACCTCAAGGCCTTAGATCCCCCTAATATGCATATGTACTAGACAAATTACAAGGAATGAGACTCCAGATGTGGATTCAATGAAGACGCATTCACCATAGCATAGTTAATAGGACTTTGATGATTTATGGGGTATGGAATTTTAGTCGATATTAGTATTATACAACTCTGAACATGGTAGCTAACTGACCTTCCATAAAAATGTGGAGAGCTGACATCACAACATTTTCTCAGGAGGATCAGTTCAAATTTTTCTTGTTTGGGTTCATTTTCTAAGACCAATGGGTCATGTAATGTCACTTAAGCCTTTGATCCTTATAAGGGTTCCCTTGCATCCCTTGAAAAGGGGTTTATCAAAAATCAATAAAAATTGAAGGCCTACGGGCTGTTCATGAAGGTCCCTTTTATTCTTCGTCATTATACGTATTAAACTTAATAAATATTTGTTACCTCGGTAAGGTTAAAATAGGTAAAATGGGGTTAAAAATTTGGGACAAGGATTTAAAATTTATCTAAAACATACCTTTATATTATTTGATGAATTTATCTCATACATTTACATCCAATTTTCATGGATATGGAAACTTGGTAACATATTTATTTTATTTTTACATTTATAATATTTAAATAAAAAAAGATAAAAATATCACTTTTTTTCATTTAATATCTATAATATTTTATGATGGGAATAAGTAAAAATTATGTTAAATTATAAAAATTTATTTGAATTATTAATGAATTATTTGTATCATGGTAATTTATTTTAAATTTTTAATGATGAATAATTAGCTTAAATTATTAGAGAAATCCAGCATAGTATTTATTCAATTAAAAGAAAAATAAAATAAATTATTTTAAAAATATTAAAAGTAATACAAACTGGTTGAATTATTTTTTTAGAAAAATTTTATATATGGATGTGATATTTTATGCATGTGTGAAAATATTATTTATGAATTCCCTCGCTATCTTGATGTATTTAAAGTCAAAATAAATGAATAGTTTCAAAAATGACATTGATGATATTTTATAATAAAAATTATTTAATAAAAATATTTAAAATTCATAAAATATAATCTTCATCCAAATAAATGGAATATGGTATAAAAAATAATCCATGGTAGATCTATTAGTATTTTACTCCTTTCATGTTAGCATTCTTAACCCTTAAAGCATAGAAAACATTAATTTTTCAGTAATTTTAAAAAGGGTGAAGGTGGGCTTAAAACTAAAAGATAAGGGTGAAACATGTCAAAAACATTGTAAAAATTTTATTGGACAATTTTATTTCTACCCATACTCATCTTATATTTAAATTATATCAACTTGGAGCTATTCAGACAGAAATATAATTTATATTTATTTAACACAATAATAAATTCAAAGAATGCTCCTCCCCTCACTTATAAAATGACACTCCTTATGTATTTTATTTACATCACATTGAACCATATATCTCAACCAGACCCTAAAAAATTAACTTATAATAATACTTATCTATTTTCTATAGGTTTTATCCCTTTAAAATAACATCTATAGGTCCCTTCAGATGATTTCTAAAGGAATTATTTTGAAGAATATGTAATCATCTTTACTGGATCATTCAAGTTTATTTCCTCTTATACACTATTAATATGTTGTACCCATACTAAAATAATAACTCTGTAACATCCTGGTTCCGGAAGCCACCTAGAGGCACCCCATACCTGGTTTGTCACATGGTCTCAACAGCATTTCCCAGAACGCAAGAGGCTGTCGACTAGAAGTGAGGGTCTTGGGTGTGATTGTGGGGAAATTATGACCACATTGACAGAGTACACAGTGGAAGTAAACAAATACATACAAGAGAAGAATCAGTAATAATATCATACAAAAAAACAACAGAAGACTGATATAATAAAATGGAGCACATATATAAAATGATGTGTGATACATGTGTCAAGGAAAATAGAAAAACAAAGCAGAATGCTGAAATACAGTAATAATCCTAGTTAAAAAAAATAGTAATCAGCTCCATAGCATTGCAAGCCTAAGCTTGGTCCTGTTCTCGCCAGCTCCAAAGCATGTCAAGTACCAAAAGTAGAAGGGTGCTTGCCCTTGTCTATACCTACAACAATATAATCTATTTGGGCCCAAAATAGTGGCCCAAAAAGGGTGTGACACTAAATCCTAGTAGGCAACCACCATGAGACTGTGCCTAATATTCAGTGAGTATATGGTGGGTAAAATTACAGAAAATAGTAAATAGGAAAGTACTCAATATTAAACAATCCAAAGATTCAATATCAAGAAACAACTAACCAAGCACATAAACAAAAACAAGTAACCCTCTAGGAAGTACACATAGCCTATCCCCTCTGGTCCTACCTAGAAACACAAGCAAGCAGCTAACACAAAGGTAACCCTCTGGGAAGTACTCACAGCCCATCCCCTCTGGTCTTACCTAATAAGAACAAGAAACTCCCTGGGAAGTACACTCATTCTAAACCCTCTGGTTCAGCATAAGTATAAACTCTATGAGGAATAATTCTTCATCAATTCACCCTATAGTCTCGTGTCATAACTAAATGCACTCTAGGGAAGAACTTACATCACATTCCCTCTGTGTCCCGTGTCGAGGAACTACAGACTCTCTGATGAAGCACTCAATGTCAATTCCTCCTATGGTCTCACATTGAAAAAATTATAAGACACTATGGAGAATCCATTATGTCCATTCTCCCTATAGTCTATACATCAGGTTCGCACGGCCCTATATAAGTCAAGCAATTTTATTAGTGCGTATCAGCCAAGGTAAAACTCAAGAACTACTTATCTAGAATTCTACAGTATAACAGCATAATAGAACAACAGTCACACTATACTACAATACTATGCATGGGATAGTAAACAGCATCCTAATAGGAAAACTAGACCCAAAGGTCAAAACAAGAAAACATGCATGGGTAACACATCCAATGCACAAAAATTCACCCTATTAGCAATCAAATATCATCTACTCAAGCATAAAAGCATAGCAGACAAACAATAGGGCTAAAACAGTAAATGTGTAATACCTCATTCATGGGTATTCAGAAAATTTGCACATAAAACTCAAATACATTCCACAGAAAGGCACAAACCACCTACCTTGGCATTGAGAGATCAATATACTTGAACCTCGAGGCTTGAATCGCCTTATAAAAACATATATCTATGAAAATGTATAAAAAGTTCAACCCATGATAACTCACGAAAGATGATAAAATAGATGATGATTCTCTTGGGGAAGAGAGAACTCCCCAATGCGATTCCAACATAACCTACGATGTTCGATTCGGAGGACGGATGCTCGCTCGGGGGTTTGTCAAAGATTTGTTGTCGTATAGAGCTCTCGGTCAAATGTGACCTAGAAGGGGATCTTTTTTGTTATTATACATGACCCCGGTGCGTTAAATGAAAAACAAAAAAGTACACGGTGTATACTTTTGATGTACATGGCGTGTACTCACCATTTTTTTACTCCACTTTAGGTGGCCTCTAGGTCACTCCCACATGGTTGTGGGCATGGCCGCTACATTCCTAGAACACGACTACCTGTGGTAACTGAGTACATGGTGTGTACTCATAAATTACAGGGCGTGTACTTCGAAAATTTCCAGAAAAACCTCTTTTTCTCAAAAACGGCCAGAAAATGAAAACATACATGAAAAGAAGGTCTGGTTTCTTACAAAATTCCCCCCTTAGAGAAATTCATCCCCAAATTTCCCTAGCAAGGTGGCGTATAAGAAGAAACCCCGAAAAACTCTGGCCACTGCACTCATAAATCAACCTCCCTCTCCCAAATCTCGTCTTGTACCCGCCTGTGCTGTCATAGCCCCCGTAATAGAGGAATAGACTGGCCTCGGAGAACCTTTGTATTGTGAACAAAAATCCGGATATGATGCTCTTTGAACGATGAAACCACTTCCAAATCAACCTCCTCGGGTTGGAAAACATGAGACGAGTCTGAGAAGTAATGTCAATGCTGAGAAACGTAGAAAACATCGTACATAGCTTTGTACCTATGAGGTAACTTCAACCGATGGGAAGCCATCCCAAATCTCCCCAACACCTCAAATGGACCGAAGTACCTCGGTGAAAGCTTACCCTATCTCCTAATCCTTTTGTGTCCCAACCTCGGTGTGACATGCTTGAAAACCTAATCCTCGACCTCGAACTCCAGAGGTCCTCTCCGCTGATCAGCATAAGACTTCTGTCGAGGCTACGCAGTAGCCATCCTCTTCTGAATCAACTCTATCTACTCTGTGGTCTCCTGAACAAGACAAGGTCCCAAAAATGCTGCCTCTCCTACCTCCATCCAACTTAAGGGTGATCGTCATGGCCTACCGTACAAAGCCTCATAAGGTTCCATCTGAATAGTTTCTTGAAAACTATTGTTGTAGGAAAACTCCACAAGATGTTTGCGCTTCTCCCAAGAACCTCCAAAATCTAGGATGCATGATTAGAATATGTCCTCAAGAACCTGAATCATACACTCATATTGGCCATCTGTCTGAGGGTTGTAGGCTTTACTCAAAAGCATATGTGTACCCAAAGCTTTATATAGCCCCTTCTAGACCTGAGAATTAAAACATGCATCCTTGTATGAAACGATGGAGTGTGGAACTCCATGCCGACGTACAATCTCATAGATTTACAACCATCCCAACTCATCAACATTGAAGGTCTCATTGATCGGAAAAAAGTGAGAAACCTTCGTAAGTCTATCAATGACCACCCATGCTACATCATTCCCTCGTGGCGACATCGGAAACCTTGTTACGAAATCCATCACGACATCATTCCACTTCCCCTCAGGAATGGGTAACTGCTACAAAAGACCTGCTGGTTGCTGATGCTCCGCCTTCACCTACTGACAGGTGGAACACCTCTTGATGAAACCTGCAACGTCTCTCTTAATACCTGGCCACCAATACTAACGTTGTAGATAATGATACATCTTGGTGACACCAGGATGAACCGCCAAAATTGAGGAATGAGAGTTTTGTATCAGCTCCTCACATATGTCTGTTGGCACCCATACGTGCCCCTGGAAACGCAAGATCTCACCTCACCTACGGTCCATCCAGGAATAGGTTCCTCTCCTGACAAACTTTCCCACATGAATAGGCTTTCAGAATCTGATAGATGCCTCATTCATACTCGATCAATAAGGGTAGAGGTAACAGTTATAGAAGAAAGGAAGGTTTGTCCCTGCCTGTCGTGCACCTCCAAATGCATCTCCGAGAATAGAGCCATAAGCTGCCACTCACTATTGTCCTCATGAACTGCCTATATCTTAGTCCTCCTGCTCAACGCATGAACCACTGTGTTTCTTTTCCTAGGTGTGTAGGTAAGCTCAAAGTCAAAGGACTAAAGGTAATCAACCAACCTTCGCTATATCAAATTCATATCATGCTGAGTGAAGATGTAATTTAGACTTTTGTGTTAGGTGAAAAACAAAAAATTATCTCCCAGAAGATAATGTCTCCAACAGCGTAATGCATGAACAACAATAGCCAACTCAAGATCGTGAATCGGGTAATTCCTCTCATGTGGTCGCAACTATTGAGACTCGTACGCAACAACTCCTTCCCCCTGCATAAGCATATCTCCCTGCCCAATACATGAAGCATCACAATACACAGTATAGCTCTTGCCTAGCTCTGGAAAGACAAGTATCGGTGCTGAAGTCAACCTCCCTTTCAGCTCTTGAAAGGATGACTCGCAAGAATATGACCACTAGAAATTTGTACCCATCTTATTTAGACCCGTCAGTGGTGCTGCTAAGTATGAAAAGCCATGTATGAAGCATCTATAGTGTCCATCTAGCCCCATAAATGTTCTCACCTAAAATACATTCTTTGGATGCTCCCAGGAAACTACTTCTCTCACTTTCTTTAGGTCGACTGATACTCCTATCTCTGAGATAACATAACCCAAGAAGTGAATCTAAAACATCCAAAAGTGGAATTTTGAGAGCTTAGAATAAAAATGATGCCCTCTCAGTGTACTCAGAATTATATCAAGATGTGTAGAATGGTTGTGTAGAATGTGAGAGTACACAAAGATATCATCCATGAAGACCACCACAAAAGAATCTAAGTACGGATGGAACACTCGGTTCATCAGTTCCATGAACAATGTCGGTGCATTAGTGAAACCGAATGACATAACCATATACTCGTATAGACCATACCTACTCCGGAAGGCTGTAAGAGGTATATCAGATGGTCTAACACGCAAATGATGCTAACCAGTCCTCAAGTCAATCTTTGAGAACACCCAGGCTCCTCGAAGATGATCAAATAGATTATCAATCCTTGGCAAGGGATATTGGTTCTTGATCGTCAACTGGTTCAACTTCCATTAATCCACACAAATCCTGAAGGTTTTGTCTGCCTTCTTCACAAACAGGATAGGATAACCCCCAGGAGAAGTACTGTATCGACTGAAACCCTTTGCCTACAACTCCTCCAACTGCTTCTTGAGCTCCTGCAACTCTGGTGTAACCATTAAATAAGGAAGAATGGACACCGTTGTCACTCCTAGAACTAGCTCAATCGAAAAGTCTACCTTGCACTCTGTAGAAAAACCTGAAAAGTCCTCTAGGAAGACATCCCTAAAACGATACACCACTGGAGTAATTCTAACTGAGAAGTACCCAGGTCATCCAGATATAGACTAGAAATTTGGGCTATAACTACTCCAAAAACATGATGCTCTGGACCCGCTCTGCTCGCCTGGAAATCCCACACGCCCTTATGAAGAAAATATTCACCCTCTGGTGATATAAAACTCACCCTATGGTGATAAAAGTCGATGACTACCAGGAAGGGAACTAGCCAGCCCATTCTGAGATTGACATCATATCCTGTCATCTCTAGGACATACAAATCTCCTAATAAGTGATAGCCGCTAACCTCTAGAGGTCACTACTTGAACTGATGTACGCTAGCCATTATAGTCCCAAATAGAGTGTCTAGTGTCAAAATATCAGCATAATAAAAGATGCAGAGCCCAAGGCTCTCCACAACCACAACAGATATAAAGATATGGGAAGCCCCTATATCGAAAAGAGCTAAAGATAAAACTGAGGAAACTTGGATCGTACCTCGAACTGTAGAAGGTTCGGGATCTTGCTCCTGCTGGGTCTACTCTGCTACAAAGGTCTGGCCATATCCATGGCCCTGTGACCTTGACTGACCACTCTAAGATGATCCACTCTATTTTCGTTGAAATATTGTCGACTGACAACCACATCCATGACCTCTAGCTCAGCCTGAATGGCTGAAATAACTCCAGTTCATATACTGGTGAGAAACTGACATTGCTGCTCTCGAACGCGGAGTCATAGAATAACCCCTATCACCAACTACTGGTGAGAAGATCTAACAAAATTGTTGATGGTGACCCATCTTTACAAATGATCAAAACTCCACTGGGTCTTTCAGGAAATGTGGCCTCGTATGCCCGCTCTTTGCGCACTGGTATCACACCACCTGGCTACCAGAAGATGTGTCTCACCTCCTTAGATCACCACGCGAAAACTCCATACGGTGCTTCCTACTACAGTAGGAGGGATGCTAACTCCATATATTGAACCAACTCGGATCAAAACTCTAGAATCCCTCAGATTGTGCTCCGTGATCAGTGCCTAGTTGATGATAGAAGTGATGGAAGTCAACCTGAAGATGTTCACATGTGATCGGATGTCGTGCCTCAGACGATCCATGAACTTCCTTGCCATGAATAACTGATCACCTCCTGGAATAGGTGTGAAGCACTGCAGATCAATAAATCATTAGGAAAACTCTATGAAAGAAATAGTTCCATGCTCTAGACTCATAAACTCTTGGTCTCGATTGGCCTTCAAGGTTTTTGGATAGAAGTAATCGTAGAAGATGCGCTGAAACTCATCCCATTCCATGACCTGTTGGCGTCCTTCCTAGGAGATCACATCCCAACACCTCTTGGAAGAGTCTCGAAGCATATAGGTTTGCGAGATTGACCCTCCTCTTTGGAGGCATCTCTGGATGCTCAAAGATCGTCAGCATGGCTTCTAGCCATGACTCTGCAGCCTGATTTCCTCATTCCCCTAAGAAAGTGGGAGGATGTTGCTACTGGAAAACCCACGTCAAATCTGCCATCGATGGGGAAGGAGGCAGTGCTTCCTAAAAGGTCTGCATCATCCTCATGAATCCTTCCCTGAACTATGAATTAGCACCGGTATCAGATATAACTATTGGAGCCAAGACTGGAACAACAGGAGGATCTACAAGAAGTCCTTGATCATCTGTATCTGACGTCTGATCGCTGCCATATAACTAGAAGACAACCAGAGGATGTCTCAGTGGCATGAATCTACAAGGTCAAAAGCACACATTAGATCAAGATTAATAGGGACTGAAACATAGAAGTGTAAGAAGGGAACAAGAGGAAAAAAAAATTCAAATTCTAAAAAACATGACTACACGGCGTGTATAAACCCTACACAGCGTGTTCCCTCAATTCATTCACATGGGTGTGTACTTTTTCCAACCTAGGTCAGGTATCACCCAACAAACACGACGTGTTGTCTTAACACACGGCGTGTACCTGAATCCTCTTCCCCTACCCGAGTCCTACACGGTTAAGCCACACGACTATCCTAAGAAAAGACTACACAGTGTGTTCAAGGGAAACACGGATTGTACTACATGAGCTTCACCGACCCGTATCCTTAGTGACATGGCCAGATACATATCCCACACTACACGGCATGTTCTAGGTGTACACGGTGTATGTAAGAAGAGACTACATTGACCCGTTTTGTTAGCTACATGACAGGCTTCCTAGGATTACACTACACGGTGTGTTCAATCCCAACACGGCATGTATAACAAAAGATTTATCAATCTGTATCATTAGTCACACATTCGGACACAGGGTCAACACCACACGGCGTGCAAAACTGGTACACGACATGTTCCCACAAGAATATCCCTATCCCATGTCTCTTCCCACATGGCCTACGACACGGTTAAAGACTACATGGTGTTTACTTAATAAAAATAGTTTCTTCTCGAATAGAAGAACACAATTCGTGTAGTCAAAACTACATGGAATTTATTTTGGGTTTTTCTGGACAGTAAGCCTTAGAAACTACTCCGGAACCCAAAAAACACTAAAAAGAGCATTGAAGGTTCCAAATTTTGATCTGTGAGGGCCCATACTCCACACGAATCAATGCTTGGCATCTTATACATGTTATAACAAGGTAAAAAAGTCAATGATCTACCACATTCCAGTCCATGATGGCACATAACACATTAATAACCAAAGTTTGGCGTTCATTTAGACAAAACCTTACACAAAAAATACCCTATCAAACAACAGGTATTTTATCAAGACATCTATCACAACAACATGCAATTGCTAATGCACCCTAGATGACATGGCAATAATTCATGACATGTGATTTCTAGAAAGTTCCTATATGATGCATGAGATGGAATACCCTCATCTCATCGGGTTGCAATGGAAATAGAACCTCAATAACATCAACGGTAACAATACGAAACATCTGAATCACCCAACGGTGAAATCAAATCAACTGTAAAATTTCAAAACCAGAAAATTTGCAATAAATGAGGTAGATTGACTTTTCCCTATACACGGGTCAGCTACTACAAGGCACAACTTATTACAAAGTACTTATTCCATCCAATCCCTGACTATAGGCTCCGAATATTAAGTCAATAAGAAAAGAACACCCCTTAGATGCCACTTTATAACGTCCTGGTTCCAGAAGCCACCCAGAGGCACCCCGTACCCAATTGGTCACATGGCCTCAAGAGAATTTCCTCGAACACCAGAGGCTACCGACTAGCAGTGAGGGCCTTTTGTGTGATAGTGGGGAAACTATGCCCTTATTGGTAGAGTACACAATGGATGTAAACAAATACATACAAGAGAGGAAGAAGTAATTATATCATACAAAAATAAACTACAGAAGACTGATAGAATAAACTGGAGCACATATATAAAATGATGCATGATACATATGTCAAGTAAAACAAAGAAACAAAGCACAATGCTGAAATACAATACTAATCCAAGTACAAAAGAAAAATAGTAATCAACTCAACAGCATCGCAAGCCTAAGCTTGGTCTTGTGCTCTCTAGCTCTATAGCATGTCAAGTACCTGAAGTAGAAGGGTGATTTCCCTTGTCTGTACCTGCAACAATATAATCTGTTTGGTCCCAAAAGCATGGACCAAACAGGGTGTGAGACAAAATCTCAGTAGGAAACCACCACGAGTTCTATGCCTAACAGTCAGTGAGTATATGGTAGGTAAAAGTACAAAAAATTGTAAACAGGAAAGTACTCAATAATAAACAATCCATAGTTTCAATATTAAGAAACAACTAACCAAGAAAATAAAAACAAAAAGGTAACCCTCTGGGAAATACCCACATCCTATCCCCTCAGGTCCTACCTAGAAACGTGAGCAAGCAGCTAACACAAAGGTAACCCTCTGGGAAGTACTCACAGCCCATCCCCTCTGGTCCTACATAACAAGAACAAGCAACCCTCTGGGCAGTACACTCAGTCTAACCCCTCAGTTTAAGCTTAAGTATAAAGTCTCTGAGGAAGCACTCGTTGTCAATTCACCATATAGTCTTATGTTGTAACTAAAGGCACACTAGGAAATCACTTACATCAAATTCCCTCTATGGCTCATGTCGAGGAACTACAGACTCTCTGAGGAAGCACTCAACGTCAATTCACCTTGTGGTCTCACATCGTAAAAATTACAAGACACTCTGGAGAAGCCCTTACGTCCATTCTCCCTATGGTCTATACATCAGGTTCACACAACCCTATATAAGTTATGAAAGTTTACCAGTACGTATCGGCCAAAGTAAACCTCAAGAACTACTTAGCTATAATTCTACAGCATAACAGGATAACAGAACTACAGTCACACCATCCTATAATACTATTCATGGGAAAGTAAACAGCAGCCTAGCAGGTAAACTATACCCAAAGGTCAAAACTGGAAAAAATGCATGGGAAACACATCCAAAGCACAAAAAATCACCCTATTCTCAATAAAATATCATCAACTCAAGAATACAAGCATAGAAGACAAATAATAGGGCTAAAATAGTAAACGCGCAATACCCCGTTCATAGGTATTGGGAAAAGATTCACATAAAACTCAAAGGTTTTCAATAGAAAGGAACAAACCACATACCTTGGCGTTGGGAGATCATTATACTTGATCCTTGAGGCTTGAATCGACTTAGAACACTAAAGATCTATGAAATCATATAAAATGTTCAACCCACGATAACTCATGAAAGAAGATAAAACAGAAGATGATTATCTAGGGGAAGATAGAACTCACTGATGTGATTCCAATGCAACAAATCGTGTTCGATTCAGAGGACGGACACTCGCTCGGGGGTGTGTTGAAGATCTGTGGCCATATGGAGCTCAGAGTCTAATGATACCTAGAAGGAGAGCTTTCTGGAAATTAGAAGTGACCCCGATGCGTTTAATGAAAAAAAGTACATGTCATGTACTTTTTAAGTACACGACATGTACTCTCCGTTTCTGTACTCCACTTTAAGCGGCCTCCAGGTCACCCTCACATGGTTGTGTGCATGGCTGCTACATGGCTAGCACATGGATACCTGTGGTAACTAAGTACACGGCGTGTACTCATAAAGTACACAGCTTGTACTTCAAAAATTTCCAGAAAAACCTATTTTTTTCAAAAACGACCATAAAAGAAAACCATACCTCAAAAGAAGGTCTGAGTTCTTACAAAATATATATTATCATAAATATTGTGATATTTTATTATCATTATGTGATAACCATTTTCCATCTCTTTTTTTTCATATTAAAAGTTAAAACATCGCTCGTTTGTACATACTGTTTATCGTCTCTACATAGCGGTGTAATTTATTTTGCATCACCACTTTACATGGATGGTTATAAATATAGAACTAGTGTATATATATTATATTTAAGAAATAAATATTGTTCATAAATTATAATATCATATATACCTATTTACCTTCTAATCAATTAAAAAATGATAATGTCCCTAATGCGTACGGGTGGACTACCACCCCTACAAAACAATGTGATTTGTTTTTCATTTCCTATTTACATGGATGTTAATAAGGATAGATTTAATAATATACTATATATATATATATATCTGATATAATAATTATTTTGTAAATTTAAATTATTATTTACCCAGCTTTCATTCCACCATGCTAAAAGTAAAAATACTGTTCAAGCGTACGCTTGGCCTACCGTCTCCATAAATGGCGTAATTAATTTTTTGATATATATATTTTATGGATGAATATAAATATATATTATATTTAATATATATTATATTTATATCTTGAATAAATTTCTAGATATTTTGTTACCACAATTAAATTACAACGATTGGAGCTACCAAACAAAAATTCTCATGAATAATGAAGTAATTAGCAGCCAAAATAATAATGATAATAAATGATTATTAACAAATGGGAGATAAAATGTCATAAATATATCATATATGATATTATAGATATTAATATAGGTATATTATGTAATTATAAAAATATAAATTTATTATAAAATATTTTAAAAGAACTTATGAGATAATTTGAGCTTGAGGCAAGGGATTCCATCTCAATTTCAACTCCATTGAGACAAATTTGGTATTATGCTCCAATTTATTTTTATGTTGTGTATGTAATACCCATTTGAGGTATTCAAAATGAATATAAATATATCTATATATATATATATTCATGATGATTAATGATTCAATTCAACTTACTATCTCAAAATGGATGTTCAAAAGAAAATTTCGTCTAATTTCTCTTTTCGATCGGGTATATTTTTCTTCCATGACCATATTTCTCAAAATTGTGTTACAAAAGTACTTTTATTTTCTCAAGTAATTTATTAAGGAAATTTTATGCTATCCTTGACCTTTTAAATGGTTTTAAATTAATATTTATAATTTTTTCCAAAAGAATCATTTTTTTCTTTCTTTTTAAATAGTCAAAAGGAATGTTTCTTAATGTATACGGTGATAAGGAATTTTCACAACACCATAAAAATTTTAATCCATTTATCTTATTATAAATTTTTTAAATGGTTTTAAAAAAAAATTAGTGAAATATTTTTTTAATATTCCACTTATATATTCCAAAATACTTTATTTTATTAAAAAACTATATTTATGATGAATATATGTTTATTTATTGTCAAATTTTTGGTCATTGTCTTTCTCTTGAAACATTAACATCATTACGATCATTTGAAATGACATTTATCTTAAATATACATATTAATTTCATAAAATATATGATTATTACCAAAAACAAAGACCATTTTGACATACAATGTTTTAGTTTGAAAATTTTTTGATTTATTGGGGAAATATTGATATTATTTATTATTTATTCAATATAGATATTTATTGATAAGGAATATTATTATGAATTAAATTCAATAAAAGATGAACGTATTGGACATGTAGTGATGGGAAGGGCCAGAAATTATATTTCCCCTCATTGCAATGATAATTCTCATGAGACAAATTAGTGGGATAAATTGAATGACTTTTTGGTGTATGTATGCACATAGTTTATAATTTCAAAGAACAAGAATTTTATGGTAGTGATATAATTTTTTATGACATCAGGACATCCAACATTAAGGATTTTATTCATTGATAATTAAATTATTATTATCCATGATATTACTACATTTATATTCTCCATGTATTCATTTCCTCTCATGTTTTTGAGTAAATGGCATATGTTTTCAGTTATTTTCCTTTCCATATTTATTATTCCCTATTTATTCATGAAAACTTCAATTGTACATAACTATTACTAATCATATAATCTCACAATTTATTTTTATTTTTTTCCTTTCTCTAGGATATGGAGAAAGATATTATGAATAATATCAAGTATGTGAGAATATTTAATATGTCATATATTTTTTATTACCAATGTAAAATTTGTATCATGCATGTATCTGGTTCTATAAGACTACTAAACTAATCATTCCTTCAGTATTATATCCCTTCTATTTATTCCAATATAATAAACCAAATACTAGTTTTGGGTAATTTTATTTGGGGTTGTCACATTATTGTAAGTATCAAAATATTTTGTTAAGACTCGAGTGGAATGTAGTTACTTCCAAGTGAAAGAAGAATTTATATTAAGAACCACCTTCCACGAAAAATAAGAATTTTATTTTACTAGGTTTAATATTTTAGTCTATCAAGGAAAAGATATGTGAATATAATAAAAATAAAATATGTTTATATTCGTTATTTTTTTGTTAAAATTAATAAGTTTAATCTCATGGAGTTTATGTTGACTTATGTTAATGTTATATACAGTTGGATAGTAAAGATGATGTTTTTTTTATACTATCACTCTTAAAAATGATTATTTTAATGATTTAATTTATCAATGTGGTGAATAATGAATCCAATTCTAAAATGATAAATGAGAATATGACAAGTATTGAGACCATATCTAGAATGAGATTGGTTAATGACCCTATTAAGAATAATTTCATAGATAATTCATCAGGTTTAATATCAATAGAAGTTCCAAAATACATTAAGAAAAAGTTTTTGAAAAAAGGAAAGAATTGAAAGTTTCTTTTATTTCTAAATTTTCATCATAGAAGAAGAAGAATAATAATGATTAAGAAGGTTATGTTCAATAGATGGGAGATAAGAAGTTTTCATAAGAATAATTTCAAAAATCGGTGGAATGGAATAGTAAATATTGGATAAAAAACAAAATTAATTAAAAAGAAAGAGGTGTCAAGGTCCTTCAGAAAACATTAGTTTGGAATTGATAGGGCATAAAAAAAATATTTGAAATAATAGGGCCATCAGAAGGTATAGGAGGAAAAGAAGAAGAAAATATATTCTCTTAAGATGAATAAGTATCAAGATATAAGATCTATCTTACCTCAAATTTTATCATTATTCCAATCACTAGAAGTAAAAGTTCAAGAAGAAGTCATATTGTATAGTATATAGAAAGGAATAAGTGATAACAGTTCCTAATATATCTTTACCACCTTCCTCTTCACATCAAAAAGAAGGATAACCTGCTAAGAAAGGTCAATTTATTGTTATTTTATAAGAAGTACAAATAGAAATTATATTGGAATTTATTCTATTAGAAGTTACACTAGTGGAACATCCATTGGTAAGAGATCCATTGGTAGGATAACATGTTTAAATTAAAAAAAATGATAAGGAAGTTGAAAATGAAGTTGAGAAAGAATTTGAGGAGGATCCTTCATCTAACGAATCATCAGTTCATACTTATGTCATTATGACATCATCCTCATTGATGAGTTTATCAAAGAATATAAATTCATTTAAAGGTTATTTATATTAAATATTATCCCATTTTATTTTTTCTAAATTAAATAAATTTATCAGAAGAAATATTTAATCATAATAGAATAGATGTTGAAAAAAAATTATCCACTCAATATAATCATGTCACTCCAAATGAAGATAAAATTATAAAAGATCAAATAGAATATCATGATGTTATATAATAATTATTTATAAGTTCATTGGAATTTTTGTCTTGTACTAGATCTCATAAAATCAAAAAAAATATTTAAAAAATAAATTGAAGAAAAAGTTTGATAGTCTATTTGAAATGTTTCCAAAATTGAATTCTAGGGAGAATTTGATGCAAGAAAAAATAATCCAATTTCATTTTTAAAATGAAAAAAATTATATGGTTGAATTTTTTGTTAAAGTGAAATTAAATATAGTTAATTACAAATGATAATGTGAAATTATTTTTTAAAAGATAAAGGACTTCGTAAAATAATTGAAATCTCAAGATAGTGACACTAAGTTTATCAATGAAAAGAATTTTATCTTGCCTAATAATTTTTAATTTTCATGAAAAATATAAAAATATAATTAAGAGAATGTAAATGATCAATGTGAGAAGTTATATCAGTAGTGTAAATCCATTTAGGAGATAAAGATGTTATTTTTATTTCAGTATGAATAGATAGAAGAGAAAAATAAAAATATAGAAGCCCAAGATGAGAAGTTAGTTAAGAAATAATATATAATTAATAATAAAATAATATTATTTGAAAAAACACAAATAAATATTGTTTTTCAATTTTCAATATTTTCAACTTCTAATGATTGTAATTGTTGATGATGTTTTTCAAAACTAAGATGTGATTATTTTTTCAAGGGTATAATTTATTATATATATTGAATGGAATTAATTCTCATTGTATAAATTTTTTTTAAATTTTTTTTACTTATATTTTCTTTTATATAGAATATTTTTTTAACTCTTGTAATTATTTTTGAAAAAAATGGGTGATAAAATTTGGAAATGATAATAGTTTTACTCATTGGGGGAGATTTATTCATTGAAACGTTACAAAAACATATTATGAAATTTATTTGTGTGACTAATGAGATTGTTTATATATTAAGTGGAGATATATTTTATTTCATTATAACTAAAGAGAGTATTTATTTTTAAATTTTGGTTGAATATATAATTCTTTTTGTGTCTTGATAGTTTCAAAAATGGGAAGATTTTGGGTCAGAAGACCAATTTCATATGTATATTTTAATTATTAAAATTCATATTATATAAATTTGACTTAAATTGATGTGTTTGTTTTAGTTTTCAATGGTGTGAATGATTAAAATATAGTAACCTTAAATCTGGAGGATTTATGTCTATGTTGAAGTGTAGGAAAATCCTTATAATTGATGGTTCATGTTAAATCTAGTTTTCTAGATGTGTGAAAACTGTAGAATCATTAATTTAATGTCATCATAAGATATATGGTAATGTTGAGTCCTCTGAAAGATGAAGGTTTTTTATTCTGGTGTTATTAAAACTAAACTTGAGGTTTATAGAATGTGACTGTTGGAGGTGAATCTATAAATAGATACAATTTTTCAAGGAAATGAAGTAAAAATATTTTAGAATGCCTATGAGAAATCTTTATTTCCCTTTTAAATCTTGAAAAATATTATTTCTAAGTGTGCTTCTATTAATAGTGGTTTTTATTTCGGAGTTCTTCTACTTAAATAAATTTTTTTTGAAGATATCATTGTATGTTCTTTAAATGTTTTTTTTTGATCTTTGTTTTTATGTCTTGTATGTTAAAGGATTCCAATATAAATATGAAGCATGTTCCATTCATTTTTATTGAGGGATTATTTAAGGAAGATAGAGATACTTCAAATCATTTTTATTAAGGGATTATAGAAAGAAAAATTTAAACTATAATTTAGGTTGACTGATGGATTTTATTATAAAATATAGATAACATTCTGATAGGTCTATATTAAAGGGATTTCATTCCATAGATAGATAAAATACCTCATGATAAGTTTAAAGTTGACAGAATCTCATATTGGAAATAGGATACCTAGATCAGGTTTTTGATCCTATTGTAATATAAGATAAAGACGAATTTTATTGATTATAAGGTGTTAGTAATAATATCCTTTTAGATTATAAGGATTTTTATCCTTACTATGTGCATTTTTTTAATATTTTTTGTATCTTTGTATTTTTATTTTGCATATGAATTTTTTTTGATATTGTAAATTCCCAAAAAAACTACTATGATTACTATTTTAATTATATATTGTTAACTTCCAATGGTTTTTAATTACATTTATACTCTTACATATTATTACTTTATCTTAATATCATATTTATAATCAACATGCACCCTAATGTGGTCAAAATTTGTAAGTTGTGTTTTTTACTACAATTCCCCCCCCCCCTTGTAGTTTATTTAACCGGTTTATTTGGGGAAACAATTTTTTTATGTTTTGTATTAAGAAATGTGTACTAGTTTCCCGTGGGGACTTTGTATATACATAAAATATACTTCTCCCTAAGCGGATAGAGGCCTCATATAGAGGAGGGTTACATGTGTTTACACACACACACACATGGGTTCCTTATTAAGAGAATATGAGTGAAATCCTATGAGAGGGTGTAACATATGTATATTTAATTCATCTATATAAGGATAGATTGAAACTCATGGTGGATTATTAAACAAAATATATGAATGGTCAATATTTAGTGATTATTCATATCTACTTAGAGTTTACCAATCTCCTTACATTAATGAACTCCTTTGTAAAAGGGATTACATTTGTTTTAGTAATCTGAAATGTTTAGTCTTTCCAAAAATTTTAGTTTCCCAAAATAATATTTTTTTAGAAATATTTATTCTTAAATAAAATTATCTTTTAAAAAATTCACACGTGAATTTTTTCCAAAAAATAATTTTCGGAAAATATTTTTGTGGGAATGATTATCTGAGGTATTTTGTTTTAGAAAAAAAATAAAAGGTTATTGAATACAATTTCATATTGAAATTTATAATTCTAATCCATGTGTTATTTTTTAAAATAATTTAGTTTCTTATTTATCATTTACTTATGTTACTTTATTATTGTTTACATATTCTTAACTATTAAAAAGTTTCATCTTTTTTACCAAGTTTTCAATTTTTCATAATCGGAAAATTTTTCTGTCCTATAATACTTTATTCAAAAAAAATATTAGGAATTTCTAATATATATTTATATATTTGAGAATAAACCTCATTCGTATGATCATATTAAGGTTTTACTCAAAAACATTAGATTTTTTTAATGTGAAGGGTGGCCGCTTTAGCCCATATATAAGGAATTGGGTCACCACGCCCCACATCGCTTTCTCAAAAATTTCTCTTGATCCTCATCCCTCCTTTTTTTGGTCAGTCTAACAGTTTTTCCATTTGTCTGTTCAAATTATTCTCAGTCTAATTTAGTTTTAATAAAATGGATTTAGTTAAATATTTCACCAATAGATAAGTTTTTAAGGAAATGTTAGTTTAAGAATAATGGTATCATAAGTATGATTCCATAATGAAAAAAAACCATAAAATTAAAAGAATGGGAGAAAATTTGTGTGTAGAAAGTTGATTTTGTTCTTTACAATCTATATATTGTAAAAGAATTTTATTCCTCAGTTGAAGCTAGCTTAGAGGATAATATAGAAGTGATTGTCTTTAATCATTTCAATCAAAGTAGTAAATTAACAATTCAACAAATGGATGATTTATTCAATGTCTCATTAGAAGGAGAAGCATATCTTAATTCCTGTAATATTTCATATAATCTTGGAAATTTTGAATATTCCAAATCAAAAACATTATTTTTTCATCTTTTTAAAAGATAAGGAAGGTGCATCATTTATCTATGGATGCAATAGTATCCACTATTTGGATGTATGGTTATATTATACCATTTAAATTATATAAAGATAATTTAAAGTTCCTCGGAATTTTTATACAGGATTTTCTAACAGTTATGAGAAATTTCAGTTTAGTGTGGTTTTTATTCTTATCATTCAAATTAGTGAAGAAAATTTCAATGAAGTTGAGGATATTTATATTTACCTATTTCATTTAAAAAAATTATTCAATTTCATAAAAGCTATGAAAATTCAGAATTAGCCTTTTGTAGTTCTTGAAAGGGTTTCATTGATTAGATAAGAAACCATGTTTATGGTGAAGTTAGAATTTAGTCTGAAATAGAAAAATTTTGTAAAAAAATAAAAAAGGCAACATATGATGTTGAAGTAGCTAAACAGAAAGAACCGGTAAAATAGAAAAGGAAATGAGATTCCACTAATTAAAAGTAACAAAATAAACTAAAAACAATGACAGATGAGGACTTCATGAAGTTAATGGAACATAAGGCTTAGAAAAGGCCATGAGATACAAGTTTAAGACTTGATAAAGCTGAGGATTTAGAATTAGGGATGACAAAATATGAGGTTGTGAAATATACCAAAAATAAAAAGGAAAATAGAAAACAATGATCAACATAAGGTATTTGAAAAATTACTGAAATGAGTTAGGGAAGCTCTAGAAAATATTTCTCTTTCAATTGCACAATTCTCATTAGTTCAACTAGGTCTTGGTTCCTGAACACATTTTCTTTCCAATTAGACTTTTCCAGATCCATTATCACCAAAATAATTAAATATTGTTTAAACAATAGTTGTTATTATTAAAATTCTAAAGGAAAAGTTAAAATAAGTGGAAGTAGAACCTTAAGATCCAAAATCAACTAAGAAGATTGTTTATAAGAGAGTTAAAAAATATATTCAAAAGAAAATAAAATTTAATAAAATAACTACCAGGTAGTTAGAATAAAAATTATAAGAGAAATAAGAAGAAGAAAAAAAAAATTGAAAAAGAATTATCTTAGGAGTCATCATCATCCTCTACATATTTATCAACTCAATCATACAAAAGTCCTACATTATATGTTTCTTTGGAATAAATTTAGAAGCATGAGGAAGAGGAATCACAATAATACCACACACAAAATATTATAATAAACTAATAAAAATATGAAAGTAGATGTGATTAATGTTTTGGATGACCAAAATAACAAATAAAAAGAAAAAGGTAGATGTTGGACCATCTCACCAACATATTTCTGAAGCTTCATCAAATTAATCTGATATGATAGTTATTAAATCTTATAAGAGAATTTACTATATTTGAAAAACTATGAAACATATCAAATATTCAATGTCATATCTTATGAATATCAAATATTGATTAAAGAAAATTCAAAACAGTATGAATGGGAAATTTGAGTATTTGAGGTTGTTGAAAGAGACTTTTATTCAAAATGAAGTTGAGATAAAAAAAATTGAAATATAAATCAAAGGCACAAAAAAATAGATTTAATAAAATGGTCAAAAGGTTGAGATAAGTGAATAAATATTTGAAGTACCTTATTGAACAGTTTGAGGAAGTGAAGAAAGTATCTTTTGATATTGCTGATTCTTTAGATAATCTTTCATTATATGTTTTTAATAGATTGAAATTTGGGGAATAGTTCAAGGATTTTTCAAACTCTCATAATCAATAAATCACTTAACTCAAAGAAGATATTCAAAAGTTAAAACATGAGAATTATAGAATTCAATATTTTTTGGAGGACTTCCAGAGGCTGAAAGGAAAAAAATAAAAACAATATCAGACTTCTTATAGAGGAGGTAGTTAGTTTGAAATCATAGAATCAAAATTTTTGTTTTTTTAAGGAAAATATAGTGAATCTTGATTCTACATCAATAGAGATTAAGAGTAATTAGGAATATTTTTGGATGATAAAAGCTATAGTCAAAAAGGCTCTACAAGAAATAATGAACTTTTTATTTCTGAACTCTTGATGTATTTATAAATCAAATATTTTCAATGATTTCCCATTTGAATGAATTATTCTATAAATACATTTTTTAATGTTTTCCAATTTTACTTCTATTAATGTTATTTAGTTTTTTCTTGGATGAATATTTACTCGAACATAATTGTTTGGAATAATTATTTATAACATATCAGGAAAATATTTTACTTCCCCTATTTTTTTTGAAGTCAAAAATGGCGGGAAGTTATTAAAGTGGGATAATTTATTTAAGGGGATAATTTTATCAAAATGGGAGATCATATGAAAGGGGAGAATATTATTAGAGAGGCTTTATTGTTATTCCAATAAAGTAATCATATTTTCTATCAGATGATGAATGTTGAATATGGTGAAGTTATCATGATAGGGGGAGTTACGTAAGAAAATGGGAGATATTTCTTATGAATACTTTATTTGAATAACTTAAACATACCAAGGGTTTATAGTTTTCCAAAATAATTTTTATTTTTATTTTGAGTGTTTTTATTTTTATTTTTCAAAAAGGGGGAGATTTTTTAGTAAAAAATTTATATATTCCACTATTTCTTTCCTTAGTTTTGAAAATCACAAAAACTTTATTAAAAAAGAAATTTAACATTATATATCCTACATATTTTAGAATTTTTTTTAGAAGCCATATATTTCTACAAAACATATAAATTTTTCTTAACTAAAGGAATATAACTTGTATATTATTAATGTCTGATACATCGGACTAACAAGAGTCGGGTCCATCAGAATTTCTAATGTCTTGTACATTAGGATTGAAAAATTTTATATTCATCGGACTGACCGAAGACATATCCATCAGAGTGACCATAGTTTAGTTCATCAGACTGACCATAGTTCAGTTCATTTTTCTGACAATATTATAATCCTTTGTAATGAAAAAATATTATATTTAAATTTCTGAAATTATTTCTTTCAGAATAAATTTATTATTGAATTTTAACGGTGTTACTAGAATGACATCGAGTGAAGATATAATTTTCTAAGATGTCAAGTAAAGGTCATTTGAGGTTGTTGTAACCAACTCCATATTACAATGGACTTGGAATATCATCACTTGATATCTCAGCAAATTATATCTTCATCCAATGTAATTATGAAATCACTATTACAATGCCATAATAAATTCCATCTGGTATAAATAATTCCAAAATATTATTATAAACATTTTTCTATCTAAAGGACTATAATATTGTCAGTCCAATGAACTGAACTTTGGTCAATCTGATGGATATGAATTTGTCCAGACCGATGGACAGAACAATAGTCAATCTAATTGAAAAGACACTAGTCACTATGATGGACTAGACTCTAGTTATTATAATGTATTGTAATTTAATAACATAGAGTTTATATTATTTTAGTTAGGAATTATTTCTAAATTTTCATTTAAAATATGTTTTCTAAAAAAATAATAAATACATGGGAGTATAGAATTAAGAAAAAAACAAGGTATTAAGAAAGTGTTTGGGATTTTTAAAAATAGGGAAAAGAAATCTAAAATGTATAAAAATTTTCCTCAATGGATTATCTATTAAATATCTACCTATTTTTGTTGAAAGATTAGAATTAGGTTCTTATTGTGGGTTTTCTATTTTAGGATTTTAAATATTTTAAATCTCTTGTGACCAACCATCATCAGAATTTCATAAAGGGGAGGCTCACATGTATGTGGGTGAAACGAAATATGTTTTGAGACTCATCACCCATAATCTAGCTTTATGAATACCTATATTGTGAAAATGAAACATAAACTATCTTTATTTGACTCTTACACTGATGGTAATCAAAACTATGTGGGGTATCAATGTGAAATACATAGGACATATAATAAAACATACTCTAGAAGTGATTTTCCATTTTCTAGCTTCATCCTACATATTATGAAAATAATATCTTAGCATAGGATTATTCCAAAATTATATTAAAATTAATTAAACCAGTGAAAAACAAAATTAAAATCCATTTAAATATCTATATCTAGAACCAAGATCAAGGAATTTATTCGAATTTAAATATAAAGATAAAAAATCACTAAAACTCATGATTTATTCTTTTTAAAATTTAAATTCAAATTTCTATAAGTAACATAAATTAGTTAATTACACTTTTTTATAAATATTTTCGGATTAAATATCACTTAAAATAGTAAAAAAATAAGAAAAAATTAGCACTCTTTACTCCCCAAAATTTACACTATTTTACTCCCAAAAAATAAAACCAATTTCATTTAATAAGAAGATTGGTCATACCTGAACTCAAATAAAAAATACAAGAAATGGATAAAATCAAAGACCTGTACTTTAAAAAAAAAACATAGAAACACCTATGTGAATTAATCTCATTGTTCCATTCCATTCAAATCGTAGTTCTCTTTCTATGAGTGAATAAAAAATAGATTTCATTGGAATTAAAATTTTAACAAGTGGAACTTTCAATTATCACTATCTCTTTGGTTCCTTGTACCAAAAGTCCATTTTTCACTTTCTTGATACAACTAAAATGATATTATTATAAATCAATTACTCCATTTCTTATTTGGGTTCAATATTCCCCTCACCTTAATTAATTTTTTTTATAGGTGTCTACTAATAAAATTTTTACTGACCAATATTTTTGGAAATCACTTGTTCATATTCAATGGAATTTATTACTCTAACACCAATTTCCTAGTTATCTGAAAATATCATTGTGGGATCCCAATTTCCTATTTTACTCTATTTTCAAAGGAATTATATGACAATATTTTCAGTTGGATTCTTGATGTTTTATTTTTCATGAAGGCTAAGTTACCTAGGCTTAATTTCAAAAATCTAGTTTCTTCAAGTAATAATTTAAATTCCATATAAACATTTTCAAAAAAATTCCCTTTTAGAGTTCCAAAATAAAATTTACATGAAAATAGATGTTTATTTCACATAAAAAAATGGAATTAAAAAAAAATAGGATTCATAAAATTTATAATACTAGTATATTATTTTCCATAAGGTAGAAAAGTAATAAAATTAAAATTTAATAACCTAAAAACACACTAAAAATATAAAATATAAAAAAAATTAAATATTATATTTAGACATTCTTAAGAACATATCCTAAAAACTTTTAATGTAATCGAAAACGTGTTCTAATATATTCTAAAACAGGTTTGAGACCTCCCCCGGACTTGTTTAACAATACCCTATTAAATTTCAGTATAAATTCAACTAAATTATAGAGTTTAAATATTTATAAAATGATATAAATAATTTGGTGTTTATTTATCCAATAATTTTGAATTAGTCTCTCTCCTAGATTCTTTATTAAAATCTTTTATCTAGACTTCAAGCTGTTGTACAATTTTTGAAACCTATAAAAAAGAATAATTATAAGAAATTTTACTGAAAATAAGTAAAATAAATAAATTGAAAGAAAATATAGTTTGACCCCATGTGGGTACTATCGTATTACCAACCCTAGTAGGAATTTTAATTTATTAACCCGAATCAAAAGTTGTGATTTGTTTTTTTAATTAAAACCAACATATTTTATTTTTACCAATGTCCATCGATGGACAATAGTTTTGGAAAACCTCATGAATATAGTAAAATGTTCCCAAACCCAACTAAATAGAAAAAAAATTTAAAATTGGTGGTAAAAGAAATAAATGGGCCTCTCACTTATATGATTTTCCTCCTCAAATTTTCTTCCAATTGATACTAAGGAATTAGTGACTAATTCAGAGGTCATGTGTATTATTTTTCCTATTCACCCACTTTTTGAGTAGAATTTTGTTCACTTTACAAGGATGTTTGTATATATTTTTATTCAAAATATTGAGTTGTTAGTATAGTTATAGCTTGTATACCCACTAGTGTTTCCTCATATTTTAATTTTTCAGAGCAGATTTGAGTAAATTGTGAAAGTATTTCTTTCCCAAATCTTCTTCTTCATACTAAGTAGCCCCCTCTTCAATTTTCATCATAATTATTTCCTCAATGGTAGCTTTATTATCTTCTTCATCAATATCTAGGGTAGTGTAACACGTGGTAAGACCTAAACTAACTTTATAGAGGGGGTTAGAATGCAATTCACATTGTAAAAAATCAAATAAAAGTGATCCTAGAGAGTGATATACTCTCTTGGGTGGATTGACTATGGGTTATTGAGGCTCTATGGGGGCCTCGGGTAATGTATTGAAAATCTAAGTGAGATAAGGGACATTAATTAGTTCTTATACCTTTTCAATGGAGAAAAGGAGATGATTTTAAACTTTTTTCTTCGTGTTCTTATTTTCACTACTCCATGAATGCTTGTAGGGTGGTGGCTTCTTTGGTCATAATGTCCTTCAACTCTCCCGATTCACTTTTTTCCTATTTCAAATTTTATTTCATTAATAAGGAGGTGGTGATGTGGTTTAGAATCTATTTTGGTGTTGATTATTATTCACATGGATAGTCTGTGGAATTTTTTATTGATGTTGATTTGGTTGACCATATAGTGGGTTTTATCTTCCCACCCATCTATATATACCTAAGTTTTATCCAACTATTCCTCTTGAATTTTATTTGTACGTGATTATGGGAAGAGATATAGATTACTGTTTAATATTTTTTCATGTGTGGTTCTATAACCTCAGTAGTGAGTATACTGATCTCTTTAATATGTGCATAAAATTTATGATCCATTGTTGTAGAATGGTCCCCCTATCAGGTTTATCCTAGATAAAAAAAATAATCAAAAAAATAAAATAGGAATAAAATAAAAAAAGGAAAGAAAATTAAATTAAAAATACTATTTAAATATTATCTAAAATAGTGAAAGCTTATCTCAACTCCCTATAAATTTAAATAGTGAGGTGAAGGTTATTGTGGGGTTTGTATATACAATTTATGAAAATCTAGGATTTATACTAGTGGGTGAGCAGGGTTATCTATCACGTATTTAGTCTAATATTCTCACTATTTTAGAACTTTATTAATGTTTTTATTTGTTCTCTATTGTTTTAAAAGTATGAAACGAATGGGGGTTTTATTCTTGATATAATAAAGGAAAAGAAAAAATAGGTTAAAATGAATGTGAGAAAGGAGACGCCCATGGATTTAACTTAGTGGTCCTTGATTTCCTATCTAATTTGACTCTATAATCTACTATTTAGGTACCCTAACCATCTACACATAACCTCACTACCTATATACTTTAAATAGGCATCACACTCAATAATAATCCTCAAATTATCAACTCATCACTCTCTCAATTGGGTCACAATTGTGAGACCATCCACTACCCAAACCAGTAATCCCAGTCATATATTAGTGATCCCAAAAATAGAAGTGGAAATGGTTATTAGAAGTATGAAAAAATTAGAAAACGAATAAGAGTGAATTGCAATCATCTCCTCCACCCCCTCACTCTCCCAAGATCATTAGAATAAAATGGAAATAGAAACCAGGCTTGTGGACTTTATTTTACTAGTTTTCCTCCAGTGGGTGATCCTTAGGTTAGTCTCTCATAATATAAGAGAGCTTGACAATCATCATTACTTCATGGAGGTCTGGAAACACAAGGAAAATGGGAAGATATTAATAAAAAAATATATAACTAATAGTAAATAGAATTATAATTTATTAAAAATACTGAAAATATAGATAATCCCTAACTATGATTGATAGGAGTCAAATCCTTTACAATATGGGAGGGGGAGATATTTATAACCATCATTTTCTTCCCCATTATCCCTAAGTTCTGTGTAGTGATCTTTAGTCCTTCTCATCATCCTCAGATGATCGGTATGTGTATAGCTTCGAGGGTCAGGTTGGCTTCAACTTAGCTCTCGAATCTTCCATATCATGCTCAACACTCTCCCATGATTAGTTACACCATATTAATTTATATTATAACCCCACGGATCATTTTTTAGATATCTCCACAATATATTTGAACCATTGGAATTAATTGTTTTATAGGTTTTCTATTTTTTGAAATTCAATTTTTTAAATATCATGTGGCCAACCAGCATTATAAGTTTACAAATGGGAGGTTCATATGTACTTAGGTACAATGACACTAACATTGAGCCTCATCACACTTACACTAGACTGATGAAATCTATATTATGAATATGAAATATACATTAGTCTTAACTGAAAACTATACTGATGGAAATCATACTGATGTAAGGGATCAATGAGACATATGTAGGTCACAAAATGAAACTTACGATGTAAGTACTTTTCTAATTTTAATCATCATCATGTCTGTTATAAAAACAAAATTTTGGTGTAGGATTATTCCAAAATTATATAAAAAGGAATTAAACCAATGAAAATCAGAATTAAAATCCTTTTAACAATTAATATTCATAATCAAGAGCAAGGCATGGATTCTCATTTGAATCTAAGGATGAATAAAACCACTAAACCCCATGATTTAATATATTTATCCTTTGAGGTAAAAATTTTAAAATTTAAAATAAATCAATTAATAACCTAGTTTTTATCTATATTAGGGGTAAATTTTAATTGAAAATAAAAAAAATGGGAAAAATTATCTCTCATCAACATTGTTTCACATGACCTAGTTAAGGTAAATGCACCTACACACATGGTATGAGGATACCAAAGTATGAGTAGTATATTCACATGGATTCTATAGTTAATATTGACCATTTTATAGTTTTTTCACTATGTCATCTAGTGATTTTGTTCTTTTTGTAGTAATTAAAACCACCTCTAAATGATTCACGATGGGGTTTCCAAACAATCATGGATTTATGTTTTGGGGATTATTTTTCCATGATTTTAAAAAACATTGTGAATTATTTCATGATTATTTTTTAGTGAAATTTATTTAATGTTTATCTATAATGTTTTTAAACGAAAATTTTTGAAAAATATTTTCAAACGTGGTATTTAAAACCATCACTAAAAATAATAAGTAATTTTTGCATTCAGGTTTTTAATGAAATTTTTTAATAAAATATTTATTTAGTGATAATCATTAAAACAACTACTAATTATTCAGTTTTTATTTTTTATTATATATAAATATATATAGTAATTTTTATTTTTAATGGGTCCAAAAGGGTGGCCCAGTCGGTCCAAAAATACCTTGCCATGCTATGGATAGAAACAGGTCTGGTTGGGGTACTCAACCATAAACCTGATTAACTTTTACCATATATGAACCTTAACCAAACTAGTTTATACCTATTAATTTATTAACTGACATTGACCCTAATTAAATTTTATCTTAACCAAACCCTACTTTTTTATTTTATATTTAATTTAAAACTTGTAGTTTTATTTTAAAACATTAAATGTGTGCGTAGAGGATACATAATGGTCGTCTATTGTGAAATCCATGATAGCCTGGGGGAAGAGCATGGTGGGGATGACATATAGTGGATGAGGTTGATGCGTGGAAGCTCACCCAACCACCACTACTATATTTCACTTCTGTCTTGTTGTTGTGACTTTTGCGCTGACCACCCTACCACTGCTCATCGCACACAATGCATCTATGTTGTGCTTATATTTCTATTAAAAAATGTAAATAAAATGTAAAATAAAAAACATGTTTGGGTATCCTAACACTAATACCCAAACCCAATTAAGGGGTACCTAAACCCCATTTTATCAGTTTTGGTATATTCTAAATGGATTCCCATTATCATATATAATCCCATTATGTCACCTATATCATCTTGTTGCATCTTTCCCACAAGCCATTATACCACTTCCCATCATGCACATGGCATCCACCCAATCCAAATTAATGGGTACATGAATATTATTTAATCAGGTTGGGTAGGTTTGGGTAGTCAATAAATAGGTACTCATTTTCATCCCTAAGTTCCGCTCACCTCATGGTCCAACCGGACCAAGCCTACCAACCTCCCCAACCAAATCCATGACCCATGAAAATTTCGCCATATATTAGAGGTTCTAGGATTTGAACCCACAACCATTTCCACGTATTCAAGTGACATTACCACATACCTTCACTCATCATCTATTAATTATATAAATTCAATTACATCTGTCATCGTAGAACACAATGCAAGGAAAGATAAACATGCATACATAGTGAGTTAACCCTATGACACTCCCCTCACCCCCCAACCCAAACCACACCACCTCCAATGGTGGGGAGAGTAAAAATTATAATTACGTAATAGTTAATATACTTATATATATATGTATGAAAATAAAAATATATACAAACATATCTACGTGTGTGTATTCAAAATATATATATATATATATATATATATATAAATGTAACTAAATATACATGATTATATATAAATATATATTCAAACAGACACAAATAAATATAAATATATAAAAATGTATATAAGTACAGATAAATATATAAAAATATAAATACATATAAATATATATAAATATACATAAAGACATATAAATATTTATAAATATATATAAATAAATATACATATATATAAATATGCATAAATATATACAAATATCTATAAATATACATAAATTTACTCTTGTATTGTATTTAGGTCACCAAGCCTATGGGCCACCACCTTGTATGACATGGGGCCACTAAGCCTTCAAATTATGTCTTATAATAAAATAGGTCATGTGGGTGTTTTTACTTCTAGTGGAGAATGATGAGCTTTGAACCAGAGGGGTGCCTGATTCGTCTATAGTTTGATTTATTATAATCCCCTTTAATTATAGTATATATATATATAATTAAATATAAAAATATATATATAAACAAAAATAAATATTCATAAATATATATATACCCACATAATATTTATAAATAAATAAAGATACATATATATATATATGAATATATATAAATATGAATACATATTAATACATACATATATACATATATATGTATAAATATATATATATATATATATATATAATTAGCATAAATATGCAGATGGGGTGTTGGATGAGTGGTAAGGAAACTTTTATAGATTTCATGAAGTCAAGGGTTTTATCCCCCAACAACCCTAGAATTTGGAGAGACTTTGACAAGCAGTGTATTCTGTACTAACTATTGGTGGGGTGGATGACCATCCGAGTTCGTCGTACCCAAAGCGATGGGTGGCATCATTCATGGGTGATGGTGGGGGATGGTTTGGTAGGGAGGACTTCGATGAGGTTTCACAGGTGATGGCGGGGGGTGACGCGGTCAAAAACCTACATGGGTTTAGGTTATCATGGTGATGGATGAGGATGGGTTGTTTTAACCAATGGGGGGTTGTGGCAACTTGGTCAGATTAACTCCAATGGGATAAAGGGGTAGAGATGATGGAATCTTGCAGTGATAGAGTGCGTGGGTAGTGTAGGTTGGGAAGGGAAGGCCAGTGCATATGTAGTGCAGGCCTTCAAGTATTGTTTGGGGGTTGATTCCCCTGGCCCTTTGGATCATGTCATTTGGGGCCTATTTGGGGCCATGTAATGGGATCCTCTATCCATAAAATAAAGGGAGTTTCTTAGGTTTAATAAGGAGGAGGATACTTCCCGCATACCTATTAAAAATAATAATAATAAATTTACATAAATATATGTAAATACATATATATATATAATACATATAAATGTCTATATATATATATGTAAATATAAGTAAATATATATTGATATATATTCATCATAGGTAGATGGGATTACCGACCATAAAAAAACACATACTCAAGCACCCTAGTAGGTCAAGTATCATCCCTCCTTGAAGGGAATGGTAAACACCCAATGAAACTATTTTCATAGATATTAATGGCATGAAGGACCAATTTTTTGATGGCCAAATGTAGTAGACAAATGTGTCCAAGGGCCCCTGAAGGAGATGACCCGAGGCTCAAAGGATCATCCAAGAATCACTCCATGTCCTTAATCTTTTACACTATGTCGCCCCTCCTGCTAGCACCAATATGTCATGTTACCCTGTCACACCATAGCAAGTCACCCCTCTATCCCACATCTGAGATATTTTCAAGTATATGGTTAGTTTATTTGTGTTAATGCACCCATTTATTTTTCGATCCACCCACCCAACGACACATGCATGTCTTCTCGTTTCATTATCTTTCATCGTGTTGCGTCATCTTCCTAGTTACACAGGTAGTAGTGTCACTGGTCAGCATGCCTGATCTCCCCCTTTCCAGTTTTAGTTGCACCTTATTTCCCAAAATCATGTTGTAGCAATGAACCCCTCTATCCCACATTGGTAATCCAAATCATTATAGGGTCAGATGATAAGTTCCTACACACTCAATTCTCTTTAAATTATTCCACCTGGGGACACCAATGTGTTGTCATGTTATGTCACCTTCTTAGTCATGTTGCATCATCCCACATAACCCCTTTGTACCAACTAGTTTCCCAAAATTAGTGGCCAATAGGATCAGTGGCCCAAATACCAAATACATGGACTGAAAACCAAAATTTAGTGAATAGAACTATTGCCACAATAACTGCTATAGTACTATTATTGTGCCTATAGAAATCCTTCCAACCATCTAAATTTGAACTCGGATTTTTCATGTAGGTTCATGAGATGCTTACCATATGATAAACCCCAACTGTATATATTAATATCAATAAATACATAAAAATATCTATATATATATATATAAGTTTACAAATACATATAATTATATATAATTATATATAAATATAAATACATCTATGAAAAGACATGTAAATATATACACACACACACACACACATATATATATATCCATATGATATATATAAATTTATATTAGTATAAATACGCATAAATAGATATATTTAAATATAAATACATACATATATATAATTATACATAAATATATATATATATAAAAACACACACATACATCTATATATGTATATACATAAATACATATAAATATATATAAACATAATTAAATGTGCTTAATTATATATATACATAAACATAAATACATATAAATATACACAAAAAATTTCCCTTGCCTCCCAGGCTTCCCACATAGGCGTTTCATTTACTTGGAACCCTTAATTTAGCTAAATAAATTTTCTAAAATATCATCTCAACACTCTTTATCCCATATCGACCCACTCTTGAATCATGTCTAAAGGAACCATGATAGCCTTGGATGCATGACCTTAAATGGTTTCATGGTGGTCCTTGAGGTGTGACTCTAGTATAACTAAATAATAAGGTAAATAATGGGAACCTCCAGACCCCCTATTTTTAGGAACAATTATGAAGTGCTGAGGAGAAATTCCCATGTATGGAATTCACACCCAGGCCTCCCATGTTTCTATCCTGGGTGTGTTATATTCTTAAGTCCATTAATTGGGATAAAAAATTAACAAAAAGACCTTTCATACAATCTTTATATCGAATCAACCAGCTACTAAATCACATCTAAAGGTATAATGATATCCCTGGATGCATGACCTCAAAAGGAACCCTGGTATTCTTTATCACACAACCAGAGTATAAACAATTAAGAAAGGAAAGATAGAGAACCCCTGGACACCAACATTTTCAAGACCAAGTTATAAGTGCAGATAAGAAGTCCTTTGAAACATATTAGCACAAGGAATCCACACCCAGGCCTCCCAAGATTCCCACATAGGAACATCATTAACTCAGTTCCTTTAATTGGGCTAAATAAATTTCCTAGAATAACTTTATGACACTATTTAACCTAAATCAACCCACTATTGTGTATCATATAAAGGAACCATAATATTCCTAGATATATATAACCTTAAAATGCACCATGATGATACATATCACAGGACCATAGTATAAGTAATTAATAAAGGAAAGACGGATAACCCCCAGACCTCCCATTTTCATGACCACGTATGAAGTGAAGAATAAAAATCCCTAATAGCATTTAGGTCTGAGAAATCCATGCCCATGACTCCCAAGATTCCCACTTTAAAATTTCATTTACTTTGTTCCTTTAATTAGGATAAATAAATTTATTAAAATACGCCACTAATACTCTTTACTAGAATCATCCCACTACCGAGTTGCATCTAAAAGCACCATGATAGGCCTGTACCCATGACATTAAAAGGAACTATGATGGTCCTTGTAACATAAATATATTATAATCAATTCATAAGGGAAATATACACTACTACACATGAGGCCATTAACAATGATATAATATGGCTTTATCAGAAAAAAATCACCGAAAATCAGAGTTCCTTTAAAATCCCTAGGCCTTTATTAGTGCTAGAAAGGCATTGATAAAAGGAAATATTTATCAGTTCTTTTATTTATCACTGGTAAAGGGTGACTTTATGTGTTCTAAAAATAGACCCAATAAAGGAGGTCCTTTATCAATGCTAGTTTAGTTATAATAAAGGGATCCTTTATCAACACTATTGTTAGTGCTGATAATGGGGTATAATAATGTAGTGTTCCATTTAAATTAAATCAAAATATAGAATTAAAAATAGGGAAAAACACAGGTAAAAAATACAAAAAAATAATTGTAATACAATTTATGACACAGATAAAATAAAAATCACTATATTATAGACATTTCAAACATTGGTTTGTACAATTTCATTAGTAAGTACAATTTATCACAAATGTTCAAAAACATAAATATTATTTTGTATTTGGCCCCCAACCCATAGTCATGATATTAGTTTCTAAACAAATCACCCCATCTTGAGAAAAATAAAGAACCTATATAAGAAAAAAATCTTATGTTATTAATAATATAAAAAAATAAATTAAACACGAAGTGTTAATTTTAATGTAAAAACATGTACTTTGACTCATACCAGGAACACCATGTATCGAATTTAGTTGTGATTGATTCTTACAAATCACACCATTTATTTTTTTCTTTGAAGTAGGTGATCTTGAATTGGATCAAATATATAGTTATAAAAAAATATTAGTATAGATGCGAGCTAATTCAAGAGCACTTTATTTTGAGAAAAATTCTTTAACTATCAAACCATTTCTTGTTCATATTCAAGAATTACCTTTATGAAAATTTACTAAATAAGTATCAGATAAAAATTATAAGGAAATTAATTAGTAAATAGAATATAAAATAATGAGAAAAAAATTTGACCTTGTTTTCGAGGTTTTGGCTATGTGATGCACATTTTAAACTAAAATGAGACTTATATATTGAAAAAATGATCTTTGAGTTATTCTAACCACATCATGTGTTGGATTGGCATGCGGTCAATTTTTAAACTTTAAAAATGAATTACGGATTGGTGCCCAAATTTTTGAAATAAAAATTGAGCTATTTTCATTAGTTTCGGCTAATGGCATGCGTTTTAAACTAAAATGATACCTTTATTTCAAAAATATATACTTTGAATCATATGTGTAACATCATGTGTCAGATTTATGTTCATTTAATTCTTAAACATAAAAAATGAATTATGGAATGTTTTCTTATTGTTTGAAAACAATCCATGTTTTTCCCCATTACTTCCTATTTGATGTGTGTTTTAAACTAAAATGGAACTTTTGTATTGGGAACTTGTACATTGAGTCATACTAACCACATCATGTGATGAATTTATTTTTGATCGATTCCTACACATCTAAAATGAATTATATATTAATTTCCTAAAGTTTCAAACCAATATGACCTCAATTTCACAGCTTTTATAATGTGAAACATGTTTTGAATTAAAATGGGACTTTTATATTGAAAACCCACACTTCAAATCACACAAAAAAATATTGTGTTTCATATTGATGTGAAGTCAATTTCTAAAAAACAAAAATGTATTATGGATGTTTTTCCTAAACATAAAAAACCATCTACTCATGTTTTCTCAGTTTTGTCTTATGGTGTGCATTTTAAAATAAAATTATCCTTTATATTGAAAACATTCAATTTGCTTTATATTGGTCATATCATCTATCAAATTGAAATTTGGTCAGTTAATACACATCAAAAATGAATTATGGATCATTTTTCTAAATTTTTTAAACAATTCAAGCTTGTTTGCTCAGTTTTGGATATTTAATGTGTACCGCCCCGACCCCAATTACCTAGAGTCAGTGAATTATTTTAATACATTGGAATGATTACAAGGAACTAGTCACGAAGGACAGATCAATTTAGAAGTCATGGAAAATAGATTACATACATCACGGTTACATTGCATTATAAAATGAAAAACAACAACAACATTATCTCCATTGACCACATTCATATCCCTTAGACTATCCCTAAAAGTCAGTCATAATATACTTCTTCGCATTATGGGAAAAATAAAACATAGAAAGGGGTGAGCTCAGATGCTCCGTAAGGATAACAATATAGCAGAAAATTTCATAAACAAGCATAAACATTTATGGAAATGTATAAAACTAAAATAAAATCCTTTTAAACATAAAATTCAGCATAATATGGCAATGATAAATCAAATAATTCCATTTACTTATACACATGGATATTCTACTAGTCGAATAATCACATGTAATATCAATAGATAATTTCATAATGATGGAATGCATAATGTGGAACATTATAACCACATATTAAAGGCCTCGTGCTAAGACTACAAATAAGATTTGGTCAGGGTCTTGTTCCAAGACACTTGTGTGTCTCATGAGACCTACCGATGCATCTAGTTTCTATAGTGGGCTCCACCCATCAATTACTAAGGCCAATTCATTTCTCATATGAAAGGTTGAAACATAACATAAACATTCGTATTAAAACTAGAAAAAAAATTGTTAATACATTAACCATAAATCATGAATGGTATAAAAATAAAATATCCATAGTCAAACATATCACAAAACCTTCAATACAATATGAAAGATTTGTATCATAATAAATCATCTTCAAACAAGGATAAAATCCATTAAAGGATGTTGACATAGATGAAATCATAAACTATTTGATAGAAATATCTCTTTCTATTTTGAAATCTTTTAAAAGTCATGTAATTATAAAAGAAAACATTTATTTTTAAAATACTATTATAAGATTTTAAGAGAATATTTAAAGGTGTTATAATGGCGGAGAATAACCGCACCTTCCATATAAGTTAAAAAACATTTTTACCTTAATTTGTCGAAAAGGTCGTAAAGTACCTTGTTTGGAAAACGACAGAAATATTCCTTTCAAACCATTTTATAAAAATTAAAACAAGGGTTTAAATGAATTTAACCCATAGTCTAGTAAATAGTAAAAAGTTTTTGAAATATATTTTTAAGAAACATGGTTATGGATGATAAAGAGGTCCTAGTATACACTTACGTAAAAACAACCTCGGATAATAAAGAGATGGTAAAATTAACCCTTACCTTGTACTTTTTCTTGGTTGAGGGTACGTTAACCTCTTGTATAATAGTTAAATAATTTTTATTAAATTATACAAAAAAGAAATACATAAATATGATATCACATATGATCTTCTAATATTGCTTTGTTAATAATATTTTAGTAGTATCATTGTTTCGGGTGTTAACTAATTCGTTTTCCTTTATATGATTTGTTACATAAGCCGTGTTTGTAATGGATAGGATGTATTTAATTAATATACAAAATTATATTAAGTTATTAAACATTATTTTGAATAATAAAATGATAAATATTCTTGAATGGTTATAATGGGTAATGAATCTCATCGCGTTCATGGAGACGGTAATCCGTATATACCCACGAACGCTACGTCCATTTCATTTTTTTTATTTTAAAATGAAAGAAAACCAAATGATACATAGGTATATTATTATTCCAGTGTAATATAATATATTATATATATGTCATGTATGTTCATTAACACCATCCTTTATACATAAAATTTATTGTATGAACGAGTTATATCACTTTCAGGGGCGGTAGTCCGCACTTCCTCAAATGAAATTATCATATATATACAACATGAAAAGAAGAAAGGTATGATATAAAAGAGAATTAAATAAGATTATAGATAAAATTAATATCATAAATATCATATATAATTACAATTCCATCATAATTTCCACCATAATATGTGGTAGTAAAAAATTGAAAAATCATCATTTTGTGAGGCAGTAGTTCGCCGTCCACCGAAACATTATATTTTATACCCCTTATATGGAGGTGTGTGTAAGTTTAGTTCAAATAATTCTCATAAAAACAACCTAGTATGTTTATTATACTTTTATTGTTGTAAAATAAATTAATAAAGAGAGTTTATGGGGTTGGAGAAGTGAAATAAAAGAAAATAACTTATGAGGAGATGTTACCTTTAAATCGGGTAACTCCCTTTGGTTTGAACCAAAAGGCTTACTTGAAGTGCCTTATGCCTAACATAAGGATTCTAAGAGGAATATAGATATTTATGGATCTTAATTAGGAAGATTTGGGATGATCCAAGGGGCTTGAAAGATGTGAGAAATGGGTCAGAGGTGAATGCTTTTTATAAGGGGGGAGGGGCTCTTTAGGAATGTTTGATAATATTATTTTATTGTATAATTATTTTCAATTTCTAAATGTCCAAAACTCATTAAAGTTGAAGATAAGATGACTCATGTTCGAAATAAAATCATTCAATAAGAATTGGATAGGTTTTTGAAATTGTTTCAATTTTTATAATCTCATTTATTTAAATCATTCTTTGATGAGGTAAACACTGCATCATTATTGTGTCATAAATAATATTATTTATTTGATGTATAAAAATTATAAAAAAATACCATGATGTAGAAAATTCTTTTATCTTCCAAATTAATATTTATAGTATAAAATATAACTTATATAACCCCTTGTAAAATATATTTTTCTAAAATATTTATTTTTATGTCATTTTTGTCTTTACTTTAAATTAATTAATATAAAGTGTCATTATCACTCTAAAGTGGATCCATGAGTTCCAAAAATTAACCCAAGGATGAACATGGTCGTACATGTATCAAACAATAGGAATAGGACACATGTTAGTGTAATTTAACATTATTATAATAATATTTTGTTACCCTTATTTACCAGATTTACCCTTTAACCATGGTAAATAAAATATTTACTGAAGTAAATATACATAATGTCTAAAAATAAAAGTTACATATTTACACAATTTGGACCTCCTAATTTTAAATATGGAATCCATTTTTCCAAATTCAAAACAAATATGCGGCAGAAATTAATTTAAAATTAATTCCCGTTTTCAGAACAAAAAGCATGTTCTTAAGAAATAATAACTGTCAAAAGATTGACACTTGTTTATGTCTAGTTTAAATGTGAAATCACATCCAATGACCTAAATTATATTAAATGATAAAAATATTGTCTAATGATACTTTAAAACCGCTCAAATGTATAATTTAACACTATAAATTATTTCAATTTAAAAAGTTATTTTTAATTAAAATGTAGTATTTTTCACTGATCAACAAAATATGAAAGTTATTAGAAAAGTTCCAAAACTTTATCCAAACTAAATTTTATGTCCCGATTCTAAAGAATAATTTTATTTCATTAAATTTAATATATATAAAAGATTCAAATATTGGTTTTAAAAAAGGTTCGCCATTAAAAGGCGGTAAAATAACATTTTTTGAAAACTGCTTCTCTTATCTGGAAAAAATGAATTTCTTCTTATATTATTTCTAATAAACACATAAAATGGATTCTAAAGTTATATGGAGTATATAAAATTAAAAATTCAGTTAATACTATTCATTACTTCTTTTTGAATGGCTAGTTTGGTAAGTTGTGGTGTGCTCGAACTCGGTGATGCATGTAATGCAAGTTATTGAATTTGTTTGAAGAGATAACGTACTATGAAATCTGGGGGTGTTACATTCTCCAATCATTCAATAAATTGCGTCCTTTGAATTTGAAATTTTTCTTTAAAAATAAAATGTTAAAACTAGAAAAATACCTTTGTGGAAAACCCACATCGTAAATTGGGTTAATGAAATTTAGTCTTAATAAGAGTGAAAGAGAAATGAAAAAGTCACCACCAAATTATGATTATAGGTTAGGAGAACATTGGTGGAAATTAGAGACACATAATTGGAGGAAAATGTAAATATTTATAGGGATTGATCGAGATCACCAATCACAAACAAGTGTAATATAAAGGGCCTCAAATCCATCAATCTATGATGATTTAAAATATCATCGGTTCAATAAAACATAAGGTATTAGGATAACATATTTTTGGTTTTAAGATCCATTCCCTAAAGTTTAAGAATTAATTTGTTCATAGAATAAGAGGGAAAAAATATACTTGACATGTATAGTTTCACCCTTCAACAAATTCCCACCACAAACTCATCTTTCACTCAAAAAGATAATAGAATTCAAAAATATTATATTTATCATAATCATATAGGGTTCCAAAAAAATGAATTTATAATTTATCTATTAGACAAAAAAATAAATTATACAACCCATGACATCATGTAGGCCAGTGGTAGGTGATTTACCCTTGTCTCCCTTTGGTCGTGGGTTCAAGTCTCATGACGTTGCCGGACGCAATGGGTTGTCTCCTGACCTCCAGGTTGTCCTTTTTATAAAAATCCATAAATAGTCTTAAGAAATGTTTTAACCTTAAATAATTTTATCCAATGTACAACTTAATTCATTAAAACCTTTAGACTTATCCAAAATACTTTTGTCCAAACTCACAGTCCAAAATTTATAAGGAAGGTAAAAATAATGAAGAACCTTTTTTCCACGTAATAACATGTGAATACCTTCATCATGTATTCTTTTAAAACACGGTAACACACTGAATTACCATAAAACCTTATTGATTACATTCATTCTCTCTTATTCCTTAAAGAATATTGGATATACTCCTTATATCCAAAAATGTTGTAAACTCCAACAATAATGTAATAAAAAAACCATTAATTACTTCCAATGTAGTCAATAATACCCAATATAATTTATCACAATCAATCATCTCTTATTCCAAAATCCATACCACAGTATCAGGACCATATTAAATTTTATCTTTCCTTCAACCATGTATTTTCCAAAAAAATTAACTCTCAATTGAGTCACTTTTCTTGGTACCACACAATCTCAAATCCTTAATGAAATAGTACTGCAGTACAATCCTTATATACTCCATAATTATTATAACCAGTACATCATTGATACAACACTCAAATGACATAATTATTTAATATAAACAGAAGAAAACTAGTCATTACACTTCATCTGTTGTAATATCATAACCTGATTATTATTCAACAGCATCCTTTCGGTATACTCTGATGATTGGGACATTGATTTGCGAAGAGTCCCAACTCCTTGCAGATGAAGCATTATATATTTGAAACCTTTTTCTTACCCTATAAATCATGTACTTGGTGTCCTTTTTCTCCAAACTTATAACAAACTATCATTCCCTTCAAGAATTTACCAAAGTGATTCTTTCCAAAGTTATCACATATGGAAAAATCCTACTTTCTCTTATTCCCTTTATCCATATTTCTCTCTACCATACTTTTCTTTTCTGGATTCCCTTCAAAGAAATAGGACTCAGAGAATTCTTTACTTATCTTATTACCACATGATGTTATTTCTTCATATGATGATAATACATTGGAGACTATATCCTTTCTAAATTTTGGCTTAATACCATAAAATATTTGATCCTTTTTACTCTTTGGATCATACGTATTTTTGGAGTTCTCATTCCATCTACTGGGCGCTATTTCAAAAAAAATGGAATACACTAGGTTAGTTTTATGAATCACAATTCACAATTCCAAACTTTTAAAATACCTAACATAAATTGAAAATATTATGAATATAATCTATAATCATAAAAAATGTTTTCTTTGAGGAAGTATTTACTCATAAATCTTTCAGAATGGATTGAAAAGAAAATGTGAATTGTCCTAATCATATCCCTCGGGAGTGTCGTTACCAAGAGTACAGCAAGGCCCATTTTCGTGTACCAGGATACCCTGGGTCAAGCCCAAAACTCCTTGTTTGAGTTTTCACTCCAAGGTCCATTTGTTCTAGAGCCGCCTCGACCTGCTCGTATCCAGAAAGGAATGTATTCTTTCAAAAATACATAAAATCTCTACATTACCAAAATTCTATGATGTTCTTCTATACTAATCATCAAATTCTTTCTTAGGGTAATGTTCTCTAATCAGAGTTTTTATAAATCTAGTTTTCAAGGTTATTGCTAAACTTCCTATGATACCAACTGTAATGTCCTGACCCCAGTTATCCAAAGTCGATGCAGTATTTCAATATATTTGCATGATTAAAAGGAATCATGTCCCGAAGGACCGATCAGTTTAGAAATCTTGGAAAAATAGATTATATACATGAACATTACATTAAATTATAAAATGAAAAACAACAACAAATTTGTCTCCATTGACCACATTCATATCCCTTAGACTATCCCAACAGGTCAGTCATAATATAATTTTTTTAATCCTAGGAAAAATAAAACACAGAAAGGGCTGAGCTCAGATTCTCAATAAGGATAATAATATAACGAAAACTTTCATAAGTAAGCATAAAGATTTAAGGCGATTTATAAAACCAAAAAAAATCCTTTTTGACATAAACTTAAAAATAATATGGCAAAGATAAATCAAATAATTCCATTTACTTATTCACACAGATATTATACTAGTTGAATAATCACATGTAATATCTATAGATAATTTTATAATGATGGAATGCATAATGTCGTACCTCATCACCACATAGTCAAGGCCTCGTGCCAAGACTAAAAATAAGATTTTATCAAGGCCATGTTCCAAGACACTAGTTTGTCTCATGAGACCTACCGATGCATCGAGGAGCTATAGCGGGCTCTACCCATCACTTACTAATTCCAATGCATTCCTCATATGAAAAGGTTGAAACATAACATAAATATTCGTAATAAAACTAGCATACGAAATAATAGTACATTAACCATAAAACTTGAATGGTATAAAAATAACACATCCACAGTCAAACATATAACAAAACATTAAATACAATATAGAATATTTTCATCATAATAAATCAACTTCAAACAATTATAAAATCCATTAAAGGATGTTTACATAGATGAAATCAAAACTATTTGAGAGAAATATCTCTTTCTATTTTTTAATCTTTAAAAAGTCACGTAATTATAAAAGAAAACAATTATTTTGAAAATATTTTTATAAGATTTTAAGGGAGCTTAAAAGGTGTTATAACATTGGAGAATAACCACACCCGCTGTATAAGTTAAAAAACAATTCTTACCTTAATTTGTCAAAAAGTTCATAAAGTACCTTTTTTGGAAAACGACGAGAAGATTCCTTTAAAACCATTTTATAAAAAGTCAAAAAAGTATATAAATGAATTTAACCCATAGTCTAGTTAATAGTAAAAATCTTTTGAAATATATTTTTAAGAAACATGGACGTGGATGATAAAGAGGTCCTAGTAGAAACTTACGTAAAAACAACCTCAGATAATAAAGAGATTGTGAAATTAACCCTTACCTAGTACTTTTCCTTGGTAGAGGGTACATTAACCTTCTATATAATAGTTAAATAATTGTTATTAAATTATAAAAGATCCAAATATATAAAAATGGCATCATATATGATCTTATAATATTCCTTTGCTAATAATATTTTAGTAGTATCATTTTTTTGGGTGTTAACTGATTCGTTTTCCTTTATATGTTTTGTTATGTAAGCCATGTTTGTTATGGATAGGATGTATTTGATTCATATACAGAATACAATTAAGTTCTTAAAAATTATATTTAACAATCAAATGAAAATTATTCATTAATGGTTACGATGGGTAATGAATCTCATCGTGTTCGTGGAGACGGTAATCTGAACGTACACACGAATGCTACTTCTATTTCATTTATTTATTTTAAAAGGAAATAAAACTGAATGATACATAGGTATATGATTATTTCAGTATAATATAATATTTTATATAAATTACATGTGTTTATTAAAACCATACTTTATATGTTTCATGTATGGTATGAATGATCCATTTCACTTTGAGGGGGCAGTAGTCCACACTTCCTCAAATGAAATTATCGTATATATACAACATGAAAAGAATAAAGGTATGATATAAAATAGAATTAAAGAATATTATAGATAAAATAAATATCATATATATCATATACAATTATTGTACCATCATAATGGCCACCGTAAGAGGTGGTAGAAGAATATTGAACAATCATTATTTCATGAGGCAGTAGTTCCTCATCCACAGAAACATTATGTTGTATACCCATTAGATAGAAGTGTGTGTAAGCGTAGTTCAAATAAATATCATAACAACAACCTAGTATATTTAGGATACTATTTTTTTATAAAATAAAGGAATAAATAGAGTTTAGGGGGATGGAGAAGTAAAATAATTGAAAATAACATAAGAGGAGATGTTACCTATAAATTGGGTTACTCCCTTTGGTTTGAACCAAAAGGTGTCCTTTTAGTTCCTTCTGCCTAAGGTAAGGATTATAAGAGTAATAGAAAGATGTAGGGATATTAATTCAGAAAATTTTGGATGTTCCAAGTTGATTGAGAGTTGTGAGAAATGGGTTAGAGCAGAGAGATTTTTATAAGGGGGAGGAGGGTCCCTTTAAGAATGTTTGAAAACATTATTTTATTATATAATTATATTTGGTTTCTAAAAATCCAAAACTCATTAAAGTAAAATATAAGATGAATCATCTTAGAAATAAAATCATCCAATAATAATTGGATAGGTTTTGGATAGTTTTTTAATTTTTATAATCTCATTTATTTAAATCATTATTTAATGAGGTAAACACTACATCATTATTGTATCATAAATAATTTTATTTATTTGATGTAAAAAATTATAAAAAAATACCATGATGTAGTAAATACATTTAGATTTAAAATGAATATTTATAGTCAAAAAGATAACTTATATAATCCCTTTTAAAAATTATTGTACTAAAATATATATGTTTATGTCATTTTTCTTTACTTTATATTATTTAATATAAAGTGTCATTACCACTCTCAAGTGGCTCCAGGGGATACCAAACATGACACAAGGATGACCATGGTCGGACATGTATCAAACAATAGGAATATGACACATGTTAGGGTAAATTAATATTATTATAATAATATTTTTTTACCCTTATTTACCAGATTTACCCTTTAACCATGGTAATTAAAATATTTAGTGAAGTTAATATTCATAATGTCTAAAAATAAAAGTTACCTATTTACACAATTTTGACCTTATGATTCCAAATATTTAATCGATTTTTCCAAATTCAAAACCCATACGTGGAAAAAAATTAATTTAAAATTAATTCTCATTGTTGAAATAAAAAAGCGTGTTTTTAAGAAATAATAACTATCAAAAGATTGACACTTGTTTATGTCTAGTTTATATATGAAATTACATATAATGACCTAAATTATATTAAATGATAAAAATATAATCTAATGAAACTTTAAAACCACTCAAATTTATAATTTATCACTGTAAATTATTTCGATTCAAAAAGTTATTTTTAACTAAAATTTAGTATTTTTCACTATTCATCAAAATATGAAAGTTATCAGAAAAGTACCAAAAATTTATCCAAACTAAATTTTTATGTCCCGATTCTAAAGAATAATTTAATTTAATTTAATTTAATTTATATAAAAGTGTCAAATATTGGTTTTAAAAAAAATCCATTAAAAGGCGGTAAAATTGCATTTGTTTAAAAATACTTATTTTATCTGAAAAAAAATGAATTTGTTCTTATATTATGTCTAATAAACACATAATATGGATTATAAAATTATATGGAGTATATAAATTCAATATTTAGTTAATACTATCCATAAATTCTTTTTAAACAACTAGTTTGGTAAGTTCTGCGGCACTCGAACTCGGTGTTGTGTGTAACACAAGTTATTAAATTTCATTGAAGAGATAACATACAATGAAATCTTGGGGTGTCACATTGTGTTTTATATTTATTTTTGTTCCATTCCTACACATCAAAAATTAATTACAGATACTTTTATTAAATATTGAAAATAATCCAATCGCATTTTCTCGGTTTTGGAGATGTGATTCGTGTTTTAAAATAAAATTGAACTTTTGTATTGAAAACATGTACTTCAAGTCATATTGATCACATCATGTGTCATAATTATATTCAGTAAATTAATACATGTAAGAAATTAATTATAGAGAATTTTCAAAAATAAAAATAAAAACAAAATAAGTAATTTCTCTTTGTTTTTTCTTTGTGATTCATTTTAAACTAAGATGTTACTTCTATATTGAGAACATGCACTTCAAGTCATACCAACCACATAGTGTATAGGGTTGACGTGTAGTAAATTACTAGACATAAAAAAAATTATTTATAGATCATTTCCTATAGTTTTAAAATAATCCAAACATGTTTGATTGCTTTTGTCTATGATATGTGTTTTAAACTAAAATTAAATTGTTATATTGATAACATATATTTCAATTCATACTGACCACATCGACTGTCATATTGATGTGTGATTAATTCCTATACTTAAAAAATGAATTGTGATTTTTTTCTATAGTTTTAAAATAATATCATATTTTTTCTCAGTTTTGGCTATGTGATGTGTTCTAAACTAAAATGACACATTTATATTTAAAACACATACATAGAGTCATACCAACCACATCATGTGTCTAATTGGCATACAATTAATAAATATATATAAAAAATGTATTATGGATCATTTTCTTAAAGTTTTAAAAAATAATTTGAGCTCATTTTATTGATTTTGGCTACGTAACACACATTTTAAACTAAAATGGTAATTTTGTAGCAAAAACATGTACTTATAGTCATACCCACAACATCGAATGTGGGATTGATGTGAAGTTAATTCCTGCAAATTAAAAATGAATTATGTATTTATTTCTTAAATTTTGAAAACAATATGATCTCATTTTTTTTTATTTTGTCTATTTGATGTGTGTTTTAATCTAAACTGACATTTTTGTATTGAAAACACACATTCCAAGACATACTGACCACATTGTGTGATAAATTGAGGTGTTCTCAATTCCTACACTTCAAAAATGAATTAAGGATCACTTTCCCAAAGTTTGAAAAGAATACGAACCGGTTTTCTCGGTTTTGGCGATGTGACAAGCATTTTAAAATAAAATGACACTTTCACATTAAAAACACGTATTTCAAGACATAACGATCACATCGGGTATTGGATTGTTGTTTGGTAGATTCATACATGTCGAAAATGAATTAAGGATCATTTTCCTAAATTTTGAGAATAATATGAGAATTGTTTCTTAATATTGACTATGTGATACATTTTAAATCTAAAAAACACTTTTATATTGAAAACACATACTTCGAGTCAAACTAACCTCATCATGTATAAAATTAGTGTGATATCAATTCTTAAAGATAAAAAATGAATTATATTTCATTATCTTATATTTTGGAAACAATTTCCACTTGTCTACTTAGTTTTGACTATACATCACATATTTTAAAATAAAATGGAGCTTTTATATTAAAAACATGTACTTAGAGTCATACAAAAAACATCATGGGTTAGATTTATGTGTATACAATTCATACATGTCACAAATTAATTATGGATCATTTTTCTAAAGTTTGAAAATAATTTGAGATTTTTTTCTCTGTTTTGGTCATGTGATAAATTTTTTAAATTAAAATGGAACTTCTATATTAAAAACACACACTTTGAGTCATACTGGTCACACCATGAATTATATTAACATGCAGTTGATTCCTACATGTCACAAATGAATTAAGGGTCAGTTTTATAATGTATCAAGACAATATGAGCATGTTTTCTAGGTTTTCAGTGAATGAAAATTATTTTTAACTAAAATTTCATTTTTTTATCTTAAAACACAAACAATGAGTTGATAAAATTAATTTACAATTAATTAAAAAAAGTAGATAAAATGATGATAAAATCAACAAAATAAGTATTATATAAAAATGATAAGACAATTAACTATATATTTATATAATGATGATATAATTAACTAATTAAGTAGTAGGAATTCACGTCTTCATGATTTCTATATAAATTATAACACAATATATTCTTTCTATACATTTCTAAAAATATTGATTTCCACCATCATACTTATCCATTAGAAATAGATAAAAAATAATATATAATCATTAAAATACCAATTTTTCACATTCCAAATGTATCTCTAAGTTTATATCCCACACTAGATTACAAACGTAATTGGTAATCACCATAATTTCATGTTGTAAAACATCATGACACGATTTACTCTACCCACTCATCTCTAAAAACATTTACTTATTCTTTTGAGTATGTAAATTATTTTAACTATTGGTATTAATGAGAAAATATAGAAAAATAAATGATTAAGAAATATTTTTAATGAAATTTTAATTACCTTCATAAATTAGATGTTTGGGGATGCTAGTCTTTTGATGGTATGTTATATCTTTCATAAATTTCCAAAAATAATATCCACAATCAGTGTTGTTATATTGCTTCAGAAACTGTAGAAACATTTTCCAAAATGTGTAAATAGTTTTGAAATATTTTTTTATAGTTAAATATTATCCATTAATACATTAATATATTTCTATTTGAAAAAATATTTAGGCTTCTTATATTTAATCACCAAACTCTTACTATGATTTATCCTATATTTATAGCTTTCCTTATAATAAAAAATTTCTTGTTAAAAAAACATATAATTGGAAATTTATCAATAAAATGATTATTACTGTGCATTAAAATTTTCACAATATGCATCTGATGTGTTTGTTTTGATGAAAATAAATTAATTAGATCCAAAAAATAAATATTTTGTGTATCCAAATTGATTTATATTAGAATCGAGTGATTTCTAAAAAACAAAAAAAAAATTAAGTAATCAAAAAAAATATATATTTTTTATATGATTAGATTGTAGTGTTTTATCCTACATTGTTGGCATCAAGAAGTGTTTTTTGTATTTTATTTTCATCTCAAATGTTTTCTCTTAATTTATCGTTTTTATTATCAATTTAACAAAAATCCAAATAAATTTCTTACAGAGAAATGATACATGGATTAATTAATCCAAATCATGCTTCATAGGGTTCTCTTTTTATATAATAGCATTATAAACACCTATAAAAAATAGTTATTAAATTTAATGGGAATAGTATATCATTATTTTTGTAGAAATATTATAAAAATGTACCTGATGTATGTATTCACAACTGAGACACCCATCCATTCAAACTTGATAATCTCATTTATACTCTTGAAACTAACTGGGCCTATATGATATTACCAAATATTTATTTTTCATATTGAATTTAGGACACATATCCATGTTTTAATGTGGTTTCTTCATGATCTCGTAATGTTAATATATTCTATAGAGGAATTTTATGGGATAAGTTACTCTCAGAAGGTCCTTTTGTTTTCTTGATCGATCCACTAGATTTCATGATCCATCCTTCTATTTCCCAATATTTTAATCCATTTGTGATAACATACCTCATTTTATGCAACTTTTTATCAACCATTATAGGTTTTTCATTTTATAAAAAAAATTAAGGACATACCTCCTATATCCTTATAAGATTAGATATTCATTCTACTAAAGTTCTAATAACATCATTAACCATTGTATTATCCAAATAATCAATTGGAACAAACAAAAAAGTTCTTGGCTCTTGAGCTACTTAAATCTTCACTAACATGTGATCTTTAGGGATTTTTATTTTGTATAATGTATCCTAGGATATTATACACTACACCCCCCCCACAAAAACAAGGTGGTGTGTGGGTATTGAAAGATATAGGCCACGTATAACTTCTCCCTAATTTTTTTTTGTAATATAATGTTTTTTGAATTTTTATTATTCACATTTAAGAAAAAGGGTTATGAAAAAATTGATTACCTTTGGTAAGGTATACATTTGGGGGAAATTACTAGCATTAAAGTTGGTGGGGTAATTTAGCTCTTATTGTGTTGGTATTTGTTCCAATGTTAGTTTTCTTTGATCCTTTCATGTATATGGGTATTCCAAACCAAAAAAACAAGAATATATTTAAATATATCTATTTTCACATTCATTACTTTCATCATCTGATATGTATCTTCTTGTGTCTTAGTTCTCTCAAAATATGTTTGAGGAGACACTCCAAAACCTATCCCTCTAACATGTCCATATTGTTCTGGCCACATTATATCTTCTGAAAGTATTTTCTCTTTGGGTTTTTTTTCTTTTGATTCTTATATCTAAACCATATATAAAACATAAAAACATAAAAAGATATTTTTATGTAATACTATTATAAATCATAATTAATTACTATTAGGTCATACTTAAACATGCTTCCTGTATTTCTTGTGTGGCTTCATCAACTAGTTTACCCTATTTATTTTTCTAGGTGTCCCTCCATAGCACATGACATGGGATGGAAGTGAATTTATATTTTGATTCATTAATATAAATATAAAGAAAGGAACATATGTTTTTTAATATTATATAAAAATTTATTGTAGATTTAAAATACATACCATTTTCTTCTCTAGTGAAACATACCCCATCCTTGCTTTGTGATAGCGGTACATGGTTTTTTATGAGTGTTGTTTATTTTAAATACTCCTTTGATGTTTCATAAATTAAAAGTTTTGAATAAAATTAGATAAAATAAATAATTTCAAATAAAATATTATAGACTAAAATAAACCTGAAATGATTTCTCATCATGATGACTAATGAATGTATTTCATATTTTCTTCTTTATAATGTGTGCATACATAACTAGTGGATGAGAATTTATTTTCCCCACAGTATCCCTGAGATGAAGCTTGGTATGAAATTTATGGAAGCCTCTATAGAATTTTCTCTCATCCATCGTGATTTATTTCTTATGGAAATCATCTAATATAATTGAACTTTGTGAGGGATGTTGATAATTAAATCAATATTTCATTATTTAATTTTTTGTTAAAATATCTAGATTATATTTTATCATTACCTTAATATCTTTCCAGTGGGTTTCCCTCATTATAGGTTCTACATGGTTCCATAGATCTATATCAATTACAACATTCATTCTCATTGTGACCCCAACATAACTAATAAACATTGACATTTTGTGTTCAATAGGTTAGTCGTGTTGATTCCATCCAATCTCAAAATTTATACCCTTTCTTATTTCTTTAATAATTTTAGTCAACATAGTGATGCTACATCATTACTATTTTTTTCATTGACATGTTTTCAATCCCCAAATAAAATTGTAGTTTCATCATTAACTATCTATTCTTTCCTGATATTGGTAACATAATTATTTTCCTAAGTCTTTGTCTTTATTAGTAGTTGAATATTTAATTTATATTTCTTAAATATAGTAGAGAACACATAATATTATGAGGAAATTAATAGTATATTAAGAACACATTAACCCACACATTAAACTATATTTTATTTAACGGTTTAAGGAATTTGGATCTTCAATCAAGTATCAAAATCCCCTCATTATGGTCCCCTATAACATACAATACATTGTCTATATTGGGATCCCTGTGAAATGATTGTGATATCTTAATGAAAGGGTTATCCTCAATTGAAATTTAATATGAACCTACAGTTGTTTTAGTCCCCAGTAGGAAAATTGGCAAATTCTTGTTTTCTAGATCCAAGACCTAAAATGCCTACACTTCTTGTGATTCCATTATGAAAGGCTCATCCTTATTCCCTTATACAATAAAATTCACCATCATAAATACCATTTTATAAACTTTTACTACACTTCTATTTTCAAACCATTTACAACGGAACATCAAAACTTGAAATGTTTTATAAAACAACAAATATATCTATTAGATAAACTAAAATATGAAGAATTTTCATAAATTGGATTTCTATCCTTAAAACCAGATATGTGCATCACTTTTTCCACAAAAATAAATTCACTATTTTGAATCATAATTCTTTCATCATATTTCTTTTTATTAAATGTATAGGCATTAATTACAAAACCAATGTAAGATATATCATTTTTAGTTGGTCCCCTAGAAATTCATATAATTCATTCAACAATTGAATTAAAAAATTTTGATAACATTTTATAAATATCATCTAGAGACCATCTTATAAACTACTAATTTTGTGTATTTTATATCCTCAACTCATCCTTTGATGGATTCAAACATCTAATAATTACTTTGTAGGCTTCAATGTATGGATCAACCACTTCACTATTGTGTAAAATGTAAAGGTGAACTTGCTCCTGCTCTATGATGGTAATTGTAACAATGTATATTCCAACAATTCCTTCACCTATAAGGTGTTCATTATGATGAGACATTGGGAGATCAATGCTTAAAATATCTAATAGGTAATAAGAATAAAATTAAATAGAATCTTCAACAATATATCATTATATGTTAAAAACTTTTGGTCAACTTCAATTCATGACGTACCCCTTCAAAATATTTATATATAGTTCAATGGTGTACATTAATCTATAATGGGAAGGGAAAAATTGTTGAACTTATCTAACACAGTGAACCATCAGGTTGGCCATTATATCAATGAATGATGGTAGTAAGAACATCTTTAATTCATATAATGTGACTTCATTCTCTATATTTTTTATTGGAAACTTCATCAGGTCCATAACTTTACTGCATATGGATTTTAAAAATAAGAAGATTCGGGTTATTGTATGTTGCATTTTTTTGGTAGAATGAAACTTAAAAGCAATGGTCATAAAATCATTCACAAAAATATAAATTTCGTGTGATTTTAAACACTATAACATAAAATTAATCATTGAAATGACATTATTAATATTTTATGAATACCCCTATGGAAATTTTACACTATTAAGAAAAATGAATAATTATAATTTTTATTATCTGGATAGAGTGTAAGCTGCTGGAGGAAGAAAATCCCACTTTTCACCCTTCACAAGTGCTAACTCTTCCTCTATACTCATGTCAACCATATCTAACCTATCCTTGATGTAAATTTTTTTTTCTAAAAAAAATTAGTAATGTACTAATGAAACTATAAAATATATTTTTTTTCTATGTGCATGGAATCAAGAAATTTTTTGATCTGCAAATAATTATAGTATGGTAATTCTAGTAAAATTGATCTCTTTTTTCAACCTGATTTCAAAAGATTTTTAGAAAATATTTTACTAAAAATAGTGTTAATATATTTTACTTTATCTAATAGTTGATGTCCCATTACTAGAGGTAGTTTTGTACCCTGTTCGATATTCCCAATAAATATTGTCATCCAGGATTGGTATTTATGTATTTAAGGTAAAACAATTTGATATTATATAAACATAGTCTTTGAGGAATGTTTCAACCAAACTGAGTGAATGAATTATTCACAAATGGGACACCCCAATATTCCTTTAATGTTATAGCCTAAAAAAATTACATAAGAAAAAAATTCATTTATTTTTTCATACTTAAAGGCCCACAATGTGAATTCATCACTTTTATAAGCATTATATATTATAAAACATGTGTCCTACATCAATTTTAAATCTTCAATCAATGGATCTAGATACACTTTAGTATAATTACTGGGTTGTTTTGGTCAATATATAAGATGAAACAACCTAATATATTTGTGATTCATGTATAACCATGGTGGAAAGTTATAATTAACAAACAAAACTATCCATATACTCAGAGTACTACTCTATAAACCAAAAGGATTTATTACTTCTTTAGATAATTCAAGATAAAAGTTTCTCAGATCATTTCAGAATTCAGGATAGTCATAACCAATTTTATTCCACTAAGAAGAGTCTATTGGATGACATTTTTTTCCCATATTCAATTCTTTTATCTTCTTATGATGTAAATTTTCTTTCAGTTTCTTGACATCGATATTGTTTTCTAAAGAATGGAATGAGAGGAAAGTACCACACAACTTTATAATTACTTGATGCATCTTTATTGTATTTATTTCCACAACACTTAGGTCATTTTATGATTGATTCATGGTCTTTTCAAACCATTATAAAATCTTTAGACAAGAATAAATTTTTTTAGGGATCATTCCCATTGAACATATCATTCATTTAGAATCATATATTTGAGAAATGAAGTTCATTTTCTTCTAGAATCATATCATTCAAGAGGATAAGTATTTTTATAAAGAAATTGTCACTCCACCCATTGCCTACATTCAAATTATATAACTTTAATGTAGCTAGAAATGTTGAATATTTAGTACAACTAGTATATAATGGTCTCTTATCATAGTTATTTAACATCTCAAACAAATTTTTACAATAATAAAGGTCATATTAAGTAGCCATTATCATTTCATTATTATGATATTCATCATCATTTACACTCGTATTCAAATAAAATGATCCATAAATAGTAGTATCATCTCAATCGGTTTGCACATTCAGTATTTCACCATTTTTAGTCCAAAATCTCTAACTCTAGTCTATTTCTTGATAAATTAAATGTTTTTCCAACTCTTCCAAACCAATTATTCTTTAATGACATCAATTTAAACATAGAGAGAGGATTTGAGGGGGGTCTTATAGATGCTCTATTGAAAACATGATGAAATCTTTAATTATATCTTCATAATATTTTTTTATAAGATTAGCATGCATCAATTTTTGATTTATATCCATCCTATTAGGTTCGTAAAATATTCATTTTATACAAAAAATAAATAAACATAGATAATATATTCATAATCAAATAAGAAATTTAGAGATAATTATAATAATAGGAACCCAAAATTTGAATGTAATTGGTAATGATTCCTAAAAAGTTGTCATCTTATACAAGGATGACATTATAATAAATAATATAGGGTAAAAATGTAGTTTCTAGTACCATTTATCTATTTCATGTTGTATGGGACAAAAGGTGGTAATTATATAATGGTTTATGTAACCTTTCTAGTTAAGAGTCCAACAAGAGGGGGTTTTTGTTTATTCATTTCTTTACTTGTTACATGGTGTCCTAGGTCGTGTTTTATTGATAGGACTCATTGGAATTGAATGTTTTTATCTTTTAACAAATGATGAAACAATAAACTTCAACAACAGTTGAAGAAGTGTCCTATTGGGATCATCAGAAAGCCTCATCTTAGACTAATTATTGGATTATAAGATCAGCTACCTGGGATATCATGAAAATAAAACTCAACCTCAATAGAACCAATATGTAGAATAAACTCTAGAAAAAAGTCAGAGTAGAAACTGTGGGTGAGTTTTAAAAATGATAGAAGAATATATGGATGTTTTGAATAATGGTCACAATGCCAATTTAATGACTAAAGGACATTCTTAGTGTAGCTTTAAATTTATTTCTAGGAGTCCTCATCTCAAACTAAATTTGGTTTCAATTCTAATTTTTTTCAATAATCATAAGTATTCCCACACCCCAATCATATCAAATTTATATCATTAGTCATATCATTTTTTAATCAATAACTCTCAAATAGTTTCTATATCTTTTTTGGGTGGAAGTACTACAAGAGGGACGAGTTAATTATAAAGTACCATTGAGGAACCTTTATTTTTTCACCTTTTCATTGGATAACATTAAAAAAATTTATAACATTTATATATATCATAATAGGAGTGGAGAGCCTTATTTGATAATAAAGTTTTTTTCTTTTCATATTCACTTCATAGCCTGGAACTTCATTCCACTTACTATTTTTTACTATTTTTGTCAGTATAAAAATTATTCTATCATACTCTTATACTTTTATTATTAATTTTATAAGTTTATATAGTTTTTTATTTATCATTTTAGGTTATCATTATTTCAACCTCTTATTTTAATCAATCAATCTCCTCCATTTGTAATTTCATTTTTGATCTGTAATATTTAACATCACAATTTTTCTTCTTCCCATGAATTATTAGTATATAAATATCTTCTAAGGATATTTTTTGGAAAATCAGAGTGAGAAATTTACAATGGTGGTTGAAATAAATGAAAGTGGGCCAAAAAATAGAGAACGAACTGAAAAGAAATACCCACTTATTAATTCGAACCAATGATGAAATGAAAGTAGAAGGAATCCTCAATGGGGTCAGGAGGGGGAAGCAACTACTACAAGTAAAAATTTATAGAAATAGAGAACTAAGAATGAAAAATTAAGTGAATTAATATACTTTATAATGATATGAATCTTTCTTATGAAATTAATCAAAATGATTTTGAAAATAAGTAATTTCATTCATTTTAAAGGTGAACTCTATATAAATTATAAAATTAATAATTTAAATCTATTTTTTATAATGTTTTTTGGGGTAACAAATATGTACTTTAACTAGTATAAATTTAATTAATATGAAAATTTTAATAATTTGAAATATTTACAAACAAGACTAATATTTTATAGGTTCTTATATGATTTTTTTTAAAATTTTTATAAATATAGAAACAGCTAAAGTACATGGTAATATATTAAAGAAACTAAAATAAATCTACTATTTGGATTAATCTCTCTCAAATCAATATTTTTTGGATTTTAAAATTACTTTCAAATTTTAAGGGTCAATTGGTGTCATACGGAGTAGTGGATCAGGGATAGTGGTATATGGGATTATAGAGTAAGGATGTAGAATACATAAACTAGTGATAAGGGGACTCTTTTTATGTTTAAATGGAAGGGAATATATAAATTAATATTTGATTTATTGTTTATAAAATTAGAAAATACAAAATGAAAAAATATGTTTGAAGTTGAGAAAGAAGCATCTTAAAATGGGATGGGAAACTGAACAAGATAGGCAAGTGTGGGAGCGGTCAATAGAGGAGAAAATCCTAAGTATTATTCAACACTTGAAAATAATTAGGTGACCGGGTGAGTGACAGGATAGATATTGGGTGTAGAATCACATAGGAAGATTGAGGGAAAATGAAATCATTCATGTACAGTGTTCAACCCCTTCGAAAAAATTAAAAAAAAAGATGAAGAAGAACTACAAATTCTGAAATAATGCAAGATCTTGAACAACAAATCACAAGTCACGTACATTTAGTTTTGAAAGTAATGATTTATTGGAGATATTCGATAGGGAGAGATAACGATGATTCATTTTTGTGAGATCTTGAACAGTGTGATAGATGGGGAACCCTATTAGGGTTCTATATAAAAGACTGATGAGGTTTAAATAGAATTTTCTAAAAAGAGATGATAAATATGGTTTTTTGTGAGCACAAAAATAAAAAAAAGCTAATAAAAACCTATCTAATTAATTTTCAGTAAAATAATTAAAATAATTAAAAAATTTAAAATCATATTATAATAAATAAATATAATTGTATACAATTATAAATAAATAATTGTATATATAGATATATATAAATAATTATTAATGTATTTTTATAATTAATATATATATAATTATATAAATAAATAATTATTTATATAATTATTAATATATTAAAATAATTGTAAATATATATTTATAACTATAATTATAGATATATATTTCTAATTATAATTATAAATAAATATATTTGTAAATATATTTATAATTATTTATATTTAATTATAAATATATTTATATAATTATACATATATATATATATATATAATTGTATATATATTTAATTAATACATAAATATAATAAATATATTTATTATAATTTTATAATTATTTAAATAGATAATTATGTATTTATAATTATATAAATAATTTTTCAAAAATGAGTGAAATTGAATAAATAAAATTGAATAAACATTAAAAATATTTAAAAAAATGGATAGGGTTTATTAATTATACAAATTATTAAAAAATTAAATATTAATACATATTAGCACTAACAAAACCTGTATTTATCATCTTTTTTTTTTGAAATCCGTGATAAAAACTATATAAAATACATCAAAATATTAAATGAATACATATTAAAAATGAATATATAATTAAAAAGTTAAAATGAAATTAAAATTATTATTTAATAGATAGTATTAAATTCATGAATTTTAAAAATGAGTGATATTTGATAATTAAAAATGAATAGACTTCAAAAAAGTTTAAGAAAATGAATGATTTTTATTAATTATATATATTATTTGGAAAATTAAAAATGTATATGTGTTATAAAATGAAATTAATACATATTAAATATATACATTATAATAATATTAAGAATCTTGGGTGCGTCCTAGTGGTTGAGGCTCCTTGTTAGAATGCATCTGAAATGGGATCAAACCTCACTCACCTCTGTTTATAGGATGTATCGGTGGGCCGCCTGATACGGATGGTTGGTGGTAGTGGGGTCGCACTTGAGGTTGGGTATTGGTTAGGGGATGGGTTTCAAAATAAAGTATTTAAGACATGGGCCTAATTCCATGGTGAATGAATGGAGACATACAAGTGGAACCTTGTCCATCGGCGGGGGTGGGGTGGGGGGGGGGGGGGTTGTGACGACAAAGGAGTGGTATTGTGGCTTGCAGTCTCTGACTGATTATGTCGGTGATGACAGTGATGGTCTGGGCACACACGACCTAAGTAGGGTCTTTATTTTTTGGATCGGATGTTGGAATTTCTTGACATTTAGAGGGATGATGGTAAAACATGGTACGACTATAAGGGGTTTTGGATGATAGTGTGGCTACAACCTCTGGTCGATGCAGTGGTGCGCGATGGGGAGACATCATCAGTGTGATACACATAGACATGTAGTGGCTGGGGTGTGGTAGTGGTGTGTGGTGACTATCGAATGGGAATGGTGAACCCCCGCTTAACTATGGGGGTAGTGGTTCGGTGCTCATGTGTGTCAATGTGGCATGACATTCAGTGAGACAATGGTAGGTATGTTGTTCATTATTGATATGCATATAGCTTGTTCAGTGGTGATACATCTCCCTAGAAGTGCACGTTCTAGGTTGACCATGGTGGGGTTTGTGCCTTTTGGGGAATGATTTATTGGTCTTTGGGCCAATATAGTAAGGGGATCTATATGCCTATATAATGTGTGGGTTATCCCATGGGGGGCAACGACCTACCCACTGGCTTATGTGCTATGTGTGAATGTGTTTCAATGTAATTGTACCCCAAATAACAGGTATATAATCATATTAAAATCCTTAAATGTTAACATAAAAATATATATAAATAAATATTAAAAATGAAGAAATTATAAAAATATTAAAAGGGAAAATTTTAAAATTGATTAAATTATAAAGAAATGTGAAAAATAAGAAACATTTTTAGTGAATAAATAATACTAAATGATAATAAATCAACGAATGTTAAAAAATAATGAATTTTAATAATTAAAAAATTATTATATTGTATAAATATTACAAAAATGAACAAGTTTTATTAATTATATAGATTATTAAAAATAATAATAAATAAATAAATATTAAAATGAAAATCAATACATACATATATATATTAGAATAATATTAAAAAAATTAAAAATTAATAAATAAACATGAATAAATAAATATTTAAAAAGGATAAAATTAAAAAAAATTAAACAATAAAAAATTAGAAATGAATAAATTACAAGAACATTTAAAAACAATTAAGATTATGAGTGAATAAATAATTTTTAAAATGAATAAATATAGAAAAAAAATTAACAAGTAATAAATACTATATGTTGTGTAAAAATATAAAAAATGAATAAAATATACCTATTAGAAACATTTTAAATATTAATAAATTAATATAAATAAATTTAAAAAATGAATAAATTTAAAAAAATATTAAACAAATAAAATTTAATATATATATATATATATCAATAAAAAACAATAAAGTGTATGTGTGTGTGTATTAATATATATTTCAATATATGAAATAAGAATATAATTATTAATAAATATTAAATAAAAATAAAATTTTAAAAAATATTAAACATATAAAAATCAAGACACACACACACACATATATATATATATATATATTAAATTTAAAATAAATAAATAGTGTCTATTTGTGTGTAAATATATATATTAATTTTATTCAATTTTATTAATAATTGTTTCATTAAAAAAATTTAATTTATACATTTTTAATTAATTTTATATATTTATATTTAATATATACTATTTTTAACAGGTTGAGGTTCATGCCCTATTTATTAAAAAGAAAAACAATAGAACCAGTTTTGACAAATGGGGTGAGAGGGAACCGATAAAAGTCACAAAGGAAAAAATCCAAAAAAGCAAAATCCAGAGGTAAAAATGGCCTGAGTATCCAATGAGAAGCAGATATCAATTGGAGCATAGGAAAATATCCACCACCACCCCCCTCTAAAATATAATGCATCTGTGGAATCGACTAATGAAAAGTGTTCTCCTGCAAAGAAAATGTGTCGTTCTGGCGGCACAATGAGGTGGAGCACCCTTCCAACACAAAATAGTGAAGGAAGGACCATACAATATATGAAAGAAAAGATATCACTCTTTTGAGCCGTCCAACATACTAAACTAGTGATTGAGTCCCAACAAGTCAACCTAATGAAATGCAAATCAAGACCAAAAACATTGTGCAGAATCTAGTCAAAGAACCCATCTATCCAACAAAAAAACATATGGAAGATGATGGGTGTTAGTACACCCATCCCTCTTTTGAGTTCGCCCACCCAAAAACACCTGCAAGAACCTGTGTCTCAACCAAATTCAATGAAACCAGATCTAGATACCATAGAGATACCTACACTCTCATCAAACAACCAAAACCAAATAGAGCAGATTCCAAGTGAACCACGCTTGAATAAAGCACCAGTAACCTTGTCTCGCACATAGTAATAGTATGTGACTTTCCACTATCACCGCCCATAGAGAAACATATACTATTTATTACTATTTATAATTAATATATATATATGTTAAATTTAATCATTTTTATTAATAATTATTACAATAATAAAGTTTTTAATATTTTTTAAATTTATTCATTTTTAATTTTTATTTGTTTAGTTTTTAAATTTTATTCATTTTATATATTTATATTTAATATATATATTTAATACTATTTATAAATTTTATATATATATAATTTATTCATTTATATTAATAATAATTTCATTAATAGTTTTTTCTATATTTCTTGTAATTAATTCATTTTTTTATTTTTTGTAATTATTTCAAAAAATATATTTTTTTTCTATTTTTATTTTATTTATTAGTTTATATAAAAAATTGGGATAGGGTAGGTTGGCAGGATGTGCATAGGCCTAAAGGTGAGAGGCCCAATTTATATGGGTCATGTATGTGGGTTGGGCAGGTGGATCACCATGTATAGGGGTCAGCCCGTGAAGCCCATGTGTTGTTTAGTGTATGTGGGTGTTGATCCCCTGTAGCCATGGCACATTCTGGTGGTGGAATTCCCAGGCTTATAAGAGATGTTCAGACAAATAAAAAGTTCAATGTGTGATGAAGTTGTGTGGGACAACCCTTTTTCAGCGCTTTTATTTATCACTGATTAAGGGGACCTTTATCAGTGCTTTTATCTAGCGCTAATAACATTCACCTATTTTATTATGATATTTATTTCAAGGATAGACATCCCCCAAAATCCCTATATTCAATACCATGTATGAATTACAGAGGATAAATGTAACGACCCAAAAATTTTATTAATTGAAACTTATTTATTATAATTATCTCATATATTATAAATCACATAAAATCTCATAGAAGACACAATATAAACTTTATAAATGAATAATTAAGGTAATAAGAGTTATTTCTAGAAGTGAAGGAACTTATACCAATGGAATAGTAATTCGACCTTTGGAATAGTAACTTGAACTTTTGAATGGTAATGTGGCCATTAGGAATAGTAATCAGGCCAATAGAATAGTAACCTCATATATGAAAGTGTAAATAAAATTTATTGATCTTATATATAATAATATGATATAAATATATCATAGTATACGTAAGTAAAAAATATTAAAAATAATTAATTAAATATTGGTTTTTTATAAAACATAAATGTTTATTAATAATTTTATAACTAATATAAGTATTTAAAATAAATTTTATTTTCATAAAATAGATTCATAAATTATTATTATTATTTAATCTTGTGATTATAGGATAATTTTATGATACCTTAATTAATTTTTCAATGTATTATAAAATCGGTTATAATTTTAAATTTTATATTTTTATATTAAATGATGATTTTAATTAAAAATTAAATTTCTCATATTTTGAAAATTATTATCATAAAATTGGGTTTATTTTCAAATTATAAACATTGAAAAAGAAATTAAGGTGATTTATGGTGATTTTTCAAAAATACATGAATTTTTGGTGAATAGTAAAATACGATAATTTATGATAAAAGCTAAATACAAGAATTATTGATTCATTGATTTTTATGTATTATTTAAGCTAAAAATCTCAACTATCCTTCATTATTTTAATATATTTAGTGATAACTTTCAAACTATTCATAGTCTTGATCAAAAATAATAAACTAATGAATAAAATAATGGGAGAACACCCCTCTCCTCCCCTATGAATACCACCCCTCACTAACTCTTATCCTCACACCTTAAAAAGCCTTTAATATTGTCTAAGATCTACCCAATACTCTTCCCTATCCCATCCACTACTTCCAATATTCCTTTTTCTCATCAAAATACCAAACCTTTTTCCATAAGGAAGTTCTCATGGAGGAGAAATTCAAGAGGTAAAATCCACATTATTTTTCTTTTAATTTGTTTTCAATTTCATTTATTTTCATATCCTCTACTCACCTCCACTTATCCAAGTGGAATTATAACTCCAGTATATATAATATACTGAATTTTTTTTACGTTAATTTAATCATTTATCTTCTAATCTCTTCCCTTTTCCTTTTATTCTAAAAATGAAAATATTGTTCGTGGTGTGTCGATTTACCACCACTATAGACGATGTGTTTTAATTTTTTACTATCACCTTCAAGTATATCTATACAATTATAATTATGGTAAAGTGATATTTTATTATTAAAATTATAAGTTATATAATGTTCTGGAAGCAATAAATAAAGATGATATTAAATAAAATGATATAAGGCCAAATAAATTAAATCAATTCCATTAACTATTTATCTAATAATTAATCCTCATACAATATAACAAAAAGATATATAAGATTATTTAATATTATGTAATTTTACTAATAAAAAATAATTTCAATTTTGGATAACTATACTAATTTTACATTAACTTCCATACTCATATACAAGCAGATCGATCATGAAAACAAAGAAAATAAATAATTCCAAACGATGAAATTAAACTCTATAACACTTTTAAAATACCATAAATAAACTTAATAAATCTATAATGATTCAAATAAATGTATAAAAGGTTTTTTATTTATTAAATAATGAATTAAATTTTATTATCTAGGATATTAAAGAGAATAAATCACTCTAAAATAAGGTATGAGGATTCTCAAACCCAATTTCCTTTCATTGGTTTATTCCTATTTCATTAAAACAATTTGTGTGGATATTTGGTTAATATTATTCAAATATAAGTTATTTGATATCACCTTTTCTTTTATGGGATAGAAATGTTTCCAATCTAATTTTATGAATAAATAAACAATTTTTCCAAAAGAACTCTTCTATCTAAAACACATCTTTCACTTCTCTTTAGATTGTTTGTTCTTCACTCAAGAATGATGATTCTTACACCAACTATGTTATTCCCTTTTTATTTTTGGAACCCTAATTATTATCCATGAAATTATTCTTTATGAAATTCTCATTAAACCTATTTCATTTCTAGGGGTTATTTTATAGAAAATGTTTTTATACGATCTTTGTGGAATGCTTGATTATGTAAATGTTATGATGTGATGGATGCACCTAAAATTATATAGTTCTCCAATTCATTGGGAAATGTGATTTTTCTCATGAGATAAGGTGAAATATGAATGAAAATGATGCTATCTTTGTTCACAATAATGATGTTATGATTATTCACATATGTTATTCATGAAAATGATGCTATATTTGTTCACAACTATGTGTGGTGGTTAACCACTAAGACATGATGTTTCATTTTTATGCATTTACACATTTCATTCCTTTATCTAATGATTCTTATCATGATTATTATGATGACCATTTTCTTATGTTTTTATTGCGATGATTATTCTCACCCATGTTTCATGTCTCTTATTCATCCTCTTATTATGATTTTAGCTCACCCCTTCTTTGATGTATATCCTCAAATGAATACTTATATAAAGAATAACACAAGGGACACTAAGAAGATATATAATAAGGAATTAAATAAATTTTTATGTGTTATTATGTAAATTTTATATATGTTCTAAATTTTCCCAAGACGTTAAACATTTATATCTTGGTTGTGTAACACTTTTAAGTGGTTTATTTTTAAAATGATTTAATAATCATATAAGGAAAGTAAGGTAACTGTAGTTGGTGTCCGAGAAAGGTTTATGTAATTTAGGAATTAAGATTAGATAACCTTAATTAAAACCATTAGTATGAGACTAATTATAAGTAAACACTCAAGAAGATTTGTTTTAGAAAAATGTTAACCATAGTGATCCTACAAGATATTTCTTCAGAGTTAATTTCATAAAGTAATAAATTATATATTCATCAATTTTTTACTTATGTGTTGTTATAAACTATTATATTTTCTAAAATGGTGGGAACCAAGATAAATCAGCCTAAGAACCAATGTGAGGGGCAATACATCGATTGATTGAATGACATCACCAATTCCTTGGGAGGTGGAATTCATAATTTCATGGTGATTCTTACCCAGGTTTATTATGCTATGAATAATAACTTTAAAATGTGGAATGTCATCCTTCACCTAAGAGGGATAAACTAGCTATCGAGTATTTTATGTGGCAATGAACACCGACTTTTGGTGGATATTTTGATCCACTAGCTATGGAATAGTGGGTCAACTCTAAAGATAATATCTTTTATGTGATCCACAATTCTAATAAGGGGAAGGTGAATCTAGCAATTTATCATCTAAATGGAGTGGTCAATCAATAGTGAGAGTTAATTAAAAACACCAAGATAAAGGGAGAAATTGAATATTTGGAGTCGAAATACTTTAAGATAATATTTCTTAAAAAGTAATTCCCTCAGACCCTTAGTACAAATATGGACAGATAATTCATAGAGATGAGGAAAAAGGATGGTGAATCTATCACATCCTTTGAAAAAAAATTCAAAAGGATTTCAAGGTATGCTTCAGGATTTTTTATCAACAATGATAGAAAAATTGATAGATTCTTCAGTGGATTAAAACTATACCTTAGAAATAATCTACCAATTATAGACTTTAGTAGTTATGAATAAGTCGTTCAATGTACTCTTATAGTGGAGATAGATTTTGTAGAATGGTCCCATGGCTATAGAGATAAGAAATGAAAGATGTAGTTTCATGATGATGGATCTAAGGAAAAAGGTGGAAAGAAAAATCAACCACCCACATGTCAAAATATGGGAAGAACTGTCATGGGAACTTCCTCAAAGGGATGGGTAAATGCTATAAGTGTGGGAGATAAGGCCGCTAAGATCATGAATGTAGAAGAGACCTAAATCATCCTACTGATGTGATGGAGGAAAGGAGAGAACCTCCCATAGTTCAATGCTTTAACTATAGGTATCAAGGGAACTATAAAATCCAATTCACTAAACCTCGAGTCCTTGAGGGTAATTAGCATCATCAACCACCAAAGTCAAAGTAGAAAGGGAAGGCTTATGCCATCACTACTAGTAATTTAGAGACTTAAAATGATGTGGTGATAGGAACACTAGTTATTGATTCAATAATAATGAACATGCTATTTGATTCTCGTTCTATGAATTTTTTCATATTTTTCATGTTTAGTAGAACAATTCAAACACCACCTCAAAATATGGAGGTTGAGTTTTCTGTGAGAACAAAAAATGGGTAAATTATTGAATCCATAGTATATAACTTTTCTCTAGTTAATGTTTTTGGACTGAACCACCCTTAAAATATTATCTTACTTCCTTTGGTGGAGTTTGATGCTATATTGAGAAATGATTGGCTATATCTATACAAATCCATCATCAACCATCAGGAAAGAGATATCAACGTTCACATTCTAAGGAATCCTCCAATTCATTACTCATGTAAGGTGGAGGATGAATCTTCTTTAGATCCATCATCTCAAGTATGTATATTATTTCCTTATGTGAAAGAATATCTTTCTCAGATTATTGAGACAAATGAGTGAATCAAGCTCAAATATATTCCCATTGTGAGGGACTACACTAATGTGTTCCCTGAATAATTGGTTGGTCTTACTCCTCACCGAGATTTTGTGTTCTCAATTGAACTTATTTTTGGATCTCTTCCAATATCAAATAAACCTTATATAATTTCCACCATTGAGTTGGAAGAATTGAAGAAACATATACAAGATAATCTGGACAATGGTTTTATACACCCAAGTGCTACACCATGGGGTGAATGAGTCCACTTCATTAAGAAGAATTATGGAACAGTGTGCCTCAAAATTTATTATCATGATCTCAAAAAAATTATGATAAAAAGTATCCCCTTCCACAAACAGATGACTTTTTTGATCAATTTAATGGGGCCAAGTGTTTATCCAAGGTGGACCTTCGGTCGGGATATCAATAAATAAAAGTGACGAAAGAAGATATTCCCAAGACTGTCTTAAAAACAAGGCATGTAAACTTTGATTTTATAATGATGTGTTTAGGACTCACTAATGCTCGATCAATATTCATGGACTTAATGAATATAGTCTTTTGATATTACCTCAACAAATTTTTGGTATTATTTATTGATGATATTCTAATATAATCCAAGAGAAAGGGGGACATTAGGAGAATTTGTATACTTTTCTGAGGACTTTTTGAACGGAGAAACATTATTTAAAGTATAGTAAATGTGAGTTCTGGATGGAGGAAGTATCATTCTTGGGGAATGGTATCACCAAAAACGGAATATATTTGGACTCATATAAGACAAAGGAAATAAAATAGTCACCCAAACCAACATATATAATGGAGATACGTAGTTTCCTTGGTCTAGCTGGGTATTACCGGTGATTTTTAAAGAACTTATCACAGTTTTCAAACCCACTAACCAAGATAGATTGGAAGGAAGAAAAGTTTTTCTGGACCAGTGAATGTGAATATAGATTCAAAGAGGTAAAAAAGAGGCTTATAAATGTGCTAGTACGTACACTTCCAACAAGTGTGGAACTCTTTTTGGTATACATCAATTCATTAAAGAAGGTATTAGGATATGTACTGAGTAAAATGATAAATTTATAGCCTATGGCTCAATCGGGTTGAAAATTTATGATAAAAACTATCCTATGCATGATATGGAGTTTGGAACTGGGATATTCACATTGAAATTTTGGCAACATTATCTCTATGGTGAGAGGTTTGAAATATATACTGATCATAAGAGCCTAAAATATATATTTATAGAGAAGGATCTTAATATGTTCCAATAAATATGGTTAGATCTCATTAAGGATTATGAATACTCAATCCACTACCATCCTGGAAAAGTGAATAAATTGTTGGATGATATATGTAAAAAGGATCTGGTAACATTATCAATGATGATAATTGATAAGGATCCAATCTTCTTATATTTTCAAAGGATGGACATGGGAATAATTTCGGAAGGAACATAACAAATCCATTCTCAAACAATTTTTCAACCATCCCTCAAGGATAAAATAAAGTGTGCTCATAGAAATGATATAGAAATTTAGAATATGGTGGAATCTATGAGAAAGGGGAAATAATCATAGTTTAAAATTAAAAGGGGAATTAATTGTAATATTTGGTTCATGATTATGTGTTCCGTCTGATCTAGAGATAAAGAAGGAGATTTTTAATGATACACATTTCTTAACCTTCTCTTCTCACCAAGGGATCACAAAGATATTTCGAGATCTCTGAGAGAACTATTGGTGTGAAATATGAAGAAGGATATCACTAAATATATATAAAAGTTCTTAGTATGTAAACAAGTGAATGTTAAAAGGCAAAATTCTATGGGGATGATGAAACTATTACCTATACCAACATGGAAATGTGAAAACATCACCATGGACTTTTTCATCATAATTCCCAAGACATAAATAGAAAAAAAATCTATATGGGTTTTTGTGGATCATCTTACAAAGGTATTTAACTTTATCAAAATTCAAGAGGACTTCTCATGGGATCAATTTTCATAGATATACACCATAGAAGTGGTAAGAATGCATGGAGTACTACTATCGATTATATCTGATCGAGATATGAGATTCACCTCTAAGTTATCAAAAATTCTCCAACATGATTTAAACACTAAGTTGAACTTTAGTATGCCTTATCATCTCCAAACTGATATACAATATTAATAGACAATTAAAACACTGGAATACATGTTGATACCATGTTCTATGCACTTCAAAAGAGCATGGGACCAACATCTTCCTCTGGTTGAGTTCTCTTACAACAACAATTTCCACCCTAGTATCCAAATGGATACATATGAAGACCATTATGTTAAAATATGTATAACACTATAATGTTGTGATGAAGTTGGTGAACAAAAGCTAATAAGACCTTAAATGGTCAAAGAAATGGTGGAAAGGGTGAAAATCATTCAGCAGCACATCAAGAAAGACCAAATTCGACTAAAGAGATATGAAAACAATCATTGACAAGGCCTAAAGTTTATGGATAGTGACATGGTATTACTCTATATATCTCCCTGGAGTAGGATCATTATATTTGTTATGAAATAAAATTTGATTCTCAGGTACATCAATCCCTTTGAGATTATTGATCGTGTCAAAGTTGTGGCCAATCGAATGGTACTTCCACCTACCATGTCTTAAGTACATGATGTATTTCATATATCTGTCCTGATGAATTACATACTAAATCCCTCACATGTACTAAATCCAAATGTGGTATAGTTGGAAAATAATCTCTCTTACGAGGAGCAGCCAGTGAAGACCTTGACCGTAGTGATAAAGTTCTATGCAATAAGACTACTCACCTGGTCAAGTATTATGGTGAAACCATAAGTATGAAGAGTCTAAATAGAAACCAAAGTCAGAAATTAAAGAGAATTTCCCTCACTTTTTTAACCATAGTATATAAAACAAAATTTCGAGGGTAAAATTTCATAAGGGGGTAGAATGTATCGACCCAAAATTTTTATCAATTGAAATTATCTTGTTATAATTATGTCATAAAGTATAAATCACATAAAATCACATAGACGACACCATATAAAATTTATAAATGAATAATTAATGTAATAATATGTATTTCTTGAAGTTAAGGAACATATACCAATGGAATAGTAACTTGACCATTGGAATAGTAATGTGACGATTATGAATAGTAATTTTGCCAATAGAATAGTAACCTCATATATTAAAGTAGAGAAAAAAATTAGTATCTTCTAAACAATAATATGATATAAATATATCACAGTATAATTACTTAAATATTTTAAAAAATTATTAATTAAGTTTTGGTTTTTTTTAAGAAACATAAATGTTTATTTATAATTTTTTAATTAATAGAACTATTTAAAATAAAAATAATTTTTATAAAATAGATTAATAAATTATTATTATGTTTTCTTATGATTATATAAAATTTTATGATACCTTAATTATATTTAAAAAGTGTTATAAAATCAATTCTAATTTAAAAATATGTGTTTTTTGAGTAGGTGATGATTTTAATTAAAAATTAAATTTCTCATATTTACAAAATTATTTTCATAAAATGGATTTTATTTTTGAAATATTAATGTCAAAAAAAAATTAGGGTGGATTTTGGGGATTTTTTAAAAATACTTGAATTTTTTGTGAATAGTATAATACGATAATTTATGATAAAAGATAAATAAATGAATTATTGAGTCATAGATGAAGTATGGATGATGTATGAAAAAATAAATATAGAGCTCTAATTTTTTTTTAATATATTTAGTTATAAGTTACAAACTATTCATAATCTTAATCCAAAATAATAAACTAATGAATAAAATAATGGGAAAACACCCCTTGCCTCCCTTATAAATACCAACCCTCACCACCTCTTCTCCTCTCACATTCCAAGAATTTAAGATTGTAAAAGATATTCCCAATAATATTATCAATCCTCCCCTCCCCCCACTTTCAAGATCCCTTGGTATCATCAAAAGACCAAACCCTTTTCCCTAAGGAGGTTCTCATGTATGAGAAATTTGAGTGGTAAAATCCTCTTTCTTTATTTTTTAATTTATTTTCAATTTCATTTGTTTTCTTATAATCTCTTCCCCTCCACTTATTCAAGTGGAATGATAACTCCAAAATCATTTATATATTGTAATTTTATTTAGTTAATTTATTAATTTATCTTCTAATCTCTTCCCTTTCCTTTTATTTTAAAAATAAAAATATTCTCCATGGTGTGCCGATTTACCACCACTATAAAAGATGAATTTTTATTTTTCACTACCACATTAAAGGATGGCCATAAAACCATAATTATGGTTAAATAATATTTCATAACAAATATTATAAGTTATATAAATTTCTAGAAGCAATATATAAACATGATTTTAAATAAAATGATATGAGTTTGTGATGGTCATAAAATACACCAAATAAATTAAATCATTTTCATTAAATAGTTATCTAATGATTTATCCTCAAAAAATATAAAAAAATGGTATATAAGTTCATTTAATATTCTTAAATTTCATTAATAACATATAATTTCAATTCTCTATAACAATTCCAATTTTACATGAACTTCCATACTCATATATATGAAAACCGATCATTAAAATCAAGAAAACAAACACTCCCGAACGACGAAATTAAACTCTATAACTCATTGAAAATATCATAAAGTAATTTAATAAATCTATAATTAATAAAATATAATTTATAAAATATACTTTATTTTTTAATTAATGAATTTAATTTGATTATCAAGGATATTAAAGAGAAGAAATAACTTAGACATAAGGTAAGGGGGTTCTCAAATAATATTCCTAAAATATAATTTATTTGTTATTACCTTTTATTTTATAGGATATAAATGTTTCCAATGTGATTTTATGACAAATTCATATATTTTTATAAAATAACTCTTCTTCAAAAAAACACATTTTTACTTATCTTGATATTGATTCTTCTTCACTCAAGATTGATGATTATTACACCAAGTTTGTTATTCCATTTATATTTTATTATCCCCAATGTTTTTCTATGAATGTATACTTTATGAAATTATCATGAAACCCATTTCCTTTCCATGGTTTATTTTATTTAAAATATTGTTATAAGTCTTATGTGGAATGCATGATTATGTAAATGTTATGATGTGACGGGTGCACCCAGAATAATATGGTTCTCCAAAGAATTGGCTAATGTGATGTATCTCATGAGATAAGTTTCAATATGCTTGAATCGGATTACAACTTTTTCACAACAATTCTGTTATGATTATTCACATTTATTATGCATGAACATAATGATAGATTTTTTCACCACTATGTGTGGTGGTTAACCATTGAGAAATGATGTTTTGTTTTTATTCATTTCCATATTCCATATTTCATACTTTTATCTAATGATTCCTCTCACGATTATGATGATGATTGTTTTATTATTTTATGATTATTATTATGATCACCCATGTTTCACATCTATTATTTATCCCCTTAATAGGATTTTAGCTCACCCATTCTTTTGATGTATATCATCAGGTGAATAATTATATAAAGGAAAACACAAGGGAAACTAATAATATTGGTAATAAGAAATTAAATAAATTTTTTTGTTTTATTATGTAAATGTTATGTATGGTTATAATTTTCCCAATACACTAAACATTTTTATCTTGGATGTACAATGCTTTTATGTGGTTTATCTTTGAAATGATATAATAATCGTCTAAGAAAAGTGGGATTTCTATAATAAATACTTATCCAAGGAATCCATACCTAGTCTATCGAAGCTTCCCACCTGGGTATGTCGTTCACTCAAGTCCTCTAATTACGCTAAAGATATTCCAAAAAATAACTTACTGACAACCTTTAGCCTTAATAACCATGTTATTGAGTGCCTAATCAATTTCCTCTTTAATGACCTCATCCCTATTCCCATCAATTATCCATAAACACAATAGTCATCATTTTATAACAAAAAGACCCACTTAACTTATAACTATGATTTAGATTCATTTAGTGCCTATTTTTAGCAATAAAAAATTGGGCACATGGTTCCCCCACTACCATAAAACAAAGATATCATCATAATCTTTGACTTTAGATGTCACAGAGCCCAAATAGATACCTTTATCAAAAGTTATGGTATTTTCAACTCTAAATCAGGCTTTCAACTTTTCTTAAAACATTAATAATTTTTTATTATTAATTATTTTCATATTTTTTTATAAATGACCATATTTATTTTATAAATCATCAATTTGACATATTGTAGAGAACAAACCGACACCCAAACCAATTTATATGGTCATTAGAAGATGAAATATGATTTTGAACTTCTCTTAGAACATTATTTATGTGAGGAAGTTTTGATCGCAGTTTTAATATATGTGTGTGTGTGTGTGATTTTATATGTAAATATATACATATATAAATAATAACTATTTAATAATTATTAATTAATTATTAATTTATAATTATTTTATTTTTTAAATACTTAGTAAATAATAATTATTAATATGTAATAATTAGTAATTAATAATTAATTTAATTTAAAAATAATAATTTTTTAAAGTTAAATATTAAATGGTAATTAAAAATTTATAAGAAATTATATATTAATAATTAATTTAATAGTATTTTCCAAAAATATTTATAAAAAAATAAAATGAAACATTTAACAGGGTTTTCCAAAAACCACACTAAATAAACTTTTTGTTAAAGTGTGGTTGGTGTGTCGATTAGATTCAATGGGACTATCTACAACTATAAACATAGAGAATTTCACCTTGGTACTCCTCATTTTTTTCTATTAGTGAGTGTTTGGTTAGAATGATTTTTCTATATGGTTTTTGTCTATTTTTACTCCATGTATAGACCTTATGGAAATTTTTGACCTTGTCTTCATATGTATGCATGTTTATATAGTTTTTGGAATCTCTCATTTACCAAGTATCTAGATAAACAGGTGTTGGACTGATGGATGCTTGTGTCTTTATCACCTAATTCTGACAACCTTTGTGTTCATTCTATAGTTAATGTTGATTCATAAAATAAATTTATTTTTTTTTTAAAAACACATAATAATAATGTTCTAATTTATCTTAAATTGAATTTTTTTGTGAGTGTTTTTTTTGTGTGGAAAAAATTTAGTAACCTTAATTATTGAGGGTGAAAATCTAGAGATCTGGCTTCACCTTCAATATTACTTTAACATAATTTATGAGTATTATATAGATTTTTGACTAACTTCATCATATGATGTGAAGCTATGATAAGTTCATCAGATGATCATGAAGAATATTTTAATGTAGTTACAATTGATTCCAAATAATTTGGAATCCTACCATTATAGCTTTCCTTTTAAATTGAACCACAACTTCAAGGATTGAAATAAAAAATTACGAGAGGAAGGAACACACTTTATGAGCTGTAAATAGCATTAATTATACCATATCTTTTTTATGATAGTTCTTCCAATTGTATTTTATTATTGATGTTTATTTTATGAGTCTATTATAGAGGTTTCAAATTTACAACTCTTAGAATTTATTTTATAATCATTTTGATTATAATCAATCAAGATCATAGGATTTCGATAGGAATATAGAGCTTTCGATGTAATAGATCATAACCAGCACTCCTACATTTAGTGAAAAAATAATAAACATTAAATTTATGTATTTGATACCAATCAATGTGACCCAATTTCAACCATCCAAAAATTAAAACATCAAAAAGAAATATGTGATCACTTGCATACCTAAAGATCTTTTAGATTTATATTTTTGTATAATTAATTCAAACTCTTACACAATGATACCCATGACTTTAAGTTATCATTTTTCCCACTATACCAAGAATTGTTCCCCATGTTATGCCTCCAAAACCATTCCTAATAAATCTTAAACCTCTATGAAAAACATTTTATAATGTGGGATGAGTACAAAAATGTAAATAAGGTATAAAAAATGAAGGAAAAAACCCTTTAGTTAAAAAATACTTATAAAAATTTTCATTCTCAAAAATAAATTGTGTGCTCTAAATAAACATTTTATTAATCAATATATCAAAATTTCTTCCCAATTATTTTCATATATCATTTCAGGATATATATTTAATTTAAAATAAAACTATTAAAATAAATGTGGTAACAACACAAAACATGACATAAGAATAAGTCAAGGATAACTAACAAGCCAACATTACATTGTAGACATAGTCTGATTGTAGATTAAGTTTAATCCATAATCCCATAAAAATATATCTTGATACATAATCATTAACTAATTCATTATAGGGTTATAACAGGCCCACTAATCCTTGGTATATAATAGAACCACACATCTTTACTTTATAATAGAACCACCCATCCTTATTTTATAGTGGAACCACTCATCCTTGGTTTATAATAAAACTATACATACTTTTTATATAAATGAACCACACATAACCATAAAAAATTCCCAAGAATAGTAAAATAATCATAAAATATATAATATTTCATCATAAAAACATTCTTTTCACTCATAATAAAATATTTTCAAATATTGATATGTCCTTATTCTTCAAAACTAGGTTTTCAAACTAAAATTACCTAACCAACTGGAAGGAGGGTTTTTCGTTGAATAATAAATAGAATATTATAAAGGAGGAAATAAATAAAATAATAGTTATGGTCCTTGGAAATTATGTTTATTTCATAAACAATAAAATTGAATATTCATTTTGTATTTTTTAAATAAAATAAAAACATTTCTGTTCAAAATATGTTAAAATATTACATTTGAGAAATTTTTAAAGAAAATAAAAAGAGACAAAAAATATAATTTATAATTATTTTATGACCATATAAATATATCTATATTTTTAAAACAAATATGGACAAGGAAGTAAAATATTTATAAAATAAATTTTTAAAACATTTAAAATGAGATTTTTAAGGTAATGTGTCCCTTACATAGAGTCTGAATCTCCATATGCATTCCTTATCTTACTAAATAATAAAATTATGTTAACTATTTAATTGATTTATAATATTTTTCAAGTTCATTATTCCATTAATTTTATTTATTACTATGTTATATACATTTACTTAATCAATTAAGTTCACGTCTGATGTTTTGATGATATTCGTCTTATATTTCTAAAATGACATCAATAGTTTAGATATAGAAAAAGAGTTAATCATTAAATAATATATAAAATAATAATACTGAAATAATTATCATCTTTATACATCAAATAAACTACTAAAACTAATCATGAAAATGGTTATGAAAAATGGACTATGTTACAATCATGGAGACGGTATGTCATACGTTCACATGAGTAACATTTCCATTTTTCAATTATAATAATAGAAAAAAGTTAAGTATTTTTTTAGCCTTATATAATGATCATAAATACCATTTTATTTCTTTAAATATAATTATATATATAATTCATGTGATGTGGTGATGGATAACTAATCACATTGCATCGTAGAGACTGTAGTCCATGCTTACGCAAAAACGACGTTATCATTTTTCAATGGATGGAGAGGTAATAAAGTAGTTGATGTATTATATTTTTATAATGATTATTATTAAATTAAAATAATATATAAATATTTAATCCATCAGTATAACTATCAATGGGAAGTATTGATGGAAAAAGAATTACATCGGTTCGTGAGGCGATAGTCCACCGTACACAGGAATGACGGTTTTGTATCCCATTTGATTGAAGAGAAGATTAATATAGTGTATTAATTTAACATAACAACATTTTATTATATTAATAAACATGTTTTATTATTTAATCATGGTTTAATAATATTTTAATGGGTTATAATTAGATATAAAATGAAAATGTTTTGCTTTGAACCATACCACTTCTTCGGGCGACCTTTTTTTCTATACACCTAAATCCCTATTAGGTTGGTTTTATTCCCAAAATAAGTATTATATAACGTGATAAGGGATGTTAGTAAGGTATTTGGGTAGGTATTCTCTGAAAAATGGATCTTTAACTATGTAGAGAATATGAGAGGGATCCCCTTTTATAATGAGGGGAGGGAATTCTTGTAATTTCTTAGTGTATTAAACTAATATAAATTAATTTTCATTTTAAAATGGATTAAAATTAGTATAATTATAATAATATACTACTATGAGTTGAATTAATCTCATAAAATAATAATTAGTAAATTTTAGGTGATGTTTCCACATTTATATTTCTATTTTTACCATCTGTTAACCCTTTTGGTTATTACCATGATAAAAAAGTTTTTTACTCTTTAGGAGTCAAGATAGTTATAATAAAAGTAAAATTGGACCATTATGGATATTTTAAACTATATAAAAATCACATGGATTTATATATTTTTTTAGGGATGTTAACTCATTTAATAAAATATTACTTGATTTAAAAAATCATTTATGTCATTTCTAAAAAATCATTTATTTAGACCTTTTATAATCCAAATTGTCCATTCTAAATATTTTTTTAACTTTTAAATAATTTAATAAAATACTATTTAACACAAAATACCATTAATGCCATTTTTTACGCTATTCATTTACTTGGAATTTGAAAACAACATGACAAAAAAGTAATTAAAATATAAAAAATTAATAGATATGTACCATGTTATATTTATCTAAAAAATTGTGGAACACAATAATTTATTCAAAACATATCACTTTTAATATTTTTAAGATAATTTATTTTATTGTTATTTTTATTGAATAAATATTGTGTCAGTGTTGTGTAGGCATTTAAGGTAATTATTTCATTACTAAATATTTAAAATAAATTAACATGTTAAAAAATAATTTATATTTATAATAAACCTTTTATAATTGAACATTTTATCTATATTATCCCTATGTCAAAAATTTAGAGATAATAAATCCTAGAGAATGATATTTTTTACTTTTCTTTACATAAAATAATATAAAGGTCAAAATAAAAGAAATATGGAAGAAAGTGTCATATTTTTAAAACATGGATGGAAATAGAAAAATAAACTCATCCAATATGATAAATTCAAATGTTAGATTCATTTTTTGGTCCTTTTCATATTATTTTTAAAATTAATTACCTGATTAACTCTTACTGTAGTAACGATTATTTATTCTGTTTACTATTTATAATGACCAAAAATAAAAGGGGATTATTTACCAAATTTGGACCTAATGATTCCAAATATGAAATAATTTTTTCAAGATTCAATTTATATAATTGGAAGAAATTAATTTAATATTAAAATGAAAAACACAATGAAAAGATTTTTTTTAGAAAAATGACCATTTAATTGAAATTTTTTTTATACAAAATTCAAGTATAAAATTTATTATAAAGAATATAATTGTATTATATTTAATAAAAATAAACTAATTAAATTTTAAAACTAACCTAAAATGAATTTTTACTTTAAAATTCATTGAAATAAAATACATTTTTCATTAAAAATTGGTATTTTTCACTAATCATTGAAAAATCAAACTTTTCAAAAAAAATATAAAAATTACACCATAAGACAATTTTAATATGATGATTTAAAAAATGATATCATTTTTATAAAATAAATTTTCTAAAATTTAGAGAAATTAATTATAATATTTTCTCAAAATATCAATAAAAACCATTTTTTGAAGAATAAAATGATTTTACTAAAACATGAGTGATTGTTTACTAATCATTTATCAATACATTTATATTTAGTAGGATATTTATATATATTTCATAAATTATTTAATAATATTTATCCCTAAAAATTTAACAGCTAGGTTATAAGAGTCATATTTAAATAATAATATTTTATTGTTTGTTTAGGCTTGTGGATGTGTATCGTATATTCTATCAAAAATAGTTTTATTTTTTAAATATTATGTTGTTATATTAATTGAATAAAACAAGAGATACTTTTGATTATGTTAATCGATGGATTTTGGGTTTGGAAAAGAATGTGTATGTTTTTTGAAACTAATATATTATGATAATTATATAGTCTAGATCTTCAAGGGGATTGGATGATAGGTTTTTGGGTAGGTTAAACATGAGGATACCTTGAATTATGTCTAAAAATTAATAATCTAGTTTGTTTAAAATTAATACTTATAATATATTTTAAGTGTACTTGATTTATGAATCAGTGCTCCTTTTTTATTAAATTTAGATGCATTTACAAGTTTTTTACTTGTTCTTATTTCTATTATGCCTTTGATTTTGTCGTATGTTAAAAAAAATAGATATCATTAATCTTTTCCACGCATATCTATTTTACTCAAATAATTTATTTTGGTTGAACATGACTTTATATATTTTTTTAGTATAACTCTAGAGCTGGAAAAAAATTATAAGTCGTGTTTTTAAATATAATTCACCCCATCTTATAGTTCACCTGATGTGGTAATCAAGGACAACCTTTTGGTATTGAATTAAGGTATATACTCATTAGACTAATCCTAACCATATTATTTTTAGTCCTATTAATTTTTATTGGAATTTGGTTTTCAATTTCAATACACCTAATAGTGTAGTATAGAAAACAAATTACGGTAGGAATATACATTAGGAGTATCAACAAACATACTCTTAATTAACCACCTATTTCTAATGGTAATGATTATAAACATTGCAAAGATTTTGTGGAGACTATTATTATTAACACTAGAGTGTAAAATGTTATTATGCTTATCAGAATCTATATGATTATGGAGAAATAATTTTATACATTTACTAAAGTACAAAAAATATGAATTTTAGTTGAATTTTCGACTTTACACTACATTAATGCACGTTATTTAAAGAAATATATGTATTCAATCATCATATTTTTATACATTGAGTGAAATTTTGAATAAACTAGAAGTCACACACATTGGAAAAGTAAAAGTTCTTAAGAGTAAGAAATAAATGTTTAGGGATGATTATAAATAATTTTATTTCTTACCTGGTGAAATTTTTTCTCAAATGCATCTAAGATTGATGAAAATTGTAAATAGATTACAATTCGTTGGAGATAGAGTCCGCAGGTGATAAACTTATAGAGAAATCATAGACATACTACTAAAATAATGGGAGTCTAAGAATAATTTTTTGATGATATGAAAAATATCACTAAGTATTAATGACTTGATTGAAACTTTAATGTAATATGATAATTTTTTGAAGAGAGATGTACATAAAAAAAATAGAGATGCATTTATATCTATCGAAGATTTAAATTCTAGAGTTTGTAATGATAATACGAGTATATCCAAATTCTATAGTTGTATTGATCTAGGTAAAGGTTAAAATTTGGTTCATCCAAGGGGGAATTGGGATATATATGGATATTTTTTATTACATAAATTAAAAAACAATTGGTTTGAACATTATGATTAAAGTAGACATGAAAAAGGTGTAATATTGGCTTGAATGGGGATTCGTGGTTAAATTCATGGGGGCGCTTGGTTTTAAGGATTGGGTTTTTGACCTTTTCTTCAGATGATTTGCTTCACCATGTATTTATTTATCTAGATGGGAAGGGATTTTAGTTTCTTCGTGTGTGTTAGAGGGATTAGGTGAGGGGACCCATTGTCTCCCAATCTCTACATTTTCACACAATAAGATCTTACAAGGAATATCAAGAATGGTTTGGTTGAGGTAATGATAAGGGAATTTAGTAAAAGTAATGGTAATGGTTTGTTTTATCATCTAAGTTTTTCTTATGACATAGTTTTTTATCAATTCTAGGAAAAATTCCATCATTTGTCTCATTCAGATTATGGAATCATATGCAAAATAGGGTGAAAATTGATTAATCTAATGAAATGTAACATGCATGTCTCTAACAAGTGTTTAAGTAGATTTAGAAGATCCATTCAAGAAAAACTAGGAATATAAAGATGAAAGATTATAATGGTGTATCTAAGAGATCCTATCTCGGATTTAAGAATAAAGAAGACATTTTTCTAAGACATCATTGACCCGATCACGGGGAGAATTTGCAACTGGACGAATTAGTTACTTTTGTTTGGAGGGTGGATGACTTTGGTGAATATTTTCCTCAATTATATACTAATGTATGTTCTCTCTATCCTCAATTCGTTAGAGGGAATTATATAAAGGATTTAAAAATTTTTGACATCCTTTATATGGAATTTTAACCAGCTCAGGAAATGTCATTGGGAATCATAGAAGAGATTGGCTAGGTTAATCACTAATGGAGGTGTTATCCTTATTAATGTGTTGGATATCTTTAATTACATGTAGGAGAATCTATAATTGGACATCATAAAAGGGATAGCACTATAGGATAAAGTTATGAGAGACATGTATGGTGAAAAGTGTACCCTTTGGGAATATCGATCTAGAAGAATCTCAATCCTAGATCAGTGTATAGTCAATAAATTTGAGCTAGTGTAAGATGATGTTTGATGTATGGTGGGTCATGGGGACATTAATTACTGGGAAGAAAACTAGGTTGGTGTGGCACTTTATTTCCCATGGTGTCCTATTCCAGTTATTAATTTCAGAGAATCTAACACTTATCTTGGATATATAAACTCTACTCTCGACCCCCAACAAAAATTATTGCATGATAATATTTGTATGAATAATGATACGAAAAGATATTTATATTCAATATATCATACTGGTTTGTTTAATATTTAGTATTTTCAATGTTTTCTTTAAGAAAATAGTGACTATGATTATTGGGATTCAATAATCTGGTGTAAGGGATTTTTTTTTCTAATCTTAAATTTTTGGTGTGGTGATTGAGGAATCATGGAATACCCACTAATTATAAAATATAGGAAATTGGGGTAACTCTTACCTCAAGATACATATATTGCACATCTCAATGCATGGAAAACTTATATAACCTCTTTTTCAAAAGTTATTGGCTAATTGGTTTGTAGAACTTCAAGGAATAGGAGATGTGTCTTGTTGATAGAGGGTATTCAGTCACCAAATTCTTGGAAAACTATTTCCAGGTGGTTGACCACTAAAGGAGACCCCAAGGTTTATAGCCTCATTTTCATCATGGTGTGCTAGGTTGTATGGTATGTGAGGAAAAATTCTAGGAAATGAAGGAGTTTATCATACCTATTCATTAATACTAACACAATTTCTTGGGATACGAAGCTAGGGACACTCATAAATGGTGTAGGTTATTCTACGATGCAATGAAAATTTATTTCTCGATTTTTTCACTAAAACAAGAAAATGTGGTAACCAAAATGTAGGGATATGAGTAAAATGGGAACCGCCTAGCATGGGGTTGAAAATTAATATAGATATATCATGTGATTTAAAATTTATGAGAGGGTAGGTCTCATGGGGGCCACAACAGCTTGGTGATTCTAGGATTCAACGTGTTCTATGGTATGACCACTTCATTGGGGGCTGAGGCTAGAGAGATGGTTGTAGGTATTTTTCTATTTAGGCTCAAAAAAATTAATATTATGGAGGTGGGGTCAGATTCCAGGGTGCTAGTTAGCCTCAAACAAGGTAAGGATAGTTATCCATGGGAACTGCTTTTCAGAATAAAATGTATCAAAACCTCATCAATCAAGATATTATGGTTACACGCATCTGGAGGGAGGTAAATTACATAATGGAATTTTTTTCCTGAAAAGGGGGCACAAGTGAGGGAAAAATGGTATACTATAGTATTGGGTCCTTACCTAATGACTGAAACCTCACTATTAGGGATGATTCCCTAGGACTTCACCATTTTCATCCCCCATGATTTGGGTCATTTTTTCATATTTTAATCCTTTACAATAATAATAATAATGTTAATTTTTAGTGAGTGAATAAATATATAGGATCCAATAATTTATAGAGAGATTATCATAATAACATAAATGATAATTATGATAAGAAAGATTCATCAGAGTCCATTTTCTATGAATGTAGAAAGCTTGGTCATATATGGCCAGATTGTCCAAAGTTAAAAAGGTGATATAGGAAGACTTTAAATAAATATTCTAAGAGAAAATATTAAAAAAAATAAAGTATTAAACATATGGAGTTCTAGTGAATGATATATTACATTCTATATTTCATCAAAATATTGTAATGATTGCTAAAAGATTTCTAGTTTTGATGTTAATATTCCAAAAATTGAAATATTATTAATGGGAAAAATGAATGCAAAAGCAATTAAAAATATAGATCTTGATGTTAAAGTGTAATTGAAGATAAATATGATCCCACTACTATTTAATAAATTTCATTGTATGTTTCAAGTCTTGAAAAGAGATTGAGAAGAATAAAAGATGAATGTGAAAAATTTAAGGCTGACTTTTCTAACTTTATTGAAAAGTATGGTGAACTTAAGACCCATTCAATGAAACATATAGAAAATAATCTAAGACTAAAAAAATTATTGATAGAGTGAATAGTGGGAATGAAAAGATAAATTATGAATTAGAATATTTGAAGAAACAATTTTCTAAGGCTGCCACTAAAAAAGAAAAAAGAGTTTTTAATTCATCAATAGATCATTCTAATTCTGAAGATTGTAAGAATAAAAGTTATATAAAGAAAATGAAAATTTTTGAATATAAAAATGAAGTTATAAAATTGAATTAGGATATTGAAAACCTAAATAAATTTATAATAAGATTTACCACTGAAACTAAATTATTTTAAAAGATGTACGGTTAGTTTAGGCCTAAAATAAATACTTTTAGACTTAGAAGTAGATTCCCCAAAGGGTTTACATATCAATAAAATTAATTTTTTCTAGTAAACACCAAAATACTCAATGTTTCAAAGAGGGATCTGTTGGAATAAATATTATTCTCTCAATAAAATTAAATCTTTTAATAGAACATAAGATTTTATATCAAGAGAGATAACTAATTATGAGAAGCATAAGACCAAACAAGTCCTGGTTCAAAAGTTTTCATTGAAAATAATTCTGGATCTATGAAGTTCTATTTTTAAAAGAACTAAAATTTTAAGATATTAAGTCACTTCATAACAGAAGATAAATACTTATTTCCAATACTTGGTAAAAAAATTTAAATATAATAAAACATACTTATTTTATGAGTAGATTTTTTTTAAAATTTCCAATATTTATGAGAGCCTAATTTTCCCCCAAAAAATTATTATTTTCTATTAGAAATTAGTCCTATAATTAATTTAAATCCTGTGTAAATCATACATTTTTTCTATGGAGAACTCTATAATTAATTTGGTAAATAAATAAAATAATGGTTTTAAATTGTTTTATTCATCGATTGGATTTTAATGAGAAGACATGAATTTGTTGATTATGGAATTTGATTGTTTAGAGACATCTAAATATGAGTTTTATTATTTTTATTCATTTTGTACTCAATCTGATAAATCCTTCACTAAGAGATTTAATTTTCTTAATTTCTATTAAAAATTAAAAGGGAATAAACATTAGGGATTTTTAGTATGAAGATAAGTCATTTACAAGATGAGATAAGACTTTGTAGTTGATAATAAATCTTTTCCCAGGATTTTAAGACTTCACAACTCTTCCAAATTTTTATGGAGAACCATTTTAAGGATTTTTTAGACTCATCGTGATCCTTTATCCCTGAGTTTAAGACATTACAAAAGGGGGATCTTATGTCTTGATTGTAATAATTAAACCTCAAGCATAAGGATTTAATAGGTATGTCATTATACTTTTCTCATCATCATAACACTTTAGGAATTTGAATTTTTTTGATGCCACCTATAATAAGACTTAAAATACTTAAGATGTGACCATTCACTACATTCCCTCATCCCAAGTATAATATCGGGATAAAATACACTTAATCCCATAAAAAAATATATCTCTCACCTGATCCCAAACATGCATCATCTTCCTCCCTTGAGAGAATTTGATGTCCATTGAATCCCCAAAGTACTACAACAATTCTTCTCTAATTCTTCTTGATCCAATGTTGAAATAGATCATGGGATGAGTATGATGAAAATAGAAAATTCAAGATTCCTATATAAATCCATCACAACCATTGAGTTGGAAAAGTGTTTGACATCCAAGGATGGTAAATTCCTTAATAATGGATAATAAAATTGAGGAATATTTTGCATGTTCTAGAATGGAAGACAAATTCAAAGGATTTTGTGTTACTTAAATGGTAAATTTAAAATAATTCTAAACAACTTGAAATTTTATTTTATATGATGGGGAATTGTTAACTAGGAGTGGGGGGTCCATGATGACTTGATTGAGAGCTAAGATGCTATTTTCTATGATTTTATTTATATTATAATAACTCATGTGATGGAACACTAATCCCTTAATGGATGACCTGAGGAAACACCCCTTTCTCCTATTGATTAAATCTACATTGTTGCTGAAGGTATATTCTATTCAACTCTCTCTAATTATGCAAACTATTCAAGAATTAGGATATTTCCTTATTTCAATGAATTTTTAATTCTTATTCCCACTTCATTGGATAACACACACAACCTATTATGTTATCTCTATTACTTATGATCATGATTAGTATATTGAATTAAGTATGATTAGATATCTATGATCACAGTTCCAGAAGTGGTTAGAGAATTTTAAAATCATTTCATCCTTCTGTTCAATCCAAAACATCCATAAGAGTTCAGTTGAGTGAGGTTTCACTCAGTTATAAAGATAATAATAGGTCCTAAACATAATAATGAATTAATAGTAAATGTAAGGGGATATATGAAGATAGGACACTAACTTAACAAATGAATTAAAAAACCAATTTAATTCAACTGCTTATTTCATGTTATTAACCCACTAAATAAGATAAGAACACAACAAAAATACTCTCCCCTCCATAAACAACCTGATTCCACTATTACTACATTTAATTAAGGTTTAAAAATAAATTCCTTGGCATCCCCATGATATTTTATCCATAAAAATGTATCTATTTTTAGGGAGACCAGTGTTTTATTTTTATTTTGTTTAAAAATGAAATCATCACATGACCAGATCTAGTTCATCTCAACTCACTAGTTTTCATCCCATGGTTGAACGATCTATGATGGGAATATTCATGACCATAAAAATCACTAAATAAGAGGAAAGATAATTTTTTTTCTATTCTCATTTACTAATTATCCCTCTTCAACCACTGCATCCACAAGATTCATTGCAGGAAGCGAAAACATGGATTAAAATCTAGATCAATTAAATAAGACCTAGAGAGAATTATACGCACCAAATTTCAATAATGATAACCATATTCGACAAAAAAATAATCAATAATACTTTTAACATAGAATAGAAATGTAAGACCACGATATTTGAGGAAATATTTTTTTTCAAATAAATTTAATTTCTTTGATAGCATGTGTTACATGCAATACTGTGTTTAAATGAACCATGATATACTACTAAAATAATATTATGTGTCAGTTATAAACTAGTATTCAAATTTGTGGGTATGAATAGAACTAAGTAAATTATAAAATTATTTGTCCAACACATTTATAAGATAAATTCATTTGTTATTAATTTATTAAAATGAAGGTAAAAATCATTTTAATGTAAAATATTTTTCTTTGATAAACTATTTTATTCACACATTTTGGTTCCTTTATATTAATAAATTAAATTAATCATTATTATTAATTTGATTTAATGAAATTTATATTTTTTGTTCAATCAATTTTTTTTCATTCATCTAATGTATTTTTATGCAAGGGATAAAAATAAATCCACCTTTATGGTTAAAATTGTTTTTTTAACTTGTTTTCTCCTTTTTTGTGCACTTATTTTAAAATTATTTTTTTCCAATTTCAGAAAAATAATTTGAAAAATTAAAATTTATAATTTTAGTCAGAATTATAAAATTTTCTTAGATTTAACTTTTATTATTTTCTAAAAAGATTAAATTTTTAGTGAATAGTGAAAATACTGGTTTTATTAAAAAGTGTTTTTTCTTTTAAAGAATTTAAAAGTTTTATTTTTGTCTTGATATGGTTTTAAAAGTTATATTAGTTCAATTATATTATTTTATTTCCAATTTTGGTAATTTTAATACATTTTATGTTCAATTTTTATATGGAATCATTTTATACTTATAAAAAAATTCATTGAAAACACATTTTTTCATCATGTCAGCGGGAGTATTTTTAAATTAAATTCCACCTATTTTGAGAATAAAATTTGATAAAATGTATTAAATATTTGGAATAATAAAAATTAATATTATATAATATGTTCAAATAAATATTTTTATAATGAATAGTTAAACCAGTAAAAATTAACTACTATGGTTAAGGTTAAAATGAGTTTATTGAGGGGTTAAACCAAAATAATAGGGTAATTTTTTCAATTAATCTTGTATAAATCCTATTTTATTAAAATATTTATATATTATATTATGTCACCTTATAATATATTTACATTTTTAATAATTTTTTGTAGTAATGGGTTTATCATTTTGTATTCTTTTAGGATATTTCCAAGTAGTTTCCCTCCCCCATATATAAAAAGCAAAATCACATCTTATCCTATCCACACATAAAGATCATTTTGGTTTTGTAAATATGTAAACAAAACCCTTACTTAATTTACTATCCATTTAATTTATTCATTGGTTTTATTATTAAACCCTCTTAATAAGGCATTTGGTGCTAACCTAAAGAGGTTGTCCACAGAAGAGGTATTGTTCTTAACCAATCATTTTTATTTTATTGCTTCTTCCACATCCTTTAAATATTATTCAACCATGATGATATAATTACAAAATTATCTCCCATAAACTATGATATTATTATTTTAATTTAATAACCTACACACATTTCCACTTCTATCAAATGTGAAACAAAACCATCGATCGTGTGTACGGCGGACTACCACCTCGCAAACTGATGTAATTCATTTTCAATCATCACCTCTCATGGATGTATATAATGATGGATTTAATGTATATATATTATATTTATGAAAATTTTATACTTATTTAATTATAATATCACATATAACTTTTTTACCTTGTAATCCATTGAAAAATGATAACGTCGCTAGTACGTACATGTGGACTACCGCTTCCACAATGCGATGTGATTAAGTTTTCATTTTATTTTGACATGGATGGTAATAAGGGTATATTTAATGAAAATATATATGATATATATTATATAAAAAATATTGTGTAAATTTTAATTGTTATTTACATTTATTTCGTTTCATTTGTTGAAAAATGAAAACAGCGTTCATGCGTTTGTATGGACTACCATCTCCATGAATGGTGTAATTCATTTTTTCTATATGTAATTTTTTTTTTGAAAATAAATAGGTATATAATGAATTTATATTATATTTATACAATTATCAACATTTTTGAGATGATATAACCATAATTAAAGTGCAAGGACCCAAACTACCAAACCAAACCAAACATGAAAAATTGAGCACTTATCACCTGGAATAGTGATTTTAACAAATAATTGTTAATAGATGGGAGGTTAATGGTTATAAATTAATAATATATGGTATAAAATACATTATTATATTTTTTAAAAATATTTATAATAAACTAATATTTATTATGAAGGATGTTTGAACATGTAGGAAGAAAGTTGAGACTTAACGTAATGTATTTTCATCTCCCTTTTATTTTGGTTAGACACATTCCATATTCCCCACTTGGTTTATTTATGTGGTTTATATAATTCCCATGAATGTATTTTATTAGGATTTATATTAAAATTATGGGTATTTTCATATCTATCTATATTTATTTCTTTTATGGGGCTTATGAATCAAAAATTACCAATTTGGTAAGGGTTTTATGTTACTGTCTCATTTTTTATCGAGATTGTTTATGGTTATATATATAATTATGAAATTTCATGATCAACCTATCAATAATATCATGAATTTTGTTATACTATTTTTATTTCTTGAAATTAAATTTTTTCCTTTCATTTTCATCTCTTTATTTACTCAATATTCCAAAACAATGTTTTTAAAGAAAATGGACTTTATCTCTCTCTTTAATTGAAAATACTCTTTATTCCATATCCATGTTTTCTAAAAATGTATACAAGAATGTTTTTAATATTATTATATTATTGTTTAAATTCATTTTAACCCATGATTAAATATTTAAAAAAATGTTTTAAAATGAATCTTCTTGTCATTTTATGAATGATGTACTTTTTTACTTTTTATTGAAAATGTGATAGGAATATTTATTTTAACATACACGACATGAATGGAATTATTTGTCATTATAGGAACTAAATTATTTGAATATTTTCCATGTTTATTTTCAAATAAAAATTTCCTTAATATTTTTTTGAATGTTTTAGATTTCTAATAATTTCTTTCAAAGTAGAAAGTATATTTTCTTCAATATATGTTCACAGTTATATATTAAAATAATTTTCCATATAAGATTAAATCCTTTGACGTTTCCTAATATTTAATAGGTATGTGATTAAATGATACCATCCTTATTAGTTCTTAGGATGGTTTATGTTCATGATGATAAGATTTTTATGAAATATATTTTTTCCATCGATTATGCTATGATAAAATGATGAAATGTTTATAAAACCAATTTATTTTCCATAGGTTGTACTATGATGAAATAATTATGAACTCAATTTTTTTTTCCTTTATTTATGATATGATGAATTTTTTATGATCTTATGGTAGACATATTTATTATTTTCATTATGTGATGGGTGGTCTTGGAATTATATATCCCGGAAATACATCGGGTAAATATAGATATCTATTGAGATAAATAAGATAGGAGTTGGGATAGAACCAGGTTCAGTAAGGGACTCTATCCTCTATGATAGTCTTGGGAGTGAACTGTGACTATTATGACGGTTTGGGGAGTGAATCCATTCCACCATGATAGTCTGGGCAATGAACCCTAACTACTGGGGAAATTATTTTTTATTCTTAAGTATATGAAATAGTTGTGTGTCTAATTCCAGTGTTATGATCTCATAGATTATGTTCTTTGATTCCTATATGACTAATGTCTTATGAACTACCATGATTTATTCCATGACTCAATATTATGATATGTGATAAACGTGGTATGGTTTACAAATTTTATGATCATGTTCTCATAACCTTATGCTCAAGTTATGTGTAAGTGATCACTAATGTCACCCTTATTTACCCTTAATGATAATATGAGCTCACCCTTTATTATGTGTACTTTTACCAGGCTATGAAGAAAGTTATTAAATACGATATTTCTTAGAATGGATCAATTTATGTAGAACAATTTGTATATGTATCCAAGTTTACAAATGAACTAGACCTATACAATTCTGGCATGGATCATTATGATATGTAATGAATATTCATCTAATAAGAGGTAATACATGTGTATGAAATTCATGGTTTTATTTATTTGGTATCAAAATAATGGAAGGGATTTAATCCTTGCTAACTCTCACATGTAAATGTTGGGTGAAGCATGGATCTATGCCCAAGGGCTTCATGAGGAAATAGATTCCACTATGTATGGTGGTAAGAGTTCCACCTAGGAGGTGTATCCACCCATGGAGTGCTCTGATAGGTATCAATTATATCCCACTAGTAATAAGTGTATACTGTTAAAGTTAATTCAAAGTAAGTTTTAGTTAACCATAGGAAACTAGGAATAGAAAAAATTGGTGAAACCCTGGGATAAGTCTAAGTATATGATAACATCCTAAATTTCTAGTAATGATCATGGATTACTTAGGTTAAACCTAATGTGTTTTATATTTAAAATAACTCATATTGATTTAGAAATCTTATAAATTATTTTTAATGAATATGTTTTTTCCCACTATGATTATTGTGGCTCACACTATGTTTTTGGTTTTAGTTGATGTCCAAAACCTAAAGGAACCATCTTAATGATGAATTCAACATAATATGAAATGATTTTCTTCTTAAAAACCTAATTTTATGGGATTTATAATGTGAAATATCATTTCTATGATCACACAGCTTCCTCAATCTATGAATCATGATGAACTTACAAAATGAGAAAAAGAGGGAACAATGATTTATTGAATCCTTCATAAGGAAACATCCAACTTATTTTAGTGAGTCTATTGATTCACTTATTTTTGAGAAATGTATCTATTCCATTAAAAATATATTTCCCATTTCTTGTGTCTAGATCATGTAAAATTTATTTTGGTTGCCTACCATTTTGAATTAGATGATGATAAATTGTGGACTCTTATCAATAATATTAGGAAAATAGGATAAATTGTATACATGGAGTGGAATGAGTTTAATATATTATTTTTTCAATAAGTATTTTCCTCTTATTATTCATATGAAAAATGGAGAATTAATTCCTGGATATAAAGTGGAGGGATAATGAATTCATTAGTACCTATGAGGTAAATTTTATGAGACTTGTGAGGTATGATTCTGGTTTTATCATCCAACTTAAAAGTAACGTTGATCGATTCTTCAGTGCATTAAAACTAAGTATCTAAAGGGATTTATCCATAAAGTACATCATTATATATGAAGAAATAATTTTATGGGATATCAAAGTGGAAATTGAGATTGGATTTTCCAATAAATCTCATGGTTTTGATAAGAAAATATAGATGATATTCAAAGGAAACTCTAAAAACTATAGAGAGAAAAGGTTTATATTTTCTTTATGATTGAAATATGGACGAAAAATTAGAGGAAATTTTCTTAAGGAGAAAATTAAATTCTTTAAGTATGGAAAGGAAGTTCATATAATGGATTAATTTCAAAGTGATGGGAATAAGTTAGTTAATGATGAAAATAGAGAGAAATATTTATAGAATACACCACCCACACTCAGATACTTCAAATGAAATGAATATGGGTTTTATGCTAACCATTTTTCAAATCCATAGGTTATTTTTATGATCAATGTTAGTAAACTATTAATCCTGGTGATAAAGGAAAATAACAAGCATTCATGATTTCTGATGGTGGGTATGAAAATGACATGATGAAAGGTACACTTACCATCCACTCTAGAATATCTAATGTGTTATTTAATTTTTTATCTACCCACTCTTCTATATTTAAATAATTTTATAATGGTATGTAATGACCTGAACTATTATAAATAAAGTTCTCCTTGTGATTAAATTAAATGTCTTATTATATAATATGGTTATATAAAACACATGTAATTATTTAGTTTTTTTATATCCTATAATATTTATAAGATCATTAAACTGCATTTCCAATGATAATATATCTTTTGAATATTGATCATATGATTAGTATAAATATAGGGATTTAACAAATCCAATTGACATAGACAAAGGAATTGATGTACTCAAAAAGTAGGATCGTACCCTATGAATCCCATTTATTAGAGATTTTGAAAGAGTTATAATCTCTGGTATTTTCCCTTAACCAAACCCAATATTATATCCAATAACTGAAGCATGAGTGAAATCATTTTAAGGTGAATTTCAAGATCATTGAGATCACGGCCCAAACCATATACGGAGAACCACCCCATGAATTTATCACTATCACACACCATAGTATTAGTCATTTTTTGGTGTATTAAAGGGATATGTATCAATACCCTAGTAGTATGAGTATGTACATTATTTTTTATAGAATAATTAATATATCTTTATCCTATTACTATTACTTTATATATGATTTTCATTTTGATACAATAAAACACAAATAGTATTGTTTTAGTTAATATTAAAATTCAAAAAATGAATTCATTTTGATGAATTAATGGATTCTTGGAAAAATATATAAAATATAATTATTAAATTATTTTTATCGAATATAAATGATCATATATTTTTTATGAAGTCAAATATAATTTTTATAAATGTTAGAAGACCTTTATTGTAAAAAAACCTATCATATACCAATACATGTATATTCTTGTTTTAAAAGTGAAAATACACATATTTAGAAACTTAATTATATAAAATGAATATTATTTTTGGAATCATAATGTTGAAATTATCCAATGGTTAATTTTTCATAATTTTCTGAGATAGCCCAGTTTTTGGGTAAAAATTAAAAATAGTATAAATATACAGTTCGTATTATGGCATAATAATAAACAAAAAAGTGATTTAATAAATACTATAAATAGTATCTACAAACAAATATATATTTTTCATTTATAATAATGGTATTTTATGTTTATTAAATTAATTTTATAAAGCCTTTTTGAATCCTCTAAAACCATTAATATATTTTAAGGTTTTAAAATAATTTCTTTAAAAGTATGACTCACTTACACATAATAAATGGTATAAAACAATTAAAACCACTCCCATTTTTCAGAAATCATTGGAAAAACCATGGAAAGATTTTTTTTTATTTTGGTTATTTTATTATATAGAGTCCAAAACCTAAGTTTGATAAATTATAAATAATTCCTCATTCATTTCCTATATAAATCCATTGAATCTCTCACTTATTTTCACTATAATTCCTTGTATTAGGTTCTTACTATTACCTACCCTCTCTAGATTCCTCCCAAGGTTCCCACAATCTCTTAAGAATATACTCCAAATCATTTGGGGTCACACACTCAAGTAAGGGATCCTCACCTTCTCTAATTTATTCATGTTTCTTTATTATCTTATGCCTCCTATTTCAAATTCATTATGTTGGGATATGTATTTACATATAACTATTACTACCAATTTTATTTCCAAATGATTAGTGACCCATTTCACTCTCATAAACCTATTTTATGAAACTTTATGTGATGATGTAATGCTGCTGAAATTTCACCATGATTTTCCCTGCCAAAACAATTGTGTAGTGAATACCATGCCCATTTTCTATCAAGTATATTAACATTTATACAATTATACTTATTTTACTTGGTCATTACATCTATTCATTCCACACTCCTTGATCAGGGAAAAAATATTATGATTAATGAATCCATTTTGTATTATCTATGGGGAACACTAAAGCATGAGAATGAAATGAAAGTGACAGGTGCTCCTGGAATTATATAGCACTCCAATGCATTGGGTAATGTCTAGTCTCTTGATATATGATGTTAGTACAGTGAGTGAACTGGATTTATTTATGGTAATTTTTAAATCATTATATCTTGGCATTTATCCTTGACCCATGTTTATGATAGATTGTTTTAAGTTGTTTCCACATTTCCCATTTTTCCTTTATGGTTATTATGTTATATTATCTCTCATTGTTAATTTTTTTAATTATTAATATTTTTAATCCCCACTGATATGATGATTGTATAACATTTAATATTCTCTTCATATTGAAACATTTTTATTCCCTTATTGGGATTTATACTCACCCCTTTTCTTATGTATGTCCTTAAGTTATCACATGCAGTTTTAAGTGAGAGTCTATTAAAGAATTTTTCAATAAAGATTATGTTTTTCATATTTTAAATTGTTATTTAATGTATATAATTCAAAAATAAACTAGTATTATTGATATAATGGGTTTTATTAAGAGTAACTTTGTGTAATAAATCATGTATTAATGTGAAATATATAACAGGATTTCTATAGTTGGTATCAAAGAAAAAGTTTAGTTACTTTTTGTATTAGGATTAGAAAACTCTTGATAGAGCCCTAGAGATAATAATAATTGTAAGAAAACAACCCTAAGTTTTGTTAAGTATATAGTAAGTGGTTTTTCCAGATAATTATTCCTTATCAGGGTACTACAAGTGGATGTATCTCTTTCACAGATAGACATAGGGGTAAAATCCAAAAACACTACGTTGAGAAAGACTCGACCATGAACTAGTGCATGAAAATAGTCCTTGATGCACCTATTGTTTGACACTCTAAGAGGATATTATTTCATAAATTCATAATCTAATTATGAACCATTATTAAGGGAACACAAAACCCCATAAGAATATATTTTAGGAAAGAGATCATGGATAACACAGATTAAAGCCTAGAAATTCATAAGTTAAGAAATAAATGTAATTTATAAGTTATCCCTTTAATGTAATTGGATAAACCCTTTTTTTAATAGTTTAAAAATAATCATCCATATTTTCCCTTTTATTTTAGCCAAAGGTTAGAGATTGGATGAATCGGGTAAACAATCAATGCGATGGGAAATACGATGACTACCCCAATGAGATGCCCAATATGATTGGAGAAAGAATCATAAAATTGTGATGATACTCTCTTAGTTAACTTGGGTTATTAATTGAAACATGGATTATAAGTATTTCCTAAACTCCATTAAGAAATCATAAGCTGTAATTGAGGGATTTATGCAACAAAGGCATCTGAATTTCAATGGATCATATGATACCTTAATTACAGAATAGTGGATCAACTACATTGAGAAGATATTATCCATACTTCAATGTTATGAATAAGAAAAGATTCAACTCTATATTTATCATATGGAGGGAGAAGATGATTAGTAGTGGACATTGATCATGAATATGAAGCCTTTGGAAGTGATTAAAGTAATCGGGTGAAAGGAATTCTGAAAATTGTTTTTTGGTAAATATTTTTCTCACAATATCTGAAATTAAATGAAGAGTAAATTACTTTATCTAGAGAAAAAATATGACAAATCTATCAGGTTGAATGATGGAAACATCACAAGACTTTCATGATATGAATCTGGCTTTGTCTTTACCCCTGAATTCAAGATTAACTACTTATTTGGGGGGATAAATCTATTCTAAGAAAATCTATGGAGATCCATGAATTTAATATCTATGAGGATATTTTTTTATGTTATCTCAAAGTAAAAAAAAGTATATTGGTGAATCTAAAGGGTAATATGGGGATAATACGCAGAAATAGGAATTTAATTATAAGATTTGGATGGAAAAATATTATGGTTCCAAGAAATTTTATTATGTCACTTGTCACAGGTGTAGAAAGATGCACCCCAAATATTTTATAACGATGATAAGGAAATGATTTAGTTGTGGGAAGGAAGGTCACATAGCTAGTGATTTTAGGTAATAGAAACCCACTAATGCGATGGAGGAAAGAAATGCTCTGGTTAACCCTGAGTAAATGGTTTATTGTTTCAAATGTAATGAACTAGGGAACTTTTCAAACCAATGCACAAATACAAGGGTTTTAAGAGACAACCAACAACCTCCAAAGCAGTAATGGGGGTCTTTTTATATCAAAACCATTGAGGTGGATCATAAAAATTAAGTAGTGATAGGTATGATAGTTATTCATTCAATAATACAGAATTTGATTTTTTATTATAGTTCTATACATTCTTTCATATCAAAAACATTTAGTAGAACTATTCAAAAACCACAGCAAATCATGGGAGTATAGCAATTAGTGAAAATTGAAAATGGTGAAATTATTGCATATCATGTTTATAACTCCTCCCTATCACAATTTGCAGGATGAAATTCCCACTAAACCTTATCATACTCTCTTAGATGGGATTTAATGTAATTATGTGTATGTATTGACTATCCATGTATAGATCAAATATAAATTTCCACAAGAAGGAAATCTAAAGTTCCAAAGGACCGAATAACAATTGAGAAGGGGGTTGAATTAGTTGTTCAATTTTTATAAGCTTAAAAACTTTTTGAAACTTAACCCCTAAAACCTATTAATATTTATTTCTTTATTAACTTTTAGTAAAAACCCATTCATACAAAAGTAGTAAAGAAATTAAAGCACACAATATTTTCAAGGTTTTTCCTCAGTCTGAGAACCTACATCCTTTCCATAGCCACTCTCATGGGTCTATGAAAATACACTATTATGAATAAGTGAATACAACTTATGAAAACTACCATTAGACACCTTCTATCTACTGATAGGAAAGATTATACTGAATCCCATCAGTTTGGAATGTTTTCTTAAAAGAAATTTATCCAAAAAAATAATACAGCCTTTGTTGAAACTACTCTATAATTTCTCACTCGTAATCTTTAGTCTGGTTTGGCTGGATCTATTTTTCTCAGTCCAATAAGTCTAGATCGGATTATCTCAATATGATGATCCAAGATGTGATTCTATCAATACGTTGAGTATGGATCTGATTCACTCAAAAATATGAGTCTGGATCCAATTCCCTCAATATGATGATCCTGGATTTTGATTCTCTAAAAATGATGGACTCAATACAATGAACCCATTCTCAATATAGAAAACTGAAACTCTTCTCAAATTCTCAAACCAGTAAAAAAACATTCAACTATCTAATCCTACTCTCAAGATCTCTGGACGTGAAATACTTTCACTTGATTTCTTTATCACTCCACCTTTTTTACTTTCCTAATAATTCACAAATGAATGAATGATGTGATAAAGTATTTATAAGAGACTCAAAAATTCAAGAGTGGTAAACTTGAAAACTTTCCCTACTTACTCAGATTTAAAAAACTCCACAAATCTATTGTATTTAAACATCAACATTAAATTCTTCAATCTTACTTAGATTTATTCAAGATTTTCACAAAATTGAATTTCAACATTTTCCTCTTCAATTATTCATATAAATACTGGAATTTTATTTTTGTGTCTTCTTTTTAATCATCTAATTAATAATCAGTTCTATTCTCGGCTTATTACAAATATGTTTTCTTCTCATCTCATTACGAATCTATTTCCTTCTCAACTCATTACGAATCTATTTCATTTTTATCTCATTATGATTTCTATTTCCTTATAAACTCATTACAATTTCTATTTCCCTCTCAACTCATTATGATGGAATTCCCATTATGTTGGAATTACCATTACGTTGGATTTTTCCATTACGATGGAATTATCATTATGATGGAATTATCTTTATGATGGAAATCCTATTATTATGGAATTCTCATTCTTCAACATTGAAATTATTCAAATCTCTCCACCATTTATTCATAATATTTTATCATTGACATTTTTCATGATTTGTGAGAACTTTATGACCATAAAACCGTCATCTAATTTTTTTAGAAAGTATGAAAACCTTCTAACTCTTGACTTCACAATCTTCTTCAAAAACTCTTCAGAAACAATATGACTTCTTCACTTAGAAGTTTTTTTTATAACTTAGAAACTTATTTATTTATCTAATTAGAGAAAGGTAAATTTCTAGTAGTAAATAATTTCTACCTCCAATTCTTTTGGATTCGATGATCTGAAACTGATGTCGATGAATACGATACTCCGAGTCCGATGAATCTTTATTATGATTGATATGGTTTTGATTCCAAAAATAAAAAACAATATTTTACAAAGAAGTTAGTATGTGAAATAAAAATTAAAATACTTTATTAAAAAGGATCTTCAGTATCCCCCTTTGGATTTGTTTAAAATGCTTATTAACAACATTTTCAACTCTCATAATTATTTCAGAAATCAACTTTTGTAAACAAATAAAGTTTTATTTTACTTTTATCAAAACATAGCCTTTCTCAAAATAGAGTTTATTGACACCACAATACTTTATAATGTAATTTTTCTTAATTAAGTTTATCCCTTTGTGACAATTAAATGTTATGGACATGTAAATATATCTCCTCCTTAGTTTTATTTTTCTCTCACATTTATTTTTCTCTAACTTTTAGTTTTATCCCCCCCCCCCACCCCATTTTATAATAACCATATATTCATATTATTTTAAGAAAGATAAGTAAAAACTTCTTACAAATTAAAAGGTTTTTTCTATCCCCCATTTTCAATATAATCAAAATCATGATGGGGTAAATTCTTTATGAGGTTTTGAAAATCATGGGAGGAGGCTAAACATGAAGTTGCATCCTAGATTAAACAAACCTTCATTTCAGACTTTCTTTTGTAAATATATAAGTAATATGATACGTTGTTGAAATGTATTCTAGAAAAAAATCGCTAGTAGAAACTTTATCTTTTATAAAGTAACACTTTATATCAATGTGATTTGATCTTGAATTTTGGACATGATTTTTATAATGATCCATTTCAATCTAATTAACACAAATTATCTTCAATGGTTTAGAAACTTATACATTCAAATCTCCCAGTTTAACTTTCATCCATAGCATTTGAGAATAATATTGAGTAGATGAAACATATTCAGATTCATCTATTCTCAATGTTATTGAACTTTATATCTTATTATGAAAACTCACATAACATTCACCCAAAAAATGTTCCTCCTGAGGTTTATTTTCAATCATTACAATATCCATCCTTATCGGTATCAGTATAACCATGAAGCTTCATCACACTATTTGTTTTTTATAAAACCCATGTGAAGTTGTTCCTTTGAGATACCTCATAATAATCTTTACTTCCAATATATGTGATTATTTCGGATTACTTTGATACCTGGAACACAAATTCACAAAATAAAAAAATATATGGCCCTTAGTATGTAAGGTAAAGAAGACTCACTATTAGATTTCAAAATTATTTTTTATTTAAACTTATTCCAAATTCATCTTTACTTAACTTTGTGATCACTGAAATAGGATTTGAATCTTATTTGGATTCTACCACCCCAAACTTCTTTAACAATTCCCTATAATAATTTTCTTGAGATAAGAAAATATATATTTTCTTTTTTTGAACTTGTAATCCAAAGAATAAATTAAATTCTTCTAACATAGATATTTCAAAATTCTTCTTCATTTACTCATAAAATGTTTTAAAAACATCTTCTATATCCCCAGAAAAAAATATCACCCCCATAAACAATTACAATTTGCATTTTGGGGTCAACATATTTCACATATAAGTTTATATCAAATTTTTCTTTAGAAAAGATCAACATTATCAAACAATTTTCAAGTTTACAATACTAATTAAGTGGATATTGTTTCATCCCATACAAATATTTCCTAAATTTACAAAAAAAATCATCTTCATCAAGTAGAAACCCACAATGTTGTTTAATGTAAACATCTTCCTCAATATCACCATTTATAAAATTTGAATTTACACCCATTCGATAAACATTGTTATTACGAAGAGAATCCACAACAAGAAAAATTATAATAATTTATATCCTTATAATGGGGGAAAGGTTTCATAAAAATCCACACATTCCACTTGTCCATATCCTTAACAAACAATTCTTTCTTTATTTCTTGAAACTTCCCCATTTTCATTCAATTTTTTTCTATAAACCAACTTTTATTAAATAAATTTTTTATTTGTTATCCAGGGAACAAGTCTCCATGTTTCATTCTTCTCAATCTGATCCAACTCTTCATTCATAACATCCACCCATTCTATATGCTGAATAGCTTCTGAAACTAATTCTGCTTCAAAATTTGAGATAAGTGAAGTCTAATTTTCTAATCTCAACATTTTTCTTGTCTGGACGTGTGCCTTATGATTCCCAATAATGTTTTTGGATTCAATAGGTTTTTGTAAGGTAGTAAATTTCAAAGTTACTTTCCCAACTAAAATTTCCTCATCACGTGATTCTTATAAGTCTTGATAAGGATGTTTTGATTTACTTTCACTATTGTTAGAAATCTCTAGATTATACTCTTCATCATTCTCAACAACTTTTTTAAAGGAACTTTGATTTTAAATTACCTTCACATTATATTATTTCACCAAATTTTGTAATAATTGTTCAAACATTTGTAACTTCTTCCATTTGGTGAATAACACATAAAATTTCCTTCCTAATATTTCTCATAAAACATTCCCAAATCCTAATTTTCGATTTTGAGAAAACATGGATTTCCAAAAATATTAAAGTATTTAAATGAAGGTTTTTTGTTATACTACATTTCATCAGGATTCATGTTGGTTTTTGGTCTCAAAAAACATCTATTTTGAACATGTACATCATTACTACCAGCTTATCCTTAATAGAACACTGAAAGTTTTTATTCTTCTAACATACTTCTTCCCATTTCCACAAAGCTTATATTATTTCCTTTTACTACTTCATTTTTTTGTAGATTATAGGGACCAATATACTAATGTTTGATACCATTTATTCTCAGATATTATTTAAAATCATTTCTTGTGAATTTGGTACCATAATCTAATCTCAAATTATTTATATTAGCCCCTATTTCATTCTCAACTACTTTACTGAAAAACTTGAACATTTCCATAACCTCTGACTTATTTTTCATAAACATGATGTTTTTCATTCGAGTGAAATCATCCACAAAATTGATAAATTAGATATCTACTTTTATTTATTTATGTCTCATCGGCCCACACAAATCAAAATGAAAAGGTTCAAGAGGTCAGGTAGATTGAATCTCAATTCTCTTGTGACTTTTTTTAGTCATCTTTTCTTTCTGAAAAGTAATACAAACATCTTCATCTCTTCTTTTTAATTTAAGAAAATTTTGCATGGCATCAAATTTAAAAATTTTATTCATGTTTTTCTTCCCAAGGTGGATAAAGTCTTTGGTACCATAATGTTTTTCATTTTAAGCACTCAAGTAACAGGATTTTTTGAATTCTACTATATGAAAGAGATTCCCACTGGTTTTTTCTTCTTTTTTAATAACTTTTCCAAATTTCACACTTTTGATGATACAAAAATATTTTCTAAGAAAATATTATTTTCTATCATCACAAAGTTGAATTACTCTTAGAAAGTTGTTTTTTATCCCATCAAAAAATAAAACATCTTTAGATTTTAATTTTTGGCTTCAATCTTAGTCGTTCTAATTCCTCTGATTTTTAAGAAAATGTCATTACCAAAGGTAAATTATCCTTCATCGTGACTTTGAACATGATTGAAGGTTTTTATAACACCTATAATATGGAAAGAAAATCCAGTATCAAGTATCCATATTTTATTCTTTTTACTTGCTTTAAAATATGTCTCAACAATAAAATATATTTCCTTGACTTTCTTCTTTTTAGCTTCCTTTTCATTTCTACCATAAAGAGTTTCTTCGGGAAGGAGTGTCATACATATTTAGGAATGAATGATGACCAAACTCATCATATCTTCAAAAAACTTCTTCAAAACATTCAAATTAATTTTTTTTGGAAAGTTTATAACATTTTGAGAATTCACTATTTCAATTTTCTATAAGCAAGGAAAGCTACTCATTCTACTTCCACTATTTATTCCACTTTCCTCAAAAATTATTCCAAGTAAAGATAAGTTGTTCAAATAATTATATTCCATGTTCCCATAGATTAAAAAACACAAGAAATTTCCATTAAGTCTTGATTCTCTATTTAATAAATACCTTTATTTGTACAAACCTTGTAGAGCTTGGTAACATCTTTCAGCTCTAACATAGTAAGGACATGGTCCATATTTCTTTTCAGTGAGTTTTATACTTTTATATATTTCATAGGTTTCTCACATCATTTCTCCACCCAAGATTTCCCAATACTTTTTCTAAAACCTCAAATATTAAAAATATAAAACGAAACACTATTTTGGGTAAGAGAAGATTTCAACTGGTTCTCATATTGAGCCTTCTCAAAAACTTTATAAGTCTCGAATTTTACTTCCAAATCATTTTTGAAGTTTTAATTAATCATATTAAAGGTACTTTAGTACTTAATATGTTTTCATTGAAACCTTTAAACTTCTTCTTCCTTAGAATCCAACTTTATATTGAGATCTTCAATCATTTTTTCTTGTTCATAAATTCTTAGTTTGTAAAATAAGATCTCCTGAATGTACTATTCGTCCTACTTGATAACATCTTTTCTTTCCTCAGAAACTTTTTTACAATCATTCTTCATTAATATAATTTCTTTCTTGGGAGTTTTGTTTTTCAAAAGACATGAAAAAGTTTTATTCGGATATGATAATCTCTATAATATTCTTTACTTCCTTCTTCAATTTCAAATGAATATTTTGTTTTCTAAAATTTTTCAATGATGTTTATAAATTTTTATGAACATTCGTATTTAGAATAATTTTTTTCATTTGAGTCTGATTCAACTTTCTTACTTAACATACTTCTTTTGTTTCCATTAAACCTCTTCTTGTATTTTTTGGAATACTTTTTATTCTTTATCATTTTTTCCAATTCTTCCATCGAGTTTTTTCATCATAATCATCTTGATATTTTAAAACATTATTCTTGAGGAAATTCATAGAAAATTTTCTGATTCCACCATACTCAAAACTATGAGAAGAAGTTTACTTCCACACTTTCCACGTCCTCTTTGATAGTTCTTGGATGTAAGAGACTTGGTCTTTTTATTCAACTCATTATCCTATTTATCTTCATACTCACAAGGATAATCTATCTTGGATTATAATATTTCTTATAGATTAAAAATTTATTTCATATTTTATATTCTTTTTAAACATTGTATAATTCCTCATTTTATAAGAAATTATAAATTTATACAATTCATCAAGAGATAAATCATTCGTATCCTCTAAAGAAGAAATTATAGAATTAGGCATGTCCAAAACTTTTCTCATAAATTTCATCACAATTGTATAATCTTCCAAGACATATATGAATCCTTTGATGTTGCAAACAATTTCATTTACTCTGTTGAAGTATTCATCAATTGTTTCATATCTCTCATTCTAATGTATTCATACTCACTATGCCAAATTTGTATCTTTTCTTCCTTAACTTTAGTATTCCCTTCAAAAACACTTTCTATCTTGCCCCACATACTTTTTTAAGTCTTGAGACCAATTAAATTTTAATAAAAATTCTATGATAAGGATATAAGGATTTAATTTCTAATCTTTCTAACATCTTCTGAATTTCTATTATTAGAAAATTTCATATGAGAATCTTTCTCAATAGGTCGAAAACCAATAGTAACAATATCAACGACTTCTAGGAAAAGAGATAAGAGATAAGGAATCATCCTATTTTTTCATCCATAATAATTTTTTCCATCAAACGTAGGAATTTCTATAATATTGAAAAAATTGATATCATCCATGATAAGGATTCAATAAGAAAACATGGATCTGATACCAATTGATATTCCAAATTATTGAATAACAATTGATATGTGGGTTGAATCAGTTTTACACTTTTTATAAGTTTCAAAACATTTTGAAACATAACCCTTTCAACATGTTAAGATTTTTTTTCCTTATCAACTTTTAGTAAATATTCATGCTTAAAACAGTAAGAATTAAAGAAAATAATAGAGGGTTTACATGGTTTGTCCTCAGTGTGAGAACCTACATCCTTACTATAGCCACTCCTATGGGTCTATGAAAATATTCTATTATGAATAAGTGAATACAACTTATGTGATATCCTGTTAGACACCTTCTATCTCCCAATAAGAAATATTATACATACACCCATTAGTTTAAAAATTTTTATTATAAGAAAAAATTGATCCAAAAATAGAATAAAGACTTCATTGAAAATGATCTGCAATTTCTAATTATGAACCCTTAATATGATTTAGTAGGATCCTATTTTCTCAATTCAATAAGTCTAGATCTAATTATCTCAATATGATGAGTCTGGATCTGATTACCTTAATGCGATGAGTCTAGATCTGATTCACTCAATATGGAGAGTCTGGATCTAATTCTATCAATATGAAGAGTCTTGATCGGATTCTTTCAAAATGATGGACTCGAAAAAATGAACCCATTTTCAATATGAAAAACTCAAACTCTTATCAAATTCTTAAACTAATAAACAAACATTCATTTGTATGATCTTCTTCATGAGATCTCTGTAAGGAAATGACTTTCACTTGATTTCTTTAGTTCTCTAACTTTTTTTCTATTTTATGAATTCAAAAATGAATGAATGATTTGAGAAAGTATTCATAGGTGACTCAGAAAAGTAAGAGTGGGAAACTTTAAAAATTTTCCCACTTCCACAGATTTCAAAAAATCCATAAATCTCTCACATTTGAACATCAAGTTCGAATTCTTAAATCCTCCTTATATTTCTCTGAGATTTATATAAAATTTAATTTCATGTTTTACCTCTTTAATTCTTCATATAACTTCTAGAATTCTACTTTTTAGTCCTCTTCACAATCAGCAAATTACAAATATGTTTTCTTCTCAATTCATTATAGATATTTTTCTTTCTTATCTCATTATGAATCTATTTCCCTCTCAACTCATTAAGAATCTATTTCCTTTTCATCTCATTGAAATTTTTTTCCTTCTTATCTAATTATGATGGAATTACCATTAAGATGGAATTCCCATTATGATGAAATTCCCATTATGATGAAATTCCCATTATGTTGGATTTTCCTATTATGATGGAAATCGCATTATGATGGAAATCCTAATATGATGGAAAACCCATTAAGATGGAAATTCCTTTACTATAGAATTCCCTTTATGATGGAATTGTCATTATTCAACTATGAAATTATTAAAACCACTACACCATTTCTTCCAAACTTTTTATCATGAGAGTTTTCATGATTTATTATAAATTTATGACCAGCAAAGCATCGTCTGATTCTGTTTATAAAGTATGAAAACTTTCTAACTCCTAACATCAAAATCATTTTTCAAAACTCTTCAGTAATAATATGACATCTTCGCTCAGTAATTTTTGACATTCTAAATCAGTAACTTATTTCTTTCTCTGATTATGGAAAATGTAAATTTCCAGCAATCAGCAATTTCTACCAAAATTATTTTTGGATCTGATGATCTAAAACTGATATAGAAGAATATGACAGTCTAAATATGATTAATCTTCATTAAGATGGATATAGGTCCGATTAATAAACAAAAAACATTATTTTAAAAATAGTTTATTATGTCAACAAATACAAAAACATTGTTAAAATAATTTATCATAAATGTTTTTCAAAATCCATCTTTATATTGTGAATCAGTCCCTGATTCTATATAAGTGTAAGGAGTAGGATGAATCTACATTAGTACCATCATATCAATCATGGATATTTTTTCCCTATAAGAAAGAGTATTTATCTCAAATTATTGAGTCTAAGGAAAATATCAACCTTGGAGAAATTACCATTATGAGGGAATATGTTGAAGTGTTTCCAGAGGAATTTTATAGTCTTCCTCCTAGTCGAGAGGTGTATTTTTAAATCAATATTATACATAGAGAATTTCCATTATCCAGTAATCTATATAGAATTTTTGTTATAGAAATTTAGGAGCTAAAGAAACAACTATAGAAGAATTTTCATAAAGGGTTCATACACCCAAGTGCTTCACCTTGGGATGCACCCATCCTCTTTATCAAGAAGAAGGATGGGTCAATGTGCATTTGTATTGATTATCATGAGCTTAAAAAGATCACAATAAAGAAAATGTATCCTATTCAACAGATTAATGACTCATTCAATTATCTATGTTCATTACAATACTTCTCCAAGGTGGATCTCTGGTTAGGATATTACCAATTTAGGGTGAAGAAGGAGGATATCCCCAAGAATGATTTTCGTATAAGGTATGGGCACTATGATTTCATAGTAATTCCATTTAAAATAACTAATAATCCAAAAATATTTATGTACTTTATTTATAAAGTCTTTAAATATTACCTCAAAAAATTTGTGTTAGTATTTATAGATTATATTATAATATACTCCAAAATCAAGGAGGAGCATGGGAATTATATGAGTATGGTTATAAAGACCTTATGAAAGAAGAAGATTTATGTCAAGTGTAGAAAATGTGTGTTCTAGTTGATTTAAGTCTTATTCTTAGGGAACATAATTACATGACGTTGGATATTTTTGTACCCTTCAAAGATATAAGTTATTAAATAATGGTCAAGGACAACATCTGTGATAGATATCCATAGTTTCCTTGGATTAGTTAGGTACTATCTTCGATTTTTGATTTATTTATCACATTTTTCAATCCCTCTAAACAATATAACTTAGAAGGGAGTCAAGTTTTCTTGGAACGATGAATGTGAAGAGAGCTTTAATGAGTTAAATAAGAGGCTTTTCACCTTACCTGTACTCAAACTACCCACAACTGGAGAACTTTTTGTGGTATTTAGAGATGCTTCGAAGAAGGTATTGAGTTGTGTGTTAATACAGAATGAAAAAGTGATAGCCTATTCTTCAACAGAAGATGAAAGTTCATGAATAGAACTACTCAACGCAGGATCTGGAGTTGGATGAAGTGTTCTTCACTTTGAAAATATGGTAGCATTATATCTTTGGGTGGAAGTGTGAAATATATATGGATCCAAAAAGACTCAAGTATATATTTACATGGAATGAGTTGAATATTATCTAAAAAATGGTTAGATATAATCAAGGATTATGACTACTCAATCCAATACCTTCTTGTAAAATAGAATAAATTGGTATATTCTCTAATTATAAAGGATCCTACAATTTTATCATTGATGAGAATATAGAAGGATATGATATTATTTGATTTGGAAATGAAGTACATGGGAATCATAAAGGAAGGGACATCATAAATAATTTCCTAAATGATTGATCAACCATAACTTATAGAGAAGATAAATGATTATAAAAGAGATTTTTTGGGTATTTAGAAGAAGTGGAAACTATACAAAAAGGAAAATCCTTCGAGTTCAATGTTAATGAAGAAGGTGTTATAAGATTTGCTTTAAGACAATGTGTACTATCAAATCCTTAGTTAAAGAAAGATTTGTTGGATGAGGCACATATCTCAACCTTATTTATCCATTATGGAAGCACAAATATGTATTGAGATATCTAATAACACAATTTTTGTGACAGTATGAAGAAGGATATCACATAATATACATCAAAATGACTTTTATGTCAGAAAGTGCATGAAGAAATAAAAAAAATCTAAGGGCATGATGAAACCATTACCCATAACTACATTAAAATGGGAAAACATCACCATAGAGTTTGTCCTTGGACTTCTAAATATGTCAAGATGTCACAATGTTAACTAGGTTGTGGTGGATATTCTTAAAAAAATAGTACACTTCATTGTGATTCAAGAGGATGTCTCACTGGATCAACTTGAATTAATATACATTTGAGAAGTGTCGGGGCTTCATGGAGTACCACTATCAATTATCTATGATCAAGATCCAAGATTCACATACAAGTTCTTTAAAACCCTCCAAAACTCTTTAAGAACTGGTCTAAAATTTAGTAAATCCTATCATATTCAAACTGATTACGAATGTGAGTGTACTATTCATACACTGGAAGACATGATGAGAGCATATCCTATGGACTTTAAAGGGGGATGGGATCAGCATATTCCTATGAAAAAGTTCTCATACAATAACAGTTTACACCCTAGAATCCAAATGGATCGCTATGAATACCTTTATTGGAATAGGTGCAGAATAGCTACATGTTGGGATGGAGTTGGGGAATGAAAACCAATAGGCACTAAAATGGTTGAGGAAATGGTGGAAAAGGCCAAGACCATTCTGCAGCACATCAAGGCTTCCAAGAGTCGACAAAAGAGTTATGCTGACAATCATCAATGATACCTATATTTTGATGTTGGAGACATGGTTTTCCTCCGCATATCTTTATGGAAGAAATTCTTGAGATTTTTTAAAAAAGGTAAATCTTAGTCCAAGATACATCAGCCCCTTTGAGATACTAGATCACATTGGAGTGGTGGCCTACCGACTTTCACTCCCACCTAACCTCTCTCAAGTAAGTTATATATTCTATGTATTATTCTTGAGGAATTACATACTAGACCCCTCACATGTACCCAATCCAAAGGTGGTACCATCAAATAATTACCTTTCTTATGAAGATCATCCATTGAAGATCTTATATTTTAGAGAAAATGTTCTTATAAATAAGGCAATCAACCTAGTCAAATTATTCTGTAGAAACCACAAGATTGACGAAGCTATGTGGGAACCAAAGGAAGTGATGAAACAGAATTACCCTCATATATTTTAGGGTCTGAAATGAAAATTTCAAGGGTGAAATTTCTTAAGGGGGAAGATTGTGATGAACTGAACTATAATATATAAAATTCCTCTTGTTTTTTAATGAAATGTCTTATTAAGTAATATGGTTATAGAAAACACATGAACTTATTTGGTTTTATTATATCTTTTAAATTTTAAAAGACCATTACACATCATTACCAATAAAAATATAGTCATTGAATAGTGATCATATGATTAGTATAAATATAGGGTTTTAGCAAATCTAATTGACACAGACAAAGAATTGATGGCCACAACTAGTAGTTTCATACCCTAGGAAGCCCATTTATTGAATCTTATGAGGGAGATATAATTACTATGATTTTCCCTTCACCCAGACCAAGATAAGACCCAATAACTTAATATTGATCAAAATAATTTATGGGAAAATTTCAAGATCATCGAGATCACACCCCAAACCATGTACATCGAACCATCCCATAAAAGTCTTACAGTTGTGCACCTTAATCTTAGAATGTTTTCTTATGTATACAAGGGATATGTATCAAGACCCTAGAATTATGATTATGTACATTATTTTTTATATAATAATGAATATATTTTAATCCTATTATTGTTACTTTATATATGATTTTTATTTTGATACAATAAAACACAAATAGTATTTTTGGTTAATATTAAAATTAAAATAAAGAATTTATTTTTATGAATTAATGTATTCTTGAAAAAAAAATATAAAATATTATTATAAAATAACATTAATCAAATATGAATGATAATATAATTTTTATAATGTCCAATGTAATTTTTATAAGGGTTCAAAAACTATTATAATTAAAAAACCAACATTTATCAATAAATGTCGATTATTATTTTAAAATTAAAAATACTAATATTTAAAAAATTATTTTCATTAAATGAATACTATTTTTTGAGTTAAAATATCTAGATTATCCAATGGTAATGTTTTTATAATTTTCTGAGATAGTCAATTTTTTGGGTAAAAATTAAATATGGTATTAATATACATTTCTTATTATGACATCATAATGACCCAAAAGTATTGTAATAAATACTATAAAGGGTATATATGACTAAATATATGTTTTCATTTTAAAATAAACTGATTTTAGTTTTTTTATTAATTTTATAAATCCTTTCTGAACCCTCCAAAACCATTAATATATTTTATTGTTTTAAAATTATTTCTTTGAGTGTGTGACTTCAACAAAAGTAGGGAAATTATTTCATTATTTTCAACACTTTAACTTATAAAATAATTAAAACCACTCCCATTTTTAATAAACCATGGGGAAAATCATGGAAAGGTTTTTGGTTTTGGTTATTTTATTATATAGATTCTGAAACCTGTGTTTGAGAAATGATAAAGATTTTCCCACTGATTTCCTATATAAACCCACCCAAGATCCCATTTATCTTCACTAAAAATACTTGTATCCTGAAATTACTATTCCCTACCATGTCTATTTTCCTCCCATGGTTCCCACAATATCTAAATAATCTAATCCCAAGAATTTGGTGCCACACACTCAAGTAATAGATCCTCGCCTACTCTTCTTTATTCAAGTTTCATTATTATATTTTGCCTTCAATATCAAATTCATAATTTTGGGATATGAATTTCCATGTCCCTATTACTACACATTTGATTTCCAAATTATTAGAAACCCAATTCATTCACATCAACCCATTTAATGAAATTTTAAGTGACGTCGTTATGCTGTTGAAATTTCGCTGTGATTTTGCATACCAAAAAAACTGTGTAGTGAATACGATACCCATTTCATATCAAGGGTTATTACCTTTATAAAATTATAATTATTTTACTTGGTAATTACATTTATTAATTCCACACTCCTTTTATCATGGTATAAAATATGATGATTAGTGAATCCATTTTTTATGATCTATGTGGCACACTTAAGCATGATAATGAAATGAATGTTATGGGAGCACTCGAAGTTATATAGTGCTCTAATGAATTGGGTAATGTTTAGTTTCATGATACATAATGTTGGAATAGGGACTAAACTTGATTTATTTATGAGTCTTTTTCCATCATTATGTCTTGGTATTTATCCTTGAACTATTTTTATGATTTTGTATTTTAAGTTGTTTCTATATTTCCCATGTTGTCTTTATGATTATCATGCTATATCATGCCTCATTTTTCATGTTTATGATTCATTATATTTTTTTCCCATGGATATTATGAATGTATAACATGTTATTTTATCTTCATGTTATGCCATTTTTATTCCCTTACTGGTCTTTATAGCTCATCCCTTTCTTTTGTATGTCCTCATGTTATCACATGTAGTTTTAAGTGAAAATATGTTATGGAAGTTTTCAATAAAGATGATGTTTTTAATATTTTAAATTTTTATATAATTTACTTTATTCCAAAATATACTATACTTTTTGATATTCTATTTTATATTAAGTGTAACCTTATATAATAAGTTATTTATTAAAGTGAAATAAATAACAGTGTTTCAATAGTTGGTATCAAAGAAAAAGTTTACTTATTTTTGGGATTATGATTAGAAAACTCTAAAGAGATCCTTTAGGATAAGACTAAGTATAAGAAAACATACCTAAATATTTTTGATTATAGAGTAAGTGGTTTATCAATAGAATCCATCCCTATCTAGATATTACAAGTGGATGTGGCTCTTTCATAGATATACATAGGGGTAAAACTCGACAACACCGTATTGAGCTACACTTGACCTAAAACTAGTGCATGAAAAAGAGCCTTGATTCCCACCTGGATCGACACTCCTAGATTATACTAATTGGTAAAATCTTATGCTCATTATAAATCATTATTAAGGGAACAAAAAACACACAAAATAATATATGTTAGGAAAGAGATCATGGATAACATAGATTAAATCCTATAAATTCATAAGTTAAGAAATAAATGTAATTTATAACTTATCATTTTAATGTCATTAGATTCCCACTTAATATGTTTAGTAGTTGAAAAATAATTATCCATAATTTTTCCTTTATTCTATCCAATGGACAAAAATAGGAAGAATGGGGTAAATAATCAATGCAATGAGAAATGTGATGACTTCCAAAATGAGATTCCCAATCTGATGGGATAAAGAATCAAAAACAATTTGATGATACTCTTTATGATAACTCGAGTTATTAATAGAAAGTTGGACCAGGGAGAGTTCCCAAACTCCCCTTAAGAAAGAACAAGATGCAATTTAAGTCTTTATGTGACAGAGGCATCTGACTTTTAATAGATCATCTGATCCCTTAATTATGGAACAATGGATCAAATCCATTGAGAAGATATTATTCATCCTTAATGTTCTAAACAAGAGAATGTTCTACTATCTATTTATCATATGGGGGGAGAAGCTGATCAGTGGTGAATAATGAGCAAGAATTTGAAGCCTCAAGAAGATATCGAAGTGATGGGGTGGAAGGAATTCCAAAAAAAATTTCCGATAAATATTTTCCTCGCACTCTCCAACATTAAATGGGAAGAGATTTTCTTTATCTTAATAAAAAAGATAAAAAATCTATCAGTGCGTAAAATAAAAACTTTACAAGACTTTCATGATATGCCTTCGTCTTTGTCAATTCCCCTAAATTTAATGTTGACCTCTTTATTAGGGGGATAAAACCTAGTCTAAGAAAATCCCAGGTGATCCGTGACTTTAATAGATATGAGTAAATTTTTTGATGTGCCCACAAAGTTGAAATTTCAATTAGAGAATCTCAAGGGTACCATGGGGATAAGAAGTAAAAGTGGAGTTTAATTTTAGTAGTCTGATGAAAAAATCTAACGGTGCCATGAAATTTTAACATCCCACTTGTCAAAGGTGAATAAAAAAGCACCCTAGAAATTTACTAAGGGAGATGAGGAAATGGTTTATGTGTGGGAAGGAATGGAAAATAGCTAGAAATTTCCAGAAGAAAAAACCTACCAATGTGATGGAGAAAAAGAATTCTCTGGTCAACCCTCATCACATTGTTCATTTCTTTAACTGTAAGGAACCATGGAACTTTTCAAACCAACGAACTAAGACAAGGGTTTTCAGAGACAACTAACAACCTCCAAGGCAGTAAGGGAGATATTTCTTCTATCACAACCACTGAGTTGGATCCCAAAAATGACATGGTTATATGTATGCTAGTTATTCATTAAATAATAGATATTTTACTTTTTTATTCCAGTTTTATACATTCCTTTATATCATAAAAGTTTAAAGAACTATTGAAACACCTCTAGAAATCATGGAATTAGAGATGTCGGTGGAAACATAAAATGGGTAAATTATTTCATCCCTAGTTTATAACTCCTCCGTGTCACAATTTGTTGGTTGAACTTCCCAGAAAACATTGTAATACTCTCTTTGGCGTAAGTTGATGCAATTTGGTGTATGGATTATATTTCTTTATATATATCCAATATAAATTTCCACAAGAAGAAAATATGAAGTTCCAATGGATCGAATAGAAACTGAGAAGGTGGGTTGAATCAATTGTTCAATTTTTATAAGTTTCAAAACATTTTGAAACGTAACCCCTGAAACCTATTAATATTTATTTCCTTATCAACTTCTAGTAAATACTTATGCAAAAAAATTATTAAATCAAGTAAAAAAAAATATTTATATGTTTTGGGCTCAGTCTAAGAACATATATCCTTGATAAAGCCACTCCCATGGGTCTATAAAAATCAACTATTATGAAGAAGTGAATACAACTTGTGATAACTCCCATTAGACACCTTCTATATCTCAATAAGAAATGTTATACTGACTCACATCAGTTTACAATGTTTTATTATAAAATAATTTATCCAAACAAAATTATAAATTATTTTTTGAAATGGCTCCACAATTGTTCTGTTTGAATCCTTAGTTTGATTTTTCTTGATCCGGTTTTCTCTATCCAATGAGTCTAGATATGATTATCTCAATATAATGAGTCTGGATCTGATTCTCTCAATACAATGATTCTGGATCTGATTCAGTCAATACGATGATTCCAGACATGATTCTCTAAATATGATGAGTCTGGATCTAATTCTCTCAAAATTATGGACTCAATACAATGAACCCATTCTCAATATGAAAAACTCAAACTCTTCTCGAGTGCTCATACTGGAAAAGCCACATTCAACTGTCTAATCCTCCTTATGAGATATCTAAGCAAAAATGACTTTCAATTGATTTCTCCAGTTCTATATCATTTTTGATTATGTAATAATTCACAAATGAATAAATGATCTAAGAGTGTATTTATAGGCGACTCAGAAAATCAAGAGTGGGAAACTTGAAAACATTCTCTGCTTCCTCATATTTAAAAAAATCCACAAATATCTCACATTTAAACTTCAAATTTTAATTATTCAATCCTCCTTAGATTTATCAGGGATTTATGCAAAAATGGTTTTCAAGTTTTTCCTCTTCAATTCTTTATATATCTTCTGGAATTTTCTTTTTGAGTCTTCTTCATAATCATCTCATTTTGAATATGTTTCCTTTTCAACTCATTATGAATCTAATTCCTTATCAGCTCATTACAAGTATGCTTCCTTCCTAGCTCATTACAAATTTGTTTTCTTTTTAGCTCATTATGATTTCTATTTCCTTATCAACACATTATTATTTCTATTTCCTTCTCAAATCATTATTCTTTCTATTTCATTCTCATCTCATTATGATGAAATTCCCATTACGATGGAATTCTCATTATGATGGATTTTCCCATTATGATGGAAATCCCATTACGATGGAATTCTTATTATGACAGAAGTCCCATTATGATGGAATTCCCATTATGATGGAATTATCATTCTACAAATCTGAAATTCTTCAATCCTATCCACCAATTCTTCAAAAGATTTTATCATGATAATTTTCATGATATGTGAGAAATTTATGATCTAAAAAGCATCATCTAATTTTTTTAGAAAGTATGAAAACTTTCTAACAATTAACTTCATAATCTTATTTCAAAACTCTTCATAAAAAATATGACTTCTTCACTCAGTTATTTTTTTTTTCTAACTTAGAAACTACATTCTTTATCTAAGTTTGACAAAAGTAAATTTACATCAATCAAAAATTTCTACCTCTAATTCTTTTGGATCAGATAATCTTAAACCAATGCAAATGAATATGATACTCTAAGTCAAATTAATCTTAATTATGATGGATATGGGTCCAATTCTTGAACCAAAATCATTACTTTACAAATAGGTTAGTATTTCAACAAATAAAAAAACTTTGTTAAGAAAATTTAATCCAAAGTTTCTATAATCTCTCCCTTTGGATTTATTGACAACCTTTATTAATAACTTTTCCAACACTTAGAATTTTTTCACAACTCAACTTTTATAAACAAATCGAGCTTTTTTTACTTTTATCAAAAACATAGCCTTTATCAAAAGAGGGTTTCTTGACAACACACTACTGGATAAAGAAATATTTTTGAAGTAATTTCATCCCTTAGTGACAAGAAAATATGGTGGCCATGTAAATATAGTTCCCCCTAACTTTTCTTTTTCTCACACTTCTATTTTTCTATAACTTTTCTTTTTCTCTCCCCCATTTTATGATAACCACATGGTCAGATTAATATAATATAGATAAGTAAAAACTTATGAAAAAGTAAAAATTTGTTACTTTATCTTCCCCTTTATCAACATAATCCAAATCACTATGGGGGTAACTTCCTTATGAGGTTTTGGAAATCATGGGAGGAGGCTGAACATGATGTTGGAGCCTCAATTCCATAAACCTATCTTTAGGCATTTCTTTTCTAAAGATATCATCAATAGGATAATTTTTTTAAATGTATTTCATTAAAACATTTCCATTGGAAAATTTCTCATTTATAAATTGAAACTTTATATCATTGTATTTTAATCTTCAATTTTGGAAAGGATTTTTAGAAAGATAAATTTAAATTTTATTATCATCAATTGTTTAGAAACATTTACATTCAAATAGTCCAGAAAAAGTTTGATATTTAACATTTGAGTACATACTTAAGTAGCTACAATATATTTGGATTCAGTTGTGCTCAAATTTAGTGATGGGTCTTTCTTACTATTCCAACTCTCAAAACATTCACCCAGAAAACTGTTCCTCCTGAGGTTGATTTTCTATCATTACAATGTTCATCCCAATCAGTACTAGTAAAATCAAGAAACTTTATCCCACTATTTATTTTTTATAATTACCCATGTGAATTTGATCCTTTCATAGATCTCAGAATACTCTTTGCTGCCAACATATGTGATTCTTTTAGATTATTTTGATACCTGGAAAACAAAGTCATAGCATAAAAAATATTAGGCCTTGAGGTTGTAAGGTAAACAAGACTTCCAATCATCTTATGAAAGTATTTCTTATTCACGCATTTTTCGGATTTATCTTTACTTTACTTTGTTCTCACAGAAATTAGAGTTTTAAATTATTTGGATTCTTTCATCCCAAACTTTTTTAACAATTCCCTGAAATACTTTTCTTATGATAAGAAAATGTATTGTTTCCTTTTTTTTACTTGTAATCCAAGGAATAAAGTTAATTCAATTATCATAGACATTTCAAAATTCTTCTTCATTTACTCAAAAAATGTTTTACAAACATCTTCTCTATCCCCAAAAAAAATTATATCATCTATATAAACAATTAAAATTAGAGATCTTTCACATATAAGTTGCTATCAACTTTTCCTTTATAAATGATCAACATTCTCAAAAAAATCGTTAAGATTAGAATACCAAGAATATGTATCTCATTTCAGTCCATATAAATCTTTATTCAATTTAAAAACATTGTTTCATCCTTGTCAAGTAGAACCCCAAAATGTTTTTCAATGTAAAATTATTCCTCAATATCACCATTTAAGAAAGATGAAATTATATCCATTTAATAAACTTTGTAATTTTGATGCATAGAAACTACAAGAAACAATTTAATAGTTTTTATCCTTGTAATAGGGGAAAATTTTTCTCAAAATATACTCCTTCCACCTATTCATATCCTTTAAAAACAATTATTTCTTTATTTCTTGAATCTTCTCCTTGCTCATTCAATTTGTTTCTATAAACCCACATTGTTATGATAACATTTTTAATTTCTTCTCATTGAAAAATTTCCCGTGTTTTATTCTTCTCAATATGGTGAAACTATTATTTCATATCATCTAGACACTCTTAGTGTTTTATAGCTTCTGAAACTGATTCTAGATCAACTTTTGAGCTAAGTGAAGTCTGATTTTCTAATATCAACTTTCTTCATTTCTAAACTGGAGCATTCTAATTCTCAATAATGTTTTTGGATTCAACATGTTTGTGTATGGAAGGAAATTTCAAAGTCTCTTTCCCAGCTAAAATTTCCTCATTACAAAATTCTTATAAATCTTGAAAATAATGTTTTTAATTACTTTCAATATTGTTGAAAATATATAGTTTATACTCCTTAACATTCTCAATAACTTTTATTAAGGAATGTTTTTTTCAATTACCTACACATGAGTCCAATAACTTTTTTAAATGTTTGTTCCAACATTTTTAAATTCTTCTATTTGGTGAATAACCCATAATAGTTCCTTCCTCTACTTTCTCATCAAACATTACCAAATATGGATTTTTGATTTTGACCAAACATGGCTTCCAAAAACATTTAATTATTTCAATGAAGGTTTTTTGTTATACCACAATTCATAAGGATTTTTGTTGGTTTCCGGTCTCAAAAATTTTATTTTCAACCTTTACAACAGTACAAACAGTTTCTCTCCAATAGAACCTTGAAATATTATATTCTACAAAAATAATTCTTCCCATTTCCACCAATCTTATATTCTTTCTCTATGATACTTCATTTTGTTTTGGAGTATAGGGATCACTATACTGATGTTTGATATTTTTTTCTAAAATATTCATCAAAATCATTTCTTGTGAATTCAGTACCATTATTTTTTCTCAACTTCTTTATATAATCCCCCCATTTCTTTCTCAACTTATTTTCTAAAAAACATAAACATTTAAACATTTTCTAACTTATGGTTCATAAATGTTGAGTCAAAAGTCCTCTTTTGATTTCTATGTTTTGTTTTGTAAATCACAAATGTCTTTTTAATCGTACTAACCTTGTCTATCGTATCATACTGATCATGTTGACCGTACTAACCATGAAAATCGTACAATGCTAATCATACTGACCATGACAATCGTACAATTCTAATCGTACTGACCATGACAATCGTACAATGCTGATTGTACTGACCATGACAGTCGTACAATGTTGATCGTACTGAATATGGAAATTGCATTGACTATGCTACTCATATCTTTCATTACATACTTGTTTTGGTACTTTTTCAAAAAAACATGTTTCATTTTAATCGTACTATTATTTATCATCTTCATATATCTTGTTTTAACCGATACAATGTTGTTGAGTTAGTTATAAACTAATCAAAATGATGTCGTGCTTTCTGTTTAAATATGACCGTTATGATGCCAGGTGTCCAAGTCCCTCCGAGTTTTTCAGAGAAATATGACCGTTGGAGGAGATGTGACTGTTGGAACCCAAGGCCTATAAATAGGAGGTCATTTGAAGCTGAGAGTACAATAGAAAACTGAGAGAATTTTGGAACAACTTTGATACTCTACTTCTATCAAGTTCTAGAGAGAGACACTGTGACTTTTCTCATCTTCTTTGTGAGACCGATCATCGTATCGAGGGATTTCAAGTAATTGAAAGACGGAGGTTTTGATTACCTACAAAATTGAGGGCTGCTGGGGATAGGCAGACGGATGGTCCGATTATCGTATCGAGGGCTGCCGGGGATAGGCAGACAGACATACCGATCATCGTATCGAGGGCTGCCGGGGATAGGCAGACGGACATTCCGATCATCGTATTGAGGACTTAACAAGGTGTTGGTGAGACAGACCTTTTATCCTAGGTGAAAGGATAACCCATCTCTTTGGGTCAAAAGAATTTTAATACTTTTACTTTTCCACTGCTGCTTGTATTTGAAAGGAATTTATATTGTTTCCTTTCTTCTTTACATATTCAATTGTAATTGTTTCAATTACAATCATTCTATTAAATATTGTATTGATTGATTCTATACGGTTTAAGGTAGAATCATTCATCTTTATATTACTCTGGTTATCATGTTCATCTCGAATACAATTGTTTTACATTTCATTAGTATTACAATACATCATACCTTTTATATTCAATACAATTGTGGGTGTTTGCATTTGTATTAGTTTAATACCTCTTAACTAATCTCTTAAGTGTTTAAATACAAAGTTTTTTAACCTACAATTCACCCCCCCCCCTCTTGTATTGTTCCATTTAATATACATATACATCTATATATTCAATCCAACAATAAACATGATGTTTGTAATCCAAGTGAAATCATCAATAAAATTGATAATGTTAAAAATCGGTTTTTGCTGATTTACGTCTCATCATACCACATAAATCAGAATTAATAAGTTTAAGAGTTCTAGTAGATTGGATCTCAATTCTCTTATGATTTTTGTTAGTCATCTTCCCTTTATAGAAAGTAAAACAAACATTTTTGTCTCTTCTTTTCAATTCTAGAAAATTTTGGACAACATCAACTTTAGAGATTTTATTCATTTTTTTGGCCAAGGTGTCTGAGACTTCGATGCCAAATTTTGTTTTCATCTTCAACACTCAAGTAAAAGGATTTATTGAATTCTTATATTTGAAATATATTCTCACTCGTTCTTTATCCTTTTGTAATAAATTTACCACCTTTCACACTTTTGATTATACAAAAAAAATTTCTAAAAACTAATTCTTTTCCATCATCACAAAGTTTACTTACACTTAGTAAGTTATGTTTTATCCCATCAACAAATAAAAATTCCTTAGATTTGAAATTTTTGGCTTCAATCTCATCCGTTCTAATTCCTCATATTTTTAAGGAACTATAATTAACAAAGGTAACTACACCTCCATCATGAATTTCAACATGTTTTGAGATTTTTATGTCACCTGTCATATAGGAAGAACATCCAATATCAATTATCCATGGTTTTTTCCTTTTACTTTATTTCAAATCTACCTCAACTAAAAAATATCTTTCCTCAAATTTCTTCTTTCCAGTTTTATTTACTTTTCTATCATATGGAATTTGTTTTAGAAGGAGTGGCATACATATTTTGGCATGATGACTAGCCTGATCAAATATTCCCCAAACTTCTTCCATGCATTCAAATTTATTTTTTGGGGGGAAGTTTCTAACATCTTGAGAATTAACTATTTCAGCTTTCTATAATTTAGGAAATTTACTCATTCTACTTCCTATATTTTCTACACTTATCTCAAATATTCTTATAGGTAGAGATAAGTTGTGCCAAAAATGATATTCCATATGCCCATATATTCCAAAACACCAAAAATATCCATAAAATCTTGATTTTCTATTTAAGAAAGATATTTCTTTGTAGAAACCTTGTTGAGGTTGGTAACTTCTTTAAAAAAAACATACTCAGAACATGGACCATATTTTCTTATGATGGAGTTTTATACTTTTTAAAAAAATTTAGGTCTCTCACATCCTTTATCCACACAAGATATCCCAATACTTTTTCTGAAAATTGATATGTTAAAATAATCATATGAAACTTTATTTTTTTGTAAGATAATATTTCACCTAATTCTCAAATTGTCCTTTCTCAACAACTTTAGAGGTCTTATATTTTACTTTTAAAGCTTTGTTGATGTTTTCATTCATCTTTTTAAAGGTAACTTTTAACTTAAAAATTTTTTATTAAAATTTTTTAACTTATTATTTCTTATCATCCGACTACATATTGATATCTTCATTCATTTTTACTTGTTTAGAAATTCTAATTTTGTTACTTAAGATCTCTAGAATGTATTATTTCTCTTTTTTGGTAACATCTTTTCTTCCATCATCAACTTCTTTAAAATATTTATTCATTACTCTAATTTCTTTATTGAGATTTTTTTCTTAAGAAATGAAACAAGTTATATTCTGATCTGATACTCTCTTTAATATTCTTCCCCTCCTTCTTCACTCTATGATGAATCTTTTGTTTTCTTGACTTTTTCAATGAAGGTTCTGAAATTTTCTGAAATTTTATCTCCAGAATAATTGTTATTAGTTGATTCTGATTCAAATTTCTTACTCAAAATAATTCTTTTTTTTCTAGTAAACATATTCTTTTATTTTTTGGAATAATTTCATTCTTTATCATTTTTTTCCACTTCTTCCGTTGAGGTTTTTCATCACAATCATCTCGATATTCTCCAGCTTTATTATTGGATAAATTCAATGAAAAGTGTCTGATTCCACCAAACTCAAAACATTTGAGAGGAATTTTACCTCTATAATTCCCTTTTCCTATTTGATTGTCCTTGGATATAAGATACATGATTTTTTCATTAAAATAATCATTCTTTTTATCTTCATACTCATAATGATCATTTTCTTCAACATCTTGGATTCTCATCTTTCTCATAGATTCAAAATATATTTCATTATTCATCTTATTTTTAAAAATTGGATCTTTCATCATTTCATAAGAAATAATAAATTTATACAATTCACCAAGAGATAAATCATTCTTATCTTCTAAAGAATAAATTTTATAATCAAACATGTTTGAAAAGTTTCTCATAAGTTTCTTCACAATTATAGAATGTTGAAAGATATTTATGAATCATTTGATGCTGAAAACAATTTCATTTACTCTGGTGAAGTATTCATCAATTTTTTATTCATCTCTCGTTCTGATGTCTTCATACTTACTATGCCAAATTTTTATCTTTTCTTCCTTAAATTTACTATTCCATTCAAAAACACTTTATGGTATGTCCCACATAATTTTTGAAGTGTTGAGACCCATCACATTATGATAAAAATTCTCTAATAAGGAAATAGGGATTTTAATTCTTTTCTTCCCATCAAATTCTATATTTCTCTTATCATAAACCATCATATGAGCATGTTTCTCATCAAGTGGAAAATAAATAGTCGCAACATCAACAAATTTTATGCCAAGAGATAGAAGATAAGGAATCATCCTATTTCCTCATCCATAATATTTTTTTCATAAAACATAGTAATTCTTCTACTATTAATAGATTTAATATTATCCATGATAAGGATTCAACAAGGAAACCTATCTCTGATACCAATTGAAGTTCCAAAAAATCGAATAATAACTGAGAAGGGGGCATTGAATCATGTGTTCACTTTTTATAAGTTTCAAAACTTTTTTGGAATATAACCCCTATAACCTATTAAGATTTATTTTCTTATCAACTTTTAGGAAATACTATTTCATAAAAAATAGGAAAGAAAGTAAAGAACACCACATTTACAGGGTTTGGATTTAGTGTGAGATCCTACATCCTTTCCATACCCACTCCCATTGGTCTATGGAAATCCACCATTATTAAGAAGTTAATACAACTTGTGCCAACTCCTGTTAGACACCTTATATATCCTGATAGTAAATACTATATATACTCCCATCAGATTTCAATGATTTCATATAAAGAATTGAGACAAAAAATGAAATAAAGACATTGTTTAAACTTCTCATCAATTGCTCAGTCTGAATCCTAATTCTGATTTGGATGGATCCGATTTTATCAATATGATGAGTCTGGATATTATTCACTCAATACAATAAGTATAAATATAATTCTCTCAATACAATGAGTCTAGATCTGATTCTATCAATTTTATGAGTCTGGATATGATTCTCTCAAAATGATGGACTCAATACAATGAACCCATTATCAATATAAAAAAATCAAACTCTACTCAAATTCTCAATATGGAAAATAAACATTTCGTTGTATGATCCTCTTCATGATATCTCTAACTAGAAATGGATTTCACTTGATTTATTTCACACTCTATTTTGTTTCTTGAGTAAGAAGCCACAAATGAGTGAATGATATGAGAAAATATTTATAGGTGACTCAGAAAAGAAATAGCGGGAAACGTGGAAACATTACCCACTTCCTCATATTTCAAAAACATTGGAAATATATCTCATTTAAACTTCAACTTTGAATTATTCACTCCTCCTTAGATTTCTTTGAGATTTATGAAAATTCAAATTTTATTTTTGACTTTTTAAATTCTTCATATATCTTATAAAATTTTATTTTTGAGTGTTCTTCATAATCATATCATTATGAATATGTTTCCTTCTCTTCTCATTATGAATCGGTTTCCTTCTCAGCTCATTAAAAATCTATTTCCTTTTTAGCCCATTAATATTTCTATTTCTAGCTCAGATCAATTCTATTTTTTCCTTCTTAGTTCATTATGATGGAATTCCCATTATGATGGAATTCCTATTACGATGGATTTTCTCATTATGATGGAAATATCATTACTAATATACTCTCTATGCTCCTCATTGGATTATCTAGGTACTATCATTGATTTTTAATAAATTTTTCATGATTTTAAAACCCTCTAGCCAAGATAACTCGGAAGGGGTCAAGTTTTCTTTCAATGATGAATGTGAAGAGAGCGTTAAGGAGTTGAAAAGGACGCTTATCAATGCACATGTACTCATGATAACCATAAGTGGAGAAATTTCATGTTATTCATGGATGCTTTGAAGAAGGGATTGGGATGTGTGTTAATAAAAAATGACAAATTGATAGCCTATTATTCAAAGAAACTGAAAGTTCGTGAATAGAACATCCCAACGCATGATCTGGAGTTGGTTGTAGTGATCTTCACATTGGAAATATGGTGGCATTATCTCTTTGGGGGGAGTGTGAAATATATATGGATAAAAAAATCTTCAAGTACATATTCACACAGAATGAGAAGAATATTCACCAATTAAGATGGTTAGAGTGGATCAAGGACTATCACTACTCAATCCAGTACCATCCTATGAAACAGAATAAAGTGGAAGATTATCTAAGTATAAGTTATGAAACAATTTTATCATTTATGAGAAATGAGAAGGATATGATCTAATTATATTTGGAAAGGATGTACATGGGAATAATAAAGGAAGGAAAATCATCAATCCTTTCACAAATGATTGATAAACCATCCCTTCTGAATAAGATAAATGATGCTTAAAGATATTATGTGGGTATTCATTAGAAATTGGAAAATAAAAGAAAAGGTAAATCCTTATTGTTCAATGTTAGTGAACAAGGTTTTATAATATTTGGGTCAATACTATGTGTATCATAAAATCATAAGATAAAGAAAGAGTTGTTGGATGATTCACATCTCCCAACCATCTCTATCCATCACAGAAGCACAAATATGTATCTAGATATTTGAGAAAACTATTTTTGGGACGGTTTGAAGAAGAAGATCATAGAATATACATCAAGATGTCTTGTATTTCATAAAGTGAATGAAGAAAGAGAAACATATAAGGGGATGATGAAAACATAACCATACCTACATGAAAATATAAAAACATCATCATGGACTTTTTCATTGGTCTTTTGAATACATCAAGAGGACACAATGAAATTTCAGTTGTGGTGGATCTTCTAAAAAAAATTACACACTTTATTGTGATTAAAGAGGATGTCTCACTGGATCAACTTTTTCAAATATAAATCAGAGAAGTGGTGAGGTTGTATGGAGTACCATTATCAATTTTATCCGATCAAGATTCAATATTCACCTACAAGTTCTAGATAATTCACCAACAAGCTCTAAGTACTGATCTGAAATTCATTACGTCCTATCATACTCAAACTAATGTCCAATCTAAGTGGAATATTTAGACACTATAAGAAATGTTGAGAGCATGTTCCATGGACTTTAAAGGAGGATGGGATCAATATCTTCCTCCAGTCTTGTTCTCAGACAATAACAATTTCCACTATAGCATTAAAATGGATACTTATGAATATATTTATGGGAAGAGGTGCAGAATACCTGCATGTTGGGATGAATTTAGTGAATTAAAACTACTAGTTCTTGAAATTGTTGATAAAATGGTGGAAAAATTCAAGACCATCCCGCAACCCATCAAGTATACTCATAGTCAAAAAAAGAGTTATGATGACAATCACTAATGAGACCTAGAGTTTTATTTTGGAGACATGGTTTTCCTCTATATATCTTAGTGGAAGAAATTAATGAGATTTCGAAATAAATTAAATCTTAGTCCAAGATACATCATCCCCATTGAGTTCCTTCATCGCATCGAAGCAGTGGCCTATCAACTAGTACTCTCTCCTAACTGATCTCAAGTACATGATGTATTATATGTATCCATATTGACTAAGTACATACCAAACACCTCACATGAAATCAATCTATATGTGGTACCATTAGAGAATTACCTTTCTTATAAAGGCCATCTGGTGAAGATATTAGATCATAGAGACAAATTTATAAGAAATAAGACAATACACCAGTCAAAGTGTTGTGGAGAAACCACAAATGTGAAGAAGCAGTGTGGGAATTAGAGAAAGTGATGAAATAGAATTACCCTTTTAGTTTTAGTGTGGGAAATGAAGATTTTGAGGGAAATTCTTTTTAATAGGGGAATATTGTAATGACTCAAACTATTATTAAAAAAATCCCTTGTGATTTAATTAAATTTCATATTAAGTAATATGGTTATAGAAAAAAATGAACTTATTTGGTTTTATTATGTCTTATAAAAATTAAAATACCTTTAAGAATCCTTACAACTGATAATATAAACTTTTAATAGTGGTCATTTGATTGGTATAAATATAGAGTTTTAACAAATCCAATTCACACCGACAAAGGAAGTGATGGCCTCAACCAGTAGGATCATAACCTATGAATCATATTTATTGGTTCTTATAAGGGATATAGAATCTCCATACATTGACCTTGACCAATACCAAGATGATATCCAATAACTTAAGCATTATCAAAATCATTTATGGGAGAAGTTCAAGCTCATTGAGATCACGGTCCAAACCATGTATGTCGAACCACCCCACGAAAGTCTCACCATCATTCACCTTACTCTTAGGGTGTTTTCTTATGTATTAAAGGGATATGTATCAAGACTCTATAATTATGAGTAGGTACATTATTTTTTATAGGATAATTAATATATTTTTATTCTATTATTTTTACTTTATAAATGATCATTATTTTGATACAATAAAACACAAATAGTATTTTAGGTTAATATTCAAGTAAAAATAAGAAATTAATTTTTATGAATTAATGGATTATTAAATAAAATAACATAAAATATTATTATTAAATATCTTTAATCAAATATAAATGTTCATATATTTTTTATGATGTCAAATGTAATTTTTATAAGGGTTCCAAAACTGTTATTATAAAAAAGCCAACATTTCACAATAAATATAGATACTTATTTTATAATTAAAAATAAACATATTTAGAAAATTATTTAGGTAAAATTAGTATTTAATGTTGAAAATTTCCAATGGTAAATTTTTCATAATTTTTTGAGACAGGTGAACTTTTGGATAAAAGTTAAATACGGTATAAATATATGTTGTGTATTATGACATCATAATGACCCAAAAGTGATGTAATAGATACTATAAAGGGTATACATGAAAAAAAATATATGTTTTAATTTTAGAATAATTTTATTTTATGTTTATTTTATTAATTTTATAAACCCTTTGTGAATCCTCCAGAACCATTAATATATTTTATGGTTTTAAAATCATTTATCTAAGAGTATGACTCACTTCCACAAAAAAGGGAAATTGTTTTATTATGTTTGGACCTTTTCCTTATAAATTAATTAATACCAATACCATTTGGAAGAAATTATGGAAAACCCAAGGGACGTTTTGTGGTCTTTGTTTATTTGTTTTATATAGAGTCCCAAACCAAAGTTTAAGAAATGATAAATAATTCCCCACTAATATCTTATATAAACCCACCAAATATCCCATTTATCTTCACTAAAAATCCTTTTATCACGTCCTTACTCTTTAATACCCCCTATAGAGTCCTCAAAATTTTCCCCCAGTCTCTCAAGAAGCCCCTTCCTATCATTTAGAGTCACACACTCAAGAAATGACTCACCTTCTCTTATTTAATCATGTTTCTTTATTAAATTTTTCCTTCCATTTGAAATTATTGAAATTGAGATATGTCTTTCCATGTCACTATTACTTCCCATTTTATTTCCAAATTAAGAGAGACCCCTTTCTCTCTATTCAACCCATTTTTTGAAATTTTAAGTGACGTCGTTATGTTGACAAAATTTCACCATGATTTTCCATGCCAAAACAATTATGTAGTGAATAACGTACTCATTTCCTATCAAGGGTGTTCACATTTATACACCTATAATTATTTTAATAGGTACTTTCATGTATTTATTCCACGATGATAGAACATGAAATAAATTATAATGATGAATGGATCCATGTTGTATGATGTATGTGGCACACTTAATTATTAAAATGAAATGAAATTGATTGATGAGACTAAAATATATATTTCTCTAATGCATTGGGTAATGTTTAGTATCATGATATTTCATGTTTGGATAGGTATTGAACCTTATTTATTTGTGGGGATTTTCCATAATTATGTATTGGATGTTATCCTTGACCTTTTTTTATGATATAGTGTTTTAAGTTGTTTTTGCATTTTCCATGTTTCCTTTATGATTATCATGTTATATCATGTCTCATTGTTAATGTTTTTTATTCCAAGTGTTTTTATTCCCCATTGATATTCCTATTGTATAACATGTTATATTATCTTCATTCTACACCATATTTATTTCCTTTTGGGATTTATAGCTCACCCCTTTCTTATGTATGTCTCCAGGTTATCCCATGAAGTTTTAAGTGAAAGAATGTTAAGGAAGTTTTCAATAAAGATTATATTTTTTATATTTTAAATTGTTATTTAATGTACCTAATTACCAAATACACTAGAATAATTAGTCTTCCAGGTTATATTAAATGTAACCTTATGTTATAAATCATGTATTAATGAGAAATAAATAATAGGGTTATTATAGGGTATCACAATACCAACATAATGATTAGATGTTGAATTAATAGTGAAACCCACTAATGAAACAATGATCATTTATCAAGTCTATAATTATTCTCTAGTTGATTTTTTTGTGAATTTGCTTCATACAGATATTTTTATTCTCCCTCTGGTTAGATTTTATGTTATATTAGGCATGGATTAACATTATCTACATAAATCCCACATCAATTTCTAAGGAAGGGAGGCCATGTCTGATATTCCAAACCTAGATATGACTATCTATAAGTGTGATGATGAATATTATCTTCCAAGGAAAATTGCATCCATTGTATGGGTCTTGATACCTATTCAAATGGGGTGTTTATCCCAAATGTTTGGGTAGAAACTCAACATCAAAGATATTCTTATTATGTGAGAGTTTTTTCATGTTCTTCAAGAATAGATGCCTAGTCTCTTACAAAATCATGAAGTGGAGTTTTAAATAGAACTCATACCGAGTGTTATGACTATTTAGAAGACTCTATATAGAATTGCCCTGATGGAGTAGCAGGAATTAAAGAAGAAACTCCTGGATCATATTAAAAAGGGATTTATTCGGCCAAGTGTGTAACCTTGGGGTGAAGCTGTTCTTTTTTAAGAATAATTATGGATCGATGTGATTCTGTACTAATTATTGAGAATTAAACTAGATTAAAATCAATAACAAGTATCCCCTCCACATATTGATGAATTTTTTAATCAACCTCCTAAAGCTTGATACATTTCCAATAGTGAACTTTATTCTAAATATCATCAATTGAGGGTAAAGGAGGATAAACCCAAGACAACATTTTTCACAATATATAGACACTATTAATATATATTGATGCCATTTGGTCTTACTAATTCACCTACTATCTTTATGGGTTTAATTAATAGAGTCTTTGGAGATTACCTTGGTTAGTTTTTGATAGTATTTATAGAAGATATTAATATATATTAAAATATCAAGTAATATTGTGAAGATCGCTTGAGAATTGTGAGGAAAACCTTGAGGAATGATACGTTGTAGGAAAAATTTAACAAGTGTGAATTTTGGCTACATAAGTTTTCGTTTTTTTGTCATATAATCTCAAGAGAGGGTATATATATAGATCCATCAAATATCAAAGTTATTTAATGTTTTCCTAGACCAACCACTATGACTAATATCTATATATTTCTTATATTAGATGGATATTATCGATGATTTGTGAAGATTTTCTCAAGACTGTCTAATCCACTCACCAAGTTAACATAGAGGGGAGCCAAGTTCCATTGGAAAAATGAATGTAAAGAAAGTTTCAATGAAATAAAGAGAAGGTTAATCAGTGCACTTATGCTTGCAATACCCCACAGTGGAGAATTATTTTTAATCTATAATAATTAATTAAATAAGGTACTAGGATGCATACTCATACAGAATGGTATATTGATATCTTATGCCTCATAACAATTGAAGGTTCATGAGAAAAATTACCCAACTCATGATTTGGATGTATATATGTTATTTCTTTCATTAAATATATAGAGGCATTGTCTTTATGGAGAAATGTGTGATATATATAGTAATCATAAAAAATTAAATTATATTTTCACACATAAATAATTGGAGATGCACCATATAAGATGGATCGAATTGATTAAAGATTATGACTACTCAATACATTACCACCTTGGGAAAAGAAACAGGGTGGTTGATTCTTTGAGTCAAAAGGATAATGATAGCTTATCAATGATGAGGATAAAAAAGATCTAATATTTATGAATTTGAAAATTATGGATTTGGAAATCTTCAAGTAAGGGGAGAAATATTATCTTTATCAAATAAATGTTCAACCATCCATTCAAGCGAATATTACAGAGGCACTGAATAAAAATTTAGAGCTATAGAATGAAGGTCAGAAATGTTCCTAAGGTTAAACTTGATTATTATGGAATGATAAGGTTGATTAATTTTTTATGTATTTTGTTTATACCAGATTTTATGAAGGATATATTAAAGGAAACTCGTAGTTCTTCATTCTCTATTCATCTCGGAAATAGAAATATGTATAGATACATTAAAGAGTATTTCTAGTTGGATGGAAGGAAGATAGATATTGCAGAGTTCGTATCTTGGTGCTTGGTATGTCAGTAAGATAATATTGAGAAACAAAGTTCTAAGGGGATGTTACAACCATTACCCATACCATAATGGAAATGGGAAAACATCAACATGGATTTTTTTGTTGAAAACCCCAAAACATTTAAAGGATAAAATTTTATTTCAGTTATAGTCAATTGATTTTTAAAGTTAGCACACTTCATTTCCATTATATAAGAATTCTTTCCTGATAAGCTTTATAGAATATAAATTAAGTAATTGGTAAGGCTCTATGGAGTACCACATTCTATTGTATCTAATCAGGATTTGAGGTTTACCTTGAAGTTATGGGAAGTCTTTAGAAATCTCTTAAAACAGAGTTGACTTTCAATATATCTTATCATCCTTAGATATATGCTCATTCATAGATAACATTTAAAATCCTAGAGGATATTTTGTGATCTTGTTCTCTATATTTCAATGGTGGTCGAGATCAACATGTTCCTCTTGTCAAGTTTTCTTACAATAATATTTTTCATTCGAGAATTCAGATTGATCCTTATGATGCCGTATATGGAAGTAAGTATATAAATCCAATAGTTTGGGATAAAATTTGAGAAAAAAATCTATTATGTCATGAGATAACTAAGGAAATGGTAGAGAAAATTAGATACATTCAATAGTACATCAAGGAAGATAAAAGTCGATAAAAACGTTATATTGACAATCATCAGTGTGATCTGAAATTTGAAGTTGGTGATAAATTTTTTCAATAAATTTCTCCAGGGAAGAAGGTTGTGAGATTAGGGAAGAAAGTAAGTCAAGACTTAGGTATATTTTCTCCCTCAAGATTCATGATCGATTGGGGACATTATCTTATCACTTGGTTCTTCCACTAAAACTCTCTCAAGTTTACAACCTATTCTATATATCTCTCCTATGGAAGTACATACCTAATACTTCACATATATTATACTCAATGTTCATAACACTAGAAAAAAGATAATTCTTATAAGGAACAACTGGTGGATATTTTTTATCATAAATATAAAGTGTTAGGAAATAATACCACTCACCAAGTCAAATTTGTGTAGTGAAACAACCAATTTGAGGGAGCTACATAGGAAATTGGGGAAATGATGAGGCAAAATTATCATTAATTTATTCTATTAGAATAATGAAATTTCAAGGTTGAAATTAATTTTAAGGGGGATATAATTTAATTCTCTAAGATTTTATGAAATATTTATTTCAAATAAATTTAATTTCTTTGATATCTTGTTTTATATGCAACATCAAGTTTAAATGAACTGCGATATACTATTAAAATATTATTATGTGATAGTTATAACCTAGAATGTAAAATGGTGGGTATAAATAAGACTAACTAAATTATAAAAACTATATGGTTTATATATGTATAACATAAATTCATTGGTGATCAATTTATTAGAAATGAAAATATAATTCAATTAAAATTAAAAGATTTTTTTTTTAAAAACTATTTTAGTGCATGCAGTGGGTTTTATTTTATCTTAATAAATTAAATAAATCAAAACTAGTGAATTATTTTAATGAAATTTATATTTTATATTCAATCATATGTTTTATAATTCATATTCTATTTTTTCTTGGCATGGGATAAGAATAAATCAAGTTTTATACTTAAAAAACTATATTTTTTGAAAAAGAAGTTTTAACGTTTTTTTGAAATTATTTAAAAATTATTTTTTAAAATCAATATTTTTTAATTTTGGGACATTTAAATATTTATAAATATATTTTCGGAGTTAGGCTCTAAGAAAGCATAAAATTCCAAGGTCTGGTGTGCCTGAAATTAATTTTATAAAAATATCAAATATATTTTATATTATGCGTAGGAAGTTTCTTAAAAATATGATTTAAGTCTTAAATGGAATCTATAATTAGAAATATGATACCATGATTGAGTCCATAATCTGATTTTTACCCTAGAAACAACCTAAAATGGGTCGGCATGGGGCGTTCAAGAATTGCGATCATTGGTGGGTGTGTTTAGTTAACATAAATAAATAAATTTATTTATTTTAATTAAATTAACCTAATTGGATTTTCTAAAAATAAATAATTGTGGATATTTCCCTTGGGTTATACTCATAACCCTAAGACCACTGAGAGATATTCTTTCTCTCCTCTATTGGAGAATCGAAATCCGATGATGGTGATACTCTAGATTGAAGAAGATCGAAGCGCGGTGAATGAAATGACTCCTATAAATCATTATTGAGCACGTTATTCATTGAAAAATGATACAATATCTTGGTAATACTCGTCATTTTTTTATTCTACCTCATTTGACTAAATTTTTGAGCAAGATCAATCCTTTTGTTTTATCTACGCCAATTATGGACAATTTCATTCACCCAAGTATTGAAATTAAATTTTTTATGAAATTTCTCACTAACCCTAGATATCCTCATTAATTATTGTTGGACAAGAAAAATAGTAAATTATTAATAAAACTTTTCATCCATTTCTCCAAAAATTTATTCATGTAATTCATCATTAGACTAGGGGTCGGGATTTGACATTATTGGGTAGGACTGACCCCGATCGGACTCTCGGATTCATGATGGTTTCATGAGCGATGAACATATTGGAGATCAAGGATGAATTTTGGGATGAATCATTGTATAAAAATTTATGTTGTTCATGGATATAGAATATGTAATGATGGAGGCATTACAGGAGGTACACAGTGTGTACAGTGAACCCCAAGGACAAATTAGAATCCAATTTCTTCCCAATGGATAGCCGGATAAAATGAATCAAGGTCTCCCCCTTCGATTAAATATGTAATGTAAATGAGATACATGGTAGAGGAATAATATCTAGAGTGTGTGGAAACATATATAAACTTCTATAAAATTCTCTACTATACGTTGTGTAGTTTGGAAGAACACATGGTGTGTGCCCTCCTAGGTTATGACGGTTAGGGTTTTGGGAGAAAATAGGGATAGAACATTGTATAGCCCAGATACACACCATTTATACCTTCCCAAGTAGACATTTAGTGTGGAATAACACATGGTAAAGACCCCTTGAGGGAGGATACGTCCAGTTGCACACCGTGTACCGGAGTACTCAAACACAAGTTGGACACTCGAACACGGCTAGAGAGAACAGGCAGGACCTCGAGTGGCTCGAACACACCATGTATACCCCATAACTCACCAAGGTGTGGGTCCTAAACCTATATAGTGGAACCACCATGATGCACCAAATCATAGGTCCTCTATCTACTAAGTGGAACCCCCTATTGGATAGGGCACAAGTTCTCGTAACACCTGATTTGAACCACCATGACACACCAGGGTGCAATTCCTCTATCTACTAAGTAAAACCCCCTATTTGATAGTTAATAGGTCCTCGTGACACTAGATTTTAACCCCCATGAAAAATCATGGCATGAGTACCTATCTTGCAGATTGTTCCCCCTCAACTGTATGACACAGTGGCGAGGCGTGGTACTCTACCCAATTACATCCAAGAAGATATATGCAATACTGGGCACTGATGATGAACTTCATAGACTAATAGTTACTCTTTTCCTAGATGGGTTTTGAGAAAAATATCCCCTTATGTCTCATTTGGGTTTCTTTTGTTTGATCATATATATGTGTATCCATGTTGATTTATTTTTCAATTTTTTTTATGGGTGGTAGATACGTGATGTGTAGTCCACCTACATGACGTATTGTGTTCTTTGTGGTTGGATGAGGTTACTTAATTACTTTGGGTTGAGATTTTTCCTATTAACTATTTTCTTTTTGATGTATTCATATTTGTATTTCGTCTCTTATTTCTCCCCATTTCATCTTTCAGGGCATTCTGCTTGGTATGTATATACTCACCCCTGCATTGGTTTTACCCACATGTGTCATGTCATATGAGGATGATGGATAAGTTGGTAGTGACTTCAGAGGATATTAGGGATAATTATTGCATTGGACTACATACATTGGTCATATCTTATAGATTAGGAACTAATCTCTCTTGTAAATTTTACTTTCCAATTTTGTTAGGTTCGAATATCTTCTAGTTGGGCGAGTATTTTTTCCATTTACTTTCCAGTTTGTATTGTTGTACTCTTGAACACCCTAGAAGTTTTTCATGATTGGTTTATATTATAGTTATTGTATCTTTTTATTATTATTATTCTACACTTCTGTATTGATATTTTCATATTTTTTTGTAAAGTTACATTAGTTAATGGCCACTAATTTAGAATATGTATTTAGGTTATTGCCACCACACCCTGGCCTATAGAGGCAGGCTTGGGGTAGTTTGGCTTGATCCCTATCTTGGGTCTGGTCATGATAGATTGGTATTAGAGCAGTTCATTCCTTGGTTTGTTGTTTGGTTTAGTCCCCTTACAAGGATTTGGTTGAGATTTAGGGAAATAGTTTCAAAGTGTCTTGAGTGTGGCTCTCAGGTCAGGGAACCCAGTGATGGTATGGGCGGAAGATGTATCTATTCACTATGAACTTGACTACCTACTTGTCAACATGGAATACTGATACATTGGTTATAGGGATTAATGGTACATGCATCATATAGGATCAAGTCCTTTGAATGTCCTTCTTGATTTAGCTCCCTATTGTATATATATATGCTCATTTAATTGTGGTATGTCTTGATCACTTTCAAGATAACTCTAAGAAGATATCCATATAGATTATAAATTTTTGGATCATTAAAATGATTTAATGAGAGATTATTCCTTATTAAAGGGTCCATCACATGAGATCTTTCCTTCAGTCAAGCAGTTAGCAGCACTCCCACTTATCAAGCAGTATATGGTACCAGTATAGCAGACTGAGGATGTGTGTAGGCTTTGTGTACCCTGTGACTTTCAGTGCTAGAGGCCATTGAGGTTCCACAATGATCTAGATCCCCAAATAGTATTGTATTGTATTGATTCACTGATATGTGTTTTTAGACTTGTGTATATCCTAATTGATTTGATAGTTGCACATGAAACTAGTTCTCTTCGTAGATTCATAGTTGGTTTTGGTGATTCTAGTAGATGACACACCCATGTTGAGTTTGTATGGAAGGTCCCATAAATAAATATATTTTAGGTATCATATTGAACAAGACTCTCTTATCAAGTGGTTGAGGTCAGGACTTATTCTATGTTTTGGATTTCCCACTTGGATAGGACCAATTTCGATGGTGATCCCTATAGTGAGACCTCATTGGGATGATGTTGGGCATCGGTAGAGTCATGTGATCGGGATTTTCATCATGGCATCAGATGGGAGAGGAAGAGGGATTCTTCCCACACCGAGACATGTACTTTTGAAACATTTTAAAATCGTGAGTCTGAGTCAATGTCACCTACATCAAATAGTAACAAGATGTTTTATATGATTCCCTTTTACTTTCATGTTCAGGATGTGTATATGTGATGAGGTTTTAGAGTAGTCCTGAGTTAGGGAGTGCAGGCAGGAAAGGGAAAGGAAGAGATCTTGGTAGATGGGACTTCTGGATGGGAGCTTCGAGTGTGGTTTGGGGTACGAACTATGTCACTACAACTCCATTAGAAATTGTTATCATAGAGTTTAAATCCATATTTCCCTATTCATAGACCCTGTTTGAGAACTAGTTATACCACGTGAGGCTCTTTTGCTCAACCCTTCTATTGAAGGCCCCTTCATAGAGGATCGGTGGTCGCAAGTTTCATCTGATGGGGCAACCTTACTCTGTGATGAGAGAGTTCCTCACACAGAATATTTTTGTATCATTAGTGGGACCCTAATATGTTTTCCTCAATATGGATTTTTCGTTGACCATCCATGCTTAGATGATTTCTACCAGTGAGTATGGTAGTTCTTCCGAGTGATGGGATGGTGTTTTCCTTCTTAAGGAGGATTAAACCCCATAAAGAGTAAGACGAGATCATTTGAAAGAGGTTAAAACTTATTTATCAATTTTCTTGTATTACCCTTGGAATAATGGATGTTATGAGCTCTCAACTCCCTCCAGATATGGTGGAGTATGATGACGTGCTGATTTTACCTCCCCGTTGTGAGATGGACCTATGTTTATAATTACACCAGGGATATCTTAGTGTATGTGTTGCCACATTGGATGACCCCATGGGGTTTCTAGAGATACTAGTTTGATTGGAGGGTCTAAAAAGGTAGGTCTTGGCAAGATCTAGTTTTTTCACTTGGGAAACTTGATGTTGTTCTCCTGAAAAGTGGAGGATATCTCAAGGTTAGGTGTGGACTGAAATCACCAGATCCAAGTGACTATCAGATAACTGTGTCCAAACCTAAGAATAAATTACACCCTTGTGTCCTCTATTTCTGAGTAGAATAATTAAAGTCACTTGATGATATATTCTAGACATGATCTGAGAGTACCAGTGTCATAGGGTACTCTCATGGAGTCAGTTATGGATTCAAGAGATTTGTGACAGACTTCTCCAATATTTCATCCCCTTTGACTACCCTAACACAGAAAGGGAATCCTTTTACCTAGACCAAGAAGAGATAGATATCCTTAGAGGAGTTAAGTCTAAGGATTATGAGTGATCATATGCTGAAACTACCAAAGGAGTACATGGATTATATAGTGTATAGTGATGCCTTAGGAGTTGGGCTTGACTTCTTGTTGATCCAGTGATAGGAAGTTATCACATATTATTTGAGGCAGTTGAGACCCCATGATCACAACTAAGTGTCTCACAACCTAGATCTATTAGCATTACTCTTTATAATAATTTGGAGGCACTATCTTCTGGGAGAGTGCTTTGTGGTTTACTCAGACCATCAAAGTCTTAGGTACGTCTTCATGCAAAGAGATGTGATCTTGAGACGGTGGAATTGGTTGGAGTTTTTATAGAACTATAATTTTGAGATATTATATAATTTGGGGAAGGGAAACATGGTATAATATTCCCTTAGCCTGAATTCTGAAGCTCGCTTGGTGCATGAGGCTTCAGAGTAGTTGGCTTCTTTGCAGTTGTCTCGGGTTTTGTAGGAGGGGTCAATTGATGTGGTTTATTCCTCCACTTATTGACTGTGTGATGGAGTCCCACCTGGGAGACATATATTGTGAGGTATTTCATGACTAGATATATATATTGGATTCACTAAATGGGTATTTTGAAGGGGAGAATCACTTCGTACTTTTTCAGGTATGGACAGTGGTCCCAGTCATGATACGGGAGGAGGTGATGCAGGAGTTCCACACTTATACTTTAGATATACATCCCAGTATGGGGAAGATATATAGAGACATTTAGTGGTAGTTTTGGTGGTCCAAAAGGAGCGGGATCATGGCTGAGTTCATCTCTCAATTCCTCATCTTTCAATAGGAGAAGGCTGAGAACCAGGTTCTGATAGGTTTTTTGTAACCCCTTGATATCCCAAAGTGTAAGTGAGATGACATATACATAGACATATTGATAGGTATTACATGGATAGATAAGTTCCATGAAACCATATAAGTGATCGTTTAACTATTCATGAAGCTGGAACACTTACTTTCTATCATGGAGTAGAGTTTAGTGGAGTTTTTGGGTTAGTTGTACTTACAGGTGACTATTTACCTTCATGGGGTTACCTCAACTTTTGTTTCTGATCATGATGAGTGGTTCACATCACAATGGTTGGGAGGACTAATGAAGGAAATTGGGACGTAGATGAGGATGAGTATAGACTTTCACCACTATATGGAAGGGAAGGCTGAGTGCATTGTCCTGGTGTTGGAGGATATGATGAGGGATTTCATGTTAGACTTTGTCCAGAGTTGGGAGGATCACTTTACCTTGTAGAGTTTTTATACAACAATAGATACCAGTCTACTTTAGGCATGGTACCTTTAAATCCCCTATATAAGATACCCTAAAGGTCACCCTTGTTCTAGATAAAGATTAAAAAAGGCATCTTTTATGGTCCCAGAGATGGTGCAGGTTAAGACAGAGAAGGTCCAAGTCATCCACGACCGGATGAGGACGGCTCAAATAAGGAAAACTTATTTTGCATATCATCATCTTAGGCCCTTGGAGTTTGAGCAGGGAAACCATGTTTTCCTAAGATTCTCCCCATGATGAGGACTACGAAGATTTTTATGGGGAAGAATGTTATCCCCTAGGTTTATCAGGATGTTTGAAATCTTGCAGAGGGTTGGTAAGGTTTCTTACCACTTTGAATTACCCCTGTAGATTTAGAGGGTTCATGATGACATCCATGTATCGCAAATGAGGAGATACGTGCTTGAAACCACACAAGTTATTAGATGGGGTGATATAGACATTGAGGATGGAACAACTTTTTTGGAGCACATGGTGGCGATCAATGATCAAAAAGAGAGGTCACAACATGGATGTACCATCCCCTTGTTTCGTGTGTTGTGACAGCACAAGAGAATATAGAAGATATCCTAGGAGTGGTAGATCCTAATGCAGGATCAGTATATTTAATTTTTTTGTTTATATTTTCTTTTAAGGGTCCAAAATATTGAAGGAGAGAATGAGGTAGAGAACCAATTTTTTCCTTGTAAGACTTTGACATATATTTACATATATTTTTAGAGTTGGGCACTAAGACGACGTGCGATTCCAACACCTGGTATGCTAAGAATTAATTTTTTAAAATATTTTACATATTTTATATTATATGTGTGTATTTTTTTAAATAAAATGGGATAAATCCTAAATGGAATCTCATGTCATAAATCTTATACAATGGCTAAGTATGGAACATGATGTTTACCCTAGATGTGACCTAAAACGGGTCGGTGTAGGGTATTATGAAATATAGATTGTTGGCTGGTGCATTTAGTTAAAATAAATAATTAAATTTATTTATTTAAATTAAATTAACCTAACCATATTTTCTATAAATAAATAATTATGGTTATTTTCCCAAAGTTATCCCCATAACCCTGATACCACCAAGAGACATTCTTTCCCTCCTCTATTATGGAATCAAAATATGACGACGACATGACTATGGATCAAAGAACATTGAAGTGTAATAAAGGAAATGACCACTCTAAATCCTTGGTGAGAATGTTACTTGAAAAAAAAATCCAATATCTATTTAGTGAACTTAATTTTTGGATTCTGCCTCATTTTATAAAATTTTTGAGCAAGATCAATCCCTTTATTTGATATGAACCAATTTTGGACAATTTCATGTGCCCAAGTATTGAAATTAAATTTTTTTATTGAATTTTTTATTAACCCTGGATATCCCTTTTCATGTTTTTTTTCAAAGAATTATTTTAAATGATTAATAAAACTTATTTTTTAATTCCTTTATCCCAAAATTTCTTTGTGTTAGTCATCGTTGGACCTTATGGTTTGAATTTGACATTTCTAAGTGGGACTAAGCCTGATCAGGCCCCCAGATTCTGGGAATTTTCACGTGATATGAAGGGATCAACAATAATGGAAATATTTGGGGAGGAATAATGGTATAAAATGTTATTCTATTCATGGATCTTGGATTCGAGATGATAGAGGCATGATGGGAGGCGTGCAGTGCCTACATTGAACCACCAGGACCAATCAGAATCCAATTTCTTGCCAATGGATAGATGGAAATGAGGAATTGAGATCTTCCCCTTCGATTCCAATTGGAATGGAGGCATTATCCATAGTGGTGGAGACATATCTGGAGTGTTTGGTTAAATATCTAAACTTCTGTAAAATCCTCGACCATATACCATGTAGTTCAGAAGAACACATGTACTGTGACCCCCAAGCTATGATGGCTAGGGTTTTTGGAAAAAGATAAAAATTGAATGACATGTATCCTACCTACATGCCCTTTATCCCTCCTTGGGTAGAAATTGAATATGGAGAAGCACAATGGAGAGACCCCATGTGGGAGAAAATGCCCATGCCCATTCCCGGTACCAAATTATATTGACATGAACTGGATACTTGGACACGACCAGGGAGCACAGGGTGGACCCCAAGTGGCTCAGACATGCCATGTGTACCCCCTATAAATGATGTGTAGTCATGCATGGGCAGAGAGATATGTACCATTAGGGACATTACCAGATGATGGAGTAGGACCACACATTGTGTGGTTCCCCTCACACTTTGTGTTCCCCTTCTTTCTTTCTAATGAAACTTCAACCACTCATATATCATTTTTTTGGACTTAGATTTTGGATTGTGAGTAGCCTATCCTGAGATTTTTTCCACGTATAACATTATAATGGACTTTGTAGTGGATTTAGAGATGCAATGTGAGATTTTATGAGCATGATGCTTATTTAGGAGACACTTGACGATGGCAGTGATCAGAGAGAGGATCACCAGAGACACAATATTGGAACCCCCATGATGTACTAAGGTGAGGATCATCTATCTACTGAGTAGAAACCCCTATTAGATAGGGAGCGGGTCCTCATGAAAACATAGAAAACCACACTAACACAACAGGGTGTGGTTTCTCTATTTACTAGGTGGTACCCCCTATCTGATAGGGCGGGGTTCCTCATTACACCAGAGTGGAACCCCCATAACACACTAGGGCACATTTCCTTAACCTATAGAGTGTAACCCCCCTGACACAGTAGGTCATGAGTCCTCTATCTACCAAGTGGAACCCCGTATCATATAGGGTGTGGTTCCTCATGATACTATAGTGGAACCTCCTGGTGCACCAGGGTGTAGGTCCTTGACCTATAGAGTGGAACCCCCCTAATTCACTAGGGAGCGGGTCCTTTATCAACTAAGTGGAACCCCCTATCAAATAGGGCACATATCCTCATGACACTAGAGTGGAACAACCTAACACATCAGGATGTGGGTCCTCGACCTGGAGATTGTTCCCCCTCGACTATAAAGCATAGTGTCAAGGTGTGGAACTCCACCCGATTAATTCTGGGAAGACGTGTAGGATGCTGGACAACAATGATGGACTTACTAGAACTAATGGACACTCCTTTCCTGGATAGGTTGTGATATGGAGATATCCTTCTCTCTCGTTTGGGATTCTTTGGTTTGAGCATATTTATATATATATATATATATATATATATATATATATTGATGGATTTTTTTACTCTCTTGCTATGGGTGGATGTAGCACCCCTGGATTGAGGTATGTAACCCTTTTTATGACTTTTTATATGTTTAATGTTGTTGGGTAATGTTTGGGAGAGTTTTTTAAGGTTTTGGAATGATTTGGAAATGTTTAGAAGATTTTCTAAGGTTGCACGGTTTGAGTACTATTAGAGGAAACCATGCAAGAATCCCACGTAACCATGCGATTTGTCACTATTAGGACAGTAGCATGTGCATAGTTAGTGTATTATTTGTCAAAATATGCGAGCTAACCATGTGGCCCATTAAAAATAGGTTTTCTAAAAAATGGGGTTTGTAGGGATTTCCCAAAAAACACTAATTTCTTCCCCAACTCGAACCTCACTCAGGATTTCCTCTCCTCAAGGGTTAGGTCACCGCCCCCGCTCACTTTGTAATATTTTTAAAGGGATTTCTTGGTGGTTTTAAGGTGATTCCTCTCAGATAATTCTCATATCTTAGTTTTTTTTTACTTAGATCTAGTTTTTCACATCTCTTGTTTTCCCAGATCTTCTTTTATTGCATGTAGATATAGGGTTTTTTGTTGCCTAAAATGATGATATTGGGGATTGTTGATGTTAGTAAAATATATCTAATGTGGTTTTGGTGGAGTTTTCACTGGGATTTGTGGTGCGGTTGTGAGTTTTGAAATTTCACCAGAAAGCCTAAGGTAGTTGGATTCTCTCTAGACTCAACATTTCTAGAACCTGAGGCACTCTTTGTAATTAACTTTTTTTGATTGCAATTAATTTTGAGTATGATGTGATAATCTTTATGGAATCCCATTTGGTGATTAATTGGGTATTTTGAGTAAAATGGGATATTTTTTAAAAGGGTATTTGTTGTGTGATTTTAAAATTTTCATTTTAAAAGTGATAATGGGTTGAATTATAAAAAGAATTATTTATGGAAGTTGAATTTCAATAAAAATGTTGTTTTATTGAAATGTGGTTTGTCATGGAAAAACGTTTTATGTGTTTTTTCAATTAATGAGTAATTTATTGAAGTGGTTATGGCTTTTTTTGGAATTATTGATGTGTTTAAGGTATTGCTTGATTGGAATGTGTTATTTGTATCTTGTTGTGGCCCTATGGTTGTATGTTCTTGTTCGTTGGCATGTATATTATTTATTGAGTTGATTTGGATGTGGGGTGGGATAGGATTTCCACTGTAAAAGAGGGTATGGGTAGTGGATGGAAGGGCCACCATCAAAGATAAGTGGTCGGAAAGTACCACTATATTGGGAAAGTAGTGTGATGTATTGGACGTGAATTTCCACTGTGATAATTTACCAGTTTGGTCGTTTGAACCTCTATGGTTATGCTTTTTTGGGTGTCTCTATGCAAGGTGTAAATTGTTGCGCAAATATGAAATGGTAAAAATGTATTATGGTATGGTTGTTGGATTTCCTTTTATTATGGTTAGTTGGGTGGAAGATGTCTTGGTAAGTGTGTGTTTGGCTTGTTGTAAATGGTTTCACTATTTATTTCTTATATAAACTATTTTATATAAATGTGCTAATGGTTTTATCCTAATGGTGTGTGTAGGGAAGTCATTGGGGAAAACCTAATAAGTATTATTACTCAACCCCTACTTGGTACATGGGTGATTTTGTAGATATTATATTCCAGGACACAGGTAGAGGTATAGAATCTCATTTCACCAGTGGTTCATTATGAAGCTATTTTGATGTTGTGGTTCTTGGAGCATGAAGCTTGGTGTGTCATAGTGGAGTGTTTCTTGGTTTAATTTGGGTCTCTTGTTTAGTCTTCCACTTGGTACTCTAATATTGGTTTAGTATGGTTTGGTTATATTGGTTTTTGGGTATTCTTATCGAATAGTTTAGTTTTATTTTGGTAATATATGGTTTGGGTTGCAATGTTAAAATGAATCATGTAGTTTTTTTGGTAATGGATTGTTTGGTTGTTTGGTTTATCTCAAGGTAAAATTGTTCCCCAATTTATTCTTCAATCCCTAGGTATTTATTTACATCCTTTGCTACCTTGGGAACATCTCTTATGGACTAGTAGAATCTCTCTGAATTCTCAAGCCAATGAGTAAGGGGAGGAATGTTACAAGTGGTGTCAGTTTGTTCGGTCCTTGACATCTAAGTTTATTTGATTCCATGGAGTTGGTTGTCGGTCTTGGTGTTGACATTCATTCTTTGTCTATCCTTTGATCCGGGATGGCAATAAAGTGTAGTATTGTCCAAACATGAAATTTATAGAATAAAAGTACATATCTAACCCTTTCATTATGAAATTCATGTTACCAGGTATTTGGGTACATTAGTGTTTTGGAGACATTTCTAGGCATTGGAAATCTTATTATCATGGGTGTAGCCAATGAGATGAGCATGGAATTCATGGTTGAAATGACTTCCCACTAGGATCCATATTTGATTGAGTATAATGATTTATGTTGTGTTTTGATTATTTTGATTTTTAAAAATTGTAGAAATTACTTTGAAATGTTTAGATTTGAAATATGGATGGTTTTGGTATTTAGAAAATGGATCGATTTTCAAAACATAGTGGGTTTTTTTAAAAAAAATAGTGCAACATGGGAAATGTGAACTTGTGGAAAGCCTCATTTTTCTAGTGGAAATGTAATTGAATGTGAAATGATAAAAATTTTCTTGATAGGGGAGTAATATTTATGTTTTTTTTGTGTTGATAGAAATGGAACTGGGTAGGCATCTCAGAGACCAACCAGAGGAGGCAGTGTAAAATGTGGTTACACCTGAGCCCCAGGTGAAACAGTAGCTAGTGCAGAGTATAGTACAAGATTTCCAAGTTATGGAAAGTGGGAATAAAAATGATGAGCTGAAGAATTTGGACCATGTGGTTCAATTTAAAAATTATAATCCATCCATATTTAGGGGTGATTCAGAGCCAGAAATGGAAGAAGCATTGTTGAATAGAATAAACAGAATATTTGAATTCTTAGGAATACCAGCTGAGTTGAAAGTGAAACTAGAAAAATACAAGCTAGAAGATATTTTCCTATAGTGGTGTGAGTTGGTGGTCCAAACAATAACAGACCAAGTGGTGTCATGGGAGGGTTTTACAGAATCTTTTAATAAAAAATTCTACACTCATACATTCAGAATTCGGTGCTCAATGGATTTCTTAAGATTGAAGAAAGGGAACATTTCTGTAACGAAATGTGCAACTAAGTTCATGAACTTGGTGTGCTTTTCACCCAAGGTGGCGGATAGTACTTCGTTGAAGGTAAAAAAATTTGGAAGTTGGGTTGAGGAAAGAAATTTGTTCTAGGATTTTAGTGTTGTGTATAAGTGATTACATGGAAATGGTAAATCGAGAAATAGTGGTTGAATGGGATATTTTGAGAGTTATAGGAAGAGGAATTATATTAGTACCCATGGGGAATTTTTGGAACTCCAATTCTAGGTTTAAGTGGAATAGGTACACTTATTTACAGTGTGGAAGTATGGTTTAGAATACGATAGTGGGATCAGTGAATCTTCCACCAAATCCTCAGAGTAAGACAAGATGTTTCCAGTGTGGCTCTACAGGTCACATAAAGTGGTATTGTATGGGACTATATCAATCATTCCATAACTGTAAGAAGATTGGTCATCTTCAGTTGTATTATTAGAATGATCTGAGATCAGGTGTTCGTGACACTACTCAGGGATCTCAAGTGTCCTATGCCTTCATAGGACAGGGGTAGCAGCACACCCCTCACTAGTAGAACAAATTTAGTCATGGTGATTCAAGGAATACCATGACTCCTCATTAGGTAAATAAAGAGCAGAGCGTGGCATGTAAGAAGTTGTTTAGAGATGAGAAGATTGTGATGGATGATCAGTTGGGACCATCCACAGTGTGATGTATGATTCTTTTAAATTATACCCTGATGGATGTATTGTTTGATACATGTGATTCCAATTATTTTATGTCTTTTCATGCTGTTACTTTGAGGGTTTTACATGTAGAAATGATGCTTTATATTTTGAAACTTTAAACCCATCTAGGTCGAAGAGAGTGTTAAGACTTCATTTGTAGAGCATGATGTTTAGTTATGGATGGGGTTGAGTTGATGTGGGGTTTTTTAGTGCTTTATATGGATACTTATGACATAATCTTGGGAATGGATTGGTTGAAAATGTTTAAGGTCCACATTGACTATTATGTGTGAACAGTGAGTTTTACAATGGGGGACGGAATCATATATCTCTTTATAGGGAAGAAGGATGAAAGATTGGGTGTAACATGTTTTTTTTCATCATATATTGGCATGATATCATATCAGTTGACTTCATTCTCATTGGAATCAATGGGAGGACTTCAACATAGTGTTTTTTTAGTGGTGGTTGATCAGTTTTTTGTATTATTTCTTGAAGAATTATTATGGTTTACACTCATGAGAGAAGTCGAGTTTACGATTGATCTCCTTCTAGGGACTAGTCCTATCTCACTTTCATCTTACCGAATGGAACCAATAGAATTGAGTTAATTTAAAGTGAAGTTGTAGGAGTTAAAAAACAAAGGTTTCATCCAAACTATCATGTCTTCACGGGTAGCACCGGTCTTGTTTGCTAAGAAGGAACATGGAATCCTTCAATTTGGTGTTGATTATCATAAGATTAATCAGGTTATGATAAAGAACTGATATCCACATCCACACATTGATAATCTTTTTGTCTAATTTAGGGGAGATATATGGTTCTCCAAGATTTACTTGAGATCAGTATAACATCAATTGTGGGTGAGGAAGGAGGATATTCCCAAAACCTCTTTTAAAATTCGATATGGCCATTATGAGTATGTGGTTATGCCCTTTGTTCTCACGAATGCACCAGTAGTGTTCATGGTATTGTTGAATCAGATATTTTAGAGATATCTATATTCTTTTGTGGTGGTATTTGTGGATTATTTACTAATGTATTCAAGGAAAAGGGTGGAGCATGAGCAGCACTTGGTGATAGTGTTGTGGATCTTGATAGATCATTGCTTGTATTCAAAATTGTCAAAGTGTGATTTTTGGATACAAGTGGTTCATTTTCTTGGCCATGTTATTTTTGAGAAGGGTGTTTTTGTCGATCCTAAAAAGATAGAGGCTTTTATTTCATGGAAACCACCAAAGAATGTTTTTGAGATACAGAGCTTCCTTCGTCTAGCTAGGTATTATCAGTGTTTCTTTCATGATTTCTCACAATTGTCATCACCAATGACAACGTTTCCAAGGAATAATGTTCCATTTCAATGGGATGAGTAGTGTCCGAAATGATTTTAAGATATTAAGGATCTTCTTACATCAGCACCAATCTTGGTTTTTCCTAAACCCGGGAAAGGGTACGTGGTGTATTGTGATGCATCGGGATCTGGGTTGAAGTGTTTTCTCATATAGTGGAATCACGTGGTCACATATGGATCATGGTAGTTCAGGTTTCATAAGAAGAACTACCCAACACATGATTTGGAGTTGTTGGAAGTGTTTCATGCCTTGCAAATGTGGCGTCATTATCTCTTTGATGAGGAATTCACAGTGTTTACCGATCATAAGAGTTAAAAGAATATTTTATCACAAAGGGACTTAAACTTGAGGAAAAGGAGATGGAGGGAGTATCTCCAAATGTTTCATTTTGACATGATGTATACACCAGGTAAGGTAAATTTGGCAGTGTATGCATTAAGTAGGAATTTTTATGCTCGGGTGGTGAAATAGGCATCGGATCAGTGGTAGTTGATGTCGATCATAACCGACATTCGGCTGTAATGTGAGGGTCGGGGTGATAAAGTAGTTTTTTTTCAGTATAATTGGTTCCTAATTTGGTTGGGTTGGTTAAGGAGGTACAGGAATCTTATTCTGATTGTATGGTGATGAGGTATAAACTCAATAGTGGGGAGACCATTTAGGGGTGGGAACCGAATGGGAATGTAGTTTTGTGTTTTCAAAATCAGATGGTTGTGCTAGTGTATTGTCAGGAATAAATTATCACGTCTTATCATCATTCAAGGTGGAATTTCCATCCTAGAATTCATAAAATTTATAAGGTGTTGAAAGAATTGTTTTGGTGGGATAGTATGAAAAGTAAAGTGGTAGAGTGTGTTTCGAGATGTTTGACTTATCAGCAAGTCAAGGTAAAGAATTAGCAACTAGCTTGAATGTTGCAATCCTTACCTATCCCAGTGTGAAAATGGGAGTAGATAGCGATGGATTTTGTTATAGGTATCCCAATAATGGTGAGAAAGAATGATACCATTTGGGTGATAGTGGATCGGATCACAAAGTAATCTCATTTCATCATAATTCATGAATCTTATACAGTGGAGGATCTGCCCAAAATATATATCTAGGAGATGGTAAAGTGTCATGGTGTTCTAGTTTTGATTGTATCAGATAGAGATCCAAGGTTTACATATAATTTTTGGAAATCCTTGCAGTAATCCCTTGGGACTCAATTGATGATGATTACAATATACCATCCTCAGACGGATGGGCAATATGAGAGGATGATACAAACTTTAGAAGATATGTTTGGGGATTGGGTGTTGGATTTTGGTGGATTATGGGAGGATCACTTTCCATTGGTGGAATTATCATATAACAATATTTATCAGGACTTGATACATATGGCTCAATTTAAATCATTGTATAGTCATTTGTGTCATCCTCCACTTTGTTGGGTGGAAACTGGTGAAATTTCATTGGTTGGATCGAGCCTTTTCCAAGAGACAGTGGAGAAAATTAAGCTAATCGGGACTAGAATGGATATGGTTCATAGTCTTCATAAATCATATTCAAACCATCATCGACGACTGTTTTTGTTCAATGTGGTTGATCATGTGTTTTTCAGAATCTATCCTATGCTAGGACATCATTGGTTTGGAAAACAGGGCAAGTAATCTCCAAGGTATTTTAGGCCTTTTGAGATACTTGATCAGGTTAAAGAGGTGGCATATGAGTTGTCTTTTGCACCATGATTTAGTGTGGTTCGCAATTTGTTCTGTGTATCTCAATTGAAAAAGTATCAGTTGGATTGTGACCATGTGATTCATTGTTATTATGTTGAGCTATAACTATATGCTTCTTTGGTGCACGTTCTAGTGCGGATTGTGGATAGACAAGATAAAGTCTTGTATGGTAAAATCATCTATGAGGTTTGGGTTTTTTGGTATCATGGATAGATTCAAGATTAGACTTGGGAGTGAGAGAAAGAGATTGTAGAGATATGGCCTGACTCTTTCGGAAAAGTGATGGTTCTCTACTTTCCAAGGATGGAAATTTCAATGGTGGGGAGAATGTAGAACACTCGGTTTTGGGTATATAACCCTTGTTTATTAATTTTTATGTGTTTAAAGTTGTTGGGTAATTTTTGGGATAGTTTGGGAATGTTTTGGAATGATTTGGAAATGCTTGGAAACTTTTCTAGGGCTTTACAGTTTAAGCATGATTAGAGGAAACCGTGAAAGAATCCCAGGTAACTATGTGATTTTTCACTATTCAGATAGTATCATCTGCATGGTTAGCGTATGGTTTTTCAAACTATATAATCTAACTTTGTGGCCCATTAAAATTACTTTTTTAAAGCGGGTTAGTAGAAGAATAGGCTAGTATTTTTTTGTAGTCTTGGTTCCTTTCCCTCTGAGGGTTTGCATTTCATTCGGGCTGACTCTCTTAGGTTACACTATTTTAAGCCCCCTTAACCGTCTCTGTATAGGTCTTTTTAGCCTTTTTTTCTTTTAATAAAATATAATGTATATTGTTAAATGGTTAGGTCACCTCACCCACTCACTTTAGAAGCCTTTTTAAGGGATTTCTTATTAGTTTGAAATAGATTCCTCCCAGGTAAGTCTCATCTCTTGGTTTCTTTTGGTTTTTCCATAGATCTATTTATTCACATCTCTTGGTTTCCATGATCAACTTTTTTTGCATGTAGATCTAGGTTTTTTTGCCTAAAATGGTGAGATTGGGGCTTTTTGATGTTAGGAAAATATATCTAAGGTTTTTTTGGTGGATTTTTCACCCAGATTTGTGGTGCATTTGTGTGATGGGCAATTTCACCAGAAACCCTATGGTAGGTGGATTTTCTATCGACTCCAATTTTCTATAAATTGTGTCCATCTTTGCAATTAATTTTTTTTCTTGAATTTAATTATGAATATGATGTGAGAATCTTGAAGTAAACCCATTTGGTGATGAATTGGGGATTTTGGGTAAAATGAGATATTATTGAAAATAGGATTTGTTGTGTGATTTTAAAATGTACATTTCAAAAGCGATAATGGATTGAATGATGGAAAAAATGATTTATGGAAGATGAATTTCAATAAAAATGTTTTTTTATTTAAATTTGGTTTGGCATGGAAAAGGGATTTATGGGTATTTTCAATATATTAGTGATTTATTGAAGTGGTTATGGATTGCGTTGGAATTTTTGATGTGCTTAAGGTATTATTTGGTTGGAAAGTGTTATTTGCATCCTTTTGGGTCCCTAGGGGTGTATATTCTTGCTAATTGTCTTGGTAATTATTGTTTGTGTTGATTTGGATGTGTAGCGGGTGGGTAGTAACACTATAAAATAGGGGATGGATAATGGATGGAAGATCCACCATCAAAGATAAGTGGTCAAGAAGTACCACTAGATTGGGAAAGTAGTGTGACGGCTTGGATGGGAAGTTCCACTGTGATAGTTTACCGGTATGGTCATGTGAACCTCTATGGTTATGATTTTTTGTGTATTTCTATGTAAGGTGGAAATTTTTGTCCTAATATGAAATGGTAAAAATGGATTATGGTATGGTTGTTGGATTTCATTGTATTGTGGTTAGTTGGGTGGAAGATTTCTCGGTAAGGGTTTGTTTTTCTTGTTCGAAATGGTTACTATATTTTTTGTTTTATATAATCTATTTTATATAATTGTGCTAATGGTATTATTCTAGTGGTGTGTGTAGGGAATTCATTAGAGAAACCCTACTGAGTATTATTACTCACCCCCTACTTAGCACTTGGGTTCTTTTTTAGATATTTTATTATGAGACATAGGAAAAGGTAATTCATCGCATTTCACTAGTGGTTCATCGTGATGTTGTGGTGGTGCCATGGTGCTTAAAGCATGTAGCTTGGTGTGGAGTAGTGGAGTGTGTCTTGGTTTAATTTGGGTTTCTTGTTTAGTATTCCTCTGGGTACTCTTATAATTGTTTGGTATGGTTTGGTTGTATTGGTTTTTTGGAATTGTTATGGGATAGTTTTCTTTTCATTTTGTATTATATGGTTTGGGTTTCTATGTTAAAATTCATCATGTAGTTTAATTGGTAATGGATTGTTTGAGTTATTTCCTATTAACTATTTAATATCTAATTTATTTCTATTTCAATCATGTATATTACTTCTCTCACTATAGATTTTGTGGTGTCTTATTTGGTATGTATATACTTAACCCTTTATTGGATTTTCTTGCATGTGTCGTGTCTTATGAAAATGAAAGATAGGTCAGTGGTGACTTCAGAGGAGCCTTGGTATAATTGATGAATTAGACCACAAATAGTGGTCAGACATTGGAGATCAAAATATGAGATCTCTAAAGACTTTTACAATCCTGTTTTTTTTTGGGTTGGAATATCTTATAGTTGGGCGTGTATTTTTTCCTGTTACTTTTCGGTTTGCACTGTCGTATTCTAATACACCCTAGAAGTTTTTCATTCTTAGTTTATATTCTAGTTGTTTCATCTTTTTATTATTATTCCTATAAATTTATGCATTGATATGGTTAGGTGGGTGCATATAGGTACCTTAGGAAAAGGCCTCCCATTTAGGATATTCCTTTCGATGCTTGTCACCACCCCCTAGCCTATGGAGGTGGGCTTCAGGTAATTGCATCTCGAGCCCCAGTTTGGGTCTGGTTTTAATAATTGTTTTTTCAATTTTAGAAAATTTATTAGGTAAAATGAAATTAATTTTTTAAATAAAAATTCAAAAATTACCTTAGAGTGATTTCTTTTTGAATTTTTTGAATGGGTTAATTATTTAATGAATAGTTTAAAATAATGATTTTTATTAAAAAGTACTTTATTTTAAATCATTTAAATTTTTTATTTTGTTTTAAAAATCTTTTAAAATTAAAATTATTTCAATTATATTTTAATTAATTCAATTTAGGTTATTTTAATAAATTTTATTTTCATTTATGATATAAAGACATTTTATACATACAAAAAGTTTTCCTTTAGAAACTCATTTTTCGTCACGTTTATAGGTTTAATTTTAAATTAAATTCTTACAATTGTGTGAATTTAATTTAGTAAAATGGATTCCATATTTTTAATTATCATAATTAATATTATATAATATGTTAAAATTAATTTTTTATCATAATTAATAGTAAAAACAATAAAAATTAATTACCAAAGTCGAGGTTAAATTTGGTTTTTCAGGTGTTAAACCAAATTATAATGGTAAGTTTTCCCATTAAACTTTTCTTAATCCTATATTATAGAAATATTTTTAACTTATATTATGCCAACTTCGAATCTATGGCCATTTTGAAGCATTTTTCAAGGTAATGACTTTGTCATTTTGTATTCTTTTAGGAAATTTCTAACTAGGTTCCCTCCTCCACATATAAAAGGACACCTCATATCCTCTCCTATACACACTTCATGATCATTTTGGTTCATCCAATACCTACCTAAACTCCATAATTTATTCCCTAAATATTTCCTAGTGAAGTTTTTATTATTAAAACCTCCTAAGAAGGCTTTTGGTGCTAACTTAATGAGGTTATCTGAAGAAGAGATTTCGTTCTTAATCGAGTGTTTTAATTTTATTTCTCTTTCCACATATTTAAAATATTATTCAAACAAGATTAAATATTAAAATAAATATATAACATATAATTATATTTTATTATTTTAATTTAATAACCTACATCCTTATCCTCTTCTATCAAATGGGAAACGCAATCATCGATCATGTGTACAGTGAACTACCACGTCGAGAATCGATGTAATTTTTTTCATCACTAAATATCATGGGAGGATATAATAATATATTTAAAGTATGTATATGATATTTATGAAATAATTATAATTATGTAATTATAATATCATATATACCAACTTACCTTGCAATCCATTGAAAAATGATAACGTCGCTTGTGCGCATGTTTGGACTATCGCTGCCCCAAAGTGATGTGATGTGGTTTTCATTTTATTTTAGCATGGATGGTAATAATAAAATATTTAATAAATATATATTATATATATTATATAAAAATTATTCTTTAAATGTGATTTTTTACCTTTATTTCATTCTATCCATCGAAAAATGGAAACAACATTCATGCATACATATAGTTTACCGTCTCAATAAACATTGTAATTCATTTTTCTATCTCTAATTTTATGAGTCAAACTAAATATTTAAATAATTAATACATATGATTTTTATATCGTTATTAAAATTCTGATATGATGGAACCATTATCAAATTACAAGGACCAAAACTACCAAACCAAAACATACATGAAAAACGAAGCAATTATCACATAGATTAGTGATTTTAATAAAGAATTGTTAATAAATAGTTGGAAAAAGATTATAATTAAATAATATGTGGTATAATATATATGATTATGGTTCTAAAATTTATTTATAATAAAAATATATTTATTTTAAATGAGTTTTTAATGTGTACAAAAAAATTGAGACTTGATATAAGGGATTTTCATCTCATTTTTATTTCTATGAGACACATGTCATATTCACCACTTGTTTCATTTATATGGTGTATGTAATTCCCATGAATGTAATTTATGATGATTCTTATAAAAATTATGGGTATTTACATATCAAACTATGTTTCTTTTCTTCATGAGAAATATGAGTAAAAAATACTAAAATGCTACGGGTTTTATGTTACAATCTAATTGTTTATTAGGATTGTTTATGATTATATTTTGTATGCTGAAATTTCCGGATCTACCTCTCAAGAATATAATTAATTTTTCTATCCTATATTTATTTCTAGAAATTGTATTTTTTTTCTTTAATTTTCCTCTCTTTATAGGCACAGTAGTCCAAAATAATGTTTTTAAGGACAACTTACTTTATCTCTCTCTTTAGTAAAAAATACTCTTTCTTCTATATCTAGGATTTCTAAAAATGTTTTCAAAAATGTTTTTAATATTACTCTATGATTTTTTAAATTCATTTTTACCCTAGTTTTACTTTAAAAATAAATAAAATTAATGTTCTTATCCTTCTTTGAATGATGTACTTTTTGAATTTTTTCCAAAAATGGTAAAGGAAACTTTGTTTTAATGTACATTACAAGAATAGAATTTACCACCATCATGACCAATATATTATTTAAATATTACTTTTCAAGTTTAAAATATTATTTTCAAATAAAATTTTATATTAAATATTTGGGAATTTTTTTATAATTCAAACAAGTGATTTCAATGTGTAAATGATATTTTCCTCAAAAATGTTCCAAGTGGTCTTTGAAAAAAATTCTTTCTAAGATGAAATAATTTGATGTTTCTTAATCTTTACTGCGTATATGATTCAATTATAATATCCTTATTATTTCTCTAGAAATTTTATGATCATGATAAAAATATTTTTATGAAACCCATTTCTTTTCCATGGGTTATGCTATGATGAAAAGGTGAAATGTTTATGAAACTAAATTCTTTTACAAAAGTTATAATATGATAAAATTATTATGAAATACATTTTATTTTCATGGGTTACGATATGATAAATTTTTTATTATCATATGGCACTTATATGTTTTATTTTTGTTATGTTATGGGTGGTCTTGTAATTATATATCCTTTCAATTCATTGGGTAAAGATGGATATCTTGTGAGGTAAACAGGACTGAATGGGGAGTGAACCCAGTTTAGTAAGGGACTATATCCACTATTATAGTCTTAGGAGTGAACCTTGATTAATATGATTGTTTAGGGACTGAAACCATTCTACTATGATAGTATTTGAATTGAGCATTGAATTCTACGGAAATGATTTTTTATTCATATGTGTATTCCATTGATCCATGTGTTATGCTAATTTTATGCTCTCGTAGATTATGTTCTATGATTCCTATACAAATCATGTCTTATTAACTTCTAATATTTATTTCGTGACTCAATATTGTGATCTTAGATATAGAAGGTATGGTTTTATGTTCTCATATCTTTATTCTCATGTTATGTTTAAGTGGCCATTGATATCTCACATGTTTACCATTACATAGAATATGAGCTCACCATTTCTTATTTTTCCTTTCCATAGGTTATGAATAAAGGTATCATGTTTGATATTTCCAAGAAGGGTTCGAGTTATGAATAATAAGTTGTATATATCTATCTAATTTTCCAAAGTCACTATCCCTTTACGATTTTGGAATGGATCTTTATTTTATGTAATGAATATTCATATAATAATATGTAATATCTATGTATGAAAATTATGAGTAACTTTAAGGAATGAATTAATCCTAATAAAAAATATTTCTTAGAAAGAGATAATGTTAACCAACATCTAAGATAGTTTTCTAATGTTCTTAGTAATTTCAAACTAAGAGGAGTCTCATAAGATCAATTCAGCTAGAAGATATCTTCTTTATCTCTTAAAAGAGTGGCTAAGGAGTGTATCTACAACCTCTAGAATAGAGAAGTCACCACCTAGGATGATATGAAAAAGGAATTAATTCAGAAATAATTCTGTATCTTGAGGAGTACCCAGCTGAGGAAATAAATTTATGAAACCCATAAATCTAGTGAAGAAACCCTCTATAAAGTCTTAGAAAAATTAAAGTAGCATACTACATCCAGTCCACATAAACCTTCCAAAGACCATCAATTATTAGTATTATTCAACCAAGTACTGATGGAAAATGACTAGATCTTACTATATTATTCTTCTATAGGAGTGATTATCAACAAATTCCTTATAGAATTCATAGAACTGATGAGATTATTTACTAAAATTCTCAACAATTTGGTACAAGGACTATAAAAAGATGAGTTCATAAGGTAAAAAGTTTGAACATACCTTTACTTTAAAATAAAATTAAAAAACTAACCTATCTTGTGAGGTATAAAGTTGTGAATAATGTATATAAAATAACACTTATGATTCCTACATGGGACTACCAACATTTCTTCTCTCAGGAACACTGCATTGATGGTTTCCCTCAAGTTCAAGGAACTGAATGTTGTGATGTCACGTATTAAATACTATACCAATAGTAATAAAAAATTATAGAGTTAATAGAATACTCTAACCCATAATTTATATTTAGTAACCAATAAAAGAAAAGGCCACCCATCCAGTAGAAATTCCAACCACTAACCCTCCAAAGAGGTAACTCTCAAACCTCTATAAGATATAAACAAGGACATACAAAATAAAATTCCATAGAGGACTTTCTGAAATAACAAATAGAGTATCACATTAATAAATATAATAATATAAATACTCATGGATTAAAAATAAAGAGCTTCAGGGATAGTATAGTTAGGGCACGTCCTCCATTAATGATTTAAAAATCATGTTTTAGGTAAGATCCCTACTCATTCAATTCCTATTACTAAAATAAATGTCAGTTCAATTTTATTGAGGAGTTTAAAATAGATAAAGAGTAGTAAAACCCTTCATATTAACCCCAATATTGAATTGGAAAACCCATTGAACTTGAATAATCTATCTCTAAGAATGCACCTAAAAAATATGTACTAGTGGAATCTTCTCCATTGAAAAATGACAAGGGAAAGGCCAAGATAGAAGACCTAAAAAAACTTCACCTTCCCTTCCCTTATAGAGTAAATCCTTCTAAGGAAAAAAATGAAGGCATGTTATAACAAGATATTATAGAGATATTAAAAATGTTATAAACCAACCTTCTTTTACTAGATTTCATTCAATAAATCCCAAGGAATATGAAATTTATCAAAGACATGTGCATCTAGAAGAGGCAATTATAAGGACATAAAAAGGTAAATCTTGGTATAAATTTATCATAACTTGTTACACCATAAATACCTAGGAAATTTAAATATCTAATTATATTCACTATCCCTTTTAATGTAGGATAAATCACCTTTTCCAATAAACTGTGTAGTTTGGGAGTATTTTTTTATGTAATTCTTTACTCTGTTTATTTTTTCCTACATATATGAGATCTCCAACCCACTCGATTGGTTGTGAAGATTTCCAACTAAACCTCCACCTGTCTAGTTTGAATTCTATTGGTTTTTCTGGTAAGTGTATGATTATTTTTTCTATAATGACTTCTACGTTATAAACATAAAGGAAGAAATGGGTAAATTTCACTTCCTTATCATTCTTTCCTGGTGAAAATTCCATCGACCTAAGGGGTGGTCAGAATAAATTTATAATCACCCTAAATATAATACAATGGATAACCTATATTTTTCTCTCAGGGAATAAATTTATTTCATCCAAGTGATTCTCTTAAAACTCATTTTGTGTGTTGGACTATTTTAAAAAAGTTAATAAAAGAATCATAAGAACACAATGATAGAAACAGAAGATGAAAATTTTGAAATGATAACATGAATAACAAGGGAAAAAAATAAATTAAGAGGATAATAAATATAGGGAGAACAAGGAAAAATTTAGGTTGATCCACTCTTAAAATAATTATCATATATTTACTAAAGTAAATTACCAATGAAACTCAAACTCACTCAGTGAATGTCAAGTTTTTTGAGTCACACACCTCTCTCACCCAAAATAGTGAATAGACATGTACAAAATCACTTAAGGTGTATGATAATTCTTTCAAAAGTGAAAGTATCACCCAATAGAACCTCTTCATCCAAGAATCACTTCTTAGAAGAAGTAATCCTAATGATATTATCAATAACATAATATCTATAAGACACTAGATAATGTACCTAAAATAAAAATGGGAAGAGATGAAGGGGAGAGGGTAATGAATACATCGTATAGGTGGTTGTTTTCTCACATAACCACTTGGACCATAATTGTCTACCAAGATTAAGTAAGAATACAATGATCAACATAAATTTCATATCTCTAAGTATTTTTATTGATTCACTCATTAGTTATTTCTTGAAAATTATCCCTTCATTTCTAAAGTTGGAAATCAAAAAAATGAGGAAGAAGAATGAACAAAATTGTATTTACTAGTAGAAGATAGAAATACACTCATGGAGGATTAGGATGATTGAGAGAATTATATTTATGTCTCATTAATTAGGAATTATAAATTATATATCTCAATATCTATACTTATTCAAAATTGAAATAAAAAAATAGTGACAATCTAATCAATAGGTGGTGAAATCCGCGTGGCATTCTCTCAGGTTCTCTTCACCAACTTCTAGTGAATTCTCAGAAAGTGTAGTAATTATTTTGTAATCAAATGTGACAAACACTTATTGTAAAAAAATAGGATGGTATCCTATTATTTTAAAAAAACTCTAAAAGGTTCATGTGCATCTAACAGCTTGAATTTGTTCACATTATAATTTTTTGAGTAACCATGTGTTAATATTTACTTATTGACATGATGTGAGATGGAATCTTTCGTGGTCTGGTGTAGTGTGGCCTAAGTATAATTTTTGTAGTCCAATATAGTGTATTAGTCCTGTCCATGTTTCCCTCATATGATCACTAAAATTTTGGGTGCACCCTTCTACAATATCTTGAATAACCAAGCAATAATTTTTTCACTCTGACCTATACAATTTCCAAGATCGGTATCCGAAATCGATTCTAGTTCATCATATTCTAAAATATTAGATCATGGAAACATCTTGATCATCAACCATGAGTCCACAACCCTGTATCAAAAATTACTTCATCTGAATTGTTGAATCATATTAAAGATAAGATGAAATCAGTTTCAATTGATCCTTGTCTCACCTTCGATCAACAAACTCGAGTGTTCATGAACAATCAGGGTGATCTCACTAGCTCACCATGTAACTTTGATATAAATATAGGAAATCACATATAACTAAAGATTCATTTAGGAAAATGGTTTATAATCTATTTGAAATATTATAAAAATATCACAACTGCATCGTTGGGGAGCTCAAGGTCCCATAAACCTTTATAATAGACCTGCAATTGAGGTAATTAACAATCAACACATAAATTGGGAATAATTAGATCATCAATATTTGGTCTTCCCGAATCATAAATCTAACATGGATTTTTCATCTACATATTAAAGTATGGAGGTCTTCGTTCAATGATTAATTCTTCAAGAATAGTTCATCCATCTCCAGAAAATTGCACATCATACTATACTCAAGATACATAGGTTTGGTCTTCAAATTCTCAAACCCACAAACTAAAAATTTCATCTCCTCATTTATATTGGGTTTTTGTAGATCGTAAAATAATAAATCAGGGTTCAGTACTCATATTAAGAAAACTGATCCCATTATTTGTATTGGTTGGCCCTGTTAATTCTTTCATACATCAAGTCAAACATATCATTGAAAAAGTGGGTGGATGAATTCATAAGCGTGAATTAGAATAGGTTATTTGTTGTGCACATTCATAGTTGGATGACTTCACAATAGGGTTTTTTTTCTTTGAAATTGTTTTAGTATGTATGGAAGAAAATTTTCTTCACATAAGCATGGGTGATATAAAGTCGATCAAATTCTCATCTGTGGTCAATTTGATCTCAGTCATGTATGGTAAATGGGTGTGTTTTTCAGCTTTCTGGTTTGATCTATGGATATTTTGTGGTTATAGGGTATGGTATCAGGTGGAATGGTTGCACCCCTTTGTCAATTTTAGAAGGCATGGTTGAACATTAATGGTAATAGGGCACAATAACACACTCCACAGCCGCACCTGAATGGTAAAACCTTGATAGTCACGGGACCTCAAACATAATTTTTATTATAAAGTGAATTAAAATGAATTTTGAAATGGAAATAAAAATAAATGAAATTTCTCACATCCACAAATTACTTAATTATAAAAAAATGTATATAATTTAGCTAGGTAATTTTTTCATAAAATTAATTTATATATCCAAAACACTTTAATTCTATCCAAAAAGATCTTTTCCAATTATAATTTTTTGGTGACACAATTTTCAAAACTAATAAAGAAAAATAAATTCCAAAAATAAAACACACTTCCATGGATTTAAATATTCCAATAATATAATATTTAAAATATAATCATGGAAAATGAAATAATTAATTCAAGGACTTGACATCAGCAAAATCAATTAAAAATAGTGTTCAATTATTATTCACTTTGATCCCAATAAATGTGTTTTTCAAAATAATATGTAAATTCAATAACTAAATAATTGAAAAATACTACTCCAAAAAAATGTTAATTTTTACAATATGTTCAAGGAAGTATAGCTTCAACACAAAATGATTAGATATTAAATATTTATCATTTTAAACACATTATAACATTAAATACTCTATTAATTCCCCAAAACAGATGTCGTAAAATGTGTAAAACACAATCCACATCAAACTCCCCCACACTTAAATATTTTTTATCCCCAAACAATCCATGCTTTTACTTATACAAAGAAAACAATATTTCATATATTAGATGTAACATACCATGTATCTATAGAATAATAAATTTTCATATCTATTAAATTTTTTTGAATTTGATATTAATTTTAGATTAAATATAACACTATGTATGATAGCATACCCAACACGTAAAAATGGGTTCTCTGAAATCTTACGTTTCGCACAACACTGAGTTATACTAAAAAATAATACAACAATAATATTATTATTTTAAATGATAGTTAATGCCTAGTCATTGTATTGGCGGGAATGAACATAATTAATTGTATTATAATTTTATGTATTTTTTAAATGTTTTTACATTTATCCAATGAATTTTAGAGGCTTAAAATTATAATGAATCTAATATTAAGCATAAAATACTCTAATATTTTTAAAAGGTCGTTTTACCACCTTTTGATGGAGAACCCTTATTAAAAATAGTTTTTGTCACTTTTATATGTTTTATTTGATAAACTAAACTTATTATTTTGAATAGGGATATCAAAATTTATTTCGGTTGAAATTTTGGTGTTTTTCTGATAAAATCCATATTTTTATGAATTGTGAAAAATACTGCATTTTAATTCAAAATTGCATTTTCATCTAATTTATTTATATAGTTATATTGTCCTTTTAATTGGTTTTAAAGTGTAATTGGATTAAGTTTTTGTCATTTAATCCAATAATGGTCATTGTAAGTAATTTTACATTTAAATTTTATATAAACACATGTCAATCTTTTGATAGTTTTTACTTCTTAAAAACCCGCTTTCTAGTTTTGAAAAAGGGAATTAATTTTAAATTAATTAATGAAACTTAGGTGTTTTGAATTTGGAAAAATGGATTACATATTTTTAATCATAAGTTCCAAATTTTTTTAAATAGTTACCTTTTACTTTTTGACATTATTAATAGTAACTTTAGTAATTATTTTTATTTACCATGGTTAAAGGGTAAATCGGGTAAATAAGGGTAAAAAATAATATTATAATAAAATAAAACTACCCTAAAATGTGTCATAATAATATTTTATGAGATATAAAAAACCATGGGCATCCTTGGGTCTACTTTAGGACCCCATGGAGGCACTTGGGTGTGATAATTTCCCTTTATAATATTTATTTTAAAGAAAAGGAAAATATAACATAAACATGTATCCCCTAACTGAAACAATTTTAATTTGGTTTATATAAATGATATTTTCAACTATAAATTTTAATTATAAATATAAAAATATTTCATACATCATGGTATTTTATTTATTATTTTTATACATTAAATAAATAAATTCGTTTATGACACAATGATGATGCAATGATTACCTTATTAATGAAATATTCAAATAAATGATATTATAAATATTAAAATAAATGTAATTTGAACATTTTTATGTCATTAAATAATTTTTTTGGTGAAATTTACTTGTTATGGATGTGTTAATTTCTATTATTAGAAGGAATCAAGTTGTTATGACCCTGACAAAAACCAATTTCTAAATAGTGTCAAAATTGACATAAAAGAGTTTTTAAAACTAATACTATTTTATTAAATGATATAATAGTTCTAAAAATATAATATTTGGAAAAATGAATTATATAATGTTAAAAATTTCATTAATGACCCACTTTCGATTCTATTTTCATTTTATAGTGACTATAGTAACCATATATTGTGAAAATATAAGAACACATGGTAAGAGTTAATGTTTTTAACTAAGGGTTAAAGCTAAAAGATAAGGATTGTTTTTACCTAAACATGTATAAAACCAATTATTTGAGATTATTTATACCCATCCACATCTTATCCTTGAAATTCATTACTTTGTAACTATTATAATTCCAAAATAAATTTATAATAAAATAATATTTCAAGCCTTTACTAAAGTGTCCCTTCTCCCTCTTATAAAATGCCACCACCTCCACCCACTTACTCACACCTCTCAAGACCCTTGTATCATACAAATTCTGATAAAATAAGCTCAAAAATATATAACTTACTCCTATAATCATCACCTTGGGAATAAGGCAACTCGAAGAAGCCTTTTCGCTCAAATCAAAAGAAGTTACCCAATTTTTGAGGTAATGTCATCTCTCAAGATCCTTTCCTTTATTTTCCTTCTCCACCCATACACTCTATTTATTCCTTTATTTTATAAAAAAACAGTATACTAAATATACTGGGATTTTATATTCTCATGGTTTTACCCAAACTTACACACCTATATCTAATGGATATAGAACATACTATTTTTGTGTACAGTAAACTACTGCCTCACGAAACGATGACTATTCAATTTTCTCATACCACATATCATGGTGGACATTATTATGGAAATGTATTTATATATGACATATATTATATTTATATTGTCTCTATGCTTCTGTAATTTTTATATAAAAACATTATTGTATGCTTTCTATAATGTGTAAATATGATAATTTCATTTGAGGAAGTGTGGACTACCGCCCCCTAAAAATGATATGACTCATTTATGCCATACATGGAACGTATAAAGGATATATTTAATGAGATTATGTAACATATATATCATATATATTATACTATAATTATAATTTATCTTTTTATCATTTATTTTTCATTCCTTTAATACAATAAAGAAATTAAAGTAGCATTCATCTGTACGTATGACCTACCGTCTCCATGAACGGTGAATTTTATTTCTTATCTCCAAATGTTATGGACTATTATAAATAAATATATACTAGATATATATGATATTTAAATAATTAATAATATTCTTTATATAATTTAATTAGGACCATATGGATAATTTTCATCAAAACAAGTTCATTTCTTACTAAAATACTGAACATCGACAAAACGTCCGATATGAACTCAAATAATTAACTAATTTCTATATCATGGTAATAAATGATATAAAATGAATAATAAAATTTAAAAAGGGTATACAGAAAGTATAAATTTACCTAAGTTTATTATTTAGAAAATTAATGAATGAACGAGATAAGTCAGACTCAAGGTAAGGGACTTCGTCTCAATCTCCTTTCATTGATGAATTTCTTGATAATATGAACCTTTATTATTTTACAAGGTGTATATACAACCATTAAGGAATTTTATATCCATATTTTATCTATAATAATGTTATTTATTGTTTTGATAAATGTAATAATTCATATAGATTAACATTTAAATGTTCAAATTGGTTTGGTACACCTTGAACCTTTAAGGATTTAATTATCAAATCTTTTTCTTCATGATATTAATTTTCATATTTATTTATATAGATATAATAAGATTATATAGGAAATTTTATTTCTATATTTAATTTCATTCAATGTTTTAAAAATGGAATATTTTGAAACAAAACATTTTACTTTTGTTATAAAATGATAAGTGGAATGTTTTTTTTGTTTTAATGTATACGGTGACAACGACTTCTCCGCCGCTGTAACCGTTATTTGATATTTGGATTCCTCTATAAGTTTTAATTTATTTTAAATGGAAAATAAATCCTTTATTTGGGTATCATGGTATTTAAAATAGGTTCTTTAATTAAAATGTTATTTTTTATAAGGAAATTTTTTTCATATGGGATTAGAATAAGCTTTCAAAAAAGGGGTTTTGTAATGAACATGTTTTATTCATGAAATAGTACATGAGCATTATATGAAATGAGTGATCCTGATATATCTTATATAAAGGGTTGAGCCACATTATAGAAAAAAGGTGAGCTTGATATAGCTTATATAAATGGTTTATCCCCATTATAGATCACGGGTGATCCAGACACAGCTTATACGATGGGTTAAGCACCATTATAGCTCACAGGTGAGCTTAATATAGCTTATATGAAGGGTGATCCCCATTATAGATCTCTAATTTGGAAGTAGAACAAATTTTTATTCTAATTGGAAGATGTTTTAAAGGATTATATATATATAATTTTCTAAGTCACCTAATGGAGTTTTAATTTCTTTCTATTGGTTTTAGTGTTTTTCATTGAGAAAAAAGTATGAGTGTTATTAATGTGAAAATTTTGTGTTTCATCTGCTCAAATAACATTGAATGGGTTATTAGTTTTTAACTAAACTAATGGTTTTTATTTATTTTTAGGTCCCTTACTGATCTTTTTTTTCTCATACCAAGTTTGTAAATGGTTTCATAGGATTTAATGGAGAATGGAGTCAAGGATGGAATCAAGGAAATGTTATGATGATTAAACATTAAAAGAAACCATATTTATTTTTAAAAGTTTTTATGTTACGAAAGAAATGGATACTATTGAAAGTGTCCATTTTTTATTTTGATGTTTTTTTATGTAATAGTTAGGTACTAATTCTATAAATCTCTAAAACTGAAAAGATCCTCAATATGAATTCTTAACTTAACTCAAGATTATGTATCGTTTAAGGTTGCGGCCTTATATTTGCTCAAAATGAATCATGTTTAAAAATTGATTTACAGGGAAATTTTTTTGAGATTGGCCAAAATTTTCATGTAATATTTAGATAAAGACCTTCTTATATTAAAGTCCACATTATAAGTAAAGAAATAAAAGACTCATTAATCACTAACAATGCCATGCTTCCTATATGAAGTCACTCATTATGATACTTCAATTCCAATTCATGTTATAGATTTGGGAGTATAGACAAGTTATTTTTTAATTGAAATTAAAACCTTAACAAGTGGAACCTTCAATCATCACTCTCCCCTAGGTTCCAAAAATTAAAGATCATTTTTCACTCTGTTAATACAACACAAATGATTTCCCTACAATTGAATTTCCCCTTTATTCATTTGGGTTCAATATTTACCTCTCCTTAATGAATTCATTTTTTAAAATTATGTAACTTTTTTGAATCCATGAATGTATAAGTCACTTATTTAATGTATAATCAGATTTCTTTTTAAGTGTATAATCTCTTATGGATTCACTGCGAGGTCCCAATTTCCAATTTTAATCCATTTTCAAAGTACTTATATGATTTTCTTTTGATTTTTCTCCATGAGTTGTTTATTAAAAAAAGTTTTATTCCCCTAGGTTCAAGTTCAAATATTCAATTTCCTCATATTATAATTCCAATACCACAAATTTATATCCTATCATACACTATTTCCTAATTCCTAAATAGATTATATATAACAATAGTGGGAAATAATACTCAATAATCATGTAATTTTAACATGTTTAGACTCAATAGAATCCCTCGATAACTAGAATATAATTATCTACTATGTACGGATGCATTATAAAAAAAATAATAGATCAAAGGCCCACTATTTTTGAAAAAAAATGAATAATTTTGTGGCATTTTATGATATGTATAAATAATTTAATAACAGTTTAACACATGTAAATACCCCTCTCCTCCACAACTCATCATTATCCCCAATGTTGAATCCTAAAGAGCAATAACATTCTAAAAACATTTTGTCTGATGAAATATTTCAAATTCATAAATTAAGCATATATTAAAAGGGGTTAAATAATGTTAAAAAATATTTGTCCTTGTCTACTAGGAAAATTCGTAACTAAATTATAAAATTTCATGAATTTTTTAATTTCAGGAAGAGACGCAAGAATTTATTATTTTTTTAAAAATGTGGCATGATGAAAATTATGTACGACAATCCAAAGTAAATATTAATTTGTGGAATAAATTTATGAATGTTTGATTATATGTGATTTTATACACTTTATATGTTAATAAGTTAGAAACTTAGTCAAAAATAATTCTCTTATTTCGATTGAAACATCTAAAGAATCCCCCTCACACATATTACTCAAATTATGAAGTATGAATGTGTAAAATTAAAATTTGAATAATTAAAACCAATACCCCCTAATGAAGAAGATATTATAAATTCAGTACAAGTGTTTCCTCCCATTCTATCCTTAAGTAAGATCCTAGGTTTCTCAGTTCTGGTCCCTATAAATGTAAATTGATCCAACATCAAAATAAGGACTTTAAAGATCATTTAGATTAAAAAAAGTGATTTATTTTAATGTAGTTTTATTTAGATTATTCGGTGTATATATTATATTTTCATTTAATAATATCAAAATCCTTATGTTCTGTATGACTATCATGGCTTCTTTTCATCCATCAGTTGGGTATCTTGTATCAGTCATGTACCTTTTAGATGCACTACCTAGTTATTTACTATAATAAGACACTCATACAATTAAAAATTATAGGTAATTATGAATAAAAATAGTAAAAATGTAAATATCAATATAATCTTTGGATAAATACCTAAGGGGTTCTATATTGATATTTTCCATAGTTGGATAGTCTTGGTTTGAACACCAATCTAATGGAGGTTGTGGCTTCTTCATTAAGAACAACTATAGTATGTTCATTCAAAATTCACTACTTTGTAATTTTCATGGTACCCCTTGTATATCTTAAAACTAATCTCACTCCATGGATGTGTATCTCTTGTAGAGTAATATAGTGGTAAATATAATTTAGGGGTACTTACCCACTTATTTATTTTAGAAAATGGTGTGTACTGGTTGTGAGAATTCAACTCCTAGATGTGACTTGTCATCAAGTTCAATCAAATAAAAAATTTCTTATATGACTACAATTTTTTTTTAAATGTTCTATTTAACACACATGAACCAGTCCAACTCCTCTTCTTTGACTTTAGTAGATCCCATCTTTGAAATTTTTATATCAACAAGGAATTAAAAAAGTTTCAACTCATGTGTAGGTTTAGTTCCTTCAAGTCTCTCTAGAAGATTACAAGGATCAAATAGTTCTTCACTATCAATATAGGGAGAATCAACATGAAAATTAGCTTCAATAATATCAAGATAAAATGAAAAAATAACTTTTCCATTAAGTAGTGACCACTCTTAATTTGTTCATCTAGTTTTTCTATAAGAGGGAGCATGGCCAATATGAGTACATACTAGGTTGGAGAAAGGTAGTAAACCTCCTTTGAAAACTAATCAAACTAAAACATTTCAGGTATGGTGTCTTCTAAAGGATACTAGAGGGTTTCTTGAGCTAGTAACACCTATACAGTAATTTAAAACTAGGACAAAAACAATCTTTCTAATGATAAGTATAAAACAGTTGATCTTACAACATAGATCTATCTTGTTAAATTTCTATAGGTCTCTCCTCTTTTCATTTCTTAAAATTATACTCATCAAGTTGAATTTATTATTTCATATTTTCATTGTTGGGAAATTCGTGTTTAAATTTGGGTAGTTTCATATCTTCTCCACTTTGATTTTTAGGGTATTTTTCAAACAATTTTTAGAGTGTTGTATTGCTCTTTTGGTCCTCTTGATATGAGTATGTAGCTCAAAGTAAGTCTATAGGTTTCTTAATAGAATTAATGTTAATAATAAGATGAATCTAAATCATTTTATCATATTTCAATTTCACCACATATTTTAATTCTTAGTTAAGTTCATGCACCTTATATTTTTCTAACAATGACAAAGATTCAATAATTTATAAGTCCATCGAAATTGACATGATTAAAAATAATTAAAGAAAAAGAAAAAAATCACTAGAATAATAATTTCTTCCCTGGTAAAAGATTAAAAATATGATGGTGCCTCTTCCTTAAAGTTCATTCAGATATACATTTATAATCTTCTTAAATATATCACAAATGCTAACCTAGGGTTCGCTCTCAAGGAAGCAGTGTCACTCGTCCTGGTGATTCTTCTAAAACACTTTTTTTGTTTTTTACTATTTTTAAGTAGTTAATTAGAGAATAATTACAATATAATGATTTAAATATCATAATAAAATAGTTAAATAAGAAAAGGAAGAACAAATGAAAAATATTACAGAAGATATGAAGAAAGTTAGAATGAAAAAATTCCAAATCTAGATTGATCCAATCTTCAACTAATTATCATAGATTTACAAAGAAGACCAATGAAACATAGCCACACTCTATGCATGTTCAATTTCTCAAGTCGTTCACCTCTGTCACCCATAATAGTGAACAAACATGCATAGAACCACTTCCGATATGTTAGACTTCTCCTTTAAGTGAAAGAATCACTCAATCAAACCTCCTCATCCAAGAATCAATTCCTATCCAAAGTGATCCTAATGATATAATTTATCAAAATTCCTATATAAAATAGTAGATAAATTAATTAAAATAATAAGTGGGAAAATATAAAGGGAAAGGGTAAAAAAAACTTCCTAAGGGTTGTATTTATCTTGCATCACCATATAAACCATTATTGTATTCCAAGAAAAAGGAAGAATATAATGATAAATAATAATTTAAGATCTCCAATTAGAATTAGATCCTCACCCCTAGTTCTAGATTGTAAATTATCCCTATACTATTGAAGGATAAAGATCATAACACAGGGGAATAATAACAAAAAGAATTTATTTAAAATCGAGAGCCTGAATTATACTCAGATAGAATTAGAAAGAATGAGAGAATTGGATTTAGGTTCTGTGAATCATGAATGGGGAATTAAAAAGCTCAATATCTATACTTATTGAAATTGGAATAGAAAATAGTGACAAGAAAAACATTCAAGAAATAAAATCTATTTGGAACACTCTTAATTTCTCTTCACTAGCTTCTAGTGATCCCAAGTAAATAAATTAATTATCCTATAATGAAATGTGACAAACCCACATGGCCAGAACCTGTGCGAGTGTCCTATTTGTTTTAAGCAAACTTCAGATGGTTATTGTGAATATCCCATATTTGATTTATTTATGTTATAAATTTTTAGGGAGTTATGCATTAAAATTTACTTCTAACCTTGATGTTAGATAGACCCTATTGTGGGCATATGTAGTGTGGCCCATGTATATTTCTAAATTCCAATACAATTTTGTAGGATTGACCATGTTACCCTCACATGAGCACTAAAATTTTGGGTTCACCCTTCCATAACATCTGGAATAAACTTTCTATAATTTTTTTTAATCTAGACCAACATAAGTTCCAATATCAGTATAAAAAACTGATTCCATTTCATCGTCTTTTGAAAGATCAAATCACGGTGTATCCTTATTGTTAAAATATAATTCTATAGTATAGTATTGATAATTAATTCATAATAATTGGTGAATAATAATCAAATTGATCTTCAGCTGGGTTTGGTTGATCATTGTCTCACCTTCAACCAACAAACTCAAGTGGTCATGAACAATAGTGGTGCTCACACAATCTCAACATGGAACCACGATCCCAATGTAGGACATCACCCAAAAATGAAGCTTGATTTGAGAAGTTTATTGAACATATATTTTTTTCTCATCAAAACATAACAACCACATTATTGGGGCACTTGACGTCCCCTTTTCCTTTATAATGGACCTGAAATAGGGGAAAACAATAATCAAAATGTTAATCTCAAATCTTGGGCTCATCAAGCTTCGGTCTTCCCATATCATGAATTTGGATCCACCTCACCATCTCTAAATTCAATCACAGAGATCTTCATTCAGTGTTTAATTCTTCAATCATGGTCCATTCTTCACCTAAAAACCAAGATTTGGACCAGACTCAAGTGATATAGGTTTGGTCTCTAAATGCTCAAACTTGTAAAATGAAAATTTCATCCCCTCATTTATATCACATTTTTTAGATCTCAAAATAATAAATCAATATTTGGAATTCATATTTGGAAAATAAATCTCATTCTCATTCTTTGTTGTCCTCATCGATTCTTTCATCCATCAATTTGAACCTCTCATCGAAATAGGGGATGGTTGAATTCGTAGGCACTAATGATAAGAGGTGTATTGATGTGAACAATAACAGTTAAATAGATTAATGGATGGGGATTTATCTATTTATCAATTTTTTAGTAGGAAAAAAAGAAAAATGGATTCATATAAGAAGTGATGAAATATGTTTGACCAAATTCCCATCCACGGTCATTGTATTTCAGTTAGGAATGGTCGATGGGCGTGATAAATAGTAAAAGGTTGGATATTTCGATACTATGTGGTCCCAGGGCATGATGTTAGGTGGAACGGTCACTCGCCTTTATCAATTTATTAAAGAATAGCTCATTCTTTAGAATAGCGGGGCACGGTCACACCTGAATGATAACACCTAGATGGTCACAGGACCTGAAAAATATATTTTTCAATAAAGGGGATAAAAATGAATTATTAAATAAAAATAAAAAACAATTAAATTTATCACTTCCATGAAATGTTTAATTCCAAAAAAATGTATTTAATTAAGCCCATTATTTTTTTATAAAATGAATTTAGAAGTTTTAAACACTTTGATTCTTTCGTAAAAAATAGTTTTCAATCGTAATTAATTACATACAAAATTTTTAAAATTAAAAAAGAAAATTGAATTCCAAAAACAAAACATGCTTCCAAGGATTTAAATGTTCCAATAATATAATTTTAAAAATATAAACATGAAAAATGAAATAATTAATACAAAGAATAAACCTCATAAAAATAAATTGAAAATTATGTTCAATGATTATTCACTATGATCACAAAATTTTTTATTTCAAAACTATATGATATTTCAAAAAATGAAAAATTAAGTCACAATACTCCAAAAATTTCAAATTTTCTAAATATATTTAAGAAAGTGTAGATTTAACAAAAAATTATTAGATATTCAACAATCCTTATTAAAAACAAATTTTAGAATTAAATTCTTCATTAATTTCCTAAAATAGATTTTAAAATGTGTAAAACATAGGAAACATTAGTAGGACATTTATCAAGACTTCCATGAAAATAATAAATATTAATCATGGGACTCTTTTAATGAATTTTAGAGAGCATACAATGAATTATAATATTCTTGATTAAATGAAATAAACCCATGAGGATCAATCAATGTTTATATTAACTCACTTTGAATTTCCCTATTTTTTTAGAGGGGATTATAATTTTTGATGACATTATTCAATTATGAGAAGCTTTAAAAACACCTAACTTATCTGATGAATATATTATTGAAAATTAACTCGACCTAGAAACTATTATGTGTGTTGATGAATATTAATTTTATGATAGTTATTTGGATGATTTACTCAAAACTGTCAATAACACTTCTCCTTTACATGTGAAGGCTACTATTATAGACCGTTTTGAGTTGAAAACATCATTAAACCCCCTGAATTGGATTTCAAGTTTCTTCCGTCGAAATTAAAATATTATTTTATTTAGGAAAATAAGAAAATTCAAATAATAATTTTAAAAAATATAAAACCCAATCAATAAAACTTACTTATAGAAACTTTGAAAAAAAACATTAAGGCCATAATTTGGACACTAAGAGACATTTTATGGATTATACCTACCACTTATATGCATAAGATATTGATATAATCTAATTATGATAATTTGAGACAACCCAAAACGAGGCTCAACCTGACCCTCCTAGAGTTTGTAAAAAAAGATGTATAAAGACAGTTATGAGTTTGAATCATATATACAATCCCAAAATTACAATTGGAAAGTTACATTAATATTTTTCCAATGAAAATTGGCTATAAAATTATAAAAAATGATAACAATGAATTAATTTAAAAAAGTATTTAAAATAGTTGGAGAGTTTTCATTGACTACTTGAAATTTAACCATGTAAGAAGAAAAAACCAATTATTCATTCCATTTTTAGACCAGATGTTAGCAAGTATGGTGGGGAAGATTCATTATTACTTCATTGTTAGATTTTTTTGTGTATTTTTAGTTACCAATAAATCCAAAAGACTAGGGAAAGACTATAGTAACCTTCACATTTTGGTATTTTTTCTTTCCAAAGGATGTCCTTTGGTCTTTAAAATGCCCTGGGTAATTTTCAATAATGTATGGTGAGTATCTTTTAAAATTTTATTAAGAGATTCATTGAGGTATTCATGGATGATTTTACTTTTATGGATCATGTTTCGAAATGTGTCTTAAGAGTCTATAAAAGGATTTAAGAAAATTCATTGTTAAAAAAACATTTTGAAGTATGAAAAATTCCACTTGGTGCAAAAAATAAATTTTTTATTTCATATAATTTCTAAGGATTGGATTGAAGTAGATAATTCCAAATTTGATTTGATTTCTACACTTCCTTAATCTACCACTATGAGATATATATGGTCATTTTTTAGGAAAATTTGGGATTTATAATCGGTTTATTAGGGACTTTGAAAATATTTTTTCCCCTAAATAACGTACTCAATAGGGAAACTAATTTAATATTTGATGATTCATGTGGGTTATATTTTGAGAAGATCAAATAAAATCTGATCACATTCATCATAATCTATCCACCAAACAGTAATTTACCCTTTGAGATACTATGTGATGCCTCTTACAAATATATAAGAAATATTTTTCTTGAAAAATAGTTGGGCACAAAAAAAGTGATAGATTTCACTTTTCAGACCCTGGATACATCCCAAATACATTACACAAAGAAAATAGTTTTTATCAATTTTTATGGATTTAGAAAAATATAGGTCTCACCTGTTAGGCAGTAAAATAAATGTTTACTTTGATCATGCAACATTGAGATATCTGATCAAGAATGTTGATGCAAAACCCATATTAGTGAGGTGGATTATGGTGCTGCAGGAGTTTGACTTGTAAATCAAAAACATAAATATAAATTAGAAATGTAATTGTAGGCCACATGAGAATATTGAATCATACTTATGAGGTATAACCACCCACTGAGACAAACTTAAATGATCTCTTCCCTCATGAGAAACTTCATGAAGCAACCTAAGTTCATCGTTATGCTAATTTGGTTGATTTTATAGTTACATCAAAGGTAACACCCTTATTTACCAAGAATCAAACATTCAAATTGGAATCTAAGTTAATGTATTATTTTTTGGAAGATCTATATTTATTAAATATTTATAATGACCAAGTAATTATAATATTTATCCCTAAAGAAGAGATTAAAATTTTGCTTACAATTTTTCATACACTTAAATGTGGACTCCATTTTAGACCTCATAGAACTGTTAGGATGATTTTATAAGATGGATATTTTAGACTTTAGTTTTTAAAGACTCCTGTAATTTTTTAAAATCATGTCCAAACAACCATTTTACTGGTGTAATTTCCAAAATATATGAAATGATCCAAAAATATTTGATGTTTGGGGATTAGATTTCATGGTCCAATTTCCTGTATCTTATTGATTTTCCAATATATTACTTGTAGTAGAATATTTTTCAAAGTGTATTGAGGTAAAAGAAACTATAACTAATGATTATAAAGTTGTTATTGAGTTTTTAAACCCAATTTTTTTTATATTTTTATAGTACCCCAAGAAATAATTAGTTACCAAGGCACACACTTATGCAATAATAACATGGAATATATGATGAATAAGTATGGACTGCTCCACAAACATCAACTATATACCACCCACAAACAAATGGTAAATAATAGGTGTCCAAAAGGGAGATAAATAGGATTCTGGAGAAATTATTATATCCCAGCAGAAAGTACTCATGTAAGAAGTTAGAATATGAATAATTGTCATATAAAAATGCCTACTAATACCCCTTAATTATGACTACTTATAGAATTTTTCATGGAAAGAAATTTCAGTTACTTATTTAGTTGTAGTAAAATTCTTATTTGGATTTTAAGAAGTTACACCTAGAGTTCGTAAAATCTAGGGAATAAAGGAAGCTGTAGGTGATGGAATTAGATGAACTTATAAGGTAATCTTTTGAGAGTTCACTATTGTAAATTGATTACTCCAAATATTCCAATAATAATATCTTATAAAAAATAATATTCTAAATTAAATAAAAAGTGTTGTTATTCTCTTAAAGTATGAATATCATTTCTGGCAAACTTTTTTCTGAGTGGACTGGTCTATACATAGTAACTAACTCTTCTCCATTTACTGAATTTGAGATCAAATTAGAATATTCAATGTAGTTATTTGAGGTGAATTTCCCACAAGTAAATAAATACCTTCAAGGATTATAAAATGAACCATTGAAAAATTCCAAGATCCTCTCTATTGTCAATGAATAAAGGACTCATAGGTTGTCTCTTTCCCTCATATTGATCAATATACTCACTTTTAAAACTGATTTTACATGATAAACACATATGGGAATTAATTAAAATGGTGCATAATATAATTATGTGGGAGAGGGAAAAGTAGTTTAGGATATAAATTCCTTTGTTTGTATTATTCATTTCTATGTAACTTAGCTTAAAATAAAATTTATCAAATTGTTACAAACCTGCATTCAGAGTCTGAACATACTTTTTATAATTTGTTTTTTCTACTTCTTGTATGTTTTTAGGATTGGAAAGATCAATCCCCAATGTTTTCCATCATAGAAAAAATATCATACTATAATTAAAGGATTTAATTGTTTCTTAAAATGTGAGAGTTAGATGATTAATCTATGAAATTACCACTAATTTCAAAAATTATTTGATATAGAATTAGTAAAAGGATTGTGATTGAAAAGATATTTTTAGAATTGAAATTATTACATGAGGTCACTAGAATTTTGAACTTAATTTGAGGTAACTTTTCCTCTAGAAAAAATAAAACCTCAAAGAGACACTCAAAATAAATTGATATTAGTTCTTTGAAACTGGAGTAAAATGGGATATTAGGATCCCATAGTGAATCTCTGAGTCATTAGGCACTTGGGTGTGAGTAAATTCTATTTTTTATTCAATAAGATATTTTCATAATCATGGCTGGGAAAAATAAATAAGTTCATAATAATTCATAAATTAATTCATTCCGGTGAGGGGAATATTGAACCCAGATAGAGAATGGGGATATTGACTAATAAAACATTCATTTGAGTTGTATAAATTAAGTGGAAGATTCAACTTTATTTTAAGGAACCTATGAAAGAGGGATAAATGGAACTGGTTCTGGTTAAATTTCTAATTCCACATAAATCTATATATCCCACTCATGGACTTAAAAATATTGATTCAATTAAATGGAATAGTGAATTAAATTCATAAAGATGAAAGATGATCCAACAATAGAGGAATATGTTATTTTCATCTTCCTAGGTAGAGGTATATTTCCAGGTACTGTAGCAGTACTGTAGCAGAACTATGCATTGTGTAGTACTGTAGCAGAATTGTATGCTGTACAGGGACTGTAGTAGACTATACACTGTGTGGGTACTGTAGCAGGTACTATAGTAGTTACTGTAGTAGGTACTATAGCAGCTGGAACTATTCACTTTGGGCCACCAGTTTGGCCTGGGAGTCCTTAAGGCTTTCGGGCCACCCAGGCCTTCGGGTAAGTAGGGCTTTTGGGCCACCTTTAAGGCGTTCAAGAAACCTCAAGGCCTTCGGGGCACATGCAGTTTCCCCAGATAGACTCTACAAAAAAGGAGCAGCCCTATAAGAGGATTCAGAGAATGTGCACTCACCAGAACAAAGCCAAATGGATTTTTCAGAATGAGAGGGTATGGATATGCCATCGAGACCAGCCTGTGCTTGCAGGGGAAGCCTAGCCAGACAACCATGCGAAGTTGTAGAGCTACTATCTTGATGCAGATGCTGGGGAGGGGCAGTTCCTTCTAGATAGTCTCGTTGAATTCCCTAAGACCTTTGGGTCATATAATCTCTTAAGCCTACGGGCCATGTAATCTCTGAGCCTACGGGCCTTGTAAGGGTTCCCCCTCATCCCTTGAAAGGGGGGTTACCAAAAATCAATAAAACTGAAGGCCTTCGGTCCATTCGGGTGTTGTCACAAACCATCCCCCGGGGCCTGTGTCGTGACTACCCCAAGCCCGCCTTCCATAGACTAGGGCTGGTGACTGGCACCGAAGGCATATTCCCTAAAACTGGGAAGGCATTGCCTTTATAACCTGTAAGCACACACAACCAAGAACACAGTAAGATATGAACTCAAGTAAACTGAATAGTAAACAGAGTGAGTGCAGTAAGTAAAAGGGTCCAGAATACAAGCCCAACTGGAAAGTACAAGAAACTAAAAGTACATGTAAACTGGAACAGCTCCTGTGAACACCTGCCAAGGATCCTACCTGAAGGGTAGGTACAGCTCTCGATCAGTCGTCTCTGCGGTACGCCTCGTCTAAGGTCCACCTCCGAGCTACCTCTAGTCCCAGTACTCTCGTCCTCAGTCATCACTATCTGTCGTCTGCACCAAACACAATGAAGTTCGGGCATAGCCCGTGCAAGGGTGAGTATAACGATACCCAGTAGAGACCTCAAGACCCCCAAGGTCTCGCAAAATCCATCAAGAATAAACCACAAAGCATGTAAACCAGTGACAACCCTACTTAGTTATATACCCATACATATACCTAAGTTATCAAGTATACCTATCTCAATCATGAGGAAACACAGAGTCCAACTCAAAATCCCAAAGCTCAACTATTCCACAAAGGAAGGAATACCACGAAGGTAAGTACCATACAGATACGCCACACAGAAGAACACCACCAAGGTATTACTACGAAAGAAAGTACCACAACGTATAGACTCTGCTCACTCCAGGTATTTCTTAGGTACAGTAGTAGAGATGATTAGATGTAACTACTGAATCATCTTACTCTATTAAGAGGTAGACCCACAAAGGATCCCTAATCATCATCAGACTCATGGAGGATCGTAGTACATCATCAGACCCACACAGGATCCTTGTACCTCATCAGTACGTCGTCAGACCCACACAGGATCCTAGTACATCGTCAGTACATCATCAGACCCACACAAAATCCTAGTATATCGCAAGTATGTCTTTATACCCATATAGGATCTCTTGGTGCTGACCCGCATAGGATTGCTCAGTGATGACCCACACAGGATCGCTGGGTGTTGACCCACACAGGATCGCTCGGTGCTGACCCACACAGGATCGCTAGGTGCTAACCCACACAGGATTGCTCAGTGCTGACCCACATAAGATTGATCAGTGCTAACACGCACAGGATCTCTAGGTGCTAGCCAACATAGGATCGCTCAGTATTGACCCATACATGATCACTATTCATTCTTCACGTCACATCCAGCTACTAGGTTCTCGCACTAAGCTTACTCGTCTCTGGGAGGGTCCTCTCCTCAATCCACTGGTCTATACTCCAACTGCCACGAATTCCCACAAAAAATTATCCCAAAGGACCGCCACATCAAAGGGGTCTCAACGCAAAAGACGGTGCGTCAATCGGACGCTCGGTCTGTAAGTTATTAGCCTTTTAGTCCCGAGGGCCTGGTTGGATTCATGCTCGATCCAACATGAATGTATCCCAACTTTATCCAAATCTCAATTGGGGTATACCAAAGGGTCCATCTCGCTCCAGGTTTTCCGGCGTCGTAGACGGTTCTTCAAACGGACGTCTGATGTCAAATTTATGGTCAAAAGAGTGTAAATGGGTTGAAGTTGGTCTGGGTACGGTCTGACCCGGTCGGACCGAGCCGGCCTGATCTGCTGGGTCCGGCCCGGCCTGTTATGGGGGGCTCGGCTCATGCTGGGTGGCTCAGCCTGGCCAGTAGGAGGACATGGACAGCATGAGACCGCGGAGCGGCAGAGGTTGCGGGCGGCGTGGGGCCACGGGGAGGTGGAGGCTATGCGTGGTGCAAGGGCATGGGGTAGCAGAGGTAATGGGTAGCATGAGGCTACGGGGACATAGAGGCTGTGGGGCCACGAAGTCCGTGGGGCGGCGGAGGCCACGGGCAGTGCGAGGCAACCAGCAGCGCGAGGCCACGGGGCGGGGAGGTTGTGGGTGGTGCGAGGACGCGTGGCGGCAGAGGCCGCAGGCGGGGCGAGGACGCGGGGTAGCAGAGGTCGCGGGCGACGTGAGGCCATGGGGCGGCGGAGGCCGCGGGCGGCGCCAGGCCACGGGGCGGCGCGAGGCCGCGGGGCGGCGGAGGCCACGGGTGGCGTGAGGTGGCGGGGTGGTGGAGGCCACGGGTGGAGCGGGGCGGCGGAGGTTGTGGGCGACGTAAGGCCGCGGGGCTGCGCAAGGCCGCGGGGCTGCGCGAGGATGCGGGGCGGCAGTGGCCACGGAGGGCTGGAGGCCACGGGTGGCGTGGGGCAGTGCGAGGCCGCAGGGCGGCGGAGGTCGTGGGTAGTGCGAGGCCACAGGGTGGCGCGAGGCCCGGGGCTGTGTGAGTCTGCGGGGCGGTGGTGGTCGCGGAAGGCTTGAGGCCACAGGTGGCACGGGGCAGCGCGAGGTCGCTGGGCGTCGGAGGTTGTGGGTGGCGCGAGACCGTAGGGCAGCGCGAGGCCATGGGGTGGCGGAGGTCATGGGCGGCGCGAGGCCAGGGGGCGGCCCAAGGTCAGGGGGGCGGTGCGAGGTCGTGGGGCTGCGCGAGGTCGCGGGGTGGCGGTGGCCGCGGACGGCTTGTGGCCACGGGGCGGCGGGGGTTGTGGGCGTCGGAGGCCGTGCGGAGGTGGCGGCGAAGCGAGGTCGCGGGCGGTGCGAGGTCGCGGGCGGCGCGAGGCCGCGGGAGGCGCGAGGCCACGGGCGGCGCGAGGCCGGGGGCGGAGGAGGGCGTGGGCGGCGGAGGGCGCGGGTGGCGCGAGGCCGCGGGCGGCGTGAGGCCGCAGGCGGCAGAGGGTGCAGGGCGGCGGTGGCCACAGGGAGGCTTCATTTTGTCATCACCTTAGTTGTGGTCGGTAGTGGTACCAGTTGTCGTTCTCATGCCCCACCGAGGTTGATTGTCGTCCTCCTCCATCACGAAGAACACAGCAATAAAACACAAGATTTGCGTAGAGGTCAGTCCATTTTTGTTTGGCCCGCACTCTTCGCGTTAGAGCGGTAGCAAGCAGCTATAATATTTTTCTGATTTTATGATGAATTATCAAGAATGGGTAAGAGGAAGAAATTCAAACAGCCACCCTACCTCGAAGGTTCATTGATGTTGGCATGAGAAAGAATTATAAGATGTCGACGTTTTTCGTGCCCACCACACACCTTATATCCTGGGCTCGTTCATCGGCTCGTCGTAGTTGAAGATGTTCCTCGTTGGTGAGAGCATTCTTCGTTAGAGGATGAGTTTCTACACGATTCCCCAAAGATTATCTCTTTTCCAACAGTTTCCTGAATTCCACCAAAAATGAGGAATATCCAACTTATGAATTTAAATTAAGTAGATTAATAATATTGACACAATTAAAAATGCTGATACATTTCATTAATTGTTGGCTGGCTCTAACAATTAAATGGGGTGTTGGAATATTTAATTTTATCAATTTAATTGGATCAAATTAATGGAGAAAAAATATTAATGGGGAGTTGAGTGGTTTCTCCCCCATTAAGAGGGTTTGGGTAGTTCCCGCCATTAATTTCAAATTGGGAGGTTTTAAAACTGGTGGCCCCCACCTTTATAACATTCATACGGAAGTTTCAAATAAAAATAAAATGTTAAACAATTTTATTTTTATTCTTCCACGAAAAGGTGAAAAAATAACTTCTTCCCTCAACCTACTACGGTTGAGGTGAAGGTCTCCTTAAGAGAATACCGGCGCTGCGAGTTCAACGATGCTCTCATATTTCAATTCCGAGCACCAGTTCCAAAGTTACAAAAACCCGCTCATACCTTTACTGAAAGTACCCGAAAAGAAGTTCATAAATTCATTCCAAGCACACAGAGCCTTGGAATCACATGACATCAATTTTTACAGACTCATAAAAATTCTCATATAATCAAAAAAATTACATGGATTTTCTAGGTCTTTACATTCTCCCCACCTTAGGGTTTTACGTCCCCGTAAGCCACCTCACAAAACTAGGAAAACAAGTGGGGGTACTGAGCATGTATATAAGCCTCCCACTCCCATTCTCTCTCCTGGAGGTTCCCGTGCTGCCAATGAAGGCACACCAGAGGTATCGACTACCCACGAAGGACCCACTCCTCTCGATCCTCAATCTCTACTGGAACCTCCATAAAATTTTCCCCATCATCGACATCCATCTCACCGTGGTTGATGATGTGAAGGTCATGCACGTATCTCCTTAGCTGGGATATGTGGAAGACGTCATGTACCCGGTGAAACTGAGGTGGAAGATCTAAGCGATAATCCACCTCGCCAACTTTGCTGAGGACCTGGAAGTGTCCGATAAATATATGAGATAACTTTCCACCTCATCCAAATCTCCATAAACATCATTGGGGTGAGACCTGTAGAAAGACGTGCTCACCATCCTCGAACTCTAGTGGTCTTCGTCTCATGCCGACATAAGACTTATGCCTGCTCTGTGCAGTCTTCATCTGCTCCTGGATGATCTGCACCTTCTCTGTGGTAACCCATACCATCTCTGGTCGCACGAGTGCTGACTCCCCTGGGTCTGTCCATCACAAAGGTGATCTCAAAGTTCGCCCGTACAACGCCTCCAAAGTTTCCATCCCAATGGTGGAGTGATAGCTATTATTGTATGCAAACTCCACCAAAGGTAGGTGATCCTCCCAACTATGATCGAATTAGAGGACGCAAGCACACTGCATGTCCTCGAGGGTCTAAATGGTCCGCTCAGTCTAGTCATCCATCTGAGGATGGAAGGCAGCACTCAAATGAAGTTGCGTCTCGAAAGACTCCTGAAACCCCTTCCATATCCAGGAAGTAAAACATACATCATGATCAGAGAAAATCATCAAGGGTAATCCTTTTAGCCTCAAAATCTTTTAAACATAGAGGTTTCATAAGATCTCTACTTAACCCTACTCTCTGATCGATAGGAAGTGGGCTGACTTGGTGAGTCGGTCGACGATCACCCAAATAGAATCATGACCCCTGGATGTACGTGGAAGTCCTGTCACAAATTCCATGGATATCCCATCCCACTTCCACTCTGGGACCTCCAAAGGCTGAACTAAGTCTGCTAGTACCTGATACTCTGCCTTCGCTTGCTGGAAAGTGAGGCACCGAGAGACAAAATCTTCAAGTGTTTTCTTCATTCTCGGCCACCAGTGCTGTCGTCAGAGATCCCAGTACATCTTCTCCACTCCTGGATGTTCTGCTAGAGGGGATGTGTGGAACTCCCTCATCACTTACTACCAAAGAGACACTGGTACCATAGTACAACCTCTGAAGAGGATGACGTGCTCCCCACCTTCAAAAAAACCATCAGGTGCCTGCCCTATGGATATCTAAGCACGTCAAGCCTCGCATTCAGCATCCCCACATTGTACCTCCCTGACTCACTGAAGGAGTAGGGGAGTGAATTTAAGAGACTAAAAAAAGATACTCCATCCTGATCCACAAAGTATATCTATAAAACAGCCACCTACTCTATCACCTTTCCTAGTAGTGGTATATCAGACCTCCTGCTAAGTGAATCTACTACAAGGTTCCCCTTCCCAGGAGTATAGACTATCTCGAAGTCATAGTCCTAGAGGAACTCAAGTCAACACCGTTGTCTCAGGTTCAGGTCCTTCTGAGATAAGATATACCTGAGACTCTTGTGATCGGAGTAGACTATAAAATGCTCTCCCATCAGATAGTTTCACCACATCTTCAAGGAGAAGAACACTGCTGCTAACTCCAGGTCATGGGTAGAATAGTTCTTCCCATGTTGTCTCAGCTGTCGAGAACCATATGTGATCACGGCTCGCTCCTGCATCAGGAAACATCCGAGCCCGGCCCCTGATGCGTCGCAGTAGACTACGTACCCTACGCCCTCCTCTAGAAGACTCAAGATGGGGGGCACTAGTCAGCCTATTCCTCAGCTCCTAAAAACTCTGATGGCATCTCTCTGACCACACGAAGGGTTTCCCATTCTTCGTCAACGCTGATAGAGGTATTGAAACTCTGGAGAAATCTGGCACAAACCTCCGATAGTATCCATCCAAACCCAGGATACTTCGTACCTACGTTACACTCCTAGGTGGCTCCCAAGCAAGTACCACCTCAATCTTAGCTAGATCCACTGCAACTCTAGCCTCCGATATGACATGTCCCAGAAAGTGAACCTCTCGGATCTAGAACTGGCACTTCGAGAGATTACCATAAAGATGGTTCCCTCTAAGTGTGTCTAGTACTACCTGCAAATGATAGGCATGCTCCTCCTCAATAGTCGTGTAGATCTAAATATCATTGAGGAAGACTACTACAAAGCGATCAAGGTATTGATGAAAGATCATGTTCATGATTCCCATGAACACCGTTGGAGTGTTGGTTACACCAAATTGCATAACCAAGAACTCGTAATGGTCATACCAACATCTGAAATCTATCATCTACACATCCTCATCTCGTACTCTGAGCTGGTGATAGCCTGATATGAGGTCTATCTTCAAGAACCACCGTGATCCCTTCAACTGATCAAAGAGGTCATCAATCCCTGGAAGTGGGTACTTGTTCTTCACAATGACCTGGTTCAGGCACCGATAGTCGAAAAAAAGTCTCAAGCTCCCATCCACCTTCTTAGCCAAAAAATCGGGGCTGCCCAAGGAGAAACATTGGGCCGAATGAACCCTTTCCCCTGTAAGTCCTCCAATTGTACCCACAGCTCACGAAGCTCCACGCGAGCCATCCAATACACTGGTGTAGATATCGGTGTCAGCCCAGGGTAAAAGTCAATGTAAAATTCTACCTCTCTGTGAAAAGGTAGACCCGGAACATCATCAGGGAAAACATCTGCGTACTGGTCCACCACTACAGGATAGCTCTGACTCTCCACATCAACTGCTCTGAGGTTAAGGCTACCCAACTGATGAGTGATCGACTGCACTCTCCTCCAGGTAAGTCCATCCTGTGCTGCATAGGATCCCTTCTCGTTGGTGAAGGTAAACCTTGTCCCATCTATGAGGACACACCGCACTTTGCACCTAATACAATCAATCTGAGCATGGACTATAGATAACCAGTCCATACCCAAGATGACGTCGTAAGGCCTCGATGCCACTACTAGGAGATCCCTACCAAAGCTCTTACCTCCTATAGTAATCTCACACTGCTGGAATCAGTGTGTAATCATCGAATCTGCTCCCGTATGAGTCTCTAGCCATAAGGATCGAGCCAACGACTCCGCCGGAATCTCCGAGCTCCGAACGAGGGCAGTGGAAATAAAATAATGACAGGAACCTGTGTCAAAATTCAATATGCCTATCTAAATCCATAATGACCCTTGATCTAGTCACGTTTTGATCATCTGAAGAAGGAAAAATCATTAGGAATTGACACTGAAATTGAATAATATTCCATAAGTTATGGAATGACCAAAGGAAGTTAAAGAAGTATGGGCCTCTCACATGGTAAATTTAAAAGTGAAAAAAAAAGATATATAATTATCCTTCTATAAGAGGAGGAATTGTTCCTTGATAGTGTTGGGGTGGGGGGCTTTCCATGATAACACGGTTGAGAGATGAGATGTTTTTTCCTTATTTTTAATTTTGTTTTAATAACTATTGTGATGGGACACTAAGCCCTTAGTGGTTGAGCCTAGGAGAATCCCCTTTCACATATTGATGAATTCCATATTTTAACTGAAAATATATTAAATCCGTATATTATAATTGTTAAAATTGCTTACACATTGGGTGATTTTATTCTTTCTATTCATTTTGAATTCCACTTCCCACTAAATAGGATCTAACACATAGGCCACTTAGGTTCTCTACATTATATACAATAGTGAGAAGTGGATTGGCCTAAGGGTGATTTGAGATCTCTAGTCACTAGTAAATGTGAGGTTAGAGAATACAGTGATTGTTCCACCCCTCTAATCAATTTTAAACTTCTAGGAGAGTATAGTTGATTGAGGTTTCACTTGGTTAAAAGGAAAAATGTAGAGATTAAGTAGAATAATTATTCAACAGAAAATATAAGGGGATTTCAAAGGTAACTCCACTTTCTTAATGAACTAAAAACTAATAAAATACAATTTTTTATTTCATATTACGGACCCACTAAATAAGATAATACCACACACAAAACACTCTCTTGTCTGGAGACAACCTAAGTCCTATATTACAACATTTAATATAGGTTCAAAAATTCATTTGTTAGTGGACCCATAATAGTTTATCCATAATATACATTTTAATTTTATCTTAATATCATTCTTTAATTCCTTTTATTTAGGGGGGGTTAAAGTTTATGTTTTTAGATAACCTTCTATGAATTATAATTTTAATTTATAAATATTTAATGTATTTAGATATTTTTTCCCTAAAACTATTTTGGAAAGAAGAATGTCAAGTTAATGTATCTAGAAGATAACTTTCATATAATTTTATTCTTTTTTACCAATGGATTTTTAGAATAATTTTTTTCTTTTCTTTAAATATAATTTCACATTATTATGTTTTTAAAATTTTGACTTCTTAATGTAAGATTATAAATTTTAAAAAATATAGATTTTAGGATATTGAAATTTTAATTATATTAAAAAATTAATTAAATCATATGTTTTGGAGTGAAAATTTTTGGACCATCAAATATTGGATGATCAATGGTTATTTTGATCCTTCCCCAATGCCTATATAAAGTAATAAACCTAGAGTTAGTTGGAGACATTTAATTTTAAGCTACCATAATACATTTTACAAATTTATAGAGTATTGTTCATTATATGATTGAGCAATGACATTCTCTAGAGAAATATCAGGAAGGGAAATAATCTATCAAAGGATGGGATGTCATGATTTTCTTATATAGCATGTGTTTTTATTGAAATAGGTTATCAAGTTTCAAGGTTGGGAAAATATTTTTGTTCAAAAATAAGATTATGATCTGAATTAAACATTGATTATATGTGAATTATATGAAATTATGAGGTTCATAGAATAATAAGAAGATAAAATTGTATCATCTAATCTCTTTGGGAAACTGCTAAGCTTAAACTTGGAAAGGTTCCTCGGGTTTTTATAACTACCATTGGAAGTGGAATCAATGTTTTTTTCCCATAAAATTTAGAAGTTTTATGGAATTTTCATGAAGATTAAAATCGAGAATAGCTTTTTGTGGTTATGAAGAAGGTTTATAAGATGGACCACCTGTTACCGAATGTTTGGATCATTTTTATTTCATTCCTTCATTTTTTATGCTGAAAATGGGGGAAAAGACATGATGAGAATTAAATATGTCTATAATTTATAATTTCTAAACAACATGTGGAATCTGAAATTTTAAAAAAAATTATATACTTTCATCGAATCTAGTTTCATGGAAATAGTGAAGTTAAATATTTTATTATTTTCCCATATATTGAAGAAGGATTTGGTTAAGTTATTAGAAGTTAAGGGACTTGAGAATAAATATCATATTAAAAGAGTTAAGGATAATCTAATTAATTTTGAGATAGTTTCTCATATGAGGTTTATGTGTGACTTTAATAAAAATAAGTTTGTATAAAATTCATTGGATGTTATAGAATCAGAAGATCAAAACTCTGTCAAAAAGAAAGTTAAGGGGAAATTCATGAAGATGTAAAAGGAGAACAGAAAAGTCCCTAAGACATATTTTTCTAAATATAAAAATCCAATGAATAATAAATTTATATAAGTTTAATTTCAATAGAAAAATCATTTATAACATATAGTTATTGTTAATTCTGAAGAATTACATAAACTAGTTAGAACTCATAATAAATCCTGGAGGGAAAAGGATGAATAAATAAGATGAAATAAAGGGGAAATAGCTCCTGGAAATAATTTATATGGATTCAATAAAGTGGAAGATAAATATTTAAGGTAAGATACTCATAATAAGTTATCCAAAGAGAAGAATAAGAATATATTCTCACAAAAGGTAAGAGACTCTTTAGTAATGAGATCCATATTACCCTTAGTTATTATTACTGATCATATTATTGAAGATCCTACTATTTAGAGGAATATAATTTTTAATGGAAATGGAAAAGATCCTATGATGGTTGATTATAAAAATATTTTTCTCTTTCCTCTCATCTTTATGAATTTGGAGAAAGTACTAAAATGGATAAGGATTCATTCCACCAAAAGTAATTTCAATGAATATTAATCTATCAGAAATTCTATATATGTAAATTCCTTATTTTAAAGAAATAGAATAATTTGACATTAAAGAAGTTCAATTTGAAAAGTGAAAGGACGTTATTTATGCTGCTTCACTGAAAGATCCTTCATTTTCGTGCTTCCAAAGTGTTAATTTCTAACTAATGATATCATTTAGTCAAAAGTTTTGAAGAGTTATGGATCGAGTTCTAGCTTTTCAGTAGAACTAAGAGTGAGAAGAAAAGGTCGTCATATGAATAAAATCTTTGAAATGGGATTTATTTGGAAAAATATGATTCTATCAATATTACTAACAATTCCTTATAGAAAGTTAAAGATCCAAAAACTTAACCTATAAATACTAAAAATTAGAAAGAAAAATCTAATAGTTCATTAGAATTTGTTTCATGTTCCAGATCAAAGAGAATCAGATGGAAGATATACTATTCATATATTCTAATAAATAAGTTGGATATTATAATGGTGTATTTTTTGAACATAATTCTAGAGTGAATTTTATCCAAGATCAGGTTATCAATACTCAAATTAAAAAGTGGTACAAATAGAGGGTTAATATTGTTACTGGAGTTAAAGGGGATTTGATAAATGTTTAAAAAGAATGAAAATTTTATAGGTATAAGATATAATAATTATTTAATTATCATAAATCTCAATATAGAGATATAAATTAAATAAAAAATTATAGTCTTACTTTGAATGATAATTTTTATTTTCTCTGAAAAATAATAGAAGGGGTTGAAGTATTTTTTAAAAATATTAATGAGAGGGATTAATTAATTTATAAATTAGTTGATGAGTTGTAGTATATGATATTATCTTGGAATATTTTATTATAGTAGTAGAGTTATAAGAATAATCTTGGGAATAAATAATTTAAGAGAGGGATCAAAAGATAGTAGTTCAGGAAGAGAAGGTAGTAGAGAAAAAGTGGAAGTTTACATGGAATATAAGTTAGCTGCTAAAGAATGAAACATAGCTACTTAGGAAATAAATGTAGTCCCATGTGAAGATAAATCAGTTGATTAACACAAAAAAATAGTAATTTTAATCATATTATTTATAAACTCCATTAAAAAGACTAAAATTTTATTTTTCGATACTGATTAATTTTATGGTTGTAGAACTTGGATTTTAAAATATATTTTTCTATACCATTTCATAGATTTACCAAATTCAATTTCACTTATATTTTTTATTAATAATGTATTGATATTTTTAATTTTTTATTCTTTAAATATTTTTTACCATCTATTTAACAAATGTTTAAAATTATATTACACAGATATCTTTTATTTTTTAATGTAATATTTTTTCACTACAAATGATACAAAATAAAATAAAGTAATTTTTCTCTTATTTCTAGATTTTACAAAAAAAAATATTTTCTCAAAGTCCTCATATTTTCTAAAATATATTTTCTCTTTAAAGTTAATGGAATCTTTGTTTTAGGGGGGTCTTTCTTTCAAAAAAAATTCTATATATTTTTCTTTTCCATTTTTAATTTCTTTGCTTTTTGTGTTTATATGAAAATCATAAAGGGGATAAATTTAAAAAATTGATATAATTTGGAGATATCAAAATAATTAATTGTCTTGTTAATGGGGAGAGAAATAAAGTTTTTATAATAGGGGATAAATTTGGAAAAAATCAATTTTATCGAAATTTTAAGAAACTGTAAATTGTGGGGGGAGTTTTGAAAACTTTTTTATTTTATAAATGGGGTCTATTTCATTATTTTTTTAAGGAAAGTTCATTTTTAATTTTTTCAATTTTGTTTTTTCTTTTTAAAAGTGGAGATATTTTTTATTCATAAACTTACTTTATTCTTAATGTTTAAAATCATATAACAATCATGTTTTAATTTGTATTAACTTAGGTTCATTTTTTTGAGTGTTTTTATTTTGTAGAAAAACATCCAGTAACCTTAATTATTAAGGGTAAAAATCTAGAGAAATGAGTTCTCTGTCTAGATTACTTTCACTTGATTTTCAATAACTATATTGATGATAGAATAACTTCATCCGAAGAGATGAAGGTATGATAATTTTATCAAATTATGATTATGAATCTTCTGATGCAGTTAAAACTAATCTTGAAGAATGCAGAATCTAATTATTAGAGGTTTACCTATAAACTAAACTACATATTTTAGGTCCTTATAAAAGAAGTATGAGAAATAGGAACATGATTTGTGATCATGAAATCACTTGAAGTATACTACATATTGTTATTATGAGATTGATTATGATTTTATTTTGTTTTTTAATGTTTCCTCTAAGATTTCATTCGAGATTTTTTCATTGTAAAACTCTTATAATTTTTTTTTTTTAATTTTTAGGTTTCTATTTGTTAACCAGCAGGGTCTTCTGATAATAATATAGTGATTTTGGTGTGTGGATGTATAGTTATTTCTGATCAGTTTTATTAATGGATTATGGGTTTGGAAGATAGGGTTAATAGTTTTGGAAATTGATACCTTCTGATATGTATATAGTTGATAGATTCTAGGGGATTGGAAGATATACCTTTCAATAGGTTAATGTTGATGATACTTTGAATTGGGTATATATATTCTCTGAGTACATTGGATAAAATTGTGGTTTGTAATATTCTTTAAGGGGTACATTATTTTTTAATTGGTACTCCATGATTATTTAAATTTTACTGTAATTTCGAGTTTTTTACTTGTTTTTTTATTATGCATTTAATTTTTTCACAAGTTTATGAAAAACTAAAAAACTTAATTTTTCTATGCATATCTGTTTTTATATGATAATTTATGTAGTTTGAACGGAAGTTCATATCTTTAATTAGTTTAAACCATGAGGTGGATGAAAAATTATAAGTCAGATTTTTTTCTACAATTTACACCCTCGTATAGTTCACTTTCTAAGCTAATATAGGACAAAAATTAGGTTATACCTTTTGTTTTTCATTTATTTTCAGATCCATTCTTAAATAGGTTAAATCATCTCCCATGTATATAGATTTAATCCCTCAGTGTTTATATTTTATTCTAATAATCAGAAGGTATGTCTATGGTCTTGTGATGGTCAATCTCAGGTCCATTCAGGAATCTATGTTTGATAATTACAAAATAGTATCATAGCACAATAATGGATCTTGGGTATGTGGATTGAGAGTATTCTAGATTTAGGACCTTTGGGATCATGAATTAACCTAATAATATGACTCACCTGTATAATTATGGTCAAATATTAAGTGACCATGGGTAGTTTGAGTCCTATTTTTCATTCTTATTTGAGTTGTTCTAGATATTTAATTCCCATGTGTCATTCTAGGAGTTCATAAGATTAAATGGGTAGGATTCCATACTATATCACATGAATACCTATGTTTTATTACATAATTTGTATTGAACCAATTGATGATTCATGTTAACTAAAACATTAACAATAAATAAATAGTGTTCCCCTATATATTAATTTTTAATAACAAGGTTAATATAGATCCATAATTGGTTCCTTGATTAAGGAAGATAGTACATACTTTTATTTTTTATGCTCATATTGAGTGATAACACTCAAAGGGAGAGAGAGTGAAAATTGAACCTTTTTTATTTTTAGGAATTTCTCCTTTACTTTAACCTTTGCATCAAGTTAAATCCTCAATCCACTCATCTTGTGTCCCATAATCTCACCTGAATTATACTTTAATTGATAGGTATAGAACAAAAGTAATTATAAGGTTTGTCATTGAATGCCTAATTCTTTATAGGTTCAGATTGAGTTTTGAGACCTGGTTTCTCCTTAATAAATTAACTTGAGTATAGGGGAAAACTATCACCCAAAAAGTTTGTCAGAAAAATATCCCAAAATTTTGGGTCTTAAGTGATTACAGCAGCTATCTTTTAGTGGGTTATTTATATTGGATCACACTAATTGATTTTATCTCTCAATAATCTTCTATCCACCTTTTAGTGGGATCTTTATACTACCTCCCAATATTTCTTCAAGGGTCCTCATAAAATCCTCCTTGAATAGTTATTCTAATGCTTCTTTCTTCTAGTGAAACGTGTGTGAGGCCTTATTCTTCTTCAATTAATTTCATAAATATATTAGTAGGATTGATCATCATTTCTCAATGTAGTCTCAACCTTGTTCTAATTCATATTTAATGATTTTGACAATCTGTTTCATTAAAGGGAGAAAAAAGATTATGAGGGGCACTCTAAGAAAGTTTAAATCTATGAAGAAACCCAAATAGAATCAAAATACCCCTGAGTGGAAGACCTATGCACCAGCACCAGTGCATTAGAAGGATCACACACCTCCCCTTGTACAGTAAGAAAAGGGAGGACATACCTACGCTTGGGACCTAATCCCAAGACTTATTCCTGAGACCTACTCCCGAGTCCTACCCAAAAAACATGTTCCGTCTAGGTTCCCCCAGTTACCTATAAATAGGAAACTTGGGCTCCACATTTTTACAACTAAAAATTAGGAAGAACCCTCCAAGATCTGGTAACATATCTTCTTCACCCAGGTCCTTAGAAACTTATTAAGAATCTCTCCCAAACCCTTGAGAAGAAACAATAAAAGGGGAGAAGAGATATCAAGGTCCCTTCAGGGTCCCAAGAACAAAAAAATGTGTGAGAAGCCCTTTTACTCTAACAAGAAATCACCTATGAAAGACTCCTTCCTTTAGTAAGGACCTACGTGAGACCTATCTAGGGAAACCTAAGGATACCCATGGTGCATAGGCTAAATAATTAACCAGGTTTCATTTACTAGGTGGTCCATTTATCAAGGAATATTCATCTCATGTAGGATTATTCCTCCTTGTGTGAAGTACTTTCAGTTCCTCTCAGGCCCTACACCGAGAACATGTGCCCAGCACTTGCACCCAACACCTATGCCTAGGACCTGTGCCCACCACTTGCACCCAGGACCTATGCAAGTCACCCATAATCCCTTCTTCAAATCCATTCATGGAAGGGCCTCTCCAATTTTGGAATATTTTTCTAAGAGGGACCAAGTTGAAACCTCTGTCAAAGCCTTTTGACTTACCCAACCATGGAAAGTGGCACACTAGCATTCCCCCCCCCCCCATTTCGTTGTTTATTTCTATGGTTAGAGGTTTCTCGCACTTGTCTGGTTGTTTGGTAAGGTTACTCAGGGTTCATGCAAGTGTGTATTCCCATGTTCACGGGGACCCCTACCCTAAGGATAGTGTCAAGGGGTTCTCGGTCTCAGATACAAGGTAAAGGAGAATTTCCTACCCTTATTTTCTCTAAGACCCATAGCATCCAGTTACCAGTGTGGATGGTAAGGATTACTCTTGTTTTTCTATTCAACATGGAATGAGGTCCTCCTCCCTCATTGCGGGACCAATTTCCGGGCATCCCTCTTAGATTAATCCCCTAGACATTATTATAGTAGGTTTCACTCTAACTCCTCTCTTCCTCCTAGACACTAGGTCAGAGAAGGGGTGGGAACTAGAGTCCTCTCTTATCCATCCCACTTCCTTCCCTACTCGTTTTTCATACCCTGGACCTATTCTAGGGTAAAATGAAGAGATGTAAGTGTCATACCCATAGCCTCTTCCACCATCTCCCCATCCTCTTCCACCAATGGAAGAGGAGAAGTGTGTTGTTTTTATATCTATGGATTCCTCCAGTCCATCTCATTAAATCATGACTCATCTTGACTCATGTGGAAAGATAGGATACCTAAGATCATGGTACTCACACCATCCAATTCATTTTTTGTAATAGAATCATCCTTTGAATCTTTTGCTCACCTTCCTTTAGAGTGCCTCTATAGGCGTGGGTCCTCAAGGTTGTGCATTCTACCTCAGGGAAAAGTAGATTTTTTAGTTCCCCGAATCTTCTTTTTACTCTTATTTCTCACAAAAACCATAACTCATGTGGTATTAGAGGTTGATAGTGGTCATGAAATTCACATTATTCCAAGCCTTATGGGCATCATTCCAAGTGTAAGCCCCAACCTAAAAGAGGGCCTCCTACTTGGTGTAAACCCCAATTTTTCTCCAAATTGGGTATCCTCTTTAATAGTAATCCCCAATTTTCACCCCATTTACAAGGGAAGCCTCAGTTCAAATCCTCAAGCATTGAAATATGAGAACTATGATTCCTTCTATAATCATGATACATAGGATGCCCACCAAGGGCCCGAGCTCAATGGGAATCCTCCTCAGGACTAAGCCCCAATCATAATTCCCTTAATTTGAGCATCCTCTATAAGAGTATGTCTCGAAATAAGTCTCCAAATCATCACAAGTTGACATAACCCTTATGGTCCCTTTTTTAGGGCATCTTTTTCAAGATTAAACCCCAACTTAATCCACTAAAAGGTTCGTACTACCCTATGAGACCAACTGAACTATGTGGGATTTGATTACAATCAAATTGGGATATGTAGGAAGCCTCCATGAGGTCCAAAACAAATCATCAAAAATCAACCTTGTTCTATCTAGGCCACATTCTCAACAGGGTCTAATTAAACTTGGAAATTCATATCCCTTTCAAGTTTTGAGGGCTTCTTAGATGTAAGTCCCACACCAAACTTTACATAGGAACCTTTCTCCTAGACATCCTTGACATATGAAATTAAGTTGTATGATTAGGTTCTTATCACATGACATTAAAACGTATGATGTGACCCATTAAATGAAGCTGAACTACATGGGTTCTAATTCCTTTCACAAGGACATGTAGGAATCCCATCATATGGATTTTATCCCAACATCAAAACAACTCCCATATCCCTATATGATGATACACTCAATAGTGCCCCACCATGTGGCTATAAATACAACATCATCATAATAGTGACCAAAGAATCTCTAATTTGTGCATAAGGGGATACCATTGATGAAGAACCTTGGATACATGCAGATGATTCTAAACTCAATGCATGCTAATAATTGGTTTTTAATTTAAGGGTGACACAAATTATACATGGGAATTAATAAAGGATTCATAGACATGTCTTAAATCTATAAGAGGTACCCAGAGTAGGCAATAATTCCCCATAAAAGGGTGTAATGATCCTAAACTCCCATCCTCTCAAACAATGTGATTTCTTAAGAATAATTGACCAAACTCTCTAATGATCACCTGCCATTGGAAAGCAAGTCCCTATAGATACAAACCCGTTGGATGTTTCTCATTCCATGAACAAACTCATTGGAAACTCTTAGGATATAATTATTCCTGACCCGAACTTATTTATGGGGAAAAAATGGTGAACATGATGTGAATCCTTAACCAAGATGACAGTATCACCCACATGTCAGACCCCTTTCTCTCTTAAAATAAAATTTGTTCAGACAAGATAATCAATTACACATATGTTCTGTCAAATGAGATGATTCTTTGATAGAGCTTCTTATTTGTGTTTTTCACATATTCAGGCACTTACTATCAAATACCCCTTCAATATAATGATGTCCTTCTATCTTTCACCAACACATGCCTTGGTTACTACTCAGGTTGGGTCTCCATCCACCCATAGGATGCCATCACCAACTCAGTGTCTTCAATTTTGGGTATCTAAAAAACTTTTCTAGGAGTGTCGTCATCACTGTACTATCCCAACCTTGTAAGAAACTTGGTAGGCCCTCCATATTACCAAGACCCATTAATCATCCATTCAACAAAGACGGGTGGCCTTGACGGAAATGATGTTGACTACCATCTTCAACCATTTAGGTATCATGTCCCTAGAATGTAATAAAAAAGTCTCTCCATTATTTCAGGGAGGAGGATAAAGAGGCCACATACAGCCTCATCCTAAAAAACAGGGTCCTTCTCAAGGGATCTTGTCAGCAAAAATTATTACCAATGTTATGCGATAGTGATCCCTCAACAGGATCAGGGTGATATCCACAGCGGTCTGGCCCAAGTACTTCAAACCCATGATCACAAGATGGACCGTTAGGGGAAGTGACCAGTCACTACAGAGTAGGGGAACACCAATCTCCCCAATAGAGAAGACCACCAACCCAATTTGGTGGGAAGTTAGGAGTAGGCACCTTGAAGGTTCCGGGCGCAGTGGAAGCGTGGTTGGGACGACACCCAATTTTGACTTTTACCATGATGAATGATTATTATGGGATCAATACAATGATGAATTCTAGTCTCCACAGAATATAATCAAATATTTAGATAAAGAAAAAAAGAGGTTTGAAACCTTTAGAGAGGATCTTGCACAACATGTTTATAATTAATTTAATTAATTTCATAAAAAAAGTAATACATGTGTCTTTGGTATTTTTCTTCATTGATGATGTTGATCATCTAGATTGACCCTTCCAAATTATCTCATTGCGGTTGTAAGGATCCAAATAGAATTCCTCTAGCGGTGATCCACACGTGCTCTGATGGCCTCCGATCAACACTGTTCATTCTCCGGGTGCTAGAGTGGTGAAATGAGTGTCTTGTGTTGGTCGTTCTTGATTGCTTGTTCTTCGGCCTTGAAGAAAGTATCTCATTCTTGAGAGGGGAGAGAAGAAGATTTGAGAGAGAAATTGTTTGGCTCAAAAATTCTCAATTCACCAGGCGTGTGGTGTGGTCGTATGGAACAATAGGGGTACTTGCCTATTTATATGCATAGAATTTCAGTTACAATATTTAATTTCATAACAACAATTAAATAAATTCATGAACTTAGAGAAAACCCATGCATTTAATAATAATACTGCATCATTATTTATAGTGCGCCAACTTGTGAAAAATAGAATTATAAATAAAATTCCACGTCACAAAATAATAGTAGCATTATTTTAATTTGTGTCAACTAGTTAAATAATTATTTACCATCTTGAAAATAATTATTTTACTACCAGACCGACCTTAGTCTGCTCAAACTCCACTTCCACTTATTGAACACCCAAATAAATAAATAAATAAATTATTGTCTTAAACAAATATTTTATTTACAAACTAGTAAATAAATATTTATTAAATGTTCAATAAAATAAATAAATTTATTTTATTTTATTTATGAGATCATCTTAACTTGAATAAAATTATTCCACAGTCTTGAGAATAATATTTATTTCATTAATTAAATTCAAATTGAATTTAACCAAGACCACCAAAAACACTTAGTGTGTGACCCTCTAGGATTCTTTCTCATTGGCATTAGGCGGGCTTACCTAAATTCCAAGAGTACTGTCTAGAAATGGGTTAAGGCACCCAAGAGAAAGAACGTAAAGTCACAACAATGACATCCACATATGAATGCTCACTGTGTAATATAATCCCTTTGTCACAATATCTCATCAAGCAGGTTTCATGATTGTGTCATCAAATTTTATGCTTGATACGTCATTCTTTGACTACCTGAAATAAACTCGTCATTACACCATGGCCATGAAATTTCACACGACGGTTCTATTTAAATCAAAGGGCATAGATATCAACTTCCATAAATGGAAGGGCCAAATCCTTCCTCGACTTTTCCATTAATAACATTCCACTCGTGACGCACCCAATGTACCCTACTTCCCTCCAACTGTCTGCATGATGGTTTTTGTCAGTAAATCAAACTGTGTAATAGATGACACGTATTAATGATAATCTTGATGTCTATGTATCATTACACATACTTGCATATAGAAATATCTAATGACACCAAAACATGCGGAATTCCTACTAGCGGGTATGTTCTCATAATCTTCTATCTTGTAGATTACCAAGTGAAAACTTCATGAGAGGATGTCTCATCTGCTTACGAGTACTCGCACCTGACGGTATGCATGCTATGTGTCCCATCATAGCATTTCATCCAACCGCAGAACTATATTTAAGAATATTGTTATAGCATTTCAAGGTTCTCATCATAGGGGGGAACTGCCATGACCTTATCAATGCAACAAATACTCTAGGACATTTTTACATTATTACATTATAGTCATGGAGAACAATGAACAATATTTAATAATATATTAAATATCCATGTAATAAAAGTAAAACCACTTGGTTCTAGGACACCAACTCTTACAAACTCCCACTTGGACTAGAGCCAACTACCTACGACTTTCAGTCTGCTAGACCTCACATGATGATCATGTTTCTGCTGAGTCAAGGATTTAGTCAAGGGGTCTGACACGTTATCTTCCATGGAAATACTGCTCACAGCAACTTCACCTCTCTGAGAACAATTCCTCAAGAGATAATACTTCTGAAGTATTTTCTTCATCTTCTGATGTGACATTGGCTCTTTTACGAGAGCCACTGTTATAGTATTATCACAGTACAGTGAGATGGGATCTTTACTGCCAGGTATCACATCTAGCTCCTGGATGAAGCTTCTCATCCAAACTGCTTCTTTAGCTACCTTAGAATCTGCGATATACTCAGACTCTACTATAGAATCTACGACCACACTCTACTTTGAGCTCTTCCAAGTCATTGCACCTCCATTCAAAGTGAAGATGTATCCCGTTTGTGACTTCATGTCATCTTGATCAGTCTAGAAAAACTAGCATCTGCATATCCTATGATGACTAGTTCCTCATCTCCTCCATAAACCAGGAACATATACTTAGTACGCCTTAGATACTTTAGGATAGTCTTGATTGCCATCAAATGGAGGTCACCTGGGTCATCTTGATATCTTCCTACTGCACTTAATGCGTAGGCGACATCCAGCCTAGTACATAGCATGGCATACATGACTGACCCAATCTTTGATGCATATGGAGTCCTTTCCATTATCTTTCTTTCCTCACGTGTTTGGGGACACATTTTCTTGGAAAGATGAATGCCATGTGATGCTAGCAACAATCCCCTCTTGGATTGTTCCATACTAAATCTCTTCAGTATCTTATTAATGTATGTACTTTGACTTAGGCCCAGAAATTTCTTGGATCTATCATGATGTATCCTGATCCCAATAATATATGATGCCTCTCCCAATTCTTTCATGGAGAGGCATTGATTCAACCCTACCTTAACAGACTGCAAGACTGGTATCTCGTTTCCAATGAGTAATATGTCATCAACATATACTATTAGAAAAATGAATGCACTCCCACTAAAATGTTTGTAGACACAAGGCTCACATTCATTTTTGATAAAACCAAATTATTTTATGGATTAATCAAAACAAATGTTCCATGACCTGGATGCTTTATTTAATCCATAAATGGATTTCTGCAACTTTCATACCTTATTCACATCCTTTGGTGTCACAAACCCTTTAGGTTGTGTCATGTAGACATCTTCTTGAAGGTTCCCGTTAAGGAATACTGTTTTGACATCCATTTTCCAAATCTCATTGTCATAGTAAGCCACAATAGAAAGTATAATTCTGATGGATTTCAACATTGCAACTGGTGACAAGGTTTCATTGTAGTCAATTCCTTGACGCTATTTAAAACCTTTTGCAACCAGTCGTGCCTTATTGGTACTAAATTGTCCTTCCATGTATAGTTTCTTCTCGAATACCCATTTTCCACCAATAGGATTTACATCAACAAGAGGATCTACCAACATCTAGACTTGGTTTTGGTACATGGAATCCATTTCAGAATTCATGGCTTCTTTCCACTTGTCAATATCTTTTCCACTTACTGCTTTCTTGTAGGTTAGAGGATCATTATTATAAACTAATTAGGAGTCAACATCCTCAGTAACTAGAAAACTGTACCATTATAGTTCTCTAACCTCTCTTGTACTCCTATGCAATACTTGTGTATCTGGAACATATTCTTCTTCCACAGGGCTTTGTGGAATTTGTTCCTGTACCAACTCTTGTGCACCCTGAGCCTCGACTTCATCAAAGTCTATATCACTCCCACTATCTCTTTTGTATATGTGCTCCCTCTCAAGGAATATGTAATGTCTTTCCACTATAACCTTTTTTTCTAAGGGTTTTTATAGGTAATATCCCCTTGTTTCCTTAGGGTATCCTATAAAGGTACACTTTGTGCCTTGGGGTGCGAGTTTATTACCTGAAGAGGCCTTAACAAACTCTTCTCTACCCCACACATGTAAATTTGATAACATGGATTTTATTCCACTCCATAACTCATACGGAATTCCATTTATCGATTTATTTGGTACTTGGTTTAGTATGTGTGTTGAGGTTTGTAATGCATATCCCCAAAATAATAATGGAAAACTTTCATGACTCTTCATTGATCTCACCATGTCTAATAAGGTGTGGTTCCTCCTTTCACTTACACCATTCCATTGAGATGTGTAATGAGGAGTGAGTTTGGATAGGATCCCAAACTCTCATAAGTAATCAATGAAGTCCTGATTAAGATATTCCCCACCTCGGTCTGAGAAGAGTTTCTTAATCTTCTTAACAAGATATTTTTCAACTTCATTCTTGTATTCTTTCAACTTATCAAAGGAATCTGACTTATACCTCATTAAGTAGATATATCCATATCTAGTAAAATCATCAGTAAAAGTTATGAAGTATGAGTACCCTCCCCTTGATTCAACTTTAAAAGTTCCACACACATCGGTATAAACCAATTCAAGAATCTCTTTAGCCCTTTCACCTTTCCCACCAAATGGGGCTTTGGTCATTTTGCCTTGTAAACATTCATGACATACGCCAAGTGGTTTTAGTTAAAAAGAATCTAAATATCCATCTTGATGTAACTTTGTCAAGCGTTTCTCATTTACATTTCCTAGCCGATAATGACAAATTTGGGTGTGGTATGATTCATGTGAAGTATCTTTGTCATATATTTCCATTACATGGTTTGTGTAATCCAACACATAAAGACCGTTGTATAAATGTTCCCTAACAAAACAAATGCTATGTTTAAAAAAGAAGCAACATTCATTTCCAAACTTGAAAAAAAATCCATATATATCTAGTCTGGATATATAAATTATGTTTTTGGTTACAAAAGGAGCATAAAAACAACCCTTTAACACCAATATCATCCCATTTGGCAGCGTGAGGTGGTAGTCCCCAATAGTTACAGCAGCAAGTATGGCTCTGTTGGATGCACGTAGATCTACCTTCCCTCGATCAATATTCCTAAATCTACTTGGTTCCTATATTTGGATACATATGTGAGCACCACAAGCTGTATCTAATACCAAATTTGTTGAAATAGATAGATTGAATTCGATAACAAACGCACCTGAAGCTTCCCCTTGCTTCTTAGGATAGGTGTGGTTCTTCTTCCAGTGGCCCTTCTTGCCACATGCGAAAAAAAAAGCCTCATGTTCCCTTGCCTCCCCTTTGATTTTACTTTTCTTGTAAGGTTTTGAAGAATCTTTGGGCTTAAAGCTCTTCTCCTCCCCTTTCCTATTATTCACCATAAGGACAGAAGGATTTTCACGCTTCATATCTTTGTCTACTTGGAAAATGAGGATAATAAGATCATATGGAGACTTCTCAATGTTTTTCATATTGAAATTGACAACAAAGTTATAGAAGATCTGAGGGACTGGTGAAAGAATGAGATTGGTGGCCACTTCTTCAGGGAGTTTAAACCCTAGAACCTCCAGGTGCTCAATGTATCCAATGAGCTTGACTACATGAGACCCAACTGGGGAACCTTCTCAAATCTTACTCTGAAAGAGTGCCTTAGAGATCTCAAACCATTCCTATCTTGCACTCTCCTGGTAAAGACCATGGAGGTGCTCGAGCATGCTATAAGCATCCATGTTTTCATGAGACTTCATGAGATCACTAGACATTGATGATAACACCAAACATTGAATGTTGACCGCGTCATTCATATGTTTCTTATAGACCAGGAAATCATCATCACTCACCTCCTTGGTAGGCGGATCAGGTAATGTTGACTCCAGAACATAAGACTTCTATTCATGGCGTAGGATAACTCAAAGGCATCTAAACCATTCTTGGAAGTTACTACTCATGAGGATGTTGTCTTTATCAAAAATTGATCATAGGGATAGTGTGGTTGATGAGCTTGTCATTTTTATTCTAAAATTAAAAGAACAGATCATTAGTAAATTCTTGATTACATTTTATAAGAAATAATAAATTTTATTAAGTCTCCCACTATTTTATCAAGTCCCAAGGTCCCTCACCGTTGAAATAGGAATGTCAAGTTTCCAAGACATTATAGTGTAAAGGATCCATATTCCCCTTCAAATAACCCCAAAAAATATTGGTCAAGCTATTAGAAGGAATTTAGGTAGGTAGGTCTTTGCCAACTATGGGCTTGCAGCTCCTAGATGTGTTGAGTGGACTCCCCAATCCTGAAATTATGACTTTGGATTTCCTCAACTCTTGCCTCCAATATTACACCAAGTCTAGAAAGGGATACTCCTCTTGATGTAATATGGTTATGTAAAACCGAAACCTTTCATAAGGTATTCCTGTATAAAAGTAAGTGTCCCAACAAGGGTTGGTCAAACATGTAGTTTTATTGAGTTTTTTCCTTTAATCAAGTAACAGAAGGCTTGTTCTAACTTAATATTTTATTTGTGGGATTTTTTTCTCTTATGTGTGAATTTATTATTATCATTATCACATTCTTGTTAATATTAATTGGAACTTACTTAAGTGATTAACCATGTCTTGATAATATTTACGCATAAGTCTGATTTATTTTAGTTCCATCTTGAAATATTGTTTAATTCATTAATTATGTGATCGTGAAAACACATCCATAATGATAAACCATGAAACTGAAAAAAAAAATAAAGTAAATGGCATGATCAAGAGCTTTTCTAATGGTTAGTTTTTCTAGCGGTTGATAATCTAACCCTGGCCTAGGGGAGAAACAACTTGAACCTTTTGGGTTCATGTTTACAGCTTCCACCTATCCACCTATGTATCTCCTGGGATTGGTTTCATATCAGCTCCAACTTCAACTGCCTCCACTAGCTTGGTAGTTCCATCCATTACATATTTTTTTTAACTCATGTGTAGGTGAGGGGTAAAAAGGGGTTTTACATCAAAGAAACCTTGGGCAGGCAGGCCCTACATATTAATGAGGAGAAGGCTCGCATGCCAACAAATTTAATTTAAAAAAAATAAATTAAAAGAATTCATCCACATACAAAGGTCTTGGTCTAGATCATGATCATCCATACATGAAACGATGTTTACGCATAAATAAAACTAGAATTCAATTCTTTAATCATTCTCGTTTAAGATAAATCACGATCAAATCAATTAATTATCATCTTTAATTAATCAATCTTTTTATCTTAAATCTTTTTCTGAATTTCCTTGAGATTCTCATCCATAATATTTTTAAACAAATAGATTAATTTAAAATTATCTTTGTATGTAACTTGTACCTTGGAGGCAACTCGGTGAATTCCTATTAATAACTACCCAATGAGTAGAAATGAACATTACATAGATGTTAAATTAAACACATATATATATAACACCTATCATGTTTTGCGCCTCAGCTTTACACCTGCACGATGGTACACATATCAAGGGTTTATATAATATAATAATAAATTTTAATAAATTTGTGTAATTCGGATAAGTACACAGTGTGTAGTTCTAACTACATGGCTTGTACTATATTTCACTGTCTATCCGAAGTACACGCCCGGGGAAACGGCGTGTGAGTGTACTTACAGAAATATTCAGAGTACACGGAATGTCCAGTGGGCCACACGCCATATGGTTCCTCATTACATGGTCTCCAATCGGTTAATACGTGTATGGGGTACACGGTCCAACCCTAACCCAAAGGAACTACACATCGTTTCCATTGTGCCACACGGCGTGTAATCCCAAAATTTTTTGTCACCTGTTCCTGGTCAACACACAGAGTCATTTAAGACTTAGAAAGACTCCAACACATGGCTTGGTTTGGCGGACCATTTTGATGCATTGAATCTTGACTACACGGTGGGTACTACTGAATACACACCGTGTTTTCTGGTGTTGTACGGCCAGGAAGCTTTGGCCCCTCCAGATGAGATCCTCTATTTTATTATAATCAAAATTAAAAGAAAATATCATTTCGGTAAGGTGAACGAGAAATTAAAGAGGAGTAATAGATCTCAAGATTCAGATTTGCAGAATGATTAACTTGAATTGAAACAACGAAATTATTAAATTTTTAATTCATTAACAAAATATTTAAATAATTATAAACTATGATGCAACCCCCTCTGATACCACTTGAAGGTTCCGGGCGTAGCGGAAGTGTGGTTGGGACAGAACCAAATTTTGACTTTTACCATGATCAATGATTATTCTGGGATCAATACAATGATTAATGTCAGTCTCCATAGAATATAATCAAAGATTTAGATAAAGAAAAAAAGAGGCCCAAAACCTTTAGAGAGGATCTTGCACATCATGTTTATAATTAATTTAATTAATTTCATAAAGAAAAATAATACCTGTGTCTTTGGTATTTTTCTTCATTGATGATGTTGATCGTCCAGATTGACCCTTTCAGATTATCTCATTTCGGTTGTAAGGATCCAAACTAGAATCCCTCTAGTGGTGATCCACATGTTCTCCAATGGCCTCCAATCGACACCACTCATTCTCCAGGTGCTAGCGCGGTGAAGCGAGTGTCTTGTGTCAATCATTCTTGATCTCTTATTATTCGGCCTTGAAGAACGTCTCTCATTCTTGGGAGGGGATAGAAGAGAATTCGAGAGAGAAATTATTTGGCTCAACAATTCTCAATTCACCAGGTGTGTGGTGTGGTCGTATGGCACAATAGGGGTACTTGCCTATTTATATACATGGAATTTCAGTTAAAATATTTAATTGCATAGCAATAATGAAATACATTCACGAACTTAGAGAAAACCCATGAATTTAATAATAATATTGCTTCATTATTTATATTGTGCCAACTTGTGCAAAACGGAATTATAAATAAAATTCTGCATCACAAAATAATAGCGGTGTTATTTTAATTTCTGCCAACTAGTTAAATAATTATTTACCATCTTGTAAATAATTATTTTACTATCAGACCGACCTTCGTCTGCTCGAACTTCACTTCCATTTATTGAACACCTGAATAAATAAATAAATAATTTATTCTCTTAAATAAATATTTTATTTACAAACTAGTAAATAAATATTTATTAAATGTTCAATAAAATGAATAAATTTATTTTATTTAATTTATGTGATCATCTTAACTTGAATAAAATTATTCCACAGTCTTGAGAATAATATTTATTTCATTAATTAAATTCAAAAAGAATTTAATCGAGACCACCAAAAACACTTAGTGTGTGACCCTCTTGGATTCTTTCTCATTGGCATTAGGCGGGCTTACGTAAATTCCAAGAGTACTGCCTAGCAACGGGTCAACGCACCCAAGAGAAAGAACGTAAAGTCACAACAATGACATCCACATATGAATGCTCACTATGTAATATAATCCTTTTGTCATAATATCTCATCAAGAAGGTTTCTTTATTGTGTCATCAACTTTTATGCTTGATACTTCGTTCTTCGACTACCTGAAATAAACTCGTCATTACACCATGGCCTTAAAATTTCACGCGATAGTTCTATTTCAATCAAAGGGACAAGATATCACCTTCCATAAATATAAGGGACAAATCCTTCTTCTACTTATCCATTAATAACATGCCACTCGTGACGCACCCAACGTACCCTACTTCCCGCCAACTGTCTACTTAACGGTTTTCGTCAGTGAATCAAAGTGTGTAAGTCATGACACATATTAATGATAATCTTAAAGTCTAAGTATCATTACACACACTCAAAGTTGAAATATCGAATGACACCAAAACAAGCGTAATTCTTACTAGTGTTTCTGTTCTCATAATCTCTTATCTTGGATATTACCAAGTGTGAACTTCGTGATAGGAAGTCTCATATGCTTACGAGTACTCGCACCTAACGGTTTGCATGCTATGTGTCCCATCATAGCATGTCATCCAACCGTAAAACTATATTTAAGAATATTTTTATATCATTTCAAGGTTCTAATCATAGCAGGGAACTGCCTTGACCTTATGAATGAAAAAAATACTCTAAGACATTATTACATTATAGTCATGTAGAACAATGAACAATATGTAATAATACATTAAATATCCATGTAATCAAAGTAAACCCACTTGGTTCTAGGACACCAACTCTTACACATACACCCATCTTCCTTCCTTCAGCCAGCCAGAAGACTTGTCTGGCAAAATTCAAGGAATCTCGTCATTAAAATATGATAGAATACTTTGAGTGGGAACATGCACCTACCAAGACCCACCAATCCTACTAGTAAACTCATCTAGTAGAACTCATAGAATCATGCCAACCAAGTATGGTGGAAAGATGCAAGCAGGTGTACACACCTTCCTGTATTCATTAAGCCTTCCTGCAGACCCATTTGGAAACACCCTAAGAAGTAAGTCGAAAAGTCCCAACGATAAGTAAGGGGTCGACTAAACTCTCTTCCCCCACACAAGAGTACTTTCAATATCCACTAATAGGAAAGAGTGGATAAGAGAAGTCACATACATATTCTCCAGAAACAAAATGGGAATATATCACTATTCCAATCACTGAAGTCACTAAGCATATCCTGAAAATGGTGAAAGGGAAGATGGAAATATCTTCCCACATCCTAAAAATGTTCCAGGACATCATAACAGTGATGATAGTAGTGATTGAGGGATGGAAACATAACTATATCCCCATAAGTGGAGTGGATCATTATCATGTCTCCCCAGAGCAGACACACACCTCTGCTCCCATCCAGGATATCCATGGGGCATACTCCCCCATAATAGATGAACAACCAGATCAGGAACATACTACCACTCCAGCTAGAGTTAAAAGACCTATCATGATAGAAAATATAAGGTAGGAATGGACACCTACCTATGAAAACCACTTCCCCCAAGAAGTGTCCCCAGTAGCTCACAAGAAGGAATCCAAAAAGAATCCTCACCAAAGACAACTAGAAAGAAAAGAAACGATTTATAATCCTTCTCTACTCAATGATGCAGTTATTAAAGCCTTCATATGTTTATCTATGGAAGATCAAGATATTAATATCTTGTTACCAAATTATGGTAGCATTACTAGTAATTCTTAATGTCCTCCTAAAACACTTCACCATGAAGTCTTGTTTCATGTCTAAAATCCTCTCAATATCAGGATCCCATATCATGATGAGAGTCATGGAAGCCTTCAGTGTGGACAGACGATCAAGGATCAAGAGGGTATTCCCCTTGTTGTAATCCACCATGGTTTTCCTCCCCATGATATCATTTATTGTGTAATTTCTCTCCATGGTATTGTTTCACATTGTCAATAAAATTCTATGATTGCCAATACAGTGAAAAGAAACCCATAATATCGTGAAGAACTTGTGAAAAAAGTCCAGTCATGTCTGATGACTTTTCATTGGAAGGTGCAATAATTTATCAACTAGAAGGTAAAATAAATTGATGGTCATTATCTGAACCTACTTAGGATCACCTGCCTTCTAACATAGAAGAGGAAACCCAAACCAATATCACTGCTTATGATAAATAAACCATGAATCATCCACTCTGGTTAGACCAGGTATAAGAATATATGGTTAAAGATGAATAATATTTTTTATAAATGAGGAAAAAACTAGATAAGGATGACATATTGATCATGTTCTTTCCTTTAGCCACAACTCAATACAGTATTCCAGAGGCACTTTCAGAAGATTGTGTGCATGAAATCTACCTCAACATATGGAAAACTCTTCATCACTTAAAAGAAAAATTATTACCTTATGATTAGTATCAAAGTCACATCATGGTAATATAAGGGTTGAAATTACAAATTGACTTGGAAGCTCTCTTAAATTTAAGACACCCAAAGATTGAGAAATAGCAAGGAGCCCTTCAACACGCATGCCTTATCACATAAATGATATTGCAACAGCTTTTCGTTGATATCCCATCTCATATTCATATTAGAGGATGTGGTACACACGGAGCATTACATTTCACCACATTCCCTAAATAGAAAATCCCATCAAACATGGTTTAATTCAATGTTATAGCTTTAGGAAGGCTCCAAAAAATGGAATATGTTCATAACTGAAGACATGCTTAGAAAAAACAATCCCCAAACAACTCTCACAGACATCATTCCAGAAGAGAGAAGGATATTGAAAGACACTTGTGTCAGGCATTAGATAATATCGAGAAAGCTTCCCATTTTGGGTAATTCTTCATCATATAATGCAAATGTCTGAAATAGTGAAACATTCTTAAAATATGTGTGATTTAGTGTGTGATGAATGATGCACCCATCCCACATTTGAACAAAAATCCATAGAATTAGAAGAGAATTCGTGATAGTATTAGCCATGGTAGTTCTAGAGAAACCCTAGCCTATAGGGATGGGGGATCTTTCAACCCAACCCTTGATGTCATAAAACCAGACCCGAAGGGTTGTGAAAGTAGAATGGGAATAGCCCCATCCCTCTAGGCTAGGGGATTTTTCACCACAAAAATCCCCTCCTCACCTGGAATTGGTCTTCTCCTAATTAAGGAAAAGTCACAAAATGGATCCTCCTAGTTCATCCCATCCCATGATCTAATAACATAAATTGGAACATGTATGACTAAATTATATAGATATTCCCTTCAGATTACTGTCCGCCAATTAGTTCCCATAAAATAATAAAAGGAGAGGAAAATCCTCATGGAGGGCATAGAAGAAGACAGTCTTGCAAAGACATTTATAGAATGAATTCAATGCATTTCGCATTAGTTAACATTATCAACACCACCCTAGAATATTCTATAGAACATCAGTCCAATTTAGAGGAGTCATAATAGGATTATCTGGTCCATAATGTGCTCCACACTAAAACAAATAAAGAAGGTTTTCTTACCCAGAACCAGAGGATTTCTCTGAATTTGGGGACTCCCTTGAAAAATCGTTCCTTATCCCCTTGAAAGTAATCCACCAAGAAAAAGGGAAAGGGTTAGATTGTACCTCACCCACCTCCCAAAGAGGATAATCCCTTTTTTCTAGAAGATAAATTTACTCAGTAGGAGGAAGAGATAAAATAATTGAAAAGAAATAATGTTGAACTACTCAAAGGTAGCCTTCCCACTAGATATTCTCGACATGAAGATCCTCAATTCACATTTCCAGTTGAAGCATGTCAACAAATATGTTTTTTCACAACAACAAAATCAGATCTAGAATATCCTCTCCATGTGGGATACCAACCACAAATATATTTTGATCCCACGGTATCAGATCTAGGATTAACTCTATTGGGTGTGTAGACAGATCGGGGTTATACACATAATTACATGCCTACCCCTATAGGTTACCCATGGAAGGTTCCAAAAATTCCACCACCGATAGCCTTACCAGCCATCGCACCTTTGAAATATCCATCTCAACAAGACATTCCTTGAATGCGGATGACCACTATTGAGTCACTAACGGCTCGATTGGAATCCATGGAGTAACAGTGCACTCCAATACATCCATAAAAGAAGCCTTACCTTGAATGGGTAGATCCAACTCTTCTCTAACTAAATTTTGGGAACCCAACATTTTTAATTTTCAATGGATCATGAGAACTGAATAATCATTTAATGCATTTCATCACTCATTGTGACCCCATTATGGGTACCACAGAACAACAAGAAATGGTGAAACTTAGGTGCATCATGCAATCACTACAGGGACCAGATTTTGTATGTTATACTATCCTATAGTCTCGGTCAATCACGGGGTGAGAAGCCCTTTATTATAAGTTTCTCTTTCATTTTATCTTAACAATGTAGAAGACAATGGTTTTTTATCTCTCAAACTGTATGTAAGGGGAGAAAGAAAGAGTCTTGGATTTCATTGCTTATTGGAAAGGATTAACATACTTCTTAAACCATCCACTCCCTCAAGAAGAGTTATTGTCTATTTGTATAGTGAATATTCACAACTAATTTCACACTCTACTTATCCCTATGAAATAAACAGGAGGGTTTTGGGACCTTGTTGTACTTTCTCAGAGATTGGAGGATCCCATTACAGAGACTAAGAAAAATTTTCAAGTAATTCCATCAACTCGGGGAGGGAGAATAAGAAAAGTATAGGCTTCTATAGTTACACTTAAACAATCCCTTATACCCACTCCTATTTCAAATACCACACCATACCATGTGGCTCCACCTCCTTAGTGTTAGAAGAAACACCCACCTCATCAATATGATCAAAGAGATCACAGGTGGAAACAATTTTTAGAGATGAAAAATAAGGTCTATTCTTTTAAAAATGACTAAGTAACTAACTACTTCATCTCAACATTGGAAAACAACTTGATCAAGTTTCCAAAGCCTAGGAATCCCAAAAAAGAAGGTAAAGAAGATATCACACACTATTTCCCATTTAATCAAATTCTAGGGCACCATATCTCTAGATTTTTTTAAATGACCTTAGAAAAAAAGATGGTGGACTTTGGGTAGGTGAATATGAAAAATACAAACGTCCAAGTAGTATGTGTTTATTTCATAGATACAGAGGAGGAAAATGAATGGAAACAAGTAATGGGTAATATTTTATAGAAGTTAGATGATTGTATGGTTAGTAAAATGATCAATTGGACTCATGTTATCTTTTGAACATATTTACAACATATAATTATTCCACTAGACACTCCCTCTATAACACAACCAGCTTAAATAATAGCCCAGTCCCGAGAAAGTTGGTTCTCCAGAAAAAGACCTGTTTGGAACGGTAAGATGAAAGTACAAGAAGATGAGATCATGTCAAGTCCAAATTCATCCATGACCTTAGTGGACTCCATTCCAACTATCCCAAAGGCACAGGCACCACCCTGCTAAATGGCACAATAAGATTCAACCTGTCAGACAGAATCTTCCTTAGATGAGGAGTTGATCTTTTGTTCCATTAACATTATTCACTTAATGGATCACTTCTCAAATGATTAGAATGGTTATGAACCCAAATTCCCCACACTCTATTGGGGAACTGGGGGAATAGGCCATTAGATTTGAGGGTATAGGGGTAGACATAGTTTTTCTAGGAGCCACTACGTCAACCACACCCTCGCTCGAACCGTCCAGCTGCTAAAACTCATGGGAGATATCTCCAAAAAGATCAATAGGAACAAGGTAATTCCATCACACATGACACGGTCCTACCTGAAGAAATCATCTTGGAAGATCTATTAGAGGATATTTCATCATCTAATCAACCCCATCATGTAGGAAAACCCAGCCTACCTAACCCTCTAGGAGTGGAAGCATTGTCAACTTCTATTCTAAGGGATGGTCTATCTACATCAGGGAACATAAACTCCCAAAGAACATGATAAATAAAATCCCCATACTAGAAATCATGGACCTCTATATCAGATGTATGGTGTTTTGAAGCAATTGGACCAATTTATATCCAAGTTTTCAATCTGGGATGCTTTGATTCTATCATAATACCTCTTGGAAGAACTCGTAGAGGCCTTGTCGAGCCCCTAGGAGTTTGAAGTCAAGGTTGTCATTGTTGAAGTATATCATATAGAGAATTATCCTATATAATTCTATGAAGTTATCTCTTTCATAGAAAAAGATAAGGATTCTATCATAAAAGGACACATCACACCCTTTTATATATCTAGAATGATAAATAACCTTGATATTCAATGAGCCTTTATTGACAATGGCTCTAGAGTCAACCTCATTCTGGACATGACACTTCTACAATTGGTTCTCAATGAATCTCACTTATCCCCCTCCACTTTGATATTGTAGGGTTATGAACTTAATGATAAAGATCCTCTTGGTGAGATCATGCTCAGGACTCAGTTCAAGAATCTTGTGTCCAACTCATAATTCATGGTTGTTTAGTAGGATACATCTTTTAATGTCCTGCTGAGAAGACCTTGGCTACATCAGTATGTGATCATTTCTTCATTATACCACCAATGCCTCAAATATTGTATCAATGTTCAAATTGGAACATTTCATGTTGATAAGGACCCATTCAAATCTTGTGATTCATAGTACATTGATGTAGGGTTCTACCATAAGGGAGGAAAACAATCCATGGCTGATGATGTTGCTTGGATGAATGCCCCAAATTGTTTGGAGATGATTCCAACTAATCCTTTAAAGAAACTCAGTATAGATTATGTACTACCCATCAATCAAATTAAAGGGTTGGGTTTTAATTCAAGAACTCATTCAATTATTTCTATAATTTCAGTCATGAAAATTGAACCCAACAGTACGTGATAAGTTTTCAAATATATAAGTAGTGATGAAATATTGGACGAAAATGTATTCATTACACCCCCGGAGCTTCAAAAAATCCTTATTTAATCATCTATACGGGAAGAAACTGTCACATAAATGTTAGAAGATTTGGATTCTTGTTATCAATCTCTTGTCTTCCCTTTGGATCTCCAAAAAGCATCACTCCATCGATTGACCTAGAAATGATTGCTTCATCTTCTAGATGTTTGAATGATAATTCCTACCATAACTCAGAGATTATTACTTCTTCACCTACCTCCCCATCATAGAAAAAATAAGTAAATTTTAAGGAAGATAAATAAGGGGAATAACATAGGTATGCCCCTCTAGCATTTGATGATGGAATCTTCACCACTATCGATGAACTTATAGAGATAAATCTATCTATAGAAGAAGATCCATGACCCACTCTAACTAGTGTGTCTATGACTCCCAAATAATATGAGGTATATACTTCATTCCTAAAGAAACACCAGTATTTATTTTCCTACAATTACACAGAGATTCCAAGTCTCGATCTTGAGGTGTCCACCCATCCCTTGGGTTTTCTATAAGACCAACAAGGAAACAAATAGGAAGCCAGATTGACACACCCAAATCACACCTCTAAAATTAAGGCTAAAGTGGATAAGATCATAAATTCCAACTTCATCTAAGATGTAAAATATCCAAAATGGATAGCCAATACCATACCCATGACTAAGAAGAATGGGAAGATCATATTTTTCATTGATTTTAGAGATATCAATTCGCTCTTTCCCAAAGTTGACTTCCTAGTTCTAATCACAAAACTCCTGATTAATGCAAAAACTAGTTATCAAGCCCTATCCTTTACATATGGAAACTCCAAGTACAAATAAACTCATATGGACCCATAAAATGAAGAATCCACTACATTTACGGACCCTCGAAGAGTATTCTTCTACAGGGTAATTCCCTTTGTCTTAAAGAATGTCATCTCCACATACCAATGTGTTATGAATCGTATCTTCAAACCCTTTTTGGGGGAGTTTGTCAAATGTTATGTTGAAGGTCTAGTGTCAATTTCCTAAAAACATTTTAACCACCTAGATGACCTAGTGACCATCTTCAATAAGCTTAGACAATTTATCCTAAAGATAAACCCCTTAAATTGTGCTTTCTGGGTAACCTTGGGAAAGTTTCTCGACTTCATTGTACTCTATCATGACATCGAATTTGATTATTAGAAAAAAAATATCCTTAACATGTCACCTCATAGAAACCTAAAAGATTTGAGAGGACTTCAAGGAAACTTGTCCTACATCCGGTTCATTATAGTCAACCTCATAAGCAAGTGTTTTCCCTTCACAAAACTAATGAATAAGGGGGTTTCCTATCAATTTACCAGTGACCGTTAGGTTCATTTGATTACTTCAAGAAATAACTATTAATTTCATCGGTATTAATGCTACCTATAGAGGGAAATACACTCATTCTATATGTTAAGGACTTTGAATGATCATTGGGTTTCTTCCTTGTGAAAAAGAATGATGCAACGAATGAATGCAGCCTTTGTTTTCTCAATCAATCCATGCTTGATGTTGAGAATCATTATACAGATATCAAGAAGATCTACCTATAATTAATCTTAAAATTTTAGAAATTGAGTTACTACCTAAAACATCACAAGGTCTACTTGGTTTCTTTCAATAACCTACTCAAATTTATACTTAGCCTTCCTATGCTGATAGGACATCTGGCATTGTGGGTATCTATTCTATAGTAGTTCGATATATATTTTGTACCTCAGAAAGCAGTAAAAGGTCAAGCCTTGGAATATTTCTTTGACAAGAACCCATCTGAAGAATATAATTCATTAAATACTAAATTACTAGATGAAGAATTATTTTCAATTAAATACAACCACTAAACATGGGTGAAGTATTTTGATGGAATTTTCTGGATCCCAATAGATAATAGAATAGAAGAACCTAATCTCAATAAAGTTGCGTTAGGGGTTTTGCTTATCTCCCCCGTGAAGGAAGTCTTAACTTACTCCTTCCTATTATGAGAAGGTTGTACCAACTATAAGGAAGAATATCAATCCCTAATTGTAGACCTAGAATTGGCACTCCAAATATCAGTGAACCACCTGGAGGTGAAAGGTGAGTCAGAGTTAGTAATCAAACAGATCCATAGGGATTACGCTATCAGTAAAGAAGAGTTGATCCATACGATTTATTAAGACTAATGGTTAATGGAAGAGTTCCCCTTATAGACAAAATTGACTCAGGTCCCATGATTATATAACACCTTGGCTGATGCATTGGTAAATGAAGCCGCAACTCTAGAGGATTCAAACCGGCATGAAATAGTCATCCTTATTTTCCATTAATAAATGGTCTCACATTTTTTTCAAGTTAAAACTAATGATATTTATGAACTTAGCCCCATACCTGAGACATATGGTTCTACCATAGGATATATGATTCCCATCATGGAATACCTCTAATATAGATTGCTTCTACTAGATAGGACTGGGAAGGATAAAATCCAGTAGTGAAAGATCAATTTCACTCTTTATAATGGCCCAAATCACCTGAAGGTGCTCTAAAAGTGAAGATTTGATAGCGTCCTTATTATATGTATTGATGGATAAGAGACTATGAATATCATGGAAGAATTACATGTAGGAACTTATAGTTTGAACCATACAGGATATAGGCTTTCTCGTTAAATCCAAATACTTGGCTACTTCTTGCCTTCAAGGATGTAGTATTGCACATAATTCACCAAGAAATGACATTTCTGACAGGTGCATACCAACTTAATCCATCAACCCCCATAGTTGATACATATATCCAAATAATTTGGTCAATTTTCCATATGGGGTATGGATATAGTTGTGTTTTACCCCACAGTTATTTCCAAGCATTTTAAATACATCTTAATTGCTACTGATTTCTTCTCCAAATGGGTCGAGGAAATACCCCTAAAATAAGTAGGGTACAAAGTTATTTTTGGAATTATTAAAGCCACAATAATTTCTATATTTGGGTTCCCTCATTCCATATTGATGAAAAATGGAACTAATTTATTCTTAGATGAGGTATAAAAGTTAAATCATGAGTATAATATCAAATCTAACCATTCATCCTACTATCATGTAGTGGATGAAGGATATATAGAGGCTTCTAACAAGAATGTTGAACATACTCCAGAAGATGGTGGATAAAGTTAATATGTCTTATCCTAAAAATCTCTTGAATGCCTTATGGGATTACCAAAATATGACCCACACTACTACATGGACAAACCCATATTCGTTGGTATATGGGATAGAAGCAGTCCTATCCATTGAGGTTTAGTTTCCATCACTCTGTGTTTCCATATATGATAAACCATTTGCAAATGAGAAATCTGAGAAATGACTAGATTAATTAGAGTGACTAGATGTGAAAATATTTCACACCTTTAATCACTTGTAAGCCTATCAAAACCAAATAACATGGGACTTTAATAAGAAGTTCTACCTCCACTCATTCCTCCAAGTAGAACTGGTATTAGTTTTCAAAACTCCAATGATATCCGGAAGGAAGCCTCTGAAACTTGAACCAAAATGTGATGGACCTTACTCTATACACAAGGTCCACTATAAAGGAGATTATTACTTGATCTCAACAGATGGGGAAATAATTACAACTAAAACCAATGAAAGGTTCCTAAAGAAATATTTCATGTAATCACACAAAAATATGTCCTAACTGTAGGATGTCAAACTTCATATCACCATATACATCCAAGTTGTAAGACATTAAATATTATAGTTGTTTCTTATCACATTACCTTAAAATGCATGACATAATTTTCATATTTCATGACCTTAAACTAAATGGCTAATATACCTCTCATTCAATGTTAAGAAACCCCCAAATAACCATGAGTTGAAACACTCCTTGTGGTCCCTTAAGTATGGACCTCCATCTTAGGTGTAAGTCTTAATCACATTCCTCTAACCCCTCAGTGGGTTGAGATTCCCTCTTGTCCATACATGATGAAGAAAACATGGGTATCTCCCATGCATAATACCCACTCACATCACAACCTCTCCATATTTTCACTTGGTCCCATTTATAGGTATAAGACTCAATATTATCATGTCCTTATCTCATGACGGTAAACTGCATGATCAGTTTCAGAACTACATCTGGCTTGATTCTCATTCCAATGAGGTATGTAGTGATGCCTGAATATCCTATCTTGGGTCCATCTGTAGTTAAAAAAAGGTCCCCATTACTCCCTATGTGTATGGATTAGAACTTCATAGGGAACATTTCAAGAACTATGTGTGGATTGATTCTCATCCCAATGAGATGCGTAGCGATGCCTAGATCTCCAATCTCAGGTCTAGCTATAGTAAAAAGAATCCCCCACTCCCTATGTACGAATCAGATTTGCATAGAGATCCTTCCAAAAACTATGTATGACTTGATTATAATCCTAATGAGATACATAGCAATGCCTAGATCAAATCTTCCATCTCATCCCCCTTTAATGTATTAGTTAGATCTATGTAAGGGAGTCTATGCTTCATGGCCCATATTAGTCCAAACATTTCCTCTATGATTTGAAATATCACTTATGTACATCATAATTCTAATCTTGGACACTTTTGAATCTCCATAATCTTTCTTTATCTCTTGGTGATAGAATGTCTAATACTTGATGGCTTCATTGTCTGACTATGTTGTAACACACCCCTACTGGATTTGCATAAGTTGCTCAAAAATTTTAGTTCCTTTCATCTAATTCAGTCCACTATTGACTATGCATCATGTTCCTTAGTTATACTTGTATAAAAAAATCCACAAAATCGGATTTTCAATCGACGGTAACTTCATCCTTGGGAGAAGCCTTTTTTTCTTCGTCAGATTTGAAGTCATTATGTTAGAATCCATGATTCAAATTCATTCTGTAGTCATCACCCACATAACTGTCCTATATCCTTTCTCCCAATATAATAACCTCCAAGACAATGGTTAACAATTTCCTCTCTCATGCCCAAAGCATTTCAGAACAACCACGGTCTGATAGGCCACATGTCACATATTTTTTCCATGATGTTATGGTCTTAAATGTATGACCTAAAACTACAAGCACCATATCTCCCTACACCTGAGTTATACCTACACAGAAAAACTATTCCCCTAATTATTTGGAAATTATAATTTGAAATTCCCTTCTATGTCTAGGTACTTTTATCTCCCAATCCAAACTTTGTGTATGGGGAAATCTGAATCTTCATCAACCTCCATTGGCTTTTAGTAATAAAATGTAGGAATTTATAATAACTTCTTTGCCTAACTATGTTGTAATAAACTCAAATTTTATTTTTATAAGTTTCTCAAAAATTTCAAATCCTATCATACAAAAGATTCCACAACATACTACGCAGTACCCATCCTAGTTGGCCTTGCATAAAACAACCCAAAAATTGAGTTTTTAAATCATTAGTAACTTTATCCTCAGTAGATACCTCCTATAACACCATAATCCCTTTTCCCCATACCACACTTTAGATTTGGGAATCTCTAAATCACAACATTCAAAATTCTCCTCTCACACCATAATATGGTTTCACATTTCCAGACAAATTACCAAGAATGGGAGTCATTAAAATTTTGTTCAAAGAAAAATACCTTAAATTATATCCCACTAACATCCTTGTTGCATGAATTTAAACTGCATAGGATTATGTCCTTTCCATATGACTTTAAATTTCATATCTTAATGTCCTTTCTGCATAAATTTAAACTTCATAGTGTAACAGTCTTTCTATAAGACGTTAAACTATGTGGTCAGTGCTTTCATTTCTTGACATTAAACTGCATGATATTCTTACCTTTGTAAGAAAGGGACCTTTCACCATGACATTAACCATCTAAGAAAATGTACCCTCATTCACTCAATACAAATTTTTATTAGAGTAGTCTCCCATTCATGTCCAGTACCAATATAGATATTTCCTTCATTCTCAAACACCTTCCTTTGAAAAAAACACCCCTCATGGTCTTGAGAAACATGAATCTTAAACTTCAACCATTAGCAATAGAATGTCCGAATTTCTGAGTACTTCTTTTCATAAATATGTTGTAATATTCCCTAGTTGGTTGTGTATAAGTTGCTCACAAATTTCAGATCTATTCATCCAAAGGATTCCACAATTGACTATACATTATGCACCCTAGTTGACCTTGCATAAAATGTCCAACAAAATGGGTTTGTTAATCGGTGGTAACATCATCCTCAGGAGAGACCTCCTCTATTCCCTAATATTGTTTTTTAGATCTAGGAACCTCAAAATTAGGGCTCAAGATTCCACATTGGATGTATAAATAATGTTGGAACATTTTTATATCACAAGCCCTATTTGTTCCATAATTTCAAGAATTATGATCAAATCTATTCAACTTAAAAACACCAACCTCATTAGTATGGGATTCATGACTTTAAACTACCCACAAAATGAGACATAGTACTCACTAGGTTGAAATATCTTCAAGGAAACTCTAGAAAATTTTGAGTCTTAGCTCGCTATACCTACACTTTGTATGGTTCAGAAAAGAAAATTTATCAATAAAAAGGTAAAAGGAACAAAATTTGTTAGGCTGAAAACCCAAAAAGGGTACTTTAAGAAATAAAATTCAAATCTCTCCTTCTAGTCCCCGAGGATTAGGAAAAAATTAGAGAATTTTCTCCCATCCCTATCACAATGGTTCTGAATACCTGATACAAATATTTCTTATTATTCATGTCAACTTTAATGTTTTTTTAGGTTCATAGAATGAAAATAGGGATGAAGACACAAGCGATTGGAAACAATGATCCTTTCCATTTATGTTTTGAAATGTAGGGGAACTTTCACATGTTGGATCCTCTCTTCCATGTTTTATAGTTTATCCTCACTATAGGATTTGAGAATTTTAATTGTACTCCAATAAACCATTGTATCTTCCCAAAGCACAACCATGTGTTTATTATCATTCTCCTTGGCTTTACGGAGCTTCTCTTTCTCAGCGTTAACAAATTTTATCCTCTGTGATAAATCAGCTACCTAGGATTGATGTATTTGAGATACCTATTCTATTGTTTCATTTCATTATTATTTGAGGAGAATTATTTGGAGATACTTCTCATCGAGGTGATTTTGATACTCCTCCACCACCTTGGAAAGGATAACCTCATCTTGGATTGTGGCAACTCTAATTTTCTCAAACTGACTAGCTTGTTGTGTCTCAACCTACAACACTCTTTGTTCGTCTTCCCTTTACCGAATGATCACCTTCACCATATCATGGATCTCACGGTAATTCCATATCCCAGCATAGAAATATTGAATGGAAGTCGTAAAAGTCGTGATGGAATGTCATTAAGAGGAATCTCCCCAACAGTCTTATATATATCTCACCAAATGAGAAGACATGTAGGGAAAAAAACATCCTATATCTCTGGATCAGACTCAGAGATACTTTCAAAATGAGATAGATAATCTGGCATCAATGTACTCAATGAACAGCCTTGTTCTGCTCCTTTAAAATGGGCCATGGACTCACCTATCAATGTTTTTTGAGTTGGCATGGAATCCCCCATCTCAAAACTAGTTTTTTAATTTGAAGAAACTGAAAAGAAAATGAAACTTCTTATTAACGTCAAGAAGAAAAAAAGTATCAAGGGTAATTTATAAACAGAAATAGTTGATGACAGTCACTTGTTGTAGGCTCAACTATTGGAATGGGTACCTCTCTAGTACCCCAAGACTCGATTTTTAGATTTAGGACTTTTTGAGGAGGATAATCCTCTTATGTTTTCTTAGTGTATGAAATTAGAGACTCTCTAGAATCCCCCACTTTGGGGTTATCAGCCATCATTCCCTCAGAAACAGGAGTGGGGTGGACCTAGATGGCTCATTCTTGAATTTATTTAGTCACTTTATCTACAGAAAAATATGCAAAAGTCAGGTTTTAATTAGAAGCACCAGGTGAAATTAAATCAACTGTGTTTGGAAAGTGCAAGAATTATAAAACTCACTTTTTTCCAATTCCTTCTATGAAACCAAAAACTCCTTAATGGAACCTGTAATATCAATGTCTAGGTTAATTAAGTCCAATAGTTCATGATACATAGCCTCAAGTATCACAACATCCTCACTAGTAGGGATATCTAAGGTGTGTTTCTCAGAACCCAAATTGGATCGGTTTTTAGTCTGCTATGCTAATTGCTTAGTAGTAACAACATCATCAGGCCCTACATAGTCAGGGTTAGAATCACCACCTTCATCAGACTACCTGAGGTCCCTGTCATACCCTTCTGAAGTGACAATAGGACCAATATTGAATACAGCAGCAAGGTCCTCTATAATAGGGGAAAATATTAATGAATCTATTTATTCTTCATTAGTTGAAATGAAAAGTTCATCAACATGAGTCCATGATTCCCCCAGGGCATCTTCCTCGACCTGTGAATGATTAGTGCTAGACCCCTTGAGGGAATAATGTGATCCAGATTCTATAAAAGACAAATACAATCAAAGGATATGTCAAGTAGGTCATGATAACAAATTATGACAGCATAGAGACTTACTATGGAGCATGAATCAGGCCAACTTTAATGCCCACCTTCACTTTCTCTATTGAGATGGTGAAGGGTTCACTGTAACCCTCTTGGAAACAGAAACTTGAGGTGACGGTCAAGGGGTTCCTGCCACCATCTCCTCCACCATGGTTTTCTGACCTGGGGATAGTCTTACGAATATAAGGTCCTTATCCACTCCCCCAATGGGGGTGCCCGTTGTCTCATACCTTAGAGATCTAGGTTCCTCTTCCATTGCTTCCTCTTCAACCAGTCCTTTTTCTCCTTCTTCCCTTATGAAATGCTAAGTGAAATCATCTCAAGATTAATGATGGAAGATGGAATAGAACAAAAATTGAAAGGAGAAAATATAAATACATCATCAAGGTTAATATAGATATCCCATCTCTCCTTAGGGTAAATAGTAACCCCCTCACACACTCCTCGATTAAGCATGTCAAAAACTCAATTGTATCCGGGTTCATTTCATCAGTTGTGTATATTAAATCCTCCAACTCCTAAAGATGCCTTGTCACATCAACTAAACTTCTATTAGGATGGAGATAAGATGGTGTTCTGGTGTACCCCATCTTTGTAATCTACAAACCATCCTGGAAAAATTCCCAGTAATCTCTGACATCATGAGTCATGATCTCCCAAACTCATATCGCTAAGGGTCATACATAATTCTACCTTGATGTTGCTGGATGTGAGGAACACCCACTTCCTCTAAATTGGGAAGACTCTTTAGTCCTCCTTTATATCTTGGAAGAGAAATGGTATAGAATATGATCCTCCTCCTCATGATGATGATAGGAATTCCTTATCATCGGAGGTGTAGTCTTTTCAACTCAAGTCCGCTTCGTAGTCTTCGCCCAACATCATTTTCAGGGCTTCAGAGTTTCAATATCATCATATTCAGCTTGATTATTTTTATTCCACATTCCATGTCTAGTGGTCTTCTATGAATTAACCTTATAAATTCCTTTTTTCAACACCCTTTGAGGGTATGAAGAGATCCATGCCTTGTCATACCCAGCCTCCAACCCAATTGATGCATCTGATAGAGGTAGCATGATTGAAATTTTTGATACTTACATGGCCATAAAAATCCATAGATGTTGGGATATCATCAGATTCTTATCCAATTGAACATGTGTAGGGGTAATTATTCTTAACTCTTGAAGACATTTAAACTAGTGGGCCAATCAATATGGATCATAGGCCTCACAAATGATCTTGCATTCACTATGATCTTCCAGTATATTATCTCTAAATTCTATCATATACAACCTCATCTCATAATTATCTTCCTTAACATCATAAAAAAATTTACCTTTTGGTGGGTTACCATTTGGAAAGAAGGTAAATTCTCCTAACACATTCATCATCCTTAGTGCATCATTATACTTCTGGTTCAGGGTTTGAATTCCAGAGACACCATAAATGAATGGGTGAAACTGGATGTTAGGGATTTTAACTAGGCTTAGTATTGCATAAAAATTGAAATTTTCTACATCCCACTCCCACATCACTTAAAACTTCTCTTTAATCATAAATGAGGACTTCTCATTGTATATGTGCAGTAATCACTAATAGATTCTATCCAATAGTGGGATAGACAACCTTATATACGTCCCCTCTTCTAATTTGACCATGAAAACAAAATTCCCTACCCTCACACCACCCTTGGTCTCACGAACTAGAAGCAGGTAAATACTCAAGCACATATTGAGGAAGTTGACTATGAGAACTTTCACATCAACCTCATGTTTGACCTTGTAATACCAATGCATATGCTCACATTTCTCCAAAGTGGGCCAAAACATGGGAAAAGCACCTAGATTCTCTACAGTGGGGATTATTTTGGGGAACTAGAACATGGGACCTTACCCTTTCGGTTTTAGAAAAGTATTAATCCATGTTTTGGGATGAATTTCACCCATGGAGAGAGGATATTTTGTCATTAGTTTCTTCATCGCTATTTCTAATGCTTTCATCGGAGCATGCTGCCTTGAATTTTGTTATGATGCTAACATTTCATTGTAACCCACATTCTTACTTTCTAAAGGTGGATGGAATTCATCACTTTCTTGTTGATGTCTACTCCTTTGTCGAAATAGGATGATGGGATGTCAGTTCTTCATTCACTGGATTTCTCCTCGGAAATCATAGCCTAGTCCCGGTCTCCCTCTTATATTAAGACCCGGTTCATGAAAATCATTCTCAGTGACATCTCTTTTTTGGAACTAGACTCTTATTCTATTTAGACATTACAAGGGGTCTTGATAGGGTAGCAACATTTTTTTAGGGTAGTATTCATGTTGGGAATCGCTAGCCTGTCTGGAAACTATAACATTGGTCACTTGTATTATTACTCATAATAGGGAATCTCATAGAGGTATCTCAGGTGTGGAACCCAAGGAATACCATGTCAATCATGAGGTATATTATTCCAAATTCATTTCTTCTGATTTTTTCCTTAAGAGTCTCATTTTTAATACAAGGTATCAGGGTAACAGGTCGCGAGAGTATCATCTTATGAAGATGAAGAAAGGCTGATTAGGATGCCAGATGGAGGTGGATCAAGAAGGTGCATCCCTATGAGGGAGTTCCTGAAACATTTACCAGACTGGTGGATCAGAATTCCCAATTGAAAATGACTTTAAGTGGTGTGTCCCATAAAGGGGAAGATGTCACACTATGAAGGGGTACATCCCTATGAGTGAGGAAATAAGGTTTTCCTGATGGATAGGTCAAAACACCCAATGACAGTAGACTCGGGGTGGTGTGTCCCATAAAGGGAAGATTTCACACTGTGAAGGATGATCAAGACATCACTAAGGGGGATCATAGAGGTTCACCCTTATGAGTGGGACACCACGGTTTACCATTGTATGGGTCAAAACTCCCAATGAGAATGGACCCAAGGTGGTGTGTCTCGTAAAGGGAAGATGTCACACCGTAAAGGATGATCTAGACACCATTAAGCGCATATCAGATTGGTGTACCCCTAGGATGGGAACACTAAGGTTTACCATTGATTGGGATTGAAACTCATGGAGTTGTCCTAAGTAACCTGTTTATAAGATAGGGATCAAAACCCATGTAGTTTGATGGATGGTATGGGGCTTACATATGATATTTTCTCTTTGCAAGAGGTTTACTCTTGGTTGGATTGTGTTGGATTGTGTGGGGATTACACATGAGAGTTTCCTGAGTGTTTCTAGGATTAACGATGATGGGTGGGGATTATGTGTAGGAAAGGACCAGATCGATGGCATGATCTCACTGGATGTGGTGGCCCAGGTAAAATCAGGATGGATATGGATGAAGTATTGGTAGAAATGGATGAAATGTATGTAATGGATGATGTATTGGGAGTGAACCACAATGACATTTCCTATGTACCTCACATATTTGGGGATCAAATTCCATGTGTTTCTAAAGGGGGCATTAGGTCTTACACCTATGGAGGTATCTCAAGCATGTGATTGGGTCTTACGTATAGAATCTTCCCAGATGGATACATGAAATGGTTGATTGGGGATTACACCTAAGGAGGAGGCTTGTGAGGTGTGATTATAGTTTATATGGCCACTAATAACCTTTAATACCATGTGAGTCATACTCAGTGTGAGAATAAAAAGGAAGTAGTAGACCCAATGCTCATGTCGTGAAAGATGTGTTGACGGGATATGATGTGTAGCTTATGCATAGAAGCTTCCCAAGGGGGTCTTCATTCCATATGAGAAGGATCTCATTCCATGTGAGGAGGATCTCATTCCATGTTAGTCTTATATAGATCATCCTATCAAGGGTTCACTGGGACTTACACATGGAAACTGCCTAAGGTGTGCATGGAAAAAAAAGCCCAAAGGGAGAGATATGAAAGGGATCCAGTTCCCATACCATATCTAATTCCAATGGATTAGAGGAGATAGGTGGAGAAAAGGTGATACCTCCCACAATAAATTCTAGGGGATTACTCCAGGAGGGATTCCTATAAATATTTCATTCCCTATGGAGAGGATATAATTTCATGTGAGGAGAATCTCATTCCATGTGAGGATAGATAGTACGAACACCATACCCTATCACTCATACATGGAGTATCATACACTTCCTCTATAGGGTAGGGCCTCATTTTAATGACATAATCCAAGGACTATGGCTCTAGTAAGGTTTATTTCATGAATATAAAATATGGAGGACTCACCCCTCACCCCTTGGACTTACATAATCATCACTCATCAACCCTTTGGGAAGGTAAGGTGTTAGTAATGCCAGAAGGTGAGGGTATGGAAAAGTGTTCACTCACAAGGTCCACATTATCATAACTATAATGAAAAGAATAATCTATTAATGTACCTATTCTAAAGAGTAAGAGGTATGGCAATGCAATTAGGGAAACCTTATGAAGGACCAATAAATCACTATGTCCAATCTTGGAGGCCCACACAAAGTAGGGTCTCACGAAGCATGGGAGGCTCACTGAGAGGTGCTTCATGAATCTTGGGTACTTCATAAAGAACAGGGGGTTGTGAAGGAAAGGGGTTCATGAGACATGGTGACCCTACCTTGGCATGAATTCAAGAGATGAAAATGAGTTATTCGCAAAGGTTGAATGCTCTACGAAGCCTAAAGTAACCCATAGGGCCTTCCTCCTCTGTAAAGGGTGTAAGGATTTGTGAAAGGCATCCCTGAATTTGGTGGGGGTAATTAGGAACAAGATAATGGGTACTCGTGGTTCTATAATTCCTTGTATGGTCCATTATTATCCTATGTTCATGGTGTTCATGTGCTTCATGAAATGGGATATCATAAGTCAAAAGTTTGGGGTAACCATCCCATTGAAATGGAATGAGCTAGATATTTATAGGCTCTGGGTGTTGTGATAATTGAAGACATACCGCAAAGAAAATTTGGGCTCTGTGAAAGTCCATGGATTTTTCAGACTCACGGATCCATTTTTAAAATTCTTTATCTCGATCATGGAGTGTGTTGTACTCATGGGAGTTCCATATCATCCCCGTGCGTTCGTGGTGGGGGAAGGGAGCTCCATGAAGGTGCTTCACGAGGAAGACCCTTTAGAAGATTCTGGGGTTTTTGAGCTTGGATTAGATTCCTAACAGTCGTGAATCTCCACCACTTGTTATGGGGGTCGAATTTCAGCACCAACAAAATGCACCATCCACCCCCCCCCCCTCAAAATGGAAGATGATGGAAAATTTGGGTCAGATTATAAGGAATAATTTCTAAAAAACTAAAAAACAATCATGTCATTCATAAAGATCTATCTCTATACAGATTATCGATTATTATGGGCATGTGATGTGATGTGAATCTAAGTGCATATACATAGTACTATGGGGTCTCATTTATACATGACCTTCATGGAAATAACATCTTATGATTTCTTTTCACGAAGCTCCTTTCCTCCATGATTTCTCTCAATGAACACAATCTCTGTGAACTAGATTCCTCAGACCCTTGCTCTAGGAACACTTTATAGAGAACTGGGAATTTTGATTCATTGTTTCTTTGAAAACCACAATGAGTTCATCCAGGCTCCATGATCTGGTGCTCCGAAAATGACCTTTGCGAATGACCTCCATGAAAAAACTCATAGAACTGCCTAAGTCTTAGATCTGATGGTCGCTCAGGAAGATTCTAGGGAGGTCCTTGTATATTCTTTCCAAAGGAACTAAATGAAGAACAACACCATGAGTGGGGACTATGTTTATATCCACTCTAACCATGAATTGTTTATTATGGTGATTTTGGAAGTGCAGAAGTACTTTTTTCTATGAAAGAGGATGATGTTGTATGCATTTAGTCTGAGGGATGATTTATTAATCCTTCCAGTGATCAAGGATGAACTGTATTACTAGTTTAGGGGAGTTTCAGGAAAACAACAGTGGTATCGGGACACTATAGGCCACATTGGGAAGCATCACACAACCATCATTGTTGACTATATCTACAACCACCTCAACAAAATTTATTGGATAATGAAGAGTCTCCACCAAAATAATAAAAAATAATCAAGGTGGTCTTAGGAAACCCAGATAAGTGATGGACCGATGATTGGGATCTACGTCAGGTTGGTAACTTCACCGAAGAGTGGGACTAGGATTACTGGGCATGTGTGTCTTGCACTGAGTTTAGGGTAGATCTGAAGTGAGTAGGCTTGTATGAAGTGCATGGTCTTCTTAGTACCACATCAACCAGCAACTGGAGATCATGCCAGATCTTCTGAGTAGATGATCATCAGGGACTAATACTTTCCACTTTCATCATGGGGTGGTCAAAATCAGCCTCTAAGACCTCAATAATATTTATGGGATCCTGATTTTAGGGGATATATATAATGAGTTTCTCCCCATGGAGAATGTGTGGGAGTATAAGGAGAAACTACCTTGTATGGAGAAGGTGATATTGGATCTAGTGTTGGTCATCGCTAAAGAAAAGTATGGAATGAGGAACGTACAATTCAATAAGTGGTTTGGTTACATCCTGAATTTCTTGGAGGAGGATCTTGTTGAGGGGGAATAGGTATCCAAGAATCTTCCAAAAAGGTCCCGCACTTGTTTGAGAGGAGCCCAAAAAGGCAAGAACAACTCTTACTAGTAGATTATGGAGGATAGACAATAGAATATTTTATGGTACAATATCAAGAATGAACCTCAACCAATAGTCTGGTGTTCCAGGTTCATTTCTGAACTCATATGTGGGTGGATACTGCTAGTGAGGGACACGCACATAGGGGGTGAATCCAAGCACATTCATTATGGCAATTCTGGAAACAAGAAAATGCATCAACCTTGGGATCCCAGTACTCGTGAATCTTTATAAATTTCTCTGAAATATCAGTGAGGGGAATAAGTTTCTATGCATGTGAGGAATGATCCACTTACTATATGGCTAGGTGGTGGCGCACATGGGAGGATATGATTATCTTAATCCCATATTCCCTCATGAGACAAACTTTAGTCCAATGATACTGAATATCGTGGGAATTTTCCCATCCAAGATGGGCTTAACAGCGGTACATAGAATAGTTGGGTGGGAAGATAAATTCACTTTCTATCTGTTCCCTCTGGCACTGAGGGTCATAACTTACGACGGCATGGGAACTAAAGAGCAGCAGTCATATCTCCTGGAATTTCTAGGTGGAGTGTTGGTCACACAAGTGGACTATGATATGGTTTTTTAACCATATAACCTAAACCAATTCACGAGGTATTTAAAGTGTCTTCAGAGGCTAACTTTGAGGGTATACCTGGGAGTACATCATGAAGACCACCCATGTGTGATGAGGAATATTTGAATCAGGTTCGCATGTGAAGACAGAAATATGAGGAATGAGTTTCCTCCATCCAATGTTGTGTATAGGATGACCTATACATATGTAAATAGATGATAGGCTTCTTATCTAGAAGAAATGCTAAGGCAGTGAACCATCCAAGCCAATTAAGGAGATCCTTGGGGTTGAGTCCAAATGCCAGCAAGAGAGCACCCTAATAGAAAGGTTGGGGTACATCATGGTGGTGGAGTTTCAGTAGCAGAACCAATAGTTATGGGGCCTGTATTGGCCATAATTGAATGAGGAGGAGCACCATACCAACACTCCAAGTTGGGTAGACTCGGTAGGAAGGAGAACCATCATGAGGGTTTCGTAGGATACCTACCCAAGATCCTGGGAAGCGATTATGCTACGTAGATATTCCTAAGGATTTTTTCTTCCCTAAAGATTGGGAGATCTAGGATATCAATAAATAATTCCTTGAACCCATTAGGTTGTGGGACCACCTCAATAAGAATGGTATAGAACTTGTGGGGATCATTTATACCAAAGTCGTCTTCCTCGTATCATAGGAAGAGGGGGAACATTATGTTGTGGATTTGGCAGACCTATTTCACTCATGGGGCACTATGTGCCCGATGATGGACTGGGTGAAAGTATTGCTAGGTATAACCCTTCCACCACAACATTCATCTACTAAGCTGGTGGTTCATTATCCCTCCCTTTAATAATTAGATGAATCCTGGGGAGAAGACTCTAATGTAAGGATCCCTAAAGAGGTTGTTGAAATCACAAACTCCTTGGGGGAATTCTCCGAACATCTTGAGTTCATCTTTAACTTACTACTACCCATGTTATATGTTCCCTTATGAATCATTCGGACTCCCCCATTGAAATATATTTTGTGTAGGAGGATCTTTCATAAGGGACACCTTCTGATGGGGAAGTAGGGACCGAAACAAGTGTAGAGGTCCAAACCATGGGATTTGTGTCCATGGAGAAATCAGTCGCAGGGTCAATCAGAATTGAGGAGGCTAGGTTAGCCACCCCGGAATCCCAAGATCTCTTAGTCATATATGGGATTCCACATATCTGGATCCTAATAAAAACAAATTGAGAGCATGATACACCATCACTTGGTTTTAATAAGTTTCTTTCCTTACAGAACCACATCTGTTGTTTCTTAATTAGGCTGACTAGCATGTTTCCTACTTGAAAAGTGTTAGGAGTGGTAGGAGCTCTACTATGGGAAATGGTTGGGATATCTAGGGATATATTTCTAAGAGTGGATATTTTCCATTCAGATTTTGCCTATCAAGTTGACTAGGCCATGGCCTCTAGTGAAGAGGGTTGTGGATATGGGTGACGTCACTGGTGGGGCGATACCCGAAGCCGATAGGGAAAACCTTATTGAGGTGGGGTCAAGTGATGACGTCCTATCCCAAGAAATGAATCCCATACCATACGACATGATTACATAGGAGGATATTTCTACTAAACATCTATATTTATTTCTAGAATATTAGCATGAAGATCATGAGGAGATGGATGAGTCCGATTTTGATGTGGTCGATGAAAAAAAGATCATCCAGCGCTGGGTATGGAAGTGCATCAAAAGATTCATTGACCAAGCTTTATAATCATAATGGATGAGCCATATGGTGTCACTTCACCACTGGCTATGCACTTTATGTGCCAAAGGGGTATATTCTCAAGGTATTCACTTGATAATCCACGATTACCTTGCTGAGAATATATGGTAATGTAGTTGATATCTTGATGTCACCTAGAATCAAGATAAATCTAATAACATCTGGAAGCTCCATGAGTTCAACCATGAGATTCAGTTCCTGAAAGAGAAATTGGATGAGTGTTCATCCTTTGTTTCCACTCATAAATAGCTTGTCACACAAATGAGGGACCGACTGGAGGTGGATGAGGTGTAGATAATATAGTCATCACACAAAGCAGCAAATCTCTGAGCTGAGTGGGACCGATCACAGATCAGGGAGGATGAGATTTTCCTAGAAGTAGATGAGGAGGAAAGGGAGCTCAGGTAGTGACAACATATTCTAGAGGCCATAAGTGAAATGTTGGCAGATCTGAAGTGCTCTTCCCTAGGAGTAGAGCCATAGGGGAACATTTTTTAGGATTTATGTGGATTTACGTAGCTACTACCACAATGTTGTCTTGTTGTTGACACTTTTTTTGTGAATGGACACTTTTTTTTTCTTGCTTACATTATCATACTTAATTCATGTTTGTGAGACAACTAATGACCAATCCCTAAGCTCACATGAGTCATGGTCGGTGTGAGAAACCAGTGACAACAACATTATTGTTTACTTTGTGTGATATTTCTAGGTAACCATCGAACCCTCAAGGTCTGCTATTGTTGACTGACCACCAAGAGTGTTCAGGCTGAGAGAATATATAACTAGAGAATATGTATCTTAGAATAGAAAACTTACTCTTCCCATTCTGTTCTAGTGCACGAACGTGATAATGCCAAGGACATTAGAGTCGATCCGAACAAAGGGGAGTGAAAAGTGTGAATCAAGATTCCCAAAATATAGAACATGGGGATGAAGGAATAACGGTACAGAATGACTACTAACCATGTTAAAAACATAGTATCCATACCACTAGCCTGAAATGGGGACAAAAAAATGAGGTTCGACCGCTAACCATGTTCAAAACACCGAACCTAACTCAAAATGTCATCTGATGTCATATAGAATATTGGCCCAGGATAATAGGTGAGATAAAGCATCATAACCATACCACTAGAGGGTCCCTTAATAAATTAAAGAGTATGAGGATCCAAATTTGGGTCACACAAAGCATGGGAGTGGAGTGAGGGAACATTCGAATGGATTCCAACACTCTTGGAATTATGCCACAATGGCTTAGAGCATATTGGTGTAGGCGCATTGGTTTGAAAAAATATCATACTCATCCTTCAAAGAGGACCTCTCAGGTGAGGACCAAGGATGCCTTGAAATTTTATGTTGTGTAGATGAGGATGGTGAACACGTAGTATAACTTCATAAGGTGAGTATGATGCATTCAATAGTTTAATGTTGTGTGATCAGGAAGTGTTCCACAGTTTAATGTCATGTGACCAAGATATTGAAAACATTTCAAAGTCATATTGTCTTTACCTTGGGAAATAGTTTAAATTCATGTTGTATAAAACATGGAAATGTATATTCCCAATACAATTATGTGGAATGGAGGAAATAAACCTGATGTGAATGAGGACCAAGGAGACCTGCATACCACATAAGAGTTAGGGAACATATGGGAAGGAGGCATATGTGATATGAAGAGGGGAAAATACCACAGTGTGGATCTTATTTTAGGGTCATATATTTTGGACCATGAAAGGGGTAACTAGTAAGTAAGGGTTGACTGTTGACCATGTTTGAAAAATAGGGACCATTATCATACCAATCAAGAGAGGGAAAACAAATGTGGGGTTAACCATTGACCAAGTTCGAAACACAAGACCCATTGTTTGTTATCGACAATACATTAAGGAATTGTACCTGGACAGAAGGTTGGATAAAGGTGGCATGATACCATCAATATTAGTTGTTTCATCTGGATGAAAAATATTGCAGAATCCCAAAATCAACAAATATTTGAAAAGTGCAATGAATCATACTGGAAGTTGTACTCCAAACCCAGGCTATGAAAGAAGTTTAAATTCATGCTACTCAGACTATAGGGGTTTCAAATAGTTTAAGGTCATAATTTTTGGACCAAGAAAAAGGATGTCCCAAATGGATACATGCGGTGTGGTGGATTAAAAGATCTGACATGAATGAGGGTAAGGAGGACCAGCACCAAACCACACATTCCTAGGGATTCACACACAGTTTAAATTCATGATTTCTTAGAAGTATGCTTCTAGTTTAAGTTTATAGAGTTAATACTATGAATACTAACTTAGTTCACACATTAACAGACTCCTAATACTGCATGATCTATGCTTGATACGGGAAACAAGTAATTGTATCTAAGATCTTATGATATGTTGGAGTGTGTAAGGAATGGAAAGGAAGTGAGCTGAGACTTTCAAGGTTTGGATCAAAGGGGCGAATGGTAAGTGAGGATAGATTAATTCCCATGTTATAAAATGAAAAAATACCTACCTAAACATCTAGTAATGGGTAAATAAAATGAAAAATTGACTATTGACCATGTTCAAAAAAATGGAATCTGTAATTTGTTACTAGAGATCCATTAGGGCATTGTCCCGAAACGGGAGGTAAGAAAAAGGTGTCATGATACCATCATCATTAAGGGGGTCCATCTAGATTTGAATGAGGGTTGAAACCTGATCGGGAAAAGGTATAAGTGTGGAATGTGAAGGTAACAAATAATGGGAATCAAACCAAGGCTTTGCAGATAGTTTAAGGTCATATCACATAGACCATAATCAAGGACATGGGGCTAAAGATTTCAAGGATCTTGTGTATGGGCCCAATGAAAAAATGTCTAAGTGTCTCTATGTATCCCATTAGGATGGAAATCCAGCCACAAAAAGTTATTTGAATGTAGTGTGGAATACATCTAACACTAGAATGAGAAAATCCTCTTTGGCGAGGAATCTGAGACATCCCATGATTATCATGGGGCATCCTAAATTTTCTTAGGGTAATGTTGTAGTTTAATGTCTTGCATTGAGAATCTCGGATCTTAGTTTAAGGACATAGAGTTAATAACATTTAGTAAGGTATCTAAAATGGGTATGTGTAGTGTAGTGTTATGATAAACCCGATGTGAATGAGGACCAAGGAGGCCCAACACCACATGACACATCCTATGGGAGGCCTAGAAATCATTTAAAGCCATGATGACTAGACTTGAGCATATAGTTTAAGGTTTTAGAGCTTGGAAAAAGATGGGGGATGTCACAAATGGACATTCATAGTGTGGTGTTATAAGAAACCCAACATGAATGAGGTTGAGGAGGCCCAAAATCACATCACAAATTCCAGAGAACATCCCATGTATAGTTTAAAGTAATGTAATGTAGACTATGTTGAGGCTGAGGGGACAAAAGATCTATGGATCTGTGGTTGAGTCCGAAGGAAAAATGTCGGGGAATCATTATGTATACCATGAAGATAGGAATAAATCCACGTGTAGTTCTTGAAATCTCATGCATTTTAATGTCATGTTGTATGGATGAATGTGAACCGATGTGAAAGAAAGGAAATAAAATGTTTGGGACTGATATTAACAGTTTCAACGTAACTACATATCTCATAAGGATGAGAATCAATCCATACTTAGTTATTTAAGGGAGTCACATTTAATAGGTCTAATACATACACAGAGAGGGGGCATGGTTATTAGAGTGGCTAGACCAGGATATGGAATCCAGACATCACTATGTATCATGTATGGATAGGAATCAAATCATAAATAATTGTTGAAGATATCATGGTAGGTGATTGATGCCAAGGGTGATGATGTCACAGTTTAAGGTTTTATGATAAGACCGGTCCATGCAGTTTAACGTCATGTGGTAAGGGCATTGGTTTCTAATAGTTTATCATTGTGTGACTAGGATATTGGGAGAGGAGTGTTCCTAAGGGATTTGCATGGTGAAGCCATTATAAAAATGATGTGAATGAATCCTTGAAGGACTCCCATTCCAAACCACACACTTCCAAAGGAAACTCATACCAAGGGGTTGAAAGGTTGAGCTTCTAGCTGGACCCAAAGAAGAAATGTCTAGTCACTCCTAAATATCCCACAAGGATAGGAAACAAGACACACTTAGTTCTTGAATATGGGACAATAGGTGACTAATTATAGGGGAAACTTCCTATCAAGCGAGAACATATTTTTACTGTTTAGTTTATCATTGTTCATCTAGGACGTGAGGGAAAAAATCTCAACCCAAGAAGATATGTGGGCATGGAGGGAATAACCTGGCATGAATGAAGCATAAGGAGGCTTGTGTCATACCACATAATACTAAGTAGATTCACACACAGTTCATGGTCATGGTTAAGGGAATTATTGGTGGGAATTCTTAGTGGACATATGCGATGCGACTTCATGAATAATCCGATGTGAATGAGGACCTTTTAGGCACCATGCCATGCAACATATTCTCGAGGAGAACCCCACACACAGTTTAAATTCATAAGGTTTGGACTTGAGTTCCTAGTTTAATGTTGTGTCCCTGAGACATGGGTATGTTCCCTTTATTTTCAAACAAAAAGGACCATAAATGCTGTGTATCTTAACTTTGTGCAGCTAAGATGGTTAACACACAGATTAACGTCATATGGTAAGAATGAGGTGGAGGAAGTGTTCTAAGAGGGATGTGTATGGTGTGGCTATTCTAAATTGATGTGAATGGGGAACTAAAATTCCCCATGCCACACCATATGTTCCCATGGGTAACTTTCATACATTTTAAAGTCATGATGTTTGGAATCGAGCACCCAGTTTAACATCATGTTCCTAGGACATTTTTTTCTATGTAGTTTATCATCAAATGGCTAGGTAGCTGATTTTTACGCAGTTTATCATTGTGAAACTAGGATGACAGTTGTTACACATTTTAAATTCATGCAACTAGAATTGGTTGTTACATATCTTAACATCATGAAAATAGGACTTTGAACCCCATTCATGTGAAGTAATGCATAAGGAACTCGGAATTGGTTGGAGTAGTGATGTGTTCTCCATTCATGGTGACCAAAGAGTATGTTCCATTGGGATAGACCTTATGAACAATGTAATCCACTTCCCTCTTGGGTTAAAACTTTAGTAGATTCCTTCTAGGTGTCATTGGCATTCATAGATCCAACACTATATCTACTTGGAGGAAAGGTCAGAGGAAAACCTTCTTGTTGAACACTCTGGATATCTTGTTCTAGTTCCTCTCTAGATTATGTAACACTCAGATCCTATTTTATTTAAGGGCCTCCATTTCAACTAGATGGAATTTGTATATTTTTTCTGATGTCTTCTGATCATAGAAAGTTATTCAGAGTGATGGAGACGGAATCTCAATGGGTAGGACTGCCTCTGTTTCATACATCAAGGAAAATGGAGTCACCTAGGTGGAATTGCAGGTTGTCATTTGATAGGCCTAGAGAGTGTTGGGGAGATTATTTGGAAAACTTTTTTTTATGGACCACCATATTCTGCAAAATGTTGGATAGGGTTTTTTTTTATTCCTTGATCTATCCATTTGCTTGAACTTGGTATCAAGAAGTATGGTTGGACCAAATGTTTTACTTGGTGTACAACCTCTTCTGCTCAGATGATCAGAAGTTGGTTCTATTATTGGTTATAATAGTGTGAGGAAATCCAAACCAATATATGATATTGGGTCTCATGAATTCCATGACTGATCGGGATTTGACTTCCTTGATAGGGATCACTTCTTCCCACATAGAGAAGAAATATATTGTGTTCAGAATGAACCTTCACTAGTGAGTTGTCACTGGTGGATATGGTCCCATGACATCAATTCCCTAGACTAAAAAGGGTAATAATACTTGGTAATGTGGATAGGCTCTAATGATCAATGCACAAAGTTGGCATGGATCTGACACACATGGAACCTCTTGGAGAACTCAATTTAGTCATGGACCATGGTGGGATAGAAGTATCCTAGCCTTTGAATTAGGTGGGAGAGCTTCAACCCCACTAGGTGAGCACCACAGGACTCGGCATGAACTTCTTAAATGACCTAAGGAATATCATCTCTTTAGATACAATGGAGGATAATTCTATCAAGACCATGTCTGTAGAGAGTCGTCTCAAGTTTGGGTCTACTCTATTAGGTGAACTGAGCTGCACACTGATGAATTCGTTCACGTTCGGCTTTTTTTGGAGGGAGAGTTCCATACTAGAGATACTCAATGAAGGAATTCGTCCAATCAGAGGCCTCTTCAGTTGTAGGGGGGGTCTGGTGGTCCCGTTGTGGAAGCACCGGGAGTTAGTTTTTTTACCTACTGATTATCATCATCATCTGAAATGACAAGATTGATGACTCTTCGATGCACCACATGAATGATTAGATCATCCTGGTCAGGCTTTGTAAGAGAAGTGTCTAGACTTCCATGAAATAATCTCGACCATTCTGTGACTGGGGAACATTAGTCACCCCTAGATAAGAAGGGAACTAGGACATCATCTAGAAAGCACATTTGATCAAGGGAATGAGCTCTGACTTCCTAAATATATAATCATCGTTTATTTTCTTTATGACTAACTCGGAATCCCATATGACATGCAGGATAGGAACATCAAACTCAAGGTCTAGCTTGATACTAGTAATGAGATTATGATATTTTTCCTCATTGTTTGTTCATCCTTCTAATAGAAGGAACAAATAGGGTAGGACAACCTATATTGGAGTGATGAATACAATTCCTAAACCCACTCTATTGAGCTTGGGATCATTGAAAATACTATCAGTTTGACTCTGAGAGTAACCCTCTAAATGGATCTACCAACACATAATTAATTGGTCCATAGAGAGTATATCCTCATCTGGGAAATCAACATCTAAATTCATTTCCTCAGGGGATGGATGAGCAGCTATAAAGTTTGTCAGCACTTGACTCTTGATAGCCTTCTATGGAATGAACCTAATGTCAAACTACTAAAGAATAATCAGCTAACATGCTAGTCAGCCTGCCAAAATTGGGAGGTTAAGGATATAGTTTAGAATATCCACATGTGACACCATATATATCTCACAATTCTATATATAATGTCGCAACTTCTACACAATGAAAACCAGTGTGAGTCATCTCTTCTTGATAGGTGAGTATCTAGAATCTGTGTTGAGGAGAATTAGACTAAAATAGTACAAACTATTCTCTATCCATTTTTTGTTCTTCTGAGTGAGTAGGGTGTTGAGGGATCATTCCAAGGAAGCCACATAGAGGAACATAGGCTTACCTAATATGGGTGGCTTCAGAACTGGAGTTCATAGTATATATTGCTTCATTTCCTCAAACTTGGTCTGGCACTCTTCATCCCACTACTAGATGACACCTTTCTTCATCAGCCTACAAAAGGGATTACACTTTCCATCCAAATTTCAAATAAAACCGAGTATATAGGCTAAGTGTCCTTAGAGGCCTCAGAGATCCTAGAGGTTTCTTGGAAGAGGCATCTGGCTGATGTAATTGATCTTATCTGGGTCAATCTTTATGAATACATATCTAATAATGAAACTGAGAAACATTCCATAGGTAACCCAAAAATTACATTTCAAGGGGTTCGTCTTCAACTTCTAGGATTGGAGGAAGCTGAACACTTTCTCAGTATCTCTAATATGGTCTTGATGTTGGCAATATTTGACAACCAAATCATCTATGTAGCATTCCACTATATTCTTTAGGGTCGTCTTGAAGATGTAGTGCATGGATCTATGATAGGTAGCTTCTGCATTCTTCATACTGAAAGGAATCACCAGATAGCAAAAAGTACCTAGCGACACTCTGAAGGTAGTTCACTCCTTATCTTTAAGAGCCATCTGGATCTGGTTGTACTGGGAGTACCCATCCATGAAGTAGATAGGTTGGAACCAAGTTATGGAATTTATCAACAAATCTATCACTTGAAGGGGAAAATCATCCTTCAGAAAGTGTTGGTTGATATCCCATAATTCAATACATACTATGATCTTCTTATTCTTCTTTCTAACTAGGATGATGTTAGAAATTCACCTGGGGTATTGAACTTCCCTAATGAATTTGTCTTTTATGATCTTTTTAACTTCATACTTGACCATGGAACCGTTGGATAGGTATATATTTCTAGGAGTTTTATTGAATCTATGATGTCTTATAGGGAAAACAAGATGGTGGAAGTCGAACTGAGGATCAAGACCTGGAATTTCATCATAGCTCTGTGAAAAAACATCGTGATGATGCTTTAGGAAATCCATGTACTTATGTTTCTCCTCTACGGGCATGGATAAACCGATCAGCGTTGGCCTTGGATATGCCTTGATACCAAGATTCACCTGAACCAGCTCATTGATGGTCATAGATATGCCTTCTTCAAATGTAGGAGGAGCATCTTCCAGATCCTCATCATCATCTGAGGTAGAGGGATCATTAGTAAGAGTTGATTCTTTTGGGCTGACTAATTATGGAGGAATACTGGTTCTGGCTTGGGAGGTGATGGTATCTTCTTCAGGAGACACCTTCACTGCTGAAATCATGGAGATAAAAGCTATCATAGTGATTCCATCATGTATTTGAACATAGGTTCCATGATTGATGTCAAAGAAATAGTGATGGGTTGGCTTGTGATAGTTCAACCCAGCTCAATGGGACAAGTGATTCTGGAAAATATTTGTTTCCATAGGGAGAACATCTCGATACCTAATAGAAGTAGGGGGTTCTAGTATCAACCGATCCTAACTCATGAAGTAATATGAGGTAACATTTTGGAATTCCTTGTACCTAGGGACGTAGTTCCCTTTCCTATCAGAAATAAGAAAACAGCTCCCCAAGTCTGGTGTCGTAGCCTCCAACTGATAATCGGGAGGATCAATGCATCATCCAAATATATCCATGGGTCGGCTGTGATAGAGGTGTGATTAATCCAATTGGATTATTCATTCTTGTCCTTGATCTAGTAATAGGTCTCGTTTATGTAGTGGGATTCACAAGAGAAAAATAGTGAAGCGTCACCTTAAAGGATGTATACTCGATCGTTGAGGTAGTACTTGGGGCACTGGTGATATGTGGAGGGGAATACTACATGAATATGGGGCCAGGGACTTCCCATTAACTCATTTTAAGTAGTGTCATGTGAGATGAACATGGATTCAATGTCTACTGCCAAACTATAAAACTGGGTCTTCAAACAGATCCTACCACACGATCTTTGTTTGGTCCTATCATAACCTTGAATCATTAGATTATAGGGGATCAAGTCTACTTCAGACAGTCCCAACCTATGGAGCATCTGGGTTGGGATGAGATTGATCCCAGAACCTGTGTCAACAAGATAGTGATAGACCTCTGACCAATTGAACTGGATGGTGATGTACAGTGGGTGGATGTTCCCTTGCACAAGAGAAGTTTCATCTTCTTCATATAAAGAGATTATGTCCTAGAATTGTAATTGCTCTAACTCCTATGTATAAAATTTATCAGAATCCAAAACCTCTATTTAAAACTTGATTGGGATTTCAAGGATTTTATGATGGATTCTCATATCTCTTCTGACAGAAGGAGAGCCTCGAGGATTGAGAGTTTGGCAGGAATGCTGGAAACATGCTTCAACACGTTATACTTTAATTCTAGGTGAAAATTTTTTTCCCGCAAGAGGTCACTCTATGATAGGAAGCATGATAGGAATTGATGGATGAACTACCAGATTTTGGTTGGTGTTGTCAACATCTTGATACTTATCATACAAATTGCTGAAAACTACCACTGGATGGTTGTCTACTGATTGCGGTCTGGCCATAGCTGAATGAGGATGATCATGATGTGGTCAAAGGTATTTTTTCTGGTTTATGAGAATGATCAATAGTGGTGGTGAGTATGGTATAGTAGGATGGGAAGGAATGTGTCTGATGAGCTCTACGAAATGCCTATTATCTGGTCTCAATGGCTTGCACAGCCTAACTTGAAGCACTAGACTGAGCATTCTGGTGGCTTATCTATCCTTATCTTCTTCTTAGATGGTGTCAGTCAAGGACACTAGGATGGATCTCCTTATACTCTTCAGCATTCGGAATTGTGTTGGGATCCACCAATTCTATGGTATTCATAAGCATACACTCCTGATCAACATCAGAGGAGTTCTATGATGCTAGGTGGACTCTAGGTACGAATTCCATCTCTAGAGGCATGAATTTCCCAAGCGTATGGGATATATTAAGCATCAGAAAGAGACTTTTCTTTCCCTTAATTCCTTGGTTCCTACTATTTAGAGATTTTGAACACTAATAAGTGGATGTAGAATCATAAGTTGGAGAAGACACAATGACCTTTGGAGGTTTGGGCTAACCTGAACGGGCATGGATGGCATTGTGGGGGAAAGTGAATGCCCGATGATCATACATGTTATCCTAATTAGGTTAAATACCCTGAGAGGGGGATGAATCAGGGTATGAAAGATTAAAATAAATACCCCTTCAGATCTGGTTTCGTTGTTAAATAGAACACTCTTCTCTCTCTTTCCCATTGCAATGTATAAACAGAATTTAAATCATGCATGAAACACAAAAATTTTACTTGGTTCACCCTCACTGGTATATGTTCGAGGATCATACAATGGTGTTTTTCCAATGTACCAAATCCACTAAGGATCACTAACAAATTACAAGGTTTGGTCTAGATCACTTATATGCCCAATCTCACTGCCTTTACAAGATTTAGGTTCTTCTCACTAAATTCTTAATGGTTACTTGATATGTCTCTTTCTCTGGATCACTACTAGTGGAAAGGATCCTCGTCTTCCTCTTACTTTTCTCACTGCTCTTGAAAGGTATCCACTCACAGTTTATGGACTTGTAGGTCCCTTAATTTTCATGAATTCATACATCCTCAACTGTAGGTATATGCTCTATTGAAGTTATATTTTCACTCATAGATGAAATACACTTTTCCACATACTATTAGTTTGAAAAAATTAATTTTGAGAACTGTTTTAGTCCTTTCATGAACTTCCTCAAGTATTTTATGAAAATCCCTACACTAAATGGTGTTAGTGATTCGTGGACCACCTTTGTCTTTTTTGGACCATACCTACTTCACGGAGGGATTATTCTTCCACGGACCACCTCTCCTCTGTTGATGAATGATGTCATGTGGATCACTTATACTCTATGAACACTTCTTGCTTTGTGGGCTATAGTGACCCACAAAACCCTTTCACAAACTACCTTCATGGAAACCCTTAAAAGAAATGCTCCCTCATGAACTTTCTCTTTTTCAGAATCCTTCCTCATGAACTCTTTTGGACTTCACCAAATTCTTCTCAAATAAATGATATTTTCTAATGAAAATCACTCTTAGTAATGATGGAATTAGAAGTCCTTATATAGTCAAATAGATCTTCAAATATTGTTAATCTGATTTCCCCAAAGTTTTGATGTGGTACAGCCTTCACCGCAAACTATTCTATGTGGTCAGCATAGCACCTTTCTTCCTTCATGGTAGCCGATCACTTCCACAGATGAAAACCCTTTACGACTCCTCAAACCACTACCTCATTTCCATAAATGATGACCCATACCATGAACTACAATCCTTTCATGGACTCCAATATTCCCATGAACTATTTTTCATTCATAGCCCACCAAGATCCCTTTGTGATCCGCATAGTGCTATTATGCGGAAATCCTACCTTTATTGTTTTTCCTCACCATTATGCGTACCACCTATACGGTCTATGAGATGTGCTTCATAGTCTATATAATGTTCACTCATTTGTGGAAATACATCCTTTTCTAAATAAATAATAATTTTGAGACTCTAAAAATTAGAAAACACTAGTAAACTATGCCACCTTAAAAACAAGATTCGGAAAATAGTAACTATACTCATTTGCGGTCATCTGGATTTGTCAACAAATACAATCACCCTAAATGCATCTAGGAGATTCCTTGAGGGATTTTTCCAGTAAACCTCCCCATTTGGGTTTTTTGAAAACTCTTCTCATTTTTATATCTCATTGAAGCTTCATCCATCTTCTATCAGCATTTGCTTCTTGTGATTAAGATAGTGACCAAGTATTTACCAAAAATTCACTCTAAGCCTACATGATCCTTGCTCGACATGAGAAACAAGATTATAATGAAAATTTCATCAATGAATCACTTCATTCCATCACAAAACCACTCATCTTCTTTCATCACAAACCTCATTTATCTTGATTTATATCCTTTGATTGATCACTTCTAGAATCATCATATTTAAAACTCCCCCTATCTTGTTGCTCCCCCTATATCATTACTCCACTTATAAGATTCTCCCTCCCCCTATCTCACTGCACCACGTATCATCTTCTCCTATATCTTGATTATGATATTTTCTCCCTTTTTACATCCATAATTTCTCCCCCATTATCAACGAACCCAAAGGTCACGTATTTGAGGTTTCCAATAGGTTAAAGAACATAGATCAATACATTTTTAGAAAAACACACAATACCTCAGAGAGAGGGGGGTCCCACGTCCACACATTTTCAAGTGTGGGGAGTTGACTAGACACCCAAATCTAGTCAATGTCATTCAACTGCTTCTTTGGATAATTCCTTTGTCAGAATGTTCTCAACTTTTACTTATATAGGCACAAACTCCAACATCACTAGCTCATGCTCCACCTTATCCTTGATAAAATGATACTTGATTTCAATCTAATTTTTCCTTGAGTGATGGATTGTATTTTTGATGAAATTTATATTACTTGAATTATCACAATGGATTCCAATAGAAGAATTCACTTCAACTCCCATATCATCAAGTTGTTTCTTCATCCAAAATAATTGTGTGCATGCTTGAGCTTTCACAATATACTCAGCTTATTCGGTACTCAATGAAATGCAATATTGTTTCTTTCTTATCCAAGAAATAAAAAATATACCAAGATAGAATGCACCACATGATGTTAATTTTCTATCATATGAAGATCTAGTCCAATCTACATCTGTATAGCCTAATAACTCTTACTAATATTTTATATTGTATAGAAAGCCAAAATCCATTAATCCCTTGATATACAGAAGTATTCTTTTCACTAAAAGAAAGTTTATTTCCTTGGAATTTATTTGATACCAAGCTGCTTAACATGTGGAAAAAACAATATCTGGTCGTGTTTCTATTATGTACAACAGGCTTCCAGTGATCTGCTTGTATTCGGTGACATTAACCATTTTTCCTTCATCAACCTGTGAAAGTTTCATCTAGGTAGCCACTGGATTTTTCATATCCTTGGAATTATCCATTCCAAATATTCTCAAGACCTTATTTTCATAATTTTATTGACAAATGAATGTGTCATTCTTTCCTTGTGTTAACTGTAAACCAATGAAAAACTTTAGTTTACCAATCATTGATATTTCGAACTCACTTATCATAAATTCAAAAAACTGTATGCATTGTGCTTCATCTGATCCACTGAAAATTATGTCATTAACATACACCAGTACCATCATCCTTTTATTACTATCATTGTTGACATATATATTGTAATTAACTTCACCATGATGAAAATAGAGCTTCTTAAGAAACTAATATAGACTTTAATACTATGATCTTAATGCTTTCTTCAAACCATATAAATCCTTCTTCAGCCAAAAAAATATGTTCTCATATTCATGAATTAGAAAAACATTTTGCTACTCAATATAAACTTCTTCTTCTAGAACCCCATTCAGAAATGATGACTTGACATCCATCTGGAAAACATTGAACTTTATTTTTTCTATTATGGATAATAATAATGTGATTATCTTTAGCCTTGGAACATGTGAAATTTTTTCATCAACATCAATAACCTCTATCTAGGAGTACCCTTTTCAAATTATTTGTGATTTTTTTTTCGAATCACCACGCCATCTTCATTCATCTTATTTTGAAAGACCCATTTAGTCTTGATTTCATTCTTATCTATTGGCCTCAAAACAATCTCCCATGTCTGATTATTCTCAATTTGGTCAAGATATTCATTCATATCCTAAAACCAATTATCATCTCTAGCTACTTCATCAAAACATTTAGGATCTACCTATGATAAGTATGATTCATGTTGTAGAGTCTTTATCCTCCTTGTCTGCACCAATGTTTTCTGATCGCCAATTATATTTTGTCTATCAATTTAATCTCTTCTATTTTATATTTGTGAATATACAAATTCTTCTCATCCTTTTCATTATCTAAATCTTATTCTAAATCAACCTATGGAACTGGAACATCCCCTAATCTTTTTATCTCTTCATCACTATCATCCTAAGCCTGATCATGTATTTTCTGAAGATTTTTATCATTCTATACTATAGTCACATCACGGATTTCAAAAACCTTTCCCAAAAACTTATTGAAAAATTTATATTCTTTCCTTTCCTTTGAGTAGACAATAAATATCACTTCATCTCCAAAGGATTCAAACATCATGTGTTTCCCCTTATTGAGAATTAACCACTTACTTCTGAAGGCTCGAAATCACTTCAACATTGGCTTCTTTCCATACCATATCTCATATAGATTCTTCTATTATTTTAGACACAATAAATCTATACTTGATGTGTATACTGATGTCACCACTACTTCTTTTCAAAACATCTTTGGTGGGTCTTTCTCAATGAGAATTATTATAGCCATGTTGTTGATAATTTGGTTTCTTATATTAGATACCCCATTCTATTGTGGAGTTATTAGTACTAAAACTTGGTGACTTATCCCATGTTTCTTGAGATAATCCTCCACTTGGCTATTCATGAACTTGGTTCCATTATCTATTCTGATCTTTTTTATTTTCTAACCTATCATATTTTCAACTTCCCGTCGATATCTAATAATGAAACTGAACACTTAGACTTGTGGGTGATGATTGATACCCACTCCATTATCCTAAAATCATTAATGAATAGATTATTGTATCTCATCCCATCAATATGTCTTGGTGAAATAGGTCCACACATATCAATATTCACTAGATCAATCACTCATGTTAACCTTTTCTCTTTTTCCTTATATGCCTTTCGTATGATCTTACCTTTTTAAAAAGCATCATATGTATGAGTACGATCACATGATAACCTAGGGAGGTCACAAGTACCATCATATTTCACAAAATATTCCAAGGATTTTTTACTCAAGTGGCTAGGATGTTTTGGCCAAAACTTTTTTTCCTCTTCCTTGGAAAGAAAGCACATACCTTCTTCTCTACTCACAAGATAGAGATATTTTTCATACGCTTTCCCTATAAAACAAATTCACCATCTTTTTCCTTGATGATATATAATTTCTTTGAAAAGATTTTGGAATGTACTGAGTAACACAGTTGAATGACACTAAACAAGTTCTGACTTAGACCTTCAACAACTAAAACATCAGCATGACTCATGTCTTTTCCCATAAGCTTATATTTTCCCAAGACACCAATCTTCTGGCCTTCATCATTGCCAAATATTATGATATCTTTCTTATTGTACCTAATTCTGGTCACAAGATCTTTATTTCCTATCATTTTAAAGGTGTATCCACTATCAATGATCCATATTCCAGTGTGATCTGATGCTTTAACACAATCTCTGTAACCACTTCTTGTTCATCTATTTTCTTTATGATCCATATTTTTTACTTCATACTTGATATTAATTAATAGTATTTATCTTCCTCAAAATATTATAGACCAGATCCATCCCGTAGAGATGCAAATGGATTTTTCATTTTCAGCTCATTTGATAATACCTTTAGCTACTTCTTATGGCTACATTCATTCTGCTTCGTCACATTTTTCTGCATTATTGATGAGCAGTATCTTTCCATGTTTTCGAATCCTCCACACATGAAATAGTGACCATCAAATGATGTCCTGAAATATTGATCCATGTATTGCTTCCTTTATTGGTCTTTTTCCCTTTGATACCTCATTTTTATGGAACAAATATGTTATGAGTGTCCCATATTTCCACAATAATAGAATCTAATGTGGGGTGCATTCTTTGTGGAAAAATTGCACTACTAGTTCTCCCTTAGGATTTCTGAGTCTTTTAATTTTGATTCATACCCAAATAAATCTTCAGCCTCATAGTGGAATCATGTGGTCTAAATTTAACCATTACTACTTTCTTTTTTCGATCAAGCCTCATACGAACCTTATAATTTGGATTTGACTGTTTCTTTTGTTGTGTTATACCTTTATGTTCCACTTCTATATTTTCAATCGCCTAAATTATCTTATTTCCTGATATCATATTAGAAACCAAAATTTTTTCTTGATCTTTAACATTTCATCACAGGCTGAAGACTTCCTCTTCAGGATTTTTGATGCATTTTATTTGATTTTTCCTAATGATAGTCAAACTATTGATTTCTATTTTTGTTCTTCAATTTTGAGCTTGTACTCAACCTCCTTTTCTGAGATTTCTATAATTAAGGATTTCAGTTTTTAATTTTCATTATTTAGCTCAGACTTCTCTTCTTCCAATTGTTGCATATAAAATGTGGCATCATGAAACACTTTGTTGGATTTATTCTTTTTGGCTCTCCAAATATATATCTATTCAATATCATCTTCTAATTCAACTTTAAGTTCAACTCTTCCTTCTATATATCCTTAATCATTGTCGCTTTCTTCCCTTATTTGGGAATTTACCACAACTTCCACCATATAATCAGCTTCATGATCCTGGCAGTCTTCCAACTCTTCTACCTCATATTATTCTAAACTATTATCTTTTTTTGAAAGTTGATTCTTATTTTTGAAGGGGTTTATCTTAAGCTTTTTCTTTCCTTTCATGTAGGTTGAATAATTTTTTATGGGAATTTTGACTTCATCCTCTTCATCTTCTTGAAACTTTTTATGGAACCTTACTGCCATTTTTCCAACCTTTCCACATCAAAATCATGAAAGTGGGAGTTTCCCTTTGAAATTTCCTTTTCCTATTTGCATATTTGAGGAAAGTAATGAAATTGAGGCATCTAGTTCTTCATATTCATGTCTATCATCAATGGTGAGTTTCTTCCTGGCCTTGAATTCCACCTCTTTAGACTTCCCATTTTCTACAGCATCGTTATAATAATTTCTCATTTCATATCCGACAAGGGTATTGTGCATGTTATCCAATGTTATCTCCTTTAGATCTTTATCTTCTAATAATAAAAATTTATGTATTGAACTGATCTAGAAGTTCTCTAAAGATATGCTTTACGATCTTTATATCTTCAATAGTTTCTCTGAGATCCTCATACTTTTTTTATAGAACCTTCATCCTTTCTTCTCTAACTTTTGAGTATACCTCATAAATATTCAAAAAAAAAATTCTCTTATATCATTTGATGACTTACATTACATCAACATTATATAAATTACATTTGATAGGGATCCCCCTAAAGAATTGTTATCTTTAGAATCAACATCCAATTACCTTATATCAACTTTTGATAAATCACCATTGTCGATATTGTCTTATATTCCATACGTATCTAATATAAACACATCCATTACTAATGATCATAAGTAGTGATGAATCTTATTCTTCTATAATTGAAAATTATTTCCATCAAATATCTGAATCCCTTTGTGATTGACAACCTCCATTTATTCTAATAAGAGAGAGAACCACTGACTTTAAACCTTTCCCTCTGATGACAATTTTTATCTCAATTAGGTTAAATACCCTGAGAGGGGGGGTGAATCATCATATGACATATTAAAATAACTATTCCTTCAGATTTTGTTTCATTGTTAAACAAAACACTCTTCTCTCTCTTTCCCATTTTAATGTATGAACAAAATTTAAATCATGCATGAGACGCATCAATTTTACTTGGTCACCCTCACTGGGATACATTCATGGAGAATACAAAAACATTGTGCCGAAATACCAAATCCACTAAGGCTCACTACGAAATTACAAGGTTTGAGCTAGATCGCTTTTATTCCCAGGCTCACTGCTTTTACAAGGTTTAGGGTTTTCTCGCTACATTACCAAGGGCCACTTCTTATTTCTTTTTATCTGGCTCACTACCAATAAAATTATCATCTTCTTCCTCTTCCTTTGGTCACTACTCTTGGAAGGGACCTAATCACAATTTATGGACTTGTAGGTCCCTTAATTTTCATGAATGCACGCATCCTCAACTATAGGTAGATGCTTTGTTGAAGTCATGTTCTCACCAGTAGATGAAATCAATTTTTCTTCATACATTTAGTTTTCATAAATTACCTTTACCTACTATTTTATTACCTTCATGAAATTCCTCAAGTCTTCTTCAAACTGATTTTCACCATGTGGTGTGAGTGCTTCGCGGACCACCTTTGTCTTCCACAGACCATCCCTACTTCACAGACAGATTCTTCTTCCACAGACCACCTCTCCACTATGGATGGTTGATGTACCATGGAATAGATCTCCTCCATGTACCCTTATTACTTTATTTTCTATAGTTTCCCACAAAACCCTTTTGTGAGATGCCTTCGCAGACACCCTTCATGGAATTTCTTCCACGTGAACTCTCTGTTTCATAGAATCCCTCCTCACGAACTCTTTTGAAATTCACCAAATTATTTTCAGAGAAATTATGTTTTATAATTAAAATATATCTTTTCAATGATTCTATTAGTGGTACTTATATATGAAAATAGATCTGAAAAATTCACTAATCTGATTTCCCCATAGTTTTGATGTGGTACTGCCTTCACCGTGGATTATGTTATGTGGTCCGAAAAGTCACTTTCTTCATTCACGGTGTTTGATCTCTTTATCAGATGAAATCCATTTTTGGATCCCCAAATAATAGCCTCCTTTTTAAAAATGATGATTCGTCCCACAAACTGCAAGCCTTCCACGGACTGCAAGCCTCCCAAAAACTATTTTCAGTTCAAGTAGCACCCTTCGTGGTCCGCAAAGCATTGCTATGTGGAAATCCTACATTTTCTATTTTTCCTCGCCATTCCATGTACCTCGTATAAGGTCTGTGAACTATAATTCAAGGTCCATGTACTATTCATTCATTTTCTGAAATCCTTCATTTTCCAAAAAAAAATCCTAATTTTGAGACCCAAATATTTAGAAAACACTGGGAAATTATGAAACCTTCAAAATCTTATTTGAAAAACCCCAACCATACTCATTCACAGACATATGGCTTTGCCAAAAAACACAATGACCCCAAAAATACCAAGAGGATTCCTTGAGTGATTTTTTTCCAACATAACCATTCACAATATTTTTGTGTCTCGTAGCTAGAGACTTGTTTTTATTCAATGAAACCTTCACTATTAGTATCGGTCTCGGTTGAGATGTGTGAAACTTATGTCAGAACTTCAACCATCCTGGCCACACCATTTTCCACATAATCTTGGAGTCATTCCTTAAATACATAGCACTGCTTTATGGTATGTTCAAGGATAATGTAGAAAGGGTAGTGGTTAGGATGATCAGTGATCATAGACTCATGGGGTTTCTATATTCTAACAGCTTTAGAATCCCCTATTCCAAAGAACTGCAAAAAATAATCGGGGACCTTGGCCTCTAAAAATAAGTAGGTTTAGTTTTTTCTATCTAGAAATAGAAATCTGGGAGCCTAGACCTGATGAGGGGATGAATGTGGATGAGGGACTAGAGCCACATTCTCTCATCTAGGTTTTTGTGCCTACTAAGGAGGTGTCTACTAATTTTGAGCTTGGATAGGAGTATCTTGATGGGGTAGTTGTCCTAGAAAAGGAGGTTCTTAGATAGGCTCTATGGAAAAAAACTCTAGAATCTCTAGATCCCCCACCTGTACTGTAGTGGTAGTATCTTCCTTGGTGGCTCTTCTTGTAGAAATTGGAAGAGGAAAAGGAAATTACTTCTTGGATTGATGTAAGGCTTCCTCTAGGCATTGATCCTTGTTATAGAAATCTCTAAATCTACCTAGGAAATTATGAATGATGAGGGTGGAGACTAATTTAGTCTTCACATTACCTATGTAGATTTTCAATAGATTATCTTGAGTCAGTGGCATGTCGAGCAATTATATAAGGCCTTTCCCCCTAGAAATGAAGTTTTTGATGCGCTCATCTAGAAACTACTTGCACTTGAAGAGGTTGGAAATTTATTTTGCAAGTAATGGAATTGAACTGGTAGAGAAAATTACTACATAGGTCTTCCCTGCCAGTGATGGAACCAATGGGTAACTTGTTTTACTAGATGAACATAGGCCCTTCTAATTTCTGAACAAAACATTAGAGCTTGGCTACTTCCTATTTCGCTCAGGTTCCCAGCATGGTTCCCCACCTTGAGATGAAGTGGACTAGATGCTGTAGCGGGTCACCCATCCCATTTAAGGGGGTGAAGGTTGGATTCCCTAAATCCTAGGGTGATCACATATCATTCGCCCACACTAAATACAGCTTTCCATTAGGTGGGATTTTCATCTGTTGAATTTCCATGGCATCGATTCAAGTAGTGAGGGAAGCTATCTAGTTTTTTTGTGAAGATTCATTTCTTGGTGATGATTCTTAACCACCAGGGCATTGATCAGCTTGTGAACATGATATATGGATGCAGGGGATTTGTCACAAACCGAATCGATCGCCACCAAAAATGGCACCAAACCCAGCCCGTGACAAGGCCCGAAGGGCGTTCCCAATCTCTACGGGCTGGAACAATTTCTCAGGTATCATAAAATGAAAATTGGGAACGATTTACCCGAGTTTATAAACATAAAACAACAAAAGAATCCAATGAAACAAATCTGGATTTTTCAAACCAAACAATCTTTTACAAAAATTCAGAACTGAATTACATAGATTAAAACAACTCAAAAAGACTATACCAAAGGTACAAAACCAAATAAGGACAGTCCAAGAACCCTCATGGCAAGGGGCACCGCCCTCAAGCCACCTCCACAAGACTTCACCACCAAGGACCTACTAGAAACCCGAACCACTGGAACAAAAAAACTGTACCCAACCTGCGACAACAAAAATAACCAAGTCTACTTACACCCATGGGTGTAAGTAGGGTGTGATCCAATGTCCAGTAGGATACCACCACTAAAATATTCTATGTGATAAACATTTAAAGACGAAAAGCATGCAAGTTTTCAAAAACATGAAAAGCTAGTTACAATTTCTAAAAGATGCAACTTTGAATAAAAACAGTTTTCAAGTGGGCTATCATTAAGAATCAACACTTTTAAAAAATAATATCAACACTACTGAATTTTCCAGCCAACTATACCATATGCCGATGGTAAGTACAAATTAAATAATGAGCACAAGAAATAGGAAATAACCCCTAGGCACTAGCTCATTCTGGGTCCCAGGTACCTCGTATCTCGGTGAGAGTAACCATCACAATATATGTTCTCATGCATGAGCCACTAGTAGGGAACATACCCATAACCTAGTGGTACCCAATCATCATCATCATAGTTTAGTTAGAGTTGTAATCGTCAATATTTATAAGTGAAACTGAGGCCAAACCCCACGGATTCACTAGCATACTAGTACACGTCCACCCACCTAGATACCCGGGTTTTCCCTTTGTGCTCAAACATGTTCAACAAGCCAAGAAATATAGTTTTCACATATATATATCACTTACACATCACAAATTAACCAAAAAGCCCCATGTACATCACATAAGTCACAAATTATACTTTTCATTCAAATGCATTTTGAAATCAAACTCACACCAAAATTGCCCACAACACTTTTTTCATAACTTTCACAATCCAACACATCCTTTAACAATTTTATGAAGTCCCTAAAAATATGATAAACATCACATAACAGAACTATTCACATTTAAAATTACTCATTTTAAAGTATAAACAATCCAAAATAGTTTTCGAATATGGTTTCACCTCTTACATAAATCATTAAACCACTCAAAACTTTCATAAAACAATTCTAAATAGTGTACCAAAGCTTTTCAAATAAAACCCATTTCAAAACCATATTTCAAGGACAAAATCACACCAATACAAATTAAAAACAGAATTGGAAGCCCCAAAAACATTTATTAAACAACCCCCATGTGTTATAAAAACACCTCAAACAATAGCACAAAAGATCCACATGAAACACACACGTTTTCAAAATCACATTCAAGAATTACAATAAAGTTTTACACCTTAAACCCTTAAAAACTCGTTAAGACCTAGTGACACACCAATTCCCCACCAAATAAGAATTTTCATCCCAAAAAAGATTTATTAAACCAGATTCATATGTTATAAAACAATCCCAAACAATCCCCAAAGGGTTACACATGAAAAACCCCAAATTTTAAGCTAAAATGAAACTATAAAAATAAATGCTTAACCAAATCCAACATAAAATTTTTTTTCACCACACACAGAATATTATGAAAATTCATAATAAGTAATTCAAGCAAACTAACTCATCTAGAAATGATTACACACAGAATTACCTACCGGAAGTGTCAAATCCCTCAAAACTTGGTTCAAAACATCAACCGCACAACCTCCACACCACAAGGAAGATAAATTCAGACCTAGATCACAATATTTGACCACAAATACACCAAAGGAAACCCTAGGATCAAACCCTAACTTCTGGAAATTTTAGAACATAACTAAAGATAGAGGAAACCCTAAGGGAAAAGGAAGAAACCAAGAAGGAATCACTTACCAGAAACAATCCTGAAGAAAACGACCCAAAATAGACCAGAATCTGAATTTTAAAAAAGATAAAAATTTAATGAATATTAGAACAAGAATTATAAGGTAATGTAGGAATTGGAATGGGGGAAAAGAGTAAGAATAGAAGGAGTTATGAAAGGATCAATTTACCTCTCAAAATATGGACGATTTCTGAAATTCAGAGAATATTCGACCATTTTTTAGATTCTATCGAGCTCCAAATTGTGGTAGGATGGAATGGGGGCGCTCCTTACCTAAGTGGGCTCGGGTGAGAGTTTTAATCACTGAAAAAACGCAAATATTGAAGGAGATATTAAAGAATTAAAATTTATTTTTAATGCAGAAAATGGGCTTTCGGGCAGGCCCAATTCCTCAAATAAAAACCCATATCCACCATGATTATGGATTTATAAATGGTCCAAATAAATATGGTGGTGTTAATATGTCAGGGTATGACAATTATGAATTGTAATGGATGAAAAATGTTGAAAAATGAAGAAGTTATAAAGGAATCAAAATTTATTTTTAAATCTGGAATTGGGCTCACGGTTTGGCCCAATTCATAAAAACTCACCCATTCCTCCATAAATGCTTGGGAAACCCTCAAAACAAAGAATGAATGAAAATTAAATGGAATGTAACTTTAAAATAAGTCATGTATGTGACAGGCTTGTTGAGTGACCTATATAGTAGTCTATTGAGTATCTTGATCTAGATCCCAAGGAGGATTCTCACACTATTCGGGTAGATTCATTGATGCGTATTGTAGTCACTTTCTATAAGATCTAGCTTTTTCTCTGTTTGGATGTGAGATATCAATAATATCAACTAGAAGAAACTAGATGAGGATGATTTACTACAACCTCTAATATCCCTGTAGAGGAGGAACATGGTCCTAGGGAGGACTACCATAATATGGATATTGTTTGGTAAGGATCTCACTAATGATATGATGTTGATCTATAATCTACTACTACAAAGCAACAATTGTAGGGTCATCCTTTTTCATCTATGTGGTAACATGTGGATATGACTACTCAATATTTTCCTTACCCATATTAAGATTCTAGCTAATGGTAAACAATGTATAAGGTTTTCCCTAGGCTGAGGGTCTACCTTTGCTAGCGATTGAGGACACCTGTAGGGTCCACATACTATAATACCCTAGTAGCCTAGTTCTCTATAATATATCCTATGTCAATTTCACCATACTTGGGTAATTTGAGTTCATCCATGTTCACTGTGATGAAACATGGATTTTCATTGATGTCACTGGGTGAACTAGGATGTCGTTTGATAGGACTGAAGTGGAGTGCGACATATTGTCCCGAGTCATGGATCTGTATATGTAGAGACTCTTATTCAATGATTCTATCGAGCAATATGAATATCAGAATGCATTTGTGTTGAAATTTCTAACGGTAACCAGGTAACGTAGGATACTGCTCCACTGTGAGTTTTTTCAACTCAACTATGTGGAATTTCTGGATGATGTCGTCAAAGTTCTCTCTACTCATTTTGTAGACCAACTGATGGTAATAGATGTAAAAATGAATCACCCAAACGGTCTGGAAAAATCATGAGATCTCATCCTGAGTGAGGGTCTTCATAATTTCAATGTCGAGAACCACATCCAATTGTAAAACCACTTACAACTGGTTGGAATCCAGATTGTCCCACAATATTCCTTGTTTGGAAGTGAGGCCCTGATCTTGGTTGCCCCAGTCTCTGATCGGCATTGGCTGAGAAACTGGAAATGGTACAGATGTGGACCATTGTGGTAGTGGAATATCTGGTGGAGATATTTCTACATGAACTGACTGATCACTTCGTGTTGGGTCATATCTCAGAGGCAGTGTCGATTACATCATCACATCCATATAAGATGGGTTTCCAAACACTACCTCATGTGTGAGGGAAATGATGGTCATCTATGGGTCCACCGATTTCTCTCATTCTATCACATATCAAAAATACTCTTGGTGATCTCATGTAGAGGTAAATAATGAATCTGGTGATGATAGAGACGACTACACCATGAGACCCTATAAGGGGGCTAAATATTTCTCCTCCTGCATATACCTATTAAGGGATTTGGGGATCTTTTGAACCTCAACTTCTAGGATGATGAATCTCACCTACCAAGCTCCTACCCTAGACTCTGATGTAGAATACTAGGGGGAAGGATTCATCATCATGTCAAAATTGGCTTTTGAATTTGAGAATAAAATAGGATCAACAATGACCTAGTGCTTCCTAGAGTTATTCCTTTGGCGGTGATGGTTCACCCTTCTACCTCGGGACGATTCCTTAGGGTAGTTAAATTTGTCGGCATGAGGATTAAATTCATGTTGTGAGTTTATTATGTGGGGAGGACCTCAAATTTGATTTTGCAGGATATAGGGAGGACCTCTATATCAGTTTTCATTGGAGTGTGGAGTACCTCCACTCTAGTTATTGTCATAGTAGTGAGTACATATTTTGTGATCATTAGGAACATGGGTAGGGCCTCTATATTGGGCATGGAAGTGGGGATGACCTCTGCTTTGGTGAATCGAAGTGGGAGGAGGGACTTCACATTGATTGATATGGACACGGGAAGGACCATTGTTTTAGGGAGCATGAGTACAGAGAGGGCCTCCTTATTAGTTTCTGGATGCACTGGGAGGACCTCTATGGGAGTGGGTAGGACCTCCACTCTTGTCGGTTGCAGCACGGGGAGGACCTACATGTTAGACGGTGGTGAGGGAATGAGGAGGACCTTCATAATGATCATCAATGAAGTTGGTAGGAACTCTTAATTGGTGGAATATAGATTGGAGAGGACCTTCGCTGGAGCTGAGGATGACCCGAGGAGGACCTTTTCATCACTAGTCAGAGACATGGGGAGGACCACCATATAGGTAACCATAAGCATATGGAGGACCTCCAAACTAGAAATCGATGAAGTAGGGAGGTCCTATGCTTTTTTCAATGTTGGGAACATGGGTAGGGCTTCCATTTTGGGTGTGAGAGTAGGGAGGACCTCCAATATGTGTGGCGACTGCATAGGGAGGACCTTTGTACTTAGTCTCATCATCATGGACTGGCCTGTAATGGATGATGGAGATGCCAGCAGCTAAAAGAGTTAACCCAACCTGCAAGTGAGGTGGTTGAGGGATCGATCAAAACTAGGCATTGAGGATTCCATGATCTACAATATTGGGGACTTGGATGAATGCATCGGTGGTGTTAGGGGCCACTGAAGTTGTATAAGAAAATTCCCCCTAGCAGGAATCCTCCTAAAATTGGGCTCAATGTTGGCATCGGGTGGGTTAGACTGGGGCCGGCAGTGTTGGGGAATGATCCACCTGTTCCTAATCTTGGAAGAATGGTCATTGGTGGAGTCAATGTGACCCGGTGGAATCCCTCCTAGGAGACTCCTAAGTAGTGTTCATTATCAGGGTAACCTAGTCATCCCCTGCCTACTTGGTGTAGTGGATCGAGTCAAAGGATCAATCTAGGGAGAGACTCTCTAAGTGGTTGATCATCAGAGTGGGTAGAAGGTGCTCCCTGGGTGTCCCTTAGGGACGGCGGTGTTGGTGAGGTGCAACAGCCTCCAGGTCCTAGCGAGACATATCCCTTTTGGGAATGACTCCCTCCTACTCATACAATCATATGAGGGTGTCGATCACCCTCCTATGGATGATTTTAGAGGTTTAGATGAAGCTTGGGTTATTGATAGCTAATGGAATAGTGGGATTCGTGGTTGAGGTGGGGTCATGTGGGATTGCCACATGGATAGGCCTCCTTCCCCTACATCGGTGGGGATTGGGTGAGTGATTCCCTGCAACTTGGGTAATGAAAAGAAGGAAGATTCAACTTTCAGTATGAATTCTAGGAAAGAAATACCCAATTTCCAAATTTCATCCAATATTATATATCTAGATAGAGAGATCCATGCTGATGATGTCATAGACCGGTATGCCCAACATTCAACTACCCCAACTATTGGTGAGTTCTACGTTGGGTCCTTTATTTTCTTAGTGAGACCTAGTGCCAGAGAGCTTGATCTTGTGACATTCTTATCTATTGAACTGATTTCTCTAACATTACTATTCCCCACAATGAGGATAAGATATTCACATCAGGTTCACCATTTCTATTTCTGATACTTTCACTAGGGTGTGCCGCCTGACATTTTGTTGTGATGCTAATGTCACATTGTACCTCACATTCCCACATTCAAAAGGTGGGAAGAATTCATCACTTTATTAGAGATTTCTAATCTTTGATAAAAATGGGATGATGATATGTAGGTTCCTCCTTCCATGTATTTATCATTGGAACTCATCTAAAAGTTCGGGTCTCCCTCATAGATTAAGACATGGTTCGTGAAACTCATTCCTAGTTCTATCTCTTTGCGGACACCGGTTAATTATGATACTTCTTTCTTTACATTCCAAGGGATATTGATAGGGAAACAACCTTTGGTTAGGGGAGTAGTCATGTTGGGAATTTTTGGCATGCCAGGACGCTAGAACAGTGGTCACCTATATTCTTCTTCATAGGATGGAATCTCATGGAGGCATCTCAGGCATGGACCATAAGGAATACCAGGTCGATCATAGGGTATCTTATGCCAAATTCATTTATTCTAAGGTTTTCCTCGAGTATCCCATGTTTAACATGAGGTATCAGGGTAACGGGTCATGATTTTAGCATCTTATTGAGATGAAGAGAGGCTGGCCAGGATGCCCGATGGAGGCGGATCAAAAAGATGCATCCCTAAGAGGGATCTCCTAAAGGTTTTACTATATGGGTGGATCAGAATGCCCAATGAGAGAGGACTTGGGGTGGTGTGTCCCATAAAGGATAAGATATCACATCATGAAGGGGTACATCCCTAGGAAGGAGGCACTAAGGTTTATGAGATGGATGGGTCATAATGCCTAATGAGAGTGAACATAGGGCGGTGTGTCCCCTAAAGGGAATATTTCACACCATGAAGGATGATCTGGACACCACTAAGGGTGGAGCAGATAGGTGCACCCCTAGGAGGCGAACACCAAGGTTTACCATTGGATGGATCAGAATACCCTATGAGAGTTGGTTTGGGGTGGTGTCTCCCGTAAAGGGAATATTTCACATCGTGAAGGCTGATATGGACACCACTAAGGGAATATCAGATAGGTGCACCCCTATTATGGGGACACTAAGGTTTACCATTGATTGGGATTAAAGCTCATGGAGGCATCCTATGTACCCTGTTTAAGAGTCAAGGATCAAAACCCACATAGTCTGATGGATTGTATAGGGAGTACACAAGAGTGTTTCCCTTCGAAAGAGGATTTCTCTTGGTTGGATTATGTTTGATTGTCTGGGGATTACACATGAGAGTTTTCTGGGTGCTTATAGGAGAAACAATGATGGATAGGGATTACATGTAGTAACGACCCTAATGGATGGCCTAATCTCACAGGGATATGTCAACCCAGGTAAAATTAGGATGGATATGGATGAAGTGTTAGGTGAAATGGATGAAATGGGTTGGATGGATTTAGTTTTGGACTTGAACCTCATAGAAGTTTCCTATATATCCTAGTTAGTTGGGGATCAAATTCCATGTAGTTTTAAAGGGGGCATTGGGTCTTACACTTAAGGAGGTATCCCAAGCATGTGATTAGGGACTATGTGTAGGAGCTACCTAGATGGATACATGACATAGTTTATTTGGTTTTACACCTAATGAGGATGTGAGGAGTAAGTATGGTTTTCATGTCCACTACTAGCCTCTAATACCATGTGATTCATGCACGGTGTGATAAACAAGAGGAAACAGTTTCCATGATGCTTGTGTCATAAAAGATGTGTCGACAAGAGAAGATGTGGGGATTACACATAGAATCTAACCAAGGAGGATGTAATTCTATACATTTAGGATCGCATTCCATGTGAGGAGGATCTAATTTTATGTGAGTCACACATAGAGAACCCTACCAAGGGTTCACTGGGGCTTATGTGTGGAAACTTCCTTTGGCGTTCATAGTGGAAATCACAAAGGGAGAGAGATGAGAGAGCTTTGGTTCCCATCCCTTCTCTAATTCCAATAGCTGATAGGATATAGGAGAATAAAAGGTGCTTCCTCTCACAAGAAAGTATAGGGGATTACTTTATGAGGGATTCCTATGAAAATTTCATCCCCTATAGAGAGGATCTAATTCTATGTGAGGAGGATTTTATTTCATGTGAGGACATAGTGTATGAAGACCATCCCATGTCACTCATACATAGAGTATCTTGAACTTAATCCATAGGTTAGGGCTGCAGTTTAATGTCATGCACTAAGGATAATGGTTCTAGGTAGTTTTATGTCATGTATCTTGGATGTGGTAGACTTGCTCCTCACTCATTAGACTAACATAATTTTCACTCATCAACCCTTAGGGAAGGGAAGGAAATAATTCCAAAAGGTGAGGGTGTGAAGGAGTGGTCACTAATGAGGTCCATGTTAGAATAGCTATGATAAAAATAAAAATTTATTAGCATACATATTATGAAAAGAAAGATGTATGAAAACTCAATGTGGGACACCTCATGATGGACCAAGAAATCACTACATGTAAGCCTGGAGGACCACATGGACGAGGGTCTCATGAAGCAGGGGGGCTCAATGAGAAGTGATTCATGAATCTCAAGTGCTTCATAGAGAATAAGGGACTCACGAAGGAAATGAATTCTTGATACATGGTGACCCTACCTTGGCATGAAGTCAGGAGATGAAAAAGGAGTGCTTCGCAAAGGATAAATGATCCATGAAGCCTCAGGTAACTTGTTCGGACTTCCTACTATATGAAGGGTGGAATAATTCTTGAAAGGAATCCCAAAATTATGTGGGGTTAATTAAGAAAAAGGTAAATAGGACCTTGAGATACTCTATTACCTTGGATGATCTATCATTCGGTTGGGTTCGCGGTGCTCAGGTGCTTCATAAAATGGGATATATGAAGTTGGAAGGTCGGGGTAACCATCCCTTGGATATGGAATGAGCCAAATATTTATAGGCCTAGGGTGTTGCACTACTTGGAGGCATACTACAATGTAAAGGTGGGCTCCATGAAAGGTTGCAGCTCCATCAGATTCATGGATCCATTCATAAAATTATTTAGTGCAGTTTTAGAGTGCATCATACTCACAGGTGTTCCGTCTCAGCCTCATGCGTCCGTGGTAGGGGAAGGGGACTCTATGAAGCTTATTTTTAAGGAAAACCCTTTGGAGTATTTTGGTGTTGTTTGGGCTTTGATTCTATCTAGAAGGGCCATTAACCCCCTCCACTTATCCCAGGGCATGAATTTTGATGCCAACAGACACCTTATAAAGATCATGGGCCAATGGAGGTTTCCTTTCAGAATCATCCCACATTGATTGTAGTGGGATTAAATCATCATAAATCTTCCCAATAATAGGGGCCCTAAAAATTTGGTATAAATCACACGGTCTAATACCGAATTCTCCTTGCGTCAAATGGAAATAATTTGTCTTCAGACTCCACCGGCTAAGTAATTAGGAGATAATATATGAGATCTTGTAGATATATGTATTCCTAAACCAGATAGCCTCATAAATGTATAAATATTGTAGCTCATTTTTTTACTCCAAACAAGATTGACGCACCCAAAACCACTTAGGATGGACACCCCCTCTAGAGCTGAAGTCCTTGTCTTCCTTCTAGCCTTGTGTTTGATCAGTCTGTGAGGCATGGAAGGTTAAACTGTAAACATTAGGCCTCAAATCCTGGATATGTGACCTAAAATATGGATTAAATTTAATATGATTCGTGATGAATCCAATAGGGACTATCCCTTCTATAATAAAGACAACCTTGGAGGAGATATTATCATAGAGGTAGTTGATGTGCCACACAAACCACGACTTTGGAAAGTAACTCTTAGGGCCAATGATGGTGGAATAACCCAAAAGTATATGATTATATATAGGAAGATAATCACTTTGTTGGTATTCATGTGGATACTATGTTAAGTGCTTCACTAGATCTAGCACAGCGGGCTCAATCATGTCATAATAATCTGGCCTAGCAATTTTGATCATTTAAAAGAATGTGTAGTAGCTTGTCCAGTAGAAGTCATTACAACAACCAATGAACACCTACAAGAAGACACCAAGTTATCCCTTTTAAGTTAAAACATTAAGTTATAAAAATTGAATATTAATTAAAATTTAGGATTAATTTCCAACATTTTGGTAAAGGACAGTGGGAATGTAGCCCTATAGACCAGGTCACATGCACAACCCTCTCAACTAGGTCCCTCACCCAAGTCTCTAGACTAATAGATTCTATTAGAATATATTAAAAGGTGGATCTATGAAATACCACCTCTTAGGTGGATATACCAAAGGTGAACTCTATGGGATACCTTTGCAAAATAAGGAACATGGCATAGATGAGCGAATGATCTACGCAGTGAGAGAGGAAAATCTGTAAATGAAGAGAAAAAATGAAAAGTGATTAGTTGTATTTATAGGTACCCCTATTACGTTTCCAAGACCTATTACAGGGATTTATGATTTTGGTCATCACACCAAACCTCTGCATCCAAGCTGTGTGGCTGACCTTCATGGTTGGGCAGGATAACCTTCCTGATCTTTTCCCTATTCTACCTCAAGACTCGACCCTCTTATTTCAATCAGATCCAATCCTAAGGGGGGTTTTTTTGAAACTCTATTTACTAAAAGGTAAGAAAAATATTACAAAAGGAACTCTAATAAAGTTTAAATCCTTTAAGAAACTCAAACATGATCAAAATACCCCTACATGGAAGACCTGCATACCAACACCAGCACACCAGAAGGCCCGCACAGCTCCCCCTACGTGGAAATAAAAGGGAGGACATAACTATGATCGATACCCATACTCAATAACTATTACCTATACCTTTTTGGAAATCTTGTTTCGGCCAAGGTCCCTTGGTTTTCTATAAATAGAAACATTGGGCTCCTCATTTTCACAACTGAAAATTTGGAAGAACCCTCTGAGCTCTAGTCGCACAGACCCTTAACCCAGGTCCTCTAAAACTTATCTAGTAACTCTCAAAAATAATTATTAAGAAACAAAAAAATAGGATATTTGAGATAAAGTTACCTTATGGGTCCCAACCACAAAATACTTTTGCGAGAACCCCTTTTCATCTATAAGGAAACCACTTAAGCAAGCCAACTTCCTTAAGAAAAGACCTGCACGAGACCTACCCAAGGACACCTAAGGAGACCCTTAGTGTTTAGGATAAAGCCTTACCTAAGTGTTTTTGCCTACGTGGTCCATTTATAAAGGCATATTTAGCTCTCATATGCTTATTCCCCCCTGTGGGAAGCACTATCAGTTCCTCACAGGCCCTACACCAAGCACCTACACCCAACACCTACGCCCAGGACCTACACGAGCCACTCATGAGGCCTTTTTAAAACCCATAAATGGAAATTCCTATCCTCATTTGTCTCCATTGTATGAGAGGGACCAATTTGAAACCTCTATTTGAGCCTCTATACTTACACAACCATGGAAAGTGGCACACCAATGTGTCCCCCATTTTAGTGTGTATTCCTACGGGAATAGGTTTCACTCACTTGTTCGGTTGGAAGGTCTGGGTCCTCTAGGTGAATGTGAGTGTGTATTACCATGGTGATGAGGACCCCTACCCCCAAGAACATTGTTAGCGTGTTCCCAGTCTTTGATACTAGAGAGAAGACTATGTATTACCCTTGTCGTCTCTAAGACATAGAGACTCTAGTTCCCAGTGGGGAAGGTAAGGATTATCCTTGATTTTCTATTAAAAATAGAATGAGATACTTCTCCACCTCTACGGGACCAATTTTAAGGAATCCCACATGGAGTAAGCCCCTAAAATTTCTTGTAGGATGTTTCACTCTTGCTCCTCTCTACCTCCTAGCCACTAGGTTGGAGAAGGGGTGGGCACCGAAGTCCTTTCCTCACCCTCATGCTCCCTTCCCTCCTCATTTTTCATACCTTGGACCCATTTCAAGGTAAAGTGAAGAGAGGTAAGTGTCATACCCTCTACCTCTTCCATCATATCTCTATCCTATTCCACTAGTGGAGGGGGAGAAGTTTGTTGTTTTCAAGATATTTGACTTCATCCTATCCATCACATTCAAGCATGAATCATCCTAAATCAGGTAGACAAATAGGATATCCATGATCATAACATTCACAACATCTGATGCATGTTTTGGAATGGAATTATCCTTTAAATATTCCTCTTTCCTTCCTCCATAGTTCATCTATAGGCATGGGTCCTCAAGGTTGGGCATTCAACCTCCCGGAAAATAGGATTGTGTTGTTTCCTGGACCTTTTGTTTCCTCTTATTTCTCACATTGAGCACGAATCATGTGGAGTTAGAGGTTGATAGTAGTCATGACATCCACATGATCCCAAGACTTATGGGAATCATTCTAGGTGTAATCCTCAAACCAAAAAAGGTCCTTCTACTTGATTTAAGACCCAACTTTTCACTAACTTGGGCATCCTCTTTAGGAGTAAGCCCTAATTTTCACCCCATTTACAATGGCATCCTTATTATGTAATCCCCAATAATTTAACTATGAGAAATATGATTACTGTTACAATTAAGATAGGTTGTATTCCCACCTAGGGCCTAATATCAATGGGAATCCTCTTCATGAATAATACCAAATCCTAATTCCCTTAATCCAGGTATCCTTCTCATGAGTAAGTCCTGAAATAAGCCTCTAAATCATAATTACTTTACACATACCTCGTGTTTCCTTTATCAAGGAATCTTTTTCTGGAGTAAACCCCAACTTAATCCTCTAAAAGGGTCGTACTACCTGATGAGACCAACTGAACTGCATGCTATTTGATTACCACCCAAATGAGATACATAGGAAGCCTCGCTGAGGTCCAAACCCAATCATCTAAAATCAACCATGTTCTCTCTAGGCCACATTCCCAATAGGGTCTAATTCAACTTGGAAATTAATATCCCTTCCATGTTCTCAGGGCTTATTCGACGTAAGTACTTTCCAAACTTTAACTATACACATTTCTTCTAGACTTCCTTGCCACATGATGTTAAACTGTATGGTTAGGTCCTTATCACATGACATTAAAAGGTATGATGTTCCCCATTAAGAGACACTGAACTATATGGTTTTTGATTCCTTTCACAATGATATATAGGAATACCATCATATGGGTTTGATACCAACATCAAAATAACTATCGTCTCCCTGGATGATGATACACTCTATAGTGCCCCACTATGTCGCTAGAAAACCAGCATCCTCGTTATAATGACCGAAGAATCTCTAATTTTTAATTAAGGGGATACCATTGATGAAGTACATCAGATACATACAATTGATTATAAACTCTATGCATGTTCATAATTGTTTGTTAATTCAAGGTTTACCCACGTCATACTTGGTAATTAATAAAGTATTCATGAACATATCTTAAATCTATAAGAGATTCCTATAGTAGGCAATAATTCCCACCAAAAGGGTTTGATAAGCCCAACCTCCCATCCTCATGACCAATGCGAGTTCTTAAGAATCATGGGCCAAACTCCCTAGTGAGAACCTACCTTTGGAAAGAAGGTCCCCATGGATACAGAACTGTTGGGTGTTTCCGGTTCCATGAACAAACCCATTGTAAACCATTTAGAAATAATGATTCCTAACCCAAACTTATTTCTAGGGATGAAACAGATGCACATGGATTCCTGAATGGATTCTAGTTTATATTATTCCACTTTCTTGAAATGTCTTCTAGTTATCTCAGATTCTCACCCATTTATTCAACATAAAACATATTTCTTCTTGAGAAAGATATTTTATTTATTATAACACTTCTTCTTTTCTCTAAATACTTGCACACCTAAACTATATAGGAACCTCCAACCTTTCTCTTAGGGTAATCTCACAATTCCATAAATGGAACAATCTTGGGATAATTTTCTACGCAAAAAAACATTCAAGAATAGGTTACAAAATCTCCCACACAATCTTGTATATATTTTTTCAATTATTATATCTAGAAAAAAGACAACAATATCCCTCATTTTTTTCATTTAATACTTTATCTTAATATATCATAATGTGTTTTTCCAATATCCACAACTTCTATTATTTAAAAAATATACCACTGATAAATCTGAACTTAAATCTCCATAACTTTATAAAAATATATAGAAACAATTATTATGGTGGGTAATCTATCTTTTTAGTATGAGAGATTTTTATGAAAATAGTATAGATTCCAGCTTGTGTCTATAAACACCAGTAACATATCAACACTTCCTTCTTCGTCCATAGCTTAACTACATCTTGATATGTTATAGTTGAGACACTAGAAAATATTGAGCTTATCCTATTATCCTCATTTAATTATTCTCATCTAATGGATTGAATAATGTATAATCATAGAATCATGATATTTTAGAGATAAAGGAACATCTCAAGCATCTATATATATGATTATCATCAAAATATAAAATTCTAAAAACACTATTTATAGAATTTCAAAAATCTCTAAAAACCCTCTTGATTTGATCTTCTTATCCATGGCTTAAATATCATTTCCTCATAATTTGTAAGATTTTATCACATTTAATTTTTGATATTTTGATTCATTATAATCATATTTGGAATCATCATAATTGTTTTCCACTTCAAGTTTGTAAATATTGAAACTCTTTTTTCAGTCTACATCATTTTCAAAACTTCACTTAGGAATGATGTTTAGGTATACTATATCATATTTAAATGGATCTATTCATTATTATGGAATCATTAATTCTTATATAGATTTCAATTCACCCCTACAAAGTGTATTTTTACACTGATAATGGTTACAAAGCCTTAATCATGCTTATGAAGAGTCAGATTCATCCTTATGAAGTAGGATGATGATTACAGAAATGGATATTCATATTTATGTAGTATCCATGTTGTTTAAATAAATTAAAATCACTCTAACACATTTATGAAAATAATTCATATGCATCCAAGACTTTTCCAATTTTCATTCCACTGTACTAGATGACTATTACGTATAATTTAGAAATCAAGCTTACGCAACACATGGAAATGACCAATACCTAATCCTCTAGACATAGACAATATTTTTGTTTCAAATTGAAAATTTTAGATTTATTTAAATTAATTAAAATCCCCATTAATTGAGTTCAGGCTATCTCCACTCTTCTGAAATATACATCCAATAGTGTTTAAACACTATGTATAATGGCTTCAATAATTGGTAAGTCAAGGATGTGTTCTCTACTACATCATATGGTTCTTCCTTTTTCAAGAACATATATTCACGATCCTAATATGCTAGATCCTCCTTATATTTCTTTAAACTATTGTAGAAAACACTAATCACTTCAGTACATATCATTTTCATGAAGATCATCTCTCTAATCATCATATGTAAGGGCTAATTCTTGAATCTATCCATCCAATTTCTCTAATAAATAGTTAATAATTCATGTTCCCTTTTCAGTTTTTGATGGTATCACCTCAATATTTCCTTCACACATCACCAACACATATTAAAAACTTCAATCATCATGGGATCTTTTCTTATTGAAAATAATGTAATCCAGCACATGGGGTATTTAATATTACCCTTTTTATTTTATTTAAATACTACCAAATCATTATGTAAATATGTGGGGCCTTTTATTCTCCACATTATTGATAATAAATTCAAATGGATTATGGGGAAAGGATCTCACTCAACTCATATTCATGATTTTTGAAAGAGATTCTCCCTATCAAATGTTCATTAAAAAACATATCTTGGTCCACTTATTCAGAGAAGTATGGATCCACATATTTCTTAGTAATGAGCCTTTGGTTAGTCTACTCAAAGTCGACATGGGAAAACCTAGTTTAGAAAACAAGAGTGGTTTTATCAAGGAATCAAGGCTATCCATTTTCAAATCCAACATGTGATACAAATCTCAAAATTCCTCATTCTCAGACTACATAAATATATTTATCAAAAAAATTCATACTTTGCACAAAAATCAACAATCATATCATAAATTTCAAGTACATAGTGATCAAATCCCCCTTCTTTTTTATCAATCGATACTCCCCCATTATAAATATATTTTATAACATCAAAAACAAGGATGGATAATTTTAATAGAATGAATTAACTTCTAGTTTTTAAGGGCAACCCAAAAATTACATATTTTTGACTTCTCTTCATATGTTCTACCCCTCAAGGGATGCACCCACTAACTCTTCATTATTTCAGGTCACTTATTCCAAGATGGATTCCTTTACTTTTTTGTATATAGTGAATGAAACACTCAATATCTTTCCCTTTAGATATTATCCTTAAATTCTCTACATGTTATAAATAACATAAAAATATTAATGAAATAATAAGGGGTTACCAAGATCCTTAATTATATCAGCAAGGTTCAGAGTTTCCTCTCAACCAAGGTCTTCCATTCATTCTAACTTCTCTATTTTGAGTACTTTGTATGATTTTTATTTTGATTTTTTGGACATGATCTTCTTGAGGTAGCATATGTTTCATATAATAATCCTAGTATTCATATATTTTAAATTATATCTAGGAATTAATTTCATTTTTCCTTTAATATGGTGATCTTTTTTACCATATCTTATATAAGTTTCTTTCTGATTTTCAAGTTGGTTCTAGTTAGACAGGCTTTCTTTTTCAAAAATAAACTTCTTTATCTATAGATTGTTCCTCTTCCTTATAGATTATCTTTTCATATTTTCTATATTTACCCCATTGATTCATTCCACCTTAATAGGAATGAAAAATTATACTAGGAATAAAATAATTTATGTCAAAATTTCCCACAACACCAGTAGCTTCCCTTGAATAATTCTCTTTCAATATGTTGGTGAGTCTATTTACTTAATTATGTTTGTTGTATTTGAATATTCTATCCTTTATTTATCCTTATTCTTCAAGGTTTACCATTTATTAACTCCCATAAATTTATCTTTATAGTATTATAATATATTTTATGAATTTATTTATCCCAATCATCTCCAGTTTGAGTTTCAAATTATGTATAATTGGATAAAAAATTCAACATCACTTGATAAAATAGAACTAGATGGTACCTTTTTCTAGGGTTTGGTCTTCTAAACGGATTTTGATGATTTAGATCAAATTTCTAAAATTTTCTCATAGTTTTTCTCACAATATTTATGGTATTTTCTTCCTTAATAATCCTATATTATGCCTCATATAACTCATATTTTATATCCAATTCTGCATTGTGATATTCCACCAACTTATCTTGTTCTACAATTTTCACCTTGGAAATTTTTATCTTCTCTATGCGATGATTATTCTTCACATATTCACTTATTTTCTCTTTTTCTAATATTTTTACACTATTATTAATATTATATTTTTTCTCAAGGAAGGCTTCCAATTTAGATCTCAATGTATACTCAGTATAGCTTTCCTCTTCCTCCTCATCACTGCTTGATGGGCCTTTATGATTTTTAACTTGAGCTATGAAGTTTTTGCAGTTCTTATAGGCACCTTAATCTTTGTATTATCTTAATGAATATGATTAATCGTCTTCTTACCTACTTAATATATTTCTTCTATACTTTCTTGAAAAATATTTTTCTTTATATTTTCATCCTTTCTAGTATTTCTAGAATTTATTTTAGAGAAGTATTCCTCTTCCACCTCACTTTCAATCTTAAAAAAATTATTTTTGAATTAAACTGAAAAATTCCATATACCTTCATAATTAAATCATTTTAAATGAATTACAACTTTTTAATTATCTATTTCTATTATAGTATTATTAGAGATAAAAGACATGACTTTACTTTACCCTTTACCTATTTATTCTTTTATTTCTTTGTCATTTTCTACAACTTAGAATGGATCATCTTTATTGTCTTTTAATTGTAGATGTTTCATGGATTTAAATGTCAAATCCTCATTATCCTACTTCTATAATAGTATGACTTTCCTCATCATATAATTGATAATTGTATTATGTATATCATCTAGATATAGGTCTCTAGTATCTTCCAAGGCTATTATATTTGGGTTAAATCTATCAGTTAAATTCCTCATAAACTTATTGGAAATGGTTTAATGCATGAAAGTTTCACAAAATCTTATGATATGGCTTAAAATTTAATTAACCTAAATAAAGTAGTCATCTACACTCTCATTTTCTATCATCTGAATGTATTCAAACATTTCCATCCAAATTATTAGTTTTTCTTATTTAACCTTAAAATACCCTTAAAAATATTTTCTTGCTTTTCCCAAACTTTATTAGTAGTTTTAAGTAACATTACCCCAATATATACTCTTTATGGTAGATATATTATAATATTAATCATTTATTTTCCATCTATCTCTATATTCTTCTTATCTATGAATGTAATTCTAAAATATTTGACCCTTCATGTAAATACCATAGTATTTTCATCTATAACTTTGATGCCAAGAGAGATAAGTTAGAGAATAATCCTATTATTTCAACCACAATAGTTATTTCCATCAAATGTAGGAAATCATATACTATTGTTTGAATTCAAGTTATCCATATCCATCTTCATTAAGGTTTGGATATTTTTTGAGTGAACTTAGTTTAAAAATATTTGATACTAATTATTTTTCCCAAGTATAGTGATAAAACGGAGAGGGGGTGAGTTGAATCATTTAACCATTTTTATTTTCATAAATTTCTCATTTACTTCTACTTTGGTGATGGTTAAAGACTTGATTCACTCTTCTTGTGTCTCGTGATCTATCCTGAATCATATATTAATTGAAAGTCACTAAAAAAAGTATTTATAAGGTTTTTTCTTAAAATACTACTCCTTGTAAGATCTAGATTGAGTTTCGATACCTATTTTACTATAGTAAATCAACTTGATTACAGGTAAAAACTATCACCAATGTTGGTCTCAAGTGGTTATAGTGACCAATTCTTAATGGGTATTTATACTATCTCCCACCAGTTAAATATATCTCCCAAAAATATCATGGAAAACTATCAATGGGATAATTATACTACCATCTAATAGTTATTCAAAGGTTCTTCTAGACTCTTCATTGAATAGGTTTTAAAATACACCTATCTGTTGTTGGAGTGTGTGTGTGTGTGTGGCCTAATTCTTCTTCAAGTCCTTGCATCCAAATATTAGTAGGATTTTTAGCCTTTTTGAATATATTTTCATCCAACTTATAATTTTTCTTCAATGCCTATGGATTCCTAACTAGTGTCAGTTTTATCTTCTTCTACTTCATTTATATCTCTTCTAGTTATCTCAACTCCTTAATCATTTCTTTAGCATGTGTCTTCTTTATTCTTGAGATAGATCTTTTATTTATTAAAACACTACTTATTTTCAAAATATACTCACACACCTAAACTATAAATAAACCTCCCCAAATTTTCCTAGGTTCAACTCATATTTTCATAAATGGATAAATCTTAGGATATTTGTGAAAGAAAAAAATCACATGAACGGACCACAAAATCTCACCCACAATCTGAAATATTTTATTTTTTAACTTTCCTCTATAAAAAAAATAAAAAATTTCCCCTCACTTAATTTATTATCATTTAATAAATTGAGTAAATATATATTTAGGTATTTTCTCTAACTATATTGGGTTCTTTTATCTTATGAATATACCACTGAAAAAACCCCACTTTCATCTCCACTGCTATATAAAAATACACAAAAAAATGTCTTGTGATGTGGTAGTCCATCTTTGTAGTGTGAGAGATTTAAATAAAAAATATACCACTTACAACTAATATTTTTACACACCAGTAGTATCTAAACACTTTCTACTTCATCCACAACTTGAATAACATCTCAGTATGTGATAGTAGATAACTTAGAGAACATTAATCTTCTTATCTTCTTATATTTTCATTTTTCTTATATCAAGAATTTAATCATGGATAATAACATCATCATTATGTTTTAGACATAAATAAATAGTTTAAACGTCTTTCTATGTGATTTTCATTAGAATAAAAAATTCTTAAAACTCTATTTTCATACTTTAAAAAGTATCCCAAAAATTACACTTTCATTGATAAACTTCTCTATGAATTTTAGATCAATTCCTTATAATTTCAGATCTTTTATAACATTAAACTTTCAATGAATTGATCCTTGAAAATCATCTTTGGAATCATCACTATTGATTTCTACTTTATATTCTTAAACATGTTAACTATGTTTTTTAATTTATGTCATTTTGGAAATTTCACTAAGGCAAGATTCTTATATAGACTAAATCATCCTTATATGTGTCTATTTATTCTTATATAGATACTGATGTTATGAATATTTAAATTCACCCTTATAAAGTGTGTGCTTACATAGATAATGTTTACGCAGTTTGAATGATCCTTTTTAAGAGGTAGATCCATCCTCACAAAGTAGGACGATGTTTATATAAATTTATATTCATGTTTATACAATATCCATAATTTTTACATAGAGTCAAATGACTCTTATATATCTTTAAAAGTGATGTATATGTAATCATGACTTTGTTATTTTTCACTCAGCTTCACTGGATGACCCTAACACAACTTTTTGGAATTATGCTTATGCAATAGATGGAAATGAACCATACAAAATACTCCAGACTTATCCAATATTCCAGATTTAGCTTTAAAACTCCATATTTATTCAAATTAATTCAAATTCACTTCAACTAGATTTAATACATCTCCAATATTCTCAAAACTTCATCTTAGAGTGTTTAAACACTAAGTTCCAAAACTTACATGCTTTATAACTCAAGGATGGGTTCTCTAATACTTCAGATAGATTTTTATTTTCCAAGAACATATATATAAGATCATCATGTGTTATCTCCTCTTTGGACTTATTTAAACTATTTTAGACACTAATAACCACTTTAATACATGTCTTTATTAAGAAAACTATATCTGCAATAATCCCATGTAAAGACATATACTTGAATCTATCCAACCAAGTTATCTAAGTAATAGATAATAATTCTAATTCCTTTTTCCATTTTTGATGGAATCACCTCATAATTTCCTTAACACATCACTAATACATATTCAAATCTTTAATCATCATGGTATTTTCCTTATTGAAAAAAAATCAATCCAAAACATGGTCTCGTCAGTATTGATATCTCATCTTTCTATGAATATATCTATTTTTTAACTTATAATACATTTAAATGGTGTTTTAGATTGTGTTAAATATTTTCAAATATAGTTATAATCCTTAGTGATTAAACCATTTATTCTTATGTTTAAGTTTAAAAAATTAAAAAGTTTTTGACTTGATTTCTAAAGTAAAAAAGTCTTTTAATAAATAAGAAAATTGAGAAAGGGGATTTGGAAAACCTTTATAAAGAAGTTATATTACTCAAATGTGGTTTTTTATAGTTTCATAATCTCTGGTGATAAATTTATTTGATGTTTCATTATAACTTCAGAGATGAGGTCATAATTCTGGGATTTGGAATGGTGGGTAATCATTTTGAGTCTTTCATATTCATGGATTTTTCATGTTTTATGTGATATCTATATAATTCCCTATATTTTTCTCAAATATTTATTTGGTTTTATAATTCATAGTTCATATATGGATGTATTTTTTATACTTTTTCCCTTCATAGGAATGAAGGGGTTCATTATCATTGACTCACTTAATCATTTCAAGATGGTTGTGTGAAAAATAATTTAAAGATTAACATTTTGTTATAATGAAATGGGTTTTTAATTATTTTAAGGGTTGGAATTATAGTTTATATTGAAATACCTTGAGTTAAATTAACTATATTAACTAATTTTTAATTAAGTTGTATATTTAATTAAATTTATGTGGATAAAATGTTGAAGGTATTTTTTAAAAACAAGTTTCAAAAGTAATGTTTTAAAAATGTTTTAATGGTGTGTTCCTTTCAAAGTGTTGTTTCAAAAAAATTATTAGAGCATATTTTGTTTAAAGAAAATGTGATTTTATTGATTTCTTGGTCCTTTGTATCAATTTTTATGGAGTTTTAAAATAATTTTTCTGAATTAATTCATTAAGAGTATAAATGGGGATTAAATAGTGTTTTATTTTTTGTGAGTTCAAAAAAATCCATTTTTCTTGGGTTTGAGTTTTTGGGAAAGTATAGTGTGTTTTTTAAAAATTTTATATAGGTAGAAAACATTTTAATAGGTTTCTTTAGTTTAGAGAGTGGCAAGAATGAAATAAAATAAATGGGTGGTAGTGATGGGTGGCTACTGAGTACCTAGTCTCCTATTATTGAGTACCCAGTGAACATGCCAATGGGAAAGTTTCCACTAGCCTATTATCAAATAATTAGGTGATTCATGTTTGAACTCTTAAAGAGAAAGGAAGAGTAGTTATTTTCCTTTTTTATATATTTAAACCATATAGGTATTATCTCAAAACGCATTTATTTCTAGTTTTTTGATCAAGTAAGTAAGTTATACTTTCTTCTTCTTTCTCCATATTGTTTCTTTTAAGTAAGGTTCCTATAGTGGTTTTTAACCATCAGAACTAAGGTAAACCTCCTTATATTATCACATCCCTCTTGATTCATTATTCTCCATATCTATTTCATCTCGCCTAAGTGGATTCAGTGTATTTTCAACATGACATATTGAAACTTCATTATAGTTTATAACTTCTTACTCTTTCAATTAAATGAGACCTTCATGGTGTAAATGATATCTATATGGATAAACTTTGAAAAAATTATTAAGGGAATTTTTTTAAGTATAAAAATTTATAATTTTTCCTTATAATAATTATTGTTCTCATGGATGAAATTTTGGGTATTTTAATTTCTGAGAGAGCTCTAATGGTGTTCCGTTTACTAATTAATTAAACCGTGATTTCTTACTGTATAAATTTAATTTATAAATTTAATGGGTTTATTTTGTAATATAACCTTTAATGAATAATTCCATATTTATGTGGTAATTATTAAACACTATTTTATGGGATTATTTTTTGGAAAAAAAGTATGCTTTATGGTGTAAATTATATTTACTTCAAAATATCATAAACATGTTGTTTAAATTATAATCTCACCATATTTAAAATTATTATTTTTTAGTAATATATACACTGAAAGTGTTTTAAAAATATACATTTTTATTGAATGTTTTATTTTAGTGTTAATGGATTTGATTTTTTATACTCAACTTATGAGGTTATGGAGACATATGTATGGTTTTGGTTAAAACATGAAATATCTTAACTTGTTTCTCTTCAAAGGAATATATTCTATGAATTGATTATAATTATATTTTCTACTTAGAAAAAAATGTGTATTGTTTTATTTCAAGAAGTTTGCCTATGATTCCTGAAATGGTAATGGAGTAGTTGATTATATAATTTCGAAATAAGTGGATTACCTAACATTTTATTATTATTGTAAATCTGTTAAGAAACATTACTTCTAGTAATTTGAACCTTTATAATCATTTCTTGAGCTACTTAGTGAATTAAATTTCAAGTTTTGGGTGGAATAAAATTTTTCAGGCCTTGAGATTTGATCATAATGATAATTTTAAAGAGTTTTTTAACAAAATAGTGTGAAGTTGGAAATTCTTCACCCTGGTATTTTGGGAAAAGGAATTTTTATTTCGGGAAAAAATTTGAAAAGGAGTGAGTTTATTTTTGATAAGAATAAATTTATATGTGTAAATTCTAACTTGGTAATTTCTCAAGGGATGTTTAACAATTTTAATATTTTATTTCAAGAATGGTCTTTTAAAAACAATATATTTAAATGGTGTAGTATTAAACCCTTGGAATCATTTAAAGTGTTTGTAAATCTTTTTTAATATTTCAAAACTCTTAATTTAATTAAAAAATTAACTTAGATATACTAAAAACACATAACATGCTCAAATAAAATGCCACATAGAGTAATATTTTTTTCTAAAAATAGAGTTTAAATATATATCCTGGTTTATTTAGATAATAGAACCAAAATAATTAATTTTTAATTATTTCCTTGTCTTAATAAAGTTGTCTCTCCTTCTATATAGCTTCAATGAGTTATAAATCATTGAATAACATTTATCCAGTGGTTAAAATTTAAATCAGGTATGAAATGATAGATAGGATATAAAGTTATGTTTTTAATAAATATTATTTTCATATCACTATCTTTATCTCCTTGATAAATTTTTAGGTTAGTGATATCATAATATTTCTATTCAAGGAAAACTCAGAAGTGATTGTCTAGACCACTTCTTTTCTTACACTTACTCCTTAAAAGATTAGTGATTTTTTATTCAATGTTTCATATCATAGATGCTTAAATGGTGGGGTGGAACCACCTTCATTTATCCTTAAAGGTAACCTTTTATTTGTTTTCAAATGATGGATTTGGTCATTAATATCCATCATGTTGTATGTTTTGGGAGGCTTTGATGTTTAGTAGTGCAATGGTGGGGAGGTTATAATGAGCCTCATTTTTTTGCCTTCATTTTATATTTATTTTTTGTTACTAAATTGTTTTTTAGTTAATTCAATAAAATAACATGAAATTTTATGATATATTTCTATTTAAATAAATTTCATTGCTTTATCTTTCTTTACAAGCAACACAAAGTTTAAACAAAACACGTTATAAATATTATTATTTAAATGTGACCACTATAACTTATCTGTTAAAATTTGTGGTATGATTAGGAATAGACACATTTTAAAAAATGTTTATAAATGCTTTATATAATTTAAATTCATTGATAAATAATTAAAAAAAAATAAGTAAAATCATTTTATTCTTTAAAAATACATTTTCTTCAAAAATAGATTTTATTACTTTTTGTGAGAACATATTAAAATTAATTTATAACAATTTTTTGAAATTTTATTTGAAAAAATTGATTTAATTTCATAAATAATCATATCAGAATTATCTTAGGCTTAAATCTTTGGATTTTTTTGAAAATATTTATTTTACAACGAATAGTGAAAAATACTGATTTTTATTGAAAATGTCTTTTTGTTTAAATCATTAAAAAAATATTAATTTGTTTTAAAATGATTTAAAAGTAAAATTAATAAAATTATATTATTAATAATCCAATTAAAGTCATTGGAATAAATTTTAGTTTTTATTTTTTTATAAAAACACTATATACTTAATAAAATGTTTTTTATTCTGGAAAACAACTTTTCATCATGTTTTGTTGGTTTAATTTTAAATTAAATTCTGCCACTTCTATGAATTGAATTTGATTAATGAATTCCATATTTGAAATAAACATAATTAAATTAATTTAATATTGTTAACTTAATTTGTTTCCCTTATGAATAGTAACCATAATAAATATTTATCAACTTTGTAAAAGAGGTAAATTTTGGTTAAAAACATGGGGTAAATATTTAAAATATATTTAACACATGACCTTATCCTATTTGATAGGTGTTTTCTAAAAAATATATTTTTAAGTAGTTAAATAATTTATTTTAAAAAATTATTTTTAATTTGGTACCCCTAGATTGACTTTTGTGAAGATAAGCTATATTTTATTCAAATTAAAAACTATTTTTGGGTCTGTGCATTTAATGGCATGGTTGTAAGATTCCAGTCAATTTTTTATTTATCCAAAAGTACTAAAACTCATAATTATTTTATTACTTAACCAAAAAAAATCATGGAAACAAATTTATTACTATATTTCATGGTCAAATGATTTTTACTCTTAAATTGGGTATTTTCCTAAAAACTATTTTTCATACATTTTGTGTTCTTAGATTAAAATTAATTTATTCCATATGTATAAATTAAATCTGATAAATGAATTAAAAATTTGGAATCATTATGTAAAAATTTTATTATAATGACCCTTTTTTCATATAATTATGTTATCATGGTATAAAGATCTCAGTTATCAGGTTTAATGTTAAAATAAGTTTAAAGTGGTTTAATTAGAAGATAAGGCTTAAAAGGTATACAAAATAAGTACAATTTTAATTGGTTGAGTTTATTTAGAAAATATCACATATTTTATTCAAATTTTGGGTGAATTTATTTGATTATTTATGATTATGGTATATATATATATTATTTCATATTTTATGAAATTTCAAGTGTGTCATCTTCCCCACTTTTAAAAGAACACCACTCCTTTCTCTTAATTACAAAACATTGATCCATATATATTGACCAAACCCCACCCAATTATATTATAAAATCCTATTTTCAAAAAATAAAGGTTTTTTTAATCTTAAAATACCATTTCAAGGGTCTTTAATAAGGGATTGAATGGAGGCCTACTGAATAATAGGTAATCATCTTACTCAGCCTCTTTCAATTTATTTCTTCTTCCACATCATATAAATCTATTATATTATTCATAAAATAATAAATTAAGTATATTAAATATACAAAAAATATATTATTATTATTTAACATCCATTATTCACCCTCTTTTCAAATAAATTGGAAGAAAATGTTTTACCTATACGTAAGTGTGGACTACCACCTCCACGTAGTGATACAATCCATTTTCCATCACCATATTTCAGGGATGGTTATTATGATGGTTTTAATGATTATATATTATATTTATTAAATAATAATTATTCTTGAATTATAATATCAAAACTACCTTTTACCTTCTAGTTCATCGGAAAATGATAATGTCACTCTTGTGTACATGTCGACTACCACCTCCATGAAGCGATGTGATTCATTTTTCATTTATATTTTATTTATATGGTAATAAGGATATATTTAATATATATATTTGTCATTTATGATATAATTATGTTTATATAATGATAAAATAATATTTATCTTTCTTACCTTCTTTTTTTAGAAAAGGAAAACAGCGTTCATTCGTACATATGACATACCATCTCAATGAATGGTGTAAATCATTTTTATTTATCTGCCTTTTATAGATGATTATAAATATGAATATAATAATTATATATGATATTTATATAATTAATAAAAAATATATATGATTTATACATGGTAAAATTTCAATTATCGGAACTATTGAATCGAAACATCCATGAAAAATGAAGGTGTTATCACCCGGAACAGTGATTTTAATAAAGAATTATTAAGAAATGGGTGATAAGATGTTATAATTAAATAATATATGATATTATATATATGAATATATTTATATAATATATTTATAATAAATATATATTTATTATTCCTGATATTCAAATGCGTACAAATCAATACAAGACTTGTGGTGAGGGATTTTCTCCTCACTTATTTTTGTGAGACACATGCCTATTCACCACTTGTTTATTTTATATGGTGTATATAATACCCAAAAATTTATTTTATAATTATTCTCTTGAAAATTATTCTGATATACATATCCATATAATTTTATCTCATTCATCTAGTTTTTATTTGAAAGTTACTAAAGTGATAATGGATTTATGTTTCAATCCCATTTTATTTGGGATTATTTATGCTTTAATTCACATTGAAAAATTATATGATCCTTATCTGATAAACCCATTTAATTGTTCTTCACCTATATTTATTCATGTAATTTTTAAGTAATAGTTCTATTTTCCTCTATTTGGTACTTAAAATTACCTTTAAAATATTTTTGATAAAAATAGAATTTATTTTCTCTTTGGACAGAAATATTTTTCTTCAATGTCCATGATTTATTTAAAATGATTTCAATAATATTTTAAGATTATCCTATGAATTTTTAAAGTAATGTTTATCCATGTTTGAATATTTTCAAAAAAAATAAAAGTAATATTTTTATTCTTTTCTAAATGAGGTGCTTTTGTATTTTTACCAAAAATATGAAAGGAATTTTTTTAACATGTATGACATAAATGGAATTTTCTACCATAATGAACTCTAAATGATTTAAATATTCCTTTACAAGTTTCTGTATTTATTTTTAAAGAAATGCTTTCCATAATATTTTTTATATTTTTAAATTTTAAAGAATTTATTTCAAAATGATAATGGTATTTTCCTAAATAATTATTCCAAATATCTTTTAAAGAAAATTTTCATTAATGGTAACATCATTTTATGTGAATTATGATTTACTAGGGTTATAATCCAATGATAATAGCCTTATTTTTTGTTCTATATGTTTTTATAATTATAATAATGATATTTATAAGAAATCCATTTATTTTCCATGGGTTAAGCTATGATGATATGATGAATGTTTTATGATATTGTGAAATTTATATGAATGAATTATGATTATGTGATGGTTGGGTATTTTATATCCATCCAATGCATTGGGTAAAGTTGTATTTATATCTCATGAGATGATAATGATAAGCATGGACAGGATTTTGAATAGCATTGTTCACATATTGATGTGGGTGTATGATTTATTACAAGATAAGATTATAGAAAAATGCATGGAAATTATTGAGAATATCTTTTTCACATTTTTATTCATGAGAATGATTAATTTCAGAGCTATGATCACAAGATTATGCATCGACATGATTTCATTTAGTGATGTTCACAAGATTATGATTTCTTATTCTTATTATTCCACATGAATGTATTATAAATCTTATATGTTGATTACTAATTTTATTACCTTATTGATCATGATTATAGATATGAATTGATTTCATATATTATGATCTATGTTTTTTCTGGGTATGTATATTTTACACTGATAACATGCTCTTTAATATGGAAGCATATGTAACGAACCTAATTGCACCTGAAATCCCAACGAACTCGACCAAGCCCAAGAACATCCCTCTAGTCGATAGTATAATCCCAAACACTGGAAAATAATATTCCCCCACCTCTTACTATCCTAGATAACACGTGGTAGGAATTATCCCCTGCCTAATGAGGATTTAAATCGCCTCCCCCGCAACTCGAACCCATGACCACAGGCTTAATAACCATTCGGGAAGCTTTATGAGTACCACTGAATGTCACATAAATGAATTATTTTAAAGCTATTTTTCATTTAATTTCTATTATTTCTTCATTTGTGGGGGTTTCCCATGTATTCTTGGAGAAAAGGGTGGTTTCATCATGATTTGGGCCAAACCGGGAGCCCATTTCAAAATTTAAAAACAAAATTTGTTTCTTTTATAAATCCTTTATTTTTTAACATTTTTAACCCATACCACTTCCCACTTGGCCTAACCTGGCCTATTAAAACCACCATATGAATTTTTACCCCTTATTAACTCATTATCATGGTGGATTTGGGTGATTTATTCAGGCTTTAATCCAACCTATGAGCCCATTTCTTGTTTTAAAGAAATAATTCATTGATTTCATATCTCATTACTTTTTTTATATTTTTAGGTTATTCCACCTCTCACTTGAGACCAAGAACCCTAGGTGAACCCCCATGTTCCATTTTTACTATTTTGTTCTCATATGCATTGAGGATTAGGGCGAAATATCTCAAGGTTTCTCAAATCATCCATATTTCAGAAGGTAAATTGTTTCTTTCATAAATCATTAATTTTTTAATCTTTTCCCACTATTTCAGTCACCAAATGACCTAATAATACTTATTATATCATAAATATCAGTTTTGGATTCTTTTAGATTCAACTATTTGTGTATTTGGGGCAATTTATTTAAGATCTCTCAAGTAAGTGGGTTTCTTTCCTTCCTCTTCCCATTTTCTTAGGGTTTCTTCCATTTTTCTTGAAGTTACTAATGTAAATAAAATAGTACATAGAACCTTGGGTTTTATCTTGGGTTTATTAGTCTAATATTGTGGTTTTAGGTTTTATTTAACTTCCTTGTGGTGCAGCGGTGGTGCTGTTGAACTTTCGCACACGTATTTGGTGTTTTTGACACTTGTGGTAGGTGATTCCATGTGTAAGAACTACTAAATGAGTTAGACTTGTTTTATTTCAGTTTTTATAATACTTTTAATTCATTTTTATTTCTTTGAAAATTATATTTTGTGGAATTTTTTATATAATTGATTTTTTTTAAATGTCATTTTTGTGTGAAAATTGGTTTTTTATATATGTATTCCATGTTGTACCATTTGGGGCTATTTTATAATTCATGGAAGGGTTTTATTAAAATAAATTATACTTATAATTCAGTTTTGGGGTAATATTAGTGGTCATTGGGTTTTCAAATAGGGCTTTTAGATGAATTTTATGTGCAATGTTTGGTTACATTCCATGAAATTATTTTATGGAAATTCTAAGTGGTTTATTGAGTTATATAAAGGTTCACAAGCATGTGTAGCTAATATTTTTAATTTTTGTGACCAGATATGATGTTTTTTATGTGAAAATGTATTTTGGTAACATGTGGAACTTTTTTTAGCACAAAGGGGGAAGCCCGAGTATCTAGGTGGGCAGACATGTACTAGTACGCTAGTGATATGGAGTGGTTTTGTCCCTATTTCACTTAGCAAGTTGGACATTGAAAACACTAAAAAACTATAATTATAATGATTGGGGACCAATATTTTATGGGTATGTTCCCAACTAGTGGATCTTTCATGATAATAGATATGATTATGGTTACTTTACACTAAGATACGAGGTACATGGGGTCCAAAAACTAACTAGCGCCTAGGGGTGTTACCGAGATTAGTGCTCATTGGATATTTGGTATTTATTATTTTAGTATTGCGTGTTTGGAAGGAAAATTAATTATAATACATTTTTTATTGAATGGGTATCACAATTTCTAATTTCCCTTTGAAAACTATTTACTTTTAAAAGTTTTATTCTTTGGAAATTATTGCAACCATTTATGGTTTATTAAAACTTGCATGATTTTTATCTTATATTTATTACTATATGGAATTTTTTGGGTGATATATTATTGGTATTAGGTTCATAACCTACTTACACCCCTTAGGTGTAAGTATACTTGATCATGTTTGACACAGGTAAAGTCAAGACACTGGGTGGTATCAGTTCGGGTTGTTAGTTTCCTTCCATGGTATAGTATTGTGAGGATGAATCATGGGTGATGAACCCTTATCATGTGGAGTAACTTGGGCAGTTTTTATGATACTTTTATGTATATTTTGACCTATTTTTTCATGTTTAGACCCATTTATTCTGTTCTTAATTTTATTTAAGGCTTGTTTGGCATGAATTTTCATATTCAGTTTATTGATTGTTTTTGGTTGTTTTATGTATCCATACTCAGGTAAATCATTCCCAAACCAATATTTATGAACCCGGGTGATCATTCCAACACATGGGTATAGGAAACTCCCTTTGGTACTTTCCACGGGCTGGGTTTGGTGTCGGTTATTATAGCGACTAGATTCGGTTTGTGACAAAATGGTATCAAAAGTGGTTAATGTTTTGGGGTTATATTATTATTTTGGGATGAGTTGGGCTAGACAGGAGCTAGGACTATTGGGGATTGGAGTTTTGTTTGTGAGTATGGTTATTAGACAACACCTATCATGACATACCTTTATTCATCATGGTACATTGGAATTGTTTGTTTGACTTCACTTCTAGGTGAGACGTGTGGGCTGCAGACTGCATGTGGACATCGGGTGGGGTGAAGTGGTTTTTTTAATTTATTATTGAAATGTGTTTGGATTATTTATATTTGGTTATTGATGAAATTTTTTAGAAATATTTTACTGATTTTTTTCTCTTGTTATTTTTTCATTTTTTAGCAACATGCCTCCCCAGAGAGCTCGCACGCACCCGCAGGAGGAATCCGGAGAGAGTTCTCCCTCACCGCTTAATCAGAGGTTAGTGGAAGCTGTAGTCCGGGATGTTCAATCTCTATGAAAAGGAGATACTCCTACAACTTCCTCTACTATAGTTAGATAATAGTAATCTGGTCCAAAAAAAACAAATCCCAAGAGTTCTTAAAGAATAGGCCTCTAACTTTTTGAGGTAGCACAAAACCCCAGGAAGCAGAGGAGTGGCTCGAGAAGATCGAGAGCATGTTTGAGTTTTTTAAAACAAATGAGGAGGTCAAGGTGAAGTGTGACTCTTTTTTATAATTGGTTCACAATTGTAGGTAGTGGTAATTAGTGTTTCAAGATGGGAAGCATGAACAGATGAGTTGGAAGGACTTCAAGGTTATCTTCAATGACTAGTCATGCCCTGGAGTTTTGGCATATTCTTGATCTATAGAGTTTATGAAACTTGTTCATAGGGACCTTTTAGTGATGGATTATGCCAACCATTTTACTGAGTTGGTCCGGTATGCTATGGAAATGGTCTCCAATGAGTAGATGAAGGTACAGAAGTTTTATAGTGGTTTGCGGCCAGATATTTATTCCCAGGTATTCCTATTCAAGCTGAAAACCTATGCTAAAGTGGTTGATATAGCATGAATGGTAGAGATTAACTAAAAGGGGAGGTATGGTTTCTATGGTATGGTATGAGTATTGATCAGTGGCAGTTCTTATGATAAGAAAAGGAAGTGAGATTAGTAGGGGAAGAAGGGAGGTGGCAGCTCAGGCCAACCTTCAAGGCAGTTTTCCTTGGTGGATTTTGATGTAAGGTCCATCATGTGACACTAATGTGGGAGGACAAGGTGCATCCTACTAGCATGAACATATCCTATGAATCCCTGTTATAAGTGTTGAGGTATGGTACACTTGTAGTGCTTTTACAGGATGGAATCTCCACTCCAGAGTGGGGCAGGATTAGTGGCTTCTAAGGGAGTTCCAGATCAGTCAGATCCATCGAGGATGGGGGGATCTCGGTTTAGTGGTCATGGCGGTAGGGCCAGATCATATTCTTGGCAGATCCATTTTAGGGAAGATCCATGGGCTAGAAGTCATTCTCAAGAAGAGGCTGGGAATCTTCATCTGGTGGATCAGGCACCAGCGGGATCATAGGTGGGACCGTCGACATTTCGAGGTACCGTTTTGACTTCATCTTATAAATTTGTTTCTCTTCTTGATATTGGTGCCTTTGTTTCATTGATCTATTCCTGTTTTTTCAAAATGTTGAATTTTCCAACCGATCTTTTGTCTTTTTTGATGGAGTTGATGATTCCACTGGGAAAGAAGAAGCATGGTCTCAGGTACCCGTCGTGTGTGATTTCTGTGTTAGGGTTTGAGATGGAGTGGGACCTCCTAGTCTTAGATATAGATTTATTTGATGTGATAATTGGAATGGATTGCCTAGTACACTTTTAAGTGAACATCTATTTCTATAAGTGATGGGTTAGTTTCACAACACCTGATGGAAGTTTTCAAGTTTTCCTTGGGGATTGGGATCCTAGGTCGGGTGGTGTAGGACCTCCACTCCTAGATTTAAGGAATATTGTCTTCCAGTTATCGTCGCTCATACTAGAGGATGATGGTCATGCTTCTGAAGTTGGACTACCACATGTAGTGGATGAGTTCTTGAAGGTATTTTCAGATGATTTTTCAGAACTACCTCTAGAGAGGGACGTGGAGTTCTCGATTGATTTGGAACTGTGAACACAATCGATATCTCTTCCCTCATATAGTATGGTCCCCATAGAGATGAGGGAATTAAAGATATAGTTGGATGATTTAGAATCCAAAGGATTCATTATCCCGAACGTCTCTCCTTGGGCCCCTCCTATTCTATTTGCGAAGAAGGCTAATAGATCTCATCGGTTGTGTATTGATTACTGGAAGCTAAAAAAGGTAAGTATCAAGAACAAATATCCTTTTCCCTGAATAGATTACTTGTTTGATCAGTTGAAGGGGGAAATGTGGTTTTACAAAATATACTTGCATTCGGGTTACCACCAACTCAGGGTGAAAGAGGCAGATATCCCAAATATAGCCTTCTGAATCAGGTACGGACACATTTAGTACTTGTTCATTCCCTTCGTATTATCCAATTTTCCAGTAGTATTTATGGAACTCATGAATTGGGTGTTAAACTAGTATCTCGACTATTTTGACATGGTATTTTTGGATGAAATCCTGATTTACTCTAGATCTAAGGAGGAGTATGATTGTCATTTGTTGATCATGTTGGGAACTTTGTAAGATCACCGCCTTCTTGCAAAGATGTCCAAGTTCACCTTCTGGATCAAGGAGGAGAAGTTTCAGGGGCATGTGATCTCAGAGTAGGGATTTTTTGTGGATCCTAAGAAGATAATTGATGTGATTTAATGGGAGAATCTGGAGAGTGTGTTTAATATTAGTATTTTCCTCGGATTAGCATGATATTATAGGTGGTTTGTTCAGGATTTATCCCAGATTGCTTCTCCCATGACTGTGCTCACCCTAAATGGGGTGAAGTTTGTTTGGGGCCTAGAATGTTAGGAATCCTTCGAGGATATGAAGTAGAGATTGACTACCACCCCCATATTGATATTTCTAGAATCTATAAAGGGATATGTGGTGTATTTTGATGCTTCAGGTTTGGGTCTCAGGTGCGTTCTTATGTAGGATGATCACGTGGTGGCGTATGGTTTCTGCAAACTCCAACCACATGAAAATAATTACCCAACCCATGACGTGGAGCTAACAGTTGTGATGAATTCTTTGAAGACTTGGTTTCACTAACTCTTTGGGGAGAAGTTTTTGGTCTTCTCTGATCACAAAAGCTTGACCTATATCTTCTCACAGAAGGATCTCGGTCTGAGATATCGCCACTAGATCAAGTACTTACTGGGGTTCGAATTTGACATTGTCTATACCCTAGGCAAGGGAAATTTGGTGGAAGATTCCATGAGCAGAAGAATACTAGTGAAGGATTTGAGGAATTCTAGTAACGAGTGGACTCTGATGGGGATATTTACTCAGATTCATGTGGAGACCAAGGAGCACAGTGGAGGTGTGTTCTTAGTGAGCGTTCATTTGACCCCTTCTCTTGTGGAGATGATTCAGAGAGAACAGTCTGGTGATGAGCTATGTCAGCAGTCGAGGCATCTTTTTAATAGTGGGGAGAGGTCTTCTGATTGGTCTTTATCCCTTGAGGTTATCTTGTGCTTCAAGGGATTATTAGTGGTGCCTTAGTCTCTGAAGAAGATGGTGATGCAGGATAGACACCTATCTCAGTGGGTTGTCTATCCTGGTGCCACCAAGATTTTTATGAATTGCGTTGACAATTTTGGTGGCCAGGTATGAGACGAGACAAAGATAACTTTGTGTCGAGATGCTATACATGTCAGCAGTTGAAAGAAGAGAATCAAAGACCCTCTGGTTTGCTCTAGCCTCTACCCATTACTACCTGGAAGTGGGTTGAGGTTGCCATGGATTTCATTGTTGGTCTGCCTCGTACACCCTAGGGCAAGAATTCCATATGGGTATTAATTTATCGTCTGACCAAATTATCCCACTTCATTCAGATCAAGGATACAGCAAAAGTGGATGAGTTGGGCTGATTCTATCTTCAAGAGGTGGTAAGGCTTCATATTGTGCCATATGTATTTGTCATGGATAGAGACCCCAATTTCACTTCTCAGTTTTTGGAAGGCCTTTAGAGGGCCTTGGGGTCTCATATTAAAATTAGAACGGCATACCATCCTTAAATGGATAGTCAAATAGAGTAGGTGAATCAAATTGTTGAAGACATGCTCCATGCATGTGTTTTGGACTTTGGAGGTTCCTAGGATAGCCATTTGGGATTGGTTGAGTTCATTTATAATAACAGTTACCAATCCTCAATCTTAATGGCTCACTTTGAGGCACTCTATGGTTGGCCTTGTTGGTCCACCCTATGTTAGGCTGAGGTAGGTGAGACCTCACTATTGAGGCTGATTCTTATATAGTATACTTCTGAGAAGGTCACGATGATCAAGAAGTATTTATTTAGAGATCAAAGTCTCCATAAATCATACACTGATCTAAGTTATTGAGACCTAGAGTTTTCGGTGCATGATCGAGTGTTTTTGAAAGTGGCCCCTCGTCTGGGCCATCATCATTTAGGAAAGCGAGGGAAGTTGACATCACGGTATGTCAGAACTTTTGAAATCACTGATCATATTGGTAAGGTAGAATACATGTTTTATTTTCCTTTTTAGATGACATCTATTCATAACATTTCCATGTATCCCATTTGAAAAAGTAAAACCCAGATTTGTCCCATGTGCTAAATTGGGAAGAAATGAATATAGAGCACGATTTATCGGTGTTTGAGTGGTTGATGTGAATTTTAGACTCCCAAGAAAATTTTCTTAGAGATAATACTATTCATATTGTTTGAGTACACTAGAATTATGAGATTGATGAGCATGAGACATGAGAGTGGAAGTCTTGGGTCGAAGAGCAGTTTCTGTTTCTCTTATCTGATCAGGCTTCAAGGTAATTTTCTGAGGGAGAAAAGTTTTTATGGTGGGGAGAATTGTTACAAACATGACTTATTTTAAAGTTATTTTTCATTTAATTTCTATTATTACTTATTTTATGGGGGTTTCCCATGTATTTTTGGAGAAAGGGGTGGTTTCATTATGATTTGGGCTAAACCGGGATCCCGTTTCCAGATTTAAAAATAATTTTTTTTCTTTTATAACCCCTTTATTTTTTAAAATTTTTCACCCATTACACTTACCCCTTGGCCTTCGATGACCTATTCAAACCACCATATCCATTTTACCACTTAGGAACTCATTATAATGGTGGATTTGGGTGATTTATTCAGGCTTTGGGCCAACCCATGATCTCATTTCCTTTTTAAAAAAAATAAATCATTTCTTTCATATCTCATTAATTTTTTAATATTATTTTGTTATTACACCTCTCACTCGAGACCAATAACCCTAGGAGAACCCCCATGTTCCATTTTTCCTCTTTGGATCTCATATTCATCTCTGATTAGGGAGAAATGTCTCAAGGTTTCCCAAATCGTCCATATTTGACAAGGTAATTTGTTTCTTTCATAAATCATTCAGTTTTTACTATTTTTCCTCCATTTCAGTCCCCACTTGACCTCATAAGACTTATTTGAGCCTCCCTATCAGTTTTGGATACTTGGAGAGTCAAATATTAATTTATTTGGGGAGATTTATTCAAGATATCTCAAGTAAGGGGGTTTTCTCCCATCCTCCTCCCAGTTGCTTAAGGTTTCTTCCATTTTTCTTGAAGTTCCTATTGTCTAGAAAGTATGGATTCGAACATAAGTTTTTATATTGGGTTTATTGGTCTAATATTGTGGTGTTAGGTTTGATTTAACTCCCTTGTGGTGCGGTCGTGGTGTGGTTGAACTTTTGCACAAGGATTTGGTGTTTTTAACACCTGTGGTAGGTGATTCCATGTGTAAGAAATACTATATGAGTTAGATTTTCCTAATTTCTATTTTTAGCATACTATTACTTCATTTTTATTTCGGCAAAAAAAATATTTTTTGTGGCATTTCTTAAACAATTGATTTTTTTTAAATGTCATTTTTGTGTGAAAATGGGTGTTTTACATGTGTATTCCATGTTATACCATTTGGGGCTATTTTATAATTCATGGAAGGGTTTTATTAAAAAAAATCTTTAAATTCTGGTTTGGGGTAATATTGGTGTGAATTGGGTTTTAAAATAGGTATTTTAGATGAATTTTATGTGCAAAGTTTGGTTACATTCCTTGAAATCGTTTTATGGAAATTCTAAGTGTTTTATTGAGTTATATAAAGGGTGAAAAGCATGTGTAGATACTATTTTGAATGTTTTTTACCATAAATTATGTTTTTTATGTTAAAATGGATTTTGGTAACATGTGGAAATTGTTTAAACATAAAGGGGGAAGCCTGGGTATCTAGGTGGGCGGACGTGTACTAGTAAGCTAGTGATCTGGAGTGGTTTCATTCGTGTTTCACTTAGAAAGTCATACATTGGAAACACTAAAAAATTATAATTATGATTATTGGGGCCCACTAGGTTATGTGTATGTTCCCTACTAGTGTCTATTGAATGAGAACAAATATGTTTATGGTTACTTTACACCGAGATACGAGGTACATGGGGCCCAAAAACTAACTAGTGCCTAGGGTGTTCCTGAGATTAGTGCTCGTTGACTATTTGGTATTTATCATTGGATTATGGTGTGTTTTGATGAAAATCAGAAATATACATGTTTTATTGAAAGTTTTTCACTCTTTTAACTTTCCCTTTGAAAATTCTTTACTTTTAAAAGTTTTTTTCTATAGAAATTATTGCCACCATTTCTTGTTTATTAAAACTTCCATGTTTTTTATCTTGTATTTCTTACTATATGGAATATTTTGGGTGATATTATATTGGTATTAGGATCACACCATACTTACACCCCTTGGGTGTAAGTATACTTGATCATGTTTGACACAGGTAAAGGCAAGGCCTTGGGTGGTGGCAGTTCGGGTTGTTAGTTTCCTTCCATGGTGCGGTGTTGTGGCTATGGCTCATGGGTGATGACCCCTTATCATGTGGAGTTACTTGGGATGTTTTGATGATAATTTTATGTATATTAGGACCTCTTATGTCATGTTTAGACCCATGTATTCAGTTCTGAATTTTATTTAAGGTTTGTTTGGCAGGAAGTTTCATATTTGGTTTATTTATTGTTTTTGGTTGATTTATGTATCCATACTCTAGTAAATCATTCCCAAACCAATATTTATGATACCCGTGAACTTGTTCCATCCCATGGGGATAGGTAAATCCCTTCAGGCCTTTCCATGGGCCAGTTTAGGTTCCTGTTTTTATGGCGACTAGATTCGGTTCGTGACAGCATACCCTTATGAATATATCATCCTCTAATGATTGATATCTCCCATGTTTACCCTTATATAGCATATAATATCACCCTTTATTATGGATCATTTACATGGGTTATGAATAATGGTTTTAAGTAGGTTATTTATAATAATATTACTATGTGGTAAGATCTTTGTGTGTAATGCTGAATATCTTTCATTAAATAAGAATATTATGTATCTAGTCTCTAAATACACTCAAAATTTATGGTTCTAAAGAATATATTATTGTTAAATGTATTAAATATTAATATAAAATGATTCAATATTTATGTATGTTGTGATATAGTCACTTTAGTTGGTGTAATAGGAGGTTTTAGTTAAAATTTATATATTAGTGATAGAAAAATTTGGTAAAAATCGTAGGTATAAGTCTAATTATATGATAACATCATAAAGTTTTAATAAGGAATAGATTATGTGGTTTTCCTAGAAGTATATATTTATCTAGATACTATAAGTGAATGTGGTTTTTACATAGATTCATCTTTGGTTATTAATTCTAAAAATATTTGGTCAAGTATATCTCAGCCATCATTCTAGTGCATGATGAGTGTACCCTTACTGCGCACCTGGTTTGACACTCTTGGGAAGTAATCTTGGGTTAACTCACATTTTCCATGTAAATAATTATGATGTATTTAAATATATGATGACCCTAGATAACCTAGGATAAACCAAATGTTTCATAGGTTGATAATAAGGTTTTATAATTTAATAAATCTCAATATTTTATTTTCATGAATATATTTTTATTAACTTTGATTATTTTATCATGATGCTTACAATATTTTTTGGATTTATTCAATGTATGGAACAATAATAAATCATGTGAATAATGAATATGATGGTCAATGCAATGAATCTCCTCAAGATCAACCAAATTTATTGGGAGATGGGGTGCAATATCTTGATGTTATTCTCACTAAAGTCTTTCAAGTTATAAACGGTAACGTGGATCATGCTGAGCTTCTAAATGCCCCAAGGAGAGAGAAACATTCCACTAAATATTTTATGTGAAAATTTCCACCCTAATTATATGTTTCTTATAGTACACTAGTTTCTAAACAATGGATCAATGTGATGGAAAATATATTTTCCATTCTTCTATGCCCGTATCATGAGAGAGTTTTCTTAGCAGTCTATCACATAGAAGTAAAATCTAATCATTGGTGGAATATTATCAAAAACATGAGGAAAGAGGAATAAATAATCTCTTTATAATTGGAGTATTTTAAGAGGGTATTTATCAATAAATAATTTCCTTGAACCATTCATACTAAGATGTAAAGAGACTTTATGGAGATGAAACAGAGGTATGATGAATCCATTAGTACCTATGAAGAAAACTTTATAAGAATATCAAGGTATTATTCTAGATTTATAATCAGACCTGTGAAAAAAATTGATCAATTATTTAGTGTCCTAAAACCAAGTCTTCGAAAGGAGTTATCCATAAAATAATTTGGTAGCTGTAAAGAAATCATTCAATGTGCTCTAAAGTTATAAATATAGAGTGGAAAATCCAATATTCTTCTAGTTTTAGTGAAAATAAGAGAAAAATAGAGCTTCATGGAAACTCAATTGGTAAATATAAAGTATGAAATAATTTCCAACCACCTATATGCCAAAAATATGTTGGAAAATATTTAGAATTTTTTTTTAAAGTAAATATGAAATGATTTGATTTTATAAAGGTTTCCCATCGATCTAGTGATTATCGATGGTGAATGAAAAGGTTAGAAAATAAAATAGAGGAGAAGAAGGATTTAATTAATGATATTAAATACTTAAAAGGTAGAGAGATTTTTAATTATCAAAATCAATTGCCTAATACAAGATCTAATGAGGTTATAGGACCTTAATAGTCCCCTAAGAAAAAGGATAAAGTAAAGACCTTTTCTATCACAACTGAAGAGGGTTAGTAGAATGGCATGGTGAAAGGTATACTTGCCATCCACTCTAGAACTGAAAATGTTTTAATCAATTATATATTTACCCAATATTTTATATATAAATAATTTTCTAACGGTATTATGTCACCACATCAACAATTATATATTGAGTTAGTAGTAAAAACTCTTAATGGTATGATGATCACATTTAATGCTTACAGCACCTCTTTGATAGGTTTTTTTGGGAATTTTCTTCCTATAAATCTTATGATTCTCCCTATAGTTGATTTTTTTGTGATTTTGAGAATTTATTAGATATCTCTATATAAATACCATATCAATGTCAGAGGAATGTAAGTCACATTTTATATTTATAATGAACCTATGGTCATTTATTAGTGCGAAGATGAATATGAACTTATAATGGAAATTACTTCTATCTTATAGGTCTTAATACCTATCCATTAAGGGTATATATCTCATATGGTTAGGGAGAAAATAAAAATTAAGGATTTTTCTATTTAATGGGATTTTGTTGATGTCTTTCCAGAAGAGTTTCCTACTCTTACTTCGAATCATAAAGTTGAGTTTTCAATATAACTCATACTTGGTGCTACACCTATTTCAAATAATCCTTATAGAATGGCCCTAATTGAGTTGCAGGAATTAAAAAAGCATCTCCAGAATAATATTAATAAGGGATTAATATTCCCTAGTGCATCACCATGGGGTTCACATGTTATTTTTGTTAAGAAGAAAGATGGTTCAATTCATATTTTCATTGATTATCAAGTATTTAACAAGATAAATATCAATAACAAGTATCATATACCCCATATCAATTATTTTTTTGATCAATTATGAGGATCTAAATACTTTTATAAGATTCAGATTCTTCCTGAATATCATTAATTGAGGGTTAAGAATGAGAATATACTTAAAAAACCTTTTATACAAATTGTGAGAATTATGAATTTATAGTGATTCTATTTGACCTTACTAATTCCCATGTTACCTTCATGGATTTAATTAATAGAGTTTTAAATATTACATTGATTGGTTTGTGGTTATATTTATAGATAATATTATTTTATATTCAAAGATAAAGTAATATAATAAATATTATTAGAATATTGTATCGAATACCCTAATGAATTATATGTTGTATGAAAATTTAACTAAGTGTGAATTTTGGATTCATAAAGTTTCATTATTGGGTTATATAACCTCAAGTGAGAGTATTTTGGGGGATCCTTCAAAGACGTATGTTATTAAGAAATGGACTAGACTAACCATGGTTGTTGATATCCATAGTTTTCTTGGGTTGGATGGATATTACTGATGCTTTGTGCGTAACACCCCAAATTTTCAAATTACATTATCTCTTTAAAGTAATTCAATAGCTTGCAGATCACACAACACCAAGTTCGAGCGCACGATGACTTACCAAACTAGCCGTTCAAAAAAAGTTATGAATAATATTAACTGAATTTTGAATTTTATATATTCCATATAATTTTAACATCCATATTATGTGTTTCTTAGATATAATATAAGAACAAATTTATTTTTTCATATAAAGGAAGTATTTTTCAAAAAATGCAATTTTACCGCCTTTTAATGGAGAATCCTTTTTAAATCCAATATTTGACACTTTTATATATTCAATTTGACAAAATAAACTTCTTATTTGGAATCGGGACATAATAATTTAGTTTTGATAATTTTTTTGTGTTATTTTGATAACTTTCATATTTGGGTGAATAACAAAAATAATAAATTTTAATTGAAAACAAATTTTTTAATCAAAATAAATTATAGTGTTTAATTATAAATTTGAATGGTTTATAAATATAATTGGTTTATATTTTTACCATTTAATCCATTTTTGGTCATTGTAATTAATTTCACTTTGAAATTATACATAAACAAGTGTCAATATTTTGATAGTTATTGTTTCCTAAAAACACGCTATTTGTTTTGACAACAGGAATTAATTTTAAATTAATTAATTCAACTTATATTTTTTGAATTTGGTAAAATAGACATCATTTTTGAATTTTTAATATCAAATATAAATTAAGCTTAATTTTTGGTATTTTTCTGAAAAACTTCAATTCTTGATGAATAGTAAAACCACTTAATATTACTTAAAAAACTGACTTTTCCATTTAAATGAAATTTTACCATTTATGTGAATTTAATTTCAAAAATCCAACATACATGGTTTTTATTAGTAAATAAAATTTGGTTCAATAAGATGAAAATAATTTTTGGTGAATAGTAACTTTTGACATTTATTTACTGTGGTTAAAGATAAATAGGGTAATTCAAGGTAAAAAGAATATTATAATAATAAAAAATTACCCTAACACTTGTCCTAACCTTATTTGATAAGTCATGGCCAACCATGGTCATCCTTGGGTCGATTTTGGGACCACATGGATCAACTTAAGAGTGATAATGACACTTTATTTTAATTAACTTAAAGTAAACACAAAAATGACATTAACAAATATCTTTTAGAATATCAATTCTTTCATGGGGTTATATAAGTCATATTTTCGACTATAAATATTGATTGTAAAGATAAAATTATTTCATACATTAAGGTATTTTTTTATAATTTTTAGATATCAAATAAATTAAATTATTTATGACACAATAATGATGCAGTATTCACCTCATTAATAAATGATTTAAATAAATAAGATTATTAATATAAAAAAATATCCAAAACCTATCCAATTATTATTGGAAGATTTTATTTAAAACATGAGTCATATTATATTCTCCTTTAATTAGTTTTGGATCTTTTGAAACCGAAGATAAGTTTATAATAAAATAACATTTTTAAACTTTCTTAAAGAGCCCCTCCTCTCCCTTATAAAAAGACACCACTTATAACTCATTACTCACACCTCTCAAGCCCCTTGACTCATCCAACCCATACCCAAATAATCTCTAAATATCCCTCTCTTACAACTAGAATCCTTACCTTAGGCATAAGTCACTTCAAGAAGTCATTTTCTTTCGAACCAAAGGGAGTTACCCAAATTAAAGGTAATGGTTTCTCTTAACTTCTTTTATTTTATTTTACTTATCTAATCCCAAATATCTTTTTATTCTTTTCTTTTATAACAACACCATTATCCTCAATATACTAGGATGTTTTTATGAGAGGTATTCAAACTACACTTACATGCACCTCCATCTAATGGGTCAAGAACACACTATTTCTGTGAATGGAAAACTAACGCCTCACGAAACGATGATTGTTCAATTATCTCTTGCCGCCTCTCATGGTATCCATTAAGATGGAACTATATTTATATATGATATATATTATGTTTATTTTTTCTTTATTCTTCTGTATTTTCCATTTATATCATACCTTTATGGTTTCCATTATGGGTAAATGCGATAATTTCATTTGAGGAAGTGTGGACTACTGCCCCTCTCGAAGTGATATGACTCGTTAATGCTTTATGTGGGATGTATAAAGAATGGAGTTAATTATATTATATATTATATTATACTGGAATTATAATATACCAATGTATCTTTATGTTTTAATTCCCATAAAATACAAAATAGAAATGAAAGTAGCGTTCATGCGTACGTACGGCTTACCGTCTCCATGAACGGTGCATTTCATTTATTATATCCAAATGTTATGTAATGTTATAAATACATATATATATATATATATACTAGATATATAATATATATATGATATATAAATCATTTATATCATTCTGGAGATAATGGACCTTTGACTACATGGACAAATTGTAATTATAACAAGTTCATTTTTGACTCAAGTTCTGAACATCGATAAATTATCAAATATGAACTCAAATAATTAACTAATTGTTATAGCAAGGTAATAAGTGATATAAAAGGAATAATGAACTTGAAAATTTTTTTTAATCAAGTATAAATTAACTTAAGTTTATTATTCAGGAAGAACAAGGAACATACAAAACAAACCGGACTTGAGGTAAGGGGTTTCTTATTTCACTTTTAATTCTGTGAGATTTCCATTGTTCGCCACTTATTTATTGCATGTGGCATATTTTATACTTCCATTTGATATATATTATCATGATTATATTTAAATACATGTAATTATACGATTCATTTGGTGTTTATTAACTTTTTTCATACAACTCGATTGATTACAACGTGATAAGGGGTTTTCATCTCACTTTTTATTCTCGTGGAATTCATGCTATATTAGCCACTATTTCCTATTGTGTGGTGTATGTACTTACCATGATTGTATTCTTGGTGTAATAAAATTTAATTTATATATATTTACATATTCATTGTATGATCCTTCTTTCACGGGGTTTATGCTTCGTATGTTACCAAATCGGTAAGCGAATTTCAAATTTCAATTTCCACTTATTTGGCCTTACGCATACTTCATTGATTATTTTACTCCAAGATTATGTGTGGAGTCACTATTTATTATTTATGTAGTAATTTCCTCTACCCTTTGTGTGTATATAATTTTGATACACATAATCACTCCATTGATAATTTCTCAAGTCATTGATATGAACTTGATAAGAGTAATATTAACTCAATTTCCATTCATTGAATTAAGCATCCAAGTCATTGGTGTAATTTTTTTACAAGAATATGTGGGAATGTGATATAATTGATTTACACTGAATATCCAATCCTATTTAGTGTATTTATATTTTTCACACATAATTATGTTATTTATTTATCCTTAACCTAAGGATACGGTCGTTATAAGGGATTTCATCTCAATTTACATTCCATTGAGACTTCCTTGTTGATATACGCAAATTCACTTTTATATGGTGTATATAATTTACTTTGACATAGTATATCATGAATTACTTTATTCTCATTATATTATAAATTTTTTATTACCTCAATTATTTTTATTCAAGTGTCTCTCTTTTGGTTAGGAACTCTAACTAAAATATCATTTTAAATGTTTTAAATATTTATTCTTCTAAATCTTTCACATTAATGTCCATGTTTTAAAAATGGTTTTAAGGATTTATTTATATGGACATTAATGTTTTAAAATTAAAATTCGTTTTAAAAGTTTCAATGTGGTATGGTATACTTTGATTCAAAAGTCTATTTTAATCGGCTTCCTAATAAATAGTGACTTTTAAATGTTTTCAAGAAAAAGGGGAATATTTATATCAAATAGTTTTGATGATTATTTTCATCTATTTAAATATACTACATTATTCTTGATTGAGGTTAATTTATTATAATAAAATCTTCAATATTTTATTTAATGATTTATGTTTGACTGTGGATGTGCTATTTTTATACCATTCATGGTTTATGGATAAAGTATTGACATTTCGTATGCTAGTTTTAATATGAATGTTTATGTTATGTTTCAACCTTTTCATATGAGGAATTCATTGGACTTAGTAAGTGACGGGTGGAGCCCGCTATAGCTCCTTGATGCATCAGGAGGTCTCATGAGATAAACTAGTTCCTTGGCACAAGGCCTTGACAAAATCTTATTAGTAGTCTTAGCACAAGGCCTTGACTATGTGGTTATGAAGTCTGGAATTATGAATTCCGTCATTATGAAAGTGGATATTGATATTGCATGTGATTATTAGACTAGTAGAATATCCATGAGAATAAATAAATGGAATTATTTGATTTTATATTTTACATACTATGCTGAAGTTTGAGTTTAAAAGGCTTTTGTTTTAGTCTTATACATTGCCTTAAATGTTTATACTTATTTATGAAAGTTTCCTCTATATTTTTATCCTTACTGAGCATCTGAGCTCACCCCTTTATATGTTTTATTTTTCCCAGGATGTGAGGAAGTATTTTATGGTTGACCTGTAGGGATAGGCTAAGAATATAAGTGTGTTTAAAAAGTGGAATAAATGTTGTTGATGTTTCTATTTCATGGTGTGATGTAAAACTTATGAGTGTATCTAGTACTTCCAAGGCTACTAAATTGATCGGTATTTCAGGAAATGATTCCACGTATCATGATAATGTTATGTAATAATGCACTGACTCTGGGTAATTGGGGTCGGGGTGTTATAGTTGGTATTATAGGAGGTTTAGTACAAACCTTGGAAGCTAGATTTAGAAAAAAAACTCTGATTAGGAAACACTACCCTATGATAGACATTGAGGATTATTATAGAAGAACATCCAAAAATTTTGGTAATGTAAATATTATTTGGGTTTTCCAAGCAATACATCCCTATATAGATACGAGCCGATAGAGGCGGCTCTGGAACAGATGTACTTAGGAGTGAAAACTTCGACAAGGAGTTTCAGGCTTAACCCGGGGTATCCTGGTACATGACAACATGCCTTAGTGTACTCTTGGTTACGACACACTCAGGGGATATGCTTAGGATAATTTACATTTTCTTTACAAACCGATTTGAAGTATTTTAATATAAGATAATAATAAATGACCTTGGTTAATCCTAAGGTGTTTCAAATTAAAAATAAGGTGTCGTGATATTCTCTATATGATTTTATGACTATTGTTACTCACACAATGCTTTCTTATTTTAGTCAATGGATAGATTCTAAGGAAGTCATAGTAAATTTGATCATGATGTACAAGGTGGGAACTGTGGTGGAAATGAGCAACAAAATGGGATGTTGATAGGCATAAAAGATATCATGTTCATGCCGAATCAGTTTTCGAAAAATATGATCAACAACATACATATTAACCAACTCTCGGACTCAATGAAGAAGAGAAAGGTAGTGAATGATAAGAGATCTAGTAGTGGAGACCATGGAGAAAAGAAAGCTCAATTTCTATCATGTAGGAAATGTGGAAGGAGACACCTAGGAAAGTGTCTCAATGGAACAAAAAAATGCTTTATGTGTGGGAAAGGAGTACATAAAGTAAAGAATTTCCAAGGAAAAATGTAGAGTAATATGGAAGAAAATAAAAATGATCCTAAGAATTTAATTACAGTCATTTGTTTTAAATGTAAGGTATCTTGTCATTACCTGAGTCAATGCCTTTTTCTATAGGATAACCTCTAAGTCAAGGAACAACCTATGTGGAAATAAATGGATGGAGAAATGTTTAAAGTATGGGATTACTTTGGAAGACTATTCTCTTGTATGTGTAACCATGCTTTTTGTTAAGTGAAAATTCTATGTGAGGAAGAATTATATTTTCTTTTGTGGATATAGTTATATAAAACCATTTGGATTTATACGATCCTTTAATTTGATGCAATTACAGGTTACTAATTTTTGTGATGAAAAAGCGAGGTATGAGATAACATTTGTGGTTAAATTATGTTATGGTTATTTTGAGTAATTTATCTCATTTTGGGAATGTTATAAAGTATAGTTTTTGAAAAAGGACAGCACGCAGACCGTGTGACAACCTGTTGCGTCAGACAAAACTGTGGGAATCGAACCCACAACCAGAGTGCAATTGGGATTTATTGCCTACCACTGGACTACGTGAAGTCCCTGGTTAGTGTGACTAATTATTTTTAGTTAAATGATTTTATTAAGTTGATTTGTGAAATTATGTATTATCAAATGGATATCCTTAGTTTAGGAAATGATTTGGTGATTAAGTGATAAATGTTATTTTGGAAGATGTTCACTCTGTTGGGAACACTATATGCCTAAGAGAAATAGAATACTATGGGATTTCATTTGAGGAGTAATGATGGATATTTTTCAATGTTTTTATTATGTATTTATAGTGATTTGGGTTATTTATTTATATGATTAACCTATCATAGTGAATATGTGATTTGGTTAATTACTTTTAAGTATGTGACTTTAAGAGTAGTCGATGTTATTTGGAGATACAATTTAACGCGAAAGACTACATAATCAAATTCTTATGAGTTTTGGGTTTCAATATTAGTTAGGATTATATTAAAGGATTTTAAGTACAACTGTTCATTGAAGGGTATTTGTTTAACTTTGGGTCTTGTTTGTTTAAATTTTGGAGATTAAGAGTAGTATTTGTTTCTATAAAGGATTGTCCTTTTTGGGGATCATATGATCATGTACTAACAATTTTGGTATTGGTTAATGTTTAATGACAAGGGAAATATATATTTCATCCTTTGTGGATTATGTTATTATATATAAGTTGATTGTAGTGCTTCAGGTGTAACCAAGTCATCTTGAATACTCATCGTTTGGAGAAAAGATGAGTTTGTGGTAGATATTTATTAATTGGTGAAACTATACTTGTAAAGTTAGTATATCTACTTATACTCTTAGTCAATCTCATAAATAAATTCACCAGCATTATGAAAAGTAACTTAAAACAAAAATGTTGTTCGTCTACTTTTCCTACTGGGTAATCAAAGACCTTTCAACCAATCACAAGTTTATGGCTTTCAGATCATTAACTTTCTCTTAATAATATTCCCGATCACTCTCCATCAAAACTTGACGATTAGTTTACTCTTCCATATACATTTTTTCCAACATGGAACCCTAGTATGTGTTATTTTCGATAACCTTCAAACTTACCTTTATTTATTTTAAAATAGAGGCCTCATTAATCCATTTTCGATGTGGGATTTCAACTAAGATATTTTGAAATGTCAAAACCCCAATTTTCAATCCCAAGATTAAATTGTGTGGATACAATTTATTTAAGGAGGGGAGAATGTAACACCCTAAGTTTTCATAGTACATTATCTCTTTAAAGTAATTCAATAGCTTGCAACTCACACAACATCGAGTTCGAGCGCACGATGACTTACCAAACTAGCCGTTCAAAAGCAGTTATGAATATTATTAAGTGAATTTTGAATTTTATACATTCCATATAATTTTAACATCCATATTATGTGTTTCTTAGACATAATATAAGAACAAATTTATTTTTTCAGATAAAGGAAGTATTTTTCAAAAAAATGCAATTTTACCACCTTTTAATGGAGAATTATTTTTAAATCCAATATTTGACACTTTTATATATTAAATTTGACAAAATAAACTTCTTATTTAGAATTGGGACATAAAAAAAATTTGATAAATTTTTGGTGTTTTTCTGATAACTTTCATATTTGGGTGAATACTGAAAAATACTAAATTTTAATTGAAAATAACTTTTATAATAAAAAAAATTTATAGTGTTCAATTATACATTTGAATGGTTTTAAAGTATAATTAGATTATATTTTTACCATTTAATCCAATGTTGGTCATTGGAATTAATTTCACTTTGAAATTATACATAAACAAGTGTCAATCTTTTGATAGTTATTGTTTCTTAAAAACAAGCTATTTATTTTGACAACGGGAATTAATTTTAAATTAATTAATTAAACTTCTATGTTTTTAATTTGGTAAAATAGAAATAATTTTTGAATTATTAATATCAAATATAGATTAGGCTGAATTTTTGGTATTTTTCTGAAAAACTTCAATTTTTGATGAATAGTAAAACAACTTAGTAGTAGTTAAAAAACTAAATTTTTAATTTAAATGAAATTTTATCATTTCTGTGAATTGAATTTAGAAAATCTGATATACATGGTTGTTATTAGTAATTAAAATTTGATTCAATAATATGAAAATAATTTTTGGTGAATAGTAACTTTTGACATTTATGTACCGCGGTTAAAGGTAAATAAAATAATTCAAGGTAAAAAGAATATTATAATAATAAACAATTACCTTAACACTTGTCCTAACATTATTGGATGAGTCATGTCAGACCATGGTCATCCTTGGGTCTATTTTGGGACCCCATCGAGCCACTTAAGAGTGATAATGACACTTTATTTTAATTAACTTAAAGTAAAGACAAAAATGACATTAACAAATATCTTTTAGCATATCAATTTTTAAATCAGGTTATATAAATCATTTTTTTGACTAAAAATATTCATTGGAAATCTAAAAATATTTCCTACATTATGATATTTTTTTATAATTTTTAGAGATCAAATAAATTAAATTATTTATGACATAGTAATGATGCAGTATTCACCTCATTAATAAATGATTTAAATAAATAAGATTATTAATACAAAAACAATATCCAAAACCTGTACAATTCTTATTGGATGATTTTATTTCGAACATGAGTCATCATAGATTTTCATTTAATGAGTTTTGGACCTTTTTAAACCGAATATATGTTTATAATAAAATAACATTTTCAAACTTTCCTAAAGAGCCCCTCCTCTCCCTTATAAAAGGATATCACTTCTAACCCATTCCTCAACCTCTCAAGACCCTTGGATCGTCCAAACCCTGCCAAAATAGGCTTTCAAGATCTCTCTCTTCCACCTAGAATCCTTACCTTATGCATAAGTAACTTTAATAAGTCCTTTTGTTTCAAACCAAAGGCAGTTACCCAAATTAAAGGTAATGGTTTCTCTTAACTTCTTTTCTTTTATTTTACTTCCCCCACCCATAAACTAATTTTATTCATTTTTTTATAACAAAACCAGTATCATAAATATACTAGTGTTTTTTTATGGGAGGGGTTTAACTACACTTACACCCACCTCCATCTAATGGGTAAAGAACACACTGTTTCTATGGATGGAAAACTAACGCCTCACAAAACGATGGTTGTTCAATTATCTCCTACCGCCTCTCATGGTGGACATTAATATGGAACTGTATTTATATATTATATATATTATGTTTATGTTTTCTTTATTCTTTGGTATTTTCCATTTATAGCATAACTTTATGGTTTCCATTATGGGTCAACGCGATAATTTCATTTGAGGAAGTGCGGACTACCACCACTCTCAAAGTGATATGACTCGTTAATTCCCTATGTGGGATGTATAAAGAATGGAGTTAATTATATTATATATGATATTATACTAGAATTATAATATACCTATGTATCATTATGATTTAATTCCCATAAAATACAAAATAGAAATGAAATTAGCGTTCATGCGTACGTACATCTTACCATCTCCATGAACGGTGAATTTCATTTCTTATATCCAAATGTAATGTACTATTATAAATACATATATATACTGGATATATAATATATATATATGATATCTAAATTATTTATATCATTCTGGAGAAAATTTACCTTTGAACACATGGACAAATTGTAATTATAACAAGCTCAATTTTTACTCAAGTTCCGAACATCGATAAAATATCCAATATGAACTCGAATAATTAACTAATTGTTATAGAAAGGTAATAAGTGATATAAAAGGAATTATAAACTTGAAAATTGTTATTAATCAAGTAGAAATTAACTTAAGTTTATTATTCAGGAAGAACAAGGAACATACAAGACAAGTCTGACTTGAGGTAAGGGGTTTCTTATCTCACTTTTAATTCCGTGAGATTTACATTGTTCGCCACTTATTTATTGCATGTGGTGTATTTTATACTACCATTTGATATATATTATCCTGATTCTATTTACATTAATGGTATTGTGTGATTCATTTGGTGGTTATTAACTTTTTTTCATACAAATCGATTGATTACAACGTGATAAGGGGTTTTCATCTCACTTTTTATTCCTGTGGGATTCATGCTATATTAGCCACCATTTACTATTGTGTGGTGTATGTACTGACCATGATTATATTATTGGTGTTATATACTTTAAAATATCAGTATTTACATCTTCATCGTATGATCCTTCTTTCATGGGGTGTATGTTTCGTAAGTTACCAAATCAGAAAGGGAATTTCAAATTTCAATTTCAACTCATTTGGCCTTACACATACTTCATTGATTATTTTACTCAAAGATTATGTGTGGAATAACTATTTATTATTTATGTATTAACTTACACTCCCCTTTGTGTGGATATAATTATGATACACATAATCACTGCATTTATAATTTCTCAAGTCATTGATATGAAATTTATAAGAGTAATCTTAACTCAATTTCCATTCATTGAGTTAATCATCCAAGTCCTTGGTGTTATTTTTTTTACAAAAATATGTGTGAATGTACTATGATTAATTTACAATTAATATCCAATAATATTGAGTGTATTTATATTTTTCACACATAATTATGTTATTGATTTATCCTTAACATAATGATACGGTCGTTATAAGGGATTTCATCTCAATTTACATTCCATTGAGACTTCCTTGTTGATATACTCAAATTAACTTTTATATGGTGTATATAATTTACTTTGACATAGTATATCATTAATCCCTTTATTCTCATGATATTATAAAGTTTTGATTACCTTAATTATTTGTATTCAAGTGTCTCTCTTTTGGTTAGGAACTCTAACTAAAATATCATTATAAATGTCTTAAATATTTATTCTTATAAATCTTTTTCATTAATGTCCACATTTTAAAAATGGTTTTAATGATTTATTTATATGGACATTAATGTTTTAAAATTAAAATTCCTTTTAAAATTTTCAAAGTGGTATGGGAAACTTTGATTCAAAAATCTATTTTAAACGGTTTCCTGATAAATAGTGACTTTTAAATGTTTTCCAGAAAAAGGGGGGTATTTCTCTCAAATAGTTTTGATGATTATTTTCATCTATGTAAATATCCTTAATTTTTCTTGATTGAGTTTAATTTATTATAATACAATCTTCAATATTGTATTTAATTAATTATGGTTGACTGTGGATGTGCTATTTTTATACCATTCGTGGTTTATGGATAAAGTATTGAAATTTCGTATGCTAATTTTAATACGAATGTTTATGTTATGTTTCAACCTTTTCATATGAGGAATGCATTGGACTTAGTAAGTGATGGGTGGAGCCCTCTATAGCTCCTTGATGCATCGGCAGGTCTCATGAGAAAAACTAGTGTCTTGCCACAAGGCGTTGACAAAATCTTATTAGTAGCCCTGGCACAAGGCCTTGACTATGTGGTTATGAAGTTTGGAATTATGCATTACATCATTATGAAAGTGGCTATTGATATTGCATGTGATTATTCGACTAGTATAATATCCATGTGAATAAGTAAATGGAATTATTTGATTTTATCTTTTCTATATTATGCTGAAGTTTAAGTTTAAAAGGTTTTTGTTTTATTCTTATACATTACCTTAAATGTTTATTATTATTTGTGAAAGTTTCTAATATATTGTTATCCTTACTGAGCATCTGAGCTCACCCCTTTCTATGTTTTATTTTTCCCAGGATGTGAAGAATTATTTTATGGTTGACCTATAGGGATAGGCTAAGGATATAAGTGTGTTTAAAAGGGGGATGAAATGTTGTTGATGTTTTTATTTCATGATGTAATGTAAAACTTATGAGTGTATCTAGTACTTCCAAGGCTACTAAACTAATCAATATTTCGGGACATGATTCCATGTATCATGCCAATGTTATGTAATAATGCATAGACTCTGGGTAACTAGGTACGGGGTGTTACATTGTGGTATATTTATCGTGACTATATAATCTACTCACCAAGTTGATATAGAAGGTGGTTAATCTCTTATAGACTAACGAATCTAAAGAGAATTTAAAGGATCTCAATAGAAGGTTTGTCAGTGCACTTATTCTCACACTAATCTATAGTGGAGAATGGTTTGTGATCTATAGTGATGCATCAAAGAAGGGAATAGGATGTTTCCACATGAAGAATAATATGGTAAAAGCATATGCCTCACACCTATTGAAAATACATGAGAAAAAATATCTGAATCATGATTTGGAAATAGAAATGGTAATTTTTTCATTAAATATATGGAGGGATTATCTTTATGGTGAAAATTGTGATACATATATGGATTATAAAATATTTAAGTATATATTCGCATATAAATAGTTGAATATGTTCTAGAGAAGATGGTTGGAATTGATTAAATATTATGATGGCTCAATATATTTCCACCCTAGGAAGGAGAACAAGGTGGATGATGCTTTGAGTTTGAAGGAAAATTCTTTATTATCCATGATTAGGATTTAAATAGATCCAATACATATGAATTTTCTAAAAATTGAACTTAAATTCCTAAGGAAACGGGATAGATCTTATCTTTTTCATATAAATTTTCAATCATCTATTCATGTGAGGATTAAAGAGGTAAAAAAGCAGGATGTTGAGCTATAAAAGAAGGTGAGAAATGTTATAGAGTTAAACCATTATTATTATGGAATTATAAGGTTAAGGAACCAAGTTTTTTTTCGTAAATAATATATTTTATAAAAGAGTTTTTGGATGAATCGCATAGTTTGTTATTCTTTATTAATCCTATAAGTAAAAAATGTATATAAATATGAAATATTATTTCTAGTGGGTCATCATGAATAGATATATTATAGAGTATATATATCATTTATTAGTATGTAATAAAGTTAAGGATAATATAAAAAACACTAATTCAATTTTACAACCATTACCCATATTCAAATGGAAATGGGAAAACATCACCAGGGATTTTATCATTTGACTCCCAAAAATGTTTAAAGTCCATAATGATATTTGGGTTATATTCAATCACCTTATGAATTCAAAATACTTCATTTCTATCAGGGAATATCTCTCTCTTGATCTACTTTCTAGAATGTAAATTAAGGAAGTGGTAAGGTTTCATGGAGAACCACATTATATTATATCTTATCAAGCTATGAGGTTTACCTCAAAGTTATCCCAAAGTCTTCAACAATATCTTGATTCAGAGTTGTGTTTTAGTACTTCTTATCATCCTCAGATAGATAGTCGATCTGACAGAACCATTCAAACTTTATAGGATAAGTTGATATCTTTTTTCACTGTATTTTAAAGGTTTTTAGGATCAACACCTTCCTCTAGTTAAGTTTTCTTACAATAATATATTTCACTCAAGTGTTTAGATGTTTTATTATTAATACCTATATGGAAGGAAGTGTATAACTAAAACGTGATGGGATGAATTAAAAAATAAATATTTTGGGGCATGTACTAGTATAGGATATGGAATATAAAGTTATATTTATTTAACAGCACATAAGGGTAGCTTAGAGTCAGTAGAAAAGTTATGCTGAAAATTTTCAGTGAGATATAGAGTTTGAAGTTAGTGAAAATATATTCCTATGAATATCTCCTTTGATTAATTTTATGATATTTTGAAAGAAGTAAAGTTAATCCCTAGATATATTAGTCCCTTTAAAATTCTTGATCATATTGGGATAATACCATATCATTTTTCACTTCCATAGAATCTATCTAAAGTTCACAATGTGTTCTATGTATCTCTCCTAAGAAAGTACATGCCTGATCATTCACATGTATTGAAAAAAGAAATAACACCACCAGAACAATATATCTCTTATGAGGAACAACTAGTGCATATTCTGGATTATATATATAAAGTTCTATAAAACAAGATTGCTCACCTAGTATATGTTTTATAGCGAAACCATAAGTTTGATAAAGCTATGTGGGAACCTGAGGATGTGATGAGATAGAAACATCCTTGGTTGTTTGTATTGAAGTGATATAATTGCAATGATGAAATTATTATAAGGGGTTATAATATAACACAATGATATTTTATGATATATTTATTTTTTTTAAAAAAATTGATTTCTTTATCTTAATTTACAAGCAACACCAAGTTTAAACGAACTGTAATATAAATATTATTATTTAAATGTGACCATTATAACTTTATTTTTTGAATTAGTGGTATGAATAAGAATAAAAAAAATTATGAAAAATATGTATAAATTTTTTAAATAATTTAAATTTGTTGAAAAATAAGTACAAAAGTTTTAGTGAAATCATTTTATGCTTCAAAAATACATTTTCTCCAAAAAATGGTTTTTATTGCTTTTTCTGAGAAAATATTTTAATTTATTTATAAAAATTTTATATATTATTATGAAAAAAATTATATCATTTTTTACATAATCATGTAAAAATTATTTTAGTTATAAATTTTGGTAATTTTCTTGAAAAGATTTATTTTACAGTGAATAGTGAAAAATACTGATTTTTATTGAAAATTGTCTTTCTGTTTCAACCATTTAAAAAGTGTAATTTTTTTAAAATAATTTAAAACTAACATTAATTCAAGTATATTATTAATAAAACAATTAAGTTCATTTTAATCAATTTTATATTGTAATTTTTTATAAAAACATTTTATACTTAAGAAAACATTTTTTCAAAAATTGCTTTTCGTCACGTTTTGTTGGCTTGATTTTAAATTAAATTAAGCCAATTTAATTAATTTAATTTGAAAAAAATGGATTCCATATTTTCAATTAGAATAATTAATATAATTTAATAGGTTCAACTTAATTTTTGGTCATTATGAATAGTAACTATAGTTAATATTTTTCACCTCAGTAAAAGAGGTAACATTGGGTTAAAACTATGGGGTAAATCTCTAAAATATCTCTAACACTCGAATTAATCCTATAATATGGGAATTTTTCAAAAAATATATATATTTTTTTATGAAACTAAATAATGTATTTTAAAACATTATTTTGAATTTGGGATCCATAGCTTGACTTTTGTGAAGACAAGTTATATTTTATTCAAATTAAAAACTATTTTTTGGTCTTTGCATTTAATAGAATGGTTGGAATATTACATTATATTTTTTCTCCCAAAGTCCAAAAAATATTAATTTATTTATTTTTTAACCAAAAAATCATTTAAATCAATTTATTACTATATTTATAGTTTAAATCATATTTACTATTAAATTGGTTATTTTCTTAAAAAATGTTTTCCAGATGTTTTTTTGTTATTATATTAAAAGTATTTTCTTCCACCAATAAAAAATAAATATTATAAAATGGATTAAAAATGTGGAAACATCATGTCCAAATTTTTTTATAATTATCCTTTTATTTTGGTCATATAACTATGTTATCATGGTACAAATTTGAGTTATCACTATTAAGGTTAAAATGAGTTTAAAGTGGTTTAACTAGAATATGAGGTTTAAAATGTATCAAAAACTTGTTCAAATGTGATTTTTGGAGTTTTTTTAGACCTTATAATCTTATATTATAATTTTTTATTCCTTGGTTCCACTTGAAAAGATTATAATATATATATATATATATATATAATTTAATCTTTTAATAAATTCCAAGTGTTTCATATTCCTCACTTATAAAAGGAAACCCCTCCTTTATCTTATTTACACCACTTTGATTCATATATCTTGAAAAAAAACTACCTAATTATATTATAAAATTATCTATAAATTAAATATAGGTTATTTTCTTCTTAAAATACTATTCCAAGGGTCCTTAATAAGGGATCTAAAGGAGGCCTACCAAAGAAGAGGTAATCATATTACCTGACCTCCTTCAATTTAATTATTCTTCTACCTCCACTAAATATATAATATTCATCATAAAATAATAATTTTTTTGGAATAAATATACTTAAATTTTATTAGGATTATGTAACCTCCCTTATTCACCCTCTTTTATAACAAATGCGAAGTGAGTGTATTGCTTGTATGTACATGTGGACTGCCACCTCCATGTAGAGATACCATCCATTTACATCACCATATTTCATGGATGGATATTATAAAGGGTTTTAAATTTATATATGATATTTATTAAATTATAATTAAATTATAATTATAATATCATATCTACCTTCTTACCTTACTGTCTGTTGGAAAATGATAATGTCACTCATATGTACGTGTGTATTACCACCTCTACGATGTGATGTGATTTGTTTTTCATTTTCATTTTACTTGGATGGTAATAATGATATATTTAATGTATATATATGTTATTTATGATATAATTATTTTTATTTTTGATAATATAATATTTATATTTTTTCCCTATTTTTGTTAGAAAATGAAAACAACATCCATTCGTACGTACGACCTATTGTCTCCATGAACGGTGTAAATCATTTTTCTTTTTATACATTGTATGGATGATTCTAAATATGTATATAATGAATACATAAGATATTTGTTTCATTAATAACATTATTTTTCTTATGTAACTATGATCAAAGTATAAGGACCAAAACTTCTGAATCAGAACTTCCATGAAAAATGAAGCAGTTTCACCCAAAACAATTATTTTAATAAATAATTATTAATAAATGGGTGATAATATGTTATAAGTAAATAATATATGGTATGATATGTATTAATATGGTTCTATAATATATTTATAAAATATATATTTATTATAAAGGTCATTTGAAAGCGTACAAATCAATAAGATACTTTTGGTATGGGATTTTCAACTCACTTTTATTTCTATGAGACACATGCCATATTAACCACTTGTTTCTTTTATTAAATCAATTCAATGAATCATAAAATGATCTCAAATGATGAAACATGGATTTCACATGAAAAAAAACTCATTTTCAAACAAAAATTCTACTTTAAAATCAACCACTTAACCAATGCTACCAAAAATGGTTTTTGAACTAAAAAATGGAAGAGGAACATGAAAAATAGGTCAATCATGCAAGATAAATTCATCAAAGAATTTCTACACATGGATTCACCTACCTTGAATGTCAAAACCCCAAATCTTTGTGTGTAACTTCAACTGCACCCCAACCATGCCATAAGGGAGTGAAAACAAACACTAATCCACAAGATTGAACTAAGAAACACAAAATTAAACCCTAGGTATAAAAATCTAGTTTCTAGACATTTATACCTTTAAGAAAGAGAGAAAAAACCCTATGAAAATGGAATAAACATGCGAGTAATTCACTTACTTTATGATTCTTGAAGTTTCACCACCAAAAAACCCTTTAAAATTGGGTTTGAAATGATCTTGAGGGAGATTGGGAGCCTTCTATCGTTGTAATAGTTAAATGGGGGAAGAAAGGGGATCAATAGGGTTAATCTTGGAAGGGAAAAATTGGAATAACAAAATAATTTTTTTATGACCCAGACATTGTGCATGGTTTGTCTGCATTGTTTAGTAAACCGTGGAGGAAAATCGTGCATCTGGTTTTGTCCCCCCAAAACTTTTCCATTTTATTAAAAATTTAAGTGGGGCCTAGGTGAAACCTAGGGGGTAAAGTTAGGCCAAAAATAGAATAGAAATAATTCCAAAAAATTTCAAACCTGTCACACCCGGATCTCGAGAAAACGACCAAGAACCCAACCTAAACCGGAAAAAAGTAAAACTTAAAATCCCGGGTGTGAAAATTTTCCCCACCATAATTATTTCTACCCCCAGAAAGACACAATAATTCCAGATGCAAAAAACAAAACCCAATACTATTTCCAAGTTCAAAAGAGGTTCCTAACGAAAAGACAAAAAGGACACTACCAGTAGGAAAATAGGGATATGATCTAACTTGAGAGGCCAATACAGACTCCCCCCCCCCCCCGCTAAGGGTCACCCACCCCCAGAAGCCAGAACACCTTCAGTTGATCAATAAAATGAAACTATACTCTCACCACACTCAAACCCATATCCTGAGACAAGCACCTTAATCATTCTGAGAATCTTAAATAGTCCACCTGAAATAAAAAACGGATTCGAACAAGGGTACCACAGCCTTACTTCAACAAAACCATTGGGTTTGCTCCAATTCCAATGTTTACCCAAAAAAGAAGTTGGTGGTTAGGCAGTTCTGAACAGGTTTACCTACCACCAATACAACACTAAGAACACAACCAAATTACTAATATAGGGAGACCCGAATAGGATCCCAACCCTAGAAACAAACAAACACCTGAGACTGAACCAGAACACCAACATGGGGAGGTCCGGATAGACTCTCCACCATAAGAGGTTAATTAAATTCCTGAGACATAATTGGGACACCAATAAGGGAGGCCCAAACAAACTCCCTTCCACAAGAGGTAGACTAACATTAGAATTATTCCAAAAAAACTTACATGATACCCATGGTGGGTATCCCCACCATAAAAACCAATCATCTTAACCAACTATCATAGGCCAACAAAAGAAACCCATCCTGGGATAACTTGGGTGATTCCTGCACAGCTTATTCTCACATCGTAAGAGGCTCGTTCAATAAAACTCCAAACCAACAGAGACGCTACGCAGTTCACCCCTACCACGAGCATTACCATCCTAGGATAAGTCCAACCAAAAATGAGGTCAAAAAGGACCCACATTGTTATTCATACATGAAAAACCATACTGAGAGTTGTACTCATAGGGGTTCAAGCACTGGGGTTTTGAGAAGACAATACCACCCCACCTCCTTATAAACAAGGAGATACTTTTCCACCGACATAGATTACGATTCCAAGGAATAGGGTATGCATGTCTCTTTCTGCCACATTGGACCACTTGAAAAGAAACTTCCACATCATAACCTTAAACTGTCTCCACATCCCACACTGGATACAGAAGTTAAACCAAGATTATTTACACCCATGGGGTTTTTTTGAATACATGCCAACTTCACTTCGAGACCTACGACTAGAGCTTATATGATTTAAGAATCTCCTGATTCATAGTCAGGCATTGAAAAAACCCCAATCAAAACTTCTCCTTCTAGTGCCACAATAAACCACATCACCTCTCATACAAAATCACCAAGACATAACACACTCTAAATCCCATTTTAATCTAACACAGAACATTTACTAAGATACGGGCCTCAACGATACATACGCATTGACCCTCTCACCATGAACAAGAAACATTAGAAGAAATAACATAAGAAATACACCTTCATTCAAGACAGACAATTTTCGGAATTCCTAGAAGAAAACATGCTTCCATTTAAGATGAAGTCCTTGAAAAGTTCCATAACAACCACCTTTACCCCTAAAAGTATACTCTACACAGCAAGAAATCACCGAACATAAACCTAACAACCAATATATACACTATAAGGAGTGGTACCTTGAACCGAGTCCCAGGAAGTATGGGATTACCGCAAGTAGCCATAATAGCCTCGAACGACCAGATTTGCCACACTGGTGGCCTAAAATGAATCCTTTTCTTTTGATAAACCAACAAAAGAACGAAATTCCATTAAATATTGCAGCAAAAACCATCAAATATGGACATATTTACCTTTATTCAGTAGAATTTTCCTTCACTACTTCCAGATAGAACCTACATACACAACGGTGTCAAACTTCACCTTTGACAACTTAGAAAACTTAAGAGACTAAGGTCTATTTCAACCTTACACAACCATTCTCCCACTATAATAGGATCCAATTAACATAATAAGAAGGTGGTAGACTCAATACCCAAAGCTCAAGAAGAAAGTCCTTATGTTGATCAACTGGAGGATCTACCAACGGTGAATCACCCTTGGTCACACTTCAATCGTGCACTAACTCTTTATGGGGGCATACCCTAGCCAACAAGAAAACCCAAGGACCCAACCAAGATTTTCCTTTGGTCAAAATGTACCACAAACCATAACCGAACACATGAGGGGAACCACCACAAAGGCTCCCCAAAACATTTCCCATAAAATACCACTAACAAACACTTCAAACAAACTTATCAATGAAACACAAGCCCAAAATATCATCCAAACAAGAAAGGATTTCAAACTCAAAACACCCCATTTCAACATTCCAAAAACACAAGAAGACTCACCGCATGACTATTGGTCACCAAAAACTCCATCCTTTCTTTAAAATAACTTCTAAAAATAAAACCATGAGGGTGGAATGCACATTCACCAATGGTATCCCACTGAGCCTCTCACAAGCATTATCCTCATGCCAAACTGGGAACCCATTCACTTCCCACACATATCATATTCATGTGACCACTCATGGAAATACCCAATGTTAAAACAAAATTTCTTTCCATTTTTCCAAACAACAATCAACCCATACCTCCTCTTATCAAAAGCACTAGTCACAAAGTTAAACCCATTCCAAATTTCAGAAAAATACATTTCAAAAAAGCACAAAACCTTCAAATAAAACTCACTTTGAATCTAAAAAAATATTTTTGACAAGAAATAGTCATCCAAAAAAAATTTCATTCTCAAACCTTACATTTCAATTTCAAAACATTTCATTCCACTCAAAACAGAATTTCAAAACCCACTTTAAAATATCCCTTGTTTTCTAAACCATTGAGTTTGTGAATACACAATTTCTGATTATAAAAATCCAATATCATCTTACACAATTATCATTTCATGAAAATCCACCTTTTCAAAACCTTGTTCAAAACAGTTCTGAAAACCCATTTTCAATCCCTTTGAAAATCACATCATTCCCACTTTAAAATCCCATTTAAAACAAATTTCCAAAATCCACTTTAACATAACTTATACTTTCCCAACAATTAATTGCAGTAAATGGAATGTTTAATTTATGAAAATCTAATATTTATAAACTAAACCCTATCCTCTCAAAACCATTTTCATTTTAAAGTCTCATTTCCGAAATTTTCAAACAAGAGTTTTCAAAATGATTTTCCAAGACCCATAAAGATATCGAATGAATCAAGGGGAAACTAGTGCCAATGGGTGACACAAAAAATATGGTTGGAGACCATAATCCAGTCACACTACCTTTATAGAGAGTGTTATAGGACAACATCTCCAACTCCACATGGCTTTTCAGGCCCTGCGATCTCACTGAGACCATTGGCCTAACTCCCATTTCATTTCCCAAATAACGAACAACCACAAGGACCAAAAGACTTAGATGGAACCCAAATTCCCTTGGTAACTCAAATCCCACTACGAGGAGTGATGGACAAAAACCTTACTCATAACCAGAACATCGATTTCTGATAATCCTAGAATTGGTATACCTAGACTCTTTCCCAAAAGAACATGACCCAAAAGAGAAAACATGTTCTGATATCATTTTATCATAAACTAGATCTAGTTTCCATCCAACCCAGAACTCGACCCAGTCCATGGAAAGTCCCGAAGGGTGTTCCCTATCCACATTGGCTTTAAAAAGTTCCTGAGTATCATAAATAATTGTTTGGTAATGATTTACCTAAGTTTAGAAACATTAAACAACCAACAGAAATAAATAAACCGAATCTAGAAATTTAATCTAAACAAGCCTTTAATAAAATTCAGAATTGAAGTGCATTGTTTCAAAACACAACAACAAGGTCTAAAAAATGGATCATAAATTCCAATATAAAAACCACCACACATAAAGGGGGTGTCTCAATCAAGCCATATCCTTAACACTGCACTGAGAAAAGAAGGTAACAACTCGAAACGTCATCTCTAAAGACCTTTCCCTTACCTGTATAAAACATTATCAAGTATACTTGTTGCCAAAGGTGTAATTAGGGTTTGATACTAAGCCCAATAGTATTCCACCCAAAAAAATATTCCATGTGATAAACATTTTAAGAAAAAAATCTATCAATCTTTATAAATAATAAATGCATGTAACAATTTCTAAAAGATGAAAATTTAAATGAAAATAGTTTTAAATATATAAATATTTAATAATGTACACTTTTAAATAGAACACACATGCTACAAAATTTTCCAACAAAACACACTGCATACCTATGGTAAGTACAATATAGCCAATGAGCACTAGTCACTAGAACACCCCTAGAAACTAGTTAGTTTTGGGGCCCTAGGTACATCATATCTTGATGTAAAAGTAACCATAACCAATAACCTTCTCATGAATGATCCACTAGTAGGGGACACCCCAATGTCCTAGTGGTCTACAACCAATCATTATTATTTAGTTAGTGTTGTCATCATCAAACTTTCTAAGTGAAACTGGGACAAGGCCACATCAAAATCACTAGCACACTAGTCCTAGTCCACCCACCTAGATACTCGAGCATCCCTATTTGTGCTCAAAAAAAGTTACACATGTTATAAAATTCAATTTTCACATAAAACCCCATTTATAAATCATAAAAACAAAAAAATCCCACAAAAATGTTTTTATCCATTGTGTAACTCAATAAACCATTTAAAATTTTCATAAAACAATTTCAAGAAATAAAGCAAGGCTTTGCACACAAAATCCATTAAAAACCCCTCTTTTAAGGACAATTTCACACTAATACCACACCAAAATAGGAATTGAATCCCTAAAGTCATTTATTAAATCAATTCCATGAATCATAAAATGACCTCAAATGATACAACATGGATTTCACATGAAAAACACTCATTTTCATATGAAAATGCTACTTTAAAATCAACCACTTAACCAATGCTACCAAAAATGGTTTTTTCACCAAAAAAAATGGAATAGGAACATTAAAAATAGGTTAATAAAGAAATATAAATTCCTCAAAGAATTTCTGCACATGGAATCACCTACCTTGAATGTCAAAACCCCCCAAATCTTTGTGTGGAACTTCAACTGCACAACAACCACACCACAAGGGAGTGGAAACAAACCCTAATCCACAATATTGAACCAAGAAACAAAATATTAAACCCTAGGTACAAAAATATAGTTGTTAGACACTTATATCTTCAAGAAATATGGAAGAAACCCTAAGAAAATAGAAGAAACAAGGGAGTCACTTACTTGATGATTCTTGAAGTTTCACCGCCAAAAAACCCTTCAAAATTGGGTTCCAAATGAGCTTGAGGGAGCTTGGGAGACTTCTATAGCTATAATGGTGGAATGGGGAAAAACTGGTCTCACTAGGGTTAATATAGGAAGGGAAAACTTGGAATAACAAATGATTTTTTTATGACCTGGACATTGTGCATGGTTTGTCTACATGGTTTAGTAAACCATGCAGGAAAACCATGGGCCAGGATCTTTCCACCCAAAACTTGTTTATTTTCCTCATAATTTAAGGTGGGGGGAACCTAGGGTGGAAGTTAGACCAGGAATAGAGGATAAATAATTCCCCAAAATTTCAAACCTGTCACACCCTACTCCCGAGAAAATGACCAAAAACCCTACCCAAACCGGAATGAAGTAAAACTTAAAAAACTAGGGTGTGACAATCCACTAGTTTCTGAGTAATATAAAGGTACCACTAAAAATATTTTTCTTATTTTTAAATTTTTAAAATATGGAAAATTTATTTTGGTTTTTTGTCATTCTAAAGATGAATTGTATTAGTTTCTTTCTATTATCAAGAACAAGATAGAATAATAATAAATTTAATCTATGGAGTGGGGAAAATTAAAGGATTATTTTTTAACAAGTAATTTCCTTGTATTATTCATAAAAAAATGGCTAAAGTATTCATTGAATTAAAGAATAATGATAATTAATCTATTGGTAATTATGAGGAAAATTTCACAAGACTTGCAAGGTATGCTTATGGAATTATCATCCAACTTAAAGTAAGGTTAGTTGATTATTAAATGGATTAAAATGAATTATATGAAGGGAGTTAACAATTAAGGAATTTAGTATCTATGAATAAATAGTTTGATGTGCTATAAAGGTGTATATGGATATTTGATTTACCCATCAATCTCATGGTTTTTACAAGAAAATAAAAATGAAATTCGAATAAAATTATAAAAACCATAGAGTGAAGAATATGATATTTCCTTTATGCTCGAAATATGGAAGGAAACATGGGAGAAATTTTATTAATGGAACTAGTAAAATTTTCAATTCTAGAAAGGAAGGTTATCAGGAAATCAAATTCTTAAGTGATGGGAAGAACTTAGCTAATTATGTGAATAGAGAGAAAGACCCACAAAATCCACCACCCACACACCAGTGTTTTAAATGCAAGGAGTATGGGAATTATGCTAACCAATTCCCAAACCTAAAGGTTAATGATGATTATCAACATCAAAAACCCCTTAATCCCAGTGAAAAATGGAAATCTCATGTGATCACTACTTCCGGTGAGGGTTATGATAACAGCGTGGTGAAGGTACACTTACCATCCACTCTAAAATTGATAATTTCTTATTTGATTATGGATCTACCCACTCTTTTATATCTAAATACTTTTACAAGGGTATCACAGTACCACCTCAAAAATTATATGTTGAGTTAGTAGTAAAAACCCTGATGGTATGATGATCACATCCCAATTCTATCATTCTTATCTGGTTGAACTTTTTGGGAGTGTGTTTCCTATAAATCTTATCATTATTCCTCTAGATAAATTCGATGTTATTATAGTCATGGATTGTATTTATTTACATAAATCCCACATCAATTGTTGAGGAAGGTAAGTTATGTTTGATATTTTAATACAACCTTTGATCAATTATCATTGTGATGAAAAAAATGAACTTACAATGGAAATTACATCATTATATGGGTCATGATTCCTATTCAAAAGGTGCATTTATCTTATATGTTTGGAGATAAACTCAACATAGAATATATAACTATTGTGAGGGAATTTATTTATGTATTTATGGAAGAGTTTTTTGGTCTTTCATCGAATAATGAATTTGAGTTTTCAATATAACTCATGCCTGGTGCTAGACCAATTTCTAAGAATCTATATAGAATGGCCCCGATTGAGTTTCAAGAATTGAAGACATATCTTTGGGAGAATCTTGACAAGGGATTCATTCATCCAAGTGTGTCACCTTGGGTTGAACCTATTTTTTTGTTAATAAGAAAGATGGATTAAAGTGACTCTACATAGATTATCAAAAACTTAACAAGATCACTACCAAGAATAAGTATCTTCTACCACATGTTTATGACTTATTTGATTAACTCTGTGGTTCTCAATACATCTCAAAGATTGATATTCATTTTGGATATCATCAATTGAGATCCAAGAAGGATGATATACCCAAGAAAATATTTTATACAAGGTGTAGTCTTTATGAATTTATAGTGATTCCATTTGGTCATATTAATTCCCCCACTATCTTCATGGATTTAATTAATAGAGTATTTATAGATTACCTTGATCTGTATGTGGTAGTATTTATAGATGATATTCTTATTTATTCAAATATCAAGTAATAGTATTAAGATCATTTGAGAATTTTGTTGAACCTAATTTTTTCATTTGTTGTCAAAGTTTTCAATATGTGTTTTGTGAGTTCATATGAAGTGGTAATTCCTAGATAATTGTTATGAATGAAGTGGTGATGCCTGGATAATTGTTATGGATCCATCTCATAGAATTGGATGTCATGCTTGGACAATTATTCATTGTATTTCATTGGATGTCATTCTTGGAAAATTAGTATTTATATGAAATTGTATGTCATTCTTGTACAATTCATCCTGTTATAAATGTGATGATAGTTTTTAATAATCTTAATTGTAAAATTCGTGTGCCCAGAAGTTTTCATATTACTTCAACAAGTGGAATACCTTGAAACTATTTATTTTCATGATTATAAGAAGAGTATAATATGAGAGGTTTGGATTTCCATATTTTCTAAGGAATCCTTTGGAATTATATTTCAATACTTAAATATTTTTATAAGTATTTTAATGGTAGGATTACATAAAATTTTAGTCCAACCCTCTAATAAATCTAAGGTCGGCTCAACTTCAGCCACATGTGGGACTTGGTGGTCAACTGAGGCTGAGGTAATTGTCCCAGGGTAGCTAGAAGTCAGAAGGGGTAGTGTATAATTCCACAAATCACCCCCATATAAGGGGCTTGGATATACCAGTGGGCTCATGCATAGGGATCACTGAGATTTCACCCATAGTCATGAAAAGGTTGGTCTAGTAACCCATGGGTTGAATCCCAGGTGGTCTGTGCAGTGTATCTAGGTACTGAGCCCAGTGCTAGCTTTATGGTTCATCCATTTCCATTTGAGTAATAAATCATGGTGAGAAAATATGTGGAATTTTATATGGGAAAATTTCTATGTAGTTATTTTTCACCCATCCATTAAAAAGATGGAAATATCACTAGTCATTCAATTCAATTGACTGTTTGAACTTGAAGCATCTAATCTAGGTGGTAGATCATATTCAACCACTCATATAAGTGACCTTCGTGAATGAAGAGTTGCAGATTGAGAATACTAAAAAGGCATTTTTCTACTATGAGGAATCATCCAAATGTCCTTAGATGTTTGAAAATTGGATAAGTATGGTTTTATACAAAGTATAACAAATGATCTGCAATGTTGAATAATGCTTTGTAGAGAAGTTAGTTTACGAAGATGAACGCCATGTGGAAGACACCTTGCAAATGTGTTCTTCATGCAACACCCACAAAATAATTTGTTTTCCATTTGAGATCACATAAATTATTTTCAGATAAATATGATGAATATTATTTGCGAAGAAGTATTCTATACGGTTAAACACTACGTGAGTGAGAAACTATTAGCAAACCAATGTGAATAAGAGTTTGATGTGAAAACTAGTACGTGTAGAATGTGAGTATACAGATTCCATGCATACCACAATATCAGTTTTTGAGCCTCATGATAACCTAATTCTATGTAGATATAATTTATAGGTGTTGTTTATTTATTGGTGAAGATCCTATGCGAACACCGTGGTTTATGAAATAAGGTGATATGTAATCATGCATATGTAGTAAAGATACTACATGGACAAGGATTTGAGGATGAATAAATTTAAAGTATAAAATAGTTTTCATTGTGAGTTTTCATTCATGGTAAGTTTTAGGGAGAGATTATTTGAAGATACAATAATAAACCGCAAAGAACATGAAATTATTTTCAAGGAATTAAAAATGCTTTGTGGAGAGTGTTTGTAATGTTTCTATATAGATATGTTATATGGACATGATTCTTTGTGGTGAAGAATTAAAATGCTTTGCAGACATGAATAAAAATTCTATACAAAGATAATTAAAAATTCTATATAGATATGTTATGTGGATACCATTGAAATACTTTAAACTAATTCACACATTTACAGAATTATCATGAGATAACTACTTCAATAATTGGAGAATTGTTGCCTATAAATTTTAGGATGATTATGACATGAAAGAGTGTGTGAAATACATGTGTGAGAGAACTTAAGTACAAAGTATATATTACTGGAAAAACACCCTAAACCCATAGTTTATAACCATAGGTATTTCCCATAAAACCATGGGTATAGCCTATACCCATGGTTTTAGGAACTATGGCCTTGGGAGCCATCAGTATAGAGCTATACTCATGATTTTTATAGAAACTGTAGGTATAGCCTTAGATGATTTTATCATACCCATGGATTAACCCAAACCATGGTTATATATCTATACCCCTGGTTTTCAAAACTTTGGGTATAAATTTTCCTAGAAGAAAACATATACCCACAGTTTTTCAAACCGTAGGTATAGGTAGTTGTCCCCATTTGGAAGAAGCAGTATCTCTTCTAGCCCCAGAACCTGTAAATAAAATAAAAAACACATTAAACCCTCATATGGAAATACTATTTGATACACTAGAATAACATTTAATTGTAGCAATTAACATAACACCACCGTGGTGTGTTCTCATTTTCACTGCTCAATCAGTTATAACAAATTTATACCCATTGATTATTAAAGATTTTCCTTCAAGAGCCAAATAATTCAGACCAAAAGGCAACACTCTTAATTCTTGAGAAACGGAGTCAATAGGTAAAATCAATACCTGAAATATATATATATATATGAATAATACAATTAAATGAATATATATATTTTAAGTTAATTAAAGTAATGGTCATACCTTTGATTTCAACCAAGAAGGAAACTCTTGGCTATGAAAATCCTCTCTCATTCTAAAAGGAAAATATCAATAAATTCTACTTATAATTTTTTTATGTTCCCTATATAAAATGAAAATAAAAGTCTAAGGTATATGTGAAATGACATATTATGAGATCACATATAAATATCCAAATTACTTATTTGATATAGACATCAAACAAACCATAGTTAAACAAGACTGTGTGATGTGTCATATCCCACTCTTCAAGGATCAATGTAGCTATTGTATATGAACCATGAATTCCTCATATTTGGGGAAGAGATGGAAATGAGGGCACAATTTCTCCATACTTCTCATATTCATTTCTCATTGTCTGGTTATGTTTTTTGATCACAGCAGACAAATAAATTTAACAAAAATTCATACATTCTTAATCCAGATAACCTCTCACAATGGAGCCTTCGGGGTGATTCTTGTTTAGAACATAAGATTTTATTGTGTGCATATTTATTTCAGAAGGATACATACACCAAAAATAAATGGGTCCCCCAATAAGTGTTTTAGTTGGAAGGTAAACTTTTAAATGCAGCATGCAAGTGAAAAATGATGGAGGAAAAAATTTCCAACTCATAAAAAATTAATATCACATATTGCTTCATTTTTATCAGTAAAGGATTAAATAACCTTTTATCACAAAGGTCTCTAAAAATGAAATAAGTAAATCACTATTACCATTACATTATTGGATAGAAAATTTCATATTTCTATTGTAATCAATTCATTAAAAAGGATGTGATAATCATGAGTTTTAATATATTTTAGTTACAAATCCCTTATGTTAACTCATTTGAATATGTTTCTAGAATAGCCATCAGGAACCTTGATATTCTCTAATAATTCCATAAATTTATTTTTTATAAAGGTGTCACCACATAATAAGCATAGGGAACTTTCCATTTGTCATCATCGATACACATAGAATGTAGTTTTGGACGAATACCCCAATCCAACAAGTCCCGGTGAGATCAGAAGTCATATTTGGTCTTCCCCTTGATATTTATAAGAATTGAAAGAAATATTTCACATATATTTTTCTCAATGAGAATTACTTCTAAACAATTATGTAACAAATGGGTAGACTAATATGGAAACTCAAAAAAGATACTTCTCTCTTTCCAATTCTAAGTGGCTTTAGTGTCAACATTTTTACTCTTTTTATATTTCATCTAAAATTTCCCTAATGAATTCCAAAATATTTCAACTCATTAATCACATCAGTTCCTAACATACGTTGAGGTGGTTGTTTAGTGTCAATAGTATTATGAAACCTTTGGATATCCTTAATATGTTGATGATCCATTAGAAAGAATCATTAATTCCACATGAAACTAAAACCACGATGATATTTAAGACTTATTGATAATGTATTCTTAATATAAATTGGACACGATGTTTTTCCCTTCATTATCAAACCCAACATTATTGAATAATCATGGAAATCATTTTTATTCCATAGAAGAGAATCATGCATATGAAATATATATTTTGAAGAAGCATTGAATGTTTGAACACCCATTTACCAAATCTACTTCAAATATCCTATTAAATTTTACAAATAGATGTCTATGTCATTGCTAGGATAAAAAGGTACAAATATTAGTATACTCAAGAAAATGAAAGGTTTTTCCATATATATCTATGGAGAAATATTATAAATGTGAATAAAAACTATCCACGTGCTGTGAGCAGTAAGCATCTGGACAAATGAATTAAAACTATAACAAGATAGACCCAGCCTAACATTATGCACCTCAGCTTCAAAATTGGGATATTGTGCAACAAATTCCCTACATGATAATCCATATACAGGATGAGCCAACTCATCATTACCATTAACTCTCTCAGCATCATGTCATTGCATATTGGATGAGATTTCTACATATGTGAATATATTTTAAAGACTAGTAATCAATGGAAAGTGTCACATGACTTTCTAAGGCATGAAATATGGTGTTCCATATACATTTGGATTCCATCAAGATGTACCACATTCTTTACAGTCATTGAGTTCATCTGTTTCCTCTCAAAATAAATTGCAATATTATGGAAAATCATGGATTTTATTAGTATAAAATTTGAGCTTCTTAATTAACTTCAATGTATTATAATGATTTAAGGGAATATCTAAACCATAGGAAACAAATTCCTTCAAAACCTGATAATATAATCAATGGAGGTATTAGAAATTCCATAAATGGTTTTTCCATGATATAATCGAATTAAAAATTCCAACCTTTTCATTTTAGTACATTCCTGATATATAGGAGTTCTAGAATCATCCATTAAATTTTTCACTCTATCAACATCATCATATTTAGTATTTTACTCATGTATATTAATATCATTATTACACTAGCATATTATCTCTCTTTTGATGATGCACAAATGGAAATTGGTCAAATATCAAATTCTTCATACCACTTCTTTCTTTCTGTTCATGAATAGTATAATACTTTATCGTCTCTTCATTTTGATACCAAACATAATAGTTTATTTTAAATACAACTTTAATTATATGGTATAAGACTTATTCCTAGCTTAACCATATTCTTTCAACACAATTATAACATCGAAACTATGTACAACCTCCGTCTGAAACATTGTTAAATGAAAAATCTAAAAAAATCCAAATCCTTATAAAACTCAGTTGAAATAAGATTGGTATAATACATCTAGCTTATATCCATTCTATTATAGGGGAAAAAAATTATGTTCCACTCAACAATGTAAACCATAATTACAATGATATCCAAATTCAAATACAAATTAAAATTATAGTGTAGAGGAAATTAAAGAACACTAATAGAAAATTAAATTGAATACAATGAATGATGTAAGTGGCCATTATATAATACTCTACTATCTATTCAAACAAATAATAAATATTATCATAAGAAAAAACTAAGGAATACTCCTAGAAATCCAAACAAAGTGCATGTATTGAAATAATTAACAACAAAGTAATACTATCCAAAAATGTATATTTCTTATCCATAGAGGTCTTCTCATTTGAAAACATAATTGAGGATAACATTTAGTCATGAAAGGATTTTATTTAAGGTTAACATTACATATATTATTCAAACTAACTTGATTATGAAATTGAGATGACCCTAAGAAATATTATAATATCCCCTATACATGAATGATATTATCTCTTTTATCTTTACAAATCTAATATTAAAAATTAATCAAATGAAATATGGGATATAATTATAAGAAATTCAGAAGTTATACAACCAAATATAGAGTTATAGTAGATATCATGGATGAATCCTTATATAGTTGTTCAATTTTATTCATGTTACTCTTGAAAAATAAAATATTAGTTTGATGAGTAAGTTAATCCAACCGTGAAAAGTAAATTTATAAATAAAAAATTAAAAAAAACTCCTAAATTTGGGTTACCTTCTAAAATTGATGGATTTGGTATCTTCAACCAAGATTGTATCTTAATTAATTATTTTAAAGTTAAGGTTTTTAGATCCTCCCTTAAGTAAACTTCAATATATGGGTTCCATTTGATCTCTCAATTTAAAAATCTCCATTATTAGGTACATTCACAATCTAAAATGGTCTTGATAGTAATAAATGAGTTTGGTGTCCTAAGTCATGAGACTTAAACTAGGTTCTCATATAGGCTAGAGCAAACTAACCTAATACCTAGTGGTTAAAAACAAAGGTTTAGTGATAAAATAAACCATTGTGAAATTATTTTACAACAAAATATATAAGCTAAAATGGAAAATAATACATGGGTAATGTAAAATAGGTTTAAAAAATATTTAGAAACTATAGAAAAAATAAATTAATTTCTATAATATTCAAAAAAAGTACAAAGACACATGTCGACTCAAAGTATATTTATAAAATTGACTCATTCCCATGTAAATGGGGGAATACAAGAGAATAAATAATAGAAGGGAAGGAAATGTTACCTCTCAAATATTGCAACAAAAAAACTACCACAAATGGAAGAAGAACACCTAGCCAATGGATGAAATGTCACCTGAGGAGGGGAGGGGGGATTCCAAAATCACCAAAGGAGGGGAGGGATGTCAAAATTTCCTAAGTATGGGAGGTGGATTCCAAGTCTGGTGGGAGAGGATATAATTACTTTTCCAATGAGGATGAGGGGAGGGGAATCTTGTGTGATCCTGCTTAAGTAAAGGGTTATACGCATAGTTTTTAAAAAATCGTTGGTATAGATTAACCTTTACTAATGGTTTTTTAAAACTATGGGTATTGGTTTGGGCAGAAAATTTATACCCACGGTACCCTAAACCATGGGTATAGATATGTGGAGATATAGTTAGTTTCTAGTAGTGAAATATTCTGATGCTCGTTCAGATATCAGTGTGCAAAGTAGTAAGAATTTTTTTCAGAAAGTATGTGGAATCATGAATATGATATAATTATTTTATGTATACAATTATTATTTTTTATACTATTTGAGTATCATATATTTTAGAATACAAAATTTAGATATTTTGGAAGAACTAGTTCAGCAATTTCTTTAGAAAGTAATCATATGCTATTTTATCTATCTTGAAGACTCAAAAGAAAATATCTTCATCAATTGATGAAGAAGCATCCAACACTTGGAATTGATCTTTCTTGTGTTGTTTATAATAATTTTTTTAATAGAGAGTGTGAAAAAAAAAATCTAGTGGGACTTTAGAAAGCATAGTAGGACTCTATTCTAGTGAATAAATGTATGTTGTAGCCACTTGTCATTATAGTAGAGAATCTGTGATTGGGGAGTCTAACTAATCACAGTGAGGAGTAGGCTCTTATTGAGACTGAACCTTGTAAAAATATTTTGTTCCTATACTATTTATTTTTTCTTTATTTGGGAGATGTTAATTCATTATAATAATATATAGTATCCTAACAGGTCAAAGGAGGTTAATTTCAAAAGAAAGAAAGACTGTAAAAATCACCACTAATTAACCCCCCCCCCCCCAAAATGGTGTAACTCCTCCCTGGGCACTTTAATTGGTATCATATCACCAGGTTACCTCTATCAGGATCCACTTATTATTGAATATAGATAATATTAATTCCATCAATAGTATGGTTGTTCCTACTTTCAATGAAAGGAACTATCATAGTTGGAAGAAAAGTATGTTTCCTTGTTTTTTATCTCTTGGAATTGAAGTTAAAGATGTAGTTACTATTATATTTCCATATATTTCTGAATATTATCTTATTAATTTTACTTATAAGAAAAACATATAAGTTTATGGTAAAGATAAAAATTCCATTTTGATGTCTCTTTAAACAAATTTTTACACAAAGTTCATGGGACTCAAAAATTCCAAGGAAAATTGGGAAAAAATAGAAAGAAGTTATGAACAAAACATGAAAGTCAAAGAGTCCAAATTAAAAATTTGGAGGAGAAAATTTGAAGATGTCAAGATTGGTGAAGAATAAAAAATTTATTATTACTTCACAATATTTAATGAAGTTGTCAGTAATATTTGATGTTTTAGTGAAATGATGGATGATTCATCTATTTCCAAAAACTTAATGAGAAATTTTCCTAACAAGTTTGATCCTAATGTATCATCTTTGGAAGATATATATGATCTTTCTCTTGATGAATTAAATAAAATTATAATTTTCTATGAAATGTGAAAAATCCCAATATTAAAAAAGAATATAAAAGATGACATGGATTTTAAGGCCATGAGAAATATCAAAATCAGAGATGATGAAATTTCAGAACCAAGTGAATCTGATGGTAAAGATAAATATATATATTATAAAAAAATAATTTCTCTTGTATCAAAGGTCTTAAAGAATTTAAATTTTAAAGGAAAAAATAAAACTATCACCAAGATGTTATAATTTTAATGAAACTAGAAACTTTTCTATAAATTTTCCTAAGAAGTATTCTGAACCCAAGTCAGATGATTATAAACCTATGAAGAAGAAATGGGGTAAAAGATCAAAAGATTCAATAATTTTTTGTTTAATCAATAATAACTTATTTAAAGGTAAAATAATAAGTTATGTGAGTAAATAAAATGAATTTGAATCCACATCTTGTAGCCAATCATAATTTGAAACTAATTTCATGGTTCATGTTGAAAAAGGGTTTGATACCTCTAGTAGTGAAGATGATGAAAGTGAATAAACAGAGCTAGAGAAAATTTTGAAGAATGAATTAGAATATTTTATTAAGAATAACAAAAATATTAAGAAGGATAAGGGTGTTTTATTAAAATAAAATAAAATTATAACTAAGTGAAAGGAATAATTTGTAATGAAATAGATTCTTTAAATTGAATAAATAAAAAGAAAAAATAGAAACACATTGAAATGGAAAATATGGTTAAGTACTTTGAATAAAAACTTACTCTCAAAGAAGAATAAAAATCAAAGACTCAGTATAAATTTCTTGAATCATAGAATATCTTGAAAATATTAGAGAATATTTCAATAATATTGTTTAAGTCAATTAATAATCATCATTAGCTGGTGAAAAGAGGGGTTCAAAGAAATAGGTTAATTAATCAATCTATGAATCTCAAAATATATCTGTTATCTCTAACAATGCAGGTCCAAAATTAAATTATGGAAAACTATAGAGCATGAATACTAGTGATAAATCATCTTCTAATGAAGAAATAAATTATCCAAGAATATTTTTCACCTATAACAAAGGCAATATCGGTATATGGAATGATAAAAATCTTCAAGACAATGCTATTATCAGTTGGGAAGATCAAGGTTAATAGGAAACTGCTCATGTTTTGGAGTGTTTAGTCACAAAACATATTTATGTTGGTATGACATGTCCCTACCAGAGATGATACATGAACCATGGGGGAGCTATTATAATAATAGAAGATCAAATTTTCAAAGTAAGCAAGTTGTTATCAATAATTCATCCTATCTTCCAACACAAAACAAGTTTGACTATTTAGAAGAAATTTATGGTATATATGATCAGAAAGTCCATATTTATGAATATTTCAGAATTATTCTTCCTAAAAAACATCTAATATTATGAAATGAAATAGAGTTAAAAAAATTAATGAAGAAAATTCATGTTTCAATGAAGTTTATTTGAAATCCAGTAGAAGAACCAATTCATGGATTCTTTATAGTGAATGTTAATCACACATTACTAGTGACATAAAAATTCTTAGAAATATTGAGAATAATGAAGGAGGTGTAGTAACCTTTGTCAATTATTTTTCCCTAAAAATCAATGGTGTTTTCAATGCAAAGATTGAATCCCAAAACCTGAAGTTTAACATTATGTTATTTATTAAAGGGATAAAGCATAATTTTCTTAGTGTTAGACAACTTTTTGATGATGGAAATGAATTATTTTTCAAAAAGGATGCATGTATCATCAAAAGAAAAAAGGATGGAAGAATTATCACTAAATTAAAAAAGAACCAATGTTAATTTATTTCAAATTAGTGATTCTATAAATTCATGTTACTTGAGTAGAAAAGATGAAAACAACCTATGGCATAGAATTTGTTGGAGTCACCTATTTTGATAATCACAAATCATGTTTTGTTTATGTGATAATCATGTTTCTACAATAGAATAATCATGTTTCATTAATATTTATAGTCTCTATCCAGTGATACCTATGTATCATTAATCTCATTGTTCTATTGTTTAAGCTTACAGTGAAAATTTTATCAAAGTAAAGGTCATTAGTAGAAAGGTCACTGATAGAAAGTTCACTGATAGAAAGGTCACTGATAGAAAGTTCACTGATATAAAGGTCACTGATAGAAAGGTCACTGATAGAAAGGTCACTAATAGAAAGGTCGCTGATAGAAAGTTCACTGATAGAAAGGTCACCGATAGAAAGGTCACCAATTAAAGGTCACCGGTTGAAGGTCACCGATGAAGGTCACTGATGAAGGTTATCACTGAAGGTTACCATTGAGAAGGTTACCGCTGAAGGATACCGATGAAGGCTACCATTGTGAAGGCTACCATTACCAGTCTACCAATTCTTACCCTTCCATACTTTGTCAAATTCTTAAGATTATTCTAACAGTCATATTTGGTAAATTTAATGCTTCTGACATTAATTAATACAAATTGTAGACATATCAAGAGACCGTATCTAGGGACAGTACAAGGTACGAGGAGGACCAAACATGGTTTATTTATTCCTATTGTTGAATCTCAAATATAAAAGAGAAGCCCAAGGAAGAAATAATGGACTAAAGAAGCGTGAAACAACAGAGGAATGCATGAGGAAGAACTTACTCGCTAGATCAAAGAGAACAAGGAAGAATCATTAGAGCACTTACATTGTGAACCCAATAGTCTCAAGAATATAATTTTATGAGAACATATTCAAGGCTACCTTCTTTGATTCATCAAATCTTGATCAACATAACAAGAAGAACACTTAGTTCCTAAAATCTAGAACCTAGAGTTGCGACACTTTGTTTTGAGGACAACTTCAAGAGAAAGACTCTAACCGAAAATTCTTCACACCAAGGAGTCAAGAGTTAAACTGCAAACACATAAATCTTTATAAACTTAATCTTATAATTTTATCTCTACTGTGTTCTTTTATTTTACATTTCTGAGAAGTGTGTGGGTCTGTATATTACACACACTATCTTCTATACTTGAACTGGAGGATACTGAAAATCCTCACATCAAACTTCATTTACACTTTGTTTCTCACGTAAAACTATGGAAGAGACCATGTGTGGTCTTTATTGTTTATTTTTCCCATGAAGAACTATGGAAGATGGTGTGAACCCTGGACAATTTGTGAAAAACTATTGTAAATCTCGATATATGTTGTGTATCAAGTTTATCATTTATATAAACTTCTTGGTGGAAGGTGATCACCAAGTGGAGAGGATTAAGTATCAGCTTGAGACTGAACCTCTTGTTTAACTCCACTGTGTACTATATTTTTTAATACTCGGTTTTTTCTATATTATGCTGCTTATAATTTCAAAAACAGAAAACTTTTTAGCATTGACTTTGATAGTTAGTTCTGTTTAGTGTGTGTATATGTTTAATTCAGGAAACTTGTTTCAAAAGTTGAAGAAGTGTTTTACACTGATTCAACTGAGGTCTAATCACCCTTTAAGAACATGTTGACCAATTAAACATTTATATCTCTACTGCCTTAATTAACTAGGCCGTTCCAAACTTGGGGGTTCTTAAGCATAATGTTTTTAACAAAAATTTTAAGTAGGAACTCAATTCAACCCCCTCTTGAGATTCCACTCCGACCAACAAAATTATTGGCCATATTTGTTAAAGTAGTATAAGTAAAATATTGAAGTATGATATTGTGAGATATTTTTCTAAGATAAATAGATAAAGGGATGAAATCTATGAAACATATCAAAAATAAATTATCTTAAAGTTCACACATAGGGGTGTATATTCTATCTTTTAGACCCCTTGAACTTATTCAAACTAACTTATGTGGCCCAATGAGACAAAAGTATACCATAGGTGATATGTATTTCATTACATTAATTTATTATTATACTTTGTTGAATAATTTCATGTTTATCAAGAACAAGTTACAAGAAACTAAAATGTTCAAAAAATTGGAAAGAAAGATGAGAAGGAAATGGGTCTTTATATCAAGAAACTGAAATTAGATAATGGTAATGAGTTTGTTTGAAAGTTATTTTTCCAAACATGGAATCAAGAATCAGTACATCACACCATATACTCCACAATAAAACAGGGTAGATGAAAGAAATAATAGAAACACGGTTGATATGGGTGGGACTATGTTAGTTGAACACAACATCTTGAAGAATTTATAGAGATGGGTTGTATGTAATTCTATACACATAAAAAATAGGAGTCTACTAAGACCAGAAAAAAAATACAGCATATGAAATGTGGTATAATAAAAATCCAACTATTAAATACTTCAGATATTTTTTAATCCCTTTCATTATAAAGATCAATAACATCAATCTGGGAAAATTTTGAGGAAAATTTTAAGGAATGAATTTTCATAGACTACCTATATAATGGTAGAGGATACAAATGTTAAAGCAAACAGATGAACAAGTTAGTTGACTATGGTGATATAGAAATTGTTTAAAACAAGATCAAATCAGATATCTCAATTGATAAAAATTTAGAAGATTCGACATAAAATGGTATCAAAATAAAACATAAGAGTGGTGAAGTTACTGAGAAATATACAAACATTACTGATATTGATTTTGAACATACTAGTGATGAATACAATATTTATTAAAATAAAATAAAATGGTAAAAAAATTAAATAAACAAGTTGAGACTGAAAATATAATTAGAAATCAACAAGTTCTGGTTCAAACTAAAAGAAGACTGAGAATTGAAGATCAAAAAACACTTATTTATAAAATTAAACTTCATACAGTGGTAGAAAAATTTGAGCATGAGGAATGGACACAATATATAATTGAGTAACTTGATCAGATTGATAAGAACTCCACTTAGGATCTTTTATCAAGACCTAAAATTAAAAATATTATTGGCACCAAATGGGTTTTTAGAAATAAGTTAAATGAGAAAGGTGAAGTATCAATAAAAAAATCTTGGATGATGTGCCAAGGATATTCTCAAATGGAAGGAATTGAATTTGAAGAAACTCTTCCACCAATAGCAAGACTAAAAACTATTAGAATGTTCTTATAATTAGTAGCACACAAACATTATAAATTTTATCAAATGGATATGAAATATTCCTTTCTAAATGGTGATCTTAAAAACGAAGTCTATATAGAACAACCTGATGGTTTTGTCTTAGATAATGATGTTATCATGGTATATAGATTGAGGAAATATTTGTATGGTTTGAAACAGGCCCCTAGAGCCTGTTATTCCAAATTTGATGGTTTTTTAGAAGATATGAAGTTTTTAAAAGGTAAATTTGACAGTAACCTTTATGTGAAATAAATTTACAAAGGTACACTCATAGTCATTATATATATGGATGACATCATATTTACTAGTGATAATAAATGTCTATGTGAATACTTTTCTATGAAAATGAAAATAAATTTTGATATGTCCATGTTTGGTTAGATGGAACATTTTATAGAATTTTAGATTGAGTAGAAACCAAATTCCATATTTCTATCATTGAAAAAGTATGCTGGGGAATTTCTAAAAAAATTAGAATGGAAAATGAAAATAATTTTCTACACCCATTTCATTTGTAAAAAACTTATGCAAGGATAAATATGGAACCAATTTTAATTATAAATAATTCAATAGAATCATTGGAAGTCTGCTTTATCTAACAACATCAAGTCCTGATATAACTTATGTAGTGACTTTATATACCAGATTTCAGAGTGACCCAAAAGAGTCTCAATTGTTTCCTTATAAGATAATTCTGAGATATGTGAAAGGAACTCTAAACTATATACTTTTATAAATACATAGTGTAGATTTAAAACTATTGGGGTTTACAAATTCCAATTGGGAAGGTGATTGTACATAAATGAGATCAACATCAGGTGGAACCTTCTTTTTGGGAGAAGGTTATGTTAGTTGGTATGGCAAGAATAATAATCTAGTAACACTAATCATTATTGAGGTTAAATATGTTAAATATACACATTCATGTATAAAAATTATTGTATGTAAGTATAGTTGGCAGATTTGAGAATTGAGACTAAAAGACCACTGAAAATTTCAGTTGATAATCAAAGTACTATTGGGTTTTCTAAAAAACTATTAAGACATTCAAGATCAAAGCATGTTGATATCAAGTATCATTTTATCAAATAAAAGGTGGAAATTTGATATATCAATATGTAATACATTTCTATAAAATATCAGGTTGTAGATATTTTCATCAAAGTTATGTCAAGAGAGAGGTCTTTTGAGTTAAGGCCAAAACTTCATGTTTAGCCTTCTCATCTCACTTGAAGACTATCAAGAGGTAACTTCATATTCCCTATTCTTTTATGTGTATTATTTTAAAAAAATAGTTAATTGAATGAGAAGTTTTATTCATTATGGATTTCATTTAATTACATGATGATGATGGTGAATACATTTCTTGAGGGGGGGGGGTCTGTCATGAGGTTTGAGTAAACCAGTCACACTCTCATCTATCATTATAAATTGTATTTATTTACGATGGTTGAATGATTTCTAAAATTATGAGACAAGGGGTAATTATTCTTATACACCAAAACTTTATGATGTGTTTGATAAAGTGTGATTAGGATGAAGTATTTTATTTGAAACATTCTGATATTGATTTCACATTCCAAGATATTTAATTAACAACTTAGATACCCTTGGTTATATATCTATTATTTTCTACATTGGGTATGTGCACATAGACTTAGATGTGATTAAATAAAGTTTTTTTTCAAAGTATCATGGTATTTCATTACTTATTTTAATAAAATAATAGAAGAGGTTATTGAGAATATAAATGAGATAAGAAGACCCCCCTACCCATTTCATTTGATTATCATTAAGGGTGAGTGAAGATGACACACACATATTGACTTTTATGTTTAGGGATACTGACACAAAAATACAATGGTGCAGATTTTTAATATAAGTGTTTCATTTGTTTTCAAATTATTTCAATTTGTGTTTTGTGAGTTTGGATGAAGTGGTGATTCCTAGAGAATTATAATGGATGAAGTGATGATGGGTGGATAATCGTTATGGATCCATCTTATGGAATTGAATGTCATGCTTGGACAATTATTCTTCATATGGAATTGGATTTCATACTTGGAAAATTCTTCTTCATATGGAATTGGATTCCATGCTTGGATAATTCATCCTGGTATAAATGTGATGGATTTTTATACTGATATTAATTTTCAAAGTTGTGTTCTAAGGAGTTTTTACATTGCTTCAACAAGTGTAATACCATGCAAATATTTATTTTTATGATTAGAAGAAGAGTATTAGATGATTAATTTGGCTTGTCATGTTATCTAAGGAAGGCGTTGGGAAATTATTTCAATACTTACATATTTTTTTTAAGTATATTAATGGTGGTATTACTTAAAAATTTTGGTTAACCCTCTAAGTAAGCCATGGTCAGCTCAACCCTAGCCGTATGTGGGACCCAGAGGTCAACCACGACTGAGGGAACTATCCCAAGCCATATAAAAGGCGATAAGGATAGTGTATAGGCCCATAAAAGAACCCTCGTATAAGGGGATCAGATATGCTGGTAGGTCCGTGCATAGGGACCATAGAGTGTTCACCCACAAGTGCATAGAGGTTGGGTTATTATCCCGTGGGCCGAAGCCCAGGTGGTGTGTGCAGTGTATCTAGGTGCTGACCCCGGTGTCGTCTTTAAGGTGAAGAAGTAACTATTTGATTAACAAACCACAATGATGACATATATGGAATTTTATGTGGGAAAAATTATTTATGATTATTGTTACCCATTCCATTAAAAAGATGTAATATCACCAAAAATCTGATCTGATAGACCATTTGAACTTGAGTAATCTGATTCAGGTGGGAGGTCATCTTCAACCTCTCACACACGAAACCTTTGTGAATAAATATTTTCAGATTTATCAAACTAAAAATGACTTCATTTACCATGCGTAATCATCCAAAGGTCCTCAGATGTTTGAAAATCAGCTCATTATGGTTTTCCACAAAGCATAAAAAATGATTTTTGATGTTGAATAATGCTTTGTGGAGAAGGCAGTTTACAGAGATAAACACCATGTGGATGAAACCATATGAAAATGTTCTTCATGCAAAAACCACAAAATAATTTTTCCTCCATGACAAATCACATAAATTCTCTGTGGATAAATGTGATAAAGTTTCTTTGTGAAAAATTTTGTTATGCGTTTGAGCACTATGCGAGTGAGAAACTGTCTGTGAACTAGTTTCTCTATGAAGATGAGTTTAATGTGAAAACCAGTACATAGAGAAGGTTAGTATGTAGATGTCATGAAAACTTCAAGATCATTTTTTGAACCTCATGAGAACCTAATGTTATCTGGATATTCTTTTCAAGTGATGTTTCTTTGCTGGTGAAGCTCCTATGTAGAAACCATGGTTTTCGGAAGAAGGTGTTATGTGATCATGCATATGTAGTAAAGATACTACATGGATAATGATTTTCAGATGAATAAATTTAAAGTATAAAACAGTTTTGGGTGTGATTTTTCACTCATGGAAATTTTTAGGGAGATATTATGTGGGGATGTTAAACTAAACCAAATAGCACATGTAATGATATGTGAGAAATTAAAAATTATTTTTGGTGAGTTTTTGTGGTGTTTTTATGCAGATATGTTATGTGAACATGTTAATTTGTGGTGAATAATTAAAATTATTTAAGGAAATGAATAAAATTTTTATGAAAATATGATTAAAAATATTTTGTGGAGATGCTATATGGAGACCATTGAAATCCTTTCAACTACTTCACATGTTTTCAGAATTATCATGCAAAAACTACTTTAATAACTAGTGAATTATTGCCTATAATTTTTTGGGATGATTACAAGATGAAATAGTGTGTGAAATATGTGTGTGATATCATTAAAGTGTATAAAATATTTTTTGAGAAAATATTTTAATGCTTGTCCAAATATCAGTGTGTGAACTAGTAAGAATTGTTGTGCAGACAGTATGCGGAATCATGAATATGATATGTGATAATTATTTTATGTACATACTGATTATTTCACATACTATTTGAGTAGTATATATTTTATAATTCAAAAGTCAGATATTAAGTAAGAACCGGTTCAGTGATTTCTTTAGAAAGAGAGCATATGATATTTTATCTATATTGAAGGGTCAAAACAAAATATCTTCATCAATTATTGAAAAAAAATAAAATATTTAAAAGTGATCTTTCTTGTGATATTTGAAATAATTTTTTATAGAGGGTGTGAAACTATTGTTCCATTGGGACTCTCAAAAGTATAGTCAGACTCTATGTTAGTGAATAAATTTCTGTTGTAACCACTTATGATTATAGTGGATAATATATGATTGTGGATTCTAACCAATCATAAAAAATATTAGAATCATATTGAGACTAAAACTTGTAAAACTTTTGTGTTCTTATGCTATTTATTTTTACTACATTCTAGATAGGTTGAGTCATCATAAGAGTGGAGTGGATCCTAAAAACTCAATAGAGGTTAATTTCAAAATAAAGAAAAATTTTAAAAATCAACACTGATTTAACTCCCCCCTCCCCTCCCTTCAATATAATGTAACTCCTCCTTGGGCACATCAAATTGTGCTGAAGACCCTAAGGAATGAGAATATTTATGAAAAAATTTCCAAGTGTGGATTTTGGATTTAGAAATTTTCATTCTTGGGTCATATAATCCCAAGTGAGGGTATATCAGTATACCGTTTGAAGACAAAAGTTATTAAACATTTTCTTAGACCAACCACTATGAATGAGATTCATAGTTTTCTTGGTTTTTATGGATATTATCAATGCTTTGTGGATAATTTTTCATAACTATCGAATCCACTCACCATGTTAACTTTGAAGGGAGACAAGTTCCTTTGGATGGATGAATTTTATGAATGTTTTAAAGAAATCAAGAGAAGGATAGTCAGTTCACCTAGGCTTATACTACCCTGTAGTGGAGAAGGGTTAGTAATCTATAGTGATGTATCAAACAAGGGACTTGGATGTGTCCTTATGAAGAAAAAATATGGTTATATATTATGCCTCATAAAAATTAAAGGTCCATGATACAAATTACTCAACTCATTATTTGGAGTTATCTATGGTAATTTTTACATTAAATATATGGAGGAATTATCTTTATGGAGAAAGGTGTGACATATATTCTGATAAAAAAGGTTTAAATTATATTTTCAATCAAAAATATTTAAACATGTTCCAATGAAGATAGTTGTATCTCATTAAATATTATGATTTCTCAATACATTACCACCCTCGGAAAGAGAACAAGGTGGAATATACTCTGAGTTGAAAGGATAATGTTAGTTTGTCTATGATGAGGATCACAAAAGATCTAATATTTATAGAATTGAAAATTATAGATCTTGAAATCTTGAAGGAATGGGAGAAATATTATCTTTATCAAATGAATTTTCAACCATCTATCCATGTGAAGATTAAAGAGGAATGGAAGGAATATATAGAGATGTAAAAGAAAGTGAGAAATGGTCATGAGTTCAACCTTGATTGTGATGGAATAATAAGATTCATGAAATATTTATGTGTCTCATTAGTACTAGATTCGAAGAAGTAGTTAATGGATGAATCTCATGGTACTTAATTTTCTATTCATCTAGGAATTATGAATATGTATAGATATTTGGAAGATTATTTATAGTGGGATTCCATGAAGAGAGATATTGTATAGTATGTTTCTCAATGCTTGGTATAACAGAAAGTTAAGGCTAAGAGATATAATTATAAGGTGATGATACAACCATTACCCATACCAGAATATAGATAGGAAAACACCACCAGGGATTTTGTTTTTGAACTCCCCAAACATCTAAATGGAATAATACTATTTGGGTTATATTCAATCACCTTAAGAATTAGTCACACTTTATTTCCATTAGATGATATTTTTATATTGATCAACTTACTTGATTGTACATTAAGGAAGTGGTAATATTTCATGGTGTACCACTATCAATTGTATCAGATCAGGATCTGAGGTTTACCTTGAAATTTTGGAGAAGTCTTTAGCGGGATCTAGATACTAAGATAAGTTTCATCACTACCTATCATCCTCATACAGATTTTCAGTATGAGAGGACCAATAAAACTATAGAATACAAGTTGATAGCTTTATCTATGGATTTCAAAGGTAGTTGGGGTCAACACTTTCCTTTGGTGGAAGTTTCTTATAATAATATCTTTCACTCCAACATCAATATGGATCATTATGAATCCCACTATAGTGGGAAGTACATAACTCCAACTTGTTGGAATATATATGGATAAATAAAGATAGTAGGACCAGATTGAGATGAGGAAAAGGAAGAGAAGGTTAGATCAATTAAACATCACATAAGATCAACTTAGAGTTCACAAAAAAATTATGCTAACAATATTTGAAAAAATTTATAGTTTGAAGTCGATGATAAGGTATTCCTACAAATATCTCTCTGAAATAGGGTAATGATATTTGGAAATAAGGGAAAAATAAGTCCTAAGTATATTTTACTTTTTAAATTATTGATTTTATTAGGACAATAGCTTATTGATTGGTTCTTCCACCAAATATCTCTCAAGTTCATGATGTGTTCCATGAATCCTTCATGGGGAAGTACATATTTGATCCTTCACATGTACTAAACTCATATATCACACCAATAGAGAAAGATATTTCATATAAATAACAACCAGTATAGATTTTGGATCATAGAGAGATAGTTATATGAAACATGACCACTCACCTAGTCAAATTGTTTTGGAAAAACCACTAGTTTGAGGAAGCTTAATGGGAACCTGGTGATATGATGAGGTAGAAGTATCCTCATATGTTTATATAATAATGATGAATTTTGAGGTACAAATTCATTTTAAGGGGGGTAGAATGTAACATTCAAATATTTTTATAAAATATTTCCCTTTAAATAATTTGATTTATTCGATAGATTTCATTACATTCAACACCAATTTTAAACAAACCTCGCTATACTATTAAAATATTGTTATTTAAAATGGATGTTGTCGCTTGGTCATTGGATTGGAAAGTATCAATATGACTAAAAAGTTATGAAAAAAGGTGTGGTTATATATTTATAAAATTAATTCATTGGTTATCAATTGATTATAAATTAAAATAAAAAACATTTAAAATAAAAACAAATATTTTTCTCAAAAATGGTTTTTATGGGCATAATATATTTTTATCTCAATAAATTAAATCAACCCCTACTTATAAATTATTTTAATTAAATTTATATATTATTTACTTGATAAAAATTTTTAAACAATTAACAAATACCTTTCTAGGCATGGGATAAGAATAAATCCAATTTTATGCTTTAAAATATTTTTTTTCTAACAAACAATTTTTGTCACATTTTTCGCACTTAATTTAAAATTAATATATTCAATTTATAGGTATTGAATTAGATAAAAATTAATTAAATATTTAAAATCATGAAGTTCAAATTTGGTAAATATTTCACTTTTATTTTTGGTCAATATAAATAGTAATTGTGATAAAATTTATCACGTTGGTAAATGGTAAATTGGGTTAATCTTGATTAAAAATAAGAGTTAAGACCATAATTATTCATCCAAATTCTTATTGGTTAAATTAACTTGACCCTCAACACCTTAGTCTCAAAATTTATTTTTTTAATAGAAAATTTTACATGGATATAAATTATATATTATTTAAATCTAAGAAAGTTAAAAAATGTCAAACTCTTTGATTTGGTTTAAAAATATTAAAAAAATCACTTTTTTTTAATATCTTATATATTTATGAATAAGAAAAAAAGTAAGTTATGAATGAATATAAGTGTTTATTTTGAGATTAATAAAATTATATTCATGATATTAATTTATTTTTAATTTTTATTAATTACATAATGACTTTAATTTCTTATGAAAAACTAATGTAGTATGTCTTCATTTAATAAAAAATATAATAAATGATATTAAAATATTAAAAGTGATATAATTTGAATGATTTAATGTGACCCAATAATTTTATTTATATATAGGACATATTATAGATGTTTTAAAACATTATATTGTAATTTCTCTTTTTCTTATTGTATTAAAAACAAAATTAAATTAATAGTGTTAAAAATTGAAAATAATGATATTTTATCAAAATCATATTTTATTAAATTAAATAAAAAACATAAAAATATTTAAATACGACAATTTGGTTACGATATAGTCTAAAATTTCATAAATTTTCCATTTATAGTTCAATTTTCACCTTATAAGTAAAAATTACAACCCTTTATTATTGAAAAAGGTGTTTCCATAGTTAAAATTAAAATTGATTAACTAAGGGTTAATTAAAATGATAAGGTATAAAATTACACCAAAACTTGTCTAAATTCTATTGGTTTATGGTATTAATAACCTATCTGACCTTATATTTGAATAAAATTATATTTTTAGGCATTTGGATGATAATGAATTTATTATAATTTAATCTTTTGTGAAATTCCAAAAGTGCCCCTCACTTTAATTATAATAGGGTGCCTCTTTACTCATTTATTCACACCACTTTGAGCCTTTTATATTGACCAAACTTTAAAAATTTCCATTATTAACTTCCCTATATGTATTCTATAGGTTTTGGTATTCACATAAGACTAACCCTAGGACCCTTTAGAGGAGATCTAAAGGAGTCGTTTCAAATAATATGTAATCTCCTTACCCGATCGCTTTCTTTTATAATATTATTTAACTCCTATAAATCTAGGGTATATATAATAAAATAATAAATTTATTATCTTAAATATGATTAAATTTTATTATGATTATGAAAACACTATTATACACCCTCTTTCTCATTAAACAAGAAATGAAAGTATCACTTGTGCATACGTACGACTTACCGTCTCCACGTAGCGATACAATTCATTTTTCATCACCATATTTTATGGATGGGTATTATGATGGGTTTAATGTTTATATATGATATTAATGAAATAATTATAATGATATAATAATAATATCATGTCTACCTTCTTTCCATCCAATCCTTTGAGAAATTATAACATCACTCATGCGTATATATGGACTACCACCTCTACGAAGTGATGTGATTAATTTTTAATTTATATTTTAGTTGGAATATAATGAGGATTAATTTTATGAATATATATTATATGATAATTATCTTTTAAAATTTAATTAATACTTATGATTCTTTCATTTCATCTGTTTAAAAATTAAAACAGTGTTCATGCTTATGTACGGCCTACCGTCTCCATAAACGATGTAATTCATTTTCTTATCTCTAACTTTTATAGATGACTATAAATATGTATATAATGAATATATATATATATTATATTTATATCATGATAAATATTATTTATATTATGTAACCAAGATAAATGTACAAGTACCATAACTACTAAACCGATATACTAATGATAAACAAAACAGTTAATACCCAGAAATAACAATTTTAATATGGGATTATTGACAAAAGGGGGTGTTGAATTGTTATAAAGTGATAAGTATGAATATTAATATATTATATAATTATAATAAATATAAATTTATTATATAAGAGGTTATATTTCTTTTGAATAAAGGAAAACTCAAGTTAAGGGTTTATTTCATAATATCATCAATATTCAGTATTATTTATATTTAAGTTTCTGTTGGGGAATATTTCTCTTCCATATCCATGTTTTCTAAAAATTATTTCATAAATGTATTTAAAATTATCTTATTATGGTTTAAATTCATTTTTACACATGTTTTACTTTTTATAAAATGGTTTGAAATGAATCTTTTTGTCATTTTCTAAATGACGTACTTTTTGATTTTTTCAACAAAAACATGGAATGGATATATTTTTTTAACTTATATGACATAAAAATATTTTCCCACCATCATGACTAAATTTTTATTTGAATATTCCTTTACAATTTTATAAGTTTATTTTCAAATAAAATTACTTCCTTTATAATTGCATATATTTTTAAAATAAATTATTTTGAAATGGAATGGTTATTTTCCTAAAGAATTATTCCAAGTGATCTTTCAAAATGATTCTCTATATAAGATGAAATTATTTTATGTTACTTATGATTTAATAGATATTTGATCCAAGGATACCATATTTATTATTTCTATGGATGGTTTATTTTTATGATGAAAAGATGAAATTTTTATGAAACCCATTTCTTTTCCATGGGTTATATTATGATGAGATGTTTTTGAAACCCATTTATTTTCCATGGGTTATGTTGTGATGAAATGTTTATGAAATAAATTTTTTTCATGGGTATTGATATGATTAATTATTTATGATCTTATGGCACACATATGTATTATTTTCATTATATAATGTTTGTTACCTATATATCACTATAATTAATTGGGTAAAAATTGAAATCTCATGAGATAAACAGTACTAGAATGGGGAGTAAACCCAGTTCAATAAGGGACTTTATCTACAATGATATTCTTGTGAGTGAACCTTAACTACTATGATGGTTTGGTGAGTGAACTCATTCCACTATGATGGCCTTGAAAATGATCCTTGACTACTAAGGAAATGATTTTCTATGCTTATGTGTATGCCATAATTCCATCTCTTATGCCTATATTATGATGTTATGGCTCATGTTATTTGATTACTTTCTAATTCATGTCATATAAAATTCCAAGATGTATTATATGACTTAGGATTATGATATTTGATATACAAGGTATGGTTTTTAAATGTAAGATCATGTTATTATACCCTTATTTTCATGTTATGTTTATGTGATCATTGATATCTCCCTTATTTACCCTTACTAAGCATCTGATCTCATCCTTTTCTTATGTTTCTTTTCCATAGGTTGTGAAAAAATGTATTAAGTATGATATGTATAATAAGGGTGATATTTATGAATAAATAAGCGGCATATAATGTATATATTTTATGAACCATTTGTTTATATATCCAAGTTTCCAAAGATACTAAACCTAAATGATTCTGGCATGGATCGAAATGTTATGTGATTAATAGTCATCTATTAAGATCTAATATCTATGTATTAAAATTATGGGTCACTATATTTTCTCTTACTATTTATTTTTTTAGGTATCCTATCATTATAATCATATCATATATGACTCTATGATAGTTTAGCGAACAACTATTTAACCAATCAATCATATAGATAAACTCAAATCTATTCCTTATATAACCTAATCTTGTCAGGATATCATATCTAGGTGTAACCTAAATAAAATTCCCAGAATATGAACCTATTATTTTTAGGGTAAACCATTACTTTATTTCTTTCCACAAGATAATCTAAAGGAAACTTGCTTCGGTATGACCTACCTGGTTGGATGATCGATGTCTTAACAAGTGTTCACATTAGAAGAAATCTAACACATTTTATTTTAAATGGGATTTATTCTCACTATCTTATCTCATGTTATTCCATTTACATTTTTGCATGATTATAGTGATTTAGTTTTGGAATAATATTTCTTTCACTAAATAAATATTTTCAAACCATATTTATGTGTAACTATTTACAAAACTCATTGCTTGTGTTACTAACCCAAACTAAAATCTAGCTATTTTTATACACATCTAGACGCATCCCATACACAATTTACATGAAACTACTTCATGTAAAGACTTATAATATTATGAAATTAATAGTATCCATGACAGTAAGCTTGTATTGATAGATATCACGCCCCTACTTTTCTAGATTAGATATAAGCCTCCAAGCCAATGAGCAGTCTAACTCAAAGTCCCTATACCCAAGAATACTTTACTCAAGAGATTTTCCAATTCCATCACTATTTTCACACCAAATATGTATAAACTATAATGAACCTTTAAATTCACTCTCATGACGTAATATAAACCAAATACAAGGTTTAGAACAAATAAATCAATTATCATGTCTAGTTTGTAACTCCTTAAATGCATGCATGACAATTTATAAGATTATTTTAACAATTTAAACTAAATCATGGAATTATTCACCATATAACAATTATATATCTGAATAAAATAAGTAAAAAATAAATAAATGAACAACACAAATATTTATACATGAGATAAACTATTTATGAAAAAATCCACAAATAAATAAATTATAAATAGTTTATAACTAAGACATACTTTAGGGATATTCCATAATTAAATAAATAAAAATTCTTTATATTTATCTCTAATATGAACTTATTCATGTTATCATTTTATGTGGAATTTACTTAAAATATATAATGTTAAATAAAATATAAAAATTTCATATTCTAAGCCTATTATGTAAATAATTTTCATAATATAAATATCATATATTTAATATTATTTAAACTTTTATCATATCAATTATAGAAACTCATTTTTGATATGGTTTAAATAATTTCTAAAATAAGGAATTTTAATTTGAACAATTCAAATCAAATATTATGAACAATTCGTGATATTAAATAGAAACAACTTTATATTTATTACTTATTTTGTGATTTATAAACCCTTTATAAACTAACCATATAATTTCAATATGATCATTTTATATCTAAATTATAAGTCATTCAATATAATATTAAAAAAATATTTTATTATAAATAATTAATATTATAGAATATTTATTTATTAAATGATTCAAAAACACTTAATAATTAATTATAAAACATTTCAAATTAATTAATTTATAAAAAAAATATAAATTAAATAAATATCTCAAAATACCCTTTCCTTAATTTATTAAAAATTTATAAATTGTTTTAATAAATTCATAATTAAAACTTATAAGTAAAAATATCTTCTATATTATATATAACAATATACTTATATCATAACCCATAATAGAAAAAATGTAACACCCTTTTAGAGATATCAGACATAAATTATGATTAATAATTCATTTTGTGTGAGATAATACCAGTATAGAACTATGGAAGAATAATTTTTCATGCTTTAAAATCATTCCTTATATTATACCACCTGCATAACTTTCACACAATGCATAGGGAACCTATATAAGATAATCCTCGAATTCATGGAATTCATAGATTATGTTAAAACTCAATATATGATTAAAATAGAGAATATCCTATGTATGATGAACCCAATGCAACAAGGTATCACATAATATGATATATGCTATATCATATTAGAGATGCGAAACTTTATTTTGAGGAACTTATTTAGGGCCATCACAGGTAGAAAATGAGCCATATATTACACTATGATATCATGAAAACCTAAAATTTTGAACTAAATCACTACCTATAATATCCTATATCTTATATCATGACCCATTTACTTCTTATGATATACATTGTTTTATATAAATCCATTGAAAAAAACATCAACCTTATTTTACAACTGGACTTAAAACATCAAAAATGATATCCAATATTATTCATTCTAAGCATGATTTCTTGAATTGAATCACATAATAAATATCTAATACCACTAATGGGTTTATAAGGATCAATTTACATTCAATCAATGTAGTGGAAACAATAAGAAACCTAAATTATCAAGATTAAACATGCTAGAAACTTGAACCATGTAAACATAAAATGAAGAACATCATGTATACCTTTCACAATTCAAATTTTTGTTATTATCTTTATCATGGTGTATCCACAGTTTGACATGAATCACTTAACATTTGGATGGTACTCTTCTCACACCCATGATATGCTAGTATCTCAGTCAAGAAAAGGGTGGGTGAGAAAAAGAGCTCTATATAATTGATAGGAAGCTCACACAAGGATCGCACACCCATCCTAATGTTAATGTACCTTTAAATAAACCTTGAGGGTTATATTTGAGTGTTCACACATTCATTCATATGTTATGAAATATATGATTGAATTTTTAATTTGGTTATAATTATTATATTCCTTAACTAAACATATGCTCCCATGTGTTTTATTTAATGAAATATAAAAAAACTGATTATATGGTTAATATTCAAATTTTAACTCATTAACATTCATTTATAAATAGCATGATATAATATATCATGCCTTTACAATAATATTATCACCAAGGAATAAAATATTATTTGAATACATTCATGTCATACCCTACGACATGCCTATATTATCACATACAATATAGGATTTAGGTAATATTTCTAACAAAAGGATTCATAACCAATTTTCATTTAAGTAACACCAATCAAACATATTTGAAAATCCATGTGATTTAATTTAATTGGTTTGATCCAAATACATGTTCATTGACTTATAAACTATTTTTAATCAGTAGTATCTCTATACAAGTGATCCTACTCATACTAATCTAAACATATCATCACAATCTAATATTATGATCATAGGTCAGGGATAAACTTGCAATACATATATTACGGGGGTTATTTTCATATCATATTTCATGTTCTATGAAATAAACATAAATTAATAATAAATTATTTCCATTAATATACATTACATATCACAACAAGTCATTGGTCCAACAATACTTGACTAAATTAAAGTAAAAAAGCACTTATAACCCCCCCCCCCCATTGAACTAATGTCAGACACCCATGTATCTAATATCAAAATAACTCGGGTGGATTTCATGTTTTTTTATACAAGGGGATTTTTTAGGGGATCTATAATATTATCCTCTATAGTAATTTGACATGTCTTAGTATCATTTATCGCAATTATCTCTCAAATTAGATGAAATTAAAAAATAATATATTTTTATATCTAGTGATATTTGGGTTCTTTAGCTTGTGAAACCACTCTAATATTATCATAGTAGAGTTTAATTGGATGCATAAAACTAAAGAAAACCCCCAGTTCTGTAATGAACATATTTATTTAAAAAATGTAATTTATTTCATTATATGTTTCAATATATTTAGATTTTGTTATAGAATAATCAATAATAATTTTCTTGGAAATTTTCTAGCTTATAGATCCACCAGTCAAGAAAAAAAATTATAACAGATATCTAAATTCATATTTTTCAGTTGGGAAACTAGCATCGATGTAACCCCTTATAATATGTTCTTTATCACTTCCAAATACTAAGAATACATATTTAGTTCTTATAAATTAATTAATTAAATTATTCATCACTACCCACTGACTTTCACTAAGATTTTAATAGTATATACTAGAAATAATTTATATATAATATGTTCAAAGATGAGTATAAAACATAACATACATGATTGATTCAACTCTTAAAATATATAGAATCTTACTCATGCATTTTTGTTCTTAAACAGTTGAAGGAAATTGTGTATTTGAAATAATATTCCCATATAACATTGGTAATGAACCCTTCTTAGAGTTTTTCGTGTTAAACATTTTTAAAACATCAACAATGTATGAATTTCAACCATGGCCAAGAATTTATTTAAATTTATCTCTATATATCTTCATACCTAGTATATATGTTGATTCACTGAGATATTTTATTAGAAAGAAATTTCATATCAAATTTTTTACTGGTTGTAACATTGGAATGTCATTTCTTATGAGAAGTATATCATCAACATACAACACCATAAATAAAATAATTCTCACACTAACCAATTTACATAAAAAATTGTATATTCATTTTTTATAAATTCAAACTCTTTAATAGCTTAGTAAAAATGAATATTCCAACCCCAAGAATCTTGGTTCAACCCATAAATGGGATTTTGTAGCTTACAAATCTTATAAAAAAAATTTTAATCTTTAAAACATTTAGGTTTTATCATATATACAACATCAAATAAGTCATAAAAGAATATAGTTTGACATCCATTTGATATATCCCATAATCATAATATAATTCTATGAATAAAATAATCATGATGGATTTGATCATAGCCACTGGATAAAGGTTTTATTCAAATTAAATACCATGAATTTGTTTAAAACCATTAACTACCAAATAATATTTTAAATGGATACTCTACCATTCATGCCTATCTTATTACAAACAACCAGTTATACCCAATGGGTTTTACCCCTTCAATTGGATCTATCAAGTTCCAAATAGGATTAGTGTACATGTATTACATTTTATAGTTCAATAATTTTTATCATTTATCAAATTCATAACATATGATGGCCTCTTGGTGAGATGTTAGATCATCTTCTATAACCATTAAATCACATTCATTAGAAACTAGAAATATATATCCATTGGGTTCTTGAATAGATATACCAAACCTCTGTGGTTCTTGTGTTTACTTAATTGGTTAATTTTATATAACCCTTTATATTTATAACTCATCCATCTCAAGAAACATTTCATCTTGTTGGTCTTGAACTTCATCAAGTTCAAATTTATTCCAAGTAATTTTTTGGAAATAAATTCCATTTTTAGAAATATATATTATTGATCTACAAACATTATGCTCTAGTGAATTAAATAAATAATAACCTGGTGTCTCATTGGTAAAACTAAAAAATAGAATTTTATCTAATTTGGGTTCTAGTTTTCTATAGGTAATATAATTCACATATTCCTCCCAACCTAAAATCTTCATAAAATAAAAATTAGGACAATTCCCATTCCATATATAATGTGGTGTCTTTTGAACAGTATTTGATGAAATATAGTTTAGTATAAATGAAGTAGTTTCTAGATTATAACCTCAAAAGTAAATAATAATTTATACATGACTCGTCATTGAATGAACCATATCCAATGGATTTTTATTTCTAATTTTAGATACGCCACTTATTTGTGGTGTGATGGGTGGAGTGAGTTGTGATGTTATACACACCACTAAACTGAATGCCTTCAATTTTTATTATTATCAAGATAAACCCACTTTTTAACTAGTTTGTGAGGGAACCCTTACATGACCTGAAGTCCCAAAGTAATAAAGGCCTATAATATTACATATCTTGAACATCCAGTGGCACAATCCCTAAACTACAATGGTCCCTCCAGTAATCCTATCATCCATCCTAGTTATCTCATCATGTCATCAGCCCTGTCATTGCCTACATTGACCTATTGGGTGCTCTATATAGTAGTTCTCTACTACCAGTGATCGGCCACATTACTTATACACCATTAATGGACTCTCAAATTCCATAATCACCATAATTCCACTTCCCACATTTCATCTTGAGCTACTCCCATGGCCTGGAGGCCCTAAGGCCTGAAGGCCTTTGATGGCCCAGAGGCCCTATGGCCCAAACCCAAAGGCCTAATTTTTTAGCTTGACACCCCATTTAGGATGAATATTATCATAACTATAGTACCCTGTTATAGTACTGCACTGTTTTGGTGCTAAAAAAAACATGGTTGTCATTTAATATTTCCTTAGTGGGCCCACCAACCCAGTAACTACACATTCCCTAGCTAGGAAATAAATTGAACCTTGTGGGACTCAAACCTTGACCAATTCCCCCTAAAATCTTAGTGTAAAAACCATGTGTTCCAATAATATTAACCCCAATGGTAAAAACATGGTTTTCATTTAATATTTCCTTAGTAAGACCATGAACATAACAATTATGTGTTCCCTAGTTGGGAAATAATTTGAGCCTAGAGGGACTCGATACTTATCCATTGTCCCTTTAATTTCCAGTGTAACAAACATAGATACCACAATCTCCTGGATATTAATAAAATTCTTATCTCAAATATTCTCTACCATAATTAGATTGAAGTGTTTGAATACTTTTTCCAAGTTAAATTTGTATTTAATTTTTAAACACTTTGAAAATTTTAAAGGATTCATACTTGTGTTTCATAAGATACTAATACCCATACCTACTGAATTCATTATTAAAAGTAATGAATTAATGAAATTCACATTGAGATAATTTATTTATAGGACTACATACATCAGTATGTATGAGTTATAATAAATTATTATCTTGTTTCCTTTTACCCTTAAAATTTAATTTGATCATTTTTTATAATACATAAGATTCACATACATAAAATGATTAATAACCATTTAAATCCAATAATTTATCATTATAGAGTTATTTTATGTGATTATTTCTTATATAACCTATGAAACAATTCCAAATATAAGTTAAATTCAATTCATTTATTTTTACCTTATTATTTAGATAATTCGAATTAAAATCATTAATTGTTACATTATTATTATTTACATGATATATAGTATTTTTAATATCCAATATATATAGGCCATTAAATATTTTATAAAAATCATAAAACATTTCATTCATGTAAATAAAATAATAATTTTTCATTACTATAAATGAAAAGCCTTCCCTATTTAGGAATGATAAAAAAATTAAATTATGTTTATTGATGGTACATGCTAACAATTTTCTAGAAATAATGAAAATATATTATTTGGAATAAAATTAATTATCCCCATAGATAATGTAATAACACTTTCTCTATTCCTAACTCATAGGTTAACTTCTTCCTTAATCAATTTCCTCTTATATTTGAGAAGTCTTACATTGCCAAAAATATGTGATGCACATTCGGTGTCTCATACTCATGATTCAGAGTTAGAGAAATTCATCTATAACAACAAAAGTAAGGTCAATATAAATCAATTTCATGTCTTATTAATATTCATTAATTATATTTTATGGATTTATAATTATAATAATAATATTATGTAATTTTTTAGTCCAAAATGAAAAAAATTATTTCTAACCAACTTGGGTTTCCATGCATTATATGGTTTTATTAAAAATCATTATTTCTAAATTATAGAATTTTAAATTGAAAAAATCAATTTTGTAACGTCCCCTTCCCTGGAACTCTCATGTGGCCAAAACAGGTTGGTTATGAGACCTCAAGCATGCATACCCACATGCCAAAGGCTACTGACTAGAAGCGGGGGTGTGATATGTATAGTGGGGAGACTATACCCCCTGGTTATAGAGTTGCAACATAGTGGAATAATTATATAACAATAATAAGTGAATATCATAGTGAAAAAAAATGTAAATGATTCAATACTGAGGAAACAAAATAATAAAATACAACTAGATAATCCAATAAAATAATAAGGGGATGATGTAATTTCATGTTAGAATGTAACTAAATTTCATGTTATAATTAATAAAAATAAAATACTAGAAGACAAAAAATACCCTTGTCTCTAACCCCATGTTGGACCTATCTCCAAACTTCATCCTATCCAGCAAGAAGACAATCAATAGCAAGGTCATTTTCCCTTTTCCAAACCAACATCCATGTAATCTGCTCGGATACCAAATGGTGTCCCAAGTAGGGTGTGAGTATAACGCAGTAGGTCGACACCACTATGTCTAAACATAACCATTATGATAACAAGTGTGTGAAATAATAAAATAACCAAGTATATTAATCAATTAAATAATTAAAATAATACAACATCAACCTGCTTCAACTCTATTCCAGAATATCTCTGAGAATGTCTCAAAACAATGCCAACCAAAACCATATAACCATGGTAAAATCAAACCTACCTCAAAACCATGTCGGAATGTCTCTGAGAACATCTCACAACCATGCCAAACAAAACCATATAGCCATGGTAAAGCATAATATTCCTTGTCACCATGACAGAATGTCTATGAACATGTATTAAGACTATGCAAATCATAACCTTATAACCAAGGTATAAATTACACAAATCTGGGTCAAAACCTGCTATATAATCATTTCATCATTTAATCATGGTTGATCAAATTATATAATCATTTCAGCATGTGTTAAGTCCAAGCCCGGTATATAATCATTTCAGCATGTCCTAGGGATAAGCCTGGTGTAGAAGAATTTCGAAAAGTATCACTAGGCATAACCCGATATATAATCATTTCAGAATGTCTCAGTTCATAGCCCCGTATATAATCATTTCATCATGTAAATGATTCTAACGCCCCATATAATAATTACATCACTTAAACTAGTCCAACGCCCCATATAAGAATTACAGTGTATATATAACAACACATGTCATAGCAACAAGGATATCACAATATCACATCATAAGGCTCAATGGTTAATTATGAAAATTACTATTTATATTGCAATTTTACATTCCATATATCATTTAGTTATAACCAATAACAAGCTAGTTATATTAATAAATAATCCAAACCAAGGTAAATTTATATCTAGAAATCACCCAAAATATATTTCATGTTGAACACACTTTAATAAATTAATTTATTTATTTATAATTTAGGGTTCACTCACCCAAACGGTATCCACAAGCTAGGTCACCAACCAATTGGATCCAAAGAGACTCTAAGGAATAATCCAATTCATCATTTAATTTATTATTTGCATGATATGTTTCCTCAATTGAAATATTTCACATACTTGATGAAAATAAAACCATATGGTTAAGGTTTAGACTCCTTTCTTTAACTGATGATCAAAAAATGCTTCCAATGGAAAAATCTAATGAGGAATAATGTGAAAATGATTACAAGAAGGAAACTATATCAAACTGATCAAGATCAAAACCAACAATTCTCACAGTAAAAAGGTTACACCCCAATGACTGGAGAACAAAAGGAGAGAAGAGAAAACCCTAACCAAAACCACTTACCAGGGAATGAATGTGTGATTAAGATGTCTGGTATCAAGAGAGGTTCTCCAAAATCTCCTGGAAGGTTCCTTAGTGTTGAGAGGAATAGGTTTTTTGAAGGAATGAGAAAAAATCATTTTCATAGAACCTTTAAAATTGCTTCTCGGGAAATTACACATCATGTAATTCAGTTACATGTCATGTATTTATTTTAAGATGAATACGGTGAAAAATGCATCACCTCAGGTGATTTTTAACACTTCACAAAAATTAAAAAATGTGTAGTGTCTTCACATCATGTATTAATTTTACATCATGAACCAAGCTCATGGATTGTTCCTGTAAATAGTTACACATCATGTACCTTAATTACATAGTGTGTAATTTTTCTAATGACAGCCTTCAGCCTGTTTCCCACAAAAAGATACCAAACCACCACCAAATCATTTTTCAAAATGTAAAACCCTCATAAACCCATTTAAAACATTTATAAATGAACTCCATTAATTCAAAAAAAACATATATCCCTGTACTTTAGGTCATTTTCCTCAACAAATTATCTTTGTCTCTAAACAAGACACAACCACCGGGACTCAAATAAAAAACTCAAAGGAGGATGTACCTAGAAAAATATAAGATCTTAAAGCCTCCCCGCCATATAATAGCTTATCCCAGAGCTTCTCCAAGCATCAATGTGGGGTATTAGTGAACAATTATGGAAATTATTCTCACATATTAGACTCAATCTCCCATGTATCCTCCTAAACTCGCCCATGCTGCCACTACACTTAAACCAAAAGAATATCCTTACCTTGGAGATACTTCTCACTATGGTTCAAAATCCATATCGGATGATCCTCAAAGGAAGCATCAGTAATAATATTGATTTATACTATGTATATCACATGATATGGTTGTGAATAATATTTTTGAATTTTAGACACATAAAAAACATCATGTGTGGCACTGTAGTTCTATAGAATGGATAATTGGTATGCAACTAGACCGACCTTTTCCACTATCTCAAATGGCCCAATAAAACTGGGTGTTAGCTTTCCCTATTTCCTTATATGACATTTCCCCAACCTAGGAGAAAACCAAAGGAAAACAAAATGACTAACCTAAACTCCATAGGTCATATATGTTGGTCATCGTACGATTTATTCCTACTTTTTGTAGTCACCAATTGTTTCCTTATCAATTAAAACTACTCAGAAATCTTCTACATGAGACTTGACTCAACAATCACTAACTCACTTTCCTCTAACCAACAAAGAGGTGAATGGAATGTAATTCCATAGAAGGCCTCAAACGATTCCATCTAGATAGATTCCTAAAATATTTTATGATATAAAAAAATCCCTGAGGGACAAATTCTTATTCCATTAAACACTGAAATCTAAAACACAGGATCATAACATATCCTCCAGAACCTGAATAGTTCTCTTAGATTGAACATCAGTCTGAGGATGATAGGTCGTTCTCAAAAGAACCTACGATCCCAGATCCTTCTGAAGACCCTACTAGAAATGTGATGTGAAATGAGTATCTATTTCTGAAATGGTACTCCTCCGAACACCGTGCAACTGAACTACCTCATATATATAAATACTTTTCAAATAATCAACTATGAAGGTCTTCCTAATAGGAAAAATTTTGGTTGCCTGCTTCAGTCAATCCAAAATAATCCATACATCATCATTCTTATGATTTTTCCTAGGTAATTCTGTCACAAAATCCAGAGTGACTTCATTGCATTTCTACTCCGGAATGGGAAAAGGATGCAAAAGCCCAGTTGGCCTCTAATGCTTGTATTTCACTTAATGAAAAGTGAAACATATTTCCACAAATTATTTACCTCCTTCTTCATTCTTGACCACCAATATTGTATACATATGTCACGGTACATCTTTTTCAAACCAAGATGCACTGCCAATCTAGAAGCATAAAACTCTTTCATCAACTCCTCATGCAATCCCATAGGAACCCATACTCGACCATGGAAAATAATAGAATTCCCACTTCCAAGAGACCATCATGATGATGTCTACCCACTATATAAGTTTTCTATCATAACTAATCCCTATGGATTAGATAACTTATCGGTCTTGATTTGGTCCAAAATCATGGGTATAAATGATGTCAAAGTCAGAGATAATTGTCCTTGAGACTCTTGAACATCTAGATGCATGTCTACAAAGAGTTCCATCACCTCTCACTAATCGCAAAAATCTTGTACTACATATTCCTACCTCTTTAGTCTCAAATCATTGGCAATAATGTTTCCCTTTCTCAGTGTATAATCCAACTCAAAGTTAAAAGGCTATAGATACTCAACCCACCTCCTTTTCCAAATGTTTGGATCCTAATAAGAAAACATGTACTTGGGGATCTTGTGTTTTGTGTATACCACAAACCTCTCACCCATGAGATAATGTCTCCGGTATCTTAGGGCATGTACCACTACTGATAAATCCAAATCATGAATAGGATAATTACTCTCATATGGTCTTATATATCTAGATCCATAAGAAAACACTCTATCCTCCTACATCATAATTGCTCCGAGTCCAAATATGGATGCATCACAGTACACGGTATATGATTTATTAGGAATAGGTAAAGTGAGGATAGGTTTTTAGGTTGTCCTACCTTTTAGCTCCTAAAAATATCTCTCACAAGTATCTAACCAAAAAAACCTAACCCCTTTCTTGGTCATCCCATACATCGATGATGTAAAAAAGGAGAATCCGTGGATAAAGTGCCGATAATAACCTGTTAAACAAAGAAATACCTAAATATCTAAGACATTATTGGTATTATCCCAAGATATCATGGATAAAACTTTCTCTAGGTCCACTGACACTCCTTACTCTAATAATACATGGCCCAAGAAGTTCACTTTATCAAACCAGAAACTGCATTTTCTTAGCTTGGCATAAAGTAGATTCTCTCTCAATGTACTTAGGATAATGTTAAGAGGTTTGGAATGATCATATACTTATTGATATTACACTAATATTTCATCAACAAAAACCACCATAAATAGATCCAAAAAATGATGATATATCATATTCATCAAGTCCATGAATATCATTGGTGCATTTTTCAAACCAAACGGCATCACTAAAAACTCATGCAAGCCATACCTACTCCTAAAATTAGTCTAAGGTATTTTTGATCATATCGCCCTAAACTAATGGTATCCTTATATAAAATATATCTTGGATAAGATTTTTTCACCTCTCAGTAGATCAAAGATATCATTGATGTGTGGAAGATGATATTAGTTCTTAACTGTCATCTGGTTCAATCTCTGATAGTACACACACAAGTGCAAAGTCCCATCAGCCTTCTTGGAAAAGAGAACTAGAGAACCCCAAGGAGATGTACTTGGTCATATTAAACCTTGAGTTTCTAGATCTTCAAACTAAAATTTCAACTCCTGAATCTCTACTGGTGCCATTCTATATGGCGATATATAAATTGGCTCTACTTCCGGCACCAACTCGACTATAAACCCGATCTCTCACTCAGGTGGTAATCCATAGAACTTGACAAGAAAGACATACATAAAATGGTCTACCAATAGAGAAAAATATTCATGTTATGTCCACCATCATCTAGATCAAGACCAATTATCTAAGCTATGAGACAATCCAATATGCATTGAATTGGTCCTGCAAAAGCAGCCTGAAGATCCCACTTACCTTGGTGAGAATAGTTGCCTCCTTCTAGAGATAGAAAGGTAACTCTCCTTCGATAATAGTCGATATGATCCTAGTATAGAACTAACCAATACATTCCAAGAATCAAATTGAAACCTATCATTTCCATCACAAACAGTTCCCAAAAGAAATAGTAACCACCAATCTCTAGAGAACATGCCTTGCAACATTTGATATTCTCTTACCATACTCTCAATAGCATGTTGATGGTAAAAAAACCATCCAAAATTTCCATATCCAAGCCCAAACATTTTTAAAAAATGGGTAGATAAAAATGAATTAAATTATCATGTATCAAAAAAATAATCAAGGGTAGATGATATAAGAATTGTACCTTTGACAGTAGATGGTCATGCATCCACACTATCCAAAGTAGTTTACATAATGGGAAGCTGACCATAACCTCTACCCTAGGCTCCATCCTGACTCCCATGATTTTTACCCTCTTACTAGTATTATTATTCCTACACGAGGGGTACCACATCCCCTAACCTAACCATAATGTCATGTGGAACTCCAGATACCTTCGTACAGAGGATTAGCTGATTCCTTCCTAGACTTTGATAGCCATATTGTTCCCCTGTCACTGCTTTTCTACTTCATTCCCCTACAAAACCTTTATAGGTGGCCCATTCTTCCATAAGCATGACACTCTAAAAAAGGGTACATGCACTAAGGTCGTTTATATCCCATCTTACCACACTGATAGAACTACAATGGAACATAATCCTGAGATAGCTTCCTACTACCCTGACTACTCTGACCACTACTTACTTGGAAAAAACTTTCATAGCGATGCTTCTTTCCACTAAAATAAGAGATCACAGTTTTCCCTACTGAAAAAACCTGGCTACTACCTGGGGACTCTCTCAAATTCCTTTCTGTGATGAGTTCCTGATTCATCACATGTACAAAATTTCCCAGAAGGAATATGTTTAATTATGACATGATCTCATAATAAAGACCACCATGAAAACATCTCACCCTAGATATCTCATCATCTTCTAAAGATGGCACAAATCATTATAGGTTGTTGAAATGTTGTTTCATCCCTAAAAATAAGTTCAAGTCAGTAATTATTATTTATGAATGGTTTCCAACAGGTTTGTTTACGGAACTAGAAACACCCAATAGTTTTGTATCCATGGGGACCTACTTTCCAAAGGCATGTTCTCATTAGAGAGTTTTACCAATGATGATTAAGAAATCACATTGGATGATAGGATGGGATGTTAGGATCATCACACCCTTTTGGGGGTAATTATTACCTACTCCAAGATTCTCTTATAGATTGAAGATATGTTCATAAATCCTTTATTAATTCCCAAGTATTATGTGGGTCACACTTCAATTAACAACCAATTATTATCATGTGTAGAGTTTAGAATAATCTATATGTATCTGAGGTTCTCCATCAATGGTGTCCCCTTATGTAAAAATTAGAGATTATTTTTTCATTATTATGATAATGCTAGTTTTCTATCCACGTAGTGGGGTAATATGGAGTGTATCATCATCTAGGGAGATGGGAGTTGTTTTGATTTTGAAATTGAACCCATATAATGGGATTCCTACATATCATTGTGAAAGGAATAAGAACCCGTGTAGTTTAGTGATTCTTAATGGGGTGCATCGTACCTTTTAAGGTCATGCGATAAGGACCTAACCGTACAGTTTAACATCATGTGGCATGGAAGTCTTGGAAAAAGTTTCCTAGTTAAAGTTTTTTTTGGGACTTATGTCAAAGAATCCTTAGGAAACTGAAAGGGATATTAATTTCCAAGTTGAATTAGAACTTTCTGGAAATGTGGCCCAGAGAAAATAGGGTTGATTTTAAATTATTGGGTTTGGACCTTGGGGAGGCTTCTTACATATCCCCTTTGTATGGGAATCAAATTCCACGTGGTTCAGTTGGTCTCACTAGGGAGTACGGTCCTTTGAGAGGAATAATTTGGGGATTACTCTTGAAAAATATTCCTTGATAAAGGGAACATGAGGTATGTTTCAATTCATGATGATTTGGAGGCCTATTTGAGGACTTAATCTTGAGGTGGGTGCCCAAATTAAGAAAACTATGATTGGGGATTAGTCTTGAGGAGGACTCCCATTGAGCTCGAGCCCTAGGTGGGTTTCCAACATATCCTGATTGTAAAAGGAATCAGAGTTATCATAGTTCAATGCTTGGGGATTATGCACTAAGGATGCCCTTGTAAATGGAGTGATAATTAGGGATTACTCCTAAAGAGGATTCCCTAGTTGGTGAAAATTTTGAGCTTACTCCAAGTAGGAGGCCCTCGTTTAGGTTGGAGCTTACACTTGGAATGATGTCCAGAAGGCTTTGGATCATTTGTATTTCATGAACACCGTAAACTTTTAATCCCACACGAGTCATGCTTGGTGTGAGAAACAAGAGTAAATGAAAGATCTAGGAAACCGCACAATATGATTTTCCTCGAGGTTGAATTCATGGCCTTGAGGACCCACGCCTATGGAGGCACTATGAAGGAAGGTGGGAGGAATATTAAAAGGATGATTCCATATCAAAAAATGAACTTTATGGTGTTAATTATATGATCATGGAAATCCTATTTGTCCACATTAGTCAGGATGAGTCATGTATGAATGTAATGGATAGGAGAAAGTCAAAAATCTGGAAAAAAACACACTTATCCTCCTCCTCTAGTAGAAGGGGATGGAGTGATGGTGGAAGTGGATAAGGGTAAGACACTTAACTACCTTAAATTGACCTTTTAACATTTCAAAGGTATGAAAAATGAGGAGGGAAGTAAGTAGGAGGGAGTGGAGAGGACTCTGGTTCCCACCCCTTCTCTAACCTAGTGGTCAGGAGGCAGAGAGGAGTAAGATTAAAACCTCTTGTAAGAAATTCAAGGGGATTACTCCATGAGGGATTCCTTGAAATTGATCTCATAGAGAGGGAGGAGGATCTCACTCCATGTTGAATGGAAAAGCGATCACAATCTTTACCCTCCCCACCAGGAATTGGAGGCTCTATTTCTTAGAGACGACAAGGGTAGGACATGGTTCTAGCCATTATATCTAAGACTGAGAACTCCCTGAAACTTTCCATAGGTTATGGGTTATCGTGACTATAAGAATACACAATCACATGAAATATGAAGACCCTAACTGAACAATCGGAAAAGTGCGAGAAACCTATGATCGTAGGAATACACACCCAAATGGGGGACATTCTAGTGTGCCACTTTCCATGGTTCTGTACGTTCGGAGGCTTTGACAGAGGTTTCAACTTGGTCCCTATAATATAAGGGATCCAAAGGAGGATAGGACCTACCATGAATGGATTTAAAGAAGGCATTATGGGTGTCTCGTATAGGTCTTCGATGTAGGTTCTAGGAGCATGTCCTGGGAGAAAGTGTTGGGCAGAGGTGCTCAGCATAGGGCTTGGGAGGAACTGAAAGTGCTTAGAATAAGGAGGAATAAGCCTATGAGAACTTAATACACCTCTAGGAATGGACCACCTTAGAAACAAAAATTGGGTAAGGCTTTATCCTAAGAACCAAGGGTCTCCTCAGGTGTTCCTAGATATCTCTCACACAGGTCTTTACTTAAGAAAGGAGGCTTGCACGGATGGTTTCCTGCTAGAGGAAAAGGGGTTCTTGCATAAGTGTTTTGTGCTTAGGACCTTGATGCGACTTTTAAATCCCTTATCTAATTTTATTTTTTTTGTGTCAAGGGTTTTGGAGAGCTACCTAATAAGTTTCAGAAGAATCGGGAGAAAGAGATTAGCGACCAGAGCTTGGAGGGTTCTTCTAAATTTTATGTTGTGTAAATGAGAAGACCAAGGGTCCTATTTATAAGAAATCGGGGGACCTTGATTGAAACAAGTTGTCTACATAGTTCTAGGGAATAGGTATCAGATATAGATCCTAGGTGAAGGTATGTCCTTCCTTTTTTCACTCAAGGGGAGTTGTGTTGGCCTTCTGGTGCGCTGGTGATGGCACACAAGTCTTCCGCATGAGGGTTTTTTTTATCCTATTTGGGTTTCTTCATGGATTTAAACTTTCTTAGAGCGCATTTTATAATAATTTTCCTCTCTTTGATGAAACAGAGTGTCAAAAAAATCCCCACCCCATTAGGATTGGATATAATTGAAAGAAAATGGTAGAGTCCTGAAGTAGAATTGGGAAAATATTAAGAAGGTTATCCTACCCAACCACATAGGTCAGCGACACGGCTTGGACATGGATTTCTAGTGCACTGACCAAAATCGAAACTCCTTGGAATGGGTCTTGTACATAGACCAGCAGCTCCTATAAATAACATTGTCCCATTTTTCATTTTCTTCACTTAATTTACTCTCTCCATGAAGATCGTCCACCCAGTTGTATTGTGTTCCCTATTTCATGGAGGGATCACGTAGAGTTCACCTATGGTATGTCCACCTGGGTGGTGGTGCTACATAGAGAAACCTTGTAATATATTCTAAGTGAAACACCTGGTTGAGATAATTAGGTGAGTGACCTGGTCGAGAGGGTTGCATGTGAGACATGGTTGAAGGGGTTGCACGCCCACTATTCTTTACCAAAATTTTGGAAATTATTCTAAAAAATTAATTAATGATTCTTTTTTTAAGTTAATGTTTTAACTTAAAAGGGAAAACTTTGTGTCTTCTTGTAGTTGTTCTTTGGTTGTTGCAATGTATTCTATTGCACAAGCTACTGTACGTTTTTTTTAGAAGATCAAAGTCACCAGGACTGATTATTATGACATGATTGAGCCCTCTATGCCGGATATAGATAATCAATTTAAATGGTATCGGTGTGAATACCCACAAAGATACTATATAACACTATATAATCACATAATTTTGTGTGATGCTGCCATCACTGGGCCTCGGATTTACTTTCCAAAATCATGGTTCGTATGGTAAATCAATTTTCTCTATGACAACATCTCCTCCAAGGGTGTCTTTATCAAGGAAGGAACAATCCCTATTGGATGAATCATGAATCACAACAAATGTACTCAAAATTATAAGCCATGTATCTAAAATTTGAGGCCTCATTGTTACGATTCAACCTTTCACACCTCATAGACTGATCAAACACAAGGTTGGAATGAAGATTGGGACTTATGTTCAAGAGTGGGTGTCAGGCATGAGTGGAAGTGGGTGTATTGGGTTTGTTAAACCTGTGTGGTGTTCAAAAAGTATATGCAAGATGTCTACATTTATGAGGATGTATATGTCGGGTAGACATATGTCTATAAGAACCCATATATTATCTCTAAATTTCTTATCCAGTGGAGTTAAAAGATGAACTATTTTCATATGATGCTTGGAGAAGTTGGTATTAGCTTGTGGGATGTTTACAAGATTTATGGGGCCCCTGTTCTTAAGGAGATGTATGATGAGTTCATCCCACCACAGTCAAAATGAGATAATGCTGAAAGGACACCACCTTTGGCCCATGAGCTTTATAAGGTGGGGAAGAAACTAATGAAAAAATATCCTCACCCCAAGGGTGATATTTATCTGAAAACATGGATGAATTATTTTATGAAACCTAAAGGGGAAGGTCCCATGTTCTAGAACCCCACAATATTCCCCACCATGGAGAATTGGGGTGCTTCAGGCATGCTATGGATCACATTGGAGAAGGGAAAGTATATGTATTGGGGTTATAAGTTCAAAACTAAGGTTGATGCAAAGGTTCACCTAGCTAGCTTCCTCGCTATGTGGTTGAGTATTTACCTGCTTCGAGTTCATGAGTCCAAGGTCAGTGTGAGGTTAGGGAATTTTATTTTCATTGCCAAATTAGTGGAGGGGACGTACATAGGATTTGTTTTCCCACTTTTGGATAGAATATATCACTGCCTACTACATATATACAATGTGAATTACCCTTTTATGATTGAAGGTTCATTTCAAGTGTTTTGAGGGTGGGTCGCAGCACATTTTAGTTCATATGTAGTGTTGATCCCAGCTAAAATCCCTAACATCCAGTTCTGATTATTCATCCATGGTGTATCTGGAATTCAACCCCTAAATCTGAAGTATAATGATGTTCTAAGGATGTTGAATGTGTCAGGAGAATTTACCTTATTTATACATGGTAACCCTCCAATAAGTACATTTACTAATGATGGTACATAAAATAATTATGAGCTGAAGTCATACATTATAGTATTTATAGATAGCATATTGGTGTCTCACATTGACAGTGATATCATCTATGAGGCCTATGATCCGTATCAATTTTCCCACCAATTTAAATGTATTCAATAGACAAGCATCATTCCCCATATGTATGTCAGGTTGGAGAATCATCTGATGGTAGCCCAATAGGTTTGGATCTTGATGGCCATGGAATTATCCAAAATGTCAATCATGTTACCTCCTTCAGATGCATCAATCAGGTTGGAGGATGGGTATTCTAAGGTGTGGATATCTTTATACCCTCAAGGGGATTTGACTAAAGGCATTTATGGGGTTAAGGACAAGATAACCACTAGTCATGGAATGCACAGTAAAAATAACCAGGCTAAAGTTGATGTTGTTGAAACTCCACATCCCTCAAAATGATCCTGAGCAAAGATAAAGTGGGCTAGAGTTAAAAAGACTACACCTCTGGCACCAAGGAAGTTCGATCATCATCATCAGGAGGAGCCTCGTGTTCCATCCCCTAATTCTTCTGAGAGATAAATGAGTCCTAAAGAGACTTCTCAATCGACAGTCATCGGGTCTTCCTCCCAACCAGTAGCATTAGGTTTGAATTATGTATGACCCTTAGCAATTTGATTATGGGAGAGCATGACTCGCGATGTCAGAGATGCCCATGAATTTTTCTAGGCTGGTTTTCGGATTTCAAAGCTGGGAGAAATCATAACACCTTCCAATATCCACCTTTATAGTTATTTAGCTAAATTGAAAAGGCATGTTTAGGATTTGGAAGCTTTGATGTATACAAATAATGACCAGAACCTAACCGCAAAGTGAGTGTCTGCCATTTTAGATCGAGGAGTGTGGGGGGGTTACTATTCACCTTGAGGGGGAATGGAACATATATCTTAACCATGATGATATATTTATTTTTTATCTTTTCACTTTTACTCTATTCCATCTTCCATCATTAATCTAGATGAGATTTTACTTTTCAATTCATAAGGGAAGAAGAAGAATAAGGACTGGTTGAAGAGGAAGTTGTGGTAGAGGTGCCCAAATCACCAAGGTATGGGCCTATGGGAACACCCATTAGGGGAATGGATTAGGCCTTGGATCCCTATGATTATCCATAGGTTAGAGGACCATGGTGGAGTAGATGGAAGTGGTAACCCCTCAATTATCTCCTCAAGTTTTTATTTCCAAGAGGGTTGAGGTTAACCCTTCACCATCTCAAGAGAGAAATCAAAAGTGGGAATTAAAGTTGCCTCAATGCATGCACTGTATTAGTTTTATTTGCTATAATTATTTGATATCATGACCTACTTGTTATATCCTTTTATTTTATTTGTATTTTGTAGAACCTGTATCACTTTCTTCTCTCAAGGGGTCTGGTTTTGATCCTTCAAGGTTTGAGGAAGATGCCCTGAGGGAAGCACAAACTCATGTTGATGAATCTATCATTTCGACGGATGAAACATCAAGAGATGCATCCATATCTACCCCTATTACATAGGACCATGCTATCTTAGTCAATTTTGGTCCTTTTTTTACTTTATAAGGGTATGACAAGGATATCAAGTGATCTAATGAAGGTGGTGACATTGATCCTAACTCTGTGGCGCCTAACGATGTTGTTCCTATTGAGTAGTTGGCATAGGGTACTAATGTCAGAGCCAATTTGGGTTTCAAGAAACATGCCTTGGATATCCCTACTAGTAAGGATTTTGCGAGGCTTGAGGATACATATAATGAACTATTGGAATTAATTAATCGATACATTGATATTTTAGGTTCCATTAAGAAGTTCAGGGATTTCCATAAGGAATTGGAAGGACATAATTTTTATCATTCTTACACTTTGTAAACATAGTTGATTTTATTTCACTAAATTCTTCACATCAAAGCTTGGATTGTGCATCCTTTTCTGTATAGAACATAACCAAATCACTTCACAAATGAGGCATCCAGTTCCAACCTACTCCAGTTGCCGATGGAATGATAGTTGAGAATCCTAAAGTGGGGGATTCTAGAGAGTCTATAATTTTATCCGATGAGTAAAATCAAGAGGATGCTCCTCATCAGGATATCCTGACTCTGAGAATTGAGGCTAGGGGTACTAGAGAGGTACCAGTTTTAGCAATTTATCTTGCAACGGGTGAGTGTCATTAACTAATTTGGTTGATTTATTTCCTTATCTTCTTGTTTCCCTCCGGATTTTAATGAGAAGTGTCATTTTATTTTTAGTTTCGTTGACTTCAAAAACTAGGCTTGAGATGGGGGGGATTCCATTTTAGATCCACCAACATTGGTAGGTGAGGTTGGGGACCCTTTGTAGGGAGTAGAACAAGGAAGTTCATTGAGTGAATTGATCCTAGGTTATATCTCTATTTATGAAAGAAGCTCTAAGTCTGATCTAGAGATGTAGGAGTCTTTCCACCCAATGCATCTTCTCGTTTGGAGAGATATCTAGAAGATAGTTGGGGAGATTCCACTTGATTACATGCCATCACGACTTCACTGACTTCCATTCAATATTTACATGTTGGGATATGGAAGATTTAATTACCATGAGATCCATGATATAGTGAAGTTGATCATCCAGAAAAGGGAAGAGGAGCGAAGAGTGCAGTGGGCCAAGGCATAGTAGGCTGGCCAATTTGAGGAACTTAGAGATTCCATAATCCAAGATGATTCTAACCATTCCAAGTAGGTGGAGGATTATCAAAATCAACTCAATGAGAATTCTCTCTAAATAATGTTCCTAGAAGAAGAATTAAGTGTTGAAGAGGAAGAGGTATCCCAACTCCATTGATCCTTGGTAGGGGTTTCAACATGGAGGAGAGATATCGTTAATGGTTTGAAAGAGAAGCTTTGTAAAGCCGATGAGACTAATACTACACACATGGATGAGATTCAATAAACTAAGGTAGTTTCTTAGGTTATGGTTTAACTTCTCAAAATCCTATATTTATGATAAACTATAAAATTTATAATAGAGTCTCGGATATGTGTAAGTTCCCCTACATTTCAAAGAATAAATTAAAATGATCATTGTTTATAATTTGATGCATATTTATCCCTATTTTCTTTCTATGATCCTAACAAAACATTATAGCTGACTTGTATAATAAGACAGCATTGTATCAGGTTGTCATAACAACAGTGATAGGGATGGGAAAAATGATCTAATTTTTTTCCTAAACCATGAGTCCTAGAGATTGAGATTTTCATTTTTTTTCTTAAACTTACCTTTTTGGGTTTTTAACCTAAAAAATTTTATGCCTTTTACCTTTTCATTGTTCAATTTTCTTGCCTAAACTATACTGAGTTTAGGTATTTCAAGCTGAGAATCAACTTCTATCTAGAGTTCCCTTTATGGGTTTTCAACCTGGAGAGTACTATGTCTCTTTTTGTGGTTAGTTTAAAGTCATGCATGTTGTACTAATGATGCTTTTGTTTTTAGGTCGAACATCTTTGACCATATATCTCAAAATGATGGCTTAAACAGGGCTTGTGGGCCAATAATGTTCTGACATGCTTCAGACATCCAATGGGGAATCCTGGGCCCTAATTATGTGGTTCCTAGATCTAAAACATGATATTATATGGTATAGGATGTCTCTTCTAAGGATGATGTTACCACCGATTGAAAACCCCATTTTTTGGTTTTTTTATGCAAGGACAACTTGGGCACATACTATGTAGTCAATAGTTTCATCCTTTGGTTGATTGGATATAAATTTTCTTAGAAACTTATGTAAATACAAATAGGTCGTATTATAGCATAGTTAGGCAAATAAGTTCTCAATAATTCCAACATTTTTTTGGAGATGGTCTAAGTTTAAGATTCGGGTTTCTCAAGACCACGATGGGTGGTTTTACCAAAGGGATTTGTCTGATAATGAAGGGAATATCTATATTGGTACTAGACATGAATGGAAAACCACTTATACATGAATTTGGATTGAGTGAAGGAGGTTAAATTTTGTTATATGGTCGATTTCATGGGTAAAGGCCCCTTTCTGAAAAAGGTAAGAGTGTCGTAAAGTTTAATGTCATGCAATCAATACATTTACCATGTAGTTTAACATCTTACGGTGAGGACATTACGCTATGTAGTTTAAATTCATGCAGAAATGACATCATGCTATGTATTTTAAATTCATGCATAAAGGACATCATGTTATTTAATTTAAATTCATGTGACAAGGAAATTAGGGGATTATAACTTAAGGACTTTTTATTTGAACAAAAGTTTGATGATTCTCTTGTTCTTGGTAATTTTTTCATAAATGTGCTACCATATTCAGTTGTGAGAGGATAATATTGTAAGATATGATTTGGGGATTCCTAAATTCAAAGAGTGGTATGGGGAAAAGGGATTATGGTGTGAGGGGAGGTCTCTACTGAGGAAGAAGTTACTGCTAATTGACTGTTTTGTGGGATTTTTATGCAAGGTCAACTAGGGAATGTACTTCATAGTCAGTAGTGGCATCCTTTTGATGATAGTATCTGAAATTTTTGAAAAAGTTATGAAAATAAAATTTGGGCATATTACAACATAGTTGGGTACATAATTTTTTAGTACTTTTTACATTCTATAACTAAAATATGATGGAGGTTTATGGAGATTCGAATTTCCCTGGGCATAGAGTTTGGTTTGCGGAAGAAAATTACTTGAACATGGAAGGGGCATTTCAAGAAAAAAATTCCATTGAATCAGGGGGATAGGTTTTCTACATAGGTATGAATTAGGTGTAGGGAGATGAAGTTCCTGTAATTTTAGTTCATACACCTAGGTTCATAACATCATGGAAACAATAGGTGACATGTGTCCAATCGGACCAAGGTTTTTTCAGAATGCTTCATGCATGAGGGGGGAAATTACAAACCATTGTCTTGGAGTTTCTTGGATTGGGAGAAAGGATATGGGATAATTATATAGGAGGTGACCATAGACCAAATTCAAATCATGGGTTCCAACATAATTTCATCAAAGATGATGGATACAAAAGAGGCTTTTCTCAGGGATGAAGTTACTTTCAATTGACAAACCCGTTTTGTGGGTTTTTTATAAAATGAAAACTAAGGAAATTACTAAATAGTAAATAGTGGACTCCTTTTGCTTTAAGGTGCTAAAATTTGTGATCAACTTATGAAAACCTATCCAGGTCATGTTACATCATAGTTAGAAAAAGAATCCCTTACGTATCAGACATTTTATCACCAGGATATAGATAAAGATTATGGAGATCTGAAAGTGTCCAAGATTAGGAGTATGATGTGTAGAAGGGATATGTCCAATCATAGAGGAAATGTTTGGACTGATATGGTCCATTCAGTTTAGATTCCCTTATAAAAATCTGGCTCATATGTAAAAGGGGTACATTCCTATTTCTTTGATGGATCCTTAAATGAAGGGACCCAAATTGAGAGATCTTGCATATATATTTGTTTTTATAAAATACAGGGGAATTTTTTATTTTACTCTATGGCTGGGACTAGGATGTGGGTCCTAGAAATCACTACACATCTCATTATAATGAGAATAAATCCACACATAGTTCTGAAAGGTGGTTTAGTTTAAATTCATGTGGTAAGTACATTAACTGTATAGTTTAAAGTCATGTGGTAAAGATGAAGAAGAAATGATGTGAAAGAATGGGAATGTTGTGGTTGGGCTCAAGAATGTAAATTTAGCCATCACTATGTATCTTGTTGAAGAAATAATCAATCCATACATAGTTCTTGAAGAAATAACTACCACAAAACTGGGTTTCTGCAGCGCCACCCTTTAAGTACTGATATAGTCACCCCCTTTATCAGTGATTTTTTTAGAGCTATTAAAGGGGCCCCCTTTATCAGCGATTTTTTTAGTAGCGATGATAAAGGGGGGGATTTATTAGCGCTTTTCCTAGCGCTGATAAAGTTTATATTTTTAAAAAAATCATGAAAATAATATATTGATATATAAGTATATTTATATTGATATAAATATAATATATATTTTTTAAATATGTTTTAGAGAAGTATAAATAGACTATTGCATTTAAAATATAAGAAATTTAGTGAAAATGGCTTTAAAATATTTTAAAAAATATTATTAATTAATAATTTTATAATTATCATCGACTAAAAATCATTTAATAGAAATTTCAAGACACAAAAATTCAAAAAAAATAATAAAAGATCTAAAATAAGTTGAAAATATAACTCAAACTTCAAACGGCCATAACTTTTGATTCGAGTGTCAATTTGAGCTCTACAGTATATCAAATTGAAGTCTACGATGAGATCTATGCATTGTGATTGAAGGATACCTTTTGTCACACTTTTCAAGGCCAAAAAAAGCCCAGAAGGCCTCCAAAACTGAGTTTTTAGTCCGCATACCCAAATTTTTTAACATTTAATTGAATTTCAGCCTCGTTTCAGGGGGTATTTTGACCTTTTTCATTGGGTAATGAATTTATTCTGAGGGGTTACATTTATATTGATATTATGGCTTTGAAATTTTATCATTTTTTACAATGTAATGTTACTTATAATCAATTATATAAAAATATATACATATTTTTATACATTCACCCATAAAAATTTAATTTTATAAATAAATAATTAATCATATTTACATATAAAGTACATTTCTCAATATATAAGTCTTATCTAAATAAAAAACTAATATCCATTTATTTAAAATACAAATATATTAATATTTATATACTTATATGATGTGTTTGTGTGTGTGTGTATCTATTTGTGTGCGTTTGTATTTTCAAACTGATATATATTATCTATATATTCTAAACATATGTATATACATATTAATATATAATATTTGTAAATATAAATAAATATGTGTAATTATACTTACAAATACACATATAATATGTGTGTATGTGTGTGTTGTATATATGTATTTATTTATTTATAAACCCACACAAAAAAGCATATTTTATAAATGTATTCAAAACAGATCTTATAAATATATATTAATATATAAATAAATATATTAATATATAAATATAACTATATATTAATATATGTATATATATATATATATTAATATACAGATATATATATATATTAATATAACTAAACATATATATTAATATAAATATATATATGTTAATATATATATATATATATTAATATACATATAAATATAACTAAATATAAATATATATAAATAAATAGATATATTAATAAATGACGAGAAAAGCAATATGGTGGAGTGGTAAAAGCTTAGGCACGTATACAACAGGTCCTGAGTTCGAATCCTGGGGGAGGCAGGTCACGCGCATGGGTGGGAATAATTCTTAGCACTGTTAAAGGGGGGTGTGGGTGCTGTTAAAGGGGGTGAGGTGGCTGGGGCGTGCAGGCTTGGGTGGGGTGGGGTGCTATTGAAGGTGGATTCAAGCGCTATTGAAGCCCCTCCTCGAATTTTAAAAATATTTTTTTTTATTTTTTTTTAATGTTTTTTTTTACTTTTATCAGTGCTAAAAAAATTGAAAATAAAAGGGGCTTTTATCAGCTCTAAAAAAATCACTAATAAAGGACCCTTCTATCAGCTCTTTTTTTAGCACTGATAAAAGGGGTCTTTATCAGTGCTTTTCTAAGCGCTGATAAAAGGTACCCCCTTTATCTTCGCCTCGATTAACAGCGCTTTTCTTACACTATGAATGACCTTTTCTAGCACTGATAAAGTTCATATTTGAAGTAGTGAATAGTATATTTTATTATCATACAATGAAGAAATATGGTGTTCCTTTTAATGTCTTGTAGCTAGAACCAAGATATCCCTAATGTGAGTTGATATTCATTATTTTTATAGGGAACTCTTTTACCAAAACTCAGAAGCCCACATGAGCTATTCTTAGCGTGAGAAACAAGGAGTGGTAATAGTTTCTTCCATGGAACAAAGGAAACACAAGTGAAGGATAGGGGTATTTAGATTTTTTGGTGGCTAGGATAGGAGATATAATCCATGAATCACTAATTTTCTCATTAGGAAAATAATAAATCCATACATAGTTATTGAAAGGCTCCCTATTTAGATCTGATTCATACATAGAGAGTGGGGGGGTTACTATAGTTGAACCCAAGATTGTAGATTTGGGTGTCGCTACGTATATCATTGGGATGAAAATCAAGACATATATAGTTCTTGAAATGTTCTTTGTGTAGGTTTGATCCATACACACAGGGAGTGAAGGGGTCCTTTTTTTAATTGTGGGTAGACCCAGGATTGGAGATTCGGGCATCACTGTATATCTTATTGGAATGAGAATCAAGCCACATGTAGTTCTCGAACTGATCATGTAGTTTATTATCACGTGATAAGGACATGATAATGTTGAGGATTATAACTATAAAGGGTCCCAAGTTCCACTATGTAGTGGTTGTGATGTGAGTGGGGCTTATACATGGTATCCTCCCATATTTTCTTCCTTATGTTTAGAAAAGAGGGAATCTCGTCCCACTAAGGGGTTATGGGAATGTGATTAGGACTTACACCTGAGATAGAGGCCCATATTTAGGGGACCACAAGGAGTGTTTCAACTCATGGTTCTTTGGGGGTTCTTTAACATTTAATTAGAGGGGTATTAATCATGTAGTTTAAGGTCATGCAGTATGGACATTATGTCATGCCTTTTAAGGTTATGAGATAAGTACCAACTATGTATTTTAATATCTTATAGCTTGGAAATATATGGTGTTATGCAGTTTAACATCCTACATCTAGGACGTATTTCTGTGTGATTACATGAAATTTTTCTTTATAAACTTTTCATTGGTTTTATTTTTAATGATTTTACCATCCATTGATATCAAGGAATAATCTATGTTAGAGTGGAACTTATGTATGGAGTAAGGTCCCTCCCACTTTGGTTCATGTTTTGGAGGCTTCCTTCCTAGTATCATTGGAGTTATGAGGACCAATATCTATTCTAATTGGAGGAATGAGCAGAGGCAGACCTTATTGTTAAAGGCCTGTGCTATCTGATTTTTATAGACTTCCAAGTGATTCAAGGTGTGAAATATTTTCTCATCCAGTTACTCTAATTCATCCAGTCATTTCTGGGATTGCTCATCTGTAGATATTTGATACCATATGGAAACACATAGTGATGGAAACTGAACCTCAATCGAAAGGAATACTTCATACCCATATACCAGTGAATACGGGGTTGTCTGTGTAGCAATGTGGGTCATAGTCTGGTAATCCCATATGGTGTGAATGATATTTTCAGGACAAAACTTCTTATATTTATCCACTATCTTATGGAGTATGTTCAACAGGGTCTTTTTTAAAACCATTATCTATCCATTAGTTGTTGAATGATAGCAGGATAAATGGTTGGATTTGATATTGTACTTCTGATATAGCTTCTCTACCTCAATAGAATAGAAATCGGTTCCATTGTTTGTAAATATGGTATGATAAAAATAAAATTTGGTAATGATGTTGGATTTCACAAAGCTCAAAATGGTTTTTTCCCTGACTTCTATGAGGGGAATTTCCTCGGCCCATTTGAAGAAGAAATCAGTAGTAGTTAAGATGTATTTAAACTACTTGGTCATATTTGGAGGGGGGTAGGTCCCACTATATCCATTCCCCATATGGAAAATGGCTCGGGGTATTTAGATTTATGTAGAAACTCTCGGGGTTGATGGATGAAGTTGTCATGCACCTGGTAGGAATGACATTTTTTGTTGAATTCTGTGAAATCCTGCATTGTTGAATGCCATAAGTAGCCAAGTCTTCAAACTTCATCAAAAATCCTATATCTTGACTAGTGTGCACCATAGGTTCATTTATTTACTTATTCCATGATAGTCTCAGTCTCTTCTCCATCAATACATTTGAGAAGCACTCCATCAAATCCTCGCTTATAAAGGACCTTCTGGTGGTTTGGGCCATCATAAAGAGTGAAATTGATCACTCGCTGTCATATTTTCTCCTTCCCAGTCTTTTCCAGTGTAAGTACTATAGCATGAAGTTATTCCATGATGAGATTTATCCATCCCATGGTAGGACCACATGGCTTAGGGATGGGTTTGACTTCGTTAATCTCCTTCATTATTACTTGAACAAAAGGTGAGACCATGTGGTTATTGTCAATGTTGATGACTGGTTCATCTTGGATTAGATTTGCCAGAGCTTTGGCTGCATTTTCCAATGCATCGGCCTGGGAATTATATAATCACAAAATATGAGTCAATATTGTCTCTGAGGGGAACTCTTCCATTAACCCTTGTACATAATCAAGTAGGGGGTCAACTTTTCTTTTCTAATATCATAATCCCCATTGATCTATTTGATTACCAACTTTGAGTCACCTTTCACCTCAATGTGGTTCAACGGTATTTGGAGTGCCAATTCCATGCCTATAATGAGAGCCTTATATTATGCCTCGTTGTTTGTACAACCTTATAATAATATGAAGGAGTAAGGTAGGACTAATTTCACTAGGGAGATAATCATAACCCCTAATCCAACTTTTTTGAACTTAGGGTCTTCAATTCTCTTCCCTATGGGATTTTGGACATGTCATCAAAATACATCACCAACGTTTAGGGGTTGTCTTGAATAGAAAATACTTCTTTATCTGGAAATTTAGTATTTAATGATGTCTCTTCTACAAATGGGTGCTTGGTAAGAAAATATACCAAGGTCTGACCTTTTACTTATTTTTAAGGCTTGAACTATATATCAAACTACTTCAGAATAACTTACCATTATGCCAGACATCCTATCAGTATAAGATGACTGAGGATAAGTTTTATTAGATTATTGCAAGAAACCAATTAGACCTCATGATACTACAGGTAGTTCATCAACTTCTAAAATATAAAGATTAATGCCAGGCAGCTCTTATCGATATCTGAATAATGAGTCTTAGAATCGATCATGGTTCAATTGAGATAATAAAGGTTGTTTTCATTCCCCACATCATTCTCTTGTGCAAGGAAGGAACCTGGTGATAATTCCAATGATTTCACATATAGAATGAGTGTATTTATCTCTATAGGTGGCATTAATACTGGTGGAATCAAGAAGTATTTCTTGTGGTTATAAAACACTTACTAACATTCACTGGTCCATTAATATGAGACCCCCTTTTTCATTAGATTGGTGAATGGAAAACACTTTCCTGTGAGGTTTTCTATGAAGCACCAAATGTAGGCCAAGTTTCCTTGAATTCATCTCAACTCTTTTAGGTTTCAATGAGGTGACATATTAAGTATATATTTTTTTCTCAGGATCAACTTCGATATCACGATGACATACAATGAATCCAATAAACTTTCCCAAGGTTACCCTAAAAACACATTTTAAGGGGTTCATCTTTAGATTATGTTGTCAAAGCTTTTTGAAGATGGTTTCTAGGTAATCAAGGTGGTTAAAATGTTTTTAGGACTTAACCACTAGATCTTCAATGTAGCATTTGACAATCTCCCCCAAAAAGGGTTTGAAGATGTGATGCATAGCACGTTGGTATGTGGCGCCAGTGTTCTTTGATCCAAATGGAATTACCCTATAACGAAATACTCATTGAGGGGATTTAAAGGTGGTAGATTCTTCATCTTCTAAGGCCATCCGAATTTCTTTGTACCCAGAGTATCCATTCATAAAGTATAAGGCTTTATAACTAGTTATTTCATCAATCACGAGTTCTGTTATTGGAACCAGGAAGTCATATTTGGGATAGTGTAGGTTGAGATCCCTAAAATTGATGCAAACTCTGATTTTCCTATTATTATTCTTCATGGGGAAGATATTTTCTAGCCAATTTGGATAATATACCTATCAGATAAATTTTTCCTTGATGATCTTATCCACTTCAACCTTAATTTTGGAGGTGTGAGTTGGGTGTGTCTGTCTAGCTGCCTGTTTATATCCTCGATGGTCTTTTGGAAAACTCAAGTGATGAGTGGCCACCTTGGGACCGAGACCTGGCATATCTATTTAATTATAGGAAAACACATCCTAGTTTTTCTTTAGGAAGAAATTATATACCGCTTTTTCTTTGGTATTCATGGCTTCACTAATTATAGTGGGTCATGGATCTTCTTCTATACCCAGATTTATCTCTATGAGTTTATCCATAGTGGTGGAGATGCCTTCAACAAATGTTAGAGGGGAGTCCCCGAGGTCTTACTCTTCTTCCTATTATTTATGGTTTAATACTTTCACCTCTTCCTAAAAAGTAGGTTATGAAGTATAAATCTCTAATTTTGGGGATAAATTATCATTTAGACATCCAGAAGATGATGAAATCATTTATAGCTCAATAGATGGTCTGATGCCTTTTTGGAGCTCTGAAGGGAAGATAAGGGATTGAGAATGAGAATCCCTATCTTCCCTCATTGGCATGAAAACTTCTTCTAGTCTAGCATATTAAATATGGATTCTTTTAAGCTTAGAGGGTGGAATAAATAAATTTTTATCTAGGATTTCATCACTACTCGAAGAGTTGAAAACTTATCCTACATTGCTGGATTCAGTTTTCATGACTAATATTATGGAAATTGTTGAATGATTTCTTGAATTTGGGCCCACCTTTTCATTTTTATTGATGGGTAGTACATACTTTATACTATGTTGATTGAAATGATTACTCATAATCATATCTAGGCCTTTTAGAATATTAATCTGAGCAACATCATTAGCCATGGAATAGTTTCCTCTCTTGTGGTAGAACCCTACGTCAATGTACTATTACTCATAGGATTTGAATGGGGCCTTGTAACCATGAAATGTCCCAATTTGACCATTGATACAATATTTAAGGCATTGGTGGTATGATGAAGGAATGACCACATGATAATGTAGCCAAGGTCTTCCCAATAGTACATTGAAATATGTATCCTGCCGAACAACAATGAATTCTGAGTCAGACACAAGATCCCCAAATTGAGTTCTAAGTGTGATCTCAATAAGAGGCTCTTGCTCATTCTTTTCATAACCCTATAACATAAAAGTTTATGGGGGTAATTGAGATTCATTGATACCCAGTTAAAGAAGTGTCTAAACCAGAATGAGGTTTACTTCTAAGACATTATCAATAAAGGCTCGTTGTACATCAATGTCATTTATCCTGCTAGATATATACAAGGGTCTAACATTTCCTTATATGATAGCATTATTATCCTAGTCTGTGAAATATGTAATCAAATGGAATTCTGAAGGATCGTTATCTTCATGATATACTTCAGCAATGGAAACCTCAAATTCATTCTCTTAAGGGCTTGACAAGGCCTCTATGAGTGCTTCTCAAAGGTCTTTTGAAATAATCAAAGCATCCAAGATTGAAAAATTGGTCGATAATTGGGCCAATTTATTCAAAACATTATCATTAATATATAGAGGTCCTCACTTTCTAGAATGGGTATATTATTTCACATGTGTTTTAGGAGATTATATTCATGATGTATATGTATGTTCCCTCGGACTAGGAGTTGAAAGTTCTTCCACTCCTAGTTGGTTAGGTTGTCTGGGTATTTCTACATGCTAGGTTGATTAGGTGGATAAATTTCCTCTAATAGATATTCAAGGATGATTATGTCAGGGATATCATGTGTGGGGGAATTCCGTTATTCCTACTAATATCGCAGGAGAGATCTCCCATGAGTTTTGGCCACATATATGGTTCGAGTAGAGGCATGGTTGAAGTAGTGGATCCTGGAATGACCATGTATTCCCATGTAACCTCAACTCTAACAGCATATTCCGTTAGTTCCCCAATAAAGTGTGTGGAATTAAGATTCATACCCATGATCATAATTTTTTAAGTGATCCATTAAGTGAATAATAATAATGGAACTGAAGATCAACTCCTCATCTGAGGAAGATTCTGTTTGATGGGTCTACTCTTGTTGTGTTGTTTGGTAGGGTGGTGCTCATGCCTTTGGTACTGTTATCATGAAGTCTGCTAAATTAAAGGATGAATTTTTCCTTGAAATGAGCTCATCTTCTTTTTCTTTATTATTACCCTTCTATCCATGTTTCTTTTAGGAGGATCAACTTTCCGAGGACTGAGCAATTGATAAAGCTGGTTTTGTTATAGTGGGAGTAGCCATAGGTACAATCAGCTGATGTAACTATGTTTGGAGGATAGAATGAATCCATTTGATCATTTTCCAGATCATCTAATCATCTAACTTCTACACACTCTTAATATTTACTTCTTTCCATTCATTTTCCTCCTCCGAATTGGTGGCATAAACACATGCTACTTAGGTATGCAAATTTTTCAACTTCAAATTCCACCATATTTTTTAGGATATATTTAAAAAAACAATCCTATATGTGTCACGCCATAATTTAATGAAAGGGTAAATAGTTTGGTAAATATTATTCACCTTCTTTGTTGGGATTTTTGGGCTTTGTCAACTTTACCAAGTTGTTTTCCAATTCCTAAATAAATTGGTCTGTGACTTGGTCATTTTTAAAAGAATAAACCTTGTTTTTAATGTCATAAAATTGTTTTCTCCTATGATCTCTTTGATCATCCTGACAAGGAAGGTGTTGTTTCTGATGCTCAGGAGGTGTATCCGCATTTCATGGTGTAGGATTTAAAGCAGGTTCGGGTACATGGGCTTGTTTAAGTATAACTATAGTGGCTTCTTCTTCTTTTTTCTCCTTCCTTGAGTTGATGGAATTACTCGGGACTTTTTCATAGTCAATTTGATGGATTCCTACACTCTCTGAGTAATTTTGTAAAGGTCCTAAAACCCTCTTGTGTATTTCATAGTGTTAAGTGGAGTGCGCAACCCATCACAAATATTTTCTATATAGATATGCAGTGACTCTTCTCGAGGGAGTGGTAGGTTCAAAATTTATTTCAATCCTTTCCACCAAGAAATGAAATCCAATACACTTTCATTATCCCATTTATTATAGTTTTAGAGATCAAAAATTATTATCTCATGTAGCATTGATCTGAACTAAGATAGAAACTTCTAATGAAGGTATTCTCACACCATGATTGACTGAGACTATAGGCTAGTGCACCATACAAAATTCAGTCCCTATAGTGATTTCATGAAGCACCTAAGTTTCACCACTTCATGTTGTTCAAGGGTACCCATCATGGAGTCACATTAAGAGATGAAATGCATCAAATGCTTCTCTGGGTCTTCTGAGCCATTGAAAATTGTAAATTTTGGGTTCCCAAAATTCAGTGGGGGAAGATTTGGATCTACCCATTTAGGGTAAGGCTTCTTTTCCAGTTATATCAGAGTGTGTCATTCCTTCATGCCTTCCAATTGAGATGTTAGAGACTCAATAGTCTTCATAATCATTTGAGGAATGTATGGATGAGCTAGAGATTTCATAGGTGTGGCGGTCAGTAATTCCATGGGTGGAATCATTTCTGGAACCTGTCATGGATAACCTATAGGGGAATGCTTGTAAGGATGTGCCTAACCCTACTCTGGTTGTGCATCCAACAAAGGGAATCCTTGATCTTCTGTTGTGGGATCCAAATATATTTTTGGTTGGAATCCCACATTGATTGTATATCCTAGATCTACTTTGGATTCTGTAGAAAACCCTTTTTATGATGTGCTTCAGCTAGAAATGCAAGTTGAGGATCTACTTGAAGAGCGTATCTAGTGGGAAGGATACCTCAGAGTAGTTCTGCATTGATTCTTCTCAATTATTTCATCTCTTCCTCCTTTTAAGAAAATTTTTATTCTAGAGAAATGGGATTAACCTCTCCAACATGCAGGTGAGGAAAATATTAACCTTTCCCTTTTTCTTATTGCATGCCTTTCGAGGGGGTAAGGCTAGATTGTTAGTGCCCAGATTCAGGGAAATCCTCTAGTTCCAAAGAGAATTTCACTATTTCTGATATTAGCGTTATCTGGTGATGAATTTCCCCTAAAAGGGAATCTTTCTCGATATTCTTAGATGTATAATTTAATATTTTTTTAATATACTGCTCTCTTCTAGCCCGATGTTAATGAGATTCATTTGGGGACTATTTTTTTTATCATGTCTTTGGTTTTGAATAGATTCTATTTATTGGATTTGGCCTAAAGTTACACTACTGGAAAGGTAATCTTTCCCCACGCATCTATCCCCATGGTTTTTCTAAACCATGGGGATATCTCTCTTTTACTATCTATTTCCATGGTTTTAATAAAACTGTGGAAAACCAATACCCAATTCCCCCAATACCATTACACTCCTCCTCCCTCTTCCATCACGCTCCTCTACTCTTCCATCGGGGTCCTCCTTACCCTCGCTTCCATCACTCTCTTCCATCACGCTCATCCTCGCTTCCCCGACTCACGTCCCTCTCCTCCCCTCCCTGAACACTGCCTCCCAGCCATCCAACCTTTGCCCCTCGACCCTCTCCTCCCCTCACAAACCTTCACCTCCTGGCCATTCGACCACCACATCCCTCCCATCTCCCCCCCCCCCCTTCATGGCCTCCACCTCCGCTCCCAACCTCCCTCTCAGCCTTCGCCTTAGCCTCATCGTCCCTCCCTCTGCCTCCCTTCCCCTAGCTCCAGCAACGCCCCCCCTCTCGTCTCCCTCTCCTCCCGGTCTTGGCCTCCGCCTCAACTTCCCCCAGCTTTAGTAACATCCCATCCTGGCCTCCGCCTCCCTTCCCCCAACTCTGGAATTTAGGTGTGAAATTTATTCTCCTTGTTTTTATTCTATTATATATAAATTCATTTGAGGCTTTAATGAACTGAAAATAGAGAAAAAACCTGAAAGTACTAAACCATTGTTTGGAATATTGTTACCATTTTCATCATCATGTTCCCTAGAGTGAATCTAAATATATATTTTATTTCATTTTATTTTTTTCTATGAGTTATAATTGTGAGATCTATCATTAAAACCTATTATTGTTTCCTTTTTTAAACATTAAATTTTTAATTTTCATGATTGGTAAGATTCTGATTATGAATCATACACGTTTTATCATTGAGATTGACCATAATTTGAGACTATGGGTATGTTTCTTTCAAAATATATAGTTTAATGAATAATAGTCTGCTTGGAATTGTTATCAATAAGTGATATTGGATATTTAATCAATACTTGAGGCACATATAGTCAATTTACATTTCAAATAAGTTCCTAGTTTGGAAATGTATTGTGATAATTGAATTATTTGAAGGACTATTAGTGTTCAGAACATATTTATATATTAAATTTAGCTTAGATATCCAGCAACCACTGTGGAATAATTGTGTTTCCTTTCCCTAATTAGAAGTTTTGGTTATATAATAACCCTTGGAATTAGATCCTATGTGGAAAAAAATGATGGAATTATAAGGATAAAATAATGAAAATGAATACTTTGGTTCCTTGGTTTCTTCCCCTCTTTTGTGAAACTCAAATATACATGAGCATCCTATGACCAAATTACTTGGCTACCAAAAAATAAATTATTTAAAGGGAAAACATTTTCATGAGTGAAGTTTAGAAAATCAATTTACTTGAAAAAAGTTATGTGAAGGATAAATATAGCATTATCTCTCAATAAAACTCATAGGTGAGCCTTTACATTCTTCTTAATCTATTCTTTTATTCTAAACTCAAGGAACCATCCTTGACATTTAGAAGAATGGTAGTATTATAACCCATAGATTACGATGAAGGTATTAAAACAAAATAGATCAAGTCTAATCCAGTTAACTCATCATTCAAAATTAAATGAGGGTACGCCATAAGAATCCAAAATAGTAATCGATGAAATTTGATACATAAGACATTACCTAAATCCAAATGGAGATTCCCCTAGTCATTTAACTTCAATTTCCCTCATTATCATTTATTATCTCTTTATTTTTCATAAATTATTGAATTGATAACTCTAAATTAATGTAGGTAAAAAAGGAATATATTCCTTATTTGTTATTTCTAAAATTTTCATTTTGTAAAATCTGAAGTTGTTCTAATGATTGAACTGGTTGGGTTTTTGAGATCCCAAGTCCCTAAAAGATATGGTACATGCTAGAGATTTTTTTTGGGTTTATAAGTAGCTTTGTAAAAAGGTTTCAGGGGGAGGGGGATGGATACAGGGGGTGGGGCTGGGTGCAGGGGGTGGGGTTGGGTGCAGGGGGAGGGGGTGGGGGGGCTGGGTGCAGGGGGAGGGGGCTGGGTGCATGGGGGTGGGGTTGGGTGCTTGGGGGGGTCTGGGTGCAGGGGGTGGGGTTGGGTGCAGGGGGTGGGGCTGGGTGCAGGGAGGGGGGATGGGTGCAGGGGCAGGGGGCTGGGTGCAGGGGTGGGGTAGGGTGTAGGGGGTGGGGCTGGGTGCTAGGGGGTGGGGCTGGGTGTAGGGAGGCTGGGTGCTGGGGTGTGGGGCTGGGTGCAGGTGGTGGGGCTAGGTGCAGGGAGGGGGGTTGGGTGCAGGGGGGCTGAAACCCTATCGTTGACATATCATTCATCGGCGGAATCTCATTCCAGGCTAGTTCCTTTCATTCTCCTCCCTCTCTGATATCTCCATACCGGTTGGTTCCCTTTCTGCTACTTCCACGGTGAAATCTCCCTCCACGATGAAAGGTATCAATTTCTCTCCATTCAATGTTATCTAATCTCTACATTTTATCTTCATACAAAGCTTACTTGTATGTTGTCGATAACATCGATACGTCTTTAACAAATGTTTCATTTTATGATTATTTTATTTAAGGTCTTTGGAAATGGTTCTGCAACACAACTTGGAAAAGGGGTCTACAGTGGGGTTTGCAAAGAATACCATGATGGTTTGATCATTTTAGAATTTTCAATTTATGCACATTTTCCACTATTTTGGATTTGATTTTATTTTTTTAAATTTATCATTCAGAAGAAGGGTTCCTGAAGAAAATTTAATATGTAATTAATTTAGAATATGTATTGTTATAACACATTAGGATTTCTTTACTTTTTTCAGTTTTTTTATTTTCATATTGGTATATATCTTTATATATATATCTCTAATATTCAGTGTTTGTACTTTTCTTATTTCAATGTTTATGTCTATTCAGTAGTCCAAAAATTAAATGATCACCAAATATTATGTCTTACTCTATCCAATGCTCGATGATTTGAGCTTGTAATAAACAATCTATATATAACTATTAAGTTTCAACATAAATACAGTTTTTGTCACTTTGAATTTATACGGACATTCAACCTGCATTAAATTTTCATGCTTCTATATAATATATATTTAAAAATGTTATAATAAGTTGGATTCAGTAGCCTTTTTCATATGAAATTTCAAACTACCAGGTTATGGACATTATGCAATGTATTAAACATTATTTGTATTGATCAATAACACTGTAATATGAATTTTAACTCTGACTTATTTGATATAGTATGAATTTTGTTGTAAAATTTCAAATTTCTCAAGATTTGATTTGTAAATCAAAAATTATTGTTCAAATAACTGATATATTTGTATTTAGTTCATTAACATGCAATCTTGCTTAGACTATACTCTTAATTTTTTCAAACTTCTTTCAAGATCCAATATTAATTATATAGAATATAAGTGCATTTATATTAGTACATTTGTGTATTACTACAGAAATATTATCTATGTTTATAATTCTTTTAGTGGTTGAAATGATCAGTTGTCTTCTAGAGTAATAAATCCACTTACCATATTAATTACATTTTTCATTTTATTAAGTTTGTATGACATTTTTTGTGCTTTATTGGATTGAATGATAAATGTATTTTTTATGTAAACATCCATCATAGCATTGAACTTGAGTTCTCATGATACATTGATGTAAATGTTTCTTCTAAATGAATATTTTATACAGTTTTATATGAGATTTTAAGGTATTTTTGGTTTCATTTCATGGCAACAGGACAAGTTTGAAGTAGCGTCATTCAATGAAATTGTATTTTTTAGATGGGGAGTGTTGAGACTCCATATATTACTCATGAGAACTATTTAAAATCTTGTATTTAAGGAGTTAACACCAAAATAAAAGGCTTTCATTCATCCCAATGCACATCAAGGGAAGGTTGAACAAATTTCTTTTCTTATTTAGTTTTTCATAATGAAACGTTTTTAATATCTTAACTAACTTTTCAATAACTCATGATGGAGCACAATTTTCCTTACATTCTCAACTGCTTATTCATGGTGATCTCATCTTCTCAATCCAACTCTTCTGTCAAAGCCCGTTCAAAAACATCCAGGGCATCGGATGGTTGAAAGTTAGTTGTTGAACAGTGCAAACATTGTAGCATGGAGGTCCACTCATGGAGGGCTCTCTTTGGACACAGAGGTTGTTTATTTGTTTCAAAAGGGTTTTTAATAAATATATTGGTGATTAATTGTCATGTGTTATGCAAGAAAAACCAGTTAATGGCTGATCAGAGGAGAGTGGAAGGGAAAGCTGATGGGCTGGGCTAAATAAGAGCATTTCCTCCTCGGTTGTTTATGATACCATAGTGGATAAGAGAATTTCCTCCTCCTCGCATCTCATCATTAAAATTATTTCATTTTTATAGGTAATGGTAAGTTTATTCCAGCATATAGGGTGCATATCTTATTATATGTGACAATTATTTACACATTTCAACATTCTATTTATACTCTACTGCCCAACTGAAACAGTACATGTTCACTTCTATCAAATGTATTTAATTATATTTTTTTGTGACTTATTCTCTTCCATGTACCCTTTCATTGATATAAACAATACATGTTCACTTATAATCGGGTCATTAACTCAGTAGGTTAGTAAATTTTCACATCAAAAATAGTACATGTTCACTTCAAAAACAATACTATTTAGAAGTGAACATGAACTGATTATAGAATCAGTATACTAACCTAAAAAATCAGTATACTAACCTACTAAGTGAATTGATCATGTACTATTTCTATCAAATGAATGCTTTAAATTAGACAAGTAAACATTTACATGTTCACTTTAGAAATTGTACTATTTATAAGTGAACATGAATTGATTACAGGATAAGTACAAAATTAGTATACTAAATGCTTATAGGTTTTTATCCACATTGGTTCCCTTTAAATTTTCAATTCTTCTACATCCATGTGTTTCTTACAGAAGTTACTAAATTCTTATAGGCATTTATCCGCAACATCCATGAATCTAAGAGACGATGTGAAACATCATTGATTTGTACTACAAATGATCTTTTATCATAGAAGGATTTCCAAAAGGGTATTCGAGTTGGTGGAGGGAAAAGGTATGTATATTTATACATTTTATGAAATTTTAGTCATGTTTTAATTTCATAAAACAATAAATTCTTACATTTTATAAGTTCAATTATACTTTTAATTTCATTTTATGATTTCCAAACTTTATTTAGGGCAACACTTCATATTCTATTGTTTTTTTCTTCAATGCTTGAATTGAACATCAAACCTTGAAGGACTGAGTTCCCAAATTCTATATATAATAACTCTTGACCATCTAAATTGTTTCTAATTAGGGATGAAATAGCATATAATGATTTTATTTCTTCTTCAATGGAACTGTAATTCACCATTTTTATTACAGTTGTTAGGGACCCAGTTCCAGGATCTGGTTCAGTACTACTGGGTTATTTTTACTACATTTCCCAAGAACCCATGCAAGAATTCTTCTCATATATGAGTCAGGGTTACTTAGTGCTTGAATAAACACACCAAGTCCACCAAGAATACTGAGATCATTAGCATAGTCTATAGGTTCAACGAGTATAAGTAGTTATTATAATATTCATTCCCCTCACTCGTGACTATGAGATTTTTATACACTTATTCATTAATAAAAATGTTTTTGTTCCATGTGAACAATTAAATTTTTTAATATTTGTTAATAATAATCTTATGAGTTTTTCAGTTATTTATTCCAATAGGTTTTATTCTCTTTATGGACTGGTTAAATGATTTTCGGGGAATGTATTTTTTTAAATGTCCATTTTTCATATTCGTGTTATGCATGATACACGGTTGGAAACCCTATATACTATGAAACCAGCATTTAATTTTTAATTTTAAAAATCCATTATTATATGAATATTACTAATCTATATAGAATATTTGGTTTATGACTGTTCTCTATACTATGTAGATGCACACCGCATATGCTGCATATGAATATATCATATCCATCACATCCATTATCTATATCCCTTATACTAACGTGTCTCCACCTCCATTATCCTCATACTGTGGCCATATATAATATTGGTATATTATTAAAACAACTATCTATGGTTGGAATCCATTAACATGAGTCTTAAATTCTGGAAGGATAATTGGCTTGTCTCTCCACTGCTTGATAATTTTCAGGGGCCTGGTTCAAGATCACGATGTGTCAATTAAGGACAATATTGGCCAGTCCCTGGATTTTCTACCTGCATAAACTAGGGGAGCTATCTATGAATATAAATTCATTCCAAACATAAGTGGGAGAGCACCTTCAAACTTTGAGAAACCAAAATCCCGAGTGAGGCTCAAGTGGGAGAGAGTTTTGAGTGAAATGAGGCACCCTCGAGGGAGTCTGGATTTAAAAACCCTATTTTTAAGTGGTCGTACGGTTAGTACACATGGTTTGGAAAACTGTGTGCTAACCATGCGCATTCCACTACCTCGATAGGAGGGGTCATCATGGTTGCCTCGCACGATTTGGCAAACTGTGCACAGGCAATGTGAAGCCTACTGTCTCCTCCTGCATGGTTTCCTGGAGAACCCGCACAGTTTCCCCTAACTGTGCTCAAACCGTGCTCCCTAAGAAAAGCCTCTAAACTTATTCAAAACCATTCCAAAATATCCCAACCTCTTACCAACTCATTACATTCACTTTAAACACATAAAAGGAATAAATAAAGGTTTCATACCTCAAACCGAGGGTGCTACATGTTTTTTCATTAAAAATTTATTTAGGACTTTTCTGATAAGAAAGTTTTTCTTCTTTGAACACTTTGGCCATATCTGTTTATGTTTTAACTGGTGAAAACAATGCATTGTTGTTCCATTGTTTTTTCATTCTGGTTTGCATTGTTTCACAGTGGTTTCATAGGGGGTGGGGGTTTGGTGTAGGGAGGGGGGTGGGTGTAGGGGGATGGGGGGGATGGGGAGGCTGGGTGCAGGGTTGGGTGCATGTGGTACTGGGGGTGCAGGGGGGTGTCCAGGAGGGGGGGTAGTGGGCATGTAGGTGGGGGTGGAAAATGGGGGTGCAGGTGGGGGGGAGGGGGACCTTGGTGCAAGGGGTAGTGGGGGGCTGGGGGGTTGGGTGCAGGGGGGATGGGGGGCTGGGTGCAGGTGGTACTGGGGGTGCAGGGGGAGTGTCCAGGAGGGGGGCAGTGGGGGTGCAGGTGGGGGGTGGATAGTTTGGGTGCAGTGGGGGGGAGGGGGCCTGGGTGTAGAGGGTAGTGAGGGGGTTGGGGGCCTGGGTGTAAGGGGGGATGGGGGGCTGGGTTCAGGTGGTACTGGGGGTGCAGGGGGGTGTCTAGGAGGGGGCAGTGGGGGTGCAGGTGGGGGTGGACAGTGGGGGTGTAGTGGGGGGAGGGGACCAAGGTGTAGGGGGTAGTGAGGGCGATGGGTGCAGGGGGGATGGGGGGGTTGGGTGCAGGGTGGGTGTAGGGCTGGGTGCAGGTGGTACTGGGGGTGAAGGGGGTGTCTAGGAGGGAGGGGTAGGGGGGTGCAGGCGGGGGTGGATAGTGGGGGTGCAGTGGGGGGGAGGGGGACCTGGGTGCAGGGGGTAGTGAGGGGGATGGGTGCAGGGGGGATGGGGGGTTGGGTGAAGGTGGTACTGGGGGTGAAGGGGGGAAGTGGGGGTGCAGGCTGGGGGGGTCTATCCAAGGGGGAAGGGAGGGGCTACAGGGGGTCTGTCCAGCGGGGGGTCCAGGGGGTGTGCAAGGGGGTTTTGTTCAGAGGGGAGAGTGGGAATGTGCAAAGGGAGAGGGGATGTGTTGGGGTGTGTCCAAGGGGGAAGGGATGGGCTATAGGGGTCTGTCTAGTGGGGCAGATGTTATTTCTAGGAAAATAATATATACCCATGGTTTGAGAATCGTGGGTAAATATGCTGCTATAAAACCCTCTATAGCCACGGTTTTTAAACTATGAGTAAATATGTTGTTGCAAAACCCTCTATAACTATGATTTACTTAACTGTGGGTATCTAATTTCTTCTATAAAAATGTATACCCACAGTTCTGTAAACCGTGGGCATAGATCTATACCCACGGTTCACCAGAACCCTGGGTAAGTTGAAATTTCAGTGGGATATACCCACAGTTTCTGTAAAACCATAGGTATAGGGAAATCCTGACACCTCAGGATCCCACAGTTCATCAAATTTTGGGTATATCCTATACCCACGATTTAATGGGATATACCCACGGTTTCAAACTGTGGGTATAGGTCACTTTTCCAGTAGTGTTATGATATTTTATGAAACCACATTCGACGGGTTTTTCTAGTTAGGGAACATGGTGGAATATAATTCTCCATGTGCACCCCATCCTCTAATATGAACACCATATGGTATATCAATTATCAGCTGTCAAAATCTCATTAACGTGATGAATCTTTGGGTTTCGTGAAGCCAGGAGAGCTGCCAAGTCAAATTGGTGTTGTAGACCTTCTATTACCTTAATGTGAATTTGATAATCATCTTATGGTAATACTTTTTCTTTTAAGTGATGAAGATTTTTCCATATATTGAGTTTGATGTCGTGAACATAATCTTCCAAAAGTGCCTCTATAATATTGTATTGAGTGGTGGATAAAGGCCAAAACATGACCAGTATATCATCCTTCGCTAGCTATTTCCTCATGTTTAGTAGATATTCTTCATTTTTACCAAATACTCCTCTACCTAGTTTGACTAGAGTGGACTCTTCCTGGATACTTTATCATAAGTAGTGATATTGGTTGGTATTTCTTCTACTATGTTAGAAGACATACGATCTAAAGGAGGTTTCTAGAATGACTATCACCTGGGGTTTTCTTCTAGTTGAGAAAGGATTTCACCTGTTAATGGAAAGGAATCAAACATGACTATCCTTTTTTTACAAGTGCCTTATGATAGGAGGGATTTCTCATCAATATATTTATAATCGGATAATTCTCTTGAAAATGTGAAACACTACTACGGAGAGAACTTTTGTAACGAATTCCATCATGGGGAGGACCACTATGGTCGATTATAGTAAGGGGAAGACCCTCTTACTCCTTGATCTTCTGGACACACAGAAGGTCGTCACAGCTCTCATTAATAGATGGGCTCTTGATATTGATCGGATTGTATAAATAAATCAAGACTTCATGGTGAAGTGTTCGAGGAGGACCTTAATAATTACTAATATTGCTCCCAGAATTTGGTAATGAGAGATTAGGATATTGATCTTCCAAAAATAAGTGTCTAAAGTCCTCAAGAACTCCAGAATTGAGTAGAGGGGATCATAAATTAGATCTTTTATTTTAAGTTGTATCTGGTGAGGCTTCTTTTTTGTATTCCTTCTTGCGAGCTACTGGGGCCACTTGATGGGGGAAGTGGTTTTCATGGGAAAGTGTTTGTTCCTGCCTTAGATTGGACATCATGATAGGCTATTAAACTCCATCTAGAGTGGGTGTATGTTTCCAATATGTTTGTATGTATATTATAAGGGGTTTCCCCATTTCCCTTCTATATGGGAGCAGAGGTGTGTGTCTTCTTTGGGGTGATATACTGATGAACCACCCCACTTATGGGGATAGAGTTATGTTTCTATCCCTCAGGAACTACTATAATCACCTTTATGATTTCCTAGAAAGTTTGTAAGATGTGGGAAGGGGTTTTCATCTACCCTTTCACCATTTTCAGGATATTCTTTGTGACTTCAATGATTGGAATGGGGATATATGTCCATTTTGTATCTGGAGTAGGTGTATGTACCTAATCCTATCCCACCTTTCCTGTTAGTGGATACTTATAGTAATAATGTGTGGGGGAATATATTTGAGTATACCCCTTACTTTTTGTTGGGTCTTTCCAACTTAAATCTATGGGTGCGGTCAAACGAGGCTATTGGAAATCTTGATGATTTTAGGAAGGTGTGTACGCATGCTCATAGCTTACTTCCAAACTTGGATGGTGGGATTCTTTGAGTGCTACCAAAAGATTATTTTAGTAGGCTTGGTGGGTGCAAGAATGTGTATATTTCTACTCATAGTATGATGTATTATTTGAAAGGTGGGATTCCTTGAATTTCGCCAGATGAATCTATTGGATGGCTGAATAAAGGCAGACGTTTGTATGTTCCTACTCACAATTTTCCACCAAATTCGTTTTTTGGGATTATATAGAGAGGAGAGGGTTGTGAACCTATTCCCCGATAACCATTCACTACCCCTGATGGTATTTCTTTAAATATCAGGTCTAAAGTACCTAGGACAAACAACTAAGGATAACACCCTCATCATGTTGGGGGCCCACTACTGCATGGAATTGGAGGTGTCGATTGCTGGCAGGATCCCTTGAGAAGTACCCCTAGGTCTTTGGGATGAGTTCATATGCGAACTCTTTCCCCACATCCCTAAAATAAAGGATAGACTAGTTATTTTTTTCTAGGCATAGGATCCCTAAATGGTTGAATATGGTGGTTTGCCCCGTCTACATCAGAATCACTGGTCATTGTTGACCGGAAGATCGGTGGGGATTAGTGAGCTAGAGGGCCTTTTGGGTGACCTCTAAGGATTGGATAGTATTGTGTTGATGGTACTCCTGAAATAGTGTGTTAGATAACTATAATTGAAGACACTAGGTTGATGATGGTGTCATCTGCATGGATGAAGACCTAGCTTGAGAAGTAACTAGGGTATGCGTTGGTGAAAGTTGGATGGATTCCATTGGATTTAGGGGACATTTGAGAGTAAGTTCCTGAATATGTGACAACTAAAAATAAGAAAATCCATCATAGAAACATCTCATATTACTGAACATATATGTAGTTGATTGTATTGTCTAGCCCGATGTCATTTTAAGAGAAAAAGGGGTCTGACATGTGGGTGATACTATCATCTTGATTAAGGATTCACATCGGGTTCACCATTTTTGTCTCATGCCCAAAAATAAGTACGAGTCATGAATTATTATTTCTAAATATTTTCCAATGGGTTTTTTCATGGAATCAGAAACATCCAATAGTTCTATATCTATGGGGACCTACTTTCCAAAGGTAGGTTCTCATTAGAGAGTTTGTCCAACAATGATTAAAAACACACATTGGTCGAGAGGATGGGAGTTCTGGATCATTACACACTTTTAGGGGAAATTATTTCCTACTCTAAGACTCTCTTATAGATTTAAGATATGTTCATGAATCCTTTATTAATTCCAAAGTATGATGTGGGTTGACCTTGAATTAACAACTAATTATTAGCATGCGTATAGTTCAGAATCATTTGTATGTATCTGAGGTTATTCATCAATAGTATCCTTTTATATACAAATTATATATTCTTTGGTCATTATTATGATGATGTTGGTTTTCGAACCACGCAGTGGGGCACTATGAAGTGTATCGTCATCCAAAAAGATAGGAGTTGTTTGGATATTGGTATATAACCCATATGATGGTATTCCTACATACCCTTGTGAAAGGAATCAGAACCCATGTAGTTCAGTGTCACTTAATAGGGAACATCATACCTTTTAAGTTCATATAGCAAGGATTTATAGATGAAAGGTGCCTATTTAAAGATTTTTATGGAACTTACATCAAAGAAACCATGGGAAAATGGAAGGTATATGAATTTTCAAGTTAAATTAGACCCCGCTGGGAATGTATACTAGAGAGAATATGGTTGATTTTAGATGATTGGGTTTTGACCTCAGGGAGGCTTCATATGTATCCCATTTGGATGGGAATCAAATCCCACATTGTTCAGTTGGTCTTGTATGGTATTACATATATTTGAGTAGATTTAGTTGGGGATTACTCTTTAAAAAGATGTCCTGATAAAGAGAACCTAAGCGATGTGTTAACTCATGATGATTTGGAGGATTATTTTGGGACTTACTCTTGAGGAGGATGCATGGATTAAGGGAATTATGATTAGGGATTATTACTAAGGATTATGCCCATTAAAATCAGGCCCTAGGTGGGTATCCTATATATCCTAATTATAGTATGAATTATAGTTCTCATAGTTCAATTCTTGGGTCTTACACACTAAGGATTAGCTTTTAAATGGGGTGACAATTGGGGCTTAATCCTAAAGATGATGCCCAAGTTGGTGAAAATTGGGGATTACACTAAGTAGTAGGCCCTTATTTGGGTTGGGGATTACACTTGAAATGATTCATAGAAGTCTTGGAATCATGTGGATGTCATGACCACCTTCAAACTCTAAGCCCACATGAGTCATGATTAGTGTGAGAAACAAGAGGAAATAGAAGATCTGGGAAACCACACAATCTGCTTTTCCCTAAGGTTAAATGCATAACCATGAGGATCCACACCTATAAAGGCACTATAAATGAAGGTTATAGGAAGATTAAAAGAATGATTCCCTACCAAAACATGCACTGAATGGAGTGAATGCTATGATCGTGGCTATCCTCTATTTCCACATGAGTTGGGATGAGTCATGCTTGAATGTGATGGACAAGAGGAAGTAAAAGATCTGGAAAACAACAAACTTCTCCTACTCCCCTAGTGGAAGAGGATGGGGTGATAGTGGAAGAGGCCAAGGGTAAGGCACTTACCACTCTTCACTTGACCCTAGAATGGGTCCAGGGTATGAAAAACAAGGAGGTAAGGGAGCAGGAGGGAGAGTATAGGACTCTAGTTCTCACCCCATCTCTGACCTAGTGGTTAGGAGGCAGAGAGGAGCAAGATTGAAACCTCCTAAAAGAAAGGATAGGGTCTTACTCCATGATGGATTTCTTAAAATTGGTACCATATTGAGGGAGGAGGATATCATTCCATGTTTAATGGGAAATAAAGTATAATCCTTACCCTCCCCACCGGGAACTGGATGCTCTAGGTCTTAGAGACTTCAAGGGTAGGACATGGTCTTATCCCTTGTATCCAAGACTGAGAACCCCCTGACACTATCCCCGGGGTAGGGATCCTCCTAACCATTGTAATACGCACTCACATACACCTCAAGGACCCTAGAAGTCCAATCGTACAAGTGAGGTAAACTTATGGTCATAGGAATACACACCCAAATTGGGGGTATACTTGTGTGGCACTTTCCATGGTTGTGTAAGTTCAGAGGCTTAGGTGGAGTTTTCAACATGGTGCCTCTCAGAAAAGTGATCTAAAGTATTAGATTCATTTACATGGATGTCTTTGAATAAGTCATGATGGGTGGATCGTATAGGTCTTGGTGTAGGTGATGGGTGTAGGTCTTGGGCACAAATGTTGGGTGAAAGGCCTCATAGGAACTGAAAGTGCTTCACATGGGGGGGGGATAATTCTATGCGAGATGAATATTCCTTGAGAAATGGACCACCTATAAAACAACACCTAGGTAAGCATTTATCCTAATCACCATGGGTCTCCTTAGGTGTCCTTGGATAGGTATCGTGCAGGTCCTTACTTAAGGAAGGAGGCTCACATGGGTAGTTTCCTACAAGAGTAAAAGGGGTTATTGCACACAAGTGTTTTATTCTTGGGACCCTGAAGGGACCTTGATCTCTCTTATCCCATTTTATTTTTCCTTATCATGGGTTTTGGAGCACTACCTGGGAATTTTTGGAGGACCTGGGTGAAGGGGATGTGCGACCAAAGCTTGGAGGGTTCTTCTGAATTTTAAGTTATGCAAATGAGGATACTAAGGGTCCTATTTATAGGAAACTAGGGGACCCTGGTCGAAACATTTTTTTCGTGTAGTTCTAGGGCATAGGTCTCGAGTGTAGGTATCAGGTGTAGGTATGTCCTCCCTTTTCTTACCATGCAGGGGGAGCTGTGTGGGCCTTCTAGTGCACTGGTGCTGGCGTGCAAGTCTTCCACATAGGGGTCTTTTGATCCTGTTTAGTTTTCTTTATGACTTTAAACTTTCTCATAGTGCCATTCATAATAATTTTCTTCCCTTTTATGAAATGGAGTGTCAAAAAAATTTCAGCATAGTCCATCACTGACATGACCTTCTATGTCATGTGCATAAACTCATGAGCCTTCTCATCCCTCAAAATATTGAGATAAAAATGACCCAAGAAATTTATCTTGAGGTCCTTCCAGGATAACTATTCCTACTTCCCTACCTGCTCCATAATTTTTCACCAATTCTTGGATAGTCCACGAAGCATATATGTTTCAAGATTCACCCTACTATTTGTGGGTGTCTCAAGATGCTTAAATATCATCTAGACTAACTCAATCCAGAAATCAACTGTCAGGGGGCCTCCCTCCCCAATGAAAATAGGTGGATGCTACATCTAGAACTCTCTATTCAACTCAGACATCAAAGGCACGGTGCAAACAGTCTCCCTCTCCATGGATCACATAACCCTAATAAATCTTTCATAAATATGAACAACCATATGATCCTCAAGATATGCAGGAAGCTCTAGCTCAATTGTGTTAGGAGAATGCTGATTTCCACTCTCCTAATTCTCAACTCAAAGACAATGAGGAGTAATTTTCTCTACAAGATAAAAACACTCTTTAGAACACTAGCTATAACAATAAGGTCAACCTCAATAGGTTACAACAACTGAGAACCACTGACTCATGGTTTCTCTAAACATGGATTATAATTTTTTTATCATTACATAATAGTTAATTTATTTCATTTCTTATATATAAAAGTTATCTTATATCACAGTTCAACGGGAAATTATATATCACATGAAATAGATATGTCCCTATCATGAACAATGCATTCAATATATATCCTTATGTGCCTATCTTGATGCATACATACTCATCCTACACCATACTAGGAAATGATTATAAATCTCAAGAACCAATAACATCGTGAAATAATAACCTCATGCTACATGTGAATCACTCAGGGTGAAATAACATCAACTATTACATGCAAATAGTATAAACAGTAATCCACCCTTGGGAACTCATATTTTCACCAATACATGGGTTAGCTACCCCCATGAAAAAACTCATTACCAAGTCTCAACACATCTTAGTATCCTTTCTACCTTTTCCAAATAGTAAATAAATAGAAAAGAAATATTTACCACTAACACCACTTTATAACATCCCCCACCCCAGCACTCTCTCACATGGCTGAAATGGGTTGGTTATGATACCTCAAGAATGCCTCCTTGTACACCAGAGGATGATGACTAGTAGTGGGGGTGTGATACATATATTGGGGAGACTATACCCCCTAGTTATAGAGTTAAAACAAAGAGGAATAATCATATAACAATAATAAATGAATATTAGAGTGTGTAAAAATGGAAATGATGCAATACTGCAGAAAACCAAACAAAAAAATCCAATTGTATAATCCAATAAAATAATAAGTGAATAATATAATATCATGCTTGAATGTAACTAAATTTCATGCCAAAAGTAATACAAATAAAATACTAGCAGTCTTAAAATACCCTGTTCCCAAACCCCATGTCGGCCCTGTCTCCAAAATCCAATCCATCTGGTAATAAAATAATCAACAGCAAGGTCCTTTTACCTTATACAAATCGGCATCCATGTAATATGCTCGGGTCCCAAATAGCAGCATGAGTAGGGTGTAAGTATAACTCTATAATTAGACACCACCATGTCTAAATATAAAATTTCTAATAACAAGTGCATGAAATAATGAAATAACCAAGTGTATTAATCAATTAAACAATTAAATTAATACCACACCAACCTTCTTCGGCTCCATGCCAAAATATCTCTGACCATGTCTCACAAACATGCCAAACAAAACCATATAACCATGGTAAAACATAACCTACCTTGGTTCCATGTCAGAATGTCTCTGAGTACATCTCACAATAATTCCAACCAAAACCAAATATCCACGGTAAAACATAACCAGCCTTAGTGCCATATCGGAATGTCTTTGAGCATGTACCCCAACCATGCCAACCATAACCTTATAACCAAGGTATAAATTACACAAATCTAGGTCAAAAAACCCCTTATATAATAATATTAGTATTTAATAAGGGTCGATACTAGTATATAATAATTTTAGCATGTTTCAGGTCCAATCCCAGTATATAATCATTTCAACATGTCTCAGGGCCAAGATTGTTATATAATCATTTTAGCATGTATCACTAGGCATAGCCCTCTATATAACCCTTTCTGTATGTCTCAAGGAATAGCTCGGTATATAAGCATTTCATCATTTAAACTAGGCCAACGCCCCATATAAGCATTACATAACTCAAACTATTTCATTTCCCCATATAATAATTACACCATATAAATCACAACACATGTCATAGCAACAAGGATATCACAATATCACATCATAAGTCTCTATGGTTAATTATGAAAATTACTATTTATCTTTAAATTTCACATTTCATTTATCATTTTTTCATAATCAATAACATTCCAGGTATCTCAATAAACAATCCAAATCAAGGTGAATCTATATCTAGCAATCACCCAAAATCCATGCCCTGTTAAACAAACTTTAATCCATTAATCAAATTATTTATAATCGATAGTTCTCTCACCCAAAAGGTAGCCATAAGATAGGTCAAAAATCAATTGGATCCAAATGGACTCCAAGGAATAATAAAATTCATCCTTTAATTTATTTGGCACATGATATGTTGGCACAATTTCAATATTTCACATACTTGATAAAACTCAAACCATATGGTTAAGGTTAGACCCTCCACCTTTATATTATGATCAATTAATGCTTACAATGGAAAAATACAATGAGGAAGAAGGTTCATATGATCAAAATAAGGATCATATATCAAAACAATCAAGATCAAAACCAATAATTCTCATAGTTAAAAGGTTACACCACAACGACTAGAGAACAAAAGGAGAGAAGAGAAAACATAACCAAAACCACTTACCAGGGATCAGATGCATGATCAGGACGTCTAAAATCAAGATAGGTGATTCAAAATCAATTGGAAGGTTACCTAGGTTTGATAGGAAGAGGCTTCATGATGTAATGAGAAACAAATCATCTGCATGACACCTTTAAATTATTGTTCGATAAATCACATGACATGTAATTCAGTTACACATCATGTATTTATTTTTAGATGGATATGCTGAAAATGCATCACCTCAGGTGTTTTTTAACACTACCCAAAAATTGCATGACATGTAGTTCCTTCATGACACATATTCATTTCATGTAATGAACCAGGCTCACGACTTGTGCCTGGAAATAGTTACACATTGTGTACCTTAATTACACAACGTGTAATTGCTCAGCAGATAGCCTTCAGCCTGTTTCCCATAGAAAGAACTTGAACCGCCACCAAATCCTTTCACAGCATTGAAAACCCTCATAAACCCATTTATCACATTTATACCTAGACTCCATTAATTAAAACAAACATACATCCCTAGACTTTAGGTCATTTTTTCCAATAAAGGCTATCTATCTCCGAACAAGACCTGACCACTAAGCCTCAAATGAAAAACTCAAAGAGGACATACCTAAAAAAATATAGGATCTTAAAATTTTCATTTTTGAATTCATCGTGTCAAAATTATTTTTGGATAAATTTTTTATAATCATCTAAAAATATTTATTTTTAAATGAATAGTTCTAAATGTTGATTTTATTGAATACTGTATTTTATTTTAAATTATTTACGAATTAATATTCTATTTTGGATTTTTTTTAAATTGTATTAGTTCCATTTTATTAAACATATTCCAATTATAGTCCTTGGAATGAATTTTATACTCTAATTTGGTATAAAAACATTTTTATTCTTAAAAATGCATTTTCTAAAAAATCACTTTTCATCGTGTTTTGTGGAGTTAATTTTAAATTAAATTATACTAATTCTATGAATTGAATCTTGAAAAAATATATAAATATTTTTAATTAATAGGTATAAATTTGGTAAATATTTTCCTTTTATTTTTTCTAATTATGAATAGTAATCGTAGTAAATATTTGTCACCTTGGTAAGGGTAAATAAGGTAATTAAGGTTAAAAATGATATTATAAGGACACAAAATAACAATAAAACTTTTATTTATACTATTTTATGAGTTTATTTTGTCTATTTCCATCCAATTTTAGAAAATATGGAAACTTGGTTTCATATTTCTTTTATTTTTTACCTTTATAATATTAAGTAAAATATAATGTCAAAAATATCACTTTATTTCTTTAAATATCTATAATATTTTGTGATATGGATTAAAAAAATTATGTATGAATGTAAATTATTATTTGATATATTAATTATTTTTTATCATGGTAATTTATTTATAATTTTTATTGTTGAAATAATTACCTTAAATTCTTATGTAATGTTGACACAATATTTATTCAATTAATAGAAAAATGTAATAAATGATTCTAAAAATATTAAAAGTAATATAATTAGAATGGATTATTTTGTTCAATGAATTTTTTAGAAAAATATAACATGTTATAGGTGTTTTAAATTATTATATTTTAATCCTTTTTTTGTCATGTTGTTTTCAAAGTCAAATTAAAAAAATAGTTCTAAAAAGGACATTAATGGTATTTTGTAATATATAATATTTTATAAAATGATTTAAAATTCCTATAAATACTATATTTGTTTAATTTATTGGGATATGGTTTAAAATATAAACCATGATCCATTTATGATCCAATTTTTATTTTATATCAACTATCTTGGCCCCTAAAGAGTAAAAAACTTTATTATCACGGTAATCCTCAAGAGGGTTAACAGAGGGTTAAAATAAATAAATAAGGTTGAAAACATAATATAAACTTAAAAAATTATTTGATGAGATTATTTAGACCCATATTCATCATAAATTAAATAATATTAGTTTAGTTCCTTTTTCCATGAAAATTAATTTATATTAATTTAATATTTTATATAATTTCAAGAGTGCCCCTCTACTCACTTATAAAATCGCACCTTTTATTATCTTTTATTCACACTTAAAAAGCATTTTTTTGGAAAATACCTACCCAAATACCATACTTACATCCCTAAAAATTTCATATATGCCTTGGTTTTCTTATAAAACTAACCCAGTAAATATTTTGGTGTAAACCTTAAGTGGTTGTACTAAGAAGAGGTATAGTTCTTAACCATGAGTTTTTGTTTTATTTATTCTTATACTTCCTTCAAATTTTATTCAAACAAGATTAAATTATAACCCTAATATATTTAATATATTGATATTTTATTATGTTAAATTAATAACCTATATTTATCTCATCTTCCATCAAATGGGAAATGAAACCATCATTTGTGTGCAAGGCGGACTACCACCTCGCATATTGGTGTAATTTGGTTTACATCACCGCCCCTTAAGAATGGTTGTAATGATGGATTTAATTTATAAATATTATTTTAATAAAATAATTATCACTATTAAAATTTAATATATCATACATTTTCTTACCTTTACATCTATTGAAAAATGATAAGGTCATTTATGCATACGTGTGGACTACCGCTTCCATGGAGCAATGTGATTCGTTTTTCATCACCACATCAAATGGATGATATATATAAGTTTGTTTAAATAAATAATATTGTATTTATTATATAATTATAGTTTTTTAAATATAAAATAATACTTACCTTCTTTCCATCGTGATTGTTGAAAAATGTAAATGTTACTTATCGTACGTACAACTTACGGTCTCTATGATTGAAACGTAGTTCATTTTTCATAACCATATTTCATGGTTATATTTAAAAGTATAATTTATGTATAAAAATTATAATAATTTAATTATTATCATTCTTTATATGATTTAATAATGAACCTATTAACCATAGTAAACCTACTAAAGTCATTTTTGATATATGAGCTGAATATCATCAAAACGTCTAACACCAATTTAAATGATTAAGTAATTTAATATAACATGGTAATAAATAACATAAAAGGTATAATAAAATTGAAAAGGGTTATTAAGAAATTAAATAGTTAACATAATTCTATTATTTAGGAATATAAATAATGTGTGTGATGAGTCAGACTCGAGGTAAGGTCCACTTTACTTTAAAACTCTCATTTTAAATGTTTTAAAGATTTATTTTCTAAATATTTCTATTCCAAGTACATATTCTTAAAATTATTATAAGGATTTATTTATATAGAAATAAATAAATTTTAAAGAAAATTTCATGTCTCTTTTTACTTTCATTCAAAGGTTTTTTAAAAAGAATCTTTTTACATATTTTATACAGAACATTTTGACTTTCTTTATAAAATACAAAAGGAATATTCTATTTTAACATATATGGTATAAATGGTTTTTACCACCACCATAAACATTATTTTATGTTTTTATTACTTTATAAGGTTCCATTTTTTCTTCAAATAAAAATCCCATTCTGTTTTTATGGTTTTTTATGTATTGAAAATGGGTTTCTAAAAAAGGGTATTTTGATATCCAAAAGTATTTTTTATATGGGTTTAAAAGAGTTTTTCAAAGGATTTATGATGTAAAGGAACAAGATTAAAAATTTTATTTTATAATATAGTTCTTGGATATTTTTTATTATGACGGGTGAGCCTAATATAGTTCATAATGATGGGTGAGGTAGATATAGCTCTCTAATGCATTTGATAATGATTATGTTCTCCATAGAATTATAATGGAATTCAACCATATGGTTATTCTAATTATAAGGGTTCCTGTAATGGTTCTATGAATATGATTTCCAAAGTCACCTATATGAATTTTCTATGCTTTCAAATGATTTTTCATGGAAATCGTTTGATTTCAAAAGGTAATCTAATTATCTTTTTAAAGTAATTATTATTCCATTTTAGGGTAAAAAGTTATGTTTTTAAGAAGGTGTTTTCATGGGTTCTCATGTTTTTCAAGAAAACAACATGATTATGATTTTGGATTTATGGTTTCTTATAAATTGTTGTACAAAAAAATTGTGCAGTAAAGCTGATTTCATGTGTTGGTAAATGATCATTTTAGCTCAAAGTTTTTTATGTTAAAGTAAAACTTTTTTATGATCTCAAGGTTTTAAAATTGACTAAAAGGTTTCATTATTTTTTTATGTCCCTTAATATTTATTTTATACTCATACCAAATTTTTAAATGTTTTCATAGGTTTTAAATGTGATTAAGAACAAAGAATAAGTCATGCTTAAAATCATAAATATTTTCCATAAAAAGAAAACGTGTTTCTTTTTAAAAGTTTGTATTATGGTAAAATGGAAACTAAGAGGAAGTTCCCAATATCTACTTCATGGGTTTGTTATGTGATAGTTATGACCTAATTCTCTAAAACACTAAACTTGAATAGATCCTCGAAATGAAAGAAATTGAAATCTTGACTAAAAATGAAATTATGGGTTGAATAAGGATCAGGCCCTCATAATTGATATCATAGGTCAGTTTAAATAATTTTATAGGATAGGATAATAAAATTAAATACCCTTAATAGATTATAATTCATGGATATTATTTAATTTTAATATTACTATGTTGCTTTATAGAAACTATGTCTGTTTGGAATGGTTTTTGGTAGAGGAAATAGGGAATCTGAAGTAGGAAGGTATCGAGAGGACGATATACTTCCAAATCAATAACCTGGAATGGAAGGAATAATAATATAGTATTTTGTTTATATAATGGATTGTTTTACACAAGATATAAATGGTGGTGGTATCCATATGAGATAGAACCCATTTTCACCACAAAGGAGCATGTTTGTAATGGATCATTTTATAAAATTGAACCCTCCAACATTCAGTGGATCATCTAAACATGTGGTATATGAGGGATATATTAACTCCCTTGAAAATATATTCAAATTAATGGGTTATTTGGGTCATTAAAAGGTAAATCTTATTATTTACCATTTTGAAGGTGAAATCGACTAATGGTTGTAACATCCTTTTACCTTTCTGTCAAGTATATTTTAACCTTTGTTTTGGTTTTCCTTTTTTGTTGGTTGAGTAATTCCAAGAAGAAATTGGGAGGACACCTATAATGGTGAAGTTAGGTATTTGTTGTAATTTTTAGCATAAAACCTAAAAATTTTCTATTTTTTGGGAAACTATACATCATGTAATGGGAATACATGATGTGTAATGGCTACTAGACAGAACCCATGAACTGGATACACAGTGTGAGAATTTTACACAACGTATAATGGTTACACATTGTGTAATGAGAAAATATCAGGTTTTTAATAAAAATTAATGGTTTTTCAACATATATGTTCTTCTAGGATTACATGATATTTAATGGCATTACACGTCGTATAATTTTCTGATGGTTGAGTTTTTAGATTCTTGCTCGGCTGAATTTTCATTTTATTATTTGTAATCTCTTCTCCCTATTGACTTAAAGACTCTTAGGGATGATTTTGGGTGACTCCCTCTCATCCGGATTGGTTCATTCAGTGATTGATCACTGTTGTGGTAGGATTTATTCTCTATAGGTATGTAATCTTTTTGGTTATTATTTAGTTTTGGCTACATTTGTGGTTTGAATATAGATCTATGATCAGATATTATTTTCTATCGATCTTTTTCAGTTTCATGGCCTGCCTTTTCTTTCAAAGGTTATTCTATTGGTTTCTAGTCTCTGTTTTTAAAATAATCAATGTTTCTACCATGTTGAGGTAGGTGTTTCTATAAAATGGGTTAATTTAGTGAATTAAATTTCTTTATTCATAAATTCCTTTGGTTTTTTCATTTATTGGAATTGATAAATTGTTTCCAATTATTTCTTATAAATGAAAATGTTTTCAAAAGGGGTTTTTTGGTTTTTAAATGGATTTTCTTGATTGTAAATGGGTTTTAAAACTCCAAAGAAGATTGAATTGTATTTGAAAATTTTTTATGAAATTATGATCATGATTTTGAAAATTTTATTGGACAATTTTACATTGAGAACCTTGGGTGAGTTGTAATAGATACACGTGTAGCCTTAGTGTGTGTTTCACCACTAGGAGGTAAATTTTTGTGATATCAACTAGTGGTACTCGATATCTATTGGATCCAATGTATGCATGTTTAGGCTTCTGAGTATCTAGTACACATTAAACCATAGGCTAGATCCCAATACGAGGTTCTTTTTCATTTATCATTTATGGTTATTTATCACATTATTATTTTTATCATGGATGGTTTCTAATAGGTTTTTATATTTAAGGTTGTATCATATAGCTTCACATGATAGGTTATTTCATGGATGTGTGTTCACCTATATACCTATTGATGCATGGATATGCTTTTCTGTTTTTATCACTTCTACTTTTCATATTTCTGGATCGTTAATATGAAAGTATTTTACAAAAACTAAAGGAAGAAAAAGGGAAAATGTTTCATAAATGGTTTGGATTTATAAAAATTATTTGTAAAAATATTTTTTTTAATCTATAATTTTTTCATTCTTGATATTATACCATGTATAGAAACTATGGTGGTATACTACTAGGATTTGGATCACACCCTAATTATTCATTTATGAATTTTTAGATGTTATATTTTAGTATTAAAGTAAATGGAACATCATCTTATAGTGTGTTGCATTCTCTGGTTATTGTTACTTTTGGTTTGGGTTATTTTAGAGGTGATCGTTGGTCACATGGGGACTTGAATTACTTTCTAGTGTGACCTATTTTGGTAGGGAATGTATATTTTTTTGTGGTATATTATCTATTTATTCTTATTACTCTAGTTTAATATATTTTTTTACTGATATTCAGGACTGGTTTATATTTTCTTGTTTTACCTATATCATGTGAAGGGTTGGTTTAGGTAGCTTGTCTAGTTGACCCGGTCTAGTTCATTGTAATTTGGTATTAAAGTGGATGTTCATCCTGAAGTGTGTTAGAACTACATGAGTTTGGTTGTGTGTCTTAAGTAGGTCTGAGATAGGTTCATCATAATTCATATATTTAGTGTATAAAAGGTGTCTGGATAGCTCACTTTCATAACTAAAATTGAGTTACCATGGGTGGTCATTTATTTTTACCAGGTTTGAGACTTGGAGTCAGAGGTCATTTGAATGAACTATATGGGAAGTTTATTTAAATTTACTTGTTAATTTTTAAGTAATTTTTTTCATGGTTTATTTAAATTATTGATGTTTTAAACATTTTTTATTAATACCTAAATTTGGTTCTATAATTTTGGATTTTGATCATGACTGATTGGTTTTGGCCTTTTTTTGGAAAATTCTTCTGATAAGAATTATTTCAAATCCAAGTGAGTAAGTTGTGAGACAGGTTCTGTAAGATATCCCTCTAGTGGACCCTACTTTGGTTGAAGTTATTATCTATACTATTCATACTACAGGTCAAGTGGGTATCGGGAACTCAAGATGCATAGTAGATCATGGTTCAAAATTTACTAAGCAGCATACCTCAGTATTTCATGGTGATAAAGGACCCCAGGAATATGAGGAGTATCTTTAGTGGATAGAGAGGATATCCAACTTCTTGAAGACTTCTGAATACTCTAATATGGGTTTTTACACATATATTATTGAGGGACTAGGATGGAGATGGTGGGAATCTATTATGTAAGTTAAGTTGCACAAGGATCTTACATGGGATTCCTTCAAGAAAATATTTAACCAATAGTTTTATCCTTAGACATTTCATGTGACAAAGACCTGGGAGTTTTTGACCTTATAGTAGGGGGATCATACCATTCTATAGTATTCTACCCATTTTTCTAAGTTGGTGCATCTAGAACCAGAGATTTTCACTAATGAGTACCTAAAGGATCATAGGTTTGAGTTAGGATTGAGGCCTGATATTCATTCGATATTGATACTTATGTTCCTTCTAACCTTTATGGAGGTAGTTGATAAGAAAAATTTAGTTTATGAAGACATAGTTGGTAATATAGGTTTGGGTGGAGCTTCAATTGGTTCAGTGATTATCTAGGGTGTACCTTATTTCCAAAAAAAGAAGCATAAGAGTGGTCAGTTTTCATTAGGACTGGTCTTGGGGGAGATGATAGGGAAGTAGCAGGTTTTCTACTAGGAAGCATAAGAGTGGTCAGTTTTCCTTAGGACTAGTCTTGGGGGAGATGATAGGGAAGTATCAGGTTGTCTACTACCAGTGTGGAAGGTGAGTTCATACCAAGCCTAATTGTGTGGAGTATCCTAATACTTGGCATATTTATGGATGATCGAGCCATCTATAGTGATTTTTTGAAAAGATAACTCAAGGAAATAGGGCAGGACCCACTCTCACCAAAGTTTCGCAGGTTCATGTAGATGCTTCCAAGGGTGGTGGTTCAAATTCTCAGGCCAAGAGATATATTCATGTGTCTAATACCAGATGAATTTATATAGTAGAGTATGCACCAGAGGAATCTGAAGCAGGACCAGCTACTATTAGAGGTACGATGCGTATCTTGTCATCTATGGTTATAGCTTTGTTTGATATGAGTGATACTCGTTATTTCATATCTTCAAAGTTTTTTGGAATGTTTTCTTTAATTTGGAACTTATTATTTTCTTTTTGGATCTTTACAAGCCTTTTGGAAAGAGTTCCAAAGAAGGTTTTAGATGTCCCACCTTTTGGGTGATGATATCTGACTCTAAGGTGGAGTGATACTTCTTAGTATCTGATCTTGACATCTTCAAATTGATTATCGACATGGATTAGATGATCAGTTTTAAGGACCAGATATATTTTTATCATCTGTAACAACCCAAATCCAGAGCCACTCAACTGGTGCCCCGTACACGGTTCGCCGCATAACCTCAAGAGTATTTCCCCAAATGCCAGAGGCTGCCGACTAGAAGCGAGGGTCTTGGTGAGTCATTAGGGAAACTATGCCCTCATTTGGTAAAGTATACAAGGGAAAGGAAATAACAGTCAATAGCAGAAGCAGTGAACAGCATACAATAACTGAAACTAAATAGTGGAAGAAATTAATATATAGTAATGATGATAATGATGCAGCAGGTACAAGTATCTAAGGGAAGCAGAAAACACAACAATGTGCTGAAATACAACTAAGAAATAAAGTACAAAAAGTAAACAGTAACTCCAGCAGCATCGCAATCCTAAGCTCGGTCATATGCTCTCCAACTCCAACCAGCAATCATGTACCTGAAGTAGAAGGTACAGAATCCCTATCCACACCTGCAACCATATAACCTGTTTGGGCTAAAAATCAGAACCCAAACAAGGTGTGAGACTAATCCCAGAAGGCAACCACCACAAGATCTGTGCCCTACTGTCAGTGAGCAATATATCAAAAGTAATGGAAATAAATTAATCATAGAAATAGGAGTACACTAAAGTAAAAAATACTACAAATCTCCATTCACATTTATTTATTAATTTAATTCAATAATTTAATTATCAACCAAGTAATCTAGAAAACAGCTCTATATTCCCAAGGCATAGCAAGTAACACAACAGGTATCTCAGCAGACTACCTAAACAACAAGCAGTACAAAACTCAAGCTTGTTATTTAGCTTGGTGGACTCGTCACAACCAACCAAAAAATATTCACACTGTAACATCCCCGACCCAGAATCCACTAAACCGGTGCTCCGAGCCGGGTGGTTACATGACCTTAAGTGCACCTCTTCGTACTCCAAAGGCTTCTGACTAACAGCGGGGGTCTATGGAGTCATGTGGGGAGACTATACCCAATTTTTATCAGATTAAGACACAACAGAAGTAAACCAAATAGCGGAAACAATAACCAACAAACAAGGAACATGTATAACAACCATTTCCAACAATAAATATATCATTTCATACTATAAGTGCAAAGGGGAACAAAATCCCAAGATAAGGACAACGGCCAAAATCCCCAAAATGGTCCTGAATCCAAGTCCGGATCCTCCACTAAGTGCTACCCATGTCCACTCAACTATCTAGCAAGGACCCGTGCCCTTCTCCTGACCTGTAAACATAAAGTCTGCTCGGGTACCTCATGGTGGCTCGAGTAGGGTGTGAGTACATGTAACGACCCGAAATTTTTAAATAAATTTTGTTCCCTAATTTTATGTGTTATTGTTATACTCAACAAAAATGTTTTATTTGATAAACATGATTATAATTAAAATGAGATCAGTGGGTTTTGACTATTATATAACCATCGGTCAACATGACCGCTGTGAACAAAATGTTTTGATTATTGTCTCTAAATATAAGTAATCTTGGTTAATTATTATAGAAAGAAGATTTGATGGCCTCACCTAGTAGTCTTGGACCGATCGAAGCCCATCTAACAGAGCTTGGGAAGGAGGTAGCACCACTGGGCTTTGCTCTGGATCAAATCCAAGCCGAACTTCATCATGTGAAGCTGGAACGAAATCGCCTTCATGAGAAGTTCAAACTGATAGAAATTACTACTCGGGCAATGTTGACTGAGCCGCCCCAAGCTTCTATCACCCTAGAAAACCTTACTCTTAGGTCCTATGCTGGTATTATAAGGGGTTATGTAACGAGACCGTAACTACCTTGTGTAATCCTTGTTTTAAATAAAAATTTGGATTTCTTCTTATGATGAAGTTTATGAATTTTGAAATGACCGGATAAATATAGTATGCATATTATTGATGAATTTTAGAAAAAGTATATTTTAAATATGTTTATGTAAACCCTAAATAATTAAAAATGTGTAATTATTTTCAAAAAATGGTCTTCTACAATTATGTTCAGTACTAAATTTAGAGTCTAATAAGATCAACTTGATTTTTGATGAATAGTAAATTATGAATAGTGATTTTATGATTAGGATTAGTAATATGACCAAATGGATTAGTAATTTCACTTAAAGAAAGTTTTAAAATGATCTAGGCACCTTGATTAAGTAATGTGATTCAATAAAATAGTTAAATAACGGTTTCATTAATTATTATTCAAGTATTAGTTTTTTCGGGTGAATAGTGTTTTTTTAATTAAAAATTTAATTAAAAATAATTAGAAATTTTTTTTTATAAAAATGACTTTATTTTTGAACTCAGAGCATCGATATTATGTTATGGTAATTTTTGGGGTTTTTTCTGAAAAAAATGAATTTTCAATGAATAGTGTTTTTATTTAAAAATTAAATTAAAAATATTTAGAAAATTATTTTTATAAAATGGATTTCATTTTTGAAATCAGAGCATTGATATTTGGTTAATGTGAAATTTTGGGATTTTTCTGAGAAAGTTGAATTTTCAGTGAATAGTAAAAATACAGTTTTAGGGTTTCGGTATGTTTAATGACATCATAACGGTGTCATGATGATTTCATGAGATCTTTTGAGGGTTGGCCGGCCAAGGGTGATGAATTATTGTATTGGGGGCCCCATGTGGCCTAACTCCATGATAAATGACAAGGGAGAGCACATGGGTTTGAGAAAAGCCCATGTGAGGTGTCCCTTGGCCATTAATGCCTTGTCCCCTCACTTTCCCTATAAATACCAAGCCCTCCTCTCATCCATTCGACTCCCCACTCATTCCCAACGAATTTCTGGTCTCATTACCTCCCAAGGAGTCCTCCCAAGGTGCCCCCAAGCCCTCATGGTCCCAACCTTTGAGGTTTAAGAGTTACATTTTAAGGTAAGGGATCCGACCTCTCTCTTTCTTTTCAAGTGATCTCTTTTATGTGTTTTCTTTTATACTCCATGTTCTTATGTTGGAGGATGTTCTTTTATATTCATCCTACTGCCTATTTCATGTTCATATGATGAGATACCCCCCCTTGCTCTCATCAATTCGTTTTAAGAATGTTTAAGTGGCGCCGTTAGGCTGCCGAATTTTTTAAGGGATTCTCTCACCCTTCTCTTTTTCAAAGTTCTACTTTCATGTCAAGTCTTTCAAGTTAATTTCTATTATGTTGGGGTATGATCTCTATATATGTCATACTGGACTCTTATGTTCATATGATGAGAGACCCCATTTGATCTCTTCAATTCAGTATTTTGAAGTTTTAAGTGGCGCCGTTAGGCTGCTGAATTTTTAAGTGGTTCTTCACCCTTCTCGTTTTGAAGTTCTACTTTCATGTGAATTATTTCAAGTTCCTTTTTGTTATATTGGGGTATGATCTCTATATCTATCATACTAGACTCTTATTTTCATATGATGAGAGACCCCATTTGATCTCTTCAATTCAGTATTTTGAAGTTTTAAGTGGCTCTGTTAGGCTGCCGAATTTTTAAGTGGTTCTTCACCCTTCTCGTTTTGAAGATCTACTTTCATGTCAATTCTTTCAAGTTCATTTTTGTTATGTTGGGGAATTATCTCTATATCTATCATACTTAACTCTTATGTTCACATTATGAGAGGCCCTATTTGATCTTTTCAAATCGTTTTTGTTGAAGTTTAAGTAACGCCGTTAGGCTGTCGAACTTTCATAAGAGAAATCTAATTTTTGTCTTCCTTCCATGTTTTTCATTTCAAATGGTATGTCCTTGAAATTTCATTACCATGACCATGTATCCTTCTTATTCTGTCCATATACTGTTTTATGGGTCATTTATGAATGTTTGACTCATTTTTCCTCTCTTTTTAATGTCTTCTAAAACCTCATAACATAGTCGTTATGCTGCAGAATTTCCATCTCAAAATGTCTCTCTCTTTTTCTAAAGTTCTTTTATATTATTAAGTGAATACTCAAAGCTCTTTCTTCTAAAGGTGTATTCACATATACACCAAAATGTTCTATTTTAAATTCTGGGATTTACATACATGAGACCCACCTTCCTTTTCTGTGGGTTTTAAAGTGACGTAAAGATCATGTCTTTAAAGCAGTTTTTAAAACGTAATGATTATGAAATGAAACCCATTTATTTTATGCTATGTGGGTTATTTATGAAATGTTTGATGATGATATATGTGGCTCACATGATAATAAATGCAAATTTAAGGGTGCGCCCTGATAGCGCTCCAATGCATTGGGTAATGATGTAACCACTAGAGATTACAATTTTAACGATGCCTTGGTGAAAAACCTTGGTAATTTTTAACGACACCTTGGGGATGGACCTTGGTGAAACGAAACGATTGTCAATATTAAATGTTGCAGCCACATCTTCAAGTTATGAAAAAGTTTTATTTTTATTAGGATATGCCTCATGATTTAATTTTCATGCATTAAAGTTCTTTTCATGACTTTATTGATGTATCTCAAGTTCATATGTAAAATGTTTCACTTGTTTCCCTTGCTGGGCCTTCTGCTCACCCTTCCTTTTGATGTATGTCCCCAGGTTATGAGATGCAGTAATGAGCCTAGGGTGAACATGAGGAGAATCCTTTCAAGTGTTTAAGAAGAATGATTTTTTTTGTTTCATGTTTTATGTTCCTTGTTTCCAAGACACTAAACCTTAAAGATCCTCAGTTCCGTGTAATGGAATGAAAAGTTATGTTATAAAAAGACGGGATGCTATAGTTGGTATCAAAGGATGGTTTAGTTATTTGTGGAAATTAGGATATGAAAACTCTAGTAGGAACCCTATAGAAAAGTTTAATATAGGAAATCTTCCTGGTATTTTGGTGAGTATTGAGTAAGGGGTTGCCAAGCAAATACATCCCTGTCTGGATACGAGCAGGTAGAGGTGGCTCTGGCACAGATGTACATAGGGGTAAAACCCGAAAACACCGCTTTGAGCTAGACTCGAACGGGAACTGGTACACGACAACGGGCCTTGCTGCACTCTTGGTTACGACACTCCCGGGGGATATGCTTTGGTAAATTCATAAGCTTGGTATGAACCATTGTTAAAGGAACAAAGATAAAATAAAATAAAGGTTCACATAAGAATATATGATCATTCATAACCTAGATGGGAACCTAGGAGATCACAAGTTAGGGTATACCTTTCATATACAAGTTATCTTTATATGCTTTCAGTTCCTTTTCATGATTATTAGCTAAGTACTTAAGCCCCTAATTATGATTTCTCTTCTTAGTTAATGGTGGGAAATGGAAGAACATGTTCCGACAACCAATGTGATAGGAAATGCGACGATTTTCGTATTAATATGACAGGGATGATTAGGGGATTAAAATATGATTATTATTTTGGAAGACGTTCATTATTTTGGGAACCATATTTGATCGAGGTAAATAGATTACTACGGTATTTTCATTGAGGAGTAAGGTTGACTTATATTTTGAAGAATCGATGAATTTAAGGTGAACTTATAGTAATTTAGGTTACTTATGGGAATGACTAACCTATCTTGGGTAAAAGTTGTTTAGGTTAGCTACTTTTTATAAGATGTTAGGAGTGGTTGATGTTGTCTGGAGATGAACAATGAAGTTGTTTTGGAAGACTATGTTATCAAATCCTTATTGTATTTGGGTTTCAATCTTAGTTTGGTTTGTTTTGAGGAATTTTAAGGACCGTTATTTATGGAATGGTCTATGATGAACTTTGGGTAGTACCATGGAACTTTGATGATTTAAAAGTAGTTTCCATTCCTATGGGATTCTTTCTTTTTGAAGAGTTGTTTTACCTTAACCTTTTTGTTTTTGGGATAATGTTTAAAGATAGAAGAAATAGATAGTTAATCTTTTGTAGATTATGTGATTCTATAGAAGATGATTCTTGTGCTTTTATGAGACCAAGTGTTTTTGAATTCTCATCATTTGGAGAAAAGATTAGTGTTGGTAGGGACTTGTTAAAGGATGAAACTCTACTTGAAGGTAGGTATATTTTCTTATGTTTTTGTTCTATGTAGTAAATGAAATCCTCAAAATTATGAAAATAAACGTAAAACAAAAATTTTGTTGGTTTACGTTTCCTACTAGGTAATCAAAGACCGTTTACACACATCATAAGTTTGGGATTTTCTCATGGTTAACTTTCTCCTAATCATGTTCTCTATCACTCTCCCTCAGAACTTGACCCTTTGTTTTTTCCTTTATGTCCATGTTTTCCTACATGGAACCCTAGTGTGGGTTAACTCGGGTGACCATTGTACTTCCCTTTCTTTATTTTAAAGTAATAGATTTACTGAATCCTTTTCCGATGTGGGACTTTCAATGAAATTTCAAAACCCAATTTTAAAATTGCGAGGACGCAATTTCTTAAGGGGGGAAGATTGTAACGACCCAAAATTTTTAAATAAATTTTGTTCCCTAATTTTATGTGTTATTGTTATACTCAACAAAAATGTTTTATTTGATAAACATGATTATAATTAAAATGAGATCAGTGGGTTTTGACTATTATATAACCATCGGTCAACATGACCGCTGTGAACAAAATGTTTTGATTATTGTCTCTAAATATAAGTAATCTTGGTTAATTATTATAGAAAGAAGATTTGATGGCCTCACCTAGTAGTCTTTGACCGATCGAAGCCCATCTAACAGAGCTTGGGAAGGAGGTAGCACCACTGGGCTTTGCTCTGGATCAAATCCAAGCCGAACTTCATCATGTGAAGCTGGAACAAAATCGCCTTCGTGAGAAGTTCAAACTGATAGAAATTACTACTCGGGCAATGTTGACTGAGCCGCCCCAAGCTTCTATCACCCTAGCAAACCTTACTCTTAGGTCCTATGCTGGTATTATAAGGGGTTATGTAACGAGACCGTAACTACCTTGTGTAATCCTTGTTTTAAATAAAAATTGGGATTTCTTCTTATGATGAAGTTTATGAATTTTGAAATGACCGGATAAATATAGTATGCATATTTTTGATGAATTTTAGAAAAAGTATATTTTAAATATGTTTATGTAAACCCTAAATAATTAAAAATGTGTAATTATTTTCAAAAAATGGTCTTCTACAATTATGTTCAGTACTAAATTTAGAGTCTAATAAGATCAACTTGATTTTTGATGAATAGTAAATTATGAATAGTGATTTTATGATTAGGATTAGTAATATGACCAAATGGATTAGTAATCTCACTTAAAGAAAGTTTTAAAATGATCTAGGCACCTTGATTAAGTAATGTGATTCAATAAAATAGTTAAATAATGGTTTCATTAATTATTATTCAAGTATTAGTTTTTTCGGGTGAATAGTGTTTTTTTAATTAAAAATTTAATTAAAAATAATTAGAAATTTTTTTTTATAAAAATGACTTTATTTTTGAACTCAGAGCATTGATATTATGTTATGGTAATTTTTGGGGTTTTTTCTGAAAAAAATGAATTTTCGATGAATAGTGTTTTTATTTAAAAATTAAATTAAAAATATTTAGAAAATTATTTTTATAAAATGGATTTTATTTTTGAAATCAGAGCATTGATATTTGGTTAATGTGAAATTTTGGGATTTTTCTGAGAAAGTTGAATTTTCAGTGAATAGTAAAAATACAGTTTTAGGGTTTTGGTATGTTTAATGACATCATAACGGTGTCATGATGATGTCATGAGATCTTTTGAGGGTTGGCCGGCCAAGGGTGATGAATTATTGTATTGGGGGCCCCATGTGGCCTAACTCCATGATAAATGACAAGGGAGAGCACATGGGTTTGAGAAAATCCCATGTGAGGTGTCCCTTGGCCATTAATGCCTTGTCCCCTCACTTTCCCTATAAATACCAAGCCCTCCTCTCATCCATTCGACTCCCCACTCATTCCCAACGAATTTCTGGTCTCATTACCTCCCAAGGAGTCCTCCCAAGGTGCCCCCAAGCCCTCATGGTCCCAACCTTTGAGGTTTAAGAGTTACATTTTAAGGTAAGGGATCCGACCTCTCTCTTTCTTTTCAAGTGATCTCTTTTATGTCTTTTCTTTTATACTCCATGTTCTTATGTTGGAGGATGTTCTTTTATATTCATCCTACTGCCTATTTCATGTTCATATGATGAGATACCCCCCCCCCCTTGCTCTCATCAATTCGTTTTAAGAATGTTTAAGTGGCGCCGTTAGGCTGCCGAATTTTTTAAGGGATTCTCTCACCCTTCTCTTTTTCAAAGTTCTACTTTCATGTCAAGTCTTTCAAGTTAATTTCTATTATGTTGGGGTATGATCTCTATATATTTCATACTGGACTCTTATGTTCATATGATGAGAGACCCCATTTGATCTCTTCAATTCAGTATTTTGAAGTTTTAAGTGGCGTCGTTAGGCTGCTGAATTTTTAAGTGGTTCTTCACCCTTCTCGTTTTGAAGTTCTACTTTCATGTGAATTATTTCAAGTTCCTTTTTGTTATATTGGGGTATGATCTCTATATCTATCATACTGGACTCTTATTTTCATATGATGAGAGACCCCATTTGATCGCTTCAATTCAGTATTTTGAAGTTTTAAGTGGCGCTGTTAGGCTGCCGAATTTTTAAGTGGTTCTTCACCCTTCTCATTTTGAAGATCTACTTTCATGTCAATTCTTTCAAGTTCATTTTTGTTATGTTGGGGAATTATCTCTATATCTATCATAATGAACTCTTATGTTCACATTATGAGAGGCCCTATTTGATCTTTTCAAATCGTTTTTGTTGAAGTTTAAGTAACGCCGTTAGGCTGTCGAACTTTCATAAGAGAAATCTAATTTTTGTCTTCCTTCCATGTTTTTCATTTCAAATGGTATGTCCTTGAAATTTCATTACCATGACCATGTATCTTTCTTATTCTGTCCATATACTGTTTTATGGGTCATTTATGAATGTTTGACTCATTTTCCCTCTCTTTTTAATGTCTTCTAAAACCTCATAACATAGCCGTTATGCTGCAGAATTTCCATCTCAAAATGTCTCTCTCTTTTTCTAAAGTTCTTTTATATTATTAAGTGAATACTCAAAGATCTTTCTTCTAAAGGGGTATTCACATATATACCAAAATGTTCTATTTTAAATTCTGGGATTTACATACATGAGACCCACCTTCCTTTTCTGTGGGTTTTAAAGTGACGTAAAGATCATGTCTTTAAAGCAGTTTTTAAAACGTTATGATTATGAAATGAAACCCATTTATTTTATGCTATGTGGGTTATTTATGAAATGTTTGATGATGATATATGTGGCTCACATGATAATAAAGGCAAATTTAAGGGTTCGCCCTGATAGCGCTCCAATGCATTGGGTAATGATGTAACCACTAGAGATTACAATTTTAACGATGCCTTGGTGAAAAACCTTGGTAATTTTTAACGACACCTTGGGGATGGACCTTGGTGAAACGAAACGATTGTCAATATTAAATGTTGCAGCCACATCTTCAAGTTATGAAAAAGTTTTATTTTTATTATGATATGCCTCATGATTTCATTTTCATGCATTAAAGTTCTTTTCATGACTTTATTGATGTATCTCAAGTTCATATGTAAAATGTTTCACTTGTTTCCCTTGCTGGGCCTTCTGCTCACCCTTCCTTTTGATGTATGTCCCCAGGTTATGAGATGCAGTAATGAGCCTAGGGTGAACATGAGGAGAAGCCTTTCAAGTGTTTAAGAAGAATGATTTTTTTTGTTTCATGTTTTATGTTCCTTGTTTCCAAGACACTAAACCTTAAAGATCCTCAGTTCCGTGTAATGGAATGAAAAGTTATGTTATAAAAAGACGGGATGCTATAGTACAACTCAATAGGCCACCACCAACGGTGTCTACAAAATATCCAGTATGAAAAGGTATTGCATGCGAAAGAAATATGAATGATAATTTCCAAGTAAATATTTAAGGTTCCATTAACCGGTTCAGAGCCAAAGCCATTGCCACCTCCATTATTGTTCATTTCATACCAATTATCATCACTTACCATTTAATTATGTTTCCATGGTTTAATCACATACATTATGTTACATGGGTCTAAGGCCAACAATCACATGCAAGAGGGTAAACACATTCTTATCCTATCTCACTAGGACTAACTCCCTCATAGCAACCATATCCTCACCTCGAAGCCTCAGTCCAGGTGGATGAAACCATTAGGAGAATAGACCCTCAGTCCCCTTTCCTAACCCATGAATTTAGGGTAGAGTTTAGAACCTCAGTCTTATCTCAACCCGTGGGCATAGATCCTCAAGTCATACCCCACTCTACCAAGCCATGTGCACATGGTTATATATAAGTAACCATCAACCATCTAAACCATTGACCTTAAGAAAACACTATTCACAAAAACCCACATGGGAATCCACATCATGCCTTAACCCATTAACACATTATCATTTCACATCATTTAACTATTCACCCGATTCCCATGTGTTATTCCTATCTCACTAAGCATTCAACACTAGACCCATAACATATCCCATTATGGTCTTTAATTGGTTTACACATTAACCCATTAAACCCATTCATCATTTCCATGAATCAACCCTTCATGCCAACATGTTTATCAAGGGTTCTACAATTTATTACAACAAGGTCACTTGTTTAATATCAATCCCTATGTCCGGGAAAATCTGGCACACCCCATGGGCGGCCCCAATTAGGTCAAGTCAATCCCAAAACATCCCATGGGAATCCTGAGGGTTCCCATTTGCCATTTGAAACACCATTATTACCAAATATTCCAAGGTTATTCAAACATAACCAAGTGGAACAAGAACACAACTAAACATGCACAAATACCCAAATAACCTTGGGATATCACTTGTAGACCACCTACCTCGAAACCGCGGTTGAACGCACTCTCAATAGATTCCTTAGACCTCGATCTGACCAACCTTTGGAGCTTAAACCTAAAACTCACCCAAAAGATAGGGTTTTAGAGCTTCGGAACAAGAGGGAGAGAAGATAAAACCCTAAATCAAAAAGAGAAGCAAGGATGGGATTAGCCTTACCGGGAGCTTTGATCTGCATCCAACGGCACCAAAAATGTATTAGAAATGAGGGAGAACCACCCTTGGAAAGCTTGGGTCAGCCAAGTTCATCACTAGGGATGAGAGGGGATGAATAGAGGAAAATCCCGAGTTGGGGTTTAAAAGCCCAGAGTGGAAAACATGTAATTTTCCAAACTTTAAGAGGCCGCACGGTTTAGCCACACAGTTTGAAAAACCGTGCACAAACCATGCGCATGCTACTGTCCGGAGGAGGAGGGGTCGCATGGTTTTCCTGGGCAGGCCACACGGTTTGCCCTGGCTGTGCGCAGGCCGTGCGCCCTGGCTTGTCTTGCCCAGTTTTCCTTTCTTTCATGCCCCGAGCCCCCGGAACTCCCCCAAGGCCTCTCATACCTTCAGGAAACATCCCTTGAAGCCCGAAATGAGGGATTAAACCAAGTCATAATAAAAACATACCTTCCCAAAAAACGGTATCTTATAACCTCCCCACCTTATGACGGCTCGTCCTCGAGCCAAGTTTCCAAGCCTCATTGATTCACAGAAGAGAAGAATTCGGGCCACTGAGCCCGCATATCCGATTCTCACTCCCAAGTTTCTTCCTGAACCTTCCCATGATGCCATAGTACTCAAAATAATGGCACAACCTTTCCTCACAAGACCTTTTCACTATGATCCACCCCACAAACCAGATGCTCCTCAAAGGATGCATTAGCCTCAAGCTCCACATCCTCAACATCAACCACGTGAGATGGGTCACAGTGATACTATCGAAGTTGCAACACATGAAACACATCATGCATCCCACTATACCGTTGTGGGAGAGCCAATTGGTAAGCCACTAGTTCGATCCTCTCCACAATCTCAAAAGGTCATACATACCTGGGTTCCAACTTACCATGCTTTCATATCTGATGGTGACCCAACCTTGGCGACACCTAAAGGAACACTTTATCACCCACCCCAAACTCAAGAGTTCTATGCCTCCGATCTGCATATGACTTCTGCCTACTCTAAGCCATATTCATTTTCTTCCTAATCAATATAACTTTCTCTGAAGTCTCATGGATGAGACTTGGCCCCAACAATTAGGATTCACCGGCCTATGACCAATACAACAGAGATCTACATGGCCTCCCGTAGAGTTCCTCAAACGGTGACATCTGAATCATAGCCTGAAAACTGTTGTTGTAGGAAAACTCAACTAATGATAGGTGTCTCTCCCAATATCCACCAAAGTCCAGGACACAGGCTGTTAAAATGTCTTCCAACACTTGGATCGTATGTTCTGACTACCTGTCCATATACAGGTGGAAAGCCGTACTCAAAAACACCTGCGTACCAAGCACCTTCTGCAACCCTTTCCAGAAACGCGATGTGAAATGCAGATCTCGGTCTGAAACTATGGTTCGTGGAACACCATGTAACTACACTATTTCCCGAACATACAGCTCACCCAACTGGTTGACTGTAAAGGTCTCCTGAATCGGTAAGAAATGAGCTACTTTCATTAACTGATCCACAACCACCCAGATTGAATCATTCTTCCACGATGCCCTCTAAATACCCATGACAAAATCCATTGTTACATCATCCCACTTCCATTCCATAATGGTCAATGTATGAAACAAACCACATGCGCGTTGATGCTCGGCCTTCTCCTACTGACAGGTAAGGCACCACGCCACAAAGCCCGTAACTTCCTTCTTCATTCCAGGCCACCAAAACTGCCTTCAGAGATCACAGTACATCTTGGTAAAACCAGGATGCACTGCCCACTTTGATGCATGGAACTCACGCATCAAATCTTCCCACACACACTTTGGCACAACCACATGATCACAAACATGAAAAACACCGTCCACGCTGACGGTCCAACCAGAAGGTAGCTCCCCACCTTTAAGTTTTTCCTTCATGATCAAACACTCAGGATCATCAAGCTGACCTTCCTTAACAAGACTCAAAATCGTCAAATCCATTATTAAGGAAGAAAGAGTGACATGAAAATTCTCCTCCTACACCTCCAGGTGCATCTCTACAAACAAATCCATCACCTTCCACTCAGTGCTGGACTCCTGAACCACCTGATTCTGAACCTTCCTGCTCAGAGCATCAGCAACACTGTTTCCCTTTCCCGGAGTGTACACCAACTCAAAGTAAAAAGACGGGAGATATTAAACCTATCTTCACTGCTGGAGATTCATATCCCGCTGTGAGAATATGTACTTTAAACTCTTATGGTCAGTGAACACAGTAAACCGTTCTCCCAAAAGATAGTGCCTCCAGGACTTCAAGGCGTACACTACTGCATCCAACTCAAGATCATGAGTGGGATAGTTCCATTAATGGGGTCTCAACTGCCTTGACCCATAAGCCACAACCCGCTCATCCTGCATCAACACAGCCCCAAATCTGATTCTGAACACATCACAAAACATGATGTACTTCTTACCTGGCTCAGGTAAGATCAAGATAGGTGTGGTCGTCAAAAGCTCCTTTAACTCTTAAAAGGTGTTCTCACAAGCCTCAGACCACTCTAACTTGATTCCCTTCTTGTTCAAGCCCAAGAGTGGTGCTGCCAAGCGAGAGAAATCCTGAATGAACCTTCGGTAGTACCCGGCCAAACCCAGAAAACTCCAGACGTCAGAAACACTCTTGGGCTGCTCCCAAGATACAACTGCCTGCACTTTCTCTGGATCCACTGACACACCTTCCTTCGAGATGATGTGACCCAGAAAATGTACCTCACCTATCCAGAATTGACACTTTGATAGCTTGGCGTATAGCGGGTGCTCTCTTAACATACCCAAGATGATGTCAAGATGTTGGTCATGATCATCGTGAGTTTTCGAGTACACTAAGATATCGTCAACAAAGACAACCACATATTGATCTAGATAGGGATGAAAGATCTAGTTCATCAAATCCATAAACACTGTCGGTGTATTGGTCAAGATTAAAGGCATTACCACAAACTCAAACAACCCATACTGACTCTGGAAAGCTATTCACGGTACGTCAGAAGACCTCACCCTCAACTGGTGATAACCTGACCTCAGATCAATCTTAGAAAACACTGATGCACCCCACAACTGATCAAACATGTCATCAATTATAGGAAGAGGGTATCGATTCTTCACTGTCATCTGATTTAACTTCCAATAATCAACACACAGCCTCAACGACCCATCGGCCTTCTTTACAAAAAGCACGGGAGATCCCCAAGGAGACGTAATAGGATAGATAAACCCCTTACGCTCCAACTCCTAAAGCTGAACCTTCATTTCCTGGAGTTCTGCTAGTGCCATTCGGTATGGCGGAATAGAAACTGGCTCTGCTCCCAGAAGCAACTCGATCGTGAACTCAACATCCCTCTCAGGGGGTAACCCCAAGAAATCCTCAGGAAACACGTCCTGAAACCGATCCACCACAGGAGGGAAAATAGACTATTCCCCTATTTCATTATCATCAAGAATGAGACATGACACTCGAGCCATGAGTCCACTCATATGTTGAAAAAATGGCCCCACACACCTTGCTCGAACATCCCATTCGCCACGGTGGACATAAGTTTTACCCTCAAGCGACCTGAACGATACTCTGCGATAATAATAGTCTATGTGCGCCCAATACAACACCAACCAATCCATTCCCAAGATTAGGTCAAACCCTGGAATCTCGAGAATGAAAAAATCCCATAGAAAATGATACCCACTAACTTCCAAGGCATATCCCTTGCATTGCTTGATATCCTCAACCTGCACCCCCAACAGAGTGTCAATTAACATAACTCCACACACCCTCTCCACAGGTAAACCCAGCGCTACCACAAGTTGAGCAGAGATAAAAGAGTGTGTTTCACCTGTGTCAAACAATACACTAACAAATATAGAAGCTACAAGGATCGTACCTCAAATAGTTGATGGTCCGGCCTCGCCATCACTAGGCACAAACTGAACTGCCTGAAGCTGACCTGCCCCTCTACCCTGGACCCCAGCCTGAACGCCCTACACTGCACTACCCTGCTGGTGTGAGCGATCATGCCCTGGAGTTCCACGTCCACCGCCCCTGCCAGTACAGCCCGTGGAGCTCCAACTTCCTGCTTGGTATGAGGAAACTAATCCTTTTTCTGTACCTGACACCTGCTTTTCATCATCATGCTCACCCGTCTTCCAAGGGTTCCTACAGAACCTCTGCACATTCCCCATCTTGCCGCATGAATGGCACTCAACTGGAGGTCGAGGACACTGACCATGCATATGCCCTGGCCTACCACACTGATAACGGAACACCTGATTCCCACTCTGAGAGGTTGACCCTCTCTTCCAGCCACTTTGCACACTTTCGCCATGTTGTGAGCTCTCATGGTGTCGCTTTCAACCTTCGGTAGTTGCACCGCTTGTGTGTCCCACTGACACCACAAGACCACTACCCAAATCTCCCTTCAGGTTTCCTTCCGAGATCAGTGCCTGATCTAATACCTCTGTGAACCTCTTCAAGAAAAAGATGTTTACTTGAGACCTGATCTCATGTCTCATCCCATCCTAGAAATGCTTTTCTACTGCTGCCTCATCCCCTGCTAACACTATGAAAAAGCGTCTCAAATCAGTGAAGCGACTAGCATAGTCCATCACCGATAGCGATCCCTGAGTCAGGCTCATAAACTCTGCATATCGCTCCTGTCTCAAGTCTCTGGGTAGATATGCTCCAAAAACTTTTCTTGAAAAACCTTCCACAATATTCCCTCAACCTGCTCGATTTGAGCCTGAATGTCCCACCAACGCCTAGCCTGGACCCACAACATATAAACAGCCAGCTTTACCCACTTTTCAACTGGGGTCTCCAGATGATCCAGTATCGTCTGGACAGACTCCAACTAGAACTCTGTTACCTCTGGCCCACCCTCTCCGGTGAAGGTCGGAGGGTGCTGTAGCTGGAACTCCCTAGTTAGCTCAAACATACTCGGTGCAACCCGCCCTGGGTCCCGATCCACCATCTGCATAAGGTGATCCAAGTTCTCCTGGAACTTGTCTTATCTACCTTCATTAATCACCACATTTTCGTGCTCTTCTATCGGAGGAGTGTTCTCAGCAACATCCTCCCATTTTCTAACTGGTAATCGACGTCATGGTGGAATTTCTCTACATTATCAAGCATGAGATTTAGCACGCATACCATAAAACTTTTACGACTTCATCAAAAGCTCTTCACTAGCTACAACAACCCATTTTCATATACTAATTCAATGACATTAGCACCTCAAATTCATCGCCCCGACCATCCCTACCGCGGCCCATGGTCCACACGACGTAAACAAGCATGCACTACCACCAAACTCACACAACATTTTACAAAAACATTTTCCACTTCATTTCAAACCCCTAGATTTCGTTAAAAATCATTTACCCACTTGTTTTATTTCATTCTTCTCATTATTTCTTGGTTTCATGAAATGCATGATGCACCCTACTTTCCTGTCTCACACACCCACCCCGTGCGTGTTCCTAACACAATCCATGTCACCTATCTCCCTAGGTGCCTATAATGATGCATGAATGCAACTCCTCATGTCGTTACGGCCACGATCCAAATATCATAAAACAGTCACATCAAACCACATGTGCATCACCCAATAGTGACATATCATCAACTGTAACATCGAACAACCAAGAACAACATTTTCCACCTAGGGTGACTTGGGTTTTCCCTCATACATAGGTTAGCTACTCCCAAGCACAAGATCATCACCAAGGCCTGACACATCTTAACCATTGGCTACCAATCCCAAATAACAAGACCTTAGAGAGGGAGAAGAAATACCTCCTCTGATACCACTTTGTAACGTCCCTGACCCAGAATCCACTAAACCGGTGCTCCAAGCCGGGTGGTTACATGACCTTAAGCGTGCCTCCCCGTACACCAAAGGCTTCCGACTAGTAGCGGGGGTCTATGGAGTCATGTGGGGAGACTATACCCCCTTTTTATCAGAGTAAGCCACAACAGAAGTAAACCAAATAGCAGAAATAATAACCAACAAACAAGGAACATTTATAACGACCATTTCCAACAATAAATATGTCATGTCATACTACAAGTGCAAAGGTGAACAAAATCCTAAGATAAGGACAACGGCCAAAATCCCTAAAATGGTCCTGAATCCAAGTATGGATCCTCCACCAAGTGCTACCCATTTCTACTCAACTATCTAGCAAGGACCCTTTCCCTTCTCCTGACCTAAAAACATGAAGTCTGCTCGGGTACCCCATGGCGGCCCGAGCAGGGTGTGAGTACAACTCAGTTGGCCACCACCAACGGTGTCTACAAAATATCCAGTATGAACAGGTAGTGCATGCAAAAGAAATATGAATGATAATTTCCAAGTATATATTTAAGGTTCCATTAACCGGTTCAGAGCCAAAGCCATTTCCACCTCTATTACCATTCATTTAATACCAATTATCATCACTTACCATTTCATTACGTTTCCATGGGTTAATCACATACATTATGTTACATGGGTCTAAGGACAACAATCACATGCAAGAGGGTAAACACATTGTTATCCTATCTCACTAGGACTAACCCCCTCATAGAAACCATATCCTCACCTTGAAGACTCAGTCCGGGTGGATGCAACTGTTAGGAGAATAGACCCTCAGTCCCCTTTCCTAACCCATGCATTTAGGGTGGTGTTTAGAACCTCAGTCTTAGCTCAACCCGTGGGCGTAGATCCTCAATTCATACCCCACTCTATCAGGCCATGTGCACATGATTATATATAAGTAACCAGCAACCATCCAAACCATTACCCTTCGGCAAACACTATTCACAACAACCCACATGGAAATCCACATCATGCCTTAACCCATTAACACATTATCATTTCACATCATTTAACTATTCACCAGATTCCCATGTGTTATGCCTATCTCACTAAGCATTCAAAACTAGACCCATAACCTATCCCGTTATGGTCTTTAATTGGTTTACACATTAACTCATTTAACCTGTTCATCATTTCCATGAATCAACCCTTCATGCCAATATGTTTATCAAGGGATCTATAATTTATTACAAAAAGGTAACATGTTTAATATCAATCCCTAAGTCTGGGAAAAGCTGGCACACACCATGGGTGGCCCCAATTAGGTCAAGTCAATCCCAACACATCCCACGGGGATCGTGAGGGTTCCCATTTTCCATTTTAAACACCATTATTACCAAATATTACAAGGTTATTAAAACATAACCAAGTGGAACAATAACACAACTAAACATGCACAAATACCCAAATAACCTTGGGATATCACTTGTAGACCACCTACCTCGAAACCGCGGTTGAATGCACTCTCAATCGAGTCCTTAGACCTCGATCCAACCAACCTTTGTAGATTCAACCTAAAACTCACCCAAAAGATAGGGTTTTAGAGCTTCAGAACAATAGGGAGAGATGATACAATCCCAAACCAAAAAGAGAAGCAAGGATGGGATTAGCCTTACTATGAGATTCGATCTGCATCCAACAGCAACAAAAACGTCTTAGAAACGAGGGAGAACCACCCTAGGGAAGCTTGGGTTGGCCAAGTTCGTCACTAGGGCTGAGAGGGGATGAATGGAGGAAAATCCCGAGTTGGGGTTTAAAAGCCCAGAGTGGAAAACTTGTAATTTTACAAACTTTAAGAGGTCGCATGGTTTAGCTGCACAGTTTGACAAACCGTGCACAAACCATGTGCATGCTACTGTCCAGAGGAGGAGGGGTCACACGGTTTGCCTGGGCAGGCTGCACGGTTTGCCCTGGTCATGCGCAGGCTGTGCGCCCTGGCTTGTCTTGCCCATTTTTCCTTTCTTTCTTTCCCCGAGCCCCTGGAACACCCCCAAGGCCTCTCATACCTTCAGGAAACATCCCTTGAAGCCCAAATGAGGGATTCAACCAAGACGTAATGAAAACATACCTTCCCAAAAACCAGGATCTTACACACGCTGACTCTCTAGGTGGCTCATACTAGCAGCCACCTCTAGTCAAGTAATCCTACAAAGTCACAGACACTCTAGGAAGCTCTCACCATCAATTCCCCTACAGTCTTGCAATGATAGTTATAGACTCTCTAAGGAAGCACTTACGTCTAATTCCCCCTCTAGTCTCGATACGTAACTAAGGACACTCTGAGGAATCACAAAGTCCAATTCCCGTAGGTCCTTCGAATGATACTAATTTATAACATACTCTCTAGGGAATCCCTTAATCGCCAATTCCCTCTTTAGTCTACCGCACGAGGTTCACACAGCCCTAAGAAATCCAGTCATGCATAATCGACTGTCAACATCCCTAAGTAAGTTCAAAAAACTACTTGGATAATAGCTACACTGCATAAAAAGTATATAAACAGTAGGCAATACATGCAATCAATTATATCAAGGCAGGAAATAAATGCAACAAGGTCTGCCTCACAGGAAACCTAAGTTAAATGGCTAAAAACTGCCAAAATAAGGGAAACACCCATGGGGTGATCCTCAAACATGCTAACGAGCAATCATTATTCATCTAATAGCCTCAAGAATACAATAAATCTAAGGAAGATAATAATGCAGGATCAAAACCCTAAACCGAGATACCCAGTACATGGGTATCCGACACTTTTTCACAAAAACTCAAAGACATTCAACGTAAGGCAACAAACCACCTACCTCAATCCTAGGAGATCAATATAATTGAACCTCAGCCTGTGAATCGTCCTATAATGGAGTAGATCATCAAAACTGTCTAAAACGTTCAACCTACAATAACTCTCATAAGAGAAAGAATCATGAAACGTGGCCAAAGAAGAACCAAGAACTCACCGTTGTGATTCTATTGAAATTGACGGTGTTCGATTCGGATAACTGGTGATGGATCGGCAGCTTGGAGAAGATTCAGCCTCCTCGGACACTCTGGATGGAGATAGGTGGAGAAGAAGAAAGAAATAAGGGTTATATGCGACCTCGGTCTGTTTAATGAAAAAAAATTACACGACGTGTACTTCTGGAGTACACGACATGTACTTCTGGAGTACACGGCGTATACTTGCCTTTTCCATACTCCATTTTAAGTGGCCTCCAAGTCACCCTTACACGGCCATGTGTGTGTCCATGACATGGCTAGAACACGGCTTCCAAAGGCATCGAAGTACACTACGTGTACTCATAAACTACACGGCGTGTACTCCAAAAATTTCCAAATTTTCCTCTTTTCTCAAAAACTATCAGAAAAGGAAAAACATACCTGAAAAAAAGATCTGGGTTCTTACAAACGTCCCCCCTTAAATAAATTTGTCCCTGAATTTCCCTAACAAGGTGGCAAAGAAGAAACCTCGAACAACTCTGGTCACTGTAATTGCATATCGGCCTCCCTCTCCCAAGTCTCGTCCTGTACACAGCCGTGCTTCCATAGCACTCGTACCAGAGGAACAGACCAGCCATGGAGTACCTTTTCACTACGATCAAAAATCTTGAAAGGATGCTCCTTGAATGATGCATCCTGCTCCAGCTCAACCTCCTTGGGTTGAAAATCATGAGACGGGTCTGAGAAATAGTGTCAAAGCTGAGAAACATGGAAGACGTCGTGCATAGCCTGGTACCTCTGAGGTAACTGCAACCTATAAACAACTATCCCAAATCTCTCCAGAACCTCAAACGGCCCAAAGTATCTCGGTGAAATCTTACCCTGTCTCCTGATCCTCTTGTGTCCCAACCTTGGGGTAACACGTAGGAAAACCTGTTCTCCAACCTTGAACTCCAAAGGTCATCTCTGCTGATCATCATAATATTTCTTCCGAGACTATGCAGTATCCATCCTTTTCTAAATCAACTTCATCCATTTTGTGGTCTCCTGAACAAGATGAGGTCACATCATCGCTGCCTCTCCTACCTCCATCCAACACAAGGGTGATCGGCACGGCCTACCGTATAAAGCCTCGTAAGGTGCCATCTGAATAGTTTCTTGAAAACTATTATTTTAGGAAAACTCCACTAGAGGTATATGTCTCTCCCAAGAACCTCCAAAATCAAGTACGCATGCTCATAGCATGTCCTCTAGCACCTGAATCGTGCACTCTGACTGACCATCTGTCTGGGGATAGTAAGTTGTACTCAGAAGTACATGTGTACCCAAAGCCCTCTGTAGCCCTTGAAAAAAATGTGATGTGAAGCGGGTGTCCCTATATGAAATGATAGTACTCGTGACCCCATGAAAGCGTACAATATCATGGATTTATAACCGTTCAATCTCATCAATACCGAAGGTCTCCTTAATTGGTAATAAGTGAGCAACCTTCGTGAGATTGTCAATGATAACCCATACCACGTCATTCCCTCGAGGCGATCTCGGTAACCCTATCACGAAGTCCATCACGACATCATTCCACTTCCACTCAGGAATGGGTAGCTGTTGTAAAAGCCCTATTGGTCACTGGTGCTCTGCCTTCACCTACTGATAGGTGGAACACCTCATGACAAAACTAGCAACATCTCTCTTCATACCTGGCCACCAATACTGGCGGTGCAGATCACGATACATCTTGGTGACGCCAGGATGAACTGCCCAATCTGAGGAATGAAATTCTCTCATTAGATCCTCACTTATATCTGCTGGCACCCATACGCGTCCCTGGAAATGCAAGATCTCACCCTCACCTATGGTCTATCTAAGAAGAGGGCTCTCTCCTGACACGTTTTCTCATAGGACTAGGCCTTCAGAATCTGATAGCTGCCTCATTAGAACTCGGTCAAGAAGAGTAGAGGTAATAGATACAGAAGAAATAAAATTTTGACCTTGTCTGTCATGCACCTCCAAATGCATTTCAGAGAACAAATCCATAAGCTTTCACTCACTGCTGGTCTCCTGAACTTCATGTATCTATGTCCTCCTGCTCAGTGCATCTACCACAGCGTTGCCTTTCCCAGGCTTATAAGCAAGCTCGAAATTGAAATACTGTAGGTACTCAACCCACCTCCGCTGTCTCAGGTTCAAGTCATGATATGTAAAGATATACTTGAGGATCTTGTGGTTAGTATATACCACAAAATGCTCTCCCAGAAGATAATGTCTCCAACAATGCAAATCATGAACAACTGCAGCCAACTCCAGGTCATACATAGGATATTTTCTCTCATGTGGCCTCAACTTCCGAGATCCATATGCAACAACACGATCCTCCTACATAATCACAGCTCCAACCCTGATGCCAGATGCATCACAAAAAACTGTATAACTCTTGCCCTGCTCCAGCAAAACTAGAATTGGTGCTGAAGTCAATCTCCCCTTCAACTCTTGAAAGGTTGAATCAAAGGCTTATGACCAAACATACTTTAACCCCTTCTTATTCAAGCATGTAAACGGCGCTGCTAAGTGTGAGAAGACTTGTATAAACCGCCTGTAGTAACCATTCATCCCTAGGAAACTTCATACCTCGAAGAAATTCTTCGACTGCTCCCAAGTAACTACTGCTCTCACCTAATCTAGGTCTACTGATACTCCTATGTCTGAGATGCATGACCCAGGAAGTGAATATCATCCATCCAAAAGTGGCACTTTGAGATCTTAGCATATAACCGATGCTCCCTCAGTGTACTCAAAACGATCTCAAGATGGGTAGCATGGTCATGTTTAGTGTGAGAGTACACCAATATATCGTCCATGAAAACCACCACGAAAGAATCCAAGTAAGGATGGAAAACTCTGTTCATCAGCGCCATGAAAACTTTTGTCATGTTCATGAGACCGAACGGCATAACCAAATACTCATACAAACCATACATGATTCGGAAGGCTGTAAGAGGTATATCAGATGGTCTGACGTGCAACTGATGATATCTGGATCTCAAGTCGATCTTCAAGAACACTTTGGATCCTAGAAGCTGATCAAAGAGATCATATATCTCTGGAAATGGATATCAGTTATTGACTGTCAACAGGTTTAGCTTCTGATAATCCACACAAAGTCGTAAAGTTCCATCTGCCTTCTTTGCAAACAGAATGGGAGAACCCCAAGGAGAAGTACTGGGTCGGATAAAACTCTTTGCCTGCAACTCCTCCAACTGCTTCTTGAGCTCCTGTAACTCAGGTGTATCCATCCTATAAGGAGTTATGGATACCGGTGCTGCTCCTGGAATAATCTCAATAGATAATTATACCTCTCGCTCTAGAGGAAAACCTGAAAATTCTTCCAGAAAGACATCTGGAAAGTGATCAACCACTGGAGGGAAATCTATCTGAGAAGTCCCCTGGTCATCCAGATATAAGATAGAAATCTGGTCCGTAACACCACCCATCCCATGATGCTCTGGTCCAGCTCTGCTCACTTGGACATCCCATTCGCCCTAATGAAGAAAAGATTCGCCCTCCGATGATGTGAAACTCACCCTACGGCGATAGCAATCGAAAAAGGCATAGAAGGGAACTAACCAGTCCATCCCGAGAATGACATCATATCCTTTCATCACTAAAACATAGAGATTCCATGAAAAATGACACCCAACGACTTCAAGGGGGCAGTCTAAGCACTGACGCACGCTAGCATTTCTAATTCCCAAGGGAGTGTCTAGAGTCATCATATCCTCAGAAGTATAAACAGTAAGTCTAAGGCTTTCCACAGTATGCATAGAAATAAAGATATGAGAAGATCCCATATCGAAAAGTGCAGAGGATAAAACTGAGGCTACTAAAATCGTACCTCTAACTGTAGAAGGTCCAGGATCCTGCTCCTGATGAATCTTCTCTACTGAAAAATTCTAGCATACACCGCGGCCTTGTGTAGCAGCCTAAGATCCCTGAGCTAACCCTCCCTCAGCCTAACCACTACATCCATGGACTATACCCTGGCCTGAACGACCTTAAGAACTCCATCCCCCAGTCTGCTGCAGAACTGGTAATCCTTCTCTTGTACGCAGAGTTGAAACTGATCCTCCTTCACTAGCCGCTGGAAGGAGAACCTTGCAAAAACGCTGCAGATGACCCATCTTGCCGCAAGATCGGCACTCCTCTGGGTCTCTCGGGTACTAAGGCATCTTATTACCACTTTTTCTACACTGATAGTACACCACCTAGTTACCAGAAAGAAGATCCCGTCTACCATAAGGAATACCTCGCTTCCTCGGGTCACCTCATGTAGACTCTCGGTGGCGCTTCCTGCTGTCTATCTGAAATGAATCAGCCCTGGATGTTGAACCACCCTGGTCCACAGCTCCAGTATCCCTCAGATTTCTCTCCGTGATAAGCTCCTGGTTGAATATCAGATTAATATAAGACAACTGAAAGATGTTCACCTGTGATCTGATGTCTGGTCTGAGGCCTTCCTCAAACTTCCTCGCTAAAAACAGCTCGTCGTTCCCCAGAACAGGAGTGAAATGTTGTAACTCTATGAAGATAGAGGAATACTCCATGACTGTGAGAGTACCCTAATTCAGGTTCATGAACTATCTGGCTCTGTCATCCCTCATCATCGTCGGGTAGAAGTAGTCGTAGAACGTATGCTGAAACTCATCCCAAGCCATAGCATGTTGGCACCCTGCCTGCGAAACCACATCCCACCATCTATTGGAGGAATCTCGCAGCATATAAGTCATGAGCTTCACTCTCCTCTCCGGAGGCATCTTGAAGCATATAAGTCGCGAGATACATAGCTATTTACCATTTACCTATTCCATTATATCCCTGTCTAATGTCGCTAAACAGTAATTCAATATAAAAGAAAAGAACCTCCTCTGATACCACTTTGTAACGACCCGAATCTGGATCCACTCAACTGGTGCCCGGTACCCGGTTCGCCACATGACCTCAAGCATATTTATCCAAATTCCAGAGTCTTCCGACTATCAGCAAGGTCCTTGGTGATTCATTGGGGAAACTATGCCCTCATTTGGTAAAGTATACAAGGGAAAGGAAATAACATTCAATAGCGGAAGCAGTGAACAGCATACAATAACTGAAACTAAATAGAGGAAGAAATGAATATATAGTAATGATGATAATGATTCAGTAGGTACAAGTATCTAAGGGAAGCAGAAAACACAACAACGTGATGAAATACAATTGAGAAACAAAGTACGAAAAGTAAACAGTAACTCCAGCAGCATCGCAAGCCTAAGCTCGGTCCTATGCTCTCCAGCTCCAACCAGAAATCATGTACCTGAAGTAGAAGGGCCACAGTCCCTATCCACACCTACAACCATCTAGCCTGTTTGGGTAGAAAATCAGGACCCAAACAGGGTGTGAGACTAATCCCAGTAGGCAACCACCACAAGATTTGTGCCCTAGTGTCAGTGAGAAATATAGAAAAAGTAATGGAAATAAATGTAGCAGAGAAACAGGAGTACACTAAAGTAAACAATACTAAAAATATTTATTCACATTTATTTATTAATTTAATTCAATCATTTAATTATCAACCAAGGAATCTAGAAAATAACTCTATATTCCCAAGGAATAACAAGTAACACAACAGGTATCTCAGTAGACTACCTAAACAACAAGCAGTACAAAACCCAAGAGTGTTCTTTGGCTTGGTGGAATCATTACAACCAACCAAACAATATTCACACTGACTCTCTGGGTGGCTCATACTGGCAGACCCCTCTATTCAAGTAATCCTACAAAGGCACAGACACTCTGGGAAGCTCTCACCGTCAATTCCCCTGCGGTCTTGCAATGATAACTATAGACTCTCTAAGGAATCACTTACGTCTAATTCCCCCTGTAGTCTTGATACATAACTAAGGAAACTATGATGAAGCACAAATTCTAATCCCCGTAGGTCCTGAAAATGATACTAATTTATAACATACTCTCTAGGGAAGCCCTTAATCATCAATTCCCTCTTTAGTCTACCGCACCAGGTTCACACAGCCCTGAGCAATCCATTCATGCGTAATCGACTGTCGGCAGCCCTAAGTAAGTTCAACAAACTACTTGGATAATATATACACTTCATTAAAAGCATATAAATAGTAGGCAATACATGCAATCAATTATATCAAGGTAGGAAATCAATGCAACAAGGTCTGCCTCACAGGCAACCTATGCCAAACGGCGATAAAAATCCAAAACAAGGGAAACACCCATGGGATGATCCTCAAACATGCTAATGAGCGATCATTATTCATCTAATGGCCTCAAGAATACAATCAATCTAAGTAAGATAATAATGTAGGATCAAAATCCTAACCTAAGATACCTGATACATGGGTATCCGGAACTTTTGCATAAAAACTCAAAGACATTCAACATAAGGAAACAAACCACCTACCTCGATCCTATGAGATAGATATACTTGAAACTTGGCCCATGAATCAGCCTAGAACGGAGTAGATCTGCAAAAATGTCTAAAATGTTCAATCTACGATAACTCTCATAAGAGAAAGAATCAGGAAACGTGGCCAAAGAAGAACCAAGAACTCATCGTTGTGATTCTATTGCAACCGATGACATTTGATTCAGATAATCAGTGACAGATCGGTGGCTCAGAGAAGATTCGGCCTCCTTGGATGCTCTGGATGGAGATAGGTGAAGAAAAAGATGGAAATAAGGGTTGGACGCAGCCCCGGTCCATTTAATGAAAGAAAAAGTACATGGCGTGTACTTCTGGAGTACATGGCATGTACTTTCCTTTTCCATACTCCACTTTAGGAGGCCTTCAAGTCACCCTTACATGGCCGTGTGTGTGGCCATGACACGGCCAGCACACGGCTTCCAAAGGCATCGAAGTACACGGCATGTACTCATAAAGTAAATGGCTTGTACTCTGAAAATTTCCAGATTTTCCTTTTTTCTTAAAAACTACCAGAAAAGAAAAAACATACTTGAAAAGAAGATCCAGGTTCTTACATCATTAGCGAGTTCAATTCTTATCTTCTAATGGGGTCACTCATATTTTCTAGGGTGAGTGGGACTTTGGATCAGGAAGGGCAGGGCATGTTGTTCCATATGATGGGGTAATTTTTTGCCAGTTGATAGAGATTTTTCTTGATGTAGTTGACCATTTATTGGGTGGTCGACTTCCTATAGTTGTGTTTGAGTACCCTAAGGTATTTCTGGATGATTTTTTTGGTTTTTTCCAAATATAGTGGTTGATTTTACTATTGATCTTCTTCCTGGTATGATGCCTGTTTCTATTTCGTACCGTATGGAACCCTCTAAGTTTTTGGAACTTAAGGTACAATTTGAGGACCTAGTGTCTAAAGGATTTATTCATCCTATCGTTTCACTATTGGATTCGTTTATCCTCTTTTCTAAGAAGGAATATGGGAGACTTAGACTTGTATTGATTATAGAAAGTTAAATTGGGTGACTGTTAATAAAAAATATCATTTTCCAAAGATTGATGATCTCTTTGATCGACTTATAGGGGCTTATTGGTTTTCTAAGATTAACCTATGGTCAGGGTATCACCAGATGAGAGTCCAAGAAGAGGATATACCTAATACAGTATTTATGAGCCGATATAGAAATTTTGAGTTTTTAGTTATTCCATTCAGTCTCACTAATTATTCTATAGTGTTTCTAGCTTTGATGAATCAGATCTTTCATCAGTTCTTGGACTCTTTTTTTGTTGTGTTCATGGATTATATTTTGGGGTACTCTAAGTTAGAGGAGGAGAAAATTGACCATTTGGATATAATTCTTCAAACCGTGAAAGATCATCATCTCTATGGTAATATTTTCATGTGTGAGTTTTGGATCTGATAGGTGAAGTTTTTGGGGAATGTGATATCTGAGGGGGGAATCTCAATAGATCCTGAAAAGGTTCGATTAGTTATGTCCTAGGAGCATCCCAAAAATGTGTTTGAGATCTTTAGATTCTTAGTTTTTGTTGGTTACTATAGATGGTATGTTTAGGACTTGTCCAAGTGCTATTCTTTTATTATAGCTTTAAACCATAAGGCTCTAAAGTTTTAATAGAATGAGAAGTGCCAGATGTATTTTGAGGAGTTGAAGGTGAGGTTGACTTTAGCACCAGTTTTGATTATTCTAGAACTAGGTTCAGGTTATGATTTTTTATGAAATGATTTTGGTACAGGTTTTTGATATTTCTTGATGCTAGGGAAATAATTTGTGGATTATGGATCTCACCAGTTACACCCTCATGATAAGAACTACCCTACCCATTACCTTGAATTGGTATCTATTATGTATACACTCAAAATTTGGTTTCACATCTCTTTGGGTAATATTTTATGATATATTCTGATTGTAATATCATGATATATATTTTTACTCATAGGGATGTGAATTTTCGACAAATATGTAGGGTATAGTATCTTTATAATTTTGATTTTGATATTTCTTATACCCCTAGGAAAGGAAATGTGGTTTTTGATACATTGAGTAGAAAACTACCAACACAATTAGTGAAGGAATTAGTGGAGGAGTGGTATCTGGTGAGTTTTTTTATTGAGATGATCTTGGAAGTGAAATAGGTTGGTGGATAGGTGTTCTTGGATTTGATTAAAGATGACTCGTATTTTTATGAGTGAGTTCAGCTTGATCAGGTGGTAGACACTAAGTTCTAATGCTTTAGTGAAATCCTTTATGATGGGGAGACCTTAAGTGGGTGTTCTAAGTATCCCAGTAGAGCTTTGTGCTTCCATAGTGGTTTTTTGTTCCATTTTCTTTGAGACAAGAGTTTTTGGATAGTGTAAATCATTCCTGTTGGTTCATGCACCTTGGGGATACCAATATGTATCATGACTTAAGGCATCAGTATTGGTAGAAATGGATGTGATGGATGATAGTATATTTTGTTTTGTGGTGCCTTACTTTTCATATAATTAAGGTGGATCTCCAGAGACCTATGGGGTTGTTGCATCCCTTACCCATTCTGGTATGGAAGTGGGGTGATGTTTCCATGGATTTCATCATTGTTTTTCCATGGAATCCTAGTGGTAAGTATGTGATCTAGGTTATCATTGATCGACTCATGAAATTTGTGCATTTACTATATATCAAAAAGATGATTAAAGTAGAATAGATTTGGGGATTGTATGCATGAGGGATTGTGAGAATTCATGGGGTTCCCCCTATAGTTGTTTCTAGCATGGATCTAAGGTTCACGTCTAGGTTTTGGAAAAAAAATTAGGGGTGATGGGTTCCCAAATAAAATTAATAATATCTTATCATCTATAGATGGATGGATAGTCGAAGAGGGTTATACAAGTCATAGAGAATATGCTCTAGGATTTTGAGCTTGATTTTAGAGGATCTTGGGAAAATAATTTTCCTTTGGGTTTTCTTATAACAATATTTATCATTCTTTGATAAAGATAGTTCTATTTGATGATTTTTATGGTAATCCATGTAGATCTACCTTGTAATGAGAAGATATGGGAGATATTTCCTTGGTTGGGTCGAGTATTGTTCAGGAGATGACAGAGATGGTGCATTTAATCTAGATTCATTTGATCATGACACATAGTCATCATAAATACTATGCGTAACTTCAGCATCGACCACTGGAGTTTGATGTTGGTGATCAGATCTTTCTTATATTTTCACCTCACTTAGGACATCATTGGTTGGGTAAGCAAGGTAAGTTTTCCCTAAGGATTATGGGACCCTTTGAGATTATTGGATGACTGGGTAGGGTGTCTTATCGGTTTCACTTACCATCTAGTTTGACATCTATCCACAACAAGTTTTATTTTCCTTAGTAGATGAGGTATATACTAGATCATTACCATGTGATTAGATGTGAGTATGTTTATCTTGAGCCCAATACCACTTTGGTTGATCATCTAGTTCAGATTATGGATTTCCAGGATAAGGTACTACGGGGTAAAACAATTCCCCTAGTTCAGGTACTGTGGCGATGCGGAAAATATATCCATGAGACATGGGAGTAGGATTCATTGATGAGGAAACAATGGCCTTCTCTTTTTGCAGATTCGGGATATTGAGGGCTTTCTAGGGGAAGAAAGTGTTTATGGTGGGGAGATTATAACACTCTATTACCTTTCTATCAGGTATATTTTAACCTTCGTTTTGGTTTTCCTTTTCTTTGGATAATTAATGCTGAGAAGGAATTAGGATGATACATGTAATGGTGAAGTCAGAGATTTGTTGGAATTTCCAGCATAAAACCTATAGTTTTATTGTTCTCTAAATAATTACACAACGTTTCATGGTAATACATGGTGTTTAATGGATTTTGGATAGAACCCATGAATTGGATGCAAAGCATGAGAATTTTACAAGTCGTGTAATGGTTACACTTCGTATAATGAGAAAATATAAAGTTTTTAATAAAAAGGGACAAGTTTTTTGGTGTATATATGCTTCTATTATTACATGACATGTAATGTAATTACACACCATGTAATTTCCTGAGGGTTGAGTTTTTAGAGTGTCGATCGGCTGAATTTTCATTTCATTATTTGGGAACTCTTCTCCCTCTTGACCTAAAAGCTCTCAGGGATGATTTTGGGTGACTCCCTCTTGTCTGGATCGCTTCTTTCATCAATTGATCACCACTGTGTTTGTATTTCTTCTCTCTAGGTATTTAATACTTCTAGTTCTTCTTTATTTTTGTTTTTAGGTGTGTTTTGGCAGCAGATCTGTGATTGAATGGTGTTTTCTATCAATAATTTCCAGTTTCTTGGTGTGCCTTGTGTTTCAAAGGCCTTTCTCTTGGTTTCTGGTCTCTATTGTTGAAATTATCTAGGTTTCTACTATGCTAAGGTAGGTGTTTCTATTCAATGGGTTAATCTTATGAATTTCATGTCATTCTTGATAAATTACTTTGATTTGTTAATTGAACGAAAGTGATAAATTCTTTCAAATGATTTCTTGGAGGGGAAATTTTTTTCAAAAAGGGGGTTTTATTTGAAAATGGATTTTCTTGATTTGGAAATGGGTTTTAAAACTCTGAAGTAGATCTTCTTGGATTTGAAAATGTTTTATGAAATTTTGATCATGTTTTTTAAAATGTATTGGACAATTTTACATTCGGAACCTTGGGTGTTTTAGGATAGAGACACAGGTAACCATAGTGTGTGTTGTACCACTAGGAGGTAAATTTGTGTGATATCGACTGGAAGGAATTGATATCTATTTGTTTCAATGTATTCCTATTTTGGCTTGTGAGTGTCTATTATGCATTTACCCATGGTCTAGATCCTAATATGATGTTCTTTGTCATTTTTCATTTATGGTTATTTATTGAATGATTGTTTTTATCATGGATGGTTACTCATGGGTTTTTATATATTAGGTTGTATCACATAGCTTTATATGATAGCTTATTTCATGGATATTTTTTACTTGTATACCTCTTTATTCATGTATATTATTTCCTATTTTTATCACTTCTAGTTATCATATTTCTATATCAGTAATATGAAAGGATTTTATGAAACATGGAGATAGATCCTTGTGACCACCCCTTCTGATGAATCAGTACATAATGATCCACATGGTCATTGGGTTAGATGGTTTCCACCATTCTCAACCTCAAATTAAACACACATAGATCCTATTTCATGGGTTTCATGTGCATATGAGGTGTCGTTCGGGATTCCAAGGGTTTGGTCACTGTGGCCTTCATAGGACACTTTGTATGTGTTCATTCCCTCTAGTCTAAATCCATGGCTATGATCATTAATCTCATAATATGCTGAAAAAATAACATTGATCTCATAGCTGTGGAAACAGATTCTATTATTTTATATAAATCTCTACAGGGCATTGGCATGGTCCTATGGTCGATTGGTTGTGTTGTCAAAAAATGAAAGAACTTCTAAACCAATCAAATGCAGATTCTCCATACCCAGTGTGAGGGAAATAAGGTTGCGGACCGTCTTACTTCTATAAAGGAACAAGAATCTAGTGTTACATGGTTCACAAGTATGATTTCCTTAAATCCTGAGGGGGATAATTTGGTAAAAGGGGATGTGTTGGGTCTCCTCTATTTCAAGCCTCCATAATTATTTGCTTTGTGTTGTTTTCCTTGTTTATTTTCCTTGTTCATTCTCTGTTGTTTGTTCACACACTCTTCTTGGAATAAATAAATAATGATATTATGATGATGATATTAGACCTTATATAGAAACTATGGTGGTATCCTACTGAGCTTTGGATCACATCCTACTTATTCCTTTGGGAATTTTTAGATGTTTTATTGCAGTATTTAGGTAAAGGGGATATCATCTTGTAGTATGTTGGCTTCTCCTGTTATTGTTTCTTTCAGTTTAGGTTGGTCTGGAGGTGACTGTTGGTTACATGGGGAATTAAATTACTTTTTGTTTTATCCTATTTTGGATTGGATTGTATGTTTTTTGTTATATCTTATCTTTTTATGCTTCGTACTTTGGTTTTATGTCTTTTTTTTATGATATTCAGTGCTGTTTTTTATTTTCCTATTTTACTTGTATCATGTGATGGTATGGTTTGGGTGTCTTGTCTAGTTGACCTGGGTTGGTTCATTATAGTGGTGTTCAATAGTTAAGAATACTATAAAAAGATAATATATTTATACCTTCTAATGGGATGAATTTAAGAATATTTTAATTGAGAAATGTTTTCCAAAGGATGCTTGACTTAGGATAGAAAAACAATTTTTGGAGTTGAAGTAAAATGAGAATGATTCAATGATGGTATATAAAGAAAACTTCACCTATTTAGCAAGGTATGCACCAAATTTTATTTGAGATCTTGATAGTAAAATTATTCAGTTTTACTCAGGATTGAAACCAAGATATCAAATGGAATTTTCTTCCCATGAATTCATAAGTTATGAGAAACTTGTTTTATGTGATGATAAGGTATAAATAAATTTTATCAATGATCATGTGTCTTATAAAAATAAGAATAATAAAATTTCTAGATAGTAGTTAATGGGGAATAATCCATCAAATAAATCCTAAGATAAGAAAATAAATTTCCAAACTTGTGATAAGTGTGGTAAAATGTATCCTTTAGAAAGTCTTATAAAATCTAGGAAGTGTTTCTAATGTGGAAAGTTTGGACATGTGGATCATGACTACAAGGAAAACTAACATATGTATAATGAAAAACTAATGGTAATATGATTTAATTTCAATAATTTGGTAAATTATGCTAATGTGTGTTCAAATTTATTCACTCAGGGTTGAAATCACTAAGATCAAAAGCAAAACATTGTGGAAAAATCATTTTCTACTATTATGGTTAATGTTAGTTCATCTTATGAAGTGGTGATAGGTATGATACTTATTTATTAAAATTATACCCATGCCTAGTTTGACTCTAGATCTTTGCATTAATTTATTTATAATAAATTTGAAATTAAATGGGAATATCACCTCATGAAAAGAAGATAAATCTTTTAGTGAAAACTCTAGGTGGAAATATTAAAGTAACCAAGATTTATAGGAATATTCATGTTGTTATTAGTGGAATAGTCTTCCCTGTAAATCATTTTGAATTTCCCATATTAGAGTTTGATATTATTTTGGGTATATATTTGATTTCATTTTATCATTATAAGATTTATTTTAGAACCAATAAATTTTTATTCAATGATTTCATACCTTTGATAAACTACCAAGAAGCTAAGAAATTGATTAGAGGTGGAAGTAAAATTTACCTAACTCATGTTTTTTAAAAGAAATAATTTTTTCATATTATTGATTTACCAGTAGTAAATGAATATGTGGGTGTGTTTATTGATGATTTTTCTAGCATTATTCCAGATTAGGAGGTTGAATTTACTATTGAATTAGTGTCTGATGTTAAGCTTGTTTCAAAACCCCCTTATCGAATAGATCAAGTAGAAATTTTGAAATGGAAAAAATATTTATAGGAGTTACAATATAAAGGTTTAATTTTTCCTATAACTTAACCATGGGGTGATCCTATTTTATTTTTTAAAAAGAAATATGGTTCAACGATACTTTTCATTGATTATAGAGCCTTGAATAATAGCACTATTAAGAACAAGTATCCTTTACCTTATATCAATGATTTTTTTGATCATATCTAAAGAATGAATTTTTTTTAAGATGGATCTCAAGTTAGGGTATCATCATTTGAAGTTTAAAGAGGAATATATTTTGAAGATGTTTTTTAGACTAGATACAGACATTATGGATTTGTAGTTATTCCCTTTTGGATATCTAATTCACTAGTTGTATCCATGGATCATATGAATAGATTTTTTCATGAATATTTAAATTAGATTTTTTTTGTGAATTTTGATGATATATTGGTATATTCTAAAAGTCATAAGGATCATCAAATACAACTAAGGATTGTTTTGAAAACCTTAAAATAAAATAATACATATTGAAAATTTTGTATATATGAATTTCGGTTGTGGAAGATTTCTTTCCTTGGGAACATTGTTTCTAAATATGAAATAACCATTGAACCTATTAAAACTAAAGTTGTTAAAGAATTTACAAGTCCTAAAAATGTCATATATATTCATATTTTTCTTGGAATAGTAGGTTACTACATATGTTTTTTTGAAAAAAATTCTCAGTTATCTAGCCCACTCACTAAGTTAACATGAAAAGGAGTTAAATTCATTTGGATGAAAGAGTGTAATGATTGTTTCTAATAAATATAAAGACAATCGGTGAATTCTCCAGTTTTGAACCTTACCTCTAGAAATGGTGAATTTTTCATCTATAGTTATGCTTCATTAAAGGGAATTGGTTGTGTTATGATGTAGAATGATTAGGTAATTGCTTATGCTTAATTTCAACTGAAACCTCATTAGTTAAATTATCCTACACATGATCTAGAATTTAGTGGATATGGTTTTTTCTTTAAAAATTTGGAGGTATCATTCATATGGATAAAATTTTGAAATATATACTGATCATAAAAGTTTAAAGTATATATTCACTCAAAAAGAGTTGAAATAATTATTGAGTGAAGCTCATAGTTCCTCATTTTTCATTCGTCCTGGTAGCACTAATATGTATAGATACCTTCAGGGGTATTACTAGTGGGATGGAATGAAAATAGATATTTATTAATTTACTATGAAATGTTTGACTTGTCAACAGGTTGAAGAAAAATGACAATTACCAAAGAGGATACTTTAGAATTTTTCAGTGCCAGAGTGGAAGTGGTAAAATATATCCATGGATTTTATAATGGGATTACTAAATACATCTTGAGGTAATAATTCAATTTGCATAATTATTTATCAATTAACTAAATCATCTCATTTTCTTCCCATTTGAGATACTCTGTCCTTATATCAACTTCCTCAATTTCACTACAATGAGATAGTCAGGTTACATGGATTTTATCACTCCATTGTATCTAATCATGATCCAAAATTCACCTCTAATTTCTAGAAATAAATTTAGAAGTTATTGAGTATTCAATTACATTTCAGTGCATCTTTTCATCCTCAATTTGATGGAAAATTAGAGCAAACAATTCATAACTTGGAAGAAAGGTTTTGTAATGTCCTTATTTTTACAATGATAATAAAACCCTCTTGTGATAAATTATTAATATATTAATAGGGAAAAATTATTTATCAGAAAAGTAATTTAATAAATGTTTTAAAGTCCTTAATTCCAGTTAACATCTTGTAATATTCAATTGAATATTTTTGGAGTTTGAAACTGAGTTAGTGTGAGAATCTGAGTCCCACAAATCCTTGATCAAGACGAAATAAAAATATTAAATATTTTATATTAATCACAACCAATTTATTCAAAATAATTAAACATCTCACAAATAGTGGGTCGTATGGGAAATTTGAGACCACCGATAGGTCTGGGATACGGTGTTTACCCTAGGTAAGGTATAAAATTTGTAATTTTTGGATGTTTGGATGCCTCACTCGTGAAAATAATTTATTTAATAATTTTTAATATATTATTTTTTAAAATAATTTAATATCTCCAAAATGGTGCATTGTATGGGAAATATGATACCACCGATAGGTCCGGGATGTGGTTTTTACCCTAGGCGGGGTATAAAATTTTTAATCATCAATTGTTTAGATATGTCACTAGTGAAAATAACCATTTTAATATTTAATTAACTTTTAATATGTTTTTTGAATATTAAATAATTAATATCTCTCAAATAGTGTGTCGTATAAAAAAATTGAAACCATCGTTGGGTCTAGAATGGGGTGTTTACCCTATACAGGGTATAACTTTCTTGTGCAACAGACATTCGGTATTATTTAATTTTTATGTTAAATAATTAAACTAATTAAAAATGAGTTTTGATGTTCATATTCAACCGAAATGTGCCGCACCTCCATTTATCACGCATCAGACCTTCCAAAAACACAATTTATTGCCTGTTTTTACCGTTTAAAAGTTATAAACACCTTAAATGGATGAATCAAATACTCCTCATTAAATTTAGGTTAAATCATGGTTTTAATTAGAGGTTTCAAAATGGCAGATGGTTACATGGATTTGGGGTTTTGAAATACCCAATTGAATCATAATTAGTGCTGAATGATACTATCAACTTCAATTTGGAGACATAGGTGTGGTTCCTCCTTTGAGTTGGAGATGCAGCAGGTGTAGTTCCTCCTTTCCCCCCTAGGTTTTGCACATCCCAAGTTTGATTTATTTTTATTTTTATTTTTATTTCATCAATTATTCATTATTCAAAAATTAATGAAGAATGAATTATGATTTTTTTAAAATATATTTAAACCTAAATTATATCAGAATAGTTCATGTGAAATTATCAAAAGATAATTTTAAAATAAATTATCAATATATATATATATATATTGATAATCGCATTGTATGTTTATGGATAATTTATTAAAATAAAATTATCAATGTATGAGTTCATGAATTATTAAAGGATAACCCATAAAAATTTATTATCGAAAGATAATTGTGGTATATTATTAAAGATAACTGTAAGGTTTTATAAAGCAATATTTTCTAGAAATTTTTATGGATAATTTTAAAGTTTAATCAAATGACAATTATAATGAATAATCATTAGATAATCATAATATTGAAAAATGATGATTATTAAAATAATTTATCAAAGGATAATTATTTAAATTATCAATGAATAATTATAAAAGACTACCACATGTGTTCTTGTTTTAATTTAAAGATATTATAATATTGAATGTGGTTTATAATTATTCTTGGGAAAATATTATGAGCATATGTGTTGATATAAAATGATAATTTGTAATTTTATCAAGGATAATGGAAGTATCATAACATGTGATAATCAAAATGATAATTCGAGAATTATCGAGGAGAGCGAAGTTATCGTCACATGTAATATTTTAATCAATAATTTGACAGTTATCCGAGAGAGATAAAATATTATCACATGTAATATTGTAGGAACCCTTGACAAATGTCTAGCTTTGGTTTTTTGACACTTACAATAATAAGGATGTGAGGAGGTGTATTGAACCATATAGGATAGTTTATCATTATCACTGACATCAACAACATTGAAGTAGGTGGTTCCATCCTAATTAGACAAATTGATTAACCTTGTATTTCTTGATTTATTTCAACTACTTATTTAAGTTCAATTTCTCAAAAAATCAATTGATTTGATAAAAACAAATTCCAATGAATTGGGAGATTTAAAAATTGTTTTAGCATGAAAATTGGGAAAATCCCTAATTCCATTGAATTGGGGTGTACTTATGAAAATTGGTTAATTTAAATTTTGGATTGATGGAAATGATTTTAATTAAATTGTTAAATTTAATTGTGGAAAAGAATTGTAAATTTTATGGAATTAGTTTTGAATGGATTTCAAAATTTTGAAAATGTATTAAAATGTTTTGATAGAAACATAGTGGTTTTATCCTATTAAAGAGGCATGTTTTTTATTAAAACATGTTTTGGTTTTAAATGGAAAATTGGAATTTAAAATGGGGGAATGGGATTTAATTGTATTTTAAGTTGTCTTAAAATAAATTTTTCATCATTGATTGTGTAAGAGATCATGCAAGCCTTAGGTATATTGTGAGTTATTTGGACACACTCTACGATTACTACAGTGTTCTAAAACATACATGCAGCAGGTCACATCCCTTAGGTGATGGTGACAAGTCCTCTCTAACTAGTGTCCATAGGGAGTATGTGTACAAATATTTCCATGATCACTTAGAGAGTGTGGAGTCCTATAGCTATAAATACTATCATACCTATTTGGAAGATGAATATGTTTATTGCTTTTTTTATATTTGAGATATAAATGTATTCTAGTGTTGTTTGAACTCCTTTAAATAACTTATGAATTTATATAAGTTGTTTTATATAAATTTTTTACTTAATCCATTGTTTTTGAAATATTTCATCACTTATAAAGGCTTTTCTTAAAGTATTTTTCCATTATTTTAATTGTATAGAATGATTTGATTGAATATTCTTTAAAATGAAAAACCTATTCATTTTTAAAAAAAATTGAAAGCATTCCTTTGGTTAATCATTTTTCACAATATATTATGGAATCCTTGGTGAAACCCTACTGGGATTTTTAGCTCACATCCTACTTTTTTCCTTTAGGTGTTTGTAGAATTTCTCCTTCCAGGTTCGAGCAAGGGAAAAGGATCTCTTAGAGGTGGATCCAACTATTGAACTTTGGACTTGGTAAGTTGTGTCCTTAGGGGCTTGGGATATTTTCCTATTTTGTTACATGGTTTGTAGTACTTTGGGATTTTATATCTTGATTTATTTTGGTACATTACTCCCAATAGGGCTTCCTTTGTTATTCATATTGTCTTATTTATTTTTCTTCTGCAATTTTTTGTGGAAAATTCATTTCCACTTTAATGTTGTATGATACTAGGTGCTAGTCACCAACCAGTGGGGATCAGGAATTCCCTTCAGGCTATGTCAGGTCTGGCTTGGTTACCGGGTTACCAAGGTACCCAGGTTAGTTCATGAAAAAATTGTATCAAAGGAGGCTGTTGAGATTTTTTTCTTAAATCCAATATGCATTTTTGAAATATTGTCGGGACTTAGGGGGTAGTTGTGATTGAGTTTCTGGCCAACTCTCACCACAATAAACCTTAAGTCACTAGGGGAGGTTAAGAAAAGATGTCTTGTGGAAGAGTTCTAGTCTAATCCCTATTGTGATTTGGATAGAGTGAAATCCAATTCTTGTTTATTTTATTTGTTGGGATTAAATTTCCTTGTTTCTTAGTTTGAGTGTTAGTTTTAAGTCTTCCTTATTATTTTTTGATGTTATGTAGCATCATGCCTCTGAGAAGATATGAAAATAAGATTCAGGAGGAAGCTTCTGCTGAACCACAGTAAACGAATCCTCCAGTGGACCCAAATATAGTTGAGGTGATTATGCACACTGTCCAAGCTATGGGATAGGCACCACCTCCGGTTCCTATTCAGGATCTAGTAGTGTATCCTTATGGGTATATTTTTCGGAATCATTCTCAAGAGTTCCTTCACCAGAAGCCACCAATTTTCAAATGCTCCACTAATCAAAATCATGTTGAGGAATGGTTGGGTAGGATAAAATGTCTATTTGAGTTCTTAAAGACACCAAAAAAATCAAGGTTAATTGTGCCACCTTCTTGCTAGAAGGACCAATCATGAGATGGTGGGACATGATGGTGATGGAAAAGAAACATGAGGTATTAGAGTATAAGTACTTCAAGGTTCTTTTCACTGACCAATTCTATCCAGAGTCAATGGTGTTGGACAAGGATGTAGAGTTTTTCAAGCTTGAGAAGACTAACAGAACTATGACTGAGTATTCAAATTGATTTTTTGAGTTGGTGTAGTTTTCACTTGAGATTATATCTAATGAGAGGATGAAGGCTATATAGTTAGATTTGGTACTTCAATCAGATATTCATTCTTAGTTTTTCTTACTAAAGCTGCCTACTTATGTTGATGTGTTGGATAGGGTGATGATGGTTGAAATTGACCTGGCTATAAAGTCAGGGTTGATAGGAGTTCCTTTTTTCCCAATGGAAGTGTGATTTGTTTTAAAGGAAAGTGGAAGAATGGTGTCTCTTGTAGTAGTTCTCAGCATAAGGGTCATTATAGACCTCCTGCAGTACCTGGAAGAGGTCCTCTGGTATGCTACCAATGTGGTCATTCAGGGAATTCAAAGTGGTTCTACAATTATCCACCTAGGAACTGTGGCTCCTATGAACATTTACGACACTTTTAGAAGTTATACCACAACTTTTCCACTCTTCTTAGTGGAACAGAATCATCATCTCCTCCTATAATTGTGAGGAAAAGTAATTTTTCATGTACAAAAGGGTTTTGTCCATAGGCATCTGAAACGAATCATCTTAACATAGTGGAAGAGTCTCTAGAGGAAGATGATACGGGTCCAGTGACCTTGAGAGGAACCATTACTATAGATTTTCATTTAATGACTGCCCTATTTGATACCAGTTCATCTCACTCATTTATTTCAACTCGTATCATTAATTTTCTTAATATTTTTATGAATCTTTTATCTTGTGTGATGAATATTACTACACCCCTTGGTACGAAGAAAGAGAATGGTCTCCATAGTCCCTCTAGCACCTTATCTCTATCATATGTCGAGTTGTCTTGGAGTTTTCTGGTCCTTGACATGAAATATCTTGATGTCATATTCGGGATGGATTTTCTCATTGCCACTAAATCCTAGATTGATTTTTATCTTTTATGGGTCTACCTTAAAACATTCAGTGGTGTGTCGCTTGTCTTTTAAGGAGAATGAGACCCAAGGTCAAGTAGGGCCGAACGTTCTTATTTGGATTTGGGGAAAGTGATTTTTTTTTATCTAGAGCGAGAATCTTTGAGTGGTGATCTCCCTCCAGTTTTCATTGAGTTCCCCGTCATTTTTCCTTCTGAATTTTCTAGTTTACCTCTAATAAGATAGGTTGAGTTTTCCATTGACTTCATGCCCAGTACTCAACCAATCTTAATTCCCTCTTACTACATGGAACCAGCTAAACTGAAAGATATGAAGTCCTAGTTGGATGATCTTCTTGAGGATATTCTTCGTGCTTGTGTTATCAGCTTTGGTGGGGCTTGGGATGATCATCTGGGGATAGTTGAGTTTCCTTATAATAATAGTTACAAGTCTATGATCAGAATGGATCCTTTTGAGGCCCTTTTTGTATGTCTTGTAAATCACCATTGTGTTGGTCATAGATTGGTAAAATTTTCTTGGTTAGACCAAGTTTGGTACAAGAGATGACATCTAATATTCAGTTGATTCATCATATAATGTTGATAGCAAAGATTTGGTACAAGTATTATGTTGATTGTCATTGTAGGCCTTTGGAGTTCTTAGTTGGTGACCAGGTGTTCTTAAAGTTTTCACCTCGGTTGGGTCATTGACGGCTTGGGAGGCAAGGAAAGTTTGTTCCTCATTTTGTGGGACCTTTTGAGGTTGTTGATCAGGTGGGTAAATTTACTTACCATTTACCACTACCACCATAGTTGAAATTGATACATAATGTGTTCCATGTATTGCAGATGAGAAATTATCTCTCTGATCCATCTCACGTTTTGAGTTGGAGTGATCTTGAGAATGAACCTAATTTATTCTTGATCGAACGTCCAATTAGGATAGTTGATTCTAAGACCAAGGTACTTCATGGGAGGAAAATACATGTGGTTCATGTGTTATGGTAGCATGGTTCTTATAATCAAGAGACATGGGAGCATGAGTCTAATACTCAATCTTAGTGGCCTGAGTTATTTGAGAAATTCCACTAGAGATGCTTCTCGAGGATGAGAAGTCATTAGAGGGGTAGAATTGTAATATCCTATTTTTTACAATGATAATAAAACCCTCTTGTGATAAATTATTAATATCTTAAGTGGAAAAAAATGATATAGCAGTGAAGTAATTTAAAAAATGTGTTAAAGACCTTAATTTCAGTTAACATCTTGGAATATTTAATTGAATATTTTTGGAGTTTAACACTGAGTTAGTGTGAGAATCTAAGGCTCTTAAAGGCTTGATGAAGACAGAATAAAAATGTTAAATATTTTATATTAAGTGTGGGAAATTTATTCAAAATAATTAAATATCTCACAAATGGTGGGTCGTGTGGGAAATATGAGGCCACTGATAGGTTCGAGATGCGGTGTTTAACCTAGGCGAGGTATAAAATTTGTAAGCATCGTACATTTTGATGCCTCACTCATGAAAATAATTTATTCAATAATTTTTATTATATTATTTTTTAAAATAATTTAATATCTTTAAAATAGTGTGTCATATGGGAAATCTGAGACCACTGATAGGTCTAGGATGCGGTTTTTACCCTGGGTGGGGTATAACATTTGTAATCATCAGACGTTTGGATGTATCACTCATGAAAATAACTTTTTAATATTTAATTAATTTTTAATTAATTTTTTGAATATTAAATTATTAATATCTCTCAAACATGAATCATATGAAAAATCCAAGACCACTATTGGGTCTAAAACGGGGTGTTTACCCTAGATGGGGTATAACATTCTTATGCAATGGAAATTTGGTGTTATTTAATTTTTATGTTAAATAATTAAATTAATTAAAAAAATGAGTTTTGATGTTCATATTTAAAATAAATGTGTTTCACCTCCATTTATCATGCACCAAACCTTCCAAAAACTCAATCTATTGCCTGTTTTTACCGTTTAAAAGTTATAAATACCTTAAATGGATGAATCAAAGGCTTCTCATTCAATTTTATGTTAAATCATGGTTTTAATTTGAGGTTTCCAAATGGAGGATAGTTACATGGATTTTGGGTTTTGAAATACCTGAATGAATCATAATTAGTGTTGAATGATCCTATCAACTTCGAGTTAGAGGTGGAGATACGGGTGTGGAGATCCAAGTGTGATTCCTCCTTTGAGTTGGAGATGTATTGGGTGTAGTTCCTCCTTTCCCCCCTAGGCATTGCACATCCTAGTTTGATTTATTTTTATTATTATTTTTATTTTATCAATTATTCATTATTCAAAAATTAATGAAGAATGAATGATGATTTTTAAAAAAACAAATATTTAAACCTAAATTATATTATAATAGTTCGTGTAAACTTATTAAAAGATAATTTTAAAATAAATTGTCGATATATATATGTATATGTATATTGATAATCATTTTGTATGTTTAGGGATAATTTATTAAACTAAAATTATCAATGTGTGATTTCCAAAATTATCAAAGGATAACCCATAAAAATTTGTTATTGAAAGATAATTGTGGGATATTATTAAAGATAATTATAATTTTTAATAAAGAAATATTTTTTTGAAATATTAATTTATAATTGTAAAGTTTTATCAAATTATAATTAAAATGAATAATTGTGAGATAATTGTGAGATTTCCAAATAATGATTATTAAAAGAATTTATCAAAGGATAATTATTTAAATTATCAATGAATAATTATAAATGACTACCACATGTGTTCTCATTTTAATTTAAAGATATTATAATATCAAATGTGGTTTATAATTATTCTGAGGAAAATATTTTGAACATATTCATTGACATAAAATAATAATTTGGAATTTTATCAAGGATATTGGAAGTATCATCGCATGTGATAATAAAAATGATAATTCAAGAATTATTGAGAAGAGAGAATTTATCATTGCATGTTATATTTTAATCGATAATTTTAAAGTTATCAATGAGAGATAAAATATTATCGCATGTAATATTCTAGGTACCCTTGAAAAATTTCAAGCTTTGGTGTGTCGACTCTTATGATAATAAGGTCGTGAGGAGGTGCATTGAACCACACAGGATGGTTTATCATTTCCACTGACATCGATGACCTTGAGGTAGGTGGTTCCATCCTGATTAGACAAATTGATTAACCTTCTATTGCTGGATTTATTTCAACTACTGATTTAAATTCAATTTCTCAAACTTTCTTTCAATTGATTTGATAAAAAACTAATTCCAGTGAATTAGGAGATTCGGAAATGGTTCTGGCATGAAAAATATAAAAACCCCCAATTCCATTGAATTGGGGTGTGCTTATAGAAATTTGTTAATTTAAATTGTTTAATTTAAATTGTAGATTTATGGAAAATATTTCAATTTAATTGTTGAATTTAATTTTGGAAAATAATTTTGAAATTGATGGAATTGTTTTTGAATGGATTTCAACTTGTGAAAATAGCTTAAAATGTTTTTATAAAAACCCAATGGTTTTATCTTGTTAAAGAGGCATGTTTTTTATTACCCTATTTTGGTTTTAAATATAAAATTGGCATTTGAAATAGAGGAATGTGATTTAATTATATTTTAAGTAGTCTTAAAATAAATTGATAATCATTGATTTCGTAAGAGCACATGAAAACCTTAGGTAGATTGTGAGTTATTTGGACACACTCTAGGATTACTACAACATTCTAAAACATACATGTCGCAGGTTTCATCCCTTAGGTGATGTTGAAGAGTCCTCTCTACCCAGTTTCTATAGGATGTATGAGTACACATATTGTTGCGATCACTTAGAGAGTGTGGAGTCCTATAGCTGGAAATACTATCATACCTATTTGGAAGATGACTATGTTTCTCACTTGTTTTATATTTGAGATATAAATGTATTCTAATATTTTTTGAACTTCTAAATGCCTTCTAAATTTATATATGCTATTTTATATAAATGTTTTACTTAATATATTTTTTTTATAAATATTTCATCACTTGTAAAGGCTTTTCTTAAAGTATTTTTTCATCATTTTAATTATATAACATGATTTGATTAAATATGATTCGAAATTAAAAACCTATTAATTTATTTTTAATTGAAATAATCCCTTTGTTTAATTATTTTTTGGCATCTGTTATGAAATCCTTAGTGATAACCTACTGGTATTTTTAGCTCACACCCTACTTTTTCCTTCGGGTGTTTGTATAATTTCTTCTTCTAAGTTCGAGAAAGGGAAAAGTATCTATTAGAGGCAGATCTAGCTATTGAACTTTGGACTTGGTGATTTGTGTCATTATGTACTTGGGTTGTTTTCTTATTTTGGTATATGAGTTTTAGTACTTTGGGATTTTATGCCTTGTTTTATTCTGGTACATAACTCTTAGTGGATCTTCCTTTATTATGAATATTGTATTGTTAATTTTTCTTCTTCTATGTTTTGTGAAAAAATAATTCCCACTTACATGTTTTATGATTCTAGGTTCTATTCGCCAACCCATGGGGATCGAGAATGACTTTAGGGCTATGTTAGGTTCGACTCGGTTACTAGGTTACTAGGGTACCTGGGATGGTTTGTGACATGTTTCATGCTTGTTAAATGGATTATTAGGGAAGTTGGGATCAGTATCATTCATTGGTTTAGTTTTCTTATAATAAAATTTTTCATTCTAGTATAAAAATGGAACCTTTGGAGGAATTATATGGAAAGTAATGTTAAAATCCAGATTTTTGGGATAAATTAGTAAAAAATAAGTTATTGGAACTAGAATTGGTAGAAGGAATGGTTGATAGAGTGAATGTGATTCAGAAACATATTATTACGGCTTAGAGAATGAAAAAAAATTATACAGATAACTAAAGGAAAGATCTTTCTTTCAAGGTAGGTGATCATTTTTTTATTAAAGTATCTCCACAGAAATGTGTTATGTATTTTGGTATAAGGGTAAAGTTAAGTTGATGGTTCATTGGACCACATGAGATCTTAGATAAATTTGGTTCAATTTTCCTACTAAGTTTCCTTGCCTCTGAGTTTATACTAGGTATATAACATATTTCATGTTTTAATGTTAAGAAAATATGTGCCAGATTCATCTCATGTTTTAATCCCTAAAGTAGTACAGTTGGAAGAGAACTTTTCTTATGAGGAAAATCCTATTAAGATTATTGACCATAGAGAGAAAGTGTTGTGAAATAAGGTAATTCATCAAGTTAATATTTTTTGTAAAAACCAAATAGTTTAAGAAGCAACATGGGAATCTAAAAAATCTATGAGGGAAATAAATCCCTACTTGTTTAAAAAGTAAATAAAATTATGAGGACACAATTTCAAAAAGTTGAAAAGAATGTAAAAACTCAGGTGAGTTAAAGGTATATCACTTTAATTTCTTATTAATATTAATTATTTATATTTTTTGTATTTAAAATTATTATAATAATATTAGGTGATTTTTCTATCAAAAATGAAAAGGATTTATTTCTAAGAAAATTGAGTTTCCATGCATTATATAGTTTTATTTAAAATATATATTTTTAAATTATATAATTTAAAATTTTAAAAATGAATTTTATTTTTGTATTCTTCATGTCAAAATTATCTTAGGATTATTTTTTTAAGAATTTTCTAAAATGGTTTATTTTTCAAGGAATAGTGAGAAATACTAATTTTATTAAAAATTGTATTTTCTTTTAAAGTATTTACAAATTCATATTATATTTTAGATTAGTTTTAAAATTTAATTATTTCATTTTGATTAAAAATAATCTAATTATAGTCCTTTGAATGAATTTTATACTTTAATTTGGTATAAAATATTTTTTGTACTTAAAACGGTACTTTTCTAAAAAATCGTTTTTCATCATGTTTTGAAGGGTTAATTTTAAATTAAATTATTCCACTTATATAAATTGAATCTAGAAAATTTAAAGAAATATTTTTAATCATGAGTTCCAAAAATTCTAAATTTTTCCTGTTATTTTTTGTCATTATAAATAGTAACTGTAATAAATATTTGTCACCTGGGTACGGGTAAATCGGGTAATTAAGGTTAAAAATAATACAATAAGGACAAAAAATGACCATAACACTTGAATTTATCCTATTGGATGAGTGTATTTTGGACATTTCGAACCAAGTTTCAAAAATATGGCAACTTGGTATCATATTTATTTTATTTTTACCTTTATAATATTTAAGTAAAAGATAATGTCAAAAATCTCACTTTCTTGCTTTTAATATCTACAATATATTGTTACAAGGAAAAAAAATATTTTAGGTTATAAATTATTATTTTAAATATATCTTGGTAATTTATTTATAATATTTAATGATTAAATAATTACCTTAAATGCTTATGCAATGTTGATACGGTATTTATTCAATTGAGAGAAAAATAAAATAAAATATTCCAAAAATATTAAGTGTTGAAATAATTTTTTAGATAAAGATAAAAATTTAGGGTTGTTTTAAAGTATTATATTCAAATTTATTTTCGGTCATGTTTTTTTTAAAGTCAAATTAAAATAATAGTTCCAAAAATGAAATTAATGATATTTTATAATAAATAATATTTTATTACATGATTTAAAATTCCTCAAAATCCTACATTAATCCAAGAAATTGGGATGTGGTTTAAAATATCATCCATGGTCCATTTATGGGTCAATTTTCCTTTTATATTAACTATATTAACCCCTAAAGAGTAAAAACTTTGTTATCACGGTATTCATCAAAACGGTTAACGAAGGGTTAAAACAAATAGATAAGCATGAAAACATAATCTAGACATGTAAAAAATTATTTTATGATATTATTTCAACCATATTCATACTAACTTTGAATTATATCATTTTTTAGTCTTTTTCTGTGAAAATTAATTTATATTAATTTAATATTTTAAGTAATTATAAGAGTGCCCCTCCCCTCACTTATAAAAGGGTGCCTACTCTCCTCATTTCATCACACATTAAAAGCCTTTTGGTTCAGACAATACCTAAACAAATACCTTAATTAAATCCCTCTATATTTCCTAGAGTCCTTTTTATTAAAAAATCAACCTAGTAAAGATTTTTTTTAAACCTTAAGAGGTTGTCTGAAGAAGAGGTATAGTTATTAACCAAGTGTTTTCATTTTATTTCTTCTTATACCTCCTCAAAATCTTTTTCAACCATGCTGAAATAATAACACTAGTATCTTTCATATAATTATATTTTATTTTTTTAATGGAATAACTTATATCTATCTCCTCTTCTATTGAATGGGAAACAAAATTATTGTTCATCTGTATGACAAACTACCACCTCACGAACCAATATAATCTATTTTCCATCACTACCTCTTACAGATGATTATAATGATAAATTTAGTGTATATATATTATATTAATGAAATAATTAACAATCTAAAAATTTAATATATCATACATTTTGTAACACCCCGAACCTTAAATCCTGAAGTCGGTGCATTAATTCATTATATTGGCATGATTATAAGAACTCAATCCTGAAGGAATGATTAGTTTAATAGTTTTGGAAGACCATATTACATACATGATACCCAAAGTACATTTGGAAAGATAGAAAATACAAAATGATGCACAACAAAATAAAATAAATTGGCTCCTTGAAAGCTTATTCAAGGTTCTCTTCTTCATAACCTGGGGAAGGGAAGCATAATAAGGGTGAGCTCAAATGATCAGTAAGGGTTACATATAGGGGAATCATGAATTAAAAATAATTGAATCATAATCAATTATACAAGACTAATATGGCATGATGAATAAATGAAAAAACTTTTCATCAATAAGTTGAGAATAAAAATGCATCCATATATTTTGTCATAGTGAAAACCTCGTGGATATAATAATTGAATAATGAATCACTACCACAAAACTGGGTTTCTGCAGCGCCACCCTTTAACAATGTTAAAAAAAGAACTGTTAAAGGGGGTGCCTTTATCCGCACTAAAAAAATCACTGATAAAGGGAACTTTTAACAGCCCTAAAAAAGAACTGTTAAAAGTGACCCTTTATCATTGCTTTTTTAGCACAGATAAAGGCACCCCCTTTAACAGCGCTTTTTTTAGTGCTATTAAAGGGGCCCCCTTTATCAGCTCTTTTTTTACTAGTGCTAATAAAGGGGAGTTTATCAACACTTTTTTCTAGCACTGATAAAGTTTATATTTCTAAAAAATCATAAAAAATAATATATTGATATATAAGTATATTTTTATTGATATAAATATAATATATATTTTTTAAATATGTTTTAGATAAGTATAAATAGACTATTACATTTAATATATAATAAATTTAGTGAAAATGTCTTTAAAATATTTTAAAAAATAGTATTAATTAATAATTTTCTAATTATCATTGACTAATAATCATTTAATAATAATTTTAGGACACAAAAAATCAAAAAAAATTAATAAAAGATCTAAAATAAGTTGAAAAGGTAACTCAAACTTCAAACGGACATAACTTTTGATCCAGGTGTTCGTTTGATCTCTACAGCAAATCAAATCGAATCCTATGACAATCTCTACGTGTTAGTGATCCAAGGGAACCTTTTTTCACATTTTTCAAGGCCAAAAATGGCCCAGAAGGCCTCCAAAACTGAGTTTTTAGTTGGGATACCCAAATTTTTTAACATTCGATGGAATTTCAGCCTTGTTTAAGGGGGTCTTTCTGCCCTTTTTCAGTGGGGAATGAATTTATTTCAATGGATTACATTCATATTCATATTATGGAATTGAAATTTTATCATTTTTCATAATTTACTGTTATTTATAATCAAATATATAACAATATATACATATTTTTTATATATTCGCACATAAAAAATTAATTTTATAAATAAATAATTAAACATATTTACATATAAAATATATTTCCCAATATATAATCCTTATCTAAATAAGAAACTAATATCCCTTTTATTTAAAATACAAATATATGAATATTTATATACCTATATAATGTGTACGTGTATATATATATATATATATATTTGTGTGCGTCTATATTGACAAGCTGATATATATTATCTATATATTCTAAACATATGTATATATATATATATATTAATATATAATATTTGTAAATATATATATATATATAATTATACATGCAGATATACATATAATATATATGTGTGTGTGTGTATTGTATATATGTATTTATTTGTTTATAAACACACATAAAAAACATATTTTATAAATTCATTCAAAACTGATCTTATAAATATATATTAATATACGAATAAATATATTAATATATAAATATAACTATATATATATTAATATATAGATATATATATATATATATTAATATACGAATCTATATATATTAATATAACTCAATATATGTATATATATATTAATATAACTAAATATATATATATTAATATAAATATATATATGTTAATATATATATATATATGTTAATATATGAGTAAATATCACTAAATATATATATATATATATAAATAGATATATTAATAAATAAAGAGCAAAGCAATATGGTGGAGTTGTAAAGGCTTAGGCGCGCAGGCAACAGGTCACGCGCGCAGGTGGGGAATAATGTCTAGTATTGTTAAAGGGTATGGGGTGTTGTTAAAGGCTGGTGGGGTGGCTGGGGAGTGCGGGCTGCGGCTAGGGGGTGGGGTGCTGTTGAAGGGGGCTTCAAGCGCTGTTGAAGCCCCTCCCCCAATATGCAGAAAATATTTTTTTATTTTTTTTCTATTTTTTAACTTTTATTAGCGCTTTTTTTAGTGATGAAAAAAGGCCCCTTTTATCATCACTTTTTTAGTGCTAATAAAAGGGGAATTTATCAGTGCTTTTCTGAGCACTGATAAAAGGAACCCCCCCCCCCCTTATCTTCACCTCGATTAACAGCGCTTTTCTAGCATTGTTAATGCCCTTTTTTAGCGCTGATAAAGGCCATATTTATAATAGTGAATAAAGAAAATTATTATGTTTTGGATGTCATGTATCTGGCACATGAACCATTATACCATTGAGATAGTTTAAGTCTGTGGGTAGAAACCCATCTGATTTTTTGAAATAAACTCGAAGGGTTTGCCGCCAACTGATTTGTCTCATGAGACCTGTTGATGCATCGAGGGGCTATAGCGGGCCCCTCCCATCACTACCAGTCTAAATCATTATTTATATGAAGATTTAATATAAGAACAGTATTCCTTTTTGATATCCATATTAAATAGATGATACAGATTCATCAATATTTCCCCAATTAAAATAGGATTCAAAATAAACATCGTATGTGAAATGGTATACGGATTAAGGAAATAATCATATCCACAAAAAAATAAAATGTATATTTATCATAATTATAATTTCAAATGAAAAATGATCTCAAATGGGTAGTGGATACACCATATAATAAATATTAGGTGCATAATACCAAGTATGTCTCAATGAAATGGAAATTGAGACAAAGTCCCTTACCACGTTGTAATCAATCGAGTCGTATGGAAAAAAGTTAATAATCACAAAATGAATCACATAATACCATGAATATAAAGATAACTATATATAAAATGGAAGTACACATACACCACATTCAAGAAATAAGTGGCAAACAATGAAAATATTACAGAATTAAAAGTGAGATGAGAAAACCCCTTACCTTATGCCTGAACGTGTTCTCGATTGATCTTAATGACCTGAATAATAAAATTTAGATTAATTAATTAATAATTACATAACCTCCTCTATATTAAATTGATTTATTATAACCTTATTATCTCCATTCATGGCCTTTTTTATGGGTTTAAGAGGTTCAATTTTATTGTTTTTTAAGCATTTTCTTCCTTGGTTTTCATGATCGGTTTACTTGTATTCATGAATGGAAGTTCATTTAAAATTTGGTTAAACATAAATAATTGTTAATATATATTATTAGTTATGTTTAAGATATATAAATTATCTTATAATGGTTTTGTTTATATAACATGAGGATGACTCATTAGATATAAGTTAATGATAAATGCTTGGATTAACTTGTCAGTTTTGTAAACAATGAACTTGTTTTGTATTATTATTTTATATTATGAGTGTGTAAGGATTTAGAAAATTTAATAAGATAAAATATATATATTATTATCTGTTTCAACCATTAAAAATGTTTCATGACCAGTCTTTAAGATATTAATAGAAATTGAAAACTCGTCGTCCTTAAATGTGATAAATTAACACATCTCGAATGGTGTTTTCATTTTTAGTATGAGAGGAGGGGGAAAGAGAGATGATGATGAAATATTCCATTAGCATAATAAAATTCTTGTTAATTTAAGGTACTATAATTATCATAGCATTTGGATGAGGGGAGGTGAGGAGAGAGCTACAAAATAATGGAACTTGTAAAATAAGTTGAAAGAAAAAAGAAAGAGAGGTTCGCCTCTTGAGTACTCCTCTTTGAGAATCTCCTTAAGGCCTTTGTTTTTGGCCTTTTTGTGAGACCGTCAGGTCTTGGACGTGGGGGAGGGCTTTGGAATTGTATTTGGTAGAACTTAGGCAAGGATCAAAGCTTGAGTGGTGTGAGAGGAAGAGGGGGTGAGGGTGGTTTATGTAGTGGAGTGGAGGAGGGTTTTCTTAATATTTTAATCATTAGATTATCATTATTCCCTAAGAAAAGAAATAGTGATGATTCCATGACCAAAAATAGTAATAATTTCATGTGAGTTCAAACTAATGATTTTTTACATCAACCATGATGCAGGTAATAGTGTATTTATCTCATAATATATTTATACCGTAATTACCGTATTTTACTATTCACCAAAAATTCAAGTATTTCAAAAAAATACCAAAAATTCACCCTAAACATTTTTTGGCATTTAGAATAAAAAAATTAACTCCATTTTTCAAAAAAAATTAAATATAACAAATTTAATTTTTAATTAAAATCATCATTTAATCGAAAAATATCAACACTTAAAATATTCATCTTCAATTTTAAGGTGCCGAAATTTATTTACACTTTTATGGGTAAGGTTGCCATTAATAAGGGTCATATTTCTATTTATAAGGGTATGTTACTATTCATAAGGGTATGTTATTATTCATAAGGGTAAGTTACTATTCACCAAAAATTAACTTTATTCTATCATATTCCAAATATCACCCTGATCGCAACCGTGTATGTTCGTTTCTCAAAATTCAAAACAAAAAAGTGGAAAATTTATGTTTAATGGCTAGGTTATGACTATATCCTATAAATAACCAAGTGTTGTTTCATAGAGATTTAGTGCTTCATGCAATATAGGCTATCTAATGAATTGAGAGTATTTAAGAGAAACATACCATAAAATGTTTAGGGTGTTATATTCTTCCCACCTTTGAAAAAATTTTACTCAAAATTTTTCATGTATAAAGCCCTTTAAAAAATGTGGGTGGTTCTTCTTCATAACATCCTTAGGTTCCCACGTTTCTTCCTCCATTTTATGGTTTCTCCAAATAACCTTTTTCATTTGAGTTGTCTAATGTCTCAATACATGCTCCCTTTTTTCAAGAATCCTGATAGGCTCTTCACAGTATGAAAAATCAGGTTCCAACTCTATTTCTTCATAGGTGAGTACATGCATTGGTTCCAGCATGTATTTCTTTAACAACGACACATGGAAAACATTATGAAATTTGGAGAGACTTTGTGGCATTGCTAAACAGTAAGCTACAGATCCAATTCTTTCCATAATTTCAAATGGTCCAATGAACTTGGGGCTCATTTTAGTTTATTACTGAACCTTAAGACACCCTTCCACGGAGATACTTTTAGAAATACATGATCTCCTAAATTAAATTCCAAATCCTTTCTGTAGTTTCCAGCATAACTCTTTTGACCACTTTGTGTTGCTTTCATATGGGCCTGAATTTTCTTTACTTTTGCAGTTTTCTCTTCGATAAGTTGTGGTCCTATAAGTTTCCTCTCACCAACTTCATCCCAAAAAGTTGGAGTTCGAAACCTATTACCATATAATGCTTCATATAGCGACATTTGAATGATAAAATGGAAACCATTATTATAGTAAAATTACACCAAAGGCAAGTATTGATCCCACATGCCATAAAAGTCAAGAGATAATGATCTCAACATTTATTCTTGTGTTTGATAAGTCCTTTCAAACTGTCCGTTAGTTTGGGGGTGATAAGAAGTACTCATATGAAGCTCATTGTCCAAAGGAATCTGAAGAATTTTCCAAAATTTTGATGTAAATTGGGGATCTCAATTAGACATAATCAATATAGGTGCACCATGAAATCTTACCACTTCATTAATATAAAGTCTTGTTAGGCGTTCAAGTGGTAAATCCTCTCTTATAGCAAGGAAATGTGTAGATTTTTTGAGACGATCAAAAATTACCTATATTGCATCATTCCTTCCAGGTGTCCTTGGTAGTCTTGTAACAAAGTCCATTGTAATGTCATACCACTTCCACATAGGAATAGGTAATGGTTGCATGACCCCTCTAGGATATTGTCTCTTGGCATTCACTTGTTGTAAAACTAGACACCTTGACACATAGTTAGCAATTTCTTACTTCATGTTATCCCACCAAAAATATTCCTTTAAATCTATATACATCTTGGTGCTACCAGGGTGTATGGAGAAATTTGAGCTATGAGAATCATCTAATAGTTCCCTTTTTATCTCAGGTACTGATAGAACACATAACCTTCTTCCAAATTTCAAAACTCCATCCTCATACACGAAGTCTTCCAATCTTCCATCCTTAACAGTTTTAATTTTCTTTTATAGATTCTCATCACCATATTGAGATATTTTTATCTTCTCTAGTAAATATAGTTTAGCAATAATTTGAAAAATTAAAGATGTTTCACCATCCTTAACAATTCCCATATTCATATTTAGCAGATCCATGAATATAGGATCTCTCTCAATCCTCATTTGGGTCATAATTCCATGATCTTTCCTCATTAATACATCTACCACCTTATTTTCCTTTCATGGGTGGTAGTGTATTGAACAATCATAATCTTTGAGTAACTCATGCTATCTCCTTTGCCTCATGTTGAGTTATTTCTATGTAAAAATGTATTTTAAACTCTTATGATTCATATATATCTCACATCTTTCACCATATAGATAGTTTCTCCATAATTTTAGAGCAAAGATTACATCTTCTAACTCAAGATCATGAGTTGGATAATTTTTCTCATGAGTCCTCAATTGCCTTGATGCATAAGCAATAACTTTATCATTTTTCATGAGGATGCAACCCAGTCCATTCTTTGATGCATCACTGTATATCACAAATCCATCATTTCTAGAGGTAAGAGTCAAAATTAGAGCATTAACCAATCTTCTTTTCAATTATTCAAATCATTTTGTACATTATTTCATCTATACAAACTTAACCCCTTTACATGTGATCTTGGTTAGCGGGTTATCCAGTTGAGAAAAATTTTGAACGAAATGCCGATAGTAACATTATAAGACAATAAAACTATATACCTAGGTTATGTTTGTTTGCGTGGGTTGTTCTTGTATTTCCTTTGTCTTCACATGATTAACTAAGATTCAATCCTAAGATACAATATGGCTAAGAAAAGAAACAGATTGAAGCCAAAATTCACACTTGATAAACTTCCCATATAATTTATTTCTTATAAGATTTTTCATAATGATCCTCAAGTTATTCTCATGGTCTTCGTATCTTTTGGAGAATATCAAGATATCATCGATAAATACCACAAAAAAAGTCATCAAGATATTCCTTGAAAACTCTATTAATTAGATCCATGAAAACAGAGGGTGCATTAGTCATTCCAAAAGGCATTACTATAAACTTGTGATGCCCATACATGGTTTGAAATACTGTCTTTGGAATATCTTCCTTCCTCACACATAGCTAATGATATATAGATTGAAGGTAAATCTTCGAAAAATATTGGGCTCCATGAATTTGATCAAATAAATCATCAGTGTATGGAAGAGGATACTTGTTCTTTATTCTAATAGCATTTATTCCTATATAATCAATACATAGACTTATGGATCCATCTTTCTTATTGATAAAGAGGATAGGGGCTCCCCATAGAGAAACACAAGATTGAATAAATTATTTGTCACTCATTTCCTTTGGTTGTTTCTTTAGCTCCAATGATTACACAGTGGCCATTCTATAGGGAGTATTTGATATAGGTCTTGCATCAGAAATTAAATCATTGGAAAACTCAACTTCTTTCTCTGGAGGATGTCCAGGTAAATCATCTATAAATACATCAATATATTCCTGCACAATAGGTATGTATTCAATTTAAAGAATTATTTCATCACCAATAGATATTGTGTTTTCTTCCTCCCTAAGAATTGCATTCAGTAGAGCTACTGGGGGTGGATCTAGATGAGAATCATATGGTGTGGTTTCTGCTCTAAATATAAGGGATTCTACACCATTCTCAAAAATTGTAACTTCCTTACTCTTGAAATAGATATTTTCATCATAATTTGATATCCAATTCATATTGAGAATTATATCAAAGTCAGTCATTGGTATGATGATAAGGTTATCAACTAAATAATGTTTATATGTCATGAGGGGGATTGTTCGACACATATTTGTTGCAATGATATATCCCCTAAGAGTTTTGACTGATAACTCCTTTATTAAATAAAATTGTATGTGTCTAATTTTCTTGGAAAACTGGGAAGATATAAATGAATGTGATGATCCATAATCAAATAAATCATTATCTAAGTTTAAGGAAATAATTAAAGTACCTACCACTACATCATTAGGAACTTTAACCTCCACGGTTGTAATTACATAATCTTTCCCTTTCTCTCATGGACTTTTCTGAGACAAGTTTCCTTGGCACTTAGGACACTCATTTTCATAGTGTCTCATCTCTCTATAATTGTATCATTAAACATCATTGACTTTTTTATTCCCCTTTCATTCATTAGATAGATGACCCTTTTCTCAACAGTTATAGAAAACTCTCATGCCTTTCAATCATTTCCCAAGATGATTCTTTCCGCAGTTCTTGCATAATGGGAATTGATTTGTTCCCTTATTATTATTTGGTGCTTCACCTTTTCTATGGTAATCAGAGTACCGCTTATTATCTTGGTTTCCCTTGAAGAAATTTGATCTAGAAATTTCCTTCTCTATTTTGATGGAACTTAATACAATTTCATCATATGATGAAAATGTTTGAGAATCTAGTGCCCTTCGAACACTTGGCTTAATACCTTCAAAGAAATGATCAATATTGTCTTCTGAATCACGTGAATAATCTATAGAATACCTGGATAATCTTGTGAAGGTAGCCTCATACTTCACAACACTCTATTCTTCCCTTTTCTTTAGGCTAAGGAATTTCCTCTTCATTTTAGTTTTTTACTCACAAGGGAAATATTTTTCAAAGAAAATTTCCTTAAAAGTACTTCATTCCATATCTTTTATTTCTTCTTCCTCCATGGTATTCTAGATCAAGGACCACCATTGATCAACATCACCCTTGAGATAATATACTTCCAGCACTACCTTTTCATTTTCATTTCATCTTAATCCCAGGAATATCTTTTCAAGGGACCTGATCCACTTATCAGCTACCATTGGGTTAGTATTCCCACTAAAATATGGGGGCTTCTATCACATGAAATGATCCAACACAGGTGTAGCATGGTTATCTGTCATAGCCTGATTAAGTTGTCCCAATATGGTCATGATTTTATCCACTCCAACATTGACTATGTTGACTTGCTTAGTGGGAAAATCCCTACATTGTCTGTGGGTATTTATTACCCTTCTTCCATTAGGAGCCATCACTAAACAATGGAATACGCTAAATTAGGTCATAATTCATAATTTCTAACTAGCAAACACTTAACATAATCTGAAAATTTATGCACAACTAATCTCATAATCATAAACATTGTTTCTATTCACTTTTAAATCCTTCATAACGGTTTGTAAAGATAATTTTAAATATCCTAAGAATATACCCTAGGAGTGTCAAAATAGGTGGGCAGTAAGGCCTATTATCGTATACCAAGATACCTCAGGTCAAGCCCAAAACTCCTTATCGGAGTTGTTACTCCTAGGTACATCTGTGTCAGAACCACACTCACTTGTAGTATCTAGATAGGGATTTATTTTCTAAGAAGACCAACATAATATATACTTTACCAAAATTCTAGGATGTTCTTCTATGATTATCTTCAAAGTCTAACTTAGGTTTATGTCCTCTAAACTATGTTTCTTAAATCTAGTTTCCAAGGTTACTGCTAAACTTCTTCTAATACCAACTGTAACACCTCAAACCCTGAATCCCAGAGCTAGTGCATTATTTCGCTATATTGGCATGATTATAAGAAAAAAATACTGAAGTACTGATGACTTTATAAGTTTTGGAAGACCAGATTACATACATGATACCCAAAGTGCATTTAGAAAGATAGAAAATACAACATGATACACAATAAACTGAAATAAACTACCTCCTTGAAAGCTTATTCAAGGTTCTCTTCTTCATAATTTGGGAAAGGGAAACATAATAAGGGTGATCTAAAATGATCAGTAAGGGTTACATATAGTGGAATCATGAATAAAAAAATAATTGAATCATAATCAATTAGACATGAATAATATGGCATGATGAATAAATGAAAACACTTTCCATCAATAAGCTGAGAATAAAAATGCATCCATAGATTTTTTTCATAGTAAAAACATAATGGATAGTGATAATTGAATAATTAATAAAGAGAATTCTTATTATTTGGATGTCATATATCTAGAATATGAACCATTATACCATTAAGATGGTTTAATTCTGTGGGTAGAAACCCATCTGATTTTTGGAAACAAACTCAAAAGGTTTGCCACCAACTAATTTGTCTCATGAGACCTATCGATGCATTTAGGGGCTATAGCGGGCCCCACTCATCAATACCAGTACAAATAATTATTTATACATATATTTAATACAATAAAAATATTCATTTTCAATATCCGTATTTAATAGAGGATACAAATTCATCAAAATTTCCCCAGTTAAAATAGCATTCAAAATAAACACTGTATGTGAAATGGTATACAGATTAAGGAAATAATCATATCCATGATAAAATAAAATGGATATTTTCTATAATTATAATTTCAAATGAAAAATTATCTCAAATGGGAAGTGGATACACCACATAATAAATATTAGGTTCATAATAACAAGTATGTCTCAATGAAATGGAAATTGAGACAAAGTCCCTTACCACGTTGTAATCAATCGACTCATATGAAAAAAAGTTAATAATCACCAAATGAATCATATAATACCATGAATATAAAGAGAATTATATATCAAATGGTAGTACACATACACCTCATGCAATAAATAAGTGGCGAACAATGGAAATCTCATGGAATTAAAAGTGAGATGAGAAAACCCCTTATCATATGCCCGAACATGTTCTCAATTGATCTTAATGACCTGAATAATTAAATTTAGCTTCATTAATTAATAATTATATAACCTAATCTATATTAAATTTATTTAGTATAACCTTATTAGGTTTATTCATGGCCTTTTTTATGGGTTTAAGAGGTTCAATTTTATTGTTTTGGAAGCATTTTCTTCCTTAGTTTTCATGATCGGTTTACTTGTATTCAAGAATTGAAGTTCATTTGAAATGTGGTTAAACATAAATAATTGTTAATATATATTATTAGTTACATTTAAGAGATATAAATGATCTTATAATGGTTTTGGTTTGTAGGGTCCTGAAAATTTTTCCAAGGAAAGAAAATACTCCCACAATCACTTTGTAGAAGGAAGCAAGTATTACTACAAGTCTAGTAAAGCGAATGAACTCAAATTGAGTTACAAACTTCAGAAGAAACTTGAAGGAATTAAAATTTTCAAATAAGTTTAAGTGACCCGCGTACCATCAACAAGAAGGGTTCGCATACCCAGTGGACTGTGAACCATCGGTACGCAGAATGACCCGCGAGGCATTAGCCTGCGGATCGATGGCCAGCGAACCCAGACGACCGCGAACCGCATTGCTGAGGGAATCATGCGTGCGAATTCCATCCATATACCATCCATAGAACTTATCATTTCTAGGAAAAATAAAATAGGCAGGGTTCCACAAACCATGATCATGAACCATAGCCTTTGCAAACCCTGGATTGACTGAGTCTTCCACGGGTCAATATATCTCTTTATTAGCTTCCGCAAATGGTGTTGTATGCCCATAGATACAATTGCCTAAATTATCTATAAAAGTACCATAAAAGGAATTGATAAAGGATGTATTGAGAAATCACCAAGGGGACCCCATAGGTTAGAATAAAGAATTCAGAGAAGATTCCAGCTTTAGTCTCAAATGATCGGAAAAGTCTGAATTGCAAACCACGCTTCCTTAGGTATAACCAGCCGCAAACCCTAAAATGAAGGAAATTAATAATAATAAGAGAACCGAGAACCTAATTGGTGAAATTGAGAACCACATATTCCTTGCGGATGAACTCCCCATGAACGATAGTCCTGAGGACCCTCCTTTGATATGGTCTTCCGCGTAGTTCATCGCTATGCGGATTCAACCCAACACCACGTATTGCATCAGTACGCGAATAGAACCCGAAGAAGCATGAAGAACCGCATCTATGAAATTGTACCATTGTGGTTCATTGTGGTCCATGCCCATGCCCATGTACTACTTTGGTACGCGGATGACCCCTCTACCCGCATACCACTATGGAATGCAGAGCTTCCCCCATCCCACATGAGAGAACAGTATGCAGAATGGGGTGTTTTGGGGTATTCTTCCCTCCAGTTCCAATCTTTCCCCTTTGTTACTGTCCATTCCTCCATAGTCCATCTGCAAACCAGTCCCTCAGTATCAGGCCAAAGCCTCTTCCAAATCCACCGGACCTGTATGATCATATCATCGGGCGCATCAGCATGCCCCTTTGAGTCTACATACCCATGGTAAGTGGAGTCACAAAGGCTCTCCCCACAATGGTTTGGACTCCAAGAAAGTTTGTAAGTATACATTCCCATGGTAACCCAGAGTCTAAACTTGGGATACTAATGTGAACTTCCCCATTCTAGTGATTAAGGTTGATCACCTTCTTTTCCATTCAATGAGGAATGGTGATCAGTCGAAGGGGTTATGTTTGTTTCCCCTTGTGATAAAGACAACACTCCTCCCATTTATTATAATGAGTTCTAGGGTACTCCCACTAAGGTAATTCCCCAATATTTTAAGGTTCAAACCTCATGACCTCCAATTTCATCCCACATTGAAAGGTTCATCGCTTTTCACCCTCACCCACGGTCGCCCCGACCTCTTCCGTTGTAGGCATGCCCTCTCCCATCAACAGGAGAGGAGGTGTGTGGTTGGTTGTTTGGATCTCTCACATTCTCTTTTTTCTCACACTGAGCACGAATCACATGGTCTTAGAGGTTTGTGACGATTACAACATCCCCATAATTCTGAACTATGATAACTCTGATTCCTGATCAAACTAGGATACGTAGGAAGCCTACTTGAAGGACCGAGCTCAAAAGGGTGCCCTTCCAAATGGGGTCACCCAAACATGCCTCCCAAATGGGAAGCTTCCATGAATAATCCCCAATAATTATTAATTATGAGAACATTGATTCCTAATAAAACCAGGATACATAGGATGCCTTCTTGAAATCCCGAGCTCAAAAAGGGAGCCCTTCAAAAAGGGTTCACCCAATCATGTCCTCTCAAATGGGAAGCTTCCAAGCGTAAGCCCCAACTCTCCCTAACTACGCGGGCTTTGATTCCTCTCCCAAGAATACATAGGAAACCCATATTATGGGTCTGATCCTGACATCAAGTCACCTTCTATCTCCCCTGGATGAAGATAAACTTCAGAGTGCCTTATTGCATGGCTTAAGTCAACATTACCCCTGTAGAATCAAATCCATGTATGCCTATAAAGATCCTACAAACTAGGGGTGCAACATGGACACACTATTCGATAATGAACCAATGAATTCAAAAACATATGAAAACGACTTAAATTTATAAGATTCCTAGAATAGGCCATAATCCCCCCCCCCAAGGGTGCGATGATCCTGACTTCCCATCCTCTCGACCAATGGAGTCCTTAAGTGCCGTTGTCCAAATAATCATCCAACGGGTGCCTGACTTTGGAAATCAGGTCCATGAATCATGGATACTAAGGTCGTTGGGTGTTTCTAGCTCTACGAATAAACCTGTTAGAGACCATCTGAGGAATTTATATCCTAGAAGGACCAATTGCATAAGTACTTGACCCCATGAAATTGCCTATGGAGGCCATTTGACTACGACGCCTCCTTTTTAATACAGAAGGGGTAAACTACCCAATCCCCATGGTATTAATATAATCCTCCTTTAAATTATAATGATGCAGAATGGGTCAAAATAAAATAAATGGTGAACTTGATGTGAGACCGTCTCTACAATAAGAGATGTATGAGGATCCTCATTAGACTATTTTTTTCATCACCCCCAAATGTGTCGCCTCAAAGGTGAAATAAAAATGGTGAACCTGACGTGAATCCTTATCCAAGGTGGTGCTGTTACCTCACTCAACCCCCTTCGCCTCAAAAAAAAGGGAGGGAGGCCAAGCTAAATCATCAAATATGCATATGTTCAAGAGAATGCTACTTTAACGGGGTTTTGTGGTATGTATTTCATATGTGTATATTTCAGATTTCTGCAAATCAACCTTTGATCCAAATGAAATCTCTAAGACAGATGCAGACACACGCATCAGCGATCCCGCAGGTGGTCGAGGCCCCAACAAAGATCAGGACCCCCTCGCCTACCCAGCATCTTCAATGCTGGGTATCCAACACATTGATCAAAGAGTACCACTGAAATGGTACTCTCCCCATAGTGGAGTCTGCGAGACAATCCCTCCAGTCTGTGAAGGCTCTCCAGACACCTCCTCAGCCGTGGATGGAACCCCATCACAAGGTGGCCCTGGTGGTCATCTCGAACCATTTCGGGAGACTATCCCCAGAACATGACAATGAGTACCTGCCTTATCTTAGGGAGGTGGATGAATTAAATTTTGACAACTTCATCTCAACTTCATAGGGGTCTTACTCATAGGCCCCTTCCAGAGAGCATCGCCACCAACACAGATCGACCATGCCTCCTCACGCTGAAGAGAACCTTATACCGAAGGAGCCTACTAAGGTCCAAGAGACCCATCCCCCTCAGACTGCTCTCCAAGGGTAGAAAATATATAATTAGGAACATGCTATCACCCTAGTTCCTAAGGAGAAACTCTTTCATACAGACGCAGCAGCATTCAACAGGCAGACATACAACCTTGTCCCCTCCACTCAATCCCAACATAGAAATAGGGTGGCACAATACGAGCATGTGCACATTCCTGTCAGTGCTTGCTGGTCTCGCTGTGCAGACAGAGTGGAAAACTATAGGAAGATGCAGATATCTGCCGATGCACAATAATCACATCATCCAAATAGGATGGAAACCAGCTATATGTAGGCACAAATACCTACTGACGTGTATCAAGCCCATCATCCAAATAGGATAGCAAGCAAATACGAGCAGAGTCAAATTCCTGTGGATGCATACAAAGTCTGTAAGACAAATATAGTAGAAAGTGATCAGATGAAAATACCCACTAATGAATACAAAGCCCACTAGTCGAATATGGTGGAAACCGGAGAAGACAATTGATGGAAGACTCGTTCCTCTATCCCAGCATAAGAGAACTCTCAATATCTACTAGCAACCCATAGAAAACCGTAGCAGGAACTAACTCCTGCTCCAATATCAGAATGGGTCTTCATACCTATTCTAGCCAAAGATGTATCTTATCACATCATATCCATGATGGAAGATCAGATGTCAATCCCAGACCATATCATCCAAACATGCCAAGATATTATTGCATTGATGGTAAAGGCAAGAAACCAGGCCCACGACCCGGTTTCCTCAAACGGAATGACTTACTCGCAAAATGGTTCAGTCACTCTGAAGCAGTTATGCATCCCTACTCCATTCCAGGAGGGTCGATGGAAATATCCCATGATACACGGACAACCAAATCGGGAAAAAATACTCGTTCCAACTGGGGGACACCGGTCCAACATGGTGGTCGCTCTAGGGAAGGCATATATCCCTGCCAAAACCCAAGATGATCGTCGGCGTATCCCAGTGGAATCATGGGACCCAACAAGATAGGGACCCATATATGAAGACCATTAGCGATATCAGGCGGCCCTAGTTACCCACAAGAGAGAACTCAAAAATAAAGTGTGCCAAAGGTAACCAGAAAATCAATAGCACATACATGATCCTACTCTACTGGAAGTTGGGGTTCTTGACACCCTCAAACATATATCAATAAAGGCTCAAGAGCATGTCATTCCATTAAAAAATTATGAAAGTGGAAGTAGCAGTTACGAAGACCCTCCCCGCAATATCACTACCAGCAGCTCTGAAGGTCCTCCCCAGAGCACCCATGGGGGATCACTCCATGGGCCAGGAATGATCAATCATGAGATCATATCTCCTGATGTGCATCAAGGTATCCCTCCCCTTGACCTGAATATCAGACAGTAAGAAGGTCCTCCCCTTGTTGTCATCCACCTTGATGGTCCTTCCTAGGGTATACGTTGTAGATATGCTTCTTTTTACAGTCAGATGTTGAGTCGTGATGGTAGTCCTCACCATGATAATAGTCATTTCTAAGGTCCTCTCTACAATGGAAGTTGTTGTGAAGGACCTCCCCATAGTAACATCAAGAAACAATAAGGTCCTTCCCTCATTGTAGTACATCCTGAAGTTCCTCCCCAGGATGTACACTACAAAAATTATCCCTGCATCCAGGAATCAAGTTGTGATAGTAGTCCTCGCTATCATAGTAGTCATCGATAAGGTCCTCCACTTAGTGAAATAAAGCAATGAGAAGGTCCTCCCCTAAAGGAAGTACATCCTGAAGGACCTCCCCAGGATTTAAACTATAGAAATTATCTCTACAACTAGGTATCAAGTTGTGATTGTAGTCCTCACCATCGTAGCGGTCATCAAGAAGGTCCTTCCCTTGATGACATCAAGCAACGAGAAGGTCCTCCCCTCATTGAAGTACATGCTAAAGGCCCTCCTCATGATGTACACTATAGAAATTCTCCCTGTAGCTAGGTATAAATATGTGATAATAGTCCTCACTATCATAGCAGTCATCGAGAAGGTCCTCCCCTTGGTGACATCAAGTAGCAAGAAGGTATTTCCCTCACTATAGCCTACCCTAAAGGTCCTCCTCAGGGTATATGCTTCAGGGAAACTCCCCACGGTCAGTAATCAAGTTAAAATGGTATCCCTCACCATTTCAGAACCAGTTGTGAAGGTCCTCCCCATAATCAATATTCATACTGGCAAGAAGGTCCTCCCCTTTCCGAAACAAATATGAGAAATCCCTCCTATGCTGAGGTTCTCGGAAATATGGAGTCAGACATATCAGGCACTCCATCTATGATGAATGATATCCTTTCTCAACCAAAGGACGATTTAGAGCAATGCTCATCTTCTGAGACACCCCTGCACCATTCAAATATCAATGAGGCTCCCACCAGCCCGACTACTTGGAACAAAATTATTAAGAAGCAGTCAAGCTGGGAATATCAAGTAGAGGATTCCCAAGTACAACAAAAGCAGGATATGTTTCTTGTGAGAAGAAAATTATCTAAGGATAATATACCAGTGATGTATTGGCCTACAACCACTTCTCACTTCGAAATACCAAGGGAGTTGTCTGGGGAATGTATGCATGACATTCGCCTTAATATATGGTTGAATCTTCACCATCTAAAAGAAAAATTCCTACCTTTTAAAGGGTATTCGGACCATGTCAATATGTTGGGGGAGATTCTCCATCTAATTGACCTGGAATCCCTCTCATCTGTACAGCAGCCATAATCAGCAAGGCGAAAGAAAAACATTGAACATTATTTCCTCCATGCATTGCACAAGTTTCTTCACCTCATTGAAGACACCCTGACTGGAGTTCATATTCTGGAATGGGGAGAACATGGAGATCTACACTTCACCCTGCATCTTATCCATCAAACCCCATTGGAAATGACATATTGAAACATCATTAACCAAAGTAAATAATCAAATGAAATCCCTGCTCAAGAAAGATGGAATACTAAACAAAAACCAGCCTGGAGTAAGTCTCAAAATCATCAGTACCGAAGAGATCGAGCCATCGAAAAGCTTCTGAGCCAAGAAATTGATAACATCCAGCATGCTTCCCACCTAAGGGAATTTAACCAAATAGTATTGATCATGTCTTTGAAAGCCCATAGACCCTATTGATGTCCAATTCCATACTCATCCACACCCATGCGAGAGTGTGTGAAATCAAAAAGGTGGAAATAGTAGTAGCTACTGCTGCAATATGAGAGAAACCCCAGTCCGAAGCACTGGGGGAATTTTTAATTCAAAATTCCCCTATATGACCAACAAATCCTGGATGTAGTGAATCAATGGAAGAATGGGAAAAACCCCAGCCCTGGGCTGGGGGCATTTTTACCTCAAGTTCTCGTATAGTAGATGTCTTTCTTCTCCCATATGAGAATAATGTTGAGAAGAGGAGTCACCCATTCCACCCCATATCATGGTTCATACCCTTCAAGATGAAGGCACATTACAAGGTCATATTAGGGATCCCTTCAAGACAATATTCACCAAGGAACCCAAAGAATACTGAAAAATGAAAGGAGAAAATCCAAAAAAGGACGTATAAAGTGTTCCTACCAATCAGCACTGGGTATGCCACCCTCAATGTGGTATGCATTAGTGAACATGGTAAAATTCAACCCCACAGATCTCATAGTAAATGATACAAAGGGATAGGATGTAAGGGAATATGGTTCCCTCCCAAAGGCATCCCACACTGTTCCTGATGGTGTGCATACTCGGAATATCTTGGCAGGTCCTAATCATCTTAACAATAATAGATGACAAAAATTCAGCATCCAATGAATTATGATCTTGTGTTAGGTTTGGATTAACACAAGTATGCTCTGCCTCAATATTCAAAATTCTCCAACCTTCAAATGCAATGTCCGGAATCACCCTCAAGCATAATATACAATCATCCCCATGTATGATGTATTTTTTAAGGATTGGTTCCTAAACTAAATATCTATAGTGAATCTCTATATTAAATATTTTTATCATGTTTTTCAATGAATCTTTACATGGAAATCCATTCCAACATATAATGTTTTTACAGCTCACTAAACCTATCCACTACAACTCTAGAAAACTCAGTTGCAGGTGTGAGAACATTGTAGTCAAATTTAGGCAAATGTTCTATTTCTTTCAATAAAGATGCAAAGAGTGGTTGATGATTTATTGTGGGTCATGGATATTGTACAATCACTATATTTCTAGAAACTTCCTCTACAACTTATAATGCTCCCTTATCATTAGTACTATTATCTCCATTTGTTTTATCATTAACAAAATATCATCAGATGTCAGATTTACATGTATATCTGGGAGATCTTCTAGGTTTTCCTCTTCCACATCATAGGGAGGAGCCTAAATTTTTTGGGATGGATCTTCTTCAACCAATCTTGTAAGTCAAAGTCTTTATACAATTAGATTTTGTTTTTTTATAATAGAAAACTAAACATATAACTCCATCACGACACCATCTGACCATTGGGAAAATTAATTTATTTCTTGAAACCACTTCTCATCAGCAACCAATGAACAAGCAAGATACCATAGTGTATTAAAGAATTGAAATTTTCTATACCTAATAGACTTGATATATTGATTAGGTCCCAGACTTAAGCAACCATGAATTCTATTTTAAAGTTCACTTAGGGTTACATAATCAGATGTCCTAACCATTTTTGTTGGTTTTGTGCTATAAGAAGCTCCTTGATCGGTTTGAATAACCTCCCTGTAGCAGTAGACACAGGAAAACATGACTCTCTACATTAAATATGTTTTTGATCAAGATTATGATAGTCTAAATAATATTTAAAATGAGGTTTAACCATATAATCTTTCTGATATTTAAACTTTAGAACCTATTTTTATATCCTAAAATATGATACTAATATTTCGTTATATAAAATTTAATTAGAAAATAAGTCACAGAATATTTTGGAAACCGGGGTAAAAATAAGAGAAAATACCAAATCAGTTTATTTATCCATGATAAAATAAAAATTATGATCATATAAAGTGAAATCGATAAGAAAAAACACGTTAAATAACACATGAATTCTTTGCAACAAACAAAAATACCTTGAAATTTTTCAATAGAATAGAGTTTGGATGATATTAGCCTGACTTTGGAAGTGAAGTAAAATCCATCTTATTTTCATGTGGTAGCTTAATAACATCTTCCAATAAGATGTACTTAACTTTTGAATTTTCAAAATCATTTAGTCATCTAATAACATATCTTATATGTTATCTTATATTTCATTTGAAGGATGAAAGATTTTAAAATTTCAAAATTTAAGTAAAACTCTTTGGAATATGTTATTAAGCTACCACTTGAAAATAATCTAGATTTTACTTCACTTCTAAAGTCAGAATCATCTCATCCAAACTCTGTTCTATTAAAAATTTCAAGGTATTTCTTGTCTGTTGTGAAGCATTCATGTGTTATTTAATGTATCTATTCTTTCCTATTTCACATTATATGATCATAATTTTCATTTTATCATTGATAAATAAACTGATTTGGTGTTTTCTATTATTTTTAACTTAGCTTCAAAAATATTATGTGAATGATATTGACAATGAGGGTTGACCATATAGTCATTATGATACTAAAATTTTGCAACATCTTCTTATATCCTAAAATATAATACTAATGTTTCATATTACAATTTTTAATCTTCATAAAGGTATTTTAGTAGTTTATAAAGAAAATATGAATCATATAAATCATATCCCTCAAGAGTGTCAAACCATGTGTAAAGTAAGGCATGTTATCGTGCACCAATTTCTGATCGAGTCTAGCTCAATGTGGTATTTTCGGGTTTTACCCCTAGGTACATTTGTGCTAGAGCCACATCCACTTGTAGTATCCAGATAGAGATTTTATTGTTTAGATAACCACATAATCTTTATATTACCAAAATTTTAGAACATTTTCTTATATCCTAAAATATGACACTAATGTTTTGTAATATAATTTTTAACTATCCTAAAGATATGTTCAATAATTTATAAAGAGAATTTGAATCATCTAAAACATATCCATCGGCATTAACAAAACAGGTGTGCAATAAGGGATGAATCGTCTAAATCGTAGGAGTAACAAATCATATATGTAGTTAACCCTCTTTATCATCCAGTTTGTCATCTTTCATCCTATTTTTATTCTATGTTAATCCAAAGTTAATCGTTGGTTAATAATTGGTTAATAAGTATTTAATCATTGGTTAATCATTAGTTAATCATCAGTTAATCATTATTTAATCATTATTTAATCATTATTTAATCATTATTTAATCATTATTTAATCATTATTTAGTCATTAGTTAATCATTAGTTAACCATAAGTTAATAATTAGTTAATTGTTAGTTAATTATTCTTTAATCATTCCTTAATCATTATTTAATCATTACTTAATCATTCTTTAATCATTCCTTAATAATTATTTAATAATTTCTTAATTATTATTTAATCATTATTTAAAAAATACTTAATCGTTACTTAATCAATATTTAATCATTAATTAATCATTACTTAACCATTATTTAATCATTATTTAATCATTATTTAATCATTAGTCAATCATTATTTATTCATTCTTTAATCATTCCTTAAACATTAGTTGATCATTATTTAACCATTCCTTAATCAACATTTAATCATTAGTTAATCATTACTTAACCATTAATGAATCATTAGTTAATCATTAGTTAATAATTCTTTAATCGTTCTTTAATCATTCTTTGATCCTTCTTTAATTATTACTTAATCATTACTTAATCATTGGTTAATCATTAGTTAATGATTCTTTATTCATTACTAAATCATTAGTTAATCATTATTTAATCATTCCTTAATCATTCTTTAATCAATACTTAATCATTACTTGATCAATATTTAATCATTATTTAACCATTAGTTGATCATTAGTTGATCATTAGTTGATCATTAGTTGATCACTAGTTAATCATTCTTTATTCATTCTTTAATCATTCCTTAATCATTCTTTAATCATTATTTAATCATTACTTATTCATTAGTTAATCATTGCTTAATCATTACTTAATCATTACTTAATCATTCTTTAATCATTCATTAATCAATATTTAATCATTACTTACTCATTAGTTAATCATAATTTAATCAATACTTAATCATTAGTTAATCATTACTAAATCATTCATTAAACATTCTATAATCATTAGTTAAATATTACTTAATCCTTAATTAATTATGTCTTAATAATTAGTAAATAATATGACATTGATTTGTTAATTATTATTAGATAATCATTATATGTAATCATTTTTTATTCCTAAGTTATTCATTAGTTAATATATAATTAATCATTACTAATAATAACTATTATTTCTAAACTATATATAACTAAATAAACTACTTAATAAATAACATATTTAGAACTAACAAAAAACAATTCAATTAAATAAATAAATAACTTTAAATAAAATAAGAAAAAATACCTCAAATGATGCTTTGCAAAAAAATGGGACTTCTTTTAGGCCGTCGGAACTAGCATGCACAAGGAAGGGTTCTTTTAGAGTGGTAATGTATGGAATCTAGAGAAAGGAGGGGATTTTTAAGTGAGGAGTGGGGGTTCCCTTTTATAGGGGCTTAAGGGAAAGGTAACAAGGGGGTCTGCCTTTTTCCTTTACATTAGGTGAAAGGCGGCACACCCCTGGCTTCCTTTTGCTTTATTTTGGTTAAAAGGCAGTGGACCCACTACTGCCTTTGTCATGTCATCAATCTGAGGAAAAGGCAGTAGTGGATATGCTGCCTTTCAATAAATCGGAAAGGTGGCAACACCACTGCCACCTTTCTGACACAACATTAAAAAAAATCTAACCTAGATGCATTTAAAAAAATTACAAAAACACATAAAAAACTCATTCCATTGTAGTCAATACCTTGACATTTTTTAAACCCTTTTACAACCAGTCACGCTTTATAGGTACTAACTTGTCCTTCCATGTCTGGTTTCTTTTAGAACACCCATTTATAACCAATGGGATTTAAAACCACTATCGGATCTACCAAAATCTATACTTGGTTTTGCTATATATAATACATTTTATAATTCATGTCTTATTTCCATTTGGAAACATCTATGCCACTTACTAATTTCTTATAGGTTAGAGGATCTTTATTATCAACTAATAATCAATCACCATCCTAGGTTACTAGAAAAATATACTTTTTTATTTCTCTAACCTCTCTAGTAATCCTATACAATAATTATGCCTTTGTAACAACTTATTATTCTATGTGTATTTGTATAATTTGTTCTTATTCCAACTCTTGTGTATCTTAATCCTAGAATTCATCGAAATATATCTCTCTCTGATTATCTCTTTTATAAATAGGATCCTTCTCAAGAAATGTGAGACATATGTCACCGCAACCTTTTTTTATAGAGGATTTTATGGGTATTATTCCTTTTTTTCTTTGGGATATCCTATAAAGATACACTTTTTGCCTCAGGGTGCAATATTGTTACCTGCAAAATCCTTAAAAAATGCTTTTCAACCCCACACATATAAGTAATACAACATGGTTTTCTCTTCATTCTTTAATTGGTATGGTATACCATCTATTTCTTTAGTTGGCACTTAGTTTAGTACATATGCTTCTATTTGTAATGTGTATACCTAAAATTATAATGGAAGACTTTCATGAATCATCATTGATCTCACCATATCCAAAAATGTGTGGTTCCTCCTTTTTCTTACACCATTCCACTAAGTTGTATAAGGAAGAGTGAGTTAAGATAGTATCCTAAACTCCTCTAAATAATCAATGAAGTATTGATTAAGATATTCACCACCATGATCTGAGAATAGTTTCTTAATATTCTTTTCAATTTGGTTATCTAATTCATTTTTTTATTCCTTGAATTTATCAAAATAATACAACTTATACCTTATTACATAGACATATCCATATCTACTAAAATTATCAGTAAAAGTTAGTAAGTATGATTACCCACCCCTTTCTTCAACATGAAATGGTCCACACACATTGATATGAACTAATTAAAGATTCTATTTAGCCCTTTCACCTTTCCCACTAAATGGTGATTTATTCATTTTTCTTTGTAAACATGAGTGACATATACTAAGTGGTTTCAGTTCAAAAGAATCTAAATACTCATCTTGATGTAATTTAGTCAAGCATTTTTCATTTACATGACCTAGATGGGGATTCCAAAATTGGGTGTGGTATGAGTCATGTTAAGTAACTTCATTATTGATATCCATTAATTGGTTTGTGTGATCCAACATGCAATGACCCGATCTAGATTCCACTGAAATGGTGCCCCAATCCAGTTGGTTACTAGGCCTCAAGCATGCCTTCCCATACACCAGAGGCTTATGACTAGTAGTGAGGTCCTAGGGTGTGATATTGGGGAGACTATGTCCTCATATTAGATTAAGAAAACATTGGAAATAGATAAGTATCATACACATCAGTAAAGAAACATAGTGTGGAAATAGTAAATAACTGAAATAGAATATGCTGCAATAATAAATGAAATGTTGTAAAATCCTGAACAACTATGTCATATAATAAAACACTGGCCACCCACTGGGCTGAAAATACAAATATAGAAGTATGAAAGAAAATTGAAGTTAAAGTATAGGTATATACTACTAACTCCAAGCCAAATCACATATCCAATCTCCATACACTATCAAACTGTAGCAACCCGATTAGAGGAACTCACATGAGCAGGTCTGCTCGAACATGTAACTCTAGGATTTATCCCTATCCACCATGAAACTCATGCTCAGCTTGAAAATAAAAAATAAGGTCTAGCTGAGGCATAACTAAAAAGGAAGTAAACCAAACATGAAACCACAATCAAACCCTGGGTCTGTAATCTCGTTCAACTAGGAAAGTGCCACCATGGATGTCCATATATATGTATGTATACATGAATAGTCCCATACCTATACATATATACATAAATATGAATATTCAAGAGTATGTGAATCAAACAACATGAAAAACAATCTACAGTTGATCCTTGGGTCCGCAATCCTGATCACCTGGATATCCAATGTAAGGGAATTGAGCTGGATATTGTGCCACACAATCTATGTATCATTAAGTTGATCCTTTGGTCTATAATATCAATCTATATATACCTACTTCGTCCAATGCTGAAATTATATCTCTGAGAAAGACACATCACCGCATGGGGGATACTCATCCTATACCTGGGTTTACACGTACTAGCCTCCAATCACTAACAAGGATACCATATACTGATGGTCAATCATATAAAGGAGGACACCGCATATCGACGGTCAATCCTATAAATAAGTATTCCAGGGAGTGCATCAAGACATCCTGTAAATGGTCAATGAGTCAGTTGATATGCTGCCCAGGATTGTAAATCTAGTCCAATGCCTGATCCCTAGGTCTCGGTCCATAGGCAATAATGAAATTTGGAACTCTGATGAACCCTAAGGGATTACCCTTAGGTGATATGAAAAGAGAACTCACCGGTGAGACGCTATGCTACACCCCTCGAGTCTTGTAACTGATCCAGAAGAGTGTAATCATTCTGATCATAGGTCGAGGAGATCATAATCATCCCCACCACTTAGTATAGATTAATATACCATGATTCTTGGGTCTCCATGCCCATATAAAGATAACTCACTAATGATATTCCATGGTACAACCCCTCGAGTCTCGTAACTGGTCTGGAATAGCATAATCATTCCAATCATAGGCCAAGAAAATCGTAATCATCCCCACCACTCGGGAGATCATAATTTACCATAATTCTTGAGTCTACATTCTTGTACTGAGGAGAGAGTAATCATCCTCACCACATATCATCAGGGAAATCATTCCCATATATCATAATCATAGGTCAAGGAGAGCATAATCATCCCCACCACATATAACTATCCTATGAGTCCATCAAAGGAATTACTACAATAGGGAATCCAAGTATCACTCAAGGAATACAAGTCAACATGTAAGGATCATCATCTAGATACCAGTATATACCTTTGGACATCCCAAAAAAATATACATCGCAAAATATATATATATATATATATATTCAAGCTCAATATCCAAGTCCCAGCTAGTACCTCTGGGTATACCAGTAAATATTAGAAATGTCATGGCTCAGAATCCGGATCCTAGGTAATCATATATGGGCATCCCAAAAAGAAATACAGATCCTAGGAATAACATCTAGGCATTCCAAAAGAAATAAATACACCTCATGTTCGACTCAACAGCCCCCAATCAGGAATCACCTCTGGTAACCATCATTGCATCAGCAATAACCATGTCAAAGCATAAACAAATGAGTGACGGTGGGATTAACTCCCAACCCAACACTACAGCCACATCCACATGGGTTTACCAGTTCATCATGGGTTCTAAGGGGACACCTGCTACCATCTCTACCCAAACCCGATGTACAACTCAGGGTCGGTCAAACAATGGGTACCCACTGGGTCCCTCAAGCCAAACACTGAAGAGGAATCCTACTTGAGATCCTCTGGTCTAAACACAAGTTAAGGAATCCTACTTGGGATCCTTATATATAAAATTTAAGGAGTAATCCTACTCAATATCCTCTAACTACAAGAAAATGGGGGCATCCTACACAGGATCCTCAGAATGATACACAGGTACAGGGATCCTATAGGGGACTCCCTATATTGGCATATAAGAAAATTCATCCCTCAAGGGATTATTGGTAAAATGATAAAAGGTAGAGGCATCCTGCACAGGATCCTCTAGATAGTAACATAAGTAGAGGAATCCTACAGGGGATCCTCGATAACAACCATTCTCACAGCCTCATAGGATGGAAGGGAACATCTCATAAGGGATATGTCCTAAAAAGTAAAGCTACAAAGTATAGGTTAAGAGAGATAGCTCATAGACCATCTCATAAAAAATATCAACTAGGTTGGTTCGAACACCCAACCAATCATTCACATCAAGTCTCTCTCTCATGAGATGACTAAACTCAAAATCCAAAGGAAGAACCTCTATGTTTAGATAGAATTCACAAAACGTCCATTAGAAGTCCTCAGATTAATCTATAGGTTTCACCATCACGATCTACATGAAAAAATACTCAGGATAGACTACTCTTGGGACTAATTATGACTCTAGGAAAATAAAATATGAAAAACCCTCAAAAGATTAAAAAAGGGGCAGTACACGACATGTCACCCTCGACACACGACGTGTACTCCAAACGTGCCACATGGGCATGTACTCCCACCAACCTGGGCATGTAAAATCCCTAGGTACATGGAATTTGAAATGGGTACACAACATGTACCCAACATGAGGTAAATTCTCATGTCCCTCAACCATCATGGTCATCTACTTGGCCAGGTTGTGTACTTTTACATGGTGTTCTACCCACACGGGCTCTGGCTGTGTACTCTACATAGCCATGTACCCTTACACAGGTTCACCTGGCCGGGTAATCAGCTACACATTCGAGTACCAATAGATAACATGTATACCCATGTACATGGAATTTACTCCCTTAAACTTTATCTTCCCTAAACGAGAATAACACACAGCGTGTCACCCTAGACTACACACCGTGTAGGCTGGTTTTTCTGAATGGAAAACCCTTGGATCTCCTAAATCCCCTATCAACTAGGGGCCTCATACAATCATAATAGGGATTTAAATTTAGAAAATAAAAAATATATGGGGATATGTGGTGAAAATATAAACGGACCTACCATTGGGAGGAAACCGCTAAAACTTTGCTCAAAATTGTGGTCCACAGCTGTCGCACAGCGATCTGGTGTATTGAAAGCTTCACGACGGTACCAATATTCCCTTCCATCTCTATCTCTCTATTTATACCTCTACCAATTTTATCTCTAGGTTTAGTGGCATAGGAGGATCCACAATAGGTGTCCACAAAAATTAGGAAGGAAAAGAAATAAAATAAAAAAAAGAAAGAAAAATAAGAAAAAGAAAAGAAAAGAAAAGGTGGTTTGGTTCAGCCCCTGTGCCCAGCTCGATTTTATGCCTCGTCTAAGATAAACTCCTCATTACAGACTCAAAGGAGAATATGGAATCTCAATTTGATGGTTTATTCAAAATTTATGGCCAAACGAACCTACATGGACAATTTAATATTTAATTTATTAAATATTAATTATTCGGATTTCCATAAAACTCATGCCCTGGGGTAAACACCCTATTCTAGGACCAATGGAGTGGTCATAAAAATTATCTGAGATTATATGCTAGGGTAAAAAAGACAAGTTTACCCCTCACATGCATTTGAAAGAAAAAATTCAAATTTATGCTCAAAAACATAGTCCAGAAAAACACAGGTCCTTACAAACTTCCCACCATAAACCTTATCATCCCTAAGAAGCCTGGTGAAAAGACCATTATACATGCTATCAACCTGATAATCAGCATAAGAAATCTATCTAAACTATCCAATGACTATCCTCATAGAATTAACAATCGTCTCCTACATGGAAGATATTTAACGACGAATGATCTGGTACTCCCCACCATAGGAATACCATTATCTTCATCTCATAAACAAACTTCGAGTCTAATGGACCACAGAAAACATCAAATTTCAACTAAAAATGAGGGTCACCACCCCCAAATGGCCAATGGTACACTCCCCACCATATGGCTTACCTTACACCACTCCTCAAGCATAACCTAAATAGGTTTCCTCTTACTAACCAGTGAATAACATTTAAAAAGAAAAGGAGATTGTCTTAGGGATGATTCTCTCTCAGCATACTCAAGATGAATCAAGATAGAGCATGGTCATCTCTAACAGGAGTGCACTAATATTCTAGAAAAGTGTGTGTACAACTTCCTCCGATCCATGCTCATATCCTATCAAAACCTGATCATGATTCAGCCATAGGTCAACCGTCTCACGGTTACCCAAACATTTCATGATGTCACCTCTACCACAGAGGGACATTGTAGCACAACTTCTAGGATCCAAACCCATGTAAAGTCTTGAAACATTGGTCCTCAGCTCTCACCTGGACACTCACTAATTTAGATTCAATAATACCACATGAAACCAGCATGTATCTTTATCACCTGACTCATACTCCAGTGATTCATCCATTACCAAGCTATAGTGACCATGCTACATGGCATGTCGGTCTCATTAATCCATAAGTTCCCTTAGAAATCCTCTTCAAAATCAATCACCTCACCAGTGCCACAATTTAGTCCATGACCACCCATCACCTAGCATCATTCCAGTCATTAGAATATACCCATGCTCTAACTACATTAGCAATATTAGAAACACTGGTTAACCAGGCTAGGCACCCAAATAGTCCTGCCCGTCGAAGCCAGTTTCAAAAAACAAGTACCTGAGGTGCTTCATCAAAAGATAAAGGCATAAACATGCCTATAATGAAACACTCAAGTATCTATTGTACCTCAATCAAAAAAAACTTAAAACTAAGCTCACTGCCTAAAAAGGCATTTGAAACACGTTCCAACCTCTCAAGTAGGCTACCCTTGAACAAAATAGATGTCGACCTACAAGGGTCTGAGTCAAAACCAAGGGTATTTGGGCCTCTCTCTTATCCTGATATAATAATCCTCACAACTAGATCACAAGGTCTAACCACCTATCCCAAAATATCAAACCTCTCAAAGAATAAAAAGATCATAATGACCTATGAGGGTCAAAACTAAAAACACGGCCTATAAGGGCTCGGATACTCTCTGATAATCCTAAAAAGGAACTGCTCCCTAGAGGTCACAATACCAACATAGAAGAGAAACTAAACTAACACTCAGTGGACATCTAAACACAGCAATACCCCCTGAAGGTCTAGTTCATAAGAAAAGTCATGGTATCCATCGACAACGTATTCAGCAATCCAACTAGATAACCACAAACCTAAGAAACAACACCCTATAAAGGGGTTCATCGGAAAGGGTGTCACATGCCACATCGACCTACTAAGGTCACTGCACCTCCCATACATGAGGACTAAGTCATCATCCTCACAAAAAATTCCTTGATGTAGATCCACATAACCTTCCATCAGAAGAAAATATATATACGTAAGCAGGACCAACTAAATAGGCCTTAATAATCAGTAAAATATCACACTAGCATGCCTATATGATGTGAATCCTACATTCTAAATATGATGCATGATATGCCTCTTGCCTTTTTAGACCAAGAGTAAAAATCCATCCCTGGACTCTTGCCAATGGACAAGATCCAAAGAACCATATTAAATCATAATATCCACACAAAATGTGTGTCTCTCAAAAATAAAATCATATACAACTGTAACATTGCAGATCAGAACAACAATCCCATACCCTAGTAACCATAAATTCATACTGTAATAAGTGTTCTCAATGCACCAGTCCAATATCCATCTTAGGTTTCAACATGTTCCTAATAATTCTATCTACCATATCCTAAATAGTAAAGACTATGAAAATAACACCTCTTATACCACTTTGTAATGAACTATCCCAAATGCCACTGAAATGGTGCCCTAATCTAGTTGGTTTCTAGGACTCAAACATGCATCCCTATATGACATAGGCTTCTGAATAGTAGTGAGGGCCTAGGGTGTCATAGTGGGGAGACTATTTCCTCATATCAAAGTAAGAAAATAGTGTAAATATCTAAGTATCATACACATCATTAAACAAACAGAGTGTGGAAGCAGTAAATAACTAAAATAGAACATTCTGTAATAATAAATGAAATTTTGTAAAATTCCAAATAGCTATGTCATACAATACAACAATGGTCACCCACTAATCCGACCATATAGATACAGGAGTACAAAAGAAACTGAAAGTGAAAGTGCAGGGATCTACTACTAACTATGAGCCATACCATGTACCCGATCTCTAGACACTATCAAACTATAGTATCCCGATTAGAAGAACTCATATGAGCAGCTCTGTTCGAACATGTAACTCTAGGCCCCATCCCTATCCACCGTGAAACTCATGCTCAACCTGAAAAGCAGACATAAGGTCTACACATACACTGAGGTGCACGTGCAGGGGTGAGAAATAATCTCATTAGGCCAACCCAATAAGAAACCTATAAACATGCTGCTATAATTGTATGAAAAATTAAATTTCCCAGCCTAGCTGAGGCACAACTAAAAAGGAAGTAAACCAAATGTGAAACCACAATAAAACCCTAGGTCTGTAATCCCAGTCAAATGGGAAAGTTCCACCATGGATTTTCATATCTATATATGTATACATGAATAGTCTCATACTTATATATATATACATAAATATGAATATTCATAAGTATGTGAATCAAACAACATGAATTCCAATCTGTATTCAATCCTTGGGTTCTTAATCCTGATTTCCTGGATATCTGGTGCAAGGTAATTGAGATGTACGTCATGACACTCAAGTCGTGTATCATTAAGTTGGTCCCTGGGTCTGTAATCCCAATCATCATATACCTGCTTCATCCAAAAATGAAATTATATCTCTGAGTAAACTACATCGCCACATGGGGATACTCGTCCTACACTTGGGTTCACACTTACTCACCTCCAATAACTAACAAGGATACCATATACTGATGTTTAATCCTTTAAAGAAGGATTCCTCATACTGATGGTCAATCCTGTAAAAAGGATTCTAGGGAGTATATTCAGACATCATGTAAAAGGTCACTGAGTCAGTCGATATGCTTCCTAGGCCTATAAATCTATTCTAATGTCTGATCCCTAGGTCTTGGTCTATAGGTGGTCATGAAATTCGGAACTTGTATGAACCCTAAGGGCTTACCCTTAGGTGATCAGTAAAGATAATGCACTTGTGAGATTCCATGATACACCCCTTGAGTCTCGTAACTGATTTGAAAGAGTGTAATCATTCTGATCAGAGGCTGAGAAGATTATAATCATCCCCACCACTTAGGATAGAGTAATCTACCATGAGTATTGGGTCTATTTGCCCATATAAAAAGAACTCACTGATGATACTCCATGCTACACCCCTCGAGTCTTATAACTAATCTGGAAGAGCATAATCATTCTAATCATAAGCCTAAGAGATCGTAATCATCCCCACTACTCTAGAGAGTATAATATACCATGATTATTGGGTCTCCATGCCTGTATCAAGGAGAGAGTAATAATTCTCACCACATATCATCAGGGAAATCATGCCCATATATCATAATCATAGGCTGAGGAGAGCATAACCATCCCCACCACATATAACTAGCCTATGAGTCCATACAAGGCATTCCTACAATAGGGAATACAGGTATTACTCAAGGCATACAAGTCAACACGTAAGGCTCATCAGCTGGATACCAATAAACACATTTGGACATCCCAAAAAATATATATATATCCAGGCTCAACACCCAATTCCCAAGTAGTACTTATGGGTATACTATTAAATATCAAAAATTTCATGGATCAGAAGCCAAATCCCAGGTAAGCATGTATGGGAATCCCAAAAAGAAATAAAGATCCCAGAAACAATGTATGAGCATCCCAAAAGAAAGAAATATGCCTCGTGTCCGACTCAACATCCTCCAACTAGGAATCACCTCTGGTAACCATCGTTGCATTAGCAATAACCATGTCAAATAATAAAAAAATGAGTGAGGGTGGCCTGAACGACCAACCCAACACTCCAGCCATAGCCCCATGGGATTAACAATTCATCACAGGTTCTAAGGTGACACCCACTACCATCTCTACCCAAACCTGACCTACAACTCAGGGTCGTTCAAACAATGGGAACCCACTAGGTCCCTCAAGCCAAACACTGAAGAGGTATCCTACTCAGGATCTTATAGTCTAAACACAAGTGAAGGCATCCTACTCGGGATCCTTATCTATAAAAGGTAAGGAGGAATCCTACTTAGGATCCTCTAATGTAAAGAAAATGGAGGCATCATACACGGGATCCTTAGAATGATACATAGGTACAGGGATCCTACAAGGGACTCCCTAGATCATCATATAAGCAAAGGCATCCCTTATGGGATCCTTGTTAAATTGATAAGAGGTAGAGGTGTCCTACATGAGATCCCCTAGGTCAAAAAATAAGCAGATGAATCCTATAGTGGATCCTCGATAACAACCATTCTCACAGCCTCATAGGATGTAAGGGAAAATCTCGTAAGGGAAATTTCCTCAAAAGGAAAGCTACAAAGCATAGGTCAAGAGAGATAGCTCTTGGACCATATCAGAACAGAATGTAAACTAGGTTAGTCTGAAAACCCAACCTATCATTCAATTCAAGTATCTCTCTTAGGAGATGACTAAAATCGAAATCTAAAGGAATAACCTCTCCATTTAGATAGAATCCCCAAAACACCCATTAGAAGTCCTCAGATCGCTCCACAGGTTTCACCATCATGATCTATGTGGAAACCTACTTAGGATGGACTACTCTCAGGTCCAATTTTGACTTTGGGGTAAGAAAACACAGAAAACCCTCAAAGGGTTAAAAAAGGGGTAAATACATGGTGTGTCACCCTCAACACACAGTGTGTACTCCCAACGTGCCACATGGGTGTGCACTCCCACCAGCATGAGCATGTAAAAGACCCAGGTACACAGGGTGTGAAATGGGTACATGGCATGTACCCAACATGAGGTACATGCTCGTGTCCCTCAACTAGAATGGTCGTCTACTTGTCTAGGTCGTTTACTTTTACATGGTGTACTACCCACATGGGTTATGGTCATGTACTCTACATAGCCATGTACCCCTACACAGGTTCGTTTGGCTGGGTACTCAGCTACATGGTCAAGTACCGGTACATGGTGTGTACACCCCTATACATGGAATGTACTCCCTTAAACTTCATCTTTACCTAATAGTAAGAACACATGGAGTGTCACCCTGAACTACATTTCGTGTATCCTAGTTTTTCCAAATAGAAAACCCTTAGATCGCCCGAATCCCCCATTTTCACCCCCAAATCAACAGATATGACCACTAGGGGACTCATACAAGAATAATAGGGATTTAAATTTAGAAAAAAAATATGTGGGTATATATAGTGAAAATATAAATGGTCCTACCTTTGGGAATAAACCGTCGAATCTTCACTCAAAACTGTGATCCACGGCTGGTGCACGGTGATCCAACACGTCGAAGGCTTCACGACGGTACCTACCTTCCCTTCCCTCTCTCTATCTTTCTCTCTATCAATATTTTATCTCTAGGTCAATAGGAATAGGAGGAGAAATAGGAGGTATCCATGATAAGGATTAAGGAAAAGAAAGAAAATAAAATGAAATAAATAAAAGGAATAAAAAGAAAATAAAAGAAAAAAGGGGATTGGGCCGGCCTCGGTGCCCAGCTCAAGCTTATGCCTTACCTAGGATAAACTCCCCATTCTAAACTCAATAGAGGAGATAGAATCTAAATATAATTCTCTGTTCAAAATTTATGTCTGAAAAAACCTACATGAATAATTTAATATTTAATTTTATAAATATTAATTATCAATTATTCTGCTAAAATTTTAATGGCTCGGATTTCCACCAAACTCTTATCCAAGGGTAAACACCCTATTCTAGGACCAATAGAGTGGTTAGAAAAATTATCTGAGATCATCTATTAGGGTAAAAGAGACCATTTTACCTCTCACAATAATTTGAAAGAAAAAATTCAAATTTATTCTCAAAAACACAGTCCGGGAAAACACAGGTCCTTACATAACACATAAAGAATATTATTTAAATGTGACTCACCATAACAAATTATATATTTATAAAATAATAAATATTTGTTCCCAAATTTTAAAATAAATCCATCCATATCAATTATAGATACATAAATAATTTTTTCTAATGGATGACACATAATAACAACCCTTAAAAACCAAGATCATTATGGCTGGCAGCATGAGGTGGTAGTCCCCGATTATTATAGATGCAAGTTTAGCTCTGTTGGATGCTCGTAGATCTACCTCCCCTCAGTCAATCTTTCTGAATCTACTTGGTTCCTTCATTTGAGTACATTATCCCCACAATCTGTATCTAATAACTAGTTTGTAGAAATAGATGAACTACACTCAAAAACAAATTCACCTGAATCTTCTCCTTTATTCTTTGGTTGTGTGAAGTTTTTATTTCAGTGGACCTTTTTTCCATGTGATAAATAGATAACATCTTATTCCCTTGATTTCCCCTTTATATTTCTCTTATTTTAAGGGTGTGAAGAAGCTTTGGACTTAGATCTCTTCACTTTCACTTTTTTTGTCTTCACCATAAGGATGAAAGGATTTTCGCACTTTGTATCCTTATCTACTTGGTGAAGGAGAGTAAGAAGATATGGAAGAGACTTATCAATGTTTTTCATATTAAAATTTACAAAAAAAATGGAGAAGATCTGAGGGAGTAATGCAAGAATGTGATCAGTGCCCAATTATTTAAGGGGTTTAAAATCTAGAACCTCTAGGTGATCAATGTAGCCAATGAGATTGAATACATGAGGCCCATTTAGGAAACCCTCTCCATGATTTATTTGAAATAAAACCTTGGAAATATCAAAATGTTCCTATATAACTCTATCCTGGTAAAGACCATAGAGGTGATCAAGCATGCTATATGCATCCATGTTTCTATGAGGATTCATGAGTTCAATAGACATAGATGAAAGCATAAAACATTGAATGTTGACCTTGTCATTCAAAATTTTTTCATATATAATGAAATATTCATCACTCTCCTCCTTATCAGGCAGATTAGGAATTGATTATTCTATCATGTAATATTTCCATTCATGGAATAGCACAACCTGAAGGAATCTAAATCACTCCTAAAAGTTACTCCCAGTGAGGAGGTTGTCTTTCTCAAATATTGATTATAGGGATAGTGTGTATGATGAGATTTCTATTTTATTCTACAATTAAGGATATGATTATTAGTACTTTTACTTGATTACAAATTATGTGAGAAATAATAAATTAATTTATTTTCATTTAATATCCCACTATTTTATTAAGTCCCAGTAACCCTCACCATTGAACTCAAAATGTCTATTTGCTAGTGTATTATAGTGACAAGGATCCATATGCCCATTTTCATAACCCCAACGAGGTTTGTTTAGGTTACTTGAAGGTATATAGGTTGGTGAGTCTTTGCCAACTACAGGCTTACAGGTCCTTAATTTATTGAGTAGACTCCCCTATCCTGAAATCTTGACTTTGATTTCCTCAAAACTTGTATCCAAGTTACATCAATTCTAACAAGGGATACTTATCTTAATGTAAGATGGTTAAGTCAACCCATAACTTTTATAATAACTCCACATTAAAAGTAAGGGTTCTAACGATGGTTGGTCAAACACTTAGTTCTAAGGATTTTATTCCTAATCAGGTAATGGAAGTCTAAGTATGAATTAATATTTAATTGAGGGATTTTAATTTATTATACATAAACTTTATATTATTTTATTCTATACATGTCTTATTAATATTAATTGTATGTTACTCAATTAATTAACCATGTTGGATAAAAAATGTATGCATAATCCATTTTTTTAAATTCCATATTTTCACATTAATTAATTCATTTATGTGATCATGGTATTGCATCTATAAAAATTAAATAATGCATAGGAATAAATAAATAAATAAATAAATGACTCATTCATGAGCTTTATCTAATGGTTTATTTAATGAGTGTACATTAAATCAACCTATCACCTAGGGGAAATAACTCTTATTTTCAGTCTTGGAATGAGTTACAACATTCCACTTATCCACCTATGTAACACTTGGGTTGGTATCATTATGGTTTCATCTTGAATTTCCTCCATGTACCTTGGGTAAATCTATTAATTACAAGTATTTATAACTCACACGCAGGTGAGGGGAACCAAAGGATTGGTTAAAGGAGGATTACATAAATATCCTTGGACATGTAGGTCTTATATAATAATAAAGGGAGGGATGACTCATAGGCCATCATATTTAATTTAATAATAAATAATTTCAATCCCATAAAATAAATTAAATTAAATAAATTCCAACACATACACTGTTCTTGGTCTAGATCTTGAATGGTCATACATGCAATGTATACACAAAGTAAATAGCTAACATTCATTTCTTATTTGTTATTTATTATTAAGATAAACATGCTTCCATTAATTAATTAATTAATTAGATTTAATCTTAATGTACATTTGAATCCTATTGGATATAACCATAATAAAGGAATTAATGGAAAATAAATGGTAGAACCAAAAGTTTCAAATTTATTCCAATAAATTAATTGAGCATTTAAAATTATTTAAACCCCTTATTAAATTATCAAAAACTGAAAGTGTTAATCAAAGAAATATGGTTTTAATGCTGAAATTTTTAATTTAATATAATTTAATTCTACTAGTAATTGGGAAACTACCTAGTGTGTACTATACAGCTACACACCATGTACATTGGTTGTCATGTATTTGGGTTACATGCCTATGACTTTCACTTGTTGAATTGGAAAAACTACACAACATGTACATGCTAGCTACAAACCATGTATCTGATTGTTGTGTGCCTAAGATACTTCACCTGGGTATTCAGTGTGTATATTAGTGGGATCACATGGAGTTTACAAGCCAGTTACACACTGTGTTTTCTGAATGTCGTATTCCCATGAAACCCATTGAAAGACTCAACGTGTTATCAGGAAAGATACCACACGATGTGTGTCTCCATATACAGATCATGTATCTCTAATTCCATGTGTCCATATAAAAAAATTGAGGACTCGGTGTGTATCTTGGATGCGAGAATTGATGAAATTCATGTCATGTAAACCATATACATGTTGTGTATATCATAAATGCTCTAGGTTGTCAGTGTCACGCGATTTAACAGTGTATAATGGCTATATAGATTGTGCGATTTACACTGATAATCCATATAGACTACACATTATGTACACCATATACACACTGTGTAATCCAACAACCATGTGTGAGGTTTTCCAGTCAACAAGCGGAATAAATCGTGTGTAATAATTGTGTGGCATGTCGCGTATCATGTGGCATGGCCAGGTGCAACGTACTAAGGTACATGGTGTGTACTCTAGCTACACGTCATGTAACCATATCTTATTAGCCAAAAATATGGCAGTTCTTAATGGAATTTATGATTGTTCTTCATTTGTTCTTATACCTTTAAGAAAATAAAATACTGAACTAACATGATTAATATGTTGATAACATGTTAATTCAAAACGTATTAAATAAAAAATAATATGAAATAAAAATTCAACCATGATTACTTATGGATCAATGATTAAATAAATAATTATAAATTTAAACATGACCACTATGATACCACTTGTTGGTTCCGGGCATAGTGGAAGCATGCAGTGGTGGGAGATATATTAATATTTATTTTAATATTGAGTTTCCCAAAATCCTAAGTGAGGATCTTGCATGTCAAATTTAAATTAATTTATTTAATATATGAAGAAACAAATACCTTGGATCTTTCTTTGATGTGGATGTTGATCATTCAAAAGGACCCTTTTGGATTATTTTTGTTGCATTTTGAGGATCCAAGGATAGAATTTCTCTAGTGTTGATCCACACATGATTCTTTGATTGCCAATCACTTCTAATCGATCTTTAAGAGCTAGCATGGAAAATCGATTATCTTGTGTTATTTGTGTTGGTTGTTCATCCTTCAATCTTAAAATAATATCTCTTGCATTTCTCATTATTGAGAGGGAGATAGAATGAATAGTTGAGAGAGAATTCATTGTGCACAGCAATTCTCTATTTTTGATTGCACACACTATATAATAGATATCATTTTCTATTTATAGAACTAGTGTTTAGGTTAAAATAATTGTGTAATTGCATGTCGGACCTTAAACAATATTATAAACTTTAATAAACCTCATGCCACATAATATTATTATTATTATTATTATTATTATTATTATTTTGTGGAACGTTCCAGCTTACGCAATAAAAGATATTATTTAACAGAGTTTTTAATTAATATTTGTTATCGGACATGATCTTGGTATGTTTGAACTCCTTTAGAATTTATTGATCACCTGAATAAATATTTAATTTAAATATTTAATTCATTAATAAATATTTGTGATTGATAAAATTTGAATAAAATTATCCATCAGTCTTGAGAATAATATTTATTCAATTAATTAAATTTAAATATAATTTAATCGAGATCATTAGAAACACTTAGTGTGTGGACCTCTATGATTCTTTCTTGTCGGCATTAGGTGTGCATACCTAAAGTCCAAGATTATTATCTAGTAATGGGTCAAGTAACCCATGATAAAGAGCTTAATGTCACAATTACAGTGACTATATGTGAATGATCACTGTGTAATATAATCCATTTTCCGCAATATCTCATCAAGTAGGTTGTACAACTATGTCACCAACCTATTTTCTCAACATGTATTTCTTTGAATATCTGGATTAAAAAAATTATTTTACCATGTCCATGGAATTTAATTAAGAGGTTCTATTCCAATAAAAGGTTTGAGATATCAACTTTAGTAAAGATGTAAGGGACAAATACTTCCTCAATTTATCCATTAATGACATGTCAACCATGACACACCCAACATTCCATACCTCACCATAAATATATGGAATCATGGTTTTCATTAGAAAATATAATTATGAAACTAATGACATGAATTAATGATAATATTAAATTCTAAGGACCATTACACGTTCTCATGGATTGAAATATCTGATTACACCAAAACATACGGAATTCCTACTGGCGGGTTAGTTCTCGTAATCTACCATCTTGGAGATTAACAAGTATGAACTTCATGAGAAGAAGCTTCATCCTCTTATGAGTTATTTCACCTGAAATTATATATATTGTATGTATCATAATAGTATGTTATCTAGCCATAGAACTATATTTAATAATATTCCATAGCACTTCAAGGTTCTCATCATAGAGGGGAACTGTTGTGACCTTATCAATGTAATGTATACCCTAGTACATTATTACATTATTACATTAGAGTCATGTAGAACAATGAAAATATATAATGAGAAGTTTTATTAATATTAAATACATAGAATATACATGTAATCAAAGTATAAATAGTTGTTCCTAGGACACCAACTCCAATAAACTCCCACTTAGACTAGAGCCAACTACCTAAAACTTTTAGTTCACTTGACCTCACATGATAATCATGTTTCTACTAAGTCAAGGATTTAGTCAAGGGGTCTACCATGTTTTCTTCCATGGAAATACTACTCACTATAGACTCACATTTCTAAGAAAAATACCTTAAGATATGATAGTTCCAAATTATGTGCTTCGTCCGCTGATCTAACCATGGATCTTTTGCAAGATCCACCTATACAGTATTATCACAATAAAGTATGATAGGATCTTTACTTATAGGTAATACATAAAACTCTTGGATGAATTTTTTCATCCATACTTCTTATTTAGCTACTGCAAAAGTTGTAATATACTTGTAAACTACTATAAAATATGTTACCATAGCCTGCTTTGATATCTTTCAGCTCATAGCACCGTTATTCAAAGTGAAGATGTATCCCATTTTTGACTTCATGTTATATTAATCTATTTAGAAACTAAAATTTTTATATCCTATGATGAATACTTATTTATATCCTCCATAAACCAAGAACATTTCCTTAATATGCCTTGGATACTTAAGAATAGTCTTGAATTCCATACAATGGAGGTCACTTAGGTTAGCTTGATATCTTTCTACCACACCTAATGTGTAGGTTACATTTATCCTAGTGCATAGCATAGAATATATAAATGACCCAATCGTTGATTCATATAGAATATTTTCTATTCTGTTTCTTTACTCATGTGTTTGAGGACACATTTTCATAGAAAGATGAATGCCATGTGACACTGGTAATAATCCCCTCTTGGATTGTTCCATACTAGATATCTTCAGTATCTTGTCAATGTATGTACATTGACTTAGGACAAGAAGCCTCTTGGGTCTATAACATTGGATCTTGATCCCAAGAATATATATTGTCTCTCCCAAGTCCTTCATAGAGAATCATTCATTCAACCATTCCTTAATAGACTGTAAGAATGGTATTTCAATTCTAATGAGTAATATATCATCAACATGTACAATTAAGAAAATGATTTTAATCCTGATAAACTGTCTGTAGACACAAGGCTCACACTCATTCTTTATAAATTCAAATTTTTTTATGGATTCATCAAAATGAATTTTCCATGACCTAGATGCTTTCTTTAATCCATAAATAGATTTTTTAAATTTTTATATCTTATTGGAAACCTTTGGACTCACAAACCCTTAGAGTTGTGTCATATAGAAATATTCTTTAAGTTTATCATTAAGGAAGGATATTTTGACATATATCTTCAAAATCTCATTGTCATGGTAATATAAAATGGAAAGAAGAATTTTGATAGATTATAGAATTGAAACCAATGAAAAGGTTTCATCATATTCAATGCCTTCCATGTATAGTTTCTTCCAGAATACCCATTTATAACCAAAGGAATGTACATCCACTAGAGAATATATCAAAATCCAAACTTACACTACTAGAAAAATGACTTATAGACATGGACCTATAGCCACAGTTTTAGAGGTCAGTGGCTATAGGTTAATTTATAGCCACAGTTAAAATTAAACCTATAGTAGTAGGGTTTAATTAAATCATGTTTCCTCAGATCTTCACGACCCTATCTCACAATACCCTCTACACACGACCCTTCATCCCTGATAGTTCCCTTCATGACCTCTCCTCTCCCTGATCCTCCTCCCCCGAAGATGCCCCTCGCGATGGTTCCCCTCACAATGTTTCCCCCCACTGCCACCGAATGAGGCAACCCCACCGCGATCTCTCATATCTAACCCTCCTCCCTCAACGCTGACACCAAATGTGGGACACCTCACCTCCCCCCACCGATGATACTCCTAGTTTTCCTCCCCACATCCTTCTTTGGTGCGCCTCCGACATGGCCACCCCCTCCCAGTGATCATCCTCCTCCTTGATTATAACTATTTTATAAATAACTGGCATGGATGTTGATAGTCTTAGGATATCATGTAGTAGGAATATGGTTAATAGAGATGGATTTAGGTTTTATGGTCTTGGGAGATGATGAAAAAAATTTCCTTAAAGGGTTAAATCCACTTGAGGTTGGTTCTTCATAACTAATCCCTAAATTTTATTCAATGATCCTTAAATATTTTATGTAAATTCTTTTTTCCCTTTTTTGAATGGTCGTAAATTAAATAAAGTGTTTTCCCTTTGACCTGTATATATTTTTTAAGTATTTATATGTACATGATGGGTCCTAATAATGCAATACCTTATTTCATTGACCAGGGATGATCATAAGAATAAAATAGAGGGCATTGGATTTTATACATGGAACATAATATGGATTACATTTAGGGAAGTTATGATGCCAAGGAAATTCATTAGGTGTTTTTAGCCTCTTTTATCATAGGATAAATCTGTAAATTAGGATGATTAGTAAGATCCTATAATTAATATATTCCATTCATCACTTAAGGGTGACTATATACATTGAGGTATATGTTTGGAGTCAAATTTTACATAGCTTGATACCATATCCATTGAGGGCCATAAATAGGTAAATAAAGTATTTGGAATTGTGTTATTCCAAACTAAGAGAGATGTATTCATAGTAAACCATAGAATAAGGGACATGGGATAAGTTTCCTTAATTATTCATGGGTAGGATATGTGTGAGAGATGTGAGGTCATTTGAGGCTTGAATTAAAGTGAACACTAGTGTTTCCTTATTAAAAATTTGTATTTTCATGATTGATAAATGGGGTGAGTTTTCCTCCTTTTTGAATATATTAACCAGGTAGATGATCCCCCATTTTTTGATTTTGTTAGAGGTTTTTCATGTGAGGTAAGACCAAGCATGTGGTAAAGAGTGAGTTTTTAGTTATAAAAAAAGAATTGTTCTTTGATTATGTGCCTCCCTTAGGCAATTAATTATGTTTTTTTAGTTGTGGAAATGTTATTGGTATATATTCCCAGTTTTATTATTCTATTATGAGATTGATGATATACCCATTGTTTGATATGTTTTTTAGTTATGATGTGTTCTTCCATTTCACTATGTTAATACTATGGCCTAAGATGATATGAAAAAAAAATTAACGAGACAAACGGTATGTGTTGACCTTGATAATGTGTTTACTCTCTACATGGTGTGGGGAATACTTTCCATTTTCATCATAAATCTTGATATAGAATATTTTTCCCAGGTATTTTTCATCACCCACTTATTGTGTGATGTAATTCCAACCAATCTGTGGAACATAATACCCATGTGGACTTGGTGATAATAGTAGTGGGCCCTAATTCCTAGTTATTTATTGTTTCTTTTAGAAGTGGGATCCTCTACCCATGATGTGATGCTTCCAAGGAAATTAATGAGTTAGATGTTTGTGTATGGTTAGTATCATAGAAAATTTCCAATTAAATTGATATCACATAAGGCATGGGATTCTTATCCCATTTACATTAAATTAACCTTAAAAGTGGTATTTAATTCAAATGAAATGATTATTATTTGGAAGGTAATTAGATCTATGTTTTGGAATAGATTTAATGGTATTTGATGCTCTCTCTTAAGATGTGTCCTAGAATTAGGGACTCATTTACCTCTCCTTCATTTATTCCTACTACTAGGGATGTTATTCATTCTCATTGATGATGTTTTTAGGACATGATTACCCAAAATATACAATGTATATATGTTGATAAGGCCTATAAGGTTAATATAGTAGAGATAATATTACCAATTGAATATTATTTCTAGGGGATGATAATCCCATAGTTGTAGTCATGCTATAAGGATATGATTCCCATGTATTGACGATTATATTATAAGAAGAATGTTATTAAAATCATTGTGGATATTATTTGGGGATTAATTTTCCATATACTGGTAATTATACTATGAATGAACATTATACCAATTGGTTCTAACTTTGGACATGATTCTGAGTTTATTTTCATGTGATATATTATGACACATCATAAAAATTGTTAAAGTAGGTATAGTCACAATCGGTGGTTGTGTAGTACCCATGGTTGTGAAAAAATTATTATTATTATTTCCATTTCCTGTTATTTTACATAAACTCATATAACATTGTACATGAACCAATTTATATTGTTATTTTTTAGGTACACTATAATGACCCGCTTGTTTTATAAATGAAATTCCCTTTTAAAATGAATAAATTCTAAGTTATGTAATGATGTTATAAAAATACATAAAATTATTTTTTTATATTGGATGGATATAAGTTATATCCAATTATATTAAAAAGAATAATAAAAGTCATAAACATTGATAATATATCCATTATACAGTGACTGTTAAGATTATTATATATTGAGGTTTATGATAAATTCCAATTGACACAAATAGAAGAAGCAATGACCTTGAATAGTGGGATATTATGTCATAAAGACCATTAATAGAAGATTCTAATGGAGATTGACTCATAGGTATTTTCCATTAACCAATAAAAATAAACGATTCCATAACCAAATCATGTGAAAAAAACTGTTTATGGAAGATATTAATGATTATTGGGATCATGGACCAAACCATTTATAGAATGCATACATAAAATTAATATATTGGATCACACTTATTTCATTAAACCAAACTCTAAAACTTTTTTATATTTTTATTTTATTTAACATGTTACAAATTTATGTGTTGAAAATTGAAGAACACAAGATAATCTTACTAGAAAAAATGATCGAATGGTATCCAATGTCATTCTCATTTTCACCATGATGCGGTGTTATAATCCATGATTAAAAATAAACAATGGAATGGTGTCCTTAAACAAAATATGGTATATTGGCATTCTTCTACACACTATGGTATATGATATGGTTTATATTTTCAAAATGTCTCTAAATTTCAATAAATCTTTGTAAAATTGATAGAAAACATCACAAATCATTGTGAATCCATCCAAACACTTTTGGGAATTGGTTATTATTATCTATTATATTTCATATAAACTTTTTTTACTATAATAAATCCACATTATTGGAACTTATGTGTGACTATTCATGATTTTTTATAATTTAAAACATTTATGAATTCCCTAAACCATAATTTTAATATATTTGTTATTATTTTTTTATTAACATGTTATTGATGATTACTTATTATCTTATGAAACAATACATATAATGTTAATTCATTTTCTAGATTATTTATTTAATGTATGTTTATATGCCTTAGAATGGATAGATAATAGATGTACAATCTTGATTGGACCACTGATGAATTTCAGAATGAGTTACCATATTTTTTGGACTTTCCATTCACTAATAATTCAGATGATGTATTAATTTGATGCCCATGTTTTGATTGTGTTGGAATACCATGGTTAAATTATGAGGAAGTGAGTTACTATATCACTAAACATGGTTTATAAAAAAATATCATGTGTGGTATCAAAATGGGTAAAAATATCAAGTGGTGAATGACATCGATTCAACGGAAAGGATTGGTATAAAAAATCTAATTTCTAATCACTTTCCTTTTATTTCTAAATCCAATTCCTAGTGTAGACCAGTGCAAGAGGAAATGAATACTGGAACATAGTTTTCATCTATTAATCAAGATTATGATGTTGACAGTTTTAGAAATCTGGTGGAATATGAAAATACCCTAGTATATTAGGCATGTGTAAAAATGAGAAAACTTGAGTTTTTAATGTGATTATATCATGGGAAAACAACATATGGATTTAGTAATACTATAGTTTACTATCTCTTTACATTTATTAAGTATTTACTGCCTGATAATGCATGTATTCTATAAAATGATTACATGGAATCAAAGTTGGTTGAAAAAAATGGATTTTCATCTATTAAGATTCATTCTTTCCCCAAATATTGTTGTATGTTCTGGATGGAAAATGAAAAGTTGATTCAGTGAAAATAGTGTGGTACATCAAGGTGGAAGACTAATAAAGAGGGAACTCAATCTCTTATACCATAGAAAGTGATTTGGAACTTCCCTTTAATTCCTAGGCTTTAAAAACTTTTTATGTCAGAACAAATGGAAAGGAATATGAGATGGCATGAAGATGAAAGAAATAAGGATAATGATGAAATAGTGCATCCTGCAGATAGGTTGTCTTGGAAGAAATTTGATAGGTTACATCCTGATTTTTTAGTTGATTCATGAAATGTTATATTGAGATTATCCTGTGATGGTTTCAACCCATTTCACCAAATGCATACTACACATAGTAATTGGCTTGTTTTCATTCACATTTATAACTTTCATTCATGGATGTGTATGAAGAAGCCATTTACTATCATGATTATATTTATATCTAGACCCAGTGATCCTAGAAATGATATTGATATATACTTGCAACCATTAATATAGGAGTTAAATTAGATTTGTATTGTTGGTCCACAAGCGTACGATGCATTCAAGAATAAGTACTTTATGTTTTGTACAGCTTTATTATGGATGATAAGTGATTTACCTACCTATGGAATGATGTCTGGTTGGAGTACTAAATGGAAATTATCCTACCATATTTGTATGAAAAATACATGTTCTCTAAGATTAAGTTTTCTATGAACTTTCAACTTTATAGGGCATCGAATATTTCTACCAATGGATCATCCATACAAGAAAATCAGAGACAGTTTGATAATGTCATCAAGATAGATGAGACACCTCAATGAATATCAGGGAATTATATTGTTAAAAAATTGATGATTTGAATTATGTTCTTGGAAAAAGTCAATAAAATATCAGAAAGAGAAATCATGTTAATTCAAATTCCAATAGAAATTAGAGAAAGAAAAGCATATTATTTGAGTTATTGTATTAGTCATAGAATTTATTGTGCCATTGTTTGGATGTAATGCATATCGAGAAAAACATTTGTGAGATGTTACTTGCTACTATTTTAAATTTCAAAGGAAAAACAAAAGATAATTTGCAGTCTCATCATGATTTGATAGATTGGGATATAATATCAAGACTTCATCCTGATTTAATTGGTCAAAATAAGTGTAAAGTCCCTTTTTCTTGTTATTTGATGAAAAATATGGAGAAGAAACAATTTCTTTAGGTATTGGAAAGTTTTAAGGTTCTATATGGTTATTCAAGTAATATGTCAAAAATGGTGAACACACAATATGTGAAACTAAAATCTCTTAAAACCCATGATTACCATGTCTTGTTACATGAGTTGATTCCTATTGCCATTCAGAATTTAATTTCACATAATTTTAGAGTTGTTGTGATTAAGTTATGTCATTTTCATTGAGACCATTGAACCAAAATACTGAGAAGAAGTGTTGTTCATAAATTTTATAGATATGCACTGATTATTCTTTGTGACTTGGAGAAAATTTTCCCACCGTCATTTTTTATAAGTATGTTATATCTGACTTTTCATCTTCCCACAGAAGTTTTTTTTCGTGGTCCTGTTTCAAGTTGGTAGATCTATCCTATAGAAATAAAGATTTTTACATTGAAATATTATGTGATAAATAAATATCATCCTGAAGGCTCTATTGTGAAATTCTATTTAGCACAAGAATGCATGAATTTCTATTCATCATACTTGGATAATGTCACTACGAGGTCTAATCGACTAATTAGAAATAAAGATGAGCGATATGATCCCATTGAGACTAAGTTTCCTTCACTGCCCCAAATAGGGGGGATATCTGGATCATACGCATTGTGTACTTTAAGCAGGGAAGAGTGGGAAATATCTCATCATATAGTATTATTCAACTATGGTGTGATTGGTCATTATATCAAGTAATAAATATGAATTTTTTCATTGTGTGATTTCTTCATATCTTCTAACATTTTAAATATTTCATATCTGTAGAGAACATTTAGAAATTATAAAAAAGAGACATCGCTCTCTATCTATTAAGAGGAAGGAATTGTTGCACGGTAAAGAATTTGCTGCTTGGTTAAAGTCAAAGGTAATATATTTCTTTTTTTTCTTCTCATAACATAATAACGTGTCTCTATTTAATATTCAATGTTGGTATCTTTTAGATTTTAACTCTACCAATGACTGAAGTGTCATATGAAGTAAGAGTGTTTTCCTTTGGTCCAAACGATGTGGTACATGATTGTAAGGCAATGTTTGTCAATAGATTTAAATTTTTAATAAATAGTTGTGAAAATAAATAGAAACACAGCATGACGATGTCACGATAAGTTCCATAACAAATTTTTATGTGAGTTCATCAGAAAAACAACCTCAGCCAAAAAATATATCATATTACAGTGTTGTTGAAAGAATCTTTTTATTATACTACTATGCACATGGTCGTGTCGTAATGATGAAATGCAAGTGGTTTGATTCAATTAAATGACAAGGAATGCATATTGATAACTGTGGATTTAGAGTGATTGATATGAACCACCATCTTCATACCGATGAACCTTATATTCTTGCTTCATAATCTAGATAGGTGTTTTATGTAATTGACCTGTTACAACAACAATTTGGATTTATTGTTGATGTCATTCCTAGACATATTTTTGATGAAGAAGTGGATGAAAATGATGTTGTGGAAGAACCTGTTGGTATTTATTCTAATGTTTCATTTGATGACACAAATGATTCAATTTTTAAAATAGATTGTGAAACAGAAATTGTCACAGAGCACACATAGCGTTGACACATTTGTAAGTATTTACCTGATATTATCGCAATATTGTATGTTTTTTTAAATATCATACATGATATCAAATTAACTAGTATATTTTATACCATTTTAGAATATAAAACTATTAATAGTTTGAACAATTTATGTTTAAGCACATCTCTAGTAATTCTTTAAGATAGAAAAGTCTTGATATTTTATCAATATAAATATCAAACATGAAAATGTATCTCATTGTTTTATGATACAATTTTATTATTTAACATTTTTCATTATTTATATTTATTTGAGAATATTATTTTAAATTTCCTTATCAAAATGTATGATTATGATTATACTAGAAGAAATAGAAAAATACATAGAAATGAACAATTTATGTCTCCTCTGGGCAACACTATAAGTACAATTTAGGTTTGAATATTATGGTTTTTCATATTATTTATCTTGTTATTTTTTTTTATTTTATCATCTATTTTTTTAGGCTACATCATTGAGGAGACGGTTGGATTATTCTATTGAGGATGATAGTATGGCGGGGGTACTGATTCTACAGTTCGTCCTACTACTATGCCACTTGAGTCACCAGGAGGTCATCCTCCCATTATTCCACCTACATATTACCTTTTCCATATCACTTTGAAATTTATTGGTTGTTACTTGAAAACTTACTTATGAAAAACCCATATTAGAAATAGGGTTAATAGAATATCCTCTTTAAAAAGGTGAAGAGAAAAGAGGTGGTCAAAAAAATAGTGATAATAATAAATGAATGAATGAATGAATGAATTATCCTTTCTAATGAAGTGACATTGATTGGAATTGAAAACCTGTTCATAGAAGAAAAACCAAAATATGAATTTCTAGTGATAGAAAATAGGTTTAGATAAAAGTAGATTACCAATAAACCATAAACTATAGTTATGAAAAATTTCATTAAATTTATCAATGATTATGATAACAGAACAATATTTAAGACTCTTTTCATAGATTTGAGGGATTATTCCACTCTATAAGTGTATAAATATATGTTTATATTTCATAAACATGATCTTATCCATTGATTGTTCCTTGAACTTTCTATACTTTAACTCTTAGCATAAGTTGCAGCAGGTGGTGTCATTAACCTCTAAAACATCATACAATGATCAATTTAAACCATTTTATAAATGGTTTAACATTCCAAAAGATCAAGATCCAATACTTTAGAATCATTCCCATGGTAGTTAGTACTATCTAATTCACTTTATCCATATATATCATCTCTCTATTCTGAAATTGACATCTCAATATTATGAAAATAATAAGGGTTTTCTATCCCTCAACCATATATTTTCAAAAAGTTTTACCTTCTACTGAGTCAATTTTCCTTAGTACCATTAATCATACGACCTCAAGTCCTTAAAGAAAAAGTAATGATGTACAATCCTCAAATATTCCATAATTCTTATAACCAGTGCATTACTGCTAAAATATTCAAACGACGTGTTTCTTGACTAGTAATATTAATCATTCCACTTCATCTATGGTAGTATCATAACTTGATCTTTATCCAGTAACATCATTTGGGGTTTATTTACTTGACACTTTTGACATTGATTCACATCGTGTCCCATCTCCTTGTAGTTATAGTATTGTACATTGGAAACCTTTTTCTTACTCGTGTAATCACGAACTTGGTTTCCTTTTTTCTTCACACTTATATCAAACTTTCATTCCTTTCAAGCATTTACCAGGGTTATTCTTTCCATAGTTATCACATGTGGGAAACCCCTTATTTCCCTTCTTCCCATTATCTATCTTTTTCTCATACATCCTCTTATTTTCTTGCTTCCCTTCAAATCCATAGGACTCAGAGAATTATTTACATATCTTGTTAACACATGATATTATTTCCTCATATGATGAGGATACTTGGGAGACTATCTTCCTTTGAAATTATGGCTTAAGACCATAAGATATATGATCCTTCTTACTCTTTGCATCACGTGCATTGGTAAAGTTATTTTTCCTTTTTTTAAGTTCCATTTCTAATCAATTCCATATAATATGTTAGCTCATAAAATAATGAACTCTCTATAACTCTAAACATAGCATAAATTAATGCATCGTAAATCCTAGAACCATATACTTTGGTTACTTTGGGGGAATAAATCCTTCATAATGGTGGGTAAAGAAAATGTGAATTATCCTAATCATATCCCCCAAGTGTGTCAAACCAAGTGCACAGTAAGGGTCATTGTCATGTACCAGGATACCTTGGGTCAAGCCTAAAACTCCTTTTCAGAGTTGTTACTCCAAGGTACATCTATGCAAGAACCACGTCTACTTGTATTATTCATATAGGGATGTATTTTCTAGAAGTATCCACATAATATTTTCCTTACCAAAGTTCTAGGATGTTCATGTATACTTATCCTTAAAGACTATATTAGGGTTTTGTTCTCTAATCTATGTTTTCTAAATATATTTTCCAAGTTTTATACTAAACTTCCTCTGATACCAACTGTAATGCCCTGACCCCAGTTTCTTGGAGCCAGTACATTATGTCATTACATTGTCATGCTTAAAATAAAGTCGTATCCTGAAGGACCAATTAGTTTAGTAGTCTTGGAAAACCAAATACATACATAGGTTCAACATTATAAATTGAAATGAAATACAACATATATTTTTTATTGGGAACATCCACAACTCTAAGTTTATCCCTGAAGGTCATTCATAATAAACTTCTTCATGTCCTAAGAAAATGAAACATAAAAAAGGGGTGAGCTCAAATACTCATTAAGGGTAAGAAATACAATGGAATATATCATAAACATAAACATTAGGCATGGTGAATAACTAAAACACATTCTTTTAAAAATATACTAGAGCATAATATAGAAGGAATAAGAGCTGAATAAATAATGCCATAATAAAGCGTAACCATGGGTATTATACTAGTCGAATAACCACATGAAATTTAAATTACTAGTTTCATAATGATTGAAATGAATATGTCTAAAAATATAAAACATACTGTTAAGGCCTCAGCCAAGACATATAAAAATGATTAAGGCATCGACCAAAACCATATCTAAAAATGGGAAAGGCCTTGACTAAGTCCATATCTATTTGTCTCATGAGACCTACTAATGCAATTAGGGGATATAGAGGGACCTAACCAAAACTTACTAAGTCCAATTAATTTCTCATATGAATGGGGATAAACATAAACAACATATACATTAATATTTAAACTAATATATGAAATGTAAATAACTTTCCCCAAACATTAATCATAAACACTAACCATTCAGAGTAAATTGGTGAATGGTTTTAAAATAGCACATCCATAGTAAAAATAATCATAAAACATTAAAATAAATATAGTAGATGATATCATAAAATATTAATCCCAATAATACATAATAATCAACAAGAGTGTTGAAATAGATTAAGATACTCTTATAAAATCATTGAGTAATTCTTGAGATAAATACTCTTTTACTTTGAAAGAAGAGTTCTTTTGGAAAAATATTTGTATAAAACCAGAAGTGAAGTAAGATAGTATTTTCATAATAAAATTAGTCATTTTATAAATATAATGGTTTCCAAAAACAGATTATATATTTCCCTTGAGAATGGGTAAGAATTTGAGAAATTCCCTTGAATCGGGTTTGTATTTTGGGAAGGATTTTTGAAAGATCCTTTTAAAACATATAACTTCCCATAAATGAAAGTAGGATTCTGGTTGGTACACATATATAGAAAATTATTACAGAATATATGACAAGTACATATGAATAAATAATAATTTAATTGAGGTATGTAGAGAATAAGAGTAACCCAAATGAAAATGGAGGTTTGGGTAGAAAACCCTTACAAATATTTCGACATGGTAACGGGTGTTCTTGTGAGAGCCTAATGAGAGGTAAAGGGGTATCCTTTCATTTATATATCATAAGGGAAGTATGTTTGAGGTGAGAAAACATACCCTATCATTAGGAATTAAAAATAAAAGGACACAACATAGGGGGGATTCTTGAATAAAAGTGAGAGAGAGGATCCCTTACCTTAAATCTGATGGTGTTCTTCGCTTGATCTTAATGACCTGAATAACCAAATTAGGTTCATTAATTAAAAATTATATAACCCTTTATACATTTATTTGGTTTATTATGACTTTATTAAGTTCATTCATGGCCTTTTATATGGGTTAAGGGATTCAATTTCATTGTTCGTGAGTGCTCATTTTCATAATATTCAAGATCAGCTCACTTATTAAAGAGTATGGTAGTTCATGTAAGATGGGAGTTGAAGTCCAGAATTGATTTTATATGTTATTAATGAAAATTAATAATATTAAATGTTTATAAAATTCATTTTGTTATTTGGAGTGAAGTTGAATCATTATATAAAATATTAATGATAAAGGCTTGGATTAATTTAGTGACTTTGCTCACAATTACCATGTTTTGTATTATTATTTTACATCATGAGTGAATAACTATTAAAGAACATTGAATAAGATAAAATACATATATAATAGTCTGTTTTAACCATAAAAATGGTTTCATGACCGTATTTGAAGAAGGTAAATCAAATTTAAAGCATCGTCGTCCTTGAATGTGATAAATCAACACATCTCAGACGATGTTTCACTTTTAGCATAAATGAGGGGTAAATGAGAGATGAAGATGAATTATATCATTAAAATAACAAAATTACAGTAAATTTATGGTACTAGAGTTTTCATACCATTTGGATGATGAGAGGTTAGTAAATAAAATATAACAAAGGAACATGAAAATGAAATAAAAGAAAAGAGGAATTTTACCTCTTGAATTAACCTTCCTTGAGAGCCTCTTAAGGGAAGAGGATTTGGTATTTTTATAAGACTAAGTAATGATGGTCATGGGGGAGGAGCTTGGAAGGATATTTGGGAAGAATTTTGATAAGGCACAAGGCTTGAGAGGAGTGAAGAGAAGTGGGTGGAAGATGTGGTATTTATAATAGAGGGGAGGAGGGGTTTCTTAATATTTTAATCATTATTTTATTATTTTTTCATAAGACAAGCAGTAGTGATGATTCCATGACCCAAAATAGTAATAATTTCATGTGAGTTCTAACCAAAGGTTCTTACATAAAATATGATGATATGAATAGTGTATTTAACTCATAATGTATATATACGGTAAATTACCGTATTTCACTATTCATCGAAAATTCAAGGATTTTAGAAAAAACCCAAAAATTCACCCTAACCATTTTTTTATGCGTAGAATCCAAAAATGAATTCCACTTTTCAAAAATAATTTTCTAAATATTATTAACTTAATTTTTAATTAAAATAATATTTTACTTGAAAAATGCAGTTTTTAAAACATTTATTTACTTATTCCAAAACATAGGTACATCATACTTTCAGTTAAATCCTATATATATACTTTCATAGGTGATGTTACTATTCATAAGGGTATGTCACTATTCATAAGGGGTAACATTACTATTCATAAGGGTATGTTACTATTCACCAAAAATTAAGTTGGTCATATCAAACTCTAAATAACTTACTGATCACAACCGTGCATGTCAGATTTTCAAAATTCAAATCATAGGGGTGGTAAAATTATATTTACTATCTAGGTTATAAAAAAGTGGTGTTTTTTATAGACTTAGTGTTTCATGCATTCAATATTAAATTTATTTTCAAAATCTTAGGGTGTTACATTAATGATAAATTCATATATATTATTTTCGTTTATTATTTTTTTTCATGATTAGCTTCAGCCTCTACCAGATGATGAGGTCACACAAAAATATGAGAGTTTTGGAATCGACACATGAAAATCATGGTTGAATACAATGAGGATAATTCTATAATTAAAAAAATGGTATGAAATGTAAAATCTTTATGGGAACACTTTCTAGACATAGCAATATCACTCTGGTTCAACCAATAAGTTAGAGGGAAGTTGGAGAAGAAATAAAGAACAATTCCTGGGTGGAGATCTGGGTAAGTAATTCTAATCACCTTTTATATATATTAATTTCTAATATTTTCTTAACAAATATTTTTTTCATTGAAGCTTTGATATAATTTTCCTGATTGACAAAATGCCAAGGCTACTAGGTTAATGTATTTAGGTGAAATGTGGCAAGCATACAAGTATGACTTATATCTTGGTTGGAAAAATAGAGTTGGTATGGATCTTGAAGAAGTATCGGTGATTCATGATTGCCCAATATCACAATACAAAGAGATGATCAGCTATTAGAAGAGTCTGAAGTTTAAGGTATTTGTTAAATTTATATTATATATATATATTCATTTATTTATTTGAAAACAATTTTTAAAGTATAAATTACTCATTTTATTTATGTTAATTAAATTGTATAATTATTTTTTTATAAGAGAAATCAGATAGAAATAAAATAAATAAGAGTTGAATGAAATACATTTATACTTGTGGACACACTTCACTCACAGATCATGAGCAAGAACGGGTAATTTAACATTTAAAATATTTATCTTGGTTTAGTGTAATTTTTTTTTACTTCCAATTTTGATTTATTTCTTTGTTTTTTCCATAAAAATGCATTGAATATCTAGGTTCATGTTCCTCACTCTACTTTGTTTTGTACGAGAAAAAAAAAGATGGTACTGTGAAAAATACTGACATCGAGAAGGCGATTGTAAGTATATTTAAATTTCTTTTATTTTGATTGAATTTAATTTCTTATATTATTTTATAATTTTAATTTATGTTATATATCAATCAATAGAATGCTTTGGAGGCATTAGAAAAAAAATAACCTAACAATTTGGGCCTAAATGATCATCTACATCGGGTATTAGGAGATGAGCATCAGGGCAGAGTGCGTTGTCAGCCTAGGAAGAAGATTGTACCATCTCGATACTGGTCTTCTGAAAAAATTTCTTGGAGTACCAGTTCTGGTTTGGTCACAGTGGAAAAAATGAATTCTGCATTCAAATAAGTAACTCAAAAATTAGAAAAAGTGATAACTGAAAATATGATGAAAGTTATGTCTACCCTTTCTTTTACACTTCCACCAGAAGCAGCTACAATGGTTGATGCCTATTTGATGTTGATGTGTTCTACTTAAGTAGATTCTTCTGCCAGAGCTGGATCTGGATCCGCAGTGTCGGTGCTGGTGCCTATACCGATATTGATGTCGATGATGATGCTGGTGGTGTGAGAGGTGGTGATGGTGTTTCTGCAGGAGGTGTGGATGAGGGTTATCATGGTTCTGATGATACTAATATTGAGACTCACTATTGATGTAATTTGTATTTTTTGATTGTTAATATTGTGTAATTTTATTATGCAGTGAATTTTGATTATTGTAATATTGAATTGTATTGCGGTGTTTCTATCTATTTCTACATATATTGAATTATTGTATTATGATGTATGTTTGTTTATGTACTGGTTAAGTTTTATTATTAATATATTGAATTGTATCCTCCTCCGACATGACCACCGTGCCTCCTCACTAACGCTACTCTGAGGCGGCCTCTTTACCTCCTCTGGTGCACCTCTGATGGTATTTAGTACAATTTTCCAAAAAAATATTATTTTCACTTTCTAATATTATTTTCTCCCTCTCATTTGTTTATCTTTTAAATTTCTTTTGTAGGTGAATACATTCCGGTACACCTCCGACGGTAGTCCCCAGGCATGTCATAAATATATATGTTTTTTGTTCCCATTTGATTATGTTTATCTTTATAATCATTGTGTATGTAAATATATTTCATATAGAAATGAGTACTGGAATAAGATTAGACCAACCAAAGGAAACCATGATATCTAGCCATGAATTGTGGGTAAATAGGAAGAGCATACTTCCATTAGAGTTACATCAAAAATTATTTTAATAAATTGATGAAGGAGAGTGGGAAATGGGGGATGGGGGTGCTGGTGGGGGTAGGGGGTGCTGGTGGGGGTAGGGGGTGTAGGAGGGGGTGGGTGCTAGTGGGGTAAGGGGGTGGGGTGCTGGTGTGGGGTAGGGTGGGGTGCTGGAAACTGTGTGAGTACATAGAATAAATGATCTGAGGATAGAAATGGGGTCAGATGTCTTCCCATGTCCATCAGAAGTTGTAACCAAACAAGAAAATCCAATAGTGGGGAAATCATCAAGGAATCAGAAAAAACCCCTCATGGATTTGTGAAGAATTCGGTGATTTAGTATTTTTTCTGCTTGTCTATTTCCAACTTTTATACCCCTTTTTTTGATTTTTTGGCATGTGTCTTTTTCATGTTAACTTGGATGAATTTTTTTCGATGGGTTTCTATTGTACTCTAAATGAAATTCATGGGTTTTTCAGTGTGGTTGTTTTACTATAAACTTGGATAAATTATTTGGATATGTTTATCTTGTACATCGAATGGGTTCCCTTAGTTTGGAAATATGGCTCTTTACTGGGTATTCTCATGCATTAACACAAAACATTTTCACTAAAATTGTCCTTATTTTAAATAAAATTTATTTTCTAAAAATATTCTTCCAAAACTCCATATTATATACATTTTTTAAAATTTCTATCTAAGTTAATCAGATCTAAAGTGGGAGTAAATCTACTTAAATTTTTATTTTATCTTTTAATTTGGAAACCTTGTTTTCCATCAACTATATAGTTATATTTTTTGAATTTATGAATTCACATTCTCGTGTTTCTTTTCTATATTCTGATGGTTGGATATAGATTTACTCACTTTAGAATTTTTTGGTTGATTTAATTTTTTTTAATAGATAAATATTCTTTTTGTGAGAATGTTTTTATTATATTTGAGCTTATTAGTTTCCTTTTGGAATTAAATTTTCGTGGTTGAAAAATCCTATTATATCTATAGTGGCTTATTGAGGCTCAGTAAACATGGAATTTTGGAATGAATGACATTGTATTGGTGTCTAATGGGAATGCTTCTAAAATGATAAAAGTTCATTGAAGCCGGAAATGTATGGATATATCTTTGTTTTCTAGTGTACTAGCACCTATTCTATTGTAAGTCTCATTGATTTCTTCAATATATTCACTTGTAATGACCTCTTAATTTGTGAGAGGAATTATGGTTGTGTTTTTCTCCAATTTTCAGGTGTTTTTTACTATCACATTGATGATGAATCTATCTTGGCTCCTCATTGTTAATGTTTCTTTATGTTTTTCTGTCTAATATTGTGTTAGAGAATGATTGTTGATGAATGATGTTAAATGATGCATCTTTGAGGAACTAGTGTAGTATCTCATGGATTTTTGAAGGTGGTAGTGGTTTAATATATTTTTTTGGTTATCCAAAAAAATCCATGTCAATTTTTTATATCTTTTCATGTATTTTTTGTTTAGTGGTAACTTGGTTGAATTTTTATTTGGTTGGGTTTGGCAAAATGTGAGCCCTAATTTTTCCAATATAGTTCATTTTTTGTAAAATTGGATGAATTGTTTAATTTTTTTCGAATGTGATATAAATAGGATCTGATGTGGCATCATTTTATTCAAATATCACATGTGTTTATTTTTATAAAAACATTCTCATTCTTGATTTAAACTATAAATTAATCATTAGTTTTGGGTATTTGGTGTTTCTCAAGTAAAAATTTATTCTTTGTGAATATAGAACAAAAACAAAACTTTTGGTATTCATTGATGAATGTGGGGAATGGGGTGCAAGAGGGGGGTGGGGTGCTGGTGTAGGGTAGGGGTGGGATAGGGGGTGGGGTGCTGGTGGGGGCGGGGGGATGCAGGAGGGGTGGGGTAGGAGGGGTAGGGGGTGGGGGTGGGGTGGGGTGCTGGAAAGTGTGTGAGTACAATCCTCACACCCTCAAAAGTAAAATCAGGATAGCACCTCAATATCCACTATAAATCTATAACTAACAATAATTTTAATAGTTATCGTAAGAAGGGGGAGGTGAGGCAAGTTACCAGATAATCCAAGGTATCTCATTTCCAAGGTATCAGTGGTGAGACCCTTTCCCTTTCAGAAAATATCAATATCAAATTCTTATCAGACCTTAGGATAATAAGAGTGGCTAGAATATCTTGAAGCATATACCTGAAAGACTAATTTGATCACTGATAAGTATTACCAATAGAAGTAGAAGTCCATTCATGATATCGATGAGTTATGGGGCCTAGTCTATAAGGTGTCTTTATGGCTATCTACTATGCTAGAGAGGTTGGTGGTGGCTAAGCATATGGGGGTGGGGTGCTGGTGGGATGAAAGGGGGTGTAGGAGGGGGTGTGCTGGTGTGGGGTGGGGGTAGGGGGTGGGGGTGGGGGTAAGGGGTGGGTGCGGGTGGGGGGTAGGGTGATGGTGTGGGGAAGGGGCAAGGGGTGGGGTGCTGGTGGGGGGGAAAGGGGTGTAGGAGGGGGTGGTGTGCTAGTGTGGGGCAGGTGTGGGGTGATGGTGGGGTACAGGGTGGAGGTGCAGGGGGGTGCTGGTGTGAGGTAGGGTGGGGGATAGGGGGTGGGGTGCTGGTGGGGGTAGGGGGTGGGGTACTGGTCGGGGCAGGGGTGCTGGAGGGGGTGGTGTGTTGGTGTGGGGTAGGTGGTGTTAGCGGGGGTGGGGGTGAAGGAGGCATAAATTCTCTAATGAAAACATACCTAACAGTCTATGTAACATCCTGTTGTATTATATCCCAGAAGTGAATGAAACATTTGTTAGAGATACCACCGAGAAATCTTTCCTTGGTTCTCTTTCTTTAAAAACTTCTAAAGGTGTGTTCCAAAGAATGTTTCTTGATGGTTTAAGGTATTTATACGACTTTTTTGGCATCTTTTAATCTAATCCTACTAATTTTGTTTTCTCTTTCACTGGAAATGTTTTCATGCAGATTCTGCAGGAGCATGTTGGAATCAACCAAGTAAGATGGGTCTTCCACTCTTCCTAGTAAGGGGACATCACTTAACATCCTCTACATGTGGAGTCTCATCATTTTAGTTTAGTTATGTCATGCAATGAATTTTTTATGTTTCTTATTTAAAATTAAAAATAAATGATTATGGAAATAGAGACATGTGTTTGGAATTTATCCTTCAATGTGGTTGGGATTCCACTACAGACCTCACATTGGTTATTAGTTGTGGTTATGGAACTTTGAGGCTTTCTGGTGAGTTATTTAGAAATTATTCCATTTTGAGATAAATTTTTCAATCAATTATAATTTTTTAATTTATTATGAATTGGTTATAATTTATTAACATTGGTTCTTGGGAATTAATTAGAGTCTTGGGAATCAACATAAGCTTCATCCTGGATAAATCTTGGGAGGTTAGGTCTGTAACTGATGTCCTATAAAAATAAATAGAAAAGATTCAATTGAGGTATGTGGTCCTTGGTACTCACACTAGAGATTATTAAATATTGGTTATGGTGCATGAAATGTGCGGCCTCACCACATAAGTCATTGGAATTTTTAATAAAAATAATTTCCATCCTAAATTCTAATAAAGTTTTAATTTGAAATGAATTCCTCATACCGAGTATATTCTATGGGCAATAACTGGCCCATGAATAGTTTCTAATTTACATAGGAAATGTTGTCCATGATTATTACTTTTGATGTGATACCTAGTGTATTCTAGACCCAAATAGGGGTGTGTCCAAAGTGTAACACCCCAAGATTTCATAGTATGTTATCTCATTAAAGCAATTCAATAGCTTGTGCTACACGTAACACCGAGTTCGAGTGCACCACAACTTATTAAACTAACCGTTCAAAAGGTGGTTATGAATAGTATTAACTGCATTTTGAATCTTATATACTCTATATAATTTTATCATCCATATTATGTGTTTCAAATACATAATATAAGAACAAATTCATTTTTTCGGATAAAATAAGTATTTTTCAAAAAAAATGCAATTTTACCACCTTTTAATGGCGAACCATTTTTAAAACAAATATTTGACACTTTTATATATTCAATTTAATAAAATTAAATTCTTATTTAGAAGCGGGACATAAAAATTTAGTTTGGATAAATTTTTGGTACTTTTCTGGTAACTTTCATATTTTGATGAATAGTGAAAAATACTATGTTTTAATTAAAAACAAATCTTTTAATCAAAATAATTTATAGTGATAAACTATGAATTTTAAGGTTTTGAAAGTATAATTAGATAATATTTTTATCATTTAATACAATTTTGGTCATTATAAGTAATTTCACATTTAAATTTGACATAAACACATGTCAATCTTTTGATAGTTTTTACTTTTTAAAAAACCTGTTTTTTGGTTTTGACAACGGTAATTAATTTTAAATTAATAAATTAAACTTATATGTTTTAAATTTGGTAAAATAGACTTCATTTTTTAATTTGTAATATCAAAATTAGCTTAGGAAAAAAATTTGGTATTTTTCTGAAAACTTTCAATTTTTGATGAATAGTAAAAAAACACTGTGTTATTGGTTAAAATTGACTTTTTATTTAAATAATTAGTTATTTTATTTTAATTTATTTGAGGTCAAAATAGATACAGAATACCTATATATTTTCAATGTAATTCATTGGAGTCATTTTATAATAAGTTTGGATATATAAAATTTTATCGAACATTTTACCGTCATTTACCCACCTCCTAGGAGCATTTGCAAATTTGAATAAAACTTAATTTTACCACTTCTGTGAGTTGAATTTCAAAAATCATAGAGACATGGTTAATATTAATAAGTAAAATTTGGTTCAATAAGATGAAAATAATGTTTGGTGAATAGTAACTTTTGACTTTTATTTACCATGGTTAAAAGTAAATATGGTAATTAAGAGTAAAAATGATATTATAATTACCCTAAAACATATCCTAATTCTATTGGATAAGTTTAATTAGACCAAAAAAAACCTTAGGAATAAAATATGATCCTTTAGGTCCACTTTTATTAGATTAGAACATTTATTATTATTTAATTTAAAGAAGAGTTAAAAGTGTTAAATTCAAGTTTTCGTAACTAAAACATTTTTAATATAGAGTTATACATAAGATAAATTCGACTATAAATATTAATTAGAAAGATAAAAATATTTCATAAATAATGGTATTTTATTTATAATTTTTATATATTAAATAATTAAATTTATTTATGACACAATGATGATGCAGTAATTACCTTATTAATAAAAGATTAAAATAATTGATATTATAAATACCCAAATAAATGTAATTTGAGACTTATGATGAATTAAACTAATTTTATAGGTTAATATTACATTTTAAGGTTGATTAAATCAATTTTTTTCGAAGTAATCATGCTACTGTGATTTTAACAAAAAACAAATACCAAATAGTGTCAAATTGATATAAAATAGTTTTTAAAACAAAAACTATATTATTGGTTGATATAATATTCATAAAAATATAAGGTTCAGAAAAAGGGATTAAATAATATTATATATGTCATTAATGAACCACTTTAGGTTCTTTTGGAAGTTTAGAGTAAGTTTATTAATCATATAGTGTAAGAATACAAGAAGACACGGTAAAAGTTAAACTATTTAACTAAGAGTTAAATCTAAAAGATATGGTTAAAATGGTAACCTAAACTTTTATAAAACCTATTGGTTGAGATGTTTTAGACCCATACCCACCTTATCCTTTAAATAATTCATTTTTTATCCATTAAAAAACCGAAAATGATTTTATTATAAAATAATATTTCAAACTTTTCCTAAAGTGACCCTCACCTCTCTTATAAAAGGGCATTTCCCCTTATCTTAATTTAACACCTCCAAAGTCATTTTTCTCGGCCAAAACCTACCCAAATATCCTCTAAACATTCCTCCCTTAATCCTAGAGTCCTTAATTTTGTCAGAAATCCAACCTAAGGGTCCCTTTTGATCAAATCAAAAGGAAGAACCCGAAAAAGAGGTAAATATTTCATCACATCTTTCAAATTCTTTTCTTCTTCCACTTCCTCTTTATTTGTTGTTTCTATTATAAAATAATAACTCCAGTATATTATATATACTGTTATGTTATTATATAAATGGTACAACTATATTTATTATTCTATCCATCTTATAAATTACAAAGTCACCATACGTGTGTACGTACGGATTACCGTCTCCACGTCGTTGTGTAGTTTGTTATTCAAACACTTCATTATTTGGATGGGTATAATAATGAATATAACTAATATAAATAATAAATATAACATTTTAATGATTCTTTATATATGATATACCATCCAATTACATACTATTTCACCATCAATATAAAGATATTGTCGCTCGTGCGTATGTACGGATTACCATCTCCACAGCGTGATGAGATTCATTTCCACGTTCACCATTCAATGATGATTATAAAATATATATCATTAATAAGTATGTAATATATGACATAATAATTCTACTGGAGATATATATATATATGTGTGTGTGTGTGTACTTACATATATCTTATTCAATTAGTTCCGTTCAATATGATATGAAAACGGAAACAGTGTTTATGCGTATGTACGGACTACCGTCTCCATAAACGGTGTTTTCTATTTCATATATATGTATATTATACATATTTATATTATAAATATATATGATATATAAATCATTTTTTATATTCTGTAAGTATTTAAATCATGATCTAAGTGATACAATCAAGAGTAACAAGTTAAAACACGTACGATAAAGAAAGCGATTATTACCCGAAATGTTAATTTAACAAGGAAATTATTATTAAATGGGTAGTATAAATTCATAAATGAATAATGTATTATATCATAAATATTAATATGGTTTTGATATAATTTAATAACATACTATGGTATTTATATAGAAGGATAAACGTACCCTCGACTAAAGGAAAGTGCAAGGTAAGGGTTAATTTCACAATCTCTTTATTATCCGAGGTTGTTTTTATGTAAGTATCTACTGGGAAATATTTATTATCCATGTCCATGTTTCATGAAATATTTTTCAAAGGGATTATTTTAAGGTAATTTTTTACTAAAACATAATTTTAAATGTTTTAAATATTTATTCTTCTAAATCATTCTCATTAATGTCCATGTTTTCAAAATGGTTTTTAAGGATTTATCTATATGGACGTGAATGTTTTTAAAATGTTAATTCCTTTAAAAAGTTTCAAAGTGGTATGGGACACTTTGATTCAAAAATTTCTTTAAATTTCTTCCTTTCTAAATTGTGTGACTTTTAAATTTTTTTATGAAAAAATGGATATTTCTCTCAAAGAGTTTTACAAATCATTTGCATCTATGTCAACATCCTTTGATGGATTTTAAACTTGTTTGAAGTTGATTTATTATGATACAAATCTTCCATATTGTATTGAAGGTTTTGTGATATGTTTGACTGTGGATGTGTTATTTTTATACCATTCATAGTTTATGGATAAAGTATTGACATTTCGTATGCTAGTTTTAATACGAATGTTTATGTTATGTTTAAACCATTTCATATAAGGAATGCATTGGACTTAGTAAGTGACGGGTAGAGCCCACTATAGCTCCTCGATGCATCGTTAGGTCTCATGAGACAAACTAGTGTCTTGGCACAAGGCCTCGACAAAATCTTATTTGTAGTCTTGGAACAAGGCCTTGACTATGTGGTTATGAAGTCTGGCATTATGCATTATGTCATTATGAAAGTGGATATTGATATTGCATGTGACTATTAGACTAGTATAATATCCATTTGAATAAGTAAATGGAATTATTTTATTGTATATTTTCCATATTATGCTGAAGTTTAAGTTTAAAAGGATTTTGTTTTAGTCTTATACATTTCCTTAAATGTTTATACTTATTTATGAAAGTTTCCGCTATATTGTTATCCTTACTGAGCATCTGAGCTCACCCCTTTCTATGTTTTAATTTTCCTAGGATTCCAAGAAGTGTATTATGATTGATAAGAAAGGTTAAGCTATGGGATTAATGGCGTTATCAAAGGATCATTTATGTTGTGTTTTATTTTCTAATGTGTAATGTAACGTTCATGTATGTAATCTATTTTCCAAGACTGCTAAACTGATCGGTCTTTTAGGACTTGATTCCTTGTAATCATGCCAATGTATTAAAATAATGCACTGACTCTAGGTTTCTGGGGTCGGGGAGTTACACGGAGTGATTTTGTTTTAATAGCCCTTGCATAGGACCCTCAAACACCTCTAAGAGGGTGTTTCTATATTGAGTTTAAATGAATTATCCGAGTGGACCATGTGAGGATCCTTCTAAAACATGAGATCCATTGAGATCATTCCATGGTATGGCATAATTGGCCTTGAAGTCAATTGTCCTTTTTTGGAATTACACTATTATTTATATATTCACATACTAGTTCCTTGAGTTAATATAGGTTGTTGTGATATTTACCCAGGATTACATTCTCAATCACTATACATAACTCCATTTGTGTGTACAAATTTAATGCATTATGTTTCAGGTAATTTAAATTGGCCTCTGTAGGTGTTTATTTCTAGCGACATTTTTAAACTTAATCTACTATCTTATATATTATTAAGGAGTGTATTGTCCACATGGTATGTAATAGTTTATTTCATGTATCATTTACTTCTATATTAAAAACTCATTCAAAGAGATTCCTTTCATTTTTTATTTCTATTTAGTTATTAATGTTTTAGTGATTCTATTTTAAATTTTTTCATGAAAATGTGAGTTTATATATTAATTTTATTGAATTTTTTATCTTATATAGTAATATTTTCATACCATAAAGTCCATATAATTTATATGTTAATTTTATTAAACAAATCAACATCCAAATAAACATATAAAAATTATTTAAATGTTTTTTATAGTAACATAAACAATATTTGGGCTTTGAAACTTCCTGTCTCAAAATAGACAAATTACTGATGAGTTGGGTTTCCTCTCTTTGATGATAAATGCAATGGTCTTACTAGTTCAGGCCATGATTCACATAGCATGTTTGAAAGTATTTGCGGGGATGTTGTTGTTGAGGCTTTGGTGGTAGTGTGTCATGCCATGTCTCATCTTGAAGTGGTAATTTGGATGTTTCTAGATTTGAAAGAAAAGGGAACATAAAGCTGATACATGATTTTGATCATCCATTTACCATGGAGGCTAGAGTCAAGGTATTATCATATAATAAAAATATTATATTTCCATTTATGTTGATTTTTATTTACAATATCTTCACCTTTATATGTTTGTGTGTTTTAATCCCTATTTTTACTTGGTTGGAATAGGTGATCTCTGATTTGACATTTAATCAAGAGAATACCATTGTGGATTGTTGGTTCCGAATTCAGTGGAAGTGTGGCAGTTGGGAGGGCACAACTTTTCTTTTGTTGTAATCGATGACCAATCCAGGATCAATACGATGATTAATTCTAGTATCCATGGATTAAAATAAAATATTTAGAAAAAGATAAGAATAGTTCTGAATCCGAGAAAGAGGATCTTGCACGTCATGTTTATAATTAATTTAATAATTTTTAAAGAAATTAAATACCTGGGTCTTCAGTACTTTCTTCATTGATGATTGTTGATCGTCCGAAATGACCCTTCTAGATTTCCTTCATTATGATTGAAAGTATCCAAAGTAGAATCCCTCTAGAGTTGATCCACACGTGCTCCATTGGTCTCCAATCAATACCACTCATTCTCCGAGTTCTAGTGTGGTGGAATGAATGTCTTGCGTCGATCGTTCTTGATCGCTCGTTCTTCGATCTTGAAGAAATTCTCTCATTATTGAGAGGGAGATATGAGAGGAGTCAATAGAGAAAATGTTTAGCTCAAAAATTCTCAATTCACCAGGGTTTGGCATAATATACATACCTCCCTATTAATCGACATGGGGTTTTAGTTAAAATATTTAATTGTGAAACAGGAATTAAATGAAATTATAACTATTAGAGAAAATACATGCCACATAATAACAATAATAGAACCATTATTTGTAGTGCATCGACTTGTGAAAAATAGAACCATAAATAAAATCTTGTTCCATGTAATGATAATAGTATTATTATTATTTCTTTCACCAATTAGATAAACATTATTTACCAACTTGTAAATAATTAATTTATCAACGGACATAGTCTTAGTCTGTTCGAAATCATATTTCATTTATTTAACACCTGAATAAAATATTTTATTCTCTTAAATAAATATTTTTATTTACAAACTACTAAATAAATATTTATTAAATTTTAAATAAAATAAATAAATATATTTTATTCACAATCCGGTGAATAAATATTTATTTAATTTATGATATCATTTTAACTTGAATAAAATTATTCCTCAGTCTTCAGAATAATATTTATTTCATTAATTAAATTCAAATATAATTTAATCAAGACCACCAAAAACACTTAGTGTGTAACCCTCTAGGATTATTTCTCATTGGCACTAGGCGAGCTTGATTAAAGTCCAATATTTCTATCTAGAAATGGTTCAAGGTACCCAAGAGAAAGAACTTAAAGTCTCAATGACGACATCCACATACGAACACTCACTATGTAATAAAATACCTTTATCACAATATATCATCAAGTAGGTTTCATGATATTTTAATCAACCTATATGTTTGATATGTCATTATTTGACTACCTGAAATAAACTTATTGTTACACTATGGCCATGTAATTTAGGGAGACAGTTCTATTTCAATCAAAGAGTCAAGATATCAACTTCCATAAATGGAAGTGAAAAATACTTACTCGAATTGTCCATTTGGTCAGAATGGCCCAAAGGCCTTCATTTTTTTTATTTTGATAATCCACCTTTCAAGGGGTGAGGTAGAACCCTTACAAGGCCCGAAGGCTTAGAGACAATTACATGACCTGTAGGTCTTAGAGGGAATCACCCAGACAAGACAACTTAGAAAAGATCCTCCCCAACATATGTCATAATATCAGCACTCCACCTTCACAGGGATAGTCGGCTAGCTGTCCTATGCAAGTTTTCACAGGCCCGGTACCGATGGAAAAGTCATGCCCTCTCGTTCTTCCAATTATGGTTAGATCTGATCTAGTGAATGTGTCTGCCCTGATCCTCATCTGAAGCCTTGTCCCTTGTAGTCTGACTGGTACATTTGTATCATGTGTCCTGAAGGCCTTGGGGCATCCCTAAGGCCTTAAGGTGGCCCAAAGACCTTGATAAATAACTGTCTTGAAGGCCTTTGGTGGCCCGAAATCCTTGCAAGACCTGAGGACCAAACCGGTGGCCCAGAGGCCCAGATGGATGAATATTTCTGGCTATTGTAGTACCGAATAGTGCCTGTTATAGTACTGGTACAGTACCTCAGAAATATATCTCCACCCAGATTTGATCCTGGGTCTCTTGGATTTACTTGTCGAGTCCTCACTAATCGGGTTGAGGCTCATGTGCACTCGAATTATCCATTAATAACATGTCATTCATGACACACCCAATGTACCCTACTTCTCACCAACATATGGTGTGACGATTTTCATCAGTGAATAAAAGTGTGTGAGTCATGACATCATTAATGATAATATTAAAGTATAAGTACCATTACACACGCTCGTAGATAGTAATATCCGATGACACCAAAACATGCAGAATTCCTACTGGCGGGTTTGTTCTCATAATCTCTCATCTTGAAGATTACCAAGTGTGAACTTCATGAGAAGAAGTCACATTTTCTTATGAGTACTTTCACCTGATGGTATGTATACTATGTTTCCCATCATAGTATTTCATCCAACTACATAACTATATTTTAGAATATTTTTATATCACTTCAAGGTTATCATCATAGCGGGGAATTTCTATGACCTTATTAATGAGAAAAATTCTCTAGGACATTATTACATTATAGTCATGTAGAACAATGAAAAATATGTAATAAGATGTTTAATATTTAAATACATTATATATTCATGTAATTAATATACAAATAGTTTGTTCTAGGACACCAATTCCAACAAACTCCCACTTGGACTAAAGCCAACTGCCTACGACTTTCAGTCTGCTAGACCTCACATGATGATCATGTTTCTACTGAGTCAAGACTTTAGTCAAAAGGTCCTCAATGTTGTCTTATATGGAAATATTTCTCATTGTAACTTCACATCTCTAAGAAAAATCCCTCAAGAGATGATACTTTCATAGTATGTGCTTCGCCCGTTGATGTGACCTTGGTTATTTTGTGAGAGCCACCGCTGCAGTATTATCACAATAAAGTGTAATGGGATCTTTTCTGATAGATACCACATCTAGATCTTGGATAAAGTTACAGATCCAAATTTATTCTTTAGCTTCCTCAGAAGCTGTAATATACTCGAAATCTACTATAGAATCTGCGACCACACCTTACTTTGAGCTCTTCCGTCTCACAGCACCTCCATTCAAAGTGAATATGTATCTAGTTTGTGACTTCATGTCATCTTGGCCAATCTGGAAACTAGCATCTGCATATCCTCATATGACTAGTTCCTCATCTCCTCCATAAACCAGGAACATATCCTTGGTACATCTTAGATACTTAAGGATAGTCTTTACTACCATCCAATGGTAGTCACCTGGATCATCTTGATATATTCCTACCGCACTCAATGCGTGGGAGACATCTAGCCTAGTACATAGCATATCATACATGACTGACCCAATTGTTGATGTGTATGGAATCCTTATCATTATCTTTATTTCCTCATGTATTTGAGGACACATTTTCTTAGAAAGATTAATGTCATGTGAAACTGGAAACAATCCCCTATTGGATTATTCCATACCGAATCTCTTCAGTATATTTTCAATGTATGTACTTTGACTTAGGCCCAGCAATATCTTGGATCTATCACAATGGATCTTGATCCCAAGAATATATGATGTCTTTCCCAAGTCCTTCATGGAGAATAATTTATTCAACCATGCCTTAACATGTTGTAAGACTGCTATTTCATTTCTAATAAGTAATATGTCATCAACATATACTATTAGGTAAATGAATGCACTTCCACTAAACCATTTTTAGACACAAGGCTCACATTTGTTCTTTATAAAACCAAATTCTATTATGGCTTCATCAAAATGAATTTTCCATGACCTGGATGTTTTCTTTAATCCATAAATGGATTTTTGAAACTTTCATATCTTATTGGCATCCTTTAGAGTCACAAAGCCTTCAGGTTGTATCATATAGACATCTTCATGAAGGTTCCCATTAAGGAAGACTATTTTGAAATCCATTTTCCAAATATTATAGTCATGGTAAGTGGAAATGGAAAATATAATTCTAATGTATTTCATCATTGTAACTGGTGAAAATGTTTTTTCATAGTCAATGCCTTAACTCTATTTAAACCCTTTTACAACCAGTCGTACCTTATAGGTACTAACTTTTTCTTCCATGTCTGATTTCTTCTTGATCACCCATTTGCAACGAATAGGATTTACATCTACTAGAGGATCTAACAAAATCCAAACTTGGTTTTGGTGCATGGAATATATTTTAGAATTCATAGCTTCTTTCCACTTAGAAACATTTGTGACACTTACTATTTCCTTGTAGGTTATATAATCATTATTATCAACTAATAATGAGTCACCATCCTCGGTAACTAGAAAATTGTACCATTCCATTTCTCTAACATCACTTGTACTCCTATGCAGTACTTGTGTCTCTAGAACAGATCTTTCTTCCATGGGAATTTTTGGAATCTTCTCTTGTACCAACTCTTATATACCTTGAGCCTCAACTTCATCGAAGTATATATTTCTCCCACTATCTCTTTTGGATATGTGCTCCCTCTTAAGGAATATGGCATGTCTTTCAACTATAACTTTTTTTCTGAGGGGCCGTATAGGTAATATACCTTTGTTTCCTTGGGGTATCCTATAAAGGTACACTTTGTGCCTCAAGGTGAGATTTTGTTACCTGAAGAGTCCTTAACAAACGCTTCGCTTCCCCACACATGTAAAATTGATAACATGGATTTTCTTCCACTCCAAAGCTCGTATGGAATACCATTTATCAATTTAGTTAGTACTTGGTTTAATATGCGTGTCTTTGTTTGTAACACATATCCCTAAAAGGATAATGGAAGACTTTCATGACTCATCATTGATCTCACCATTTCCAACAAGGTGTAGTTCCTCCTATCCCTTACACCATTCCACTGGGGCGTGTAAGGAGGAGTGTGTTAGTATAGGATCCCAAACTCCTGTAAGAAATCAATGAAGTATTGATTAATATATTCTCCACCTCGGTCTAAGCGTAATTTCTTAATCTTATTACCAAGATGGTTCTCAACTTCATTCTTGTATTCCTTGAACTTATCAAAAGAATCCAACTTATACCTCATTAAGTAGATATATCCATATCTACTAAAATCATCAGTAAAAGTTATGAAGTATGAGTACACACCCCTTGCTTCATCTGGAAATGGTTCAAACACATTTGTATGAACCAATTCAAGAATATATTTGGATCTTTCACCTTTCCCACTAAATGGGTATTTGGTCATTTTGCCTTGTAAACATGTGTGGCATACACCAAGTGGTTTTAGTTCGAAAGAATATAAATATCCATCTTGATGTAACTTTATTAAGAGTTTCTCATTTATATGACCTAGCCATTGATTCCAAAGTTGGGTGTGGTATGAGTCATGTGAAGTAGTTTTATTATTTATTTCCATTACTTGGTTTGGGTAATCCAAAATGTAAAGACCGTTATATAAATGTGCCTTACCAAAACAAATGGTATCTTTATAAAATAAGAAACATTCATTTTTGAACTTGAAAATAAATCCATCCATATCTATTCTGGATATAGAAATAATGGTTTTGGTTACAGAATACACATAATAAAAACCTTTTAATACCAAGATCATTCCAGTCAGCAATGTGAGGTGGTAGTCCCTGAAAGTTACAGCAACAAGTCTAGCTCTGTTGGCTGCTCGTAGATCTACCTCCCCTCAGTCAATTTTCTAGAATCTACTTGGTTACTATATTTGGATACATATGTGAGCACCATATTCTATATCTAATACCCAATTTTTAGAAATAGATAAATTTCACTCTATAAAAAATGCACTTGAAGCTTTCCCTTGCTTCTTTAGCTGGGTGTAGTTTTTCTTCTAGTGGTCCTTCTTGCCACATGCGAAAGAAATAACTTCATGTTCCCTTTTATCCCCCTTGATCTTCCTTTTCTTGGAAGGGCATAAAGAATCTTTGGTCTTAAAGCTCTTCTCCTTCCATTTCCTTTTATTCACCATAAGGATAGAAGGCTTTTCGTGCTTCATGTCTTTTTCCACTTGGTGAAGGAGGATAAGAAAACTTGGTAGAGACTTCTCAATGTTGTTCGTATTTAAATTCACAAAAAAACTAGAGAAGGTCTGAGAGAGTGATGAGAGAATGAGATCGATACCCAGTTATTTGGGAAGTTTAAACCCTAGAACCTCTATAATCTCAATGTATCCAATGATATTGACTATATGAGGCCCAGCTAGGGAACCCTCTCCAAGCTTACTCTGAAAGAGTGCCTTGGAGATCTCAAATTATTCCTATCTTACTCTCTCCTGGTAAAGACCATGGAGGTTATCAAGCATTATATAGTCATCCATGTTTTTTTGTGACTTCATGAGTTCACTAAACATTTATGATAACATCAAACATTGAACATCGACTACATCGTTCATATGTTTTTCATAGACCAGGAAATCTTCATCACTCACCTCTTGGGCAAGCAGATCAGGTAATGAGAACTCCATAAAGTAAGATTTTCATTCATGGAATAGAATGACCCGAAGGTGTCTAAATCATTCCTGTAAGTTGATGTCAGTGAGGATGTTGTCTTTATCCAGTATTTATCGTAGGGATAGTGTGGTTGACAAGTCTTTCATTTTTATTCTACAATTAAAAGAGCAGATAATTAGTACTTTCTTGATTACATTTTATGAGAAATAATAAATTGATTTTGTTAAGACTCCCACTATTTTATCAATTCCCAAATTCCCTTTACATTGAATTCAGAATGTCTGGTTTCTAAGACATTATAGTGTCAAGGATCCATATTCCCCTTTGAATAACCCCAATAAGGGTTTATCAAACTATTTGAAGGTATTTAGGTAGGCAGGCATTTGCTAACTGTGGGCTTGCAGCTCCTTGATCCATTGAGTGGACTCCCCAATCTTGAAATCCTGACATGAATTTTCTCAACACTTTCCTCAAATATTACACTAAGTCAAGTAAGGGCTACTCCTCTTGATATAATATGGTTAAGTCAACCCGAAACTTTTTTCACGACCCGACCCATACCAGGGCTCGAGCAACAGCTACCCCAAGCCCACCTCCATAGGCTAGGGGCTGGCGACTAGTGCCGAAGGCACAACAAACTCAGGGAGGAATTTTCCTAAGAACTTGTACACACACACGCAGCTAACTCAATGAAAATGTGCAAAGAAAAATAAAGCAAGGTTCCACACTACTATAAAAAGGGAACCAAACAAAAATTCATCGACCTCTAACAGTACAAGTACAAGAAATGTAAAGCTGAAAGGGAAAGGGGAAAAAAATACACACCCAACTAGAAAAGTGACACAAAACGGGAATAGGTGAAAAGGTAAAAAATATGGAAGAGTCCCACTCCTAAATCCCAAGCTACGACCACCGCACGCGGTCCAAGCACCCCATATCCCTAAGCTCCTCTGATGTTACGATCAACCTGTTTGTCATCTGCAAGGGAACACCAAATGCGGGCAAAGCCCAAGAAGGGGTGAGTATAAGAATACTCAGTAGGATGCCTCAAAGTCTCAAGGGAGCAGCAAGAGAGGTGTTGAAGATGAGAGCAGTAAGAGAGAACAAGGTACAAAAAGATTGAAAAAAAAGAGTTCAACTCCACCCAAATAGATATGATCGCTCAAAGAAACCCAAATGAGAGAGTAAGTGGATCTCCATATCACAACTCACACCAGGTATATTCCCATACATATACCTAGGGCATCTAGATATACTTGTAACTCAGACCCATATTCGAGAGACAAGTCACACAACCGCATCTCCGCGTTAGGGATCCAGTTCGAAGATTCCATGAAGCACTCGTCTGGGAGAAATCACTTCATGAGTCTGATAGCTCTGATAACATCCGTCCGAGAAGTACCATTCATCAGGAAAGGTCACGAGATATAGATACAATAATTCCAGGAAAACACACTCCTGAGTGGGGAAATATCACGATACATAGATGAGGATCACTGTCAGGGCCTTAGCGGATACCGCAACTCATCTGGATTCACCTGCTAGGTAAAGTATCGACGCCCTGTGTGAATATTCACGTTGATACCTGACTCTAACTAGGGTCAAGAATGGATAGAGGATCTCACTCCTGGACTCTCGGAGGGATACCTGACTCTATCTCGGAAAGTCCTGCTAAAGGGAGAGATCACGATACACAGATGAGGATCGCTGCCAGGGCCTTGGAGGATACCACAACTCATCTGGATTCACCTTCTAGGTAGAGGATCGATGCCCTGTGGGGATAGTCATGTCAATACCTAACTCTACCTAGGGTCAATAATGGATATGGGATCTCATCTGGGCCTCTTAGAGGGATACATGACTCTATCTCAGAAAGTCTTGTTGAAGGGATCATACTCCTGAAAAAGGAAATGATACTTGATCTCTAGAGGAACGAGAAAAAGGGGAACTAACCCAAACGAAACATGTCCAAGATACGATGGACAAGAAGACCAATCCATGTAATGAGAAGCACACGGTGTGTAGAAGTGTCACACGTTGTGTCTTCTGACCCCGGGTACTGCCCATGTACAACAGCCCGTGTCGTAAGTCTAGTCGTGTAAAATGCAACTACACGACGTGTAGAAAGAATCACTTGCTCTGTCAAAGTATCTGGGGTCCGCTCTGTGTATGCTAGCCATGTGCCCGTACACGGCCTCTAGCCATGTATTCCAACCCGTATAATCGATACACAGGGTGACCCATGAAACCATCCTGGTCTGGCCATGTAGTGGAGTACCGACTCCAAAGATAAGAAAACTATCTCAGAGAAAAACAATCTCGCACTCATGACGTGGGGAGTCTTGTCTCTACCGAAGCAGAGGAGTAAGGAATACCCGTGCCTTGAGTCATCAAGGTAGTAGCCATCCTAACTCATACTAAAAGAAACACTCTGGTTCTTCTCCTCAGTTTATCATTCATACCTCAACCACCACGAAGTTCCATAAGGGTGTAACCCGAAGGACTGACATGTCATAAGGGTTTCAACATGACAGACGGTGTGTCAATCAGATGCTCAATCTATAAGTTATAGGAATTTTAGTACCGAGGGCTCAGTTGGATTTGTGTTCGATCCAACCTGATTATACTTCAAACGGCACCGGATAACCAAACGGGTCACACCGTTGCGATCCAAACGGAAAAACACACGATATAGACTACCCATTTGTACAAAATGGATACCCGGTGAAAAGTTTCATTTCACTGACACACATGCAATATGAGCCTCATGGGATCCACACATTGACCTCGACTTAAAATATCAAAAATTGGTCTTGAAACATCCATCTTAATTTTAGGGTCGTAACGTCACAAGCGGTTCACCATTCTGACACCGTATGAAGGAGATATGTCGGATACAAGATCCCATAATAATTATAATATTATTATTATTGGGTGTTTCGTGGACCCAAGTCACGAAATAGAATTTAGTATCCAACATTAGACTTCAATTGACCGTATTAATGATAGGATCATGTCTCCACTGATGTCAAGTCAATCGGACATCGCACGTGGGAGTTATGGTGGGTCGAATATTTAATAATATTATTAAATCCATTAATTCACGAGCGTTTCAGGTAATCAATCTAAAAACCTGAAAAATACATCCAATATTGGACTCATAAATTCTGTCTTGAAGTCAGGATCGCACTGCCACTGACGGTTTTTGAAACCGAGGTCGCACGAAGAAGATACCGTCAAAATACGATTTTCCCAACGAAAATAATAATAACATTATTATATTATTATTTTTTTAATTTAATTTAATTCCTTAAATTCTCACATCCAAAATCCACCCTCAAACCTCAAATTGGCGATTCCCTTTCGGTTTCTTTCATTCCCAACACGCCCCACCTATATATATTATCTTATTATTTATTTTGATTTTATTTTATTTCTTTTCATAACATCTTCTCTCTCCAATCTATTCTCTATCCCACGAATTCACTCACGCTCCACCCTAATTCCATACGCCGTACATATGACCTCCTAACAGCATCCCGGAAAAAAAACGCACTTTCCCTTCACCGCATGGACGCCGCCCTCCGGGTTTCTGTCGTTGTCGCCTTCCGCAGGCCACACCTGTTGCCTCACGCTGCTGTTTCGCATGGCCCGCACCCGGTGTCCGCCTGGCCACCGCACCGCTCGGGAGTCGCGCCCCTTCGGCCTGTTGCCATCTCAGCCTCCCGCTCACGCTGCTGTGAACCACCTCTGTTTCCACTTATCTGAACTGCCTCGCCGGATGCCTACCGTAACCGCGTTGGACCTCTGTCGTGTCGCCCCTTCCACAGGACATTGCAGCTTCGTTCTATGGGAAAAAATTGTAACGATCGCAGATCTGTGATCCTTGGGTCGAGATCTCTGTGTCTGTCTTCCGCGCTCAACAAAACATTGAGTTTTTAGCGCACTTAATTATTTGGTGTGCTGAAGAACGCCCATAGAACGAAATAGAAAGGGCATGGTATACGAATGGATCGATGGTCGTGTTTTTTTGGCCATCGTCATTGAAAATCAAGAACATGAGGAATTTAAAAATAGATATTTATCACACTTCAAGATTTTCAATCTCCTGATAAAGGAGAAGAAAAATTTATTCAACCCATTGTTTTTCGATCCGCAAATTAATTCATTTAATTCGTGTTCGTTATGAAAATTCAACCGAGGTAAGGAATCCACAAAGATAAATCCTACCTCAGGTTTGGATCGATCGTTAGTGAAGATCGAATTCATAAAGATCCATTTGGTGTTGATGAAGATCGTACTTGCACAACAATTAGAAGAAGATGTTGCGTTTATCATGCTTCGATCTACCTAGATCCAAGGTTTCATCGTTGTTCGTCAATGGATAGGATAGGAGAGGAGAGGAGGAGTCGTTGGAAAAAAAGGGTTATGAGGACAAGATCTCATAACCATGAATTTATAACATCCCATCAGGTTAAAGTAAATTAATTAAATAATTAAATAAACAATTCTTTAATTATTTAATTATTCTCCCATGATGGCGCATATGCCGAACACCTGACGTAGACAAAGGTTATACATTGCTTAGGGTAAAACCTACGTTCTAAATTCATCGGTGGTCTCAGATTTTTTATTTGAGTCTCTATTCGAGAGATATTCAGGTTTGAGCTGTTAAATAAATAAATTAATAATTTAATCTATCCATTTAATACACCTCCAATGAGCGAGGGGTCCAAACATCCCGCACCGACTTATTTTATGTCGCGCCTAGGGAAAAAACTGCGTTCTAGACCCAACTGTGGTCTTGAATTTTTGATCTGATCAACTGTTTAAGAGATACCTCGTTTTCTTTAGTTAATCGCGCGTGCGTAATATAAAAACACTTAATATTTTTATAAAATAAATTTTGGGCACATCGAGCCTCAGAATTTCACGTCGTCTCAGCGCCCAGCTTTGGAAATATTCTTAGAAATATTTCAAAGTCTTATTAGGCCAAAAACAGGGTCTCTACATTATTCCATCCTTCAAGATTTTCGTCCTCGAAAACAAAACCAGGGAAACCACTCGGGATAACGAGCACGCACTTAGCTCTCCCACTCCTAGGGAAACCTGTATGTTTCTGTGCTGCCAAAGAATGTGGATCAAAGGGGTGGTCCACCCTCATAAGACTTTCCTCAGCTAATGATGTGTGTAGGAACAAACACATATTTACTCATTTGCGACGTGTATATGACATTGTGCACCTACTCCCACTATTTGGGGTAAGACAAGGTGGTATGCAACCTCACCATCTCCTTGCACAGTATTGAAAAACCCGATAGAACTCATGGAATAGTTTTCCTCCCCAGCTGAACCTCTACATCCCATGTCACAACTGGAATCACCATTTGTCATTGAAACAGGGTATCATGATTCCCTCCTTCAGAATATCCATATGGTGAAACACCTAAGGATATCTGGTCACACAGGATTTCACAGTCGATGAATCGCAACTGATACTCTCTTACACACTCGAAAAGTGAAGGAGTCAACACTGTTGACTGAAGAAAATTTGTCCCCTCATGTTCCACTAGGGCCAGTTTTAGGGAAGTTAATTGCTCTGAAACTTCCCGCACTAGGTGAGTCTGGGAATTCCTGCACTTCCCACTAAGGGCATCTGCTACACTACCACACCTTGAGTGCATAAGTCTGAGAGATTATTCCACCATGATTATGCTGCATTTTCTGGGCCACAAATGACCATGTGCCTGTGACTGGTTATGAGAAGATATCCTACATTGAGATATCGTCGTCTGACGTCTGCTAGCTGTAGTAGACATCTCAGCTCTGTTGCGCTCACTGTTACAACCAACTGTATGGCGTGGTAGGAATCTTTCTACCACTAGTTCCTACTCTCGTACCTCGACATAGGTGGAGTTTCACAAGGGCCCTCTGATAGCATAGATCTCTCTACAAAGTCCCCGCTCAAACGTTTGTTCTCGGAAACTACTGTTATAGACCAGTGGACCACTGACTCTAGCCAAACCTCTACTGTCTGAGGGCCTGACATACTATAGAACCTCAGTGGTCTCTGGTTCTGGAACTCACGAAGTGCGCTCAACCTGCACACATCCTCAGCCTGCTCAACTAGGGTTGTCTTTTTCTCAACAGGTAGTGATGCTGCTACCTGCCCACCGGGAGAATGGGGCTCGCATGATGGGTCCTGAACTGAGATCTCCTCGCTCACAGGATCGTCACCACAAACCGTAGCTAGTATCCCAGATGGTTGTTGTCATGGAGACATCCTAAATTTTATCAAGGAGTACCGCGGTCGGATGATCATATCTATATATATCAACAACGATGGGGAGATGACTCAAGAAGGATAGTCAAATACTCAATCCTATATGATGCATGTACTATTGTTCCCTGCAACAGGTGTCTCAGGGTGTCGAGTTAACAAGCGGGTGATCAGGGTCTTGGTGAATGGATACGTCGACCGCCCGTACCATCTCTGGACTCCCTGGCCTAAGAGATGCTCTCGAGACACTTTGACATTGTTTCCCTAATCCCAACCAAGACTGTTTTAGGGAAACGTCCGAACAACATTCCAAGGGTCGAACCACCTCTGATACCACTTTGTCATGACCCGAACTATACTAGGGCTCGAGAAGCAACTACCCTAAGCCCACCTCCATAGGCCAAGGGCTGGTGACTAGCGCCGAAGGCACAACAAACTTAGGGAGGCCTTTTCTTAAGAACCTGTACACACACACGTAGATAACTCAATGAAAAAGTGAATATAAAAAGAAAGAAAAGTTACACACTACTATAAAAAGGGAACCAAACAAAAATTCGACGACCTCTAACAGTACAAGTACAAGAAAAGTAAAGATAAAAGGGAAAGGGAAAAAAATAAACACCCAACTAGAAAAGTTCCACAACCTAGAAACAAGTGAAAAGGTAAAATAGCTGGAAGAGTCCCACTTCTGAATCCCAAGCTACGACCACCACACGTGGTCTAAGAACCCCATATCCCTAAGCTCCTCTGATGTCACAGTCAACCTGTCTGTCGTCTTCAAGGTCACACCAAATGTGGGCAAAGCCCAAGTAGGGGTGAGTATAAGAATACTTAGTAGGATGCCCTGAAACCTCGAGGGAGAAGCAAGAGAGGTACTGAAGAGGAGAGCAGTAAGAGAGAACAAGGTAAAATAAGAGTGAACAAGAAGAGTGCAGCTCTACCCAAATAGATATGATCGCTCAAAGAAACCCAAATGAGAGAGTAAAGGGATCTCCATATCACAACTCACACCAGGTATATGCCCATACATATACCCAGGGAATCTAGATATACTCGTAACTCATACCCATAGTCTAGATACAAGTCACACAACTGTGTCCCCATGCTAGGGATCCAGTTTTAAGATTCCACGAAGCACTCATCCGAGAGAAATCACTCCATGAGTCTGATAGCTCTGATAACGTCTGTCCGAGAAGTACCGTTCATTAGGAAAGTTCATGAGAGATAGATACAATCATTTCAGGAGAACACACTCCTGAGTGGGGAAAGATCACGATACACAGATGAGGATCACTATTATGGCCTTAGCGGATACCGTGACTCATCCAAATTCACCTGCTAGGTAAAGGATTGACGCCCTGTGGGAATAGTCATGTCGATACCTGACTCTACCTAGGGTCAAGAATGGATAGAGGATCTCACTTCGGGCCTCTTTGAGGGATACCTGAATCTATCTAGGAAATTCCTAATGAAGGGAGAGATCGCGATACACAAATGAGGATCACTTCCAGGGCCTTGGTGGATACCGCAACTCATCTGGATTCACCTGTTAGGTAGAGGATCGACGCCCTGTGGGGATAGTCACGTCGATACCTGACTCTACCTAGGTTCAAGAATGGATAGAGGATCTCATCCAGGCCTCTTAGAGGGATACATGACTCTATCTCGGAATTTCCTGCCGAAGGGATCATACTCCTGAAAAAGGAAAAGATACCTGACCTCGAGGGCAATAATAAAAAGGGGAACTAGCCCAAACGAAACATGTCCAATATACGATGGACAAGAAGATCAAGCCATGTACTGAGAAACACACGACGTGTAGAAGTGTCACACGCTATGTCTTCTGACCCTGGGTACTACCCGTGTACAACGGCTCGTGTCGTAAGGCTAGTCATGTAAAATGAAACTACACGGTGTGTAGAAAGAATCACTCATCGTGTCAAAGTATCTGGGGTCTTCTTTGTGTACGCTATCCATTTTCCCATACACGGGCTCTACCCATGTATACCAACCCATGTAATCGGTACATAGGGTGACCCATGAAACCGGCCTGGTCTGGCCATGTGGTGGAGTATCGACTCCAAAGATAGGAAAAGCATCTCAGAGGAAAATGATCTCGCACTCATGACGTGGGGAGTTTCGTCTCTACTAGAGCAGAGGAGTAAGTAATACCCGTGCCTTGAGTCATCAAGGGAGTATTCATCCTAACTCACACTAAAAGAAACACCCTGTTTCTTCTCCTTAGGTTATCGGTCATACATAAAACATCATTAAGTTCCACAAGAGTGTAACCCGAAGGACTTCCATGTTATAAGGGTTCCGACACGACAGACAGTGCGTCAATCAGACGCCCGGTCTGTAAGTTATAGGAATTTTACTACTGAGGGCTCAGTTGGATTCATGTTCGATCCAACCTGACCATACTTTAAACGGCACTGGATAATTAAATGGGTCACACCGTTGCGATACACACGGAAAAACACATGAGATGGACTACCCATTTGTCCGAAATGAATACCCGGTGAAAAGTTGTATTTCACCGCCACACGCGAGAACCGGGCCTCGTGGGGTCCGCACATATACCTCGACTTAAAATATCCAAAATTGGTCTTGAAAAATCTATCGTAATTTCAGGGTCGCAACGTCACAGGCAGTTCGCCATTCCGACACCGTATGAAGGAGATATGTCGGATACAAGATCCCGTAATAATTATAATAATATTATTATTGGGTGTTTCATGAACCCAAGCCACAAAATAGAATTTAGTATCCAACATTAGACTTCAATTTACCGTATTAATGATAGAATCATGTCGCCACTGACGGCAAGTCAATCGGACATCATACGCGGGAGTTATGGCGGGTCGAAGATTTAATAATAATATTAAATCCATTAATTCAGGAGCGTTTCGGGTACTCAATCTGAAAACCTAAAAAAGACATCCAATATTGGACTCATAAATTCTGTCTCGAAGTTAGGGCCGCACTGCCGCTGATGGTTTGTGAAACCGAGGTTGCACGAAGAAGATACCGTCAAAATACGGTTTTCCCAACGAAAATAATAATAACATTATTATATTATTATTAGTTTTAATTTAATTTAATTCCTTAAATTATTACATCCAAAATCCACGCTCAAACCTCAAATTGTCAATTCACTTTGGGTTTCTTGCATTCCCAGCACGCCCCACCTATATATATTATCTTATTATTTATTTTGATTTTATTTTATTTCTTTTCAAAACATCTTCTCTCTCCACCCTAATTCCAACTATCGCACATCTGACCTCCTAATAGCATCCTGGATAAAAAAAATAAATGTGCTACCCCTTCACCGCATGGACGCCGCCCTTCAGGTTTCCACCGCCACCGCCTTCCGCCAGCCACACCTGCTGCCTCACACTGCTGCTTCGCACGACCCGCACCCAATGTCCGCCTGGCCACCACGCCGCTCGGGAGCTACGCCCCTTCGGCTTGCCGCCGTCTCGACCTCCCTCTTGTGTCGCTACGAGCCACCTCTACTGACGCTTATCTGAACCACCTCACCGGATGCCTACTGCAACCGCGCTGGACTGCCGCCATGTCGCCCCTTCCACAAGACTTTTCACCTTCGTTCTATGGCCAAAAATTGTAACGATCGCAGATCTATGATCCTTGGGTCAAGATCTCCACATATGTATGTCACGCTCAATGAAACATTGAGTTTTTAGTTTGCTTAATTATTTGGTGTGCCGAATAATGCGCGTAGAACGAAATTGAAAGGGCATGGTATACGAATAGATCGATGGTCGTGTTTGTTTGGCCATCGTCATTGAAAATCAAGAACATGAGGAATTGAAAAATAGATATTTATCACACTTCAAGATTTCTAATCTCAAGATTAAGGAGAAGAAAAATTTATTCAACCCATTGTTTTTTGATCCGTGAATTAATTCATTTAATTCACATTCGTCATGAAAATTAAACCGGGGTAAGGAATCCACAAAGATAAATCCTACCTCAGGTTTGGATCGATCGTTGGTGAAGATTGCGTTCATCAAGATCCATTCGGTGTTTATGAAGATAGTACTTGCACAATGATGAGAATAAGATGTTGTGTTTGTCATGCTTCGATCTGCCTGGATCCAAGGCTTCATCGTCGTTCGACAACGGAGAGGATATGAGAGGAGAGGAGGAGTCGTTGGAAAAAAAGGGTTATGAGGCCAAGATCTCATAACCATGAATTTATAACCTCCCATCAGGTTAAAGGAAATTAATTAAATAATTAAATAAACAATTATTTAATTATTTAATTATTCTCCCATGATGGCGTATATGTTGAACACCTGACGCAGACAAAGGTTATACCTTACTTAGGGTAAAACCTACGTTCTGAATTCGTCAGTGGTCTCAAATTTTTTATTTGAGTCCCTGTTCGAGAGATATTCAGGTTTGATCTATTAAATTAATTAATTAATAATTTAATTTATCCATTTAATACATCTCCAACGAGCGAGGGGTCCGAACATCACGCACTGACTTATTTTATGTCGTGCCTAGGGGAAACACTGCATTCCATACCCAACTGTGGTCTCAGATTTCTAATCCGATCAACTGTTTAAGAGATATCCCATTTTCTTTAGTTAACCACGTGTGCATAATATAAAAACACTTAATATTTTTATAAAATAAATTCTGGGCACACCGAGCCTCGGAATTGCATGTCGTCTTAGCACCCAGCTTTGGAAATATTCTTAGAAATATTTCAAAGTCTTATTAGGCCAAAAACTGGGTCTCTACAACTTTCATAAGAGATTTCTGTATAAAATTAAGTTTCCCAATGAGGGTTGTTCAAATATATAGTTTTATTGAATCTTTCCCTTAATCAAGTAATGGAAGGATTTGTCTGACTTAATATTTTATTGAGAGATTTTTATCACTTATTCATAAATTGATTATTATGTTTATCACATGATTTTTAATATTAAGTGGAACTTACTTAAGTGATTAATCATGTATTGATAATATTTACGCATAAGCCTAGTTTATTTTACTTACATCTTGCATGCTTGTTTAATTCATTAATTATGTGATCGCGACAATGCATTCATAATGTTAAACCATGAAACTGATAGAAATAAAATAAAGGGAATGATCATAATATTTTTTAATGGTTATTTTATCTTGAGGTTGATAAACTAACCGCTGACCTAGGGAAGAAACGTCATGAACCATTTATGGTTCGTGTCTATATCTTTTTTCACCTGTCCACCTTTGTATCTCCTTGGATTGGTTTCATCTCTGCTCCAGCTTGAACTATCTCCAATAGCTTGGGAGATCCATCCATTACATGTTCTTTTTAACTCACACGTAGGTAAGGGGTAAAAAAGGGGGTTTACATAAAAGAAACCATGGGTACGCAATCCCTACATATTAATGAGGAGAGATGGCACACAGACCAACAATTTAATTTAAAATAAAATAAAAGTAACCCAATCACATACAAAGCTCTGGTCTAGCTCATGATCATCCACATACATGCAAAGAATTATGCATTTAATAAAACTAGTATTCAATTATTTAATCATTATTATTGAGATAAATCTCACTTGAATCGATTGATTGTTATCTTTAATTAATCGATCCTTTTATCTTAATACTTTTTTGAAATTCCCTAAGATTCTTATCCATAACCTTGGAGGTAACACGGTGAACACTCATTCGAATCTACATGATATTTAATTATAAAAATTACACAAACATTAAAGTTTTAATTCTATGTAATTTGGTAAATTACACGGTGTGTAGTTCTGACTACACAGCGTGTACTGCTTTCATCATCTTATCTGAAGTACACGCCTAGGGACTCGGCGTGTGAGGCATACTTTATAAATCTTGTAGTACACGGTGTTTCCAATGGGCCACACACTGTGTTGTATTTGGGTTACATGATTAACGGTTAGCTTAGCCATGTGTGGGATACACAGTTTGTCCCTTGACCCGAAGGGACTGCACATCATGTCCAGTGGGTCACACGACGTGAAATCTGGATGACTGTGATCCAGTCTGTCTTGGTCAACATGTGGTGTAAGAATTAACTACACTGCATGTCATTAATACAAATGGATTGAGTAATTGTCTAATTACTCCCAATGCATTGAACACAATTACACGGTGTGTAATCCGGATTACATGGTGCGTATGGCAGATTACACAGCGTGTAAATTATAATACATGATGTGTATTGTCGTGTTACCTGGATAGAATCTCTGATGCCTCCTGATGAGATCCTTGATTTAATTTTAATTAAAAAATTATTTGTTTTTATTAGATCTATGAGAAATGAAAAGAGGAAGAACGTATCTCAAAATTCAGATTACAAGAATGATTAAACATGATTTGAAAAAATAAATTATTAAACTATAAATCATCAACAAATTATTTAAATAATTATAAACGATGATGTGACACCTATGAAACCACTTTTTGGTTATGGATGTAACCGAAGCGTGATAGTTGGGAGGGCCTAACTTTTCTTTTTTCGTAATCGATGACCAATCCGGGATCAATACGACGATGAACGCCAGTATCCATGGATTGAAATCAAAGATTCATACAAAGAGAAGAATAGAACCAGATCTAAGAAAGATGATCTTTCACATCATTTTTATAATTAATTTAATAATTTTTTAAGAAATTAAATAAATGGGTCTTCGGTACTTTCTTCATTGACGATCGTTGATCATCCCGAATGACCCTTCAGGATTGCCTTCATTGTGCTTACGAGGATCCAAAGTAGAATCCCTCTAGTGGTGATCCACACGTGCTCTAATGGTCTTCGATCAACGCCACTCATTCTATGGGTACTAGTGCAGTGGAACAAATGTCTTTCATCGATCGTTCTCAATCACTCATTCTTTAGTCTTGAAGAACTTATCTCGTTATTGAGAGGGAGAGATGAGAGGAGTCGAGAGAGAAAATGTTTAGCTCAAAAATTATCAATTCACCGGAGTTTGTCATAATAGACGTACCTGCCTATTAATCGACATGGGGTTTCAGTTGAAATATTTAATTATGAAAAAACAATTAAATTCAATTATAACTATTATAGAAAACCCATGCCACATAATAAAAATAACAACAACATTATTTTTGGTGTGTCAACTTGTGAAAAATAGAACCTTAAATGAAATCTTGTGCCACATAAGGATAACAGTATTATTATTATTTCTTGTTCCAACTGGATAAACATTATTTACTAACTTGTAAATAATTAATTTATCAATGGACACAGTCTTGGTCCGTTCGAACTCCTCTTCCATTTATTGAACACCCGAATAAAATATTTTATTCTCTTAAATAAATATTTTTATTTACAAACTAGTAAATAAATATTTATTAAATGTCCAATAAAATAAATATATATATTTTATTCACAATCCGGTGAATAAAAATTTATTTAATTTATGTGATCATTTTAACTTGAATAAAATTATTCCTCGGACTTGAGAATAATATTTATTCCATTAATTAAATTCAAATAGAATTTAATCGAGACCACAAAAAACACTTAGTGTGTGACCCTCTAGGATTATTTCTGATTAACATTAGGTGGGCTTGCCTGAAGTCCAATATTACTATCTAGCAACAGGTCAAGGCACCCAAGAGAAAGAACTTAAAGTCGTAATGATGACATCCACATATGAACGCTCACCGTGTAATATAATCACTTCGTTACAATATCTCATCAAGAAGGTTTCATGATATTTTCATCAAACTATATGCTTGATACATCATTCTTTGACTACCTAAAATAAACTCATCGTTACACTATGGACAAGGAATTTAGGGTGACGGTTCTATTTAAATTAAATTGACGAGATATCAACTTCCATAAATGGAAGGGACAAATCCTTTCTCAACTTATCCATTAATAGCATGTCATTCGTGATGCACCCAACATACCCTACTTCCCGCCAACATATGGTGTAATAGTTTTTGTCAATAAATCAAAGTGTGCGAGTCATGACACACATTAATGATAATCTTAAAGTCTAAGAATCATTACACATGATCTCAGATAGGAATATATGATGACACCAAAACATGCGGAATTCCTACTAGTGGGTCTGTTCTCATAATCTCTTGTCTTGGAGATTACCAAGTGTGAACTACATGAGAAGAAGTCTCATCTACTTATGAGTACTCTCACCTGATGGTCTATATACTATGTGTCCCATTATAGTATGTCATCCAACCGCAGAACTATATTTAAGAATATTGTCATAGAACTTCAAGGTTTTCATCATAGCGGGGAACTGTTATAACCTCATAAAGTTGTTGGGTGAGTTTGATCATCCATTTACCATAGAGGCTGGATTCAATGTATTATCATATAATAAAAATCCTATATTTCCATTTAGGTTGAGTTTGACTTACAATATATGGACCTTTAGATGTGTGTGTGTTGTAATCTCTGTTTTTACTTGGATGGAACAAGTGATATCCAATTTGACATTTAATCAAGAGAATACCATTGTGGAAGAACCAATGGTTGATCTACTAAATTATTTGAACAACATGTTGGATGTTGTAGTTTTAAAGGCACATCTTCCCTCTAGAATAAACCTTCTAGAGCATCTTATTTTAATCATTGCAGATAGTCGTCTCCATGAAAAGGTTAGGTTTTCTTTTAGAAATTTTCAATGGGACTGGTATTCTTTAATACCAAACAGTCTTCATGTTATATATCCAAAATGAAATGTTCAAGACAATCAGATCAGCCCTTTTTATGCATCTCTTGGAAGTTGCAGTTTTTTTCTCTCAAGGTGTTTGTTTTCTTTTGGATTTTCTGTCTTAGATGAAAATATGTCTTGGGTAGGTATGATGCATTGTAATGTTTATTATGTGTTTTATTGTCTCTTAAAATGTATCTCCCTTAATTACCTAATGAAATTTTGTTTTTTTAATAGTGCATTATGTTACCTGTATTATTTATAACAGTGCATTATGTTACCTTTATTATGTATAAAATTGTTGTAATGTATCATGAAACATTAACTCAGTAGTTATTCTTGAAAGTATAACCTATGGTAGCTCAGTTACTTCCTGGGTCAACCTCCACCATAACATCTCTTCCAGCTAATTAATCTACAATATCTCTTTGGCCTCCCAGAGTGTGGCAATGGATGTGTCAATAGCTGGATACAACAGATATCGCCCCTACATTCCTAGGGGATACCTAGTTCTGTTGGGTGTGAGGTAGCATCTTAGTTGTTGGGTATGAGGCAGTTGCTGAGCAGTTGGGTATAAGGCTGTAATGGGCTACTGCTACTGTTTTTGGCTATTTTTTTTAATGAAACTCAGATGCCTATAGCCACAGTTTTAAACCATAGCTATATCCTAGTGTGGCAGAATCTATTTCCATGGTTCAAAATTGTGGCTATAGGTTTTACCCTATAGTCGTGCCAATAGGCTCCACGGTTCCTTAAACCATGGATATAACCTATATCCACGGTTTTAGGGTCTATATTCATAGTTTGAAACCATGGCTATAGATTTATTTTGTAGTAGTGATGCCTTTGGTACATAGAATCCATTTCAAAATTCGTGGATTCTTATCATTTAGAAACATTTGTGCCACCTAACGCTTCCTTATTGGTTATAGGATCATTATTATCAACTAATAATGAGTCACCATCCTCAGTGACTATAAAGAAATACTTTTCTAGTTCTCTAACCTCTCTAGTATTCCTATGTAGTACTTGTGTCTCTGGATAAACTTATTCTTCCACAGGGCTTTATGTAAATTTTTCTTGTGCCAACTCTTATATATCTTGAGCTTAGACTTCATCAAAGTTTATCTCACTCCCACTATCTCTTTTAGAGATAATATCCTTATTAAGAAATTTGGTATGTATTTCAACCACAACCTTTTTATCCAAAGTATTGTATAGTTAGTATCCCTATGTTTCTTTGGGATATTCTATAAATATACACTTTATGTCTCAGGGTGAAATCTTGTTTCTTGAATAATCCTTAAAAAAATGCTTCTCAACCCCACACACGTAAGTAAGACAACACAAGTTTATTTTCATTCTATAATTGGTATGGTATACCATTTTATACTTTAGTTGTCACTCAGTTTAGGACATATGTTGTTATTTATAACATGTATACCCAAAAGGATAATGGAAGACTCGCATGAATCATCATTGATCACACCATATCCAATAAGGTGATGTTCCTCCTTTCTCTTACACTATTTGAATGAGGTGTATATGGAGGAGTGAGTTGATATAGTATCCTAAACTCCCATAAATAATCAATGAAGTTTTGATTAAGATATTCTTCACCATAGTCTGTACGGAGTTTCTTAATCTTATCACTAAGATGGTTCTCTACTTCATTCTTGTATTTCTTGAGTTTTTCAAAAAAATATTACATAAACCTAATTACATAGACATATCCATATCTACTAAAATAATAAGTAAAAGTTATGAAATATGAGTACCTTTCCCTTTCTTCAACATGAAATGGTCCACACACATTAGTATAAACTAATTCAAGAATCTCTTTATCCCTTTATCCTTTCTCACTAAATAGGTTTTTGGACATTTTTCTATGTAAACATGTGTGACATACACCAAGTGGTTTTAGTTCAAAAGAATATAAATATCCATCTTGATATAATGTAGTCAAGCATTTTTCAATTACATGAACTATTTGGTTATTCCAAATTTGGGCGTGGTATGAGTCATGTGATGTAACTTCATTATCGATTGTAATTACTTGGTTTAGGTTATCTAACACATAAAGACCATTATTTAAATGTTTCTTACCATAAAAATGTTATCTTTATAAAAGAAGCAACATTTATTCCCAAATTTGAAAATAAATCCATACATATAAATTCTAGATATAAAAATAATGTTTTTTGTAACAGATGGACCATAATAACAACCCTTCAAAACCAAGATCATTCTGGTCGACAACGTGAGGTGGTAGCCCCTGGTAGCTATGGTTGAAATTTTAGATTCATTGGTTGCTCATAGATCTATCTTCCCTTAGTCAATCTTTTGTATTTATTTGGTTCCTATATTTGAATATATATGTGAGAACCAAAATCTATATCTAATACCCAATTTGTAGAAACAAATAATTGCACTCAATAATAAACACACCTGAAGCTTCCCCTTTCTTATTTGGTTGGGTGAATTTTTTCTTCCAGTGGTCCTTCTTTCCACATGTGAAACATACATCATCATGTTCCCTTGATTTCCCCTTAATATTCCACTTCTTGGAAGGGCATGAAGAAGCTTTAGACTTAGAGCTCTTAACTTTCCCTTTCTGTTTTTTCACTATAAGGATGGAAGTATTTTTGTGCTCTGTATCCTTATCTACTTAGCGAAGAAGAGTAAGAAGATCTGGAATAGAATTCTCAATGTTTTTTATATTAAAATTTGCAACAAATTTGGAGAAGCTCTGAGTGAGTGATGTAAGAATGATATTGGTTCCCAGTTCTGTGGGGAGTTTAAAACCTAGAACCTCTAGGTGCTCAATGTATCCAATGAGCGTGACTATGTGAGGCATAGTTAGGGAACCCTATCCAAGATTTCTTTTAAATATCACCTTGTAAATCTCAAATTGTTCTTGTCTAACTCTCTCTTGGTAAAGACTGTAGAGGTTCTCAAGCATGCTATATGCATCCATGTTTTCATGAGACTTCTTGATTTCACTAGACATAAATAAAAGCATCAGACATTGAATATTGACTGCATCACTCAAATATTTTTCATAGACAAGGAACTCTTCATCACTTACCTCCTTGGTAGGTGGATCAGGCATTGAGGATTCTATCAGGTAATATTTTCATTCATGGCATAGCACAACCTGAATATGTCTTAACCACTCCTACAAGTTAATGCCAGTGAGTAGGATGTCTTTCTCAAATATTGATCATAGGGATAGTGTGGATGAAGAGCTTGAAATTTTATTCTACAATTAAATATTATATTATTAGTACTTTTCCTTGATTACAAATTATGTGATAAATAATAAATTAATTTATTTTTATTAAATCTCCACTATTTTATCAAGTCTCGGTATCACTCACCATTGAACTTGGAATTTCTAATTGCTAGGATATTCTAGTGGAAGGGATCCATATGCCCCTTCACATAACCCTAATTAGGTTTGGTCAAGCTACTTGAAGGTATTTATGTAGGCATGTCTTTTCTAACTGTAGGTTTGGATCTCCTTGATCTGTTGATTGGACTCCCCTATCCTGAAATCCTGACTTGTATTTCCTCAACACTTACCTCCAAGTTACATCAAGTCCAGTGAGGGATACTTCTCTTTATGTAATATGGTTAAGTCAGTCCATAAACTTCATAAGAACTCCATGTTAAAATTAAGTGTACCAACAAGGGTTGTTCAAACACTTAGTTCTAAGGATTTCATTCCTAATCAAGTAATGGAAGGTCAAGTCTAACTTAATATTTAATTGAGGGATTTTAATTTATTATGTATAAATTTTATCTTATTTTATCATTTATATTTATTTTTAATATTAAGTGAATACATGGGAAAATATTTGATGAATGGATATTATTTAATATTCAGGGTTCATTCAATATTTTTTGGAATTGCGAGTCAAGTTAATGGCTCTCTTTTATCACGTAATATATTTATTATATTAAAAGTAAGTGATAAAAATATAAATGATATCTATGAAGTAGTAAAATAGTCATAAGATGTCATTTATAACTTATTTAGTAGGTAAAACATATTTGGGAGTCGGGGAGCCATTTCTAGGTATTTTTTGCCTCATTATATAAGTGGGAGGAGGCTCTCTTTCATGGTATTATTTGCTACATGATTTTGAGAACCTCTCTCTCCTCTCTACCACATCTTAGAAAGATATGTTAATGATTTGAGAAACCGACCTAAGTTCTCCTTCATGGATCGCAGTATCGTCATAGTGGTGATCATTGGGACGTCGAAGGCATTGTCGAATCTTTGTGATAGAACCCGATAAGGGTGTAATTTCGGCCCAGGTCAGGCCTGCCATGCAAAAAGTTGGGCCGCTGACCACTATCTGGGTTGAGTCGGGCCGGCCTGAACAACCCCATGAGGCGGCCCAAGCCCGACCTCGGGCCGGCCCAAACCATCTGGTCGGGTCGGGCTTTTCGGGCCGGGCTTTTCGGGCCGGGCCGGGCTTTTTCGAGTCGGGTCATGGTGGGATTTTTTTATTTTCAAAATAATTTTATGTTTTAAAAAAATTATTTAAACATTTTTTTAACATTTATTTAAAACGTCTCTTTACATTTATTTTTAAATGTATGTTTTTTGTAAAAACATTTATTTTATTTTTTATTAACCTTTTACAGTGGGTGGATATGTTTTTTTTGTCTAAATAGATTTATATATTGTGAATATATATATATATATATATATATATAATTTTCAAATTGTAAAAAAAATAATGAGGGGGTGCGCAGCTGCCGTGGGTGAGTTTAAAGCCTTATTATTTAAATGTTTTTTCTAACATTTATTTAAAATATTTATTTACATTTATTTTTTTAACTTATTTGTAATTTTTTAAGCATTTGTTAATATTTTTTATTTAAACATTTTTATTTAAATTGTTTTTTCACATATGTTTAAAACCTTTTTTTACATTTATTTTTAAATGATTAATTTAAAACATTTTTGAATTTTTTTAAACACATGCTTTTTACAAGTGTTTTTTTAAAACATTTAAAAAAATCACATTTTAATGTAAAAAGTATTTTTTAAGTGTTTGTTTTAAAAAAAATAATTTAAATGTTTGTTTTAAAAACTTTTTTAAAGCATTTTTATTTAAAACTTTATTTAAACCATTTTTTAACACTTGTTTAAAACGTTTTTTTTTACATTTATTTTTAGACCTTTAATTTAAAACATTTTTTTGAATGCGTATTTTTTACATGTATTTTTTTAATCATCTAACACGTTTTATGTAAAAACATTTTACAGTGGGTGGATATGTTATTTTTTTCTAAATAGATTTATATATGTCTGTGAATTTATATATATTATGTACAAATTAAAAATAATAATAATGCATGATTGGGGGGTGCGCAGCGGTGGGTGGTGGGTTTAAAGTGTTGTTATTTAAACATTTTTTATCATTTATTTAAAATGTTTTTTTAAATTTATTTTTTTAACTTATTTATGAAAAGTATTTTTAAGCTTTTGTTTAATTTAAAACATTTTTTTAAATGTTTTTTAATTTTTTTGCAAGGCAGGCCTGACCTGGCCCTGTTTGGACCGAAATTACACCCTTAGCGGGTGCGCAGTAGTGGGTGAGTTAATTTTTTTCTAAATAGATTTATATATGTATATATAGTATATATAATATATGCAAGTTTTGTCATATTTAAAAATAATAATGAGGTTGGGGGTGTACGAACATCATTTGGTGAGTAGTTATTTTTTTGTTAATATATAATAAGTTATTGTATATATATAATATGATAAAATTGTAAAAAAATAATTAGGGGTTGGGGGGTGTGTTGCAGTGGGCGGGTTAATTTTTTTTTCTAAATAGATTTATATATAATATATGCAAGTTAACATATTTAAAAAAATTAATGAGGTTGGGGGACATGTACGAACATCATTAGGTGAGTGTGTTATTTTTTTGTTAATATAAAATAAGTTATTATATAATATTAAATCATTGACATACACACGCGCGCATATTATTAATGGTTTTTTAAAAGCCACACTTAATTGATATATATTATTAATAGCTTTATATATATTATTAATGGATTTGTTTATACATATATATTTATTTATTTATTTATATTATTTGTAGATTTGTTTTTATATATACATATATATAATATGCAAGTTTCATCATATTTAAAAAAAAATAGTGAGGTTGGGGGTGTGTGCGAACATCATTGGGTGAGTGTTATTTTTTATTAATATATAATAAGTTATTATATATATATAATGTTAAATGATTGATATATAAAAATATATATATATATAACATGAGAAAATTATAAAAATAATAATTAGGGGTTGGGGGGTGCATCGCAGTGGGTGAGTTAATTTTTTTTTCTAAGTAGATTTATATATATATAGTATATATAATATATGCACGTTGCAACATACTTAAAAAAAATTAATGAAGTTGAAGGACTTGCATGAACATCATTAGGTGAGTGTGTTATTTTTTTATTAATATAGAACAAGTTATTATATATATATATAATATATTAAATCATTGATATATATATATATATATATATTTATAGCTTTTTTTATATATATTATATTAAATCATATATATATATATATTATTAATGGATTTTTAAAAACCACACTTAATTGATGTATATTATTAATGGTTTTGTTTATATATATACACTATTATATATATATATAATTATATATCATTGTATATATATTTATACACACATTATAATTATATATAATAATAATTATATGTATATATATAATATTATTTTTTGTTAATATATAATGATATCCACTATATATATTAAAGCTGGGTTATTACCAACTGACGTGTCGGCTCCTCCTGAATCCATGCCTCCTAAATACAATTTTTCTTCCGAAAATAGCCCCATGCTATCGCGCTCTTCCTGGGTCGATTTTTCCCCGACCTACTGCTTCGCTGAGATTACCTCCTCCTCCTTCGTGGCTTAGGGTTTCCACTCTTCGACATTATTCGCGGACTTCATCCTAGACCACAGATCTGAGCTTGACGCCTTTCGCTTAGCTCCCCCCGCATTTCCTCTATTCTCATTTCGTCCAGCATTGCTCGATTCCTTCGTCAGGCTGATCTTGCGACATCTTTTCTCTGAGCTCCATGCCGACAACTCGCGTCGCTCGAATTTTCTCCTCCTCCGTCCGGGCTTAGGGTTTCTACTCAACGGCGTTCATTCACGGAATTCATTCTAATTCATCTACACGAGTTCTTCGACATCCTCTAATCTCTCCCCGCATTTCCTGTACCTGCATTTCGTTCGTCGTTGTTCATTTCCTCCAATATCCCCCCGCATTTCATCCACTGTTCGATTCCTCAAATTTCTAATGGCGATTATGGTATCCAATAATCACTTCTACCCGCTCGATGCATTCGTAGTAAAACTCTGTATATACCGGCTTGTCAGGGAAAGAATAGGGTTTCACAAAAGCACGATTCAATACTCCGCTGGACGATTCTGGGTATCTCCTCCCGCATACCATCCCCGGAAGCATCGTTGTTTCCATCACCGTCCTGGAAAAAAACCTCAAGCATACCATCACAAACATCCCAAAGCTCTATTTCATCGCCGACCTCACGAGTAGGGTTTCCTTTTATTCCATACGGATTCATTGTCTACTAACAATGTAATGTATTCTCTGTCACTCTGCACTGCATATTTTGCATGTTTATTGCGACTGTAATAAGAGTATATCATTTTCAACTATCATTAGTTCTCTTTTTTTAGCCCGGTTTTGGATATCTGCAACCTAATCAGTACATGGACTCTGCATTCTGTAATATATAACAGCACATACAAACGTCAAACATTTTGACACTTGTATGGCAGCTACTGTGAAACAGTTTCTTACTTATTATGAACCCACCATTGTTGGCGTACTTATTTTCTTCTCAAGTGTATAGAAATACCAATCCCACGTGACATTGAAAGTTAAATTTCTTAGATAGATATTTGTTTTTTTGCATAACTGTTAACTAATATTCCTTCCACGTATACTATTTTTGGATATGTGAGATATTTGAATGCTCCATTTCATCATTTATACTTAACACATATAGTTGTAGTCTTGTCGGTGATAATATACGACTGCTTTGACAACAGCCTTTTGCGTCTTTCATCCGAGGGGCATCAATTATTTTCACACAGGTATCGCTTCATAAATGTGGTTGAAAACCAATTTCTGTACATTATGTTTACCGTTACTTGGTCATTATATTAAAAACTTGTATTTTAATGTACAGTAGCTCCAGTAAATATTTTCATGTCTATTGTGTTAATATTAAACATTTAAACTGAGCTACAAATTTAAATAGTAACATTATTGTCTGCCTATTTATAAGCATTTTATATTCAATTATCAACTCTTCATAATATATTTTTTTCATGCCACCTACACAGTTCTGTACAAAGAAAACCAACAGAACCATGCATATGCCTTCCCACTCTAGAGAATCAAGGATCCACAGAAGACTACTCATGCAGAAACGTCAAGAAAATCGTGAGTACTGTCTTAGTTTTATAATAACTTAATTACTAACTATACTTATATCATTATATGAGTTGCATGACAATCAATTTAGTAACAATACTATTGTGTATTTTAGGTTCTCCAATTCTTTCTACCGTGTCCACCGGTAGTCCAATTATTCAGCCACTATCAGTAAATGGCGTCGGACATACAGACTGAAGATTAACATTGTCACCTATATGTGTTAATGGTATGTTCATTTGACAAATTCTATGTAAATCTTATTGTTTCCAACGATGTAAGACTACTCATCATTTGTTACTTCTTTTTTCATGTTACCAAGTGCAAGTCGTACGAAGTCGACAATGATTTCCGGAAAAAACAAACAAAAATATATACATCACACCCTCTATCCTGTACCTTTTAGTAAGTCTCTGAGTGAATGTTTCTTTTACTTAAACTATTCATATTTTCTATTTCTATATTTCATTTTAATAGAATGTTAAATTCATCATGTGTAGTTTACCTTTTTATGGAATAAAGACAGAGGAAAATAGTTACGCTTTTCCGGGTACATTGGAGCTTCCCCAATACTTTGATATGTGTACATGGATCATGTTTGATGATGTGACGTCTGGAACCTTTCTGGGCATAATTTCTAGAAATAAAACTTCACCCACTGATGCGATGAATATCACAATCAAGGTAAGACTATATTTCCATGAATTTAAATTTTTGAACAACTGCATTACAAAGTTTAGCTTCTATGCTATGATAATAATAATATCAATGTCATCGTAATATTTTACTTCTCATGGTGGTAGGAAAGCTATTGTTCAGTGGTACTGGGGTTGAACGCGTCTTTTCATGCTGGGTCTTCTCTTGCAGTAACAGACCATATCAATAATTTTATTTTAGATAACAGTTTGGTGCACTTACATTAATATGAAAACATCTGAAACTTATTTAATTGATTTAAGACTACTGAAACATAACTAATTCCAGGGGATGGACAGCTTGGAAATGAGGGAAGGGGAGGGGAGGGTGATGACAAGGGAGAGGGGGCTTCAGGGGGAGGGGGCTGCAGGTGGAAAAGGTTGGGAAGAGAGGGAGGGGAGGGGAGGTCCAGGGGCTGGGCTGGTTGGATGAGAAAGGAGGAGAGGGGATGGGAAGGGCCGGGTAGGATGGAGGGAATGAAAGGCAAGAGGAGGATAACGGAAGGAATAAGGGCGGTGCTGGGAAACTAGGTGTGACTTTCTGTTGTTATTGAAACAATATGAATAATTCAGTTCTGTTTTGACAAAGATGCCTTCTCACAGCACCCTTGATAGGGTAAACAAACATACCATCAAGGAATAAAAATGGTATGTTTTCTGTTATAATCTGTTTTCATGCAATAAATGGTGGTTCTAAAAAAGGAACAGAGTACTACAGTTCTTCCAAGGAACCCTAGATATCTTTATACTAGATACCAAAACCAGTTTTTGGATCTGTAACATCTAAAAACAGTAGAAACTATTGAAGATGAAACTTTCAATGCTCAATTTCATAACTTATGTTCCAGTTATTCAGTAATTCGGTTACATATATGTCTTCATTACGAAATCGATGATGGTCCTGGTGGAGGAAGATAAGTATACTATTGTTCATAGGCACCCTGTTTTTCTGTACAGTTGATACACATTCCAGTTATGGGCTCTGCAACATCTTATTACGATAGAAACTTCTCAATATGTAAACTTCTTTACTAATTTTCTAAACTTTTGTTTCCAGATTTCTACATTTCTGTAACATTTATTTCTGAAATTTTTAATTGATATATAAGGATGATCATTATGTTATTCCATTTCTGTATCATATATTTCTGCATTTCTATTCCCGTTGTTCAGTATTTCTGTTCCAGTTATTCTGCATTTCTGTAACATATATTTCTTCAATATTTCAGAATTTGTGTAACATTTATTTCAGCATTTCTATAACATTTATTTCCACCATTTCTGAAACATTAATGTATGTGCAGGTAAGAAAATTTTGATGAATGTGTAGTTTATCAGCTCATGGATTATTTCCTATTCTTCAACCACTATAAATCCTTATCACAACTAAAAAATTAGGTACAAAAACAACATAGTTTTCTAGAAAAGTTTTCATATTGTCAATAGAGCATTTAATAAAGGCAATTTTCCAATGTTTATTATTGTTATTTCTTATTTGAAATGTATGACACACTGCCTCTCTAATTCCATAATGTTGAATCTTTGGAAACATTGGTTGTTATAAGGGTTCCATCTTTGGTAGTTAAGGTTATAAAACATGTGATGGAGCTACAATTTTAACACCATTATACACATACTCTAAAAACAGAACCCATTATAAATGTTCCTTTTAATAGTAGATTCTTCACTGTAAATTATTATTATTGAATATTTTACCATATGAGTGTAGATATGGAACACACACCTTCCAACAATAAAGCATGCTTCATGAAGAGTAGGTCGTAAAGAGTATCATTCCTATACATAGGTATGTATCTTATTATTTTTTTTAATTTTATTTCATATTCTTGTCTGCATGAAATATTTTTTGTTTATTGTATCACCCTCATTACAGGTTTTCCAAATCAATTTCAGTTATTTTAAAGGTGGTCATTTTATAAAGGCTTCAATTGAACTTGATCTACATGTTTGGTAAGCCCAGTTTTTTCAGTTTTTAAGCATTTTAATGAAATTTCTTATCTTTGTAAATGTCTAAATATCCTAGTTATTTTCATTAATCATTTTTGAGATTTGAAAGGTGGTGATTTTATGTTGGGTTAAATTGAACTTGCTGAAATGGTTTGGTAAGCCTAGTTTTTCATGTTTTATGCATTATAATGAAATTTATTATCCATGAAAAGTTAAACTATCATGGTTATTTTCTTTAACCATTTTTTTAGATGTTAAAGGTGGTCATTTAATACTGGCTTATATTGCACTTTCTGACCATGTTTGGTAAGACCATTTTTTCCAGTTTTGAATTATTTTAATGAAATTGCTTATCTTTGTAAATTTATAACTATCCCGGTTGTTTTATTTAATCAGTTTTAGATTTGAAGGGTTTTCATTCTTATTGTTTTATATTTTCCCCCATTTTTGAAATTTCATTGGACCAATGTGTTCTTTTTAAACAGTGATCATTTTATTCTATTTTTTTAATTTATTAGTTTCTTTTAGAATAAATGGTCTCACATATGCTTTTTCCTTGACAGATTTTTGTTATGTGGCATGATTCATTAACTTTCTTACACCACCATGCTAATGATGAAAGAATTTCGTGGTACCACGACTTGATATAGCATTAAAATAACTACAACACTTTCTTGCATAAACAACATTAATAGAAAATGCACATATGATATGTGTATCTTATAATGGAAACATGCTAAATGAATGTGATTCAAATGAACAAAAAATGTTAATAACAATTATTGAACATTTGGTAATTGTAAAAGGATTTCTTTTTTCTTCAACCATGCTCATGCATTAAGCAAGGTATCAAATTGGTTTTGCTGAAAGGGTTTGATGACAGGTTTTGATTGACTGAATTTTTACCAAATGATTATCCTTCGGAGGAAAATCATGGGACTGATTTTTTCACTCCAACTCATTTCTTGTGTTCATTACTGTTTTGACAGGAATGGAGTTATCTTCATATGATATTGGTATTCATGTCATTCATCATCTTTTTCTTCAGATGATATTGGAATTCATGTCAGTCATTTTATATCTTTTCACTTCCAACTTCTGTGGCCAGATTCTACATGCTAATTTTTAAAATAAAATTCTTTTAGTGTGGTTAGTTTTAGGTTATGTGATACCACATATTTTTTCCTCTTTTGGTTTTACACATTGATATCATTTTCAATACATTCATATGGAATAAAATTTTTTCAATTCTTATAAATATCTACGATGGATATGTACTCTATTTCGGTGTTTTTTTGATTGTATTTATTATGGAGTTTTATCTTCCGTTTTTATTGGTTTTTTTCTCACATTGATTTCACAGCAATAATGTCATGGGGATTACATGAGGTAATTAAATTGAAAGTGCTGCTATGTTATTGATTTTTATTTTTAACTGTACATTATTGATCTAAGAACATCACAGCCCAGGAACTTTAGGAGTAAGCTGCAATAGGGACTCTGGAATTACTACAACAACAAAAAATATCATCTGCTCAGGTAGATGTTTTTTTCTGTCATTGTATTTAATTTTAATTACATCATTTGAGTAGAAAATATTCATTTTTTCCACTTCCATTTATAAATTGTATGATTAAAACACACTCCATTTTTTCCACTCATTTGGTAATTCTTAAACATCATATTTCAGATCCAATTATTAGATTTCTTCATTTTTTTGGGAAGTTATTGATTGAAGTCATTTATTTATGTAGAAAAATATATTGATAGAGTTTGATGGTTCAAAGAATTGTTAAAACATCTCAAAACTATACGAAAACAATAATCCATGAACTGTATCCATGTTTAAAGGATATATACAACAAAAAAATCGACAAAATTGATTGAAATTGTGATGTTTTTTCAAGTAATTGAAAATAACATACAAAATCTAATATTTTCTAAACACAATTTATATATTTATGGCCACTGCTAATTGTACCTTTATTAAATACTACATGAAACTATGTAATAACATGTTTAAGGAACAAATGGACTGTTTCAGATGACTATAGCATGTAAAGCAAATTGATTTTCCATTTACTATTTTCTCAACTATATATAACTGCTGTAGGAAACCATATTACTTAAAGAAAGTGGTGCGCTCTATTGTGAAAAGAATTGTGATAATTTAGTGGTTGGTGGTGTAGTGGGATGATTTTTTCATGGCACTGTTTGTGGAAGCAAAGTGGTGCAGCGGCAAGTACATGTTGTCCCTCAAATAATATCTTCAGAACGGATCCATTTCATCTTGTGGCCCTCTTCTCTGCACCCACGCCATTCTTGTAGCAGTGCCGGTCCACTACAGGAATAGATCAAGCCATTGGTAGGAGTATATAACCAACACAGCAAAAAGGGACACTGATTGCTGTTAAAAACAATAGTAAATATCTTATTTTAAACCCACCTCTTTCCAGATGTAACCATTTCTGAAACATGAAGTTCTATTTTGTTGTTTTTAAAACATAATATCCTCTATCAAAATGGGTTTATTGATCTGCATGTTTCATTGATTTTGTTTCCTTTTATTATTCTTAATGTATGTTACTTCAGGTTTACTATTTCAATTTGTTGAGAATAAATTTTTAATCATGTTCCAATATAATTTATGCTTTCTACTGTTGTGTTAAGTCTAAGAACAATATCTTCACGTGTTTTATTCAAGTATTTTATTGGTGTCTATAATCTCCTCTATATTTCTTTTCGATATTCAAGTATTTTATTGGTGTCTATAATCAATCGACTCCTATACCATTATAATGTACAATACTTGTGATTACAAATTTATAAACATCACTATTATTGGTGTTTCCATTTTGTCCAATTGTACTCCAATAATAAGAATCACTATTTTGATATTTCAAAATATTTAATATTCATTCTCATTATTAATATTGAAATATTGTATTGTCTCCATAAAAGCAGTGAACCATATCGTTGTGAGAACGCATGAACTAAGAATTTTTTTTATCACCGTGCAAATGCACGGGCGAGTACTAGTTTAGATACATATATAGAGAAATATCTATATATATATATATATACGTGTGTGTGTGTGTGTCTATGTATATATATATGTGTGTGTGTATGTATATATGTATATATACAGATATATATATATATATATATACAGATATATATATATATATATATATATATATATAAGTTGGTGATAACTTAATAGGCATAGCGCCTTGGTCCAGGCGCAGCCTTGGGAGCTTGTGGTAGGGGGATCGAATCCCCCTATCAGCAGTTTCCCCATTAATTTTTTTACAGAAGGTCGGGCTTCGCCTGGGCCAGTGGGCCGGGCTTTTTCGGGCCGGCCCGGCCTGGCCCGCGAGCCTTTTTGGATAGGCCCAGGCCCAACCCACTGAACCTACGGCCCGAGCCTGACCTGGCCCGATGTGGGCTTTGCCTGGTCGGGACGCTCGGGCTTTCGGGTCGGGCTGCCGGGCCGAAATTACACCCCCAGAACCCGAATTTCAATGATCGATGTTCCTATAGACTTTCAAATCACGTGTGGATGATCTAGAGAAATCCAGATTCGATTCCTTCGAGTAACGATCTCCAATGAAGAGTAGTTGTTGAACATGTCTTCAAATCGAATGAGGTATTGTTATTTTTTTTCTTAAATTTTCTTGCAAAATTCAATCATGTGAGATCTTTGGCTTTCATACCAGGATGACTATCACCAGAGACAGTGTAGTTACATCGATCGGTGATTAAAAAATTTAAATCTTCATCCCATATACTTTCTTTGTGCACCCTGATATATTCAATTCCCTGATGTTAATGTCTTTTTAATTACATTATTTCATTCCTTGAAGATAATGAATTTATTCATGAAAAAATTGATATGATTTTCCCTATTCATAAGTAGAAATTTATCATGAATGTTTTAGATTTGATGATTGTTGAACAAATGATTTATCATTTATTTGGTTAAGAAAAAAATTATTCTATGGATTATAATTTTTTATGGTGATAAGGTGTGCCTTGTGAATCTATAATATTCGTCCACGTTGGTTCTCACTACCACATTCACTAGCTTCAAAATACGTTGAGGATTCACTCCTAAGTATATGTATTCTAAAATAATATTGGGGCCATAAGTTCCAAAATATACAATAATATGCTTGGTGATAGTTCTAACTCCTTATGATTGTATTATGAATTCATCAACCACTAAAAGTGGGAATTATAATGACAAATATGAGTATTCGCAATGGAAGATCCTGAAAATATTACGTATATATATTTAATAAAAATATTTATAAATATTATTTTGATTAAATGTTTCAAAAGAACTCATATATGAGTTAGTATATGCACATGTAAGTACATTTACCGATGGATAAAATTAATTAATGGCTCCAGAATAGATAATATATTCTTATCTAGTAATACAAATTCTTAATTTTTTGTTATATCTAAAGGCTCGATGAGATATATCAATGGTATTCTTAAAAACAAACATTATATGAAGACATTAGATAAAAGATGTACCCCAAAGTATAACAAGCATTCATAAAAAGTGATTATAAAGAATTTTTTATGTACAGATGAATTAATAATGGTAAACTATAAGTTTACTAATCCTGGCACTTTAAATATATGACATGATGGTTTAGACCATTCGGGATCAATTATAATGAAATATGTTGATTAAAGTATACATGAGCAGCGATTTGTTGATAACATATTAGATTTCCATCATAGGGAGAATGATGAATTTATTTAATGGATGCATGTCTACTAAATTATCAAAGAATTCATTCTCATTAGGTTATTATGAATGCCTCATGTGTAGTAATTTACCATGAGTTACCAGTTATTAAGGTACCTATTGTTGAGGTAAATTATTTATATCATTGGAATCTATTTTGGAAATGAATTTCTTATATATTTATGAAGAACAGCTTATGAAGTATATATGGGCACACCCACCTACCATGTGATCCATTTAAATACTATATAAACGATGCATCTACTAAATGGTCATGTGTGTTATTAGATACTGATGAGTATACATTGCATGTTATGCATATTGATTAAAATAAATATTGAGCATCACATATTGCATGCAAAATGGTCATGCAGAACCATTGACATGATGCGCACATTTCTTACATTTATGTAAAGTGTTAAAAATCAATAGTTTGATTATACACACCAGAAGTGCACCTGAACTGATTATATAAAGTCATTGTTCATAATTAGTAAAAAGCAATAAATATATTTTCCCTCGAAGAGAAAAATGAATATATCAACAACATTATATCTTTTTAGATATTGTCCCTGAAGTGACACTAGTACCAGATAAATTATGAGATCTCATTAAATATTGTTGATAATATATTTAAATCTTTGAATTCTTTTAAAACTCATTGATGATAATGGATTTTGATATATGTCGGCATCACAATAATTAGCCGGAAGTATTAAAAGGAACTTATGATATGTTCAACATATAAAGTTTGGGGTTTATTATCCAAACTATAGACTATTAAATACTGATAAGATTATTATAATAAATATTCTTCCTTATATATTTGGATATTTATATATGTTTGGATTATTTTCAATTAATGTTGTCACTAATTATTGATTATAACATCTATATATGAATCCCTAAAGGGTTCGAAATGCCTGAAGCATATTCAAAATTATTAAAGTTTCACACAACTTGATAAATTTATGCATGGGTTGAACAAAATAAGTTGTATTTCAAGTATCCATCTTAAGATATATCTGTATAAAGAAGAATGTACAATTGATTCTATCATCACATGATTTAATCTATATGTTTTGGGTAACATCAAAACTTCTGAATAGTTTACAAAACCATCAACATGCTTGATGATATAATTACAAAGAATATTCATGTATTTTGAATCAATCATCTCAAAGATGAAATATTAAATTTTGGAATGATTTTACCCTTAATGAATAATGAAATATCTTACTTCTAAGAGTGATATATTTCATACATGAGGGGTTGATGAAGAACTTACTTATCCTAGAAGGATTAGATATAAATGCACATTTTATTTATCCCTGAAGGATATACATGTACATGTGCATATGTACCTTGAAAATAACAAGAAATCATATTGCGATGCAAGGTAATGTTCTTCCCTGTTCATTGAAGTCTGAAGGGTATAAATTATTCCAAAATTCAAAACTGAATGTTTTATGTTTTGATAAAATTCATCATGGACATTATGTAATGTAATGAGTTAAATGATGTAATGATGGCCATTATGAGAGGGAGATGCAAATTTTCTACTCATTTTCCCTTAGTCAAGTTTTTTCCATTGGATTTTCTTGATAAGGTTTTTAATGAGACAAAACTATGGGGGTTTGATGTTATTGTGCTCTTTTTCCCTAATCATGGGTTTTCTCCTAAAGGAGTTTTCCTTTATGATGTTTTTAGTAAGTCAATCGTACATCATAATGGGTATCCAAGGGAGTTATAAGTTATTATGTATAACGTTCCGTGTTTTGAACCGGATGAAATAGCGAAAAAAATTAAATTTGTTTCCGTTAACTGGGCAGGTCGGTTTCAAAAACCGAGCGTCAAAACATTTTGTTCTGATAGTCAACACCACGGCGTTGATTGAATAAAAATATTAAATTTATTTTATTTATACGCGTGTTTGTTTCTTTTCAAAAAATTGAAATAACTCTCAAACGGTGCATCGTACGATAAATATGAGACCACCGTTAGGTCCAGAACGTCGGGTTTACCTTGGGCAGGGTATAACCTTGATTTGCATCAGGTGTTTGACACCCTTGCACATGATAATTCCATCTTTATTTTTTAATTAATTAATTATTCCATTTTTTATATAATAAATAATTATTTTCTCACAAACGGTGTGTCGAATGAGAAATATGAGACCACCAATGGTTCTAGGATGTGGTTTTTACCCTGGGTAGGGTATAACATTTGCAAGCGGCGGACGTTTGGTCATATCGCACCCAAAGATAATTTAATTGGGTTAAATATTTTTGTTGGTCATTATAAATAATAATAATAATTTTATTATTAATATTATTATTTGCGTTGATGTCAACAAATGGAAATGCACTACCACAATTAATAAATTATGTCGCGGTATAAATAATAACTGGGCAATGTGATAAATGTTGTATTATTAATTGTTCCAACTAAATACAAATCTGCAATCAATATTAATTTAAAAATCGTTGTCTTTTTTTTATGGTTATTGTTTTAAAATATTAATGGTGTCATTGATGAGTTATATTAAATAATAATAATTTTAATTATTTTAACGTATCGACTTAAATCAAGGTGCGGACCATTTAAGTTTTTGTTGTTCTAATTCTTTAAAGTGACTCAGGGCGCGCGTCAGCGCACCTCGCTATGGGTCTCGTGCGACTATTTAATTAATTTAAATAACTACAGACATTTTATAAAAAATGTTATGTCGTGCTTTAGCGCGATGTTCGGGATTTAAAATAATTAATTAATGATTGAAAAGATATAAGAAAAGATTTAAAGAAATTTAAAAGAAAACAAGAATGGATAAAAATAAATTATAAATAAAATAAGAAGGGGGTTACGAAAAAATGTAAAAAATAATTTAAATGGGAAATTTCATTTTTATTTATTTTTATTCTTTTTCCTTCCCATTCTTTTTATTTTATTTTATTTTTCATTTATTTTCCTTTTTCATTTTCTTTTTTTTTCTTTTTTTTTCTTTTTTTTCTTCCTTTTCCCTTTTTTCCTCTCCTCCTCTCTTCCTCTCCCTCGCATCGCACCTCCCTCTCCCCCTAGGTGGCGCACCCCATGCTACTCCTTTGGAAGACTGCAGCTCCTCCATTTGTCATTCATTTTCTTCACCGTCAGGTGTGCAGTAAACCTTAGGGAAAGGATAACCTTGTGCAAGTGGAATCGTAGGTTTTTGTTGTGTATCCTACACATAGTTCGTCGCGGAAGGATTTTACCCTATTTTGGGGTTTTTCTAAAATCATCCGTCTTTTTCCGTTTTAGTTCAAATCAAAACCCACCACGGATCATAGTATCATCTACGAGCATAAGGTAGGGTGTTTACTCTTTTTCCCTCCGTTTCATTGCGATTTATAAAAACGCATTGTTGTGCAGTTAGTCGGTGTCTACCGGCTTTGTGCAAATTCACCCAAACTCTTTAATTTATTTGTTTTTTCTAGTTGTTGCAGCCCTTTTTATCATGAATTAATTTGTTTAATTTGTTACAATGTGGTTGGACACCCCTTTGGGTGTGCCGACGTGGTCAGTATAAATTCTGTTAGCCTGGGTATTTAATTCATTTAACTGCATGTATCGCGCAACATATTTTTGTCGTGTTTAATTTAAATAATTATTTTAGAATAATTATGAATCTTGAATTGTTGGATCTTTGGTAGTTGTTTGTGTTGAATTATTTAATTATTTAAATGTGTATGCCTGGACATTTAATTTAATTAACTGCATGTGTTGCGCAGCCTATTTTTGTTGTGTTGAATTTAAATAAATAATTTAGATTTATTATGAACCGGGAATTGTTGGATTCTTGGTAGTTGGTTGTGCTGAATTATTTATTTATTTAAAAGTGAATTTATCTGCTTATGTTGATGCAGTATCTTTCCTTGTTAATATTGTTATGATGCAATATTTAATTAGTACATTGTGATGTACGAGTGTATTTGGTTAGTTTTCAAGCTGTGAGTTTATATGCTGATTATGTCATATTTGCTGCTGTGAAGATTTTAATTAAATTCAGGGCGGGGAGAGGAGGTGAGTCTCGTATTAAGGGTCACACTTAGACTCTCCGTTCTTGACTGGTTACCTCTATGTGTCGGGGGGTGGTGTCATTGGTTTTGCCGGACCGAGACTTCCTCGGTCTTTCTAATACTTATGAGTGATACCGGTTCCAAAAGGGCCCATCGGGATGGATCCATTGGCAATGTGGCTGAGCCAGCCTCAGATGACACTCGACCCCTATTTGTGAGATCAGAACAAACTCAGGTTAAAACCATGTCTCGGGCGATACTTGTCTTTCGAAATATTTCCTTGGACGGACTCGGTGGTATTGGATAAATTGACGGATGTTCCGTAGAGATACCTTCGGGACGGGCTCGGACTCCAACTCTCAGCTTGAACCTTGATAATGATGCACTTAAGGTTTATATTATTGTCATTTGAGTCACTTGAGAATTGAGATATTCTTCGGATATGTGGAAGTGCACCTAGTTGACACTTCACTTGGACCCCAAGTTAAAGCACAAGCTTGAGATATATCTCTTTATTGTTTACCATGTTTCTTTCTGGGTTTTATATATATACGTGTACGTGCATTCTGCTGACAGGTACTCTTTCAGACTACCGGCTTAGGCTGAAGCAGGTGATTAGGCACGGGTGCCATTTGGAACTCAGGCCGACTTATTAATTTCATTGCACTTAATTAATTATCTAAAATTATTACATAATGACACACTGCATTTTATCATTGTAGGAAATGGAAAGGTTTAGACACCTTGGGTGCCGACCTACTGTGTAACACCCCAGGTAAATAAAGAATATGACATTTTTATATTTATCCATATTTGTGAATAAAATATTAATATTACTTTAAAGGGGACGTTATGCTCAATGGCGTACCCAATACGCAACAATGAGTTTCTTGGGAATCTTACGTTGCACTCTAATAATAAAATAATATTATTTTAAATGGTAGTTAACGCCTAGCTGTTGTAATGGCGGGAATGAACAGAACTAACTACAAAATGATTATATATGTTTTTCAAATATTTTTACTTTTTACAATAAATGTTAGAGGATTAAAAATGTGAATGAATTCAATTTTTAAGCGTAAACATTCTAATGTTCTTTAGAAGGTTGATTAACCACCTTTTGATGGCAAACCTCTTTTAAATCCACTTTTTAACAATTTTATGTGTTTTATTTGACAAAATAAAATTCTTCTTTAGAATCGGGACATCAAAATTTACTTTGTGTAAATTTTTGGTATTTTTCCGATAAAGTTCATTTTTTTAATGAATAGTGAAAAATGTTGTATTTTAATTCAAAACCTGATTATATTATCTTTTGAATTGGTTTTAAAGTTAAATTAGAATATATTTTTACCATTTAATCCGATAGTGGTTGTTGGAATTAATTTCATCTTGAAATTGGACTTAAACTAGAGTCAATCTTTTGATACTTATTGTTTCTTAAAAACACGTTATTTATTTTGACAACGGGAATTAATTATGAAATTAATTAATGCAACTTATATGTTTTTAATTTTGTAAAATAGACTTCATTTTTGAATTCGTAATATCAAATATAGCTTAGGGTGAATTTTTGGTATTTTTCTGAAAAACTTCAATTTTTGATAAATAGTGAAACCACTAAGTGGTAGTTAAAGAAACTGATTTTTTGTTTAAATGAAACTTTTCCAACTCTGTGTTTTGAATTTCAAAAATCCGACATACATGGTTGTCATTAAGAAGTAAAATGTGGTTCAATGGAATTAAAATAATTTTTTGGTGAATAATAACTTTTAAATTTTAAATCACGATTAGAGGTAATTAGTGTAGTTTAAGGTAAAAATAATGTTTTAATAATATGAGATGAGCTTTACACATGTCCTACCCTTATTTTATGTGTCATGTCCGACCAAGAAAATCCATGGGTCAACTTGGGGACCCCATGGAGCCACTTTGGTTGGGAAATGACATAAATAACTTTTTATTTAATGTAAAAGTAAAAATGACACAAACATGAGTTATTTTACTAAAACAATTTTTACATGGGGTTATACAAGTCATATTTTTTACTATAAATAGTCATTGGAAATATAAAAAGATTTCCTACATCATGATAGTTTTTTTATAATTTTTAGACATTAAATAAATAAAAATATTTATGACATCATAATAATGCAGCAATTACCTCATTAATAAAGGATTTAAATAAAATGAAAAGATAATGTAAAATCTATGACCTAAACATGTCCAAAACCTATTGGATTGGTGGATTTCGAAACCTTATCACCTTATCCTAGAATTATATAAATGTGTGACCTTTTAAATCCGAAACTCATTTTCAAATAAAGTAACATTTCTTTACTTTCCAAGAGTGCCCCTCCTCTCCTCTTATAAAAGGCTCCCACCTCTACCACCTTACCCACACCTTTCAAGCCTTTGGCTCGTCCAAAACCTGATAATTTTTCCTCTCCACATACCTCTATTACTCCTAGAATCCTAACTTTGGGTATAATTCTTCCCAAGGAAGCCTTTGAGCTCAAATCAAAAAGAGTTACCCGATTTTAAGGTAATGTCTTCACTTGAGTCCTTTTGTTTTATTTTGCTTCTCCACCCCCCTAAACTCTTTTTATTCCTTTCTTTTGTAACAAATCCAATATATTCAATATACTAGGATGTTGTTATAAGAAGCATTCGAGCTACACTTACACACACCTACATCAAATGGTTAAAGAACATACTGTTTCTGTGGATGGCGAATTCCTGCCTCATGAAACGATGATTGTTCAACACTCATATAACACCTTAAAATGTGGTAATTAAGATGTCACTATATTTATATATGATATATAATATTTTTATGTTTTACTTAAGCTTCTGTATTTTTCTTTTGTGGCATACCTTTATGGTTTCCATTGTGGGTAAACACAATAATTTCATTTTAGGAAGTGCGGACTACCGCCCCCTCAAAGTGATTTGATTCGTTAATGCCATATGTGGGATGTATAAAGGATGTATTTAAAGTTATTATATATGATTTATGTTACATATAAATGATTAATATAATTCTGTAATTAAAATATACATACCTCTCATTTAGTTTTAATTCCATTAATATGACATAGAAATGAAAGTTGCGTTCATGCGTACGTACGGCTTACCGTCTCCATGAACGGTGCATTTCATTTCTTACCTCTAAATGATTATGTAATATTATAAATAAATGTATATTATGGATATATATGATATATATTATATCCAAATCATGAATATCATTCTGGATATAATGAACCTTTGACCACACGAACAACATGTAATTGTAAGAAGTCCACTTTCGACTTAAGAACCAAATATCGACAAAATAAACATTATTAACTTAAATGATTACATAATGTTTATAATATGTAAATAAGTGATATAAAAGGAATAATGAACTTGAAAAAGTTTCTTAAGCAAGTAGAAATTAACTCAAGTTTATTATTCAGGACGTTAAAGAACGATCGAGTCAAGTCGGACCCGAGGTAAGGGATCCTACTCCTCTCTTTCTTTTTAAGTACACTCTTTTATGTCATTCCTTTTAAGATCATCTTTCTTGTGATTGGGATGTTATTTTATATTAATCCTACTGTACTTTTTATTTTCATATGATGAAAGACCCTATTCTCTCTCATCAATCCATTTTGGAAGTTTTGAGTGGCGCCGTTAGGCTGCCGAATTTTCATAAGATATCTAACCTCTCTCTTTCTTTTTAAGTACTCTCCTTTATGTCAATTATTTTAAGATCCTATTTGTTATGATGGGGTATGTTCTTTTATATTCCTCTTTCTGTACATTTCATTGTAATATTATGAGAGACCCTATTTGATCTCATCAATCCATTTTTAGAAGTTTTAAGTGGCGTCGTTAGGCTGCCGAGTTTTCATAAGGGATTTTTCATCTCACTTTTATTCCCATGAGATTTATGATACATTTTCCACAATTTCATTTGAGTGGTGTATTTATTGCCCATTATTTTACTCATTGTGTAATATAATTTCATTTATGAGTATTTACATCAATGTTGTATTGTCCTTCTTTCACGGGGTGTATGTTTCGAAAGATACTCATGTCGGTAAGGGAACCTTTCACCCTCCTCTTTTTAAAAGACTTCTTTTGTTATGTCTTTTAATTCACATAACATTATGTTGGGATATGTTCTTCTATATCCTTAGTGATTTAAATTTTATTTCCAAGTGATGAGATACCCTTTTTATCTCTCATCAACTCATTTTCTGAATTTTGTAAGGACGTCGTTAGGCTGTCAGATTTTTGCAAGGGAACTTCTTAACCCAATTTTCATTCTTTGGGATAAGCTTTTAATCCTTGAATATGTCGTTCTATGAATATGTGTGAATAAACTATTATTGTTTTACACTTAATATCCACTTATATTTGTTGTATTAGTTTGTCACACATAATTATGTAATTGATTTATCCTTAATCCAAGGATACCGTCTTTGTATGGGAATTTGTCTCAATCTCCTTTCATTGAGGCGTATTTTGTTTTATACACAACCTTATTTTATATGATGTATAAAGCCCTTTGACTTTTATGTTTATCCGAACGGAATCTTTTTTATACAAAGTGTTTTACTAAACGACAAAAGGGAATGTTTTTGTCGTACGTATGCGGCGACAATGACTTCTCCGCTGTCATGACCATTATTTGAGTTTCGGTTTCCTCTACAAGCCATACCTTTCTTTTTAAAAAGAAAAATAAATACCATGTTTTACTTTTCTTTTATTTTGGTATTGAAAATGGTTTTCATAATTTTTTTATATCAATGTGTTGTATTGATATCTTGTGATTGAAAAGTGGAAATGTTATGTTTCCTTTATGCATGTTTTATGTGATACGATTATGTTATGGTTCTTGGCCATTATTATGAAGACGGGTGGTTCCGTGATAAACTAAGGGCGGGTGAGCCCGATATAGCTCTCCAATTCATTGGTTAACGCGAAGGGGTTAAACGTTAAGGTTTCTCCGAAGATATTTAGGGAATATACTGTGATGGGTATTCCAAACGTAACCAAGAGGGTTACTCCCTACGTAAGAATGTTATGAATGCCTCAAGTTACCTTTATGTCTTATGATTTCTATGATTTATTCATGATTTTATAAGGTATGTTAAAGTGCTTATGTTTTATGGGTAAAGTATGATTTAATTCTTATGAATACATGTACTCATGTTTTCTTTCCATATTTTTATATCCCTTAGTGAGCTTTTTATGCTCATCCCAAGTTTTTGAAATGTTTTTCATAGGTCAAGGGAACGGTACATGATATGATGATAGTTTCAAGGAAGTGTCAAGAAAGAATCCATGTTTTATTTTAAATATGTTTCCGTTTATGGGAAAAATGAATACTATCTTTTATATAACCACTTTGTTTGAATGTGGAATGTAATGAAAGTTTTATGATCTAATTCTATAAAACTCTAAACCTAAAAAGATCCTTACTGTGTAATCTTGTAATAACTCAAGATTAAGTAAGGTTTAAGGCTGGGGCCTTATAGTTGGTATCAAAGGTCGGTTTAGACAACTTTAGGGATTAGGAGTTTTTGTTAGACACTTGGTTAGTCCCTATATCTATTATTTCAGTTAAGTCCTTATTTTATAACTTTTTTTTTCAGGACAAGTAAATTCAGTTATGAATGGAAGGAGAAGGATCTCAAATCACATTCTTATCTCTTCCTTATGGCATGCTTGCAATAATTATTGCAAATTCATGTTCGGATGATTGTGAAACTTTTTCTAGCATACAACTCACTTGCAAGCAGTTGTTTGAGATATCAAACACCTCCTCTATACCTCGTTATCATCATGGATCATGGGTTGTTTTTAGACAAATACTATTTTCACAATATTCTCATATTTTCAAGAAAGGTAAATATTATCAAGGTATTTTCAAATATTTTACCTTATCACAAGAATTTGAAGCATATTATGATTTTAAAAATGGTGCTGAGGAAGGAGACCCTTGCGCAACCTATTTATATTTGCTTTTAAAATATAGTCTCACAGCACATACTTATGGTATTTTAAAAGGACCAATAATATAAAGTTTCAACTCAATTTCGGTCCGAAAATTTTATAGAAATCATGTTTTATCAGATGTTTTGGAATTATATGTCATACATGATTATTTTCCAAAACTGTTTTTCTGTGAACACCCATATGACCCATGTTGTACAAGGTGTATTTGGATGGAGGAAGCAAATGATTTTGAAGGATCTCTAAATCATTGTTGTAATGCATGGTACTTCTACCTACGTGAACAAGATGACGATGAAACCGAGTGGACGCCATGATCAAGGTATGATGTTATTCATTTTGGGAATCGTTTTATTTTTTATGGTGGTGAAATAAGACTTCAAGAATTAAGATGTTGAGATCGTAACGAATTTGGATGAAAATGAGAGGTATAAGGAAACTATTGATAGTAAAACATGTTAGGGTTATTTTTGGAGTTTTATAAAAAGGACAACACGCAGACTGTGTGACAACCCGTCGCGTCGGACAAAGCTGCAGGAATTGAACCCACAACCAAAGTGAAACTGGTATTTATCACCTACCACTAGACTACGTGAAGTCCCTGGTTAGTTTGACTGATTCTTTTTAGTTAGATGATTTTATGAATTAATAGTAAGTTGATTTTGGGTTATCTATGGAAATTTATTATGGGGGATATGTGATTAGGTTAATTACTCTTCAATACGAGACTTTAAGAGCAACTGATGTTGTTTGGAGATAAATGTTACGATTTAACATGGAAGACTATGTGACTAAATCCTTCAAATATTTGGGTTTAAATCTTAGTTTGGTTTAATTTGAATAATTTTATGGACAAATTTTTTATCAAATGGTCCTCGTTGAACTTTGGGTTTTGTTGTACAAATTTTGGAGATTAAGAATAGATTTTCTTTTTATAAAGGGTTATCCTTTTTTGGATTATCTGATCTTGTACTAACCTTTTTGGTTTTGGTTTTGGTTTTGGTTAAAGTATAAAGACATGGGAAGTATATAGTTCTCTTTTTGGGTTAGGTGATTCTCTAGAAGTTGATTATATCTCTCTTAATGTAAACAAGTCATCCTAAATACTCATCTTTTGGAGAAAATATGAGTTCGTGTAAGAAATATAGTAAAATTTGAAAGTCAACATGACAAGTAAGTATGTTTCCTTATGTTTCAGTTAAGATCAAAAATAAATTCCTCAATGAAAAGTAACTGAAAAAAAATGTTTTCCATTAACTTTTCCTACTGGGGAATCCAATACCGTTTAACCCATCACAAGTTTGCGATTTTCTTATGGTTAACTTTCTCCTAGACATGTTTACTATCACTCTCAATCAGAACATGACCCTTTGTTTTCTCCTCCATATCCATATTTTCATACTTGGAATCCTAGTATGGGTTAACTCGGGTGACATTTGTACTTCTCTCCCATTCTTTTAAAGTGATTGTTTTACCGACTCTTGTTCCGATGTGGGACTTTCAAGGATGTTTCCGAGCCCAATTTTGAAATTGCGAGGACGCAATTCCCAAAAAGGGGGAAGAATGTAACACCCCAGGTAAATAAAGAATATGACATTTTTATATTTATCCATATTTGTGAATAAAATATTAATATTACTTTAAAAGGGACGCTATGCTCGATGGCGTTCCCAATACGCAACAACGAGTTTCTTGGGAATCTTACGTTCCACTCTAATAATAAAATAATATTATTTTAAATGGTAGTTAATGCCTAGCTATTGTAATGGCATGAATGAACAGAACTAACTAAAAAATGATTATATATGTTTGTCAAATATTTTTACTTTTTACAATAAATGTTAGAGGACTAAAAATGTGAATGAATTCAATTTTTAAGCGTAAACATTCTAATGTTCTTTAGAAGGTCGATTAACCGCCTTTTGATGGCGAACCTCGTTTAAATCTACTTTTTAACAATTTTATGTGTTGTATTTGACAAAATAAAATTCTTCTTTAGAATCGGGACATCAAAATTTACTTTGTGTAAATTTTTGGTATTTTTCCAATAAACTTCATTTTTTAATGAATAGTGAAAAATGTTGTATTTTAATTAAAAACCTCTTCCTAATCTAATTTATTTATATTATTAGATTATCTTTTTAATTGGTTTTAAAGTTCAATTAGAATATATTTTTACCATTTAATCCAATAGTGGTCGTTGGAATTAATTTCATCTTGAAATTGGACTTAAACTAGAGTCAATCTTTTGATACTTATTGTTTCTTAAAAATACGCTATTTGTTTTGACATCGGGAATTAATTATTAAATTAATTAATGCAACTTATATGTTTTGAATTTTGTAAAATAGACTTCATTTTTGAATTCGTAATATCACATATAGCTTAGGGTGAATTTTTGGTATTTTTCTGAAAAACTTCAATTTTTTATAAATAGTGAAACCACTAAGTGGTAGTTAAAGAAACTGATTTTTCGATTAAATGAAACTTTGCCACCTCTTTGTTTTAAATTTCAAAAATCTGAAATACATGTTTTTCATTAAGAATTAAAATGTGGTTCAATGGAATTAAAATAATTTTTTGGTAAATAGTAACTTTTAAAATTTTAATCGCGATTAGAGGTAATTAGTGTAGTTTAAGGTAAAAATAATGTTTTAATAATATGAGATGAGCTTGACACATGTTCTACCATTATTTTATGTGTCATGGCCAACCAAGAAAATCCATGGGTAAACTTGGGTACCACATGGAGCCACTTTGGTTGGGAAATGACATAAATAATTTTTTATTTAATGTAAAAGTAAAAATGACACAAACATGAGTTGTTTTACAAAAACAATTTTTACATGGGGTTATACAAGTCATATTTTTGACTATAAATAGTAATTGGAAATATAAAAATATTTAATACATCATGATAGTTTTTTTATAATTTTTAGACATTAAATAAATAAAAATATTTATGACATCATAATGATGCAGTGATTACCTCATTAATAAAGGATTTAAATAAAATGAAAAGATAATGTAAAATATATGACCTACACATGTCCAAAACCTATTGGATTGGTGGATTTAGAAACCTTATCACCTTATCATAGAATTATATCAATGTGGGACCTTTTAAATCCGAAACTCATTTTCAAATAAAGTAACATTTCTTTACTTTTCAAGAGTGTCCCTCCTCTCCTCTTATAAAAGGCCCTCACCTCTACCACCTTACCCACACCTCTCAAGCCTTTGGCTCGGCCAACCCCTGATCATTTTGCCTCTCCACATCCCTCTCTTACTCTTAGAATCCTCACTTTGGGTAGAAGTCTCCTCAAGGAAGCCTTTGAGCTCAAATCAAAAAGAGTTACCCGATTTTAAGGTAATGTCTTCACTTGAGTCCTTTTGTTTTATTTTGCTTCTCCACCCCCCTAAACTCTTTTTATTCCTTTATTTTGTAACAACTACAGTATCTTCAATATACTAGGATGTTTTTATAAGAATCATTCGATCTACACTTACACACACCTACATCAAATGGTTAAAGAACATACTGTTTCTGTGGATGGTGAATTTCTGCCTCACGAAACGATGATTGTTCAACACTCATATAACACCTTAAAAGGTGGACATTAAGATGTCACTATATTTATATATGATATATAATATGTTTATTTTTTACTTAAGCTTATGTATTTTTCTTTTGTGGCATACCATTATGGTTTCCATTGTGGGTAAACACGATAATTTCATTTTAGGAAGTGCGGACTACCGCCCCCTCAAAGTGATTTGATTCGTTAATGCCATATGTGGGATGTATAAAGGATGTATTTAAATTTATTATATATGATTTATGTTACATATAAATTATGAATATAATTCTGGAATTAAAATATACATACCTCTGATTTAGTTTTAATTCCATTAATATGACATAGAAATGAAAGTAGCGTTCATGCGTACGTACGGCTTACCGTCTCCATGAACGGTGCATTTCATTTATTACCTATAAATGATTATGTAATATTATAAATACATGTATATTCTGGATATATATGATATATATGATATCAAAATCATGAATATCATTCTGGATATAATTAACCTTTGACCACACAAACAACATGTAATTGTAAGAAGTCCACTTTCGACTTAAGAACCAAATATCGACAAAACAAACATTATTAACTTAAATTATTACATAATGTTTATAACATGTAAATAAGTGATATAAAAGGAATAATGAACTTGAAAAAGGTTCTTAAGCAAGTATAAATTAACTCAAGTTTATTATTCAGGACGTTAAAGAACGATCGAGTCAAGTCAGACCCGAGGTAAGGGATCCTACTCCTCTCTTTCTTTTTAAGTACACTCTTTTATGTCATTCCTTTTAAGATAATATTTCTTGTGATTGGGATGTTCTTTTATATTAATCCTAATGTAATTTTTATGTTCATATGATGATAGACCATATTCTCTCTCATCAATCCATTTTGGAAGTTTTGAGTGGCGCTGTTAGGCTGCCGAATTTTCGTAAGAGATCTAACCTCTCTCTTTCTTTTTACGTACTCTCCTTTATATCACTTCTTTTAAGCTCCTATTTGTTATGATAGGGGATGTTATTTTATATTACTCTTTCTGTACATTTCATTGTAATATGATTAGATACCCTATTTGATCTCATCAATCCATTTTTGGAAGTTTTAAGTGGCGCCGTTAGGCTGCCGAGTTTTCATAAGGGATTTTTCTTCTCACTTTTATTCCCGTGAGATTTATGCTAAATTTTCCACAATTTACTTTGAGTGTTGTATGTACTGCCCATTATTTTACTCATTGTGTAATATACTTTTATTTATGAGTATTTACATCAATGTTGTATTGTCCTTCTTTCACGGGGTGTATGTTTCGAAAGATACCCATGTCGGTAAGGGAACCTTTCACCCTCCTCTTTTTAAAAGACTTCTTTTGTTATGTCTTTTAATTCACATAACATTATGTTGGGATATGTTCTTCTATATCCTTAGTGATTTAAATTTTATGTCCAAGTGATGAGATACCCTTTTTATCTCTCATAAACTCATTTTATGAATTTTGTAGTGACGTCGTTAGGCTGTGAGATTTTTGCAAGGGAACTTCTTAACCCAATTTTGATTCTTTGGGATAAGCTTGTACTCCTTGAATATGTCATTCTATGAATATGTGTGAATAACCTCTGATTGTTTTACACTTAATATCCACTTATATTTGGTGTATTATTTTGTCACATATAATTATTTAATTGATTTATCCTTAATCCAAGGATACCATCTTTGTATGGGACTTCGTCTCAATCTCCTTTCATTGAGGCATATTTTGTTTTATACACAACCTTATTTTATACGGTGTATAAACCCCTTCGACTTTTATGTTTATCTGAAAGGAATCTTTTTTATACAAATCCTTTTACTAAACGACAAAAGGGAATGTTTTTGTCATACGTATGCGGTGACAATGACTTCTCCGCCGCCGTGGCCATTATTTGTGTTTCGGTTTCCTCTACAAGTCATACCTTTATTTTTAAAAAGAAAAATAAATACCATGTTTTACTTTTCTTTTATTTTGGTATTGAAAATGGTTTTCATAATGTTTTTATATCAATGTGTTGTATTGATATCTTGTGATTGAAAAGTGGAAATGTTATGTTTCCTTTATGCATGTTTTATGTGATACGATTATGTTATGGTTCTTGGCCATTATTATGAAGACGGGTGGTTCCGTGATAAACTAAGGGTGGGTAAGCCCTATATAGCTCTCCAATGCATTGGGTAATGCAAAGGGGTTAAACGTTAAGGTTTATCTGAAGATATTTAGGGAATATACTGTGATGGGTATTCCAAACGTAACCAAGAGGGTTACTCCCTACGTAAGAATGTTATGAATGCCTCAAGTTACCTTTATGTCTTATGATTTCTATGATTTATTCATTATTTTATGAGGTATGTTAAAGTGCTTATGTTTTATGGGTAAAGTATGATTTCGTTCTTATGAATACATGTACTCATGTTTCCTTTCCATATTTTTATATCCCTTACTGAGCTTTTTATGCTCATCCCAAGTTTTTGAAATGTTTTTCACAGGTCAAGGTAAGGGTACTTGATATGATGATAGTGTCAAGGAAGTGTCAAGAAAGAATCCATGTTTTATTTTAAATATGTTTCCATTGATGGGAAAAATGAATACTATCTTTTATGTAACCACTTTTTTAAATGTGGAATGTAATGCAATTTTTATGATCTAATTCTCTAAAACTCTAAAACTGAAAAGATCCTCAATGTGTAATCTTGTAATAACTCAAGATTAAGTAAGGTTTAAGGCTGGGGCCTTATAGTTGGTATCAAAGGTCGGTTTAGACAACTTTATGGATTAGAAGTTTTTGTTAGACACTTGGTTAGTCCCTATATCTATTATTTCAGTTAAATACTTATTTTATAACTTTTTTTTAGGACAAGTAAAGTCAGTTACGAATGGAAGGAGAAGGATCTCAAATGACATTCTTATCTCTTCCTGATGACATGCTTGCAATAATTATTGCAAAGTCATGTTCGGATGATTGTGAAACTTTTTCTAGCATACAACTCACTTACAAGCAGTTGTTTGAGATATCAAACACCTCCTCTATACCTCGTTATCATCGTGGATCATGGGTTATTTTTAGACAAATACTATTTTCACAATATTCTCATATTTTCAAGAAAGGTAAATATTATCAAGTTATTTTCAAATATTTTACCTTATCACAAGAATTTGAAGCATATTATGATTTTAAAAATGGTGCTGAGGAAGGAGACCCTTGCGCAACCTATTTATATTTGCTTTTAAAATATAGTCTCACAGCACATACTTATGGTATTTTAAAAGGACCAATAATATAAAGTTTCAACTCAATTTCGGTCCGAAAATTTTATAGAAATCATGTTTTATCAGATGTTTTGGAATTATATGTCATACATGATTATTTTCCAAAACTGTTTTTCTGTGAACACCCATATGACCCATGTTGTACAAGGTGTATTTGGATGGAGGAAGCAAATGATTTTGAAGGATCTATAAATCATTGTTGTAATGCATGGTACTTCTACCTACGTGAACAAGATGACGATGAAACCGAGTGGACGCCATGATCAAGGTATGATGTTATTCATTTTGGGAATCGTTTTATTTTTTATGGTGGTGAAATAAGACTTCAAGAATTAAGATGTTGATATCGTAACGAATTTGGATGAAAATGAGAGGTATAAGGAAACTATTGATGGTAAAACATGTTAGGGTTATTTTTGGAGTTTTATAAAAAGGACAACACGCAGACTGTGTGACAACCCGTCGCGTCGGACAAAGCTGCAGGAATTGAACCCACAACCAAAGTGCAACTGGTATTTATCACCTACCACTAGACTACATGAAGTCCCTGGTTAGTTTGACTGATTCTTTTTAGTTAGATGATTTTATGAATTAATAGTAAGTTGATTTTGGGTTATCTATGGAAATTTATTATGGGGGATATGTGATTAGGTTAATTACTCTTCAATACGAGACTTTAAGAGCAACTGATGTTGTTTGGAGATAAATGTTACGATTTAACATGGAAGACTATGTGACTAAATCCTTCAAATATTTGGGTTTCAATCTTAGTTTGGTTTAATTTGAAGAATTTTATGGAAAAATTGTTTATCAAATGGTCCTCGTTGAACTTTGGGTTTTGTTGGACAAATTTTGGAGATTAAGAATAGATTTTCTTTTTATAAAGGGTTATCCTTTTTTGGATTATCTGATCTTGTACTAACCTTTTTGGTTTTGGTTTTGGTTTTGGTTAAAGTATAAAGACATGGGAAGTATATAGTTCTCTTTTTGGGTTAGGTGATTCTCTAGAAGTTGATTATATCTCTCTTAATGTAAACAAGTCATCCTAAATACTCATCTTTTGGAGAAAATATGAGTTCGTGTAAGAAATATAGTAAAATTTGAAAGTCAACATGACAAGTAAGTATGTTTCCTTATGTTTCAGTTAAGATCAAAAATAAATTCCTCAATGAAAAGTAACTGAAAAAAAATTTTGTCCATTAACTTTTCCGACTGGGGAATCCAATACCGTTTAACCCATCACAAGTTTGCGATTTTCTTATGGTTAACTTTCTCCTAGACATGTTTACTATCACTCTCCATCAGAACATGACCCTTTGTTTTCTCCTCCATATCCATATTTTCATACTTGGAATCCTAGTATGGGTTAACTCGGGTTACATTTGTACTTCTCTCCCATTCTTTTAAAGTGATTGTTTTACCGACTCTTGTTCCGATGTGGGACATTCAAGGATGTTTCCGAGCCCAATTTTAAAATTGCGAGGACGCAATTCCCAAAAGGGGGGAAGAATGTAACACCCCAGGTAAATAAAGAATATGACATTTTTATATTTATCCATATTTGTGAATAAAATATTAATATTACTTTAAAAGGGACGCTATGCTCGATGGCATTCCCAATATGCAACAACGAGTTTCTTGGGAATCTTACGTTGCACTCTAATAATAAAATAATATTATTTTAAATGGTAGTTAATGCCTAGCTATTGTAATGGCGTGAATGAACAGAACTAACTAAAAAATGATTATATATGTTTGTCAAATATTTTTACTTTTTACAATAAATGTTAGAGGATTAAAAATGTGAATGAATTCAATTTTTAAGCGTAAACATTCTAATGTTCTTTAGAAGGTCGATTAACCGCCTTTTGATGGAGAACCTCGTTTAAATCTAATTTTTAACAATTTTATGTGTTGTATTTGACAAAATAAAATTCTTCTTTAGAATCGGGACATCAAAATTTACTTTGTGTAAATTTTTGGTATTTTTCCAATAAACTCCATTTTTTAATGAATAGTGAAAAATGTTGTATTTTAATTCAAAACCTCTTCCTAATCTAATTTATTTATATGATTATATTATCTTTTGAATTGGTTTTAAAGTTCAATTAGAATATATTTTTACCATTTAATCCAATAGTGTTCGTTGTAATTAATTTCATCTTGAAATTGGACTTAAACTAGAGTCAATCTTTTGATACTTATTGTTTCTTAAAAATACGCTATTTGTTTTGACATCGGGAATTAATTATTAAATTAATTAATTCAACTTATATGTTTTGAATTTTGTAAAATAGACTTAATTTTTGAATTCGTAATATCACATATAGCTTAGGGTGAATTTTTGGTATTTTTCTGAAAAACTTCAATTTTTGATAAATAGTGAAACCACTAAGTGGTAGTTAAAGAAACTGATTTTTTGATTAAATGAAACTTTTCCACCTCTTTGTTTTGAATTTCAAAAATCTAAAATACATGTTTGTCATTAAGAAGTAAAATTTGGTTCAATGGAATTAAAATAATTTTTTGGTAAATAGTAACTTTTAAATTTTTAATCGCGATTAGAGGTAATTAGTGTAGTTTAAGGTAAAAATAATGTTTTAATAATATTATATGATCTTGAAACATGTTCTACCATTATTGTATGTGTCATAGATGACCAAGAAAATCCATGGGTCAACTTGGGGACCATATGGAGCCACTTTGGTTGGGAAATGACATAAATAATTTTTTATTTAATGTAAAAGTAAAAATGACACAAACATGAGTTGTTTTACTAAAACAATTTTTACATGGGGTTATACAAGTCATATTTTTTACTATAAATAGTAATTGGAAATCTAAAAAGATTTAATACGTCATGATATTTTTTTTATAATTTTTAGACATTAAATAAATAAAAATATTTATGACATCATAATGATGCAGTGATTACCTCATTAATAAAGGATTTAAATAAAATGAAAAGATAATTTAAAATATATGACCTACACATGTCAAAAACCTATTGTATTGGTGGATTTAGAAACCTTATCACCTTATCCTTGAATTATATCAATGTGGGACCTTTTAAATCCGAAACTCATTTTCAAATAAAGTAACATTTCTTTACTTTCCAAGAGTGTCCCTCCTCTCCTCTTATAAAAGTCCCTCACCTCTACCACCTTACCCACACCTCTCAAGCCTTTGGCTCGGCCAACCCCTGCTCATTTTGCCTCTCCACATCCCTCTCTTACTCTTAGAAGCCTCACTTTGGGTAGAAGTCTTCCCAAGGAAGCCTTTGAGCTCAAATCAAAAAGAGTTACCCGATTTTAAGGTAATGTCTTCACTTGAGTCCTTTTGTTTTATTTTGCTTCTCCACCCCCCTAAACTCTTTTTATTCCTTTATTTTGTAACAACTACAGTATCTTAAATATACTAGGATGTTTTTATAAGAATAATTTGATCTACACTTACACACACCTACATCAAATGGTTAAAGAACATACTGTTTCTGTGGATGGTGAATTTCTGCCTCACGAAACGATGATTGTTCAACACTCATATAACACCTTAAAAGGTGAACATTAATATGTCACTATATTTATATATGATATATAATATGTTTATTTTTTACTTAAGCTTATGTATTTTTCTTTTGTGGCATACCATTATGGTTTCCATTGTGGGTAAACACGATAATTTCATTTTAGGAAGTGCGGACTACCGCCCCCTCAAAGTGATTTGATTCGTTAATGCCATATGTGGGATGTATAAAGGATGTATTTAAAGTTATTATATATGATTTATGTTACATATAAATGATGAATATAATTATGGAATTAAAATATACATACCTCTCATTTAGTTTTAATTCCATTAATATAACATAGAAATGAAAGTAGCGTTCATGCGTACGTACGGCTTACCGTCTCCATGAACGGTGCATTTCATTTATTACCTATAAATGATTATTTAATATTATAAATACATGTATATTCTAGATATATATGATATATATGATATCCAATTCATGAATATCATTCTGGATATAATTAACCTTTGACCACACGAACAATATGTAATTGTAAGAAGTCCACTTTCGACTTAAGAACCAAATATCGACAAAACAAACATTATTAACATAAATTATTACATAATGTTTATAACATGTAAATAAGTGATATAAAAGGAATAATTAACTTTAAAAAGGTTATTAAGAAAGTATAAATTAACTCAAGTTTATTATTCAGGACGTTAAAGAACGATCGAGTCAAGTCGGACCCGAGGTAAGGGATCCTACTCCTCTCTTTCTTTTTAAGTACACTCTTTTATGTCATTCATTTTAAGATCATATTTCTTGTGATTGGGATGTTCTTTTATATTACTCCTAATGTAATTTTTATTTTCATATGATGAGAGACCATATTCTCTCTCATCAATCCATTTTGGAAGTTTTGAGTGGCGCTGTTAGGCTGCCGAATTTTCGTAAGAGATCTAACCTCTCTCTTTCTTTTTAAGTACTCTCCTTTATATCACTTATTTTAAGCTCCTATTTGTTATGATAGGGGATGTTATTTTATATTACTCTTTCTGTACATTTCATTGTAATATGATTAGATACCCTATTTGATCTCATCAATCCAATTTTGGAAGTTTTAAGTGGCGCTGTTAGGCTGCCGAGTTTTCATAAGGGATTTTTCTTCTCACTTTTATTCCCGTGAGATTTATACTAAATTTTCCACAATTTCCTTTGATTGTTGTATGTAATTCCCATTATTTTACTCATTGTGTAATATACTTTTATTTATGAGTATTTACATCAATGTTGTATTGTCCTTCTTTCACGGGGTGTATGTTTCGAAAGATACCCATGTCGGTAAGGGAACCTTTCACCCTCCTCTTTTTAAAAGACTTCTTTTGTTATGTCTTTTAATTCACATAACATTATGTTGGGATATGTTCTTCTATATCCTTAGTGATTTAAATTTTATGTCCAAGTGATGAGATACCCTTTTTATCTCTCATCAACTCATTTTATGAATTTTGTAGTGACGTCGTTAGGCTGTCAGATTTTTGCAAGGGAACTTCTTAACCCAATTTTGATTCTTTGGGATAAGCTTATACTCCTTGAATATGTCGTTCTATGAATATGTGTGAATAACCTCTGATTGTTTTACACTTAATATCCACTTATATTTGGTATATTAGTTTGTCACATATAATTATGTAATTGATTTATCCTTAATCCAAGGATACCATCTTTGTATAGGACTTCGTCTCAATCTCCTTTCATTGAGGCATATTTTGTTTTATACACAACCTTCTTTTATACGGTGTATAAACCCCTTTGACTTTTATGTTTATCCGAAAGGAATCTTTTTTATACAAAGCGTTTTACTAAACGACAAAAGGGAATGTTGTTGTCGTACGTATGCGGTGACAACGACTTCTCCGCCGTCGTGGCCATTATTTGTGTTTTGGTTTCCTCTACAAGTCATACCTTTATTTTTAAAAAGAAAAATAAATACTGTGTTTTACTTTTCTTTTATTTTGGTATTGAAAATAGTTTTCATAATGTTTTTATATCAATGTGTTGTATTGATATCTTGTGATTGACAAGTGGAAATGTTATGTTTCCTTTATGCATGTTTTATGTGATACAATTATGTTATGGTTCTTGGCCATTATTATGAAGACGGGTGGTTACGTGATAAACTAAGGGTGCCTGAGCCCTATATATCTCTCCAATGCATTGGGTAATGCAAAGGGGTTAAACGTTAAGGTTTCTCCGAAGAGATTTAGGGAATATACTGTGATGGGTATTCCAAACGTAACCAAGAGGGTTACTCCCTACGTAAGAATGTTATGAATGCCTCAAGTTACCTTTATGTATTATGATTTCTATGATTTATTCATGATTTTATGAGGTATGTTAAAGTGCTTATGTTTTATGGGTAAAGTATGATTTCATTCTTATGAATACATGTACTCATGTTTCCTTTCCATATTTTTATATCCCTTACTGAGCTTTTTATGCTCATCCCAAGTTTTTGAAATGTTTTTCACAGGTCAAGGTAAGGGTACTTGATATGATGATAGTGTCAAGGAAGTGTCAAGAAAGAATCAATGTTTTATTTTAAATATGTTTCTGTTGATGGGAAAAATGAATACTATCTTTTATGTAACCACTTTTTTAAATGTGGAATGTAATGCAAGTTTTATGATCTAATTCTCTAAAACTCTAAAACTGAAAAGATCCTCAATGTGTAATCTTGTAATAACTCAAGATTAAGTAAGGTTTAAGTTTGGGGCCTTATAGTTGGTATCAAAGGTCGGTTTAGACAACTTTATGGATTAGGAGTTTTTGTTAGACACTTGGTTAGTCCCTATATCTATTATTTCAGTTAAATACTTATTTTATATCTTTTTTTTTTCAGGACAAGTAAAGTCAGTTACGAATGGAAGGAGAAGGATCTCAAATGACATTCTTATATCTTCCTGATGACATGCTTGCAATAATTATTGCAAAGTCATGTTCGGATGATTGTGAAACTTTTTCTAGCATACAACTCACTTACAAGCAGTTGTTTGAGATATCAAACACCTCCTCTATACCTCGTTATCATCGTGGATCATGGGTTATTTTTAGACAAATACTATTTTCACAATATTCTCATATTTTCAAGAAAGGTAAATATTATCAAGGTATTTTCAAATATTTTACCTTATCACAATAATTTGAAGCATATTATGATTTTAAAAATGGTGCTGAGGAAGGAGACCCTTGCGCAACCTATTTATATTTGCTTTTAAAATATAGTCTCACAGCACATACTTATGGTATTTTAAAAGGACCAATAATAGAAAGTTTCAACTCAATTTAGGTCCAACAATTTTATAGAAATCATGTTTTATCAGATGTTTTGGAATTATATGTCATACATGATTATTTTCCAAAACTGTTTTTCTGTGAACACCCATATGACCCATGTTGTACAAGGTGTATTTGGATGGAGGAAGCAAATGATTTTGAAGGATCTCTAAATCATTTTTGTAATGCATGGGACTTCTACCTACGTGAACAAGATGACGATGAAACCGAGTGGACTCCATGATGAAGGTATGATGTTATTCATTTTGGGAATTGTTTTATTTTTTATGGTGGTGAAATAAGACTTCAAGAATTAAGATGTTGAAATCGTAACGAATTTGGATGAAAATGAGAGGTATAAGGAAACTATTGATGGTAAAACATGTTAGGGTTATTTTTGGAGTTTTATAAAAAGTACAACACGCAGACTGTGTGACAACCCTTCGCGTCGGACAAAGCTACGGGAATCGAACCCACAACCAAAGTGCAACTGGTATTTATCACCTACCACTGGACTACATGAAGTCCCTGGTTAGTTTGACTGATTATTTTTAGTTAGATGATTTTATGAATTAATAGTAAGTTGATTTTGGGTTATCGATGGAAATTTATTATAGAGGATATGTGATTAGGTTAATTACTCTTCAATACGAGACTTTAAGAGCAACTGATGTTGTTTGGAGATAAATGTTACGATTTAACTTGGAAGACTATGTGATTAAATCCTTCAAATATTTGGGTTTCAATCTTAGTTTGGTTTACTTTGAAGAATTTTATGGACAAATTTTTTATCAAATGGTCCTCGTTGAACTTTGGGTTTTGTTGGACAAATTTTTTGAAATTAAGAATAGATTTTCTTTTTATAAAGGGTTATCCTTTTCTGGATTATCTGATCTTGTACTAACCTTTTTGGTTTTGGTTTTGGTTAAAGTATAAAGACACGGGAAGTATATAGTTCTCTTTTTGGGTTAGGTGATTCTCTAGAAGTTGATTATAGCTCTCTTATTGTAAACAAGTCATCCTAAATACTCATCTTTTGGAGAAAATATGAGTTCGTGTAAGAAATCTAGTAAAATTTGAAAGTCAACATGACAAGTAAGTATGTTTCCTTATGTTTTAGTTAAGCTCAAAAATAAATTCCTCAATGAAAATTAACTGAAAAAAAATGTTGTCCATTAACTTTTCCTACTGGGGAATCCAATACCGTTTAACCCATCACAAGTTTACGATTTTCTTATGGTTAACTTTCTCCTAGACATGTTTACTATCACTCTCCATCAGAACATGACCCTTTGTTTTCTCCTCCATATCCATATTTTTATACTTGGAATCCTAGTATGGGTTAACTCGGGTGACATTTGTACATCTCTCCCATTCTTTTAAAGTGATTGTTTTACCGACTCTTGTTCCGATGTGGGACTTTCAAGGATGTTTCCGAGCTCAATTTTGAAATTGCGAGGACGCAATTCCCAAAAGGGGGGAAGAATGTAACACCCTAGGTAAATAAAGAATATGACATTTTTATATTTATCCATATTTTTGAATAAAATATTAATATTACTTTAAAGGGGACGCTATGCTCGATGGCGTACCCAATACGCAACAACGAGTTTCTTGGGAATCTTACGTTGCACTCTAATAATAAAATAATATTATTTTAAATGGTAGTTAACGCCTAGCCGTTGTAATGGAGGGAATGAATAGAACTAACTACAAAATGATTATATATGTTTTTCAAATATTTTTACTTTTTACAATAAATGTTAGAGGATTAAAAATGTGAATGAATTCAATTTTTAAGCGTAAACATTCTAATGTTCTTTAGAAGGTCGATTAACCGCCTTTTAATGGCGAACCTCATTTAAATCCACTTTTTAACAATTTTATGTGTTGTATTTGACAGAATAAAATTCTTCTTTAGAATCGGGACATCAAAATTTACTTTGTGTAAATTTTTGGTATTTTTCCGATAAAGTTCATTTTTTAATGAATAGTGAAAAATGTTGTATTTTAATTCAAAACCTCTTTTTAATCTAATTTCTTTATATGATTAGATTATCTTTTTAATTGGTTTTAAAGTTTAATTAGAATTTATTTTTAATATTTAATCCAATAGTGGTCGTTATAATTAATTTCATCTTGAAATTGGACTTAAACTAGAGTCAATCTTTTGATACTTATTGTTTCTTAAAAACACGCTATTTGTTTTGACAGTGGGAATTAATTATTAAATTAATTAATGCAACTTATATGTTTTGAATTTTGTAAAATAGACTTCATTTTTTAATTCGTAATATCAAATATATCTTAGGGTGAATTTTTGGTATTTTTCTGAAAAACTTCAATTTTTGATAAATAGTTAAACCACTAAGTGGTAGTTAAAGAAACTGATTTTTCGTTTAAATGAAACTTTGTCACCTCTGTGTTTTGAATTTCAAAAATCCGACATACATGGTTTTCATTAAGAAGTAAAATGTGGTTCAATGGAATTAAAATAATTTTTTGGTGAATAGTAACTTTTAAATTTTTAATCGCGATTAGAGGTAATTAGTGTAGTTTAAGGTAAAAATATTGTTTTAATAATATGAGATGAGATTGACACATGTCCTACCCTTATTGGATGTGTCATCGCCGACCAAGAAAATCCATGGGTCAACTTGGGGACCCCATGGAGCCACTTTGGTTGGGAAATGACATAAATAACTTTTTATTTAATGTAAAAGTAAAAATGACACAAAAATGAGTTGTTTTACTAAAACAATTTTTACATGGGGTTATACAAGTCAGATTTTTAACTATAAATAGTCATTGGAAAGATAAAAAGATTTCCTACATCATGATAGTTTTTTTATAATTTTTAGATATTAAATAAATAAAAATATTTATGACATGATAATGATGCAGCGATTACCTCATTAATAAAGGATTTAAATAAAATGAAAAGATAATGTAAAATCTATGACCTACACATGTAAAAAACCTATTGTATTGGTGTATTTCGAAACCTTATCACCTTATCCTCGGATTATATAAATGTGGGACCTTTTAAATCCGAAACTCATTTTCAAATAAAGTAACATTTCTTTACTTTCCAAGAGTGCCCCTCCTCTCCTCTTATAAAAGGCCCCCACCTCTACCACCTTACCCACACCTCTCAAGACTTTGGATTGGCCAAAACCTGATCATTTTGCCTCTCCACATCCCTCTATTACTCCTAGAAGCCTCAATTTGTGCATAAGTCTTCCCAAGGAAGCCTTTGAGCTCAAATCAAAAAGAGTTACCTGATTTTAAGGTAATGTCTTCACTTGAGTCCTTTTGTTTTATTTTGCTTCTCCACCCCCATAAACTCTTTTTATTCCTTTCTTTTATAAAAACTCCAATATATTAAATATACTAGTATGTTTTTATAAGAAGAATTTGAGCTACACTTACACACACCTACATCAAATGGTTAAAGAACATATTGTTTCTGTGGATGGCGAATTCCTGCCTCATGAAACGATGATTGTTCAACACTCATATAACACCTTAAAAGGTGGTCATTAAGATGTCACTATATTTATATATGATATATAATATTTTTATGTTTTACTTAAGCTTCTGTATTTTTCTTTTGTGGCATACCTTTATGGTTTCCATTGTGGGTAAACACAATAATTTCATTTTAGGAAGTGCGGACTACCGCCCCCTCAAAGTGATTTGATTCGTTAATGTCATATGTGGGATGTATAAAGGATGTATTTAAAGTTATTATATATGATGTATGTTACATATAAATGATGAATATAATTATTTAATTAAAATATACATACCTCTAATTTAGTTTTAATTCCATTAATATGACATAGAAATGAAAGTTGCGTTCATGCGTACGTACGGCTTACCGTCTCCATGAACGGTGCATTTCATTTCTTACCTCTAAATGATTATGTAATATTATAAATACATGTATATTCTGGATATATATGATATATATGATATCCAAATCATGAATATCATTCTGTATATAATGAACCTTTGACCACACGAACAACATGTAATTGTAAGAAGTCCACTTTCGACTTAAGAACCAAATATCGACAAAACAAACATTATTAACTTAAATGATTACATAATGTTTATAACATGGAAATAAGTGATATAAAAGGAATAATGAACTTGAAAAGGTTCTTAAGCAAGTATAAATTAACTCAAGTTTATTATTCAGGATGTTAAAGAACCATCGAGTCAAGTCGGACCCGAGGTAAGGGATCCTACTCCTCTCTTTCTTTTTAAGTACACTCTTTTATGTCATTCCTTTTAAGATCATCTTTCTTGTGATTGGGATGTTCTTTTATATTACTCATACTGTACTTTTTATGTTCATATGATGAGAGACTCTATTCTCTCTCATCAATCCATTTTGGAAGTTTTGAGTGGCGCTGTTAGGCTGCCGAATTTTCGTAAGAGATCTAACCTCTCTCTTTCTTTTTAAGTACTCTCCTTTATGTAACTTCTTTTAAGCTCATATTTGTTATGATGGGGGATGTTATTTTATATTCCTCTTTTTTTAAATTTCATTTTAATATGATGAGAGACCCTATTTGATCTCATCAATCCATTTTTGTAAGTTTTAAGTGGCATCGTTAGGCTGTCGAGTTTTCATAAGGGATTTTTCATCTCACTTTTATTCCCGTGAGATTTATGCTACATTTTCCACAATTTCCTTTGAGTGGTGTATATACTGCCCATTATTTTACTCATTGTGTAATATACTTTCATTTATGAGTATTTACATCAATTTTTTATTGTCCTTCTTTCACGGGGTGTATGTTTCGAAAGATACCCATGTCGGTAAGGGAACCTTTCACCCTCCTCTTTTTAAAAGACTTCTTTTGTTATGTCTTTTAATTCACATAACATTATGTTGGGATATGTTCTTCTATATCCTTAGTGATTTAAATTTTATATCCAAGTGATGAGATACCCTTTTTATCTCTCATCAACTCATTTTCTGAATTTTGTAGTGACGCCGTTAGTCTGTCTGATTTTTGCAAGGGAACTTCTTAACCCAATTTTGATTCTTTGGGATAAGCTTGTACTCCTTGAATATGTTGTTCTATGAATATGTGTGAATAACCTCTGATTGTTTTACACTTAATATCCACTTATATTTGGTGTATTAGTTTGTCACACATAATTATGTAATTGATTTATCCTTAATCCAAGGATACCGTCTTTGTATGGGACTTCGTCTCAATCTCCTTTCATTGAGGCATATTTTGTTTTATACACAACCTTATTTTTATACGGTGTATAAACCCCTTTGACTTTTACATTTATCCTAAAGGAATCTTTTTTATACAAAGCGTTTTACTAAACGACAAAAGGGAATGTTTTTGTCGTACGTATGCGGTGACAATGACTTCTCTGCCGCCGTGACCATTATTTGAGTTTCGGTTTCCTCTACAAGCCATACCTTTCTTTTTAAAAAGAAAAATAAATACCATGTTTTACTTTTCTTTTATTTTGGTATTGAAAATGGTTTTCATAATGTTTTTATATCAATGTGTTGTATTGATATCTTGTGATTGAAAAGTGGAAATGTTATGTTTCCTTTATGCATGTTTTATGTGATACGATTATGTTATGGTTCTTGGGCATTATTATGAAGACGGGTGGTTCCGTGATAAACTAAGGGCGGGTGAGCCCGATATAGCTCTCCAATGCATTGGGTAACGCGAAGGGGTTAAACGTTAAGGTTTCTCCGAAGAGATTTAGAGAATATACTGTGATGGGTATTCCAAACGTAACCAAGAGGGTTACTCCCTACGTAAGAATGTTATGAATTCCTCAAGTTACCTTTATGTCTTATGATTTCTATGATTTATTCATGATTTTATGAGGTATGTTAAAGTGCTTATGTTTTATGGTTAAAGTATGATTTCATTCTTATGAATACATGTACTCATGTTTCTTTTCCATATTTTTATATCCCTTAGTGAGATTTTTATGCTCATCCCAAGTTTTTGAAATGTTTTTCACAGGTCAAGGGAAGGGTACATGATATGATGATAGTGTCAAGGAAGTGTCAAGAAAGAATCCATGTTTTATTTTAAATATGTTTCTGTTGATGGGAAAAATGAATACTATCTTTTATGTATCCACTTTGTTTAAATGTGGAATGTAATTCAAGTTTTATGATCTAATTCTCTAAAACTCTAAACCTGAAAAGATCCTCAATGTGTAATCTTGTAATAACTCAAGATTAAGTAAGGTTTAAGGCTGGGGCCTTATATACTGAGATTTTATCTCACACCATGCTCGGACGTCGTTGACAACTGAGTAGATTATATGATTGCAAGTATTGACAAAGGGAATTGTGTTGCTTCCGATTCTTGATTGATTGTTGCTGCTTAGGATGAAGACTGTGGCAGAGGACCAAGTCTTGCTCATGATGCAGTTGTCACACTTTGTTTCTTTTCTTTTTAGTTGATGGCATGCTTGAGTTCTGTTTTCTGTACTTTCAGTTTAGACATACATCATAGCATGACATTATTTTGTGAGTTTCCGCACTTGATTATTATTCAGTTGGATTATCCATATTACTTCTACTGCAGTTTATTCATTTATATGTTTCCGCTATTTATTATTAATTGTCGTTGACTTCTATTGTGATAATTGTAACGACCCAAAGTTTCATTAATGAAAATCCCTCTTGATCCAGTTAAATGTCTCTTTATGAAAAATGTTTTTATAAGATGTCAACTTCTTTGGTTTTATGTTAAGATTTGTGACCGTTACTTTTATAGCCGTTGAACAGTGATCACATGAGTAGTATAAATATAAGGCTTTAACGAACCCAATTTTACTCAGACAAAGGAAGCGATGGCTTCATCCAGTAGAATTGACCCATACGAAGCCCATTTGTCGGAGCTCGGAAAAGAGGTGGTGTCTTTGGGCTTCTCCCTTGACCAAGCCCAAGATGAGCTTCATTATGTCAAGCTCGAACGTGATCGTCTACGGGAAAAGTGGAAGTTGATAGAGATTACCACTCGAGCGATGTTATCCGAGCCGCCCCAAGAGTCTGTCACCATCGCACACCTTACCCTTAGGTCTTATGCAGCTATTTTAAGGGGTTATGTAACAAATAAGTAGTACCATGTTCATGTACATTATCTTTGTATGTAATAATGAATATAATTTCTAGTTATTTTTGATACTTTGTAAATAGTTTTTAAAGTACAAATGGTGTTTTTAGTTATTATTTAATTAAGAATTATATTTTATTAAATTAAAGGATTTTTGAATTAAATAATATTTTAATAAAATATTATTATTAATATTAAATTAATTTTTATTAAATATAAATGATCTTATAATTTTATGAATGCAATTAAAATTTTTATTAAGGTTTGAAAGCCATTTCTGTCAAAACCCGTGAATTTTTTATAAATGTCGGTTTTTATTTTAAAAATGAAAATTCACATATTTAGAAAATTATTTAGATAAAATAAATATTATTTTTGGAATCAGGACGTCGAAATTATCCAACGGTGAATTTTTCATAATTTTCTGAGACAGTCAAATTTTTGGGTAAAAATTAAATACCATTTAAATATATAATGTGTTTTATGACATCATAATGACCCAATGGTGATGTAATAAAATACCATAATCCTTATGTTCGGCCAATATATGTTTTATCATTAAAATAATGAGGTTTTGGGTTTGTTTGACTTACTTTTCAAAGCATTAATGGAGCCCTCAAGACTTATTCAACACTTTGCCTTTTTAAATTAATTTCCATGGAAGTGTGACTCACCTCCACATAAGAAACCCTAATATTTTAATAAATTAGGACCTTGGCCTTGTAAAATATTGTTTTCATCTTTCCTTTTTCAGAAACCATGGTCAAATACCATGGGATGGTTTGTGGTTTGGATTATTTTAATATAAGGGGTCCCAAACCTAAATAATAAAGAATTCTCTCACCTTTCCTATATAAACCCACCCAAGCTCCCACTTCCTCCTCACTCAAATCCATTGGAGTTCGTCCAACCTCTGCCCTACTCTCTCTAGAATCCTCTCAAGGTGCCCCAAGCTCCCAATAAGCCTCTCACAAGCCTCTCTCTAGCCTTTGGAAGCACACTTCCAAGTAAGGGTTTTTCTTTCTCATTTTTGTCAATTTTCTTTAAGTTGTATTGCCCTTTTAATTTAAATTATGAATGTTGGGGTATGGTTTTGCACCTCTCCCATACTTCCCTCTTATTGTTTGAATTATGGGAGACCCCTTTCTCTCTCATTAAATGTCTCCCATGTACACCCGTTACTATGCCGAAATTCCGAAAGGAACCTTTTTCTCCTCTTTTATATTCAAGCAATACTTTTGTTTCATGAATCTAAATTCCTTTTAAATTGTTGGTACATGTATCTATATGACCTCCTTACTTTCCATTACATATAAATATGATGAGGAACCTCTTTCTCTCTCATCAACCATTTTTATGAATTCTTATGTCACGTCATTACGCTGCCGAAATCACACCGATTTTCTAAGCCAATATCATTGTGTAGTGAATACCATGCCCATTTTTCCATCAAGGGTATTCACCTTTATGAACATTTAATTATTGATTATAAAGTTTCATGTATGAATTCCACATTCCTTTATCGTGGAATAAATGATTATGTTTTATGAATCCATGTTTTATGATCCATGTGGCACACTTATGCATGAAATGAAATGTTTAAAAAGGGTGCGCCCTTTATAGCGCTCCAATGCATTGGGTAAAGTATAGTATAATGATATGTCATGTGCAATGAGTGTTGACTCATGCTAATTCAAGTGCAACGAGGGTTTACTCGTGCTTCAAGTGCAATGAGGGTTTACTCATGCTCTATGTGCAATGAGCCTTGGCTCATGCTAATTTAATGTTAAGTATTGTTGCCACATTTCCATGTTATGATTATCGTGATTTATCATGCCTTTATGTTCATGTTTCTCTTATGATCTATTGATATGCCTATTTCCTAACATGTATTGTACTCCTCATGTTATTCATTGTGTACTCCCTTACTGGGCTTTATAGCTCACCCTTTTCTTATGCATGTCCTCAGGTTATCCCATGCAATGCTAAGTATGAAGGAATGTAGTGGTCATGTAAAGGAAGTTTTCAATAAAGATGTTGTATTTCAAGTTTAAAGTTTTTATGTAATGATCCTAATCCCCAAAGACACTAAACATCTAGATCTTCTTTGTTGTATCAAGTGAAGTTTTATGTAATAAAGCATGTTTAAGTTGTAATAAAAAGCAGGGTTGTCATAGTTGGTATCAGAGGATAGGTTTAGTTATTTTTGGGATTAGGAAACCCTAGTAAAGCCTTAGATACAAGACTAAGTATAATAAAAACATCCCTAAGTTTTGGTAAATACTAAGTAAGTGGTTTATCAAACAAATACATCTCTGTCTGGATACGAGCAGTCAGAGGCGGCTCTGGCACAGATGTATCCTAGGGGTAAAACCTGAAAACACCGCTTTGAGCTAGACTCGAACGGGAACTGATGCACGACAACGGGCCTTGCTGCACTCTTAGTTACGACACTCCCGGGGGATATGTTTTGATAAATTCACAATCTTAGTATGAACCCTTATTAAGGGAAAAATGCCCCTAAGAATATTTTTTAGAAGGTAGATCATGAAAAGCCTGGATTGAATCCTATAGACTCATGAGTTAAAGAGATTAAAGTTTATTTATAAGTCATCAACTTTTTTCTTCGGTTTACCCTTTATGTGTTACCCCTAACTTTCCTTTTATTCCAGCCAATGACCGGTAATAGGAGGACTCGGGCTAACAACCGTTGTGAAGATCAGTGTGATGATTGTACTAATGAGATGCCCAATCCAATGGGAGCGGGAATCGCGAACTTTGTCATGCTTCTATCTCAGCTAACTCAAGTTTTGAATAGAAACACGGGTCAAGAGGAACATTCAACCCCCCCTAAGAAAGAACAAGTCGCTATCGAGAGCTTCATGAGACAAAGGCCCCCTACTTTTAGTGGATCATCTGATCCCACGATCGTTGAGCAATGGATCAACTCCATTGAAAAGATCTTCTCTATCCTTCAATGTTCTGAACAAGAGAAGGTTCTCCTAGCGGCTTATCGTATGGAGGGTGAAGCTGATCAATGGTGGACGTTGATCAAAAATACGAAGCCTGAGGAGGAGATCGAGGCTTTGGAATGGAAGGAATTTCGGAAGATGTTTTTCGATAAATATTTTCCATGCACCCTCTGTCTTAAGATGGAAAGGGACTTCCTTTCCCTCAAACAAAAAGATGAAGAATCTGTGGGAGCGTATGAGGAGAACTTCACAAGGCTTGCACGATATGCTTCCAGCTTTGTCGTTACCCCCGAATGTAAGGTTAACCACTTCTTTGGTGGGCTGAAGCCTAGTTTGCGGAAAGCATTAGCGATCCGTGACTTCGACAGTTATGAGGAAATTGTCCGATGTGCCCTCAAGGTTGAAATGGAGATCGGAGAATCACAGGGGCATCATGGGGACAAGAAGCGTAAGGTGGACTTCAATGCTGGTGGTCCGATGGATAAATCCAATGGCGCTAAGAAGTTCCAACACCCCACTTGCCAAAAGTGTGGAAAGAAGCACCTTGGAAATTGCCTTAGGGGGACAATAAAATGCTTCAGGTGTGGAAGAGAAGGGCACCTAGCTGTTAATTGTCAGCAAGAAGGACCCGTGGCTGCGATAGAGGAGAGGAACGCTCCGTTCGAACCTCAACGCGTTGTTCACTACTACAAATGCAAAGAACCGGGTCATTTTACAAATCAGTGCCCTAATCCAAGGGTTATCTGAGGCAACCAGCAACCTCCAAGACAACAAGGAAGAGCTTTTGCCATCACTTCTGCCGAAGTGAACCCCGACAACGAAGTGGTGACAGGTACGCTAGTTATTCATTCAAGAATAGAAAACGTACTTTTTGATTCAGGTTCTACGCATTCTTTTATATCTCAAAATTTTATTAGAACAATCCCTGCACCACCACAAACCATGGAAGTAAATATTTCGGTGAGTACGGCAAATGGGGCAATCATTGTATCCCATGAATATAAGTCCTCCCCTGTTATAATCTGTGGATTGAATTTCTCGGCAAACCTCATCATACTCCCTTTGGTGGAATTTGATGCAATTCTTGGAATGGATTGGCTTTCCTTATATAGAGCCAACATAAATTGTCGGGAGAGGGAAATCACACTCCATATGGAGAATCGACCCCCGATTATTTACAAGTGTCAGGAGGAAGATGAATCTCCTTTAGCTCCATCATCTCAAGCATGGATATTACTGCCTTATGAGCACGCATATCTGGCTCAGATGATTGAGTCCAAGGAAGAAACCACCCTTGAAGAAATGCCTATTGTGAGGGAATTCGCTGAAGTGTTTCCCGAGGAACTTCCTGGTCTTCCTCCAAGAAGATATGTTGAGTTCTCAATCGAACTTATACCTGGGGCGCTACCAATATCCAAGACTCCATATAGAATGGATGTTGTTGAGCTTGAAGAGCTGAAGAAACAACTACAGGAGAATCTGGATAAAGGGTTTATATGCCCAAGTGCATCACCATGGGGTGCACCAATCCTCTTCGTCAAGAAGAAGGATGGGTTAATGCGGCTTTGCATCGATTATCGCGAACTTAACAAAATCACAATAAAGAACAAGTATCCTCTCCCAAGAATCAATGACTTGTTTGATCAGTTGCGTGGAGCACAATACTTCTCCAAGGTGGACTTACGGTCGTGATATTATCAAGTAAGGGTGAAGAAGGAAGATATCCCCAAGACTTCTTTTAGTACAAGGTACGGGCACTATGAATTCATAGTAATGCCTTTCGGACTCACCAATGCTCCAGAAATATTCATGGACTTGATGAATAGAGTCTTTAGAGATTACCTAGACAAATTTGTGGTAGTCTTTATAGATGATATTATAATATACTCCAAAACCAAGGAGGACCATGAGGAGCATTTAAGAACTGTACTGGAGACCTTGCGCAAGGAGAAGCTCTATGCCAAGTACAGCAAGTGTGAGTTTTGGTTGAAGGAGGTCTCATTCTTGGGCCATATCATCACAAGCAATGGGATATCTGTGGACCCCTCCAAAACAGATGCAATTAAGGGATGGCCGAGGCCAACATCAGTAACTGATATCCGTAGCTTCTTGGGGTTAGCTGGATATTATCGACGATTTTTGAGAAATTTCTCACGATTGTCCAACCCTCTTACCAAGCTAACTCGAAAGGGAGTAAAGTTTGCTTGGAGTGATGAATGCGAAGAAAGCTTCAAGGAGTTGAAAAGGAGGCTTATCACTGCACCTATGCTCACTTTACCCACAAGTGGGGAGCTTTTTGTGGTATTCAGTGATGCTTCGAAGAAGGGCTTAGGATGTGTGCTGATGTAGAATGATAAAGTGATATCCTATGTCTCAAGGCAGTTGAAAATCCATGAGCGAAACTATCCAACGCATGATCTGGAGTTGGCGGCGGTGATCTTTGCCTTGAAAATCTGGTGGCATTATCTCTATAGAGAGAAATGTGAGATATATACTGACCACAAGAGTCTTAAATATATATTCACACAGAAAGAGCTTAATATGCGCCAGAGAAAATGGATAGAGCTCATCAAGGATTATGACTGTTCAATACATTACCACCCTGGGAAAGCGAACAAGGTGGCGGATGCCCTAAGTAGAAAGGATCCAGTGATTCTATCAATGATGAGAATTGAGAAGGATCCAATCTTCTTAGACTTGATGAAGATGGATGTGGGAATCATAAAGAAGGGAACATCATCAATCCTTTCACAAATTATTGCTCAACCATCTCTTTTGGAAAGGTTAAAGGATGATCAAAAGGATGATGTGGGAATTCAAGAAAAAGTGGAAGCTATCAAAAAGAGGAAATCCTCAGAGTTTAATGTTAATGAAGAAGGAATTGTGTGGTTTGGAAAAATAATATGTGTTCCATCAAGTCTGGAGCTGAAGAAGGAACTTTTGGATGATGCACATAGTTCAAATTTCTATTTTCACCCAGGGAGCATAAAGATGTATCGAGATCTCCGAGAAAACTTTTGGTGGGATAATATAAAGAAGGAGATCGTTGAATATACATCAAAGTGTCTGGTGTGTCAGCAAGTGAAGGTAGAGAAGCAGAAGTCTAAGGGGATGATGCAACCATTGCCTATACCAGAATGGAAATGGGAGAACATCACCATGGACTTTGTCACCGAACTTCCAAGGACATCCAAAGGCAACAATGCAATCTGGGTTGTTGTGGATCGTCTTACAAAGACTGCACACTTCATTGCTATTAGAGAGGATTTCTCTTTGGATCAACTGGCACGGATATATATCAGGGATGTGGTACGGTTGCATGGAGTACCATTATCTATTGTGTCTGACCGAGATCCAAGATTCACCTCTAAGTTTTGGAAAAGTCTACAACATGCTTTGAATACTGAACTGAACTTCAGTACAGCCTATCATCCTCAAACTGATGGTCAATCTGAGTGGACTATCCAAACACTTGAGGACATGTTGAGAGCATGCTCAATGGACTTTAAAGGAGGATGGGATCAACATCTTCCTCTGGTTGAGTTCTCTTATAATAATAGTTTCCACTCGAGCATCCAAATGGCACCATATGAAGCCCTGTATGGGAAAAGGTGTAGAACACCGGCATGTTGGGATGAGGTCGGTGAACGTAAGCTGCTTGGACCAGAAATGGTCGAAGAAATGGTGGAGAAGGTGAAAACCATTCAGCAACATATCAAGGCATCCCAAAGTCGACAGAAGAGTTATGTAGATAATCGTCGACGAGACCTTGAGTTTAAAGTCGGAGACATGGTGTTTTTACGCATATCTCCGTGGAAGAAGGTCATGAGGTTTGGAAAGAAAGGGAAGTTAAGTCCAAGGTACATCGGCCCCTTTGAGATTCTTGATCGTGTTGGGGTTGTGGCCTATCGACTAGCACTTCCACCTACTATGGCCAAGGTGCATGATGTCTTCCATGTATCCCTCTTAAGGAAGTACATACCAGACCCTTCACATGTACTCTCTTCCGAGGTGGTACAATTGGAAGATGATCTTTCTTATGAGGAGCAACCAGTGAAGGTCTTAGATCGTAGAGAAAAAGTTCTACGAAATAAGACAATGCCCCTCGTCAAGGTGTTGTGGAGAAACCACAAGTTTGAAGAAGCGACTTGGGAGTCGGAGGATATGATGAAGCTGAGTTACCCACATTTGTTTTAGTGTGGGAAAAGGAAAATTTCAAGGGCGAAATTTCTTAAGGGGGGGATATTGTAATGACCCAAAGTTTCATTAATGAAAATCCCTCTTGATCCAGTTAAATGTCTTTTTATGAAAAATGTTTTTATAAGATGTCAACTTCTTTGGTTTTATGTTAAGATTTGTGACCGTTACTTTTATAGTCGTTGAACAATGATCACATGAGTAGTATAAATATAAGGCTTTAACGAACCCAATTTTACTCAGACAAAGGAAGCGATGGCCTCATCCAGTAGAATTGCCCTATATGAAGACCATTTATCGGAGCTCGGAAAAGAGGTGGCATCTTTGGGTTTCGCCCTTGACCAAGCCCAAGCTGAACTTCATTATGTCAAGCTTGAACGTGATCGTCTACGGGAAAAGTGGAAGTTGATAGAGATTACCACTCGAGCGATGTTATCTGAGCCGCCCCAAGAGTCTGTCACCATCGCACACCTTACCCTTAGGTCTTATGCAGCTATTTTAAGGGGTTATGTAACAAATAAGTAGTACCATGTTCATGTACATTATCTTTGTATGTAATAATGAATATAATTTCTAGTTATTTTTGATACTTTGTAAATAGTTTTTAAAGTACAAATGGTGTTTTTAGTTATTATTTAATTAAGAATTATATTTTATTAAATTAAAGTATTTTTGAATTAAATAATATTTTAATAAAATATTATTATTAATATTAAATTAATTTTTATTAAATATAAATTATCTTATAATTTTATGAATGCAATTAAAATTTTTATTAAGGTTTGAAAGTCATTTCTGTCAAAACCCGTGAATTTTTTATAAATGTCGGTTTTTATTTTAAAAGTGAAAATTCACATATTTAGAAAATTATTTAGATAAAATAAATATTATTTTTGGAATCAGGACGTCGAAATTATCCAACGGTGAATTTTTCATAATTTTCTGAGACAGTCAAATTTTTGGGTAAAAATTAAATACCATTTAAATATATAATGTGTTTTATGACATCATAATGACCCAATGGTGATGTAATAAAATACCATAATCCTTATGTTCGGCCAATATATGTTTTATCATTAAAATAATGAGGTTTTGGGTTTGTTTGACTTACTTTTCAAAGCATTAATGGAGCCCTCAAGACTTATTCAACACTTTGCCTTTTAAAATTATTTTTCATGGAAGTGTGACTCACCTCCACATAAGCAACCCTAATATTTTAATAAATTCGGACCTTGGCCTTGTAAAATATTGTTTTCCTCTTTTCTTTTCCAGAAACTATGGGCAAATACCATGGGATGGTTTGTGGTTTGGATTATTTTAATATAAGGGGTCTCAAACCTAAATAATAAAGAATTCTCTCACCTTTCCTATATAAACTCACACAAGCTCTCACTTCCTCCTCACTCAAAGCCCTTGGAGTTCGTCCAACCTCTGCCCTACTCTCTCTAGAATCCTCTCAAGGTGCCCCAAGCTCCCAAGAAGTATCTCACAAGCCTCTCTCTAGCCTTTGGAAGCACACTTCCAAGTAAGGGTTTTTCTTCCTTTCTCATTTTTGTCAATTTTCTTTAAGTTGTATTGCCCTTTTAATTTCAATTATGAATGTTGGGGTATGGTTTCGCACCTCTCCCATACTGCCCTCTTATTGTTTGAATGATGGGAGATCCCTTTCTCTCTCATTAAATGTCTCTCATGTACACCTGTTACTATGCCGAAATTTCGAAAGGAACCTTGTTCTCCTCTTTTATATTCAAGCAATACTTTTGTATCATGAATCTAAATTCCTTTTCAATTATTGGGACATGTATCTATATGACCTCCTTACTTTCCATTACATGTAAATATGATGAGGAACCTCTTTCTCTCTCATCAACCATTTTTATGAATTCTTATGTCACGCTGTTACGCTGCCGAAATCACACCGATTTTCTAAGCCAATATCATTGTGTAGTGAATACCATGCCCATTTCTTCATCAAGGGTATTCACCTTTATGCACATTTACTTATTGATTATAAAGTTTCATGTATGAATTCCACATTCCTTTATCGTGGAATAAATGATTATGTTTTATGAATTCATATTTTATGATCCATGTGGCACACTTATGCATGAAATGAAATGTTTAAGAAGGGTGCGCCCTTTATAGCGCTCCAATGCATTGGGTAAAGTATAGTATCATGATACGTCATGTGCAATGAGTGTTGACTCATGCTAATTCAAGTGCAACGTGGGTTTACTCGTGCTTCAAGTGCAATGAGGGTTTACTCATGCTCCATGTGCAATGAGCATTGGCTCATGCTAATTCAATGTTAAGTGTTGTTGCCACATTTCCATGTTATGATTATCGTGCTTTATCATGCATTTATGTTCATGTTTCTCTTATGCTCTATTGATATGCCTATTGCCTAACATGTATTGTACTCCTCATGTTATTCATTGTGTACTCCCTTACTGGGTTTTATAGCTCACCATTTTCTTATGCATGTCCTCAGGTTATCTCATGCAATGCTAAGTACGAAGTAATGTAGTGGTCATGTAAAGGAAGTTTTCAATAAAGATGTTGTATTTCAAGTTTAAAGTTTTTATGTAATGATCCTAAGCCCCAAAGACACTAAACCTCTCGATCTTCTTTGTTGTATCAAGTGAAGTTTTATGTAATAAAACATGTTTAAGTTGTAATAAAAAACAGGGTTGTCATAATAATACCTATTACCTATGAGGGCATAGTCTCCCCCTCTGATACAAAAAGTCTCTCGCTGCTAGTCGGCAGCCTCTGGCGTTCGGAGAGATGCGCTTGAGGTCATGTGACGCACCGGTCTGGCCACCGTCTTAGAGGTGAGCCGGGTCGAGACGTTACATTATGGATATCTATAATTAATGGCAATCGTTGACCTTCCCCATGAGTCACAATTTTCAATGAGACCATTCATTATTACCTATGGTTTTACTCTCATGTCTCGACAGCATAATTAAATAATAATATTAATTGATGTCCTAAAGACACAATTAAACGGTATAATCGGTGGGGGTTTTGAACGCTGCATTCTTTTCCCCTTCATCAGGTTTTTTTCCACTAGATTTTTCTGGTAAGGTTTTTAATGAGGCACCATGACATAAAATTCAATCACTTTGACTTCACTTATTTTTTCAACAAGGTTTTTTTTAAGTGAAGATTAAATAAGATTCTATGAAATCATGACATCCAAGCAGAGTGTTATGAAATATTAATGTGTGGATATCATTAAGGTGATAATTATGATGGGTCCTTGGTTCTCAATACAACCATTCACATGGCTCAATCTTCCATATTCTCCAATCTTTGTAATTCATATATTATAGAGATTAATCTCAATTGTTGGATTGAATATCATGTACTCTTTATATATGGTGATATGTTGATGAAAGTATGATAACTTTTGACTCCCTGTACATTGTCTCTGTTTCTTTTATCTATTTCTTTGCATCAATAGTGTTGTTTGTTGTTTCCATACAAATATTCAACATTCAGTTTGGTCAATGATTGTTTCCCCCACTATCACCTTTACGTTTATGATTTTGAAATTATTCGTGGATTCAATCAGCATTCAATCTATTTAACTGTTAAACATTTTAAATTAAAAACTATTTATAAATTTAATAAAAAACACAAATTATTATTTTATAATTTTAATATATCCGAGGGAAGGAAAGACTGATCGGGGTACATGACGAGCGGAACCCTACTGGGATTGGCACCGCTTGCTGCTCGGAATCCTTGCTTTTCAATCCTGCAACGGCCAGCCACGAGAACCAGATTGTTTCAGCTGCGTCTCCTAGATCCTCGCAGATTATTTGCACAAGAACAACGCTCTTCGCTATCTGGATCGGCACAGGATCCATCCATTTTCCACAGTAATACGCTGATTCCTCTTCCTCATCCCCGCTGCCTCCGGTAGTGCTCGATCTCCGCCAGCGAATCGCGGAGGTGTTTCTCATTCTGCTCGTCCTAGATGGCTCCGCCGACCAAATCGAAGAAAATCAAGAGGGAATCGAGCAACTCGAAGAATTTTGTTCGCTTGACTGCGGTTCCCGCAGATCCCAAAGCCGTTGATTCCGATTGGTGGGATAGCTTCTGGCGCAGGAATTCTTCTCCCTCAGGTTCTAGTTAGCACCCTATTTGTTTTAGTTGGTTCGTTGTCGATAACATCGAGGCCCAATCGTGTGCGCATTAGATTAAACCCATAATGAATATCGCCAACGCTTTCCGCCAAGTTGTGTTCTTATACGATCTGTTTTTTTATTTTATTTTTTTGAGCTTGATGATGAATTTGGCTAACCTAGTAATAATTTTCGTGTTTTACACTAATTTTTGGGCTAGTTTGGCACGATTGATTTGGGGAGAAAACACATGATACAGAGGGAAATGGATTTCTAATGTCTGGTGATCAAATTTTAAGAGGGGAGGAATGGTAAGGGGATAAATAGAGAGAAATACATTTATCTCCTCTTAATGTTTTTAAATCATCTCAAAATTGAGATGATTTGGAAAGAAATGATGATGGAGTCTAATTAATGTTTTAAATTTCTAATTTTATCCCTATTTTCTATATGTATCACAAAAGAATTTCTTTTCTTTTCTTTTAAAAAATTTCACCACACAAAATGATTAGAAATCCAAATCATTTCTTTTTTTTTACTAAGTTATTGATCCAAATATAAAGAGAGAAATCACTATCATTTATTTTCTTTTATTTTATTTTATAAACTATTAAATCATTTCTTTTTTTTTTATTAAAACCTCATTACACAATGAGTATCCCTTTTTACTCTCTCCTTGAGTCTGATGAGATCTAATCATCTGTAAATCTGATTAATCTAATGGATGGTTGTTTTTCCAGTAATATGGCTGGTTGTTGGCTTTGTTGGAGCATATGTACACCTTCTCTAATTGGCTTCTTGTTGCCTGTCAATTTCTCTTTTAAATTTGATTTCAAATGTTGCAGGCAAAGAATGCTCAGGAAAAACACTGTGAAAGACTACCATATGAAATGAATGTAATTGTTTTGTTTTCATCCACCAACAATCACAAATTATTACAGGATAATTCAATTTCTGTCATCTTTAGAATCTATAATTTCAAATACTTTAGGAAGCAAATCTGCCAGAAAAATCATTTCAGACATCATGAACCTGATGAGTTCCAATCATCTGTGAGTTGTCTTTCCCAGTAAAATGGCTTTTTGTTGGCTTCTGATTATTTGGGTTTCTACCGAACAGTTGTTTTTTATGTTTTCTGGGAATTGTCTGCTTGATGGGTTCTGATTATCCAGGAATCCAGTTGGGACATGGTTTTGCTTAAATTCAGTGTTTACAGCATGGTATTAGCAAGCTTATATCAAATAATGCCTGAGAATTAAAAGCTCGTTGTAATTCCATGCATGTTGTTCAAACTTGCAGGTTCAATGGTCCCGTCGGACGAGGCCGAAGCATTCAAACACTTCTTCAGGGTATCTGAAAAGACCTTCTACTACATATGCTCACTCGTTCAGCCGGACCTCGTGTCGAGGCCGCCATCGGGCCTCATTAACATCGAGGGACGACTCCTCAGTGTCGAGAAACAAGTAGCAATTGCCCTGAGACGACTGGCATCGGGCGAGTCCCAGGTCTCGGTTGGTCTTGCCTTCGGGGTCGGCCAATCCACAGTTTCCCAGGTGACATGGAGATTTGTCGAGGCATTGGAGGCACGGGGCCGACGCCACCTGAAATGGCCCAGCCCAGGTAGGATGGAGGAGATCAAGTCCGGGTTTGAGGCGCTCACGGGGTTCCCCAACTGTTGTGGGGCCATTGATGCCACACACATCGTCATGACGCTCCCGGTGGTTCAGAGCTCGGATGACTGGTGCGACCAGGAGCGAAACTACAGCATGCTTCTGCAAGGGATTGTGGACCATGACATGAGGTTTTTGGATGTCGTTACGGGATGGCCTGGGGCCATGTCGGTCTCGAGGCTCCTGAAGTGCTCGGGGTTTTACAAGCTGGCCCAGGCCGGGGATCATCTAAACGGGATGGCAAGAATCCTGGGTGAGGGGGTGGAGGTTGGAGAGTACATCGTGGGCGGGGTTGGGTACCCTCTTCTTCCATGGCTTCTCACGGCTTATCATGGAGGCTCACCAGATGTGTTGGATTTTGATCAGCGACATGAGACTGCAAGGGTCGTGGCGGCCCAAGCATTGTCACGGTTGAAAGGCACGTGGAGGATTCTTAACAAAGTGATGTGGAGGCCGGATCGGAGGAAGCTCCCAAGCATTGTTTTGGTGTGTTGCTTGCTCCACAATATAATCATTGACAGCGGAGATGGACTGCGGCCAGATGTGGCCTTGGCTGGGTGCCATGATGTTGGGTATGTTGAGCCACACTGCTCTCAGGTTGATCCAATGGGGTGGGCTGTGAGGGAGAAGCTGTCCCAATACTTTTTAATGCAGGCGGGGACCAAAACAGGATGATCAATCCTGCTTTGGCTTGGGCTGAGGCTGGTTATAGAACAATCACTATGAAGTCTGTTCCAGTAAAAAACATATACAACACAAAACCACACCATTTCTATACCAGAAACAAGCCATACCATTTATTTGGTAAAAAAAAAAGTATCAAATTTATCCGAATAATCCAGCTAGCTAGTTGAAGGCTGGACGCAAGAACAGCAACCCTTCTTCTGCTTGCCAACACCTCTAAGGCCACCATAGAGATAATCCTGCAGGACAACTCTGGCTTTCTTCTCTGGGTTCCTCGTTCTTGCTTTCGGCTCATTCCCATCTTCGAGTTTGAGCAAACCAAATTGTATCTTCTGCACTTCCACTTGAAGCTGCCCGATCTTCTCCGACACCTGGCTCGCACTCTGCCTCGATGTATTGCCGGGCTTCATCAACTTCTCATTAGCATCAAGTAGCCCCCGCATCGTTTCCTCTGCTTCTCCCAGCTGCGCTTTAATTTTACCATACTCAACACCTTTTGTCCGTTTCCTCTTCTCAGTGACCTCCACTTTCCTCTTCAAGTCCTGCACGGTAATTCCGAGATTGATCAGTTTCTGGGCATCAGCTGCCAGCTGCTCTAGAATCAGCTGCTCGTCACTGGTAACTTGATGTGCTCTGTCACAGAAGCTTCTGGAGGAGGAGCTAGGATCCCTGTTGTCTTCCTCACCGGCCACAGTCTTTCCCTTGCTCACGCGACTCCGTTCAATGCTGTCGCTCCGACAACTCGTGGTCTCCCAGATCTCCGATGCTTGGGGAGGGACGTCGAAGTCTCTCCTCTTGCTCAGCCTGTATGATGAACATTTACAGACATGGTCAAGCATTATGTCTTTGGTCAGGTCATGCCCTGCTTCAGAGCTCTCGGATGAGAGTGCACGTGTTCTGGCTTGAGTCCGGCTTCCTTGAGCCTGCAACTCTTCTATCTGTCTCATGGCTGCGCCTAGTTTTATGTTTGATCTTGAGGTCTCATGCTCGGCAGCCCTGTTCATCTCTGCCACTGCCCTCTCTGCAGCCACGATTCTTGTCTGCAATTCTTGCAATTCATTCTGTTCCATGTCAATCTCCTGTGACAAGATGGGTAACATCAAAACCATGTACATTAGGGTTTATTTGATATCACTTATCACTTACGATAAACAGTTGAGAAAAATACACTTAAATTCCAGAAGAAAATTATATATCACACAATCATCTTTTCAATAAATAACCTGGGAATACTTCTACATAAGACTCCATTTGACGTCACTAATTCCAGATAAATACATGGTATAAAATCATTTTTTCAATAAGCAATATGGAAACGCTTTCGGGTCTGTTTGATTGCACTTGTTGATTATATCACAACACTTATGATTAGACTTTGAAAAGATAAGTGGCGTTTCTTTTGTCTACGATAAGAGACTTACATTTAAATTCAAAAAAAAAACACTTAAAAAATTTGACAGGATAACTTCCAATAAGCAATCTGGAAACACTCCAGGGCTTGTTTGACAAAACTTATTGGAAACTGTTTAAATATTTATCACTTGTGATAAGATTTTGAAAAAATAAGTGACGTTTGTTTTGTTTATGATAACAAACTTACACTTAAATCCCTTCAATAAGCAATCTGGACGCACCATAAGGGAAGAGAGTACTAGATGCAGTTTTCAGTATGGTGATGTCAAACGAAGCCTTATACAGCATAAATCGCAAGTGCTATAAGACATTTTCAATAAACGTGAAGCTTAATATTTTCATTATATTAAATTAACAACAAAAAACAAACCTTAAACCCATTAACAATATCATTTTGGATGACTTGCTTTATATTCCTCATTGCTGGTGCCAGATACTAACGCAACAAAAATATGTTAATTAAGACAGAAACAAGACGAAGACAAAGAATGAAACATGCAAAATTATAAAATGAAGATGCAAGATTTTTTATTCTAGGTAGGGAAGAGCATTGGCATCATCAGAGCCAATGCAGAAAACTGAGATTGCATTAGTGGATCTGCAGTAGAAATCACAAAGTAAAGATAAGAATTCATAATTGTTATTCTGCAAACATTTTAAATACCTGCATTCTAATCAACAATTAGATAATCCATGAAAAGATTAATGACACTACCTTTGTTTCCACTTCGCTGGAAGAATGGAGTTTTGTGTGCAAAATGGTATGACTCTCCAAAGATCTTACAGAATCTTTTAGAGCAGTAATTGATGAAATGTATGAAGCCATCTGAGATTTCAAGTCTTCATTTTCACTTTCCAGAGATCTATTCCTTTCACTGAGCAGAGAAATCTCCATATTTTTGGAATTTCTTTGATCTTGAAAACTCTCAAGTTCTTCCACCAATTCATGCATCTTCTCTTCAAACAATACCTCTCGAACCACATATTCCTGCAATTTCCCAAGTATTGATGCAGCCTCATTCTGCCACTGTGTCGCCTCATCTCTTCCCAGTTCCAAATCAGAAGTGAGACTCCCTACCCTAATTTTGGTATCTTCCTGTTCTTTTTGCAAGTTGCACAGATGAGCCTCCAATTTCATCATTGCTTCACAAAGGCTTTTATTCTTTCCATTCCAATGATCATTCTCTTGACCTAATCTATCAATCTGCCTTTCTTGGTCTTCTATAATCACCTCCAGCTCATGATATCCCCTCCTCAGATCTTCTATCGTGTTATGAAACAGTGTTTTATCATTTTGAAAGGCAGTTAGCTTCCGCTCTGCCTCCAAAAGCTCCACCCCCTTCTGATGCAACAAATCTTGCTTACATGCAATTTCATGATTTAGATTTGCGCACATCTTGCTTTGTTCCAAAAAATTCTCAGCAACAAGATTCATCAACAGCAATGAAAGATTGCTCTGGGAGAATGCTTCGCCCAGGATAGCACCGTTTTCCTCTTCCAGAGAATGAATCAGTTCCCGGGCTTCTAAAAATTTGCCCGACAAGGATCGTTTTTCTTCAAGAACTTTAAAATAATCATTCTGCAATGCCAATAACATCCTATTTAAATCATCCATTTCAGCTGCTAATAGCTTTTGTTCAAGGTCCTGTCCAATCAGCTTCAGCACCAGCTCTTCATTCAACTGCTGAAATTTGTGGGTATCATTCAGTAAAACTGAGAACTGCATAGTGATGGCCCTGCAATCCTCCTCAACAATGTTTTTCTTTGTCTCAAGATTCACAGCATCTGATTTTAATTGCCCAAGCAGCGTGACATAAACTGACTTTTCAATAACAAGCTGCTGATTCTCATCCTGAATACTACGGAGGAACACCCTGGCCTCTTCAAGTTTACCCAGTACATGGTTCAGGAAAAGCTGGTCCTGCCCATTTTCATGAGGACAAGCGTAGCCTGATTCAATGTCAAGAGCCTTATAAATCTGAAACATCCCAAACCTGAGGTTTTTAAAATGATTATCCAAGGATTTAATTTCCATTCGCTGTTCAAAATTTTTATGCTGCAAATCAGAAATTAGCTTCTCTGACACCCTCGAGATTTTCTCACGGTGGATCAAAAGGGAAAGATTCTTCTCCTCCAAAGCCTCAATACATTTGTGCAAAATAAATATCTCAAGCTCAGCTTTCACTTCAGCGTCAAAGAGGGAATTCTCCAGAATGTTATTCTTCTCTGATAAGTTTTCTAAACTCTGGCCCATAATTTGCAGCTGAGATGCTAAATCTCCCTTTTCAGCAACAATAGACAAATTTTCTCCAACAAGTGCCTGGCAGGATTCTTCCAACGCCCTGGATTTCCCTCTAAAACCTTCCAATTCAGCATTCACATCTGAGAGAGAATTTTCTAGGACAATATTTTTCTCTAAAACCTTCCTAAATTTCTCCAACTTTTCCGCAAGGTTCGCCTTCTTGTGTTTTTCTTTCTGGCAGATTTCTTTGAGATTAAAGCCCTCATCCTGCAATTCCTTCACAAATGACCCAAAAGATTCAGGGTTCAAGCCTACTGAATTAACCTGCCCAGCCAGAGACTGCAGTTTCTTGTTCGAAACATTTACTTCCTCTTTTAAACAGTAGATTTCTTGCTGAAGTGCATTACGTTGATCCACTCGGAAACCAATCTCCTCCTCAAGTTGCAATTGCATCTCCCTTAATCTAGATATTTCATTTTGCATATTTTTCATTGTCACAGCAGAGGACAAATTGAGCTCATTCAGGCTCATGCTCTCCTCCTTAACCTTCTGGATTTCATTCTGCAATCCCTGATTGCGACATTCCATGTCCTTTAAAATTTGAGCACTGTTATCAAGCTCTGCAGCCAGAGACCTCAGCTCTTCCAGGGAATAAGAATGCTGGTGCTGTAGTGATTGGAAGGCGGATTCTGCTTCCATGAATTGCAAGCGCTCTTCTTGTAAGCAAGTCCAAAGTCTCCCTATCTCCTGTTGCTTCTCCATAACTTCTTGATTTAGAGTGTTCATTTTAAACACAACAGGCTCAAACTCTGCATGCAATGACTGATTAGACATTTCCAACATATAGCATCGCTCTTCAGCGTCCTTTAACATCGAAATTTTGCTCTCCCTGTCTTCATTAAGCCTCTTGACCTCCTCTAGCCCTTGAGATAGTTCATGCTTTAGACTGTATATTTCCTCCATGTTCCGTTGGCACTGAAGTACAGCACCATCTTTCTCTTCGGTTGTTGTAGCAAGTGCATGCTTTAGGATCTCAACTTCACTTTCAGCCTTATCAGCTCGTTCATTGAACTTTGCTGCTGCCTCCTCCGCAAGCAATAACTTAGTCTCGAGATTAGATGTTAATTTCACAGACTCTTTGAGTTGTCGGAGCAAAAGATTGTTTTCAGGCTCTAATCGAGAAAGGTCCTGGTTCAGAGCTTGAGTTTTGTTTTCAGCCTCGCTTGCTCGCTCGTTAAGTTCACTGGCTACTTCTTGGGCTTGAGCAATACCATCCTCAAGTATATGTATCTTTTCCAAACACTTCTGGTACTTGAGAAGACTAGCTTCTCTTTCAGCTTCTAATCTGGTGCAGGTTTCCTTCAAGGTTTGAACTTCAGCATCTGCTTTGCTCTCTTGTTCATCAAGTTCCCTTGAATCCTCTTGTACAGTCTCTGGATTAGACAGCCTCTCCAAACTCTGTTCATATTGTGCAACTTTGGTAGCTTTCTCAGCTTCTAGTTTTGCAATTTCATTCTCTGCTTTGCTCTCTCGTTCATCAAGTTCCTTTGAATCCTCTTGTATAATCTCTGGATTAGACAATCTCTCCAAACTCTGTTCATATTGTGCAACTTCGGCAGCTTTCTCAGCTTCTAGTTTTGCAATTTCATTCTCTGATTTACCAAGTGGTGCGCATGGAGATGGAAGTTGACCCTCCTCTGCTGCCTGGAATTTGAGGCTTTTTCTTGCCCTCACTTCGGCAACCTTTGGATGCTCCTGTGCTGCTTCCCCGGAACCAAACAAGTCATTGAGCTGTTCCAACTTCTTTCTGTCTGCCAGAAATTCAGAACATTCAGTAAAAGCACCATTCCTTTCAACAGCTTGAGAATCAGTATCTTTTCGCAAATCATCAGGTTCAAATGATGCAAACTGCATCTCAGGTGTGCAAGGTTCAGTGTCTGTATTAGTACTGAAATCATCATTCGTTACAGAATGGTTGGGGAATGCTTCAGCAATCGTTTGATGGGCCTGGTGAAGCACACCAGTTGCATGATCATATCTTTCAGCTAAAGCACGGTATGCTCTATGGAACTCTTCAATCAGTTTTCGAAGTTCAGGACGTTTTCTGTAGTACATTTCTGCCCGCCTTGCAAAGGAATCTCCATCTTCCTCGATAATCTTAATCATTGCTTTAACTTTCACGTCCATATCTGCAAGGAGAATCTATAATGATCAAATACAGATAACAATGATTCTAAAAGAATGCAACTACTAGTTAGATACATGAAAAGGCACAAAAGGAAAATATAATGGAATTAGAGACCGCGGCTATGAATGATCAGAATTGCATCACAATAATGTAAGCCATGAAAATAAAGTAAATACTTCTTCAGCTGTTGGAAGTTTGTACAGAGGAGAGTATTTCTGAATTAACGTAATTCTATCAGCAATTTCAAATAGTGAGTTCGAGACACAATGGAAAGAATCTCTGGAATCGTTGAAATGATTGAAGAGAACCCTCCCATAACTAACTAGTAAGGCAAAAGGAGAACAGGCAATGTATCCACAGAAGCCCTTTCAAATATTTCAATTTAATATTATGCTTTTCAAGAGATTAAATTTACATACTCCAGTGGATGGAATCATTGGAGAACCAGAAGAGCTGGATTTGTAAATATGGGTGGAAAATGTTTGGTTTTGAGTGGTGTACGTAATTGTGTTGAATGCAAAAGTTTGGATAATCACAATTCACAAGAGATGTCTAAGCTATGGTCAAAATACAAACTATCAAGTGGAAGAAGCGTTTATCTGATTCCCAATCCTTAAAGGTAGAAAGACTTGAATGCTTTATCCTGCAAATCCTTTCACAGACCAATTAAAAAAATAATAAGCAGATGGGATTATCTCAAGTTTTCTAATCAGAAGGGATGATCTCGAGTTTTCTTACAGTAAAACATAGGTGCAGCATATCATTCAAATGAGCCAGTGCCTTAAGAAGGAAGTAATACCTGTAAGATTTTCTTGAAGCCATTTTGAATTTTTGGGATTCATATGGCTGTCCCACCACCAAGAGTACATGCGCCTAGCGTCCGCATGAGACAGAGTTTCCATGACTCCGGTAAAGAGCAAGTTTATAAAATATACTCAGAAAACCCAACCCCGATCACTGAACAGCCAATGCATACAACACAGAACTAGATAACGTGTTTGAAGAGACGAGTCAGTGCAAAGGATGTGACAGCTTTGCATCCTTCCTTCCTCTCCCTTGTACCTAGCTACCAAAATCATTAGCAGAAACATTCAATGTATATTTCAGAAACCAGCGTAGTACTTAAGTAGCATAAGAACAGGATCAACACAATCCAAATTCAATAATAATATAAATCAGAAAACAAACAGGCAACCTCTGCACTCATATATAGATCAAGACCGCCATAAAAATCAACACTCAGATCCTAAATAAGAACAAACATTTCACAGCATCACAGTCAGTGGACATTCCATTCAGCGTACATCTCAACAACACGCGCGCGCGCGCGCATACTATTAATTCGAAGCAGGGATGTTGTGGTAAATGAAACAGGAAACGAGCAAACAATCAGAAAGCAAATAGTAGTACGAGACAAGTAAACGCCGCCTAATAAACAAACTAATGTTCATGCGCTAATTTAACACACAGGAAATCGAAATTCAAGAAAAAACAGGTGAGATACCGAGAATAAGAGCAGCAAAACTTACCACAAGGCATCAAACAATATCCGGAGTTCGCGGATTTGATCAGCAGCTGCAACTAAAATAGCTACAACAGATCTTTCTCCTCCTCATGTCATATGCCCCCTGATCTCTCCCAGCCTCCCTCTCTCCCACGCTCTCCCCCCATCACCTTCCACTTCGTCGGCTTCGTTCTCCCCCTCTGCTTTTCTTCAGTGCCTTGCTACTGTGCGCGGGATAGCAAAATAATGATCAATTTAGTGAAATTAATTGTTTATTTTGACGATGCAATAATTCGGGCTTAATATATTCTTTTCGAAAAATAATTACGAATGGCGGAGGATGTATGTGGGTGTGCTGGTGAGGCGCGAATTGACTGAACTACCCCTACGTTTGATGATTTCAAGATAGATAAGTTCATATTTGCTCTTTTCCGCTATAAGGCATCATAATTTATGACGCCTGTCCGGTGTTTTATTTATTTATTTATTTTGTTTCAGAAACAATTTTTTGGAATACTAAATAAAATTATATAACTCAGATTCAATAATAAGAAAAAAAATTATAATTTCTCTATTATTATTAAAAATAAAAACGGCCTTATTTGTTCGGACGTTTGGACGGTGCAGTACACCCCACGTTCCTTATAAATTTACGAGAACGGACACGAGGCTCTCCAACGGGTAGATTGGATTCTCTCAGGAGGGAGAGGGCAGTTCCGTAAAACGGGTCACCCAAAACGTCAAAAGCTCTTGTTGGACACGTTGGACGACGGGGCCGCCCGTATAATATTAGGTCGCGGGGGCGGCGTGGACGGTGAAGACGGTCGGCCACGTGTGTTTTCCTGGCGCGTGAATAGCCGAACCATACTAAGTGGCTGCCACGTGTAGGAGTCATTAATGACGCCTTGTTTAAAAAAAACCTACAGATGTCAACGCCATTGTTTGGTTTCAGTTGCAATTGCTTAATTACGTGATTCAACAAAACATTTAATATTAACTCCGCAATTTCATAATTACCGGTATTAGAAAGGTGGCCCACGCGATGCTTTCATTATCAATTGCCAGTCCATCGTTTGATAATTAATAATGGATTAAATTAAATGGAAATATATACATAATATCATATTTCATGATTAATATATTTTATATAAAATAAAAATATCTTGTTGCGATCATTTATTATTGATCGTTGGATTTGTGGATGAAAGTTTAATAAATTTTTATGATAAATTGAAATTTATTGCATATTTGTTGATGTCATGGAAAATAAGTGGTAAGGGTTTTGTTGGTGAAACATTACATATGTCCACACTCATGAATCTGATGATACAAATATATAATTTTTACATTTCTAGATTTGGTGTTATGATGCAAGCTAAGACGTCCCATAAAACAGGTAAATGCATCTTACATCATTTTACATTATTATACATAATAATTTAGATTAAAAACACTACCAAAGTTGGGTGTTTTGGAGATTATTAACCCATTCACCTTATTGCAAAACATGTACAACATTTATTTCATAAAAAATCTCCACACATGAATCACACACACGTATATAAAAAACCTTAGAGAAATGAATAAACATTAGAAAAAGATGAGCTCAAACACTTAGTAAACAATCTCACATCAAAGAAATCACGATTTTGTCATAAATAATATGATGAGAGTAAATAACCAGCATAAAGTCATATCAAAGAATACATAATCATGGACAATGAATAGATATCATAATAATGGAAATGCATAATGTAGGACATTGCAGCACATCATTGAGGTATTGTGCCAAAACATCGTATATAAAAGGTAGGGATGCACCCATTATCCCTGCATGGTTGCCTCATAAGACATATCAGTGCACGAATTAACTATATCTCAGGCCCCACCCATCACCCAAATTGTCCAATGCATCCCCCCATGTGAGGGGGAATAGCTAAGCAATACATATCACAATGTTTAATAATGAACATGCATGGTTTTAGTTACGTTACCAACACTGTTGCATTTCGGTCGTGGGAACTATTTTTCGACCGAAACATTAAAACCAATGGATTTTAATCAAAAGTCTTTTATTTTATAATTATGTTACTTTTAAATGATTAAAAAAAGAGATATTTCTCTCAAATAGTTTTGATTTCATCTATGTCAACATCCTTTGATGGATTTTAATTTTATTTGAAGTTGATTTATTATGATACAAAAATTCCATATAGTATTGAAGGATTTGTGATATTTTTGAATGTGGATGTGTTATTTTTATACTATTCATGTTTTATGGAGAAAGTATTGACATTTCGTATGCTAGTTTTAATACGAATGTTTACGTTATGATTAAACCTATTCATATGAGGAATGCATTGGACTTAATAAGTGACGGGTGGAGCCCGCTATAGCTCCTCGATGCATTGATAGGTCTCATGAGACAAACTAGTGTCTTGGCACAAGGTCCTGACAAAATCTTATTTGTAGTCTTGACACAATGCCTTGACTATGTGCTTATGATAGTCTGACATTATGCATTCCATCATTATGAAAGTGGTTATTAATATTGCATGTGATTATTCGATTAGTAGAATATCCATGCGAATAAGTAAATGACATTATTTCATTTTATTTTTGCCATATTATGCTGAAGTTCAAGTTTAAAAGACTTTTGATTTAGTTATACATTACCTTAAATGTTTATGTTTATTTATGAAAGTTTCCGCTATATTGTTATCCTTACTGGACATCTGAGCTCACTCCTTTCTATGTTTTATTTTTCCCAGGATGTGAAGAAGTAATTTATGAATGACCTGCAGAGATAGTATGAGGAGATATGAGTGTGGACTATGTAGACTATGTTGTTGTAGTTTTCATTTTATGATGTAATGTAAGACTGATGAATGTATCTAGTGATTCTAAGGCTACTAAACTAATCGGTCCTTCGGGACTTGATCTTTTGTGATCATGCCAATGTTATGTAATAATGCATCGACTCTGGGTAACTGGGATCAGGGCGTTACAGTTGGTATTAGAGGAAGTTTAGTACAAATCTTGGAAGTTAGATTTAGATAAACTCTGATTAAAACACATAACCCTAAGATATACTTTGATGATGAGTATAGAAGAACTTCTTAGAATTTTGGTATTGTAGAGATTTTGTGAGTTTTCCGAGCAATACATCCCTGTCTGGATACGAGCAGGTAGAGGCGGCTCTGGAACAGATGTACCTAGGGGTAAAACTCAAAAACACCGATTTGAGCTAGACTCGAACGGGAACTGATGCATGACATCGGGCCTTGCTGCACTCTTGGTTACGACACTCCCGGAGGATATGCTTAAGACAATTCTCATTTTCTTTACAAAACATTATGAAGGGTTTATGAGTATATGCTTCCGCAAAGAAAACATTTTTATAATTATGGATTATATCCACAAACTGTTCAATTCATGTTAAGTGTTTTACAAGTTTGGATTTATGTATTGCAATTCATAAACTAACATGGTGTATGCCATTGTTTAGAAATGGCGCTTAGTGGAAGAAATGGAAACCGTATCAATGCACGCACTCCATGTAGGGATTGCCCTCCTGCTCAAGATAATTATAGTGGAGCTGGTGATGCAACTGGTGCTGATCAGCTTATCACCATACTGGGACAACTCACTCAGGTTATAAATAACAACCTTACCCGTATGGAGCACCCTGATCCATAGTGTGAAGGATCAATGTTAGATCACTTCATGAGGCAACAACCACCGACATTCAATGGGAGTACAAATCCTTTAGTAGTTGAGCAATGAATAAATTTCTTAGAGAAAATATTCCATGCCTTGAGGAGTAGTGAAAGGGAAAGAGTTATCATGGTAGTTTATCGCATCACTGGAGATGCTGATCAATGGTGGTCATTGATTCAAAACATGAAGGAAGATGATGAAGTATCAAATATTTAATGGAGGGAGTTCAAAGAGATTTTCTTAGAAAAATACTTTCCTCGTGACCATCGAGCAGATATGGAAAGACAATTTCTGAGTCTGAGACAAAAGAAGGATGAGAATGTCGCAAAGTATGAGGCTAACTTTACAAGGTTAGCGAGGTATGCTGCAGATTATATACGTAACCCAAGAAGTAATATTGATCGTTACTTTGATGAGTTAAAACCGTTTCTCCATCAAGCATTAGTCTCACAAACCTTCTTGTTGTACGAAGATATTGTCTCATGCGCTATCAAGACAAAAAAAGAATTCTCTAAGTATTACGACTTTAAAGCAAAGCAAGAGAAGAAGAGATCTGCTGATCACTATGGAAATGGAAATAAAGGGAAGAAGGGAAAAGTTGAATATCCATCCTGCAGTAAATGTGAGAAGAAACACCCTGGTACTTTCTTGAAAGGAATGAGAGTCTGTTACAAGTGTGGTGAAAAAGGCCACCAAGCTCGTGATTGCAAGGGGAAGAAAGAAGCTACCAATGTTCAATGTTATAACTATAGGAAGATGTGACATTATGAAAATGAATGTCCTAAGCGTCAGGAGAACTTACCTCAGAAAAGGCCAAGGGATCAAGGCCAAGCTTATGCTATAACTACTGCTGAGTTTGAAGCTTCGAAAGACATGGTGGCAGGTAATTTAATGGTTTCCTCAAGTTTAGACAACGCTTTATTTGATTCTGGATCATCGCATTGTTTCATATCTTCCCAGTTTGCTAAGAAAATTAGATATTTCCAATTTGATTTAACAAGGGAGTTGTCAGTCAAAACTCCTAAGGGAAGTATCATTGCTACAAAGTTCTATGGATCTGTTCCCATTAGAGCACATAAATGTTCTTTATATGCTGATCTCATCATCATACCCATGATTGAATTTGATATAATCCTCAGTATGGATTAGATTTCTGACCATGATGCAAAGATTTATTGTAAGAAGAAGGAGGTTACGATTTTTGATGATGATGATAAGGAACACCTTATCTTTAGAGAAGAATCGTCACCACCTAATTCTTATCTAGATCCACCCCCAGTAGCTCAACTAAATTCAATTATTGGGGAGGAAGAGAATGAAATGACTGTGGGTGAGGAAAGGAATGTTCAAATAGAGGATGTACCTATTGTGAAAGAATATGTAGATGTGTTTTCGGAAGATTTACCTGGACATCCTCCAGAACGAGAAATTGAGTTTTCCATTGATTTAATTCCTAGTTCAATGCCTATCGAAGAACCCTTATAGAATGACCACTATGGAATTAGTTGAACTAAAGAAACAACTAGAGGAATTGAGTAATAAAGGATTTATTCACCCTAGTGTTTCTCCATGGGAAGCCCCTATCCTTTTTGTTAAAAAGAAAGATGGATATATGAGGTTATGTATCGACTACAGGGAAATAAATGCTATAACAATAAAGAACAAGTATCCCCTACCTCGCATTGATGATTTATTTGACCAACTGCATGGGGCTCAATACTTTTCAAAGATTGACCTTCGATCTGGATACCGTCAGTTGTGTGTGAAGAAGGAAGACATTCCGAAGACAACATTTCAAACCAGGTACGGACATTATGAGTTTACAGTAATGCCTTTTGGATTGACTAATGCACTATCTGTATTCATGGATCTAATGAATAGAGTTTTAAAGGAATATCTCAATGATTTTGTGGTGGTATTTATTGATGATATCTTGGTATACTCCAAAAGCTACGAGGATCATGAAAATCACTTGCGCATTATCCTGAAGACTCTGAGAAGACATGAATTATATGGGAAGTTTAGCAAGTGTGAATTCTGGATTCATGAGATTTCTTTTCTTGGCCATATTGTCTCTAAGGATGGAATCTCTGTTGATCCTTCTAAGACCAAGGAAATCCAAGAATGGCCAGCCCCGAAGAGTATAACTAAGGTACGCAGTTTTATTGGCTTAGCAGGTCATTATCGACGTTTTGTCCAGAACTTTGCCCGATTGGATAACCCATTAACAAAGCTCACATGTAAAGGAGTTAAATTTGTTTGAAAAAAAGAGTGTGAAGAATGTTTTGAAGAACTGAAGAGAAGATTAGTCAATGCTACTATTTTGACTCTACCATTGGGGAATGATGGGTTAGTTATTTATAGTGATGCATCAATGAAAGGACTTGGTTGTGTCCTTATGCAGAATGATTGAGTTATTGCCTATGCATCACGATAGATGAAAGTTCATGAGCAAAACTATCCTACTCATGATCTTGAGTTAGCTGCTGTAATTTTTGCTTTGACGATATGAATACATTATCTCTATGGTGAAAAATGTGAGATTTATACTGATCATAAGAGTTTGAAGTATATTTTCTCACAGAAAGAACTCAACATGAGGCAAAGACGATGGATCGAACTACTGAAGGATTATGATTGCACGATACACTACCACCCGGGGAAGGCAAATAAGGTGGCAGATTCTTTGAGCAGAAAAGATCATGGAGTTTTGAACATGATGAGTATTGAAAGGGATCCTATTTTCATGGATCTAGTAAAGTTGGATATGGGAATAACCATGGAAGGCGAAACATCGATACTTTTTTCAAATGGTTGCCAAACCATGTTTACTAGAAAGGATAGAGAGTTCTTAGACCGATGATGAAGAATTTAAAAAGAAGATTAAAGCTGTAAATGATGGGATATTGAATGACTTTGTGTATGAAGATGGAATTTTGAAATTTGGGAAGATACTTTGTGTTCCCGATATACCTGATCTAAAAAGGGAATTGTTGGACGATGCTCATAGTTCCAATTTCTCTATACACCCTGGGAGCACCAAAATGTATAGAGATTTGAAGGAATATTTTTGGTAGGACAACATGAAGAGGAAGATTGCTGATTTTGTGTTAAGATGTGTGGTTTTTCAACAAGTGAAAGCTGGAAGGCAACAACCTGGTGGAGTATTGCAAACTCTTCCCATACCTGAGTGGAAATAGGATAATATCATGATGTACTTTGTCATGGGACTACCAAAGATTCCTAGAAATAACGATGCAATATGGGTCATTGTTGATCGTCTTACCAAGTCAACACATTTTCTTGCTATAAGAGAAGATTTACCACTTGAACGTCTAGAAATACTATATATTAATGAAGTTTTGAGACTTCATGGAGTAACCCTATCAATTATTTCTGATCGCGATCCCTGTTTTACTTCAAGATTCTGGAAGAGTCTTCAGAAGGCCTTGGATACTGAACTTCGTTTAAGCACTTCTTACCACCCCCAAACTGATGGACAATCAGAACGGACTATTCAAACCTTAGAAGACATGTTGAGATCATGCTCACTTGACTTTCAGGGTATGTGGGATCACTATTTACCTTTGGTATAATTTTCCTATAACAATAGCCTCCATTCAAGTATTCAGATGGCACCATATGAAGCGTTATACGGAAAGAGATGTCGCACACCAACTTGTTGGGATGACGTTGGTGAAAGAAAACTTGTAGGCCCAAAACTGGTGGAGGAAACGATAGAAAAGGTGAAGGTAATCCAAAACCACATCAAAGCAACTCAAAGTAGGTAGAAGAGCTATGCCGATAACCGAAGGAAAGATTTGGAATTTTAGGTAGGAGATCATGTTTTCTTGAAGGTATCTCCATGGAAGAGTGTTATACATTTCAGTAAGAAGGGAAAATTGAGTCCCAGGTACATCGGACCATTCTAAATTCTAGAACGAATTGGGGCTATAGCTTACCGTTTGGCAATGCCACCAAGTCTCTCCAAATTTCATGATGTGTTCCACATATCACTGTTGAGGAAATACATGCCTGACCCAACGCATGTACTCACCTATGAGGAATTAGAACTGGAACTCGATCTATCTTATTGTGAAGAGCCCGTCAGGATTCTTTATATGAGATAACAAGTACTGAGAAACCAGATGAATCGTCTGGTAAATGTTTTATGGAGAAACCATAAGATAGAAGAGACAACGTGGGAACCCGAGGAACTTATGATGAAGAACCACCTGAGTCTTTTCATGCGGTAGTATTCTAGAAATTTAGAGGATGAAATTATTTGAAGGAGGGGAGAATGTAACACCCCAATCTTCCATGGTATGCTTCTCTTTGAATAATACAATAGCGTGTGTTGTACGCAACTTCGAATTCTAACACACCGTGATCAATCAAAATAGCCGTTATGAATAGTAATACCCACTTTTTGAAATTTTATAAATTTTAAATTTTAAAATGAACTTCATTTTTGGATTCAGAATATCGAAATTAGCCTAGGGTGAAATTTTGGTATTTTTCTGAAAACTTTCATATTTTGATGAATAGTGAAAATTACAAAATTTTAATTAAAAACAACTTTTTTAATCGAAATAATTAATAGTGATAAATTATGAATTTGAGTGGTTTTAAATTATATTTAGAATATATTTTTACTATTTAATACAATGTTGGTCATTGGACATAATTTCACATTTAAACCCGACATAAACAAGTGTCAATCTTTTGATAGTTATTATTTTTTAAAAACACGCTTTTTGTTTTGACAACGGGAATTAATTTTAAATTAATTTCTACCACTTCTGTGTTTTGAATTTAGAAAAATGGATTCCATATTTAGAATCAGGAGGTCTAAATTGTGTAAATAGGTAACTTTTATTTTTATACATTTTGAATAATTACTTCGATAAATATTTTATTTACCATGGTTAAAGGGTAAATCTGATAAATAAAGGTAAAAAATAATATTATAATAATACTAAATTACCCTGAAACATATCCTAACCATATTGGTTGATACATATCCGACCATGGACATCTTTGGGTCGATTTTGGGACCCCATGGAGCCACTTGTAAGTGATAATGACACTTTATATTAATTAAGTTAAAGTAAATGCAAAAATGACATAAGCATATATCTTTTAGAAAAACAATTTTTACATAGGGTTATATATGTTATATTTTTGACTATAAATATTAATTATAAAGATAAAAATATTTCCTACATCATGGTATTTTTTTTAATAATTTTTAGACATCTAATAAACTAAATTATTTATGACACAATAATGATGTAGTGTTTACCTCATTAATAAATGATTTAAATAAATAAGATTATAAAGACTAAAATAATACCCAAAACCTATCCAATTCTTATTGGATGATTTCATTTAGATCATGAGTCATCTTATATTCATCTTTAATGAGTTTTTTACCTTTAGAAACCGAATATCATTATATAATAAAATAATATTTTCAATATTTCCTAAAGAGCCCCTCCCTCCCCTTATAAAAGGACACCACTTCTAACCAATTACTCACACCTCTAAAGCCTTTTGGATCATCCAACCTCTGCCCAATTAAGATCCCTATATCCCTATACTACTTTTATAAGCCTTACCTTAGGCGGAATGCACTTCAAGAGTCCTTTTTGGTTCAAACCAAAGTGAGTTACCCAAATTAAAGGTAACAATTTCTCTTAGCTTCTTTTCTTTTATTTTACTTCTCCAACCCCTAAACTCTTCTTATTATTTTCTTTTGTAACAAAACCAGTATCATAAATATACTAGTATATTTTTATGAGAATTATTTAAACTATACTTACACACACCTCCATCTAATGGGTGAAGAATATAATGTTTCTGTGGATGGCAACCAAACGCCTCACGAAATGTTGATTGTTCAATTATCTCCTACCACCTCTCATGGTGACCATTATGATGACACTGTAATTAAATATGATATTAATGATATTTATTTTATATATAATCTTCTGTAATTCCATTTTATATCATACCATTATTCGTTTCATGTTATATATATATACGATAATTTCATTTGAGGAAGTGCGGACTACCGCCCCCTCAAAGTGATATGACTCATTCATACCATACATGGAATGTATAAAGGATGATGTTAATGAAATTAAGTAACATATATAAGATATTATATTATAATGGAATAATAATATACCTATGTATAATTTTGTTTTGATTCCTTTTAAAATGAAAAATTAAATGGAAGTAGCGTTCGTGCGTACGTACAGATTACCGTCTCTACGAACGCGATGAGATTCATTTCCACATCATATCTATTCAAGACTAATTCTAATATGATGATTAAAAGTAATTTTTAAGGACTTGATATCATTATGGATATGAATAAGATACAACCTATCCATAACAAACACGGCTTACATAACAAAGCATATAAAGGAAAACAAATCAGTTAACACCCAAAACGACGATAATACTAAAATATTGTTAACAAAGCAATATTAAAAGATCATATATGATATAATATTTATATATAATATTATTTTATAATTTAATAAAAATGATTTAACTATTATAAAAGAGGTTAACCTACCCTCGACCAAGGAAAAGTACAAGGTAAGGGTTTATTTCACAATCTCTTCATTATCTGAGGTTGTTTATACGTAATTATCTACCGGGACCGCTTTATCATCCACATACATGGTTCTTAAAAATGTATTTGAAATCATTATTACTATGGTTTAAAGTAATTTCTACCCTTTTTTACTTTTTATAAGATGTTTATAAAGGAATCTTTCCGTCGTTTTCCAAATAAGGTCCTTTTTAACCTTTTCTACAGAATTAAGGTAAGAATGTATTTTTTTAACTTATACGGTGGGTGCGGATATTTTCCACCATTATAAAATCGTCAAAGATTCCCTTACAATCTTATAAGAATATTTTCAAAGTAAATGTTTTATTTTATAATTATGTGACTTTTAAATGATTTAAAAAAAAGAGATATTTCTCTCAAATAGTTTTGATTTCATCTATGTCAACATCCTTTGATGGATTTTAAGCTTATTTGAAGTTGATTTATTATGATACAAAACTTCCATATAGTATTAAAGGTTTTTTATATGTTTTAATTTGTATGTGTTATTTTTATACCATTCATGGTTTATGGAGAAAGTATTGACATTTCGTACGCTAGTTTTAATACGAATGTTTACATTATGTTTAAACCTATTCATATGAGGAATGCATTGGAATTAATAAGTGATAGGTGGAGTCCAAAATAGATCCTTGATGCATCAGTAGGTATCATGAGACAAACTAGTGTCTTGGTACAAGTCCCTGACAAAATCTTATTTGTAGTCTTGGCACAAGGCCTTGACTATGTGGTTAGGATAGTCTGACATTATGCATTCCATGATTATGAAAGTGGTTATTGATATTGCATGTGATTATTCGATTAGTAGAATATCCATGTGAATAAGTAAATGACATTATTTCATTTTATATTTTCCATATTATGCTGAAGTTAAAGTTTAAAAGGCTTTTGATTTAGTTATACATTGCCTTAAATGTTTATGCTTATTTATGAAAGTTTTCGCTATATTGTTATCCTTAATGGGAATCGGAGCTTACCCCTTTCTATGTTTTATTTTTCCCAGGATGTGAAGAAGTAATTTATGAATGACCTTTAGGGATAGTATAAGGGGATATGAGTGTGGACTATGGAGACTATGTTGTTGTAGTTTTCATTTTATAATGTAATGTAAGACTGATGAATGCATCTAGTGATTACAAGGCTACTAAACTAATCAGTCCTTCAAGAATTGATCTTTTGTGATCATGCCAATGTTATGTAATAATGCACTAACTCTGGGTAACTGGGGTCATGGCGTTACAATTATAATCCCTCTCTCAGTTCTCCTCTTGAACTCACCCATGCTGCCACTAAACTCAAACCAACACTATATTCTTACCCCGAAGATATTTCTCACTACGAACCATAACCTGTATTGGATGCTCCTCAAAGGAAGCATCAACACAAAGCTCAACATTTGTTACGCCTATCACATAGGAAGGGGATGGATGATATCTACAGAGCTGCAACACATGGAACACGTCATGCATGGTACTGTAGCGTTGTGGAAGGGCTAAAAAGTATGCCAATGGACCATCCATTTTCACTATCACAAACGACCCGACAAACTTGGGTGATAGCTTTACCTGTTCCCTGATATGGTGTTGCCCCAACTTAGGTGACACCTGAAGGAAAATATGATGACCAACCTCAAATTACAGAGTTCTTCTATGATGTCCAACATATGATTTCTGCATGCACTACGCGGTCACCAACCGATGTTTGATCAACTAAACCTACTTAGATGTCTCTTGCATGAGACTAGGCCCAATAAGTGCCGACTCACCTACCTCCATCCAATAAAGAGGCAAACAACACGACATTCCATACAAATCCTCAAAAGGTGTCATTTGGATCAATGCCTGTAAGTTATTATTATATGAAAACTCCACGAGTGCCATATGTTGCTATCATGAACCACCAAAATCCAAAACACAGGCTCGTAACATATCCTCTTGGACTTGAATAGTCCACTCATATTAACAATTAGTATGTGGATGATAGGTTGTGCTCAAAAGAACATGCGATCCCATAGCTTTCTGAATACCCTTCCAGAAACATGATGTGAAATGAGGATCTTTGTATGAAATGATACTCCTCAGAACACCATGTAATCACATCACCTCATACAATAAAGGCTGCCCATATCATTAATTGTAAAGGTTTCATTGATAGGTAATAAGTGAGATACCTTTGTTAGTCGATCCACAAAAACCCATACAATTTCATTCTTATGGGTCATCCTAGGTAATCCTATCACAAAATCCATTGTGACATCATCCCATTTCCACTTAGGAATGGGAAAAAAAATGTAAAATCCCAGCTATCCTCTGATGCTTGAATTTCACCTACTAATAAGTGAAACATCTATCCACAAATCTTACCACCTCATTCTTCATTCCTGACCACTGGTACTTTCTACAGAGATTATGATACATCTTTGTAAAACCATGATGCACTGACCATATAAAAGCATGAAACTCCCTCATCATCTCCTCACGTAATCTTGTAGGAACCCATACTCATCCACAGAAAAGAAGATAATTTCCACTATTGAGAGACCATCCCCATAGTGTCTCCCTACCATATAATTTTTCTCTCAAAACCGATCCCTTCAGATCAGACAACTGCTCGATCTTAATCTGTTCCAAAATCATGGGTATAATAGATGTTTAAGTTAGAGTTACCCATCCTTGAGACTCATGAACATCTAGATTCATGTCTGTAAAGAGTTCCATTATCCACGACTCATCACAAGACTCCCATAATACCTCTATATGTGTTTTTCATCTCAAGGTGTCAGTAACAACATTTCCCTTTCCCGGTGTATGAGCTAATTCAAAGTTCAAAGACTATAGATACTCAACCCACCTCCTCTACTGAAGGTTCAGGTCTTACTGAGAAAAGATGTACCTAAGGCTCTTGTGATCCATGTATACCACAAACCTTTCACCCATGATATAATTTCTCCAACATCTCAGGTCATGTACTACTACTGCTAAATCAAGATCGCGAGTAGAGTAATTCCTCTCATGCGGTCTCAACTACCTGAAGCCATAAGCAACCACTCAATCCTCTTACTTTAGAAATACTCTGATTCTAACTCTAGATGCATCATAATACACAATATATTCTTCACCCAACACAGGTAAAGTAAGGATATGTGATGAGGTAAGCCTATCCTTCAACTCTTGGAAAGATCTCTTGCAAGCATCAGACCAAACAAACTTCACCCCTTTTTTGGTCAGCCCAAATATTGGTTCTTCCAAATGGGATAAATCTTGGATAAAGTGCCTATAATAACCTTATAAAACTAGAAATATCCAAATCTATAATTCATTATTGGGATATTTCCAAGATACTATGAATGTGACTTTCTTTGGGTCCACTGACACTCCTGCTTCTAAGATGACATGACTCAAGAATTTCACTTTTATTAATCTAAAAATTATATTTGGTTAGCTTGGTGTAAAGCCGATGCTCTATTAATGTACTCATAACGATGTTAATATGTTTGACATGGTCATCTGATGATTGGAAGTACACTACAATATCATTGACAAAAAACACTACAAACTGGTCTAAAAAAGGATGAAAGATCCTATTCATTAAGGCCATGAATACCACCTGTGCATTAGTCAACCCAAACAACATCACTACAAACTCATACGATCCATATATGCTTCTAAAATTAGTCTGAGGTATGTATAATGGCCTCACCCTTAACTAGCTGTAACCTGATCTCAAATCAATCTTGGAGAAGATCTTAACCCCTCTCATATGATCGAAAAGATCATCAATGCATGGAAGAGGATACTAGTTCTTGACTGTTATCTAGTTCAAACTCCGATAATCCACACATAAGAACAAATATCCATTATCTCTCTTGGTGAAGAGAACTGGAGAACCCCAAGGAGATGAACTGGGCCATATGAAGCCTTTAGATTCTAGATCTTCCAAGTGAACTTTCAACTCTTGAAGTTATGCTGGTGCCATTCTGTAAGGTGAGGTCGAAACTAGCTCTATTATCGACACCAACTCGACCGTGAACTCAATCTCCCACTTAGGCGGTAAGCCATATAACTCATTAGTAAAGACATCCTAAAAATGGTCTACCACTAGAGTAAAATAATCCTACTACATTCCACCGTCATCTAAAGTAACTATATGATCTGTGAGATAATCCAATCTACACTGAATTGGTCTTGTACAACCAGCCTAAAGATCCCACTCACCTTAGTGAAAATAACTGCCTCCTTATGGAGATAAAAAGGTAACTATCTTCCTGTAATAGTTGATATGATACTGGTATATAACTAACAAATCCATACCAAAAATCAAGTCGAAGCATGTTATTTATAGCACAAACGGTTCCCAAAAGAAATAGTAACCACGAATCTCTAGGGAACACACCTTGAAATGTTTAATATTCTCTGACCGCACTCCCAATGGTGTGTCGATGGTCAAAGAACCATCCAATATTTCTACATCCAAGCCCAAACCATTATAAAAAATAGTAGATATAAAAGAATGTGATGCTCTTGTATCATACAAAACACAAGCTAAGGTAGATGATATAAGAATTGTACCTATGATAGTAGCCGGTCATGCATCCACGATAGCCAGAGTAGTCTGTATAATGTGAAACTGACTTATCCCTCTGCCCCAGGATCTAGTCTGACTACCCTGAGCTATTTACCTTGAATGGTACTACTGCTCATGCACTGGGGTACTACGTCCCATGCCTTGACCTGAACGATCAGTTGAACTCCAACTACCAGCCTTATGAGGAGTAGTTGAGCCCCTTACCGACTCAGATGCCTATCCCAATCCCCTTCCACTAGTCTGTTGTAGAAATTTTTCATATAATATCTAAAAATGATCCAGTCTACCACATATACGTCACTTAACTGTGGGGTAAGGAAACTGTAGGTGCTTGTGGCCAAACTTTTCACATTGATAGCATTGGAAAAAAACACGATCCTAAGACGAATTTACACTACCCTGACTAATATTACCACAACTTCCTTGGTGGAATCTATTATAGTAGTACTTCTTTCTACTTGAATAAGAGATCCCAAATTTCCCTACTGAAATAGCCTGGCCACTTCACGGGGCCTCTCTCATATTCCCTTCTGTGATGAGTGACTGGTTCATCACATCCTCAAAGCTGTTCAAGAAAAAAAATGTTTACCTGTGACCTGATCTCATAGCGAAGAATGTCCTAAAAGCATCTCTGCCTAGAGATCTCATCAGCTGCCAAAGATGGAGTAAAGTGTTTCAGGTTAGTAAAACATCCAACATAGTTCATCACTAACATATCCTCCTATGTTAGATGCATGAACTCACAAGATTTTTCACCCCTTAATGTCTTGAGATAGAAATGGATCATTAAATTCATCTTGAAATCCTTCTAAGATAGCTCATCCTAATGCCCAACTTCCTCCAGAATATCCCACCAATGCTTGGCAGGTCCACAAAGCATATATGCAACAAGATTCACCCTCATAACCGTGGGTATCTCAAGATGATTGAAGATTATTTGGACTAACTCGATCCAGAACTTAGTTTCCTAGGATCCTCCTCTACTATTAAACATTGGTAGGTGTTGTAGTTGAAACTCTCTTGTCTATTCAAACATCGAAGGAATGGTACAAACAATCTCCCTTTACATGGATCACATGACCCTCAGGAAGCTATCGTGTAGCTGAACATCCATCTGATCCTTAGGGACTACAAGAAGCTATGATTCATCTATGTTAGGAGCGTACTGATTTACACTCTCCTGAATCTCAAGTCGAAGATGACGATGAGACATTTTCTCTATAAGAAAAATGCACACCTTAGAGCACTGGCTAGTGATAAGGTCAACCTTAATAGGTGACTAAAACAGAGAAACACTGACTCTTGGTCTCTCTAAACATGGTATATAAAGTGTTTTATCATGACACATCCATTTATTTCATTTATATAGTGAAATATATCTCATATCACAATTCAATAGTAAAGAATATATCACATGAAAAAATAGATATTCCCCTATCATAAACAATGCATGTCAATATATCCCAATGTGCCTATTATGATGCATGTATTCTCATCTCATGCCATATCGTGCCATGAGTACAAATATCAAGAAACAATAAAATAATAAAACAATAACCTCACACAACATGCGAATCACCAAAGGTGAAATAACATCAAATGTAACAAGCACACAACATAAACATTAATCCCAACCCTGTTCACTTGGATTCCCCCCATACATGGGTTAGATACTCCCATGCACAAGCTCATTACCAAATCTTGACACATCCTAGAATCCTTTTTACCTTTCCCAAACAGTAAAGCAGAAGAAAAGAAATCTTGATCCTTTGATACCACTTTATAACATCCCCTGAACCGGTACTCTCTCATGTGAAAAAAAGGGTTGGTTATGAGACCTCAAGTGTGAAACCCCATACACCAGAGGTTGCCGACTAGTAGTGGGGGTGTGAAATATATAGTTGAGAGATTATAACCCCTAATATTAGGTGCCATGACAGTATAAATAAACCATATAAATGAAATAAATCAAAGTATAAACATAGTGAAAACCAAAAACAAGAGTCAACTGAATAATCCAATAAATAACAAAGGAATAATGTAATGATGTCCTGGAATGTAACCAAATGTCATTATATAAACAATAAAAGTAAAAGACTAGAATACTCAAATAAAAACTCAAAAGTCACCAGTCCTGAACCCCATGTCAGTCCCACATCCAAACTCCAACCTATCCAGCAAGCAAGCAATCAACAACAAGGTCCCTTGACCTTGTCCAAACCTGTATCCACGTAATATGTTCGGGTACCAAATGAAGGCCCAAATAAGGTGTGAGTATAACTCAGTAGGTTGACACTACCATATCTAAACAAACTAGTCTGACAAGAAATGTATGCAATAAAGTGATTAATTGACTTATTAATTAATTAAACAATTAATAAAATACAACAACAACCTACTTCATCTCCATGCCGAAATATCACTTATCATGTCTTACAACCATGCTAACCATAACTATATAACCTTAGTAAAACAACCTTCTTCGGTGCTATGCTGGAATATCTCAAGGAATGTCTTAATACCACTCCAACCACCACTATACAACCATGGTATAATCACAACAATCCGGGTCAAAGCCCTATAAGCATTACAACATCTCGGTAAAATCTCTATAAGCATTACAACATTGGATTGGGAAGAGCCCGCTATCTATAAGAATTACAACATGGGACTGGGTCGAGCCTACTCAATATCAGCATTACAACATATAAGTGTGCATGTTCTAAGGCCAATCCCGATATATAATCATTTCAGCATGGAACACAAGTCCTATCATACACCATGGATATCACAATATCACATCATAAATCTCAATGATTAATTATGTGACTTACCATTTATCTTTAATTTACCACTTTTAATTAAATCAAAATTGATCAACAGTCATAACAATAATAAATAATCCACAACTTAGACATTCTATATCAAGAAATCACTTAATGTCTCATTTCATGCTAAACACACTTTAAACCATTATCCAATTCAATTATATTCATGGTTATCTCTCCTCATGGGTAACCATAAGCCAAGTCAGAATCAAATTAAAACAAAAGGACTCTAGGAAATAATACCATTCATTATTTAATCAATTTGGGCTCACATTACATTGGAACAATCACAATATTTCATAAACTTGGAAATTATCAAACCATTGGGTTAATATTTAGACCCCCTACCTTTAACTGACGATCCAACAATGATTCTAACAACAAACACCCATGAGAAAGATGGTACATATGATCACTAAGAGAATCCTAGATCAAGAATGATCAAGATCAAAACCAACAATGCACACAGTGAAAGGATTTCACCGCAATGATTGGAGAACCAAGGAAAAGAAGGGAGAAACTGGACCAAAACCACTTACCAGGGATCAAAGGCATTATCAGGATGTTCATAAGGAAGGTTGGAACTCTAAAATTGCATGGAAGGTTCCCTAGGGTTGAGAGGAGAAGGTTGTAGTGAGTTAGAAAGAAAACTCAGCTACACAACATACTTTAAAATAGCAGGTCGGGAAACGTTGTGTAACATAGTTACACATCGTGTAAATTTTTTTAATGGGATACATCGAAAAACCCATCACCTCATATTATTTTATTAAAACAAAAAAACATTACACGTTGTGTAATCCATTTACACAATGCATAAATATCATGCTGATGGGTTTTCAGCCCATTTTACCTTTAAATAACACAAACCCCTTTAAAACTTTTCAACTTACCGAGAACCCATGAAACACTCATCCCATTTATACCCAGACTCTATTAATTCAAACAAACATACATCTCCAAACTTTAAGTAATTTTCCCCAACAAAATATCTTCACATGGATCCCCTCTGGTTTTCCTAATTTTGGATTAAAGATGAGAAAAAACATACCTGAAAGAAAAGTTAACAAAAAACTTAAAAAGAGAGATGTACTCGAAAAAAGACAGGATCTTACACATCAAGTGAGCCTATCTTGGAATAATAATGAATTGGATAATGACTTAAAGTATGTTTTAGCATTGTAACATCCTGGTTCCAGAAGCCACCCAGAGGTTCCCCATACCCGGTTGGTCACATGTCCTCAAGCACATTTTCCCAAACGCCAGAGGCTTCCGACTAGCAGCGAGGGCCTTAGGTGTGATAGTGGAGAAAATATGCCCTCATTGGCAGAGTACACAACGAAAGTAAACAAATACATACAAGAGAAGAAACAGTAATAATATCATACAAAAATAAACAGCGGAAGGATGATAGAATAAATTAGAGAATATATATAAAATGATGCATGATACATATGTCTAGGAAAGAAACGAAGCAAAGAACAATGCTAAAATACAGTAGTAAACCAAGTACAAAAGAAAAACAGTAATCATCTCCACAACATCGCAAGACTAAGCTTGGTACCATGCTCTTTAGCTCTACAACATGTCAAGTACTTGAAGTAGAAGGGCACTTTCCCTTGTCTATACCTGCAACAATATAATCTGTTTGGGCCCAAAAGCATGGCCCAAACAGGGTGTGAGAATAAATCCCAGTAGGAAACCACCACAAGATCTGTGCCTAATAGTCAATGAGTATATGGAAGGTAAAAGTACAGGAAACAGTAAACATGAAAGTACTCAAAATTAAACAATCCACAGTTTCAATATCAAGTAATAACTAACCAAGAAGATAAACACAAACCGGTAACCCTCTGGGAAGTACCCACAGCCTATCCCCTCTGTTCCTACCTAGCAACAAAAAGCAAGCAGCTAACACAAAGGTAACCCTCTGGAAAGTACCCGCAGCCTATCCCCTCTGGTCCTACCTAACAAGTACATGAAACCCTCTGAGTAGTACACTCAGTCTAACCCCTCTGGTTCAACTTAAGCATAGACTCTCTGAGGAAGAACTCACCGTCAATTCCCCCTATAGTCTCGTATCATAACTAAAGGCGCTCTAGGGAAGAACTTACGTCACATTCCCTCTGTGGCCCACGTCGAGGAACTATAGACTCTCTGAGGAAGCACTCAACATCAATTCCCCCTATGTTCTCGCATCGTAACTAGGAAAGACACTCTGGAGAATCCCTTACGTCCATTTTCCCTATGATCTATACACTAGGTTCACACAGACCTATGTAATTCAAGCAAGTTTTGCAGTGCGTATCGGACAAGGTAAACCTCAAGAACTACTTGGCTAGCATTCTACATCATAACAGCATAACAGAACAACAATCACACCATCCTACAATACTAGGTATGGGAAATTAAACAATCACCTAACAGGTAAACTAGACCCAAAGGGTCAAAACAGGAAAAACATGCATGGGAAACACATCCAAAGCACAATAATTCACCCTATTCATAGTAAAATATCATCTACTCAAGCATACAAGCATAGAAGACAAACAATAGGGCTAAAACAGTAAACGCGCAATACCCCGTTCATGGGTATTGTGAAAATTTGCACATAAAACTCAAATACTTTCAACAAAAAGGCACAATCCACCTACCTCGGCATTGGGAGATCACTATATGTAAACCTCGAGGCTTAAATCACCTTAGAATGCTGAATATTTACAAAACCATCTAAAAATTTCAATGGAGGATAACTTGAGGAAGAAGAGGAATCATGAAATGAAGCTCAAGAAGAAGATAGAACTTACTGAGGCGATCCCAACGCAATTGACGACAACTGAATCGGAGATCGGATGGAGGCTTCACTACTAAAAATATGGGCATTAACAACACTAAAAATGGTCTTTAACAGCACCAGAAAAGTGCTGTAAAGCTCAGAACTGATAAAGGGGTACTTTATCAGCGCTAAAAAAGTGCTAATAAATGAAACCTTTATCAGTGCTAAACATGCGCTGATAAAGGTAGACTTTATCAGTGCTAAAAGAGCGCTGATAAAACAACCCTTTATCAGCGCTAAAAGAGCGCTGATAAATGAGTGTTTTATCATCCCTCCCTTAGCACTGATAAAAGCACAATTTATCAGTTATTTTTTAGCACTGATAAATTCCCTCTCTACTGCTACGAAAAAATCTGCAGCAGCACACCCGAACACCTGCAAAAAAAAAATCAGCATCTCAATAAGCTAATTAAAGCAAGTATACCCATACAAAATTAACTTATAAATCATAAGCTAATTATACCAAGTATACCCGTACACCATTAACACATAATTCATAAGTTAATTAAGTACATAAACAATTCAATTTAGAATTCAGGGGGTTGGAGGGCTGTTCAAGGGTTTGGGGTGGCTGTCCAAGGGGGGGTAGGGGGTGTTCGGGGGGACTTATAGGGGGGGTGGGCTGGTGTCCAAGGTGTCAGGGGGGATTTACAGGGGGTGGGGGGGGGGGGGGGGGTGTGGTTTCCAGAGGGGTGGTGGGTGTCCAGGGGGGTGTATTGGTGTCCAGGGGGGGTGGGGGTGGGTGGGGGGTCCAGGGGGTTGATTGGTGTCCGGGGGGGCTTTCCAGGGGGTGGGATGATGTCTAAGGTGTTGGGGGGGGATTTACAGGGGTGGGGGGGGGGGGGGGTGTCCAGAGGGGTGGGGGGTGTCTAGGGGGTGGATTGGTGTCCAGGGGGTGTGGGGGGCGGTCAAGGGGGTGGATTGGTGTCCGGGGGGGGGGGGCTTTACAGGGGTGGGGGGTGTCCAGAGGAGTGGGGGTGGATTGGTGTAAGGGGGGGGGGGGGGTGGGGTGGGGGTCAGTCCAGGGGGTGTATTGGTGTCCGGGGGGGGGGGGGATTTCCAAGGGGGTGGGATGGTGTCCAAGGTGTCGAGGGGCTTTACAGGGGGTGGGGGGGTGTCCATAGGGTGGGGGGTGTCCGAGGGGTGGATTGGTGTCCAGGGGTGGGGAGGGGGGGTAGGGGAAGGTCTAGGGGGTTGGTGGGGTTTACTCATACATGTCACCAAGGACCCTTGGATCATTCTTATAAAAGATCAAGGCAATCCGACTGCGTTTAGGTCAGATTTTCATAGGTCAGTTATTGTTTTCAATTAAAATTGTGTCCAATTTAAACAAAAGAGAGACCATTTGAGTGCTAGAGGCCACACCGTGCCTCAGATTTAGGCGGGGTTGACTCATACATATCACAAAGGACCCGTGGATCATTCTCCTAATGGATCAAGATAACCTGAATGTGTTTGGTCAGATTTACATAGGTCAGTTGTTGTTTTCAATTAAAATTGTGTCCAATTTAAAGAAAAGAGAGACCCTTTGAGTGATAGCGATCACACCGTGCCTTGGATTGAGGCTGTGTTGACTCTTACACGTCAAAAAGTACCTGTTGATCTTTCTCCTAAAGGATCAATACAATCCGAATGTGTTTGGTCAGATTTCCGTAGGTCAGTTGTTGTTTTCACTTAAAATCGTGTCCATTTTAAACAAAAGAGAGACCCTTTGAGTGGGTACTGGCTACAACGTGCCTCATATTGGGGGCGGGGATGGATCTTACATGTCACCAAGGACACTTGGATCATTATTATAAAAAATCAAGGCAATCCTAATGCGTTTGGTTGGATTTTCATAGGTCAGTTGTTGTTTTTCAATTAAAATTGTGTCCATTTTTAAACAAAAGAGAGACCCTTTGAGAGATAATGGTCACACCATGCCTCATATTGAGGCGGGGTTGACTCTTACACGTCCCAAAGGACCCATGGATTGTTCTCCTAAAGTATCAACACAATCTGAATGCATTTGGTCAGATTTCTGTAGGTTAGTTGTTGTTTTCACTTAAAAATCGTGTCCATTTTAAACAAAAGAGAGACCCTTTGAGTGATAGAGGTCAGACCATGCCTCAGATTGAGGCGGGTTTGACTCATACACATCATAAAGGACCTGTGGATCGTTCTCCTAAAGTATCAACACAATTCTAATGCGTCTTGGTCGGATTTCCGTAGGTCAGTTGTTGTTTTCACTTAAAATCATGTCCATTTTAAACAAAAGAGAGACCCTTTGAGTGGTACCAGCCACACCGTGCATCATATTGAGGCTAATATGACTCTTACATTTCACCAAGGACCCTTTTATCGTTCTTATAAAAGATCAAGTCAATCCCAATGCGTTTGGTTGGATTTTCGTAGGTCAGTTGTTGTTTTCAATTAAAATCGTGTCCATTTTAACAAGAGAGACCCTTTGAGTGATAGCGGTCACACCGTGCCTCGTATTGTGGAAGGTTTGACTCTTACACGTCAAAAAGGACCTGTGGATCATTCTAATAAAGGATCAACACAATATGAATGCGTTTGGTTGGATTTCCGTAGGTCAGTTGTTGTTTTCACTTAAAATCGTGTCCATTTTAAACAAAAGAGAGACCCTTTGAGTGATAGCGGTCACACCGTGCCTCGGATTGAGGTAGGTTTGATTCATAAACATAAAAAAGAACCCATGGATCGTTATCCTAAAGTATCAACACAATACGAATGAGTTTGGTTAGATTTCCGTAGGTCAGTTGTTGTTTTCACTTAAAACCGTGTCCCATTTTAAACAAAAGAGATACCCTTTGAGTGGTAACGACCACACCGTGCCTTGTATTGAGGCAGGGGATGACTTTTACACATCACCAAGGACCCTTTTATTGTTCTTATAAAAGATCAAGGCAATCCGAATGCGTTTGGTTAGATTTTCTTAGGTCAGTTGTTGTTTTCACTTAAAATCGTGTCCATTTTAAACAAGAGATACCCTTTGAGTGATAGCGGTCACACTGTGCCTTATATTGAGGCAGTGTTGACTCATACATGTCAAAAAGGACCTTTTGATCGTTCTCCTAAAGGATCAACACAATCCTAATGATTTTGGTTGGATTTCCGTAGGTCAGTTGTTGTTTTCACTTAAAAATCGTGTCCATTTTAAACAAAAGAGAGACTTTTTGAGTGGTACCAGCCACACCGTGCCTCAAATTGAGGCAAGGATGACTCTTACATGTCACCAATGACCCTTGGATCGTTCTTATAAAATATCAATTCAATCTGAATGCGTTTGGTCAGATTTTCGTAGGTCAGTTGTTGTTTTCAATTAAAATTGTGTCCATTTTAAACAAGAGAGACCCTTTGAGTGATAGCGGTCACACCGTGCCTCGGATTGAGGAGGGGTTGACTCATACATGAAATAATGGACCTTTGGATCATTATAATAAAGAATAAACACAATCCTAATGCGTTTGGTTGGATTTTCGTAGGTCAGTTGTTGTTTTCAATTAAAATTGTGTCCATTTTAAACAAAAGAGAGACCCTTTGAGTGATAGCGGTCACACCATGCCTTGGATTGAGGCGAGGTTGACTCTTACATGTCACAAAGGACCTGTGGATCTTTATCCTAAAGGATAAACACAATACGAATGTGTTTGGTCAGATTTCCGTAGGTTATTTGTTGTTTTCACTTAAAATCATGTCCATTTTAAACAAAAGAGAGACCCTTTTAGTGATAGCAGTCACACTGTGATTCTGATTGAGGTGGGGTTGACTCATACATGTGAAAAAGGACCTGTGGATCGTTCTCCTAAAGGATCAACACAATCTGAATGCGTTTGGTCATATTTATGTAGGTCAGTTGTTGTTTTCACTTAAAATCATGTCCATTTTAAACAAAAGAGAGACCCTTTGAGTGATAGCGGTCACAACGAACCTCTGATTGAGGAGGGGTTGACTCATACACGTCAAAAAGGACCCGTGGATCTTTCTCCTAAAGGATCAACACAATCCGAATGCGTTTGGTCAGATTTCCGTAGGTCAGTTGTTGTTTTTACTTAAAATAGTGTCCATTTTAAACAAAAGAGAGACCCTTTGAGTGGTAACGGACACAACGTTCCTTAGAATGAGGTGGGGTTGACTCGTACACGTCAAAAAGGACCCTTGGATCGTTATTAGAAAGAATCAAGGCAATTAGAATGCGTTTGGTCAGATTTTCATAGGTCAGTTGTTGTTTTCACTTAAAATCATGTCCATTTTAAACAAAAGAGAGACCCTTTGAGTGGTACCGGTCACACCATGCCTCAGATTGAGGCGGGTATGACTCTTACACATCACCAAGGACCTGTGGATCATTATTATAAAATATAAAGGCAATATGAATGCATTTGGTCAGATTTTTGTAGGTCAGTTGTTGTTTTCACTTAAAATCGTGTCCATTTTAAACAAGAGAGACCCTTTTAGTGATAGCGGTCACACCGTGCCTTGGATTGAGGCGGGGTTTACTCATACATGTCAAAAAGGACATTTGGACCATTCTAATAAAGGATCAACACAATCCAAATGCATTTGTTTGGATTTCCGTAGGTCAGTTGTTGTTTTCACTTAAAATCATGTCCATTTTAAACAAAAGAGAGACCCTTTGAGTGGTACCGGCCACACCGTGCCTCAGATTGAGGAGGATATGACTCGTACACATCACCAAGGACCCTTGGATCGTTCTTATAAATGATCAAGTCAACCCGAATGCGTTTGGTCAGATTTTCGTAGGTCAGTTGTTGTTTTCACTTAAAATCGTGTCCATTTTAAACAAGAGAGACCCTTTGAGTGATAGCAGTCACACCGTGCCTTGGATTGAGGAAGGGTTGACTCATACACATCACAAAGGACCTGTGGATCATTCACCTAAAGGATCAACACAATCCTAATGCGTTTGGTCAGATTTCCGTAGGTCAGTTATTGTTTTGACTTAAAATCATGTCCATTTTAAACAAAAGAGAGACCCTTTGAGTGGTACCGGTCACACCGTACCTCATATTGAGGCGTGGATGACTCTTACAAGTCACCAAGGACCCTTGGATTGTTCTTATAAAATATCAAGGCAATCATAATGCATTTGTTTGGATTTTTGTAGATCAGTTGTTGTTTTCGATTAAAATTGTGTCCATTTTAAACAAGAGAGACCCTTTGAGTGATAGCGGTCACACCATGCCTCGGATTGAGGCAGGGTTTACTCTTACATGTCAAAAAGGACCCGTGGGTCGTTCTACTAAATAATAAACACAATCCGAATGCGTTTGGTCAAATTTCCGTAGGTCAGTTGTTGTTTTCACTTAAAATCGTGTCCATTTTAAATAAAATAGAGACCCTTTGAGTGGTACCGGACACACTATGCCTCATATTGAGGCGGGGTTGACTCTTACACATCAAAAAGGACCCTTGGATAGTTCTTATAAAAGATAAAGGTAATCCAAATGCGTTTGGTCAGATTTTCGTAGGTCAGTTGTTGTTTTCAATTAAAATTATGTCCATTTTAAACAAGAGAGACCCTTTGAGTGATAGAAGTCACACATTGCCTCGGATTGAGGCGGGGTTGACTCTTACACGTCACAAAGTAACCTTGTATCATTCTCCTAAAGGATCAACACAATCCGAATGTGTTTGGTTGAATTTCCGTAGGTCAGTTGTTGTTTTCACTTAAAATCATGTCCATTTTAAACAAAAGAGAGACCCTTTGAGTGATAGCGGTCACACCATGCCTCGGATTGAAGCAGGGTTGAATATTACACGTCACAAAGGACCCATGGATAATTCTACTAAAGGATAAACACAATACGAATGCGTTTGGTTAAATTTCCGTAGGTCATTTGTTGTTTTCACTTAAAATCGTGTCCATTTTAAACAAAATAGAGACCCTTTGAGTGGTACCGGCCACACCATGCCTTAGATTGAGGTGGGGTTGAATCTTACACATTACCAAGGACCCTTGGATCGTTATTATAAAATATCAAGGCAATTTGAATGCTTTTGGTTGGATTTTCGTAGGTTATTTGTTGTTTTCAATTAAAATTGTGTCCATTTTAAACAAGAGAGACCCTTTGAGTGATAACAGTCACACCGTGCCTCGGATTGAGGTGGGGTTGACTCATACACGTCACAAAGGACCCATGGATCATTCTCCTAAAGTATCAACACAATCATAATGCGTTTGTTCAGAATTCCATAGGTCAGTTGTTGTTTTCACATAAAACCGTGTCCATTTTAAACAAAATAGAGACCCTTTGAGTGATAGCGGCCACACCGTGCCTCATATTGAGGAGGGGTTGACTCATACACATCTCAAAGGACCCGTGAATCATTCTTATAAAATATCAAGGCAATATGAATGCGTTTGGTTGAATTTCTGTAGGTCAGTTGTTGTTTTCACTTAAAATCGTGTCCATTTTAAACAAAATAGAGACCCTTTGAATGGTAGCAGTCACACCATGCCTCGGATTGAGGAGAGGTTGACTCATACACATCACAAAGGACTCGTGGATCATTCTAATAAAGGATCAACACAATCTGAATGAATTTGGTCATATTTCTGTAGGTCAGTTGTTGTTTTCACTTAAAATTGTGTCCATTTTAAACAAAAGAGAGACCCTTTGAGTGGTAGCGGTCACACTGTGCCTCAGATTGAGGTGGGGTTGACTCTTACACGTCAAAAAGGACCTGTGGATCGTTCTCTTAGGATTATTGCTGGTTCATATCATCTTTTAAAATGGGAAACCAACTCATTGGAGAAAAGATGTTTTATTTAATAATAATTACAATTTTCCTACGAACATTTACATAAAAAAATGTTTCATATTTTGATCCCCTTAACCCCTCTCAAAAATGACCACCAATTGTACATGTCCCCAAGTCAGATCTTCATTGTATTTGTATACAATATTCCATCAGGTATACGGCCCACTCATTTCTGAACACATCTATATCATCTTGTGAGTATGAGGATTTTCCACAGTCAGAGTAGTACTTCAAAATATAAAAATAAAGAATTAATAAATAACTTAAACAAACTAGTAGTTGTTTTTGAAAATACCTCTTTAGGGATGCTAGTTCGCTGGTGAAAAACGATCTCTTTCATAAATTTACAAACATAATAACTGAAATCATTATCGTTTGTTTGCTTTGGAGACTGTAAAAAAATTGATCATTAGGAGAATAAGTAACTTGTGTTGAGATGTGTTTGGATAGTGAAATTTTATTATATATACCCTGATATTTGTCCTGACGTAGTACTTTCTCACCTCCCTATGCTTAGACCCTATCCTCATTCCTTTTTTTAGATGATAATGATACACCACCCTATCATAATAGAATCCTCAATAAAATATAATATAAATTATATTACTTGATGTTTAGACCTAAAACGTAAGATGTAGTGTCTTATATATTCAAAAACTCCATCATGTGTGGTCGGTTTGATGGATATCCTTGCTTTTAATCCAGAAAATAAATATTCAAAGTATCCAAGTTCACCGAAATTAGCAACCAATGTTTCCTAAAAACATAAAAAGGAATAAGTAATAAAAGAAGTGAAAATATAATTGATATGATTTAATCGTAGAGTATTACCCCTACATGGTTGGTATTAGTAAAAGTATGTCATATGTAATCTTGATTTCAAATGTTTTCATCAAGCCGTTCACTATTGCATCCCTTTTTGATGGCTCTATTTTTGTTAGGTGTGTTGATGTGATATGAGGACTAACAAGTCCAAATCTTGGCTCATGGGAAAATTCCTTCAATTGTTTTTCATAAATGTGTCTGTCAACAATATAAAATGCATTTAGTCATAATTTTCACATTAGATCAGCTTTTAGAAAATAAATTCATGGAAACATACCTCATATATACATTTACAACTGTGACGCCTAGCCAACCGTTTTCAAGGATTTCATTTACATTTTCAGCAGCAACAAAATATTGACTTTCCTCTCCATATATATTCTCTTCGAAAACCACTATATGAATATTACCATCTTTTAGATTTGTATCCACATGAGTATTAAATGATAGTAAATGTGGATAGAGAACATGTGGTGTTATTGTGCTTTCAGTAGCTCCTTGGGATCGGTTGGTCGATCCTTTAGATGGTTTTGAGCCGACGTTTGTCACCCCCTTCACTTTCTCTGTCTATAACAACAATCATTGGTTCAGACCCTTTTTTTATTAATTGTTAAGGATTTAGCTTGAAAAAGGAAATAAATACCTCTTTGTCCGCATGTACTCTTACAAGTTGTGACGACCATGCAATGAATGTCCCAATAGATTTTTCGACCATATTAATATCATCGTCATCAAGTGGAATAGGTAGCTCTGCATTTAGATCATGAGCTACAGTAATCATCACTTTCAGATGATCTTTCAGAAGTGCTCTATTATGCAGTGTGGCATCTGGGATATTAAACACTATAGCCCTTGCTACAAGGTGATAGGTGGGTGTTGACAGATATAAATCACAATCATTATCACCCTGTAGAAGATCAGTACAGAAAAATTATCAGTGTTTGTCTGATTCACATTTCATGGGAACAATTATTAGAATATTTATTACCACAGCTAAGACAGTTCTTTGAGGCAAATGGCTCGCCTCAAAGCTGGTGGGGGGTGGGGCGGGATGTTCACGCATTAATTGTTCCTGAGTTGTGTCTTCCCTTTGCTTCCCACCCATAAAAGTTGCTAGCAACTCTCCTTGCCATTGCAATCGTTCTTCAAGGGTTTCTATTTTTTTGATCATTTGTTCAAATTTTTCATTTGTATCATCCATTTTTTTCTTATTCTCAAAATATACTCAGGGTGTCACCCCAAACCCTACACCTATGACATGACCGTATTTTTCTGGCTGCTTCAAAGCCATCGATAATAGGTCTGTATCCGCTACAGGAGTAGCTGATTCCTATGACTATCAGATATAGGAAAATAACTAATTATTTTTATATAATAGCAATTTTAAACAAATCTTTTTATCGTCGTGTCATACTTACACATATTTACCACACTTTTTGTGTGTTCTCATCTACTAACTTCCCTTCTTTGTTCACATGTGCCTCCTTCCATAGCACATGACGTGGGATGGAAGTGCATTTGGTTTTAGACTCATCAATATACATATAAACATAGAAAGATAATTATGATGTTGTTTATTATCACCTAACAATATTACTGTAAATTTAAAATACATACCATTTTCTTTTCTAATGAAGCGTACCCCATCCTTGATTTACGATAAGGGTATGTTGGTTTTGATGCACGTTCCTTATTTTCAGTACAGAGTTTTTGTTTCATAAATGAAATATTGACAATCAAAGTGATGAATACAGGTATCTTCAAACAACGTATTATCACCTACAATGTACCTGAAACTTCTCATCCCCATGACAGCCAATAAATGCATCCCATTCTTCTTGGAATATTAGGTGAGCGTATACAATGGGTGGGTGCAGGTTTATTTTACCTTTATAATCTTTTAGGTGGAATCTTGTTAAAATAGTGCGAAAAACTTGATGAATCTTTCCTGCAAGCCTTAGTATATAATCCTTGTGTGAATCGTCTACTATAAATGTACTCTTCAAGATATTGATAAGATTAAGACATTGTTTCATTATTTTATTTTCTAGTAAATTAAAGAAATAAATTCATAATGTTACCGTAATTTCTTCCCAGATCATAGCCTTCAGCCCGGACACAACATGGTGCCATGAATCTATGTCAATCGGCACACGTTGCCAAGTGACAACTCAAATGTAGCTTCTAAACATATCCTTGTTAGGATTCACATGTTGGCCTCGTGCATTCCATCCGACTTCAAATTTGATGCCTTTGCTTTTCGCCTTAAGAATTTTGGATAACACCGTCAAACTATGACGCACCTGTGTTTTCTGCGATGTCGATAATTTATTCCTGAACATTTCATCGATATCAACATCATCTATATGTTAATCTGGAATGGTATCAATGGAATGTGCTGATGGTTGTTGGACCTCAACACTAGGAGCAACAGGAGCTACAACAGTAGGAACAACAGCAGCCGCAGCAGGAGCAGCAGGAGCCGCAACAGGAGGAGTAACAGAAGTAATAGGAGCCACAATAGGAGCAACAGTAGCAACAACATGAGTTGCAGGAGAAGTAGCTGCTGCAACAGCAGTAGCTTGAGAGACTTGTTCAACCTCAAGGTTAGGAGCACCAGAATGCGCAGAAGTCATTATCTTCAAAAGTGGTTGAACAATTAATTCAGATTACATAAATTCAGTAATGATAAGATAATAACATGAGATAACAAGATCTATATTACAAACAAAATATAACCTGTTTACTGAAATATCTTTATTTTTTTCAAAGGTTGAAGGGATTTGAAACCTCTATCTACTATTCAAATCCCTTCATTGTGGTCTTCTCTAACATACAAAACATCATCTGCATTGGGATCGCTCCGAAATGATTACGACATACCACTAAAAGGATCATCCTCAACTGAATTTTCATCGGAACCTTCAGTATTTTTGGACGATAACAGAATAATCGACCACTTTCGGTTTGCGGGATCTGGAACATAAAAAACTTGTACCACTTGTGATGCCATTATAAACTGTTCGTCTTTATACCCTTATTTACTAAAATCAACTTTCACAAATCCCCATTCATCTATTTTAACACCACTGTTGTTATCAATCCATTTTCATTGAAAAATTGGTAATTGCAATGTCGTATAATCCAACTCCCATATTAGTTTGATAATGCCAAAGTATGACATATTTGCATAAATTGGATTTCTGTCTTTACTACCAGAAACATGCATCGATTCATCCACTAGTGTTACTCCACTATTTTGCACGGTACTATATTCATCATGTTCATATATATAGAATGTATAACCATTAATTACATAACCACTATAAGATAATACATACACACTTGGTCCAACGGCTAACCATCAAAGTCGTTCTGAAATTGAATTCGGATTTTCATCCAACAGCTTAAAAATATGGTCCTGAAACCATCCTATAAACTGGTGATTATGTGTATCTGATAACCATTTTTCAGCCCTTGATGGATTCAACTACCTAAGAATTTCTTTGTGAGTTTCAATATATGGAGAAACCTCCTAACTGTTATGAAAAACATAAAGATGAGCCTGCTCCCAATCTGTAATACTGATTTTTACAACTTCTCTTCCAGAAATTCCCTCACCCTCAATGCGTCTAGCGTGACGAGATTTTGGGAGACCAATGCTTTCCACATTAGATAGGTATTCAGTACAAAATTCAATGGCTTCCTCAAAAATATATAGATCCACTATACAACCCTCTGGCCGACTTTGATTTTTGACATACCCTTTCAAAATCTTCATATACCGTTCAATAGGATACATCCATCTATAGTGCACAGGACCACAAAGTCGAATCTCTCTCACCAATTGAATCATCAAATGAACCATCATATCAAAGAATGTTGGCGGGAAGAACATTTCTAATTCACATAATATGATGACAATTTCTTTTTCCATAGCTGGCAATTTCCCCGGGTCTAAAACTTTGCTACATATAGCTTTGAAAAAGAAACAAAGTCTGGTTAACGTATGAAAAACATTCTTGGAAAAAATGCAACGTAAATCTATAATAATTAGATCTTGCATCAAAACATGGAAATCATGTGATTTCAAACCTTTTAACTTCAAATCATTCATTGACACAATGTTCTTGATATTTTATGAGTACCCCTATGGAACCTTTATATCATTGAAGAAGTTGCAAAACTGATATCTCTCCTCCCTAGAAATAGTATAAGCAGCTGGAGGAAGAAACATTTGATTTTCACCCTTTATGGGAGCCAAATATTCTCATATTCCCATGTAAACCATGTCCAACCTTGCCTTAATTCCATCTTTTGTTTTTCCAGGGGAATTTAGCAACGTTCCGATAACACTGTCACATATATTTTTTCCACATGCATCAAATCAAGAAAATGTCTGACGTACAAACAATTCCAGTATGGTAATTCAAAAAAAAACTGATCTCTTTTTCCAATCGATTTTCGTAAGGTTTTTCGAAAATGGTTTACTAAAAATAGTGTTCAGATATTTTACTTTCTCAAACAGCTGATCACCTGTTAGTGGAGACGGTGTTGCGTGTTTTTCTGAACTTCCATTGAATGATGTCGTCCAAGATCGGTACTTATGCCGACGAGGTAGAAATCTATGATGTCCTAGAAACACAGATTTTGATGAATGTTTCAACCTAATTGATTCTGTATCTTCTTCACACACAGGACACCCTTGAGTTCCTTTAATGCTATAGCCTGAAAAATTTCCATAAGCAGGGAAATCATTTATTGTACCATACAACATCGCTCTCAATGTGAAGTATTCACTTTTATAAGCATCATACAACATTACACCTGAGTCCCACAATAACTTCAAATCCTCGATCAAAGGAGACAGATAAACATCAATATCGTTACATGGTTGTTTTGGTCCTGATATAAGCATAGATAACATGATGAATTTCCACTTCATGCATAACTAGGGTGGCAAGTTATAATTTACCAACATAACAGGCCATGTACTATGAGTGCTAGTTTGAAAACCAAAAGGATTCACTCCATCTGTAGATAACGCAAGACGAAGGTTTCTCAGCTCTTTTCCAAATTCAGGATACTCATGATCAATTTTCTTCCATTGAGGAGAGTTGGATGGATGACGTAATAACCCATCTTTATTTATTTTATCTACATTCCACGACAATTGTCTTGTAGTTTCTTCACTTCCATATAGACGCCTAAACCATGGAATGATTGGAAAGTAACATAAAAATTTCATAGGATTGGATTTATCTTTCTTGTATCGAGAATCACCACACTTTGGGTATTCTGTAAGTGATTTTTTCTCCTTGAGAAACAATATACAGTCTTTTGGGTAGGCATGTATTCTTTCAGAAATCATTCCCATCGAGCATAGCATTCATCTAGATTCATATGTCCGTCTTGGGAGATCATTATCTTGTGGGAGCATGTCATTCAAGAGAGAAAGTAGTTCCGTAAAACTGACATCACTCCATCCGTTTCCTACTTTCAATTTATACAACTTCAGTACAGCTGACAATGTTGTATACTTAGTGTAAGCAGCATACAATGGCGTCTTTGCACAACTCTTTAACTTCTCAAACAATTTTGGGCAATCACGGAGTTTATCTTGAATTGTCTTTGTCATTTCCTCAATATGATCTTCATCATCATTGACATCTGTAATCACATCCTCCATACAATATTATTCATTATCCATATTTGTATTCACATATGACGATCCATAAAACGCAGTTTTATCCTAGCCAGTAGCTACATTTGCTTTTTCTCCGTGTTTATTCCAACATTTATAACTCCGATCTATTCCTTGACATATCAAATGTTCTTACAACTCATCTGGAGTAAGTAGTCTAGAATAACAACAATTTAAACACGGAAAAAGGATTTGAGAAGGATCCTTTGCGTGATCCTTTGCAAAATTGATGAACTCTTTCACTTTGTTCTCGTACTCTATTGTTAAACGATTAGCATCCATCCAATCTTTATTCATCTTCATCCTATTTGAATCTCAAATATTAGTATTTATGGTTCAAGTAAACAAAACAAGACTTCCAAATACAGTAGAAGAGAACCACTTCCTTATAAAAATAGTTATTAATAGAGCCTAACCATTAGTATTTATTCATCTCCATTAAATATAATTACTTTAGATTCATTATAGTTTCCTCAAATCACCCCAGACCAAACATAAGAATAATCAATAATGATACATCTACCACTCCTAGGTCTCTTCCCTAAATTCAATATCATCATGACTAAGTACCCATATATCCACACATACACATGTCACAAACACATAAAAAACCATATCCACATCAGAACCAAAGTACCAATATGGATTTCAACCAGGTTACTCGAGTCAAGTGGTGGTGTGTAAGAAATAATAAGAAAATATAATAAGTACATAGTCACACATAAATCTTAGTAACATGTACCAATATGGTATCTTAGTATTTACATATTTCCAACATCACATACTTTCATAATAAAAAAGATGGAAGATATATAAAAACTGACTTAAATGAACAATGTATATAAAACTCTTATATAAATTAGTTGGCATGAACAAAATAGTTCTATAATCAATGTCATGTAATAAAAAAAAATTATATCATAGTAACATGTATCAAACCCTATGGTATGTTAGTTTCTAGTAATATGATCCTCACACAACTCAATCAGTGATCTTATCTCAATGTGTGAACACATCCCACAACTCAGGTCATCGGGACTCAAATTCCAATTGGGGAAAAATTCATGTCATAGTATGTTTAAGTTAGTATTTTCATCATAAATCTAGTTCTAGGAGATTATATCTTAACATTATTATCCAAATTACCACTAAATACCCTGGCTTCATATACTTCAAATCAAATAATCAACCAAACATGGGAAAATCAATCATTACAAATAATTTCATTTAATATTACATTCAAATACCCAATTTTAGTTTTCATCATGAATTTTCATTTCAAAACCAAATCACAGGTTTTCATAAAATCTATTCCATTTTCAAATCATATTATATTCTAATCATTTTTTTTGAAATCAAGGCTAATTATTTTATAAAATATTCCCACTAAAATATATAGTTTCTCAAATCATTCCATGAAACAAAAAACAACTAAGAAGGGGATTTATTTCAAAAATACATGCCTCTAAAATCACAAATAAAATAAACTTTAATTCAAATCATATTAAATTATTTTTATAATTCATATTGAATAAATCAAGAAAAAAAGGTTCAATTGTGTGGAAGAAACATTGTGGAACCACCTGCCTTTAATTAGTGATCAACCCAACTTAACACCCATAATGGGATCTATCAATGAATAATGAAGGTGTAGGAGATCAAGTACTCTAACCTATAATCAAGATTCATAAAAAAGAATATTAGATTCACTAAAAATATGATGATATATCACTATATAAGGAGGATATAAGAGGATATAGAGGATTTTCAATCGATGAGATATCCCCTTATCAGAGAGAAACCAAACGCATCCACTGGAGCTTCTATCTGAGAAGAAGGGAGTTTGGAGGAGTTAAAATGACTCTTGTAAGCCTTAAAGAATCAATATTTCAAATGAGAGTTGTTTAGGAGAAAAAAGAATATAAAATGGGGATCATGTAATTTAATACTATAAAGGGGAACTACTAGCACATATATCCACCATCACCACCAAGGGAACCTTGCCTTTAATTGGGTAAAACATAATAAGGTCTATATAAACCTGAGGGTGTATATAAGGTGTGAGACAACATACCTAGTAGGACACAACAAAAATAGATTCCATGTAATGACATTATTATAAACATTAACATGTTATTTTTTAAGAAAAAATAAGACACAATTTAAATAAAACATTATTTGAAATAAAAGAGAAAGTAAACGTGATAAGATAATGGTAAGAATAGTATGATAACTATATAAAATCTCTAAGGTATTAGGGTTACTAGGGTCCTAGGATCCTCGTACTCTTGGTGATCACATCTCTTAGACATGAAGGTCCTATTTGAGCCTCCAATCCCTAGCACATGAATGTTTAGTTAGTGTTGTTATGTATATCCTTATTAAGGAGACCAATCATCGGCCTGACTAATTCACCTAATATACTAGACCTAGTCTACCCACCTAGATAACTAGGATTCCATTGTGCTCAATTCCACCCCCTATATAAAATTATATCTATTTTATACAATCACACTTCCAATAATAGAAACACACATGAAAAACAACCATTTACAATAGTCAAATCATTATCAAACCCTTACGCACAACAAAAAAATTTGAAAACATGTTTCCCACAACCCAAATAATTTATAAAACCATTTTAGAACCAAATAAATCATATTAAACACCTAAAACAATGTCAAATAATGGAACAACCTACCTATTTCTTGATATCTTCACAAAACCAGAATGAAACCACCAACTGAACTAAGGAAAGGCCCTAAGGATGAAATTAAACACCATAACCATAAATATTTAACCCAAATAAATGAGATTAAATCCAACCTAGGTTAAAACCCTTTCTATAGAAAAATAACCCAAGAGAGAAAAAGTAGTTACCAAGAAAGGAGAATAAAAGAGAATATGATATTCTTACTTAGAGATTCCTTGTAGATAAAAGTCCAAATCACCCTAAAAATAGATCCCAAGGTAAGAGAGAAAGGGAGGGAGTTTCACCTTGGGATAGAGGGTCAAATGGGAAGATTCACCGAATAGAGTACCACTACGAAAAAATTAAAATAAACAAATAACCAATATTCCCAAGAACCCTTAATGTATATCCTCCAAGAACATCATACATCTCCAAAAGACACGTCTACATCACTAAGAAGAGAGAAAATCCCAATAATGTCCAGAGACCTAGCATAGGTCACCCAACCATTTAAATTTTCACTAAAATGGTGGGACATAAGATGGAAATATACTAAGAACACATCCCTTCACCCAAATAAGAGACTACAACCACTAACCATAAAGAACCACTAAGAGCATAATTCGAAACCTAAGGAAAGGTACACCCAAAACATACCAATGAATCCAAATGAAATAAAAAAATCAATATCCATCAATGATTCAACCAATAAAAAGAACAATATTAAAAAAATATTTAGAAAACATGCCTTAAAGGGAGGTCCGAAAAACCGAAGAGGGCATTGCAGGCGGTGGAGGTCCGGCAACGAGAAGCGAGGGCGGCGGAGGTCCAGCAACGAGAAGCGAGGGCGGCGGAGGTCCGACAATGTGAACTCAGCAGGCGGAAGAGGGGAGTCTTAGGGTTCCAGTACCGTGAGAGATTTAGGTCGTGATAAAATGAGGGCACCGTGCGACCGAATTTATAAAAAAATGGACTAAGGTTTTATCAGCGCTAACAAAGCGCTGATAAATACTACCTTTATCAGCGCTAAAAAAGTGCTGATAAATCATTCCTGTATCACCGCTTCTTTAGCGCTGATATAAGGGGGCGCTTCCCTTGACCGTTTTTGTAGTAGTTATTGGGGGCTTGAAGAAGGATCACGGCCGTACGAGTTCTCTTAGATGAAGAAAACCTATAAGAATACGGTTATGGCGATTAGACGCGACCTTGGTACGTTTAATGAAAAAAAAGAAAGTACACGACATGTACTTTTGAAGTACACAAAGTGTGCTCACCATTTCCGTACTCTGCTTTAGGCAGCCTCCAAGTCACCCCCACATGGCCGTGTGCATGGCCGCTACACAGCCAGCACCCAGCTACCTACGGTAACTGAGTACACGGTGTGTAATCATAAAGTACACGGTGTGTACTTTGAAAATTTCCAGAATTTCTTCTTTTTCTAAAAAATGACCAGAAAAGGAAAAACATACCTGAAAATAAGATCCGGGTTCTTAAAAACTTCCCCCTTTAAAGAAATTCATCCCAGAATTTCCCTAGCGTGGCGTAGAAGAAGAAACCTCGAACAGCTCCGGCCATTGCGCTCATACATCAGCCTCCCTCTCCCAAGTCTCGTCCTATACTCACCCATGATTCCATAAAACTCATACCAGAGGAATAGACTATCCATGACGAACCTTTGTACTGTGATCAAAAATCCTAATAGGATGTTCCTCAAACGATGCATCCACTTCCAACTCAACCTCCTCGGGTTGAAAGACATGAGATGGTTCTGAAAAGTAACGTTGAAGCTGAGAAACGTGTAAGACATCGTGTATAGCTTGATACCTTTGAGGTAACTGCAACCAATAGGCAACCGACCCAACTATCTCCAACACCTCAAATGGCCCAACGTACCTTGGCGAAAGCTTACCCTATCTCTTAATCCACTTCTATCCCAACCTTGGTGTGACACGCAGGAAAACCTGATCCCCAACCTCAAACTCCATAGGTCATCCGCGCTGATCAGTATAAGACTTCTGTCGAGACTACACAGTAGCCATCCTCTTTTGAATCAACTCTATCTACTCTGTGGTCTCCTGAACAAGAAGAGGTCCCAACAAAGCTACCTGTCCTGCCTCCATCCAACATAAGGGTGATCAGCATGACCTACCATACAAAGCCTTATAAGGTGACATCTGAATAGTTGATTGAAAACTATTGTTACAGGAAAACTCCACAAGTGGTATGTACTTCTCCCAAGAACCTCCAAAATCTAGGATTCATGCTCGTAGCATGTCCTCAAGCACTTGAATCGTATGCTCGGACTGACCATTAGTCTGGGGGTGGTAAGCTGTACTCAAAAGCACCTATATACCCAAAGCTTTCTATAGCCCCTGCCAGACCCAAGAAGTAAAATGTGCATCCTTGTCTGAAACGATGGAGTGTGGAACTCCATGAAGACGTACAATCTCACGGATGTACAACTGTCCCAGCTCATCAACACTAAAGGTATCCTTGATCGACAAGAAGTGAGTGACCTTCGTAAGTCTGTCAATGACAACCCATACTGCATCATTCCCTCAAGGAAACCTCAACAACCCTGTCACGGAATCCATCGCGATGTCATTCCACTTCCACTCGGGAATGGGTAACTACTGAAAAATCCTTGCTGGTCACTGATGCTCCACCTTCATATGCTGACATGTGAAACACCTCATGACGAAACCTTCAATGTCTCTCTTTATACCTGACCACCAATACTGACGGTGTAGATCATGATACATCTTGGTGACACTAGGATGAACTTACCAAACTGAGGAATGAAAGTACCACATCAGATCCTCACATATATCTCCTAGAACCCATACACACCCCTGGAAACACAAGATCTCATCCTCGTCTATGGTCAATCTAGGAATAAGGTCCTCTCCTGACACACTTTCCTACAGGACCAGGCCTTCAGAATCTGATAGCTGCCTCATTCATACTTGATCAAGAAGGGTAGAGGTAAAAGCTATAGAAGAAAGGAAGATTTTCCCCTGTTTGTTGTGCACATATAAATGCATCTCAAAGAACATAACCATAAGCTTTCACTCACTACTGGCCTCCTGAAATTCCTGTATCTGAGTCCTCTTACTCAACGCATCAGCTACCGTGTTGCCTTTCCCAGGCGTATAGAAAATCTCAAAGTCAAAAGATTGAAGGTACTCGACCCAACTTCGTTGTCTCAAATTCAGATCATGCTGAGTGAAGATGTACTTGAGACTTTTGTGTTTGGTGAAAACCACAAAATTTTATCCTAGAAGATAATGTCTCCAACAGCGTAAGGCATGAACAACTGCAACCAACTTGAGATCGTGCGTCGGGTAGTTCCTCTCATGTAGTCGCAACTGCCGAGACCCGTATGCAACGACTCCTTCCCCCTGCATAAGAACAACTCCCAGCCTGATACCTGAAGCATCATAATACACAGTATAGCTCTTGTCCGGCTCTAGAAAGACTAGTATCAGTGATGAAGTCAACCTCCCCTTCAGCTCCTGAAAGGATGGATCACAAGAATCTTACCACAATAACTTTTCACCCTTCTTAGTCAGACCCTTCAGTGGTGTTGCTAAGAGTGAAAAGTCCTGAATGAAGCGTCTGTAGCATCCATCCATCCCCATAAAACTTCTCACCTCAAAGAAATTCTTCGGCTAATCCCAGGAAACTACTGCTCTCACTTTCTCTGGGTCGACTAACACTCCTATCTCTGAGATAACATGACCCAATAAGTGAATCTAATCCATCCAACAGTGGAATTTTGAGATCTTAGCATACAACTGATGCTCTCTCAGTGTACTCATAATGATCTTAAGATGGGTAGCATGGTCGTTTCGAGTGTGAGAGTACACCAAGATATCGTCCACAAAGACAACCACGAAAGAATCCAAGTACAGATGGAACACTCGGTTCATCAGTGCCATGAAAACTACAGGCACATTCGTGAGACCGAATGGAATAACCATATACTCATATAGACCATACCTGCTCCAGAAGGCTGTGAGAGGTATATCAGATGGTCTAATGCGCAAATGATGATAACCGGACCTCAAGTCAATCTTCGAGAACACCCGAGCTCCTCGAAGATGATCAAGAGATCATTAATACTTGGTAAAGGATATCAGTTCTTGATCATCAACTGGTTAAACTTCCGATAATCCACACAAAGTCTGAGGGTACCATCTGCCTTCTTCACAAACAGGACAGGCGAACCCCAAGGAGAAGTACTGGGTCAAATGAAACCCTTTTCCTGCAACTCCTCCAACTGCTTCTTGAGCTCCTGAAACTCTGGTGTAGCCATCCTATAAGGAGGAATGGACACCAGTGCCACTCCTGGAACAATCTCAATAGAAAATTCCACCTCTCTCTCCTGAGGCAAACCTGAAAAGTCCTTTGGAAAGATATACCTAAAATGATCCACCACTGGAGGAAAGTCTAACTGAGAAGTCCCCAGGTCATCCAGATACAGACTAGAAATCTGGGCTGTAACTCCTCTTAACCCATGATGTTCTGGACCCGCTCTGCTCGCCTGGACATCCCACTCGACCTTATAAAGAAAATATCCACCCTATGGTGATATGAAACTCACCCTGCGGCGATAATAGTCGACAACTGCCTAGAAGGGAACTAGCTAGTCTATTCTGAGAATGACATCATAGCCTGTCATCTCTAGGACATAGAGATCCCATAAAAAGTGACACCCACCAACCTCTGGAGGGAACTCCTTGCACTGACACACACCATCTATTCTATCCCCCAATAGAGTGTCTAGTGTCAAGATATAAGCAGAAGAAAAGATGCAGAGCCCAAGGATCTCTACAACAACAACATATATAAATCTTTGGGAAGCCCCTGTATTGAAAAGAGAAGAAGATAAAACTGAGGCAATGAGGATTTTACCTCAAACTGTAGAAAGTTTGGGATCCTGATCCTGCTGGGTTTGCTCCGCTGTAAAGGTCTGGCCTGCTCCACGACCCTGTGACCCTGCCTGACCACTCTGAGATGATCCACTTTGCTGTCGCTGAAAGACCGGCGACTGACCACCACAACCACGACCTCCACCTTGGCCTAAACAGACAGAAGAACTCTAGTTCTCAGACTGGTAAGAAACTGGTAGTGCTACTCCCGAACACAGAGTCCTAGAAGAACCCCTGTCACCAGCTGCTGGTGAGAAGATCTGACAGAAGCACTGAAGGTGACCCATCTTGCCGCATGATCGACACTCCACTAAGTCTTTTGGGAAATGTGGCCTCGTATTCCCGCTCTTCCCGCACTGGTAGCACACCACATGACTACCGGAATAAGTGTCTCGCTTCCTTGAATCACCGCACGAGGACTCCCTGTGACACTTCTTGCTATCAGTAGGAGGAATGATAACCCCAGATGCTAATCTTCCCTGGCTCACAACTCCAAAATCTCATAGATTGTGCTCTATGATCAGCTCTTGGTTGATGATAGAAGTGATAGAAGTCAACCTAAAGATGTTCACCTGTGATTGGATGTCGTGCCTCAGACCATCCTCAAACTTTCTTGCCGAGAATAACTGATCAACTCCTGGAATAGGTGTGAAGCGCTGTAGCTCGGTAATGCGTGAGGAATACTCCATGACAGAAAGAGTTCCCTGGTCTAGAATCATAAACTCCTAGGCTCGATCGGCCCTCAGGATATCCAGATAGAAGTAATCAAAGAAGATGCATTGAAACTCATCCCAAGCCATGATCTGCTGGTGTCCCACCTATGATATCATATCCCACAACCTCTTGGAGGAATCCAAGATCATATAGGTAGTGAGATTGACCCTCCTCTCTGGAGGCATCTCCAGATGCTCGAAGATCATAATCATGGATTCTAGCCACGACTCTACAGCCTAGGGTCCTCCATCCCCTGAGAAAGTGGGATGCTGCTGCTGCTGGAAGACCCACATCAAATCAGCCATCGACGGGGCAGGAGGAGATGCTCCCTGAAAGGTCTGCATCATCCTCATAAATCCTTCCATAAACTGTGAATCAGTACCTGTGTTTGGTATAATGGCCGGTGCCAAGACTGGCACAACAGGAGGATTTACTGGAAGTCCCTGATCAGCCATATCCGGTGTCTGATCACCGCCTGACAACTGGTGTACAACTAGAGGACGTCTCAGCGGCATGACTCTGTAAGGTCAAATGCACACCTTAGATCAAGATTAACAGGGAAAGAACATAGAAGTGTAATAAGGGAACAAGAGGAAGAAAACATTCAAGTTTTACAAAACATGACTACACGACGTGTATAAATAATACACGATGTGTTCCCTTAAGTCATTCACATGGGTGTTTACTTTTTCCAACCTAGGTTGTGTATCACCCCAAAAACATGGTGTGTTGTCTTAACACACAACGTGTAACTAAATCCTCTTCCTCTGCCCGATTCCTTCTGCATGGTTAATCCACACATCTCTCATAAGACAAGACTACATGGCGTGTTCAAGGGAAACACGATGTGTACTAGACGAACTTCACTGACCCGTGTCGTTAGTGACACGGCTGGGTACACGGCTCCTACTACATGACATGTTCTAGGTAAACACGATGTGTATAAGAAGAGACTCCACCAACCCGTGTTGTTAGCTACACAGCTGAGTTCCTAGTATTACACTACACAATGTGTTCAATCCTGACACGGCGTGTATAACCAAAGATTTATCCATCCGTGTCGTTAGCCACATGGGCGGACACAGGGTCAACACCACACGGCATGCACAACTGGTAAACGGAATGTTACCACAAGAATTTCCCTATCCCGTGTCTCTGCCCACACAACCTACAACATTGTTAGAGACTACACGACGTGTACATAAAGTACACGATGTATACTTAAGAAAAATAGTTTCTTCCCGAACAGAAGAACACAATGTGTGTAGTCAAAACTACACGACGTGTATTCTGGGTTTTTCTAGACAGTAATCCTTAGAAACTACTCCGAAACCAAGAAAAACACTGAAATGAACATTGAATGTGCCAAATTATGATCCGTGAGGGCCCATACTCCCTTTGAATCAAAGCTTGACATCTTATACTTGTTATAACAATGTAAAAAAGTCAATGATCCACCAAGTTTCGGTCCATGAGGGCACATAACACCTCAAGAACCAAAGTTTGGAGTTCATTCAGACAAAACCTTACACAAAAAATACCCTATCAAAAATTAGGTATTTTATCAAGGAATCTATCACAACAACATATGTATTCTACAGAACATCTATCACAACAACATGTAATTGCTAATGCACCCTAAATGGCATGGTAAGAATTCATGACATGTGATTTCTAGCAAGTTCCTATATGATTCATGAGATGGAATACCCTCATCTCATCAGGTTGTGACAAAAATAGAACCTCAATAACATAAATAATAACCAGAACAAAACATGTGAGTCACCTAACAATGAAAATCAAGGCAACCATAAACTTGCAAAACCAAAAAATTGCATTAACGAGGTAGATTGGCTTTTCCCTATACATAGGTTAGCTACTCCCGGGCACAACTTATTACCAAGTACCTATTTTGTCCTATCCCTGACTATAGGCTCCAAACAGTAAGTCAAGAGAAAAGAATACCCTCTAATACCACTTTTCAACGTCCCGGTTCTAGAATCCACCTAGAGGCGCCCCGTACCCGGTTGGTCAGATGGCCTCAAGAACATTTCCCTAAATGCCAGAGGCTGCCGACTAATAGTAAGGGCCGTGGGTGTGATAGTGGGGAAACTATGCCCTCATTGGCAGAGTACATATTGGAAGTAAAAAAATACATACAAGAGCGGAAGTAGTAATAACATCATACAAAAATAAATAGTGGAAGAATGATATAATAAATTGGAGCACATATATAAAATGATGCATGATACATATATCTAGGAAAGCAGCAAAACAAATCACAATGCTTAAATACAGTACTAAACCAAGTAAAAAATAAAAACAGTAATCATCTACACAACATCGCAAGCCTAAGCTTGGTCCTGTGCTCTCCAACTCCACAGCATGTCAAGTACCTGAAGTAGAAGGGTGCTTTCCCTTGTCTATACCTGCAACAATATATTCTGTTTGGGATCAAAAGCATGGCCCAAACAGGGTGTGAGACTAAATCCCAGTAGGAAACCACCACGAGATTTGTACCTAACAGTCAATGAGTATATGGAAGGTAAAAGTACAGGAAACAGTAAACAGGAAAGTACTCAATAGTAAACAATCCACAGTTTCAATATCAAACAACAACTAACCAAGCAGATAAACATAAACAGGTAACCCTCTGGGAAGTACCCATATCCTATCCCCTCTGGTCCTACCTAGCAACACAAGCAAGTAGCTAACACAAAGTTAAACCTCTGGGAAGTACCCACATCCTATCCCCTCTGGTTCTACCTAACAAGTACAAGCAACCCTCTGGGAAATACACTTAGTCTAACCCCTCTAGTTCATCTTAAGCATAGATTCTCTAAGGAAGCACTCACCGTCAATTCCACCTATAGTCTCGTATCGTAACTAAAGACATTCTAGGGAAGAACTTACATCACATTCCCTCTGTGGACCGCGTTGAGAAACTACAAAATCTCTGAGGAAGCACTCAACGTCAATTCCCCTTGTGGTATCGCATCATAACTAGGAAAGACACTCTAGAGAATCCCTTACGTCCATTCTCCCTATTCTCTATACATCAGGTTCACACAGACCTATGTAAGTCAAGCAAGTGTCGCAACACATATATACCAAGGTAACCCTCAAGAACTACTTGGCTAGAATTCTACAGTATAACAGCATAACAGAACAATAGTCACACCATCCTACAATACTAGGCATGAGAAAGTAAACAGCTTCCTAACAGGAAAACTAGACCCAAAGGGTCAAAATAGGCAAAACATGCATGGTAAACACATCCAAAGCACAAAAATTCACCCTATTCATAGTCAAATATCATCTACTCAAGCATACAAGCATAACAGACAAACAATAGAGCTAAAACGGTAAATACTCAATACCTCGTTCATGGGTATTGGGAAAATTTGCACATAAAACTCAAAGAATTTCAACAGAAAGGCACAAACCACCTACCTAGGCATTGGGAGATCACTATATGTGAACCTTGAGGCTTGAATCACCTTAGAACGCCTAATATCTAAAAAAAATTCTAAAACGTTCAACGGGGGATAACTTGAGGAAGAAGAGGAATCATAAAATGAAGCTCAAGTAGAAGAGAGAGTTTACCGAGGCGATCCCAACGCAATTAATGGTGGCCGAATCAGAGATCGGATGGAGGCTTGGGGGATCAGAGAAGGATCGCGGCCGTACGTGTTCTCTCAGATGAATAAAACCTAGAAGAAGACAGTTCTAGCGATTAGACGCGACCCTGGTGCGTTTAATGAAAAAAAAGAAAGTTCACAGCATGTATTTTTGAATTACACAGTGTGTACTCGCCATTTCCATACTCCGCTTTAGGCAGCCTCCAAGTCACCCCCACACGGCCATGTGCATGGCTACTACACGACCAACACCTGACTACCTGCGGTAACCGAGTACACGAAGTGTACTCATAAATTACACGGCGTGTACTTCGAAAATTACTAGAATTTCCTTTTTTTCTAAAAAATGACCAGAAATGGAAAAACACACCTAAAAAGAAGATCCAGGTTCTTACAAGCATGACATGAAATCTCAAGTGTTTACTTATGATAGATTCACCTTGAAAAAATGTCTTAATGGATTATTGAGTTACTGGTGGTTATTTGATATAAAATTTTGGAGTTGTTGCTCTAGAACCAACTTTTGTGTACTTTATGATTACCAATATTTATAGTTTTGAATATTAATAAATACCTTATCACATCATATTTTTTCTTATGTGTAAAATAGCATGTGATAATGTCATAATAGTAGGCTTCACACTAAAAGGTCTTAATAGTTCCCATCTATGATGAGAACCCATAAGTGCCATAATGATATTCTTAAATATATTCTCTATAACTAGATGATATCATTTAAGGGACACAAATGATATAGTCTATCAAGGGTGGAGACCCATGTGACTTTGAGGCACCTTCTCATGGTGTATTCCCTTGGTAATATCCAGTGTAGGATATTATAAGAATGAGACCCACCAGTAGGAAATCCACATTTATATATGTTATTGGATGTTCCTATCTGCAGACATGTGTATCGATCCTTAGAATTTAATATTATTATTAATGAGTATTATGAGTTGTGTACTTTTATGTATTGATGAAAACTATGATGAAATATGTTCACTATGAGTAGGATATGTTGGGTGCATCATGAGTAATATTTCATTAATGAATAATGTGAGAAAAAATTTTTCCCTTATGTTTTTAATGAAAGTTGATATATTAGTCCCTTTGATGGAAATGATATAGCCTAAATAAATCCATGGCCATGATTTTCTATAGGCAAGTTTGATTTTCATAAAGTCAAAGAAAGATACATTGAGCACATAAGTTGATGGCACTGGCGTGAAACTTTTTCAATTAGATATATCGTGATAAAGAGATTATATTACATAGTGAGCGTCCATATGAGGTATTATGTTATTGTCGCATTAACTTCCTTCTCTGTGGGTGTTTTAGTGTGTTGCTAGATGCTAACCTTGGACTTTAGGTTGATTTACTTATTTTCATTAAGAAAAGGGCCTAGAGGGTCACACACTAAGTGTATCCAAAATCTCAGTTAAATAATATATTATTATTTATTATTTAAAAAATTTAATAAATATTATTACTGCATGTGGTTTAATAATTATTGATATTTTCTTGATCGCACATATTCCTTCATAAGTTATTCAAGAGAATATTGTGTGAGCACAATATTTAATAAATAATTATTTACTATTTAGTGAATGTAATATTTATTTATTTATTGGTGAATAATGCAGTGATATTTATTTAATAAATAAATAGACATTAATCAAGGATCGATAAATATTTTAGAGGAATGGAGGACCAAATTTAACAGTCTAGTGATAAATAATATATATTAAATATTATTTTAATAAATAATATTTAATTTTAATTCGAAAGTTAAGAACATGTCGAGAAATAATAATAATAATATTATTATATACACGAGGTTCTGCAATGGATTAAATAAATAAAAAATGGAACTTGTGTAATTATTTATTTTTAAACCTTGCTATATATAAACCAAATTACATTATTTTTCAATAGAGACAATTTATTTTTTTATTGTGTACAACAAATCTGGAGAATCCTCTCAAATCTCTAGAGATCTCCCTTCTCCAAGAATGCTCCTAAGAATAGAGAGTGATATTCATCCACCTCCCACTCTCAAGTTTAGATAGATCAAGGTTAACTCTTTGGAAGAGATTCTCATGGAGATCAAAGGTGAACCATGCAAGTGATATGATCGATTGTGTTAGCACATGGAGATTCCTATAATGATGTTCAAAGATTTTTGGAACATGTGTGAATTACCATTAGATGGAATATGCTCTTGATTCCTTTAATTAAACGATGGTATAATGTAGATCTATTGTCAGATCCATTAGCGAAGTAAGAATCCTCACAAGGTAATTCTTAATTAATTAAATTAATTATAAATAATATGTAATGATCATGTGCTTGGTTCCAGCATTCTATCCCTTTTATGTTTTTCTTTGATTCAATTCCCTTGATCATGATGTTTATTGTTGTGTACATATCAGATGGATCATTAATCATGAAAAAAGAAAAGTTAGGCTCAGCCCATCACACACTTCCACTGCACCCAAAACCTTCAAGTGGTATCAGAGTAGTCATATAATTATTTATAATTATTTAAAATATTGTTGATGGATTTATGATTTTTTCATTTAGTTTTCAATTCACGTTTAATCATTCTTTAAACTGAATTTTGAGATCTTATTCTTCCTCTTTCATTTCTAAATCGATTAATTTTATAAATGAAATAAAATTGAAGATCTCATCTGGAGGTTTTTAGGATTCTGGATAGATAACACAAGAGTACACACCGTGTACTAGTGTTCAATACACCAATAATTAATTCATAATTAATTCAAGGAGTGTGCATTTATTACATCTAATTCATGTAATTATACACCGTATGTTGATTGGGCCAGCCTGGCGCACGGTCAATCGGAGTACACACCATTTAGCCCACGTACATGGCGTGTAGTCCTTTAGTCATAGATGGTCTATGTATCTTCTTACACAGCCTAACTGACTGGTGACAATATAACTTGGAGACCACATGCCGTGTATACCATGTACACATTGTGTACTCCAATATTTTTCATGGCACACTTTACGCGCCGAGTCCTTAGGTATGTGCTGCAGATAGATGGTGAGAAATGTACACACCGTGTAGCTGGATTTTACACGACGTGCACTTATTCTAAATTGTGAAAAATTAAAAATTAATTTATTATACTATGTAAACCTTATAAACATGTGATTTTGTGTGGTAATTAAGTTTATAGGACATGCCATGTGATGGGTTTTTAATATATATATAAATTTTTAATTAATTTTTGTGTAATGTTCAAATTTTCATATCATATATGAGTTGTATTATAGTTATTAATCTATGTGCATTGAAGTATAACACTTGATAAAAAAATCATGCAATCCATGTAATCATTAAGTTGATAGTACACATCATGAAATTACGTGATAAGTCATGCATACTACATGTCACAAGAGTAAATAATATACAAGTATAATACATTTTGGTTAGATTCAGATGAGTATTCACTCTATTTCCTCCAAGGTGAATTTATGCACACATTTAATTTTTAATAAATTTATTTAATTTATTTAAAATTATTATGGATGATAATATAAAGGAAATTCAGATGAGAATTAAGATAAAATAATTGATTAATTAAATATGATAATTAATTGATTTGAGCATGTTTTATCTTAAATAAGAATGATTAGAATTGAATGATAATTTTTTTAAAATGCACAATTCGTTGTATGCATGTGGATGATCATGAGAATATACCAAACCTTTGTATGCGATTGGTTTCATTTAATTTATTATTAAATTAAATTGTTGGTTTGTATGCCATCTCTCCTCTTATTATTTAAGGGCTTGTTCACCCATGGTTTCTTTTATATAAACCCCTTCCCCTCACTCGCATGTGAGTAAAAGCACATATAATATATGGAGATTCCAAGCCAGTGGAGGCAATTCAATTTTGGAGATAAGGTGAAACCAATCAAAGAGAGATACATAGGTGGATAGGTGGAAAGCTGTAACACAAACTTGAAATGGTTTAAGGTGTTTTCCCCTTAGGTCGATGGTTAGTTTATCATCTTCTAGATAAACTAACCATTAATAAATCTCATGATCATACCAATTTATTATTTTATTTTTTTCAAGTTGAATGGTTATTTAATTATGAATTTTTTTTCATGATCACATGAATTAATTAATTAATAAGCATGCAAGATAAAAACTAAAATAAATTATTTTATGCATAAATATTATATAAGATATGGTTAATTACTTAAGTAAACCCACTTAATATTAAAAATAATATAATAAAGGAAAAAATTGGAAATTTATTCATAAAAGATAAAATCCCTAAATTATATATATTAAGTCGATATATCTTTCCACTACTTCAGTTAAAATCGAACCATAGTTCAAAGTGCTTAACTAACCAAATTTGAGGCACTTTCAATTATTGGGAAATTCTAACATGAATTTTTGGGTTGACCTAAATTAGTTTACATCAAGGTTTTAATTTCAAAGTATGACTTGATGTAACTAAGAGGTAAGGATTGAGAAAATCCAATTTAAGGATTTAAGGATTGGGAAGTCCACACAACAGATCAAGGAACTGTGAGTTAATGCAGTTGGAATTTGGAATAACTACCTAAAACCATTCAAGTTTCTTGACCAACCAAAGTTAAGGTAACAAGAAGGGTAATATGAATCCTTACCACTAGAATGTCCACGCAGTAGGATATTATGAAGCCAATGGTGAGTGATATTGGGTTTCGATAAAATAGTGATAGATTAATAAATATAATATTTATTTATTTGTATAATTTTATCAGATAAAGTACTAAAATTTTGATCATATTATTTATATAAATAGTAATAAAATGACTTCAAACATATCACTGCGATCCATACTTGAGAAGGAAAATATTCTCACTAGTATAAATTTACAAGAGTAGAAAAGGAACTTACACATTATTCCTCAACATGAAAGGAAATTGTATGTGTTGAAAGAAACTATTATTGATGCACTTGGTAATAAGACTAGTGATGAGAGTTAAAACTCTAGAAGAAACATTTGAATGATTCCAAAGATGTTAAATGTTTCATGCTATCATTCACGACTGATGATCTTTTTAAGTAACATGAGGACATGGATGTATATAACATGATGTCTTAGCTTTGGGATCTCTACCAAGAGAAGGAGAGAAAAGAGAAATATGAGATCTCTAATGCTTTGTTTAGAACTAATCTTGAATATTATGTGCTAGATGGGCCTCATGTAGTCAATCATATTAGATACATTGAATTCATAGACATCTTAGGGATTAAATTCCTAGATAAATCGCATACAAATCTCATACTTTCCTCACTACCCAAGACCTTCTCTAGTTTTATTTTTAATTATTATACGAGCAATAATGAGAAGAGTCTTTTGGAACTTATTAATATGATTCAGTAAGTGGATAAGGACACGAGGTGTAACAAACCCACAATCCTTATGGTGAAGAAGAAAAGGAAAAACAAGGAAAAGGGGCCTAAAACTCACAACGAGTCTAAATATCTCGAGCATGGTCCTTCTAAGAATAAGAAGATCCAGAGTCAGGGAAAGGAAAAGGAGACAGTATGTTTTTCATGTGACAAACAAGACCACTAGAATAAGAACTACACCTAGAAGAAAGGGGAAGCTAAAGGTATGTTTGTTATCGAGTGTAATATTTCAATATATACACATTTGGTATTAGATATAGTTTTTGGTGATCAAATATATATCCAAATACAAGAACCAAGTAGATTTCAAAATATTTATAGAGGAGAGGTGGATTTGTGGGCTGCCAATGGTGTGAGGCTGGATGATCTAGCCATTGGTGACTACCACCTTTCATTGCCAACGAGAACTATTTTGGTTTTAAAATATTTTTATTATGTACCAACTATTACCAAGAACATAATTTATATATCATGCCTAGATGCATATGGGTTTATTTTCAAGTTTGGAAATAAAAGTTTCTTCTTTTATAAAAACAACATATGTTATGGTATGGAACATTTAAATAAAAATCATTATGTATTAAATTATGAAAACCAAGTATTAGAAATTGATAAAAAATCATGTTCACATGAATCATATAATACCCAGTTATGGTATCACTATCTTGGTTATGTAAATGAGAAGCGTTTGAAAAAGATCTCTTAATATGGTTATTTAGACTCTTCTAAGCTAAAACCACTAGAAAGATGTCATGCTTGTTTATAAGAAAAATGACCAAATAACCATTTAGAGGATAGAGTGGAAGGTCCAAAAAGCTTCTAGGATTAGTACACACTAATGTGTGTGGACCATTATCAGTAGAAGATATAGGTGGGTATTATTACTTTATAACTTTTAATGATGACTTGATTAGACATGGTTATGTCTACTTGATGAGGTATAAGTCTGAGTCCCTTGATAAATTCAATGAATTAAAGAATGAAGTAGATAATAAACTTGAAAAGAAGATAAAGAAGCTTTGATCGGATCAAGGTGGTGAATATCTTAACCAAGAGTTCATTGAATTTCTATAAGAGTTTGAGATTCTATCTAAACTCACTCTACTTTACATACCATAGTGGAATATTGTTAGTGAAATGAGGAATCGTACCTTTTTAGACATGGTAAGGATGATGATGAGTCATGCAGATCTTACATTATTCTTTTGGGGATATAAATTACAAACTACAACATATACATTAAATTGAGTACCAACTAAAATAGAAAATGGAATTACCTTTGAGTTATAGAGTGGAAAGAAACCCATTTTTTCATACACACATGTATGGGGTTGTGAGGTATTTTTTAAGGCCTTATTAGGAAACAAACTAGCACCCCGGGGCACAAAATGTATCTTTATAGGGTATCCCAAGGAAACAAAGGGATACTACCTATACAACCCCTCAGAAAAGAATGTGAATGTTTCTAGAAAATATATATTTCTTAAGAGGGAGCACGTCCTCAAAAATGATAGTAGGAGAAAGATTGAATTTGATTAATTTGATGATCAAGATACATAGGAGTTGGTACATAAGTTCCCATGGGAGAAGTAGTTCCTAAAACACAAGTACTCCGTAGGATCACAAGAGAGGTAAGAGAACCAAAGAGATATGATTTTCTAGTCATTGAATATGGTGACTAATTATTAGTTGACAATGATGAAGATCTCTCCTAAAAAGAGGAAGTAGAGATCTCAGAAGCTGCAAGATGGGAATAAGCCATGAATTTTGAAATGGATTCCATGTATCAGAACCAAGTTTGGGTTCTAGTTGATGCACCAGTTGATGTAAATCCCATAGGGTGAAAATGGGTATTTAAGAGAAAACTGTTCATAGAAGGTAAAGTAAATAACTATAAAGAAAATATAGTGGCTAAAAGGGTTTAAATAGTGTCAAGGAATTGACTATGATGAAACCTTTTAACCAGTTTCCATATTTAAATCCATCATAATTCTACTTTATATAGCAGCTTACCATGACTATGGAATTTGATAGATGAATGTCAAAATTTCTTTCCTTAATGGGAACCTTCAAGAATATGACTATATGACACAACCATAAGGTTTTGTGACTCCAAGTGATGCCAAAAATATTTTCAAGTTTCATAGATCCATTTATGGATTAAAGAAAGCATCTAGGTCATGAAACATTTGATTCGATAAAGATGTAAAAGAATCTAGTTTCATTAAGAATGAATGTGAGCCATGTGTTTATAAGATGTTTAGTGGGAATATGGTTGTTATCTTAGTAGTATATGTTGATAACATATTACTTATTGGAAATGGAACACCAGTCTTATAGTATGTCAATGATTGGTTGAACAAGTGTTTCTCCATGAAGGATTTAGGTGAAGTAGCCTATATTCTAGGGATTAATATTATCCATGATAGAACCAAGAGGATTATTAGAATAAGTCAAAGTATATAAATTGACTAGATAATAAAGAAATTTAGTATGGAAAAATACAATATTGGATTGGTTCTAGTGTCACATGGTATACATCTTTATAAGAAAATGTGTCCTTAGAAACAACATGAGAAAAAGATAATAAGTAAGATCCTATATGATTCAGTAATAGGATCAATCTTTCATGCTATGTTATGTACTAAACTTGATGTTGCCTATGAATTGAGCATGATAGGTAGATATAAATAATATTTAGGAGAACAAAATTGGTTTGTTGTTAAGTATATCCTCAAGTATCTATGAAGAACTAAGGATATGTTCCTAGTCTATGGAGGTGTAACGTCCCAGCTCCAGAAGCCACCCAGAGGCACCCTGTAACCAGTTGGTCACATGGACTCAAGTGCATTTCCCCGAATACTAGAGGTTGACAAATAGCAGTGAAGGAATTGGGTGTGATAGTGAGGAAACTATGCCCTCATTGGCAGAGTAACACAGTGGAAGTAAAACAAATAGCAATAGCGGAAGCAAGGATAATCCATACAAAAGTAAATAACAGAAGACTGGAAATAATAAAATGGAGCACACACATATATATGAATGATGCATGACACATATTCTAGGAAAGAATCAAAACAAGTCACAATGATGGAATACAATAGTACTAAACCAAAGTACAAAAGATATCAAGTAAACAACTCCTCATCATCGCAAGCCATATCTTAGTCCCATGCTCTACAGCTCCACAGAAAATCAAGTACCTGAAGTAGAAGGGTGCTTTCCCTTATTTATTCCTGTAGCAATATAATCTGTTTGGGCCCAAAAGCATGGACCAAACAGGGTGTGAGACTAAATCCCAGTAGGCAACCACCATAAGATCCGTGCCTAACAGTTAGTGAATATATGGCATGTAAAGTACAGAAAGCAGTAAATAAAAAAGTACTCAGTAGTAAAAATCCACAGTTTAAAATATCAAGCAACAACTAATCAAAGAAGACAATCACAAAAGGTAAACCTCTGGGAAGTACCCACAACCTATCCCCTCTGGTCTTACCTAGAAACATAAGCAAATGGATAACACAACAGGTAACCCTCTGGGAAGTACGCACAACCTATCCCCTCTGGTCCCACCTAAAAAGTACAAGAAACCCTCTGGGCAGTACACTCAGTCTAACCCCTATGGTTCAACTTAAGCATAGACTCTCTGATGAAGCACTCACCATTAATTCCTCCTATAGTCTCGTATCGGTAACTAAAGGTTCTCTAGGGAAGAAATTATGTCACATTCCCTTTATGGCCCACATTTAGGAACTAATGACACTCTGAGGAAGCACTAATGTCAATTCCCCCTATGGTCTCGCATCGTAAGTAAACCAAACACTCTAGAGAAGACCTTACGTCCATTCTCCCTATGGTCTACTACACCAGGTTCTCACGGACCTATGCAAGTCAAGCAGGTATAACAATGTGTATCGACCAAATTAAACCTCAAGAACTACTTGTTTAGCAGTCTACAACATATCAGGATATCAGAACAATCACACCATACTACAACTAGGCATGAGAAAGTAAACAGCAGCCTAACATGCAAACTAGACCCAACGGTCAAAATAAGCAATCATGTATGGGAAAAAACTTCCAAATCATATAAATTAACCCTATTCACATTCAATTAACCTCTACTCAAGCATACAAGCATAGAAACCAAACAATAGGGCTAAAACAGTAAACGCGCGATACCCTGTTCATGGGTATTGGAAAAAATTGCACATATAACTCAAATAATTTTGACAAAAAGGCACAAAACACCTACCTCGGCATTGGGAGATAAATATACTTGAGTATCAGGGCTTGAATAACCTTATAATTCCAAAGATCCAAAAAAACATCTAAAACGTTCAACAGTGGATAAGTTGCGAAAGAAGAGGAAACATGAAATGAAACTCAAGCAGAAGGAAGCGCTTACCGAGCCGATCCCAACACAATCGACGATAGTCAAATTGGAGATCGGATGCTCAGTCAGGGGATCAGAGGAATTTTGTGACCGTATGAGAGATCTCGGCCGAACCAAACCTAGAATAAGGTGTTTCTGGCGATTAGATGCAACCCTAGTACATTTAATGAAAAAAAATAAAATACAAAGTGTGTACTATAGAAGTACATGGTGTGTACTTTATGTTTTCATACTCCACTTTAGGCATCCTCCAGGTGACCCCCACATGGTTGTGTGCATGGCCACCACATGGCCAACACAATGCTACCCGTGGTAACCGAGTACACGGTGTGTACTTAGAAAGTACACGACATGTACATAGAAAATTTCCAGAAATTCCTCTTTTTTTCAAAAATGACCAGAAAAGGAAAAAATACCTGAAAAAGAAGATCTGGGTTCTTACAAACTTCTCCCCTTAAAGAAATTCATCCCCAAATTTCACTAGTAAGGCGACGTAGATGAAGAAACCCTGAATAGCTCCAGCCATTGAGCTCGTACATCAGCCTTTCTCTCCCAAGTCTCATCCTGTACTCGCCCGTGTTTCCATAGCACTCGTACCAGAGGGATAGACCGACCACGAATAACCTTCGTACCTTGATCAACAATCCAGTTAGGATGTTCCTCGAACGATGCATCCACTTCCAACTCAACCTCCTTGGGTTGGAAAACATGAGAGGAGTCTGAGAAGTAACGTCGAAGTTGAGAAATTTGGAAAAAAACATCATGCATAGCCCGATACCTATAAGGTAACTGCAACCAATAGGCAACTGGCCCAACTCTCTCCAACACCTCAAATGGCCCGACGTACCTCAGTGAAAGCTTAACCTGTCTCCTAATCCTCTTGTGTCCCAACCTCAGTGTGACATGCAGGAAAACCTGATCCCCAAACTTGAATTCCAGAGGTTGTCTCTGCTGATCAACATAAGACTTCTGTCAAGACTGTATAGTAGCTATCCTCTTTTGAATCAACTCAATCTACTCTATGGTCTCCTGTATAAGATGAGGTCCCAACATAACTACCTCTCCTACCTCCAGCCAACATAAGGGTGATCAGAATGGTCTACCATACAAAGCCTCATAAGGTTCTATCTGAATAGTTTCTTGACAACTATTGTTGTAGGCAAAATCCACAAGAGGTATGTGATTTTCCCAAGAACCTACAAAATCTAGAATACATGATCGAAGCATGTCCTCTAGAACCTAAATCATACACTCTGACTGACTATCTGTCTGGGGGTGGTAAGCTGTACTCAAAAGTACTTGTGTACCCAAAGCCTTCTAAATCCTTTGCCAAACCTGAGAAGTAAAACGTGCATCGCTGTCTAAAACAATGGAGTTTGGAACTCCATGTAAGCGCACAATCTCACAGATGTACAACTTTCCTAGATCATCGACAATGAAGGTATCCTTGATTGGAAAGAAGTGAGAAACCTTCGTGAGTTTGTTAATGACAACCCAAACTGCATTATTCCCTCAAGGAAACCTCGATAAACTTGTCACAGAATCCATTGCAACATCATTCCACTTCCACTCGGGAATGGGTGACTATTGTAAAAGCCCTTCTGGTCGCTGATGCTCCAACTTCACCTACTGATAGGTGGAACACCTCATAACAAAACTAGCAACTTCTCTCTTCATACCTGACCACCAATACTGATGGTGTAGATCACGATACATCTTGGTGACACCGGGATGAACTAACCAAACTAGGGAATGAAAGTCCCACATAAGCTCCTCGCGTATGTCTGCAGGCATCCATACACACCCATAAAAACGCAAGATCTCATCCTATCCTATAGTCCATCCATGAATAGGGTCCTCTACTGACACACTTTCCCATAAGACCAAGCCTTTAGAATCTGATATCTTTCTCATTATCACTTGATCAAGAAGTGTAGAGGTAATAACTACATAAGAAAGAAACGTCTGCCCCTGTCTATCGTGCACCTCCAAATGCATCTTAGAGAACATAGCCATAAGCTGTCACTCACTATTGGCCTCCTGAACTGCCTGTATCTGAGTCCTCCTGCTCAATGCATCAGCCATTGCGTTGCCTTTCCCAGTTGTATAGGCAATCTCAAGGTCAAAATACTGAAGGTACTCAACCCACCTTCACTGTCTCAAATTCAGATCATGCTAAGTGAATATGTAATTGAGACTCTTGTGGTCAGTGAAAACCACAAAATGATATCCCAGAAGGTAATGTCTCCAATAGTGTAAGGCATGAACAACTTCAGCCAACTCGAGATCGTGCGTTGGGTAATTCCTCTCATGTGGCCTCAACTACTGAGACCCATATGCAATGAATCCTTCTCCCTACATAAACATAGCTCCCGACCTAATACCTGAAGCATCAAAGTACACGGTATAACTCTTGCTCAGCTCTGGAAAAACTAGTATCGGTGGTTAAGTCAACCTCCCTTTCAACTCCTGAAAGGCTGACTCACAAGAATCTGACCACAAGAACTTTACACCCTTCTTAGTCAGACCCATAAATGGTGATTCTAAGAATGAAAAGTATTAAATAAAGCATCTGTAGTATCCATCCAGCATTAGAAAACTCCATACCTCAAAGATGTTCTTCGGATGATCCCAAGAAACTACTGCTCTCACTTTCTCTGGGTCTACTGATACTCCTGTCTCAGAGATAACATGACCCAAGAAGTGAATCTGATCCATCCAAAAGTGGAATTTTGAGATCTTATCATATAATTTATTCTCTCTCAGTGTGCTCAAAATGATCTCAAGATGCATGGCATGGTCATGTTAAGTGTGAGAGTACACCGAGATCTCATCCATGAAAACCACCATGAAGAAATCCAAGTATGGATGGAACACTCAGTCCATCAATGCCATGAAAACTGCAGGTGCGTTTGTGAGAACGAATGACATAAACATATACTTGTATAGACCATACCTGCTCTGAAAGGCTGTAAGAGGTATATCTAATGGTCTAATGTGAAAATGATGGTAACTGGACCTCAAGTCAATCTTTGAGAACACCCGAGATCCTCGAATCTCATCAAAGAGATCATCAATCCTTGGTAATGGATATCGGTTCTTGACCATCAACTAGTTCAACTTCTGATAATACACACAAATCCTGAGGGTACTGTCTGCCTTCTTCGAAAAAAGGACAAGCGAACCCCAAGGAGAAGTACTGGGTCGGATGAAACCCTTTGATTGTAACTCCTCCAAATGCTTCTTGAGCTCCTGTAACTCTAGTGTAGCCATCATATAAGGAGGAATGGATACCAGTGCTGCTCTTGGAACAAGATCAATAGAAAAGTCTACCTGAAAATTTGGAGGAAAACCTAAAAAGTCTTCTGAAAAGACATCTCTGAAATGATCCACCACTAGAGGAAAGTCTATCTGTGAAATCCCCTGGTCATCTAGATATAGACTAGAAATCCGGGCTATAACTCCTCCTAACCCATGATTCTCAGGTCTCGCTCTGCTCGTCTGGACATCCCATTCACCCTTATGAAGAAAAGATCCACCCTCTGGTGATATAAAAATCACCCTACGGTGATAACAGTCGATGACTGCCTAGAAGGGAACTCGCCAGTCCATTCATAGAATGACATAATAGCTTGTCATATCTAGGACATATAGGTCCCATAAAAAGTGACACCCACCAACCTATAGGTGGCACTCCTTGCACTGATGTACACTCACCGTTCTAGTCCCTAACGGAGTGTCTAGCATCAAGATATCAGCAGAAGAAAAGATGCAGAGCCCAAGTCTCTCCACAATAGCAACATATATAAAGCTATGGGAAGACCATGTATTGAAAAGAGAAGAATATAAAACTAAGGTAACTAAGATTGTCCCTCAAACTATATAGGGTCTAGGATCCTGCTCCTATAGGGTCTGCTTCACTGCAAAAGTATGACCTGCACCGCGGCCCTGTGACCCTGTCTAGCCACCTTGATCTGATCCACCCTGTTATCACTAAAAACTAGGCGACTGGCTACCATGGCCACAACCTTCACCTCGGCTTGAATGGCTGTAAGAACTCCAGTTTCCAGACTGGTGAGAAACTGGTGGTGCTGCTCCTGAACGAGGAGTCATAGAAGAACCCCTATCACCAGCTGTTGGTAAGAAGATCTGACAGAAGCACTGAAGATGACCCATATTTCTGCAAGATCGGCACTCCACTAGGTCTCTCGGGCAGTGTGGCCTCGTATTCCTGCTCTTCCCACACTGGTAGCCCACCACCTGACTACCAGAAGAAGTATCTCGCCTCCTTGGATCTCTATGCGTAGACTCCCTATGATTCTTCCTGTTATCAGTAGGAGGAATACTAACTCCAGACGCTGAGCCAACCTGGCTCACAACTCCAGAATCCCTTAGATTGCGCTCAGTGATCAGCTCCTGGTTGATGATAGAAGTGATAAAAGTCAACCTGAAGATGTTCACATGTGATCGGATGTCGTGCCTCAGACTATCCTCAAAATTTCTTGCCAGAAATAACTGATTACCTCCTGGAATAAGAGTGAAACGCTGCAGCTTGGTAAAGTGAGAGGAATACTCTATAACCGAAAGAGTACCCTGCTCCAAACTCATAAAATCTCAGGCTCAATCAGACCTCAAGGTCTCTGGATAGAAGTATTCCTAGAAGATAGGCTGGAACTCCTCCCAAGTCATAACCTGCTGGTGTCCCGCCTGTGAGATCACATCCCACCACATCTTGGTGGAGTCTCTAAGCATATATGTAGCGAGCTTGACCCGCCTCTTTGTAGGAATCTCCAGATACTCAAAGATCGTCAGCATGGATTCCAGCCATGACTCTACAGCCTGGGGTCCTCCATCCTTTGAGAAAGTGGGAGGATGCTGCTACTGAAAGACCCATGTCAATTCTACCATTGATGGGGCAGGAGGTGGTGCTCCCTGAAAGGTCTTCATCATCCTCATAAAGCCTTCCCTAAACTGTACATCAGCACCTACATCCGGTATAACGGCTGGTTCCAAGACTGGAATAATGGGAGGATCTACAGGTAGTCCCTGATCAGCCATATTCAATGTCCAATCACTACCCTGCAACTGGTGTACAACTGGAGGACGTCTTGGCAGCATTACTCTACAAGTTCAAATGCACAACTTAGATCAAGATTATCAAGGACTAAAAACTGAAAGAGTAATAAGGTAACAGGAGAAGGAAAGCATTCAAGTTTTTCCAAAACATGACTACATGGAGTGTATAAACCCTACACGATGTGTTCCCTTTAGCCATTCACATGGGCGTATACTCCTACCAGAGATGGTCGTGTAACAACCCATACACACAACATGTTCACCTAACACATGGCATGTAATTGAATCCTCTTCCCCTACCCGAGTACTTCTACATGGATAAGCCACATGGTTCTCCTTAGAACAAGACTCCACCACGTGTTAGTGCCAAACATGGCGTGTACTAGATGAACCTCACCAACCCGTGTTTTTAGATACACAGATGATTACACGGCTCACACTACATGACGTGTTCCAGGCGGACATGGCGTGTACAATAAAGGATAACACTAACCCGTGTTGTTAGTCACACAGTTGGGTACCTAGGTTACACCACACGATGTGTTCCAGACGAACATGGCGTGTACTAAGAAGATTTTGCCGAGACGTGTTGTTAGTGACATGGTCGGTTACACAGTTCTACAACATGGTGTGTGAATCCTCTACACGGCGTGTCTTACCAAGGATTCCAAACCCCATGTCCCCAACCACACAGTCTGAGACACGATTATATACTACATGGTGTGTACATACAGTACATGGTGTGTACTTAAGAAAAACAGTTTCTTCCCAAACAGAAGAACACATGGCGTGTAGTTAACATTACACACCGTGTATTCTAGGTTTTTTTCATACAACAAGCCTTAGAAACTACTCTGGAACCCAAAAAAACACTATAAAAAACCTCAAAGTTCCAAATTCTGATCCTTGAGGGCCCATACTCCCTGCGAATCAAATCTTGGAATCTTATACATGTCATAACAAGGTAAACAAGTCAAAGATCCACCAAATTCCATTTCATGAGGGCCCATAACACCACAAGAACCAAAGTTTGACATTTATTCAAACAAATCCTCACACAAATAAATACCCTATCAAACATCAGGTATTCTATCTAAGCATTTATCACAACAACATGCATATCTAGTACAACATCTATCACAACAACATGCAATTGCTAATGCACCCTAAATGTCATGGTAAGAATGCATGACATGTGATTCCTAAAAAGTTCCTATATGATGCATGATATGGAATACCCTCATCTCATTGGGTTGCAATAGAAATAGAACCTCAGTAAAATAAACAATAACATTACAAAACAAGTTAATCACTCAAGGTGAAATCAAATCAACAGTAAATTTGAAAAACCATAAAATTTGCAATAATGAGGTAGATTGTATTTTCCCTATACATGGGTTAGCTAATCCCAAGAACAACTTATTACCAAGTACCTATTTTGTTCTATCCCTAACTATAGTATCCAAATAGTAAGTCAAGAGAAAATAATTCCTCTGATACCACTTTGTAACGTACCGGTTTCAGAATCCACCTAGAGGCGCCCCATACACGGTTGGTCACATGGACTCAAGTGCATTTCCCCGAATGCCAGAGGCTGCCGACTAGCAGTGAGGGCCTTGGGTTTGATAGTGGGGAAACTATTCCCTCATTGGCAGAGTAACACAACAGAAGTAAAACAGATAGAAATAGCGGAAGTAGGGATAATCCATACAAAATTAAATAGCGGAAGACTGGAAATAATAAACTAGAGCACACACACATATATGCATGATACAAGACACATATGTCTAGGAAAACATCCAAACAAGTCACAATGCTTGAATAAAATAGTTATAAACCAAAGTAAAAAATATAGAAAGTAAAAAACTCCTCAACATTGCAAGCCATAGCTTGGTCCCATGCTCTCCAACTTCACAACAAACAAAGTACCTGAAGTAGAAGGGCACTTTCCCTTATTTATACCTGCAACAATATAATCTGTTTGGGCCCAAAATCATGGACCAAATAGGGTGTGAGACTAAATCTCAGTAGGCAACCAAAAAAATATCTATGCCTAATAGTTAGTGAATATATGGTATGTAATGTATAGAAATCAGTAAACAAGGAAGTACTTACCAGTAACAATCCACAGTTTCAAATATCAAGAAACAAATAATCAAAGAAGATAATCACAAAAGGTAACCCTATGGGAAGTGCCCACAACCTATCCACTTTGGTCCTACCTAGCAACATAAGCAAACAGATAACACAACAGGTAACCCTCTGGGAAGTACTCACAGCCTATCCCCTCTGGTCCTACCTAAAGAGTACAAGCAACCCTCTGGGAAGTACACTCAGAATAACCCCTTTGGTTCAGCTTAATCATAGACTCTCTGAGGAAGCACTCACCATAAATTCCTCATATAGTCTCGTATTAGTAAATAAATGTGCTCTAGGGAATCACTTACATCACATTCCCTCTGTGGCCCGCGTTGAGGAACTACAGACACTCTAAGAAAGCACTTATGTCAATTCCCCCTATGGTCTTGCATCGTAAGTAAAACAGACACTTTAGAGAATCCATTACGTCCATTCTCCCTATGGTCTACTACACTAGGTTCTTACAACCCTGTGTAAGTCAAGAAGGTGTAACAATGCGTATCGGCCAAAGTAAACCTCAAGAAATACTTGGCTAGCAGTCTATAACATATCAGCATATCAGAGCAATCACACCATCCTACAACTAGGCACGGGAAAGTAAACAGGAGTCTAACATGCAAACTAGACCCAATGGTCAAAACAGGTAATAATGCATGGGAAAAAACTTCCAAAGCATATCAATTAACCCTATTCACATTTAATTAACCTCTACTCAAGTATACAAGCATATCAGGCAAAAAATAGGGCTAAAACGGTAAACACGCAATACCCCGTTCATGGGTATTGGGAAAATTTGCACATATAACTCAAAGTATTTTAATAGAAAGGCACAAACCACCTAACTCAGTGTTGGTAGATCAATATACTTGAGTCTCAGGGCTTGAATCACCTTATAACGCTGAAGATCTACAAAAATGTCTAAAATTTTCAATAGAGGATAACTTGAGAAAGAAGAGGAAACATGAAACGAAGCTCAAGAATAAGGAAGAGATTACTGAGGCGATCCCAACGCAATTGAAAGCAGTCGAATCAGATATCGGATGTTCGGTTGGGGGATCAGAGGAATTTTGTGGCCGTATGGGAGCTCTCGGCCGAACCAAACCTAGAAGAAGGTGTTTCTGGCGATTAGACGTAACCCCGATACGTTTAATGAAAAAAAGAAAATACATGGTGTGTACTTTGGAAGTACACGACGTGTACTTTCCATTTCTGTACTCCACTTTAGGTAGCCTCCAGGTCACCCCCACATGGGTGTGTGCATGGCCGCCACACGGCCAGCACACGACTACCCGTGGTAACTGAGTACACGATGTGTACTCAGAAAGTACACGGTGTGTACTTCGAAAATTTCCAAAATTTCCTTTTTTTCTCAAAAATGACCAGAAAAGGAAAACATACCTAAAAAAAGAAAATCTGGGTTCTTACAGAAGGAGATAAGGAGCTATTCATCAAGGGTTATACTGACGCTAGTTTTCAAACAGATCAGAATGATCTGAATTCATAGCCAGGATATGTTTTCTGTCTCAATGAAGGAGTTGTGTAATGGAAGAGTTCAAATAAGCTATTTTTTGCTGATTCTACAATGGATTCTGAGTATATAGAATATTTTTTGTAGCTAAGGAATCCATTTGGATACATAAATTTGTCTAAGATTTTGATGCGGTACCTAGTAGTAAAGACCCTATAACATTGTGTTGTGATAATACTATAGCGGTGACCTGTGAAAAAGAGCCAAGGTCATACCAACAGACAAAGCATATACTCTAGAAGTATCACCTCTTGAGAGATTTTTATTATAGGGGTTAAGTTTTAGTGAGCCTATTTCCAATGGAATAAAATGTGGTGGACCCCATTGACTAAGTCCTATCTCAATAGAAGAGTGAGTATCATGTGAGAGCTAGCAGACTAAAGGTTGTTAGTAGTTGGCTCTAGTTCAAATGAGAGTCTGTTGGAGTTGGTGACCTAGAAACAAATTATATGTACTTTATGATTACCTGTATTCATATTTTTGAATATTAATAATCACGTTATAACATCATGTTTTTTCTTCTATGTAACATAGTATGTGATAATGTCCTAAGAGCATCTGTCGCACTTAAAGGTTATAGAAGTTATCTTCTATGATGAGAACCCTGAAGTGCCATGACAAGATTCTTAAATATATGTTCTATAGCCAGATGATATAATTTTATAGACACAAATGATATAGTCTATTGGGGGTGAAGACTCATAGGACTTTGAGGCACCTTATCATGATGTATGTCCTTGGTAATATCTAGTGTAAGATATTATGAGAACAAGACCCATCAGTAGAAAATAAACATTTATATGTGTCATTGGATGTTATTATATGAGGAAATATGTATTTATCCTTAGACTTTATTATTATTATTGAATATTATGAGTTTTTTACTTTGATGTGGTGACAAAAACTGTGACGACATATGTTTGTAGTGAGGTAGGATGCATTGGGTGCATCACGAGTAATATTTCATTAATGAATATGTGAGAAAGGATTTGTCCCTTCTATTATTTAACAAAAGTTGATATCTTATACCCTTTTATGGAAATGATATATCCTAAATAAATCTATGACCATGGTGTTCTATAGGCAAGTTTGATTTCTATAAAGTCAAAGAAAGATACATTGAGCACATAGGTTGATGGAATTAGTGTGAAACCTACTTGATTAGATATATCACGATAAAGGGATAATATTATACAATGAGCACATGTATGAGGTATTATGTAATTGCAATATTAACTTCTTTCTCTATGGGTACCTTATCATATTTCTAGACGCTAACCTTGGAATTTAGGCTACTTTGCCTATTTCCACTGAGAAAGAGGCCTAAAGGGTCACATACTAAGTGTATCCAGAATCTATGTTAAATAATATATTATTATTTATTATTGAAAAAGTTGAATAAATATAATTCCCACACATGGTTTAATAATTATTGATGTTTTTTTGATTTTATATATTCTGTCAATAGTTATTCGAGAGAATATCATGTGAGCAGAATATTTAATAAATGTCTATTTACTATTTAGTGAATATAATATTTATTTATTTATTGGAAAATAATGCAGTGATATTTATTTAATAAATAAATAGATATTATTCAAGGATAGATAAATATTCTAGAGGAATAGAGGGACGAGTTTAATGGTACAGTGAGAAATAATATACATTGAATATTATTTTAATAAATAATATTTAATTTTAATTCTCAAGTTAAGCACATGTTGAGAAATAATAATAATAATAATATTATAAACATGGGATTCCACAAGGTATTAAATAAATAATAAAGGGAACTTGTTTAATTATTTATTTTTAACCCTAGATATATATAAATATAATTATATTATTTTTCAAGAGAACCAACTCATTTTTTTTATTGTGCACAATGAATCCATAGAATCCTCTCGAAGCACTAGAGCGATAACTTCTCCAAGAACTCTTCCAAGAATAAAGAGTGACCTTCCTCCACCTCCCACTCTTGAGTTTATATAGATCAAGGAGAATGCTTTGGAAGTGATTTTCATGGCGATCAAAGGTGACTGATGAAAGTAATAGGATCTTTCGTGATATCACCAAGAGATTCCTATGACGATGTTCAGAGATTTGTGGAACACATGTGGATCACCGCTAAAGGGAATATGATCTTGATTCCTTCAACACAATGAAGATACAACATATATATGTTGTTAGATCCATCAATGAAGAAATAATTATCACAAGGTAATTCTTAATTAATTAAATTAATTATAAATAATATGTGATGATATTACACTTAGTTCTAGAATTCTATCCCTTGTCTATTTTCTTTTATTCAATTCTATTGATCATGATGTTTATCATTGTGTACATATCAAGTTAATGATTGATCACGACAAAAAGTAAAGTTGAGCACAGAACATCACACACTTCTGTTACACCTAAAATCTTCATAAAATGAGTGTGCAAGTTGGTATGACAATGAATTAAGATATAATTTAATGAATGAATGAGAACTTGAAATAAAAATGGTAATTGGACGATTTAACCATTGTTTCCTTTTATATTATGACATGTTTTCACGCCATATTGAATTTTTTTGTGTTATGATGAAATGATTATATAGAGGGCTTGACCTGGTTATGCTGAAATGCTTATATAGAGGGATTGGATGGGATATTGAAATGCTTATATAGAGGGCTTTACTTGGATACTAAAATACTTATATAGAGGTATTTTCCTAGTTATTCTAAAATTATTATATATAGGGCTCGTACTGGATGTTGAAATGATTATATAGAGGACTTGACCCAATTATGCTGAAATGATTATATAGAGGGCTTAGCCTGGATGATGAAATGATTATATAGAGGGATTATCTTGGATGTTGAAATGCTTATACAATGGGATTTACCTGGTTATGTGATTATTCCATGGATTTATGGTTATGGTTGGCATGGTTGTGCTACATACTTAGAGATATTTTGGAATGGTGTTGAATCAAGTTGATTGATGTATTGTATTAATTTATTAATTAATACACTTGTTTATCGCTTTATTTAATTCACTTATTATTAGTATGGTTTTGTTTAGACATAGTGTTATTGACCTACTGAGTTTTACTCACACCCTATTCGGGATTTTGTTTGGTACCTGAACAGATTATATAGATGTAGGTTTAAACAAGGTCAAGAGACCATGTTGTTGATTGTTTCTTACTGGATGGGTTGGATTATGGGGGTGGGACTGACATAGGGTTAGAGACTGGGGTATTTGAGTTAGTATGGTATTTTATCTATATTAATTTTAGTTTTATATTTAGATACATTTCGGCCTAACATTTCATTGTTTATTTTTTGATTTACTTGGTTCATCATTCACCTTCTAGTTGTATTTTGTACTATTTCAGCTATTTCCATTACTCTGATATTTTTTATTTACATTGAAATTTTAACTATGTACTAGGGGGTATAGTCTCCCCACTATGCTTTTTATTCCCCCGATTATAGTCGATAGCCTCTAACGTATGATGAGGCGCGCTTGAGGTCCATTAACCAACTTGATTTGGCTACGCGAGAGAGTAACATATTAGGTTACGTTACAAAGTGGTATTAAAGGTGGGATATTTTTATTTTCTATTGATTTACTATTTGGGAAAGGTAGAAAGGATACTAGGATGTGTCAGGACTTGGTAATGAGCTTGTGTATGGGAGTAGCTAACCCATGTACGGGGAAAAATCAGAGTGCCCAAGTATGATATTATTAATCATGTTGTTTTCTTGTTACACTTATTTCACCTTTGGTGATTCACATGTGGTGTGATGTTATTATTTCTTTAGATTTCTACTCGTGGCTCAGTATGGCGTGATATGAGTATTCATGCATCGTGATAGAAACATAGATATATATCTTGGCATGCATTGTTCATGATAGGTACATATTTATTTCTTGTGATATAATTTCCCATATGAACTATGAAATTAGATACCTATTATATCTGATGAATGAAATGGAAGAATTTCTATGTCATGCTAAAACACTGGTTAAGAAATGTTAGGAGATATCATGTGCCAGTGGTTCTCTATTTTTGTCTCCTATTGAGGTTGAAATTATTGTTTTCCAGTGTTCTAAGGAGTGTGTTTTTCTTATAGATAAAATTATTTCTCATCATCTTCAAATTGAGTGTTAGGAGATTGGAAATTAGCACGCTCCTAACATAGTTGAACATGATATTAATGTAGCTCCTAAGAATAGTAATGTGAAATGGGTGGTCTGGGGTGACCATTCTCACGTGGGTTTGAGCCCGCATGGGTTTGTCTGCAAAAGTCCACATATAATGTGAATTTTTTTTCAATCCCTCCCCACCCTACATAATCCCATGGGTAACCCGTAGGCTTACCCACATTAAAAAAATATACTACATATAATCATTTAAATACTATATTTTTCTCATTCTTAATGGTAGTTGTGGGGATAAGTATAGATCAAAAATAGTTAGAGGTTTAAGGGAAGTGATAGAACATTTTTTATGGGTTAATGGTGACATGCGACGACAACGATGTGGTGGTGAACTATTACTATGAAAAGTAGGTGAGTGATTGGTGAAAGGAAATGAATGATGATGTTGGTTGTGCAGTGATGTGGATAGATGGACTTGTGAATGAATGATGACTCTCCAGGAAAAGAATGGTTTTAGAGGAGGCTATTAGGGTTCCCATGAGGTCCTTTCCTATTTTATTAGTAACAAAAATAAAATCAAATAATAACAGTAATAAATAAACCAAAAAAATATTATGATTATAATAACTCTTTTAGAATTGAAACCATGTATAAGGTAGATGAGCTCCATTTTTCTAAAGGTGGGATGACACACTATATGAATATGGTTAGTAATTACTATATAAATATTATAATATCATATTAAAACAATAAATATAGACCTATTTAAAATTAATATGTGAATGAATGGTGAATTAGTATGACCATTACAGTGAGAAATCATATTTCATGTTTTAGTAATGATTTTTTATTAAAAAAACTAAAATTTAGAAGAAGCATATAATGTAATAATAATATTTTTTTTAAATCAGATCCATAGGTAAGCCTGCACCTGTGTGAGCTCAACCCGCCTTGGCTCACACCCGCGCGATCTTAATATGTATTAGACCACACTATTAATGATCAATTTTTTTAATCCTACCCTACCCCACATCCTCACCATATATTATAATCTCATGGGAACATTTTTCATTACTACCAGAGAATCAGATGGATGTTTAACTTCGTAATAGCTTCTAGAGGGTCATGCGATCCCTGTAAATGGATAATATTCACACCATGCATTTGATGTCTGAGATGAATAGAGAGTTTCAGGTACAACATCTAACTATGTTCACTAGGGAGGGAGACCCATAGGTAGCCAAGTTCTAGATCGAGTCATTCTAGATGATCTTCAAGCCCCTAGATACACCCAGTAGTAGAAGGGTGAAGCTTTCCACATACATGTTTCATGGAATTACCAATAATTGGTGGGATATTTTAGAGAAATATAGGTAGTAAGAGAAGTTATCCTAGAATTAAATCTAGGAAAAGTTTCTGAACCACTTCTATCCATAAACATAGAGGGATGATAAGGATCATAAATTCATGTGACTAATGTAGGAGGGAATGTCAATGATAGACTACATTAGACGTTTCAATGACTTTCAGTGCTTTGCACCATTGGAAGCTGATGAGATCTCCAAGGTGAGAGGTTTTTAGGATGGGTTTCTCTATGAGATCAATTTTTAGGTGAAAGTATTTTTCTTGAGTAAATTTTTGAATATGATGAACCAAACACTCATCATAGAAGTTAATCTGAGAGAGGCCCCAAGTAGTGGACAAACTGTTTCAGCACGGAAAATTGGGAGCTATTTTTTTGGTGTCAAGAAGAACCATTATGATAGTTATTGACAAGGAAATAGTGGGAAGAGTAGTTAGGGTTGTGGGTATGAATCTCAGGTTTTTGTTTCATTGTAGTGTTATCATTGTAGAAAGTTGGGACACAAGTGACCTCAGTGTACATACCTTATTTTAGAGTGCCATGCCTGTGGTAGGATGGGCTACCTATAGAGGTTTTGTAGGGGAATAAAACACTAAAGTAGTGTTAGGAGATCGGGATAAGTACCAAAGTCTGGGAAGGGCATAACTATCCCTTAAAAGACTGGTAGTTAGGGTTTCACTAGATGTTCAGGTTGAGGTAGGGGACATGGTACCCTAGTGAAGGAGTGGTAGTACCAGAAAGAGGGAATAACTCAGGGGAGTTAGACCTGGGCCCATGGCATAGGGTAAAGTTAGCTACACACTATGAAATCTACTCTAGCTAGTTTGGATTTAGTACCTTCTATATTCATAGGTATGATTCTTTTATCATATACCCTTTCTTGTGTTTTGTTTGATACAAGAGCATCACATTCATTTTTTATATGATCTTTTTATAAAATGGTTTGGTCTTGGTTATAGAAATCTTGGACGTTGTCTTGACTATCAACACACTGTTGGGAGTGTGTTTAGAGAATGTCAAACATTGTAAGATGTGTTCTCTAGAAATTGATGGTTATTATTTCTTTTGAGAACCGTTTGTGCTAGAAATGACAGGTTTCAATTTTATTATTATTATTGATTGGATAGTTCTATACTAGGATCATATCAGCTATTACTGGAGGAGAGTTGCCTTTCTATCAATAGAAGGAGGTATATATTTTTACCAAGGTGAGTGAAATCTCAAGTTTGGTCATGCAGGACCACTTTAGTACAAATTGTATTGTCTCATAACTCATATTGAAGGTGTAGTGTCCCACCCCAGATTCCACTTAACGATTCCCTGAGATGGTGGCCATAATACCTCAAGAGTGCCTCCTAGAATGCCTGGGGTTTCTGACTAGTAGCAAGGACCTAGAGAGTGTCAGTGGGGAGACTATTAACTCATTGATCAAAGTGAAGTGCAATAATATATAAGGAATAAGAAATAATAGAAGAAGAAGATATATGACTGGACTAGAAACCCTCCATAGCATAAGCAGTATCAACAGACAGATAACAATAAGAAATAATAAAAAAACATGAAAGATAAATAAATAATTGGTGGAAGCTAAATAATAAGTAGATACAATACAATTATGATGATGGAAATGTAGATATAAAAAAGTGTTCCTAGGGAACACGGGATACCAAAATATTCCACATGATAACAATATACAAAAATACCAAAAAGGAAAAAAATAGCTACTACTAACATCGCAAGCATAGGCTCGGTCCTATGCTCCATAATCCATCCTAGTACTAGTAATCAAGCATCAAAATCTGGCCACTTCCCTTTATCTATACCTGTAATCATGAAGTCTACTTGGGTACCAAGGGCATCCCAAGTAGGGTGTGAGATATACTTAGTAGGCCACCACCAACAGCGTCTATATCAATCCATATCATGCAATATAAAATGAATGGTATTCCATAATTAATAAATGAAATACAATAATAAATAAATAAGTACATTGGATTGGGTTCCACTTGGGGAACCCATCCAATTCTACCTGCTTCGGCCTAAGATGGAGTTTCTAAACTAATGGATCCTGCACGAGCAAAGTGAGTGGAATAATATAATAAGAGGTGGACTGTCCCCAAGCTTGTGATTTGGCTTGATGGACACTTACTTTAAGTTCCAATTTTAGAGTTCATTTCTTATTCAAAACATTCTATTCCCTTTTAATTTAGTTAACCTCTTTATAGATTATTAAGATTCACCCCAAGCCTATCCATGGAAATTCTAAGATAATTCCATGTATTTCTCTAGGGGATCGATATAAGTCTAATTCCAAGGGTGTCCATCTAACTTGACCCAAGAATGAGATCCCAAGTGTCACTCTAGGTATGGTTTGATAACAATATGAACTAACCTCTAAGTCTATCCCTGATATCACATGTAAGGTCCCAAGTCTCTCTCATGGCATAGTAAAACCAACTCTCTACTAAACCAATCTACGGGGTATCCTCTAGGGAACCAATGTCATTCATATGGAGGTAAAAAATAATAATTCTTGGTGAGACCATCCCAAGAATAATTAGTGTTTTCCCTGGCATGTTTACAAATCATTAACAAATTATAACTAAGGAATGATGAGCTCGTCCAATGGGTCCTTAATTTCTAACCCACTATATTTCCCACAACAGAAGATAAATGTATGATTTGGTTAGAAAACCCATATCATTAACAAAGAAAGCATTCATAACATGATTTAACAAGGTGGAAATGAAATTTAATTAAAGAAAACCACTTATGGAATAATGTTTAAGGCCTAACTCATGGATCATCATTATATTCAATTTAATTTATCAATTCAAGTCATCCATTATAGGGGAAACACACCAAAAGCGGTGTTTCACAATTTTAAATAGGGTAAGATAGGCTATAAAGGAGTTGACACACCCAAAGGGGTGGCTCAGGTCAAGGAAATAAACCTAAAAGGTTATTATCCACTCACTAAATTAATAAAGAGCATGGAAAACAACTAAATTTAATTTATTTATCTAGTTAGAGGTGATACTGGAAGGGTCCAACTTGTGCAACAATGGCACAAGTTATAAAATGAAACGAAACAAGGGGAAAGAACCTAGACCACCTACATTATCCCCATAGTGCTTCCCTCATCCAACGCAGGCCTTTAATTTGAGCTATAATGAGAGTTATTGGAGAATTCATCAAATGATATGAAAATAGGAAAAATGAGATTTCACCTAAATAGCACAACAGAGGAAGAGAGAAACTGGAAAATGAAGTAAGAGGATTGTAGAGATTACCTCATGCTTTCTGATAGATCTGACGATGAGTGATTTGAAGACTAGATAGAGGAGATACCTTGATACCTAAGAGAGTTGGCAGGAGAGATTCAAATGGGAGGAGAGGATCTGGTCTACTGGAAACAAGATGGAGAAGATAGGGGACTGAGTAAATCATTTCATTAAGGGAAAAAAATTAGAATTTCACCCACATAGGCAGGGGCATACGATTTGGATGCATGGTTGGCCAAACTGTGTGAAATGCCTCTATCCCAAAGGTCTACAATTCTTCATGACCATGTGCCTAAGATCACATGGTTATAGACAAACCGTGTGGCCCCCATCACCCCATTGTCTCTAGCTGTATAGTTAGAGAAATTGTGCAGGCTGGGATGAATGGTTTCTACTAACTATGCAGCCTAGTGTACCTCTTCAAATTTCGGGACTTCAGGCTCTGAACAAGCCCCAAATACCCCTGATAACTCCTTGAATACATTATGCATCATTATTAGGGCCAAACCAAATAATTTAAACCGAAAAAATGGTCCATACCATTGATAAAAGATAGGACATTACAACCTCCCCTATTAAGACAACTCATCTCCGAGTTTCCCTTCTGAGGGCGGTAGAACATCATCTAAGAAGAGTTCCGGCCACTGTGTACATACATTGGCCTCCCTCTATCAGGTCTCATCCTATACAAATCCGTTTTTCCATAACACCCAAAATAGAGGAACTGACCCTCCCCAAAGAGCCTACTTTCTCTGATCAATAATACATATTGAATGCTCCTTAAAGGATGCATCTGCCTCCAAATCAACATCCTAGGGGTAAAATGGTTAAGATGGGTTGGCATGATACCGTCAAAGATGCTATACATGAAAGATTAAATGCATGAAATGGTACCTCTAAAGTAACTGTAACCAATAGGCTACCACCCTGACTCACTCCACTATCTCGAAAGGCCCAACATATCAAGGATATAACTTTCCCTATCTCCTGATTATTCTATGACCCAATCTAGAAGATACATTTAGAAAGTCCTAATGTCCCAAATCAAACTCTATAGGTCGATGGTGATGATCTATATAAGACTTCTTCCTAGACTGAGCTATATCCATATGCTTCTGAATTAGCTGAACTTTCTCTGAAGCATCCTGAATGAGATGAGGACCCAATAGCGCTGCCTCACCTACCTATAATCAACATAAAGGTGAATGGTATGGTCTACCATAAAGGGCATCATACAGAGACATCTGAATTGTTTCTTGAAAACTTTTGTTGTAGGAAAACTCAACCAGAAGGATATTATTTTCCCACGAACCTCCAAAATCAAGGATACATGCCTGAAACATATCCTCTAACACCCAAATCGTCTACTCAGATTAACCATCAGTCTAAGGGTGATGTGATATACTCAAGAGAACCTATGAACCCAGTTCCTTCTACAACCCTTTTCAGAACCATGAAGTAAAATGGGCATCTTGATCCAAAATGATAGAATGAGGAGCACCATAAAGACACACTATCTTTCAAATATAAAGCCTTCCTAGCTCATAAACAATGAAGGATTCCTAGATCAGTAGGAAGTGTGAAACCTTGGTTAACCTGTCGATGATCATCCATAAAACATTTCTTCCTCAAGGGGATTTTGGAAATACCATAAAAAATCCATGGTGACTTCATTCCATTTCCAATTAAAAATAGAGAGATGCTGTAGAAGTCCAGTAGGCCACTGGTGCTCTACCTTCACCTCCTGATAGGTGGAACACCTCATGATGAAACCTTCTATCTTCTTCTTCATACTTGGACACCAATAATGAAAATGCATGTCTCAATACATCTTGGTGAGACTAGGGTGAACTATCCAAACATAGGCTTGATGTTCTCTCATTATCTCTTCTCGTATGTAAGAAGGAACCCAAACACAACCATACAAGAGAAGGATATCATTCTTATCAAAAACCCAACCAGAAGGTGGGTTCTCAACTATAATGATCTCACTTAAAATGATACCCTCAGAATCAGACAACCACCTCATCTGTACCCACTTCATAAGAGAGGATAGCACTACCATAGATGCTAAAATAGGTTTCTTGTGATATTTCTTAACATCTAAGTGAATATTAGAAAACATATACATCAATTTATTCTCACTGCCAACCTCCTTAATAGTTTTCATTTGATTCCCCCAGCTCAAGGCATCAGATATGACATTTTCCTTTCTGGGCATATAATAAAGATCAAAATTGAAGGTCTACAAGTACTCTACCCACCAACATTGCCTTAGATTCAAGTATCATTGCGTGGAGATTTATTTGATACTTTTTTGATCTGCGTAAACAATGAAACACTCTCTCAATAGAAAATGCCTCCAAAATCGTAAGGCATTGACCATGACAGTTATCTCAAGGCCCCACATAGGGTAATTCTACTCATGAAACCTCAGCTGGAAGGTCACATATGCCACGACCCAATCTCCCTGCATTAGTATTTCCCCCAACATGATTTTTAAAGAATCATAGTAAACAATATAGCTTCTTCCTGACTCAGTTAGAATCAGGATCGATGCTGAAGTTAATCTTCCCTTTAACTCTTGAAAAGCTATATTATAAACTTCAGTCCAGTCAAATTCCACACCCTTCTTGGTCAAACCCATGAGCATCACTTCCAGGTCTGAGAAATCCTGGATGAATCAACTATAATAGCTATCCAACTCTAAGAAACTATGTATTTCAAACACATTCTTGGGCTAATACTAGTAAATCATGGTGTACAAATTTTCTAGTTCAATAGATACACCTACCTTAGATATGATTTGACCCAAGAAGTGAACCTTGCTGATCCAAAAGTGATATTTGCTGAGCTTCACATATATCTAGTTTTCTCTCACTGTATTTAGCACAATCTCAAGATGGTTAACATGGTCGTGTATGGTGATAGAATACACTAAGATATTTTTTATGAAGACTACCATGAAGGAATCAAGATATGGGTGGAAACTTGATTCGTTAGAGCCGTAAAGACTGCCGGTGTGTTTGTCAAGCCGAATGACATAACCAGATACTTGTACAAGAAAAACCTACTCCAGAACACTGTACATGGTATTTTATGATGGACTCATACACACCTGATGGTATTCTGACCTCAAATAAATCTTAGAGAAAATTTTCAATCCTTAAAGATGGTCAAAGAGTTCATTTATACGAGTAAATGGATATCGGTTCTTTACCGTAAGCTGGTTCAATCAATTATAATCCATAAAAAATAAAAGGGTATCACCCAACTTCTTAGTGAAAAGGATAGGTGAAACTCATGGTGATTTACTGAGTTAGATAAAACCCTTCACCTCTAGATCTTCAAGCCATTTATTGAGTTCTTTGAGCTCTGTAGGTGAAATCCTATAAGGAGGAATAAGCACTGGTGTTGTACCTAACACTAGATCGATGTTGAACAGGACCTATCTCACTAGAGGTAAACTAGAGAAATTATTAGGTAAGATGTACCTAGAATGATACACAACTTGATGGAATTCCACAAACTGCATTCCCTATTCGCTCATAAAGAGACTGGCCATCTGAGATGTTACTCCACCTATCCCAGTACACTTGGGTCTAGCTCAAATTTCATGGATATCTCATTCTCCCTTATTAATATACATTAATCCCTTAGGTAATGTGAGCGACAAATAATGTTGATAGCAATAATCCTAGGATTGATAAGGCACAAGCCATTCCATATAGAGAATGAAGTCAAATAAAATCATCTCAAGGATGAAGAAACTAAAAAGAAAATGATACCTAACTATCTCTAGGGGGAACTCCCTACACTGGTGTGTACCTTCAGCTTGAACTCCCAACGACATGTTAAGAGTCATCACACCACTAGAATATTTAATCACTAGGACAAGAATTCCCATAGTTGTAGTAGATAGAAAAGAGTTTGATAAACCTATATAAAAAAGAAATGAAACTAAAGTGGAGGCTATCGAAATATTACCTCGTACAGTAGATGGAACCAGACTCTACTCCTCAATACACTATATAGATATGACATGAAACATGTCCTTGAGATGCTACTTGACTAGCCTGAGCAAGTCCACCCTCATAATGATAAAACTCTAAGGCCTGACTACCTCAACCACGACCACATTCTCATCCTGTTCGGACAGTGTAATACCAACTTCCCACCCGACATGGTGTCACTAATCCTGAACCTAAGAGTGGTGCTAGCTCTGAACCCCATTTTTTGGGAAAAGGAGGAAAGGATTGACATAAAAATTGTAGGTGTCCCATCCTGGATCAAGCCCGAAACTCAATTAGGTTCCTCATGCACTAGGGATTTTTATTCTCTAGAATGCCAAACTGGTGACACACCACATTAATATTGATTTGTCCCACTTAGATAGTACTACCCCTATATGTACCCACAAATCAATGTTTTTTTATTACTGGATAAACCAATTCTTTACTTGGAAGCTGAAATTCCATGGATCACATTGTCAGATTCCCTCAGGTTCCTCTCAGTGATGAGGGATTGGTTCACTATTTTTGAAATGATGTTCAGTTGAAATAAGTTCACCTAAGATTAGATGCACTACGCCAAAAACTGGCAAGGGAAGCGCTACCCCTTTATCAGCGCTAAAAAAAAGCGCTGATAAAGGGGGCCTTTATCAGTGCTCAAAAAAAGCACTGATAAAGGGTGACCTTTATCAGTGCTCAAAAAAAGCTCAGATAAAGGGGGGACTTTATCAGCGCTTTTTTTGAGCACTGATAAACGGGACCCCTTTATCATCACTTCTTTTAGTAACGCTGATAAAGGGGGGATTTATCAGCACTTTTCCCGAGCACTGATAAATGTTGAGTTTCAAAAAAATATATTTTTTCATGAAAAATAATATTTTGTTATATAAGTATATTTATATTAATATAAATACAATATATATTTTTTAAATATGTTATAGATACATATAAATAGACTATTACATTTAATATATAAGAAATTTAGTGAAAATGGCTTCAAAATATTTTAAAAAAATATTATTAATAAATAATTTTCTAATTATTATCGATTAAAAATTATTTAATAACAATTTGAGGACACAAAAAATCAAAACAATTAATAAAAGATCTAAAATACGTTGAAAATGTAACTCAAACTTCAAACGGCCATAACTTTTGATCCGGGTGTCTGTTTGAGCTCTATAGCATATCAAATCGAATCCTGCGACGAGCTCTACGTTTTAGTGACCCAGGAAAAGACTTTGTCACATTTTTAAAGCCTAAAAGGCCCATAAGGCCTCCAAAACTGAGTTTTTAGTCGGGATACCCCGATTTTTAACATTCAAACAAGTATAACTTTTGATCCAGATATCCGTTAGGCCTGTACCACATATCATATCGAAGATTATTTCATTTTATTCGACTTGACTAGTTGTGGCGTTGAAACAGAATTCTAGATTATAAGTTATGGTCATTTTAACATTTTATGGCTTTTCAAATACACATATATATGTATTTATTCATAAATATATATGTGTCTGTGTGTGTGGGTGTCTATGTGTGTGTCTTTGTGTTGTATATATGTATATAAGTATTTATTTATTTACTTACTTATAAACACACATCAAAAAAATATTTTTTTCATAAATGAATTTAAAACTAATCTTATATATACATTCTATGGCTTTTCAAATACAAATATATATGTATTTATTCGTAAATATAAATGTGTTTGTGTGTGTGTCTCTGTGTGTGTCTGTGTGTTGTATATATATATGTATGTGTCTTGTATATATCTATGTATGTATGCATGTATTTATTTATTTATAAACACACATAAAAAACATATTTTTTTGTAAATGTATTTAAAACTAATCTTATATGTATATATTAATATACAAATAAATATACGTATAAAAAATTATAACTAAAAAAATATATATAAATATATTAATATACGAATTAATATATATATATACTAATATATGAATAAATATATTTATATTAATATGAATCTATATCAATATATGAATCAATATATCAATAAATATAACTATATATATATATAGATATATCACTAAATAGAGAACAAAATGAAATGGAATAGTGGTAAAGGTGCAGCAGCGAAAGGGGGGAGGTCCCGGGTTCGAGTTCGGGTAGAAGTGAAGGGGGAGCGCACGTATGAGGATGCACGGAAAGGGCAGCATGCGGGTGACCTCCTAGCGCTGATAAAGGGGGTGTGAAGCACTGATAAAAGAACTCCCTCCATATTATATTTATTTTTTAATTTTTTTAATTTTTTTGACCATTATCAGCGCTTTTTAAAAGCGCTGATAAAGGCCCCTTTTATTAGCGCTAAAAAAAAGTGCTGATAAAGGGGTTTTTTATCAGCGCTTTTTTTAGCACTGATAAAAGGGGCCTTTATCAGCACTTTTCGGAGTGCTGATAAAAGGGACCCCCTATATTAGCGCTGATCTTTACAACACTTTTTTAGCGTTTTTAAAGACCTTTTTTAGCGTTGATATAGGCCGTTTTTGTAGTAGTGATGGTGCATGCAATCCCATCATCTAATTTCCTCTTAATCGTCAACTAATAATTGAAAAAGGTCAGTATGAAACACTACAATTCAGTGAAATGAGATAAATATTCCATCACTGAAATTCCACCTTGATTAAGGTGCCTGAAATCCCAAGCACAGTCTATTCTCAAGGTCCACGAAAAGAATTAGTCAAAGTAGGCTATCTAGAAGTCTGCCCAAACCATACCCTAATGTCGACCAGCCTGAGTAAGGACTTCCCACCAATACTTGGAAGAATCATGAAGAATATAGGTCTCAATATTTACCCTCCTCTTCATAGGCATCTCGATATGCTCAAATATAGAAAACATAGCCTCTATCCATGACTCTACAGCCCAGGGTCTGCTATCCCCTAAGAAGGTGGGAGGATGTTGCTGATGGAACTCCATGGTTAGCTCTTACATAGTAGGGGAAGGCCAGGGAGAACCCTATAAAAACTTCATGAACTGAAATAAACTATCCCATAACTAAGCATCGACGCCTAGTGAAATATCTACAGGAGGTGCCTCATGTGCCACTACAGGAGGTATCACGGGTGAATCAGGGCCCACTTCCTTAGGAGTATGCTCATCACCACTCTCTTGGAATACAAAATGAGTTTTTTTACAGTGGCATAGATCTATAATTTCTAAGAGCATGCCTCATATAGGATTTATAATAGATTGTAAAGGAAATAAAGAAAGGACAGGTACAAGGCCTTCCTATAAGCACGTCACAAACCTTAGTTTTATCTATAAGATAGGTCTAGGTGATAAAGAAAGGTCATAGAAGGATCAGGAGACACAACCTACTTCCCACTATAAGGTTGGGATAGGGTAAAGGTCTCGTATTACACATAAAAGGTTTATATTTCATTTTAAAGATCATATTCACTTTTAATTTCATATTTAGCTATGTATTTAAATTTTCTTTAAATGGTTGAATTAGATGGATCATCATTTCCAATTTATGAGGGCCCATAAACATTATAAATTTGAGATTAGTGTCCACTTAATCCTAACCATAACACGTTCCAGCCCATGCAACTGATGGTCCATGACTCAACATACCATAAAAAACTACTTAAGGTGTATACTTTAACCTATAAAAGAAAAAACTATTAGTTTAAGGAAGATACATTAAGTGTCAACCATGTTCTCTCATTCCTATAAGGAATAATAAATAAATCACCACAATAAGAACATGCAATACATTAAATGCATGTAAAAAAGTAGATTTGGCATGAAATAATTCATGGTATTTTAATCTTATGGTGCCTAATATGATGCATGATTTTAATATTACCTCATATCATTAGTCCAAGGCTAAAAATTATTTACAATGTCATCAATATTATGAATAACACCAAATAATTGCATCACCCAATGGTAAAATCTATGAAACTATAACATTGCAAGAAATAACAACATTTACCCATCTTAGGTAATTTGGGTTTTCCCCTATATATGGGTTAGATACTCTCAGGCATAGGCTCATTAACAAATTCCAATATCCTAGTCTCTTTTATAAACTCAAATAGTAAAAAAGGAAAATAAATCTTTGATACCACTTTGTAGCATCCTTCCCTAGATTCCACTTAATGGTGCCCCGCTATGGTGGCCACAAGACCTTAAGCATGTCTCACCAAATACCAGAGGCTACTGACTAGTATAGAGGTCCTAGGGAGTGTCCGTGGGGAGACTATTCCCTCATTGATCAGAGTAGATTACATCAATAAATAAGGAATAAGAAACAATATAAGCATACACTATATGACTAGACTAGTAATCCACCGTAGTGGAAGCAGTATCAATAGATAGATATCAAAAAATAATAATAAAAAAACATATAAGATAAATAAATAACTAGAATAAGATAAATAATAATTAGATACAATACTATGATGATCATGGTAATGTATCTATACAAAAGTGTGCATGAGGAATAGGGGATACCAACATATGCCACATTCTAACAATATACAAAAATACCAACAAATCCAAAAATAACTACCACTATCATCATGAACATAGGCTCAGTCCTCTACTCCCACAATCCATCCTAGTACTGGTAATAAAGCATCAGAAGCTAGCCACTTCCCTTTATCCATACCTGCTATCATGAAGTCTTCTTGGGTACCAAGGGAGGCCCAAGCAGGGTGTGAGATATACTCAACATTCCACCACCAAAGGTGTCTATATCAATCCATACCATGAAATATAAAATAAATGGCTTTCCATAATTAATAAATGTAAGAAAAAAATTAATAAATAAGTACATTGGATTGGGTTCCACTTGGTACACCCATCCAATTCTACCTACTTCAGCCTAAGATGGTGTGTCTTAACCAAAGGATATTTCATGATTAAAGTGAGTGGGATAATATAATAAGAGGTGCATTTTCCCCAAATTTGTGATTTGGATTGGCAAACACTTCCTTGAAGTTCCAATTTTAAGGTTCATTTCTTATTCAAAACATTCTCTTCCCTTTTAATCTAGTTAACATCTTTATAGATTATTAAGAGTCACCTTGATCCCATCCATGGAAATTATAATAGAATTACAAGTATCTCTTTAGAGGACCAGTATAAGTCCAATGCCAAGGGAGTCCTTCTAAGGTGACCCAATAATGAGATCCCAAGTGTCACCCTAGGCATGGTGTGATGAAATCATAAACTAACCACCAAGTCCGTCCCTGGTATCACATGTAGGGGACTGATTCTCTCTCGTGGCATGGTATAACCAACTCACCACTAAGCCTATCCACAGGGCATCTCCTAGGGAAACGATGTCACTCAACAAGAGGTAAAAAATAATAATGCTTTATGTGCCCATCCTAAGCATAGCTAGTATCACCCATGACATATTTATAAAGCATTAACAAATTATAAATATGGTATGATGAGACCATCTAATGGGTCCTTAATTCATAATCCATTATATCACCCACAATAGAATATAAAGGTATAATTTGGTTAGTAAAACCATACCATTAACAAATCAAGCATTTATAACACGATTTAACAAGGTTTCCATGAAATTTAATTAATCAATCCACTTATGACATAAGTTTTAGGGCCTAACTCATGGATCATTATTCTATTCAATTTTATTTATCAATTCAAGACACCCATTACAGGGGATACACACCTCAAGAGGTGTTTCACAATTTAAAATAGGAGCATATTGGCTATCAAGAAGATGGAACACCCAAAGGGGTGGCTCAGGTCAAGGAGATCAATCAAGAAGGTGATTCACCACTCACTATAGTCATAATGGGCATGTAAAACAACTCAATTGAATTTATTTATCAAGTTAAAGGTGACACTATAAGGGTTCGACTTACAAAACAATTACACAAGTTATAAAATGAAATTAAAGAAGAAAAAAGAACCTAAACTACCTACCTTATCCCTATAGTGATTCTTTTTATCCAACACCAACCTTTGATTCGAGCTAGAATAAGAGTTATTAGAGAATTATTCAAATGAACTGAAAATAGAGAAAAAAATCTTTCACCTAAATAGCGAAATAGAGGAAGAGAGAAACTAGAAAAATAAGAAAGATGATTATAGTTCTTGCCTCAAGTTTTATAATGGATTTAACAATGAGTGATTTGAAGATCAGATGGAGGAGATACCTTAATAACCAAGATAGGTGGGAGGAGAGATTTATGCAGGAAGAGAGGAGGAAGAGAGGAGTTGGTACACTAGAAATGATAGGGATAATAGGGGTGTGGGTGAGGAAAACATTTCATTAATGGAAAAACCATAATTTCATCCACACAGGCAGGGGCACACGGTTTGGCTGCATGGTTGGCCAAACCGTGAACCAACCATGTGAAAGGCCTCTATCTCAAAGGTCTGCAATTCCACACAGCCATTCACTTGGGGTTGTTCAGTTTTAGAAAAACCATGCATCCCCCAATACCGCATTGTCTCTAGATTCACAGTTAGAGAATCCATGAGGGATGGGTGACACAATTTCCAATAACTGTGTGGCCTAGTATGCCTCTTTAAATTTTGGGGTTTTAGGCTCAAAACAAGCCCCAGACACCCCCGATACCTACTTGAATCCATTAGTCATCATTATTAGAGCCAAACAAAATAATTTAAAATGAAAACAAATGGTCCGTATTTTTAGAAAAACTAGGATGTTATAGAAGGTCTTGCTCTAAATGATGGTGGAATGCAGCAAGATAGTTTTCCTTCCATGGTAGATCATTTTTAGGATGTCTTTACTAAAGAGTTATATGAATTAACATCCAAACAGGAGATCGAGTTCATAATCAAGTTAGTGTCAGGAGTAGAGCCATTTTCTATTCCATATTATAGGATGAAACCGAAAAATATTCAGGAGTTGAAAGTTCAATTAGAAAATCTAGAAGCTAAAGGTTTCATACATCCTAGTACGTCTCCATGTGGTTATCCAGTTATTTTTTCCAAGAAGGATGATGAGACCTTGTGATTATGTGTTGGATTTTAGATATTGAACCAGATGAAAGTTAAGAAATGATATCCCCTTCCACACACAGATGATATATTTGATCAGATGAGAGGTGATAAGATCTTCTTCAAGGTTGATTTGAGATTAAGATATCACCAATTGAGGGTGAGACCACCAGACATACCTCAGACTTCTTTTAAGAGTAGTTATTTCTTGTATGAGTTCATAGTGATGCCATTTGGTTTGACGAACACACTGATAGCATTCATGGCCTTGATGAATCAAATATTTCAACCTTTTATGGATCAGTTGTGGTAGTTTTTGTCGACGAAATATTATTGTACTCTTAGTCTATATCCAATCATTCCCAACATCTCAACACCATCTTGAATATATTGAGAGAGAATTGGCTTTATTCTAAGCTAACCAAATACAGTTTATGGATTGATAAAGTCCACTTATTGGGTAATGTCATCTCAGAGGTTGGGGCACCAATGGACCCAAAGAAAGTTGTAGTCATGGTATCTTGGGAGTGGACCAAGAATGTATTTGAGGTTCTAAATTTTCTGGGTTTATCAAGTTATTATCGGTGTTTCATCCAGGAATTCTCCTATCCAACAACACTGATGTACAGGACGACCAAAAAGGGAGTGAAGATTTTTTGGTTAGATGCTTGTGTGAGATATTTTCAGGAGTTTAAAAGTAGGCTAATATCAACACATATCCTCACTCTACCTATTCTAGGTAAGTAATATACCATATACTATTATGCATATGGAGTTGGAATCAGAGAAGTTATGATGTAGTAGGACCGAGTGGTTTCTTATGGCTCCAGATAGATGATACCACATGATAGGAATTACCCTACTCATGATCTAGAGTTATCTATGGTGGTACATTCCCTGAGATACTAGATACACTATCTTTTAGGTGATAGGTTTATGGTGTACATATAAAAGATACTTAGTTACATCTTTTCTTAGAGATACCTAAACATTTGGTAGGGAAGGTGGGTTGAGTATCCATAGTATTTCAACTTCAAGTTGTATTATACACCGGGAAAGGGAAACATTATTGATGATGTATTGAGCCTGAATATGTATAAAGAGGTAGTTAGAGAGTCTTATTATGAGTGGTGAATGATGAAACTATTTACAGACATGTATCTAGGTGTTCAGGAGTCCCATAGATGAGTAGCTCTAACTTAGAAATTTTTTATACCCGTGATTTTTTGATCAGATCAATATAGATTATTTATCCGATTCAGAGGGCTTAGTTCAGAGAGAAAAAATATATGGCGCAGAGTCACCATTGGGATGATCTCTTAGCAGTGACGATTCTATAATTTTTTTGTGGCTAATTATGGGTTCTTATGAGCTTGAAAAAGGATTTTATGAGAGAGTTTTATGCTTATAGATGGGTGGTACATCTTGGTTTGAGAAAGTTGCACTGTGATATTCACAGACAGTACTGGTGGCTAGGAATGGAGAAGGAGGTAGTGTGATTTGTAGTGAGATGTTTCACCTATCAGTAGGTGAAGTTCAAGCATTAGAGGCTTGCTAGGCTATTACAACATTTTCCCATTTTGGAGTGAAAATGTGATGATTTCACTATGGATTTTGTGATAGTATTACCTAAGAAAACTCATAAGAAAAATGTAGTATAAGTGATCATGGGTCGACTGAATAAGGTAACCCACTTTTTTCATATCCAAGAGACCTTCACCATTGGCGATCTAGGTAGTCTTTATATGTGGGAGATAGTTCAATTTCACAGTGTTCTGAGGAGTATCATTTCTGATAGAGATACTCATTTCACATCTTGGTTCTGGTAGGGTCTTCATAAGGCTCAAGGACCTCAGGTTCATCTGATCATGACCTATCATCCACATAATGACAGTTAATCTGAGTGGACTATTCAGATTTTGTAGGACACGTTATAATCATGTGTTTTGGATTTCAGTGGTTCTTGGAAGAAGTATATGACACTTGTTGAGTTTGTGTATAATAACAGCTTCTAGGAATTGATCCAAATGTAAAATTTAAAGGATTTTTATATAAGTACATTCTGTTCACCTCTTTTTTGGTTAGAGGTTGGTGAGTAAATGATTGTTGGATCAAGTCTTGTACATGAGATGTTTGAGTAGGTTCAGTTTATCAGGAGGCGGTTGGTGACCACATATAGCAGATAAAAATATTATTATGATGAGTAGAGATGACCTATGGAGTTTGAGGTTGGTTAACATGTTTTCTTTTGGGTGTTTCCTAGGTTGTAGAAATTCTATATAATGAAATAGGGAAATCTAGCACTCAGGTTTATCATTCCATTTATGATAGTGGAAAGGTCCAGTCCATTGGCATACCAATTATCCCTTCCACAATGCTAAAATTCCATGAATGATGTTTTTCATGTGTCGCAGATTTGAAGATACCATCCTAACCCTTCTCATTTGATAGACATTGATGACATCGAGTTTGGTGTAGATGCGTCATTTGAGGAGCATCCAATACGGATTGTGGACCATAGTGAGAAGTATCTTTGGGGAAAGACCATGCCTCTAGTTTGATTGTAGTGGAAACATGGACATGTTCAAGAGGAAAAATGGGAGAGGGAATCTGATATACAATTACAATAGCCAGACTTGTTCACTAAGACCCCACAATGATGCTTGGAGCATCTCGAAGACGAGCTGTTATATGGTGGGGAGGTTGTAATATCCCATATTTTTTCAGGTACATCCCTCTTTAAGTTTTGTGTTGAACTTATTTCATTTGAGTTTCTCATATTCTTTGAACCTTGGTGGTCGAGTCCCTTTTTGGGAATAGAGAGGTCTTTCTGGGAAAAATGACCTAAAGTTCAGGGATGTATGTTTTTTTTGAATTAATGGAGTCCGGGTAAGAATGTCAAGGGCATAAAAATATTATTAGTGAGTTTGAAAGGCTTCATAGGTGGTTTAGGTTCTTCTATAGAAACTGGGATGAGTGTTGTATACTAAAAATTTACACACTGTGAACCAATCACATGATATGTAAATGTGGTCAGGCATACATTGTGAATTGGTTCATGATGTGAAATAGTTGCATGCCATGAACCTGTTACATGATGTGTAAATATGGTCAAGAAAACATTGTGAACTGGTTCATGATGTGAAATAGTACATGTTGTGAAAATGGTTTATATCATGTAATGCTTGATCATGGTTATTTTTTACCAAGGTGATATGTTTTTCAGTGTAACTCATAAATTTAGAAACAAATGACGTGAAAGGAATACAATACGTTTATTTCTCATACTCAATAGTTTTAAGACCAAACTATGCATATAATCTTTTCTCATTCATGTGTATCCCTCCTCTCTCGATCCCTAGGAAACTATAGGTGATTTTTAGTGCTTTCTTCCCTCCTGGACATCGCAATCAAGCGTCCAATCCCCAGTTAGTTTTTTTCTTGGGTTTCCCCCTCTATTTAATTTTTTACTTGTTATCGTGATGTAATACCTTGAATGCTATGAAATAAAGTGTTGATATTGATCTCATTTGATATATTTTCTTCTTGTTATCCTCTTCACCTTCATCCTTTGTTGGTGTTACCTATTGGAAGTGTTGTGTTGATCACCGATTAAAGGTATGTGGTCTAAAAACAAACTCTATGACCTATTTATATTGTTCAATTACGTATAATATTATGTTATTGTGATGAAACAACACGTTAATTAATTAATTGAATAATGGATGATAATAAATCTTATGTTAGATTATTATTAGGATCCCTATGGATTCAATGGTGTTGCGACCTAACTTATGACTACCCATAGGGTGAGCCTATCCTGGAATAATAATGAATTAGTGAATGTATTAAAGTATATTTTAGCATGACATGAAATATTAGGTTTTTTCTTATGATCATTTCTCCTTAGAAAATGGATTAATGTATTATTGAGTGTCTGGTGGTTATTTGATATAAAATGGGTGTGAAAATTGGAATGGAAATGACTTAAGATATAATTTAATGAATGAATGGGAATTTGAAAGACAAATAGTAATTGGTTTAATTAACCATTGTTTCTTGTGATATTATGATGTGTTTTCATTATATACTGACTTTTTTTGTGTTATGCTAAAATGATTATATAGAGGGATTGGACCAGTTATGCTGAAATTCTTATATAGTGGGCTTGACCTGGATACTGAAATGATTATATAGAGGGATTTTCCTAGATTCTGAAATGATTATATAGAGGGATTGAACTGATTATGATGAAATACTTATATAGAGGTATTGAACTGAATTATGAAATTCTTATATATAGGGATTGGCCCAGATACTGGAATTCTTATACAGAGGGATTTTCCCAGTTATGTGATTATGCCATGGATTTTTGGTTATGGTTGGCATGGTTGTGCAACATGTTCATATATATTACAACATGGTGTCAAATCATGTTGATTGATGTATTGTATTAATTGATTAATTAATACACCTATTTATCAATTTATTTTATGAACTTATTATCAGACTGGTTTTGTTTAGACATGGTGGTATTATCCTACTGAGTGGAAGCAACATTCCCCCTATTGATTAGGATGAAAGTCTGAACCACATAAAATTATGTTGTTCTTATACCTTTAATTTTTCTTTTGATTGTTTCTTCTTATAGTATTGAATATTATTTCATCCAAAGGTTTTACATTGTAGTGTGGTGGTTTGGGTGCACTTGTCTTCTAAGATCCAGATGTCATAGCATGGGTCCTAATTCCAGGGAACTATTTTATATAGTAATTTTTAGTGGAGGTGAGCTCAGTGGTTTTATTGGATGTTGGTCATAGACCCAACAAGTGGTATCAAAGATCAAGGTTAGAGTGTTCTAGATATACATTACCCAGTGAAGGTGTTTCAAATATAGGTTCAGTAGAAACATTCTTCCCTTTACTATGTAGAATAATATTGATAAGTAGATATTGACATCTTTTTCCACATTTCCCAAAAGTAGTGAGAGTTCATAATTTCTAAAGGAATGACATATGATAAGAGTAAGGTCTGGCTAGATAAGTTTTATTTAACAAATTTTGGGTTATGGAAGATACATATATGGTATTAAATTTTGTAGAAGGACATCAATCTTATGCAATCTAGTACCAAGTTTTAAGTAATGAAACTAGAATAATGGTAGAGGATTGAAAATAAATCACTAAGGTTGATTTGAATGTCACTTGCTCTAAATGTAGCGTTTAGCATCTGGGAGGTGGAAACTGCTTCAAAACTCATGAAGACCCTTGTAGACATGTTTGAAAAACCAATGATGTTGAACAATATATTTTTTAAGGGGACTATTCGGCATGTGCATGTTAGAAGGGAATTCTTCTTTTGATCATATTAATAACATTAATATGATCCAGATCTAGTTATAGTTAGTGAAAATGAACTTCAAAGATATTAAATGGGCATTGATGTTAATTTACTTTCTCCCTGAATCTTGGGTTGCGATGGTCACCATTGTAACACCCCAACCCAAACCACCGAGTCCAATCTAAAGAGACATAAGACCTCATACACACCTCCCCCAATGCAAGATGCTTCTGACTAGCAGTGAGGATCTGAACACCATCAGCGGGGAGGCTATACCCTCGATAATCATAGCCACACACCTAAAATATAAATAAAATATTTAAAATATTAGAGTATTAAGGAAAAAGATAAATAATCATAATGTAATAACACATGGCACACATGTCACACAAATAAGAAAAAATGGGCTCCCAGTCTGTAAATCTAATCCATAGTATATATGGTCAAAGTAAATAAATAAAGAAACATTACATAATACTCTAGATTCCATACCAATACTTCTATTATCTCCACGCCCCACTGCTCATCTATCTTCCATGGGCTCATTTCCCTTACCTAGTTTCCTTTACATGAATTCTACATGTGCATTGATATGCCTGTGTAGGGGGGTGAGTAAATAAACCCAGTAGGATAACACCAATGTGTCCTAAACATGTGTGAAAAAGTATAACATGTGTATTCCATGATAACAATAAATGTGCAAGAAATCATCAACAATAATATACTAAGCATTCGTGTGTTAACTAAGACATTGTGAGCTCCGAACCTATCTAATTCAACTCCATGTTGGAAGGATAGTCATAAAAAATATTGGAAGAAATAAAGAGCTATCCACAAGTCTAATGAATATGTCGATGATATCCATAAGACATCGAGTCAATATGTCACTTGACATATACATGGTATTGAGACAACATGTCATTTTTCATCCATAAGAAATTGAGACAATATGTCACTCGACATACATAAGGCATCGAGTGAACATGTCACTCGTTATCTGTCTATCTAACATCGTTATCATTGTATGTCATTTTCACTTCCCCTATAAGGGATAATCATGCCACAATGATCCACCTATTCTGAGTACCAAAAAAATTCCTCCAAAGGCATGGTAATACATACAACATGACAGATCATATAAAGGCAACACAAGGCATGTCATCATGAAAAATTAATAGCAACATACCTAACAACATGTGATCAACATAAAGAATGGTAACAAGCTACACCAACAATACTCATGGAATCAAGCATAATATATGGGTCTCATGGGCTACACACACACCCACAAGTAATCAATATCAATAAATGTCAAACAAGTTATGTCAACATAAGAATCATATCAAGGAAATAAGTGTATACAAGTTTCCCAAAGGATTAAAGTCCGAACCACATTACACACTCATAGAAAACTAGCTCGCACATCAAGGATTCATATCTCAAGTTTCAGTTCATCAAAGAAGAGGTTTGGAGAGGATACCTGAGAAGATTCCATGTCAAGAAGGGTATTTATAGATTCAGATATCTTACAAATTCCATCAATGATACTAGTTTCGAGATATATTTAAGAAGAGGATGCCAATTAACTGGATCTGTTATCAATTCAATAATAGATCATGAATTCCTTATAAAATCTAGAAGAGAACCTCATTTCTAGTCAACAAACATAAATCCAACATCGATATGTAATCATAATAGAGATCCAATATGAGATTCAAGAAGAATAAGGTCTTAAAACGATTGATCTATGATAAATTACTGAAAAATATCAACCTTTTATGAGATATCTAACTATGGTCAGAGGGACATCATTAACACATCAAATCCACCATAAATCTACCAAAGGATCATCAAATTCAAATTAGATCTAGAATAAGCACTTATATATTTCCAACGGGTTGTGGTTTTATCATTAATTCACCATCAATAAGAGGTCTAATAAGAATATTCATAACCATATACCTATAAGATGCCCATAGTCGAAGGTAGATCTTAATCTGATCAAGAAACTTAATTAACTCACTATATATATTACTGATCTATGAAGGAATAAATAATTTGTCATTTAATCCATTTAGAATCCATAAATATATCATATATCCATTCACATATCTCAATAAATAATAGGAATTTAGTGTGGATATAGAGAGAACTTTTCGTTCCAGCATCATCAGATTGATCCAACATTTAAAGACCAAGGGGAGATGAATGTGAGAGATCAATAGTCAATGGAGGAGGTATCTAATTTGAAATAGGGGTTTAGGTTCATATTTTTGTATTAAACAAGGTAAAAATTGAGTGGAATTAAAAAGTCATATGGTGTATTTAATTCACACCTGAGGAGGCTCCACTGACCAACCAGTGTGCACAACATAACCACATGTTGTCCGGTGGGTTCTGTAGAAAAAAAAACCTACTATAACTCCACTGATGAGATGGTGGAATTGTAATATCCACCACAAGGCCAAGCCTCTACACATATCTCTAGCCACTAATTCCTAGACCCATTTCACATAGAAACTAACCTCTTAAACAACCATAACACTGATGAACCAACATAGACATGGGGAATTTTATAAACATAAAACAAATCATTCTTTAAATTTAGAGAGGATGTTAAAATTATTCCACTCCAATAAATTCTCATATTCAAGAATTACCTTCAATAAATATACTAAAAAAACTCAGGCCATCAATCCCGACCATCTACCTCCCACTCCCAAGTCTTCTCCTAGATCTATCTATAATGCCACAAATTTGAACAAGTAGTATCATCTTCCCTCACATGAATTTATATCTCTAGTATAAAATTCACATTGGATGTTCCACATATGATGCGTCAGACACCAACTCAATATCCTCATAGTCAATAACATGTATAGGATTGGGCATGTACCTCTAGAGCTATGATACATGAGACACATCATGTATACCTTAGTAGTGAGAAGGAAGATATAAATAGTGTTCCATTGTTTCAATATTATCAATAATATTTAAGGGTCCAATATATTGTGGCACTAGATTCCCTTTATAACTCAATAGTTAGTAATCTAACTAAGGAGTCACTCTTAGAAAAACTTGGCATCCTATAGAAAAATCCAAATGTCTCCTCCTGTAGTTGGTACACTGTGCTCAATCTCAGATGAGTCCCTAAGGACTTCTGTAATCCATACTAAAATGATGATGTAAAATGTACATCTATTTCAGATAAAATACTCAAGGTAACTCTATGAAAGCACACAATATCATGTATATATAGCTTCCTCATCTCATCTACTGAGTGAATCTCACAGATCGGTAATAAACGAGAATTTTTTTTAGCCAATCAACAATTATCTAAAAAATGTCATGACTTCTACGGGTCCTGGGTAAAATCATTAAAAAGTAAATCATGATTTCCTCACACTTAAAAATGGGCATAGGAAGTTATTGAAGAAAATCACTAGGAAAATGGTGTTCAAACTTTATCCTATAATAGGTAAGGAATCGAAAAATGAATCCAGCAATATCCCTCTTTATCCCTGGTCACTGAAACTACCTCTTAAGGTCACGATGCATCTTTTTTGTTCCAGGATGCACCTCCCACCTTGAGGTATGAAAATTTATCATCAAATATTCTCTATTGGAAGTAAAGACCAAAAATCTCCCATGTAAAAGGATCACATCATCATATTCTGATGACCATCCATACATTGGGTCACCATATTCTATCTTTTACCACATCACAAAACACTCTTGGTCATATTATTGACCAGCCTTAACTTGGTTTACAAATGAAGATGTGATACCTAATGGATAAAATGTCATCAATTCCTAGTCCTCAGAAGCATCCATCCTCCAATCATCCAATAAGATCATTAGGCTTCACTATTCCTTTGAAAGTTGTTCACCAATATCATGAACAAACTATATTTTATGGATAAGAGGATCTAAAATGATGTTACCTTTACTTGGTTCATAGGCCATATCAAAGTAAAACATCTAAAAGTACTTTACCTAGTGTCTCTACCTCAAATTCAGTTCCCATTGTATAAAGATATAACATAAGATCTTATGGCCCGTGTAGATAAAAAACCTATCACAAAAGAGATAGTGCCACCAACAATTAAAAGTGTAAACCACAACTATCATCTCCAAGTCATGGGTATGATAGTTCCAATCACGAGGTTATATATGATGTGACCCATAAGATACTACTCACTCCCTCTACATCAATAATGCCCCAAAACTGACTCTCTATGAATCAAAATATGTAGTATATGTAATCCTAGTATTAGGAAGAATCAATACTGGAGCTGTATCCAACCTCTTATTCAACTTAATAAAATACTCCTTACATTGGTCCAACCACTGAAACTTCACCCCTTTCTTCATCAGTGCAATCATTAGTGTTGATAAATGGGATAATTTCTAGATAAAACATCGATAGTACCCCACCAAACCCACAAATATCCTAATATAAAACACATTCTGAGGATGTTTCTAAGAAATCCCTTATTCTACTTTATCCATTCTCAAAAACCACATGACCCAATAATTATACCTCTTTAATCCAAAAGTGACACTTCAACAACTTGGAATAAAGTCGATGTGCTTGAAGTGTACTCAGGACTATCTCGATATATTTGACATGATGCTCTAGGGTTGGTGAGTAAATAGGGATATATTCAATGAAAACCATGATGAATGAGTCAAGGTATGGGTGGAAGATCTTGTTCATGATATCCATGAACACTACTGGTACCTTCATTAGTTCAAATGACACCACCAATTACTCATATAGCCCATAACTTTTCCTAAATTACATCTTCAGGATGTCCTCTTCTCTAACCCACAACTAGTGATAACCTAATTAGAGATCAATTTGGAGAACCATCAGGCTACCCAAAAATTGATCAAAGAGACCATTGATCCTGGGAAAAGGATACCCATTATTCACAATCACCTGATTCATCTTTCGATAATTTATAAAGATTTGAAGATTTCTGTGCACCTTCTTGGTGAACAAAATAGGTGCACCCCACGATGATGAAATCGTCCTGATAAAACCTTTTTTTTAAAATCCTTAATCTTTAATTTATAATCCTTTTACTTGGTTAGTTCCATATGATAAGAGTCTATCGAAATGGGTTGTGCACCTAGCATAACTTCTATCTCAAACTCAACTCCTCTATCAGAGGAAGACCTATAAAGTAATATAGAAAGACATCCTGATAGAGATAAAAAACTGGGGGAAAAGACATGGAAGATACCACTAATCCCGCTAAAAGAGTAGATCCTATTATCTAAACCATAATCTTCCCAATATGTATCATTTCTAAACCCACTCTACCTACTCCCAAATACCACTCACCAGTCATCACAGACTTCTCTCCCTTAGGCAATGCAAATGACACCCATATTTGATAGCATTCGATACAGGCTCTATAACTTTTCAACTAATCCATTCTAAGAATCACATTAAATATCGTTATCTAGATAATCATGAAGTACTATAAATTTTCATAATCAGCAATGATTATAGGAAACACTGAGCATCATTGAAGACTATCTACTTTCATTCCCAATGGTGTATTAAGGCAAAGTAACTCAGAATATAACTTTACTGGTAAGTCAAGTCTAGTAATAAATTGTGAATATATAAAGGAGTGGGAAATAATAGTATTAAAAAAGGAATTAGATAATGTAAAAGTGATCAAGTCCACACCTCAAATAGTAGACGGTCCCTCACCAATATCCACTAGAGTCTAATCCACTGCATACACTCATCTTGCCTCAGCTACATGGACCTGACCCTAAGGTGTATGAATCACCGGATTCAATATCATATGAGGAGTCTGAACCTACTATTGAGGATCCCAACTAGAACTTTGGGTCATAGTTTACATATATCCTACACCTATATGGAAAATTGAGCTCAAAGATCTATAGAAAACTATTGGAGATGATCCATCATACCACATTTCCAACACTTTCTCTAAGGAATTGTGTAAAACCTATGATAATGTATAACATTACCATAGTTTAAGCACTATTTAACTCTTCTTAAGGGGTATGTATACTCCATAATTTTCTCAACCTGCTTACCACTACCCTATTGCATATCATCAGTCTTCCTCTTCCAGCCACCAGAAGAGATACTCATCGCAAAAGTAAGTGGTTCACCTGCCTAAGTACTGAAGGGTAGAAGAAGGACAACTGATCGATCCTCCATAAGGAACTTCTCAATATCCAAGGCCTTACGTAGAACCTCCATGTATATAATTAGGATGAAACTCTTAACCTATTATCTGATGTCAGTATGAAGATCAATATCAAACTTCCTAGCCTTTTGTGTCTCATTTTTATCCAAGAGAGGAGAAAAATAAATTATTTTAGTGAAATAATTAGAGTATGATGATATGATCATGGATCCCTATAGAAGCTCTATGAGTTCCTGGGCATGGTCCAAATTTAGCATATTGATAAATAACTCCCGGAATAATAGGTTCTTAAAGTCCTACCAAGAAATACCTTCACATCTACCTACTTGACCCATGACACACCACCACCTTCTAGCAGGTACCTAAATTATAAATTCCATTAGCCTGACTTCTTGGTACTTCAGTGTCTTGTGAAATTTGAATATGACCTCAATGATGTCTAACCATTCCTCAACATCCTATGGTCCTCCATTTGTATGAAATACTGGTATATGATAGAGTTGGAAGTCATGGGTGTAGTCAACCATGGTACTTTTTACTCTTCCACCATGTGTAGGTATAATATGAATGACTCTAGGATAGAGTGTCTTAAATTCTTAAACCACTTATGTAGGTGTGGGAGCATTATAAGATGAATCCTCCTACAAAACTTGTACTGTAACTAAAGCATCATCCCTAGCAGGATCATTTAAGAATATCTAAGGTGACATTTTTCTAAAATTCCAAACAAATATCTAATCACCTAAAGATGCTAAGACAGATCTTAAAAAATTTATTAGATCACACAAAGGTTCTCCTAGGAGGCTACCCAAAACCCAAGGTCCTTTTTATCTAAACATTAGTCATAAGCATATATATATATATATATATATAAATATACAAAACACAACAACATGATCAAGTTCAACTAATTAACACCAAAATAGATATATCACAACAGAAAAAATATAGATATATCACTCAATAGAAAATATAGGTATATCCCAAACAAATATCATAAATCAAGGAATTAAATTAAATAAATACCATGAAACATACAACACACACACACACACACACACACACAACATACAACCCTATGTGCATAGTCATGTTGCATGAACACACCCAAATCCTATAAAAATGTAATAGAAACCCCACCAATAGTAACTCAGAGGTTCGTTAGACATGAGCTTGTCAAGAACATGGAAACTCCCCTACCTGAGACCCACAAAACCTATCTTATTTCTACCATTTACTATTTAGTCAAAAATCAAAATAAATGAAACATATCTTTGATATAATTATTTAATTCCCCAACCTAAACTACTGAGTCTGAGCTGGAGATCTACAAGACCTCATCCACAACTCTCCATACGTAAGAGGTTTTTGACTAAAAAAAAATGGTCCGAACCCATATGTGGGGAGAATACACCCTCAGTAATCATAATCACACACCAAAAATATAAATAAAATATTAAACAACTCAGAGTATCAAGGTGGAAGATAAATCATCATAATGTAATAGCATATGGAATATATGTTATATAAATAAGAAAAACTAGGCTCTTAGTGTGGAAATCCAATCTAGAGTATATATAGTGCAAGTAAATAAATTAATAATCAATATAGAATCTTCTAGATCCCATACTAGTACCACTAATAGCTTCATGCTCCACTACTCATCTATGTTCCATAGGACCCTTTCCCTTAACTGGATCCTTATACATGAAGTTTTCATGCACGTCGATATGTCTGTTTAGGGTGTGAGTAAATAAACCCATTAGGGAACCATAAACGTGCCCTTAATATGTGTGTACACGTATAACATGTTTATTTCATGATAACAGTAAATGTGAAATAAATCATCAATAATTATATGTTGAGTATTCACGTGCTAACAAGACACCATGAGCCTCTACTGTACTTTCTTCTCCTCCATGAAATATTGATAGTCATAATGGATTCTAGGAGAAATAAAAATCTAGACACAAGGTTGATGAATATGTCACTCGACATCCACAAGGCATCGAGTCGGAATATCACTCAACATCCACAAGGCATCAAGACAATATGTCTCTCAACATCTATAAGTCATCGAGTGAACATGTCACTCATAATCCACCCTTCCAAAGTCACCATCATTTCATGTTGTGTGCACTCCCCTTCTAAGGGATAATCATGTCATGATGGTATACCTATTCCGAGTACCAAAACAATGCCTCCAAAGGTATAACAATACATACAATAGGACAAATAATATAAAGGTAACATGAGGCATGTCATAATGATAAATTAGTAGCAACATGCATAAAAAAATGTGATCAACATCAAGCATGGTAACAAGATACACATACAATACTCATGGAATCAAACATAATATATGGGTCCCACAATACACACACACACACCCACAAGCAATAACTATCAAGAAAGGTCAAAAAAAATATGTTGACACAAGAATCATATAAAGGCAACAAGTGTATAAAAGGGCCCCAAATAGTAAGGAACTTTCTACCTCCAGGTTTTTGAAGGAGTACTCCAATATTTTTCAAAGGATCAATGGTCAAACCATGTTGTGCACCCATGAAAAAAATAGATCACACACAAAGGATTACTATTTCAGGTTCCACTTCATCAAATAATAGGTTTATAAAGGCAAATTGAGAAGATTCCATGCTAATAAGGGTATTTCTAGATTGACATACCTTACGAAGTCCGTCAATGGAACAAGTTCTGAGATATGTCAAAGAAGAGGATTCCAATTCACTGGATCCTTTATCGATTTAAGAATGGATCATGAATCCCTCATCAAATCTATAAGAGAACCCCGAGTCTAGTCAATAAACATCGATCCACCATTAATCCATCATCAAAATAGAGATCCAATATGAGATTCAAGAATAAGAAGGTCTCAAGATGATCGATCTATGATAACTTACTTAGATTCATCCACCGTTCATGAGATATATAGCTTCGGGTCAAAGGGATTTCATTGAAACATTGGATCCACCATAAATCTACCAAAGGATCATAAAAATCACATTAGATCTATAATAAGAACTAGATATTACCAATGAGATATGGTTATATAACTTCTAGGCCCAAATTACCCTCGAATCGATAGCTGGACCGGTCGCCACATGACCTCAAGCACGCCTCTCCGTACACCAGAGGCTGCCAAATAGCATCGAGGGTCTTAGGAGGTGATATTGGGGAGACTATACCCTATTATCAGAGTTCCATAGTGGTACATCATAGTAAATAACAATCAATAGCGGAATCAGTAATACATAATTGAAAAAGCAGCAGAAGACAGATTTCATATAACAAATGAATTCATGACATGTTATTGATAAATATTTGAAAGTAGTAAACAAAACAACATGCTTTGCATATTAGTACAAAAATAAAGAAAAGACTCAAAGCCCTAAGGGCAAACTCCATGAGCATCTTGAGCTCTATCTCAGTCCTTTTCTCTTATCTCTAGGTACTATTATACAATAACAATCAAGGTACAAGGTCTGTAGTTCTGTGAACAAGAAAGGTATACTTGGGTACCCCAGTGCAATGAAGGCCCAAGTAGGGTGTGAGATATACATCTTAGTAGGCCGACACCACTAGTGTCTAGCCCTATCCAGATAGTGAAATATAATTAGTGTGCAGGTATAATGAAGTAACATTCAAATTGAATAAATAAAACACAACCCATCTAGGTTCCTAAGGGACACCTGACAGAGATACCTTATTCGGTTTGTAGTTGGAAATAAGTCTCTGAACATGAACTATACATATATATTGTATAAATAAATAGTTTAACATATTAATTAATATTATTTATTTAAACACATAAATTCCCAGGTTCCCATGGACATCTGTATCTCAATACTTTCCTTGGTTGTGCCGAGTTCTGAACCATTTCCCATATTCAATTCACAAATCATTACATAACATCGGCTTTCATTAACCATTTAATTCAGTTTATGTATGATCAATTGGACCCACAGTTCAATATCAATTAATGGGTGTAGAACATCATGTATAGCACCCTCATGAGTATTTGGAGCATCGGTTCTTATCTCATAACCCATGGGTATTTGGAGCATCAATCTCTATCCCATAAAAGAATATTTACATGAAATATGGGTGTATAACGTCATGTCTAGCACCCCGTGAGTATTTGAAGCATTAGTCCTTGTCTCACAACCCCTTTATCAATCATACATATATTTTATTATTGGTGTAGAAATCCATGTCCAACACCCCAAAACCATCAATTAATTAATTCATAAATTAATTAATCAAATCCGTTAATTAATTCAACAACTAAATAACAACATAAATCTCCTGTCAAATAATTCTACAATTAATTGACCATTCAACATCTCAATAGTTAATAATTAATTAAAAAATAATTATTATTATCCACAAGTAAGTCAACTAAATAATTAACTCAAAATTTAATTATCCCAATTACTTAACCAAAAACATGATACTTAATTCACCAATCAATTATCCTTATTCCCTTACCAATCCAATAGATTAGTTAAATATACCAAATCTATTAGTTAATGCAACAATTAACTAAGTACACATTACCATTAATTAATCCATCAATTAATTAATCTATAAAACAAATCACATCCCATAATTAATTTTCCAGAATTAATTATCTCATTCTAAATCTCAACTCTATATAATTAATTTATCACATCATTTCCAGTTAATTAATTCAAAATTAATTAACTTGGTTCAACAAGGTCAACATATCTTAATTAATTCAATAATTAATTAACACTATTCAAGAACCTCATCATCCCATGATTAATTCAACAATCAAATATTAATTCTATGGCATCAAACCATCATATATCAATACTAACATAAAGATATATGGAAAACTCAAACCAAAAGTAAACATGACATAACACTACCACTACTTTTTGGTTTGAAGGCATCACACCTCAATTGAGGGGTTTTATTACAAAAACATGATATTACTTATCACACAAATCACTTATGACATTTATCATTTTAAATCATTAAACATGATAAATTCATATTAAGTGGTATTCAATATAAATACTTCATTGAATGTATTTAATTTCAAATAAAAGTGCAGTAAGAAATTTATTAATGAATTTATAAAATTTAGGACTTGGAAAGGGACCTTACCTTGGGATGGAACCAAAATAACATCTAGTACTTTGACATACGATGATAACTGGTCCATAATTGTATGCACACACTTATATATATATATACACATGTGTGCCCTGTTGAACATCAACAGAAAGAAAAAAATTAAATAGGTAACCAGAATCAACAGAGTAAGGACCATTGCACTTACAACTATAAACTAGAGACTCATATAAATTATCAGACTCTTCAATAGATGGGAAAAAACCAACAATGGTATAAATACTTACCTATAAACCAACGTTGGTGAATTGAATTGTCCTGAACCACCTCATCTTCGGTGGCGGTTGCCGGAATGTGGACCAACGAGTCCCAAGAACCCCATTGCACAACCCTAGAATCTAGGAACACTAGAAATTTGTGTTACCACAAAACCCTAAAATCGGCCAAACCTAAACCAGACACCAACAAAGAAGAAATTCACCAAAGTGATGAAGGATACCATGTGGTAATATCTTAACTCTTAAAATCGAACCAAAACAAAGAAGACATTGGAAGAAATCATCACGGATGGAGGAACTAAGAAGGAGGAGGGTCGTGCACTATGAGATCTTCCCAGAGGGGGGTCGCACTATAGGTTGTGCATTGTAGGAGGCCACACTGCAGGGAGGAGATCGCACCACGAGGGGGGGGGGGTGCTCCATCCATGGAGGTAAGATCTGCATGAAGGAGGTGGACTGGTGCGTGACAACTAGGGTTTTAGGGGGGGGGGTCGTGCCTCTTAGGGGGAGAAGAAGAAGGGGTTCACGACCCTTGGGTTTTCTAAAAAAAATAAAAGAAAACCCCCTAATTTATTGTCATAATTATAATAAATATAATTATAAAAATAAAAATAAAAATAAAAATATTATTATTACTGTTTCCATTTAAACAATTATTCAATCATTTGAAATCTCCCCATAAAGAAAAATAATGAAACGTTCCTTTGATAAAATTCAACATCATCATTTAAATCTCAGTTGAAAACAAAAATTAATTAAAAATTATTTTTGACTTTCATTTATTAAATAAACACAATACTAACAATAATAACATCATCATTATTATTATTCAAAATTTCATTTATTTAAAACCAAAATCCTCAATTTATTATAATGGAATTAACATGATACTAAAAAACCACAATTATTATTATCATTTTATTAAAAATCCTCTTTGATAAACCTCATCCCCATTTAATTATTATTCAAACCATTGATAAAACTCATAATTAAATTGTATTATTGAAAAAAGTCAATAATATCTATCATTTTAATGATAATAATAATAATCGTATTATTATTATTTCTATTTAAATATTCATTTATTAAATTCAAAATCTTTAATTAACAAAACTTTTCTTCATAATTTATGAAACTCCTCATTAAAAAAATGTTTCTTTAAGATACCCAAAAGCCTCATTAATTTCACATAACTATTACACCCCATTAATCATCCAATTAAAATCTCTTAAAATATAAATAATTTAATAAACACCATAATAATAATAATATCATCATCATTATTATTATTAACATTTTTTTATTTAAACACAAAACTCCCATTTTAATATTATATAATTAAAATAAATAAAATATTAAACTGGGTAAACTGCACGGGTTGGACTGTAACCATGCGTAGCCTGTACATATCCATTAAAGTGGAATTTTCTAGATCTGGTGCTCCCAAGACCTATCAGGACACCTGTGAAAATTATCAAGTATTCTCCCAAGTCCAAAAAACGACACCTTTAAGTGTTCCACCACTTGGAATTAAGTTCTAGAGCTCGGTTTAAAAACTGACCCATCGATAAATCGAAAATGTTACAAAATATTCATAATTTAAACCCAATTAAAAAACATGGGACTTTAAAATCTACCCACCTTAAAAACTTCTCATCCTTGAGAATTCATCGGGAACTACTACAACATCATCTAACCTACCAAGGTCAAAATGTTTCATTTGAAAGACATATTATGTTTTTAAACGCTAAATGTGATTTTAACCAAAACATAAGTCCAACCACTTAATTATTTAAAACACAATACAAATCTCATTTTACCATTTAAACACTAAAATGGAGCTTACATCTGAGGCTATTAAAAGGAACTCATCAACAAAAATGGTTGAATCTCAATTAACTAATAGAAACAAGTTTCACCTACTTTCCTCGAAAGATGTCTCAGAACCCAAAACCCACACTCGCCCTTAAATTGGCGATGTGCCTTTAAACTATTCCATTATCAACTTCATGTACATTGATGTTTTTACTCGACCTCTGATGAAATTACCAAGTTAAGCCTTCACAAGGCTATTAAAAACTACCATGTCCCAGTACGAATAAAGACATAGCCCAAAGAAACCACACACCCCACATACAATCTAGAAGAAGATCACAAAACAACCCCACAGGTTTTAAATTTTAGCATGGAATATAACCAACACTATCTTAGTGCCTCCCTGACGGGTTCAAGATAGGGAACATGCTATTCACATTTGGAAAAGTGAACTAAGAGAAAACCAAGGTCACTAAGAAGATCAGTCGAACTACCACCAGTCGAATTTGTTCAAAAAGCTTGACATCACCTGCCGACGCATCATCAACCAAACCTTGATGCCTATATCACCCAAGGAATATGTGTTCTTTCAAATCTTACTACTAAAAATATTTCGAAACTAAAGAAGTTTCTAAAGGGTTTCACGCAATGAAAACCTTATCAAAGTCATGCTGTCAAACAATCACTAACACGTTTACCGAAACCGATACGACACTACCCACCTTAGGATAGTCCATGTGGTTGAAAAAAATATTAGCCGCTCACGAGTGTGCTATTTGAAAACACCTTAAATGTATGTGTGTTGTTCTTGAAACCATGATCACCATGTCAAAACATCTCGCACGAAATCTGAAATTTAAACCAACCAACATGTCAAAACACCTGAGTCCCATGGGCTAGTTTCTTACGAAACATAAATGTTGACCCTATCTATTGGTCATTCAAAACTGAAATCACTAGGCTCAAAAGCCCCTTTTTCATTTTTTCCATTTAATTAATTCATTTCAACCTTTTAAAAATTTGAATGAATTTCAACAAACCCTCAAGTAATTTTTCACAACAAGTCACTTGGTTTTCAAAATAATGCCTCATGAGCCAAACAAGTAAGATATAAAAAACTTTGTCTTTTAACTTTTAACATTCATTGTGATTTCATTTTAAACATGAAATTTAGCATGTAAATTCCTTTTACCAAAAAGGCAACCTCCAAGGGTCCCATTTATTCAATCCGAGTTCTTCAAAAAGTAACCCCATAAAATTTCATTACAATCAAAACTCATCAATTTTACATTTATAACCATTTTCAAACATACTATGGTTATATAAATTTTAGTCACATGGGTTTCAATCTACCAATCGATAAGGTTCCCATACACCTTACCACTAGCATTTGGATCCCATTTAATCAAAATTGATCCACTTTTTGATTTAATTTATCATACCCTTTCCAAAATTTTGAATACATGAGTTTCCATTTTTCCCAATTATAAGGCACCCACACACCTTACAACTGAAAACTGGTTCCATCATAATCGCAACCAAATAAATTTATCCAAAGAAACTAATCATTTATCAACAGGCTAACATGTCACTACAAGTATCGAACACTGAGAAAAATTGTGAAATCTGTAAAACATGATATAAAACAGAAGCATGGCACATAAGCAATATAGGAAACATGGAATATTATCACTCAAACATGTTAATTATATCATTGAAACTTGCTATCTAAAAATACATTCTAAATAAGTACAAGTCATGACATATATTCAAGGCACACAATCTATATTAGCAGGAATACTACTAATGCAGATACATGGAATAACATCTATGCATGGCATGTGAATATCTAAGTGCCTAATATGATGCATGCAATTAAATTCCTTGCCATATCAAGGCAAGGAAATTTTTTCAAAATTTTCATAATCAATAAGCAACAGAAAATACACCTATCAATCAAGGTGAAATCATATCAAATGTAACCTTAAATATTATAAAAATCAACTCCCATACCTGGATACTTGGTTATTTCTTGTACTTGGGGTGATTAGTCCCAAGAACAACTATTAAACCAAGTGCTGACACTTTCCTAATCTCCTGTATACCAACCCAAAACAGTAAGATAAGGAAAATAAAGAAAAATTTAGGCCTTTGATACCATTTTTAATGTACAAGACCACCTTACCCTTAAACCGATAGCCAAACCAGTCACCACATGACCTCAAGTGAATGTCCCCATACGCCAAAGGCTACTGACTAGAAGTGAGGGTCTTAGGAGGTGATAGTGGGGAGACTATACCCTCTTATCATAGTTGCACAATGGTATATCAGAGTAAATAAAAATCAATAGAGAAATAAATAATATATAATTGAAAAAGCATTAGAAGACATATTTCATATAAAATATGAATTCATAACATGTTATTGATACATATTTGAAAGCAGTAAACAAAACAACATGATTTACATCTTAGTATAGAAATAAAGAAAAAACTCAGAGCCCCAAGGGAAAACTCCATGATCATCCTGAGCTCTAGCTCAGTCCTTTGATCCTATCTCCAAGTAATAGCATACAACACCAAGCAAGGTCTAAGCTCTATAGTCCTACAAACAAGAAAGGTCTACTCGAGTACCACAGTGCAATGGCATCCCGAGTAGGGTGTGAGAAATGCATCGCAGTAGGACGACACCACTGGTGTCTAGCCCTATCTAGACTATGAAATATAATTAGTGTGCAGGTATAACAAAGTAACAACCAAATTGAATAAATAAACTACAACCTGTCCAGGTTCCTAAGGGACACCTGACGAAGAAACCTGCTTCGGCTCATAGCTGGAAATAAGAGTCTAAATAGGAACTATACATATATATTTCATAAATAAAATGTTTAACACATTAATTGATATTATTTATTTAATTTCATAAATACCCAGGTTCCCCTAGACACACGTATCTCAATACTTTCCTCGACAGTGCTAGGGTATGAACCATTTCCCATATTCAATCCACAAATCATTACATCACATCAGCTTTCATTAACCATTTAATTCAGTTTATGTACGACAAACTGGACCCACAGTCCAATATCAATTAACGAGTGTAGAACATCATGTCTAGCACCCTTGTGAGTATTTAGAGCATTAGTCCTTATCTCACAACCCATGGGTATTTGGAGCATCAATCCTTATCCCATAAAAGAATATTTAAATGAAAGCTAGGTATAAAATGTCCTGTCTAGCACCCAGTGAGTATTTGGAGCATCAGTTCCTATCTCACAACCTGTTTATCAATCATACATATATATTTATCATTGGAATATAATTCCATGTCAAACACCCCATAACCATCCATTAATTAATTCATAAATCAATTAATCAAATCTATTAATTAATTCAACAACTAAATAACAAAATAAATATACCATAAAATAATTCTACAATTAATTAACCATTCAACATATCAATAGTTAATAATTAATTAACAATTAATTATTCTTAACCACAAGCAAGTCAACTGTTAATTAACTCAACATTTAATTATCACAATTCCTTAATAAAAATCATGACAATTAATTTACCAATCAATTATCCTTATTCCCTTACTAATCCAATCGATTATTTTAATATACCAAATCTATTAGTTAACACATCAATTAACTAAGTACACATTACCATTAATTAATCCATCAATTAATTAATCTATAAAACAAATCACATCCCATAATTAATTTTCCAAAATTAATTATCTCATTATAAATATAAAATCTACATAATTAATTTATCACATAATTTATAGTTAATTAATTCACAATTAATTAACTTGGTTCAACAAGGTCAACTTCCCTTAATTAATTAAATAATTAATTAACACTATTCAAGAACCTCATCATCCCATGATTAATTCAACAATAAAATATTAATTATGTGGAATTAACCCATCATATATCAGAAATAATAGAATGATGTATGGAAAACTCAAACCACAAGTAAACATGATATAACACTACCACTAATTTTTGGTTTAAAGGCAGCGCACCTTGATTGAGGGGTTTTATTAAAAAAGCATGATATTACTTATCACACAAATCACTTATGACATTTAACATTTTAAATAATTAAAAATGACAAATTTACCTTAAGAGGCATTCAATATAAACACTTCACTGCATGGATTTAATTTATAATAAAAGTGCAATAAGAAATTTATTAATGCATTTATAAAATTTAGGACTTGGAAAGGGACCCTACCTTAGGGTGGAACCAAAATAACATCTAGTAATTTGACATATGATGAAAACTGGTCTGAAGTTGTATATGAGCACTTATATATATATATATCTACACACACACATATTTGTTTATTTATTTATTTATATACACGCGCACCCTGTTGAACATCAACAGAAAACAAAAAATTAAACTGGTAACCAGAATCAACACAGTAAGGACCAATGCACTTATAAATATAAACCAGGGACTCATATAAATTATCAAACTCTTAAATGGATGGTAAAAAACCAACAACGGTATCAATCCTTACCTTTGAACCAACGTCGATGAACTGAATCGGCCCGAACCACCACACCTTCAGCGGTGATTTCTGGAACGCGGACCAACAAGTCCTGAGAACCTCGTTTCATAACCCTAGAATCGAAGAACACTAGAAATTTGGGTTACCATAAAACCCTAAAATCAGCCAAACCTAAATCAAACACCAACAAAGAAGCAATTCACCAAAGCGATGAATGATACCAAGTGGAAAGATCTTACCTTTACGAATCGAACCAAAACGAAGAACACATTGGAAGAAATCATTGCAAACGAAGGACCCAGGAAGGAGGAGGGTCGTACACTATGAGATTTGACTAGAGGGGGGTCGCACTACAGGTCGTGCACAACAGGAGGTCATGCCGTAAGGAGGATATCATGCCACAGGGGAGGATCTCTGGCCATGGAGGTAAGATCCGCATGGAAGAGGTGGACTGGTGCACGCCGACTAGGGTTTCAGAGGGGGGGTCATGCCACTTAGGGGGATAAGAAGAAGGGGTTCATGACCCTTGGGTTTTCTAAAAAAACTAAAAGAAACCCCCTAATTTATTTTCATAATTATAATCAATATAGTAATAATAATAATAATAATAATAATAATAATAATAAAATTATTATTATTGTTTCTATTTAAACAGTTATTCAATCAGTTGAAATCTACCCATAGAGAAAAACAATGAAACATTCCTTTGATAAAATCCAACATCCTCATTTAAATCTCAGTTGAAAAATAAAATTAATTAAAAATTCTTTTTGACTTTAATTTATTAAATAAACGCAATACTAAAAATAATAACATCATCATTATTATTATTCCAACTTTCATTTATTTAAAACCAAAACCCCCAATTTATTATAATAACATTAATATGATAATAAATAACCACAATTATTATTATCATTTAATTAAAAATCCACTTTGATAAACCCCATACCCATTTAATTATTATTCAAAACTTTGATAAAACTCATAATTAAATTGTATTATTAAAAAAAGTCAATAATATATATCATTTTAATGATAATAATAATAATCATATTATTATTATTTCCATTTAAACATTCATTTATTAAATCCAAAATCTCCAATTAATAAAACATTTCTTCATAATTTCTGAAACTCCTCATAAAAAAAACGTTTCTTTGAGATACCCAAAAGCCTCATTAATTTCACATAATTATTACAGCCCATTAATCTTACATTTAAGATCTCTTAACATCTAAATAATTTAATAAACACCATAATAATAATAACATTATTATTATTATTAACAATTTATTTTATTTGAACAGAAAACTCCAATTTTAATCTTATTTAATTAAAATAAATAAAATATTAAAATGGGTAAACTGTATCGGTTGGACCACAACCGTGTACAACCCGTGAAGATCCATTAAAGTGTACTTTTCCAAATCCAGTGCTCCTGAGACTTATCAGGACACCAGTGAAAATTATCAGGTATTCTCCCAAGTCCAAAAATGATACCTTTAAGTGTTCCAACACTCAGAATTAAGTTCCGAAGCTCAGTTTAAAAACCGAACCATCGATAAACCAAAAAAGTTTTAAAACCTTCGTAATTTAAACCTGTTAAAAAACATGTCACTTTATAGGTTCTATCATCAATGTTCCATAATGAAGAGTTATATGAAGAATATCTAGAACCACATACCTGTAAGATGCCTGTAGTCAAAGGTAGATATTGATCTGATCAAGAGATGTCATCAACTATCAAGATACACCACTAATCTATAAAATAATAAAGAATTTTTCATTGAATTCATATATAATTCATAGATCCATTCACATCTCTCAAGAAAGAAGAGGAATTTGGTGTATATCTAAAGAAAACTATCCGTTCTAGAATTACTTGATTGATCCAATGTTGAAATACTAAGGAAAGATGAATGGGAGAGTTCACAAGTCAAGGGAAGAGGTATCTAATTGGAAATAGGGGGCTAGGATCATATTTGTGTGTAAAAAAAAGGTGAAAACCAAGTTGAATAAAAAAGACTCAAGGTGAATTTAATGCACACCAAATCAGGCTCTATAGGTTGGCTAGTGATTTCCCCCAGCTAGATAGTGTGCAAGGAAAAACCACCTGGGTTATTCCAGCACCACCAAATGGTTGATGGGATCTATAAAAAACTACATACCTACTATAACTCCACCAGCTTACTAGTGTTATTGTTATAGATACCACAAGTCCAATCCTCCACACATTTCCCTAGACACTAATTCCTAGACCCCTTTCATATAGAAGATAACCTCTTAAATCCCCATTACATAGATGGACCAACTAATATATGATGAATTTTATAAACTTAAAACATCTAGTTCTTCAAATTTAGTGAGGTTGTTACAAATGTTGTGAGAAATTCCAATGGGAAGGCTGATTTAAAGTTCATGAATATCCAAGAACTATTCTTGAATGAGGAGATTCACCAAAAGTAGATACAAATATCTTATAGAAATGATTATAATGTGAAAGGAAGAGGATGTACCACTAGATGGAAGAATCATAAGAAGAGGAAAGGAATGAGGATTCAAGGTAGGAGTCACTACTACAAAACCCATGATAATTAGTGTTACCCTTTATCAATTCTAAATAAAAGCGCTGATAAAGGGTGACCCTTTTCAGTGCTAAACAAAAGCGGTGATAATGGTTACCTTTATCATCACTAAAAAAAGCACTCATAAAGGAACCTACTTTATCAATAATTTTTTAGTGCTGATAAAAGGAACATTTTTCAACACTCTTTTTAGTGCTGATAAAGGGTGACCTTTATCAGTGCTAAAAAACACTAACAAAAGGTATATTTCATATAAAAAATTACATCAGTAAAAATAATATATTAATATATATATATATATACACATATTTATATTGACATAAATATAATATATTTTATTAAATATGATTTATATATGACTAAATATACATTTTCACTTGATATATAAGATATTTAGTGAAAAAATGACATATAAAATAATTTAAAAAATTATATATTATTAATAATTACATTTATTATAATTTTTTAATATTGATATATATATATATATATAATTTCCTTAAATATGATTTATAAATACTAAATATGGATTTACACTTCATATAATTAGTGGAAAATCATTTATAAGTTAATTAAAAATTAATATTTATTATAAATATTGATTAATTAGTAATATACATTTAATAACATTTTTTATATCAATGTCATTTGTTTTTTCAACTGGACACATATATCAAATAATAAATATTTAATTATTCATTAAAAATATTTACTAAATATTTTTTACACTCAATATGCCATATAATAATTTTACTATATATACATATTAATTAAAATTTAAAAAAGACAAACATACTCAAATAATAGATTGTTAATACAATTTTTTTAGATTTTTATTTATTGATATATAATATATAATATATTATGTTTTAAATTATTAAATTTTATTCACTTTTTATATTTTTATTTAATATATGTACTATTAATTACTTTTTAATACATATATATATCTATAAATATATATTAATTTATTCATTATTATTATTATTTATTTAATTAATGTATTTTTTTTAATATTCTTTAAATTTATTCATTTTTAATTTTTATTTGTTTAATATTTTTGTAATTTTACTCATTTTTAATATTTATTTATACATATTTATTGATTAACATTTAATATTTTTAATACAATTGTAATTTTCATAATTAATACATGTATTCATCTTCATTATAAGTATTCATTTTTAATTTTTTAAAATTTATATAATTAATAACTCTTATTCATTCTTTTTATATATATTTTTGATCTATTCAATTTTTAATTAAATTTTACTCATTTTTAACATTCATTCATTTAATATTATTTATTCATTAATATTGTTAAGTACTTTTTACTTTATTTATAATTTATTCATTTTTGATATTTATTCGTTCAATATTTTTTGTAATTTATTCATTTTTTATATTTTTATACATAATTATTAATCAATTTATTTAATATTTTTAATATATAAATATGTCCATATTGATAGATATATATATATATATCAATATATAATGTTTCCTTAAAGATGAATAATATACAAAATATGTCTTTGCATTTAATAAGTAATATATCTTGTGAAAAATAGTTTATAATTAAAAATTAATATCAATTAAATATATTGACTAATTAATATTGAGTAATAGGAATCACATATTATATAATGTCATTTATTATTTCAATTTAACTTATATTAAACTTGTGTTATATAGCTATATTTGGTTGTGGAAAGGTAATATGAATTTTATATAAGTTAAGTAAAGGTAAGTTGGAGTTTCTACATGTTAAGTAAGGGTAAATAGAAACTTATACAGGTTAAGTAAAGGTAAAAAAAAACATGTACATGCTAAGTAAGGGTAAAAATAAAGTTAATTAAGGGAAAACAAAGTTAAGTAAATGGAAGATAAAGTTAGGTAAGGGTAAACTAAAGTCAAACAAGAGTAAAATAAAGTTAAGAAAGGGAAAACTAAAGATAACTAAGGGTAAAACAAAGTTAAGTAAGGGTAAAATATAGTTAAGTAAGGTTAAACAAAATTTATGTAAGGGAAAAAAGTTAAGGGTAAACTAAAGTTAAATAAGGGTAAAAAAAATTAAGTAAGGGTAAAACTAAAGTTAAGTAAGAGTAAAACAAAGTTAAGTAAGCGTAAAATAAAGTTAAGTAAGGGTAAACTAAAGTTAAATATGGGTAAAACAAAGTTAATTAAGGGTAAAACAAATTTAATTAAGGGTAAAACTAATGTTAAGTAAGGGTAAAACAAATATAAGTAAGGGTAAACTAAAGTTAAGTAATGGTAAACTAAAGTTAAGTAAGGGTAAAACAAAGTTAAGTAAGGATAGACTAAAGTTAAGTAAGGGTAATACTTAAGTTAAGTAAGGGTAAAACAAAGTTTAGTAAGGGTAAAATAAAGTTAAGTAAGGGTAAACAAAGTTAAGTAAGGTTAAAACTAAATTTAAGCAAGGTTAAAATAAAGATAAGAAATGGTAAGACTAAATTTAAGGGTAAAACAAAGTTAAGTAAGGGTAAACTAAAGTTAAGTAAGGGTAAAACAAAGTTAAGTAAAGTTAAAACTAAATTTAAGTAAGGTTAAAACAAAGATAAGTAAGGGTAAACTAAATTTAAGTAAGGCTAAACTAAAATTAAGTAAGGGTGAAACAAAGTTAAGTAAGGATATAATAAAGTTAAGTAAGGGTAAAACAAAGTTAATTAAGGGTAAAAAAGTTAAGTAAGAGTAAAATGAAGTTAAGTAAGGTTAAAAAAAATTTAATTAAGGGTAAACTAAAGTTATGTAAGGGTAAACTGAAGTTAAGTAATGGTAAAACAAAGTTAAGTAAGGGTAAAACAATGTTAAATAAAGGTAAAACAAAGTTAAGTAAGGGTAATGTAATGACCCACCAATTCCTATTGGCTTGAGAGCTCAACGAGTTATTACTAGGCCTTAAGCGATATCCCCAAGGTGCTAAAGGCTGGAAATAAATGCCAAAGGGTTTCAAAACAAGTGGGGGACGATTTACCCTTTTATAACATACCACAAAACCAACAACCATAACCAAACTAATCAACTAAATGATGCATGATAAAAGCTAAGACAACTCAACCATTTATTTTATCATAAACCAACCAAGAGTACCATAGTGGAAACCAACACTAAATTAGGGTAAAAAGTGGAAATACAAACTAAAATACTACAAGACGACAACCCAACTCCATGCTCTACAAGCTCTAAGCTCCAACATCACTAACCAGCCCAAGTATCATGAAGTAGTTCTATAAACATGTGACACTTTACCTTTGCCAACATCCTGGTATATGACATCTGCAAAAGCACCAATGTGCCAAAGTAGGGGGTGAGTAATGAAACTCAATAGGTTTCCCCCGATGACTTCCCAACCCATGCCTCTAGGATAAAACATGTTAGCACATTTATATAAAAAATTTTATATAAAACAATTCCAAAATAGTTCACAATATAACAAGTTCCATGTCAAAACCATTTTCCAACAAAAACCATCTTTCTCAAGAAAAGAAACCAAGAAAAGTTTCCAATCAAATTCCCATTTCCATTTTGGCACATTCATTCCATTTCAAAAATCAACACAACCAACCATGCATGCAACCTATACCTCCCTATACTCGCGAGTGGTGAGTTATCCTTCTACTAAGCCATCACTTAGTGGACTACCTTGACAGGGGTACTTCACGCCCTTATCCGTCCCAACCTTTTGATGGGGGTACTTCTCGCCCTTATCCATCCCAACCTTTTAATGGGGGTACTTATTGCCCTTATCCATCCCAATGCATATGAACACACAGCACAACCCATGAAAATCCATGCCAAAACCAAGTGTGTTCAAAACCTTTCAATAAAGCATCAAACCTTTTATTGAAAAACATTTCTTTCAAGAAGAAAAACCATAACCAGTTTAATATCACTATTTTAAATACACTTCAACAAACACTTTACAAAAACACACAATTTTCATCACCCATTACTAAAAAGGGGTTTCAACCATTCTTTCATAGCAGATAAACAAACAATTTCAATCAAGGAAAACAATTTGAAACTAAGCCTTCAAGTTCTAAGAAATATGAATCGGGAGTGAATCCACCTACCTCAACAAATTAGGAGAAACCAACCAACGGACGAAGAACGACAACAAAACCGAGTCAACTACTCCCCAAAACCTCCTGAGATTCCTTCCCCTCATACCAACAAAACCAAAACCCAACTTAAAAGTCATCCACTACCTTAGATATACCCACCTTGGGTGTAGATCTAAGGATCCATCAAGAGGGGAGAAGGAGATCTAAGAAAACTAAGGGAAACTAGACTTACCTCGATCAACTGGCCTCTAAACGCCAAGGAAAACCTCCAGATCGCTTCCAAAACGCCTGGTAAGTGTTCTCCCACCTTCACCAGAGAGAAATTCAGAGTTAGGGCCATCTAGGAGAAAAAACGAGTGGGTTTAATTATAAAATGGATTAGATCCTTAAAAATAGGATATAAGTTGACCCCGCACACGGTTAGTCCGCACGACTAGAAAAATTGTGTGCTAATTGTGCGGTAGTCATTGCTTGGAAGGGGCGCTCAGCACGACCTCCTCACACGATTTTCCCAAACCGTGCACACACTGTGCAGTCTCCTCTGTCCAAAGTGACCACCACCCGCACGACTTCCACACGGTTTGGGAAACCCGTGCGAAGCCCATGCATCACCACTTTTTTTCCTTTAACACTTTAAAAGTCTCCAAAATTTCCCAATCATTTCTCATATGCTTCATGTACTTAAAAATAATAAAACAAGGGTTACTTACCAGAAACTAGGGGTACTACATTCTCCCCACCATTGACCTTTCCAACCCTGGAAATTAGAAAACCATCGCTTTACTGAAAGAGTTATGGCCACTTCTCTTTTATTTCTTTCTCACATTCCCAAGCCTCTTCCTGAATCTGACCATGTTGCCACAAAACCCACACTAGGCCAATGATTTTTCCATGAAAGACTTTATCCTGTTTGTCCACAATCCGCACCGGAATATGTACCAATGAAGCATCCGGATCTAGGTCAACGTGATCCCATCTAATCACATGGTCAGGATTGGGCTGATACTTCTTCAACTAAGATACATGGAACACATTATGCATTGTACTTAACCGTGGTGGTAATGCCAACCGATATGCTACCTCGCCAACCCGTTCTAGTATCTCCAAAGGGCCTATATATCGAGGAGGTAATTTTCCCTACTTCCCAAAACGATGATGTCCAAGCCTTAGAGAGATTCTCAAAAAGACATGATCACTCACCGGAAAAAACAACGGTCTTCAACGATGATCCACATAAGATTTCTGAAGACTCTGTGCCATCACCATCCTCTTTTTTATCAACCTAATCTTCTCCGTTGTTTCTTGGACAAGGCTTGGCCCAACCAGTGAAGTCTCACCTGTTTCCACCCAACAAAGTGGAGAATGACAAGGATGCCCATACAATGCTTCAAATGGAGCCATGTGTATCGAGGCCTGATAAGTATTGTTATATGATAACTCCACTAAAGGCACGTGCTCTTCCCACGAGCCACCAAAATCCATTACAAAATCCCGCAACATGTCTTCCAATGTCTGTATCGTCCTTTTGGATTGTCCATCCATCTGAGGATGATACGTCGTACTCATATTCAACTAAGTTCCCAGGGCTTTCTATAAGGATTTCCAGAAACAAGATGTAAACATCAGATCCCTGTTTGACACGATTGAAACTGGTATGCCATGTCTCTTTACCACTTCTCAGATATAGATTTTGGATAGATCCCCCACCTTATTAGATTCAAGAATAGGGATGAAATGGGACGACTTGGTATGACGATCCACTATCACCCATATGGAATTGTGCTTCAGAACCATTCTTAGGAGACCTGTAATGAAATCCATAGCTATATTCTCCCATTTCCACACTAGAATTGGTAGAGACTGCAACATACCTTCTGGCCATTGATGTTCTTCTTTAACTTGCTAACAAGTTAAACACCTTGAAACAAATTCATCCACCTTCTGTTTCATTCCGCTCCACCAAAATTTTTCCTTTATCACCTGATACATCTTCTGTATTCCTAGATGAATAGCCCATCTGGAATGGTAGTAAACATGAAGGAGTTGTTCCTGAGCAGTTAAAGGTACAACCATCTGATCTCAAAACTACAAAACTGAACTCCCATCCAACTTTCATCCCTCAATGGTCTCCCCACCATTGAGTTTTTAACTCATTGCAACACAGTCTACATCAGATGATTATGCCTCCTTTACTATCTCCACCAAATCAGGAACAAGCACAACTAGAAAGAAAACCGCAACATCAGTTCAGTCTTTACATTCTATATGCATGTCGGCTAGGACCGACATCAACTACCACTCATCTAAAGCTTCTTGCGCCAACTGAGCATACAACTTTCTGCTTAATGCATCGACCACCGAATTTCCCTTACCCGGTGTATACATCAATTCAAAGTTAACATTTGAAGATAATCTATCCATCTCGTTTGCCTTAGATTCAAATATCGTTGTGATATAATATATTTCAAACTCTTATGATCCGTAAACATAGTGAATTTCTCACCAAAGAGATAATGACACCAAGTCCTCAAGGCATGGACAACTGCAACTAACTCCAAATCATGTGTTGGGTAGTTCTTTTCATGCACTCTCAACTGCCTTGATCCATAAGCAACAACATGGTCTCCTTGCATGAGAACACATTCCAACACAGATCCTGAAGCATCACAATACACCACGTACCCCTGTCCTGATTTCGGAAAAATCAAGATGGGTGATGATATAAGGTGGAATTTTAGCTCTTGAAAAGATCTCTGACATTCCTCAGTCCATTGAAATGCACTGTTCTTCTTTGTCAATGCTGTCATAGGAAAATCTAGTCATGAGAAGTCACACACAAAGAGTCGGTAATAACCAGCTAGACCAAGAAAACTTCATATTTCAAAGACATTCTTCGGTGGTTTCCAAGAAAGAACAACTTCTATCTTTTCTAGATCCACTGAATCACCTTTCTCAGAAACAACATGGCCCAGAAAGTGTACCTCTTTTATCCAAAAATCGCACTTTGATAATTTGGCATACAACTGATGGTCTCTCAAGATTTCCAACACTATCGCCAAGTGTTGCTCATGCCCAACCCTTGTTCTTGAATACACCAATATGTCATCCACAAACACCACAACAAAATAATCAAGATATTGCTGAAATATATGATTCATCAATTCCATAAAAAATACTAGTGAATTTGTAAGACCAAAAGGCATGAATACATATTCATAGTGGCCATATCTTCTTCTGAAGGCTGCCTTTGGAATATCCTCTTTCCGAACTCGCAACTGGTGATATCCTGACTGTAAGTCAATCTTAGAGAACCACTGAGCTCCCCTTAATTGATCAAACATGTCATTAATGAGTGGAAGTGGATATATATTCTTTATCATAACTTTGTTAAGTTTACGATAATCCACACATAGCCTAAAAGTTCCATCTGCTTTCTTTACAAACAAAACTAGTGCTGCCCACAGAGACACGCTTGTCCGAATAAAACCTTTGTTTTCCAGTTCTTCCAACTGAACTTTAAATTCCTTTAACTACATTGGTGCCATCCTATAAGATGGAAGTGAGATAGGACTAGTCCCTGGAAGGAGATCAATCATAAACTCCACTTCTCTTACATGTGGTAACCTTGAGAAGTTTTCATAAAAAACATCAGGAAATTGATATGAGACTACTGGAAAACTGTTATTCGCGATCTCGTCCATAGATTCCAAGTTTAACGCAGCCAACTGGTAAGAGATCATCGCCACTACTGGTGCCAATAAGCCCATTTCACCTGCCTTCACAACTCTTTCTTCTCTAAAGAGATGCTCGATGCTATCCTCAACCGCGAAATTGACTGTTTTGGTATAACCGTCGATGTGAGCCCTGAACTCTATCAACCAATCCATACCCAGGATTATATCATTGACATCCATCTCCAGCACAGGGAAATACCATTTCAGATCAGCTCCATCAATAGTTATAGAACATGCCATACACACAAAGGTTCTACATTTTCTTTCACCAAGAGGAGTTTAAAGTTTTATCACAGAAGGTATCATTTAAAGTTTTAAGTTCAGCAAATCAGAAATATGAGAAGCAAGAAAATAATGCAATGCAGTAGTATCAAAAAACACTTGCATGAGGGTAGAATTCAAAAGAATAATACCTCTCACCATAGATGGTCCAGACTATTCATCCACAATCACCTGTTCCGATCCATACAATTGCTTTGTTGCTGCACTTTTCTTCTTATTGCCTTGTTGAGATTATACTGCCTGAGGAGTCATGGTATTCCTGGAATCACCATAGCTATCTCTGTTCTGTTGGTGAGACTTATTTTTTCATTCTCACCCTGTCGAAGCATAATATGCTTGTTACACCTGAGAAGTGTCACAAACACCCGACCGTGGAGCACTGTGACAATATCGCTGAAGATGCCCCATCTTGTTGAAATTGTGGCATGCTCTCAGTGGTGCTGCACATTATCGTTTCATGTGATCAATCAAGCCACATTGAAAACACCTAGCTTTCATCATGGGTCATGGAGGAAGATTCACCGATCAACCATTTGATTCTGATTCACACTCCCACCTTGGAAGCAGGTGTCCCTCTTCCACTTTTTCCCAACATTAGAGTTCCCACCCGTTCCCATGGGTATCATAATACTTCCTCTTCCCATAACTCATGATATGCCTCTTTCATCTAATGTTTCTATGTTTACCATCTCCATATAATCCGTAATAAATATCACAACTATCTTCGAGAAAATCTCCTGTCGTAACCCTGATTCAAAGATGCGTGCCTTTAGCGACACACTTGCATCAACTTCTGGTGAAAAGCGCACTAAATTCATGAATTTATCCGCATACTCTGTGATAGAGATATTCTCCTACTTTAGGCTGAAAAAGTCTGTCATCCTCTGGTTCAGAATCACCCCGAAAGATGGGTGGATTTTTCTTCTGGAACTGGACAAAATGGTCTATATGCCTTAACTCATCCCTTTGATTCCCCGTGTCCACAGTCGGAAATGCTTGAACTATACTTTTGACTAGCTACTGGTTCACCTGTGGCTCAGGTGCGACTACATTCTCCGTATCCTCTTCCGTTTGGTTTCTACAATGCCTAATGGGTGCCATTTTCTATACAAACAACGGACACCGTTAGTCTTACGTCCTAGCAATTGAAGGCTTAGAATTTCAATTTCTATCACATAAATATCACAACATTTATTTCCAACCATCAATATTTTCCACATTTACCCATTTCTAAAAAAAATCTTTTCTTTCTTTTGAAAATCATTCTATTTTCAAAATACATCAACCATTATCTTTTCAAAGTCTTTCATTTGAAAACAAGTTTAAAATTTTCAGAATTCATGCTTTTGCATCAAAACATAATCCATTTACCAAAATGATATATGCACTCCTAGTGGGAAGTCATTCCTCTAATGCATGTCATGCTCATATCATTGGATAAACCCATGACAATGAGATTTGTTATCCTATAAGTGTCTCCAAAACACGTATGTACCCAACTCCCTGGTAACTTGAAGTTCAACTTAAAAAGGTTAGCTACGTCTTTTTATGCTCGACATTCCAAGTTCCGACAATCCTACTTCTTCCTAAGATGACCACCCAAGGAATAGGAACGTAAGAATTCAACACCAAGACCAAAAAAAAAATGATGACTAATTGTTCCACAAAGAAAGGAACAAGCTGATTTAATTTATACCCCAAGGACTGAACAAACTGATACCATTTACACCTCAAGTTATTTGGATCGACCACAGCTGATACCATTTGTAATGACCCGCCAATTTCCATTGGATTGAGAGCTCAACGAGTCATTACTAGGCCTTAAGCGACATCCCCAAGGCGCCAAAGGTTGGAAATAAATACCGAAGGGTTTCAAAACAAGTGGGGGAAGATTTACCCTTTTAGAACATACCACAGAACCAACAACCATAACCAAACTAATCAACTAAATGATGCATGATAAAAGCTAATAAAACTCAACCATTTATTTTATCATAAACCAACCAAGAGTACCATAGCGGAAACCAACACTAAATCAGAGTAAACAGCAGAAAGACAAACTAAAAGACTACAAGACGACAACCCAAATCCATGATCCACAAGCTCCAAGATCCAATATCACAAACCAGACCAAGTATCATGAAGTAGTGATATAAACATGTGACACTTTACCTTTGCCAACATCCCGGTATATGACATCTACAAAATCACAAACATGCCAAAGTAGGGGGTGAGTAATGAAAGTCAGTAGGTTTTCCCCGATGACTTCCCAACCCATGCCTCTAGGATAAAACATGTTAGCACATTTATATAAAAAAATTTATATAAAACAATTCCAAAACAGTTCACAATATAACAAGATCCATGTCAAAACCATTTTCCAACAAAAACCATCTTTCTCAAGAAAAGAAACCAAGAAAAGTTTCCAATCAAATTCCTATTTCCATTTTGGCACATTCATTCCATTTCACAAATCCACACAACCAATGATGCATGCAACCTGGACCTCCCTATACTCATGAGTAGTGAGTTATCCTTCCACTAAGCCATCATGTAGTGGACTACCTTGATGGGGGTACTTCACGCCCTTCTCCATCCCAACCTTTTGATGGGGGTACTTCTTGCCCTTATCCATCCCAACCTTCTTATGGGGGTACTTCTTACCCTTATCCATCCCAATGAATATAAACACACACCACAACCCATGAAAATCCATGCCAAAACCAAGTGTGTTCAAAACCTTTCAATAAAGCATCAAACCTTTTATTGAAAACCATTTCTTTCAAGCAGCAAAACCATAACCAGTTTAATATCACTATTTTAAATCCACTTCAACAAACACTTTCCAAAAACACACAATTTTCATCACCCATTACTAAAAAGGGGTTTCAACCATTCTTTCATAGCATATAAACAAACCATTTCAATCAAGGAAAACAATTTGAAACTAAGCCTTCAAGTTCTAAGAAATATGAATCAGGAGTGAATCCACCTACCTCAACAAATTAGGAGAAACCAACAAACGGACGAAGAATGCCAACAAAACCGAGTCAACTACTCCCCGAAACCTCCTTATATTCCTTCCACTAGTACCAAAAATAAACAAAACCCAACTTAAAAGTCATCCACTACCTTAGATCTACCCACCTTGGGTGTAGATCTAAGGATCCATCAAGAGGGGAGAAGGAGATCTAAGAAAACTAAAGGAAACTAGACTTACCTCGATCAACTGACCTCTAAACGCCAAGGCAAACCTCTATATTGCTTCCAAAAAGTCTTGTAAGTGTTCTCCCACCTTCAACAGAGAGAAATACCGAGTTAGGGCCATTTAGGAGAAAAAACGAGTGGGTTTAATTATAAAATAGATTATATCCTTAAAAATATGATCTAAGTTGACCCTGCGCACGGTTAGTCCGCACGACTAGGAAAATCGTGCGCTAACCATGTGGTAGTCACTGCTTGGAAGGGGCTCTCTACATGACCTCCTCACACGGTTTTCCCAAATCGTGCACATACTGTGCAGTCTCCTTTTTCCAATGTGACCACCACCTGCACGACTTCTACACGGTTTGGGCAACCTGTGCGAAGCCCGTGCATCACCACTTTTTTCCCTTTAACACTTTAAAAGTCTCCAAACTTTCCCAACCATTTCTCATATGATTCATGTACTTAAAAATCATAAAACAAGGGTTACTTACCAGAAACCAGGGGGTACTACTGGTACACTAAAGTTAAGTAAGGTTAAAATGAAGTTAAGTAAGGGTAAAAAAAGTTAAGTAAGGGTAAAATAAAGTTAAGTAAGTGTAAAAAAGTTAATTAAGGGTAACACTAAAGTTAAGTAATGGTAAATCTAAAGTTAATTGAAGGTAAATGAAAGTTAAGTAAGGGTAAACTAAATTTAAATAAGGCTAAACTAAAGTTAATTAAGGGTAAAATAAATTTAAGGTTAAAATAAAGTTAAGTAAGGTTAATCTAAAGTTATGTAAGGGTAAACCAAAGTTAATTAAGGGTAAAATAAAGTTAATCAAGGGTAAGAAAAAGTTAATTAATGGTAAAAATAAATTTAAGTAAGGCTAAAACAAAGTTAAGTAGGGGTAAACTAAATTTAAGTAATGGTAAACTAAATTTAAGTAATGGTAAACTAAAGTTAAGTAATGAAAAAGTTAAGTAAGGTTAAAAAAATTTAAATAATGTTTAACTAAAGTTATGTAACGGTAAACCAAAGTTATGTAATAGTAAACTAAAGTTAAGAAATTAATGCAATTTTATATAGAAACATACACACACATAATATTTATATAATTTATTCAATTTTCAATATTCATTTTATAATTTCATTTACTAACATAATATATTTAATATATTATTTTTTTTAATTGGTAAAAATTATTCATTTTTATATTTTTATTTAATATATAGTATTATTAATATTTTTTTTTTCTAATTTATTCATTTTCAATATATATTTATTTATTTTTAATTTTTATACATTCAATATTTTTGTAATCTTATCAATTTTTAATATTTATTTATACATGTTTATTCATTACCATTTAATGTTTTTAATATGGTATGTGTAATTTATAGAATCAATATGTATTCATTTTTATTTTAACATATATTCATTTTCATTTTTTAAATAATATATATAATTAATAAAATTTATTCATTTTTTTAATTTTTTTGCAATATATATATTTTTAATTATTAATTTTCACAATTTTTTTAACATTAATTCTTTTGATATTATTTAATCACTTATAGTGTGAATTTTTTTTTACCTTTTTGGTAATTTATTTATACATATTTATTCATTAACATTTAATGTTTTTAATATGGTTGTAATGTACATATTTAATATTCATTCTTCTTCATTTTAATATATATATATATTCATTTTTAATTTCTTAATAATTTACGTAATTAATAAAACTTTTCCCTTTTTTAATATTCTTGAATTCTATTCATTTTTAATTATTTAATTTCACTCATTTTTAACATTCATGCATTTAATATTTTATATTCATTAATAATGTTAATTAGTTTTTAATTTTTTATAACCTATTCATTTTTAATATATATTTGTTTAATATTTGTTTATTTTATTTAATTTTTTTATTGGAACTTATAAAAGTGCTGATAAAACCCTTCACGGTCTTATAAATTCAAGCCTAACAGAACCCAAATCCTTCATTTTGTTCAATATCTTGTAGAACTTTACCTCTTCCACCACTCCCCCTCGAACTTCTTAGATGAATCAACCCACTCAAAACCTAAGGCATGTGATTCTATCTACCCCTCTTTAGTAGATCTTTCATTATTTCACCATTTTTAGTTCTTCTTTCCCCATGTACCATATCGTCCCAATTACCCTATCATAATGGATTGACCTAGCCTAAACAATCGAGACCATGAGGTTTTTAATTACCTAGGTTTTATGCAGCTAATTTCTTCATGGTTCTTTATTTGGACATGATCTCTAAAGGGTATGGATACTCATGTTTGGGTGTTTTTAATTGTTCAAGTCTGGTAGTGGATATTTTTAGTTTTTCTTCACTTCTTTTTAACTTTAGGGTTAGGATACTCATGTTTTTGATTGTGATATTTTCTAATTGAAAATTGTTTATAAAATAATTTTATTTGAATAAAATGATCATGACATATGGAAGTCTATTACACAAATAAATTTTCTTATAAAGTAACGATCCTTCTAAAAATAATGATGATCTCCACGAAAAAACCGATAAATTATCAATGTATAATTCATCTAAAATAAAGTACATAAAAGTTTCTTAGATCTAATAGGTGATACATACTTGACTACGATGACATCATGTAGTGTTTAATAGTAATTTTAATTCATTATGCTCATCAAAAATTGATTTTTATGTTTATAGTCATCAGCAATCAATTACGTAGAAATAGAATAACTTTTTAACACATATAATGCTTTAAATTTTCTCACTACGAACATAATTATCCTTTATAATTTCATCATAAATGATAAAAATTAATAATTTATTGATTAAACATTGTTTATATATGTGTTTTTAAATGGATGAAATTTTAATTAGATTCTTTGTAACTTTATAGATATCAACAATTCCCTTCCTTTAATGATTTCCACCACTAAAAAACAATATCAATATGAATTATTCGACTCTTATTATCTTAGAACAAAATATTTATGCATATTAAATTATTCTTTAAGAATCTTCCAATACTCATTCCCAATTTTGGGGAGTGTATAACCCTTCAAACACTATAGGTTATTTCTTTGTCTAATACCCTTATGTAAAATGATAACTTGTTAGGAACCATCACCAATAACATTCAAATGTTGAGATTCATTCAAATTTAGTAGCCCAATATGATTATTATTATTCAATTAAGATTATAATCAATAAAGGGAAAAAAAAATCATTATGGCTATCATCCTGTGAGGGTTCCCCTTATTTGAATTTAGATTCAGCCTCGATCTCTCTACTTTAAAGATTTAATCCATCATCAATTTCCTACTTTAATGCTACCAAAAACCATCCTTATTTGTTTCAGTTACTCAAAAATATTGTTATATGATGTGGTTATCAATGTGAAAACTTCTCATAATAGTGAGTCTAACATTTCAATTTCAATAACATCTATCTTTTTTTTTCATTAAAACTTTTTTTATTTCTTTTTTGTGTGTCCAAAGTGAGTATGAATTTTTTTCTAAAGAGAATAATCAAATTTATTCGAAGTATCTATAACTTTATACTTTGATTATGAATACATTATGTTTATTTTTTTACAAAATTAATATTTTTGAACCTAATAGGATGGATATGAATAAAAAATAGATTGATTCTAATTGTATGAAAAAGGAGTATGAGGATAGAGTTAAAGAGTTAATCAAGTTTGTAATAGAACATGCATATGGCCCTTCTCAAATCCCTTTTTAATATTTATGTTGTTGTTATTCAAGATAATTTCATCAATAAGGGTTGGAAGACCATTTTATTTTTCATAGAATAGATCTAAGATATAAATGCTAGACTAAATATGGGGAAAAACTAAATGTACATATTGAATGAGATGATACTGTGATTTATGGATCATTTGATATGAATATTAGTGTAAATGATGACTGAGATCTTATATAAGAAATGAAAATGAAAATTGAATATAACCTTAAAGATTGTACAATGTTGTTTGAGAAGTTAAATAGATGTGAAAAGATACCATTGTATACAAATTGTACTAAATATACAACATTACCAACTATATTGAAGTTATATAATTTTAAAGTTGGCAATAGATAGAGTGACACCGACTTTACAAAACTACTCGATCTCATGAATGATGTGACACTGAAAGGAAATAAGTTTAATTTTCAAACATATAATTATAAAAAAATACTATGTTCTATGGGTATGATCTCTTAAAAAATACATGTATATCCAAATGATTGTATATTATTTAACAAGGACTATGAATCACTCAGAAAATTCACTAAGTGTGGTTCAGAACGATACAAGAAAGATGAATCGAGTCCTTCCAAATTTTTATAGTACTTTACTATCATTCCAAGGTTTAGATGACTATACATATGTTATGAAACCACTAGAAAATTGACATGGTATACAGATTTAATAATTGAATATGAGAAACTACATCACCTAATAGACTCTCCTTAGTGGAATAAAGTTGATTATGATTATCCTAATTTTGGAAATGAGTTAAGAAACCTCTATATTGTGTTATCTAAATATGGAATAAATAAATTTTATACAAATCAGTACTCACAATACATGACCATTTATGTTGTTAAATTATAACTTTTCACCATGGTTATGCATGAAGTGAAAATACATTATACCATATCTGCATATATCTTGAACAAAAAACCTAGTAATGATATTGATGTCTATTTGGATCCATTGATATAAGATCTAAAATTGATATGGGATACATGTGTTACATTGTATGATGCTCATAGAAGTGAATAGTTCACATTGAGATCCATGTTGTATGAGATGATAAATGGATTTTCTACTTATGGAAATTTGTCAGGATATTATATTAAAGGAATGTTGGGGTGTCCCATTTGTGAAGAATGTACACACTCAGTTAGGTTTAATCATTGATCAAATATTGTGTTTTTAGGACATCACAATTTTTTACCCCAATGACATAAATATCGATCCTAGATGACACTATTCGATAGAAATACAGAATAAGGTACAAAACTGTCTCCAATAATGAGTGATCAACTGTTTGAGAAAGTAAAAGGTATTGAAACTATTTTTATTAACCTTTTTTTGAAAAACCATATGAAATCAGGTTGGAAAAAGAGGTCAATTTTCTATGAATTAACATATTGGAACATTTTTTATGTCATACATTTTCTTGATGTCATGCATGTAGAAAAAAATGTATGTAATAATGATATTGGAAAGTTACTAAATGTACTAGAGAAAATAAAATTTTCATTAAGGCTAGGTTGGTCATGATTGACATGGGGATAAGGGAAGATTTAGCTATAGTTAAGGGTAAAATATGAACTTTTCTTCCTCTAATAGTTTACATTCTATCTTGATAAGAAAATTTTCAATTTTTTAAGTTCATTAATAATGTAAATGTTTCATAGGGTCATTCATCAAATATCCACAATTTAATATCAATGAATAATTTGAATTTATAGGGTCTAATATCACACAAATTTCATGTTTTTATATAATATATAATGCCTATATATTTATGTTGAATTCTTCCTAAAAATGTATGACATACATTAACCAAACTTTTCTTCTTTTTTAAATACATATGTAGTAAAGTTATAGACCTGAAGAAGTTTCCTATCACGAATAAGGAAATCACAGTCATATTATGTGAATTGGAGATGTTCTTCCCACCACTATTATTTGATATAATGGTACAGATAATGGTTCAATTGGTTAGAGAGATTAAAATATGTGGTTCTTCCCATTACAGATGGATGTACAACATTGAATGGTGTATGGATATTTTTGGAAGGGTACACCAAGAATTGAATTCATTCAGAAGGTTTTATTATAGAGTGATGTATTGTTAATGAAGTTTTTGACTTTTGTACCAATTAAATTTTAGATATTGGTAGCATTGGTTTCCTAAAATCATGATGGAATCCTTATGGGTGAAGGGATTTCCATAAGAGATTTTGTTATAATTTCCATTATAGAGAAGGAGTAGACCCACCTTTAAACTTTATAAATAGTACATAGGTTGGTCCACACATTGAATCCCAAAAAGTAATTCTTATAAATTTAAATCCATTAAGGGATGAAATATGAATATCAAATACACATAATAAATAGGTTATAGGATGGTATTTAGATTATATTTATATGATATTATCTACAAATACAAATTCAATTGCAGAATAACTTTGATGGCTATCTTGGGGACTAAATGAAAATGTTATCTCTTACAATGGTTTTGAAATTAATGGGTATACATTCTATATGAAGGAACGAGATGAACACATTATGATAAAAAACAATAGAGTTACATTTGTGGTGGAAGTGATGCATGTATCTGGTTACAAGGATAAAAATATAATTTACGTGAATATTTCATACTTCGATATCATAGAATAAATATATAAGTTGGATTATACAATATTTCAAGTGCTTATTTTCCATTGGAAATGGGTGGATAATAGAAGTTTAGTTAAATTTGATAGACTGGTCTTGATAAAGGTGAATTTCAATGTATAAGGGTATAATGATGAACCGTTCATAATGGAATCATGATGAGTGCAAGTATTTTATGTCCCAAATTCATTAAACAGGAACCAACCAATTGTTTTGTTGGTGGCTAAAACAACCACATGGTCAGATGAAAATTCAATTGAGGATTCCCCTTTCATTGAGAGATTACAATCATTTTACAGTGGTCCCAATGTAGATAGTATCTTGTATTTTATATAAGATAATAAATATGGGATTTGGATACTCAATAAAGGATAAAAATTCTATCAACCTTTAATGAAAAAAATAGAGATATCAATGAATAATTTAAAGTGTTTTTAGTATACCATGATTTTTCGAATAATATTATGTTGTTTCTAGTGTATTTATGTAATCTAAATTAAAATTTTAACTACTCATGCTAATAAAGACTTATCCACAAATTAATGTTACCAATATCGAGGAAGAACACAATATCGATGTTGAAACTATGGAATTATAGAGGACCAACAATATGTGGATGAAAAAAGAGAAGTATATCATCACTATATTAACTAAAGTTATAAATTCAATAAGTAAAGTTATAAAATTTGAGGTTGGATGGAATCAACATGACCAACTTTTTGACCCCAACAAGTCAATATTCATTAGTTAAATTAGGGTCACAACTCAAATGCACATGCTAATGGACAAAGATATGTGGCACAATTCCATAATTGAATACCATCATTTGGGAAGATATTATAGTAATGTTATGATATAATTTATTCATTTTACTAAAAATTATATAATGAAACATTGATTTAACTTTCATTATACCTTGACGAGTTCATGTATTTTAGATTATTTCCATAAGAAATTTATCTTAATGGTTGTTGGAAAACCTCATAGAGGCTTCTAGGCACTTATAAAAAAGCATCATCTTAGGAATGCTAAGGTAAAAGTAAACCCCACGTACTATCTATGTACACACACATTATAAATTAGGAATAATAGAAATATTTCATTAGTAATCATGATGAGGAATCATTTCAGGTTCATTGTAATAAATAATATTTTTTTGAAAATATTTATTTTATCAACTTTGATTAATTTTTTTTAATTTATGAAACATAAAAGGAGTTCTAAAAATAAGCAGTGTGCTTCAAAACCAATTTACCCATACTATAAATCAAATATGGAGTATACTTCACTTGAGAAAGAAAATCGTATATATTTTAAATATATAATAACAATTTTATGCGATATAAAACAATATATGTTTCTTTGTTTATATATAGGTTAATGAATCAGAATCCAAATCCACTTCCATCCCATGTCATTTATTATAGAAGGAGGCTCGTATAAATAAAGAGGGAAAACCAGTAAATGAAAACACACAATTAGTATGAGAATAATGTGTAAGTATGAAATATTAGTAATTTATTATGATTTATGGTAGTATTATATAAAAATATATATATATAGTTTCATGTTTTTATATGGTTTAGATATAAGAATCAACATCGACTACACCTGAAGAAAAACAACTTTCAATAGCTTTTAAGAGACCATAACAATATGGTCATGTTAGAGGTGAAGTTTCTAGAGTGTCACCTCGAACATATTTCAAGAATAGAAAAATCACAAGGAGATACATATGAGATTATGAAAGGCATTCAAGCACAAATAATTTCTTTAAAAGATATTATTGCCCAGTCTAGTTTTGCAGACTAGTATATATGAAATGATCAAAGTGAACCAATAGTGGAATAACAGTCAGTACATGAAGAGCCACATAACCCACTAGCTTTGAGGCTATCCATTCCCCTAAACCACCTACCTTACCCTAGATAATTTATTTTTTTCATAACTATTTCTCCTATATATGAATCAAACAAATTTAAATAACTTTATATTACTAAAATTATACAAGGTGAAATTTTACGTGATTTATATCTATCAATACCCACACATAAGCTTGTTTTGATGGGTACAATGTAAAATATCCTAGTAGATGTGCCACACAATAAAAAAAACTCAAAAGATCACTTGAGAGTGGGGATCGAATTAGCTCATAAGTTGAGCATAGGGTTTCCTATTCCACTTGATGATATATATGTTACCATGATGGATAATTTTACTTAAAATTTCATAGTATGACCATCTAATATTATAATGATACATGAGGTATGTCCTTAATATTTTTTTTTCAAATGAAAAACCTTTAAAAGTTGATGAAAAAAGTCCTAAAATGTGGTATGTAATTACATATGGATAAAATGAAGGGGAAACATAAGGTTAGATCAAGACAATATAGTGGATAAACCAATAAATCAAAAGGAACTTCTGATAATACCTTCACCCCACCAGTTTCACTACCGCATAAATTAACATTACAAGTTCATGCAGATACAGAATTCAAAGATGAAAATATGTCCTAAATTTAATATGAAGAAGAAATATTTTGAGAGGCCATTATAGATGCAGTTGATCTTGAGAGTATAAATGAAATTATCAATTTTTAATGGATGGGAGTCTTAGTTGTGACTGCATACATTAGGTACATTTTCATAATCCTTTTGTCCAAAAAATGAACTACTATGTTCATTATTGTTAATAACTATTCATATTTTCTACAAGTGAATAAGTTAATACTATATAAAGGAAAAAACCTATAAAACAAGAGTTGGAATCATTAATACCTCCGTCATTTCTATGGAAAATTTTTATTTATAATAAGAAAGATATTTAAAATAATAAAGATAAATTGAGGCATTCAAAATAACAACAACAAATAGAATTTTCCTGATGCCTACAATGTAGGGGTAAAACTCTATAATTGAATCGTATAAAATATATTTTTCTTTTTTTCATTACCAATTTTTTTATTTTATTAAGAGTTGGATGCTCATAACAATAAATTTGGATACCTTAAATGTTTATTTTTGGATCCAAAGCATGGATTTACAAAAAATGAATCACACATGATGTCCATTGTAAATTTATAATGCAAAAAATTAATATTTTACAGATAAAATTAGAATTATAAATTTTAGTTTGTATTTTAATAAGAATTTTATTATGATAGGACAATATATTAATATATTCTAAATCATGGTATGAGGTCGGTGACTGAAAATAAGAACCCTAAGTATTTCTTCAAATGGAAAAATATTAAGGTATATATAGTAAGATTTAACTATCAAAACACATTTCAAAAACAATTTAATTATTTTTTTTTATTTTTTTTTAAATTTATAAAACAAAATAATTAAAATAATTATGGATATTATTCTTGAAAATTTATGAAAGATATTATATACCATCAACAAACTAGTATCCCTGAAAATGTAATTTCTAAAGGTAATTAAAATTTCATTTAAAATATTTTTTAATCATTTTTTTTATATTTTTTTAGTACTAACAGGATTTAAAACAATATAAATACTCAAAATTAGAAGTAAATATGTTTAAATATGAGTGGGAAGAGTACACAGTGTCAGAATGTTTTCTAACATCAAGTTGAGTTGATTTACAATTATGTTTGTGATCTAGTAAAAAATATGACTTTAGAGATACATTTGAAGATCTATTTGTTATATTTTTATTCTAATCTTACATTTAAAATTTCCATCCAAACATTTTTTAGATTTGATCCTCTAATAATTACAAAAGAATTTAAACCCCACCATATATTTTCTCCCCCTATTGAGCGAGGCTACAGAGTTGATGATCCTCTCCCACCTGTGGTTCCTCTGCCTGATGAAAATAGTATGAAATTTTTTATTTTGGTTTTTTATATGACATTAACAAAAAATAATCTCTATAAAAAGTTGTAACTTGATGAGAAATCATTTAAAATACATTAAAAACCACCAACATCTATAGAATTAGTCCATCTTCAATTAAAACTTTTAAATATATTTATTAAACCTACATATCATGTGATTAATTTAATATTACTACTATTAATATAATTTTAAATTCTTTTAATGGTTATATACTCATTCCCTAATTTACTATTCATTTATTTTAAACTATTCAGTAATTCCCTTCCTTTAGGGGGTATGATGAGTTTCTAGAAACTAAAAAATGATTTGGTTATAAACCTACAAAGAAATAAATATTTGTGCTATTTCTCAAGGATAAGTATCATGGAGGGATATACTATATAGATTCTAGAAAAGATAGTAACATATTTGAATTTTCTTTTACTCATGAGAGATTGGACATTGATTCTTCAACTGAGATAATGGTAAGAGGGAAATAGGCTAAGGATCCTTATACACATAAATATGAAGACATATTACCAATTTTTGGGGAAGTTACTTCCATTCTCCTAGCCAGATAATTTTTATTTTGTTCCTTTCTATCTTTTGATGATTTTTTAAAAATAGTCTCAGCCTTATTACAATAACTTCCACCTCCATGATGGAGAAGAAATATGAATTCCTTTACTTTAATGTTTGATTCAAACAAATACATGAAAATGAAATATATTGAAAATACTTATAGAGATGCCTCACCCATATCCCGATTCAATGATAAATGTATAAATGAGGAATTATAAATGAAGGAAGTTGAACTAGGGTTGGAGGTAGAAAATTCCAAGAGGCCAGTTGATCTCTAAAAACGAAATTTAGTTTAAAACATGTTTCACATTGTCAAAATTGAGAAAATGATCTTGAATTGTTTTCAAAATTTAGGAAAATGATAAATAATTCATTTTTGACATTTAGGAGTCAACCACACATCAATCTAATACATGATGTGTTCGGTATGACTCAAAGTGCTTGTTTTCAATATAAGTGTAATTTTAGTTTAAAACACATATCAAATTATCAAAATTGAAAAATCGAGCTCAAATTATCTTGATTATTTAAGAAAATGTTCCATAATTCATTATTGGCATGTAGGAATTTACTTAACATCAATCTAACACACAATATGACTAATATGGCTCAAAGTGAATTTTTTCAATATAAAAGGGTCATTTTAGTTTAAAACAAGCACCACATATCCACAACTGAGAAAATGAGAACATATTATTTTCAAAATTTATAAAAATAATACATAATTCATTTTCAATGTGTAGGAATTAAACACATGTCAATATGACACACAATGTGGTTGGTATGACTCAAAGTGTGTGTTTTGAATATAAAAGTGTCATTTTAGTTTAAAACATGCATCACATAGGCAAAATTGAGAAAATGATCTCTTATTATTTATAAAAGTTAAGAAATAAATACATAATTAATTTTTTACTTATAGGAATTTACCACATGTTAATATGATACATGATGTATTCAGTAAGACTTGAAGTGGGTGTTTTCAATACAAGTTTCATTTTAGTTTAAAACACACATCACATATCCAAAACTAATTAAATGAGTTCTGATTGTTTTATAAATTTATTAAAATGATCCTTAATTAATTTACAATGTGTATAAATCATATTCACATAAATTTGACACATGATGTGTCCAGTATGACTTCAAGTGCGTGTTCTCAATATAAAAGTGTCATTTTAGTTTAAAATATATGTAATATTCTCAAAGCCAAGAAAAAATATTGTATTATTTTCAAAATTTAAGACAATGATATATAATTAATTTATGATTTTTAGAAATTAAAAACATGTCAATCCAATAAACAATGTTTCTGGTATGTCTCAAAGTGCACATTTTCAATTTAAAGGTGTCATTTTAGTTGAAAACACATGTCAAATTGTTAAAACAAATAAAAAGAGATCAGATTGTGTTGATAATTTATGAAAATGATCCATAATTCATTTATGTTTTTTATGAATAGATCGCACATCAATCTAACACATTATATATGTTTCTATGACTCAAAGTGTGTGTTTTCAATATAAAAGATATATTTTTGTTTAAAATGCACATTGCATAGAAAAAACAAATAAAAAGTGCTTGTATTATTTTAAAAATTTAGGATAACGATCCATAATTCACTTTTTTATGTTTAGGAGTTTAATTCATGTTAATATGATACATGATGTGGATAGTATGATATAAGTGCGTGTTTTCAATTTAAAAGTTTCATTTTAGTTTAGAACTTGCATCACATATCCAAAACCAAGAAAAAAAGATTAATTTGTTTTTAAAATTTAGGAAAAAAATATATAATTTATTTTTGATGTATATGAATCAACTGACCATAAATCCAACACACAATGTGGTCAATATGACTTGAAGTATGCATTTTCAATATAAAAATTTCATTTTAGTTTAAAACATGCGTCACATAGCCAAAACCAAGAAAACAAGATTAGATTATTTTTTAACATTAGTAAAATGATCCATATTCATTTGTGATCTGTAGGAATATAACACACATCATTCTGACACATGATGTGGTCGGTATGACTTGAAGTTCATGTTTTCAATATAAAAGTGTTATTTTAGTTTAAAAAATGTGCCACATATCCAAAAACAATAAAAAGAGCTTGAATTGTTTCCAAAATTTATGAAAATAATCCATAATTTATTTTCAATGCATTGGAATTGAATTAAAATAAATATGACACATGATGTTTCCAGTATATCTTGAAGTGCATGTTTTCAATATAAGTGTCATTTTAGTTTAAATCACATACAATATAAGTGTCATTTTTGTAACACCCCGATATTTTATGAGAAATATTATTTTTAATTTCTTTAATGTATTGTGTTATACGCTACACCAAGATTATCTTGTTCTATACCCAATATCATATTATCTTTTAGTATGTGCAAAAACTATTCTTGGCTTGTGTTGCACGTAAGAGCGGCCTTCCTCAATAGCTTGTGTTGTACGCAATACCGAGTTTCACTAAACAACGATATATTGTTATAATATTATTATGAACTAGACATTATGAATAGTATTAACCACATTTTAAATTTTATAACATTATAATTTATCTTACACATATTCTAGAACCTGGTATGAGAGAAAAATAATTTTTTCACGTAAAATAAGTATTTTTCAAAAAATACAGTTTTGCTGCCTTTTGATGGCGCACCCACTTTAAATATAGTTTTTGACATGTTTATGAGTTAAATTTGACAAAATAAACTTATTAATTGAAATAAGTATATAAAAATTTACTTTGGATAATTTTTTAATATTTCTTTGTTAACTTTAATATTTTGATGAATAGTAAAAATATGCTAAATTTTAATTAAAAACAAATTTTTTCATCAAGATAATTTATATGGTTAAATTATAAAATTTAATAGTTTTTAAAGTATAAATAGAATATATTTTTACCATTTAATATAATTTATGTCATTATCATTAATTTTACATTGAATTTATTGGTATAAACATTTCAATCTTTTAAAATGTTTTAAATTTTAAAAATCGTTTTCTCAACAACTTGATTAATTTTTAAATTAATTTCTGTGAATTTTGTGTATTGAATTTGTAAAAATAGATTCCATATTTGGAATCAGTAGGTCCAAATTATGTTAATAGGCTAATTTTTATTTTTGGGCATTATAAATAGTAATTACAGTAAATTTTATTTAACACAGTTAAAGGTAAATCAGGCAATTAAGGGTAAAAATAATATTATAAAATTATCCTCACACATAAAAAAATTCTATTGGGTGAATATAAGTCGAACCATATCACCTAAGGGTAAGAATAGATTCATTTCATGGACTTTTGACTATGAAAATGATGTAATTATTATTGAAACCAAAGAAAGTGACAACATGTCTCTCTCTTATATCTTATAAGTGTAATAATTTTAATTTGGTGATAAAATTCATAAAACATCAAAAATAAATAGTATCTAGAAAACCAATAAAATTATATACATCATGTGAATTTATTTATAATTTTTAGGGATTAAATAATTAGAATTAATGATGACACAATAGTGATGTAGAAATTATTTTATTGATTAAAATATCAAATAAATGGTTTAAAAATATTAAAATAAATATTATATGAACTATTTAATGTTCGAAATTAATTTTATAGATAAATATGACATGTTATGAATCTATTAAATATTTTTTTTCGAATATATCCTATGTGTGGATTTTATTTAAATTCAAATAAATGAATAGTGTTAAAATTGACACTATTGTTATTTTACAAAAATAACATATTATTAAATTGTTTAAAAATCACAAAAAAATTTAAAAATTATAAATTGAAATTTATATGGTCTATAATGTCATAAATTATCCAATTATGGACAATTCACAACACATATGTAATTATTTATAACAATTTAAAATTTAGAATATTATTACCACAAATAAAATTAAATAGATTAAATAAGGATAAATCAAGTTGATAAGGTTTAAAATAAATTCCAAAAATATATAAATTTTATTGGCAGATGATATTACAACCCCATCTCATATAATCTTTGAATTTGAGTCAGTTTGGAAGTTTTTAAGTGGGGTTTGTGTTTATTATAAATTAATATTTTAGAGGTTTCCAAAAGTGCCCCTATCCTCTCTTATAAAAGGGCACCTCCTTACTCTCCTCTTCACAACATTTTGAGCCTTTAAGATCAGAAAAAACCAATACATTTCTATTATCCACTTCCCTAGAAACATACTATAGGTCCTGGTCTTCTTCAAAGACCAAGTTTAGTGCCCTAAGAGGAGGTTTAGAAGAGGCACATCGAAGAAGAGATAATCTCTTCTACCGATTCAAGTTTATTTATTCTTTTACTTCCTATTATTTAGTTATTTCATTATAAAGTAATAATATCAGTATAAATAATATACTTATATGTTATTATAAATATGAAACAAACCTATTTCACCTTCTATCCATCCTACTAAAAATGAAATCACCGCACGTGAGTACGTACGACTTACCGTCTCCATGCCGTGGTGTAATCTATTTTTCCACCACCACCATACTTTGATAGGTATAATGGTGGAAATAATAACTATATATGATTATTATAATATAATAATAATTCTTACATATTATACCATCCACTCCAATTCCATTCAATAATTATGGGAAATATATCATCACTCGTGCGTACGTACGGATTACCGTCTCCACGATGCAATGAGATTCATTCTCCATGTTAACCATTAAAGAATGATTATAAAGTATAAATAATAAGTAATAATGAAATATATGACATAATAATTCTACTATATTTATGTATATATATATATATCATTTACTTCCATTCAATTTAATAAGGAAATGAAAACATCGTTCATGCGTACGTATGGACTACCGTCTCCATGAACGGTGTATTTCATTCCATTTATCGATCTATTATATATATATTATAAATATATATAATATATAATTCATGTTTTACATTTTGTAAGAAATTAATCTTGATCTAAGTAATCATATGAATAATTACAAGTCAAAACACGTATGATAAATGAAATGATTTTAACCAAAACGCTGCTTTAACATGGAATTGACAAATGAACGGGTAATATAAAGTAATAAGTGAATCATATATGATATAATAAATATTATTATGGTTCTATTACAAGTTAATAATATATTTAAACCTACTATACAGGAGTCTCAGACACATACATAATAAATTATACATAAGGTAAGGGATAATTATTCCAATCTCGTTTTTATCCGAGATTGTTTATTCGTAAGTATTTACTGGGGTTATTTTTATCTTCCATGTCCATGTTTTCTCAAAATGTTTTCATAAAATGTTTAATATTATTCCATGTATGTTTAAAGTCATTTTTACCCTTTTTTGACTTTTACTACATTGTATGGAAGGAATCTTTATTTTGTTTTCCATACAAGGTACTTTTTGACTTTTATGGAAAAAGTACGAGGAGAATGTTTTTTAACTTATATGGCATGAATGGATTTTTAAGATTTCATAATGCCTTATTTCCATGAAGTTTTATATGCAATATTTCATAATTATTTTGAACAAAAATTCATTTATTTTAAAATTGTATGTCATTTTGAGAAAAGAAAATGATTTTTAAGAAGAAAGGATATTTTCTTCAAGAACCGAGTTCAAGTGTTTTATCAAAACTATTTTCCATCTAAGATGATATAGGGTTAGGTTTCTATCCATATTATTACATTGAATTGATTATGTTATGATGGGATTATTTTTATGAAGTCCTTTATCTTATATGGATTATGTTATGATGGCATGATGTTTAAGAATCCCATTTTTATTACATGGGTTATGCTATGATGTATGATTTATGATTTTGTGGCACACATAAGAATGGTTTCATTATGAGATGGGTGGGACCTATATATACCTCCAATGCATTGGGTAAAGATTTATATCTCATGAGATAGACATGGCTAGAACGACAAGTAAATCCGGTTTAGTAATACAGGGTTGGAACGACAAGTAAACCCAGTTCAGTAATGGAGTTTATTCACTATGATAGTCTTGGAAGCAATGCCTTGGATACTATGAAAATAATATCATGTGATTAATGGTTTTCCACAATTAAATTTTTTATTCCCATGATATTTTATCATGATTAATGTTCCTTTCTGATCTATTCCTTATGTACTGCCAAGATTTATATCATTACTCTTGTTTTATGTTCATGTTTTTACATTCAAATGTTTATGTATTGTTTAATGTTCTCCATGTTTACCCTTACTGAGAATTTGAGCTCACCATTTTTATGTTTTATTTTCCCCATGATATAAGTAATGGTTTTAGGTAAGGAAGAAAAGGGGAAGTACTTTATGGGAGATGTTGAAGATCTTTCACCTTGATTAGAATATTTTTTTTCTGAGTTTCCAAAGACACAAAACTGTTATAGTCCTTGGGTTTATATTTTTGTTATGTATTAAGTATTCTGAAAAAGTAATGTAATGTCCATGTACGTCAAGCTTTAGGTCTCTACAGTTGGTATCAGAGGAAAGGTTTAGTTAACCTTTGGAAAATAGGATGAAAAATATTTAGTGAGATCCCTAGAGATATTTCTAAGGTATGTTTAGGGATGTTTGTAAGGTTAATTATACGTATAGGTTACAGTCCTAGAATTATGATAATGATCATGAATAACCTAGGATTAAACCTAATATGTTAGATATTGAAAGTAATCCCCTTGATTATGTTGTTTTCCTAGTATGATTTTTGCCTCTCACACTATTCTTTTTTTGTTTTAGATAATGGATGGAACCCGAAGGAACCGTGTTAATGATCAATGCACTGGGAAATGCAATGATTTTCCTTCTGAACAAACAAATGTTATGGTAAATGGAGTGAAAAATATTATTTCTATACTTACACAAGATATGAATCATTCTAGACTTCCAAATGAGCAGAGAAAGGAACAATATTCTATTGAGTCCTTTTTGAGGCAACATCCACCTCTTTTTAGTGGGTCTTCTGATCCACTTGTTGTTGAACAATGGATCAGTACCATTGAAAATATATTTTCCATACTTCAATGTTTAGAAAATGAAAAATTAATTTTGTCTATTTACCATTTAGAAGGTGAAGCAGACCAGTGGTGGACTCTAATTAAGAATACAAGGCCTCAAGATGAAATTGAATCCATGGAATGAGACGAGTTCAAGAACTTGTTTTTTAGTAAGTAATTCCCTCGTATTATTTGAAAAAAGATATAAAAGTAATTCCTTGAGCCTAACCAAAAGGATGATAAATCTGTTGGTATATATAAGGTGAATTTTAAAAGGCTTTCAAGGTATGAATATGGCTTTATCATCTAACCTGAAAGTAAAGTTGATCGATTCTTCAGTGGCTTAAAATCAAGTCTTTGAAGGGAATTATCTATAAGAGACTTCAGTAGCTATGAAGAAATTGTGCGTTGTTCTATAAAGGTAGAACTGGATGTTGGTGTTATATATCCATCTCCTAGTTTTGATAAGAAATGAAAGATGGAGTTCAAGAAAAAATCTCAAAACAATGGTGAAAAGAAGGCGAATGTTTCGTTATGCTCAAAGTGTGGAAAAAAGCATGGTGGAGATTTTCTTAAAGGGAATAGAAAATGTTTTAAGTGTGGAAAATAATGTCATCGAGTAGTTGAGTGTCGAAGTAATGGGAAAAAGGTAGCTAATGATGTGAATAAAGAAAAGACTACAGAGAACACACCACCAACACTTCAATGCTACAAGTGCAAGGAAATGGGGAATTATGCTAACTATTTCCCTAATCCAAGGGTTAATGATGATCGACATCAACAACATCTTGAGGAAAAGGAAAAAGCGAAGTCATATGCGATCACTATTGGTGATTATGAATATGACAACGAAGTGGTGAAATGATTAAGTTTATATGTAACGGGATTCCAAAATAGTGTTGTGGAATCTCATTTATAGTATTATGAAATATTAGAATATCTATGTATTGGTTTTAAATAATTGTATGGTACCAGTAACCATGAAAAGTGATTGAAATATTTTTGGAAAGAAGATGATATGTGCATAATTAAGGGATACAGAGAAAATAATATGTTTGATAGTATTAATGAGCTCATGACTGATATAAGGACAAAGTGACATCATGGTTTGAGTATTTAGAAATTTTGGGATTTTGGTATGTGGAAATAATTAATTTTTGATAGAATTCATGTTTTCACTAAGGTTCTATGGTAATTAATGTTTCAAGAGAATACATGATTAAGGTATTAACATGTTTGGAATATGACCAACAAGATATATCTTATGATATATGGGGGGTAAATGATGGTAATCACATGCTTTGTATATGACCTCTCTAGTAATCTTTTTCTTTATACTATGATATTGGACATAAGTATTTTGGATAAGCCTAAATATTGGAATGGATTAAGTTAGACATCAGATAGTATTGTTTAAGGCTAGAAATTTTTGATATTATTTCTGAAATGTTATAACAATATAGTTTTAAGGACAACCCGTAGGATGGGTGACAAACCGTTGTGTCAGACAAGGATGTGGGAATCAAACCCACAACCGAAGTACTACAAGAATTTATCACCTAAAACTAGCCTACAGGAAGTCCCTGGTTACTATAAATTAGTTTTATTTTATTAAGCGGTATGATAGTTGAATTATAAGTCCATTTTTGGAATCATATACAGTTAATCTCACCATAGATGGACTTATATATATTTAATAACTTTTGCTAACTTTTTGTTTGAGACAGATGGAGTGACTTATCATTCTATCGAATGATCTTCTAATAATTCAAGAATGAAAAATCCAACTTCATTTATTTAAATAAGAGATGAAGTGGAAATTGTTCATGGAATGACCAATGATGATATTACACTGAAATCAAGAACTATTTCTCCTTACGCAAACATTCATCAACTTTAGGGAAATGATCTTGAAAACCAAAAACGTTGTCCTAGTTCCCTCATATCTGATTATCAGATGGTACCTTAGATCATCACAAATTTACGGATTTGTGATTGTTGGATTTTTCATAGCCATGTTCTATACCACTCTCCATCAGAACTTGATGGTTAGATTTCTCTTCCATATCCATATTTTCACCTATGTTCTCCTATATAGAAACCCAGTGACGAGTTAATTTGGGTAACCGTTACGTTCTATACTTTAGTTTTTAAAATTAAGTTTTAGTATTCCTTTTTACGATGTGGGTTTTTATAAAAGAAACTTTCAAGTAGTAAACCATTTATAACCCCGATGAATTTCGAGGGCGAAATTCATTTTATGGGGGGTAGAATGTAACACCCTGAGATTTTATGAGAAATATTATTTTTAATTTCTTTGATTTCTTGTTTTTTACACTACAACAAGATTATCTTGTTCTATAAGAAACATCTTATTAGCTTTTAGTATACTCAAACACTATTCTTGGCTTGCGTTGCACGCAAGACCGACCTTCCTCAATAGCTTCTATTGTACACAATACCGAGTTTCACTAAACAATGATATATAGTTATAATATTATTATGAACTATCTGTTATGAATATTATTAACCACGTTTTTTATTTTATAAAATTATCATTCATCTTACACATATTCTAGAACTTGGTATGAGAACAAAACTAATTTTTTGGGTAAAATAAGTATTTTTCAAAAATGCAGTTTTGCCACCTTTTGATGGCGCACCCACTTTAAATCTAGTTTTTGACATGTTTATGAGTTAAATTTGAAAAAATAAACTTTTTGATTGCAATAATTATATTAAAATTTACTTTGGATAATTTTTTAATATTTTTCTGTTTACTTTCATATTTTGATGAATAATAAAAATACGCTAAATTTTAATTAAAAACAACTTTTTTGATCAAGATAATTTATATGGTTAAATTATAAAATTTAATGGTTTTAAAGTATAAATAGAATATATTTTTAACATTTAATATAATTTATGTCATTATCATTAATTTTACCATGAATTCATAGGTATAAACATTTCAATCTTTTGCAATGTTTTAAATTTTAACACTTGTTTTCTCAAAAACGGGATTAATTTTTAAATTAATTTCTGAAACTTTTGTGTATTTAATTTGGAAAAATGGATTCCATATTTTTAATAAGTAGGTATAAATTATTTTAATAGGATACTTTTTATTTTTGGGCATTATAAATAGTAACTATGGTAAATTTTATTTACCACAGTTAAAGGTAAATCAGACAATTAAGGGTAAAAATAGTATTATAAAATTATCCTAACACCTTCCAAAATTCTATTGGATGAATAGAAGTCTACCCATATCACCTAAGGGCCCTAATAGATTAATTTCATGGAATTTTGACCATGAAAATGATGTAATTATTATTAAAACCAAAGAAAGTGACAACATATCACTCTCTTATATCTTATAAGTGTAATAATTTTAATTTGATGATAAAATTCATAAAACATTTAACATAAATAGTATCAAGAAATAAAATAAAATTATCTACATCATTTTAATTTATTTAGAATTTTTAGGGATTAAATAATTATCATTAATGATGACACAATAGTGATGTAGAAATTATTTTATTGATTGAAATATCAAATAAATGGTTTTAAAAATATTAAAATAAATAATATATGAACTATTTAATGTGATAAAAAAAATTTATAGATAAATATGACATGTTATGAATCTATAAAATATTTTTTTCGAATATATCCTCTCTGTGGATTTTATTGAAATTCAAATAAATGAATAACGTCAAAATTGACACTATTTTTATTTTATAAAAATAACATATTATTAAATTTTTTAAAAATCACAAAAATATTTAAAAATTATAAATTGAAATTTATATGGTCTAAAATTTCATAAAGTATCCAATTATGGACAATTCACAACACAAAAGTAATTATTTATAACAATTTAAAATTTAGAATATTATTACCACAAATAAAATTAAATAGATTAAATAAGGATAAATCAAGTTGATAAGGTTTAAAATAAATTTCCAACATGTATAAATTTTATTTGAAGATTATATTACAACCCTATATCATCTAATATTCTAATTTGGGTCATTTTGGAAGTTTTTAAGTGGGTTTTGGGTTTATTATAAATTAATATTTTAGAGGTTTCCAAAAGTGCCCCTCTCCTCTCTTATAAAAGGGAACCTCCTCCCTCTCCTATTAACAAAATTTTGAGCTTTAAAGATCAGAAAAAACCTATCCATTTATCTTCTAAACTTCCCTATAAACCTATTATAGGTCCTGGTATTCTTCAAATACCAACTTTAGTGCCTTAAGAGGAGGTTTAGAAGAGGCGCGTCGAAGAAGAGGTAATCTCTTCTACCGATTCTTTCAAGTTTCTTTATTCTTATAATTTCTCCTATTTAATTGTTTAATTATAAAGTAATAACATAAGTATAAATAATATAATTATATGTTATTATAAATATGAAAAAACCCTATTTCACCTTCTATCCATCCTACGAAAAATGAAATCACCGCGCGTGCGTACGTACGACTTACCGTCTCCACATCGTGGTGTAATATGTTTTTCCACCACCACTTTACTTGGATGGGTATAATGGTGGAAATAATAACTATATATTATTATTATAAAATAATACTAATTATGAGATATTATATCATCCACTCCAATTCCATTCAATAATTATGGGAACGATATCATCGCTCGTGCATACGTACAGATTACCGTCTCTACGATGCGTTGAGATTCATTATCCATGTTAACCATTCAAGAATGATTATAAAGTATATATAATAAGTAATCATGAAATATATGACATAATAATGCTACTGTATTTATGTATATATATTTGTTATTTACCTCCATTCAATTTAATAAGGAAACGAAAACAGCGTTCATGCGTACGTACGACCTACCATCTCCATAAACGGTGTATTTCATTCCATTTATCGATCTATTATATATAAATTCTGAATATATATAATATATAAATCATGTTTTAAATTTCGGAAGAAATTAATCATGATATAAGTAATCATATTAATAATTACAAGTCAAAACACGTACGATAAATGAAACGATTTTACCCAAAACACTGCTTTAACATGGAATTGACAAATGAAAGGGTAATATAAAGTCGTAAGTGAATCATATATGATATCATAAATATTATTATGGTTCTGTTAAAAGTTAATAATATGTTTAAACCTACTATACAAGAGTCTCGGACACATATGGAAGAAATTGTACATAAGGTAGGGGATAATTATTCCAATCTCGTTCTTATCTGAGATTGTTTATTCGTAAGTATTTACTGGGGTTATGTTTATCATCAATGTCCATGTTTTCTCAAAATATTTTCATAAAATGTTTACTATTATTCCATGTATTTTTAAAGTCAATTTTACCCTTTGTTGACTTTTACCACATTGTATGGAAGGAATCTTTATTTTGTTTACCATACAAGGTACTTTTTGACTTTTCTGGAAAAAGTACGAGGAGAATGTTTTTTTAACTTATATGTAATGAATGGATTTTTATGGTTTCATAACTCCTTATTTACATAAAGCTTCCTATGCAATATTTCATGACTATTTTAAACAAAAATTCATTTCTTTTAATATTGTATGTCATTTTGAGAAAAGAAAATGATTTTGAAGAAGAAAGGATATTTTCCTCAAGAACTGAGTTCAAGTGTTTTATCAAAATTATTTTCCATATAATATGATATAGGGTTAGGTTGATATCCATATTATTACATTGATTTGATTATGTTATGATGGAATTATTTTTATGAAGTTTTTTATCTTATATGAATTATGTTATGATGGCATGATGTTTAAGAATCCCATTTTTATTACATGGGTTATGCTATGATGTATGATTTATGATTTTGTAGAACACATAAGAATGATTTCATTATGAGATGGGTGGGACCTATATCTACCTACAATTAATTGGGTAAATATTTATATCTCATGAGATAGACATGTCCAGAATGACAAGTAAATCCGGTTCAGTAATACAGGGCTGGAACGACAAGTAAACCCAGTTTAGTAATGGATTTTGTTCACTATGATAGTCTTGGCAGTAATGCATTGGATACTATGAAAATAATATCATATGATTAATGGTTTTCCACAATTACATGTTTTATTCCCATGATATTTTATCATGATTAATGTTCCTTTCTAATCAATGCCTTATGTACTACCAAGATTTATGTCATTACTCATGTTTTATGTTTATGTTTTTACATTCAAATGTTTATGGATTGTTTTATGTTCTCCATGTTTACCCTTACTGAGAATTTGAGATCACCCTTTTTATGTTTTCTTTTCCCCATGATATAAGTAAAGGTTTTAGTTAAGAAAAAAGGGGAAGAACTTTATGGGAGATGTTTAAGATCTTTCACCTTGATTAGAAGTTTTTTTTCAGAGTTTCTAAAGATACTAAACTATTATGGTCCTTGGGTGTATGTTTTTTTATGTATTAAGTATTCCAAAAAATTAATGTAATGTCGATGTACGTCAATATTTGGGTCTCTTAAATTTTAGTAATAGTCAATGCTTATTTTTAGCAATGATAAAGGGGGCCTTTATCAGTTCCTTTGTTAGCACTGATAAAGGCCGTGTGATTTTAAGGGTGCTTAATATGTCATCAATTATTATAAATGATAAAGATAATTTTTGTAGCAGTTAGTAGCTTGGATAATGATTCTCCCTTATACTGGAATTGTGGGAGAAAATACTACCTGAAAAATTATTTTAGTGAATAGAGGGAGAATTCTGAAAAATATGCTTCTAGAAGTGGGTATGTGAACCCTATGTCAGATGATAGAAGCAGATTGATTCTAAGTACCACTAGTTCTTTGGGGTCTTAGGTGATATAATTTTTGAGATTTATTCTATTCTAAATCTGATGTATTAAAAATGATAAATTATAATTTTGGAAAAATTTTCAAGGTACACCTTGTGGATGATAAGGATCTCGAGATTTTGGAAAAAAATGATGTTTCAATTCAGACAAGGGGTGGAAGGATATTGGAGTTGAAGGATGTATGGTACATATCAAGGTTAAATAAAAACATAATCTTAGGAGGTCAACTTAATGATATGGGTTTCTGTATAATGTTGTGAATGGTTCATGGAAGATCACACACAGTTCCATGGTTGTTTCAAAATGAGTGAAATATGGGACATTTTACCTTATAGGGGTAATAGAAGCATCATTACATGATGGGGAGTTAACTTCCATGAAGTTATGGTTGTTAGATCTGGTTCCATAGAAACAACTACTTTTTTACTTTAGATTACCTACATATTCATGGATTTTAATATTAATAAAATAACTTAGCACATATTAATTATTATTTTGTGTAACAATAATTTGATAATTTCCTAGAATATCTATCATATTGAAAAGACCATATGCATTTCTCCACTATGATGAGAACCTTGATATACAATGATGATATTATTAAAATTAGTTCTATTGTTGGATAACATTATTTAATGGGGCAAATAATATGGTGAGTTTCAAGTGTGAGTACTCATAAGAAGATGAGAGACTTTATCTCATGAAGTTCTCAATTGGTAATATTTAAGATGGGTGATTATGAGAATAGACCCACCAGTAGGAATTCCATATATTTGTGTGTCATTGGATAATCATATATTCCCTTATGTGTAATGGTTCTTAGACTTTAATATTACTATTAATATATGTCATGACTCATGCACTTGGATGTATTATCATAAACCATGATGACATATATTCATAGAGAAGTTGGTTACATTGGGTGAATAAGGAATAAAATGTCATTAATAAATAAGTCAAGGAATTATTTTTCCCTTTCATATTTATAGAATTCGATATCTCTTTCCTTTGATTGAAATGGAATTGTCACATTAAATTCTATAGTCATGGTGTAATGATGATATTATTTCAGATAGTCAAAGAAAGACATATCAAGCATATAGGTAGATGACATAGGTGTGTAACCTTATTGATAAGATATTGTGACAGGTGAATTATATTACATAATGAAAATTCATATGTGGTTTTTGTCATTATGACATATTTTTTTTCATATATGGGTGCCTTGACTAATTACTAGACAACAATCTTGGTCTTTAGCTAAGCCTTCTTAATGTCATTGAGGAAGAGGCATAGAGGGGAACATAAAAAGTGTTTTCATTGAACTCAATTAAATATTATTTATATTTAATTTTTAGAATAAATATTATTCTCTAGAATGAGAATTAATGTTTATTTATAATTTATTGATCACAAATATTAAATAAGTATTTATTCACAAGGTAATTATTTGATTATACTGATAAATATAATATTTATTTATCTCTTGTTATATATAAGGTAATAACTAATTATTTTTTGATTAATAAATAATTTATTTAATTACATGAATATTAAATATTTTATTAACTAGAATTTGAATACAACATCCATTTATTTATTGAATGTATAATATTTATCTCTTGTTATTTTCAAAGGTAAATAATAATTATTTATAAATAATTTATTTAATTATGTGAATATCAAAATAAATATTTTTTATTCACCAGACCATGAATACAATTTTTTTATTTATAATATTTAAATATTTATTTATTAATTTAATAAATATCAAAGAGGATTAGGGGACCCAATTATTGGTTCGATAATAAATATTCATTTACCAAAAAAAATAATATTTATTATTGCACGAGTTAGCGTACACCATGGAATAAAATAATAATAATATTATTTTACATGGAATGAGATTTATTATGGGATTAAAATATTATTAAGGGAATTTTTGTAATTAATTAATGTGAAAATATAACCCTTGGTCTATAAATAGACAATTATGAGAATTTTTAGGTGTTGGTTGTTGTACACAACATTATCCTTCCTAGAGAATTATCTCTCAATGGAGAATGTCTTCAGGATTTTCTCTCAAGATTGAGAGATTCTATTTTTATCCTTCCCTTTATTTCAAATAGAGAGATTAAGAGGCAATCCTTTTAGACCAAAGTGATCATGGTAGTGATCAAGGGATCAACACAAGATGATTGGTACCACTGTACTAGCACCCAAAGTATCATTAGTGATATTCCCAGATCCAAGGATCATATGTGGATCACTACTATAGGGGATATAATTTGGGTCCCCATAAATGTAATAGAAACATAATCGAACGACATTTTAATGATTAACACCTCCATTGAATAAAGAACTCAAGACCAAGGTATTTATTCTTTCTAATAAATTAATTATAAATTAACATGAAAAAAATCCTCTTTTTTGGTCTTGGTAAAAACATTTATCAATATTATTTGAAAAAATTTAATTAGTCATGATGTTCATTGTCATGTACATTGTAGATTATCTGTTAAATATGAAAAAATACAAGTTTTCCATAGGCCCAATAGGTTATTCCACTACATTTATAATAAAAAAGTTGTATCAAAGCAGTCAAATTCAATTTATAATTATTTTTTGATTTTTGATCGATTTATATATTTAAAATTTATTTTTCATTTCAAGAAATTTATTCTTATAATATGATTTTCAATATATCTTCTTCTCTTCTTTGTTTCTCAATATTATAACACATATTCGATCAATATCTAATGAAGAACAACCAAATGACCCATCCTTAGGTTCTGGAAATTCTGGATGGATAGTACTAAAGTACATGGTGTGTAGCCCGAAGGTACATTCCATGTATCCTAGTACATTTCACTAGGATGGTCCATGGTTTCCATAAGTCATTGTGCAATAATGACATATATATGTATTAAATGAACTCTTCATATTGACCAAAATAGGCTGGAACATGACATGTTATACTACACTTCTTGTAACTGGGTTACACACTGTGTAGTACACATGTTTTCACAATGGAAAACATGTGGTCAAATATTCATTGCATGTTAATTGAATGATGTGTAAGGACTGAAATTCATGTAACAAGGTGGTCACATGGCATGTACTACTTGTACACACCGTGTACCTCAGAAATTCCCATGAAGAAATACACACCTAGTCCCTTGATGTGGATCACAAATATATGAAAAGTAATATACACAATGTATAACTAGATGTACACATCGTGTACCCAACATTTTTACACAGAAAATAAAAAATTAATTTATTAATATATTAATCTTATAATTATATGTTTTGGGAATCATTTATTGACTTACACATTCCATATGATAGGTTTTATATGATATTAAATTTTTGATTAATTTTTTCATAAAATTTTGTACTACATACCGTGTATAGTTTTAATACATCAACTAATTTATGTGAATTTAAATTATTACACGCTAAATTAATTAACATGTGTTCCATGTGTCATTTATTGACTCATACACTCTATTTAATTATATGAAAAAATGTGTATGATATATGTTGCATGAGTAGATTGTATACAATCTCAATGCATGTCGTGTAGTTCAAACAGGTACTCATCATGTTGCTTCCGAGTTTGAGATCTATACATATTTTATTAAATTTTAAATAATAATATTATTTTTTAATTTTTTTAAAAACACAGAATATGGGTATCTCTAGATAGATTGGATCGAGCCCAGACTGGCTCAAGGAGTTTTTTACCCTAGGGTCAATGGGTTGTTTATTGTATGATTAATAAACAAACCACTAGTTAAAGATCATGATCATACCACATTTTATTTATTTTATTTTTTTTCTAATGAATGATTTATTTTAGGTATTCAAGACCACAATTATATAAGTAAATTCATTAATATTCAAATATGGAATTAAAATAAAAGGATTATGAGTAAATATTTTTTCAGAACATCATTAATTACTTAAGTAAATTCTAATTAATATTAAAAATACACATAAAATATAAAATAATAAAATTTATTCATAATGAATAAAAAATCCATAAATCAAATATTAATTCAGACTTATCCTTCCATCACTCGAATTAATATGAACCCATGGTTAAAATTTCAGTTTGACCTCCACCGTGGGGACTTTTAATTATCGGTAAGTCTTAACTAAGATAGTGGGTTTACTTAACCAAATATATATTAGGTTTAATGGACTTAGTCCCATCCAATATAAATTTGGAGGCAAGTTCTAAGGAAATATAAGTCAATATTTCTAGATTGGGGAGTCCACTCAATGGATCAAGGAGTTGCCAGTTTGCAATTAGAAATACTACCTACCTAAATAATTTCTTATAATTTTATGGCCTCCTTCTGTATTATTAGAAGGGAAATAGGAATCATTACCATTGTAATGTACTCACGATGGGACATTCCTTGTTTTATGGGAAGGGATGCTGAGACTTGATAAAATATTGAGAGATTTAATAAAATAATTAAATTATTTCACCTCACTTATTTTCTAATCAAGTAAAGTAATGATAATCTATTTTAAATTTTTTAGAAAAATGGAAAGTAATAACCATGAAAACACTATGATCATTCCTTAATTAAGGGAATTTCCTCATTGTCACAAATTTACCAAAGTGGCATAGATATTTCACACTAATTTACTATTGGTGAATTTGTACTATGTGTTGGAATCCCTATCCCTGGTCTGTTACTTTAGTAAGCATGAGATAGTGATAAGGATGTCAATATGAGATTCACGGAGGATTATTTTTTTTATGTTTATTAATACTTACACCATGAAGTCTCATATTCTTTATTATAAAAGATAAAAATATAGACTTTAGATAAATGATATTTTCACCGCACTTCATTAGTTTAAATTAGAATAAGAAAAACTAGTTATTTATCATATCTTAAAAATACTAGAGAACATTGATAATTTAATAATATTGAGATTAAATTTGGATAATAAATTTTCCATTAATCTCATATTATCATCCATGCTACTAGAGTTATTTTTATTCATCCAAGGTATAATGAACAATATGAAAAAATCACTTGGAATCTATTGAATCTAATTTATCGAACAAATAAGGCTTTGATGTAACTTTTTTCCTCATCCCCTATTAATGAATAAAAGGAAAAGGTCAATAAGCCCATGGATATTTCATAGTTAATGGTTCCTTTACACAGTTCTTCACAGAGATAACTATTAAAGGGTAAAGTAATGAATGAGAAGAAATTTTCTTTTCATGTGGTAAGAAAGGTCATTAGAAGAAGAATTGTAATGAATTGAAGAAGAAGCAATGAAAATATTCTACTTCATATTTATTCATCATCACATGTATTATTTATGATATACTTATTGGGAATATGTTTTTAATTATATATATTTAAAATATAGAAACCATGTAATTATAGACATATTATAATAAGTAAGGTTAATTCTCAAAGGATCCGAAGAAGGGTGATTCCTATACGAGTCAATAGAAGCACAAAACTTTTGGATTACATGGTGATATGATTCAAGTTGAACTATTGTTTTATATTGAGTGTTAATTTTTTTATCTTAGTGTATATAATAGACACAATGAGACATTATTTCATATTTTGAATGTATGTTGTTATGGTATTTCATACTCAAATAATAGTTCAGTAATTCTAAAATCATATATATCTAGAAAAAAATCAATTTTGAATAATATATAAGACTCAATTACCTGATGGTGGAAAGATGATTCTTTTTTAAGAAAAATTGACAGTACTTTACTTTTTTATATCCAAAAAAGGTATTTTAGTCTCTATCGAGCTAATATACTAGGTATACCACCAAACTACTTATCATGTTTTAGAAAAATAAACATTTAAAAATAAAGGTATGTCATAAAGATTTTAGGGTTAATTCATCAAAACCACATGAATTATTATAAATCCAGAGTTAAATTCATATAATGTATATGATTACTTTAAGAAATTTTAGAAATGATTAGATAACTAAATGAATGAACTTGGTAAAGATAGAGGACCATCTGAGCTGGATTATCGAGAACATTTTATCCAAGTAATCATTGATCAAATACATATGGAGTAAAGGTATTACCTAACTTACATTTCCTTACATATATCAATATAGTGATGATAGTAAAAAATGATTAATGATGATTTGTATATATATTACAAGTTTTCTATATTCTCTTACAAGATATGTTTTCTAAATAGAAGCACAAACAACTAATTGTATCCCAACAATATTGAATAATGGATATCATAATTGTGATATGATATAAATATATTAGGTCACAACCTCAAGTGTTTTTTAAAAACAATTTATTAAAATCTATTTCTTAGATAAAAATGAACATCAAACACTTAGTGTATTTAAGTTAATAATTACATAGACACTAAGATATTAATTTCTAGTCAAGATATACCATATTTATATAATAGACACCTATATTTTTAAGAACAGTGGGAGAAGACTTAACTTATATGAATTAAGGATTTATATGCACATGAGTTAGTATAAGAATGATGAATCCACTAAGATAAGTGGGATGAGTAGTTCCATATACACATACCTCATAGGAAGTCATGACCAAAGATGTGGTTTATGTTCACCATAATAGGTGATACTTATATTATTCTTTTGGAATAATGATTCCTATAAAGAAGAAGTAAATGGAATAATTCTAAGACTAAAAAGTATGTATAAACTTAGTAATGGATTCCATGTATCAATATTTGAGGACTATATAGTTTTGATGTTTCTAATACTTGATAACATTGGCGAGTATTCAAGAGAAACTAGATGTGGATGGTATAAGATGGTACTAATAAAGAATGATTGATTATTCAAATGTTATGTTAAAACCTATACGCCAATCATTATGCTAAAATAATTTTTGAATTATACTTTTCAAACTATACTTATATGATCATCACATTGGGATATTTATTATCAAGTCCACCTTATTTAGATGAAACCTTACAGAATGTGTCTATATTTAATGAATAAAAGGAGATAATATGGTATATGCCTATATGTAATAACTAAAAAGGGTTGGTGACATCAATAAATTATAATAAGATATGAAAATTACATAAATTCATTTATAGATAAATCATATATAGTGATTATATAATATTCATTTGGAAACAAATGAGTGTCATGTGCCTTTATCAGGATAGTGGGAATACTATAGTTTTTAAGATATATATATAGATATTGATAACAAATGGAAAACAAATGTTATGTCTTACTAGTTTGTTAAGACTGAAAAATGAATTTATACAAGAATTGATTAAAGTAGAAAACAATTTATAAATAACAAGATATATAAAAATAGATCCATGGGTTTTATATATCTAGTCGTAAATACACATATTGAACAATTCAAGACTAAATTATTAGTAGCATATAATCTTTCCAATTGAACATGAGTGGGCATAGGAAAAGATTATTGAGATAAAATAATTTTAAAATCTCAAGTGCTATGAATTTATATCATATTACATGATATGTACTGAAATTTTATTTTACTAATGAATTATTTGTAGTAGGTAAATATCAAATAGATACATCATAATTACACTAAATTATAATTATAACTATCCAAAAATACTTAACAATGTATAAATGGATGAGTTCTCAGTGTCTGGAGAAATAGGAATATTAGTGATCAAGGAAATTGAACACTTTTCTTCATTTAGTTAATTTTGATATAGTATAAAAGTAAGAATATGGTAATATATAAGAAAAAACTATTACACTAGTGTTTTCCATATCTATAATATCTAAGTATGTCATGGATTATGATGTAGCTTAAGAAGAGGTTTAGAAACATCCTATTCCTATTTTTGGTTATAAAAAAGTAAGAGTTTTATCATTACTATGATAATATTTAACTATGGAATTAATTAAGATGTCATGTTTGTAATAAGGGAATAAGAGGTGGATACTCGTCAATTTTTCTGCTTTAGAAATCTTCCCAAGGCAGTGATGTCGTAGTAAGAATATTCACCACACAATTATGTGGTCATACTAACCCTATCCCTGAAAACATGGTAACCCCAATAGTTCTATCCATACCCAATAGAATCAAGTTTAACTTTTGATAATTAACTAGTCATTAGAAGTTGGATCTAGTATAATTGGTAGTCTATGGGGTTTGGTTCCCTATAACTAACTACTTTATAGTTCATATTTCATGTATATTCATGGATTTAAATATTAGTAAAATAACTACCACATATTAAATGTTATTTTATGTAACTGATGCATGACTTGTCATGGGTCATGGAAAAAAATTTATTACCTAAGTTAAATATAGTATAGAGGCAACCTAGGAAGTCTCCTGAAGTGGAGTGCACACGAAACTGTTTTCACTTTGAAATTGTTTCAAGAAAATTATTTTGATTTGGATTTAGATTTTATAAAGCAATTAAACAAGATGTTTTAAAACAAATATATGAAACAATAATCAGTTTTGGATTAGATATACCTATTTAAATGCTATCATATTTCCCAAATTTACTAATATTATTTTTTTAGGTTAGTAAGAGAGATATTTCATGATCATTTCCTCTCTCTCCCTTAGCCTGATGTCGATGGTGAGAATATTCCTAAATGATATATTAGATTGGTATAACCTATTTCCTTTGTGTGTGAGTGTTTTATAAGTCCTTATTATTTGACTACTAAAATCCCTGATCAGGTTTTGGTGTTCCTAAATAACCAATGGTTCCAAGCACAACTTTACACATGCACTGATGATTGCTGAGAACTTCACAACATAATCCTTGCTTGTTCCATCATATATGGGCTATAAATATGGGGAGGGATAAAATGGACCATTAAAAATATTAATAAAATTTTATATTATCTAAAATTAAACACATTCACATTCGATAATAAAAATTATAATTTGAGAATCGAAACCAGCTAGAAGAAGAAAGAAATGATTTTATTTTAATAAGTGAAAAAATAAAGCATTAAAATTGGTCCAACCTCCGCTTACCTAACCAATCAGAGTTATACCCCTACATGTGAATGGTAAATAAGAATTTGGGGGATAAGAAATTGGTAAAAACTAAATTAAAATAAAGGAAGTAGAAAATAAAATAAGTAGCATGTTGTCCTCATCTAACACTTCCCTTACCAAGATCATTCTCTTGAATCCCCACATAGACTTGTATTTATAGGCATAGAAGATGCTCAATCTAGATTTAATAATCCATAAATGAATAAATTAATTACTCCTGAGTCTATATCTAGGTTTAACAGGGGTAATAGGTTAAAAAGCATGGGATTAGGTCATGAATTTCAAGTTTAGAGATACAGAAATTTCTCATCAGCATGATTCATGACATGAAACTATGTATCACATTGTGAAAATTTATTATTTACCCTCAGGTGTGGTTTTTTACATCCTAGATTAACTTCTTGAATTCCTATTGAGTTTCACATCATTAATATACCATTAATGATGTGAATCATAAATTTCTAGCGATTTTATCCCTATTTCCACTTGATTATTCAATTTTGAGATTCAGACTTGGGCCTTGGATTATCATACATCATGGGACGTCATTTTTATTACTAATTAATCACTCTTTTAGAATTTTCAATTATTTATTATATTGCACCATAAATGAGTAAAACAATAAAATATTAGTTGGATTAATCAATTAAATTACAAAAAACAATGTGTTTTATATTAAAATAAGCTTTCATGAAATGGTTCTTTCAATTACCCCACACTTATAACTTTTTTTATCAAGTATGTAATCTCAAAAAAATCACAAAGGAACTTCAATCTACCAATATTTAAATTTTAAGAGAAAATAATAAAATTTTTTGTCAGTGGAAAATGAAATTTCAAGTGTCACACAAGAGAATTCATCAAACTCCTCACTCTTTAAAGAAGGAAATCCAATCACACATTTTACTTTTACTCCTTATAAATAACAATTTCCTTACTTAATTCAACTTATATTTCTTAATTCATCATTAATATGAACACTAATTATAATATAACTCACATCAAATTCTTTTCACTCATCACTTAAGGTAATAAATGTAACTAGATTTGTGATCATAACACAATTACTTGTCACTTACCATAATCTTTCATGACACATAGCATCTCTACCATTTAAAGTCAAAGATCAAAATTAATCATAAGGAATTTTTATCAAGATTGGAATTCCTTTTAGGATTAATGTATGTGGGAAATGAATAAAATAATTCTAAAAAAGGAGGTTTTAATCTAAATCATAATGCATGATTTAAAAAATAATCCCAATGAAATACTCTTACAATGATGAATATGTAATCTCCAATATCCCCAAATCCTAATGTTGACACATGATATGACTAAGCATAAAGATTGAATCTATCTCCCTTTTTTTTTCTTTTTTCTTCTTCCTTTTTTTTATTTTTCAAAATTTTTTATTAATAAGAATATTACATCCATTTGTTAATCCCATATGATCAAAATATCATTGTTTTGGCAATGGTGATTTTTTAGCCTCCAAAGAAACAAACCAATTTTTTTTCATTTTTTTTATTTTCATCATTTTTTTCTTATAAGTGAGGTGAATAATAAATTAAAATGAGAGAAAAAATGGCCTCTCCCCAAATCACAAGAAAACCCTAAACAAAATCACCTCACTAAAGTAAATCCCCATCCATCACGTACAACCCCTCCCCCACACTCAGTCTTTTGAATACCATGTAACACACTGAGAGTAGGGTAGGGATGGATATAATAAGATTGAAACATAAATCTTTTCCTAACAAGGTCATTCATGGATTATATAGAAATGTCATGGTGTGTCTGAAAGAGCACTGTCGTGGGCGCCCTCAAATGATTAGTGTGATTTGGGGTACTTAGGTGCAGTAGAGTGGCTGACCAAGGTCGTCTCTCAAAGAAGTAAGTGAATTAAAATTTTTTTAGAGGTATTCTAGAAATAAAATAAAAGAGAATAAAAACACTACTTGAAAGGATGGGGGTGGTTGTTTATAGTTTAAGAATCTAGAAGAAGTTTGCTGGAAGAAGATTTTATTTTTTTTGTTTTTAGTTTTGAAATGAAGTTTGATTAAAATGACACAACAAGAAGATGTTTTTTTAGAAATCTATTTAAAAGGCATAATCGATCTAACTCTACCTCTTAAATTTATTATTAATCATTATCATTTAAATTAAAATTCACTTAATTATAATCCCTTAATTTGTTAAATCCCGAACCCTACGAGAATTAACTTTACCACGAAGATGATGTGAATTTAACCCTAGGCTAACTTCGGAACATGCAATCACAGCACCCTGCTTTGATTGATGTTCTAAGATTAGCTTATGGTCAGTGGTAAATTAAGGCTCATATCCATTCTGTAAATGAGGATGAATTGTGTTTAGGGATTATATTTTAACTCTACAAATTTATCCCGTGTGGTCTTGTATTACCGATTAAGATCGCGCTCTCACAAATTACACAAAATCCCGACCTCGCGTGTTTTGTGTTAATTGTTCAATTGCTTGCTTAGTTTCTTAAAATTTAAAAACAGAATTCATGGATCATATTAACTGAATTACAGTAGCTCAATTATTCAAAATAATTAAATGAAGAGGGTATAATATAGATCGATTACTAAAAGACTACTCTTCCATGGGTGGCGTAATCATCGTAGAAGCGTTTTGCATGTGCAAAGGTTTATAATGGGTATAACCCAATAACGATTCTACTCAAGAATTACAGACCAAAGAGGAAGATTAAGAGAAGAATAAATTTAAACAAAACAGAAGAAAAGAGAAGAAATAAAAGAAGAACAAAGAAGTTTATTACACAAATGAAAACATTACAAAATGAAGAAGAGAAGGAGGCTTCGATGAGGGGATCCTTGCTTCAAGAGCTACCCCTCTTACAATGGTTGGAGAATTTGGGTGAAACAAATTCTCCTCTGAATACAATCTCCTAATTCACGTCCCAACCCCTCCAAATGAGAAAAAAATCCAATTTATAGAGGGGAGGGGAGGAGAGGTTACAAGTGGTTTCAAGTGTGAATGTGGAAATTCGGCCAAATATTTTAATGCACATTGAAACGAACATTGGACCATAAAAACGCGTGAATTGGCCGGCCTTCCAGAAGGATAAAATGTGAGGATATGGGTCCTCCATCTCCTCTCCAAATTTGGGCTCAATAAAATCCCATATGTAGAAGTTGTGGCCTCAATACATAAGCTTATCCATTCTGGCGAGTCCAGCCCAGCTTTGACTTTATGGCCCAATTACTCCATTAAAATGCATTCTTTTGATCTAGTGTCATGAATAAAAGTTGTAGATAATTAAGTTAGGAACACTTTTACAAAATTTAAAATTCAAATAATAAATATAAAAATATTTATATTCGAAATACTACAGTGCACTATTAAGGGTAAAACTAGAATTTTCACCAAATTTTCAAATGAATGATCAAATCCCAAATATTTTATAAATAAACATATTTAACAAAATGTGAGGAAATTATATCATTTATTATCAATAAAATATTCAATAAAATAGTGTTTTATCAGTGTCCAAGGATAAATAAGAAAAATAATAAAATGCCTCAATCATATTAAAAGCGACTCTATTCAATTATAGATTTGATAAGATGCTAAGAAAGTTCTATAAGAAAATATGCTCATATCTCACAAGAAATATAAAATAGAAATAATGGGAAATATTAGTTTAGAAATACTCTCAATAATGGGAACATATGACTAAGAAATTTACTCATGGTAATACATAAAAATAATAAACCAATCAATATAAATTTTATAAACTCAAAACATGATAAATATAAGAATAATTTCATCCACAAAAATAAACTCATTTCCAAAAATTATGATTTTTAATATTAATCCCCTTGTACTTAACTTTATTCGTTCATTTTCTATTTCACTCATCTAATCATGTCAACATTGAAATTTAAAACAAGGAATAATGATGATCCTAATCATATTTATATCTCATAGATTAATACTAGAGTATGAGAGTTTAATGTGGGGCATGCAATTTTTATTTTAAATCTCAAAAATTGATTAAAAATTATGGGGGGTAAAATAAAATAAGTAATTGAAACTCATACTCCCATTCTAATGATACTTCAATTTGAGTTTCCTAGGTTTAGTTTTTACCATTTCACAATGTGAATATTCATCTCACAATGTGAATCACCTATATACAACCTCTTCAATTTACTTCCTACTTCTTTGTTCCATGTTGATATATCTAGAAATGAGAATAAAAACAAGTGATAGTGCATAACTATTCAATTAATCTTAAAAGTTATGAGGGTAAGAGTGAAATAAAGAAATATTTTTTCTAAAACTCAGGTTTCTTCTTAGAAGCGCTTTTTAATAACACCATTAGCTCAACCTAAAATATTTTTTTAAAGAAATCCTAGACTAAAGGACCTAACTAAAATATTTACTCCACCACACTTAATTAATGTAGCTTCTACAATGCATTCATGTTAATTATTCATATAATAATATTTAAAATGGAATCATCACATTTAATCAATTTTTAAATAAAGGTACAACATGGAGAGTCATTAATAATAAATAGGTTAGGGGAGTGAAATATCCTATACTGGATATTATGGTAGATTCCCACGGTACATATTCAGCCTATTCCCATTTACAGTGAATGGGTTTTTTATCCTTTAAAATCTTCACAACACCAAAATGGAATACATGAGTAATAATAAAATGTCCTTCCTATCTAGAAAGAATCTTACCTGGCATCAACTAAAGTATGAAGTTGTATAATAGAACTCGATATATAGGGTGGAAGGTTTTTGGTTGAATTATATTTCCATGGGCCATCCTTATTATCTATTTGTAAATCAATGAATTTTCAAAAGATTATCTCCATAGTTCATCAAGATCTTATGGTTGAAACATTCTCTCCTTTACATCTTTTTCAAGGTCAAGATCCATCTTGCGAACAACCCTATAGGATTTGTGCTCCAATTCCTCAAGGAGGTGTTGACTATTCTCATAAATTCATTGGAAGGGGATCATTAATATGGATGTATTATAGGAATTCCTATAATTCTATAATATATCTTACAAACTTTGTATCCAATCCTTCTTGTTGGGTTTGACCATATTTTACATAATTCCTTTAATTTCACTATTGGAAACTTCAGCTTGGAAATTTGTTTATGGGTGATATTGTTTTTATGTTTTATGATGTGCACCATAATTTATTAGTAATTTATCTATTATCCTATAAAAAAATGACCCCATATTCCACTGATGATGGATCTTGGTACTCTAAACCTACAAAATATTTTATTTGTAAAAAAACCACAAAAAACTTTAGCATCATCATTCCTAGTGGCGTTTTCTTACACCCATTTTGAAATGTAATCCATGGAAAAAAAAAAAATAATTCCAAAAGGAAATTGTAATTTTTTTCATGAAATCTATTCCACATACTTTAAAATTTTTAAAAATGGTAATGGGTTATTGAGGAATTTCTTGTAATTTTGAGATATTTCTAGAAAATTGGAATTTTCACATTTCTTAAAAAATTCATGCGCATATTTAAATAAAGTGGGCCAATAAATTCTAGATTCTTTATTTTTTTTGGATATAATTTAAGGTAAAAAATTTCCTCCAAAATCTAGTGTGTGAAAAAATTCAAAAACCAATTCAATTTCACTTACCAGTAATCACCTTATGATTACTTTATCATTATAAATTTTCTAAAGAAATAGATCCTCCCAAATATAAAATCTAGATTCATATTTGAATTTATTCTTTTGATGGAAGTTAATATGAGAGGGTGCCTAAGATGTGACCAAATAATTCACTATGTTGGCATACCACGATACTTCACATTCCATAATGTAGAGTTGTTCTATGGGTAGAAGGTAATTTAGTGGGTTCAAATATGGGATTCCTACTTCTCCTGTGTTGGGTAGTCTACTTAGATGATCTACCACCTGATTTTTAGTTAACTCATTATATTTGATCTCTAATTTGAGATTCTAAAAATGTATAATCCATCTTACCAACCTTGTCTTAACATCAACCTTCTTTTTTAAGTACCTAAGGGCTGTATGATTAGAAAATATAGTTACTCTAGTTATAATAAAATAAGATCTAAACTTATCTAAAGAAAAAATAATAGTAAGGAACTCATTTTTAGTGGTTTTATAGTTTAACCGAGTAGCATTAAATGTCATTGAGGTATAAGCTATGAATTTTGGTATTCCTTAAATCCCTTGAGATAGGGTTTCTACTATATCTTGGTTTTATGCATTACAAAGTATCTTAAATAGATGTTCCAAGTTTGGTGGTTATATTATTGGTGTGAAAATCAACCATTTCTTAAGCTCATAAAATGATTCCATACATTCATCATTAAAATAAAATTCAGATTCTTTTAAAATTGATCTAGAAATAGAGAGATAAATCTTACTAAGATCCTTGATGAATATTCTATAGAATACTTCATGGATTAAAAAAGATCTAACATCTGTCACATAGGTTGGATATGGAAATAAATTTATCACTTTAATATTAGATATATCTACCTCCATCCATTTTTTTAAATGACGTGTCTCAATACTTCCCCTTTATTAACCATGAAATTACACTTTTCAAAATTCAAAGCAATATTCTTTTTAGTAAATATTTTCAATATTTTTTTTAAATTTCCCAAGAAATGATAATTTTTTTCCTAAAACAGTTAAGTCATTGAGAAATACCTTCAAGAAATCCATGATATGATCTGAAAATATACTCACCATACATCTTTAAAATGTACCCAAAGCATTAAACAACCCAAAAGGAATCCTTTTTTAGGAAAAGGTTCCATAAGAAAATGTGAAGGTTGTCTTCCCTTGGTCTTCTGGTGTAATGGTCACCTGAAAGTATCCTAAAAATGTATCCAAGAAAAAATATTGAGTTCTTCCAGATAACCTTTCTAGAATTTGGTCAATAAATGGAATAAGAAATTGGTATTTTCTAGATACTTTAATTACCTTAATGTAATTAACAAACACTATCAAACTATTCTACTCTCTCATGGGAATCAATTCATTATGCATACTCTTCAAAATGGTCAAATTAGTTTTCTTGGGAATGACATGAACTAGGATGATCCATTATGAATTATAGATTGGGTATATTATATCATCTTCTAACAACTTCTGTATCTCCTTTTTTACTTATTCTAAGATGGTGGGGCTTATCCTCCTTTAGAGTTTCCTAATAGGTCTGGAATCCCCCTCTAAAAAGATTCTATGTGAGTAGATTTTGGGGTGAATTCTAGGGAAATCTCCTAAGCTCTACCCTATTTCTAGGATGTTTATTTTCATAAGGTTGATAATAGTTTTTTCATGGGTTTTTGATAGGTTATTATCAATAATTACTGATAATATATCTCATTCTATGAGTTACACATACTTCAGATCACATGGGTGAGGTTTTAATTCTTGATTCATGGGTTGTTCAAGATATGAGATTGAATATAGGTTCCCTAATTCTATATCTTGAATATCTTATGTAAAATAAATCATATCAGCTTATTAATCATCTAATAAATCATCTAATAAATCATATTTCACTTCTTCTTCTAACTTGAAATAAAAATTTCTAGTTTTTTGGGTACTTACATGTTTCATGGTATTTTCAATCAAAAACTTCTCTACAAAGGTTAAGAATTCATAGATCATACTTGAATCTTCAATAAGTTTTATAGATTTTTCATGGGAGAGTGAAAAAAGTGGATGATTTCTTAAAGGATGCTTTATGTAGTCAAGAATATTGAAGTGAACCATGCTATCACCAATCTCCATGGCAAGTATCACTTCATTAATATTGATGATTTTCCTTACTTTCTTCAGGAATGGCCTTACCAAAATAATGGGTGAATGGCTTGGTTATTTTTCTTACTCTATGGTAAGAAAATAGAAATCGATTGAAAAAATCAGTCCTTTCACTCCCATGAATACATATTCTAAAAACCCCATTGAAAAAATGGTGGATCTATTTTCTAATTGTAACACCACTCTTTTGGGATTCAATTATCCTATTTTAAAATATAGAAACACAGAGTGAGGAATGAAATTTATAAAACCACCTAGATAAGATAAATCATTAGAAAAATTTAAAGAGACGATGGTAAAGGAAATATATAATGTCCTTGAATATTTATTTTTTTGGCATTAATAGTGTGATAAGGGGTAAGACACTTCTTCCTAAGATAATTATCTTATTACAATCAAGTCTCATCCTTTTGGTGAAAATATCCTTGAGAAATTTTTCATAATTGATAATTTTTTGGATGGATTCCAATAGAGGGATTTTGATTTCAACATTTTAAAATGTTTCTTGAATCTCTCTTTGAAGTTTTTATTCTTAAAGTCTCTTTGAATCTATAAAACTAAAAGGGAGTGGTGGGGGAATGTCCTAATTTTCCCTTTGTTTACTTTTTAAGGGTGTTTCAAGTATTTCCTTCATAAACCTTATCATCACTTCTTATTTATTCTTGTCCTATTATCTTAGCTAGTTGGGTTGATATTTAAGAACCTATTATGGATTTACAAACTTTATTCCATTAGTTTTAGTTGATATTTCTTGGGTTCATGTGGATAAATATCCTTTAGACTCAATTTTGTAAACTTACTTACATTCTAATTGGTATTTTAGACTATTTGGGATATAATTTTTTCTATATTTTTGGTAATTTGGTCAAAAAATCTTTCTAACTAGCTTGAAAAACCCTTCACTATCTATTTTAACCCATCAACCTTTTTTCATAGCTGTTGGTGTTTAGATGATAGTGCACTGGATGTGGGTTACTCATAGGAATTTTGTTGGAAAGGAGAAGGTTGATAAACATGATACTGGTATGACTATTTGTATGGTTGTTGGAAATGTGGTGGGTTATGGTATTGTAGTTGGTATAGGGGTTTATTTGGTTATTGGTTTTGATAAAATGGTTTATCTTGATTTTATTGGTTTTCATATTTGGGTTGTGCTTGAGGTTTATCTTTCCATGGTTGACTTTTTTTGGAATTTCGTTGGCTGAAAAGCTACGACACAACTTGATATTCCTTGAAATTAATGTCCATTTGTCTCACTAAACTTTATAGTTCTCTAACATTGGTTTCAAGTAAATATGTTGAATTAGAAGTCCCTACCATGCAAATCTCTCTTGTATTGTAACCTCTTATTTCAAATTGCTGTAAGTTATGGGTAATATTTTTAATCAATCCTCTTGATTATGATAAAAAAATTTCTATAAAAGCTCATCCTAATGAGGTGTAAAGTAGGTTTTAGTAATTATCGAGTAGGCCTTGGTATAAAAACATAAGGAAGTGATGTTCTTCCACATCTTGATGAGGTAAAATTGCACAAATCTTCTTGAACCTTTCCTAATACTCATAGAGGCATTCTCTAGTTTCTTGCTGGATGACATATATATATTTTCTAATTATTTTACTCCTTGAGATAGAAAATAATATTTACATAATTCACCTTTTAAGATCTTACCAATCATTGAAATCTCCTAGTTGTAGCTTGTATAATGATTCCTTATAATCTCCCTCAAGTGAATATGGGAATTTTCTCTACTTTACTTTCTCTTCAGTGACTCCTTAGGAATTAAAATTTTATCACACGCATGATAACCCATGAATATGTATATTTTTATATTCTCCTACAAGACCATGAAATTTTGGTATCACCTAGATTATATTTATTCATAATTCAAAATCATTTTGTAAAGAATGAACATCAAGTTGATTTTTATGATTTGAGAATTGCGATGCACATAGATCTATGAGGGTTTCATTGGTATTTATAGCCATTTATTTAGTATTAGAGTGAATAATAATATTTTAACTTGAGTATTAAAGGGTTACTTCCTCAAGGTATATTTTTGAGTTTATATTCCTTAATTAGGTTAGTTTTTTTTAATTATAGGATCAAATTAAATTAACTGATTATTGGAACTTTATGTCATTCAATGTTAAAATTAATATTTTATGGCACAGTCTCCCAAAAAATGATGACAAGTTTGATGCATGCCTTTTTTTGGGGAATAAAAAAACAATTTATTACCTAAGTTAAATATAGTATAGAGGAAATATAGGCAGTCTCCTTAATTGGAGTGCTTGTGCAACCATTGTCACTTTTAAGTTGTTTCAAGAAAATGATTTTGATTTGGTCTGAGAATTTAGAAAGAAACTAAATTGGTGGTTTTAAAGTAATATATGAAATAGTGACCAGGTTAATCTTGTTTATACCTATTTCAATACCATCATAGTTCCCGAATTTACCAATATTCTTCTACTTGGCTGGTAAGATAGAGATTCAAATACTGTTTCCTCTCTCTCCCTTAGCCAAATGGTGATGGGGAAAATATTCCTAATTGATATCTCATATTGGTCTACCCTATTTATTATGTGTGTGAGAATTATGGAATAAAATTTTTGTTGACTAAAGAAATCCCCAATTTTTTTCCATTTCTTAAATAACCAATAGTTCTAACCATAACTTCACACATGTGTTTATGATCACCAAGCACTTCACTAATTAACCTTAGCCTATTTCATCTTATACATACTATAACTAGGTAGATGGAGAAAGTGGATCATTGACCAAGAAAATAAAATTTTATAGAATCTAAAAGAAAACACAATCAAATTTGATAATAAAAAACTAAAATTTGAGAATTGAAACCAGTTCGTAGAAGAAAGAAATGATTTTATTTTAATAAGTAAAAAACTCAAGCATTAAAATTGGTCTATAATCTCCTTCCTCGATCAATCAGAGTTTTAACCCTCCACATGAAGGGAAACCAAGAATATGGTGGATAATTAAGTCATTGAAAAAAAAACATATTAAAATAAAGGAAACCAAAAATAAAAGAAGAAACATGTTTTCATCATCCAATACTTCCTGCCACTAAGATCATTCTCTTAAATCCCCATATATCCTTGTATTTATAGGAATATATCATGATCAAGTTGGATTTAATCATCCATAAATATGTCAATTAATTCCTATCTAGTCAATCCTGAGGAATCATGGGAGTACTGGGTCAAAATTCATGGGATTAGATCATGAATTTCAAGTTCAATGAAGCAGAAATTTCTCATCAACATGATTCAGGGTGTGAAACTATGTGTCACACCGTGAAAATTCATGATGTCCTTTTGAGTGTGATTTTTTACATACTAGATTCACATATTGAATTCTTATTGAGTTTCTTTTCTTGAATAGACCATTTAAGATGTGAATTATGAATTTCTAGTGATTTTGGTTCTATTTCTACTTGATTCTTCAATTTCGAGCTTCAGAATTGGGCCTTAGATTATTATAAATCATGGGATATCATTTGCATCATGAATTTATAACCTCTTTTATCATTTTCAATCATTCATTGTATCCTTCCATAAATTAATAAAATAATCAAATATGAACAATATTAATCAATTAAATTTAAAAAAACAATGTGTTTTATATTAAAATAAGCATGCATGAATTGGTTTTGTCAGTAATAGTAATGTGATAATTTCCTAGAATATCAATTGTATTGAAAAATTAATATGAAATTTATCACTATGATGAGACTCTTGATATACAATGATGATATTCTTAAAATTATTTCTATGATTAGATAACATTATATGATGAAATACATAGTATATTGATTTTTAGGTGTGAGTACTTGTAAGTGGATGAGACTTTATCTCATGAAGTTCACACTTGGTAATCTTTAATATGGGAGATTATGAGAATAAACCCACTGGTAGGAATCAAACATGTTTGTGTGTCATTGGATATTCCTATTTTCGATCATGTGTAATAATCTTTAGACTATAAGATTATTATTAATGCATTCCATAACTTGCACACTTTGATGTATTACTATAAATCATGATGAAATATATTCACAAAAAATTTGGGTATATTGGACATGTCACGAATGATATGTTATTAATGAATAAGTAAAGGAAATATTTATCCCTTAAATATTTATTGAAGTTTATATCTTAAACCTTTTATTAAAATGGAACTGTCACATTAAATTTCATAGACATGGTGTAATGATGAGTTTATTTTAGACAGTTAAAGAAATACATATCAATCATATAGGTAGATGAAATGGGTGTGAAACATTCCCGATGAAATATCTTGAAAAAAAGGATTATATTTCACAGTGAGCATTCATATATGATTGTTGTCGTTATGACATATCTTCTTACTCTATGGGTTCCTTGACCCATTGTTAGACAATAATCTTGGTATTTATGTAAGATCACTTGATGTCATTGTAGAAGATACCTATAGGGTCACACACAAAGTAATTTTTTATCTTAGTTAAATATTATTTATATTTAATTTTTAGAATAATATTATTCTACAGATCAAGAAGTAATATTTATTCAAAATCCATGGGGTGCAGGTTACTGTAGCAGTACTATATCAGCACTGTAGTGGTACCGTAGTAGGACTATAGCGGTGATGAAACTATAGCATCGATAATATTGTAGCGGTGGTGGGAACTGTAGTAGGAACCATAGTGGTGGCACTACTGTACAGGTAATGTAGTAGCCTGGGTACTATAGAACCTGTAACGCCCCGAACCTAGTTACCCAGAATCGGTGCATTATTACATAACATTGGCATGATACAAGGAATCATGTCTCAAAAGACCGATCAGTTTAATATCCTTGGAAGTACTAGATACATACATAAGTTTTACATTACATCATGAAATAAAAAAATAACAACATTGTGTCCCCTTTGAACACTCTTATACCCCTTATCCTATTCTTGTAGGTTAATAATAATATAATTCTTTGCATCATTCTAAAAATAAAACATAAAAAAGGGATGAGCTCAAATGCTCAGTAAGGATAAAAATATAGCGAAAACTATCATAAATAATAGTAAACATTTAATGAAATGTATAATACTAGAACACAAGCCTTTTAAACATAAACTTCAACATAATATGGAAAAGATAAATCAAATAATGCCATTTAATTATTCACATGGATATTCTACTAGTGAAATAATCACAGGTAATATCAATATCCAATTTCATAATGATGGAATGTATAATTCCATACTTCATAACCACATAGTCAAATCCTTGTGCCAAGACTACAAATAAGATTTTATCAAGGTCTTCTGCCAATACACTAGTTTGTCTCATGAGACCTACCGATGCATAAAGGATCTATAGAGGGCTCCACCTATCACTTAATAAGTCTAATGAATTCCTCATATGAAAAGGTTTAAACATAACATAAACATTCATATTAAAACTAGCATATCAAATGTAAATACTTTATCCATAAACCATGAATGGTATAAAAATAACACATCCACAGTCAAACATATCACAAAAACTTCAATACAGTATGAAAGATTTTTATCATATTAAATAAATCTAGATCAAGAATAATACCCCATAAAGGATGTTTACATAGTTTAAAATGATCAGTAAAAATCTTTGTGATAAATATCCCTTTTTCATGAGAACATTTAAAAGTCTCACTATTTATCAAGAAGGTATTTAAAATAGATTTTTAAACCAAAGTGGCCCATACCAATTTGAAACTTTTAAAAATAATTTCAATTTTAAAACAATAATGTCCATATAAATAAAACCTTAAAACCATTTTTAAAACATGGACATTAATGAGAAATATTTAGAAGAATAAAAATTTAAAACATTTAAAATGATATTTTAGTTAGAGTTCCTAACCAAATGAGAGACGCTTGAATACAAATAATTGAGGTAATAAAAAATTTATAATATCATGAGAATAAAAATATTTCTGATATACTATGTCAAAGTACATTATATACACCGAATAAAAGTGAATTGGAGCATAACAACAAAGAAGTCTCAATGGAATGTAAGTTGAGATGAATTCCTTTTTAAAGACCGTATCCTTAGTTTAAGGATAAATCAATGAAATAATTATGTGTGAAAAATATAAATACACTCAATATGATTGGATATTAAGTGTAAATAAATCATAGGACATTCACACATATTCTTGTAAAAACAACACCAATGACTTGGATGTTTAACTCAATGAATAGAAATTGAGTTAAAATTACTCTTATCAAGTTTATATCGATGAATTGAGAATTTATCAATGGAGTGATTATGTGTATAAAAAGTATATCCACACAAAGGGGAGTGGACATTACTACATAAGTAAATAAATAGTGATTTCACACATAATCTTGGAGTAAAGTAATCAATGAAGTATGCATAAAGCCCAATGAGTGGAAATTAAAATTTGAAATTCCCTTATCGACTTGGTAACTTACGAAACATACACCCCATGAAAAAAGTACTATGCAATGAATATTTAAATACCCATAAATTAAATTATATTAAACAAATAATACAATCATGGGCAGTACATACACCACACAAAAGAAAATAGTGGTAATATAACATGAATCTTACGAGAATAAGAAGTGAGATAAAAACCCCTTACCATGTTGAAATCAATCGAGTCGTATGACCAAAAGTTAATATACACTAAATGAATCATAGAATACCATGAATATAAAGAGAATAGTGATAATATATATCAAATTACAGTACACAATACACCACATGCAATAAATAAGTGGCGAACGCTGGAAATCTCACGGGAATAAAAGTGAGATAAGAAACCCCTTACCTTGTACTATTCCTTGGTAAAGGTTACGTTAACATCATATATAATAGTTAAATCATTGTTATTAAATTATAAAATAAATATATACATAAATATGATATCATATATGATCCTCTAATATTGACTTGTTAATAATATTTTAGTAGTATCATCGTTTCTGGTGTTAACTGATCCATTTTCCTTTATATGATCGGTTACAAAAGTGATGTTTGTTATGGATAGGATGTATTTTATTCATATCCAGAATGATATTAAATTCTTAATAATTATTTTTAATCATCAAATGAAAATTATTCTTGAATGATTAATATGGGGAATGAATCTCATCACATTTGTGGAGACGGTAATCCGTACGTACGCATGAGCGACAATATCATTATATTGATGGTGGAATAGTATGTAATTGTATGGTATATAATATATAAATAATAATAAAAATGTTATAATTATTATTTACATTAGTTATAATCATTATTATACACATCCAAATAATTAAGTGTTCGAATAACAAACTACACCACGACGTGGAGACGGTAAGCTCTACGTATGCATGTATGGTGACTTTATCATATATATGATCGATAGAATAATGAATATGGTTGTAAATTTTTTATAATAACATCAAAGTATATATATGATACTGGAGTTATTATTTTAGAATGTAAACAACAAATAAAGAGGAAGTGGAAGAAGAAAAGATCTTGAAAGAGGTGATGAAATATTTACCACTTGTTCAGGTTCTTCCTTTTGATTGGATCAAAAGGGATCCATAGGTTGTATTTATGACCAAAGTAAGGCCTCTAAGACGAAGGTAGGGAAGTTGGGAGGATATTTGGGTAGTTTTTGGATAAGAAAAATGGCTTTAGATGTGTGAAATTAAGAGAAGGGGAAATATCCTTTTATTAGAGAGGTGAGAGTCACTTTAGGAAAAGCTTGAAATATTATTTTATAATAAAATAATTTTCGGTTTATAATGGATAAAAAATTATTTATTTAGATTCTAAGGTGGGTATGGGTAGAAAAACTCTAAACTAATAGGTTTTAGACAGGTTTAGGTCACCATATTAACCTTATCTTTTAGATTTAACTCATAGTTAAATAGTTTGACATTACCACGTCTCTTTGTATTTTTATATTATATGATTAATAAACTTACTATAAAAAGACAAGATAACCCCAATTGGTTAATTATTAAAATATATAACCTTATATAAGTATTTTTGACAAAACTTATATTTTTTAGGAATATTATATAATTTAATAATATAATATTTGTTTTAAAAACTCATTTATGTCAATTTTGACACTATTTAATATTTGGTTTTTGCAAAAGTCATCAAAACTTGATTAATTATAAAAAAATACATTTAATAAACCCTAACATGTCATATTAACCTATAAAATTATTTTATTTCATAAATTTTTTTAAATTGTATTTATTTTAATATTTATAATACCATTTATTTGATTCTTTCATTAATAAGGCAATTACTGCATCATCATTGTGTCATAAATAAATTTAATTATTTAATTTATAAAAATTATAAATAAAATAAAATTATTTAGTAAATATTTTTATCTTTATAATTAGTATTTATTGTAGAAAATATAACTTATATAACCCTATTTAAAAATTGTTTTACTAAAAGATATATGTTTATGTCATTTTTGTATTTACTTTAAATTAATTAAGATAAAGTGTCATTATCACTCTCAAGTGGCTCCATGGGGTCCCAAAATAGACCCAAGTATTCTATGGTAAGACATGTATCCACCAATAGTAATAGTACACATGTTAGGGTAATTTAATATTATCATAATATTATTTTTTACCCTTATTTACAGGATTTACCTTTTAACCATGGTAAATAAAATATTTACCGAAGTAATTATTCATAATGTCTAAAAATAAAAGTTACCTATTTACACAATTTGTACCTCTTGATTCCAAATATGGAATACATTTTTCCAAATTCAAAACACAGAAGTTTCAAAAAATAATTTAAAATCAATTCTCGTTGTCAAAACAAAAAGCGTGTTTTTAAGAAATAATAACTATGAAAAGATTGACACTTTTTTATGTCCAATTTAAATGTGAAATTACATAAAATGACCTAAATTGTATAAATGATAAAAATATAATCCAATTATACTTCATAACCATTCAAATTTATAATTTAACACTATAAATTATTTCCATTAAAAAAGTTGTTTTCAATTAAAATTTAGTATTTTTCAGTATTCATCAAAATATGATAGTTATCAGAAAAGTTCCAAAAATTTATACAAAAATAAATTTTTATGTTCTAGTTATAAATAAGAATTTAATTTAATTAAATTTAATATATAAAAGTGTCAAATATTGGTTTTAAAAAAGGGTTTTCCATTAAAAGGTGGTAAAATTTCATTTTTTGAAAAATAATTCTTTTATATGAGAAAATGAATTTGTTCTTATATTATGTCTAAGAAATACATAATATGGATTATAAAATTATATGGAGTATTTAAAATTAAAAATTCAGTTAATAATATTCATAACCACTTTTTGAACAGCTAGTTTGGTAAGTCATGGTGTGCTCAAACTCGGTGTTGTGTGTAGCGCAAGCTATTGAATTACTTTAAAGAAAATAACTTAATATGAAATATTGGGGTGTTAAATTCTTCCCTCCTTTTGGAAATTTCATCCTTTAAATTTTAAAATTGGGTTTAGTAACTTTATTGAAAGTCCCACATCGAAAAAAGAGTCAATAAAACTATCACTTTAAAAGAAAGATAGTGAAGTACAAAGGTCACCCGAGATAACCCATACTAGGATTCCATGTAAGAAAAAATGGATATGGAAGATAAAATAAGTGTCAAGTTCTGATGGAGAGTGATAAAAAACATGATCATGAGAAAGTTAACAACAAGAAAATCACAAACTTGTGATGGGATAAATGGTCATTAGTTTCCCAGTAGAAAAAGTAAATGGACAACATTTTTTGTTTTAAGTTCCATTTCATAAAGTTGAGAAATTTATTTTTGAGATTGACTAAGAACATAAAGAGATATACTTACTTTTTAATTAAAGTTTCATCCTTTAATAAATTTCTACCACTAATTCATCTTTTTGTTTCAAACGATGAGTATTGAAGATGACTTTGGTAACACCTGAAGAGCTAGAATCAAATTCTATAGAATCACATAATCCACAAATGATAAACTATATATTTACCTTGTATTTAGAGATTAAAAAAAACAAAAGGGTTTGTACAAGATCAGATGATCCCCCAAAGGATAATTCTTTAGAGAAAGAAATAATAATCTTAATTTATAAAATTAAACCAACAAAACCCAAAGTTCAATAAATACCATTCAATAAACAAATTTCCTTAAAATCCTTCAATATAATCCAAACTAATATTTAAACCAAAAACTTAGAAGAATTTGATTACGTATTCTTCCATGTTAAATTGTTTCTCCAAATTACATCGACTACTCTTAAAGTTACATACGTAGAAGTAATTAACCTAATAACATATTCCCTATGATAGGTTAATCATTTCCATAAATAACCCAAATCACTATAAATCCACAATAAGAACATAGATAAAAATACACCATTACTAATCAAATGAAATCCCATAGTATTCTATTTTCCTTAGACATATAGTATTCCCAACAGAGCAAACATCTTCCAAAATAACATTTATCACTTATTCACCAAATCATTTTACTATACTAAGGATATCTATTTGATAAGACATAAGATCCCAAATCAACTTATTATTGATCAATAAAATAATTTAACTAAAAAGAATTAGTCACACTAATAAGGGACTTCACGTAGTCCAGTGGTAAGTGATAAATACCAATCACACTTTGGTTGTGGGTTCGATTCCCACAGTTTTATCTGATGCGACGGGTTATCACATGGTCTGAGTATTGTCCTTTTTCAAAAACTATATTTTATAACATTCCCAAAATGAGAAAAATTCTTCAAAATAACCATAACATAATTTCACCACAAATGTTATCTCATACCTCTCATTTTAATCCCAAAATTTAATAACTTGTAATTGCCTCAAATTCAAGGATCATATAAACCCAAATGGTTATTTGTAACTACATCAACAATAGAAAAGGTAATTCTTCCTAAAATAGCATTTTCATATAACAAACTGCAGGGTTACACATACAAGAGAAAAGTCTTCCAAAGTAATCCCATCAACAAAGAGTACTAATACTTTTAAACATTTTTCCATCTATTTATTTCCACATAGGTTCTTACTTGAACAAGAGGTTATCCTAAAGAATAGGGCATTCACTCGGGTAATTCCCAGGTCCCCTACATTTACGGAAAATGACTGCAAATGGATTCTTGGGATCATTTTTATTTTCTTCCATAGTACTCTTCATTTTTTCTCAGCAATTCTTTAATTTATGTCCTTATTTCCCACACATAAAGTATTTATTTGTTCCATTGAGACACTTTCCTAGGTGTCTCCTTCCACATTTACTGCATGATGGAAATTGCACTTTCTTTTTCCACGGTCTCCACTACTGGAGCTCTTATCATTCAATGCCTTTATCTTCTTTGTTGAGTCCGTGAGTTGGTTAATATATATATTTTTGATCATTGTTTTGGAAAACTGATTCTGCATGAATACGATATCTTTTAAACCTATCAACATTCCATTTCGTTGCTCATTCCCACCACCATTCCCACCTTATACATCATGTTCAATGTAATGATGACTTCCTTGGAATCCAGCCACTGACTAACACAAGAAAGTAGAGTGTGAGTCATAAAATCATTTAGATAATATCATAACACCTTATTTTCAATCTAAAACACCTTAGGTTTAACCAAGGTTATTTATTCTCATCTTATATTAAAATCCTTTAAATCAATTTGTAAAGAAAATGTGAATTATCCTAAGCATATTTCCTGAGAGTGTTGTAACCAAGAGTGTAGCAAGGCTCATTGTTGTGTACCAGAATACCTCGAGTCAAGCCTGAAACTCCTTGTCGGAGTTTTTACTCCTAGCTACATCTATGTCAGAGCTACCTCTACCTTCTCATATCCAGATAGGGATGTATTTCTTAGAAAACCCACATAATATTTACATTACCAAATTTTTTGGATGTTATTATATAATAATCCTCAATGTCTATCTTAGGGTAGTGTTTCTTAATCAGAGTTTTTTTTCTAAATCAAGATTCCACGGTTTGAACTAAACTTCCTCTGATACTAACTGTAACTCCCTGACCCCAGTTACCCAGAATTGGTGAATTATTACATAAAATTTGAATGATACATGGAGTCATGTCCTGAAAGACCAATCAGTTTAGTATCCTTGGAAGTAATAGATACATATATAAGTTTTACATTACATCATGAAATAAAACAACAACAACATTGTGTCCCATTATAACACTCTTATATATCTTAGCCTATTACTGAAGGTTAATCATAATATACTTCCTTGCATCCTGGAAAAAATAATACATAAAAAATGGGTGATCTCAGATGCTCATTAAGGATAAAAATATAGAGGAAACTATCATAAATAAGAGTAAAAATTTAAGTTAATGTATAAGAATAGAACACAAGCCTTTTAAACTTAAAAATCAGCATAATATGGAAACGATAAATCAAATAATTCCATTTACTTATTCACGTGGATATTCTACTAGTTGAATAATCACATGTAATATCAATAGCCAATTTCATAATGATGGAATGCATAATGCCAGACTTCATAACCACATAGTCAAGGACTTGTTCCAAGACTATAAATACGATTTTGTCAAGGCCTTGTGCCAAGACACTAGTTTTTCTCATGAGACCTACCGATGCATCGAGGAGATATATCAAACTCCACCTGTCAATTACTAAGTCCAATGCATTCCTCATATGAAAAGGTTTAAACATAACATAAACATTCGTATTAAAATTAGCATAAGAAATGTCAATAATTTATCTATAAAACATTAATGATATAAAAATAAAACATCCACAACCAAACATATCAAAAAAACTTCAATATATTATGAAATATTTGTATCATAATAAATCAACCTCGATCAATAATAATATCCCGTAAAGGATGTTGAAATAGTTGAAAATGATTAGTAAAAATCTTTGAGAGGAATATCCTTTTTTTATGGACACATTTAAGAGTATCACTATTTATCAAGAAGTTGTTTAAAATAGATTTTAGAAACAAAGTTTCCCGTAACACTTTGAAACTTTTAATAGGAATTTCAATTTTAAAACATCAATTTCCATATAAATAAAACCTTAAAACCATTTTTAAAATGTGGATATTAATGAGAAATATTTACAAGAATAAATTTTTAAAACATTTAAAATGATATTTTAGTTAGATTTCCTAACCAAATGAGAGATACTTTAATACAAATAATTGAGGTAATAAAAACTTTATAATATCATGAGAATAAAGGGATTCATGATATACTAAGTCAAAGTACATTATATACACCAAATAAAAGTGAATCGGCGTATAACGACAAAGAAGTATCAATGGAATGTAAGTTGATATGAATTCCTTTATAAAGACCGTATCCTTAGGTTAAGGATAAATCAATGACATAATTATGTGTGAAAAATATAAATAGACTCAATATGAATGGATATTCAGTGTAAATAAATTATAGGACATTCACACATATTTATGTAAAAACAACACCAATGACTTGGATGTTTAACTCAATGAATAGAAATTGAGTTAAAATTACTCTTATCAAGTTTATATCAATGACTTTAGAATTTATAAATGGAGTTATTATGTGTATAAAAAGTATATACACACAAAGGGGAGTGTAAATTACTACATAAGTAAATAAATAGTGATTTCACACATAATCTTGGAGTAAAGTAATCAATGAAGTATGCGTAAAGCCCAATGAGTGGAAATTGAAATTTGAAATTCCCTTACCGATTTAGTAATTTACATAAAATACAACCCATGAAAGAAGTATTATACAATGAAGATGTAAATAATCATAAATTAAATTATATTAAACAAATAATACAATCACGGGCAGTACATACACAACACAAAAGGAAATAGTGACAATATAACATGAATCTCATGAGAATAAGAAGTGATATGAAAACCCCTTACAATGTTTCAATCGATCGAATTGTATGACCAAAAGTTAATAAACACCAAATTAATCACATAATACCATGAATATAAAGAGAATAATGATAATATATATCAAATGTCAGTATACAATACACCACATGCAATAAATAAGTGGGGAACGATGGAAATCTCACAGGAATAAAAGTGAAATAAGAAACCCCTTACCTTGTACTTTTCCTTAGTCAAGGGTACGTTAACCTCCTGTATAATAGTTAAATAATTGTTATTAAATTATACAATAACTATATTCATAAATATGATATCATATATGATCCTCTAATATTGCTTTGTTAAAAATATTTTAGTAGCATCATCTTTTCAGGTGTTAACTGATCCGTTTTCCTTTATATGATCAGTTATGTAAGCCATGTTTGTTATGAATAGGATGTATTTTATTCATATCCATAATTATATTAAGTTATTAATCATTATTTTTAATCATAAAATGAAAATTATTCTTGAATGTTTATGATGGGGAATGAATCTCATCGCGTTTGTGGAGACGGTAATCCGTACGTACGCACCAGCGACAATATCATCATATTGATGGTGAAATAATATGTAATTGGATGTTATATCATATATAAAGAATAATTGACATGTTATATTTATTATTTACATTAGTTATACTCATTATTATACTCATTCAAATAATGAAGTGTTTGAATAACAAACTACACCACGACGTGGAGACGGTAAGCCGTACGTACACACGTATGGTGACTTTGTCATTCATATGATGGATAGAATAATGAATATGGTTGTACCATTTTTATAATAAAATAAAATTATATATAAGATACTGGTGTTATTATTTTATAATGTAAACAACAAATAAAGAGGAGGTGAAATAAGAAAAGAACTTGAAAGAGGTGATGAAATATTTACCTCTTCTTCGGGTTCTGCCTTTTGATTTGATCAAAATGGATCTTTAGGTTGGATTTATGAACAAAGTAAGGACTCTAGGATAAAGGGAGGAAATTTGGGAGGATATTTTGGAAGGTATTGGCCAATAAAAATGGATTTGGAGGTGCGAAATTAAGAGAAGGGGAAGTACCCTTTTATAAGGGAGGTGATGGTCACTTTAGGAAACGTTTGAAATATTATTTTATAATAAAATTATTTTCTTTTTATAATGGCTCCAAAATGATTTATTTATATGATAAGGTGTATATTATTATAAAAATTCTCAAAAAATAGGTTTTAGACTATTTTAGGTCACCATATTAACCTTATCTTTTAGATTTAACTCTTAGTTAAATAGTTTGACATTTACCATGTCTCTTTGTATTTTTATATTATATGGTTAATAAGCTTAATATAACAAGACAATCGAACCCAAAGTGGTTCATTATTAATATATATAACCTTATATAAGTACTTTGGCCAAAAAATAGATTTTTAGTAATATTATATAATTTAATAATATAATATTTTCTTTAAAAACTCATTTATGTCAATTTTGACACTATTTAGTGTTTGTTTTTTTGAAAGTAATCAGAACTTGATTACTTCGAACCAAATACATTTAATAAACCATAACATGTCATATTCACCTAGAAAATTAGTTTATGTCATGAAAACTTTGAAATTATATTTATTTTAATATTTATAATACCATTTATTTGATTCTTTCATTAATAAGGTAATTACTGCATTATAATTGTGTCATAAATAAATTTAATTAATTAATATCTAAAAATTATAAATAAAATTAAATTATGTAGGAAATATTTTTATATTTCTAATGATTATTTATATCCTAAAAGATAACTTATATAACCCCATTTAAAAATTGTTTTACTAAAAGATATATGTTTATGTAATTTCTGTCTTTACTTTAAATTAATTAATATAAAGTGTCATTATCACTCTCAAGTGACTCCATGAGGTTCCAAAATCTACCCAAGGATTACCATGGTAGGAAATTTATCCACCAATAGGAATAAGACACATGTTAGAGTAATTTAATTTTATTATAATATTATTTTTACCCTTATTTACCGGATTTACCTTTTAACCATGGTAAATAAAATATTTACCAAAGTAATTATTCATAATGTCTAAAAATAAAATTTAACGATTTACATAATTTGTACCTCCTGATTCCAAATATAAAATCCATTTTTCCAAATTCAAAACATAGAAGTGGCAGAAATTAATTTAAAATTAATTCCCGCTGTCAAAACAAAAAGCGTGTTTTTAAGAAATAATAACTATCAAAAGATTGACACTTGTTTATGTCCAGTTTAAATGTTAAATTACATAAAATGACCTAAATTTTATTAAATGGTAAAAATATAATCTGATTTTACTTCCAAACCATTCAAATTCATAATTTAACACTATAAATTATTTCGATTAAAAAAGTTGTTTTCAATTAAAATTTAGTATTTTTCAGTATTCATCAAAATATGATAGTTATTAGAAAAGTACCAAAAATTTATCCAAAATAAATTTTTATGTCCCAATTATAAATAAGAATTTAATTTTATTAAATTTAATATATAAAAGTGTCAAATATTGGTTTTAAAAAAGGGTTTTCCATTAAAAGGTGGTAAAATTTCATTTTTTTGAAAAATACTTCTTTTATCTGAAAAAATGAATTTGTTATTATATTATGTCTAAGAAACACATAATATGGATTATAAAATTATATGGAGTATATAAAATTCAAAATTCAGTTAATAATATTCATAACCATTTTTTGAACGACTAGTTTGGTAAGTCGTAGTGTGCTCGAACTCGGTGTTGCGTGTAGTGCAAACTATTGAATTACTTTAAAGAAAATAACTTACTATGAAATATTGAGGTGTTAGTCATTATGTACAATATTATCCTCCCTATAGAATTCCCATTCAATGAAGAATGTATATAGGATTTTATCTCAAGTTCGAGAGATTCTCTCTTCTCCTTCCCTAATTATTAAGATAGAGAGATCAAGAGAGGATCCTTATAAACCAAAGGGATCATAATAACGATCAAGGTAGTGATACAAGATGATCAATACCATTATTCTAGCATATAAAGTAACATTAACAACATTTCAAGATAAAAGGATAATATGTGGATCACCACTAGAGAAGATCTACTTTGGGTCCTCATAAATAAAATAGAAACAAAAACAAAATATGTTTGAATAATCAATATCCGCCATGAATAAAGAACTCAAAACTGAGGTATTTATTATTTCTATTTAATTAATTATAAATTAATGTGAAAATATCCTCTCTTTTAGCTTCGGGAAAAACATTTTTTAATATTATCTAAAAAAATTGTTGTCTAGGACATTAATTATCATGTAAATTATGAATTATCCCTTGAATCTGACAAAAGATGAGTTGTCTATAGGCCCATTAGGTGCTTCCATTGCGTTTATAACCAATAATGGAATGATTATCTAGGTAATCTCAGTGGGAAGGGGATGAAAACATCATTGAAAAAGTTTTGTTTAAGGTCTATAACATGGAGTATGGACCATTCAAAGACCGTATCTTTTGAAATCAGAAGGGGGTTTCTTTCCAGATGGAAGGGAAGACATCAAAGCATTGGAAGTTGGAGTTGGTTTGCATATAAATTTGTTGGCCATTTCTGGTAAGTTCTCATAAAGTCTCAATCTTTTATGTAACCTTCATTGATTATGACATAAGTAAATTGTGGGTGTACTTTCCAATGCACAATTATAAGTTGTTTTAGACTTTATTCTAGCAGAGGTTTATGGTGGAAAAGTGGTCGGATGCAAGTTAAAGTGAATAAAACCAAACAATGGTGGGAAGTATAGAAGTAGAGAGTTTTGGAGTTTTTTTGTTTAAAGGTAATTCAGTTTAAAAATATCATGCCCAAGACTCCAAAATAAAATAGAGTTATAAAGAGGACAGATTGGAAGATGGTGGATAAGGCTAGAAGCATGAGGATTTTCTTGGGGTCCCCAAGGTTTTTTAGGTATAAACAATGAATTTTGGTTCTTAAATAATCAATGAGAGTATATCATTTCTAATTAAAAAAAATCTAGATATTTTTTGGTCCATAAGGAAGGTTTATTTCTACCACCTCAAAGTCTTTAGGACCATCACCTATGTTAATGTTGTTTCCAAGGAATGAGATAAGTTGGAGGATAAGTCTTAAGTATGTTACTTTTTTTTCTATGGTGAAAAATAATTTGGTTTCTAAATCTTGGAAAATGACTCTTAAAAAGTCATCATAAGTCAAAATGTGATCTTCAATGAAGATATCCTATAGAGGGATCCAAACCTAGCAGAAAGTTTCTATGAAAGAAGTGTCATCAGAAGATAATGTTATCCTGGATGAACATTTAGATACTAATTTTCAAGAAATTTATAACACATGATAGTTCTAATAAAAAAAATCATTTCATGGAGTTACCAGAAGTAGGATATCAAGTTCTAATGGTGTTTCTGAGAAAAAAAATAGTAAAAACCTCAAGGACTATAGAAGCTCAAGAAAAATATTTAAAATTAAGATATATGGAAGTTATAGTACTAGAAGGATCTCAACCATATGGATAACTAAGGAAATATATAAGAGAGAGGAATATGGTGAAAATATATTAATATAGTTTACACTATATTATTTTAATGTATTATGGAAATACACGTTTTCTAGAATATGCTAAGAGTTTAAAGGATTCAGAATAGTGGGAGTTGGCCATGAGGTATAAACTTGATTCCATCCTTGTGTCCAAAACATATGAGATGATAGAGATTACTACTAGGAAGAAAGTATTGAAAAATAAATGGGTTTATTTAATGAAATAGGAAGTAAGTGGTAGATAGAGGTACAAGGCTAGGCTAGTTGTAAAAGGTTTTCAATAAATAAAAGGAGTGAATTTATTAGAAATCTTTTCACTGGTAGTTAAACACATGAATCTATGAACAATATTGAGTATGTTTGTGTATAAGAGATTACATATATAGTATATTGATGTGAAGAAAACATTTATCCATAGAGACATCAAGGAATAAATATTTATGGAATAACCAACTAGTTTAAAGGATTAACAAAACCAAGTAATTGTGAACTGACTAAAATGTAGCTTTTTGGTTTGAAGAAAGTACCAATAAAGTGGAACATGAAGTTAAAAAAAATAATGAAGGAGTGAAATTTCATTCTAAGAAATGTGATTACTCACAGGGAATTGTTATTCCTTATAGGACTAATAAAATTTAATAATTTATAAAAGTCTTAAACTAATTCCACTAAATAATTAAATATGGTAAGTGGAAAGTTAAAGGTCAAACCCATGAGACAATTGCAGTAGATTTTAGGAAAATTAAAGGTGATAAATTGATACTAAGAATGAGAGTAGATTGTTTTTGAAACCAATTAAGGGAATATGTTCCAAGTACTATAATTTTTGGTTCATGTGCTAGTAGAGTGCAGTGAAAATTTATTTTTTTTCCATTTTTTTTCGAAGTTTAATTTAAGAAAACCCTTGGTCTTTGTGTTATCTCTCTAATTTACCAATTTACCTTTTTATAAGGTCAACTATTTCAGGTTATTAATAATTTAGGTGATTCAATACCATGTTTAAGCATATTTATTCTGATCCATATAATGTTCATAGGTGGATTAGAATAATTAGTGACACATTTAAAAAGTACTTCCCTATTGGATTGTCAATGGTCATAATAAAAGAAGAGGAAAGATATATAAATAGAATGTGTAATACACAAACCAACATCGACTAATAAAGAAAATAATATTCACGAGAACAATTCCACATTATTACATTACTTGGAACATGAATATCCCACGAAGATCTAGTCAAGATCCTTAAAATTAAGATTTTATTTTTTTAGTTGACTTAGAGTCATGGTGTGTCAATATGTTTCATTCCATTAAATATCGAAATCCACTCCCAGGATTGATTTTAATCTAAGTATTTTCACGTGATTTTTTAGTTCCATTCACACTATGAATGAGGGAATCATGACATGATAACTTATTTCCTAACTTCTTTTTTTTTCTTTTCACTTCAATATTCTGGTATCACACTGCACCACTTCATGTTGCAGTGAAGTATTCACAACTTCTAAATTTATTTTTTTCATTAATTAAAAAAAACCTTCCATAATATGAATAAAAAAGTTAATATTAATGAAAAATGTTTAAATTATTCAAATAATTTATCAATTTAATTTATAAAAAATTTATGCATAAAACATAAATATCACAATACTAATCATTGATATTACCAGAAGTAGTTTGGTGATGAGAGTTTTATTATCCTACTTCTCTATATCAATGAAACACTTATTATAGGTCTGGTAAATGAAAAAAATCAAAAAATTGAAAGATGATTTATCTAGAAGCTTTGAGATGAAGGATCTCAGTTTAAAAAAATAGATTTTGGGGATTTAGATATTAAGAGGCTTAAGTTTCAATAATTTGTACCTCATCAAATAAGATTATGCTGATAAGGTGGTGGAGAAATTCTGCATGAATAAGGTAAAACTCGTAACCACACCCATGTATAAAAACTTCAAAATTAATAGAGATAAGTCACCATGACTGAAAGATAAGGTTGAGTACTTGGTGAAGGTTACATATGCATTAGTTGTCAAAATTTGATTTATTAGTTGGTCTTCACTCATCTAGACATTTCACAAGTAGTGGGAGTTTCCAATTGGTTTATTTAAAACCATGTAAGAGAACATTTAGGGGTTGTGAAGTGGATTATTTGGTACTTGATGATTTCTAAATACTTTACATTTTTATTTATAATGAATGATCCTTTGAAATGATTTTCAAACTCAGATTTTGGTAGATATTTGGACACATAGAAGATCATATCTAGGTACATGTTTTCTTTTAGTGGACCAAAAGTGAGTTGGATGTTAAATATTCAACCAGTAATTTCAGTATCGACAACAAAAGTGGAGTGTGTCACATTGATGGAAGTAGGGAAGGATTTGGTCTGGTTGAAAGGGTTTTTGTAGGTTCTCAGAAGGAGATAAGAGGTTATAGTGTTATTATATGATTTATAGAGTAAAAAACACTTAGATAAAAATAGTTGGTTCTATTCTTGGATGAAACAAATTTATATGAAATACCACTCTATAATGAAGTTTTTGGAGGGTAGGGTGTTGGATCTATAAATGATATGAGTTTGAAACTCAGTAGAAATATTGAAAGAGGTCATGACTTATGAAGTGATGAGATGATTATGCACCTTAATCATTTTGGGTTAACCAGAAGATCATGGTGGGTGAACCATGTTCAACTATAAATAATATTTATAGAATTAATGTAGGTCTTATAAATCTTATAGAGGACTTGGTGAAAGAAGCCTAGAAAATATTTTCCAAGTGGGAGAATATTTTGTTTTGGTTGTGGAAACCATTTTCTAGACAAAAAATTAAAACCAATGGAAGGAAAAAATCCACTAGTATAATGTTTGTTGGAATGGATAAATATTTTTTACATGGAAACAATAGGTCTAGAATTCTAGATGTAGTAAGATCATGTGTTATGTGGGTTGATATTTTCAGATGGTACAACTGAAATAAGGTAGTGTGAAAAAATAAAGTTGAGGTAGATTCATCCTGAAAGATATTTAGAATAGGAAAAATTACATCGACAGAGTAGGTTGGGGCGATGGGAGTCTTTGACTGAGAGAAGGGTTCATCCATGAAGATAGGTTCATGTGGAAGTCATTCTATTAAGATAAGAAGGTAGAAGTAACCACAAGCACTGGTATGGAACTACTATAAAAATAGGGTGAAATAAAATTGTGTAATACATTGAAATTTAATTATAATAATCATAATATTCTCTTGAATAAAATTAGAAGAATAATTCACTCTGAGTATTAAGATTCAATTATCCATGTAAAATTGTTTTATTCTCATTCCTTTATGTTTTATTTCAATCGTTGATTCTAATAATCTTGTCTATTATTTCTTATAAAGGTCTTATGTTATGGTGCGGTGGATTGAGTGTGATTGTCTTCTAATATCCGCAAATCATAGTGTAAGTTTTAATTATAGGATTTTTTTTCTATATGGTAAGTTCTAATGGAGGTTCTTCCAGTTGTTTTATCAGATGCTTGTCATGGACCCAATAGTCACTCAGTATGCAACATAAGCAATAATTAAACCCATTCACTACCACATATCAATATTTTATCTATATTTTTTTTTTATTTTTTAGTTATAAAAACTAATTATGTTTCCAATTTAAATAAAAGCTGGAAGCTTTTATCATTATTAAAGAAAATTATAGTAAAATAAATTTTTATCTTCACTAGAGTTAGCACTGAAAAAAGTCATCAACTACAATGGTGTATTTCTACATGAATATCTGGATGAAATTTCCAAATAAATAAAACATAGATAAATAAAAAATATATTTAAATTATTATAACTTAATATTAAAAATAAATATACATTATAATCATTTTAATACATTACAATTACATTTCTATATATAATTTATTACAAAAATTTACAATTTTTAACCAGATAAAAAATAATCTATTATGCCTCTCACCTTCTTAAGTTTTAATGTTCAAAAACACTATTTAAAGTGTTTAATGATTTAATTTAAGTGATTGTTAGTTATAATCGATGAAATACTATTAGAATCATTAAATAATCCTTGTTGAATTCTAGTTGAAGTTATTGAACTCATGGAGTGAAGTTCCCAAACTAACAGAAGACATTTGTGCTTCACATCTTCACCACGATATATCACTCTACACCATGTCACAAAAAGTATTAGAATAGAAATTATGGTGTAATGAAAAGGACCAAAATAGAGCACAACTCGGTCTAGCTTCTTCTCCAAAGATCATGGTGAAAAATTCGGAATCCACACTGGGGTCAAACTTTAAATCCTACAAACCTGGAAAAGACCATGCCACAAAGTAAATGACTATGTTGAAGCTCTAATATACTAGAGTCATTGATGATAAAACTTTAAGGCTATTCCATTGTTACCTAAAAATCTAAAGGAACTCTAAAATGATTCTACATAATTCCATATCAAAGATCTAAGCCCTGCACCACCAATACCACCTCCATGGCGTTAAGAAGTCTACCATGCAACAAGAGGCCACGATCCAGAACTTTCCAAGGAGTATTCAATGTTGGTCAAAATATCTTAATTTTGGTCTTCCTTGTCTTCATTACCCAATGTTAATTCCAAAAGGTTATTTAAGCTTTTAGAATCTATAAATATAATCCTTGGGTTCCTTGGAAACCAACCTTCACACCCTCTCAACAATTATCCGATTCCAACATTCTTTGATAACCAATTTTCTCTCAAGTGACCTCATTTCTAAATACTATATCATATAATATAGATTTTGTGTTTATTGTAAAATATTCCCACTCTCACCTTCTTTATCATTCTCTACTAGTAGTTATTCATATTATTTTGATATATTCAAGTCTTTGCTAAAACGTAATTACTTCTAAAAATCCTCTCTTCTTTCTCTTTCTTCTATTATCGGTGCTCACTACCTTTAAAGTAAGGGGATCTAGTTTTATTATTATAACCACTAAAATTAAAGAGACCATTTCTATATGAGGTTTTAAACTATTACCATTACAAATATAGTGTCAATTGTATTCAGGTTTCTTTCTATTACCTAAAAATAAAGAGTGTTTTGGTATCTTGCCTTGAATTAAAACCAAGGGACTAATACATTAAATCCTCACACCATTTATGTGGTATAAGTAGGGGATATTATTGATCTATTTCCAAACCTACTTACCAAATTGTTCAACATATTTACTTTGAACAGTTTTCTTTATTATTATATTTTGTTAAAATTATTAATTGGTTGATTAATCTATCAACATGCTTAATTATGTAATTTTAAAATCAATATGTATTTTATTATTCTAATTTTATAATTAAATATAATTATATCATTGTGATTTCAACTTTGATTCATTTTTTCTCTTTAAAAAGGTTTTAATTATCTCCAATCATTCAAAAAAAAATTATTCTTTATTTTATTTAGTTATTTCCTTTTTTTATGGGTAACTCACCCCCTATTTCTATTTTACCCTACTTTGAACTATAATTTGTATCAAATAAATCTGGTATTTTTTTTCTTTACATGAATTTTTTGAAAAATATTTCAAAACATAATTTGTTTTTAAAATTTTCAACCAGTTTTTAAAGAAATGTTCTTTTTTAAAATGTTTTTTTAAACACTCATGGTGCTTCTAAAAAACACTCTATGGGATGTGATCCTTTTTTTATAGTAATAATTATATTTATTCAGAAACTCAAATGTCTAAATTTGTTATATATAATAGTTATCATATATAAAATATTGTTATGCATGGTTATATCCATACTACTAAAAAATAAGAAAAATGGACCACAAATGATATTTATGATTTTGAATTAGATGATAAAGCTATTAATAACTTATATTTTGGTTTAGATAAAAATGAATTTAATAGAATTTATATATAAAAAATGGCTAACAAAATATAGAAAATCTTAGAAGTAACTTATGAAGGAATGGACAAAGTTAAACATACTAGATCAGATATGTTTAAACAAGACATTGAAAGTTTCTCTATGAATCATAGTGAATCAATTACTGAAATATTTACTCAATTCATTGATATTTATAATATTTAAAAGTATATTTGTGATTATATTTCTATATAGAATTTATTCCAAAAAATACTTTGTTTTTTATAATGAAATTGGGCATCCAAAGTCACCATAATCCAAGAATCTAAATACATACAGAATATGGTGTTTGAGGAGATCATCAGATATATCATGACATATGAGATTAATATGAAAATACAAGATGAAAATAAGGCAAATGAGGTAAAAAAACTAAAATGGCAATTTCTTTAAATGAAATAAAAAAGGACACATATGAAAGCTAAGATAAGATATCTCATATTTATAAGAGTATGGACAGATACATGAAAAAGAAAAGAACTTATCAATGCTTAAAAAAATTAAATAAAGAAATGGATGTTACTTATTTTATTTGAAAAATGAAGGGTCACAGAAAGACAAAGTTTCCATTGAACAAAAATTCTAAAGACAAGAATCAAGGTAAGAAAGAACTAAAGGTTTCAACTTGGAGTGCTAGCTAGGGTACACTTTCAAAATTTAAATATCTTAAAAAGAATAATAATCTAGTTGTTTTTTTAAAACATCAAACTTTAAAAAAAATAAAATTTGGTTTTAAAATTAAAAGAACAACCAAATTTTGAAAAATTGGAATATAAAATTAAATATATTAAAAATACCCATTCTCAATTAACCCATGGTGATCAATATTTAAATATTATTTTGGGATCTCAATGTGTTATTAAAATTAATTACTAAATTGGTTTTTCAAAACATTATAGTTTTACAAAACATTATAGTTTTACAAAAAATTATAAAAAGAACACTTTTGTAAAAGGAACTTCCCAAAATATTTTTTTAAATTATTAGAAGATATCCAGGCATATTGTTTATGAATATAATTCTAAAAATTCTAGATATGGTAGAAAAAATACCATTCATCATTAATATCATAATTATAATTAAAATATAGTTCTATACAAGTTTTTATTCCAAATTACTTTTAGTAAACTTAAGTGGACCCAAGGTATGGGTACCAAAAAAATTATTCTCTTAATATTTTATAGGACAATTATAATGACCTAGGATTTTCATACATAGAAATTACTTCTTTTTTAAATTAATATTAATTACATTACACAAAAACTTACCCAAGGACCATAATATTTTAGTGCCTTTTTAAACATGAAACAAATTCTTATAATTCAGTGAAAGATATTTAACATATCCCATAAATATCTTCCCCTTTAGTAACCATAATTCAAATCTTTATAAATTATGGAAATAAAATATAAGAAAAGGGTGAGATCAGATGATCAGTAAGGGTAAACATGAAAGATATCAATTAATTATCTTATGAAATCATAAGTTAAAAAATATGGGTATGTGATAATTAGAATTACATACAAAGTTCATACCCAACCTTCCATGAATCATAAACATGAGTCATGGTATAAAACATTAACATTTCAAAAGACATGAATCAAAAGAATGAAAATTCATCATAACCCAATCATGAAACACAAGTTCATTACCTAAATGTTCTTGGAATCATCATAAGTATAGAAAACCATTTCACATGTCAAGGTTAACTATCAAGACTCTTAGACTAGGCCTTATCACCTGTTTCCCTTAGTGGATCAAGCACATCGACTTGTTTCCCATCACAGATCAAGAACATAGACATGTTTCCCTTAACTATCCCATGAGATATAATTCATTAAACAATGCATTTGAGGGAGATATAGGACTCACCATTCACTTAATTAAAACTATACATAGATGTTCCACAATTCCATAAATCATTCATCACATAGGAATCCATGTAAAGATATGAGTTTCATAAACACTTCATAATAACCTGACTCATGGAAAAGAAATAGATTTCATAAATATATTTCCATCACAAACATAAAATATTCAGAGAAAGAATAATAATGTTATCCTTGGGTTATATACCCAATAATTCATAATTAACATCAATATAAGTCATATTAAATGAAAACAATTATTTTTAAAGATCACTTGAAATAATTCTTGAGGAAAATATTCTTTCCTTTATAAGAGACACACAATTATAAAGGAAAAAAAATTTCTTTGAGAAGAACCTTGTAATACTGTAAAGTAAGATTTAAATAATTAAGGTTTGATGATAGTGGGAAAATACGCTCATTCAATATAAGATAAAAAAACATTCCTTTCATATTTTTGTCAAAATACTCATAAAGTTCCTTATTTAGAAAATAAAAACAATACTCTTTTCAAACCATTTCATAAAAATTCAAACATAGATAAAGATAAATTTAAATATTCATAGTATAATATTAAAAAACTTTTTGAAAACCTTTTTTAGAAAAAATGGACATGGAAGATAAATATTCCCTAATAAATATTTAAAATGAAACAATCTCAAATATTGATGAGATTGTGAAATACACCCTTACCACTTTATAATCGGTATAATCATATGCCCCCTGAAATAAAGAAAATTATATGGACATGAAAATACCATAATATTAAAGATAAGAATAATAAAATACATTTATTTTTAGTATATATACCATACATAAGAAACAAGTAGAATATAAGGCATGTGTCCCACAAAAATAAAAGTGAGACAAAAAATCCTTTACCTTAAGTCTCACATTTCATTATTCATATTCAAAACTCCTATATAATAAATATGAATTTATTATAAATGTATTACATAACCATATATCAATAATAACATGTAATATTTTTTATAATATCTTATCACCTGTTTATTAATAATTTAAGATCACTGTTCTCGGTGATATCTGCTTTATTTTCTAAGCATGCTTCGGTTCGAAAGTCTCGATCCTTATACTTTGATCATAGTTTCATAATATCAAGAATAATTATTATATTATATATTTCATATATAAAAATACAACCTTATTACTACCCATGTAAAATTTATATAAAAAACGAATCACATCGCTTCATGGAGATGATAAGTCATACGTATGCACGAGCGACATTATCATTTACCAAAAGATCAGGTGGTTAAAAGTTAGATATGATATTATAATTCTAGAAGTATAATTATTTAATAAATATAATATATAAACATTAAACCCATAAAAATTCTCACTCATAAAATATGGTTATGGAAAATTAATTGTATCACAATGTGGATACATTAAGCCATATGTACGCATGACCGATACTTTCACTTATTATTCGATAGGAATGGGGATATATATTAGTGTGATAATAATAATAACATTTAATAATATTTAGGTTGATGAATTTATTATTTTATGATATATACCATATATTTAGATGAGGTATAAAAGAGTATAAAAATAGAGTGATCTGTTAGAACGATTACCTCTTCTTCGAAATAACTCTTTTAGATCTCGTCTAAAAGTAATATCGAGTTGGTCCTTTGAGAAGAAAAAAACCTCTAAAATGTGGGAAGAGGAGTGGATAAGAGAATTTGGTATAGTTTTGTTGTGGTATAAGACTCAAATTAGTGTAATGATATGAGGGAGGATGTGTCCTTTTATAATGAAGGTGAGGGGAACTTTTGGAATTTCTCAAAAATATTAAATTATAATAAATTAAATCTCAATAAAAATAACTAAAAATGGAAATTTATTCAAATATATTTTGGTATAGGGTTGTAATACCATCAAACAATATATTTTAGGCAATTTTTTTGTGTAATTATAAACTTTATCTTTTTTTATTAACACTTAGTTAACCTATTTTAATTTGAACTACGGTAACATTTTCAATATTAAAAAGTGAATATTTTTACTTATAAGGTGTAAATTGAACCATAAATGATCAATTTATGATATTTTAGACCATAATTTATCCCATATTTCCTTACCTAGTATTTTTATGCTTTTAACTAATTTAATAAAATATTATTTTAATAAAATATCATTAGTATTAATTTTGACACTATTCATTACATTGAATTTAATAAAATAAATATAGCAAGATAACTTCAAAAAAATTAATTTAATACACCCATAATATATTATATTCACTTATAAAATTCATGTATCACCTTAATTAATTCAAAGTATGTTTATTTTAATATTTTTAATGCCACTTAATTGAGTTTTTCATTAATTGAATAATTACTACATCATCATTGTATAATTATTTATGATGATTATATCGTCAATAAAAATTAAAAATAAATTTAAATGATGTAGATAAATATTTTATATTTCATAAAAATATATGTGGTTGAGAATATATTTGATTTAACCCCATATTTAAAATATTTGACTTATTAAAAGTAAGAGTGTGACATTTTTCACTCTCTTTGATTTTAATAATATTCAAGTCATTTCATGGAAAAGTGTCCATTAAATTGTTAAATTTCTAAACTTATGTGTTAATGGTTTAATTATATTAATTAAATAACATTTGGGCTAGTGTTAGGGTAATTTTATAATATTTATAATATTATTTTTACCCTTAATTATGTGTTTTACCCTTAACCGTGATAATAAAAATTAATAAAGTTACTATTCATATTGTCCAGAAATAAAAGGGAATTGTTTACTAAATTTAGACCTTATGATTCCAAATATGGAATCCATTTTTAAAAATTAAGAAAACATAATTTTAATTTCTCTTTTCTCAAGATGTGTGCTCTGCCATCAACATCATGAGGTTGTTGAACATCTGTTCCGGTGCTGTCAAACTGCCTCCTCATTATGGCAAGATGTTTTTGAAATTTTGGAAGCTAATATAGCACAGGAAGACACAGTTAAGGATTTCATGCTTTCATTACTTAACATCTAGATGTACAAGAATATCAAAAACCTTTTCAGGGTGGTATTTGCAGAGCTGGTGTACGTCATTTGGAGTGAAAGGAACAAGGCCATTCATGAACAAGCCCCCTTCAACACCCAGTCCACCCTCAATGAATTTATGGTAGAAGCTCATAATGAAAATGTGCTACAATCAGATCACTAAATAAACTCTGTGAAGGATCTTATACTGCTGAGGCTCCTGAAGGAATCTGATAATTACCCCATCCTCTTAGCACATTTGAAGTTTTCTTTCTCCCCCATTTTACTGGATGGCTCAAATATAACACATAAGGATCCTCAAGGGGAAATACTTAACCATATGGTTTTGTAGTGGTCTTTAGGGATCATAGTGGAGATGTTATATAATTCCATCATAGACCATGAGGCTTTGCAATGACCTTGGAAGCGGAGATTACTGGGTTGATAAATGCTGCCTGCATAGAAAATCAAAGGAATTGGAACAAAATTTGTTTCGAATGTGACTCCACCATCATTGTGAAAGATGTTAGAAATGGGAAGATCCATCTTTCTTGGAAGATAATAATGAAATGGACCAAGTACCTTGATAAATTATCATTAATAAACGACATCATCAAACATGTTTTTCTCAAATCCAACTCTATTATTGATTCCCTTATAAATAAGGGAGTGAATAAGGAGTTATACATAACTTCTAATAATATCCTTGGTGATATGTTACCTATTTTACAAAGGGATAATTGTAAAGTTCATTCCTCCAGACTATTGTATCTTTTCTCTTTATCTATTTTAAGATCCTCTATGCTCAATTTTCACAAAAATAACAAAAGAACAACCAAAGTAAATTTTGATATTATAATTTCAAATAAGAAGTTTATCTTGTCAAATATAATTTATAAAAGTGTTAAAAACTATATTTAAAATAAGTGATCCATCAAAATGCGGAAAAACTATATTTTTAGAAAAATACTTATTTTATGACTAAAATTTTATTTTTTCTTATATCATGTCCAGAAAACATATAGTATGGATGTTAAAAATTATATTGAATATTATATATATATATATATTTAATTAATATAATATAGAAATAGTTATTTGTTTATTTATTTGTATAAAAAATTTGTGCAAAATTAAATAGTTTTTTCAGAAAAAAGATTTCATTTTATATTCAAAAGGGTTTTTATTTTCATTTATAATTAATTGGTCACCAAATAATTAATTATATATCCATGTGTAAACCATATTTGCATAATTTAGTTAATTATGTTCATACCCGTTATATTAACAACTAGGTTATAATTGTCTAGTTTAAATAATTTCAATAATAAAATAATGTTTCGTAGAAACTTGGTGTTGCGTGTAATGCCAGATGAGCCAGTGTTGTGCGTAGAATAAGCTCAATTAGGCGGAGAGTGTAATGAAAGGTATCAAAAAAATTATATTATAAAAAAAATATTTCATAAAAATATCGTGGTGTTACATTCTACCCCCTTAAAATGAATTTCACCCTCAAAATTCATCTGGGTCATCAAAGTCTTATTACATGAAAGTTACTTTAATATGATCCCACATAATAAAAATGAATACTAAAAATTCCTTTAAAAAAGAAAGTTGATAAATCAATAGTTACCCAAAGTAACTTATAACTTGGTTTCTACATAGGAGAACATATTTGGAAAGTGAAAAAATGGACATAGAAGATAAAACTAACTATCAAGTTCTAATGAAGGTTGATAGAGAACATGTTCAAGTTAAATTTAATGACAAAAAAAACTATATCCCAAAGAGCCTTAAAAAAGGTAATTGATATCATTAGAAATAATGATAATAGGATAAAATTTTATTTAAAAATACTTTGATAATATATACTTACTTTATGTCATCTCACAATTATAATATCACTCTATAGTTATGCCATGATCAATTTATACTTCATCTATTAATACAAGAAAATATAAAGTTGAAATTATAATTCCTGTAGAACTAGTGGATCATGAGATTCATAATAGGATAATAATTCATTCCTTCCATATCTAGTTACCATCAAAACAATTTTTTTCACATGTTATCCAATATGCATAAATCTTTATATTATGAAACATTAATCTATAAAACCTCATCCAAATTTCAATGTAAACAATTTCATAAATTGTTACCCTTATTAATCTTCTAAAAGATTAAAATCCAAGAATTTAGAAATAGGGTCACTAAAATTATCATTTATTGATCAAAAAACATGATGTATATATTAATTACCACATACCAAACACATGAAAACCATTATCATGTATTCTATTAAAATATATAAATAAACCAAATTACCATAAAACCTTTGTGAAAATATGAATGATTTTAAAAATTAAAACTTTTATCATTCCATAAATCCAAAAATTCTATTAACTCAATCCATGATATCATAAACCAACTTGTCATTTTATCAGTCTCAATGTCATCAATAATATCCAATTTATTTTATAATAACCAAATATATCTATATTTCATTATCCCAATATCATGAAAATATTAAGGTTTATCCTTACCTTATCATGTTTTTTCCAAAGATATCATCTTACTACCTCAATCAATTTTCATGGTTATTAATAACATTCAACATATTCTCTTAAATCCTTGAATAAAAACTACAATGGACCAATACTTAATGTTTCATTATTCCATCATAATATAAAAGTAATTATACAATGGTGATCACATGAGATTTCCATTTGTATTTGAATTTAATATGTTGCTGACATCGATCACCATTTTTAACCCCTAGATTTGGACATTGGTTTGCATAATTCCCATTTTATATACACTTAAAGAACTGAAGTGTGGGTGGTACATTAGTTTTCATCCTCTTTTCCTCCATTTCATTAACTAGATTATTCATCTCCTTTCGACATTCATGAGATTTATGTCCTACCTTTCCACATTTAAATCACCTCCCAGTTCCATTCAAACACTTCCCTTGATGTTTCTCCCCACATTTCTGGCATGTAGATGGTTGGAATTTCTTTCCACCATGAAATTTATTTGAGTTTTCATGAGACTTGTTTTTTATTTTCTTATAGAAACTATGGAAATAGTGGGTATATCCAATTTCCATTTCCACCTTAATAGCACATAAAAAAATTTATTTTTAGCTACTAAATAATCTTATAGATAATTACCTTTAGAGTCTTAGTTTTAAGCCACTGAAGAATTTTTCAACCTTACATTAAGGCCGGATGATAATTGCAGAAGCATACCTCACATATATTATAAAATTTTCTTCATAGTTTCCAACAGATTCATCATCCCTTTTCTTTAACTCAAGGAATTACTTTTCCTTTTTTGTAAGAATAATATAAGAAAATTACTTATTTGAAAATCAGTTCTTGAATTAATCACATTCCATGAAGTCGATTTCATCCCATTGATTAATATTTCTAATAAGATTACACTATTAATCTTCTTCACCATACAAATGATAGATAGTGAAAATTACTTTCACATGTTCTGAACTTTAGAGAACTAAAATTATATTTTTAGTGGAACTGATCTATTTCTCGGCCACTAGTGGATTAAAATACCCACTGAAAGAAGGTGGACACTTAATCATGAAGGAATCAATATAATTTTATTCCCTTATTTTCTCATTTGAAAGTCTAGTCTGATTCATAGATTGAAAAAGTTTTATGAGCGTAACATTAGGATTTTGTGTTCCTTATCTCATAAAATCCAGTTTCTTATGAGGAAAATAATTTCATTAACCATCACATCCATCATTAAGGTGGTTCCTTTGGGTTTCAACCATTGACTAAAATGATAAATAATATAGTGAGTAACACTAATCATAATGGTATAACCATATAATCAAGGGAAATTACTTATAAAATTTCAATTTGTGACACATTAGGTTTAATCATAGGTTATTCATGATCATTATAAAAACTCTAGGATTATAACCTATACTTAGAATTATCCTTAGGGATATTACTAAGGATTTCTCATCCAATTTTCCAAATTTTTACTAAACCTTTGCTCTGATACCAACTATAATGACCCAGGATATTCATACATGGATATTGAATCATTTTTAGATGAATATTCCTTAAATTACACAGAAAAATTCTTGAGGAACATAATAGTTTAGTGTATTTGGAAGCTTGAAACATATTATTCCAATTTAGTGAAATATCTTAAACATCTCCCATAAATATCTTCCCCTTTAGTACCCCTACTTAAAACCTTTCTTTATAACATGTGGAAAGGAAACATAAGTAAAGGGTGAGCTAAGATGATCAGTAAGGGTAAACTTGGAAGGTATTAATTTATTATCTTTTGAAATAATAAGATAAGAAATATGGGTATGTTATCATTATCATACTATATAACATTCATACCCAACATTTCATGGATCATAAACATGAGTCATGGCATAAAACATTAATATTTAAAAAGTCATGAATCATAAGAAGGAATCTTCATCATAAAAAAATCATGAAATATAAGTTCATATAATAAATGTGTGTAGTATCATCATAATCATATAAAAAAATTTCATATGTCAAGGTTAACTACCAAGACTCTCATATTAGGCCTTATCACCTATTTCCCTTAACGGATCAAGCACATCAACTTGTTTCCCATCATGGATCAATCACACCCACTTGTTTCCATTAAATATATCATGAGATATAAGGAATTACCCTATTAATTGGAGGGATATATAGGTCCCACAGATCACTTAATTAAATCTATACATATGTATTACATAGGACCATAAATCATTCATCACATCAAAACCCTTGTAAAGATATGAGTTTCATAAACACTTCATCATAACCTAACTCATGGAAAAGAAATAGGTTTCATAAATATCATTCCATAACAAATATAAAACATTAAGAGGAATAATAATAATGGTATCATTGGGTAATATCCCTATTAAATCACAATTAACATCAATAGAAGTCATCTTAAATGGGAAAAAAATATTTTTGAAAGATCACTTGAAATAATTCTTGAGTAAAATATCATTTCCTTTATGAAATAATTTTATAAAGAGCCATGAAATTCTAAAGGAAAATTTTTTATTTAAAAATAACCTTGTAATATTGTCAAGAAATGTTAAAATAATTAAGGTGTCATGATGGTTGGAAAATCCGCTCATGTTGTATAAGTTGAAAAAAACATTCCTTTTGTATTTTTTTCAAAAGATACATAAAGATCCTTTTTTAGAAAACAAAAAAAAATCATTACAAACCGTTTATAACAAGTCAAAAAATATATGAAAATAACTTTAAATATTCATAGTATAATAGTAAAACCCTTTTTGAAATTATTTTTAGAAAACATGGATGTGGAAGATAAATATTCCCCAATGGATATTTAAAATAGGACAATCTTGAATATTGATGAGATTGTAAAATAAACCATTACCACTTTATAATTAGTATAATCATATTCTCCATGAAGGAAGTAAAATTATATGGATATGAAAATATCATAATATTCAACAAGTAGAGTATAAGGCACATGTCCCACAAAAATAAAAGCGAGACAAAAATCTCTTACCTTAAGTCTTGAATTTCCTTATTCACATTAAAACCTACTATATAATAAATATGGATTTATTATAAATTTATTACATAATCATATATCAATCATATCATGTATTATTTTTTTATAACATCTTATCACATGTTATTAATAATTTGAAATCACTATTCTGGGTGATATCTGCTTCATTTTCCAAGCATGATTCAGTTTGGCAGTCCCAATCCTTATACTTTGATCATGGTTTCATAATTATAGAATAATTATTATTTTATATATATAATATATAAAAATACATCCTTATTACCAAACATGTTAAATATAGATGAAAAATTAATCACATCACATCGTGGAGATGGTAATCCATACGTACACAAGAGCAACATTATCATTTACCAAAATATTAGGTAGAAAAAAGGTAGATATGATATTATCATTTCAAAAGTATAATTATATAATAAATATAATATATAATACTTTAAACCATTATAATTACCACTCAAAAAATATAGTGATGGAAAATTAATTGTATCTCTACGTGGAGACGGTGAGTCGTATATACGCATGAGCGATACTTTTACTTCTTGTTCGATGGGAAAGGGGATTTATAGTGGTGTGGTCATAATTATAACAAAATTTCAGAATATAAAGTATTATGAAGTTATATTTTTATGATATATATCATAGATTTATAGTATAAAAATAGAGTGATCGGTTAGAGCGATCACCTCTTCTTCAAAACGACTCTTATATCTCCTATAAAGGACACGAGAGTTGGTCCTTTGGGAAGACCAAGACCCATAAAATGTGTATAGGGAATTAGAGAAGATAATTTTTCATAGTTTTTTGATCTATAAGACTCAAATTGGTGTAATTAGATGAGGGAGTACGTGTCCTTTTATAATGAAGGTGAGGGGCACTTTTGGAATTTCTCTAAAATATTAAATTATAATAAATTAAATTTCATTAAAAATACCTCTAAATGGAAAGTTATTAGAAGATAATGTGGGATAGGGTGGTAATACCATAAAAAAATATATTTTAGACAAGTTTTCATCTAATTTTAAACCTTATTTTTTGATTAACCCTTATTTAACTTATTTTAATTTTAACTACAGTAACAACATTTTCAATATTAAAACGTAGATATTTTTTCTTATAAGGTGTCAATTTTACCATAAATGGTCAATTTATGATATTTTATACCATAATTTATCCAAATTTTCCTTATAATTGTTATTATTTTTAACTAATTTAATAAAATATTATTTTCATAAAATATCATTAGTGTCCATTTTGACACTATTCATTACAGTGACTTTAATAAAATAAATACAAAAATATAAATTTAAACCAATTTATTTAATACACACCTAATATTTCATATTTACCTAGATAATTTTTAGAGAATATTAGGTAATATAAATTATATTTACTTTAATATTTCTAATATCACTTAATAGAGTTTTTTATTAATTGAATAAGTATTACATCATCATTGTATAATTAATTATGATAATTATTTATTCACTAAAAAATAAAAATAAATTCCTATGATTTATATAAACCTTTTATATTTCATAATAATATATATGGTCAAGAATATTTTCTATTTAACCCCATATTAAAAATATTATACTTATTAAAAGTAAGAGCGTGACATTTGTCTACTCTCTTTGATTTTAATAATATCCAAGTCATTTTCATGTAAAATTGTCCATTAAATTATTAAATTTTGAAAATTATGTGTTAATGGTAGAATAAAAATTTATCCAATAACATTTGTACAAGTTTTAGGTTAATTATATAATATTTATAATATTATTTTTTCCCTTAATTACCCATTTTACCCTTAACTGGGGTAAAAAATTTACTAAAGTTACTATTCCTATTGTCCAGAAATCAAAGGGACATATTTAATAAATTTTTAAAATATAATTCAAAATATTGAATCCATTTTTTATAATTAAAAATATATAATTGTATAAAGTTAATTTAAAATTAATCTTGTTGATGGAATGAGAAAATAAGTTTTAAAAGTGAAAGCATTCAAAAGATTAAAATGTTTTTATATCCAAATTCAAATTGAAAAATATTAAAATTATATTAATTGGATTAATATATGTATTATTGATCTAATTTTACTTTGAAACCAATTTAAAATATAATTTTACATTATAAATTATTTATATGAAAAGTCATTTTCAATTAAAATGCAGTATTTTTTTACTATTCATCTAAAAATAAAACTTATCAGAAAAATACAAAAAATTCAACCAAAGAAAATTTTGATTTTTCACTTTAAAATAATAGTTTTTTTAAAATATATTTTATAAATGTTTTAAAAACTTTATTTGAAACAAGACCGCCATCAAAAGGTGACAAAACTATCTTTAAAAGAAATACATCTTTTATGCATAAAATTAGATTTTTTCTTATATCATGTCTAGAAAACACATGGTATTAATGTTAAACATAAGATTAAATATTATATATAAATATATCATTAATATAATCCAAAAATAGTGTTTATTTATTTATTGGTATAAAATAAACTTGTGCACAATTAAATAGTTATTTTTCAAAAAAATTATTTCCTTTTTTATTAAAAAGGGTTTTTATTTTCATTTATAATTAATTAGTCACCAAATAATTAATTATGTTTACATATTTAATTCATATTTTTATAATTTATTTAATCATTTTCATAAAAATCATTGTAATGGCTATGTTATAATTGTCTTGTTTAAATAGTTTCGGTAATAAAATGATGTTTCATAGAAACTTAGTGTTGCGTGTAACACAAGCTAAGCTGGTGTTGCATGTAGTGTAAGATTAACATGGTGTAGCATGAAATGAAAGGTATAAAATAAATAATTTAAAAAAAAATAAATTTCATAAAATTCTTGGGGTGTTACAACATGGGTCTCATGTGTAACACCCTAGTATTTTAAAAAATTAAACTATATTTGATAGTATATATAACATGCAACAAAGAGCCTAAATAAACCATAAAATTTTATTATTTAAATATGAATGTTATAACCTTGCCATTAAATTAGAATTTATGAGTAGGATTAACTTATTTATGAAATATACATAAATTCCATACTCAATATAAATTTATTGGTAATTTTTTAGTAAATAACCACTCAATTTTTTGTAAAGTCGTTCTATTCTTCAAAAATATGTTTTCTTTAAAAATCGATGTTATTTATTTTCACAAGAAAAATATTATAATTAATTTATGAAAATTTTAAAAATTTTATCCTATAAATTTGAAATTATTTTTGAAATCATCATATCAAGATTTTCTTAGGGTAAAATTTTGGGAATTTTCTGAAAAGATTAATTTTTCAATGAATAGTAAAAAATACTAATTTTTATTGAAACCCACCTTTTCATTTAAAAAATTTAAAAAGTTAATTTTTTTTTAAAAATTATTTTTAAAGTAATATTAGATCAATTATATTATTATTAATCCAATTTATATTATTAGAATCAATTTTATATTGAAATTTGATATAAAAACTTTTTGCACTTAAGAAAAATTTTCTTTGGAAAACCTCATTTTTTTGCGCTTTCCAGTTTAATTTTAAAATTTTATAATTATATGAGTTTAATTTTGTAAAATTAATTATATATTTATAATCGTAATAATTAATTTTAGGTAATAATATCAACTTAATTTTTGGTCATAATGAATAACAAAAACAATAAAAAAATAATTACCACGATTAAGTTTAAAACTAGTTTACTGGGGGGGTTAAACCAAAATAAAAGGATAAGTTTTCCAATTAAAATTGTAAATTTTTATTTTATTTCCATATTTAGACAGTATCCTATACCAAATTCAAATCTATGTCCATTTTGAATCATTTTTCTTGGGAATGACTTTATCATTTTTTATTATTTTTGGAAATTTATAAGGGGTCCCCTCCCCCACTTATAAAAGGACACCCCCTATAATATTATATACAAACCCAAATGTCCTTTTGGTTTGGAAAATAATTGAACAAATACCATCCTTAAATCAATCCCCATGACTTAGAGTCCTTTTTTTGATCATGAAAACATCCTAGGAAAGGTTTAGGTATAAACATAAAGAGGTTCTCTGAAGAATATGTATAGTTATGAACCATACATCTGCATATTATTTATTCATATACCCCTTTAAAATATTATCCAAATATGATAAAATAATAACTATAATATCTTTTATATACTTATATGTTATTATGTTAATGAAATAACCAATATCCGCCCCTCTTCTATCAAATGAAAAATGAAACCATCATTCATGTGTATGAAAAACTACTACCTCGCAAACTGATGTAATCCATTTTCCATTACCTCCTCTTAAGAATTTTGGTAATTATGGATTTAATATATATATATATATATATTATAATAATTAAATATTTATCATTATGAAAATATAATATATTATATAATTTCTTACCTTCCCATTCATTGAAAAATGATAATACTGTTCATGCATACGTGTGGACTACCACCTCCATGAAGTGATGCGATTCATTATTTATCACCACATAAAATGGATGATATATATAGGTATACTCAAAAAAATAATATGGTATTATGATATAATTATCATTATGTAAAGATAAAATTATATTTACCATCTTTTTACAATGATCATTGAAAAATAGAAACGTTACTCATGCGTATGTATGACTTACCATCTCCATGATTGTAATATAGTTCATTTTTAATAAGTATATATTTATGGTTGGTTTAAAAAGTATTATTAATGTATATAAATTTTAATTATTTCATTATTATTATTCTGTAAATGATGGAATAATTACTAATTTGACCATAGTCAAACTACCAAAGTCATTTGAGACATATGAACATAATATTGTCCAAACGACTGATGTGAACTTACTTGATTATGTAATTAAATATAAAAAGTAATAAATAAAATAAATGGAATAATAAAATTTAATTTTTTTCTTAATCAAGTAAATTATTAACAAAATTTTATTATTCAGGAATATAAAGAATGTACATGATGAGTCAGACCTGAGGTAAGGGACTTTGTCTCAATTTCAATTCATTGAGGAATATTTTATGGACATAATTTATTTTATATAGTGTATATAATTCATCTTTAAATTTTATATAATTAATAATTTATACTTTATGGTATTTTAAGTTCCAATTAAAGTTATTTCATCAAAGGATATTTGACTTGAAAGTTACCAAGTGATAACTATTTCATAAATTAATTTTCTTTAATTAAGTTATATCACTTATTCATTGATTATATTATGTGAATATAATGTGTGAAATGGAATTTTTTACTTTATTTTGTATTCACACTTTTTTTTGTGGATTTAAATTTTTTATAAATAATCACTTCATTGATTAATTCTCACTTCAACATTATGATCATTATAAGGGTTCTTCGTCTCAAATTGTCTTCATTGGGACATATGTTATGTTATAGACCTATGTTATTTTATGAGTTTTATATACTAGATATTTTATATGTTATATCATAAATATATTTACATTCATAGTATATAATGTTTCATTTGAATTTATTTATTTCATGGGGGTTATGATTCAAAAGTTACCAAAGAGGTAAGAGTTTATTTCATAATATCATCATTATTTGGTATTGTTTAGGTTTAAGTCTATATAGGGAGAATTATGTGACCTTTCTATCTAAAAAATAATAAATTTTCTTCTCCTATGGTTATTTTTGAAAAATATATTTTTTTTCCTTTTATTTTCCTCTTTTATATACACAAAAGATCAAAAAATGATTTAAAAAAAACAAACTTTAGTTACACTTTAATTGGGAATATTTTCTTTTATGTACATGTTTTCTAAAAATATTTTTAATAGTGGTTTTAATATTCTATAATGATTTATTAAATATATTTTTATCCATGTTTTAATTTTACAAAATGGTTTAAAATAATTTTTCTTATCATTTTCTGAATGAGGTATTTTTTGACTTTTCTTTCAAAAATGAAAAATCAATCTTTGCTTTGACATACTCAAAATGAAAATAATTTCCCTCCATAATTATGAACCAATGATTTGATCATTTTTTTTATAATTTTATAAGGTTATTATTAAAGAGAATTTTTTTCCTAATATTTTGGAATTTTTATTTTTTAAAATTTACTTTCAAAGTAAAAGGGTATTTTCTTAAAGAATAATTTTAGTAATATTTTTATGGAATATATATTCATTTTAAACAAAAAACCTTTATTTTAATTATGCTTTAATAGGGATATTTTGTAATGATACCATTATTATTATTTATTTGGATTGTTTATGATAAGTTTTTTAAGGGAAATATTAACATTTCGCATGCTAGTTTTTCGATATGAATGTTTATGTTGGTCATGTATTGAATTAATATTACCCCCTTTAATTTTATTAATGCATTGGACTTAGTAAGTGATGGTTGCAGAATTCTATATACCCTCGATGCATCAGTAGGTCTTAAGAGACAAACTAGTTTAGGTTTTTGGTTGATACCTTACACATTTATGTATGATATCTTGGAATGATTCCTTGGAATTAATTTTATGATGTTTTTTATTATGCATTACATCATTATGGGATTAGTTATTGATGTCCATATGATTATTTGAATATCTATGATATCCATGTATAAGTTTCAAGATCATGTGATTAGTTATATGATATTATTTTATCATCATCTATACCTTCCATATTATTCTTCATGATTAATTTGTTGATTAAATTACATGTTATTTTAGTTATTTACCTCACTATATTGATTACACATTATTTACTCATGATATATTACATTGTACATAACCCTTACTGGTCATTTATGTTCACCCTTATTTTGTTTCCTTTTTCTAGGATATGAAGAAGTAATATTTTATTGAGTTCACGGATGTATAATATTTACTTCCACTATGTTATATTTTAAATTTTTAAATGTAATGTGATATTTAAGTATGTATCTAGTATACTAATACTAATAAATTATTCAGTCCTTTAGGACAGGATCACTTGTATCTTATGACAATGTAATAAAGTAACCACTAACTCTGGGATACTGAGGTTAGGGTGTTTACATTTTCTATTAGATAATTTTTAATAGAAACATTGGGAACTAGACTTTGAAATATATATATCAAGGAACATAACCCTATGAAAAAGTTTGATGATATTCCCTAAAGAATTTATGTTTATGATTTAGATGAGGATAATTTAATATTTTTAGGTAACATCATCGGTTAATAAGTCTATGAGTGATTATAAGTTTAAAGGCATAGATACCACTTATGAGGTTTTATGTAATGGAAGTACCTTAGATGAATTTATTGAGTTTTAACAGATGTTTGAGGTTTATGTAACCCTTATGTATAATTGTGTTTTAGTGAGAAGGTTATCTGTGTAAAAATGATTTTATATTTTATGTAAATAATTTTAAATTTATTGATAACCTTTAGGGTTAATATGAACATTGATATTAAGGTTATAATATTCAATTAAAATCATTTGATTTTGTGAAAAAATAAGTCTTATAGAAAGATTTTGTGGTAAAAAAGTGATTTGATGAATAATGTTATTTTTGAGGACATTCATCATATTTTTGGGAATGTTATAGGAATTATATTAATATAGTTTTAGAAAAAGTAAAAATCACATGTTAAATAAAAATACATCACATTTATAAAGGATACTAGGCTTGGACCCACAACTAAAGGGATACAAGGATGCATCACCTACCACTGACCTATGTGATGTCATGGTTATTATGACATTGTTTTTACTTAACAGTTTAATTGATAAATATTAATTTTATTTTGGGAAACATTTTATAAGATCATTTTTTTTAAATTTTTATAATCTTGAAGTAATTAATGATATTTCATGAGAAATTTTATTGGGTTGATGTATATATAATATTTAGTTTCAATATGAGGTATTATTTTGTAAGAATGCTATTATGTTTTTTTGAATATATATGATGAAGGGTATGAGATAACCATTAAGGTTAAAATGTTATTTCATGTTTAGTTTATTCAATTTTATCTGGGATATGGGGTTATTTATTTAAATAATTATCTATGTTAAACCTTTGGTTTAATTATTGAATTTTGGAGATTAATGCATTATTTATTTATATGGAGGTTTAATCATTTTGGGTATTATATTACATTATGAGAAATATTTTTGTTTTATTTAAAGATAGAATGAATAACTTATTATTATGTTATGGTTATTTTAATCTATAAAAATTTAGTTTTAGTGCTTTAGGTATAAAAAAATTCATATTATATATTCATTTCTTAGAGTAAGAGACGAAGCATAAATCGATCGAAGAAAAACTGAAGGATGAAATTGTACATATGAAATATAAATATAAAAATTAAGTATATTTACTTACACTATCATTATATAAGGTAAATAAATCCATTAACTCTATGAAAAGTATCTTGAAACAAAAATGTTATCCTATTACAATCATTTCTGATTAATTGATGGTCTTTTCACCCATTATAGATTTATGGTTTTTTGGTCATTAATTTTCTCTTTATCAAGTTCTCCATCACTATATATTAGTACTTGGGAGTTAGTTTTCTCCTTCATGTCCATATTCTCACTTACGATTAATGTTATCCTATTTGGAAATATATTTATTTTTTATTCTAGATGGCCTTCATATTTCCTTTTCCCTCTTTTTAAGAGAAAGTTTTATTAACCCTTTTACAATGTGGGTTTTCTAAAAAGGAATTTTCAAATGTAAAACCCTTGATTTTTAAGAAAAAGTTCAAATTATTAGGACTAAATTTATTAGAGGTTGGGAGAATGTTACACTCTGAGATTTTAAAGAAATAAAACCATTTTGATAGTGCATATGACATGCAACACCAAGCCTAAGTGAAATGTGAAATATTATTATTTAAATGAATATTATATTATGGTAATTAAATTGGAAGGTATGAATAATGTCAAATGCTTCATGAAACATATATACAGGTTATAATTAATATAATTTTATTTATAAATTCTTAGTAAATAATTACTTAATTTTTAGTAAATTTATCTTATTCTTCATAAATATATTTTCTTCAAAAATAGATTTTATTGATTTTCATGAGAAAAATATTATAATTAATTTATGAAACTTTTAGAAATTTTATTTTCAAAGGATAATATTATTTTTAAAATCATAATATGAAAATTCTCTTAGGGTGAAATTTTGGCAATTTTCTAAAGAGATGAATTTTTTGATGAATAGTGAAAAATACTGATTTTTATTGAAAATTATATTCTCATTTAAAGAATTTAAAATGTTTATTTTTATTTAAAAATTATTTTTAAAGGAAAAAATTATTAAAATTATATTATTATTAATCCAATTTATAACATTGGAATCAATTTTATGTTTAAATTTGAAATATTTTTTCTTACTTAAGAAAACTTTTCTTTGGAAAACATTATTTCCGTCACTCTTAAAAGTTTAATTTTAAATTCCACTACTTCTTTGAATTTAATTGGGTAAAATTTATTCCATATTTTGAATCATAATAATTAATATTAGGTAATATTTTCAACTTAATTTTTGGTTATAATGAATAGTGAAAATAGTAAAAAATAATTATAGTGGTTAAGGTTAAAAAAATTTTCCCAGGGGGGGTTAAACCAAAATATAAGGTTAATTTTTAAAATTAAACTTCTATAAATTATATTTTATGGAAATATTTAAACCTTATACTATCCCACCTTCTAATATATGTTCATTTTGAGTCATTTTTCTTTAGAATGACTTTATAACTTTTGTATTTTTCTAGGAAATTTCCAGGGGGGTCCCCTCCCCAACTTATATAAGGAAAACAAATACCATCTCCTATAAAAAACTAAAATACATTTTGTTTTAGACAAGATATTCCAAAATACATTACTTACATCCCTCCACTTGACCTATAGTCACTGGTTTCATCAGAAAACCATCCTAGGGAAGCGTTAAGTATAAACCAAAACTATGCATCTTCATATTATTTCTTTCTATACACCTTAAAATATTATAAAATTATTATAAAATAATATCACTATTAATTATATATATAGATATGTTATTATATTAATTTCATAACCTATATCCATCCTCTCTTCCATTAAATGATAAACAAAACCATCGTTTGTGTGTATAACAGACTACTACCTCACAAACTGATATAATTCATTTTCCATGACCTCCTTTAAAATTGGTTTTAATGATGGATTTAATGTATATATATGATATTAATGATATATTTATAATTCTAAAAAGATAATATGTCATTTACTTTCTTACCTTCCCATTCACTGAAAAATGATAACATTGTCCGTGCGTACATGTGGACTACCATCTGTATGGAGCGATGTGATTCTTCATTCATCACCACATCATATGAATGATATATATAAGTATAATTGAATAAATAATATGGTATTTATGGTATAATTTTAATTTTTTAAATATAAAATAATACTTACCTTCTTTCAATAATGATGGTTGAAAAATGGAAACATTACTCATGCATATGTATAACTTACCATCTCCATGATTGTAACATAGTTCATTTTGCATAACCATATTTCATGGTTTGTTTAAAAATTATAATTAATGTATAAAAATAATAATTATTTCATGATTATTATTCTGTATATGATGGAATAATGAAAACTTTTACCATATTCTTACTACCAAAGTTATTTTGGACATATGAACCGAATATCGTCAAAATGTCTGATGTGAAATTAATTGATTAAGTAATTAAATATAAAAGTGTAAAAAATATAATAAAATTAATAATAAAATTTATAAATATTATTAATAAATTAAACAATTAACATACATTTATTACTTAGTAATAAAATAACATATGTGACAAGTCGGACCTAAGGTAAGGGATTTTGTCTCAATTTCCTTTCATTGAAGCATATTTTTTTGCACCAAATTTATTTTATTTGTTGCATATAATTCCACTTTAATTTTTTTATCATGAATCATTCATAATTCATGGTATTTTTAGTTTCAATTAAAATTATTTCTTCTAAGTGGATTTGACTTGAAAGTTATCAAGTTCTGAGTGTTTCATAACTCAATTTTCTTTCATTGGGTTATATCACTTAGTTATTGATTATATTATGTCAATATTATGTGTGAAATAGAATTTATGTAATTTATGAATTATTTATACTTTTATTTTTTTATTTTTTATTTGTTACACACAACCACTTTATTTATTAATTCTCACTTCAACATTATGATCATTGTAAGGGTTCTTCATCTCAAATTGTATTCTTTGGGACATATGTTATGTTATACAAATATTTTATTTTATGAGGTGTATCTAATTATCATTTGATATGTTATAATATGAATCACTTTACATTTATAGTATTTAATGTTTCATTTGATGTTTTTTATTTCATGGGAGTTATGATTCAAAAGTTACCAAAGTGGTAAGGGTTTATTTCACAATCTCATCATTATTTGAGATTGTTTGTGATTAAGTATATACTGGGAAAATTATATGATCTTTCTATATTAAACCAAACATATTTTCTTATCTTTTTTTTAAATAAAAAATTTTCTTTTCATTTTCTTCTTTTATTTACACAAAATATAAAAAATGTTTTTAAGAAAAACATACTTTATTTCCTCTTTAGTAGGGAATATTTTCTTCCATGTCCATGTTTTATAAATTTTTTTTCAATAATGTTTTTAATATTATCCCATGATTTATTAAAGAAAATTTTATCCAAATTTTAATTATAAAAAATGGTTTAAAAGGAATATTCTTGTTATTTTCTGAATGAGGTACTTTTTGACTTTTCTTACAAAAATGAGAAAGAAATAATTACTTTAATGTATTCAATATGAATATAATATCCCTCCATCATGACCAAAAAATGATTTGATAATTAATTTAAAATGTTACAAGGTTATTTTTAAATAATTTTTTCCATAATATTATTGAAATTTTTAGTTTTTAAAAGCGATTTTCAAAGTGAAAAGGGTATTTTTCTTAAAAATGATTTTAATGATATTTTTATGGAATTTATATTCATAAATAAAAAAACCTTTATTTTATTATTTTACTTATTCTCTAATAAGGATATGTTCATATTATTTTATACTTATTATTTCTTATTATAATTTATGATAAGTTTGGTTGGGGGAAATATTAACATTTCATATGCTAGTTTTTAAATATGAATGTTTATATTGATTATGTATTGAATTTTTATTATCAAATTTTATATTATGAATTCATTGGACTTAGTAAGTGATTGGAAGGACCCTCTATATCCCCTTGATACAATGCTAGGTCTTAAGAGATAAACTAGTTTGGTTATTTGGCTATATCCTTTCCCATTTATGTATGATGTCTTAACACGAGGCCTTGATGGTAATTTTATGATGTATAATACTATATATTTCATATTTATAAGATTTTTATTGATTTTAATGTGATTATTTTAATATTTATGATATCCATGGATAAGTTTAAAGATCTTGTGATTAGTTTTATGAAATTATTTTGTCATCATTTATTTATTCCATATTATTCTTCATGCTCAAGTTATTGATTAAATGGAATGTGTTTTTAGTTATTTACCTTTACATATTGATTATGGATTATTTAGTCATGATAGATTCTACTGTATGTAACCCTTATAAATAATTTGAGCTCACATTTATTTTGTTTTCTTTCCCTCGGATATGAAGAAGGAATCTTTGAATGATGTAAAGAATGAAGAATATTTACTTTTACTATGTTATATTTTATGTTTTCAAATGTAATGTGAGGTTTAAGTATGTATCTATTTTACACAAACTAATAAAATATTTATTTATTTGGGATGAAATATCATGTATCCTATGCCAATGTAATAAAGTAACCATTGGATTCGGGCTAATGGGTTCGGGGTTTTCACATCATGAGAAAAACCTAAGAGGCTACTTGGTATATGGATAGCAGGTGCTCAAGATACATGTATGTAAATCCTTCCAATTTCAATCATCTTGAATAATTTGATGAAGGACATGTCACATTTAGAGATGATTCATAAGGTAAAATTATCAGTATAGGTATGATTGGTTTCTACAACTTTAATTTAATTTAAATTGTTTTATTTGTTAATAGATTAAAACATAATTTACTAATTATTATTATATTATATTATAATGGTTTTAAGATTATTTTTTAAAATAATTTTTATAAACTTTTTAATTATAAAGGAAATATTTTATTTACTCCATATCATTTTTAAAATGTTTATATTATAGATTTAAAATCTCTTACAAGTCCAAATGTTAAGTGTTTAAGTGCACAAGATAGTGAATCATGGATTTTGAATCAATTATTATTCCATTGTAACATTTAATCTCTTATCAAGGTCAAACATAAAATACTAGTATGAGATTTACCAAAATTTTCATTCAATGATAACTTAGTTTGTGAACCTTTCCAACTTAGCAAGAAACACAAATATTCTTTCAATTCTAAAAATGTTTTTTCTTCTTCTAAAGCCTTAAGAATAGTTCACATTGATCTTTTTATACCAACTCAAGTTGCAAGTTTCAAAGGTAAATATTACACTTTTGTAATTATTTATGACTATACTATATTTACATTAGTTTTCTTCTTTTCTTATAAAAACGAGGCTTGTAATGTCTTTATCAAATTTTCTAAAAAATTTTAAAATGAAAAAGGATATAAACTATTTTTTTCTTTTAATTTAACATGTTGGAAAATTTGATAAAAATAATTTGATGACTTTTGTGTTTCTCAAGGATATCATCACTCCTACACTCCTATAACACCTCAACAAAATAGGGTTATCGACAGATGAAATATGACACCCCAAAAATGAATAGGACTCTATTAAATAAGTCTAATATTACTTAATTATTTTAGGATGATGTGGTAAATAATTATTTATTTATCCTTAACCATGTTCACATAAGACCCATATTAAAAAAAACACCCTTTGAAATTTGAAAAGGAAAAATGACCAAAGTTATCTTCTTTAAAGTTTTTGACTATAAATGATTTATCCTTAATAGCAAAGATAATATGGGAATGTTTGAACCTAAATACAATGAATGTATCTTTATTGGGAACTAAAACTCAAGTAAATCCTACCTAGTATTCAATAATAGGACCAATACATTTGAAGAGTCAATTCACATCAAATTTAATGATAATATTCCTGAACATCTTCTTAAAATTGATGATGATGTTGACCAATATAGTTTGACCTTACCTAAACCAAAATATTTTAAAATAATTGAAAATGTTCAAGAACCCCATTATAATTCTTTACATAATTCACTTGTTTCAATCCAAATACCATCCATTGAGAATGATATTGATGAATTACAATATGGAACTCATACTAGAAGGTCTGTCTTAAATGAGGTTGAACATCAAGATTTTATCTATCATCTTAAACCTTAATACCTTGGTGATTCCATTAATGATGATAATTTAATAGTTAAAATATATGAGGAATTAAAACAATTTCAAAGGAACAATGTTTGGACTCATAGGGAATGACCAAATAATTATCTTATTATTGGAAGCAAGTGGGTTTTTTTGAAAAAAAGCTTGATGATCAAGGAGTTATCATTTTTAATTAGGATAAAATTATTCTTAAAGGATATAATCAAGAATAATTCATTTATTATGGTGAAACATTTTCACCCCTTTCATATAGAGAATCCATTATAATCCTGTTGGCATTTTCCACTCATTTTAATTCTGAACTTTTTCAAATGGATGTAAAAAGTTATTTTCTAAATGGTTTTATTTATAAAAATGTTTTTATGGATTAAACATATAGTTTGGAAAATCCTAAATTTTAAAATAATGTTTTCAGGTTAAAAAATATCTATATGGTTTAAAACAACCCCATTGGGCTTAGTATGATAGGTTAACTAAATTCCTTTTATAAATGATTTTAAAAGGGGAAAATATGATCCTACTCTTTTTTCTAATTTTTTGAAATGATTTATTAATTGTTAAAATTTATATTGATGATGTTATTTTTGGCCCAACTAAAGAAAATATTTATAAGGAATTTTATTATTTAGAGAATAAAGAGTTTGAAATGATATTTATGGAAGAACTAAAATTTGTTATTAGTTTTTAAATTTCCCAAAATTACAATGGAACTTTTCTAAACCAATGTAAATACACTAATAAAATTTTAAATAAGTTTTTCATGGATCATGATAATCTAATTATAATTACCATGACTATAACCTGTAATATAGTGTTGGATGAAGGTAGAAAGTTGGTCAACAATAAGATTTATAGGAGTATGATTGGAAGTCTAGTTTACCTTATTGCGACCCAGCTAGACATCACGTTTAGTGTATATTTTTGTGATAGTTTTCAATAAAATTTAAAGGAATATCATTTGAAAGCTCTAAAAATATATTTTTTGATATTTTAAAGGAACTAAAATACCTAGATTATTTTATCATTAGAAAACATAGTTTTTACTTACTTTCTTTTCTGATGCTGATTTCAGAGGATGCCTACTAGATAGGAAAAGTACAAGTGGGTCTTTCCATCTATTAGGAAAATTCCTAATCTCTTGAATTAGTAAGAAGAAAAACTTTTTTTGTCAATTTCTACTGCCGATGTAAAATATATAACAACTATAAGTTTTTTCACCCATATTATATGGATTAAACTTACTATCTTAGGCTTTGGGTTTATATATGATCATGTCCCTATCAACTGTGACAACACTAATGCAATTATTATATCTAAAAATCCTATACAACACTCTCTCACTACGTACATTGACATGAGACACCATTTTTTTCGAGATCACTTTCAAAAAGGTGATACCATTATTTAATTTGTTTGTACCAACCTTAAACTTGTCGATATATTCACTAAACCCCTTTCTTTTGATCACTTTGACTTCATTAAAGGCAAGTTGGGTATGATTAACTTGTGATACTTATTTCTTAATCTTGTAAAGATTTATAATTTTCAATTTGTTTTCAAAATAAAATGTTTTATTTATTCTCAATTTTTTTCAAACTTTTCATAATTTTGGAAAATTTAAGTGAGTCTAATAATCCCTGAAAAACATTTTTTTTCTAGATAAAAACTATTGGATGTGGTCCTGAAACTAATTCACCTATAATTTATTAACTTAAAATGGGATGGTTGGTTTTTTAATTCTGTCTTCACCCTTGGCCCGAGTTATAACCCTTTACTACACACCTGGTTTGACACTCTTAGTGAATTTTAAATGGTTTATTAACATAATATTTTCTAACCCTTAATAATTTAATGATTTTAAAATATTTTATAATATTTATTTATTTATTTAGTTTTATTTAATGTCTATGATCTCTTTATATCATATTATGCATTATTTTATGGGGAGTTAATCTTATTAATACTAAAATGATCCAAGAAGCAACACTGTCTTTTAATTTTTTTTAAAATTACTTCACTATTGTGTATATTTTTTTAATGTTTCATTTATCTCTCAAGATATATTTTTAAATTAAAAATATTTATTTTCTTTCATATTGAGCATTAATGAAAATCTCTCTAATTTATTTTATTTTTATAAGATTTTCAAAACTCATTTTCCTTTATCAAAAAGAACATTAATGGTGATAAACATAGTTTTAAATTTTATTTCTTTTATTTATTCTAACCCAGTCAATAAATCCTTTTTTAATAATATCAATGGGGTAGAAGTTTTATGTTATAGGGAATTTATCTATTGTTTCCCAAAGGGGGATAATGGTATTTTTTATTCTTGTAATATTATTATTTTATTCACTTATTATTAAACTATTTGTGATCATCAAAAAGGGTGATATTGTTGTGTTTCTCACCTTCCTAAGTTTTAATGATCACGAACACTGTTTAAATTATCTAATTATTTCATTCATGTTGTTGAAAATTTGAATTGATGAAATATTATTTGAATAATTAAATAATACTTATTGAAGTCTTATTATACTTTTTGAACTCATGGAATGAAGTTCCTGAACCAACATAAGGCCTTTGAGATTCACACTCTCACCACGATGCAACACTCTGTGCCACACTAAAGAAATTATAGAATATGAATTATGACAAAATGAAAAGGACCACACTATAGTAAAAATTGTTCTAACTTCATCTCTGAACATCACAGTGAAAAATACAAAATCCAAACTGTATCCTAACTTCATAACCTATAAAACTGGTAAAGGCTATGTCTCAAGGTAATTGACTACATCACAAATATTCTGTACAAGATTCATTTATTCCACAACTTAAGGGATTTGTATTTGCGACCTAAAAATTGGGAGAACTTTAAAATGATCTTATAAGACTAGACATCATAGCTCTAATACCTACACCACAAATACCACCTCCACCATCATGGTGCAGGGAAGTCTAACATGACGCAACAGGTTGTGATGCAAAACTTTCTAATAAGTATTAAATGTTGATTAAAATGCCTTAATTTTGGTATTCCTTGACTTTATTACCCCTGGTAAATTATATAAGTTTCACAAATCTTTTTGAGGCTATAAATAGACCCCTTTGGTGGCTTGGCAACTAAACTTCAAACCTTCTGAACAATTCTCCAACTCCAATATGCTATGATCATCAATTTTCTCTCAAATTATCTCATTTTATAAATCATCTCTCATATAATATAGAATGTGTGATTATTGTAAAATTTACTCACTATCACTTCTTTATCATTATATCATATTATTTTTTTATATTCTTTTGAGATAATTAAGACCGTGCAAAAACATGATTGCTTATGGGAAATCCTATCTTCTTCCTCTTTATTATATTATTTGTGCTCACTAACTTTAAAGTGATGGACTCATGTTTTCTTTTAATAACCATTAAAATTCATGGGACTATTTATCTTTTAGGTTTCTAGAAATACACATTAAGAATATTGTGTTGATTTTATTATGGTTTCTTGATATAACATAAAAAAAACGGAGTTTTTGTATCTTGGTTGTCATTAAAGCCAAGGGACTAATACATTAAATCCCTATTAAATTGAAATGGTATAAGTAGAGGATATTATTGATATATTTTCAAAATTTCATACCAAATTGTGCGTCTTATTTAATTTCCACATTATTATTTATTATTTTCTTCCATTCAAAGTATTAATAGATCACTTAGTCTATCAATACTCTTAATCATTTAATTTAAAAATCACTATTTATTTTCTTATTATGATTTTATAATCATATATAATTATATAATTTCACTTTAAAGTTTGATTCATTTTTTCTATTTAAAAAAGGTTTTTATTATCTTCAATCATTTAGAATGAAGTTATTAATATTTCTTTTCTTTACTTATTTCTTTTATTTTTAATTGTAAATTCACCCCTCTTGTGATTTTACCCTACTCCAACCTACATAATAAAAATATAATATGAGAGAAAATTTAGCTTTATTCTACACCCCTTGGGAACCCATTCTATTATTTCCAAATCATGCTACCATTTGTCGAACACACTACCCCAATCTTGAATAAAATAAGCGTGTATCTGTAATAAAAAAACAATGTTGATTTTAGTAAAACTATAAGGAAATAAATAAAGCATAAATATAATAAAACATTTAATAAATAAAAAGGAAAAAATTAATGATAAAACATAATTCACAAATAAATATGATAACATAATATATAAATAAGACACATTACAAAGTAACACGGCACTCCTGACTTGTTTGCTCTATTTTGAGTATGTGATATACTTTCAGTAATACCGGTCACCTCACATATAAGATTGATGTGAGATTAATTAATACATGTAAAAAATGGATAAAAAATAATTTTCCTAACATATCATGACAATCTATATAGATTTTATCTATTTTGTCTACATAAAGTACATTTTTATCTAAAATGCCAATTTTAAATTAAAAATGAACACTTTCAATTATACCAGTGACACCATGTGTAGGATTGTCACATGGTTAATTCCTACATGTAAATAATTTATAACTGATAATTTTCCTAAATTATCATGAAAATTCAAGTTTGTTTTCTCAGTTTTGAGTATATGATGTGAGTTTTGAACTAAACTGTCACTTTTAAATGAAATCGTGCACTTTTAGTTGTACATACCACACTATTTTTTGGATTTATGTGTGGTTAATTCATACATATAAAAAACTAATTAACAATATTTTTCATAAATTATCTTGAAAATACTATCACATTTTCTTTGTTTTGAGTATGCAACCTTTGTTTTGAACTAAAATGTCACTTTAAAATGAAAATACACAATTTCAGTCATACCGGCCACATAGTGTATTGGATTGATGTGAAGTTAATTCCTACACATAATAAATGAATTATATATATTTATCCTAAATTATAAATAAAATATGAGTGAAGTTTCTCATTTTTGAGTGTAGGACACACATTTTGAACTAAAATATCATTTTAAACTGAAAACATGCACTTTTAGTCACACCAACCACATCACACGTCAAATTGATGTGAGATTAATTCCTTACACAACATAAATAAATTATAGATATTTTTTTTATAAATTATCAAGACAATCAAAACATGTTTGATTGATTTTTATCATATGACATGAGTTATAAACTAAAACCTTCACTTTTAAATAAAAACAAGCACTTTCAGTCATACCTACCTTACCATCTGTCAGATTAACATGTGGTTAATTATTAAAAGCCACAAATGAATTATTAATATTTTTCATAAAGTATCAAGACAATATGAGTGTTTTTTCTCATTTTTTATCATGTGACACATATTTTGAACTAAAATGTAACTTTTAAACTAAAAGCCTGAAATTTGAATCATATCAGCCACATCAGGTGTAATATTAATGTAAGATTAATTTCAACATGAAAAAAATAAATTATTGATATTTTACCTAATGTATCAATATAATACAAGTGTGTTTTCTTGTTTTTGAACTAAAACGTCACTTTTAAATGAAAACATGCACTTTCTGTCATACCAGACACACCATCTGTCCAATTGATGTGTAGTTAATTCATACAAATAACAAATTAATTATAAAATATTTTACTATATTATCAAGACAATACAAGTTATTTATTTTAGTTTTGAGTATGTGGTTCATGTTTTGAACTAAAATGTCACTTTTAAATTAAAAGCGTTCTCTTTTTAACAAACCAGCCACCCCATGTATCATATTAATATAGGATTAACTCATACACATAAGAAATTAATTATATACATTTTTTTATAAAGTATCAATAAAATTTTATCATGTTTTATCAGTTTTGAGTATGTGACATTTGTTGTGAACTAAAATATCACTATTAAATGAAAAAAACCTTTAGTTATGATGGATACACTGTGTTTAAAATTGATAGATAATTAATTCTTACACATTAAAAATGAATTTCTAATATTTTTACTAAATTATCAAGAAAAATTGTGTGCTTTTTATTGGTTTTTAGTATTTGACATGTTTTTTCACTAAAATGACACTTTTAAACTCAAAACATGCACTTTCAGCCATACCGATCACACAATGTGTTAGATTTATTTTTGTTTAATTATTACATGTAAAAAATGGATAACTGATCATTGTAATAAAGTAACAAAAATATACAAACATGTTTGATCTATTTTGACAATGTAAATCATTTTTTTGCAATAAAATTCCAATTTTAAATTAAAAACACAGAATTTTAGATATACCGATCACACCGTATGGTATATTAACATGAGGTTAATTTATAAATGTAAAAAATGAATAAATAATATTTTTTATAAATTATCATGAAAATTTTAGTATGTATTATAGGTTTTGAGTATGTGTTGAATGTTTTTAATTAAATTTTCACTTTTAAATGAGAACATGTACTTTTTGTCATATCAGCTACATCGTGTATCAGATTGATGTAAGGTTAATTACTATATATCAAAAATGAATTATTGATATTTTTTATAAAATTTAAATATAACATAAGTATGTTTGATCAATTTTAAGTATGTGACATGGGTTTTGAACTAAAATGTTACTTTCAAATGAAAACTTATACTTTCAGTCATACCAACCACACTATGTGTCAGATTAACACATGGTTAATTTTTATATATAAAATGTATTATAAATATTTTATTAAAGTTTAAAGACAATTTGAGTATGTCTTATAAGTTTTTAGTGTTTGATATGTGATTTGAACTAGAATTCCACTTTTAAAATGATCACTTTCAGTCATACATGGCTCACTGAATATCATATTTATGTGATATTAGTTCCTATATATAAAAAATGAATTATTAATTTTTTTATAAAGTATCAAGATGATACATGGGTTTTTTATCAAATTTGAGTATGTGACATATATTTTTAACTAAAATATCACTTTTAAACCAAAAACATGAACTTTCAGTCATACCTGACACACCATGTGTTAGATTGATGTGTGAATAATTCCTATATGTCACAAATGAATTAAAAACATTTTCCCTAAAGTATCAATATAATATGGGCATGTTTACTTAGTTTTGAGTATGTGATGCACATTGTGAACTAAAATGTCACTTTTAAATGAAAACACACAATTTTAGTCATAATAGTCACACTATGTATCATATTGATATGTAATTAATTTATATACATAAAAAATAAATCACGAATCATTTTTTAATGTATTAAGAAAATATGAGTGTTTTTGATTTGTTTTGAGTATGTGACTCATGTTTTGAACTAAAATTTTCTTTTAGGTTTACCTATACTATTTTTAATAAGTGAATTTTTCATTAATATAATCCTATTAATAGGTGTATCCTTGAGTCTTATTTTAACATATTTAAACCATATTAATCTTGTCTTAGTAATATTCTCATCAAAAGGAACCACTCTAATTTTCTCTTTAACACATTAATTTCTAGTATTATCCATCTTAGCATGTTTACATGTCTATATTAAAATGATAAAAAAAACTAACTAAATAAAAAATAGATAAAACAACTCTTCATGATATCTGAAAAATAAAAAAAATACAAACGTGATAGGAAATAACCTCTTTATGATGTCTGAAAACATTCTAACACTATGTAATCTACCCACTCATTCCAAAAAAAATTTATTTCCTCATTTGAATATGTGTATTTTTGATAGTCCTAGTAGTACTATAAAAGTATATATAAATGGAAAATTAATAAATATTTTAAATGAAATTATAATTACATTTGAAAATAACTCTTAGAGGATACTATTTTGTGGATAGAATTGATATCTTTCATAAATTTACAAATGTAATAACTATAATAGATGTTATTACTTCATTTGAGATATCTTAAAAACATTTAGAAAACTAAGTAATTTTCTTACATATGTTTTTCTAGTGAAATATTATTATATAAACTAATAATTATCCAATTATATAAATACATAGGTTTCTTGTCTTCATTGGTCATCCTAATTCCAAGGTTTTGACGACAAATAAACACCACCCCATTATAATAAAATTATTATTAAAACATAATATAAAATATATAATTTAAATTTTATTTGTAAAATATTTAATGTAGTGCATTAAAAATTTATAGTTCACATCATGTGTGGTATATTTTTTTGGATATACATTCATTGGATAAAAAAATTATATCTTTGGAGTCTCTAAATTGAATAAAAAAAGCATATGGTGACTTTTAAAAAAATTAAAAGCAATAAATAATGGAAAAAATGAAAATATATTTTAAATGACTAGAGTGTTGAGTTTTACCACTACATTATTGGTGTTAAGAAGTGCATATCATCTATTATTATATTTTTAAACATTGTGGATACTTGGAATGATCTTAAATTTTTTTTATCATCATCTATTGATGTTTCTTTGTGTAAAAGTGATTTGAGGACTAATAAAAACAAAATTTTCTTTACAAGGTCTTCCCTTTTCATTAGTGTGGTATATACGCTTATAGAAAATATTAATAGTATTAAACTACAACAAATATAGTTGATAAATTAATGGAAAAAATAAATTATGAAAATATACCTGATGTATACATTTGCAACCAAGGCTCCCAACCATTCATGCTTGAGAATTTCATTTAAATTATCAAGACTAATCATTTTAGTAATGAAATATCTATAAATTTATTATTAAAATTAAATTTAGGTTATATTCTTATCTTAGAATTTTTTATTTTTATGAAATTTTAATTTTAATAAATGTGGAAATGAAATTTGTGGGGTAAATTTGATCTTGGAGGGTCCTTTTGATCTATTAGTTGATCCTTTTTATTGGCATGACTCAACCTTCAATTTCCCCTTATATTTTTCTTTCTATAATAAAAGACCACAATTCAGACCTTTTCTCATTAATTATAAATGGGTTTCATATAAAATAAATCCTAAAGGACACACCTCATCATAATCATGTATTTTTATAAGATTAAATAAAAATGATAGAAAAGATACAATAATAATTCTGACCGTGTTAACATCAATATCATTAAGGGGAAAAAGTATCTCAGTGATCATCTCATAATCTATGTGAATCCCTACTCTCACATGATATTTTGGAAGTTTTTTATAATATAGAATATTACCTGGGATATTGTACAATTTACCTCTCACAACAAGGTGATTAGTGAGTGCAAGTAGATATAAATAATAATCAATTTCACCCTATAGATTTTTAGTACAAAAAAAGTATCACTAATTGTTTGATTCACATTTAGTAGAAATAGTTGTGAAAAAATCAATTATCTTTGGTAAGGAAGGAATTTAAGGGGAATGAATAACCTCAAAACTAGGGGTGAAATCTCTTTATGTTGTGGTTTCTACCATGTTGTTTCTTCTCATTGAACCCTTAGAATAAACTGGTATATCACATCACCCAATAAACTAGATTTTTCCATTAGAGCTTCTATCCATGTCTGTATCTGTCTCATTTTCTCATATATACCACCATGTATTTTCTTTCTCAAATTATTCTCAGGGTGACGCTCTAAAACCCACACCACTAACATTTTCATATTGTTCTAGATGCTTCAAATCCACTAAAATTAGTTGTTCATTGAGTACAATAGATGAAAATTCATATGTGGTTGTTGTCATTGCGACATATATTATTCATCTATGGGTGTCTTGACTTGTTGTTAGACAATAATATTGGAATTTATGTAAGACCACCTAATACCACTATGGAATATTCCAAGAGGTTCACACACAAAGTATTTCTATTGATCATATTTAACTATTATTTATTTAATAATTGGAATAAATATTATTCTACAGACCAAGAAGTATTATTTATTCAAGATTTATTAATTTATATTAAATTTTAAATAAATATTTATTAATGATGTAGTTATTAAATTGTGTGAATATATAATATTTATTTATCTATTCTTATTTGCAAGGTGATACATAATTATTTATTCATTAATAAATAATTTATTTAATTATGTGTATATTAAATAAATATTCATCTTCCCAACTATGAATAGAATATTTATTTATTTATTGAATCATATTTATTCTATAATTTAGTAAATATTGGGGTGGAAAAGAAGGCCATATTTTTCCTCATGATAAATATTTATTTACTAGAAAATAAAATAATATTTATCGTTATGCATGTTTGTGCATTCCAAGAGTTAAAATATTAATAATAATATTTTATATGGAATGAAATTATTTATGGGTTTGATATATTATTAAGGGACTTTATACAATTAATTAAATATTAAACCTAACCTTGAATCTATAAATAGACCTCCATGTTATTTATGGAAAGGCTAATCATTGTGCAAAAAATTCCTCCCAACTTAGTTCTTATCCTCTCTTACTATCAAGAACAAGAAGAACAAGAGAGATTCATTCAAGCCCAAGGGAATGTAAAGTGGTCAGGGAAAACAATGCAATCAATCGATCATGCTATATCTCAGAGTTCCATTAGTGTTTTCCAAAGATCAAAGGGGCATGTGTGGATCATCACTAGAGTGGCTCTACTTTGGGTCATCATGACATAATTACAACAAATCAATCAGGTTAAAACGATCAACATCATCAATGCAAAAAGAATTCAATATTGAGTTAAAATTTCTTCAACATTTTTAAATTAATTATAAATTAATGAAACAAGATCCTTTATTGGTTCCAATGAAGATATTTTTCAATATTATTCATATAAATTTTATTGTTCCTGAAAATCATCGTTATGTACATTGTGGATGATCCATTGAATCTGAAAAAATTTGGGTTGGTAATAGCCCCTATAAACACTTCCTATACACCCAAAACCATCATTGTTTACCAAAAACAGTGACAATATACTTTACTTTCTCTAGCTATCCATCACGTGTTAATAGAGAAGGTGTTGTACTTTCTTATAAATTCCCATTTAATGATGTTGTACAAGATTTATTTTTATGTCATCAAGGTAAAAATTTATGATGTCCTAGATCACTATCTTAAAGGAATGTTTCAAACTAAATAGGTTTGTACCCTTTTCACAAATGTGATACCCTAAGATTATTTTATTTCTATATCCTGAAAAATTTCCATAAGTAGGGAATTCATTTATCATTCCAAAAAACATGGCTCTCAAAGTGAAATCTACATTTCTATGGGAATCATACTATGTAACACCGAAATCACATAACAATTTTAGCTCTTTTATCAATGAATATAAATAAACATCAATATCATTACCAGGTTGTTTTGGTCCTGGTATAAGTAGAGAAAACATAATGTAGGTGTGTTTAATTCATAACCATGGGTGAAAGTTATAATTTACCAACATAATCAGATATGTACTTTGAGTTGTACTTTATAGACCAAAAGGATCTATTAATTATATAGATAGTGAAAGATAAAGGTTTCATGGATTGTTTCTAAATTCAGGATACTCATGAACAATTTTCTTATTACGAGGAGAGTCAACTCGGTGATGAAGTTTCCCATATTAAATTATTGTATCTACATTGTCTCTTCACTTTAATATATTCATTTAAACCTTGAAATGATGGTAAAGTACCATAAAAATTTCAAAGGTCATGATTCATCATTGTTGTATCGACCTATACCACACTTAGGGTATTTTTTAAGTGATTCATAGTGAATGTGAAATAATATATAGTTATTTTGATAGATATGTATTCTTTCAGAGATCATACCCACTGAACATATAATACATTTAGCATAATATGTTCAAGAAAAAGGTCATTATATTATAGTAATATATCATTCATGAGTGTAAGTATTTCTAAAAAATTGGCGTCGCTCTATTAGTTACCAAATTTCAAATTATATAACTTCATTATGGTAAAAAATATTGTATATTAGTATAACCATCACATATTAATATATTTTTAGAGATCTTTAACTTCTCAAATTTCTTTAGACAACCAGGAAGGTCATCTTAAACTGCTGATGTCATTTCCCTAATATGACACCCATCATCATTTATAATTGTACTCATACCAGATGATCTATAAACCACAGTGTTATCCCAATCATTATCCACATTTAGTTCTTCCCTATGTTTGGTACAACATTTATAACTTTGATCTATTCTGTGATAAATAAAGTGTTCTTGTAACTTATCTAAATAAATCTATCTTTAATAAAAATAATGCAAACACAGAGAAATGATTTTAGAAAGGTCATTTCTATCATTTATTTCAAACTTGATGAACTCTTTAACCTCACCCACATACTCCTTTTTCATACGATTGATATTAATAAATTTTTGATTCATATTCATCCTATTTGTTTCAAAAATATTCATATTCATATTTGTTTCAACAATATTCATATTTAAAAAATATTAACACACAGAATGTATGCATATAATGTATCATTTTTTACATGCATAAATTATATAAAGTATACATTTTAAAAAATATAATTATAAATTATAATAAATGTATATATAAAGTATATAAAATAATATAATACATTAAAAAATATATACATATAATAAAACTGGTATATATAAATATAATTACATATAATACACACACACACATAGATATGTAAAAAAATTAAATATTTGTGTGTAAATATATAATTGTGTGTTTGTGAAAACATATAAATAAACATATATAAATAAGTAAACACAAACACAAACACACACTCACACATATATATAGAGAGAGAGGGAGATAGAGATATAATTTCAAAGTATAAACTATGAATTTAAATAATATTAATACAAATTATAACAAAAATACATAAATTAAATATGAAAAAAACATATAAATATAGATAATTATGTGAAGAATAATGAAAATAGTTAGGGATCAAATTAATCCTATTTTCTATATATAAATTCACACACACAAACACACACACACACTAATTTAGATTTACAAATATAGAGAATCAGAGATTGGATTTATAGACGATTATTGGAAGATCAAAAAACAATGAAAAACTCATGCATGATTGTTTAAGAATTTTTAAAAACAAGTTATGAATGGAATACCTTTAGTTTTGAGGGATGATTCATCTAAAATGTTTTACAGATACAGTAACAAAGTTTGAGTTTTGTGAAATTTTGAATGATAAGGAGGAGAAAAATGATTGCTAGGGTTCTTTTAAAAATAGGAAAAGAGTATTATCTGTGCTAACCAAAAAAGTGATAATAAAAGTTACCTTTATCAGGGCTAAAACACTAAGCATTGAAAAATAAAAAATTTACCAACACTGGATTTATCATTGATAATTGTATGGAAATATCTTCCCTAAAATTAGCAATGATAAAACTTAAATTTAAAAAATTACTAATTTTATAAATGTTTATAATAATAATAATAATAATTTATAACTAAAAAATACTAATAATTACTAATTTTATAAATATATATAATATCACAAATATTATATATGAAATATCAATAAGTATTAATTATATTTATATAATATTAGTTATATTTATAAAATTATATTAATTATATAAATTAATAAATATTTTAGACAAAATAAAAATTTATAGTTGAATTTATAAATATCAACATTATTTTATTTAAACACAAGATAAATTCAACACATTTTACTAATTAAATATAAAAATAAATTTACTATCAATTATATTCTAAAAAACTATTTATTATTTTTATATTTAAATAATAAAATTTATGGCTTTTTTAAATACAATACAATTAATATTTATAAATAAAACTATAAATTTTTATTTATGTGATATCTATTGATTGGGCCACCTAGGGGTGTTATCATAACTACCAGGTTAGTGGAATATGTGGAAGGGGTGAAATCTGTTGACCCCCTCTATGTCATTATATTTATTTTTAAAAAATAAAATATATAATTTACGTTTATTATAAAGAATATTGAAATACATGTTTTATATATATATATATATATATATATATATATATATATATTTATAAAAATTTCATGAGTTACATTTGAATTACATTACCTATTATTATTATAAATAATGAAATATATATAACAATGCTATAAAAAATATTTATAAAATATAAATATTTTTATAGAAATTTGTTAAACTCAATTTAAATTAACTAAAGTTATAATTTAAATGTATTATAATATATTGATATTATATTCTAATCACACACACACCGCAAATATATATGTGACCATGTTTATGTATGTGTGTATGCATATATATACTATACACATACTTTTTTGGAACTCATGCATAATATTAATTAATAATATTTTATAAATATTAATGATTACTAATTATATAAAATGTATATAATATTATTAATGTATACATAAGAATATTAATAATTATAAATTCTATTTAAATATTATTGGCTATATTTTAAAAAATATTATTAATTACATAAATGAATAAATATTTCACACTAAATAAAACTATATAGTTATGTTTATAAATATCATAACTGTGTTGCATTTAAATACAAAACATTTTCAAAAGATTTTACCAATTAAAATAAATATTAAATATAATATCATTTGTATTTAAAAAAAATTATTCATTTTTTGTATATTTAATATATATATATTTTAAATATAAATTATATATATATACATATATTTATTATCAAAATTCATATATATAAATATATATTTATATATATAATTGCATTAATTAAATTTGAGTGAAATTAGTTATTGATATTATAAAAAATGATATATATATATGTATACACACATATATTATTAGATAAAGGAGATTACAAACTAAAAATATATAGACACCTAGACACCCCCAATAAGTTAATCTTCATCACCCCCATAAGAAATGATAAAAACTTACTTAATATATTTTATTACATATCTAATGGCATTGAAGGCCCAAGGATGATGGCCTGAAATCCCTCAATGATAATCCGACCTGAAGGTCGAAGCATGAATGGAACCAAGGCTCATAAAGGACATCCCAATGAGAACCAATTCCCTTGTTTATGCCTGTGGTCATCTTCCATAGCCTGCATCATATTTTTCCACCATGTCAGTCACCGATTAATTGTGTAAGAATCTACCCCTCACTAAGATGGTCACGAAGTATGATGTTTTTCTGTCCACCCGCTATGCCTCCCAGTGCCTGCATTGAAAACAATGAGAGACTATGTGTGGCTAGTTGGCTATTCAAGATAGAAATGTGAGAAATAAGAAATTGAAGATAACACAACAAAGATTTCAAGATTTCATTTCACACTAATCATATGGACTAAATTTGAACCAATTTATAGACTTTTACAAAAAATGAAAAGACTCAAAAACAATACACAAAATATCATTAATTAAGGAAAAAAGCTATAAAAATTAAATGGATTGCATTGAAAAGGAGCGGACGCTTGGAGCATGGACAACCACTGGGGAATTCCTTATGCTTTGAAAAAACTAATGGACACCCCTTTTATTTTGGTTTGTATTTCCAACACTCTCCTTCAAACCAAAACAAGCTTCTTTCCAAGAACTATTTTTAGTTGTTTGAGTGAATATATCAGTAATGAATTTGTGAAAATATCAGAAACCTATTCCTTATTATGGAAATATTCCAATTATATCATTTTCTGTTTCACATGATCTCTTAGAAAATGATCTCGAGTATCAATGTGTTTTCTTCTTCCATGTTACACCAGATTTTTGGCTAGTTTGATTACCAAATTATTATCAAAATATATGATTGGGGATTCATCCTATGGTTTCTTTAGCTCCTTTAGTAGGTTTATCAACCAAATTTCTTCACAAACAGTGGATGATGCTGCTATGTACTCTAATTCACATGTGGATAGGACGACCACAATCTGCTTCCTTGAATTCCATGTGAAAACAGTCATTCCAAGAAAAAATACATATCCAGTAGTGATTTTTTATTTCATCTTAGTCACCTTCCCAATGACTGTTTGAGTATCCATATATATTTGATTCATCATTATATGGATAGAAAAGACCAAATTCCACTGATCTTTTAACGTACCTGAGGATTGTTTTTGCAGCTAACCAGTGTGATTCTTTTGGTGCTTCCATGTAAATTTTTAGAATCTAAAAACTATAGACAATATATGGACTTGTGATTGTGAGGTACCTTATTATTCCAATCATACTATTGAACAAAGTTGATTCAACTCTTCTTCCTTCTCTATATTTTTTTTCCAGTTTTTAGCTTGTTGCTATAGGAATTTTTATGGTATTACAATTGGCCATATTGAAATTTTAAATCAATTCCTTAGCATACTTATTTTGAGATATATAAATTCTAATATGTTGTTGCTTTACTTATATTACTTGAAAAAAGACCTCCATCAATCATCTAGAACTCCTAAAGCACAACCTTCTTGAATTCATCGAACATCGGTAGACTATTCCCTGTAAACAAGAAATCATCAATATACAAGCATGCTATAAGTATATCACCACCATTATTATTCTTGATGTAAACTGAATGATCATATGGACATTTAGTGAATCCATTCTCTAAAAGATAGTTGTTGAAACATGCCTTTAAAGAACATGGAGTTTGTTTCAACCCATAGAGAGCTTTTTTCAGTCGATACACCGTGTCTTCCTATCCTTGCATAATAAATCCTTCAGGCTGGTTATCATAGACCTCTTATTCTAAAAATCTATTTAAGAATTCATATATCACATCTTGTTGGTAGATCATCCAATTATGATGGACAAAAGGGGATATAATCATCCTCAAAATGTCAAGGTGAGAAACAAGAGTGAATAATTCTTCATAGTCCACCCCATACTTCTATTTATACCCCATTTCTATGATCCTTTCCTTGTATCAATAGATCTCACCATCAACTTGATCTTGTACACCCATTTGACTCTAATGGTTTTCTAACACATAGTAAGTGTATTCATCTCCCATGTTTCATTTTTTTCTATGGCATGGATTTCTTCTTTCATAGAGATTCTCCATCATTCTTCTCTTACGGATTCTTGAAATGTTAGTGGCTCATGATATACATATAGGAATAAAAGCATTACCTATTTAGTTTTCTCATATATGCAACTTAAGATCTTAATTTTTATGGAAACTATGGGTGAGGATGAGTTGACCAATTTTGTACTTGATGGAGTGCTTTTAGGAGTGATGGAATGTACTCCTGGATTTCTGTGTATTGATGACGTGCCTGAGGAAGGTGTTGTGGTCACTTTATCCCAAAGATCATGACTTTCTTTATGATATTTTTTTTTGAATGGAATATCTTTTTTCGATTCTTTATCATTCTATTTCCAAGCTTCTTTCTCACTAAATATAAAATCTCTACTCATCACTACTGTAACGACCCAAACATTCATTAATGGAAGTCCATCTTGATCTAATTAAATGTATATTTATGTGAAATGTTTATATAAAATGTCAACTTCTTTGGTTTTATGTTATGAATTTTGAACATTGCTAATATATCCATTGAACAGTGATCACTTGATTAGTATAAATATAGGGCTTTAACAAATCCAATTTACTCAGACAAAGGAAGCGATGACCTCATTCAGTAGACGTGCCCCATACGAAGCCCATTTGTCAGAGCTCGGAAAAGAGGTGGTGTCATTGGGATTTGCTCTTGAACAATCCCAAGTTGATCTTGAATATGTTAAGCTCGAGCAGGACCGCCTACGGGAGAAATGGAAGTTGATAGAGATTACCACCCGAGAAATGTTATTTGAGCCACCCCAAGAGTCTGTCACCATCGCACACCTTACTCTTTGGTCTTATGTGGGTGTTATAAGGGTTTATGTAACAAGACCTTAGCACTATGGTTATGTACATCATTTTTTATATAATAATTAATATACTTTCATTTTATTATTGTTACCTTGTAAATAGTTTTTAAAGATCAAATAATATTTTTAGTTAAAGTAAAACTAAGAAATCTATTTTGAAGAATTAATGGATTTTTGAATTAAAAAATATTTTAATAAAATATTATTATTATTATTAAATTAATTTCTATTAAATATAAATTATAGTATAATTTTATGAATGAAATTGTAATTTTTATTAAGGTTCGAAGCCATTTTTGTCAAAACCCGTGAATTTTAGATAAATGTCAGTTTTTATTTTAAAAGTGAAAATTAACATATTTAGAATATTACTTAGAAAAATAAATATTATTTATGGAATCAGGATTTCAAAATTATCCAACGGTTAATTTTTCATAATTTCCTGAGACAATCAAATTTTTGGGTAAAAATTAAATACCGTTTAAATATATAAGGTGTTTTATGACATAATAATGACCCAATAGTGATGTAATAAAATACCATAATCTTTATGTTAATCCAATATATTTTTTACCATTAAAATAATGTGGTTTTGTGTTTTTTTGACTTATTTTACAAAGTATTAATAGACCCTTCGAGACTTATTAAACATCTTGTCTTTTTAAATTGTTTTCCCTGGGAGTGTGACTCACATCCATATAAGAAACCCCATTATTTTAAGAAGTCAGGACTTTGGCATTATAAAATAACATTTTCCACTTCCCTTTTCTAAAAACCATGGGCAAAAACCATGGGATGGTTTGTGGTTCAGATTAGTTTAATGTGAGGTGTCTCAAACCTAAATAATAAAGAATTCCCTCACATTTCCTATATAAACAAACCCAAGATCCCACTTACTCCTCACTCAAAGCCTTTGGAGTTCGTCCAACCTCTGAACTCCTCTCTCTACAATTTTCCCAAGGTTCCCCAAGCTCCCAAGAAGACTATCTCAAGCCTCTCTCAAGCCTTTTGAAGCACACTTCGAAGTAAGGGTTTTTCTTCCTTTCCCATTTTTGTCCAATTTTCTTAATGTTGTTAATCCATTTTAATTTCAATTATAAATGTTGGGGTATGGTTTATCACCTCCACCATAATTCCCTATTTATGTTTTAATGATGGGATACCCCTTTCTCTCTCATTAAATACCTCCCATGTACACCCGTTACTATGCCGAAATTCCGAAAGGAATTTCTCTTTCCTAATTTACATTCAAGCAATTATTTTGTATCATGAATATAAATTACATTACAATTGTTGGGACATGTATTTATATTACCCCTTACTTTACATTTCATGTATATATGATGAGACACCCCTTTCTCTCTCATCAACCATTTTTATGAATTCTTACGTCACGTCGTTACGCTGCCGAAATTGCACTGATTTTCCAAGCCAATGTCATTGTGTTGTGAATACCATACCCAATTCTCTATCAAGGGTATTCACCTTTATAGACATTTACTTATTGATTATAAAGTTTCATATATTAATTCCACATTCCTTTATCGTGGAATAATTGACGATGTTTTACGAATCCATGTTATATGATCCATGTGGCACACTTATACATGAAATGAAATGTTTAAGAAGGGTGCACCCTTATAGTGATCCAATGAATTGGGTAAAGTATATTATCATGATACATCGTGTGAAATGGGTGTTTAATCTTTCTAATTCAAGCACAATGAGTTTTTACTTGTGCTTCATGTGCAATGAGGATTTACTCATGCTCCATGTGCAATGATCCTTGGCTCATGCTAATTCCATGTTAAGTGTTGTTTCCACATTTCCATGTTATGATTATCATGATTTATCATGCCTTTATGTTTATGATTATATTTTTCTCTAATGATATGCCTATTGTATAACATGTATTGTATTCCTCATGTTACTCCATGTTTATTCCTTTATTGGGCTTTATATCTCACCCTTTTTTATGCATCTCCTCAGGTTATCCCATAAAATGCTAAGTACGAGGGAATGTAGTGTTCATGTAAAAGAAGTTTTCAATAAAAATGTTGTATTTCATGTTTTAAGTTGTTATGTAATGATCCTAAGCCCCAAATGAACTAGAACTCTCAATATTCTATATTGTATCAAGTGAAGTTTATGTAATAAATTATGTTTAATTGTGTAATAAAAATCAGGGTTGTCATAGTTGGTATCAGAGGATAGGTTTAGTTTTTTTGGGATCAGGATTAGAAAACCCTAGTAAAGCCTTAGAGAAAAGACTAAGTATAATAAAAACATCCCTAATTTTTAGTGAGTATTGAGTAAGTGGTTTATCAAGAAAATACATCCCTGTCAGGATACGAGTAGGTAGAGGTAGCTCTGGCACAAATGTATCTTAGGGGTAAAACCCAAAAACACCACTTTGAGCTAGATTCGAACGGGAACTAGTGCACAAAAATGGGCCTTACTGAACTCTTGGTTACGACACTCCCGAGGGATATGGTTTGGTAAATTCACAATCTTAGTATGAACCATTATTAAGGGACCAAAAAAATTCCCTAAGAATATATGTTAGAAAGTAGATCATGGATAACATAGATTGAAGCCCATAGATTCATAAGCTAAAGAAATAAAAGTTATTTATAAGTCATCATATTTTTTCTTTGGATTACCCTTTATGTGTTACCACTAACTTTCCTTTTATTCCAGCCAATGGCCGGTAATAGGAGGACTTGGGATAACAACCGATGTGAAGATCAATGTGATGACTTTACTAATGAGATGCCCAATCCAATAGAAGCAGGAATCATGAACTTTTTCACACTTCTCTCTCAGCTATCTCAAGATTTTAATAGAAACATGGGTCAAGAGGAATGTTGACCCCCCCCCTAATAAAGAGCAAGTCATTATCGGGAGCTTCATGAGAAAAAGGCCTCCTACTTTTAATGGATCATCTGATCCCTCAATCACTGAATAATGAATCAACTCCATTGAAAAGATCTTCTCCATCCTTCAATGTTCTGAAAAAGATAAGGTTCTCCTGGCTGCTTATCATATGGAGGGTGAAGCTAATAAATGGTGTGCATTGATCAAAAATACGAAGCTTGAGGAGGATATCGAAGCGTTGGAATGGAAGGATTTCTGGAAGATGTTTTTTGATAAATATTTTCCGCACACCCTCCGACTTAAGATGGAAAGGGACTTCCTTGACCTCAAGAAAAAAAATTATGAATATGTTGGAGCATACGTGGAAAACTTCACAAGGCTTGAACGATATGATTCTGGCTTTATCGTTACCCCCGAATGCAAGGTTGGCCACTTCTTTTGTGGGCTGAAACCTAGCATGTAGAAAGCGTTGGCGATCTGTGACTTCGACAGCTATGAGGAAATTTTTTGATGTTCCCTCAAGGTCAAAATGGAGATCAGATAATCTCAGGGGTATCATGGGGATAAGAAGCATAAGGTGGACTTCAATGTTGGTGGTCCGATAGATAAATCCAATGGTGATAAGAATATCCAACACCCCACTTTCCAAAGGTGTGGAAAGAAGCACCCCGGAAATTTCCTGAAGTGGATGAGGAAATGCTTTAGGTGTGGAAGAGAAGGGAACCTAGCTATTAAATGCCGACAGGAAAAACCCGCGACTACAACAGACGAGAGGAAATCTCCGTTCGAACCTTAATGTATTGTTCATTGCTACAACTACAAAGAACCAAGGCATCTTGCAAATCAGTGCCCTAAGACATGGGTTTTCAGAGGCAACCAACAACCTCCAAGGCAGCAAGGGTGAGCTTTTTCCATCACTACTGCATAAGTGAACCCCAACAATGAAGTGGTGATAGGTACACTAGTTATTCATTCAAGAATAGAGAATATACTTTTTGATTCAGGTTCTATGCATTCTTTTATATCTTGAAAGTTTAGTAGAACAATACCAGCACCACCACAAATCATGGAAGTGAAGATGTCGGCGAGTACGAAAAATGGGGCAATCATTGCATCCCATGAATATAACTCATCCCCTATCATAATATGTGGATTAAACTTCCCATAGAACCTCATCATACTACCTCTGGTAAAATTTGATGCAATCCTTGGCATAGATTGACTTTCCTTATATAGAGCCAACATAAACTTCCATGAGGGGGAAATCACTCTCCATGTGGAGAATCGACCCCCGATTATTTACAAGTTAAAGGATGAAGATTAACCTTCTTTAGCTCCATCATCTCAAGCGTGGATATTACTGCCCTATGAGCATGCATATCTGGCCCAAATTATTGAGTCTAAGGAGGCAACTATCCTAGAAGACATGCCTATTATAAGGGAATTTTCTGAAGTGTTTCCCGAGGAATTACATGGTCTTCCTCCTAGAATAGATGTTTAATTATCAATAGATCTTATAACTAGGGAGTTGAAAATATCTAATACTCTACATAGAATGGATGTTGTGAAGCTTGAGGAGCTGACGAAAAAACTACAGGAGAATCTGGATAAAGGGTTTATATGCCCAAGTGCTTCACCATGGGGTGCACCAGTCCTCTTCATCAAGAAGAAAGATGGGTCAATGGGCCTTTGCATCGATTATCGTGTGCTCAAAAAAACCACGATAAAGAACAAGTATCCTCTCCCATGAATAGATGACTTGTTCGATTAGATGCATGGAGAACAATACTTCTCCAAAGTGGATTTGCGGTCAGGATATTATCAAGTAAGGGTAAAGAAGGAAGATATCCCTAAGACTACTTTTCCTACAAGATATGGGCACTATGAATTCATATTAATTCCTTTAGGACTCACTAATTCTCCAAAAATATTCATGGAATTATTCAATAGAGTATTTAGATATTGCCTTAACAAGTTTGTGGTAGTCTTTATAGATAATATTCTGATATACTCCAAAACTAAGGAGGATCATGAGGAGCATCTAAGAACTGTACTAGAGACCTTACGGAAAGAGAATCACTATGTAAAGTAGAACAAGTGTGAGTTCTAGTTGAAGGAGGTCTCTTTGTTGGGCCATATCATTACAAGAAATGAGATATCTGTGGATCCCTCCAAAACAGATTCAATTGAGTGATGGCCGAGGCTAACACTAGTAACAGATATCCATTGATTCTTGGGGTTATCTAGATATTATCGACGATTTTTGAGAAATTTATCATGATTTTCCAACCCTCTTACCAAGATAACTCAGAAGGGAGTAAATTTTTCTTGGAGTGATCAATGCGAAGAAAGATTCAAGGAGTTGAAAAAGAGGATTAAAACTTCACCCACGCTCACTTTACCCACAAGTGAAGAAATTTTTAGGGTATTCAGTGATGCTTCAAAGAAGGACATGTGATGTGTGTTGATGCAAAATGAAAATGTCATTACCTATGCTTTAGGACAATTGAAAGTTCATGAATATAAATATCCAACACATGACCTCGAGTTGGCTGTAGTGATATTCAATTTCAAAATTTGGTGGCATTATCTCTTTGGGGAGAAGTGTGAAATATATACGGACCAAAAAAGCCTCAAGTATACATTCACAAAAAAATATTTGAACATGCGCCGATGAAGATGGTTAGAGCTGATCAAAGACTATGACTACTCAATCTATTACCAACATGGGAAAGCAAACAAGGAGGAAGATTCCCTAAGTAGAAAGGACCCAGCGATTCTATCATTGATGAGAATTGAAAAAGATCTAATCCTCTTAGATTTGATGAAGATGGACATGAGAATCATAAAAAAGGGAACATCATCAATCCTTTCACAAATGATTGCTCAACTGTCACTTTTGGAAAGGTTAAAGGATGCTAAGAAGGATGATGTGGGAATTCGGGAAAAATTAGAAGATATCAGAAAAGGGAAATCCTTAGAGTTTAATGTCAATGAAGAACGAATTGTGAGATTTGGGTAAAGACTATATGTTCCATCAAGTCTGGAGCTGAAGAAGGAACTTTTGGATGATGCACATAGTTCAAATTTCTCTATTCACCCAGGAAACAAAAATATGTATCGAGATCTCCGAGATCATTATTGGTGGGATAATATGAAGAAGGAGATCGCTAAATATACATCAAAGTGCCTGGTGTGTCAGTAAGTGAAAAAAGAGAGGAAGAAGACTAAGGGGATGATGCAACCATTGACCATACCAGAATGGAAATGGGAGAACATCACCATGGACATTGTCACTGGACTTCCGAAGACATCCAAAGGCAAAAATTCAATATGGGTTGTTTTGGATCATCTTACAAAGGCTGCACACTTCATTTCTATTCGGGAGTATTTCTCATTGGATCAACTGGCATAGATATATACCAGGGAAGTGGTAAGGCTGCATGGAGTACCACTATCTATTATGTCCAATCGAGATCCAAGATTCACCTCTATGTTTTTAAAGAGTCTTCAATGTGCTCTGAATACTGAACTGAACTTCAGTACGACCTACCATCCTCAAACTGATGTCCAATCCGAGAGGACTATCCAAACACTTAAGGAAATTTTGAGAGCGTGATCAATGGAATTTAAAGGAGGATGGGATAAAAATCTTCCTTTGGTTGAGTTATATTATAATAACAATTTCCACTCGAGCATCTAAATGGCACCATATGAAGCCCTTTATGGGAAAAGGTGCAGAACACCAGCATGTTGGGATGAGGTTGGTGAGCGTAAGCTGCTTGGACCAGAAATGGATGAAGAAATGGTGGAGAAGGTGAAAACCATTCAACAACATATCAAGGCAGCCCAGAGTCGATAGAAGAGTTATGCAGATAACTATCGACGATACCTTGATATTAAAGTTGGATACATTGTATTTCTATGCATATCTCCATGGAAGAAGGTCATGAGGTTTGGAAAGAAAGGGAAGTTAATTCCAAGGTACATCATCCCCTTCAAGATTCTTGATCCTGTTGGGGCTGTGGCCTATCGACAAGAACTTCCACCTACTATGTCCAAAGTACATGATGTCTTTCATGTGTCCCTCTTAAGGAAGTACATACCATACCCTACACATGTACTCTCTTTAGAGGTGTTACTGTTAAAGGATGATCTTTCTTATGAGGAGAAACCAGTGAAGATCTTAGATCGTAGAGAAAAAGTTCTACGAAATAAGACAATTCACCTCGTCAAGGTGTTGTGACGAAACCATAAGTTTGAAGAAGCGACGTGGGAATCAGAGGAAATGATGAAGAAGAATTACCCACATCAGTTTTAGTGTGGGAAAAGAAAATTTTGAGGGAAAATTTTTTTAAGGGGGGAAGATTGTAACAACCCAAACTTTCATTAATGGAAGCAACTCTTAATATAATTAAATGTATCTTTATGTAAAATTTTTATATAAAATGTGAAATTCTTTGGATTTATGTTAATAATTGTGACTGTTGCTAATATAGCCATTGAACAGTGATCACTTGATTAGTATAAATATAGGGTTTAACAAATCCAATTTACTCAGACAAAGGAAGCGATGGAATTGTCCAGTAGACATGCCCCATATGAAGCCCATTTGTCAGAGATTGGAAAGGAGGTGGCATCATTGGGATTTTCTCTTGACAAATCCCAATCCAAGCTTAAATATATTAAGCACGATTGGGACCACCTACAAGAGAAATAGAATTTGATAGAGATTACCACCCGAGCCATGTTATTCGAGCCACCCAAGAGTCTGTCACCATCGCACACCTTACTCTTCGGTCTTATGCGGGTGTTATAAGGGGTTATGTAACAAGACCTTAGCATTATGGTTATGTACATTATTTTTTATATAATAATGAATATGCTTTCATTTTATTATTGTTACCTTGTAAATAGTTTTTAAATCTCAAATAGTATTTTTAGTTAAAGTAAAACTAAGAAATATTTTTTTACAAATTAATGGATTGTTGAATTAAATAATATGTTAATAAAATATTATTATTATTATTAAATTAATTTCTATTAAATATAAATTATCGGACAATTTTATGAATGCAATTGTAAATTATATTAAGGTTCGAAATCCATTTTTGTCAAAAACCCGTGAATTTTCGATAAATGTCTGTTTTTATTTTAAAAGTGAAAATTAACATATTTAGAAAATTATTTAGATAAAATAAATATTAATTTTTGAATCAGGATGTTGAAATTATCCAATGGGGAATTTTTCATAATTTTTTGAGACAATCAAATTTTTGGGTAAAAATTAAATACCATTTAAATATATAATGTGTTTTATGACATCATAATGTCCTAATAGTGATGTAATAAAATACTATTAGATTTATGTTCGGACAATATATGTTTCACCATTAAAATAATATGGTTTTGGGTTTGTTTGACTTATTTTACAAAGCATTAATGGACCCTTCAAGACTTATTAAACATCTTGTCTTTTTAAATTGTTTTCCTTGGGAGTGTGACTCACGTCCACATAAGCAACCTCATTATTTTAAGATATTAGGACTTTGACCTTATAAAATATTTTTTTACACTTCCCTTTTACAAAAACCATGGGAAAAAAACATGGTATGGTTTGAGGTTTGGATTAGTTTAATGTGAGGTGTCCCAAACCTAAATAATAAATAATTCCCTCACCTTTTCTATATAAACCAACCCAAGCTCCCACTTAATCCTCACTAAAATCATTTGTAGTTCATCCAAAATCTACCATCATCTCTCTAGAATCCTCAAAAGGTTCCCCAATATCCCAAGAATCCTCTCTCAAGCCTCTCAAGCCTTTGGAAGCACACTTCCAAGTAAGGGTTTTTCTTCCTTTCTCATTTTTGTCCAATTTTCTTAATGTTGTTATGCCCTTTTAATTTCAATTATAAATGTTGGGGTATTATTTTGAACCTCCCCCATAATTACCTATTTATATTTTAATGATGGGATACCCCTTTATCTCTCATTAAATGCCTCCCATGTACACCCGTTACTATGCCGAAATTCCGAAAGGAATTTCTCTCTCCTCATTTACATTCAAGCAATTATTTTGTATCATGAATCTAAATTCCATTACAATTGTAGGGAAAAGTATTTATATGACCCTATTAATATCCATTTCATGTAAAAATGATTATACACCCCTTTATCTCTCATAAACCATTTTTATGAATTCTTACGTTACTCCGTTACACTACCGAAATTGTACCGATTTTCCAAGTCAATGTCATTGTGTAGTGAATACCATGCCCATTTCTCTATCAAGGTTATTCACCTTTATGCACATTTTCTTATTGATTATAAGGTTTAGTATATGAATTATAAATTCCTTTATCTTGTAATAAATGGTGATGTTTTAGGAATCCATGTTATATGATCCATGTGACACATTTATGCATGAAATGAAATGTTTAATAAGGGTGCACCCTTATAGCGCTCCAATGCATTGGTTAAGTATTGTATCATGATACATGATGTGAAATGGGTGTTTAATAATGATAATTCAAGTGCAATGAGGTTTTAATCATGCTTAATGTGCAATGAGGATTTACTCATGCTCCATGTGCAACGAGCCTTGGCTCCT